>CM063183.1:73229611-78039611 GCA_031835075.1 Saguinus oedipus | reverse complement strand
CTGGGACCACAGGCACGTGCCACCACACCCAGCTAATTTTTGTATTTTTAGTAGAGACGGGGTTTCACTTTGTTGGCCAGGACGGTCTCCATCTCTTGACCTCGTGATCTGCCCACTTCAGCCTCCCAAAGTGCTAGGATTACAGGCATGAGCCACCACACCCAGCCAAGAAATTCTATATTAAAACTATACTGAGATGGTGGCATCAACATGACTAAAATTAAAAAGACAGAAAACCCAAATGCTGATGTGTATGTGGAACAATTGGTACTCTTAAGCATTGTTGATGGGAATATAAAACACTATAATAAGCCAGGCGTGGTAGCTCATGCTTGTAATCCCAGCACTTAGGGTGGTCGAGGCAGGTGGATCACAAGGTCAGGAGTTCGAGACCAGCCTGGTTAACATGGCAAAACCTCATCTCTACTAAAAATACAAAAATTAGCCAGGTGTGGTGGTGGGCACCTGTAGTCCCAGCTACTCAGGAAGCTGAGTCAGGAGAATCCCTTGAACCCAGGAGGCAGAGGTTGCAGTGAGCTGAGATCGCGCCATTGCACTCTAGCCTGGGTGATAGAGGGAGACTCTAACTCAAAAAAAAAAAAACTATAATAACTGAAAACTGGATTGACAGTTTTTCAGAAAGTTGGACATACAACTGCCCTTCTACGTATTTACCCAAACTAAATGCAAACACCTCTACATACACAGACTTATAAAGCATGTTCACAGACACGTCACCCAGCAATCCCACTCCTAGGTATACACCCAAAAGATATCAGAGCAGATGGAAACAGATACTTCTACATCAATGTGAGCGCACAGTGGCTCACATCTATAATCCTAGCACTGTGGGAAGCCAAGGAGGGAAGATGGCTTGAGGCTAGGAGTTTGAGGCCAGCCTGAGCAACATAGTAGACCACAGCTCTACAGAAAAATTTAGAATTAGCTGGGCATGGTGGCATGTGCCTGTAGTCTCAGCTACTCGGCAGGCTGAAGTGAGAGGATTGCTTGAGCCCAGGAGGTCGAGGCTGCAGTGAACCAAGATCATGCAACTGCTCTTTAGCCTGGGTGACAGAGTAAGAGCCTGTCTCTAAGAAAAATAAAAATTAAAAGCTTTAAAAATGACTAAACAAAATGTACTGTACATATGCAATGGAATATAATTCAGCCAAAAAAGGGGACACAGTTCTGGTATATGCTACAACATGAATGACCTGCAAGTAATTGTGCCGAATGAAAGCCAAACACAAAAGTATAAACATTGTGTGATTCCACATAAAATTTCCACGATAAGCAAATCCACAGGGACAGAAAGTAGATTAGAGGTTACCAGAGGCTGGAAGGAGTGGGAAATGAGGGACTTGCCTAACGGTTACCGACTTTCCATTGGGGATGATGATATTGGTTTTGGAAATAGATGGTTCCAAATAGATGGCTGCACAACTGTGTGAGTGTAATTAATGCCACTAGATTGTACACTTAACATGGTTATAATGGCTCATTTTGTTATTTTTAAATTAATATCATTTTTAATTGACAAATCATAATTTTATATATTTATGGAGTACAATGTGATGTTTTGATATACATATACCACTTGGAATGATTAAATAAGGTAATTAACATATCTGTCACCTCCCTTATCATTTTTTGTGGTACACATTTTATATTATATGTATTTTACCACAATAGAAAAAAATTGTTTTAAAAGATTGTTCATGTATTGTTAGGTGTATGCACCTAAAGTAAAATAAATAAATATATAAAAATAAAAGATTGGCCAGGCGCGGTGGCTCACGCCTATAATCTCAGCACTTTGGGAGGCCAAGGCAGGTGGATCACGAGGTCAAGAGATCGAGACCATCCCGGTCAACGAGGTAAAACCCTGTCTCTACTAAAAATACAAAAATTAGCTGGGCATGGTGGCACACACCTGTAATCCCAGCTACTTGGGAGGGTGAGGCAGGAGAGTTGCTTGAACCCAAAAGGCGGAGATTGTGGTGAGCCGAGATCGTGCCATTGCACTCCAGTCTGGGTAACAATAGCGAAACTCCGTCTCAAATAAATAAATAAATAATAAAATAAAAGATTGTTAAAATAAAATGAAAAAAGTAAGAATAAATAAATAAATAAAAGATTGTTCGCAGAAGCTCCTTCGTAATTGCCAAAAATTAGACATAACCCAAATGTTCATCAACAGGGTGAAGAAATTAAGGTAGAGCCATACAGTATAATACTACTTGGCAATAAAAAGGAATGAACTACTAATACATGCAACAAAATGAATAAATCTTTAAAAAAAATGGAGGAAAAATAAGCCAGACATGGATATGAAAGATGACATTCTGTATGATTCCATGTGTATGAAGTTTTTGAACACGCAAAATTCATATATGGCAAAAGAAATCAGAGAAATGATAGGAGGTAGGAGGAGGATGTGAGGATTATTGGGATTGCACAGGGGGGATTTTCTTAGGTAGTAAAAATGTTCTATATCTTAATTAGCTTGTGAATTGCATGAGTGTATGCATCTATCAAAACTCCTCAAACTGGACACTTAAGATATAAGGATTTCACTCTATGTAAATTATATCTCAATTTTTAAATTATCCAAAAAATTATTTTTATTTTTTTAGATGGAGTTTTACTCTTGTTGCCCAGGCTGGAGTGCAATGGCATGATCTCAGCTCACTGCAACCTCTGCCTCCTGGGTTCAAGTGGTTCTCCTGCGTCAGCCTCCTGAGTAGCTGGGATTACAGGCATGTGCCACCACACCAGGTACAATTCTATCTAACTGACCTGAATATCTAGTGTTCTATTAACACCACATTATTTAATCCTGCAGTTTTCTTTTTCATATTTTCCTTTGAAATTACTTTACTTTTAAATTGTACTTTGGGTAATATTGTATATACTATAATACTTTATATGCTAAAAGCATATATAAGGTATAATACTTACATACTAAATATTAAATATATACTACATGCTAAATATATTTTAGAAATTATTTTGACCAATAATATATCAGATTGTAATTTTCACTTTAAATTTTGTTATAACTAGAAATTACTATGGAAAAAATTCACTTCCTTATAGTCACTCTTTCAGCTATGATCATAATATAACTTTTTGGGTTTTTTTGTTTTTTGTTTTATTGGCAGGTCTGGCTGTGTCGCCCAGGCTAGAGTGCAGTGGTGTGAGTAGTGCGATCTCAGCTCACTGCAACTTCCACCTCCTGGGTTCAAGTGATTCACCTGCCTTGGCTTCCTGAGTGACTAGGATTACAAGCACCCACCACCACACCTGGCTAATTTTTGTGTTTTTAGTAGAGATGAGTTTTCACCATGTTGGCCAGGCTGATCTTGAACTCCTGGCCTCAAGTGATCCACCTGCCTCTGCCTCCCAAAATGCTGGGATTCCAGGAGTGAGCCACTGCGCCCAGCAGATCATAGTATGACTTTCTATTTTTTTTTTCCAAGTCATCTTTTTTCTCTCTCAATAGAGTTTTAGGAAGAATTCTCCAGTGCAGGGGAGCTGAGCATCAGCCAACCTGGGACCCCGACTGTGGTGCTCTTGGGTGGCCAGGAAGGAGACGCAGGGGACCTATCCCCTCACTGGAGGTGGCAGGGTTGCCGGGGAACAAGACTGCAGAGGGATGCTCAGCCAGGAGCAGATTCCTCTCCTGCTTTCTCCCCAACTTGTGCAAATGACTCAGAGCTTATTCAAGTGACATTTTGATATAACAAAACAAAATGCCAGGGACTCAAAATGAGACAATTAAAGGCAGCAAAAGAGAAATAAAATATGGAGACAATCAGCCAAGAAAGACATGGGAGAAAGCAGACGATGGAATATAAAGCAAAGCCGCACTTTATGGTATGTATTCCACCAGACTTTCTGAAATTTAAAAAATCATGGCCCTTTCTTTAGAGAACTGGTCTTCTCAGCACCAGTCACAGCAAACAAGCAGTCCCTAGCTGTTAACTGTCTGATTGCACTTGGGAAAATATTATTGAATAGCTTTGCCCTAAAAATGAGAAGAAAATACACCTATCAAATTTCATGGAATATTTTTATATTTCACCAGCATCCATTCATCTTTCACCTTTGGTAAATATTTCCATTATCTCTGATTTCAGGAATTCTGTACTTTCAGGCACTAGGTTTACTAACTACCACATCTGCCTATTTACTCAAATTATTTCCTTTACTTAACAGCTTTTTGCATTATCCAGTTTTCCTGAAAGTTTGTATAGATGATTGCCTGATTTTCTCAAAAACCCATAGTCCCAGCTTCTCGGGAAGCCCTGAGTTTAAGAGCATCCTGGCAACATAATGAGACCCAATCTCAAAAAAAAAAAAAAAAAAAAGAATGAAATGGTCTAAAGCCTTTCCCCTCTAACTTTCACACCTCTTCAGAATGTATCTTTTGAGGCTATGTTATCATTTATTAAATAGTATTTTATTTTGAAAACAAAATAAATCCAGCCAGTCATGGTGACTCATCCCTTTAATTCCAGCACTTAGGGAGGCTGAAATGGGAGGATCACTCAAACCCTGAAGTTTGAGATCAGTCTGCACAACATAGTGAGACCCCATATCAAAAAAAAATTTAAATCTAAAGAATAACTTGGGCTGGGTGCAGTGGCTCACACCTGTAAGCCCAGCACCTCGATCACTTGAGGTCAGGAGTTCGAGACCAGCCTGACCAACATGGTGAAACCCCGTCTTTACTAAAAATACAAAATTAGCCAGGTGTGGTGGCACATGCCTGTAATCCCAGCTCCACAGGAAGCTGAGGCAGGCAAATTGCCTGAACCCAGGAGGCAGAGGTTTCAGTGATCCGAGATCATGCCATTGCACTCCAGTCTGGGCAACAAGAGCAAAACTCCATTTCAAAAAATAAAATAAAGTAACTCAAGAACATTTGCTATGCCTGTTCAGGAACATTGTATATCATAAATATTAATTTGCTATGTAAATATAAGATTTACTGCCAACTTTAAGATATAAACTTAAATGAACATTTTAATCAAATTGAAAAACAAAAACAACTCCTCAGAAGCAGCTTGCCACCCAAAATATAAACATGAGTGAGAAAAGCAACACAAAGAAAAACGCCTTGGGCAGCTCTCTGACCCTCCATTTTACCTGCCTTCCAGCCGGACTCCCTTAGGCTGGGAAATCACTTCCACTGCCCTTGACTGTATTAATTTTCTACTATTGTCATAGCAATTACCACAAACCTAACCGTTAAAATAACACCCATGTATATCTGACAGCTCTGTCAGTCAGAAGACTGGGTGTGCTCAACTGGTTCTCATAAGGCCAAAGTCAAGGCACGGGCTCTCCGGGCCCTCACCTGGAGTATCTGGGAAGAATCTGTGTCTAGGCTCATGCCACATTATTGGCAGAGCTCAATGCCGTGTGGATGAAGGACTGAGATCCCCCCTTCCATGCTGGCTGTCATTGGAGGATCATTCTCAGCTTTAAAGGCTGCTGGTGTCTCCTGGCTCATGACTCTGTCCATCCCTTCGAAGCCAGTGATGGTGAGGTAAATCCTTCTCAGGTTTCCAGTCTTTCTGAAACCCCCTCTGCCTCATCTTCCTGTCCCCCATTCCACTACACACACACACACACACACTCACATGGGCACACACACACTTAAACACACACTCTCTCACGTAGACACACACACGCTCTCTCTCACTCACGTAGACACACAAGCCATCACCTCCTCTGTCTTCTGCTTGGATTCCCAGTCCTTCAGCACCTGCAGCTGGAGAGTCCCTTCTTTGCTTTCTCATCCATACATTTACCATGAAAATTTGTGGATTTCATTTACCAACAGTGTAAGGAAATATTTCATGAATTTTTGACATTTTTATGTACTTATGAAAAATATAAGGAAAAAGAATATAAGCCCCCACTAGTTCATAGCCTCTCTCCTCAGAGGAAAGAAAAACTGTTAAAACTTTCTTTTTTTGTATCTTTCCACACAAGCATGTGTATGTATGTTGCTCCATTTTAAACCACAATGTAAAACATATTCAGAAATGTGCACAAGGCAGGGCGCGGTGGCTCACGCCTATAATCCCAGCACTTTGGGAAGCTGAGATGAACAGATCACGAAGTCAGGAGTTCGAAACCAGCCTGGTTAACATGGTGAAACCCTGTCTCTACTCAAAATACAAAAATTAGCCAAGCGTGGTGGCACACACATGTAGTCCCACCTACTCAGGAGGCTGAGGTAGGAGAATCTCTTGAACCCAGGAGATGGAGGTTGGAGTGAGCTGAGATAGCACCACTGCACTCCAGCCTGGGCGACAGAGCAAGACTTTATCTCAAAAAAAAAAAAAGAAATATGCACAAAACAAAAACAAAATGTACAGCTCAACAGTTTATTATCTAGCACACTTCCATGTTAACCACCCAGGTCAAGAACTCTGCCAGCTGCCCGGAAGTCCCATCGTCCTCCCTCCCAGAGACCACTCCTTCTTCCTCCCCTAGGGAGGACTTCATGATAGTTGTGTTCTTGTTTTTCTTTATAGTTTTACCACCTGAGCACATACTCTTAAACACTATAGCTCTGTTTTCTCTGGTTTGTTTGTTTAAGCTGGAGTTTTTCTCTTGTTGCCCAGGCTGGAGTACAATGGCTCGATCTCAGCTCATTGCAACCTCCACCTCCCAGGTTCAAGCTATTCTCTTGCCTCAGACTCCTGAGTAACTGGGATTACAGGTGCCAACCACCATGCCCACCTAATTTTTGTATTTTTAGTAGAGTTCAAGACTTTGTATTTCAAGACCATGGCTGGTCTTGAACTCCTGACCTCAGGTGGTCCACCCGCCTTGGTCTCCCAAAGTGCTGAGATTACAGGCGTGAGCCACCATGCCTGGCCTGTTTTCTCTGTTTTTGCAGTGCATATAAATGGAACCATACAGAATGATTGTCACTTCTGAGGTCTTTTGATCAGCATGCATGTGTGAGATGATTCATGTTGTCATATCTTTGAGCAATTTTTTTCCTTTATACTGCTAAGCAGTATTCCATTGTATGGCTATTTCATTGTCTTGCCATGGATATGTAGGTTATCAGTTTTGACATACTGTTATTCACCTTCCTTGTTTCCAACTTTACTGAGATATAATTAAGGTGCACTCACATGCACATATTTAGAGTGTACCACTTTACCAGTTCTGACACAAGTACACACCCATAAAGCCATCATAGCAGTCAAGACAATAAACACATCCAACAGCCCTAAAAGTGTCCTTGTGCCTGTTTGAATAGATGGATTAATAAGTGGATGGATGGATAATTGAATGGACAGATAGACGAAGTCAGTCTGCAAGGAAGAAACAGGAAAGAATATCTAGATGATGAGTGAAGGGATGGATGACTGGAAACAGCCCCCACATGCCATAGTTTTTGTTCATCATTTTGGATACACCCTCCTGGATGCCCTTTATTTTATTTATTTAATCTTTTTTTTTTGAGACAGATTCTCGCTGTCACCCAGGGTGGAGTGCAGTGACACAATCTCAGCGCACTACAACCTCCACCTCCCTAGTTCAAGCAAATCTCCTGCCTCAGCCTCCTAAGTAATGGGATTACAGGCATGTGCCACCACACCCAGCTAATTTTTGTATTTTTAGTAGAGACAGAATTTCACCATGTTGGCCAGGCTGGTCTTGAACTCTGGACTTCAAGTGATCTGCCCGCCTCAGCCTCCCAAAGTGCTGGGATTAAAGGCATGAGCCGCTCTGCTCCAGTCATGCGGGTGTTGGCCGCAATCTCTGCGCTGGGATGAGCCAGGCCCCCAGTGGAAGCAAGGGAACCCAGCTGCAGCAGCCATGGCCAGTACAGTGGTAGCAGTTGGACTGACCATTGCAGCTGCAGGATTTGCAGGCTGTTATGTTTTGCAAGCCATGAAGCACATGGAGCCTCAAGTAAAACAAGTTTTTCAAAGTCTACCAAACTCTGCCTTCAGTGGTGGCTATTACAGATATGGGTTTGAATCCAAAATGACAAAACGGGAAGCAGCATTAATACTAGGAGTAAGCCCTAGTATTAATAAGGGAAAATAAGAGATGCTCATCGACGAATTATGCTTTTAAATCATCCTGACCAAGGAGGATCTCCTTATATTGCAGCCAAAATCAGTGAAGCTAAAGATCTACTAGAAGGTCAAGCTAAAAAATGAAGTAAATGCATCATGAATTTTAAGTACATATTACTTTATGTATATGATATTAACTTTTTATAATAAAATGCCTCAGAGTTACAGTTTTAAAAAATGATTTAGCACAAGCTAAATCTCAAAGCCTTGGTATGATTTTGTTGTTTAAACATGGGAATTTTAAATTAGACTATAGTTTAGAATATTTGCATATTAATTATGGGCAAACACACACCATTTGAAGAGGAATATTGTTCATTCCTCATTTAGCAGATGATTTGGGACCTATGTCTACTCTTCAAGGCAAAGTGAAGATGACAGTTCTTGCTCTCAGGGAGCTCCCACTTTAATGGGAGATTGACAAACTGGTAATTGGACTGTGTGATAAATAGTATGATAGAAATTCACTCAAGCTGTTCAAGTAGGGAGTCTTATGAGGTAAAAAAGGCTGTTCCAGGTACAGGCAACGGGCCCAGCAACTTGGAACCTTGTATTTAAAAGTGAATTTAGCCACAACTTAGACCTAAGAAATTGACCTAGGGGTGTGGGTGGGTGTGTATTTATTCTATTTGCATACATATATTTACAAACAGAATATTTATTTCATACATTAAAAAGAGTATGATAAAGATCAGAGTGTAGGTCTGGCATAGTCACAGCTCGTTGCAGCCTCAACTTCCTGGGCTCAAGCAATCCTCCCACCTCAGCCTCCCAAAGTGCTTGGATTACAGGCATGAGAAGTATCTACTTTGTATTCAGCTAGCCCCTTAAAGGTACTGACCATTTATAAATTATTCCTTCAGTTGGCTATTTCTTGACAATCAAACTTCTGTAATTGTTATGATTAAGCTTAAACACTGTTAGCAAAACTGAAATGTTCTCAGTATCAAAATACTCAATTTGGACTATTAAGAATTTATACACTAATAAACTTAAATGATGTATATAAAAAAAAAAAGGCATGAGCCACCGTGCCTGACCTGGATGCCCTTTAAAATGGATGTTACAGAGACAGTTCATGTATCAGCTGACTCTAAGGGCCCATTCTGGGCCCAGGCACCCTATTCACCATGGAAGCTTGCTGGAGTATTAAGAAATGACAGGCCAACCAGGCTTTGTGTCTTGGACAGAAGCTTCTGAATGCAGCACTATGGCAAACTAAAAATAGATCAAAGTGTGAGGATTGGCTTGTTAAAGTAAAAATTGAATATATTTCAGGCATACAATGTGACATTTTGACAGACATATGCATAGTGAAGTATTAGTGGAAACATATACAGCCATTACGGACAACAGTATAAAGGTTCCTCAACAAATTAAAAGTATAATTACCATATGATCCAGCAATCCCTCTTCTAAGTATGTACTCAAAAGAAATGAGGCTGGGCACAGCAGCTCACATCTGTAATCCCAGCATTTTGGGAGACCAGGGCAGGAGGATCACTTGAAGCCAGGAGTTCAAGACCAGCCTGGACAACATAGCAAGACCCCCATCTCTACCAAAAAAAAAAAACTCCTACGCCAGGCGTGGTGGCTCATGCCTGTAATCCCAGGACTTTGAGAAGCTGAGGCAGTTGGATCACAAGGTCAGGAGTTCGAGTACAGCCTGACCAACATAGTGAAACACTGTCTCTACTAAAAATACAAAAATTAGCCTGGCGTGGTGGCACACACATGTAATCCCAGCTATTCAGGAGGCTGAGGCAGAAGAATCACCTGAACCAGGGAAGCAGAGATTGCAGTGAGCCAAGATGGCGCCACTGCACTCCCTGGCCGACATAACCAGACTCTGTCTCAAAAAAAACAAAAAAAACGGGGAACGATCCAAGATGGCTGACCGCTAACATCTCAAGATTGTAGCTCCCAGTGAAAACGCAGAGAACGAGACGACGCCACACTTTCAGATAAATTTTGGTTGCTCACGAAGCGGAAGATTCCCAGTGGAGGAGCTGCATGGGTCGCCAGCGTGACTCTTGTGGCCGGAGCAGCGGTTTTGCCGGCACCTCAGCGCAGCAGCTCTTGGTGCAGAGTAAACGGGACTGGTTCCCCTTCTGACCGAGGTTTGGAGCTCCCGGAAGGCAGAGTCGCCCATACGGACTCAAGAAGGAAGTCAGACTGGAGATTCCCGGGCAGAAAAGCACCATCAGTCTTAACGCCGCTGGCCTGCGCAGTGGGTTGCTCATATTTCGGCCCTGGGAATTAACAACTTGGACCTCTACTCAGAGACCTAATTTGAAAGGTGGTAATTACAAAGACAACAGGTGGCTAAACTTACAATGATGGGAAGAAACCAGTGTAAAAAGGCTGAGAATACTCAAAATCAGAATGCCTCTCCCTCTAAAGAGGATCACAGTCTCTCATCAACAAGAGAACAAGGCTTGATGGAGAACGAGTGCATCCCAATAACAGAATCAGGCTTCAGAACATTGATAATAAGAAACTTCTGTGAGTTAAAAGAACATGTTGTAGCCCAACGTAAAGAAACTAAGAACTTTGAAAAAAGGTTTCATGAAATCCTAATGAGAATAGACAATTTAGAGAGAAATGTAAGTGAATTAATGGAACAGAAGAATACAATACAAGAACTCCGAGAAGTATGCACAGGTTTAAACACTCGAATTGTTCAAGCAGAAGAAAGGATATCAGAGGTCGAAGTCCAACTTAATGAAATAAAACGAGAAGACAAGAATAGAGAAAAAAAGGATAAAAAGGAATGAGCAAAGTCTCCAAGAAATGTGGGACTATGTGAAAAGACCAAATTTACGTTTGATAGGTGTACCTGAATGTGACGGAGAGAATCCAAGCTGGAAAATATTCTTCAGGATATTATTCAGGAAAATTTTCCTAAACTAGCAAAGCAGGATAATATTCAACCCCAGGTAATACAGAGAACATCACAAAGATATTCCTCAAGAAGAGCAACCCCAAGGCACATAATCGTTAGATTCACCAGGGTTGAAATGAAGGAGAAAATACTAAGGGCAGCCAGAGAGAAAGGTCAGGTTACCCACAAAGGGAAGCCTATCAGACTCACAGCAGATCTCTCAGCAGAAACTCTACAAGCCAGAAGAGAGTGGGGGCCAATATTCAACATCCTTAAAGAACAGAACTTTCAGCCCAGAATTTCATATCCTGCCAAACTAAGCTTCACAACTGAAGGAAAAATAAAATCTTTTATGAACAAGCAAGTACTCAGAGATTTTATTACCACCAGGCCTGCTTTACAAGAGCTTCTGAAAGAAGCATTACACATAGAAACAACCAGTATTAGCCTTTCTAAAAATATACCAAAAAGTAAAGAGCATCAACATAAAGAAGAATTTACATCAACAAATGGATAAAACAGCCAGTTAACATCAAATGGCAGTAATCCTAAATTTAAATCGACTAAATCCCCCAATCAAAAGATACAGCCAAAACCCAACAGTATGCTGCATCCAGACCCATTTCACATGCAAGGATACACAAAGACTCAAAACAAAGGGATGGAGAAAGATTTACCAACCAAATGGAAAGCAAAAATAAATAAATAAATAAATAACAGGAGTTGCAATTCTCGTATCTGATAAAATAGATTTTAAAGCAACAAAGATATAGTGGTAAAAGGATCAATGCAACAATAAGAGCTAACCATCCAAACACCCAGATACATAGAGACTTAGACTCAATGAGACTGAAAATTAATAAGGATATCAAGGACTTGAACTCAGATCCAGAACAAGTAAACTTAATAAATATTTATAGATCTCTCCACTTTAAACACACAAAATATACATTCTTGTCAATACCACATCACACCTACTCATAGGTTTAAATGAAATATTGATTGGCCATTATTAATACCCATTTCTTTTAGAATAAAGCAACATTTCCGTTCTCTCTCCCTCTTTTTCTTCCTCTTTCTTCCTCTCCTTCACTCCTTTTTTTTTCTTTCCTTCTCTCAAAAAAAAAAAAAGAAAAAAGAAAAAGGAAATCAACTTGTAGACCTCTAGATCCAGGTCGGCAATGTCTCTCTCATTGCCTGATTTCCTTCCTTCTTTTCTCCCTCCCTCCCTCACTTCCTTCCTCTCTCCCCCCTCCCTCCCTTCCTCCCTTCCTTCCTCCCTCCCTTCCTTCTTTCCTCCCTTCCTGCCTTCCTCAAAAATAAAAAAATAAAAAAGAAACACTTCTGACCACATGGACAGACTATGACACAAAGGAAATGTTAGTAGTTTCCCAGGGAGGTCAGCAGAGCTCATCAGAACTGTCCATAACTCATTTCTCAAGTTCCTAGGCTGCAAGAGAGGCTCAGTCTTCACCAGGCCTCTGTTCTCAGAAGTTAACCCTTTACATCACCCTTTCTCCCTCATGTACAGCTCTCTACCACATAACTTCTCAAAACTCTCCCACCCTGGCACCTCCCCTTCATGGGTCCCTTTTTTGGGGAAGCTCCAAAGTCACTGGCAACTTCCACGTCTGACTTTCACGGTTGATGACAGCTTGGAACCAGGGGCCTTGGAACCAGGGGTCTTGGAACCAGGATTCATAGAAGCCCACTCTGAACCCTCACCTGGCTTTGAGCCTTACCCACCTGCCTTCCCCACCCTCCCACCTATCAGCTTCCATCCCAGAATGACTCACATGCTCTGGCCTCCCCTGCAGCCTCGCTTGGCTGCTGGCTTCTGTCACTGGCTATCCTGGTGCCTGACCTTTACCACACCCCTTTCTTGGTGTTTGACTCATATCTGATGTGAAAGGAGGGGGCACCCTGCTCTCAGATCCAGAATTCCATTCCCCAGCCTGACCCTCCATCTTCTGGGGTTCCTGCTGATCCACACCAGCCCCTCCTCCTCACAACCAAAACAGGAGAAAATCTATACTAACATGAATTGTTTTCTAACAACTTCTTGTTTGCTAGTATATTTGACTGGGAAAGGAAGATATTTTTTTCCTTTGGCTTAATTTTTTTCTTTGACTTAATTTTTTTCAGAGACAATGAGTAATGACCACATGTAATTCTACCAAGAAATACCATTATCAACATGGTGATATACATTCTGCCAGTCTTTCTCCAGTGTTTCATTTTTTTGTTTTTTTTGCTTTTTCATTATTAACCTAAGTTTCCTGAGGCATACCGAACTGTGCGTCAATTCCAAGTTGTGACATTTACCCTTATTTTACTGTCTCTTACTTTGTGGGCCATTGCAGTACTGTACATTCCCAACAAATCTCCCTTCAATTATATCTGCAACTGATCAGCCAAATCAGGCCACTGATACTGTGGCAGTGCCCAACCCCACCATCTAGATAGGCATCAGCCTCTTTCCCAGGATAATTGGTCCCCAGGGTGCTGTTCTCTCTGCACTGCCACCAGGACCTGCTGGATGTGGCCATCTCTGCCAGGGAGGCAGAGCTGGGCTGTGTCCCCTGGCACCCTGGAGGCCCCAAGGCAGCCAGGATCCCATCTTGAAATGAGAAGCCCTCTCTCCACCCTGGCTCCCCTGTCTGTTAAGCCATTTGAATCTACATGTCCTGGAGCTTTTAGCTGAAGCATCTCCTTCAGCATTTACTTGCAGACATCCCGTCACTGGGACTTGGACAGAAGCCCTTGGGGGCTGGGCTGGGGGCAGACCTCCCTGTCAGTTTTCAGAGCTGCCCTACCCCCTGCCCAGTCAGAACACTGGGGTTCTGCTACAAGTGCAGCTCCAGCCTGGTTGGAGTCTCTCTCAGCAGTTGCTCTGATAGCCTTCAGGATAGTGCCCCCAGCCAGTCTGCAAAGCCAATCCAGACCTCAGAGCACAGCCCTCGGTCACATTCATTGATTCAGCAAATACTAATTGAATCCTACTCTGTGCCAGGTGCTGCGCCAAGCACTGAGAACACAAAGATGAGTAAACACAAACATGGGGCCTGCCCTCATGGAACTTACTTTCTAGTAGGAGAGAAGACAATGATCAAATTACAAATAAATGGGCCCAGCACCTTGACAACGCCTGTAATCCCAGCATTTTGGGAGGCTCAGAACAGCTGATCACTTGCGGTCAGGAGTGTGAGACCACCTGACCAACATGGTGAAACCCCATGTCTACTAAAAATACAAAAATCAGTTAGGCATGGTGATGTGTACCTGTAATCCCAGCTACTTGGGAGGCAGAGGCCGGAGAATCACTTGAACTTCGGAGGCAGAGGTTGCAGTGAGCTAAGATAGCGCTACTGTACTCCAACCTGGGTGACAAAGTGAGACTCTGGCTCAAAAAAAAAAATTACAAATAAATGTAAAGAGTAAGATAGAACAGCTTGGCCGGGCACGGTGGCTCACACCTGTAATCCTAGCACTTCAGTAGGCTGAGTCAGGCATATCACCTAAGGTCAGGAGTTCAAGACCAGCCTGGCCAACAAGGCGAAACCCTGTCTCTACTAAAAATACAAAAATTAGCTGAGCGTGGTAGCTCATGCCTGTAATCCCAGCTACTCGGGAGGCTGAGACAGAAGAATCGCTTGAACCCAGGAGGCCGAGGTTGTAGTAAGCCGAGATCATGTCATTGCACTCCAGCATGAGCTACAGTGCGAGACTCCGTCTCAAAAAAAAAAAAAGAAAGGAAAGAAGAAAGAAAACAAAACAGTTTAAAATGTTGTAAAGCCCAGGTACTTGGTGCTTCTAGAAATAGCAGGAGGCTTTTATTTTATCTGCCTGCAATGAAGGAGCACCTTTTTCAACAGGTGCGTGGGCCCTGGGGTGTCGAGAGACTGGACTTTCTGATGCTCCTTTAGTTCAGCAGAAAAAGCCTCCCCAGGAGAGTTGGGCTGCAGCAAAGTCCGTGAAGGGCAAGGTGTGGGGATCGCGCTGCCCAGGGCGGTGCATCTCCACCTGGCTCCTGGGCGCCACCTGCCGGAATTGGTTGGAATTGCACCCCCGGCCGCCCTGTGTTTAGGGGTGAGGGTTGGGAAGGCGGGGGTGGGCCCTGCCAGGTAGCTTCCTGAGCAGAAGTTAAGCGTGTTCCTTCCCAGCTGGAACATTTAATAGCCAGGGAGAAACCCCAGAATTCTCTTTTCTCCTCGCATGGTGTTCCAGACTTCGGCTGCAATGCGCCCGGGGGTTACTGTGATGAGCAGAGTCCTGGGCACACATGATGGGCCAGAGCCTGGGCAGGCGACGAAGCTCTGTGGCCCTGTGCCACTAGACTTAGTGTTTTCGTTTTAATTTCCTGGAGACAGAGGCTCCTGGTGGCTAAAGGAACGCCTTTGTTGTGTTTTCTCAGACAGCTGGCGTGGTGAGAGCAGGGCTGCTGCCCCTTCTGTCACCTCCCACCCCATGCCTGGAACAGCACTTGGGCATAGAGCCAGGGCCTATCAGATTCAGCGACCTGACCCCATCTTCCTGGGAAAACCACTTGTTCCTGCAGGAATGGCAGCGGGCACCCTTCCAGTTAGAATCAGCTTCTCTTTTCCTGCTGAAGCCACCATCACCGTTCCTGCGTCCTGAAGCAACTCAACTAAGGTGTCCACGCCTTCCTTGGGCTCCACATTTTCCCTCCACACTTTGCACCTGTTCAGGGCACAGCCCTCATCATCTCCCTCGGGACTCCACTTGAAGCCTCTTACTGCAGGGAGAGACCAAGAAGAGGGGCCTGAAGCACTTCCTGCAGAAAGGAGACCCCGCCCCTGCCAGAGGCCTGTGTGGCCTCTTATCTCCTTAGACGGGAGTAGTTGGAGGCTGGGCCAGAAAGGCAGAAAGAAGCAGAAACCAACAGTGGGCAGGAAAGTCCTCCAGCTACAACCTATACGCACAGCTACAGCCAACAGGTGCAATTTTAGGGTCATTTAAAAGGGTCACAATTCCATAAAGAAAATGTGGTATGTGCACACAGCCTTTAAAAGGAAGGAAATTATAAGAGATACATAACATGGATGAACCCAGAAGACACTCTACTAAGTGAAATAAAACAGTCACAAAAGGACAAATACTATATGAGTCCACTTCTAAGAGGGACATAGAATAGTGAAAATCATAGAGACGGGAAGTAGAACAACTGTCAGCGGATAGGGCGGAAGAAGAGTTAGTGTTTCATGGACAGAGTTTCTGCTTTCCCCAGAAAGGGAAAAGCATTCTGGAGATGAATGGTGGTGATGGTTGCATATCACTATGAAGGTACCTAAAGCCATGGAATTATACTTGGAAATTGAATGGTTAGGATGCAACTTTTTTTTTTTTGAGATGGAGTCTCACTCTCTGTTGCCCAGGCTGGAGTACAATGGCAAGATCTCGGCTTACTGCAACCTCTGTCTCCCAGGTTCAAGCGATTCTCCTGCCTCAGCCTCCAGAGTAGCTGGGATTACAGGCGCCCACCAGCACACCCAGCTAATTTTTGTATTTTTAGTAGAGACAGGGTTTCACCTTGTTGGCCAGGCTGATCTTGAACTCCTGACCTCAGGTGATCCACCCACCTTAGCCTCCCAAAGTGCAGGGATTACAGGCAAGAACCCCCGTGCCTGGCCTAGGATGCAAATTTTATATTATCTGTATTTTACCACAATTGAAAAAAGAAAAAAAACTCACAATTCCAGTCAGGAGAAAGGCATGCTCTTCTACACTGCTCAGAGGAGATGAAGTCAGCATATCTTGGAAGACCTATTGGCAGTGTGCGTTAAAATGTAGGTATGCTGACCCTTTCAGTAATTCTTGGATTGAGCCTACCTAAAAATACTCACAGAAGTTCACAAACATATCTATGAATGGTTTTCTTTGAGGCATTGTTCCTCCTACTGAACACTTAAAAATAATCCATCAATAGAGGAATAATTAAGTAGATTAGGGTACAGCTCAGAAAATGAAAAATTATGCAGGCATAAAAAGGAGTTAAAGCTATATGTTCTAACTTAGAAAGTATTCATGATGATGCCGGGCACAGTGGCCCACACCTGTAATCCCAGCACTTTGGAAGGCTGAGGTGGGCAAATCACCTGAGTTCAGGAGTTCAAAACCAGCCTGGGCCATATGGTGAAACCCCATCTCTACAAAAACATTAAAAATACAAAAATTAACCAGAAGCAGTGATGTGCACCTGTAGTCCCAGCCACTGAGGAGGCTGAGGCAGAAGGATTCCCTGGGCCCAGGAGGCAGAGGTTGCCATAAGCCAAGACTGTGCTACTGCACTTTAGCCTGGATGACAGAGTAAGACGCTGTCTCAAAAAAAAAAAGTATTCAAGATTAATTAAGTGGAGAAAAAGTTAAGTTGCATTAGGCATAGTGTAATCCCTTCTTAGTAAAATAATGGTTACGTATTTTATTAGCTTTCTATTGCTACATAAGAGGTCACCAAAACTTAGTGACTTAAAACAGCACCCATTTATTATCTGCAGTTCTGTAGGTCAGAAGTTGGGGTGGACCACAACGCCAAAATCAAGGTGTGGGCCGACTTGGTCTCTTCTCTGAAAGCCCGGGAAGCAGCCACTTCCAATGTCATTCAGGTTGCTGGCAGAATCAGTCCCATGCCGCAGTAGGACTGGGGTCACTGTTTCCTTGCTGGCTGTCAGCTGGCATCTTGGGGTCTGATGGCTGCCTGCATTTCTTGGTTTCTGGCCCGCTCCATCTTCAAATTCAGCAATGGCACAGCACATTTCAATCTCTGATTTTCTCTTCTGCTACCTGTTGGGAGAAATTCTGTAGTTTGGGGACTCATGTGATTATATTAGACCCAACTGGATCATCTCTGTAACATCAACTCAGACATATAATCTAGCTGAATCACAGCAGTGATAGTTCATCATAGTCAGAAATCCTGGGGATTGGAAGGCGTCATCTCTGGGGGGGCATGGTGCCTGATGCACATACATATATGTAACCTATAGGATAAAATATGCACAGGAAAAAGCCAGGAAGATAATACAGAAAAAGTCACCAGAGGCTCTCCTTGAATTTAGAATTGCAGGGGACTTTCCTTTCTCAGCCACCCACTTTCATATGTGAATTTCTTACAATGACTGCAGTAGATGGTTATTAGTGTTTCCTTCAGTATCCACGCCCTTCCTTCTATGTCAGTGCCAGGACTTTGTGTTGAGGGCACTGTCCCTCCCATCTGATTAACTAACACCAGGCATCTCTGCCATCTATAGAGATGCCATCTCTGTCCTCTCCAGGACTAACTCTGTAGATGGCAGAGATGTCTGGTGTTAGTTAATCAGTGTGTCTTTTTGCCCTGGCACAGTAATTGGTTTGGGAATGGGTAAATAACTTCATTTTAGCCAAAGAAGACATTTACTGTTGCTTCAGAAAGGAAAGGCTTCCTGCCAGGCGCAGTTGCTCATGCTTGTAATCCCAGCACTTTGAGAGGCCAAGGTAGATGGATCACCTGAGGTCAGGGGTTCAAGACCAGCCTGGCCAACATGGTGAAACTCAGTCTCTACTAAAAATACAAAAAATAAGCCAGGCATGATGGCACGTGCCTGTAATCTCAGCTACTCAGAAGGCTGAGGCAGGAGAATCGCTTGAACCCGGGAGGCAGAGTTTGCAGTGAGCCGAGATTTCTACGCCATTGCACTCCAGCCTGGGCAATGGAGCAAGACTAGCACTAGGGCTACCAGAGAAGCCCCACTGTCTGCTTGGACGACGTAGATGAAACTGTGACATCTGGAACAGCTATAGCCTTTTCACTGAAATAGGGGAAGACCTGGAGGCTCCAGACAGCAGAGGCAGAGCACAGGGAGAAGCCAGATGTTGGTGACATGATTTGCACCCATGGATAAACTTTGCCAGCAACTACTTGATCGACTTCCAGGTTTTTCAATTACATGAACCAAAAATCCCACCCCCGCTTTTCTCTTCCAGACAGAGTCTCACTATGTTGCCCAGGCTGACCTCGAACTCCTGGGCTCACGGGAAAACTCCCTTTCTTACAGGTCAGTTTGCATCCAGTTCTCTCTTCTTTGTAACATAAAAATGCCTGATACACTTATTTTTGCAATCAGAATTTAACTAATTAACACGAAAACAATAAATACATTCCCCAAGGTCATACCTTCTCTTACCAGCTTTAAGAAAGCCTGCAAGTTATTTTTAGCTCTTCCTTTGTCCTCAGATATTTCTGGCTTTTGAATGAAATATGAAAGTGCCGCACTGAGTGATCTTACATGAAGCTTTTACTGTTCTGAATGGGGTTAACAGATCAGGACTACTTGAATTCGGAAAATATTTCTGAGCCCCCACTGTGGACAAAGCCCCATCAAGGGCGTGGTGAGAGCCCAAGATACCATTAGATGCAAGTTCTGCCCCAGGGTTCCATGAGAAACAACCTGCCTTCATGAACAGCATCCAGTAGGAGGAAAGCTCCCTGACGCCAAGCTTGTTATCCGGTTTACTGCTGTATCTCCGGTGCCTAGATTGGTACCTGGCATGTTGCCAAGTATACATTTTTATAATTGAATAAAAATAATAGAAATGAATAAATGAATGGAACCATTACTTCTTCCGGTTATACCAGTGTGAACTTAAAAAATGGAGTCAATGTGCCAGAGTCAAACAACTTGAACTTCAAAAGGGTGCCCTTGAAGTTGTTAGTGGAACAGCTCTTTGTTCTCTCATTTCCTGGAACCCAGGCTCTACTTGAAGGGGCAGGGCTGGGCTGGGCTGGGCTGGGCTGGTAGATGACAAATGCCATAAGAAGCTCAGCTTCTTATAGGGCATGCTGGCTCACACTTGTAATCCCAGCACTTTGTGAAGCCGAAGTGGCAGATCACCTGAGGTCAGGAGTTTGAGACCAGCCTAGTCAACATGGCAAAGCCCCTGGACAAAGAAAATGTGGCACATATATACTGTGGAATACTACGCAGCCACAAAAAATGATGAGATCATGTCCTTTATAGGGACTTGGATGAATCTGGAAGCCATTATTCTCAGCAAACTGACACAAGAACAGAAAACCAAACACTGCATGTTCTCACTCATAGGCGGGTGTTGAACAATGAGAACACGTGGACTCAGGGAGTGGAGCATCACACACTGGGGTCAGTTGGGACAGCAGGGGGTGGGGAGGGTAGGGAGGGATAACATGGGAGAAATGCTGGATATAGATGAAGGGGGAATGGAGGCAGCAAACCACCTGATTATGTATGCACTTATGCAACAACTCTGCATGATCTGCACATGTACCCCAGAACCTAAAGTACAAAAAAAAAAAAAAAACATGGCAAAGCCCCATCTCTACTAAAAAACACAAAAATTAGGCAGGCGCTGTGGTGCTCGCTTTAATCCCAGCTACTCGGGAGGCTGAGGCAGGAGAATCACTTGAACCTGGGAGGCAGGGGTTGCAGTGAGCTGAGATCGCACCATTGCACTCAGCCTGGCCAACGAGAGTGAAACTCCATCTCAAAACCCTTCCTCTCTTCTGATAACTGGGTTTTTGTCAGAGAGTGGAATTGGTCAGTCTGACTCCCTCGTCCCTCAGGAAGCAGGTTCTCCCGAGAGGCTCCCAGACCCCCATGCTCCTGCCCAGCAGACTACTATGTGGCAGGAGGAAACTGGCCAGAACCAAATGTGTGTGCATCCAGGAGTGGGCACAGGAAAGACTCAAGTTGTAGCCTCCAGGCCAAATGGACACCCAAGTCAAAGTCTGGCAATGCTAAGAGCTGTCACAAAGGACAGATAGGACAATGGCAAGAGGACAGGGATTGGGTTCCATGTTGGCGGAAACTCGGAGACCTCCTTGGAGGATGTGAAATTTAACCTGCGCAAAAAGGATGCAAAGTACAAACTACCTTCCTTCTTTCCTTCCCTCCCTCCCTCCCTCTTTTCTTTTTTCCTTCATTCTTTCTGCCTGCCTTTCCTTCCTTCTGCCTTTGATTGAGGTGGTTTGGGCTGCACATAACAGAATATCCGAGTAGAAATTGTATAAACAGGACAACAAGGGCTCAGGATTGGTTAAATCAACATCTCGGCTGTGTCAGGGCTCTGAGCTCCTTCTCAGTCTTCTGCTGTCTCCCACTTCTTGGGGCAGGATGGCTGCCATGGTTTCGACATCTCAGCCTTGCATAGGAATGTCTAAAAGGAGAAAGAGGCATTTCTTCTCATCTGTCTACTTTAACCGAGATGAAAACATTCCCCGGAAGTATCCCCCCACCACATGGCCCCCAGCCAACTTGCATCAGTTCTGGTTGACCAGAACCCAAACACATGATTACCCTAAGTAATTACTGCCAAAGAGAGATGGCTCAGCCTGATCATGGTGTGTCCCCAGGGCAAGGGCACCGAATCAGCTCTCTGAACCAGAACAAAACTTGGGTTCCATTAACAAGGAAGAAAGAGGGAATGGCAGTTGGTTGGTTAGGCAGCCACTGTATTCCCAGCACCACGCTGGGTCCTGAATCAGCCATGGGCAGACAAGTACATTTCCTTCCTGCAGGTAGTGTCCAGTTAGGGACAGAGGGAAAGGACATTCCTGGCAGGGAGGATGAGCAGATGAGCTTTCATCAGGGCCCTGAGGGAAGGGACATCTGACAGATGGTGAAAGAGGACAGCCCTGACGCAGGAGCCAAATGTCACCCACCTTGGACCCTTACTCAGGGAATATTCTGCTCTGAGATTCAACACCCAGATCTTCCCCAAGGCCTCCACTGTGATCACACTTTCTGGTCATAGAATATCCAAGTACAAATTGTATAAACAGGAAAATAAAGGCTCAGGATTGGTTAAATCAGCATCTCGGCCTATTCTGGGTACTTCCTATAAGTGGAATCACACAATATTTGTCCTTTTGTGACTGGATTATTTCACTGAACTCCGTGTTTTCAAGATTCATCCATGTTGTAGCATGTGTCTGAATTTCTTTCCTTCTTTTTCTTTCTCCCACCCCCCGAGACGGAGTCTTGCTCAGTCTCCCAGGCTGGAATGCAGTGGCGCAATCTCAACTCACTGCAATCTGCAAAGGCTCTATTTCAAATAAGCTCACAGTCACAAACACCAGGGGTTAGGACATCAACATATCTTTTAGGGGACACAATTCAGCCCACAACAGCAACGTAAAGAAACGGAGATTCAAGGAAGGTCAATGCCAACATGGCTGTCCTTAATAGAATCCAGCTGACCCTGGGGAGACAGAGGGAGCAAACAGATTAATGGATTAACAAAATGTGGTTGGTGTACGCACACAAAGAAATATTATTGAGCCTTAAAGGAAGGAAATTCATCCAGGCACGGTGGCTCATGCGTATAATCCTAGCACTTTGGGAGGCCCAAGGCCGGTGGGTCACAAGGTCAGGAGTTCCAGACCAGCCTGGCCCACATGATGAAATACAGTCTCTACTAAAAATACAAAAATTAGCAGGGATGGTGGCACATGCCTATAATCCCACCTACTCGAGAGGCTGAGGCAGGAGAATCACTTGAACCCAGGAGGCAGAGGTTGAGTTGTTTCTACCTTTTGGCTATTATGAATAATGCTGCTATGAAAATTGACATACAGGCCAGGCGTGGTGGTTTACGCCTGTAATCCCAGCACTTTGGGAGGCGGAGGGGGGCAGATCACTTGAGGTTGGGAGTTAGAGACTAGCCTGACCAACATGGAGAAACCCCATCTCTACTAAAAATACAAAAAATTAGCCAGGTGTGGTGGTGCATGCCTGTAATCCCAGCTACTTGGGAGGCTGAGGGAGGAGAATCGCTTGAACCCAGGAGGCAGAGGTTGCTGTGAGCCAAGATAGCGCCACTGCACTCCAGCGTGGGCATCAAGAGTGAAACTCCATCTCAAAAAAAGGAAAGAAAGAAAACTGACATACAAATATTTGTTCCAGTCCCTGTTTTCCATTCTCTTGGATACGTATGTAGGAGTAGAATTGCTGGGTCTGAAGGTAATTCAATATTCAAACTTTTCAGAAACTGTTTTGTAGAAATTATTTTCCACAGGGCTTTCCACAGTGACTACACCATTTTACATTCTCAGCAGCAAAGCACCTAGGGTTCCAATTTCTCCACATCCTCTCAACACATATTATTGTCTGCCTTTTCATAATAGCTGTCCCAGGCAGTGTGAGTTATGGTTTTTATTTGCTCCAGGCTATCTTGCATGAAGTGCTCAGGGACCCTCTTGGTAATGCACCGTTAACTTGACTTTGACTCTTCACCCCACAACCAGCTGACTTGGCTCTCATCTCCCGATGTGAAAATCCAATTGGCTTAGCCAAGCATGCAGGTGAACTCTTTTGGGGTCTGGTGTCTACCTCTGGTCAAATCAGCTCTGGCCAGGGGGATGAAGGGAAGTAGTCCATGAGGCTTCCCTTTCCAGGGATGTGATGAGTGGCTTTCTAGACAGGATTACTGGGGCAGGCAAGGGCAGACTTGTGTAGTGTAGACCCATGGACACAATGCTGGGCGGGACACGTGTTTTCTGTAGTTTGATGACAAGGAACTGGCCATCAGATACAAGTTTGTCCACACACCAAGAGGGAAGGCATCTCCCATAAACTTGAGTTAATCAAGTTCTCCATCCCCAGAATAGCTATCAGAATGTTCTTCTTTCTTTCTTTTCTTTCTTTCTTTCTTTTCTTTCTTTCTTTCTTTTTCTTTCTTCCTTCCTTCCTTCCTTCCTTCCTTCCTTCCTTCCTTCCTTTCTTTCTTCCTTTCTTTCTTTCTTTCTTTCTTTCTTTTTCTTTCTTTCTTTCTTGATGGAATTTTGCTCTTATTGCCCAGGCTGGAGTGCAACTGCACCATCTTGGCTCACTGCAACCTCCACCTCCCAGGTTCAAGCGATTCTCCTGCCTCAGCCTCCTGAGTAGCTGAGATTACAGGCATGTGCCACCATACCTGGCTAATTTTTTTTTTTTTTCCAGTAGAGACAGGGTTTCTCCATGTTGATCAGGCTGGTCTTGAGCTCTTGACCTCAGGTGATCCACCCACCTTGGTCTCCCAAAGTGCTGGGATTACAGGTGTGAGCCACTGGGGCCTGCCCAGAATGTTTATTCGTTTCCAGTGAGAAGCAGGTGGGCCAGGAGGAGAGCCGTCAGGGAGGCAGATCTGTGCAGGTTCCCCCACAGTCCTGCCTCACAGGAAGCTCGATTTTAATCAGAGACTGTGGTGAGGGTGGCATCAGAGCAAGGGGTGCCAGGGGACTGCCCACCCCAGGGACCAGGAGCCAGGACACCCTCAGCTCAGTCGACAGTTGGCTTTTTGTGTCTCCTTTATTGGTGCTCTTGGATGGCAGCTCTCGACAGTCAGATACCAACCCCTCTTTGAGATTCTGATAAAAGCCATGGATTCACTAAAACCCGACATAAGCACCTGGTTTTGCATTCAGTGTTATGGCTTTTAGACAATGCTATGTGTCCACCAACATTTCCCTTTCCTCCTGGGCATGCAGACACATCACATTTCCCAAGCTTCCCTGGAGTTAGTGAGGGCATGAGATTGAACTGAGGGGAGAAATGATGGACACCACTCCCAGACCTGGTCCCTAAAACCTTCCCCACCGTCTTCTACTCTTTCTCTCTTCTCCCTGTCGGCCAGATGCAGGGGACCCAGGGGAGGACTCTAAGCCCTCCCAGCAAGCAGAGGGATGAGTCTAAGCACCTGAATGACAGTATGGACCCGAGGCTCCCACCCAGAGCCAACCTGTGCTGCACTGTGACCGAGTAAGAAGGAAAGATGTGGACCAGGCATAGTGGCTCACATCCATTATCCCAGCACTTTAGGAGGCTGAGGCAGGCAGATCACTTGAGGTCAGGAGTTCAAGACCAACCTGGCCAATATGGTGAAACCCTGTCTCTACTAAAAAAAAATACAAAAATTAGCCAGGCAGGATAGTGGTGCCTGTAATCCCAGCTACTCAAGAGGCTGAGGCAGGAGAATCGCTTGAACCTGGGAGGCAGAAGTTGTAGTGAGCCAAGATGGCACCACTGCACTCCAGCCTGGGCGACAGAGTGAGACTCCAACCAAGAAAAAAAAAAAAAAGAAGGAAACATGTGGCCAGGCACAGTGGCTTGTTTGTAATCTCAGCACTTTGGGAAGCTGAGGCGGGTGTATCGTCTTAGCTCAGGAGTTCGAGACCAGCCTGGGCACTATGTCTCTACCAAAAATATCATAGAAAAGAAGATTAGCTAGGTGTGGTAGCATGCACCTGTGAGCTCAGCTACTCTGGAGACTGAGGTGGGAGGATCGCTTGAGCCTGGGAGGTGGAGGTTGCAGTGAGCCAAGATAATGCCACTGCACTCCAGCCTGGGTGCCAGAGTAAGACCCCATCTCAAGAAACAAAAATAAATAAAAAAGAAAAAGGAACATGCATGAAGCTCATAGACTGGAGGGCTCTTCGTTATGGTAGCGAGACCACCTTAACCAATATGCCCCTAAAGGCAGCCAGCCACATATACCTACTCTCTTGGCAGCCTGTACTGATTGCATTCAAACCAGGTCCCACTGGCTCATTTGTTTAACACATGCTAAATAACAGACATGTTCCAGTTCCACCTTCCTGAGGTTCTACGAAGGTCGCTGGGTTCCTACTCTTCGGTTACACATTTTCACAGAGTCTTGGTGAACTCCCATGATGGCAGCTGTGTTTGTTGTACTGACAAGGGCTTGAAACCAACAGAAGCTACATAAATCCTTGGGTCACCTTGAGGGTGTCATTAGCCATCTTGTGTCCATTTCTTTTTTTCCTTTTTTTAAACATTTTTTTTTAATTTTTGGTACAGGATCTCTGTTACCCAGTCCGGAGGGCAGCGGCACAATCACAGCTCACCGCAGCTGCGATCTGCTGGGTTCCAGCAGTCCTCTTGCCTCAGCCTCCTGAGTAGCTGGGACCAGAGGCATGCACCACCACACCTGTGTAGTTTTTAAATTTTGTTGTAATGATGGAGTCTCACTATATTGGCCAGGATGGTCTCAAATTCCTGGGCTCAAGGAGTCCTCCTCCCTCAGTCTCCCAAAGTGCTGGGATTACAGGAGTGAGCCACCACGCCCAGCCCCAACTCTTTTTATCATGGCACTAATCCCTGCCCTGTCCACCCCAAGAGCACTGTAGTGCTTCCTGAGTTTAGAGGCCTGTGAGCTTTCACTAGGGAAAGGGCTCCCACAGAGATCGATAAATTGATCACAATGGCCAAGGTGATGGCAATGAGCTAATGCTCTCCTTCTTCCACTTGAGATATCCTCTGCCCCCTCAGCCTGTGAGCTTTTTCTCCAGTGTGCTCTGCAGTGGGGGTCCTGCCTGAGAGCCCCTGCAGGTGCAGACGACAGTTTCTTTCTGCTGAACCATCGCAGCTATGCCCCAGCCCCTACCCTGAAGGGGCTCCCCAGAGGCCATGGGCAGCAGCTACCCGATAGGGCTGTCTGGGAGCTGCTCCAGGGCCACAGAAATCTTGTCTCAGACTCTCGGGGTTTTTTTTTCTGTTCCATGTAAATACTCTCCTGACTAATGCCAACCATGTGTCCATAGAATCAGAAGTTTTTTTCAGGGGAAAAGGTAAGGAAGAGGTGGGAGCATCGTGGGTCTGCCCTTCCAGGGCTTGCCCTAGGTTAAGAGCCAGGCAGGAAGCTCTTGAGAACATTGCTCAAGAGTGGTGGGTGGGGACCTGGGAGGCCCAGAGAGGGGTGGGAGGGGATCACCCTGTCTGCCCCCAGCCAGATGCCCCCCACCCTCCTCAGCTTCCCTCCCACGGCCTGGAGAGGTGGGACCAGGTGTGGATGCTTGAGAGATCCCTGGTTGGAGGAAGCCACAAGTCCAGGCACATGGGAATCTGGGCAGGGGGCAAAGAGAGAAGGAAGGGGCCATCAGCCAGGACAGGTGGTAAGGCAGGCAGGAGTGTCCCTGCTGGGAAGAGGTGGGAACAAGCACCTGGAGGGCTCTCCAGGACAAAGGCAAACAGTGAGGTCGCTGCCATTCCCATAGCACCCCCACGCCCCGCCCAGCTATAAGAGGCCATGCCCCAAGCAGGGTAGCCAGGCTGCAGAGGCGCCATGGGTGAGTTACGCCTGCTGCAGTGGCTGCTGCTGCTGCTGCCCACGCTCTGTGGCTCGGGCACTGGTGAGTCTCCCCCAGCCTCCCTCTCCTAGGCAGCTCCACTACTCACTGAGCACTGCTCTGTGCCAGGCATCGTCCCAAGTGTGTCTTCATTTTAAAGACAAAGCAGCTGGGGCTCGGAGAGAGTTCAGAGCTTATCCAAGGTCACACAGCTTGTGGGTCCTGGAGCAGGTAGAACCCAGAGCTACCTGCCTCCCACGTGTTTAATGGCCTCGCACTCCCAGCTAAACTGGGTTTAGAGGTTGGGTGAAATCAGGATGCCGGGTGTGTAACCTAGATCCTGACTAAGGTTGCTCTGGCCCTGAACCACAGCTGCCGGGACCACCTCATCCGTGGCCTGTGCCCAGGGCCCTGAGTTCTGGTGCCAAAGCCTAGAGCAAGCATTGCAATGTAGAGCCCTGGGGCATTGCCTACAGAAAGTCTGGGGACATGTGGGAGCCGTGAGTACCACCAAGGATGCACAGCAACTGTGGGTCTGAGATGAAGGGTGCTGGGTGGGCTCTGGATGGGCAGGAAGGGAGTGGAGCCCCCACCGGGGATGGAAGAGATGGAATGGGATGAGATGAAATGAGATAGGATGAAATGGAATGGGATGGATTCGATGGGATAGGATGACAGAACAGATGGAGTCGGATGAATGGGATGGGATGGGATGGGATGGGATGGGACGGGACGGGACGGGACGGGACGGGACGGGACGGGACGGGACGGGACGGGATGGGATGGGATGGGATGGGGTGGACAGAATGGAATGGATAAGATGGGACAAGATGGGCTGGTGGGCAGCTGTTTATGCCTTAGAGTGCTCTGTTGGCTTCTGCCGGAGAGAACCTCCCGACTGAAGCTGGGAGCATGCCCTCCACTCATATGTCCTCCACCGTGGGGCCCCCTCCCTCCCCAGGATGACCTATGCCAAGAGTGTGAGGACATCGTCCACATCCTTACCAAGATGGCCAAGGAGGCCATTTTCCAGGTAATGAGGCACAGATCCTGGATGAAGGCTGGGGCCCAAGAGATGAGGGACAGAGCAGGGAAGGGGCGAGCCCCCTAAAGGGGCCATTTCCAGGCTGAGTGGGAGGCCTGGGTATACCTGGGAACTCCCAGCTCCTCCTAGCTGGGAGCAAGTCTTGGCCATGAGCTCAACAGCACAGCCAGAGATGGTCTTTCCTGAGGGAAAGGGGCCCTACCTGTGCCCAACTATGTACCTCCTTGACACTCTAGAACTCCAATGCCCTGAGGGACTGGGGGTTGGTCTCCCCTGATGGGGTCCTCTGTCCAGGGACTTGGGCAGGGCAGACCTCAAAGATGCCCAGCTGACGGCCCCTCCAACCTTTCAGGACAGGATGCGGAAGTTCCTGGAGCAGGAGTGCAGCACCCTTCCCTTGAAGCTGCTCATGCCCCAGTGCAACCAAGTGCTCAACGACTACTTCCCCCTGGTCATCGACTACTTCCAGAAGCAGATTGTGAGGGCTGCAAGCTCGCCTTTCCCCTGCCTCCCCACACAGGCCCCTGTGCCCACCATGAGAGTTACACACACGTCACCCCAGCCATCTCCAGATGCATACACACATACACACACATACACATACACATACACATACACATACACATACACATACACAGCACCCCCACCGGACACACACACACACACACACAGCGCACACACACACAGCACCCCAGCCAGATACACACACACACACACAGCACCCCCACCGGACACATACACACACCCATGGACACACAACACACACAGACACACAGCACCCCAGCCAGACACACACACACACACACACAGAGCACTCCCACCGGACAAACACACACACAAACACACATAGCACCCCCACTGGACACACATACACACACAGAGCACCCCAGCTGGCCACACACACAGACACACACACACCCTGCCACAAAGGGCCCAGGAAACTAAGTGCCCTTCAGCCATGCACCAGACCATAGCCCCAGGTTAAGGTACATGTGGTGAGCCTGCGTGCTTGCACACCCTCACACCCTCAGTCACACACATGCTTACACACTTATTCTCACACATAATGCTCATGCTCATTCACACACAGTCCCGGCCACCTGCCCTAAAGTCCCCACACAACCCCGTCTCTGCCTTTTGTCCCCACATAGAGCTCTAAATCACAGCATCCCCACTAGGCCTGCTTCCTCCCATTCCAGTGGTCCTGGTCCCTGAGCCTTTGGGCCAGCCTGAACAGGGGTGGGCTTCCCTCCCAGACCCTAACACTCTCCCTCCGTGCTGCACCCCAGAACTCAAAGGGCATCTGTATGCACCTGGGCCTGTGCAAATCCTGGCAGCCAGAGCCAGAGCAGAAGCCAGGGATGTCAGACCCTCTGCCCAACCCTCTACTGGACAAGCTGGTCCTCCCCGTGGTGCCTGGGGCTCTCCAGCCGAGGCCTGGGCCTTACACACAGGTGAGGGAGGCCCCCACAGCCAGTTGAGTGGGGATCCAGAGGTCTAGGGCCACCTCTGAAGCCCATGGCACTGGGCCCTGGGAGAGGCAGGGCTGGGAAGGGGACGGGAAGTTCCAGGCAGGGCCTAAGGGAGGAGGGAGAGAAAGGGAGGAAAAGAGAGGGGAGGAGAGCCTGGAGGACCCTTCTCCCAGCACCCAGCCCTGCCTCCACCCTATTCTCTCCCCAGGATCTCTCTGAGCAGCAATTCCCCATCCCTCTCCCTTACTGCTGGTTCTGCAGGATTCTGATCAAGCGGGTCCAAGGCATGATTCCCAAGGTGAGGCATCCAGGGCAGCATGGAGCCCAGGAGGGTTCACTGCAGTGCCCCCTCCCAACTCACACCCCCTTCAGGGCCCAGCTGGCTGCCAGAAGTTAAGAGGGGAGAGAGCCGCTTGTGCATTTCCCCCACCCAGGAGACCCTGGGGTTCAGACTCAGGCCTGGTAGGTGTCAAGCCTACAGTTCATGCAACAAACATTAAGCCCCCACTGCATGGAGGTGCCATGCCAGGTGCCAAAGTGCAAAAACGGACAAGACGCAGCCTTGTCTTCCAGCAGCTCACCAACTGATGGAGAAGCATCCCCAGAGGTCTCTGTAGAAAAGTTGCTTTGATTTTTCAAGAATGTCCACAGATAGATTCCCCATCCCTACCTCAGTTCTACTTGGAGTCTTCCAGACCTGCAGTGGCTGTTGCCCAGTGGCCCCACCAGCCGGGCTACCTTGCCCCACAATGGGGCCCAAATGAGGAAAGGCCCTGCCCCCTCAGCCTTCCCCAGATAGGGTGGCATGAGCCACCAGCAGCTCACAGCAGCAGGTGAGGTTCCTGATTTCCCAGAGCTTGTGCTGTGGTGGGGGAGTTTTCAGAACGCGGAGGATTCAAGCAGAATGAGGGATGGCCAGTGTGGGGATGATGCTGGCATGTCAGGAAGAGTCTCTGAGGGGTGACAATCAAGCTGAGACCTAGAGGACAACAAGGCCCTGTTAGGCAGAGGGCCTCCCAAAGGAGCAAGCTGGGCAAGCCTGAGGAACAGAGACCTGTGCAACGGCCCAGGAGGCAGGCACCGCCAGGCCAGGGAGACCTTTCAAAGCCAGGTTAAGAAACACCAAGGCCGGGCGCAGTGGCTCACATCTGTAACCCCAGCACTTTAGGAGGCTGAGGCAGGTGGATCACTTGCGCCCAGGAGTTCGAGACCAGCCTGAGCAACATGGCGAAACCCTGTCTTTACTAAAAATACAAAAATTAGCCAGGCAAGGTGGCTCACGTCTATAATCCCAACACTTTGGGAGGCGGAGGCGGGCAGATCACCTGAGGTCAGGAGTTCGAGACCAACCTGACCAACATGGAGAAACCCCATCGCTACTAAAAATACAAAATTATCTGGGCGTGATGACGCATGCTTATAATCCCAACTACTCTGGAGGCCGAGGCAGGAGAATCGCTTGAACCCAGGAGGTGGAAGTTGCAGTGAGCTGAGATCGTGCCATTGCACTCTAGCCTGGGCAACAACAGCAAAATTTCGTCTCAAAAAAAAAGTAATAAAAAATACAAAAATTAGCTGGGTGTGGTAGCACATGCCTGTAGTCCCAGCTACTTGGGAGGCTGAGGCAGGAGAATCATTTGAACCTGGGAGGTTGCAGTGAGCTGAGATCAAGCCACTGCATTCCAGCCTGGGTCATGGAGCAAGACAAAGGAAGGAAAGAAGGAAAGCAGTAAGGGAGGGAGGGAGGAAAGGAAGGAAGATCACTGCAGAGATCACAGTAAGAGGCAACGTGACACGAACAGAGCTGAAGGCTGGCCTGGGGATGAGTTTGGGAGGTGGGCTCACTACACTTGGGCATGGATGGGCCTGGAGCATGAGGACCAGGGGGAACTCCACAGTGACTTTTACAGACCAGCCAGAGCAATCAGCCTTCTGTAATGCCAGCAGCTGAGATGGAGAGACTCAAGAAGAAACAGGTTTGAGCAGAAAAACAGAGAGCTCCCTCCTGGCCATGCTGAGTTTGAGATGCCTGTGGGAAGTGCAGGAGAGGAGAGTCAGGCAGGCAGCTGAATCCCAAGCCTTGGGGGAAGGTCAGGTCCAGCAGATCAGTTTGAGTCACTAGCTGTGAGCCGGAGCCTTTGGAGCCAGGCGTAGGTCCGAAGATGGCCCCTACATTCAGTCACTCTGGATGAGTCCCCTGCATCCCCTGGACTCTTCAATCCCCAGTGTCATTTGTTTACAGTCTTGCCCTTCCTTCTAGAAGAGAATGAGGGAATGTGTAGGAAGTGCCTAGCTGAGTGCTGGGCAGAGTGGAAGCTGCCAAGTGAAGGCCCCATGCTGGCCTCTCTCCGCCCCCACCATCAGGGTGTGCTAGCTGTGGCAGTGGCCCAGGTGTGCCGCGTGGTACCCCTGGTGGCAGGCGGCATCTGCCAGTGCCTGGCGGAGCGCTACACCGTCATCCTGCTTGACACGCTGCTGGGCCGCATGCTGCCTCAGCTGGTGTGTGGCCTCGTCCTCCGGTGCTCCCTGAATGACAGCGCTGCCCCAGGTGAGCCTACTGCCCACTCCTTAGCCCAATGCCCGCTCTCCTCCTCCCCCTCCCCTGCCCCTGCATGACCCTCTCCCTGTCTGGTCCCGCTGCAATGCACCAAGGAGGACAGAAATGAACACCTCTGCAGGGTGGTCTTGCCTGCTTCCCCCTAACCCTTGCCTCTCTAGGGTCGCCGACAGGAGAATGGCTGCCACAAGACTTCGAGTGCCAGCTCTGCATGTCCATGACCACCCAGGCCAGGAACAGCAGCGAGCAGGCCATGCCACAGGCAATGCTCCAGACCTGCCTCAGCTCCTGGCTGGACAGGGAAAAGGTACGGGGCAGGCACATGGGGACTTTTGGTCAGGGCCTGTTCAAGGTGGAAGGCTGAGCCCAAGAAGGACTTTGCAGCCAGAGACACATAGGATGGGCCGGACTGGAGCACAGACAGGCAGACAGGATGTGGGGCAGACAATGGTGGGACTGTAACTTAGGGCAGAGTCTGCTAAGTGTCAGGAGTCACCTCTGGACAAAGGGCTATGGGCTCCAGAAAACTAGCAGGCCCCCTTCACCAGCTGGGGCAACCTTCAGAGGCCCAGTTATCTACCAGGAGATGAATAATGCCAGGGCCAGCTGGAGCTGGGAAAGCGACTGGCCTTCTCTCCAGAGTCCTGATCTCATTACTGCCCCTGCCCTCCTCAAGATATGACTCACTCAGGACAAACCCATCTGCAAAAGGAGAGGGCTGGGCTTGAAGGTCCTAGGGCCCCTGCCAATACCCAATGACAGGAAATTCCCTTCTGTTTTTTTTTTTTTTTTTGAGAAGGCATTTTGCTCTTATCACCCAGGTTGGAGTGCAATGGCATGATCTTGGTTCACTGCAGCCTCTGCCTCCTGGGTTCTCTTGCCTCAGCCTCTCAGCGATTCTCTTTCCTCAGCCTCTTGAGTAGCTGGGATTATAGGCATGCGCCACCCGGCCTGGCTAATTTTTGTATTTTTAGTAGAGAGAAGGTTTTACCATGTTGGTCAGACTGGTCTCGAACTCCTAACCTCAGGTGATCTGCCTGCCTCAGCCTCCCAAAGTGCTGGAATTAGAGGTGTGAGCCACCACACCCAGCCAGGAACTTCCCTTCTTAAATGGAGATACTGTCCTGAGGCAAGCCAGCTGATGCTCTTCCCAAGGAGGTGGCAGTCCGCACAGTAATCCCTGCTCAGCAACTCCCAAGCCTCCCCACTGCCCATCACATCTGGTCTCAAGGACCAGATGAATATTAAGGTTCCTCCTAGAACTGAAATGGAGGTAGAGGGAAGGGTAGTGGCTGAGATTCCATCTCTCTGCCTGAGTTCTGTTTTTGTTTTTGTTTTTGAGGCAGAGTCTTGTTCTGTCACCAGGCTGGAGTGCAATGACACAATCTCGGCTTACTGCAACCCCCACCTCCCAGATGCAAGTCATTCTCCTGCCTCAGACTCCAGAGTAGCTGGGATTACAGGCATGCACCATCACGCCCGGCTAATTTTTGTATTTTTAGAAGAGACGGGGTTTCACCATGTTGGTCAGGCTGGTCTCGAACTTTTGACCTCTTGATCAGCCCACTTCAGCCTCCCAAAGTGCTGGGATTACAGGCATGGGCCACCCGGCCCAGCCTCTGCCTGAGTTTGAAGACCCTCTGTCTCCAGTGTCACTTACTTTTCTGATGGAAGCCCTCCATTCCAGCTGGCTCTGGTTTGTTAAGGGTTTTAACTGCAGCCAGAGCTGTTCAGTGAGGGCTGATGGAAGAGTTAGGAGGGAGCCCTAGAGTGACCCAGAGAAGTGGAGAGGCCAGGACCACACAATAGGGATGTCCTGCAAAGGGCCCGGATCCCCTCCACTGCTGTGTCTCTCCTTCTTCAGTGCAACCAATTTGTGGAGCAGCACACACCCCAGCTGCTGACCCTGGCGTCCAGGGGCTGGGATGCCCACACCACCTGCCAGGTACACCCACCCTCCCAGTTGGTCCTAGGACTTCCCTTGGCTCCCAGAGACCCCGAACGCTGGGTCCGTGATCCTCAGAGGCCCCACTCTCCTGGGTCCAAGGTGGCCCCACATGCATGGGCCAGGGTATGGGAGGCACCCCTCACTGTTTCCATGTAGAAAAGTCACTACAGCATAGAAAGGGGGATGGAAAGGGAGGGACAGCCTGAGGAGTGTGGCTGGATGTCCATTATGGGATGGGCTGTGTTCCCTGGCCAGTGTGTGCTGGTGGGGTGGGGTACAAAGTGGGTGTTCTGGAGTGAACATCTCACCTCCTCAGGCTATAAGCCGTATTGCCTGTGGCTCAGGGAGTGGCCCAAGGGGTCTGCGGAGTCACACAGGGAGCACCCGCTAGGTGGCAGGTGGAGTGAGTGCTGTTCTTTCCCAGAGGAGCTGGGCGTGGGGAGCTGAGGGGGCCAAGGTCTCAGCCCTGACACTGTCCCTGTGACAGGCCCTCGGGGTGTGTGGGACCATGTCCAGTCCTCTCCAGTGTATCCACAGCCCCGACCTCTGATGAGAACTCAGCTGTCCAGGTGAGTCCAGGCTCCCAGCTTCGGGGAGGGAAGGGGGCAGGTCCCGACCATCAGGGCATGGGGGGCCCATCTGCTCGCCAAGTAGGAAGAGGCGACCACTCCTGCTTGGCTGCTCCATCCTCCCTCTCACCACACAGCTGGAGGCTCCTGAGGGCTTCTGGCCCAACATCGGGAAAATACCCTTTCCAAGACCCTGAGCACTCCCCTCTGCTAGAACCCCAGTCGCTGAGCGCCCAACCCCAGCTCCCCAGCCCCTGTCCCAGGCCTCCCCCTCAGAGCTTGCCCCCAGGACTCACTGACCCCCATGGTTCAATATATTCTGGCCAAGGCCAAGCTTTCCTGGGGCTCAGAGGAAATCAGACTTTGCCTCGCAAAACTGTCTCCCCTCAGATGCCAGGAAGGCCCAGATCACCTAACTCCACCCTCCTGAGACACATTCTCTCCCTACTGCCAGGTTCTAAATCAAAGGAGAATCATAGGATGGAGGGATGGAGGGGGCCCAGATGTAGCCTCTGTGAGCAGATGCCTGGGAGCTGGGAAATGACCCTGAGAGGGCAGGACACAGCAACCAGGGCTCAAGGTGAACTTGAGAGCAAGCTTGGTCCACTTTACAATTCTGCTTAAAGCCAGCTCCTAATATGGTGGTCATTTATTCATTTGTTCCCTCACTTTGAAAAACATAAGGCCAGGGCTGGGCGTGGTAGCTCACACCTATAATCCCAGCACTTTGGGAAGCCAAGGCAGGCAGATCACCTAAGGTCCGGAGTTCGAGACCAGCCTGATCAACATGGAGAAACCCCATCTCTACTAAAAATGCAAAATTAGCGGGGCATGATGGCACATGCCTGTAATCTCAGCTGCTTGGGAGGCTGGAGAATAGCTTGAACCCAGGAGGCAGAGGTTGCAATGAGCCAAGATCTCGCCACTGTACCGCCACTGTACTCCAGCCTGGGCAACAAGAGCAAAACTCCATCTTTTTTTTGAAGCCTAGGCCTCCCTAGTGGCTCATGCCTGTAATCCCAGCCCTTTGGGAGGCCAAGGTGGGTGAATCATGAGGTCGGAGTTTGAGACCAGCCTGACCAACATGGAGAAACAGTGTCTTTATTAAAAATACAAAATTAGCAGGGCATGGTGGCACATGCCTATAATCCCAGCTACTAGGGAGGCTGAGGCAAAAAAAAAAAATTAGTGTCTGTAGCCAGGCCACATCCTAGGGGCCAGGGCTATGGCTGCGGATGGAAGGCTGGGAGCTCTGCCCTCCTGGAGCTCACAGCCAAGTCCACTTCTTCCATGAGGCGGGAGAGCCAGCCCTGCTCCTGAAACCCTGAATCACGAGCCCCTGTGGGAGGCAGTGGGGAGGGTAGGTCCTCTCCAACTCAGATCTGCCTGTCCCACAGGGACGTTTAATGTGTCCTTGCCCCGCTGATGACAGCTGGGGGCCCGGGGGTAGGGAGTCACCCAGAACCAGGGCAGTCACCTTTCCCCAGCTCCCAGGGGTCCCAGCCTTCCCTGCTGAAACGGCAAGACCAGTGGGTTGGCAAGAAATGCCTGGGCTTCAAACCCAACTCTGCTATCACCTGGCGGTGGGTCCCCAGGCAGGACACACACAGCCCTTCTCACGCCCTTATCCTCCTCAGCTGCAAAGGAGGAGCCTAGTGAGAGGGGCTCTGGGACCATGGTGACCAGTCTCTTCCTGCTGCTTCCTGGCCAGCTGCCACGCTGAAAAAAAGCCTCAGCTCCCGCATCATCCTCCCCGTTGCTCTTCCTCCAGAGTCACTTCCACTGGTGAACCACGGGCCCCCAACCCTGTGTCGGCCTTGTCTGTTTCAGCTCAACCACAGCCAGATGCCAGAGCTACTTCTGTTCTCTCTGGTGTGAGGCGCGGTGAGGGCAGCATCTGGAGGAGCTCTGCAGCCTCCACGCCTACCACGGCCTCCCAGGGCTGGGCTCAGGAGAAAGCAGCCACCGCTCCACAGGAAACACTGCCCCCACCACCCGCCTCACACCCACCCCCATGCACTCAAAGACTGGCTTTTACAGTTATTTGCCATACTAAATTCAGAAGAATAAAAAATGGGAACATACAGAACTCTAAAAGATAGACATCAGAAATCCTTCAGTTGAGTTTTTTCAAAAAATCAGGAACTTCCTGGTGTGGTCCAGGGTGGACACGGCACACTCTAGCATGAATGGATGGTGACCGGGCAAGCTTTTTCCCTCAAGATGCTCTGTTGCTTGAGAGCTGTCCCTTTGTTGAGATATAAAAAGGGGGTTTCTTTTTGTCTTTCTGTAAGGTGGACTTCCAGCTTTTGATTGAAAGTCCAAGGGCAATTCTGTTTCTGCTGATTTATCTGCTCAAAGCCCAGCTGGGCTTGTGCATGCTAAGAACCCATTCCTGTGAAATACAAACCTGCAGCAATGCTAATAAAGTCCTATTCTCTTGTACAAAAAAGAAAAAGACACCGTCCTTTAAAGTGCTGCAGTATGGCCAGGCACTGTGGCTCACACCTGTAATTCCAGTACTTTGGGAGGCCAAGGTGAGAGGATCACTTGAGTGCAGGAATTTGAGACCAGCCTGGCCAACATGGAGAAACCCTGTCTCTACTAAAAATACAAAAAATTAGCCAAGCATGGTTGTGCATGCCTGTAATCCCAGCTACTCAGAAGGCTGAGGCAGAAGAATTGCTTGAGCCCAGGAGGGGACATTGCAGTGAGCTGAGATCACACCACTGCACTCCAGCCTGGGCAACAGAGCAAGACTTTATCTCAGTAAATAAATAAATAAATAAACAAGAGGTTCTGAAATCACACCACTGCACTCCAGCCTGGGCAATAGAGCAATACTCTATCTCAGTGAATGAATGAATGAATGAATGAAGTGCCAGCCAGGCACAGTGGCTCATGCCTGTAATCCCAGCACTTTGGGAGGCCAAGGCAGGGGGATCATAAGGTCAGCAGTTCAAGACCAGCCTGGCCCATCTCTACTAAAAATACAAAAATTAGCCAGGCATGGTGGTAGGTGACTGTAGTCCCAGCTACTTAGGAGGCTTAGGCAAGAGCATCGCTTGAACCTGGGAGGGGTGGAAGTTGCAGTGAGCCAAGATCGTGCCACTGCACTGCACTCCAGCCGGGGTGACACAGCAAGACTCTTCCTTAAAAAAAAAAAAATTAGAAGTACTGCAGTAGCTGTGGCCTTACCTGAAGTCAGCGGGCCACAGCCTACCTCACTGTCTCCCTTGGCAGAGAAGTGGATGTCCACAGCTCCTCTTCCTCACAAGTGCTGCCTGCCTGCCCTCCAGCTACTGCTCTCCCCTCCCAGTCTCTACTCACTGGGATGAGGTGAGGTCGCAAGGACACCAAAAACCTAAAAATAAACAAAAAGCCAAATAAGCCTTAGCCTTAAGGACTGCAATGCCTGCAAGTGTCCCTTTATTTGTTAAAGAACTTTTGTTATATTTCTCATTATAAAAGAAATACATCGGGGCGCAGTGGCTCACGCTTGTAATCCCAGCACTTTGGGAGGTGGGTGAATCATCTGAGGTCAGGAGTTTGAGACCAGCCTGACCAACATGGAGCAACCCTGTCTCTATTAAAAATACAAAATTAGCAGGGTGTGGTGGTGCATGCCTGTAATCCCAGCTACTCAGGAGGCTGAGGCAAGAGGCTTGAATTGGAGAGGTAGGGGTGGCGTTGAGCTGAGATTGTGCCATTGCAGTTTAGCCTCGGCAACAAGAGTAAAACTGTATCCAAGGGAGAGGGGACGGGAAGGGAGAAGAAGAGAGGGGAGGAGAGGGGAGGGGAGGGCAGGGGAGGGGAGGGCAGGGGAAGGGAGGAGGAAAGAAAAGAAAGAAGAGAAAGAGAGGAAAGAAAGATTTCCACTCTGTTTTTGTCTGCAGCTTCTTTCTTTCCTTTCCTTCCTTTGTTTCTCTTTCTTTCTTCTCTTTCTTTTCCTTCCTTCCTTTCTTTTTTCTTTTTCTTTCTCTCTCTCTTTGTCTCTCTCTCCTTCTTTCTTTCTCTCTCTCTCTCTCTCTCTCAATCCCAGCAAGCCCAGGAGAGAGCTATTGCTGGATGTGTATTTTGACACTGAGTTTGGGGCTTTTTCAACCCTCTCCCCACACCCTCTGGCTCCACACCTCCACCGTTCAAGCGCCAAGAAGAGCTGTCTATGCATTCTGCTCTTGGGCTACAGATAAGATACACAAGTCATTGGCTCCTGGATTTTAACTTTTAAGTAGATGTTTGTAAACTATGGCTAACTACTGTCTTTTATTATTATTATAATTATTATTCCTAATATATTCTATCATACACCTTTTTTGTTTCGTTGCTTTTGAGATGGAGTCTTGCTTTGTCTCCTAGGCTGGAGTGCATGCAGTGCAGTGGCACGATCTCAGCTCACTGCAACCTCCACGTCCCTGGTTCAGACAATTCTCCTGCCTCAGCTTCCCAAGTAGCTGGGAATTCAAGGGTGTGCCACCACACCTGGCTAATTTTTGTATTTTTAGTAGAGATGGTGTTTCACCATGTTAGTCAGGCTGGTCTCAAACTCCTGACCTCATGATCCACCCACCTCGGCCTCCCAAAGTGCTGGGATTACAGGCTTGAACCACCGCACTCAGCCTGCTAACTACTGTCTTTAAAGCCATTGTTTCAAGTACAAAATGCAACTCTCTGAGGAAAAGGGTGTTTTAAATTTTAAAAAATAAAAAGAAAAGGCCGGCGTGGTAGCTCAAGCCTGTAATCCCAGCACTTTGGGAAGCCGAGGCAGGCAAAAAATGATGAAACCCCGTCTCTACTAAAAATACAAAAAATTAGCTGGGCATGGTGGCAGGCACCTGTAATCCCAGCTATTCAGGAGGCTGAGGCAGGATTCTTGCTTGAACCCAGCAGGTGGAGGTTGCAGTGAGCCGAGATTGCACCACTGCACCCCAGCTGGGGAGAGAGCGAGAGACCCTGCCTAAAAAAATAATAATAAATAAATAATAAATTAAAAAGCTTGATTGGGACAATGGAAAGCCAATATTTGAAGAAGGGGAGGCATTAATAGTTTATCCCAAAAATAACAGTAGTAATGAGTGCCTGAGAATGAAAAAGGAGGCTTTACTCAAAAGGAGGTCAAGAGTTGACAGACTTTGGGAGGCTGAGGTGGATGGATCACTTGAGCCAAGGAGCTCAAGACCAGCCTGGGTAACATGGCAAAACCCTATCTCTATAAAAAATAAAAAAAAACTTGGCTGGGCACAGTAGCTCACATCTGTAATCGCAGAACTTTGGGAGGCCGAGGTGGGCAGATCACGAGGTCAGCAGATCGAGACCATCCTGACTAACATGGTGACACCCCATCTCTACTAAAAATACAAAAATTAGCTGGGCGTGGTGGTGGGCACCTGTAATCCCAGCTACTTGGGAGGCTGAGCCAGGAGAATCACTTGAACCCGAGAGGTGGAGGTTGCAGAGAGCTGATATCAGCCTGACCAACATGGTGAAACCCTGTATCTACTAAAAATACAAGTATTAGCCAGGAGTGGTGGCAGGTGTCTGTAATCCCAGCTACTCAGGAGGCTGAGGCAGGAGAAACTTCAACCCAGGAGGCTGCAGTGAGCCAAGAGTGTGCCACTGCAATCCAGCCTGGGTGACAAGAGCAAGACTTCATCTCAAAAAAAAAAAAAAAAAAAAAAATACAAAATCAGCCACATGTGGTGGCACACGCCTGTATTCCCAGCTACTCAGGCAGCTGAGGCAGGAGAATCACTTGAACACTGGAGACAGAGGTTGCGCGGAGCCAAAATCACACCACTGCACTCCAGCCTGGGCAACAAGAGCAACACTCTATCTCAAAGAAAAAAAAAGGATACAAAAATTAGCTGGGTGTAGTGGCGTGTGTCTGTGGTCCTAGCTATTCAGAAGGCTGAGGTGGGAGGATCACTTGAATCCGGGAGGTCAAGTCTGAAGTGAGCCATGATGATGCCACTGTCCCTGGGTGACAGAGAGAGATCTTATCTCAATTAATTAATTGATTTTTAAAAAGAGTTTACTGGCTGGTAGGGGGACAAAAATTGGCAGGAAGTGGCTACACTTGAGACTCCAAGCGTCCCTGAGAAGTGTCCAACATTCTGCACCCCTGCCCTTAGGAAGGCGGGGGAAGAGAAGTCCCAGGAGGGATTATAGCCCAAGAGGAGGGAACTTATTCTTCACTTTCCAGGGTGTGGGCTTCTAAGAGAAGCCTGCCTCTCACAGGACATCAGAAAGGGTGAGGATGCCAGCCTGAGGGATGGAGTTAGGCAGCCGGCTTGTCCCCAGCATGATGTGGCTGCAGAAGAGCAACTGCAACCCATGGACTTAGAAGCAGTCAGAATTGGCTCTGCACAAGATGGTGCACCCATAGGAGCCCATGGTTGGGGATGAATCTGTGGCAGATTTAGTGGATCTTGAGATGAGCAGAAATCAGACATGTAGCAATGATGGCACAAGAAGATGACAATCAGGCAAGACGAAAGACACGCAGGGAGACCGGGAGGGCCAGGGAACACCTGGTACCCCATGCTTCTGCTCTCCACTGGGCAATCTGTAAATATTCCCAGGGAAAGGGGAAGTAGGAGTCAGTGGTTAGTCAGCCAAGAGAGGCTGAGTATTAAGAAGGGAATGAGTTACTCTGAAATGGAAATAATATGTTTTGAGGGCTCATGAGCCAAAATGAGTTCAGTTATAGAGACATAAAAACAGTTACATTATGTCCCCCAATAAATAACTGAAAATTTTAAAATGACATAATAATTATGAATGTATTATCTATAATTCCAAAGCTTTCTGTGCACATATACAAAAACAGATATAGCAGATCTCCAAAAACAGAAACATCCTATACATGCTGCTTTGTAACCTGCAGTGTTCATTTAACAATAACCTTTTTGGGTCAACAAAAGTAAGTACTAGCATTGCTAATTGTCACATGACAGCTGTCTCCCAGGCTAGAGTGTGTTAGTGTGATCATGGCTTACGGTAGCCTGGAACTCCGGGGTTCAAGCAATCCTCCTGCCTCTGCCTCCTTAAGTGCTAGGACTGCAGGCATCAGATACCATGGCTGGCCCTTACTTTCTTTAAACAACTGTTATCAATGATTTGTGATCTTTGCACTTTCATATTTGTTTATCTTCTTAGAATCAATTCCAAGACATGAAATCTGGGGGACACCTTTACTTTTAACAGAGGCTGGATTACCAATCTGGGCCTCTGTGCCAGCTGTACCAATTTCTATCCCAACAGAAAACAAGTGCCTCTTTCCGTTCTCACCAAACTGGAGTATTAACAATCTTTCAATCGTTGCTAATTCAAGATATATATGTATATTTGTCTTTGTTTTTTGAGAGGGAGTCTCACTCTGTCACCTAGGCTGGAGTGCAGTGGCAATATCTCGGCTCACTGCAACCTCTGGCCCCCAGGTTCAAACAATTCTCCTGCCTCAGCCTCCAGAGTAGCTGGGACTACAGGCATGCACTACCACACCTGGCTAATTTTTGGTTTTTTAGTAGAGATGTGGTTTCACCATATTGGTCAGGCTGGTCTCAAACTCCTGACCTCAGATGATCCACTGGCGTTGGCCCACTAAATTTCTGGGATCACAGGTGTGAGCCACCTAGCCCAGCCTAACCAAAATATTTGTTTTGGTTTCGTTTTGTTCCTTTTTTTCTTTCTGCTAATCCAAAATATTTTTCAACGATGTCTCATGATGGTTGTTCTAATTCGCATTTCTCTTTTTCTTTGAGACAGACTCTAGCTCTGTCTCCAGGCTGGAGTGCAGTGGCATGATCTCAGCCCACTGCAACCTTCGCCTCGTGGGTTCAAACGATTCTCCTGCCTCAGCCTCCCAAATAGCTGGGATTACAGGCATGCACCACCACACACAGCTAATTTTTTGTATTTTTAGTAAAGACACGGTTTCGCCATGTTGGCCAGGATAGTCTCAATCTCCTGACCCCGTGATCCATCTACCTTGGCCTCCCAAAGTGCTGGGATTACAGGTGTGAGCCACCGCACCCGGCCATGCATTTCTTTAGTTACAAAATAAATACCTTTTCACATATTTATTGGCCATTTGTATTTCATCTTTTGTGAGATGCCTGCTTGGGATTTTTGCCCAATTTTCTGTTTAGATTTCTTTCTCTTATTGTTTTGCCAGTAAAAATAAACTAAGGGCCAAGTGCAGTGGCTCACACCTATAAGCCCAGCACGTTGGGAGGTGAGGTGGGTGGATCACGAGGTCAGGAGATTGAGACTATCCTGGCTAACACAGTGAAACCCCATCTCTACTAAAAAAAAAAATACAAAAATTAGCCAGGCATGGTGGCACACGCCTGTAGTCCCAGCTACTTGGGAGGCTGAGGCAGGAGAATCACTTGAACCTGGGAGGTAAAGAGGTTGCAGTGAGCCATGATCACACCACTGCACTCCAGTCTGGGTGACAGAGCGAGACTCTGTCTCAAAAAAAATTAAAATTAAAATTAAAAACTAGGTATACTTATTTACTTTCCTATACATTGCAAATTTTTCTCTATCATGTATCTAAGGTATTTTTTCCATATCTATCTTTTCCTCTGTGACTCTGGCTGTAGGGTCATGCTAAGAAAAATGAATTGAATTTCACTTCTTCTGCATGTGTGGCTCAAACTCTGGCCAGAGCTTGAGGTCTCCAAAAGATGAAGGGCATGCTGGGATTGGCTGTGAAGACATGCAAGCCAGGCCCCCAGCCCAGACAGTAGTGGTGGAAGTAAGCCATGTCTACCCACAAAGGACCTCAAGATCACACAGGATATGACAGTCAGCTCCAAGAAAAAGTCCCCAAACTTTTAAGTGACAGTACCTATTTTCACCATCTTGGATGGGTATAGACAAAATCATTCGTGCAAAAGGACAACACAGAGAACAGGTTGAATACTAAAGCATTTGCTCAAAAAAATATGGGCGATTGACTTCCAAGTGCCAAGTTTTTCCCTAGGACTAGGCACAAAAGTTTCTATCTATCCTTTGTAACTTGGGAGTTTAGTTGGGAAAATAGGCCTTAACCAAATACTCACAGAAAAAAAAATTCTTCAGGTGCAATAAGGGCTATCAATTAGAGATATACAGGGTACCATGGGTATGAAGGTCAGGGAGGAGAAGGAATTAAAAGAGAAAGAACGAGCATCCCTCACAGAGGAAGCAGATGGTACAGACCCTCATGGCATGTGGCACATCTGAGCAATAGAATGAAGCTCAGCGAGCCTGGGATGAAGAACAAGCAGGGGCCAGGCATGGTGGCTCATGCCTGTGATGCCAATACTTTAGGAGGCTGAGGCAGGCAGATCACTTGAGCTAACAAGTTTGAGTACACCCTAGGCAACATGGTGAAACCCTATCTCTACAAAAAAAGGTTTTAAAAATGAGCCCAGTGTGGTGGTGCAAGCCCATGGGCCCAGCTACTCAGGAGGCTGAAGTGGGAGGATGGCTGGAGCCTCGGAGGCAGAGGTTGCAGTGAGCCAAGATTGTGCCACTACCCTCCAGCCTAGGCAACGGTGCAAGACCCTGTCTCAGACAAACAAAAAAAAGTAGAAACTCCCTGAGAAATTATAGGCTAGCAGCTGAGGATTTCAGTCATTATCCTAAGGGCCAATGAAGTGTCTCTAAGGGTGAGATCAGAGTATGGGGGAGAAATGACTCAGGTTTGTGTTTTAAAAGATTACTCTAGCTAAAGCGTGGATAAACTGGGGGTAGCGTAAAGGAAATGTGGAGAGACCTATTGAGACCACTGCAAACAGAAACTGGCAATAGCTTAGACTAAAATGATAGTGGCAAAGGCCTGTGCAGAAGTCTGATAAATCTTGGAGAATGTCCATGGACTATTGTAAAATTAATCAGTGTGACTCCAACTGAAGCTGCTATCCCAAATGCAGTATCTCCTTTTTTCTTTTTTGAGACAGTGTCTCACTCTGTCACCCAGAGCTCAAACTCAGCCCACTGCAGCCTTGACTCAAGTGATCCTCCTGCCTCAGTCTCCCATGTAGCTGGGACCACAGGTGCATGCGGTGCATGCCACCATGCCTGGCTAAATTTTTTTTAGGGATGTGGCTTCACTTTGTTGCTCAGGCTGCTCTCAAACTCCTGGGCTCAAGCAATCCTCTTGCCTTGACCTCCCAAACTCCTGGGATTACATCTGTAAGCTACCATACCCGGGGCCAGATGTAGCATCTTTCCTGATACAGAACAGCTCCTGGCACCTGATATGCAGCTACCAAGTTAGAATCAAACCCCTTCATACCAATTTATAAGGATCACCAGAAGTAGTTTGCTTTTACCTGGCAGGGCCAACAATATACCTTCACAGTGTTACCTCAGGACTGTCAGTTCTGCTCTAGTCTAGCATAATCGGTTCACAGAGATCTTGATCATCTTGACAATCCACACAGTATCACACTAGTCCACTACAGTGATGACACTATGCTGTTAGATCTGATGAGGAGAAAGTACCAAGTGCTTTATGTGACTTAGTAAGACAAATAAGAACTTGGGAGTTACACCCAAAAACAACTCAGGGCCTGCCACCTCAGAGACACTTCTGGGAAGTCAATAGTGTAGCGTTATCTCAAAATATCCTCTCCATAAGTAAGACAGGTGGCTGTACCCTATACCACCTAACACACACTCACAGGCACAATGTTTGATAGGTTTTTCTTGGCTTTTGGAGACAACATATACATTTGAGCAGCACAGGCACCCAGTAGAGAGGGCACCTGGCACTCTCTCCTGCCTGGACAGTTTTGTAGTAAGAGGCCTCCAGGGAGACACCTCCTGTAAATGGCTTTCCCCAGCACACTATAAAGCAGATTTTTAACAAGGTTCAGGGGGCATATTTTTAGCAAGGTCTGGATCTCAGCTTTGGATGCTGTCAGCCCCAGGGGTAGCGGCAGCTCTTTGTATTTGTTATTCCTACATTCTTTACTTGTTACTAACTAATCCCTTGTTACTACAAACCCATTATAGTTAATAATTAGTGAAATTAAACTTTCCCTGAACAGATTATTATACATGAATTTCTGTAACTAGGTAGTATAATCTTCACCTCAAAAATAGCCAAGTTTGAAAGGGAAACTCATGACTGAGCACGGTGGCTCATGCCTGTAATCCCAGCATTTTGGGAGGCTGAGGCCGGTGGATCACCTGAGGTCAGGAGTTCGAGACCAGCCTTACCAACATGGTGAAACCGTCTCTACTAAAAATACAAAAATTGGCCAGACATACTGCCTATAGTCCCACATACTGAGGAGCCTGAAGCAGGAGAATCACTTAAACCAGGGAGGCAAAGGTTGACAGTGAGCCAAGACCATGCCACTGCACTCCAGCCTGGGCAACAGAGCAAGACCATCTCAAAAAAGGAAAAAAAAGAAAAAAAGATCGGGAAACTCACAAGCTCAACTTTTTTTAAATTTTTTTTGGTAAAGACAAGGTCTTTCTCTATTGCCCTGCTCTGTTGCCCAGGCTGGAGTGCAGTGGTGCAATCATGGTTTGCTGCAGTCTCAAACTCCTGCCTCAAAGGATCCTCCTGCCTCAGCCTCCCAAGTAGGGGGACTACAGGCCTATACCACCATGCCCAACTAACTTTTGTTATTGTAGAGATGGGGCTCACTATGTTGGCCAGGCTAGTCTTGAACTCCTGGCCTCAAACAATCCTTCCACCGTAGCCTCCCCAAGTGCTGGGATTACAGGCAGGAGCCACCATGCCTGGCAGGCTCAGTTCTTAACAATGTTAAGTTTGAGTTGACTTTAAAACACCCAAAATAGGGCTGGGCACTGTGACTGACACCTGTAATCCCAGTAGTTTGGGAGGCCAAGGCAAGTGGATCACTTGAGGTCAGGAGTTCGAGACCAGCCTGGCCAACATGGTGAAACCCCGTCTCTACTAAAAATACAAAAATTAACTGGAAATCCCTTGACACTGGGAAGCAGAGGTTGCAGTAAGCCGAGATCATGCCACTGCACTCCAGCCTGGGCAACAGACAAAATTCAAGCATTTAGAGAAATCTGGTATTAAGATGTGTTTATGGCTGGGCCTGGTGGTTCACGCCTGTAATCCCAGCACTTTGGGAGGCCAAGGTGGGTGGATCACCTAAGGCCAGGAGTTCGAGATCAGCCTGACCAACATGGTGAAACCCTGTCTCTACTAAAAATACAAAAATTAGCCAGGCCTGGTGGCAGGTGCCTGTAATCTGTAGGCAGCTACTCAGGAGGCTGAGGCAGGAGAATCCCTTGAACCTGGGAGGTGGAGGTTGCAGTGAGCAGAGATCACAACACTGCACCCCAGCCTGGGCAACAAGAAACTCCATCTCAAAAAAAAAAAAAAATGTGTTTATTTCCATAAAAATGGTAAGTGAAGCCCCAGGAATAGCTGAAATGCCCTAGGGAAAAAGTAAACAGCAAGAAGAGTGGGCTTAGGAATCTTGTGGCTAGATAAAACAGATAAGCCTGCAAAGGAAATACTGGAGCTGCCAGAGAGGCAGAGGAAAGTGAGTACAGGGTTGTGTCCAGGTAAAGGGTAGCACCACAGGAGTGCATGCCTTCAAGAGAACTTGCTGTGACTGGCTGGCTACCTCCAGCTTCTTCCCACATCTTTGGATCTGCCGCCGTGCTCATGCCAAGGCCACCCTTCTTCCAGGCTGCTCAAAGCCCATAACTCAGCTTGATTACAGACAATTTCTGCTGGACTGTCTGTAATCTTTGCCCTGGGGCTCCACACTGGCCTGACTGAGACCTTCTCAGAATTGCACTGCAGTGAGAAGTGCTTCCTATTTCCTTTCTTCCCTCTTCCCTTACTCATACCTGCCCTGCAGCTGGAAACTGCCCACCTCCAGCCTTCTAGTTAAGCACAATAATAATGTATCCCCTTGACTCAGGTATTTTCTTACTTAGAAACAAATGCATCCTAACTGACACAACACACACAAGCTGACAGTAAAGGGCGAGCATGATGTCCGTCAGGGTCAGACTGCAGGGGAGAGAGTTAGTGAGGATTAAAAAGGAAAATATTTCCCTTAGCCAATCACCAAAGGAAAAGATATAAAACAAAAGGCTGGTTTAGAAACAGGAGAAGATTTAATCCATCTGAAAATACACATCAGGAAATGAGGGGAACCATTGGAAAATCCTCCACCTCTAACAGACAGAGCGAGGTTACTGGCTTCCTGCTTGCTCCAATAATCATGAGGCTTGATGTCTGGAAGAAATTGTCTGTCCTTCAGCTACTCCCAGATACTCAGATGTAAATTACACACTTCCTGAGGAGGACTCTGCCCTGCTGAAGCTAGAAGGGAGCTCAATGCATGGGAGAGAATCAATCTAGAAAAAAATGATCAAAGAACAGCTGGGTGACAGTGTGGGGCCATCTCAGGCAGGTGGGCTCCTGATGCTCTGGTTTAGCCAGAACCCATACAAACTGGGCTGGTTCAGGGAGCCCACCAGCCAGCTTGTGTTCAGCTACTGCTTCTGTGTTCTTATTTATCATCATCAGTCACAGCTCTTGGAAGGAAGCAAAGCCCTAGATACCTCCTTCAAGCCCCCTGCTGGTTGGTTTCATCATTATCTCGCCTCTTCCAAATCTGTAAGAAATGAAAACACAAACTGAAGTCCAGGAGGCATTCGAGGCATTCAGTCAACAGACACTTACCAAATACTTACTCCATGCCAGGACAAGTCATTACCACATTTACAAATCTGCTACAGTGGCTACAGCCACTGAGGAGAAAAAACAGTTATCTCTAGAAGGAGAGGTACCACTTTCCTCCTACAAAGCTATGGCTTCTGTTTGTCTCAATCTTCCCTCTGTTGCCAGGTACTAGGGCAGTTACTTAAAGAGAAAATGGAGATGCTCTGTGCTCCACAGATCAATCCAATGGAGAGGACAGATAGGCAAAGCGATACGGTCGGCACTAAAACAAAAGGCAGGTAGAAAGCGTTGTGGGGTCACAGAGAGCTTTCTGCCTGGGGTTCTAGGGAGCACTTCAGGGTCAATTTCTAGCCAGCCTTCCTGATGAGTCTAAGCTCTTCTTTCTCGAAACCAGATCGCACACTTCTGCAAAACTAACCTGGCCATAACCACAACTTTCTTTGCTCACTCATACATTTTGTACACCTCCCTATGCTTCTTTTCTGAAAATCTCTGCTTGACTTTCAGGGTCATACATTCTGGCCCCACCTCACTCCTAAGTACGTCCCAACTGGCACCTGGCCTCCAACCAAGGTCCTAACTCTAACCCTCTTCCTGCCTTGGCCCACTCTTCTCACTGGCCCCACACCCCACCTATTTGTGGCTCACGAAGCCTATGGCCAACCCACCTGAATGTAAGCCTCTGACAGCGTGATCATCTGGGGAAGGATGTCAGTCACCTGGAGGTCCTGTAATTCATACCATTTGCCTGTCCCCTGCAAAAAGTATGAAGGGCTGGGTTAGTCTGCTCCCTAAAACCAAAAGGGTATAGAAGGAAAGGATTAGAGCTAAGACTAGAAAAATTAGAAGGACAGCCACTAGATGATCCAGCAAAGAGTCATAAAGAAGAGGGGACATGACTTCTGCTGGGCATGATTCAATTAACAGGACTTTGGGTGTATCAATCATGGCAAACTCAATTCCTGTTAGGGATTTTTTAATGTACAGTTTTTTTGATTGTTTGTTGTTTTGTTTTGTTTTTTGAAACAGGGTCTCACTCTGTCACCCAGGCTGGAGTGCAGTGGTGCAATCAAAGCTCACTGCAGCCTCAACCCTCTGGGCTCAAGCAATCCTCCTGCTTTAGCTTCCCAGGTAGCTGGGACTAGAACCACAATTGGCTCATTTTTTTTTTTTTTAAATAGAGATGGGGTCCCACTGTGTGGCCCTGGCTAATTCCTGGTCTCAAATGATCCTCCCACCTCAGCCTCCTCAAGTGCTAGGATTATGGGTATGAGGCATTGCACTGGCCCCTTAAAGTACAATGGAGTCTGAAACACTTCTGTATACCTTTTTAAAAAGAATTTAGTGGACACTAAAGAGGAGAAAAGAGGAAGCCCTCTAATCATCACCTATGATTTCTCCTTCCTGCTCAGAAATGACAGACTAGACATTCTCACTTAAGAGGTACACAGTGTCAACCACTGAGAGAGCCTACATATGGACATTCCTGGCTGGGTACAGTGGCTCACGCCTGTAATCCGAACATTTTGGGAGGTCGAGGCAGGCGGATCACTTGAAGTTAGGAGTTTAAGACCAGCCTGGCCAACACGGTAAAACCCCATCTCTACCAAAAATACAAAAATTAGCCAGGCGTGGTGGTAGGCACCTGCAGTCCCAGGTACTCAGGAGGCTGAGGCAGGAGAATCACTTGAACCCGGGAGGTGGAGGTTGCAGTAAGCCAAGATCATGCCAGTGTACTCCAGCCTAGGTGATAGAGTGAGACCCTGTCTCAAAAAAAAAAACAGGTCATCAAGAAAAGGCGTCCTTGGTAGACACTGTCTATCACACTAACCTGAATCCTTTGGCCTAAGAAACCAGTGCTGCAAATACAGCAAAACGTATCTCACTACATGCTTCCATGAACAAGGGGAAAAAGTTTCTAGATCAAGGCATAGGCACCTCTGGCCACCCACCTGCCTTATCCAACCAAAGTTCTAAGAAATGCCAAAGACTATTATTGTAGAATATAAACATTCTAGATCCTCTGGATATTACAATAGTTGAGAATATAAGAAATGTAAGGAAAGGTCAGGATCACATAAGCAAGCTCCCATTCCTGCTTCAAGGTTGAGTTAAGAACATGGGCTATGAAGCAGAATACCAGGGTTCATTTCCTAATTCTACTGACTTGAGGCCAATTACTGAAACTCTTGAGCCTAGATCTCCTCCACTGTAAAAAAGATGATACTGACACCTGTCTTGGAGGTGTGTTTTAATGAGAAGAAATGAGATTAGTGTACATTAAGTAACTGGCATACTGCCTAACCACAGCTGATAAACAGAAGCTAGCTAAGATTAAACCCACAGTTCCAGAAGAGACTAATCAAATGAGGACAATCTATGCCAATAATCTATGTGATATCAAATATATCTCAAGTACATGTTTTATCTGTTTTCAGCTTGAGACAAATTCACAAAATTTTTAAGCTGAAAGGGAGCCTCTAAACCAGTGCTTCACAGACTTTAATTTCTTACAAATCAAAGGGTCATGTTAAAATGCAGATTCTAATTCAGTAGGTTTGGGGGACCTGAGAGTCTGCATTTCTAACAAGCTGATATCTAACAAGACTGATGCTGATGCTACTGGTCCAAGGAACCATACCATTTTGGGTGGTAAGGCTCTAGTCTAGGGCAGAGGTTCTCAACCTTGGCTGCAAATCAGGATCTCTTGGGGAACTTAAAAATATCAAATGCCAGCCAGACACAGTGGGTCATACCTATAATCCCAGCAGTTTCAGAAGCTAAAGCAGAAGGATTGCTTGAGCCTAGGAGTTTGAGACCAGCCTAGGCAACATAGCATGACCCCACCTCGATTAACTTAAAAAAACAGAAAAGACATCAAATGCCTGGTTCTACCTCCAGATAATCTAACAGTCTTTAACCTTTATGCTGATTAATGTTTAGAGCCAGATAATTCTTTGTACCAGGGGCTGTCCTTTGTGTTGTAAAATATATACCAACATCCCTGGCCTCTGCCCCAGTTGAAAACCACTATTCTAATGTAACCAGCCTGGTGTGATGCCTAGGCACTGGGATTTTAAAAAGCTCCCAGCTGGGTGCAGTGACTCATGCATGTAATCCCAGCACTTTGGAAGGCTGAGCTGATGGGGTAGGGGGTGAATCACGAGGTCAGGAGTTCAAGACCAGCCCGGCCAAGATGGTGAAACCCCATCTCTACTAAAAATACAAAAATTAGCCAGGCATGGTGGCACATACCTATAATCCCAGCTACTCAGGAGGCTGAGGCTGAAGCAGAGAATTGCTTGAACCCAAGAGGCAGAGGTTGCACTGAGCCAAAATAGCGCTGCTGCACTCCAGCCTGGGGGAGAGAGCAAGACTCCGTCTCAAAAAAAAAAAGCTCCCAAGTAAGTCCAATGTGCAGCCAAAACTGAGAACCGCTGCTTTAAACTAACTACTGACAGCACTATCACTTGCAGAGTTCCAAAGCCAAGGCCAAGCAAGGACAAACTGAAGGGAGCTGGCCTCTCAAATGCCAGAGAAACACCTGTTTTTGCCACTCTGTGCAGTGAGACAGTCAGCAGCCACTCACATGATGAAGCACGTGAATCCGGTAGGAGCCCTCAGAGGGTTTCCCGTCATGCACGATGTTGGCAATGAGATCATAGGTGGTATTCTTGTGTACTGCTTGTACTTCTTCAGACAAGTATTCTCTCAGATCCACATTTCTGATATGGTGAAAATAAAGCCAGAATAATCGGACAAAGGGTGTGAGGTTAAGGAAACTGTTCTACACAAATGAACCACAAAGTTGTTGAGCCCTATTTTAGGACCCTTGCTCTGGGTAGGCCTGCAGAGTCAAGGATGTCCAGGTGTGTTGGAATGCACAAAATATGCCAACATGAATGACAAGCTCACACAGCATCCCAAATGATTTAAAAAAAAAAAAAAGAATGATATGTAGTGGCTCACGCTTATAATCACAACACTTTGAGAGGCTAAGGTAGGAGGACTGCTTGAGCCCAGGAGTTCAAGAGTTCAAGACCAGCCTGGGCAATGCAGTGAGACCCCTACACACAAAAAAAAATTAGCCAGGCATGGTGGTACATGAATGTGGTCCTAGCTACTCAGGAGGCTGAGGTGGGAGGATCACTTGAGCCCAGGAGATTAAGGCTACAGTGAGCCAGGACCATACTATTGCTCTCCAGCCTAGGCAACAGTGAGACCCAGTCTCAAAAAACACCCCAAAACAAGAACTTTTTCTTTTATTTTGAGACAGAGTTTTGCTCTTGTTGCCCAGGCTAGATTCCAATGGTGCGATCTTGGCTCAATGTAACCTCCGCCTCCTGGGTTTAAGTGATTCTCCTGTCTCAGCCTCCTGAGTAGTTGGGATTACAGGCACATACTACCACGCCCGGCTAATTTTTCTATTTTTAGTAGAAATAGGATTTCATCATATCTCTTTTAGTAGAGACCAGGTTTCGCCGTACTGCCCAGGCTGGTCTCAAACTCCCGACCTCAGGTGATCCACCCATCTAACTCTGCCTCCCAAAGTGCTGGGATTACAGGCATGAGCCACCACGCTGGCCAAGAAGAACTTTCAAATAGTTAAAAAGGAAAATACATAGACCATTAACAAGAATATTAAGAGAATACATACATAATTTTAGGACAAACATATCATTTTGGAGCCTATACATATTTACAAAAACTTAATACAAGGTAAAATAAAAAGACATTATATCATAAAAACTGTCTGATGTGCTACCAACTTATTACATGAAACAAAACCGTGTTATCACTGGAAGAGTTCACAAGAAACCGCTAATAGTGGTCATGTCCAGTTATTTATCTCCCTGTGAATTTAGACCGTGAACATATTAACTGTTCAAAAATACGGTTTTAAATATAAACCATGTGGTAATAAACAACACACAACTTTGTTGTAATGATTATATGTAGCTTTCTATGTATTGGTTACAGCTATTTGTTTCTACAGACTGACAGTGTCCTATATATGATGCAGTCAGACTGCAATAAATATAAATATTCACTGTTAAGAAAATGGAGGCCAGGTGCAATGGCTCACGCTTGTAATCCCAACACTTTGGGAGGCCAAGACAGGTGGATTGCCTGAGCTCAGGAATTCTAAACCAGCCTGGGAAACATGGTAAAACCAGGTCTCTACTAAAATACAAAAAATCAAATTAGCCAGGCATGGCAGTGTGTACGTATAGTCCCAGCTACTCAGGAGGCTGAGGCAGAATTGCTTGAACACGGGAGGTGGAGGTTGCAGTAAGCCACGATCGCGCCACTGCACTCCAACCTGAGTGACAGGGTAAGACTCTGTCTCAAAAAAAAAAAAAAAAAAGGAAAATGGAGACAGGAGTCTGAGTCCACGTGAGCTCTAGATAGCCAACCTGCCTTCCTGCTGCTAAAAGCTGACTTCTCATTTTACTTTCTCTTCTGCTTGAACAAAAGCTGACTAGACTTATCTGAATGGGTATCAGAAAAGTCCTATGGAGTATTTATACTCAAGATTTCATGACTGAACCAAAACTGTCCATGTGGCAAAAGACAAATACTACATTTAATCATTTTGTTTTAGTAAACGGGAAAAGGAGCAAACTATTCTTTTATTTTATTTTATTTTATTTTTTAAATAGAGACAAGGTTTTGCTATGTTGTATGTTGTCTGGACTGGTCTCAAACTCCTGAGCTCAAGCCATCCTCCCACCTCCACCTCCCAAAGTGATGACATTATAGACGTCAGCCATTTCGCCCAGCCTAAAGGAGCAAACTCTACTCCTCTCCCAGCCACAGCAACAGACCAGTTAAAAGAATGGCTAATTATCTGAAAGTGAAATTTTAAACCTGCCCTCAAAAATACCTCCAAATAAGCAGGGGGCGCCTAAACACTGTAAGTCTGATAACTGACAAGAGGATGTGTTATGAATAAAACACAGGAGAAGACAGGGATGAAAAGGATCTTTTTCGAGAAGTAAGGACAATGAAATGATCCAGAATCATGTTACTCAAAGTAATTACAGTGCATAAAGTAATTAAAGTGCAGGTTTCCAGAATTAGTCACAATTTGACCTTCAGTTAAAGACCACCTAGTTAAGAAGCAATCTTTTTCTTAACTTCCTGAAGTAAGCTTTCTTACTTCCTCTAAAGTAAGTTTTGAAGGACAAACTACTGAAGTCACACTTGCCAAAAACCCAAATGTAACTCATAGGAAAATATACTCTAGGCTCAATATAAAAGAAACGAACGGGCAAGGAAATTTCTGTGGCAGCTGAGCAGAATACACAGTCTTCCTCCCTCAGTAGCTGCCCTGGGAATGAAGACTGCCCCTACCTACCAGGAACAGACAGGTGACTGGCAATTCACAAGAGGCTAGTGCTGAAATAAAACCCTGATGCACGGAATTTCAAAGAAAGCACCTCTGTCGTCCTGCTCAAGGTGGCAGAGAACAAACCTCCATGTCCCGCAATTTCATTCTACTGTCTCACAAGTAAGATGCTAGTGGAGAAAAGTGTGGGAAAAGAGAAATAGAAATTCTCCTGTAATTCTCAACTGTACATATTCTCTCCTCACCTACCATGGTTCTAAGAGTTCTGGCAATACTATAAGATATTACACCTGGATGAACCCCTAGGGCTCAAGCCCATCTAGTCCAAGTCTCTCATTTTATCTATGAGAGAGCACATCCAGAAAACATGTAAACAATGGGTCTGAGGTCCCACCACTAAGACAGCCTAAAACTCGGGGCTCTTATTTTTAGATACTACCTTATTAAATGCTACATAGAATTTAAAACTGAAAGCTGAGCATGGTGGCTCACTCCTGTAATCCCAGCACTTTGGGAGGCCGAGGCAGGCAGATTATTTGAAGTCAGGAGTTCAAGACCAGCCTGACTAACTTGGTGAAACCCTGTCTCTACTAAAAACACAAAAATCAGCCAAGTATAGTGACAGGCGCCTATAATCCCAGCTACTCGGGAAGCTCGGGAGAATCGCTAGAACCCAGGAGGCGGAGGTTGCAGCAAGCCGAGATTGCATCACTGCACTCCAGCCTGGGTGACAGAATGACATTCCATCTCAAAAAAAAATAAAAAAGAATTTAAAACTGAAACTATTTTCTTACTTTCTTTTCTGAGCACAGTCACACTTTGTCACCCAGGCTGGAGTGTAGCGATACCATCTCAGCTCATTGCACCCTCCACCTCCTGGGTTCTAGCGATTCTCCTGCCTGAGCTTCCCAAGTAGCTGGGATTATAGGCGCCTGTCACTACACCTGGCTAATTTTTGTATTTTTAGAAGAGACAGTGTTTCACCATGTTGGTCAGGCTGGTCTTGAACTCCTGACCTCAAATGATCTGCCTGCCTCGGCCTCCCAAAGTACAGGGATTACAGGTGTGAGCCATCACACTCGGCCCAACATCTTAAGTGTGAGAAACTTTGTCTCTTGAGAACTGAAAACCAACAGTCTACCCCCAAAGGGATCTTGAAGAGGTTTTATGAGTTGGAAGGAAGGAAACTAAAAGCATCTAGTACAACTCTGGTGTGCAAGAAGGTATGAGGGCCAACAAATAGATGGGCAGACCCTCACTATTTGGGACATCTTCAAACCCAGGCAGAATCCTACCTGTCCTATCCTACTTGCATTATTTCTTCTCCTCTATGCAGGAGGACTATAATTCCCAGCCAGCAACAGGAGAGAAGATAAAATAAGGATTGCCCCCTAGTAATTTTCTATCTTTGTGGTCTCTGAAAGAAGTGTATCCTTCTAATAAAAACTCTTAACTTACATAGTATAGGTAAGCTCTGTTCCTTGTAATCCCCAACTAAGACAGTCCAAAATTAATACTGCTAAAAACATAAAAGAAGAAATTCAGGATCACTCCCCATGAGAGCAAGTGAGGCAGGATGTTACTTACGTAATAGGGAAATTGACAATAGTTGGATTCTTCTCAACAAAGAAGTTGTTCTTAGTGAATCTCTTGATACAAAAGATTAGATATGGAGGCAGCTTGGTAAGCTGGAAGCGCTTTAGAAAGTTCTCCTTGTAAGTCTTATACTCCTAGAGAAAGGAAAAAAAATTCTCAAATTAGTGCTGAAGTTCAGCAGGTATTGGAGCAGAGGTATGAGTTTTTAGTTCTGATTTTTTAAAATATAATTTTGCCTCATACCTAGAGTTCACAAGACACCTGGTCCCAGAAATTATGTATGAGGCTTAGGATGAGCAGTTTAGGTAAGGGTAATTTAAAAAAAAGAGGCCAAGCCTGGTGGCTCACGCCCGTAATCCTATCACTACAGGAGGCCAAGGCAAGGGGATCACTTCAGCACAGGAGTTCAAGACCAGCCTTGACAACATGGTGAAACTCCATCTATACTTAAAAAATATTTATATAAACCAGGCACGGTGGCTCCTGTCTGTAACTCCAACACTTTGGGAGGTTGAGGCGGGCAGATCACCTGAGGCCAGAGTTCGAAACCATCCTGGCCAACATGGTGAAACCCCGTCTCTAATAAAAAAATACAAAAATGATCTGGGCATGGTGGCGGGTGCCTGTAGTCCCAGCTACTTGGGAGGCTAAGGCAGGATAATCACTTGAACCTGGGAAGTGGAGATTACAGTGAGCCAAGATTGCACCACTGCACTCCAGCCTAGGCAACACAGTAAGACTCCATCTCAAAAAAAAAAAAAAAAAAAAAAAATGGCCAGGCACGGTGGTTCACACCTGTAATCCCAGCACTTTGGGAGGCGGAGACGGGCAGATCGCCTGAGGTCAGAGTATGAAACCAGCCTGGCCAACATGGTGAAACCCCGTCTCTACTAAAAATACAAAAATTAGCTGGGCATGGTGGCAGGCGCCTGTAATCCAGCTACTTAGGAATATATGGTAGGAGAATCACTTGAGCCCAGGAGACAGAGGTTGCAGTGAGCCAAAATCGCACCACTGCACTCCAACCTGGGTGACAAAAGTGAAACTCCATCGCAAAAAAAAAAAAAAAAAAAAAAAAAATTTCTCCTCATTTTTTGGAGTTTCTACTGTCCTAAATGTCCTTCCTTTCTCTATACTACCCAGAGGCAGGCAGAAAGCTGAAAAAGAATGTATGAGAAGTACAAGAGGGGGCACAGTGGTTCACACCTGTAATCGCAACACTTTGGGAGGTGTAGAGATGAGAGGATCCCTTGAGGACAGGAGTTAAAGATCAGCCTGGGCAACTTAATGAGATCTCGCTCTACAAAAAAATTTAGCTGGGCGTGGTGGAGCATGTCTATAGCCCCAGCTACTCAGGAGGCTGAGGTGAGAGAATCACCTGAGCCCAGGAGTCTAAGGCTGCAGTGAGCCATGATCATGCCACTGCACGCCAGCCTGGGTGGTAGAGCAAGACCCTGTCTCAAAAAATAATAAAAAGAAGAGGCATTGTAAGTTAAGAGTTGGGGGTGACCAGCTAGAAGTACTAAAGAGTCTGGAAGGCTCAGTAAAGTCAATACACATTATAATAAACACATCACATACATGTAGTGATTCTTATTTATAAAATGAAAATGGGCCAGGTGCGGTGGCTCAAACCTGTAATCTCAGCACTTTGGGAGGCCGAGGTAGGTGGATCACCTGATGTCAGTTCGAGTCCAGCCTGGCCAACATGGTGAAACCCCGTCTCTACTAAAAACACAAAAATTAGCTGGGCATGGTGGTGGACACCTGTAATCCTAGCTACTCAGGAGGCTGAGGCAGGAGAAACCCTTGAACCTGGGAGGCAGAGGATACAGTGAGCTGAAGTTGCGCCACTGCACTCTAGCCTGGGTGACAGAGCAAGACTCCGTCTCAAAAAAAAAAAAAAAGAAAGAAAATGAAAAAGTCAAGAGAGCAAGGATAAGTATTGGCAGAGCAGGGCTGCTAATGGGCTACCTTCTCAGTGATGCCATTGAACTTGGCCAGGATGTTGAAGAGTGGCACTTGGGGAATGATGAGCTGCTCCTTCTCATCCTTGTAGAGGGGGGCAGTAGGAAGGTCCAGTGTCAGGTACATAAAAGTGGACTCCACCATTGTCTCCTGGTACTCATCATTGTGAAGCAACTGCTCTTTTTCTTCTGCCGGCTAGAAATGAGTGAGAAGAAGAGAGGAAAGGAGTGTGAGTGGTATACCAACCAATACAAAACCGATGTTTTGCTACGCTGAAATTTCCTTCATCCGAAGGAACAAAGAGAGGTGCCTGAGAGATCGGGCAGTTTGGCATGCAACACGTGGTTAGATGAACTTAAGAACAGGTTTCCTTCCTTGAAGAGATTGTGCATGTATAACAGACTATCTAAAAAGCTCCGAGGCCAAGTGTGGTGGCTCACGCTTATAATCTCAGCACTTTGGGAGGCCAAGGTGAGAAGACTACTTGAGTCCAGGACTTCAAGAGCAGCGTGGGCACGTAGTGAGATTCCATCTCTACAAAAAACAAAAAATTGGCCGGGTGCGATAGCTGACGCCTGTAATCCCAGCACTTTGGGAGACCAAGGTGGGTAGACACCACAGGTCAGGAGTTTGAGACCACCCTGACCCAACATGGAGAAACCCCATCTCTACTAAAAATACAAAATTAGCCAGGCATGGTGGCACATGCCTGTAATCCCAGTTACTCGGGAGGCTGAGGCAGGAGAATTGCTTGAACCTGGGAGGTGGAGGCTGCAGTGAGCCAAGATCGTGCCATTTCACTCCAGACTAGACAACAAGAGTGAAACTTCATCTCAAAAAAGAAAAGCTCTAAGACCATCTAGGAAGCTTAGCTGGGCCAGACACAATGGCTCATGCCTATAATCCCAACACTTTGGGAGGCTGAAGCGAATAGATCATCTGAGGTCAGGAGTTCGAGACCAGCCCAGACCAACATGGTGAAGCCCTGTCACTACCAAAAATACAAAATTAGCCGGACGTGGTAGCAAGTGCCTGTAATCACAGCTACTCAGGAGGCCGAGGCAGGAGAATTGCTCGAACTTGCAAGGTAAAGGTTGCAGTGAGCCGAGATCACACCACTGTACTCCAGCCTCAGCGAGAGATGGAGCGTCTGTCTCAGAAAAATAAAGAAAGCTTATCTGAGCTTTCTTAAAAAACAAATCAGCACTACCTAGTGGCCAGACCACTTAAACCAGCAGAGTACATCCCACCACTAACTCCCAAACTGAAAAGTGCACTACTAGCATGACATGGACCAGTCAGAGGTGCCACTAGGCGGGTGCTTTGTTGAGACTCTTCATAGGGCAAGCAGGTTTGTCAGTTCTCTAAACATCTCTTCATCTTCCCTAAGGCCCCTCAAGCAATATAAATCAGTCCAAGACCCAGGCTCAACTAACTCACCAGATCAGGATGGGGAAGCTTTTTAGTGAAGATCCTCATGGACCCCTGGAAAACATCAGTCACAATAGCTGCACAAACAGAAAGCAAAAGACAAATTCCATGAGGTTGGAAAACATGTCCAAAATATATTTCCAGCTTCTAAATTTCTGAAATAAACTAGCCTCTTTCAGCAAAAGACCCAGAGCTCTCACTGAACACAGAAGTTTCCCTTTGTACCATATACCACCATGGTACCTTTATTATTATTTGTGTAAATCATTACTTTATTTCTCTTCAGTTTTTTTTTTTTTTGAGATAGATTTTTGCTCTTGTTGTGCAGGCTGGAGTGCAATGGCGCAATCTTGGCTCACCACAACCTCCACCTCCCAGGTTCAAGCGATTCTCCTGTCTCAGCCTTCTAAGTAGCTGGGATTACAAGGCATGTGCCACCATGCCCAGCTAATTTCTTATTTTTAGTACAGACAGGGTTTCTCCATGTTGGTCAGGCTGGTCTCAAACTCCTGACCTCAGGTGATCCACCCGCCTTGGCCTCCCAAAGTTCTGGGATTACAGGTGTGAGCTACCACGCCTGACCCCTTAAGACAACTTTTGATCCTCCATCACAGGGCCTGGTCCATAAAAGAAAAAGTAAATGTGTTCAAAATGAATGAGTGATTTACAGAGCCTGGTGATACACAAATAACAAAAAAAATTCACAAGCCAAACAAGGTACAGCCAAGGAACTTCCCATAACCATATGCTACTTTCAAAGGGAGACAATGTCCAACCTGTAATGAACACAAAAGGACAATGATAGACTAAGAGATGGGCCAGAACAGGATCAAAGCAACAAGAGAGAAAGCACAACCAGGTTCTAGAATCCTGCCAGGATGCAAGTTAGAGAACTCATAGGGTTAGCACAGGCAGAAGACACCTGGTAGAGAGGGCAGGACCATCAAGTGAGAAGAGCAACAGGCCACATTCCCACATCAAGACACCATCAGGGGCCAGGTGTGGTGGCTCACACCTGTAATTCCAGCACTCTGGGAAGCCGAATTGGGGGGATCACCTGAGGTCAGAAGTTGGAGACCAGCCTGGCCAACATGGTGAAACCTTGTCCCTACTAAAAATACAAACATTAGCTGGGCATGGTGGTGGGTGCCTGTAATCCCAGCTACTAGGAAGGCTGAGGGAGGGGAATTGCTTGAACCTGGGAGATGGAGGCTACTGTGAGCTAAGACTGTGCCACTGCACTCCAGCCTGGGTGACAAAGCGAGACTCTATCTCAAAAAATATGTAAAATAAGGCTGGGCACAGTGGTAGCACTTTGGGAAGATGAGGTGGGCAGATCACCTGAGGTCAGGAGTTCAAGAGCAGCCTGGCCAACATGGTGGAACCTCATCTTTTAAGAAAAATAGATAATTTTAAAAAGTAATAAAATATATATAAAATAAAATACCATTGGGACTATAACCATATTCTAGCAAAAACTATGAAGAGGGGCCTCAAAAAGAAAATTCAACTAATGTATAAAATAAAGACTACTCTCCCCCAGAAAAAGTTAACAAAAGAATGAGAAGTTGCAAAGTTTTTTTAGTTTTGTTTTTTTTTGAAATAGAGTCTCACTCATCGCCCAGGCTGGAATGTAGTGGCACAATCTCGGCTTACTGCAATCTCTGCTTCCCAGGTTCAAGCGATTCTCCTGCCTCAGCCTCCCGAGTAGCTGTGACTACAGGCGTGCGCCATCACACCTGGCTAACTTTTGCAGTTTTAGTAGAGATGGGGTTTCGCCACATTGGCCAGGCCGGTATCAAACTCCTGACCTCAGCTGATCCACCCACCTTGGCCTCCCAAAGTGCTGGGACTATAGGCATGAGCCACTGTGCCCAGCTTAGCCACAAAGTTTTTTTTAAAAGGAAACAAAAGAGCTCCTTTTTATAAGTAAAGGACTTACTCTTCTTTTTCTTCTTTGTGCCCCCCAGAGCTGAGTGCAGAGCATTCAAAAACCAAGACAGAAAGTCGACTCCATCCCCTGGAAAAAAAAGGAAGGGTGGAAAACGTTGAAGGTAAGTGGCATTAGAATAACTTAGCTGGCATTGCTGGCTCTCCCCATTCCTCTCTGACTATCCCATCCCCTCCCAACTCCTGTGCATCCTCCTCTATCTGACCATTAAAAGCTGGCACTCCTCAAGGTCAAGCTCTAACTCTTCTAATCTTAACTCCCTAGGCTCTCTGAATCATACCAGGACTGTTTCTCATTACCCAGTGATGACCAAAACAAATGCATAATGAACTTTTAACGTTCCCTTTTCTCCAGAGTAAGCTCAGACTTCCTTCTTCCCTTCTCTAGCTCACAAAGATTCTTGTCTTGCAGCAAAGTGTCTAGCACCGGGACTGAAGAGGCATACAGAACAAGTGGTTCTGGGAACAAGCAGACTGACAATATTCATGAAAATGCTGTCTACAGAGCCTGCCACTATGACATTTCTGGGATAATGGCTACCTTTTTTTTTTTTTTTATTTTAAGACAGAGTCTCCCTCTGTCACCCAGGCTGGAGTGCAGTGGCACTATCTCGGCTCACTATGACCTCCACCTCCTGGATTCAAGTGATCCTCCTATGTTAGCCTCCCAAGTAGCTGGGATTACAGGTGTCTGCCACCATGCTCAGCTAATTTTTGTATTTTTTTTTTCCTTTTTGGCCCAGGCCCGAGCGGGAGCGAGGTGGCGACGCCACTCAGCTGCCCACTCAGGCCCCAGGCCTAATTTTTGTAGTATTTTTATTAGAAACAGGGTTTCACCATGTTGGCCAGGATGGTCTCGAACTCTTGACCTCAAATGATCCTCCCACCTCAGCCTCCCAAAGTGCTGGGATTACAGGCGTGAGCCACTGCGCCTGGCCAGATAATGGCTACTTTCTCATCAACTAAGATTTGCTTCTATTTATAGTTCCTCTTTGCTCGCCCAATTAAAATCTCAAAGACTATAGTATATCTTCCTCAGTTTCATTTCCCGAAACCCAGAGGCCTCTAACAACCCCAAAGAATGATTTTTTTATTCCCCGTATATAGAATGCTTTTATGTGGCAACAAACTACAACAGCAAGAAACACTTCACACATCTCAACACTAGACAACTAATAATCTACTAGGTCTTAGAGACGGAGGAAATTACCTTTATGTGTTATCGTAACCATCATAGCCAACAGTGGCTATGATAGGAGAAACCAGACTCATTCTCAGGGTACCCTGATTTTTCTGCAACTCTACAATCCAGTTACGCCATAACTTTCCAAGCTGTCACAAGCTGACAGGCCCCACTATCCACCTTCAGGCCACAAGTCACCTGTGGAACACGGTGAATGCTGACACTGATCCATCCACTCATGGTCCACAAAAAATTCATTCTCAACAAAAATGTCTTCCTTTGTTACAACCTTCGTATAAAACCCTCAGAGCTCGGATGTTGGTCCAGAAACAGAAATGTCCCTATAAACAGAAGATAACCTAGACACCTAGTTCTTGGGAATCAGATGGTCCTACAAAGTAAACAATCAGAGTGTCACCTGTTTAGAAAGGTGGGGTACTCAGATGAAGATTTTTTTTTCCCCAGTAAAGAATCTCACTCTGTCACCCAGGCTGGAGTGCAATGGCACAACCTCAGCTCACTGCAAGCTCTGGCTCCCAGGCTCAAATAATCCTTCCACCTCAGTTTCCCAAGTAGCTGGGACTACAGATGTGTACCACCATGCCCAGCTAACTTTTAAATTTTTTGTAGAGAAGAGGTCTGACTCACTATGTTGCTCAAGCTGATCTTGAACTCTTGGGCTCAAGCAATCCTCCCACTTTGGCCTCCCAAAGTACTAGGATTACAGGCATGAGCCAGCGTGCCTGGCACCTGATTAAGATTTTATTGGCCATGTTGTAAACTACTAAACACCATTAATTACCAAGCTTAAATGGCTTATAACTTCTGCTCAGCTGAGACTAAATCATGGGCTTCTGATCAATATATATTATCCAACCCAAAGTGTATCTTATTTCCTACTAACCCTAAAACAAGTGCTCCATGGGCCCCATTCCTTACTACCCTGATTCCCCCTATTTCTCCTTAAGTAACAGAGACTCTTAAAAGTCACTACTCAACATCCCCTCTAAGTCAATCCTCAGCCAGAATAATGTTTTTGTTTTTATTTTACAGACGGGAGGTCTCGCTCTGTTGTCCAGGCTGGAGTACAGTGGTGTGAACATGGTTCACTGCAGTTTCTACCTCCCAGGCTCTAGCGATCCTCCCAAGTGGCTGGAACAACAGGTACGTGACATCATGCTTGTCTAATTTTAAAAAATTATTTTTAGATACAGGGTCTCACTATGTTGCCCAGGATGGTCTCTAACTCCTGGGCTCAAGCAATCCACCCACCTCGACCTCCCGAAGTGCTGAGATTATAGGTTTGAGACACCATGCCCAGCCAGAATAATGTTTTAAAAACAACTCTGATATCACACCTTTGTTAAAAGCCTTCAGTGAGGCCAGCCACAGTGGTTCACACCTGTAATCCCAGCACTTTGGGAGGCCGAGGTGGGCAGATCACCTGAGGTCAGGAGTTCGAGACCAACCTGGCCAACATGGTGAAACCCTGTCTCTACTAAAAATACAAAAAAACTAGCCTGGTGTGGTGGCAGGTGCCTATAGTCCCAGCTACTCGGAGGCTGAGGAAGGAGAACTGCTTGAATCTAGGAGGCGGAGGTTGCAGTGAGCCAAGATCACACCACTGGACTCCAGCCTGGGCAACAGAGGGATATCCCATCGCAAAAAATAATAATAATAATAATAAGCCTTAAATGACCCCAGCTATTATCAGGATATAATCCAAGCTCCTTATGGTGGCTTATAAACTAGGCCATCAGGTCCCTCCCTCAGGATCTACACCTCAACTCTCCATTGATCCCTGGAGTCCATGGGTCCAGTTACTTGCAGTCCGTCTATGCCAGGCACTTTTCACTTCCACCCACCATGTCCTCTCTACCTAGAATGCCCAGCCCCCACCCCAACCTGCCTCTAACTCTACCTAAAACTCAGGGGTCTCCTCCTCCACTCTGACCTCTCATCTACCTCCTACATGTTCAGTTGAGGGGGGTCCTTGTTCCATGCTCCCTCCCATAGCACAGCACATAACACCCTGTAATTACCTTTCGTTAAAAAAAAAAGATAGTTGAAATTTGCTTATTTATTTTTAAAGACAGGGTTTTGCTCTGTTGCCCAGCTGGAGTGCACTGGTATGATCATAGTTCACTGTGGCCTTGAACTCCTGGGCTCAGGCAATACTGCTGCCTCAGCCTCTCAAGTAGCTCAGACCACAGGCTTATGCCAGCATACTCCCTTTCTACATAACGATTTTCCCGCTAGACTGGAAGTTCTTCAAAGAGAAAAATCATGTTTCTTATCCCTGCTGCTCTAAAACCTAGCACCATGACTGAATGTTGAATAAACTAATATGGACACTAGAGGATACCACATGAGATTCAGGTACAAAGTTACAGTGTCTACTTTACTCATAAGATAATAACAAATTGCATTTGGAGAGATAGAAACAGTCAAAATAGTTCATTAGAGGTCAGGCGCAGTGGCTCATACCTGTAATTCCAGAACTTTGGGAGGCCAAAGCAGGTGGATCACTTGAGGTCAGGAGTTTAAGACCAGCCTGGTCAACATGGTAAAACCCCCCCTCTCTACTAAAAATACAAAAATTAGCTGGGCATGGTGGTGGGCACCTGTAATCCCAGCTACTTGGGAGGCTGAGGCAGGAGAATCCTTTGAACCCAGGAGGCAGAGGTTGTAGTGAGCAGAGATCACACCACTGCACTCCAGCCAAGGCAACAAAGTAAGACTGCACCTCAAAAAAAAAAAAAAATCATTTTAAAACTGAAATGTAGGACATGAAAAAATAAGGACAGGTGATAGGTGTTTAATAAAAGCTATTGTCGCTGGGCGCGATGGCTCACGCCTGTAATCCCAGCACTTTGGGAGGTGGGTGGATCACAAGGTCAAGAGATTGAGACCATCCTGGTCAACATGGTGAAACCCTGTCTCTACTAAAAATACAAAAAAATCAGCTGGACATGGTGGCACGTGCCTGTAATCCCGGCTACTCAGGTGGCTGAGGCAGGAGAATTGCATGAACCCAGGAGGCGGAGGTTGCGGTGAGCTGAGATCGTGCCATTGCACTCCAGCCTGGGTAACAGGAGCGAAACTTCGTCTCCGAAAAAAAGCTATTGTCTTTCCCAGCCTCCTGGTATTCCCCTAAAATCACATAATTTAATTTACGAAATAAGACAGATTTTGTATTCAGCTGAAATCTCCTGGGACTCTTAGCAGGGCAGATTGATCAGAGAAGAATGAGGAACCTAACCATACCATCCACTGTACACTCCTGGCTACTCTCAAGATTCACTGCAGCTGGGCACAGTGGCTTATGCCTGTAATCCCAGCTACTTGAAGCTGAGGCAAGAGGATCCCTTGAGTCCAGAAGTCCAAGGCTGCAGTGAGCTATAATTCCACCACTGCATTCCAGCCTGGTCAAAAGAGCAAGACTCTACCTCTTGAAAAAAAAAAAAAAGGCAGGGTGTGGTGGCTCACACTTGTAATCCTAGCACTTTGGGAGGCCGAGGTAGACAGACCACGAGGTCAGCAGTTTGACACCAGCCTGGCCAACAAAGTAAAACCCTGTCTCTACTAAAAATACAAAAATTAGCTAGGTGTGGTAGCACGCACCTGTAGTCCCAGCTACTGGGGAGGCTGAGGCAGGAGAATCGCTTGAACCAGGGAGGCAGAGGTTGCAGTAAGCTGAGACCACACCATTGCACTCCAGCCTGGGTGAGAGTTAGACTGTTTCAAAAAAAAAAATTCACTGCCATGTGGAAACAAATTTGCTCATCAAACTGGTTTTGTTGTCCTGAAGTCAAGGGAAACATGAATGACTTGCTCCTTACCTTGTTTAGTGATCTGAAAAGTCTTCTTACTGCAAAGTACAACTGCCTGAAGCATCTCATGGGGAGATACATGTGCCTTGAAATTTCGAGGGTTCCAGAGCTTTCTCATCAGCTCTCCAAAACGCTGGACCAACAAGAACATAATATCCCCTGGAGGACGCTTGATGTTCTTATAGTTGTCTTCTTCCAGAAAGTAGTTCCGGAGAGGAGGAACATTTGATAGAGCCTGAAAATCAAACACTCCAATTAACCCAAAGCCCCTTTGTAGGACCCCTTGAGCCAAGCTCTTCCACCTAAAGCTCTACTAATAGAATCCTGTGATCTACCTGTGATGGCCTTAAAGAGCCAAAAGTAAATGGACCCTTGGAGAATCCTCCCCAGGCTCACATTACAGAATTATCCTTAATATTGAGTTTCTGAAATATCACTGGTTTGATAATGGAAACAAGAAAAAAAAATTGAGTTTCATAAGAACTACAGTTCTGCAGACACTGTGCTGATGTGGATAATAATAAGGTTAAAACAAAACAAAAACCACATGTATTCAAATCTCTATCAATTTATTTAACAATTTCCTTTTGTTACTCTAATTATGCTGTGACAATACTTAAATTAACAAGGTAGAAGGGTAAAATCCAAATACTCTTTTCTTCATCATCCATTTTGGTTGAAGCAAAGATAACTATCTAGGAAACAGTTCTCCCATCTCTCAACTCCAAACTAATATAAAAATTATCTTAAAATTTGATGTTTTCCCATAATAAAACCATGTAACTGTACATAAAATAAATATAAGGAGCTGTGAGGACGCAAAGGTGTAAGAATAATACAATGGACTTTGGGGACTTGGGGGAAATGGTGGGAGGGGGATGAGGGATAAAAGACTACACATTGGGTACAGTGTACACTGCTCGAGTGATGGGTGACCAAAATCTCAGAAATCACCACCAAAGAACTTGTTCATGTAACCAAACACCTCCTGTTCCCCAAAAACCTATTGAAAGTTGTTTTTTGTTTTTTTGGAGACAAAGTCTTGCTCTATCCCCCAGGCTGGAGTGCAGTGGCAAGATCTTGATTCACTGCAACCTCCGCCTCCCAGACTGAAGCAATGGTCATGACTGAGCCACCTGGCCCCACCCAAATTTTTTTTTTAAAAGTAAATATAGTCTGTTATGATGGAAAACAGCCAGGCAAGGTGGCTCAAGCTTGTAATCCCAGCACTTTGGGAGGCTGAGGCAGAAGAATCACTTGAGGTCAGGAGTTCAAGACCAGCCTGGCCAACATGGTAAAACCCAGTTTCTACTAAAAATACAAAAATTAGCCAGGCGTGGTGGCACGCACCTATAATCCCAGCTACTTGGGAGGCTGAGGCAGGAGAATCGCTTGAACCTGGGAGGCAGAGGCTGCAGAGAGCCAAGATCCACTGCACTCTAGACTGGGTGACAAGAGCGAAACTCAGTCTCAAAAAAAGAAAAGAAAAGAAAATGATCTGTAGGCAAAACCATCCAGGACATAGGAACAGGCAAGGACTTCATGACTAAAACACCAAAAACAATGGCAATAAAAGCTAAGATAGACAAATGGGATCTAATTAAACTCCAGAGCTTCTGTACAGCAAAAGAAACCATCATTAGAGCAAATTGGCAACCAACAGAATGGGAAAAAATTTTTGCAATCTATCCTTCTGACAAAGGGTTAATATCCAGAATCCACAAGGAACTAAAACAAATATACAAGAAAAAAACAATCCCATTCAAAAGTGGGCAAAGGATATGAACAGATACTTTTCAAAAGAAGACATATAAGAGGCCAACAAACATGAAAAAATGCTCATCATCACTGGTCATTAGAGAAATGCAAATCAAAACCATACTGAGATATCATGCCAGTTAGAATGGCGATCATTAAAAAAATCTGGAGACAGCCAGGTGTGGTGGCTCACGCCTGTAATCCAAGCACTTTGGAAGCCAAAGCAGGCGGATCACCTGAGGTCAGGAGTTCAAGACCAGCCTGACCAACATGGTAAAACCCCGTCTTAAAAAAAAAAAAAAAAAAAATCTGGAGACAACAGATGCTGGAGAGGATGTGGAGAAACAGAAACACTCTTACACAGTTGGTGGGAGTGTGAATTAGTTCAACCATTGTGGAAGACAGTGTGGCAATTTCTTAAGGATCTAGAAATAGAAATTCCATTTAACCCAGCAATCACATTACTGGGTATATACCCAAAGAACTATAAATTGTTCTACTATAAAGACACATGCACATGTACGTTCATTGCAGCCCTGTGTACAATAGCAAAGACCTGGAACCAACCCAAATGCCCATCAATGATAGACTGGACAAAGAAAATGTGGTACATATACACCATGGAATACTACGGAGCTATAAATATCGATGAGTTTGTGTCCTTTGTAGGGACTTGGATGAATCTGGGAACCATTACTCTCAGCAAACTGACGAACAGAAAGCCAAACACCATATGTTCTCACTCATAGGTGGGTGTTGAACGAGAACACGAGGACTCAGGGAGAGGAGCATCACACACTGGGGGCAGTTGGGGGGGGTAGGGGAGGGACAGTGGGGGATGGGGAGGGAGGGGAGGGTGGGAAGGGATAATATGGGGAGAAATGACAGATATAGTATGCACCTAAAGTAAAATAAATAAATTTTTAAAAAGAAAAAATACAATGGTCAAAAGGTTTAGGACAATAAAAAACAATTTGACCTCATTAAGCAGAAAGATAAAAACCAGCCATATTAGTTTCAGGAAGAAACACAGGCTCATTAGTCTGAGCTATAAAACTGGGAGAAGAGGACCAGGCGCAGTGACTCACACCTATAATCCCAACATTTTGGGAGGTCAAAGAGAGCAGATTGCCTGAGGTCAGGAGTTGGAGTCAGCCTGGCCAACATGGCAAAACCATGTCTCTACTAAAAATACAGAATTTACTAAAAGTACAAAATCTACTAAAAATACAATTAGCCAGGTATGGTGATGCAATACTGTAATCCCAGCTACTTGGGAGGCTGAAATGAGAGAATCACTTGAATCTGGGCGGCAGAGGTTATGGTGACCTGAGATCGCACCACTGTACTCCAGCCTGGGGACAGAGTGAGACTCCATTTCAAGGAAAAAGAGAGGGACAGGAAATAGTATGTGTACTGGCCAACAAATTACTGCCTTCTTGTAGAGTATAGTCAGATGATCCTCAGACAGTGAGTCTTGCTAAGGACTATACTCGAATTGTTCTGCAACAAGCAGAGCATTCCTTTGTCTGCTCACTAGGCTGCTGTGAAATGGTGAGGTTTTTTTCTATCCTCTGGGCTCATGGCCTCTGGAACTTCCAGGGAATGAGGGACTGAATCTGTGTGGCCTTGCAGTATCAAGTAAGAAACATGCCAGATGCATTTTGTTGTTTTTCTTTAGATGGTGTAGATGTTTGCTGTGCTGGCTAGCCAATGACTTTTTTTACCCATGTGCTCATAACCCTGAAATGGGAGACGCAGAAAGCCAAAGCTGTCCTATTTCAATTAAGTTATTTTTAAGAAAATTATAAGAGTAAGTAATAGGTATACACTGTAGAAATTTTCTTTTTTTTTTTTTGGAGACAGTCTTGCTCTGTCATCCAGTCTGGAGTACAGTGACATAATCTTGACTTACTGCAACCTTCGCCTCCTGGGTTCAAGCCATTCTCCTGCCTCAGCCTCCCCAATAGCTGGGATTACAGGCGCACACCACCACACCCAGCTAATTTTTGTATTTTTAGTAGAGATGGGGTTTCACCATGCTGGCCAGGCTGGTCTCAAACTCCTGACCTTGTGATCTGCCCACCTCGGCCTCCCAAAGTGTTGGGATTACAGGTGTGAATCACTATGCCCAGCCTTCTGGGTGTCCTTCCCTTCCTCAGTGTTCCTGTCTTGATCCTACCTGAAGGACAGCGTTGGCATAGTCATTGGCCTTTATGTTATTCAGTCCCACGATACCCGGCAGGTAAGTGGTACCATCATATGCCCGGGACAATTTGGCTTGCTTGTCCAAGTTTGCAATTTGCTGCTTTGTAAAAGTGGGCTTCAATACATACTGTAAAACAAAAGAAAATTCTAAGTTGTTTAAGAGCTGAGTTCACAAGAAATGTCTGGAGCAGCAATTTCTGCAGAAACAAAAATGACTTTCACCATGAACATATCATGACACACCCAAAGAGTCCCAACCAATAGATATGAAGACTGAAGTAACATGGGGTAGATCCTCTCCCATGACTAATCTACAAGGGGATCTCTGTGTTTAACCCAAAATCACTGAATCCCAGTGATTTTCGCAGACCTCAGGTCTGGTCAACTCATAACTGACTGCCAGAACTATACAATAATCAAGTTTCTAAAGGCAGTCTAAGCCTTAGAACCTCCCAAGGGCAGCACATGTACTGAGCTTCGGAGCAGGAGAGTTTCCTCCACTTTGGGTGAGACTGAGGATTTCCATGACTTTCTGGGACTGAAACAGCAGGATCAGATGCTTCCCAGGTTCAGTCACCACAGTCATTACGTCACAGACTGGACAGAGGTCATCCCAAACTCACTTTGAAACACTGAATTTATTCCAGTTTCTCCCTCTATAATACTATCCATAACTTTTATTTTTTGAGACCGAGTTTTGCTCCTGTTGCCCAGGCTGAAGTACCATGGCATGATCTCGGTTCACTGCAACAGCCACCTCCCAGGTTCAAGCAATTCTCCTGTCTGAGCCTCCCAAGTTGCTGGGATTTTAAGCGTGCGCCACCATGCCTGGGTAATTTTGTATTTTAGGTAGAAACAAGGTCTCATCATGTTGGACAGGCTGGTCTCAAACTCCTGACCTCAAGTGATCCACCTGCGTCGGCCTCCCAAAGTGCTGGGATCACAAGTGTGAGCCACTGCACCCAGCCTGTGTACAACAATTTTAACCTCAATTATTAACAGGCCTGGCAGTGGCTCACGCCAGTAATCCCAGTACTTTGGTAGGTCGAGGTGGGTCGATTATGAGTTCAGGAGATCAAGACCATCCAGACATGGTGAAACCCTGCCCCTACTAAAAATACAAAAATTAGTTAGGTGTGGTGACACACACCTGTAATCTACTGCTAAGGCAGTAGAATCGCTTGAACCTGGGAGGTGGAGATTTTGCTGTAAGCTGAGATGGTGCCACTGCACTCCAGCTTGGCAACAGTGTGAGACTCAAAAAAAAAAAATAGGCTTATAAAACTTTCGCAAGTAGAAAAAGCAGTATTTCAAAAACTACCAAACTTTCCTTAAAAATAAAACAGAGCATGACCAACCAGGGCAACACAATGAGACCCCACCTCTTTTTTTTTTTTTTTTTTGAGACAGAGCTTCACTCTTGTTACCCAGGCTGGAGTGCAATGGCACAATCTCAGCTCACCGCAACCTCCACCTCCTGGGTTCAAGCAATTCTCCTGCCTCAGCCTCCCGAGTAGCTGGGATTGCAGGCGCGCACCACCATGCCCAGCTAATTTTTGTATTTTTAGTAGAGATGGGGTTTCACCTTGTTGACCAGGATGGTCTCCATCTCTTGACCTCGTAATACACCTGCCTCGGCCTCCCAAAGTGTTGGGATTATAGGCGTGAGTCACCGCGCCCGGCCGAGACCCCATCTCTACAAAAAAAGTAATAAATTTATCTGGGCATGATGGTACATGCCAGTAGTCCCAGTTACATGGGAGGCTGAGGTGGGAGGATCACTTGAACCCATGAGGTCAAGGATATAGTGAGCTGTGCTGGTGCTGCACTCCTGCCTGGGCAACAGAGTAAGACCCCCTCTCAAAAACAAAAACAAAAACAGAGCATTTAGCACCATGAATATTCCCCACGTGCTGAAAAGAAAAATAATAATCAAAAGCCCAACACTAATCAAAGCTTAAGAGGACTTTCCATGCTCAGTACAATGAGTATCTCTTGGTCCAGGTCACAAACTAGAGCCCACAGATGATACATCTGTGGCTGGATGCTGTGGCCACATCATATAATAAAAGCAGCCAGGAGCTGGTGTACAGCTTGGTAACTACTGTCCTACACCAGGCCCAATTAATATCCCTACTTCAAAGTGTAGAAGAATAATTCATTTCACAAAAACACTTTAAACCCTATCAGAATACAGCCATATTTCTTCAGTCCTAGTCCTCAATGTTAAAGGAAGAAATGACAATCAGTTTCCCTGGTTCCTTCCAAAAGAGAAAGCAATCTCTCAAGGCCCAAAAGGACTGAGATTCTTCCCTGTCCTCAGGTGGAGCAGTTCCCTGGGAGCCCTGGGATGGCTCATAAAGAATTGACCCCAAACCAACCCTCTTAGACACACACCGTGATATCCTCCAATGAGGAATCGATGATCTCATAGTTGTCTGGAAGGCAGTAAAACTTGAGGGTGTGGAGGTTGAGGAAAACATGGTGGCTAAACTGGACACTGTGAATGTAGGCATGAGACTTCAAACCACGGCCTGTAGGGAAAGGGGAAAGGCTGTAACAGAAGGGCAGATCCTAGAAGGCACCGATCAGGTTTGCTTTTCCTTTCATTATTTTCTACCAGAACATGTTAGCATCCGCAAAAAAACAAATATGCCATTCATAAAATGAATCCTCCACACGAACTTCTCTTATAAAAAAAAGAGCAAGAAAAACTGGCACATTAGTTACTTCATTCCCTACATGGCATAACTTGGAAAGACATTGACTGAGGAAACAAATTTCACTATTTCACATACAATATGTATATAACCTAATATATATAACCTATATGTATATTAGATATAGTTTCCTATATATTACATATAGTTTCCTATATATATATTACAGTTTCCTATATATTATATGGTTTCCTATATATATATTATATATAGTTTCCTATATATATTATATAGTTTCCTATATATATATTACATATAGTTTCCTATATATATATTATATAGTTTCCTATATATATGAAATCAGAAGTATCTATGCATATGTGTGCATAAATACACATATACACAAATACATACATATCATATGACAGTCCATCATCACTCAGTCCTGAATTTCCAACTATCCATATTCAGGACAATGCTGCATCTATGTAACTTTTTTCATGTTGCTACTCTTTTCTAGAATCTCTCTCCCTTAACCATTCAAAATCCTATGTCCTGCCAATTCAAGTCCCACCTCAACTCCTCCATGAACTCAATATAAACACTCCAGCTAACACTGACTTTTGCATATTTCAACTCCTATTGCCTTTATTTTTATTCACTGCCACGTCTAGCAGTAATCTTTAAGGTCCAACAGAACTTGCTGGTTGTTTGACAGTCCAACAGAACTTGCTGGTTGTTTGACATTGTCAACCTTGACTTCTTATAAGCTACTTATAACAGCAAAGAATATAGTTTTTTTTTTTTTTTTTTTTTTGAGACGGAGTTTCGCTCTTGTTACCCAGGCTGGAGTGCAATGGCGCGATCTCGGCTCACCGCAACCTCCGCCTCCTGGGTTCAGGCAATTCTCCTGCCTCAGCCTCCCGAGTAGCTGGGATTACAGGCACGCACCACCATGCCAAGCTAATTTTTTGTATTTTTAGTAGAGACGGGGTTTCACCATGTTGACCAGGATGGTCTCGATCTCTTGACCTCGTGATCCTCCCGCCTCGGCCTCCCAAAGTGCTGGGATTACAGGCTTGAGCCACCGCGCCCGGCACAGTTTTTATCTTTTTTATTTGAGACAAGGTCTTGTTACTTTAGCCAGCTGGGTCTTGAACTCTTGGCTTTAAGCAAGCCTCCTGCCTTGGCCTCCCAAAATACTAGGATTACAGGTGTTAGCCACCATGTCAGGATGTTTTTATCTCATTTGAACCCTCCACTATACTATGTATGTGGCATCTGCTTGGTCTGAGTAAGTTGAAATTATACATTTTCAGAAAAGAATGGGGGGGAAAAAAAGTCTGTGGAGGTAAAGGATTAAAAAATAAAAGGGCAGCCTGGGTAATATAACAAAGCCTTGTCACTACAAAATAAAATAAAATAGCCAGATGGTGGGGTGCAGGGGCTCACACCTATAAATCCCAGCACTTTGGGAGGCCCCCAAAGTGCAGACTGCTTGAGCTCAGGAGTTTTGAGACTAGCCTGGGCAACAGAGCAAAATCCCATCTTTAAAAAAAAAATGTGGCCTGGTGCAGTGGCTTATGCCTGTAATCTCAGCACTTTGGGAGGCTGAGAAGGGTGGATCACTTGAGGTCAGGAGTTCAAGACTAGCCTGGCCAACATGGTAAAACCCCATTTCTACTAAAAAATACAAAAATTAGCCAGGTGTGGTGGCGTGGTGGTGCATGCCTGTAGTCCCAGCTACTCGGGAGGTTGAGGCAAGAGAATCACTTGAATTCAGTGAGGCAAGTGAGCCTGGGCGACACAGCGAAACTCCAGCTCAAAATATAAATAAATAAAATTGAAAAAAAAAAATTGGCCGGGTGCAGTGGCTCACACCTATAACCCCAGCACTTTGGGAGGCCGAGGAAGGCAGATCACGAGGTCAGGAGTTCAAGACCAGACTGACCAACATGATAAAGCCCTATCTCTACTAAAAGTACAAAAAGAAAATTAGCTGGGCATGGTGGTACACACCTGTAATCCCAGTTACTCAGGAAGCTAAGGCAGGAGAACAGATTGAACCCAGGAGGCAGAGGTTGCAGTAAGCCAAGATCATGTCACTGCACTGCAGACTGGGTGACAGAGCAAGACTCCATGTAAATTAAAAAAAAAATTAGCTGGCAAGACTGCACCACTGCACTCCAACCTGGGCGACAGAGCGGACTCTGTCTCAAAATAATAAAAAATTAAAAATAAGAAAATACATATATTAGAGAGTCAAGAATCCATAGTCTTTGAGGTCACAGTCTTTCATATGATTTGCCCTTTCTCCCTTTCAGATCTATCCAGGCTCTGACCAGTCAGAGACCCTCTTGTTGGTTTTCTAAGAATATTTCAGTTTCCTGGGAACAAATAGAAATTATTAGATATAATTCCTGAGAACAGCTTACTTTCTTTAAAAGAAAAAAAAAAAAAAAAGTCCCTCTGGAACAGATCTGCAGCTAGCTCTAAAAGCTTAACAAGTTTATAATTTTTAACATTAATTTACCTTGAAAGTACTTGCCACACACCAGACAGGCGTAAGCATTGATATGTGAGAGGGAGATAGAACACAGTTTCTCAAAGTCAAAGTCCAGCACACTTCTAAGGAAACAAAACAAAACGGAAAAAAATAAACAATAGGATGGACATGTAGGAAGGCATTCAAATGAAGCAGTGTTGGCTCTGTGATGTTCAATGATACCACACAACATCCTTTAGAAAACAGTTCACAACAATATATATACCAATTATTGGGGGACACTGATTATTCCTCGCCTCCACCCGCCGTGCTCCAAAGCAGTGTTGAGGTGTCTCCACCAGACACATAATAACCAAAAGTATCTTTCTCATTACTGTTTGTAACCAGTTCAGGACTTCCCACTGCATTCACTTTTTCTAGAGGGAAAGTTACAAGTCAGACTAAAGTAAAAGGACCCCAACAGCAGTCTGGAGGTGGAGAGGACATAAAAAGGATGAATAAATCCTTTCACAAAAGAAAAATATATCACTTTATCACTTTAACCCAGGAGTTTGTGGCTACAGTGAGCTCTGATCCACTACTGCACTCCAGCCTGGGCTACAGAATGAGATCCTCTCTTTAAAAAAAAAAAAAAGAAAGAAAGAAGAAGAAGAAAAGGAGGAGGAAGAGGAGGAAGAAGAGGAAGAAGAGGAAGAAGAAGAAGAAGAAGAAGAAGAAGAAGAAGAAGAAGAAGAAGAAGAAGAAGAAGAAGAATTAATTTAAAAATAAAAATGTATTTTTGTCCATAAAAACAAATGGAAAGGCTGAAAAATTTTAGAATACCTACAAACAGATCTATTTATTCAAGTGCAAAGTGAGGACTAGGCAGAAAGGAACAAAAAAACCTTACCTCCATTCAACCCACAAAGAGATTTATCCTCAAATAATAATCTTAATTAACGGATAATGATCCCAAAGAGCTGTGCTATCTAATAAAGAAGCCACTACACAAAGTGGCTATCGACAATTAAATTTAGAATAAGCTGTCCTGTTGGGTGCAGTGGCTCACGCCTATAATTCCAACACTTTGGGAGGCCGAGGAGGGTGGATCACCCAAGGTCAGGAGTTCGGGACCAGCCTGGCCAACATGGTAAAACCTCATCTCTACTGAAAATACAAAAATTAGCTGGGTGTGGTAGTCTGCCTGTAATCTCAGCTACTCAGAAGGCTGAGATAGGAGAACTGCTTGAACCTGGGAGCTGGAGGCTGCAGTGAGCCAAGATCTCGCCACTGCACTCCAGCCTGGGCAACAGAGCAAGAACCCATCTCAAAAAAGCAAACAACCAAAAACAAAAACAGCTGTCCATCAGTAGTCACAGGAAACTGGTTCTAGGACCCCTTCAGATAACAAAATCTACAATGTTCAAGCCCCTTACAGCTGGCCCTTTGTATCTTCAGGTTCCATATCCTGATACTGAGGCTGACTGTAATTCAATTAAATAAAATGTAAAATTCAGTTCTTCAATTGTAGGAGCACTGAAGCCACAAGTGGCTCATGCCTACCGTAATGAACAGCCCTCATGACCTTTTTCTTTCCAGAGACGGGGTCTCACTTTGTCATCCAGGCTGGAGTGCAGTGGTGCAATCTCAACACTGCAGCCTCAACCTCCTGGGTTCAAGCAATCCTCCTGCTTCAGCTCCCTCAAGTAGCTGGGACTACAGGAGTTCACCACCACACCTGGCTAATTTTTTGTATTTTTTGTAGAGATGAGGTTTTGCCATGTTGCCCAGGATGGTCTCAAACTCCTGGGCTCAAGCAATCTGCCCACCTCAGCCTCCGAAAATGCTAGGATTATAGGCATGAGCCAGAGCACCCAGACATAACTTTTTTTTTTTAATCTTTATAAAAGATGAGTCTCAGGCTGGGCGCGGTGGCTCACATCTGTAATCCCAGCACTTTGGGAGGCAGAGGCGGGCGGATCACGAGGTCAAGAGATCGAGATCATCCTGGCCAACATGGTGAAACCCCACCTCTATAAAAAAAAATAATAAAAAATTAAAAATTAAAAAAAATAATTAAAAATTAAAAATTAAAAAAAAATTTTAATAAAAATTAAAATTAAATTAAAAAATAAATAAATACGAGCCGGGCACAGTGGCTCACGCCTGTAATCCCAGCACTTTGGGAGGTAGGTGGATCACCTAAGGTCAGGAGTTCAAGACCAGCCTGGCCATCATGGTGAAACCCCATCTTAAAAATAAATAAATAACTAAATAAAAGATGAGTCTCACTGGCCGGTCGCCATGGCTCACACCTGTAATCCCAGCACTTTGGGGGGCCAAGGCAGGTAGATTACCTCAAGTCATGAGTTCAAGACCAGCCTGGCCAACATGGTAAAACCCATTTCTACTAAAAAAATACAAAAACTAGCTGGGCGTAGTGGTGGACACATATAGTTCCAGCTACTCAGGAGCCTGAGGCAGGAGAATCACTTGGGAGGCAGAGGTTGCAGTGAGCGAAGATCACACCACTGCACTCCAGTCTGGGCAATACAAGCAAAACTCCATCTAAAAAGAAAAAAAAAAGATGGTTCTCGTTATGTTGACCAGGCTGGTCTCAAAGTTCTGGCCTCAAGTGATCCTCCTGCCTGCCAAAGGGCTGAGATTACAGGTGTGAGGCACCACACCCAGCTCTTACAAGAACAATTATATTATTGTAGAAAATGCCCCTACAATATAGGTTGAAAAACATTCTACATGCCACGTAGGAATCAGAAAAAAGAATGTAATGATGAAGTAAACTACCTCAGCTTTCAAACAATGTTCAAGCTCCTTACGATTGGCCCTTTGTATCTTCAGGTTCCATATCCCAATACTGAGGCTAACTATAATTCAATTAAACAAAATGTAAAAGTCAGTTTTCAATTGCAGGAGCACTGAAGCCACAGGTGGTTCATGCCTACCATAATAAACAGCCCTTATAACTTTTTTAAAACAATTTGGGCTGGGCTCGATGGCTCAAGCCTGTAATCCCAGCACTTTGGGAGGCTGAGGCGGGTGCATCACGATATCAAGAGATCGAGACCATCCTGGTCAACATGGTGAAACCCTGTCTATACTAAAAATACAAAAATTAGCTGGGCATGGTGGTGCGCACCTGTAGTCCCAGCTACTCGGGAGGCTGAGGCAGGAGAATGGCTTGAACCCAGAAGGTGGAGGTTGCAGTGAGCCGAGATCATGCCATTGCACTCCAGTCTGGGTAACTACAGCGAAACTCTGTCTCAAAAAAAAAAAAAAAAGAAAAAAAATTAGCTGGGCATGGTGGAGTGTGCCTGTAATCCCAGCTACTAAGCAGGCTGAGGCAGGAGAATTGCCTGAACCCAGGAGGTAGAGGTTGCGGTGAGCCAAGATCCCGACATTGCACTCCAGCCTGGGTAACAAGTGCGAAACTCTGTCTCAAAAAAAAAAAAAAAAAACAATTTGTGCTTTTTTCTGCTGAACCCCAGGCTCCCAAAATAGTATCCAGTACATACTAGGTGTTCCATAAATATTTCAATGTGCTACTATTACTTTAAGGATACTATGCATCCTGTTATCCCAACATACAAATGCAAAATAAGCTAAAAAGCTCTTTAACAATATGTTTCTGACACTGTAAATCAAAGAACAAAGATTAGCATCGCAAGAAGCATAACTCTCTAGGAAAGGTTTAAAAGAAGTAAAATTGGCCAGGTGTGGTGGCTCACGCCTGTCATCCCAACACTTTGGGAGGCAGAGGTGAGTGGATCATGAGGTCAGGACTTCAACACCAGCCTGGCCAAGATGTTGAAACCCTGTCTCTACTAAAAACACAAAAAAATTAGCCAGGCATGGTGGTGGGCACCTATAATCCCAAATATTCTGGAAGCTGAGGCAGAGAACTGCTTGAACCCAGGAGGCAGAGGATGCAGCAAGCCAAGACTGCGCCACTGCACTCCAGCCTGGGTGACAGAGCAAGACTCCATCTCAGAAACAATGAAATAAATAAATGAATGAAGTAAAATTTCTGAATGTGTTGTTCAGTGTACAGTCCAAAAAACCTTCTGCATAGATTCCATTGCTCTTTTGCTATCCTCAGCATCTCTGTCCTACCGACCTATTAATGGTGTCCAGGTATGGGCAGTGGCGGCTCCTCCGGTCCTCAGAATCCACTCGGCCATTCTTTGCTGAAAGGAAAATCATCACAGGCTTTGAAAATGGGAAACCTAAGCTTATAATTCTCAGATGTTATCAGTGAAAAAAGAAAAAAAAAGAAAATGGGAAACCTATTGACGGACAGTCTCTTGGCTAAATAGAAAAAAAAAATGGGAAATCTATACTCAGGGCCAACTAACAGTACAAAAAAAGAAACAGAAATGGGAAAAGCTAATCAAAATGAGCTCCTACTGTTTGGGTGGCAACAACATGGAAAAAAAGTCCACTAGCTGGGTGCGGTGGCTCACGCCTGTAATCCCAGCACTCTGGGAGGCTGAGGTGGGTGGATCACCTGAGTTCAGAAGTTTGAGACCAACCTGGCCAAAGTAGTGAAACCCCGTCTCTACTAAATATACAAAAATTAGCTGGGCGTGGTGGCAGGCACCTGTAATCCTAGCTACTCAGGAGGTTGAGGCAGGAGAATCAGCTTGAACCAAGTCTTGGTGAGCCAAGACTGCGCCACTGCACTCCAACCTGGGCAACAAGAGCAAAACTCTTGTCTCAAAAAAAAAAAAAAAAAAAAGAGAGGGGCCAGGTTTGGTGGCTCATGCCTGTAATCTCAACGCTTTGGAAGGCCAAGGCAGGCGGATCACAAGATCAGGAGTTTGAGACCAGCTTGACCAACAATGGTGAAACCCCGGCTCTACTAAAAATACAAAAATTAGCCAAGCATGGTGATGCACACCTGTAATGCCAGCTACTCGGGGGGCTGAGGCAGAAGAATTGCTTGAACCTGAAAGGCAGAGGTTGCAGTAAGCCAAGATCCTGCCACTGCCCTCCAGCCTAGGCAACAGATCAAGACTTGTCTGAAAAAAAAAAAAAAAAAAAGTCCACTAATAGAACAAGCCACAAACTGAGAGAATATATTTGGTATACATACAATCAACAGAAGATCTGTTTGCATGTTACATAAAGAAATCCCATGAAGCATGAAAAATATGAAATATGTCACAAGTCGTAAAATAAACTAATTTTAATACAAATGTACTATGAAGTTGAAAGAAGAGTGTGCATGTACATCTACACATCTCCTACTTGTCAAAAACTTGAGGGGTCTGAGATCTTACCCTACTTGCAAGCTAACAAGTTAGTCTGTCACAGTTTTATGAACACTGATGGAAAGCATGTGACTACCTGGCCTGAAATAAAGGACAGTTTATTACAAAATGGCAGTAACAAGAATATAGCACTGGTGTCAGTTTCCCAAGTGAATTCCCACAAGGCAAAGTGAGGAGAACACATGCACACAGTGAGCTGCCTTATAGGAGAGAAACCTTGGGCCTAGAGAATCTGAACCATCAATCATTTTTTTTAAACAAGGTCTTGCTCTGTTGCCCATCCCAGTCTTGAACTCTACCTCTTCCTCCAGAGCAGCTGCGATTTAGGTGTGAACCATTATACCCTGCTCCAAATCTTTTATAACAGGTTGTGCCCTTGCCTTCTTCTTGTTCTGTAGAGACACCATTTCTGTCTTCCAAGCTGCTCACTACACGAACACCCTTAACTAGAGTCTAGGAGCAAAGGCAGTCAGGCAGTGGGAGCAGTATGTGCACAAACTCAAGAGACTAATGGAGAATTTTCTCTTGACTTTACTCAGCTTTAAAAAGTGCTTTATATAATCAGTACTTTAGTGTAAATGCCTATTGCTCAGGCATTATAAATAGTCTTGATTCCAGAAATTATAAAACCGCTAAGGTTTTGTAAAAACTGAAGGAAAGCCACATAGGGCTTTCCTGGCTCTCGCCTGTAATTCCAGCACTTTGGGAGGCCGAACCGACTGGATCCCTTGAGCCTAGAAGTTCGAGAACAGCCTAGGCAACATAGTAAGACTTGCATCTTTTTTTTTCTTTTGAGACAGAGTTTCACTCTTGTTGCCCAGGCTGGAGTGCAATGGCACGATCTCAGCTCACCTCAACTTCCGCCTCCCTGGTTCAAGCGATTCCCCTGCCTCAGCCTCCTATAGGCATGCACCACCATACACAGCTAATTTTTTGTATTTTTAGATGAGACGGGGTTCTCCATGTTGGTCAGGCTGGTCTCGAACTCCTGACCTGGTGATACACCCACCTCAGCCTCCGAAAGTGCTGGGATTACAGGCATGAGCCACCAAGCCTGGCCTTTTTTTCTTTCTTTGAGACGGAGTCGTGCTTTCTCACCCGGGGAGTACAGTCTTGCGATCTCAGCTCACTGCAACCTCTGCCCCCAGGGTTCTAGCGATTCTCCTACCTCAGCCACATGAATAGTTGGGATTACAGGTGCCTGCCCCACGCCCGGCTAATTTTTTTGTATTTGCAGTAGAGATGGGGTTTCGCCATGTTTGCCAGGCTGGTCTTGAACTCTTGACCTCAGGTGATCCACCCTCCTAGACCTCCCAAAGTGCTGGGATTACAGGTGTGGGCCACTGCGCCTGGCCTTGCCTCTATCTTAATACGAAAAGAAAAAATTATTTTTTTTTAATGGAAAGAAGTAACGCTTGTAAAACAGAGCCTGGCCCACATCAGGCATTCGATGAAGAGAAGCTGCTGTTATGATTGTTGTTTGAAATACTATATGGTTATGAAGACAAGAACTGTCTTTATCAGAACAAGTGGAAGAGCAGAAACTGTCGAGTCCAGATCCCTCCTCTTCTCCACCCCCACCCCCCACCCCAATCCCGGCGCAGGGACTTAGGAGAAGATCAGACAGAGAAAGGGGGAAAAAAAAAAGGACACGAAGGAGGAGCTCTCGCGCCTAGCCCAGCCCCGCGCACCTCGCACCTCCCGCTCAGGCTCCGAGTCCTCATCGACCTCGCGCTCCCTCTTCACCCGCACAAATGGTATAACAGAAGACGAGGCCTCGCGCGCGCTCGCTGGCTCGACCTCCCGCTTCACGCGCACAGGGCTGCCCCGGGAGCTCGCCGCCTCGGGATCCCGCTCCCGATCTCGCTCCCGCTTGACGCGACCGGAGCTGCCCCGCGACTCGGACTCTCGCTTCCCGCGGGTGGAACCACGAGACTCCCGCTTAGACCGACCGGACATGGCCACTACCGGCCGAGTCGCCCAGCGCAGGCGCCAGGCACGCTTGAGCGCGCGGCACACAGCCAATCAGGAGCGGAGCTGGTATCGAGCCCCGAGCTCTCTACGAGTCGCCACTAGGGACAAATCACTCTGCAGGAAATTTGTGGGCGGTGCTGCAGTGGCTTCCTCGCCGTTGGGTGCGCCCCTGAGAATCTTCTGTGGGCCCACCGCCCCTTTATCCGTCATTTACAGTTTACTTAGACAGGAACCTTTACCCGTGACAGTTTTCTGAATAAAAGAAGCTGTCATTCAGCCCCAGATTTGTGGCTCGAAACCACCATCGCGAGGTCATTTCCCAGTCTCCGCGACTTGGAGGCTGACAATCCTGCACGAGAAAACTAGGCGACATCCCCAGATCATCCCCTCGAAGCCTCTAGTTCTACATTCATTCATTCATTCATTCATTCATTTATTTGACGGAGTCTCGCTCTGTCGCCCAGGCTGGAGTGCAGTGGCTCGATCTCCGCTCACTGCAATCTCCGCCTCCCGGGTTCAAGCAATTCTCTGCCTCAGCCTCCGGAGTATCTGGGATTACAGGTGCCCACCACCACACCCGGTTAATTTTTGTATTTTTAGTAGAGACGGGGTTTTATCATCTTGGCAGGCTGGTCGTGAACTCCTGACCTCGCGATCCACCCGTCTCGCCCTCCCAAAGTGCTGGGATTACAGGCACAAGTCACCACGCCCAGCCTTAATTCTACATTTAGAGGGTTGTTGGTATCTTGAAAACGCAAACGCCTGCCGGTCGCGGTGGCTCACGCCTGTAATCCCAGCACTTTGGGAGGCCAAGGCTGGTGGATCACGAGGTCAAGAGATCGAGACCATCCTGGTCAACATGGTGAAGCCCCGTCTCTACTAAAAATACAAGAAATTAGCTGGGCATGGTGGCGCACGCCTGTAATCCCAGCTACTCAGGAGGCTAAGGCAGAATTGCCTGAACCCAGGAGGCGGAGGTTGCGATGAGCCGAGATCGCGCCATTGAACTCCAGCCTGAGTAACAAGAGCGAAACTCCGTCTCAAAAAAGAAAGAAAGAAAGAAAGTAAAAAAAGACAACGCAAACGCCCGATAGAAGCAGATTTACCATGAAGCTAATAAAACTCTAACGTCAAGACCTGCCTTGAACTTGTTTACTTGTTTGAACCGTTCCATTGATATATAATTGACATACAACAAATGTTTAAAGTATGCAACTTAAGCCGGGCGCTGTCGCTCCTGCCTGTAATTCCAGCACTTTGGGAGGCCGACGCCGCCGGATCCCCTAAGGTCAGGATTCAAGACCAGCCTGACAAACATAGCGAAACCCCATCTCTACTGAAAATACAAAAATTAGCGTGGTGGTGGGCGCCTGAAATCACAGCTACTCAGGAGGCTGAGGCAGGAGACTCACTGGAGCCTGGGAGATGGACGTTGCAGTGAGAGGAGATGGCACCATTGCGCTCCAGCCTGGGCAACAAGAGCGAAACTCTGTCTCAGGAAAATAAAATAAGTGTGCAATTTACTGAATTCTGACTTGAAGTATATGTCAGAGGCGTTCGAACCAGAGCAGAGGTTGCGGTGAGCCCAGATCATGCCATTGCACTCCAGTCTGGGTAACAACAGAGAAACTCCATCTCAAAATAAATAAATAAATAAATAAATAAATAATATTGCTTGTTGCAAAATATAGTAATTAAGAAAATTAATCCTTTATCACAAACCCTTGTAGCAGAGCACATCTCCGTATGATCTTTTTATCCAATATATAAACAAGCATTGTAGCCAGGGTGGACCTGTTCCTCCTCTCACTCTCAAGAATGCCCTACTCTGTGTACAGAGCAGCTGTAAAGTCCCTACTTTACTTTTTTTTTTTTTTTAAGACAGGGTCTCGCTCTGTCACCCAGGCTAGAGTGCAATGTCGAGATCTCAGCTCAGTGCAATGGGTTCAAATGATTCTCATGCCTCAGCCTCCTAAGTAGCTGGGATTATAGGCACCTTCCACCAACCCCGGCCAATTTTTGTATTTGTAGTTGAGACAGAGTTTCACCATATTGGCCAGGCTGGTCTCGAACTGCTGACCTCAAGTGATCCGCCCGCCTCAGGTTTCACCATGTTGGCCAGTCTGGTCTTGAACTCTTAACCTCAGGTGATCCACCCGCCTCAGCCTCCCAAAGTGCTGAGATTACAGGCGTGAGCCACCACGCCTGGCCTACTTTACTTTCTTAATAAACTTCCTTTTAGTTTGTACTATGGACTCACCCTGAATTCTTTCTTGCACAAGATCCCATAACCCTCCTATGGGGTCTGAATCCAGATCCCTTTCCTGTAACAGACACACCCATGAAGGCATCACCACAGTCAAGAGAAAAGATCTGGGCACAGCACAGTGGCTCACACCTATAATCCCAGAGGGATTATAGGAGGCCTGAGGCAGGAGGATAACTTGAGGTCAGGAGTTCAAAGCTAGCCTTGACAACATAGGGAAACCCTGTCTCCACAAAAAAAATTTAAAAATTAGCTGGGCATTGTGACGTTCACCATGGTGGTGTGATATTCAGGAGGCTGAGGCAGGAGGTTCATTTGGGCCCGAGAAGTGGAGTCTACAGTAAGCAGTGATTGCGACACTGCAATCCAACCTATGGGATAGAGTGAGATCCTGCCTCAAAAAAAAATTTTTTTTTTTTTTTTTTTGAGACGAAGTCTCGCTCTTGTTACCCAGGCTGGAGTGCAATGGCACAATCTCAGCTCACCGCAACCTCTGCCTCCTGGGTTCAGGCAATTCTCCTGCCTCAGCCTCCCGAGTAGCTGGGATTACAGGCCTAGCTAATTTTTTGTATTTTTAGTAGAGACGGGGTTTCACCATGTTGACCAGGATGGTCTCGAACTCTTGACCTCATGATCCACCCGCCTCAGCCTCCCAAAGTGCTGGGATTACAGGTGTGAGCCACCGTGCCCGGCCTAAAAAAAGTTTTTTTAAATAATCTACCCAGCCCCTTGGCCAGGCATAGTGGCTCATGCCTGTAATCCCAGCACTTTCAGTGGCCTAGGTGGATCACCTGAGGTCGGAAGTTCAAGACCAGCCTGACCAACATGGAGAAACTCCATCTCTACTAAAAATACAAAATTGGCCAGACATGTTGGCACGTGCCTGTAATCCCAGCTACTCAGGAAGCTGAGGCAGGAGAATCAGCTTGAACCCAGCAGGCGGAGGTTGCAGACAGCTGAGATCATGCTATTGCACTCCAACCTGGGCAACAAGGGTGAAACTCTGTCTCAAAAAAGAAAAAGAATCTACCCAGCCCCAAAGATATCTTCTTCCTCCTAGAGAATCCCCACAAAAATCAATTGATCTCTGGGTCACCATAGTTTGCACTTCCTAGAGTCTTATATAAATGGAATCATACAGAGTCCCTAGCTTGTTTCACTGGGCATATTTGCTTTATTATCCTCCCATGTTGTTCAGCTACAGATTGTTTTTTGTTTTTTGATTGCTCAGTAATATTCCAGTCTGGCTGGGCCACCATTGGTTCCTGTTCTTTTTCTTTTTTTTTTTTTTTTGAGATGGAGTTTTGCTCCTGCTACCCAGGCTGGAGTGCAATGGCGCGATCTCGGCTCACCGCAACCTCCGCCTCCTGGGTTCAGGCAATTCTCCTCCCTCAGCCTCCCGAGTAGCTGGGATTACAGGCTCGCGCCACCATGCCCAGCTAATTTTTTGCATTTTTAGTAGAGACGGGGTTTCACCATGTTGACCAGGATGGTCTCGATCTGTTGACCTCGCGATCCACCCGCCTCAGCCTCCCAAAGTGCTGGGATTACAGGCTTGAGCCACCGCGCCCGGCCTTCTTTTTCTTTTTAATATGCTTTTCTTTCTTTTTTTTTTTTTGAAACGGAGTCTTACTCTGTCGCCAGGCTGGAGTGCAGTGGCGCAATCTCGGCTCACTGCAACCTCTGCCTGGGTTCAAGCGATTCTTCCGCCTCAGCCTCCCGAGTAGCTGGGACCACAGGCGCGTGCCACCACACCTGGCTAATTTTTTTTTTTTTTTTTTTTTTTTTTTAGTAGAGACGGGATTTCACCATGGCCAGGATGGTCTTGATCTCTTGACCTCGTGATCCGCCCGCCTCAGCCTCCCAAAATGCTGGGATTACAGGCGTGAGCCACCGCGCCTGGCCTTAATATGCTTTTTTTCTTGTGGAGATAAGGTCTCACTGTGTTGCCCAGGTTAGTCTCAAATTCCTGGCTCCAGTGATAATCCCACTTTGGCATCCCAAAGTTTTGGAATTACAGGAGTGAGCCCCTGCACGCAGCCGTTTGTCCCTGTCCTAATCATGAATTCCTGATTTTGACTTTTTTTTTTTTTTTTTTGAGACTGAGTTTCGCTCCCGTTACCCAGGCTGGAGTGCAATGGCGCGATCTCGGCTCACTGCAACCTCCGCCTCCTGGGTTCAGGCAATTCTCCTGCCTCAGCCTCCCGAGTAGCTGGGACTACAGGCACGCGCCACCGTGCCCAGCTAATTTTTTTTTTTTGTATTTTTAGGGACGGGGTTTCACCATGTTGACCAGGATGGTCTCAATCTCTTGACCTCGTGATCCACCCGCCTCGGCCTCCCAAAGTGCTGGGATTACAGGCTTGAGCCACCGCGCCCGGCCAATTTTGACTTTTTAAAAAAGGACTTGAGAATTATACACGCTGTGATGTGAACTCAGTGGTCAAAAAAAAAAAAAAAATAGGAAAAAAAATGGCCAGGAGGGGTGGCTCGGCCTGCAATCTCAGCTCTTCAGGAGGCTGAGGTGGGCGAATAACCTGAGGTCAGGAGTCGAAGACAAGACAACATGGTGAAACCTGGTCCCTACTAAAAATACAAAAATTAGCCAAGCGTCGTGGGGGGAGCCTGTAATCCCAGCTACTCGGGAGGCTGAGGCAGGAGAATGGCTTGAACATTGAACCCAGGAGGCAGAGGTTGCAGTGAGCCAAGATCGCACCACTGCATTCCAGCCTGGGCGACGAAGCGGGACTCCTTCTCAAAAAAAAAAAAAAAAAGAAAGAAAGAAAAAGAAAAATAAATAAATAAGAAAATAATAGGCCGGGCGCGGTGGCTCACACCTGTAATCCCAGCACTTTGGGAGGCCGAGGCGGGTGGATCACGAGGTCAAGAGATCGAGACCATCCTGGTCAACATGGTGAAACCCCGTCTCTACTAAAAATACAAAAAATTAGCTGGGCATGGTGGCGCGTGCCTGTAATCCCAGCTACTCAGGAGGCTGAGGCAGGAGAGTTGCCTGAACCCAGGAGGCGGAGGTTGCGGTGAGCCGAGATCGCGCCATTACACTCCAGCCTAGGTAACAAGAGCGAAACTCCGTCTCACACACAAAAAAAATAGTAATAGGCCAGGCGTGGTGGTGCACGCCTCTAATCCCAGCTACTGGGCAAGCTGAGACGGGAGAATCACTTGAAACTAGAAGGCGAAGATTGCAGTGGACTGAGATCGTGCCACTGCACTCCAGCCTGGGCAAAAGAGTCTCTCTCAAAAAATAAAAGAAAGAAAATAATACTCCCATAGGTCTCTTGAAAACCCTGGGTCCTCCCGGCGGGGAGTTCAGCCATTAGCGCCTTGGGTGCGAGGCGCACCTGGCCAGGAGAGCCTTCACGGAGCTTGCGGCCTGGGCGCCGCTGTGTGCCCTGTGGGAGCACTTCGAGGCCTCACAATCTATTTGAGATAGGTGGTTTTGGTGTTCCCGTTTACTAATGAGGAAACTGAGGCGCGGCGGGGTTACAGAATCAAGCAACGTCACACAGCTGGTGATGGCTGCACAGCATCCTATCACTAGAAAAAAAGACAGGAAGGCACCACCATAAACATTGAGTTGTGTTAATAGATGATTTGCATTTTTCTGAATTTTCTGTATCAGCTGTAAGCCGAAGTCCTTGTTTCCTATTGATATGTAACGGAAAAATCAAAAAAACAAAAGCCCTGTAGGGGCCGTGGAAGTTAAGCGTAACCAACTACACCCGATCCGACCCGGAAACTCCGCGCACCGCGTCGCTCGGCCAGGCGGGGGCTCCCAGACCGGAAGTCAGAGCGCGGGGCCGGAAGCTGAGCGAGGGACTACGCGGACCTCTGTGGACTGCTGGCGGTTGTTGGGGCCGTCGGGGCGGCGGCGACTCTGCGCCCCCGGTTCCGGATGGAGACGGGGCCGCATCCCCGGCCCGGGCACTGCTGCAAGCCTGGCGGGCGGCTGGACATGAACCACGGCTTCGTGCACCATATCCGACGGAACCAGATAGCCCGGTACCGCCCCGCCCTGCGCCGCTTCGCCACTCTTGGCCTGGCCGGGCCCGGCCCGACAGCCCCTGACTCCCGCTCGGCTCCCCGCAGGGACGACTACGACAAAAAGGTGAAGCAGGCGGCCAAGGAGAAGGTGAGGAGGCGGCACACGCCCGCGCCGACGCGGCCCCGCAAGCCAGACCTGCAGGTGTACCTGCCGCGACACCGAGGTGAGGCCGCCCGCCCCGCCTACCTCAAGCCCGCGCGCTCTTCCTGCAACGCACTCCCCTTCTCTGTAGGGAAAAACCACTTCTTACTCCTAAGGTTCAGCTCACCTCATCTCTTTCCGGAACCTCCACCTCAACGCTCCCAAATCTCCGCTGAGTGATTCTCCCCAAAAACTGGGACGACTCATATGCTCCCAGTTAAGCATCACTATCACAGAGAGTATCTGGGAGCCAGCAAGAAGTTTATCTGCCGGTTTGCCCTACCGTGCTGCATTTTAGTAAGGTGCTGGCTACCTAGCAAAGAGAAAGTCTGGCACAGCGATGAGCGACCAGCACATAATTGTGGAATGAACCCAGTAAATGGCCTTTCCCCAGCTTCCCTGCGACCTAGATATCACAGTGGTTAACATGACACTCAATTTTTTGTTAAGCATTATTACTTTTTTTAAAAAAAGTTTTTATTTTATTTATTTTGCAACGGAGTCTTGCTCTGTCACCAGGCTGGAGTGCAGTGGTGCGATCTCGGCTCACTGCAGCCTCTGCCTCCAGGTCTCAAGGGATTCTTCTGCCTCAGCCTCCCACGTAGCTGGTACTACAGGCGTGTGACACCACGCCCGGTTGATTTTGATATTTTTTGTAGAGAAGGGGTTTCACCACGTTGCCCAGGCTGATCTTGAACTCTTTGAACTCAGGTGATCTGCCCGAATCAGCCTCCCAAAGTGCTGGGATTACAAATGTTGCCACCACACCCTGCCTTTGTTAGGCATTATTTAAAGTGCTTTTAGATCTTATGTATATCAATTCATACATTAAGTCTTTATACAGCCTCATAAGATGAGATGCTTATATCTGTTTCACAGTCAGGAAACAAGCACAGAGAGGTTAAACTTGCCAAAGATCTCAGCTAGTAAATGGCAGAGCCTGGATTTGAAACCAGACACAGCTCTGTCTACCCTTCTACTGCTTTCCAGGACTTTTTGCTAGACAAATGTGCATTGTGTACCTACTGTGTGACGGGACTGTGCTTGCCTCAGAAAAGGGATGCAAAGGTAAATAAGTTCTTGACTGGCAGCACATCAAACACTTAGGCTGGGCCAGTCATGGTAGTTCACACCTGTAATCCTAGCAGTTTGGGAAGCCAAGGTGAGCAGATCTCTTGAGGCCAGGAGTTTCAAACTAGCCTGGACAACATGGTAAAACCCCATCTCTACTAAAAATACAAAAACTAGCCAGGCGTGGTGGTGGGTGTCTGTAATCCCAGCTACTCTGGGACAGGAGAATCACTTGAACCTGGGAGTTGGAGGTTTCAGTGAGCCTGTATTGTGCCACTGAACTCCAGCCTGGGTGACAGAGCAAGACTCCGTCTCAAAAAAAGAAAAAAAAAAAAACCACTTGCACTGAACCCATAAGAAGATTGGGGCTTTCTTAACCGTATATTTTCCTGCATCATCTCTACAGACAGGGCCTTCGGTAGCATCCCCTTCTTTCTTACTGTGGTTCATCCTTCCAGATGTCTCTGCCCACCCACGCAACCCAGACTATGAAGAATCCAGTGAAAGCAGCAGTAGTGGAGGCTCCGAGCTGGAGCCTTCTGGCCATCAGCTCTTCTGCTTAGAGTACGAGGCAGACAGTGGAGATGTCACATCAGTTATCGTGTATCAGGTACGCCTGGTGGAAACAGCTGCAGCCTGAAGGTCCTAGGCCTGGTAGTAATCATTGTCAGACCCTGAGCCCTGTTTTCCTCAGGAACCCCAGTGGGAAGCATCTGCTCCACATGTGAGCCTAGGACTGGCAGGCAGTGCTTTTGAGCACAACTCACTCCCATCTCACAGTGATTCTCAGTAGGGGAACAGGGAGGGTTCTTGGACCCCAGTGGAGAATCACTATTATAGGGGACACCTGTGAAATGATAGGTGCTGGCAAAAAGCCTTGAGCTAAATGGAGTTCTGTAAGACTGTTGTCTAGGGAAGGGCAGGTCACCTTTCTGGAAGAGGCCAGGCCCTGAGCCTCCTGACTTCCTCCACATAGGGCGATGACCCGGGAAGGGTGAGTGAGGAGGTGTCAGCACGCACGCCCCTGGATCCACCCATGCGAGAAGCCCTCAAGTTGCGTATCCAGGAGGAGATTGCAAAGCGCCAGAGCCGACACTGACCATGTTGAAGGCGTTCTCTCCAGGCTGGCTTCACTGCACTTGGAAGAATTCTGCCCAGAGAGCTCATACTTACGTTTGGGGGTATCAGGACCAGTTTGTCTGATCTTGAGACCCCCTTAGGTGCTGCATCCATAGGGTGTTGCTGGACTACACCTGGCCTGCCTTGCAATCATTCTTTCTTATATCTTGACCCATTTGCCCAGCCTGATATTCTGGAATTTTTTTTTTTTTTTTTTTTGAGAATTTTGTGTGGCTAGCGTGGTGTTCTAGAAGCAGAGACTCCAGGGAGAACCAGGATTTATGAAGCCTCATGCCAACATGGTGCTTTCTCAGCAAGGTCATATGCCTGGCTGCTGCTGTTCCAGTTGCATGAGCCATGTTTGTTATTTTATGGTGGTTCTGTGCTTTTGCTCATTTCTACCCATGTATTCATAGACCTTTTTTTTCAGCCCTTTTTCCCTTTCCCTCTCATCTTTCTGCCTCAGGTAGAATCCATCCGTTCTCCTCCCCCCTTCAACATGACTGTATACCTCCAGCTGCTCAGGACTTTGGAGGTGGGGGGGTTCTGGGGATCTACCCTTCTAACAAACTTGCCAAGTAATTCTGATACCAATAAAGTGGGAGACCTCCATTTTTGAGGCCTATTTGCAAGCATGTCTCCCTCCCTTTCCATGGCTTTTTCATTTCTTGCATGTTCCGCTGCTTTGCACTGTCTAGACAGGAGACCTAGGAAGATGTTGGTGCTAAACTGCAAAGATTTCTTACAGCAAAACCTACCTGCCTTGGCCAGGGCTACAGAATTCCAACTTTTAGCTTCATTCCTAGCTATGAACAGACTATCCTCTGTTCAGACTAAAAGGGAATTATCAAAACAAGTGGGAACTTACTCTCAAGTTGCGACTTCAGTTTTGAATATACCTACAAAGGGAAAGTCAGTATTAGCAATAATTGCCTGGTTGACAACATGCCAGAGGGAATGAAATGAGGCCTTCTTTCCTATCTCGCAGGAGTATATAACTCAGATCCTTAGCATAAAGATCCCCAGGAATACCACTGCTCTCAAGCGGTGAACATTTTTTTAATGCAGGGTTAGGCTTAGGTCTGAATTCCACAAGGCATCCTCCCCCTCCTCTACAGAAGTTCCAAGGCACTTGTTTTGCAGCATATCAGCCTAACCTCAGTGCCTTGAAATGGGGCTTTAAGCCTTTGAGAACTGAGATTTCCTGAAACCACAGCCCCTGCCCCAGGGGTTTCTCCACATCAGGATGTCAAGACACCTGATGACACTGTTGGTTTGTCCTCTGTGCCCCAGAAAATCTATCCTGCAAGACAGCTACTTCAATTACGTCATTGAACTGTTGCAAGCCACAGCTTGCAATGCCAAAGGAATGCCGGGAGAGTAGTAAGTGAGGTGGATAAGTGGTTGTGAAAGCGGCCACGGACCAGACCCACAGAGCTGGTCCAAGGTTAAGTGCCTTAAATTTGCCAATCCTGTGCTCAGCTCCCCTTTGAAAGGAGAAAGTCTTTGTCCTCTACTTAGGCAGCTGGGCTAGAAGCACCTTTTGACTTCTAATGTTGACTACCCTCCAGAGCCTCCTAGATCAAGGAGGCTCTGCCAAACTCCACCCCTGTTCTTCCTCATCAGAGAACCAGTCAGTCATTCTAGTCTTCCAGCTCTTGAACTGATATTATGACTTAAACTGATCTTAGACCCCATTCTTGTTAAGTAAAGGAAGAGGTAGGGAGGCTGAAGGGGGCAGATCATGAGGTCAGGTGATCACGACCATCCTGCATCCTGGCTAACATGGTGAAACCCTGTCTCTACTAAAAATACAAAAAATTAGCTAGGCATGGTGGCACGCACCTGTAGTCCTAGCTACTCGGGAGGCTGAGGCAGGAGAGTCTCTTGAACCCAGAAGCCAGAGGTTACAGTGAGCTTAGGTCATGCCACTGCACTTTAGCCTGGGCAACAGAGAGAGACTCCATCTCAAAAAAGAAAGCGGTAAAAGGAAGGCAACATTTAATAAGTACCTATTGTATCCTTTTATGTGTTTGTTGTGATAATCTTCACAGAGACCCTCTCAGGTAGGGGATTGATGGAAACTCCTTGCTGTTAAACTTTTTTCTTGAGGAACTTTGCTTATCAATGCATATACACTTAATATTTTCCACCCAAGAGAGCATTCTAAGCTAATTTGTGCAGTGTGACTATATTAAGCACTAAGCTTCCTTAGAGCTGGCCTATCGGAGATGCTACTGCCCTTTCTCCAGGTGTCTGAAATTCCTGCCAAAGGATGGCCCTTAGCCAGTTAACAGCCTTATAGCCTATTCTCATTGCTTACTGCCACCCGTCAGTTGGGGGTCCAAGGCAGTACTATATAGTTTATTCACCAGACCTGCCTCCAGACATCTACTTCTTTCAAAAATTAGTGTTTCCCATCAAGGTGCATGTTCTGGAGCATTTCCCACAGATGTCCCAGAGAACACTGTCCAGGGCTGTGTTGTACAGTGGTAACAGCCTTAGACTAAGTGGAACTTCCCCGGAGGCTGCTTTAGAATCCACTCATTTGACTAGATATGATGTCATTGGCTGTTTTTAAGAAAAATAATCTGATAGGCATATCATGCCCATTCAATATGGAATGTTCTCCAAATATTTAAGCCTATATTTTAAGGTTTTGTGGTTCCTGGGCCACAATGGGTGATGTTACTGATAGAAGGAAGCTGGGTTTGCAAGGGCTTTGGGCTGTGCAAGAGTAAACACTAAAGCTTGAGTTGTATCCAGCTGGCAAGCATGGAAGTCCTTGAAGAATATAATATAATAAGGGAAAAGAATGTAAAGCTTTTTGTACCAAATGAGAGTAGGAACCTCTGGAGCCCAGCCAGCTAGTAGGCCCAATGTGGGCAATAACAAATGCTTTTCCCTGTGTAAAAGTCTCTCTGGAAAGGACATTCCATCTCCATGGTGCACTCTGAGGGGCACTGTCAACTGGAGATTGGCCCCAGGCAGGTGGGAGGAAGCCCTTTGGGATGGTGAGTATCCAACCTGCTGTGCATTTGACAGAATCTCTAAATGGCTAGGTAATGGATCCCCAGCAGGATCACAAATTTAAATGAGGCCTCTGGGTACAAAAAGAGGAATAAGTACAGATGACTTTCCTACCACTAGATTTTTGGGGAGAGTCACCATGGAATGTTGGCAATTACTTAAAATATTTTAAGCCCCCTTGCTGAATTCGTGTCCTGTCCCTGAAGAATCAGATGGTCATAAAGCCATAGGCACCCACACAAAATCTCCCTAGGAGTTGGAGTAATGCTAGAATCGAAGACCTGAGTAAAGGGCTTCTCTGCCTTCTCAGAGCCAGGAGAATGAGAGACTGGTTGCACTGGTTGTGTTAAATATATAAAAAGCTATATGTTCGTCAGTTTACTCATTTCCAATGTTTCTGCTGTGTAGATGAATAAAATGTAGTGTGCAAATTATTTGAAAATCCCAGAAGGAAGGTACTTTTCAAATACAGTACTCTTTTTAAATAAACTTACTCTTTTTTTGTTATAAACTTACTATTTTTATAGCACTGTTTTTGCCAAAAGTTGTGAAATCACTTGTGTACATGGGGAAGTGGAGGTTAAATATCTGCCCTGAAGTCATTCCACCACCGAATCAGCACTGGAAATCTCATCTCTTGCTTTGCCAGACTATTTTAAGAGCTGTCCCTGTTGGAACATGACAACTAGACAGACTCATGTAGCATTAGAATTGGAAGGCCTTTTTAAAGACATCTGGCCCTACTTATACACAATTCCCCCCTACCAACTACCTATGAAGAGCCCTTCTGTCATACGGAGCTCTATCCTGGGATAGTTCTATTTTAGGAACTATTAGATTGTCATATTAAGCCCAAAGCTGCCTCATGGTCCAGATCTGGAGTACTTTGCCTTGCCCCTACATCATGTTAGAACTTGAATAGTCCTCTTGGGCCTTCATCTTGATTGGATGGGAACTCAAACCCAGCCCAAGAAAATACAGTGTTAAGTATTACAAAGCTTCCAGTTAGGGTTCACAGCCCCATTAGGCAGATAAGAAAGTGCCTACTCAAGGCCAAGAGTGGTGGCTCATGCACCTGTAATTCCAACACTTTGGGAGGCCAAGGCAGGCATATCACCTGAGGTCCTGAGTTAAGACTAGCCTCTGGGCCGAGTGCTGCAGCTCAGGTCTGTAAGCCCAGCACTTAGGGAGGCTGAGGCAGGTGGATCAGTTGAAGTCCGGAGTTCAAGACCAGCCTGACCAACATGGAGAAACCCCGCCTCTACTAAAAATACAAAATTAGCCAGGGTGTGGTGGCGCATGCTTGTAATCACAACTACTAGGGAAGCTGAGGTAGGAGAATCACCTGAACCCAAGAGGCAGAGGTTGTGATGAGCCAAGATGGCACTACTGTACTCCAACCTGGGCAACAAGAATGAAATCTCCAAAAAAAAAAAAAAAAAATAGATCAGTCTGGCCAGCATGGTGAAACCCCATCTCTACTGAAAATACAAAAAATTAACTGGGCATGGTGGTGTGTGCCTGTAATCCTAGCTACTTGGGAGGCCAAGGCAGGAGAATCCCTTGAACCCGGGAGGCGGAGGTTGCAGTGAGCCAAGATTGCACCACTGCACTTCAGCCTGGGCAACACAGCAAGACTCTGTCTCAAAAAAAAAAGAAGGTGCCTCCCCATGGGAATACAGTTAGGCAGGAAGATGGTTCCTGTCAATCAGCAAGAAGCACACATTTGTCCTGAGGCACAAAGCATAGCCAGTGGCAGGTGGGCTGGATTTTATCCCCCACTGGTTGATTCAGCCAGGTGTGCTTGTACAGTGATCACTACACAGCCATACTTCTTGGCCCTGTTTTAACGACTTGTCCTGATGTGATTAAGAAAAGGGCTCTCCCAGCCAGGCGCAATGGCTCACACCTGTAATCCCAGCACTTTGGGAGGCCAAGGTGGCAGATCACCTGACATCAGGGGTTCGAGACCAGCCTGGCCAATATGGTGAAAACCCAATTCTACTAAAAATACAAAATATTAGCCAGGCATGTAATTCTAGCTGCTTGGGAGGCTGAGGCACAAGAATCACTTGAACCTAGGAGGCAGACATAGCAGTGAGCCAAGATGGTGCCATTGCACTCCAGCCTGGGCAACAAAAGCAAAACTGTCTCAGAAGGAAAAGAAAAGGGTTCACCAACAGGTTTTCTGCTTCCATTTCTACTTTCCACTGGGATCAAGGTTTCTCCCTCTTCAAGTCATTGTGCAGTCTATTCCCCTCTATCTTCAAATCATTGTGCGCTTTACTCTCTATTCTCATTATGCTCTACTTCTCTCTATTCTCATTATGCGCTAGGGCCTTGTTGTTGCACATAACTTTTGCCTCACCAATGTTACCACTTCAGCTCTCCACACTTGGCAGCCTGCGCCCATGCACCATTCAGGTGATCTGCCCAAGTGTCATCACACAAGGGCTCCAAGAGACACTGGGACCACCTTCGAGACAGAGAGCAAGGCACACTTCTGATATGTGAAAGTATTTCCAACCTTGGAATCATTTAAGAAACGTCCAGGAGTGAACTCGTAGCCTGTAAGTTTTTGGTGAAGCTGGTCAGTAATTTTCCCCTCACTCTCCTGTTCCCTTTTCCCAGATTCCTCCAGGTTTCTCACCTTCCCCTCTTGGCTTATCAACACTGGTCAAGTTAATCCTTACCTACTCTACACTGACACCTACATGTGTCTATTTAGAATGGATGTCCTCTGTTCTCTGCCGCATTATTTCAAACAAGTGTTGACCAGTCGGGAAACACGTCTTGGACATTGATTTCTGGCTAGTACACTGTGTACTTGTACGCAGGAAAGCAGAAAGTATCTGATGAAAGCGGCCCTCCTCCGGAGTTTGCTGAGCCACAGGAAGCATAAGCGCTTGGATTTCTTAAGAAACAGCCAAGGGTTTGTGTCTCCTTCTGTGCATCCACCGCAGCCCCGGCCAGAGGCAGGCATGGGGCGACACGTTGAGAGTGTGTCCTAGAGGACTCACCGTTAGCCGGTGCAGGCTGCAAAATGTGCGCGGTGGCGGAGGGACGCTCCTCCAGCCACGTGCACGACAATCGCAGGTAGAGCTGGAATGAGGGTTGCCCGGAGGTCCCCACCTGCTGGCGCTTCCCCCGGAGGAACAGGGTAAACGGAACCCCTAGGCGTCTCGGTTTTAGAGCGATCTTCCTGCCACAGCCCTCCGCGCCCAGGTCCTCCGAAGTTGGGACACCGCCCACGTTTCCCCCGTGACGCGGGCGCGGGGGCTCGGGAGTTGTAGTCTCTGGCACGGCGCGGGTGCCGGGGCCCGGGCTGCGCGGACTCCACGTCCCGGCGGGCGGCGCGGCGAGGCCTGGGGCCGCCAGGGGCGGGGCCGCTCGGCCCTTTAAACCTTTCAGGGCTGCTCCGAGGGCCGCAGCTGGAGTCGGAGCCACGAGGGGGCCGAGCAGGGCGCGGCGGTGGCTGGGCGCTCCCAGGAGGTGCGTACTGGGCTCCTTCCTTTCCTCCGGGCTTCCAGGAATCACCTGGGGAGTCTCGCGTCCCAGGTCCCCGGGGGTCACCGGCCGCAAGCTCCGGCTCCAGCCGGGGTCCCCGCGCCCAGACGAGCGGGTGCCGGGCCGGGCTTCCCGCGTGAACCCGCCCCTCGCTCAGGGCGCCGATGGTCAGGTGGTTTTGCCTGCGCTCCGCCGCCTCGCCAACGCTCCACTGGGCCCGCACCAAGGCTCTCCTTGGCGTGGCCTCATCGGTTGTCCAGCCCTTCTCCGAGCCCTGGTCCCTCAGAAGGAGGGTAACTCCCTTCCAGATGTTACGATTCGCTCACATCTCTCAGCACGCCGGTGGCATTTGGGTTGACGGCGGAGGGCCCCAATGCCAGTGGGTGCTACGTTCTGGCATGGGGTCAGCCCAAACTTTGGACGCTTCGAGACCCAACAGGAGCGCTGGATAAGGTGTTGACCTCCTTTACCCTCCCCCTTCCTGGCCAGTCACCCATAACTGGACTTTGATCTGCCTCTCTCCACCAGGCCAGGGCAGCTGATGGTTGTGGCAGAAACATCTCAAGGTAGCTGGTCCGCCCCCACTTCCCCATCTACCTCTTGTCCTCCCCCCCACACCACCACCACCCTGGCTCCCCTCCCTCATGACCGCCTGGATCCTCCTGCCTGTCAGCCTGTCAGCGTTCTCCATCACTGGCATATGGACTGTGTAAGTAAATCGGGGTTCGAGGGGGGACAACAGGATCTTGTCACACACAAAGTCCCTTGTCCTGTTGTAGGCTCTAGAGTGGTACTCAGGGTCACTCTGGCTTTTTCCAAAGCCTGGCCTGGTGCCTGGGCACACAGCCCCTTGGGACAAGCTGGCACCACTGCTGTCCACCAGGGTGGCCCTGACAAATAATACTTCTGGCCAGGGCAACTTCCAGAGGGCCTCTAGCTGGGGGCTATGCTGCAGATGCTGGTGTGGCATCAAGCCTCACGGCCCCCATCTTGAGTCCCTAGCAACAATGAGGCTGAATAGGGCCCAGAAATAAAGGTAGAAGAAAAGGGTTGGGTGGTTTAAGGGGGGGCTTGGGAAGGCTGAGCCAGGAGAGGCATGAGGGCAGGATGACAGTTCTGTTCCCACAGGTATGCCATGGCTGTGATGAACCACCATGTATGCCCGGTGGAGAACTGGTATGAAGCACTGCAGACAACCTCACTCTAAAGCTTCCTTCATCTCTGTCCCCTCTTGGGCCCAGCCAGACTGCTGAGCCTCACTGCTCTTCTCTGAAATTGGTCCCTTGCATGGCTTCATGGCACCTACCCACTTCCCACCATCCTTTTGCCCCTTTGGCTACTGCTTCAGGCAGGCCCTGGGGAGTGGGATCTTTTGTCCCTGCAGGGGAAGTCTGGGAGAGAGTCCCCTATGAGGTCTGAGGCTATAGGCCAAGGGCCTAGGGGCAGTCCCTTCCCCCAGTCTACTCCCTGTCCCACCTGCCAGGTCCTACAACGAGTCCTGCTCTCCTGACCCTGCTGAGCAAGGGGGCCCCAAGACCTGCTGCACCCTGGACGATGTCCCCCTCATCAGGTAAGGCCTGGACATTGGGCAGGTTAGGGACACTGGGCAGGTCAGGAAGATCTAAGGTCCTCCCAGACAGCCCCTCAAGCAAAGAGCTGTCCTTGGGTCTCAGGAATAATAAATATCCTAAGGGCCACTTAATAATAATAATACTTGGCAGTTACTATGGGGCAGGCACTCTGCTGAGCACTTTATATGCATTGTCTCTTTTCATCCTGGTAGGAGGCAGCTGTTGTCTTCACCATTTTATAGGTGAGGAAACAGGCTCAGTATTACTTATGCAGATCACACAGATAATAAGTGGAGGCACCCGAATTTAAGCTCAAGCCCTCAGATTGCCCAGCCCGTGTTCTAGCTCAAGGATAGCCAGAGCAGCTGCAGGGCTCAGCGAAGAGTCTCAGGGTTGCCCGAACACTCCTGGGCACTCCTTTCTCTCTCACACATGAGCTCTCCTTTGGTGGCTCAGCCTTGGAACCAGTTGTTCATGAGGGACCCTGGCTTTTCACATAAATCAGTGGCCTACCTGCTAAGGAGCAGATGCAGGTAAAGCAGGGGAGAGCCAGTGAGCCAGAATGGGGGCCCCCCGGGCCTCCTGCCCCTTCTTACTTTGTCCTTCCCCCTCCTCGCAGCAAGTGTGGCTCCTATCCCCCAGAAAGCTGCCTCTTCAGCCTCATTGGCAACATGGGTGCTTTCATGGGTGAGTTGTACCCTTAGCCCTGACCCTGCCTGCCCAGCCCAGTGCCTCCCATGCAGAAAGGCCCAGGAAGCCCTTCATGCAGCCCTCCCCACCAAGGGCTAAGGCAATACAGGCAACTTCTCTCCCCTTCCTTGAAGGTCAAAGGCTGACTTCCACACAGCCACCCAGCTGGCTGGAGCCTGAGGAAACCTAGTTCACCACCCACCTGTCCATTCCTTTTCTGCCTCTCAGATGGGGCAGAAGCACCAGAGCGGTGGGGAGCGGGAAGCTGACAGGCTCGTTGGGCGGGGCCCAGACTGGAGGAACGCCCCAACCTTGCTCTCCTCCCCCAGTGGCCCTAATCTGCCTCCTGCGCTATGGGCAGCTCCTGGAGCAGAGTCGGCACTCTTGGGTTAACACCACGGCGCTCATCACTGGCTGCACCAACGCCGCAGGCCTCTTGGTGGTCGGCAATTTTCAGGTGCTTCCCCTTCTCCCCCCACAAAACTTGAACTTTACCTAACAAGGCCTGGCTCCCTACAGGGGGTGGCACCTCTAGGTTGGGGCTGGAAGGAGGGAATGAGAAAGGTGTGAGAGAAATGAAGAGGGAGAGAGAAGATCCATTGAAGGAGGGGGGAGGGGTTTGGCTGCAGCCACATCACCGACTGACCCTTCTCTGAGCCCAGGTGGATCATGCCAGGTCTCTGCACTACATTGGAGCTGGTGTGGCCTTCCCTGCGGGGTTGCTCTTTGTCTGCCTGCACTGTGTTCTCTCCTACCAAGGGGCCACTGCCCCCCTGGACCTAGCTATGGCCTATCTTCGAAGTGTGCTGGCTGTCATCGCCTTCATCACCCTGGTCCTCAGTATCCTTCTATGATGGGGCAGCAAGGAACTCCTCCTCTAGCTCAACCTTTCTCCCTCCCAAGAGGTTGAGGGGGTGGAGGCCTAACTCTGCCATGTGGTCTGCTCCCTTTGGGGAGGTGAGGCCTGGGACTGCAGAAGGGTTGTTGCCAGGTTTCCATATGCCCTACTGAACATTTCCTTAGCCCCATTTCAGGTGGAGTCTTCTTTGTCCATGAGAGTTCTCAGCTGCAACATGGGGCAGCCCTGTGTGAGTGGGTGTGTGTCATCGATATCCTCATTTTCTATGGCACCTTCAGTTATGAGTTTGGGGCAGTCTCCTCAGACACACTGGTGGCTGCACTGCAACCTACCCCTGGCCGGGCCTGCAAGTCCTCCGGGAGCAGCAGCACCTCCACCCACCTCAACTGTGCCCCTGAGAGCATCGCTATGATCTAAGGTCTGGGGAGGGTGGCTGGCCCGGCCTCCACAGCACCCCACCCTTTATCTTCTTTGCATTTATTTTGTACCAAAAACAATTTTGAGAAAGTATTCTGTTGGGATCTGGGCTTCCTCACTTCTGGAGAAATGGCCATCCCACGTCCACCTGTGCCATAGAGGAGTGGGCCCTGCCAGCTGCCACAGCTGCATGACCTGCTTCCCCAGCCCATGGTGTCGTTTTGTTTTTAAAGGTCACCTGTCCTCACTCACCCAGCCAGCCCTTCAGGTGCCTTCTACTCCCAGTGCCAGAGCCAGACCACTGGGGTTTCCTGCTGCAGGAATTGGGGGCTGGGAACAGCGGTGGGGATAGAAGTCTGGTGGAGGTGGAGCGGGTACGCCTTAGCCTATGGAAAGGCCCATTTCTGGGCCCATTGAGCTGCACTGGGATTCTTCACTCTGCCCCTCACTTCCTTTAGGGCAAATAACACAGCAGAACCACGTGGGTATTTTAGTACTTTTTTTTATATTAAAAGAATTCTAATTTGCATGTTTGTAGTCTGTTCTGGAGAGTCGGGAAAGGGGGGACCTGATCTGGGATGACTTTCCATAAGCCAAGGATGGGAGAAAGCCCTTGCCCCGCAGGAGAGTGCTAAGCACACTTTGCTGCCAGAAACAAAGGATGGCAGGTACCATTCAAATACCCATTGAAGGGCTTGAAACCCTTCTGGGCCTCTAAACAATCTAAAGAACTGACTTGATCTAATAATCTCACCCATCCCCCACTCAGAGTCTGGTTTGAACTTTGATTCCTCAGTAAGAGGCATGGGGTGGAAGGTGGGGATAGTACAGAGAGCAACTTTAAAATATTAAAAGCAGCTTTCTCAATGGAGAAAAAGAAAACCTCTGGGATTTCAAAGTTAACTAGAAATTGCAATGGGAGGAAGCTGCAGGCTAGTTTATCAGCTTTAAGTAATTAACTGGGTGCCAGACCCTGACACATTTTGCCTTCCAACCATGAACACATAGGCCCAAGCCCTGGCTGGTGCAGTAATCCACTGCCATGAGTCTAGATGGGCTGGCAGGGAGGGAAACCACAGTCTGCTTCTGTGGTTTAGGGCCACCTTCCCCAATAGCAGTAGAGACCTGAAGGAGGATGCAGAGTCCCTAACCAGGTCTGTGATCAGTACAGCCTCAGGGTGAGTACAGAAACCTTTAATGAGGATTCAAGGTTTTAAGGAAGATGCAGAGGGCCCCAGCCTCCTCACGTGTACATGGCTCCATGGAGGTTCTCCAGTCGGTGCTGCTGCTGCTGTTTTCGAGCCTGAAGGAAAGAGGGCACACTGGGCAGGGGCCAAAACTGAAGACCTATGGGTGAAGGGATGGGCAACTATCATGGGGCTGGCTCTGTTTTCAGGCCTCTGGCATCTGCATTGCTGAGGCTCTTACCACAAACCAAAGTCACTAAGAAGCCAGCCAGAGCCAAGCCTGCTGAGGCCTAGTCCAGTCCTGCTGAGGTAGAAAGTGATGGCAGCAAGGACAGGACTGAGGGAGCCTAGTAAGACCCCTCCACTTAACCATCAGCCCCTACCTTATCTCGTCTGTGCTCCTCATAGGTGTCATCATCAGTGGGCAGCTCGTGGCGGCACAAGGGACAGGAATTTGTCTGAGAAAAATAGAGTAGTGTCTAGCCTTGGTCTGATCTTCATAAGCTGATAACCACCCTCCCCTGCTCCCAAGTGCCACCCTTCTTTGATCCCCCAACAGTCCATGAACAAAAAGAAGCTTGAGTACTGGGCCCAGAGCAGAGTGAGAGCTGGAAAAAGAGAAGCAGTACCTTGCTTAACCAGGGCAGAATGCAGCTGGAATGGAAAAGGTGATGGCAAGGCATCTCAATGGCAGTCTCCTCCTCCTCAAATTCCAAAAGACACACGGGGCACTTGAGCTCTTTAGGAAGGAGTGCTGATCAGGAGAGATGCTACAGTCCCTGCCTCCCAAGCTCCCACTCCTGAAGGACACTTGCCCCACCTGGCCTGGAAAACTTAAGGACCAGACCACAGTCTGACTTGGGGAAGGGGTGGGTCTGGCCCAAATAGCAGAAAATATTAGTGTCCTCACCAGCCTGAGAGCCTCTGATGACCGTCCTGGGGAGGTTCTCAACCACAGTCTTGGCAGCTGGTGGAGGCAGGTGGTGGTCCCAATCTACTACCAACCCCAAGTCTTCAAAGTCCATTCTATTGAAAAGTGACCTGGGGAAGAGGAGGTAAAGTCAGAACAAAGGAAAACTATGCTTTCTCTTTGCCCCAATAATCCACTGGACAGTAACCGATAAACACCCTGCCCAGCTAGTGGGAATAAAAGCTACCGTTAGTAGTTAGTAGATGCTCACTAGATAAAAAGCACGATGGGAAATAGTTTACAGCTGCTACCAGACCGCCGCAGCACGTAAAGTTTTTATTCCCATTTTACACATGAGGCAACAGGCTCAAAGAAGTTACTCAGGCCACGCAGAATAACCTTGTGGAGCCAGATTCCAAGTTGGCAGTGCCTGCTGTTCCTGATGAATATACCCCACTCACAGCACACGGCCCCAACCCTGCCCCCATGCCTCACCTTCTCCGGGACCTCCCAGAGCCTGCTGTCCTTCCACCCCCAAGTCCACCACACTCCAGCTCGTCTTTCCCTCAATTCCCTTGCCCAGGCCCGCCCAACGGACGGAGCAAATTATCGAGATGCTCATTCCCACACCCCTCAATCTCACCGCCCGGAGTAACACTGCAGATTACTCATCCGTCCTCCCCAGAATCAGCTACCCCTGGTAATCCGCCTTCTTCAGCCAGCCCCAGCCCAGAAACCTGCTGGCTGGACTCCATCCCCAAGCCCCGCGCACCCACCTTGCGAGCTCCAGCAGCATGTTGGTTCGAGTCTCCCGCTCGGGGTCTAACGGCTCACAGTCGTGTTCATCGAAATAGGACGCCATGGCTGCCCGGCCGTCTGACACAGCTCTCAGACCCTGCTCGATCGCGGCCTAGCGGCGCTGGCCAATAAACTGACGAGCTGAGAGAGGCTGGCCAATCAGAGTATCCGAGGGATGGGCATAGTGGCTCGTTAATGCAAACGTAAAGCGGAAGTACTAATTCAGCCGCCTCTCATAGGCTTAAATAGATCAGGTGACCAGAGACTACCGCTAACGACGGAGATCCGGGCTGGTGAGGAAACTTTTGTTTTGGAATCGGAGCGAAGACTGAATTCCCGGGAATTTCCGGCGTGGTCTCATCCAAATGTCTGGACTGTAAGGGTCGTCAGTCTGCCTTGAGGCTCAGATGGCTTTAACAGTGCAGATGCTAGTGACCTCTCAGAGAGAAGGCAGCGCTGGCCCAGGGGTTCAGGTTCCTGGGCCAGGGCACTTCTCTATGCGCTGTCCCGGTCCCCACCGGACGATTCTGCCCCGCGGCGCTCTAGTTGGTTCAGGAGTTTGCGTTTGATTCCAACCCAACCCCCGAAAAAAAAATTCCTGCGCATTTTTTACGTGTTAGGCGTAATAATAAAGGGTAGGGCAAGCCTCCCCAACCGTGAGAGAGAGGCCCCTCTACCGGAGAGCTGGGGCCTCAACCAGCTCACGGGATTGTTAACTTCAGCCCGTTGCTGTCCCTAGCTTCTGTAAAACTAGTGGCTTGTACTAACACCTTTTCATTCCTGCCTACACATGAATCCCCTGAGGAAAGAATGGGCGCGGAGGATAGCTTCAAAGATTCCGATTTAACTGATCTGTGGTGGGGCCTGGGCAACGACATTTGTATAAATTCTACAGGTGAAGCAGGTTTAAGAACAACTGCACTGAATGATTTGGATGATAGGTACTATTTAGCATCTTGAACTGTTAGACTGATGAATGTTTTACGCACCGATCATCCCCTCAGTAGTCCCAGGAGCTAAGCATCATTATGCCCTTTTTACCTCAGAAGTGGCTTGCCCAAATTTGCAGTCTTTAAGTGGTGTTGCAGACCAACTGCAGAACCAAGTGCTTTCCTCCATCTTTCCCAAGAGAGGTGACTCAGGCCTGTAATCCCGGCACTTTGTGAGGTCAGGATTTCGAGACCAGCCAAGCCAACACAGTGAAACCCCGTCTCTACTAAAAATACAAAATCGCTTGAACCTGGGAGGCAGAGGTTGCAGTGAGCCAAGATCGCACCATTGCGCTCCAGCTTGGGAGACAGAGCGAGACTCCGTCTCAAAAAAAGAAAAAGAAAAAAAAAAAGAGGAAGATGGTAATGAGCTCAGTGAAACTAACTCGCTCTGTAAAGGGTAAGCTCCACACAATTCACTCTTACTCTGGTTTCTGTCAGTAGCCCTCACTCTACCCAGCAAGGAACTGCTTATTTTACACACTTTACCCTGAATTCCCCTTGCCACTCACACTTGAGTTTGAGCTGCAGTTAAGTAGCCCAGGCAGAGACTGCCCTGTTTCCAGTGTTGGTGTGCTTTCTTTCCTGCTTCCATGCCTTTGCCCAGTGATCTTTGCTGTGGCCCTAAAGGCACTGCCTGCCTGGCCCTGAATGGCCCTTTAGCTTTGAAAAGCCTGAATTCAGGCTGGACATATGGCTCACGCCTGTAATCCCAGTGCTAAAGGCAGGAGAACTACTTGAGCTCAGGAATTTGAGACCAGCTTGGACAACTTAAAGAGACCCCCTAGAAAGAGGAAGGGAGGAAAAGAGGGAGGGAAGGAGAGAGGGAGATGGGAATATCAAGATGCGCTTTAAGATCCCCATCTCTTGGTGTCATGTCCCCATCTGCAATCTAATGTAAAGCTTGAGGTAGAATATGGAAAGAGAAACTGAGGAGTGGGAAGTGTTCAAAGGGGAAACCATTTATTTGAAGGTGAAAGCCTTATGAAAAAATTTTTGGGCCAGGTGGGGTGGCTCACACCTGTAATCCTAGCAATTTGGGAGGCTGATGCAGGTGGGTTATCTGAGGTCAAGAGTTCAAGACCAGCTTGCCAAACATTGTGAAACCTTGTCTCTACTAAAAATATAAAAATTAGCTGGGCATGGTAGTGGATACTTGTAATGCCAGCTACTCAGGAGGCTGAGGCAGGAGAATCGCTTGAACCCAGGAGGTGGAGGTTGCAGTGAGCCAAGATCATGCCCTTGCACTCCAGCCTGGGGAACACAGCAAAAACTCTGTCTCAAAAACAATTTTTTTTTTTTTTTTTTTTATAGAGATGAGGTTTCACCATGTTGGCCAGGCTGGTCTCGAACTCCTGACCTCAGGTGATCCACCCATCGCGGCCTCCCAAAGTGCTGGTATTACAGATGTGAGCCACCACACCCAGCCACAAAAAAAAATTTTTTAAGTGCTTTCTTCTTTGTCATCAACTACAGTCTCACTGGTCCTCTAAGCATCCCCAAGATGACAGAAACATAATAGATTTCATTCTCAGAGAAACAGGCTCTGAGATAGGGAGGACTGGTTCCAGGGTCTGGTTTGAGGGGCATTGTGTTCTTGCATCCACACTCCCTGTCTGTGTAGGGTTGGATCAAGCAGGGAAAGGAGAGGAAGGAGCCATCTCCCAGGGGTGGAGTTCTTTGGGTGATGGGATTTCTAAGCAGCCCTAGGGGTCTCTACCCTAGGACATGGGACTAACCAACCTGGAACATGGGACTAACCAACCTGGGGACCTTCACACACATATACCAGCTTTTAATCAAACAGCAGCTTTTACTAAGCTCCAGGTAGGGCTGGCTCAGCATGGCCAGTACAGCAGGTTGCCCTGAGGGCCAGTCTGTGGCATGACAGGAAATGCAGGGGTGCACATGTTGGGGCTGCCCTTTGGCACTCACTGGGGTGGGTCAGGGGAGAGCAAACGTTAAGGTTCTCTGGAGACCAGAACCAGCCAGTGCAGCCATTTGGCTTCTCCCTCAGGACCAGCTGGGTCAGTCCCCAGGCCCTGAGGCAGTGCTTGCATCCTGGGTCCGTGGGGCACTACTGCTGTCACTGCTGTGGGAGAAAGACCGCCAACAGCACAATCAGGATGATGAGCAGGCCACCGCCCACTAGCCCCAAGAAGATCCGGAAACGGATGTTCTCCCAGCGCTTCTTCTGGGCCAGGGTCTTTGTAGTCTTGCTGAAGGCTGAGCTCTGCAGACACCCCCAGACACAGAGTGGGAATTAGCTGGCACCCTCTCAGCCTGGAAGGCAGCTCCTCCCAACCCCATCTCAGTAAGGCTTAGTCTCCTCCTGTATCCTCCCCATCTTGTCTGCTCCCTTTCTATACCAGCAGAACCTTCCCAGCCTGTCCTCATCGCAAACGTAAGTGTGGCCCTTGACTTTCAGCTGTAGTGGCTCACCCTCAGTTAACAATGCTAGTCCTTAGGCTGGGCACAGTGGCTCATGCCTGTAATCCCAGCACTTTGGGAGGCTGAGGTGGGAGGACTGCTTGTGGTCTAGGAGTTCAAGACCAGCCTGGGCAACATAGTGAGAATTCATCTCTACAAAAAATCAAAAATTAGCCAGGCATGGTGGTGCATGCTTGCAGTCTCAGCTCCTCAGGAGTCTGAGGCAGGAGGATCACTTGAACCTCGGAGGTAGAGGCTACAGCAAATTGTGATCATGCCACTGTACTAGCCTGGGCAACAGAGTGAGACCCTGTCTCAAAGAAAAAAAGAAAACAAAAAACAATGCCAGTCTTCTACCTTTAGGAAGGTCCATAGCTTCAAACCAAGACCTTCTTATTTTGTGGGGTCTACCTGTTGCATATCTAGGCTATGGGTGCTTGAGGAAACCCAGAGGCCCCACACTGGCCCCCAAGAAGGCCTCAGCCCCACCAAGGACCTGTAGGTCCTGCATACAGCCCAAGAGAGCTTTTGCCAAGCCTCTCCCCACCCCTCCACGCTCCCCCAGGCCTCACACCATATCCAGGAGTTGGTCTGAACGCTGCTCCAGTTCGGCCAGCTTCCCATCACGCTCCAGGACCTTGTCGAAGTTGTTAAGCATGATTTCCGTCACCTCGTTCGCCTGCCGCTGGCATCGCTCCAACTCTTTCCCTGCCTGGGCACCAAGCCCGAGGTCAGGGCTGCATGAGGCCCCCACCAGGCCCTCATCTGGCCCTGAGATCTAGAAGCCTCTTTCTCCCTCTGTAGGTGGCACGGCATGAGAGTAACAGCATCCTTCGTGTAAGGGTATGATGTGTGCAGAGTGAAGGGCAGCACACCTTTGGTCTCACAAGCTCCTCCCCTTGCACATCAAGGCAGGGCCTAGGACCTAGGTCAGCCCTGGCTTCTAGCACCTCAACTTCCTCTAAGCTGTCCCAAGGTGGGATCTTCCCAGGACCCCATCCTCCCACAAAGCAGATTCTTTTCTTACCTGCTCCAGAATGGCCTCTACCCAATCAATGCACACCTGCCCTAAGGTTTCCCACTGACCTAAGAAGGCAGCAATGAATGGGTAACCAAGCTACTTGGCTAGAACACACAGGGAGGAGACCTACCCTCCAGGGCTAGAAAGGTAATTTTGAAGTAGCACACATCATAGTCTCTGCCTAACCCCTCTATCCCAAACTGAGAAGCTCAGATCTCCCTCCTTGGGCCTCTGACTGGTCAGGCCAGTTCTGCCTCTTCCCCTGATCCTGCTCCCTAGATCACTGCCCCAACTTCCCTCTCTGCCTGGGAACCTCAGTGGTAGCAGCCTCTGGCCAGCCTTCCGGTCAGCCAAGATCCTCACTGGGGTCCAACTCACAGAGATGAGACCAACCCTTGGATTTCCCAGCCTGAGCAGCTGCTTCACCTAACAGAAAACACCAGCTCATTTCAGAGGACTGGGAAGGGATGTGTTGGATCCAAGCTGGGGAAGGTTGAAAGGACAGAGGAGAGAGAAAGTCTGGGTCATGTGCAAGAAAGGCATTGGGCTTTGAGTGCATGTAACAGAGAGACATCCCAGGAATGAGGCCCTGGTATAAGCTGGAAGCCTAGGAGCAGGTCCAGGGACATTTCAGGGAAATGAATACCAGAGGATTAGCAAACCACAGAAACTCCTTCCTCTCAGCCTAGTTCCCCACAGCCCATCCCTGTTCCCTTCCCCGCCTCACAAGAAGGCCAAGCTTCTTTTCCTGCCAGCCCATGTCACCCATTGTCTACAACAGACATTTTGGCACTTGAATGAATTCCACTTAAAACCAGAAAACTTGAGAAGTGTTAGAAGAGATCTGGTGGTCACAGAGGGCCACTGCCTGACACTCAGGCAAGAATCCTCCTTCAGGATCCTTGCAGCTGCTTGGCACACAGCCTCCAAGAATTCCCAGTGTATGAGTCTTATCTCCCCAGCTGGACCACAAACTCCCAGAGTGGGGACAAGGAGCAGTGCCCTGCCTCTGTCCACCACCATCCCACCGGGAGGCCAGCACAGTGCTGACCATTGCAAGCAAGGACTCAGTGAATGGGCTAATTACATTACAGCCTAACCAAAAGCAACTCTTATTCTCAAGAGATGTTCTCTCAGCATGTTTTTCTAGCCCAGCATGAGTTTCGAGGAGCAGGCATTTGAAACCCAAATATGTCAATATTTACCCATGCACTAGAAAAGCAACCTGCTTCAAGAGGGGTCAGGCAAACCACTGTAGGGGAGGGTGTGCTCAGTCTGAGGGAGGCAGTAAGCAGGGAACACAGAGGAGCACTGAAGACAGCAAGGAAGCTGCCCTCTTTACCTTTTCCTGAGTCAACCATCCCAATATTATTACCACTATAGCATTCAACAAGGCTCTATCATTTAACCCTTTGAACTTTCCCAGATTCAAATAGTCCAGGGCAGGCCAGGCTGGGCATGGTAGCTCACACCTGTAATCCTAGCACTTTGGGAGGCTGAGGCAGGCAGATCACTTGAGGCCAGGAGTTCAAGACCAGCCTGGCCAACATGGTGAAACCCTGTCTCTACTGAAAATACAAAAATTAGCCAGGCATGGTGGTGCAGTAATCCCAGCTACTTAGGAGGCTGATGTGGGAGAATCACTTGAACCCGAGTGGTGTTGCAGTGAGCCAAGAGAGCACCACTGCCACTCCAGCCTGGGCAACAGAGCAAGACTCTATCTCAGCAAACAAAACAAAACACAAAATTAAATAGCCCAAGGCAAAAACTTGAGAATGGACAAAGACTCAAAAATTAGAGTCACTGCTAGAGAGTGGGAGAATGCTGGATATTATCTTTTTTTTTTTTTTTTCTATTCTGAGTGCTACAGCTGTTGTTACCTTATTCTTCAACAAGGGGTGATATTTGGGTCACATTCTCCAGAGAGCTGGCTGTGCTGCTAGCTGTAATCTGGACCCCGATGCGAAGCCAGGCCTGCCTGGAGCCAAGATGGACCCAGGCCTAAAAGAACACATTCGCTCCAGGGAACACAGAGGCCTTAACTCAAGTCTCAGGCCCTTCTTGGCCCCCCACACAACCAGAAGAAAAAGAACACTGACTATATACACAGGTCTCTGCTAGCACTGTGGGAAATAAAGCTCCAGACCCTGGAAGGAGGTAAGCAAGAGGACAATGGCCACACTGCCTTATGCCACACTGTAACTCAGCATAATGCCTGCAAACAGAGATGTGATAAACAGTTCCTGAATGAATTGTGCCTATTTTTTTAAAAGATGGGGTCTTGCTATGTTGCCCAGGATGGTCTTGAACTCCTGGGCTCAAGCAGTCCTCCCACCTCAGCCTCCCAAAGTGCTGGGATTACAGGCCTGAGCCATCGTGCCTTGCCTAATTGAGCCTATTCTTAAGGAGACTACTTTGCCCTGGGGAAAGACATATGTAATATAATACGATTAGAGAAGAGTAAAGAGTTACACTGTGCTATACAGATAGTGTCAGAGCTCCCCACAGAGAAGGTGCCACTGGAATGGGGGGGTGACCCCAACATTCCGGCACTGAGAGATAGGGACACACCCTGAGAGTGAGGACCAGGCAGAGGATGGGAGGGCCAGGATGGGGCTACAGAAGGCAGAAAAGTTCAGGTAGAGAAGGCTGACTCCAAACGAGTGATAAAACTTAAGAGCTAGTGTGAGTTTTTGAGCCAAGGGTGACAGCAAAGAAGTGTTTCAGGATAATTTATCTACTGGTGGGAGACAGGCACGGATGAAAGTAAGAAAATGGCAGAGAGGGCAGGGTGCAGTGGCTTATGCCTGTAATCCCAGCACTTTGAGAGGCTGAGGTGGGCGGATCATGAAGCCAGGAGTTCCAGAACAGCCTGGCCAAGATGGTGAAACCCCATCTCTACTAAAAATAGAAAAATTAGGGCTGGGCTCAGTGGCTCAAGCCTTTACTTTTACTCCCAGCACTTTGAGAGGCTGAGGTCAGGAGTTCAAGAGCATCCTGGCCAACCTGGTGAAACCCCGTCTCTACAAAAATACAAAAAATTAGCTGGGCGTGGCATCGTGCACCTGTAGTCCCAGCTACTCAGGAGGCTGAGGCAGGAGAATCACTTGAACCCAGGAGGGAGCCTGCAGTGAGCTGAGACCATGCCACTGTACTCCAGCCTGATCAACAGAGACTCCATCTCAAAAAAAAAAAAAAAAAAAACCAGAATTTCACAATGCATATGGTCAATAAAACCTCCTAGTTTTACAAAATGCACAGCCAAGCAAGTTCTTCCTTATGGCAAGCTTTTACACATAATTGTTTCTAACCTGTAGCTCAGAACTTTACATGGGCCTTTGGTAACCAGCATCTAGTTTATTTTCATCTGGCACTGCAGGCTGTTGAGGTTTTACATCTTGAGCAAGAAGAACAGCCAGCATTCAATGGGGACATACTCTGAGCTAAGTACTATGCTGCTTGCTGTTTGCTCTGTCTCATTTAATTCTCACCCAACAACCCACTGAAGACCATATTATCCCTGTTTTATAGGAAACTTTGGCTCAGAGGTGTTAAATCACCTGTCCAAGATCACAGAGCCAGTGAGTAGATCTGGGAGTTGAACCAACATAGACTCCAAGCATCACATTTCTAATCCATGTGCTAAATTAGATGCAGGTACAGGGAGGTCAGACACTTTAGCTGGCTGGCTAAACACTCACCAAACCTTCTGATGTTACCAACTTAATTTGTGTGCATATGAAGGAGGCTTTCGCTCAACACACACATTCTTTGGAGAGAGGATCATCTACAAGATGAATGAATTCAAGTAATTACTCATACCATTTCCATTTTTCCCATCACTGCTTTGTTCCTGCTCTGTCCCCTATACTTGTCACCATGACTGGCACAAAGGACATGCCCAAGAAATCCTTGTTGGTTAAATTAGTCATGGAGAAGAAAAGAGAAGTCAAAGGAAGAAGGACCAGGGAGGGAAAGGGGATGGGTGGAAGAAAGGGAAAGAGCTGGGGACAGAGAAAGGGGCAAGAGTGAAAGAAGTAACAGAAGGATGAGGCTGGGAGATGGATGGGTGGAGGAGCGACCTCCCCAGGCTCTCCTCCATGATTGCCTCAAATGTACCTGTGAGAATTCCCGGGTTTGCCAGTACCCTCCTCCCCCAATAAATCATCTGGCCTTCAGCCTCTACCTCAGGAGCTTCTCCCCAATAGCTAAGGGCCCATTGAAGCCCACCTCTACGCCTGCCTGATCCCTTGCCCTGCACACTCTGAAGTGGGCTCTAGGCTCTGCCCTATTCTCAGAGCCTTCCTAGTTTCCTGGCCTGACCTCAGAGCTCAGTGCTACCTTCCTGCCCCACTTCCTCTTCCTGCCTCCAAGTTCCCTGGAGATGAGGCCATCCAGGCACTGACCCTAGCCAGGCCACATCCATCACACCTCTGTCAGTTTCTCCAAGGCAGAATCTTAAAGCACCAAGCCTATTTCCCAGTTCATCTTCCCAGGAGCCCCAGGGAAAGGGGGAAACTGGCACCAGCTGTTCCTGGCATCTTTGCCTTGGAGATGGCGAGTGAGGACAGAGGCCTGAGTCTGCAGCAGGAGTGGGGGTGACTCAACTCAGGAATGTGTCACTAGGTAGAGGTTAGCAGGGAGTCAGGCCTGTGCCACACTCTGATAACTTCAGTGGAACTTTCAGAGTAAACATCTCCCTTTCTCTTGCCCTAGGGGAGGAGTTCACCCTCCAACACCCTGCCATGGGGTTGGAATGGCCCTGCCACCCCATCTGCTCAGGTTTCCAACTCCCGGGCCAGGCTTGGCTCCTCACAGCTGCGGAAAGGGCTGACGAGGTCATCTCATTCCCTACCACTTCGCAGCAGTGGGTTCTGAGTGCCAGGAGGCTCTCTGCCACTGTGTCTCCTTTAACCTCGCAAGGACCCAACAAGGCAGGTCTTACTGACCCCACTTCACAGATGCGGAAAAGGAGGCTCAGGGAGGTTAAGTGACTCGCCCCGGGTCACAGTGCTGGGATCCCAGCCCCGAGTCTGACTCCAAAGCCGGTGCTCTTAACCACTTTGCTTCAGGAGACTGGGTAGCCCGAGCCCCGCTTGCTCCGCGCCGCGCGGCACAGCACAGCCAGGACAGGGCGCACGCATCTCCCTCCCAGGTGGTACGCAGGGTGTGGAGGGTCCGCCCCGTCCTGCTCCAGCCACAGTCAATGCCTCGGGTCTGACCCGCCCGGGGCCCAGAGGACGCCCCCGCTCGCGAACTTCAGACTCCTCTCTCCCACCCCGTTCACTTGCCCTCAGCCCGTCGCCGGGCTGGTCGGCCCCGCACTGGCCCTCACCATCGCTGCTGCTGCCGCTACCTCGCCCGCTCCCGGCTCCTCTGCTTGCTGAGCAACCTCAGCGCCAGCGGCCCAGAAGGAAGCGCAGGGGCGGGGCGGGGCGGGCCACCGGGTGAGGGCGGGGGGCGCGCCTTCCGCTAGCAGCGCCCGAAACCAAGTCAAACCGAAAGCGATGGGCCGCAGTGACCCGGGTCCGTAGAGGCGCCTCCTCCCTGGCCGCGGGCGCCGGACCTCGGATGACACCTCAGTCTGGTGAACGGGCACACCTCAGGGCCTGATCTGTGAAATGGGCACAGTGGAGTGAGCCCTGGAGTCTTCTAAGTCGGGTTTAGCTGAAGAGGCATCATTCATTCACTCAACAAGCACCCTACCAGTGCCACGGTCAGGCACCACGCTAGGTCCTGGAGACGCCATAAACAAGCCAGGCAGGGTCTTCACTACCTTGGTGAGTGCCTCTCACCCCAAAAACAGGCCCCCCTAAAAGTTTTGAAACTAAAGACAAGTGGTGGTTGCACAACATTCTGAATACACTACATGTCACTGATTTGTAATTTAAAATAATAAAGTATGTTATGTGACTTTCACCTCTATTCAAAAATAAAGCAGCTCCACATGGGCGAAGTACTAGCTCTAGCCTTTCTGTATGTCTCTCCTCATCATGAGGGCAAGTGCAGCTTTGTGCTGGCATGTACTTGCCATGCACCTGCTCCTGAGTCAGAGGCTGGGGGAGGCTGGTGTGTCTGCTACCAGAGCCTTCCTGAGTGGAATCTACCTATCCTCTCCTCTCACTGCTGCAGAGAAACCCCCAGCTACCTGTTCACTACTCCAAGCTGCCACTGACATCTCAAAATAAGGCCCCTCTTTTTTAGAGAGAGAGAGAGACAGGGTCTCACTATGTTGACCAGGCTGGTCTCGAACTCCTGGCCTCAAGCAATTCTTCTGCCTCAGCCTTCCAAAGTGTTGGGATTACAGGTGTGAGTCACTGGGTCCGGTCCTTCAAATTAGGGCTCTCTTGACCAACAGAGTTGAAAATTTCCCTCTCTGGGGCTGAGCCTCTGTGAATACAGAAGTCCCAGACCAAGAGGGTTTCACGGACCCTCACTCCTACCCTGGACAGTCTGGGTCCCAAGGCAGAAGCTTCATTTCAGTTCCTTGCATCTTGAATCCAGGAGAGAGAGGATTAATACAGTTGTAGCAGAGACTACCCCAAGGCGGGGCACAGTGGCCCACACTTATAATACCCACATTTTGGAAGGCCAAGGTGGTAGGATTACTTGAGCCTAGGAGTTTGAGACCAGCCTGGGCAACATAGTGAGACCATGTCTCTACAAAAATTTTAAAAATTAGCAAGCGTGGTAGCACACACTTGTGGTCCCAGCTACAAGGGAGACTGAAGCAGGAAGATCTCTTAAGCCCAGTGACCCATGATCACACCACTGTGCTCTAGCCTGGGCAACAGAGTGGGATCCTATCTCCAAAAAAATAAATAAATAAATACCACAAGGGTCTTTTCTGACCTTTCCTCCTCCCTCCCCAAATTACAGAGCATGATTCTTGCAGAGCCTGACTTGCTAATCTAGTCCCAAATCCTAAATCCCAACCCTTTCCCTTCCTCCCAACAACAGGTTGTTTCCAATTCTGGAAAGCCTGTGGAGGAAACAGGAACAGATATGGCAAGAACTGTCCCTGCAAACCAAAGCAGACTGGGCACTGGAAAGAGTGACAGTGATGGTGGAACCTGGTAGGGAGGAGGGGGGTCTGAGACAGAAAGGCTCATTGTGCACGGATGGGAAAGAGGACCATTGGCCCTGTCCTGTGACACTGACTGACTGACTGTGCCAACCATGGGATGCTGAGGAGAGACGCTCACCCCCTCAGAACAGCTGAGACCCAGAGGCTTTGCTAAGTCTCAGAAGACAGGGACAGAGAAAAGACAGCTAGAACATGCAGAAGCACAAGGAAAGGAATAGCAGTCCAGTTCCTCCAGCCCTTGACTCTAGACTACAGGGTTGCTGAAGAGAGATGGCTGTGATAGAAGAGGCAGGAGACCCTCAACCAGCTTGTAAATGCTCTGTCCAGGTAGGCTTCATGCCTTAGCTAACACCTCCAGAAGAACAGTACTAAAGGGTCATAGCAGGACCCAACGGGAACACTTAAAAATCTCATATACCACCCCAAAATGTGAAGGTTTTGAATTTTCTTTATGCTAAGACTCCCAGAAAATTCTGGTTTTTGAGACCTGTGACAAGAAATGGAACAGGGAGGAATAAAGAAAGACAGGGGGCTCCATCCTTCTCCAAACATAAACTCTGTGCCCCTCCAACAACTTGGACCTCAAATGGGAGAACCTCACCCAGAAGGTATCCTCAGGAAGAAAAGAAATAGAAAAGCCAAAGGCAAAATGGGAAGGGAGAAAGTGCCTCCTCACACACATAGGGATACTGAAAGGTCTTTATTGCCCACTGGCCACCAATAGTTTCCCAGCCACATGCTGGGCCCTCTAGGTCTCTCCAACCCATTCTAAGGACCTGTGAAATGCAGCCACAGTCCAGCTCTCTTTTTCCCTCTCCTTCCAGGGGACCAAGGTGCCCTCTGGGGCATACAACATGGCAGCAGGACCTTGGGAAGAGGGGCAGGAGGACTCAGCAGCATTCTCTGTAGAGGAGGACAGGAAAGGAGACCCCTCTTGGCACTCATTTATGGAGGGTTGTCCCTGAAGAGAAGGGCAGGTGGGAGAGGTTCCCTGTTACTTAGGAGAAAGCACCAGTGGCAAAGAGCACAATGAAGAGGATGATAATGAAAACAATCACGCAGATAAGGACAATCATCTTCACGTTCTTCCACCAGAACTTCCGAGCCACCTTCTGCGATGTCGTCTTGAAGTGCTCAGACTGTTGAGGATAAGGCAGAGTGAGTGACCCAGTGGCTCCTCCCACTGGAACAAGAGTACAAGAATACAAATGCAGCCCACAGGCCATACATCTTTATTTATTTATTTATTTATTTTTTGAGATGGAGTCTCACTCTATTGCCCAGGCTGGAGTACAGTGGCGAGATCTTGGCTCACTGCAGCCTCCACCACCTGGGCTCAAGTGATTCTCCTGCCTCACTCAGCCTCCTGAGTAGCTGGGATTACAGGTACCCACCACCACACCCAGCAAACTTCTGTATTTTTAATACAGATGAGGTTTCACCATGTTGGCTAGGCTGGTCTCGAACTCCTGACCTCAAGTAATCTGCCCACCTGGGCCTCCCAAAGTGCTAGAATTACAGGCATGAGCCACCATGCCGGGCCTACAAGGCTAGACATCTGTCTGTTTGTTTATTTGAGACGGAGTTTCACTCTGCCTCCCAGGCTGGATTGCAATGGTGCAATCTCAGCTCACTGCAACCTCTGCCTTCCAGGTTCAAGCAATTCTCCTGCCTTAGCCTCCCAAGTAGCTGGAAATACAGGGGTGCAAGTTTTATATTTTTAGTAGAGTTGGGGTTTCACCAAGTTGGCCAGGCTGGTCTTGAACTCCTGACCTCAGGCAATCTGCCTGCCTTGGCCTCCCAAAGTGCTGGAATTACAAGCGTGAGCCACCATGCCCGGCTTTGTTTGTTTGTTTTTTGAGACAGGGTCTGACTCTGTCACCCAGGCTGGAGTGCAGTAGCACAATCTCAGCTCACTGCAGCCTCCATCTCTAGGGCTCAAGCAATCCTGCCTCCTCAGCCTTCTGAGTGCTGGGACTACAGGCACATGCCACCATACCCTGCTCAAGTCATACATCTTAATAATGACACTGTAAGCTGAGGTAACAAAGTACTAAATAAAAGATGCTCTATCTACCTACCTTGACAAATACACCTTCCTAAAGATCTGGAAGGCCAGGATGAAATTTAGAATTCTCAAAATCCTGGGAGGTCTCTACCTAGATACGACTAGGGGTTCCCTTTCTTCTTACCCCTGCACTGCCACACACACTGAGGGGTCCTTGAAACCTGCTCACACCCAAAGGTACAACACTGGCAGCACAGTCTGCCCTTGGGAGGGCAGACTCTGGGACTGAGGAGTGCAGGCTCCAGGTGGGCACCTCTCCCAGCTCCAAGACTCCTTGCTGAGGCTGAAGGAGGAACCAGGACAGTACAGAGGGTTGGAAGGAAGGGAAATCCTCCTCCACCCACTCTTTCCCATCCCCAGCAATTCGAGTTAGAGACACTGAATTTCCTAGAGCTTGGCTGGGCATAGTAGCTCAAGTCTGTAATCCCAGCACTTTGGGAGGCCAAGGTGGGCAGATCATCTGAGGTCAGGAGTTTGAGACCAGCCTGGCGAACATGGCGAAACCCCATCTCTACCAAAAATACAAAAAATTAGCCAGGTGTGGTGAGGCACACCTGTAATCCCAGCTACTCAGGAGGCTGGGGCATAAGAATCGTTTGAACCCAGGAGGCGAAGGTTGCAGTCACCCAAGATTGCGCCTCTGAACTCACTTCTATCCTGGGCAACAGAGTAAGACTCCGTCTCAAAAAAAAAAAAAGTCCCCAGGGCTGTGCTCTCCAAATTAAGCTACATTTAAGCTACAGAAACAGGCACTGAGTCCCAGGGAGACAAGGGAGCAATACTCAAGAGCCAAGAGTTCACACAGAACTCAGAAAGCCAGAGCTGGCCTCTCCCTGAACACAGAACCTGAAGCTCCAGGCTTTGCTCAACTTTGGAGTTACTTCCTCCCTGAAACAGCTGGCCTCAGCCCCTGGCTGGAGAGAGAAAGGAATGAGGTCTAGCAAGATGTGTGGGAGATATTATTCTAGCCTTCATGTATCAGGGGACCCTGAGATCAAAGCATTTTACTGCTCTTTCCAGCTTGTTTTTAAAGCCAACTTACCAAGACGCCAGCAATTTCTCACCCTTTGCCTAATAGCTCGTAGAGAAGGCTAGAGGCCATAGGGGAGTTTCCTCAGAGCCAATATTTCTGCCCTGGGAAGGTCAGATGCAAATGATTGTCTTGGGCAGGCTTCAAAGGGAAATCCAGTTTCCCAGGAGAGAATCCTGAGAATGCAGGGGCTGACTGAGCTATTGGTCTCAGAACATGCCTCTATGGGCGAGCTGCCACCTCAAGCCCCAGTCATGGGATCCATTCCCTGGGATCCCTAACAATCTGTGGATCAGAGCAGATTCAGAAGTAGAGACTGCTCACATCAGCTCCCAAACCTGGTGAAAAGCAACAGAAATGGCTAACTTCTGGCCCTCCTGTTCATTTTGCCCCACCAAAAAGAAATTCCCTTCCTCCCTCTTTTCCTCCAACCCCCAGTGGGTTTCCCGTCCTCACTGTGGCTTCCAGATCCTCTGTCTTGTTGCGGAGATGCTCCAAGTTTTCCCCTCGGGCCAGGATCCGCTCCACATTCTGGGTCATAATATTCTTAACTCCCTCCACCTCACTCTGCAGGTTCCTTACGCGATCATTTCCTCCACCTTCACTGCCTTCCTCCTGCACAGCAACACGAGGTTAATTAGACCAAGTGCTGGGGGAACTGGAGAATTGGCCTCAGAGGTCTGGGGAGTGTAAGGCTTCAGGCAGACTTTAGCTTTTTGTAAAATGCTTGAAATGTTTACAAAGAGAATGTTTTCATGTATTGTGTAATAAAAAATAAATGCATTTGTAAGCCTCAGAAGGTGAGATGTGATGCTAAACAGACTGGATCAAACTTCTTTTTGAGCCCCTGACAAGGAAAAGCAGCACATCACTAAATCCCTCCCCACTGCTTCCTTGCTCCCTAAAGAGGGCCATAGAATACAGCAGAGCCACATTGCATCTCACAGTGTTCCCCACCAGGGCAGAGCCCACCACTATTTACAATGCCTGGAGCCACCCCCGCTTTCCTGATTTCTCTGGATCCTCATTGAAAGTGTCTGTGCTAGGCCAGGTGTGGTGGCTTGGCCTGTAATCCCAGCACTTTGGGAGGACGACGAGGCGTGCAGATCCCGAGGTCAGGAGTTTGAGACCAGCCTGGCCAACATGGTGAAACCCCATATCTACTAAAAATACAAGAAATAGGCCAGGCGCGGTGGCTCACACCTATAATCCCAGCACTTTGGGAGGCCAAGGTGTGTGGTTCACGAGGTCAAGAGATCGAGACCATCCTGGTCAACAAGATGAAACCCTGTCTCTACTAAAACTACAAAAATTAGCTGGGCATGGTGGTGCGCGCCTGTAGTCCCAGCTACTTGGAAGGCTGAGGCAGGAGAATTGCTTGAACCCAGAAGGCGGAGGTTGCGGTGAGCTGAGATCCTGTCATTGCACTCCAGTCTGGGTAACAACAGCGAAACTCTGTCTCAAAAAAAAAAAAAAAATATATATATATATATATATATATATATATATATATATATATACATACATATATATGAAATAATAGCTGGGTATAGTAGCAGGTATCTGTAATCCCAGCTACTCGGAGGCTGAGACACGAGAATCGCTTGAACCAAGAAGGTGGAGGTTGCCATGAGCCAAGATCATGCCATTGTACTCCAGCCTCGGCAACAGAGCCAGACTCCATCCAAGAAAAAAAAAGAAAGTGTCTGTGCTGGCGAGTAAAATATCCTCACCTAGCCCAACCCATCTGCCCCTCCAAGACAGCTGCTGGAGCCCTGTTCTGACTACAATGCCATTGCTGTGACCCAGAGCAACAGGCAACCAAGTCCTCCAGAAGGTGCCAGGAACCGTTGGGCCACACACTTCTGCTTTCCCCACCACTGGGCACCACGTGCAAAGCACCAAGGAACTGCCTGCTTATGCGGATACTAAATAAAAACACCCGTCTTGGCCTTGGGGGAAATGGAGGACTAGTCCTCCCTGGCTGATGTCTCATCTGGGAAGCTTCATGACCAAGTTTTTGAGCAAGGACAGAAAAATACTATTAAGCTCCTCCCTCCTTGACCTCCAAAAACAAGCCAGTGGCATGGGTCAGAACTGGATTATCACAGAGAACCAATTTCTGGTTCTTTATAAACGCTTAGTTCTCTTCTTCACGTTAATGGAGAAAGGACACCCGAAGGACTCCGTGGACACACAAATCCCTTGTGTTTCTGTGTGGGAATAAAGTGAAAGGCCCAAGACAGCTCCTGCCACTGGGCTGGAATCTGAACTGGGAACTGCTGGGGCGCTGCCCGGTAGCGTCACAACACCCGCCTCGGGGCTCCCTGGAGGAGGAAGGCGTAACAACTATTTGCCTGGAATTCGGAGCCCCGGTCGGCACCAGCACCGAAGCCCAGCTCGTGACCAGCACAGAGGTCAGGGGAGGGAGGGAGGGAGAAGGAGTAGGAACACCTCCCAGGACGGCTCAGAGCTATTTACAGCAAAGTTGTCAAAGAGGAAAGGCCACAGGCAGCCCTGGCCCAGGCCTCTAACATTGCCACCAACTCTCCTCCCCGCTCACAGTTAACCTCCGGTCCCGAGCCCCCTCTGGCCCCTCTTTAAAACAGCCCTTTCCTCGTTCCCGGTTAGCTCACCATGTCTCAGAGCAGCTCAGGCGGGTCAGCAGGTGAATTCGCCTAGTCGGCTTCCTCCTAGGGTGGCCCCAGGCTCACTTCCTGCTTGCTCCAACTTTCAGCCTGCCCCCGCCCACCTCGCATCTCGAGTCGCTCCAGCCACACCTAACTCAGGTTTCCCCAGGTAGGCGGGCACTCTTCACTGTCCTCCCAGTGGCTTCTCAAACAAGAGCTTAAACTTAAAGCAAAAGGGCTCTCAGATGCCAAAGGTCTCCTAACTTGTCAGGAATTAGAAAAGAAAGATCAAGCAGCCCTCCTCGGTTTTCTGAGGCTGGACCTCCTGATCTAGAAAGGGCAGCCATATCTTTTTTCTTTCTTTTTTTTTTTTAAATAGAGACGGGGTCTCGTGTTGCCCAGGCTGGTCTCAAACTCCTGGGCTCAGGCGATCCTCCCACCTTAACCTCCAAAGTCCTAGGAGCCATGACGCCCCACTAGCGATTTCCTTTTAATATCTTGAATATCTGACTCCAGTTTCTAGAGACCGAGATCAACCATGCCAGGCCTAGTTCACAGGGAAATAGAATGCAGTTATGAAAATTTCTTGCTGGACAGCCTTTGTTCTCAGGTCCTTGGGTGGCAGAAAGCACTAAAACCCCTGAAGTCTGGAATACTGTGATCCTGGGCTCTGATGTCAGAAAGCTCTGGATTATTAGTTGCAGGCCCCTGAGTGAACCTTTTTACCTCTGTGGAGTTTGCAGGTGCTGATGCTTAGCTAAGATGGTGCTGGTAAGAAGCAAAAAGAGGGCTGGGTGCGGTGGCTCACGCGTGTAATCCCAGCACTTTGGGAGGCCGAGGCAGGCAGATCATGAGGTCACGAGATCGAAACCACCCTGGCCAACATGGTGAAACCCCATATGTACTAAAAATGCAAAAATTAGCCAGGCATGGTGGCACAAGCCTGTAATCCCAGCTACTCGGGAGGCTGAAGCAGGAGAATCGCTTGAACCAAGGAGGTGGAGGTTGCAGTGAGTCGAGATAGTGCCATTGCACTCCAGCCTGTGCAACAAGAGCAAGACTCCGTCTCAAAAAAAAAAAAAGAAGCATAAAGATAGCATGTGCAGTGCAATGCCTCTAGCACAGTGTCCATAATGATGGCTCACCAACAACCCCCTTCTTCCCTTCCAGAGTTCAGCAAATCTGCATTTCCCTTCAGGGGACTCCGTGGAGGTCATTTATCCCCGTCAGTGATCAGAGGACTGCCCCAGTGGACCAGAGCAGGGGGCCCAAGGCAAAGGATTTTTCCACTAACCTGGCTCTAGCCCAGAGAAAATCTGTTCTTCCTTGACAGTGTTTATCAAGACGGAAGAACAATAACAGGGACATTCAGAAGGGAACGAACATTCTTGACCCATTCCAGAAGAAATCAGTTCCAAGGAGGAAATGTCAGCTTCTCCAACAAATACTTTTTTTGTTTGTTTATTTTGTTTTGTTTTCTTGAGATGGTCTCCCTCTGTCACCCAGGCTAGAGTCCAGTGGCATGAACTCAGCTCACCGCAGCCTTGAACTCCTAGGCTTCAGTGATCCTCCTGCCTTAGATTCTCAAGTAACTGGAACTACAGGTGCAAACCACTATGTCTGGCTTATTTTTTTTTTAACTTTTTGTAGAGATAGGGGCTTTACCACCCTTACCATGTTGCCCAGGCTGGTCTCAAACTCCTGTTCTCAAGTAATCCTCCCTCCTCAGCTCCCCAAAGTATTGGGAACATAGGTCTGAGCCACCACATCCAGACTCCAGACCCAAATACTTTTCTTTTTGTTTTTTTTTTTTTTGAGACATTTCTCTCTTGTCGCCCAGGCTGGAGTGCAATGGTGCTATCTAGGCTCACTGCAGCCTCCACCTCCCAGGTTCAAGCGATTCTCCTGCTTCAGCCTCCCTAGTAGCTCAGACTACAGGAGCACACCACCAGGCCCAGCTAATTTTTTTGTATTTTTAATAGACACAGGGTCTCACCATGTTAGCCAAGGTGGTCTCAAACTCCTGACCTCAGGTGATCTGCCCACCTCAGACTCCCGAGTACTGAGATTACAGGTGTGAGCCACCATGCCCACCCAGACACAGATACCTTGCTAAAGGTTTTAAATAAATTTTGGACCACTATAGCTTTTTCTTTTTTTTTAAGAGACAGGGTCCCTCTCTGTCATACAGGCTACAGTGCAGTGCAGTGCGTTCAAGCTCACTGCAGCCTTGAACTCTTGGACTCAAGCAATCTTCCCACCTCACCCTCCCCAGTTAGCTGGGACTACAGGCATGGGCCACCATGCCCAGTTAATTTTTTATTTATTTATTTATTTTTGAGATAGTGTCTTGCTGTGTTGCCCAAACTGGTCTTAAACTCCTAAGCTCAAGCGATTCTCCCACCTCAGCTTCCCAAAGTGCTGGGGTTATAGGCATGACCCACCACACTCAGCAAATGATATTATATATAAGCCCGGGCAACATATCAAGACCCCGTCTCTATAATAAAATAAAATCAGCCAGGCGTGGTGGAGCATGTCCATAGTCCTAGCTGCTTGGAAAGCTAGCACAGGAGGATCATTTGAGCCCAGGGGTATGAGACTGCAGTGAGCTATGATAGTGCCACTGCACTCCAGCCTGGATGACAGAACAGGTGACCCTGTCTCTGATAATGATAATGATAATAATAATAATAATAATAATTTTGGGGTCAGGCGCAGTGGCTTATGCCTGTAATCCTAGCACTTTGGGAGGCCAAGGCAGGTAGAATGCCTGAGCTCAGGAATTCGAGACCAGCTTGGGCCACATGGTGAAACTAAAATACTACTAAATAATACCCATCTCTACTAAAATACAAAAAAATTAGCTGGGCATGGTGGCGCATGCCGTAATCCCAGCTACTCAGGAGGCTGAGGCAGGAGAATTGCCTGAACCCAGGAGGTGGAAGTTGCAGTGAGCCGAGATCGTGCCATTGCACTCCAGCCTGGGTAACAAGAGTGAAACTCCATCTCAAAAAAAAAAAAAAAAAATTAGCCGGGCATAGTGGCATATGCCTGTAGTCCCAGCTACTCGGGAGGCTGAGGCAGGAGAATTGCTAAAACCCAAGAGGCAAATGTTGCAGTGAATCAGGATTGCCCCACTACACTCTAGCATGGGCAACAGAGTGAGACTCCATCTCTTAAAATAATAATAATAATAATAGACCGGGAACGGTGGCTCATGCTATAATCCTAGCACTTTGGGAGGCCGAGGTGGGTGGATCACCTGAGGTCAGAAGTTCAAGACCAGCCTGGCCATCATGGTGAAACCCCATCTTAAAAAAAAAAAAAAAAAAAAGGAATAATAATACTAATTTTGGCCAGCCATGGTGGCTCACACATGTAATCCTAGCACTTTGGGAAGCTGAGGCAGATGGATCACCTGAGGTCGGGAGTTTGAGACCAGCCTGACCAACATGGTGAAACCCTGTCTCTACTAAAAGATACAAAATTAGTTGGGCATGGTGGCGCATGCCTGTAATCCCAGCTACTCGGTAGACTGAGGCAAGAGAATCGCTTGAATCCGGGAGGTGGAGGTTGCAGTGAACTGAGATGGCACCATTACACTCAGCCTGGGCAACAAGTGTGAAACTCTGTCTCAATAATAATAATAATAATTTTATGTATTGATGATATGGTGAAATTATGTTTGGCTATATTGTTAAATAAAAAAATTAGTAAAATTAATTTCACCTTTTTTTTTTTGAGACAAGGTATCACTGTCACCCAGGCTGGAGTGCAGTGGCATGATCATAGTTCATTATAACCTCAAATTCCTGGTTTCAAGCAATCCTCCTGCCTCCACCTCCCAAAGTGTTAGGATTACAGGCATGAGTCACTGTGCCCAGCCCTGTTTCTCTTAAAAGTAAGAGAGCCGCATATGTGGCTTATGGCTGGGCATGGTGGCTGATCCATACCTTAATATTTACATGACCTGGGACAAACTTGCATAACAACTCTAAGCCTCAGTTATTTCATCATCTGTGCTTAGCACTCAAAAAAATCAGTAGGTTGGGTGTGGTGGCTCACACCTGTAATCCTAGCACTTTGGGAGGCTGAGGTGAGAGGATTGCTTGAGCCTGGGATTTCTTTTTTCTTTTTCTTGAGACAGAGTCTTGCTCTGTTGCCCAGGCTGGAGTGCAAGGCATGATCTAGGCTCACTGTAACCTCTGCCTTCCAGGTCCAAGCAATTCTCCTGCCTTAGCCTCCTAAGTAGCTGGGATGACAGGCGTCCGCCACCACACCCAGATAAGTTTTGTAATTTTAGTACAGACAGGGTTTCACCATGTTGGCTGGGCTGGTCTCGAACTCCTGACCTCAGGTATTCCACCCACCTTGGCCTCCCAAAGTGCTGGGATTACAGGAATGAGCCACTGCGCCCAGCCAAGCCCGAGATTTCAAGACCAGACTGAGCAACATGGTGAGACCCTGTCCCCTGTCTTTTTCTTTTCCTTTTCTTTTTTTTTTTTTAAGAAGGAGTTTTGCTCTTGTTGCCCAGACTGGAATGCAGTGGCACGATCTTGGCTCACAGCAACCTCTGCCTCCCAAATTCAAGTGATTCTCCTGCCTCAGCCTCCCAAATAGCTAGCTAATTTTTATATTTTTAGTAGAAACAGGGTTTCACCATGTTGGCCAGGCTGGTCTTAAACTCCTGACCTCAGGTGATCTGCCCACTTCGGCCTCCCAAAGTGCTGGGATTACAGGCATGAGCAACCATGCCTGGCTGATCCTATCTTTTTCAAGAAAAAAAAAAATTATTATTTTTTTTAAAAAAGCCTTTTCTTTCTGTATTGAAAAACAAAACCCAGTAAATGTTGGTTATCATGATTACTATTAGAATTATAGCTGCTAAGGAAATAGAAGGCAAGTGTAGGATGTGGAGGGGAGCGTAAGAAACGGAGGGGGATCCCAGGATGGGAATCAGGGGTCCAGTAGTTGAGGTATAAGTGGGGTCTAGTATGACACTGCCAGCCTTAGACATATGTGGGTGTCCTTGAGGAAGCTGACTCTGGGCTTAGGCCCAGCAACCTTCAACAGGGAGCATTCGAAATGCCCGCAGTTGGGCCTGTGACCTGTTCACCCTCATCCTCACCATGAAGAATCTCTGCAGGCTTTCCTTGGCCTGTGCAAACATTACAATATTATCCTTGTTGGAGAACCACTTTGACCGCACAAGGTGAGACATTCGGTAAGGCGCTGAACTATGTTCTACAGTATTATCAGCAGGGTACAAGAAAAGAAATAAGTGTCATTGATTCCTTCTATCCATATATATGTATTCAAATATATGTATGTATAGGCTGGGCACAGTGGCTCATATCTGTAATCCCAGCACTTTGGAAGGTGGAGGCACTTTGGTCACCTGAGGTCAGGAGTTCAAGACCAGCCTGGCCAACATGGTGAAACCCCTGTAGTCTCAGCTACTAGGAAGGCTGAGGCAGGAGAATCGCTTGAAACCGGGAGGTGGAGGTAGCAGTCAGCTAAATACTATATATATATAGTGTGTATATATATGTACAGTGTGTGTGTGTATATATATATATAGTGTGTGTGTGTGTGTGTGTACATATATATATATAGTATGTGTATGTGTGTGTGTATATATATATAGATAGATAGATAGTAGCTGGAACTACAGGCATGTGCCACCATGGCCAGCTAATTTTTTTGTATTTTTAGTAGAGATGGGTTTCACCATGTTGGTCAGGTTAATCTAGACATCCTTTTACATTATTTATTATTTTTTTATTTTTCGAGACAGAGTCTTGCCCTGTTGCCCAGGCTGGAGTGCAGTGGCACAATCTTGGCTCACTGCAACCTCCATCTCCCAGTTTCAAGCAATTATCCTGCCTCAGCCTCCTGAATTGGGATTACAGGTGCCTGCCACCATGCCTGGTTAATTTTGTATTTTTAGTAGAGATGGGGTTTCACCAGGTTGGCCAGGTTGGTCTCGAAATCCTGACCTCAAGTGATCTACCCATCTCGGCCTCCCAAAGTGCTGCTGGGATTACAGGCATGAGTCACTGTCTGCAGCCTCAAATATTGAAAAAAAAAAAGTCACTTCACTGAATGTATGCATGTGTGTGTGTGTGTGTACACACATACATTCAGTGAAGTGACTTTGTAAGGAAAAACTGCTAAACAGCTAGGTGGTAAGAATTGTAGCCAAGAAGCAATGGATCCTCACCAAATGTTGGTTCATTCTTGGTCATGCCTCTCATATTCACCTCCTCCATTCCATACCAGCCCCTTCCTCCTAGATAATGCCAGCACATCTCTTCCCCGGACGATTCAAATCCCCTCTAAACTCACCTTTCTTTTCTCATCTACTACTCTGTGGCTGACTGCTACCTTCCCAAAACAGGTATTTAAGTATGCTCCATCCTGCCTCCAGGATAAAGCACCAACTTCTTAGCAATTCCCTGTGTGAGCAAAAGACTAGGGTAGGCCAGGCCAGGTGGCTCACGACTGTAATCCCAGCACTTTGGGAGGCCCAGGCAGATGGATCACAAGGTCAGAAGATCGAGGCCATCCTGGCTAACATGGTGAAACCCTGTCTCTACTAAAAATACAAAAAATTAGCTGGATATGGTGACAGACACCTGTAGTCCCAGCTACTCAGGAGGCTGAGGCAAGAGAACTGCTTGAACCTGGGAGGTGGAGGTTGCAGTGAGCGGAGATCAAGCCACTGCACTATAGCCTGGGGAACAGAGGGAGACTCTGACTCAAAAAAAAAATAAACAAAAAAACTAGGGTGACATCTCACCTCCTACTCTTCTACACTACTACCCCTGGCTGTGCAGTTTAGGGCAAGTCACGTCGTTTGCAAATTGGGATTAAGAATAGGCTAGGTGCAGTGGTTCACGTTTGTAATCCCAGTACTTTGGGAGGCTGATTCGGGTGGATCACTTGAGACTGAGAGTTAGAGACCAGCCTGGCCACCACCACAAAACCTCATCTCTACTAAAAATGTAAAGATTAGCTAGGCGTGGTGGCACATGCCTGTAGTCCCAGCTACTTCAGGAGGCTGAGGCAGAATGATTGCTTGAGCCTGAGAGGCAGAGGCTGCAGTGAGCCGAGATCATGCCCCACTGCACTCCAACCTGGATCACAGAGTCAGAGCCACGCCCCATCTAAAAAAAAAAAAAGGGCCGGCATAGTGGTTTATGCCTGTAATCCCAGCACTTTGGGAGGTCAAGGCTGCTGGATCACCTGAGGTCAGGAGTTCAAGACCAGCCTGGCCAACATGGCGAAACCCTGTCTCTACTAAATACCAAAAAGTTAGTTGGGTGTGGTGGCACATTCCTATAATCCCAGCATTTGGAGGCTGAGGCAGGAGAAGGCAGAGGTTGCTTGAACTGAGGAGGCAGAGGCTGAACCAAGGAGGCAGAGGTTGCAGTGAGCCAAGATTGCGCCATTGCACTCTAGCCTGGGCAACAAGAACAAAACCTCATCTCAAAAAAAAAAAAAAGAAAAGAAAGAGAAGAAAAAGGAGACTAATAGAGAAAACTGAATTAGAAAATAAGAGAAAGGGAATATTATCACCTGAAAGAGCAACCAAGCAAACTTTCAGGTACATAACCCTTGGCATATATCCCAGTCTTCTGATTTATGGCCCAGGTGGCCAGTTTACTCCTATATCTCAGAGGAAAAAAGCTGGAGAACAAGGAAAAGGTATATTCAGAAGGTACAATCAAGATCAACAAGTTCTACCAATGCCAAGTTTCGTTTCTGTCTCCAAACCCTCTCTGTAGCCTGTTACACTACTGGCCACCCCACCTGTCTCCTAATGCCCCCTTTTCCTTTCTGAATGTGCCCCTAGAACCCAAAGATTCTGCCCTTGGCCATCTTTCTTCCAACTTCTGAGGAGAACCACTCCGTTCAAAAGCAGTGGTTCTCAATGGGGTAATTTTGCCCTTTCGCAATGTCTGGAGACATTTTCGGTTGTCACAGTTGGGAGTAGGGGTGCCACTAGTGTCTGGCGGGTCGAGGCAAAGGAGTCTGCTAAAATATCCTACAATGTAAAGGACAACCTCCCACAAGAAAGAATCTGAACCAAAATGGCAATTGTGCTGAGGCTGAGAAAATCCTGTAGGGAAGTGCAGTGCCTCTCCCACTTCAACAGCCATTTGTAGACAAAAATCTATTATCTCTAGCCTGGGCCTGTCCCTCAACTACCAATATTGCCTCTCCAATGCCCTGGACAGTCCACAGACACCTCCAAACCCCAAACCAAACCCTTTATCTCCATGTTCCTCTTCCTGGGTGGGACTCTCATTCTATCCATTTCTTAAGCTAGGAACCACGAAGCATCCTCCACATGCAACAGGTTATCACCAAGTCTTGTTTCATGCTTTTTTTTTTTTTGAGACAGAGTCTCACTCTGTTGCTAGGCTGGAGAATAGTGGCACAATCTCAGCTCACTGCAACCTCGGCCTCCCGGGTTCAGACTATTCTCCTGCCTCAGCCTCCTGAGTAGCTGGGATTATAGGCCCATGCCACCATGTCCAGTTAATTTTTGTGTTTTTAGTAGAGACAGGGTTTCACCATGTTGGTCAGGCTGGTCTCAAACTCCTGACCTCATGATCTGCCCGCCTCAGCCTCCCAAAGTGCTGGGATTACAGGTGTGAGCCACTGCACCCAACCCTAAATTGACCTTTCTTTTCCCATCAACTCCTCTGTGGTTGATTGCTATCTTCCAGAAACATATTGTATGCTCCACCCTGCCTCCAGGATAAAGCCCAAGCTTCTTAGCATGGCATTCCAAGACTGTTCTCAACCTGCTTTGCTAAACTTCTCTCCCATTGGATTCACCTCCCAGTCCTCCAGTCAACCAAATTACATGTCCTTTTCCCAAACATCCTACATTATCCCCCTTCTATGTCTTTGCCTAAAGCCTTCATTCATCACTGCTTGTGACAATTCTATTCACATTTAAGACATAGCCTCGGCCGGGCGCGGTGGCTCAAGCCTGTAATCCCAGCACTTTGGGAGGCCGAGGCAGGTGGATCACGAGGTCAAGAGATCAAGACCATCCTGGTCAACATGGTGAAACCCCCGTCTCTAATAAAAATACAAAAATTGGCTGGGCGTGGTGGCGCATGCCTGTAATCCCTGCTACTCAGGAGGCTGAGGCAGGAGAATTGCCTGAACCCAGGAGGCGGAGGTTGCGGTGAGCCGAGATCATGCCATTGCACTCCAGCCTGGGTAACAAGAGCAAAACTCCATCTCAAAAAAAAAAAAAAAAAGACAATGCCTCAGTGAAGCTTTACAGATTTCCCCACAGAAGCTAACTTCCTCCTGTTCTGATCTGCAACACATTTTATTTCTTTTAAAGAATCTTTCGCCAGGCGCGGTGGCTCACGCCTGTAATTCCAGCACTTTGGGAGTCCGAGGCGGGTGGATCACGAGGTCAAGAGATCAAGACCATCCTGGTCAACATGGTGAAACCCCGTCTCTACTAAAAATACAAAAGATTAGCTGGGCACGGTGTTGCGTGCCTGTAATCCCAGCTACTCAGGAGGCTGAGGCAGGAGAATTGCCTGAACCCAGGAGGCGGAGGTTGCGGTGAGCCGAGATCGCGCCATTGCACTCCAGCCTGGGTAACAAGAGCGAAACTCCGTCTCAAAAAAAAAAAAAAAAAGAATCTTTCACATACTTTATCATACACATTTGACCCCCTCCAACACTCTAAGTTCTATATAGGCAGGCAGGTACCGAGTCCTCACTTTGGTACCCCTTGTAGTATATGACATATGTCCTATACATGTAGACAACTCAGTAAATGTTTCAGATATTGAACTAAGAAGTCTGAAAGAAGGTTTTTTTCTCCACGGCGCAGAGAAAGATGATTTTTGTTGGAAAAGATTCATGGAGAAATTTCTTTTTTTTAAGATGGGGTTTCACCATGATGGCCAGGCTAGTCTTGAACTCCTGACCTCAGGTGATCCACCCACCTTGGCCTCCCAAAGTGCTAGGATTACAGGCGTAAGCCACAGAGCCCAGACACACGAAGAAATTTCTTTCCTAAAGTTTGCCCTATTTTATGGATAAATGAATGTTAGATACCACAAATCTTTGTATATTGGTCCTGAAAGGAAAAACTGGAGGTACTGAGTTAGCAAGCTCATTTATTAGCTGTGTTTTTCTTATAGAGTATACTCTCAGTTCACCCAAGCCTATTAAGAACTTTTGATTTCCGGCTGTGTGAGGTGGCTCATGCCTGTAATTGCATCACTTGGGAGGCTAAGGCAAGAAGATGCCTGAGGCCAGGAGTTCCAGATGAGCCTGGTCAATATAATGAGCCCCATCTTTACAAAGTGTATTTCAATTTAATTTTATTTTATTTTATAGATAAGAGTCTCACTCTGTGACTCCAGACCCAGGCTGGAGTGCAGTGGCAAGATCTCAGCTCAATGCAACCTCTACCTCCTGGGTTCAAGCGATTCTCCTGCCTCAGCCTCCTAAGTAGCTAGGATTACAGGCATGCACCACCATGCCTGGCTAATTTTTGTATTTTTAGTAAAGATGGGGTTTCGCCATGTTGACCAAGCTGGTCTCAAACTCCTGACCTCAGATGATCCACCTGCCTTGGCCTCCCAAAGTGCTGGAATTATAGGCATGAGCCACCATGCCTAGCCCAAATATTTTTCTTTCTTTTTTTTTTAAAGACGGGGTTTCACCGTATTGGTCAGGCTGGTCTCGAACTCCTGACCTCAGGTGATCCACCTGCCTCAGCCTCCCAAAGTGCTGGGATTACAGGTGTGAGCCACTGCGCCTGGCCAAATATTTTTTTTTTTTTTTTGAGGCGGTGTTTCGCTCTTGTTACCCAGGCTGGAGTGCAATGGCACGATCTCGGCTCACCGCAACCTCCGCCTCCTGGGTTCAGGCAATTCTCCTGCCTCAGCCTCCTGAGTAGCTGGGATTAAAGGCACGCGCCACCATGCCCAGCTAATTTTTTGTATTTTTGGTAGAGACGGGGTTTCACCATGTTGACCAGGATGGTCTCGATCTCTTGACCTTGTGATCCACCCGCCTCGGCCTCCCAAAGTGCTGGGATTACAGGCTTGAGCCACCGCGCCCAGCCCCCAAATATTTTTTAAATTAAAAAAATTTTTCAACTTTTGATTTCCCTCTCTCCTTTCAAAATTTCACTCATCCTTCAAAGCCCAAGTGAGACAGTGAGACCCTGTCTCAAAAAAAACTTTCCTGATTTCTCTAGCGTAATTAATTTCTTCCTCAATGCTCCCATAGCACTCATTTAATATTTATTACTTTCTACATTCAATTACTGTTATTACTATCCTATCATTTCTAAATTCTTTTATTATTATCATCTGTTTCCTTACCCTTTAACTCCTAGAGAACAGAGGCAACAATTTAGTCATTTTCCCCTCGCTGTAACTTGTTCAGTCCGTAGCACATGACAGACCATAAATGCTGAACTTAATGGAAGCATTAATTTTGAGCAGTCCTAGAAGAGTCAATGCAAATTTTCTAAATCAAACTGAATTCGTTTAGGCCAGAGTTTGACAGTGGATTAAGAAATCCATCTCAGGCTGGGAGCAATGGCTTATGCCTATAATCCCAGCACTTTGGGAGGCCAAGGTGGGAGGATCACTTGTGTTCAAGGGTTCGAGACCAGCTTGGGCAACTTAGTGAGAACTTGCCTCTCCAAAGTATAATAAATTATCCGGGTATGGGGGTGCATGCCTAGTCCCAGCTCCTAAGAAAGCTGAGGCAAGGATATCACTTGAACTCAGGATGTCAAGTCTGCAATGAGCTGTGATCATGCCACTCAGCCTGGGTGACCGAGTGAGACCCTGTCTTAAAAAAGCCAGGCATGGTGGCAGGTGTTTGTAGTCTCAGCTACTTGGGAGATTGAGGCAGGAGGATTACTAGAGCCCAGGAGTTCTGGGCCGTAGTGTGCTGTGCCCATAGGGTATCTGCACTAAGTTCAACGTTATTATGATGACCTCCCAGGAGTGAGGAACCACCATGTTGCCTAAGGAGGGGTGAACCAGCCCAGGTAGGAAACAGAGCAGGTCAAAACTCCCATGCTGATCAGTAGTGGGATCGCATCTATGAATAGCCACTATTTTTTTGTATTTAGTAGAGACGAGGTTTCACCATGTTGGTCAGGCTGGTCTGGAACTCCTGACCTCAGGTGATCCACCCACCTTGGCCTCCCAAAGTGCTGGGATCACAGGCATGAGCCACCATGCGCCCAGCCCACCAATAATCACTTTTTTATGCCTACCTCTGCCATTCTTTTCCTTTAGGACAATAGTTCTCAGTGTGTGGCCTAGGAAATCCTGGGGACTTCAAAGAACATTATTGTAGTGATACTGAGATATTTGCCTTTTTAACAATTGGCGTTTGTACTGATGATGCAAAAGCAACGGTGGGTAAAAGTGCTGGCAACTAAGCAGGAATAAAGACAAGGGCATCAAATTGCAGTAGTAACTATTGTATTCCTCAATGCCATGCGCTTGCAAGTTTCAAAAATGCCACTTTCGGCAGGGCGCCGTGGCTCACGCCTGTAATCCCAGCACTTTGGGAGGCTGAGGCATACAGATCACGAGGTCAGGAGTTTGAGACCAGTCTGGCCAACATAGTGAAACCCCGTCTTTACTAAAAATACAAAAAAATTAGCCAGGTGTGGTGGCGTGCGCCTATAATCCCAGCTACTCCAGAGGCTGAGGCAGGAGAATCGAGTGAACCTGGGAAGCGGAGGTTGCAGTGAGCCGAGATCATGCCATTGCACTCCAGCCTGGGCGACTGTGAGAGACTCCGTCTTAAAAAAAAAAAAAAAGCCGCTTTCTATTAAGAATGTCCTTGGGCCTGGCACGGTGGTGCACACCTGTAATCCCAGCACTTTGGGAGGCCGAGGCAGGTGGATCACGAGATCAAGAGATCAAGACCATCCTGGTCAACATGGTGAACCCCGTTTCTACTAAAAATACAAAAAATTAGCTGGGCATGGTGGCACACGCCTGTAATCCCAGCTACTTGGGAGGCTGAGGCAGGAGAATTGCCTGAACCCAGGAGGCGGAGGTTGCGGTGAGCCGAGATCGCATCATTGCACTCCAGACTGGGTAACGAGCGAAACTCCGTCTCAAACAAAAAAACAAAAAAACTTTCATTCTTTTCACTCTCAAGTATCCCTTTGATGCACACAACCAAAAAGCAGATAGTGTCCAGTTGCATTCTTTGATGCAACTGGACCTCCTCTCCTTCTCCCTCCTCCTCCCGCTCCTTACAGGGCCTCACTGTTGCCCAGGCTGGAGTGCAGTGGGACAATGACAGCTCACTGTGGTCTCAACCTCCCAGGCTCAAGTGGTCCTCCCACTTTAGCCTCCCAAGTAGCTGGGACTACAGGTGTGCACCACTGTGCCTGGCTAATTTTTGTATTTCCTGTATTTTTTGTAGAGATGGGGTTTCACCATGTTGCCCAGGCTGGTCTTGAATTCCTCAGCTCAAGTGATCCTCCCTTATTGGCCTCCCAAATTGCTGGGATTACAGATGTGAGTCACTATGCCCAGCCTATGGTTGTTTTTAAATTAACAGACTATTTTGCGTGGACAGTTTTAGGCTTACAGAAAAATTGGGCAGAAAGTACAGAGAATTCCAGGCCTGAGAGCGGTGGCTCACGCCTATAATCCCAACACTTTGGGAGGCGGAGGAGGGAGGATCACTTGAGCTCAGAAGTTTGAGGCCAGCCTGGGCAACATGGTGAAACCCGGTCTCTACAAAAAATACAAATATTAGCCAGGTGCAGTGGTGCACACCTGTAGTCCAGCTACTTGGGAGGCTGAGGTAGGAGGATCACTTGAGCCTGGAAGGTCAAGGCTACAGTGAGTCAAGACTGTGCCACTGCCCCTCCAGCCTGGGTGACAGAGGAAGACTCTGTCTCAAAAAAAAAAGTGCAGAGAGTTCCCATATCCCACTTCAGGCTCCCCATTTATCCTATTATTAACCTTTTTCAATTGGTGTGGTGCATTTGTTACAACTGATGAGCCAGTATCAGTATATTATTAACATAGTCCATACTGATACATTATAATTAACAAAGTCCATAAATTACATTAGGGTTTACTCTTTGCATTGTAAATTCTAAGGGTTTACACACAGGTATGACGTATATCCACCATGACACTATTACAACATCATACAAAATAGTTTCACTTCTGTAAAACTCCCCTGTGCTCCACCTACCATCCCTTCCTCCCAGCAACTCTATCTCCCTGGCAGTCACTGATCTTTTTATTGTCTCCATAGTTTAGCCTTTTTAGAATATCATTTAGTTGAGGCCAAGCGCAGTGCCTCATGCCTGTATTCCCAGCACTTTGGAAGGCTGAAGCGGGAGGATTGCTTGAGACCAGGAGTTCAAGACCATCTTGGGCAACATAGCAAGACTTCGACTCAAAATATATATATATATGTGAGTATATATATATATGTGTGTGTATATATGCCATATAGTTGGAATCATATAGTTTGCAGTCTTTCCACATTGATTTCTTTCACTTGGCAATATGAATTTAAGGTTCTTCCATGTTTTTTCATCGCTTGATAGCTTTTTTATTTTTATTTTTTTGAAACAGCTCTCGATATGTTGCCCCAGCTGGTCTCGAACTCCTGAACTAAGAGATTGTCTTGCCTCAGTCTCCAGAAAAGCTGGAAATAGCTAAGACTACAGGCCTTTTTTTTTTTTTTTTTTGAGACAGAGTCTTGCTCTATCACCCAGACTGGAGTGCAGTGGTATGATGTTGGCTCACTGCAAACTTCACCTCCTGGGTTCAAGCGATTCTACTGTCTCAGTCTCCTGAGTAGCTGGGATTATAGGCGCCTGCCACCATACCCAGCTAATTTTTTTGTATTTTGAGATGGGGTTTCACCATGTTAGCCAGGTTGGTCTTGAACTGATGACCTCACTCAAGTGATCCACTCGCCTCAGCCTCCCAAAATGTTGGAATTACAGGCATGAGCCACTGCACCTGGCCTCAAAAATGTTTAATATGGAAAATATTGAAAGATATAATCCACATAAACAAAGCTTTTAGGGTCTTTTATAGTTTCTTTTTCTTTTTTGAGATGGTGTTTTCAATCTTGTTGCCCAGGTTGGAGTGCAATGGCATGATCTCAGCTCACTGCAGTCTCTGCCTCCTGGGTTCCAACAATTCTCCTGCCTCAGCCTCCCAAGTAGCTAGGATTACAGGCATGTGCCACCACACCCGGCTAATTTTGTATTTTTAGTAGAGACAGTGGTTTCCCCATGTTGGTAAGGCTGGTTTCAAACTCCCGACCTCAGGTGATCCACCCGCCTCGGCCTCCCAAAGAACTGAGATTACAGGTGTGAGCTAGTGCACCCGGCCTCTTCTATAATTTCTAATACTGTAAATGGGTCCCAAGACCCAACAGTTTGAGAACTGTTTCTCTGGGATGCCTTCTTCTTTTCCTGATGGCTAATCCCAGTCAAGAGATTTAGGTATTACAATTCTGTTCCAGACTCGCCTCTCTGAGAACCTTCCCTGATGGGCCACACTTTACTCAGTGCCCTTGCTCTGTATCTCCTCTTCAGTTATGTTTATTCCTGTTTCTCCGTCTGCCCCCCCATCCTTCCTCCTTCCTTCCTTCCCTCCCTCCCTTTCTCCCTTCCTTCCTTCCTCCTTCCCTCCCTCCCTTCCTGTCCTTCCTTCTCTCCCTTTTTTCTTCCTGCTCTTCCTTCCTTCCTTCTCTTCCTTCCTGCTCTTCCCCCATTCCTTCCTCCTTTTTTTTTTTTTTTTTTTTTTGAGACAGAGTCTAGCTCTGTAGCCCAGGCTGGAGTGCAGTGGCACAATCTCAGCTCACTGCAACCTCTGCCTCCCAGGTTCGAGCGATTCTTGTGCCTCAGCCTCCAGGGTAGCTGGGATTATGGGCGCCCCACCATGCATGAATAATTTTTGTATTTTTAGTCGAGACAGGGTTTCACCATGTTGGCCAGGGTAATATCTGAACTCCTCACCTCCAGTGATCTGCCCGCCTTGGCCTCCCAAAGTGTTGGGACTACGGGCGTGAGCCAGCGCACCAGGCTTTTTTTTTTTTTTTTTTAGACAGGATCTCACTCTGTTGTCCAGGCTTGAGTGCAATGGTGCAATCACAGCTCACTGCAGCCTCGAACTCCTGGGCTCAAGCGATCCTCCCACCTCAGCCTCCCGAGTAGCTGAAACCACAGGAGGGCGCCATTACACACAGCTAACTTTTATAAAAGTTTTTTTTGTCTTCCCCCACCCCACCACTCTATCGATCCTCCCGCCTTGGCGTGAGCTGCGGCTGGCCCCTACTTCTTAGAAACCTCGGTTCTTTGCAGGTCCTGGAAAAGAAAATGAAGGGGTCGTGCAATAGCTGAAAACCCGGGCAGTCCTTCCAGGCGCGTCCTCAACTGGGCGTCAAACTCTGGCAAAAAGTTTGCCCTTTGCCCCGGATCCCTCACATCAGAGAGCACCGCAGGGACGGTACAGCCTGGAGAGGACTAATGGGATCGGGGAAGGGCCAAAAGAAGTTGGGGAACTGGACTCTTCTCAGTGTTTAAAAAGCAGAGGCCGGGCGCGGTGGCTCACACCTGGAATCACAGCACTTTGGGAGACCTAGGCGGTGGATCACGAGGTCAGGAGTTCGAGACCAGCGTGGCCAACATGGTGAAACCCCGGTCTCTACTAAAAAAATGAAAATCTGCCCGGCGCGGTGGCGGGCGCCTCTAATCCCAGCTACTCGGGAGGTTGAGGCAGGGAGGCGCTTGAACCCGACCCCGGAGGCGGAGGTTGCAGTGAGCCAAGATCGCGCCACTGCACTCCAGCCCACAGCAAGACTCCGTCTCAAAAAAAAGAAAAAGGAAAAAAGAAAGCAGAGCTGCCTAGGAAGGCCTGAGGGGTGGAGTCTAGCAATGCGCCTGGAGACCAACAGCACTAGAGGGTATCCTCGCCCTGCCCTAGGGCTCTCCGTTCCGCCCCCTGCCGCCAAGCAAGGAATCCGGCGCCGCTGGTCCGGGCGTAGTATTTACGACAGTGCTGGCGCTTTCCGGCCGGCCGAACAGCTGCTGACGCGTCGGGAGGCGGAGCCTAGGGAAGCGAATTCTCCTGGCGGCAGCTGTGCAGACTCTGCTGCTGTGACCCACCTGCCTCTTCCGCGGAGCAATGGCAGTGTCTGCCAGGTCCGCGCGGACCCCGCCCAGCTCAGGTAGGCTTAGGGCCTCGCCTTCCGGCAGAGAGTACCGAGGAGCGCTGGTCTTAAAGGGGTGGTGGGGGGAGGGCGCCCCGTGAGTCCCGGTTGCGGGGGTGAGGCTCCATGGGGAAAGCGGCGTGCTGTGACAGGTTGCAGCCTTCGGCTTCTGGATGATGATGACATTCGGGGGCACTTTACGGTTAGGGGGCTGTAGTCTGAGGAGTACTGGGACTTTGGGGGATCTTGGAGGAGGGTCTGCACTGCAGGAATATTTCTCTGTAGTCAGATCATTGAGCCAACCTGGGTGGGTGGAAGCTCTGGGTTGTTGGTGCTGTGATTTCTGTGATTTGAGGTGGAGCCCACCCCCGCACACACATTTTCTCTATTTGTTGGTTGCAGATAAAGTACAGAAAGACAAGGCTGAACAGATCTCAGGGCCCAGGCAGGGCAGCCGAATGGGGAAACTGTTGGGTTTTGAGTGGACTGATTTGTCCAGCTGGCGGAGGCTGGTGACCTTACTGAATCGACCAACGGACCCTGCAAGCCTGGCTGTGTTTCGTTTTCTTTTTGGTGAGTCCAGTTTATGGGTGGGAGCAGTTTGATTGGGGGTGGGAATGACAATCGTCAATTTTTCGGTTGCAAATAGACTTAGCTCCCTTTTCCTCAGAGCTGAAGATATTGGTATAAAACAAGAGGTCTTTGTAACGTTTAGGATTAAACATGCTTTGTCTCCTCCAGTTAGGATTTACTTGGTGGCCAGAACTACTTTTTTTGAGACAGAGTTTCGCTCTTGTTGCCCAAGCTGGAGTGCAATGACGTGATCCCGGCTCACTGCAACCTCCGCCTCCTAGGTTCAAGCGATTCTCCTGCCTCAGCCTCCCAAGTATCTGAGATTACAGGCCAGGCCCCTGCCACCACACCTGGCTTTTTTTTTTTTTCTTTTTGTATTTTTTAGTTTCACCACTTTGGCCAGGCTGGTCTCGAACTCATGTGATCCACCCGCCTCGACCTCCCAAAGTGCTGGGATTCCAGGTGTGAGCCATCACGCCCAGCTAGAAATGCTTTGATCTGAGACTATGTGATATGCAGAGGCAAGGCAGCAGTGACCCATTTCGCTTGTGGCATGAAGTTGCCCAGAGGACTCAGAGAAACAGAGCAAGGGGTCACAAGGGCCATACATTTTGGCTGTGACTCCCTAATCAAGAGCTTCTTAACTCAGGCCACAGCATGGTGTGCTTGGAATGGTTTACAGATGTGCGGAGATATTAGACCCGTTAGCCCAGTAGTTCTCAACTGGAGACCGTTTTGCTCCTTGGGGGACATGAGGCAATGTTTGGAGACATTTTTAGTTGTTCCTACGTGGGGGAGGAAGAATAGGTGGCTTCTGGCATCTGTATAGAGGTCAAGGTTGCTCCTGAATGTCCTGTGGTACATTGGATAATCCTTTTCAATAAATAATTAACCAGCCCAAAATGTGACTAGTCCTGAGGTTGAGAAACCCTGCCTTATCTCAAGCTGGCTTCCTGATCCGAGTAGCCCCTTCTGTTTATTCCCCGCGTGTTGATGAAATGCAACTGTTCTCTGGGTGTGCCAGGAAGCAAAAAAGGTTGAGAAGCACTCCCAGAGCACTTTCTGAAGCTCAAAAGGATGGATCTTTCTAGCTGTCAAGACCTTATCAGTTTTTATAGCATTTTGTGCATTTCTCTGATTTAATACTCTCTGTAATCCTGTGACATAGTCCCCTTCTCACAAATGGGGAATTGATTAACTGAGCTGCAGGGGCTATTCTAGAACACACAACTGACATAGTACTGTGCAGAACAGGCATTCAGAAATTAATACTGAATAAATGGTGGAGCCAAGATTAGAAGAGAAGTCTGACCCTGGAGCTGCCCACTCTCAACTGTGTTCCACTGTATTCTGCTTTCTTATCTGAGACCCAATGACTTCCTCCCCTGTTGCCTTCTTAGGGTTCTTGATGGTGCTAGACATTCCCCAGGAGCGGGGGCTCAGCTCCCTGGACCGAAAATACCTTGATGGGCTGGATGTGTGCCGCTTCCCCTTGCTGGATGCCCTACGCCCACTGCCACTTGACTGGATGTATCTTGTCTACACCATCATGTTTCTGGGTGAGGGGAATTGTGGGAGAGATTAAAATATTGACTGGCCTGCCAGAAACACAGAAATAGAGGCATGCTGGTGAATAGTCAAAGACTTTGGCGTCTTATTTCACTTCTGCTGTGATCAGTTTCATGCTGTTGACCTGTGTGTCACCTGAGCTGTGATCCCATAATTCTTTTTAAAATATTAAAATAACATTTAATTTTCATTTAGTTTTACCTGATTATACACTGCTTGATTTTTCTTAATGTCAACCATATTCTACCCCAGGGAAACTGGTTCTGTGGTGACCTCTTGACCTCTTAATCCTCTCCCTACAAATCCCAGGGGCACTGGGCATGATGCTGGGCCTGTGCTACCGGATAAGCTGTGTGTTATTCCTGCTGCCATACTGGTATGTGTTTCTCCTGGACAAGACATCATGGAACAACCACTCCTATCTTTATGGGTTGTTGGCCTTTCAGCTGACATTCATGGATGCAAATCACTACTGGTACGAGTCTGGGGGACTAAAGGGGAGAGGTTGGCTGGGTCAGGATGGTTACCAGAGATAGGGGCCCAGTGAAGTTTTTAGAATTCGTCTCATTAAGGATATTTCCAGTCACGCCTTGCAAAGTATGGTAACAAAGTCACTTTGATCTGGGTGGATTTGGGAGGGTAAAGGGTCAACTAGTTGGAGCATTTAAGATGACAAAAAGCAAAATGGCCCCATCCCACCCCTTCATTCTTTCCATATCTCCCCAGGTGCCTTGATTTATGCACCTCTTGTAACCCTCTTAGAGAGAAAAAGAGAATACCAAAGCCAGACATAGCTGTTTTCAGATACTTTAAGGATGCTTATGTGGAAGAGGGAGCAGACTTTCTCTGTGTGAGCCCAGAAGGGCAGAGCTAGAGCCAAAAGTAGAAGTTGCTGTGAGGAAGAGATCATGTCAGGAGAAGAGGGCCCACCAGGGCTGCTCAGCGTTGCTGTTCTAGGAGGAGGTAACCCTTCCCCATTTCTGGCTTAGGTGACCATCTCCCAGGGAAGGTGGAGAAGGGATTTGGAAACAAGGTGACAGGGCAGGTGACCGTAAGGATTCTTTATATGTTGAGTGAAAAGCAATAAAATGGGTGTCAATAAAATGAGTATGAAGGGAAAAAAATCTCAAACATTGAATTCATTAACAGTCATTACGTTTCATTTCTCTTTTTATTTATTTATTATTTATTTTTTTTTTTTTTGCCAATCAATGAGAGCTTGTAAGGTTGCTGAGGTTGGCCTTGAACTCTTGGCATCGCCTTCGCAAGCGCCACGACATCCGGCCGGAGCCACTTTGGGCCCCTATTTATTTTTTAATTAATTTTTTTTTTTTTTTTTTGAGACGGAGTTTCACTCTTGTTACCCAGGCTGGAGTGCAATGGTGTGATCTCGGCTCACCGCAACCTCCACCTCCTGGGTTCAGGCAATTCTCCTGCCTCAGCCTCCTGAGTGGCTGGGATTACAGGCATGCGCCACCATGCCCAGCTAATTTTTTTTGTATTTTTAGTAGAGACGGGGTTTCACCATGTTGACCAGGATGGTCTCGATCTCTTGACCTCATGATCCATCCACCTTGGCCTCCCAAAGTGCTGGGAGAGCACTTAGGGCGTGAGCCACCATGCCTGGCCTATTTTTTTTTTTTTTAAGATGGGGTTTCATCATGATGACCAGGCTGGTCTTGAACTCCTGACCTCAGGTGATCCACCCACCTCGGCCTCCCAAAGTGCTAGGATTACAGGCATGAGCCACCTCACCCAGCTTTTATTTATTTATTTTTAAATAGAGATGGGGTCTCGTTTTGTTGCCCAGGCTGGTCTTTAACTTCTGGGCTCAAGCAGTCCTCCCCCATCCCAAAGTCCTGGGATTATAGGCATGAGCCACTGTGCCTGGCCTGTTAATACTCACATAAAAATGCCCCTTTGGTAAAACTTGAAACTCATTCATAATGGCCAGCTTTGATCACAGAGAATTAAGAGGTAGTTTTGACAGAATATCCTTGAAAATTTCCATTTTGGGGGTATATTTTTGAGATGGCATCTCACTCTGTCACCCAGGCTAGAGTGCAGTGGCGTGATCATAGCTCACTGCAGCCTTGACCTTTTGGGTTCAAGGGATCCTTCCATCTCAGCCTCCTGAGGAGCTGGAACAACAGTGCCACCATACTCAGCTACTTTTAAAAATTTTTTGTAGAGACAAGATCTCACTGTGTTGCTTAGGCTAGTCAAAGATTCCATTTTTTTTTGAGACGAAGTTTCACTCTTGTTACCCAGGCTGGAGTGCAATGGGGTGATCTCGGCTCACCGCAACCTCCGCCTCCTGGGTTCAGGCAATTCTCCTGCCTCAGCCTCCTGAGTGGCTGGGATTACAGGCATGCGCCACCATGCCCAGCTATTTTTTTTGTATTTTTAATAGAGATGGGGTTTCACCATGTTGACCAGGATGGTCTCGATCTTTTGACCTCGTGATCCAACCACCTCGGCCTCCCAAAGTACTGGGATTACAGGCTTGAGCCACCGTGCCCGGCCCAAGATTCCATTTTTATGACTTTAGGCATTTTGAAAAAAATCACATGTCATTTATTCAGGGGTTTCCACATGGCAGGCACCATATTAAATATTTAGAATTTTTCCTCATTAAAACCTATAAGGTTGATGGTGCTGTTCACATTTTATGTTTTTGGGGTTTTGTTTTTTAGAGTCAGGGTCTTGCTCTGTCACTGAGGCCATAGTGCAGTGGTGCAGTCATAGCTCATTGCAAACTCAAACTCCTGGGCTCTTGCTTTAGCTTCCTAAAATGTTGGGATTATAGGCGTGATCCACTGAGACTGGCCTGTTCACATTTTAAAGATAAAGAAACTAAGTCTTAGAGAAGTAAAGGATTTGCCTCAGGTCAGCTAGCAGTTAAGAAACAGAAGTGGGCCTCAGTGACTCACACCTGTAATCCCAGCACTTTGGGAGGCCAAGGTGGGTGGATCACCTGAGGTCAGGAGTTCAAGACCAGCCTGGCCAACATGGTGTAACCCCATCTGTACTAAAAATACAAACTAATACAAATACAAACTAGCCAGGCATGGTGGTGGGCATCTGTAATCACAGCTACTTGGGAGGCTGAGGCAAGAGAATCACTTGAACCCAGGAGGTGGAGGTTGCAGTGAGCCAAGACCATGCCGTTGTACTCCAGCCTGGGCGACAAAGTGAGACTCTGTCTTAAAAAAACACACACACACACACACACACACACACACACACACACACACAAAACAAAAAAAAAACAGAAGTGAGTCCAGGTGTTCTTGACTGTAGAGTCCAGTGCTCTTGACCACAGTATAAGCTGCCCCTTTCCCAGTTTCTACTTCTTGAAAACTTGCTTTGCTTCTGCTTCCCCAGAGAACATCTGGTGTTAGTAGACTGAGTTTATCATTTCTCCTCCAGAATACAGGCTGTTAGCAGGGGACCCTCTTGCACTGCATCCTGGCATCCAGATCTATGAAATGTCAGTTTATGTTGTATGTTACTCTGCTGTTGAGTGTTTTGATTTTTTAAAGATAATATACTGCATATTTATTTACCCACACATAGCTTTTCAAACACTCCATCAAATTCCTTTCATTTTTCAGTAATTTTCTAGCATTGTAGTCCTTTTTTCCTGATCCGATCCATTAGAACAAATTCAGTTGTGAGCTAACAGGAAATACTGAACTTTTTGCTGTTATAACTTAGTAGCAATATTTCTTCTATGACTTGTATAATCACATTAGAATTTGCTCATATAATTCTAAAAGGTCTCAGAATAGCCAGGGAGGGTATGGGAGATGTGCCCAGGATAGATAAGATTATTGTATATAAAAGGAAAGATGGAGATGTAGCTGGACTAAACAGCCCCCCTCAATGTTTACCTCCTTTGGTATAGGTCTATGGATGGCCTGCTGAATGCCCGTAGGAGGAATGCCCATGTGCCCCTTTGGAACTATGCAGTGCTGCGTGGCCAGGTACAGCATTTTTGGACAGAGGGAGGAGCTCCTTGACAGCTACTGTGGTCAGCATGGTCATCCCACTGCCAGACTATACTCTCCGCTGCCTCCCTGGATCTTCTCTTTTTACCCTTTGCTGGAAAGCTAGGCTGGCTTTCTCATTTTTTCCAATCCCTTAATCTGTGAATTCTCTCATTTGTCATGGAAAGACTAGAGCTTTGTCCCTTCTAGATTGAAATCCTCATGACAAAGAGACAGGATTAAGTCTGTGCTTTCTGACTTCTTCCTTGGTGCCTGACACTGTGCTTGGCATTGGTTGGATTTCAGTAAATGCTGGTTGGATGAGTGAATTTCTGAGATGAATGAGTAGAAGACAGAGTCTGTTCTTCCCTGGGCCCTGGACTCAGATCAACATTTATTTTATTCATTAAAAAATAGATAAGTAGATTATTTGGGCCAAGAATTGTAAGCTAGGAGCATGGATTCAAGTGGTCCTAACTATATGCTCCTTATTGTATTCTTGCCTATCTGTAGAAAAGATTCTTTTTTTGTTTGAACTTTGTGTTACATTTTGTTTTCAGATCTTCATTGTGTACTTCATCGCGGGTGTGAAAAAGCTGGATGCAGACTGGGTTGAAGGCTATTCCATGGACTATTTGTCCCGGCACTGGCTCTTCAGTCCCTTCAAGTGAGTGGCAGTCAGGGTGGAGTCCTCTTGGAGGCATGGGTATAGAGCAGGTGATTCATCTCTCTCAGTAATGGCGGCTGTTCCTACTTTGCCTGAATTTGCCACGTGCCTTCCTTTGTCCGCTCATCTCCCTATTCAGCAGAAGCAGACAGTGGTATCAAAAGACTGAGCCCTAGCTGCTCTTAGGAGGTATATGGTATAGACGGGCAAGAAAGGAAAACAAATTTAAAAAGGTAAGGAAAGAGCCAGAACTGGCTGACTTGGTGAGTGAGCCAGTGCCCCCAGCAACTCCCTTCAGTGGTGCCTGTGTCCTTGCCTTGCCACTCTAGCCTCCTGTCAGACCACTGCAGCTGGTATACTGAGAAGATGGGCACTGACTCTTCAGGCTCTGACAAAAAACATTATAACCGCTTCCACAAAATAATGGGTCGCCTCTCTGATTTCTGTTTTCTTCCCATTTCTTCTTTACTCTTGTTTTACTTTCTTTCTTCTTCCCTGTTATTTTCCAGTTCCTGAAGTTTGACTTCATTATTATGTTAGCCAAGCATTCACCTTTTAAAGTTTCCTCTCACTCATGACCTCCATGGGGAACCTGCTTCTACAACACACACACATCTCAGTGAAATTTTGTCCTAGGAGATCTGCCCTTGCTTATTACATAGGATATGGTGAAAAACATTGAACACCTAAAGTGTTTGAAAATATAGAGGGGCTGGGCATGGTGGCTCATGCCTGTAATCCTGGCACTTTGCGATGCTGGGGTGGGAGGATTGGTTGAGCCCAGGAGTTCAAGACCAGTCTGAGCAACATAAGACACTTTCTCTACAAAAAAAATTTTAAAAAACAGCTAGGTCTGGTGGCATGTTCCTGTGGTCTCAGCTACTTGGGAGGCTGAGGCAGGAGGATTGCTTGAGCCCAGGAGTTTGAGGCTCCAGTGAGCCTTGATCATGCCACTGCCTTCCAGCATGGGTGATAGGGCAAAACTTTGTGTCAAAAAAAAAAAGCCACCTAGAGGGGTGTCTTCATGGGTGGATTATGTACCTTGGGCATCTACCTAGCCACTGGAGTAGCCAAGGCACATTCGTGCTATGAGTGTGCTTTGACTGCTGGGTTCTCCAGTGGACTGGTGCTTGAACTTTTTCCTTGTGTTTGCAGACTGTTGTTGTCCGAGGAGCTGACTAGCCTGCTGGTTGTGCACTGGGGCGGGCTGCTGCTTGACCTCTCAGCTGGTTTCCTGCTCTTTTTTGATGCCTCAAGATCCATTGGCCTCTTCTTTGTGTCCTACTTCCACTGCATGAATTCCCAGCTTTTCAGCATTGGTCAGTACCTGTAGCCTGGTAGGAAACAGGAACCATAGTTTTGCAGGAAGGGACTAGCCAGAGGCATTGATTGGGAGTGGGAGAGGGTGGTGTGAGCAGGAGCTAAATTGATCCCAGGGCAGTCACTATGAAGTAGGAATAAATGGGGATAAGAGGATTGGGCTTCTAGGCTCAGTGTGTCATATGGTAAGGAATCTCCAGGAAGAACAAGTATCTTATCACTTTCCGGACAGGCATGGTGGCTTACACCTGTAATCCCAGCACTTTGGGAGGCTGAGGCAGGTGGATCACCTGGGGTCAGGAGTTCGAGACCAGCCTGGCCAACATGGTGAAACCTGTCTCTACTAAAAATACAAAATTAGCTGAGCACAGTGGCACATGCTTGTAATCCCAGCTACTTGAGAGACTGAGGCAGGAGAATCACTTGAACCCAGGAGGTGGAGGCTCAAGCTGAGATCGCATCACTGCACTCCAGCCTAGGCAACAGAGTGAGATTCCATCTCAAAAAAAAAAAAAAAAAAAACTTTCCTTTTTAGTGGAACACCTGGGAGAAGTCACCTAAGGGAACAGGGTTGAAGAGGTCCAACCAGACTTCTGAAATATGTATTTTCTCCCTGCGTTTCTAGGTATGTTCTCCTATGTCATGCTAGCCAGCAGCCCTCTCTTCTGCTCCCCTGAGTGGCCTCGGAAGCTGGTGTCCCATTGCCCCCAAAGGTTGCAAGAACTGCTGCCCCTCAAGGCAGCCCCTCAGCCCAGTGTTTCCTGTGTGTATAAGAGGAGCCGGGCCAAAGGTGGCCAGAAGCCAGGGCTGCGCCATCAGCTGGGAGCTGCCTTCACCCTGCTGTACCTCCTGGAGCAGCTATTCCTGCCCTATTCTCATTTCCTCACCCAGGTTTGTAAGGGCTGTGGAGTATATGGCAAAGGCTGGACTTAGAAAGGAACAGATGACAACAATTGGGAAAGAATGGGGCTGGTTTTGCAGTCCCTTCCGGGTTAGTGTGAGAAGCATTGAGCTGATGATTCCTCTCTGCCTTGCTTTCGTAGGGCTACAACAACTGGACAAATGGGCTGTATGGTTATTCCTGGGACATGATGGTGCACTCCCGCTCCCACCAGCATGTGAAGATCACCTACCGTGATGGCCGCACCGGTGAACTGGGCTATCTTAACCCTGGGGTGAGACACCTGATGCTGACAATTTAGTGTTCTTCAGAGCCCCCTTGTGCTTTGGGGTCTGGTTTTGTCTTAAACACACCATAAAGCAAAACAAATTTGAGTTTGCTCTGCTTTTTCTCAAGAGCCAGAATGAACTATCTTTTGTGTGGGTTGAGTTAGGGCAGTGTCATTCATTTTCTTGAACTGAGATTAGATTTAGGAAAAGTAAGCACCACTAGCCCAGCAAGAAAAAATTCATTCCCAAAGGCAAGTTCCATGTTTTCCTAGCCAGAATGGACAGCAGGCAGGGATCTCCTTGTGCCACTGGCAGCGCATGACCTGTCTTGGAGGTTGATAATAATGAGGTGGGACTAATGTGGGGGTTTGGGGCAGGTATTCACACAGAGCCGGCGATGGAAGGATCACGCAGACATGCTGAAGCAATATGCCACTTGCCTGAGCCGCCTGCTTCCCAAGTATAATGTCACTGAGCCCCAGATCTACTTTGATATTTGGGTCTCCATCAATGACCGCTTCCAGCAGAGGTGGGCAAGGGGAGCAGAGAGTGGGAAAAAATGAAGCACAATTCTTTTTACCAAGATAAACAGCCCTTGCTCCCTGGTGTTTTCTTGCTTAAAAGGCTGTCCTTCCTCTAGTGCATGTCCCCATTGATCTGGTTGTGGGCATAGCTGGTTGCTTCCAGCAGGGGGCACCATCATCCAGGAGAAAAGTGAGTTGACTTTTTTTTTTAGACACTGTTAACACAGTGCCTTCTCAGGTAGCCACTAACCTCTGTTATTCCCAGTGCTCCAGATCTCTTCTGCCTTCTCTCTCTGCCCTGGACTGGCAATAACATGCCAACACAAGCCATTTCTTCTACCTCTATTCCCTCTCATTCGGAATAATGATGAAAGGGACAGAACCGGAAGTTCTGGTGGGTGGGTGACTGTGGTGTCCTTAGAACATGGTTTTCTTTCCTAAGGATTTTTGACCCTCGTGTGGACATTGTGCAGGCCACTTGGTCCCCCTTTCAGCGCACATCCTGGGTGCAACCACTCTTGATGGACCTGTCTCCTTGGAGGGCCAAGTTACAGGAAATCAAGAGCAGCCTGGACAACCACACTGAGGTGGTCTTCATTGCAGATTTCCCTGGTATGGAGGAAAGTGAGGAGAGGCTTTGCTGTCTTTCCTTCTGGCCGCCTTGGCCAGGGACATTCCATGTGGTGGGAGGGGAGAAGGGAATGTTTTTGAAACCTAAGGGGATGATGGTGGTAAAGGTGTGTTGTCTCTGTTCTGGCTGGGAGTGAGTTCACTCTACCGTGGGGTGGGATGATGAATGCTGTTGGTCTGGCAGGACTGCACTTGGAGAATTTTGTGAGTGAAGACCTGGGCAACACTAGCATCCAGCTGCTGCAGGGGGAAGTGACTGTGGAGCTGGTGGCAGAACAGAAGAACCAGACTCTTCAAGAGGGAGAAAAAATGCAGGTATTTTTCTGGGATTAACAGCAGAAAGAGTTGAGTATGGTGGCTCACACCAATAATCCCAGCTACTTAGGAGGCTGAGGCAGGAAGCCAGGGATTTACAGGCAGCCTGAGCAACATAGTGAGACCCCATCTTTAACAATTTAAAAAATAATGGCAGAAAGCTTAGATGAGCAAGGTGCATTTATTATAGACTGAAAATATTTTACCCTAGCAGTAATGCAGTGGAGCTCAAAACAAACAAACAAACAAACAAACAAACAAGGGTCCCTGGGACTGTGAATAACCTCATCTAGGACTCTAGAGGTTAGTTACTTCCAATTCCAAAACACAATTGAGTAGAAAGAAGCCAAGAGTCATACAGTAGGGAGGCCACAGGCTGGCTAGAGAAAAGCTGGTGAAATTTATCCATTTCTTTTCCCTCATCAGTTGCCTGCTGGTGAGTACCATAAGGTATATACGACATCACCTAGTCCTTCTTGCTACATGTATGTCTATGTCAACACTACAGAGCTTGCACTGGAGCAAGACCTAGCATATCTACAAGAATTAAAGGAAAAGGTGGAGAATGGAAGTGGTAAGTATATGAACATTGGCTGAGATAGCCCCTGGTTTCAAGAAGTCAGGGTTATGAATGAGGTTCTAGCCATTCAAGAATGAAGTCTCTAGCTGGCAGAAGGGGAGTTCTAAGGGGAGAGAGTGATCCATCTCAGTGATTCCTTTTTTTTTCTGTCTTCCGAGCAGAAACAGGACCTCTACCCCCAGAGCTGCAGCCTCTGTTGGAAGGGGAAGTTAAAGGGGGCCCAGAGCCAACACCTCTGGTTCAGACCTTTCTTAGACGCCAACAAAGGCTCCAGGAGATTGAACGCCGGCGAAATACTCCTTTCCATGAGCGATTCTTCCGCTTCTTGTTGCGAAAGCTCTATGTCTTTCGCCGCAGGTCAGTTCACCACCACATTTGTCATTGCCATCATATGTTGGCAAGCTTGCTAACTTTCCTCTGGGGAGGGTAACACTAAAGACTCTTATACAAGAAAGAACAGTTTAGCTCTAGATATCTTTTCCTGCCATTCTTCTCCCTAATTTACTGGAAGAATAAGTGGCCATCAGTAAGTGGCCTATATCTGATGGCATGCTTTCTTGTTCTGCCTCAGCTTATCTCCAGCCTCTCTGTGGGCTGCTCCTACCCTATCCTAGAATCCTCTACCAGATTGTATAAAGAGTAGGGTATCCGGCTGGGCATGGTGTCTCATGCCTGTAATCCCAGCACTTTGGGATGCTGAGGCGGGCAGATCACTTGAGGTCAGGAGTTCAAGACCACCTTGACCAACATGGAGAAACCTCATCTCTACTAAAAATACAAAATTAGCTGGGCATGGTGTCGCATGCCCGTAATCTCAGCTACTCGGAAGGCAGAGGCAGGAGAATCGCTTGAACTCAGGAGGCAGGGGTTGCGGTGAGCCAAGCTGGCACCATTTCACTACAGCCTGGGCAATAGGAGTGAAACTCCATCTCAAAAAAAAAAAAAAGAGTGGGGTACCCTTCCCACTGGGACATAGAGGGTCACTTGTGGGGAGATGACCATATATGCCTGTGTGGGAGGAACGAGGACCAGGTGCCTTATAAGCGCTTTAGCTGAAATTCTAATGTTGACACAGCAGTTTGAACTGAGTTGGCTTTTTCCTGTTTTTCAGCTTCCTGATGACTTGTATCTCACTTCGAAATCTGATATTAGGCCGCCCTTCCCTGGAGCAGCTGGCCCAGGAGGTGACTTATGCAAACTGGAGACCCTTTGAGCCAGTTGGAGAACTGAGTTCCTCAAACATGGATTCTTCACATCCTAATCCTCCTGAGTCAAATCCTGATCCTGTCCATTCAGAGCTCTGAAGGGGGCCAGATGTTGGATGTAGATGGAGAAGCGGGTGGCCACAGACCCATTCTATATGATGGACATTTATTTGAAAATAATTCTCAAAATTTTTTTACTTTTTTTTGGTCTAAAGCTCTTTTTAATTCAGAGATGATAACTTAGAGGAACCAAGAAAATAAAGCAAGTAAGATTAAACAACTCAAGATTGAGAGGCCAGGAGGTTAGAAGCAATGTGAAACTGCCCTCCTAAGATAAGATGGTAAGAGTAAGTTTAAAGTGGCTCTTTGGGGGCTAGGCGTGGTGGCCTATACCTGTAGTCCCAGCACTTTGGAAGGCTGAGTGGGGCTGATCACTTGAGGCCAGGAGTTCGAAACCAGCCTGGCCAACATGGCAAAACCGATTTCTACTAAAAATCCAAAAGTTAGCCGGACATGGTGGTGGGAGCCTGTAATCCAGCTACTCAGAAGACTGAGGCGTGAGAATCACTTGGGCCCAGGAGGCAGAGGTTGCAGTGAGATAAGATGGAGCCACACTGCACTCTTGCCTGGACGACAGAGAACACTCCATCTCAATAATAAAGTGGCTCTTTGGGGAAAGCAATTTAATGTACCACGATGAAAATAATAGCTAACTGTTCCTGAGTGTTTGCTATGTGCTAGCCACCATGTGAGCAATGTTTCCTGCGTTACCACATAAGGCTGAGAGAGGCTGAAAATAATTTCCCCAAAGACATACAGCTAGTGAGGGATGGACTGATGAATTGACTTAAGGTCCTGCACCCTGCCACTTGTAATTTTAAATCACTGATAAATCTGAAATAATGTAGCTTAAAATGTTTCTTCTTAATCAGAAGTATGACTTGATGGTGGTCAGGTTGTAAATGCACACAAAGTAATTTATCTTCATTGCAATTTTGGTTTCTTCTTTGTTCCTATTATCTATATACACACAGTAAGTTTTTCACTAGCAGTTATGAGAGTAGTAGCAGCATCAAAATGAAATAAGGAAATCTAGATGATTGATAGATTTTCTCTAAAAATAAGCTTATTATTTGGTATTATTCTAGCCTTTAGTGAGCAGATGGGGAGGTCAAGTAAGAGTTAACCAAACTTAGGGATTAGGAAGTGCCTACAGACACTTTATAGGTTTGGGTGTACAAGGGTGATTCAGGAAGCTCCTCAGTTCAGTGAAAATTCAAAGGTTTGGCACTGAGCTAGAAGCTGAGAATGCAGGGTTATAAAAAAGGATCCCTGCTTTGGGAGCTCATGGTCTTGTAGCAGAGACCAGTGGTAAATTGGCAGTTTCAGTAACTTCTCTTTTTGGAGGTTTCTCTTCCCATTCTCTCCCTCTCTCCACCTTGGACAGTGTTCCCAGGGTTTCTTTTTTTTTTTTTTTTGAGACGGAGTTTCGCTCTTGTTACCCAGGCTGGAGTGCAATGGCACGATCTCGGCTCACCGCAACCTCCGCCTCCTGGGTTCAAGCAATTCTCCTGCCTCAGCCTCCCGAGTAGCTGAGACTACAGGCGCACGCCACCATGCCCAGCTAATTTTTGTATTTTTAGTAGAGACAGGGTTTCACCTTGTTGACCAGGATGGTATCGATCTCTTGACCTCGTGATCCACCCGCCTTGGCCTCCCAAAGTGCTGGGAGTATAGGCGTGAGCCACTGCGCCCGGCCCCCCAGGGTTCTTTCCTGAGCAACTGCCTTTTGACTATACATGCTGCTGCTGATTATGGCTACTCCAAAATTTCCAGTGATGCTAGATTTCTTTCCTGTGTGTCCTAGACTTATAGGTGTAAGTGATTTCACACAGGGCTGTCAAGCTCAGTTCATCCTAAACTTACATTCATCCCCAACTCAGTCTTGCTTATTTTTTATTGAATGGCTCTGCTCTATACCTTAACCAAGCTGTTATCAGTAGGTCATCAGCCTTGACTCTTCCCTTTTCCTTACATTTCTTATAGTTGCCAAGTCCCATTAATTTTACCTCCTGGATATCTCTTGAATCTATTTTTTTTTTTTTTTTAATTGAATCTTGCTGTCGCCCAGGCTGGAGTGCAGTGGCGAGATCTCAGCTCACTGCAACCTCCGCCTCTAAAGTTCAAGCTTTGAATCTTTGTAAAGACAGGGTTTCACTCTTATCACCCAGGCTGGATGGAGTTCAATGGTGCAATATTGGCTTACTGCAGCCTCAGCCTCCCATGTAGCTGGGACTACAGGTGTATTTTTAGTAGAGACGGGGTTTCACCATGTTGGCCAGGCTGGTCTCAAATTCCTGACCTAAAGTGATCCACCCGCCTTGGCCTCCCAAAGTGCTGGGATTACTAGGTGTGAGCCTAGTAGGCTAGGTGTGAGCCATAGAGCCCAGCCAAATCTGTTTTTATCACTACGTAGATCTGTCAACCTTTATATTAGCATCTAATTAGGGATAGGCCAGGACAAGGAGTTGTCAAGCAGATTGGGCCCCCTTGCGCTGCGGAGGCCAAGTGAGGTTTGGTGGAAAATCCCTTATTCATTCAAGGTATTCTATGGGCAAGCAATGGCTATGACACAGGGTCCCCTGATTATTTTGTAAGATTGGGGGTGGGGGCCGGGTGAGGTGTCTCACGCCTATAATCTCAGCACTTTGGCAGGTGGAGATGGGCGGATCACAAGGTCAGGAGATTGAGACCATCCTGGCCAACATGGCAAAACCCCGTCTCTACTAAAAATACAAAATTAGCTGGGTGTGGTGGCGTGCAAAGGTAGTTCCAGCTATTTGGGAGGCTGATGCAGGAGAATCGCTTGATTGCAGTGAGCTGAGATCACACCACTGCACTCCAGCCTGGGCAACAGAGTGAAAATGTCTTTTAAAAAAAAAAAAGGCCAGGCCTGCTGGCTCACACCTGTAACCCCAGCACTTTGGGAGGCTGAGGTGGGTGGATCACCTGAGGTAAGAGTTCAAGACCAGCCTGACTGACATGGGAAAAACCCTGTCTCTACTAAAAATACAAAATTAGCCGGGCATGGTGGTGTAAATGCACAAAAAGTAATTTATCTTCATGCGTATAATCCCAACTAGTCAGCGGGCCGAGGCAGGAGAATCTCTTGAACCCAGGAGGTGGAGGTTGCAGTGAGCCAAGATTGTGCCATTGCACTCCAGCCTGGCAACAGAGTGAAACTCCTTCTCAAAAAAAGAGTAAAATAAGAATGGGGGTGGGAGTCACACTGATTTTCAATCCTTTTGTGGATCTTTTCTCATAGTAACACAATAGAAGATACCTTGGCACTGTGTTTGCCAAACTCACTGTACCTACTTGACTGGTAACAAAAGTCCCAAGAGTTCCTTGGGAGGAGACTCTTGCAAAAGTATTTTTCTTAATATGGACAAGGATAATGCCTTCCTCAAACTGTTAGTATAACTACCACCTCTGACCAGTTTTTCCAAGGAAATTGTTGGGATATGTGAGGTGGAAAGAATAAGTGATTATGTAAATCCTGGTAATAAAAGCTGTTCAGTGGGGAAGAGTTGGGTTGCAACTGTAGCCAATCTAAAAATGGGCTAAGGGCCTTTTATCCAAAAGGCTTTAGTATTCATCGTCCTCATTCTACCCTGAGCATTTGAATATTTGCCCCTGATGGGTATCCATCCCCTTTGAAACTTTTTAGAAAGGCGGGTTATATAGACTTTTCAACCTAAATAAAACATTCCCTTAAGTCATAGTGATGCTTTGATTCTTAACTATTTATAATCACCCTTATTCCTTGTTATGGTTTCACTCCTTTGGCTCTGTTGAGTGGCCTGGTTAATGTTCATCCTCCACCTTCATTACCTTTAAGATACTTTTTTCCCCCTAGGCTAGGCAGAACAATACTATATTCCCCAAGCTCCTTGAAGACTGGGGACTCTTCATTTACTCAGCAAATACTAAACATAACCTTAAAGCAGTTATTTTTTGAAAACTTCTCTGATGCTATTCTACCAACTTAGAGGCATCTATTGATGCTCATTACCCTAATTTAGCCAGTATGTTTATCTGCAATGTATTGGCATCTAAAAACTCCCTATGAAACTGCCAGACTTGTTCTGGAGCATTTCAATATGCAAAATTCAGGTTCTCAAGTTGGAACAAGGCTAACTGATAAATCTGCATAGGATTTAACCTTACCCTCCCCCTACTTCCCAACATATTTTGAGATGGAGTCTCACTTCGTTGCCCAGGTTGGAGTGCAGTGGTGGTGCTATCTCAGCTTACTGCAACCTCCGCCTCCCAGGTTCAAGCAACTCTTGCCTAAGCCTCCCTAGTAGTTGAGATTACAGGCACCTGCCACCACACCCAGCCTAGATTTCCAAGTTTTTTTTTTTGAGACGGAGTTTCACTCGTAACCCAGGATGGAGTGCAATGGCACGATCGGGGCTCACCGCAACCTCCGCCTCCTGGGTTCAGGCATGCCCAGCTAATTTTTTATATTTTTAGTAGAGACAGGGTTTCACCATGTTGACCAGGATGGACTTCATCTCTTGACCTCGCCATCCACCCTTCTCGGCCTCCCAAAGTGCTGGGATTACAGGTGTGAGCCATGGCACCCGGTCAATGATTTCCAAGCTTTTAAGCCTCCATGCTAACAGGTGCAAGCATTTTTTGCTTTACATTTGTAAAACAAGAGTAAAAAGCTGGACCACCATTCAGATGCCTCAAGAAATGTATTCCAAGTGGCTACTGTCTATTTATGTAACTCCTAGGTTCAAGACCAGCATGGTCTATGGATTTTCTACACAACCTGTGAAATGAAATTAAGCCTTTGCAAATTTATAGCATTTTTACTGTAATAAATTTCATTTGTATATATATCTCTGCAAGATAGACTAGAAATCACATTTTATAACTTCCCAAATGGAATGAAACTACAGCCCTTAACACCTAAGTTCATTATTTTAATAAAATGTATGTAGATTAGGCTTAAATTGCCAGGACTGAATGGACAGTACTTCTTCCAGACTAATCCCTTTAGTGGTTTTTATATCTTCAATGGTTTGAAGCCCTGAATCTTAGTTGAAAACTCAGAAATGCCATTGAACGGCTGCTGCATTAAGGACACATGATATCGGCCTGCGTCAACCAGGAGTATCAAATCTTGCTTTTACTGCATTGTAAGCCTTTAAATGCCTACAGTGGGTCTAGGGATTGAGGTGATTTTCCTAAATTATGGCTAAGATTACAATTCAGGGTTAAAGGTACACATACAATATCCTCAGGTCATATATCATTAAGATGCGGAGTCTCAGTCACCCAGGCTACAGTACAGTGGCTTGATAATGGTTCACTACAGCCTCCAACTCCTATGTTTAAGTGATCCTACTTCAGCCTTCAGAAGTGTTGGAATTATGGGGCATGTACTATCATACGTGGGGCCCAAAGCACTTTTAACAATAATGAAAAACAAGACACAGTTAAGGTAGAACCTAGCATTTTATTTAGATCTTCATTAAACTGTTGGAATTGAGAACCAGACATACGTAATAAACCTCCAAAAATAGATCCTGAAAGGCACTTTCTGCTTAGGGCAAGTGGTCATGGAATAAGCATGTAAACAAGCTGGCTTCTCTGTACCACACCAGCCAAGTCAGCTTTCTCCATGGCCAGCCGCACCAGCTCTGCCCTCCCTTCTGTTAACACCAGCCAGACCCCCTGTAGGTCTAACCCAAGGTTTTTCTGTAGGACACCTTGGCCTACCTGGGAATGCTGGAAACATGTTAAAGGAATCATGGTGTTGAGAGAGAAAAAAAAATCTTTTAAAAGCTGCCATCTGAGGTGATGGCTTCTCTGTACTTACGCCATACCCCAGAATACAATAAATAAGCAATTAGAAAACGTTCAAGTATGAAGGGATTTTCTCCTCCCCGCCAAAAGCACTGCTCTCTGAAGGAAGCTGGTTTCTCTGTAGCTACACCAGCTGTTCAGAAAGCTCATTGGACCTGGTTTTGAAAATAAAACAAAGTTAAAACCCTGGGAGGAGTTATTGTGCAGTGTGGAGTACTCAGGCTTTCTTATAAAGAAAAAAAAAAAGTTATCTGGTACCAAAGTGTGCAACCTACAGACCCTCAGGTACTGCCCTGTGACTTCTCTGTATGACATCACAAGGCTGCCAAGTGCCTGTTTTTTCTAGAACTAGGAGTTGGTGAGGTTTGGCTAGTGCTGAAACCATGCATAGGATTGGTTTACTAAATTAAAACCTTATTACGTACGTCCTCCAAAAGACAGCTGAAAGTGGAGAGATTTTGATTTGGTGCTGTTAGAGGTGGCAATTAAGAGCATAAGCACCAGGGAGATGGTTTAATGGTAACTGCCTTTTTTTGATGTCAGGCTAGAGCTCCAACTGGGAACTTGCGTTACATGCAAGATTGATTGGATAGGGAACACTCCCTGACAAAGAGCTACATAATTAGAAATGGATCAAGTTATAGGGAGGATAAGGGGTAGGCTTCACATTCATAATAGAGCTCAAGACATTACAAATTCATGCTGACAGGGCTGTGGCATTGCCAGACAGAGGCTATAAGTGGAACTACAAGTACTTTACGTGCACATTACAAGGACATTTTCAGCATCTGGTGGGAAAGTCAATGCAATTAGGACTTTGGAGCGTTGGGTGATAGGGCACAAAGGTTCAATTTCAAAGCATTATTTACTACAGTGTTGTTTCTAGGCAGTTACATGGATCACCTATGCTCACTAAATTCATTATAATGGTGAACAAAACACCTAGGGACAGAATAGCAAGCCCAACTTACAGTCCCCCACAAAAGCTAAAATTCATGTCATTGAGTAGAGTGACTGCAACTGTCAGGAGCTCAAAGAGGACAGAAAAATTTAGGAAGGAGGGCCCTTTCCCTCAGAGCTTGAAGGCTTCTCTGTAGCCTACGCCAACAAGTCTGGGGAAAAAAGGCTAACACTTTCAATATTTAAGCTTTTTGGGCACTTCCCATGGGAAGCTGTCCCTACCAAAGTGGCCATAGGCTGCAGTCCTCTGATAAATTGGCTTCTTCAGATCCAGATCCCTGGAATATACAAGTCCGTAACTTAATATGTAGCATTAAATTAAAATAAAGCAAAACAATCAGCAAGACTCATTTTCAAGAGCTCTGGCAAATGAGTTCTCTGGGATATGCTAGGAAAAAAATTTGTGGCAAAAGTGTTACTTCCCTGGTGTCCAAACTCCTTGCACAGTCCTTATTAGTAACTAGTTGTTTTTCCATCCCTGGCTCAACAAATGTGAAAACTTCATTATTCTGAGAAATTTCAATTGTCAAAAAGCTCATCTGAGATCACAGAATACTTACCAAGGTCCCCGCTGCCCACACCCTACCATGGTTTTTACATTGTAACAAACCTTGAGCAACCCACTTTAGATTTCTTAATGTAAACACCCTTAGGTAAGAAGAGCACAAAGCTCAAATATCAAAACTGGAAGATTCTCTAGGGTGGTTAGCCTAAGCCATGGAGCACCGTAATTTAAAATTTCTCAAATAACTAAGGCAGCAGTTCAAAACTGTTCTAGGAATTAAAATATATTCCCATTGGAGAAATCTTCCTTCACATCTTCACCTCCTCAGACTTAAGTATATGTACACATACCCACACCCTCAATACTTGACTAGCAATAGGCTTTACCATCTTTACCTGACAATGACCCCAGGGCGGAGATCGAAATTCTTCTTCACAATCTCTAATAGCTCTCTCTCACTCTTCTGAGAGGTACCATAATGGAAAATGGAGATAGATAATGGATGAGAAACTCCAATAGCATAAGAGACCTAAAAAGGATTCAAATGTCCTAAGAATCAGTGATTGAAAAGACCTCCACACTTGTATAATACATTGGTATGAAACAAGTAGTTAAGTGGATTACTACTAAATACCCTCCCACTTACAAGATGTTAAATCGCTCCTGTTATATAAAAGAGTATATACCTGAACAAGAACCCTCCGGCACAGACCTCCTTTAACAAGGGATTTTGCCACCCAACGAGCAGCATAAGCAGCTGAACGGTCGACCTTGGTATAATCCTTTCCTGAAAAGGCACCTCCTCCATGAGCACCCCAACCGCCATAAGTGTCCACAATGATTTTCCGTCCAGTCAAACCAGCATCACCCTGAAATTACAGGATTTAAGTTACTTTATGCCTAGTGCCTTCCAAGAAGTGGATTAGGCTGCCTATTCTGAATTCACCCGCAAATATCCTCCGACGATTCACATGTAGGTTTCAGAAAGCCTAGAAAAAATGTGGTAGCCAAATTTTTAAGTAACCATCAAAAATCCAGTAAAATGCAACACAATGACATTACCTGAGGCCCGCCAATAACAAATCTGCCACTTGGCTGTAGGTGGTAGATTGTATCCTCATCAAGGTATTTTGCAGGCACAACGGCTTTGATGACTTTCTCCTTTAGGGCATCCCTCATCTCATCAAGACAAACCTCTTCATCATGCTGAACAGATATAACAATTGTGTGGACTCTGATGGGAAGCACAGCACCTCGATCCTGCATATACTGCACAGTAACCTTGAAGACAATACAGATTATCAGAACAGTCTACCAAACAATAGCTTTGTATTCATTTCTCTACCTGAGTTACAATACAGTAAAACAAATGCTTTTTCAGTTGGCTATTATCAAAAGTATGGATCTTCTACACTGATAAAATAAATGAAACAACCAAGTTTTATAATCACTTACTTGAGTTTTAGAATCAGGGCGTAACCAAGGCAAAGTGCCATTACGGCGTAGTTCTGCCAGTTTGGCATTAAGCTTGTGTGCCAAAACAATGGTTAAAGGCATACACTCCTCAGTTTCATCAGTGGCATAGCCAAACATCAAGCCCTAAAGAAGGAAAAGTCATCAATGTGATCAAGCTCCAGAATTTCATGTTAGAAGATTAAAACAGATGCTACACCAAGATACCTGGTCTCCAGCACCAATGTCTTCTTCATTTCTGTCAAGATGAACACCTTGAGCAATATCTGGTGACTGTTGCTCCAAGGCTACCAGCACATTACAAGTTTTGTAGTCAAACCCTATCAGCAAAAAACAACGTCTTGTTTAAGTCATAGAAGTATCTCCTATTTACAGCAATTACTTTGAATTCTAAACACTGAAAAAATCAAATATGCCCAAACCATCAGACCTTTTAGAGAACGAACAGAATAGAGCTTAAGAATATAGTAAAACACAGTGGAATTTAGGATCAGCAGGAACATTCCAGTAGTTTCTTCAAATCTCACTAGCTGCTATCTAGAAAAAATGAGCAGACACAAACCTTTGGAAGAATCATCATATCCAATGTGTTTAACAGCTTCACGAACCACTTTCTGGTAGTCAACAGCAGCTCTGGATGTAATTTCCCCAGCAAGAAGGATCATTCCAGTTTTAGCAACAGTTTCTAATAAAAAGAGATTCAACTCAAGTATCACTTTTATAAAAATAACTTTTAAGCTACCTTTCCACCAGTTGATAAGCAAGCACATTATCAACCTACCACAAGCTACTTTGGCATCAGGATCCTGTTGAAGGTGGGCATCAAGGACAGCATCACTTATCTGGTCACAAATCTTATCTGGAAAACAGAAATTCCTGGGTCAATTTCTTCAAACGAAGAATGTATGTCAAGCTCCCTTCCTGCAACTACTTGCAAATGCTTAATACATCTTAACTCACTGTATAAGCACTTTACCCCTATTATTCAAAGTTTGCATTATAAATCTAACCACCCACCAGAAAGGTGAACCGTTAGTCCAATCTCTTAAAAAAACAGCATGTGCCCTACATCATAATCAGTTCCACAACTGTACCAGACCCCTGTGCACCTGGGGGTCTGGTAGAACTGAGGCCATAGGTAGGCCAGTCTCCCTAATCTTAAGGAGCATTAATTATAATGAGCAACAAGAGAATTCAATTAATTAAAGGAAAGGCAGTCTGTAAAAAACGGCAATTATTTGATTTTGTTAGGAATTGCGCAGGGAACAAAAGCTTAACAGTGTAGAAAATGCTTAAACATATTCCGAATCCTTGTCCAACTTCTCCCTGATGTATCTGTCATTAGAAGGGAGAAGGAACAAATAACCCTCTAAAGTTCATTTGTTTGAATTTTCATAGCCACCCAAAATAGAATCCAAATATAACGTGCAAGTCAGACTAGAGGATCAAGTTTAACAGCTGGTCAAAGTTTTAACAGCCGACCTTCAGCACCTACCAACATCCTGGGTTTTGTCTTCATACCACCAAGTTACTTGTGGGATTTCATCATAGGCACAATAGACTGACCAGACCGTAAAGCCACCAGACTAGATAGCTACTGCGGTCATCCTAAGGGCAGAAACAGCCTAAAGAGCCAAATAATCATCTTTAATAGCCAATATGTTCAGGCTGAGATTTTCAGTTCCTGGAAATAGCTTTACTCTTTCACGTGCCAGTTGATCCCCATGATGGCGGTTGAGCGGACAAAGCCTCAAGCGAAGTAATACCCTGCCTAACGGCAAGTACCAAAGACTTTAAAAGGGAACCCAAAGCAATGGCAGCTCCTAATTCATGCTTCCCATCCTTTTCACATGGGGTCCAAATAAGGACTGCCTTCTCGGACATGAACTATATTTAGTCAGAGGCCGTCACCTTGAAGACAAGGCCATATCCGCCGAAGGGCATGTGCGTATTCTCCAGCGAGTGGTCAAGACCTACCACGGAGGCAGTGCAGCCAGACGATGTCGCGAGGCATAGGCCACCCACACCCCCCTCAAACCGAGCGCCCGGGAGGCCCACTGCTCCCCCTTTCCCAGATGCCACATGCGGCAAACACGTGGTCACCGCTGCAATGCGGAGCGCGCGTTCCCGAGGGCCGGACGCGAGCACGCGAGGCGGGCCGCCCACTCCAGGTTTGTCTGACGGCAGGGCCGGGAGGGGTTAACAGTGCTCTCCCTTCCCGGCCAGAACACACTAGCGGCCGCGGCCCCCGCCCTTCTCGTTTTCTGGAACCTTCCGCATGCTGAGGCGCGCGGCCGAATGGGAGGGGTAGGGTGGAGAGGGGAGAAGAGGAAGGGGAGGGGGAAGAGGAGCGGCGGCCACGGGCCCGGCCTTGGAGACGCCACGAGGAAAGCGCGCGGCCACCCGTCTTCCCACCACCAGACGGAGGAGGACGACCACCAGTCAGCCGCGGCCAGCCGGACCTCGGCGCTGCTCTCCGCCCTGCCCCACGCTTCGCTCCAGGCCGTCCCCTCACCTGGGTGGCCTTCCCCCACCGACTCTGAGGTGAAGAGGAACGTGCCCTCCTCGATGAACGCCTCGTGGAAGCCGTTGAGCTGCCCGTTCATGTTGGTGTTGGTGTCCGTGAGTGGAAGTGGCGTTGAGAAGAACAGCGGCGAGGCGGCGGCTGCGAAATGCGCAAGCAGTGGACAGCGTCCTACTCAGAGCAGGCGGGCGGCGCGGAGCGAACGAGGCAGCGGCCAGCGCGGCCCGCTATTTATAGAGTAGCGCCCGCGCGCGCCCGGCTCGGGTCCCGCCCCTCGGCGCCGCGCGCCAATGCACCACTCGCGCGGGGGTTGGGGAGGAAGGGCAGCGCGCTCCACAGAGGCCGGGCTGAACCATTCTGCGCGGCCGCGGGAGGGGCCGAGACGGCCCGGCCCTTCAGAGACCGTTTAGCCATCTTCAGCAGCTAGAGCCTGGGGAAAGTGCAGATGCGAGGAGGCTGAGAGTTGTGCCCTTCCATGTTCGATGTGGGAGGAAAAGCAACTGGGGCTTGCTGGACTCGCTCCCCTGTGCTGTGACATGGCACCTCCCTTCCGACCGTTGGCTGGGATAGCTGTCCCGGAGGTCGCGTCCCCCGGCGGAGGCGGCGGGAATCGCAGAGGTTTTGTGCTCCTGCTGGGGTCTTTCTGGCCGCCCCGCCTCTAGATGCCTGGTGACAGGGAGCGGGTGGAGGTCGGCCATGTGAAGGTGGCCATCTTGGCCGGCCAGCGAGGGTTCCTCACGGCCTTCCCTCGGCGTTCCCGCCCGGCTCGCTGCCGGCGCCGGGAAATCTGAGGGACGCCGGCCCACCTTCTAGTCGTTTCCTGGTGAATGGCTCTGCTGAAGATGGCCGGAAAGCAGATTAATGAGGGTGTGCCATCGATTTAAACAATCGCCCTCCACCCCGCTCCCCCGCGCTAAAGTTTCTGAGAAACCCCTACCCTTCGTGCTTCGTGGACTTAAAGTGGAGGCTGCGCTCCAGCCTTTCCCCCAGAGAGAAAGGAGGCCGCTCCCAAGGCCGTCCTTGCCCTGTGCCTTCGAAGGGGGGTGGAAATCGATGTCTCAATCCTCTGCTCGGGAGAATATGGAACGAACATTTCTTTTTTGGTGGGTGGGGGCCATTCATTCCCTTGAATGTGCTTGGGCAGATCTCTCGACGGCGTGGAATAGGCTGCTTCATGAAGCTTTCACTTTAAAATGTCCACCTGCGTTTGTCCCAGTTTTGCCCAATAAAGGAATTATAGACAGAGGGAAAAAGAGCAAAACAAAACTTGAGCCGGCAAGGAGTGGGGGTCAGGAACTGATGTCGAGGAGTCCCGTTTGAAGGGAGCCCGCGTTGAGGGCGGGGGTCTCTGCCGCTGGTTCTAGGGCTGGGCCTCGGTGCAGGTCTGGTCAGGGGCTGGTGGCCTGGTGGCCCTGAGCCGAGCGCAGGACAAGAACGCCGGGTTTAATGACGTTCTCAGGGAACGGCCTGCTCTGAGCATGGGATGCCCTTTACGCTGGGGAGGTGAAGGAGACCCCTAGTAACAGCCTCCAGCTGCATACTGCCCGAAGAACGAAGTGCATTCCCAAGAACAGTCCTTGCCGCCGGTGCGGGAGGAAAGGTGGGATTTGCTAAAGGCTCACCGGGAAACAAAGGAAGCCCTTGGGCTGTGCTGGGGGCATCGACAAAGAAGGTAAAGAAAGGGCTCACCCCCAGACTCCCTGACCAAGTTCAGGGTCGCTCAAGCAGGCAGCAAGAAAAGGTTGGACCGCAGAAGAGACGATAGATCATGGTATTTTTATTTGTTGTCTTTTACTTTTCAAGCTAACCCTTGATGGAAAAGTAACTGTATGAGACTATCAGGTTTTTTTTGTTTGTTTGAATGTTACCTCATTTTTTAAAAAAGCAGAATGCCAGTTTATGACAATGAGTAATAAAATTGTCAACTGGAACAAAATGCGTGTGTAGGCTGGTCAGTCCATTATCTCCCAGAAGAAAAATTTGTATGGGAAGCCAGAATATAATTAGGAGGTTATTTTATTAATAGGGAGTCAGAACAAGGGGCGTAAAGTCAATGATTGGCTCATTAAATCCTGATACCCCTGTGCTACCAACTCCATAGTGGGGCTAGGCCTGCCAAGGAGATGAGAATCAGCTGTACATAATCGCTTACCTTACGTCTCTCCCTTGTGAATAGTGTGTAGGTGTAATACGATGGTTGAGTAGGGGTTTGGAGTCACAGCCTCTGTATGCTTCAGTATCCTCATTCTGTAAAATTGGAATATTAGTAGTATATCATAGGATTGTCTCAAGGATTAAAATAGTACAAGTAGAGTCTTTAGCACAGTATCTAGTACATAATTTTTTTAAATGTAAGCTGTAAAAAAATTAGCTATATTTCCTGTGAATTACTTTTCAGTGGCTTTCAATTTCTGTAGGATTCAGACTAAAATCTCTACATACTCTTAAAGGCCCCAGTGTGATTTGGCTGGTACTTCTGCAGCCTTATCTTGTGTCACACTCCCCTTACTGTTTTAGATTTTTTTTTTTTTTTTAGTTAGCAGTTAAATTTATTAATTGCTCAGTATCAAAACAAAGCAGGACACATTTATTTTATATTATTTGTATTGCCCCTTCCTCCCTTCCGCAAATATTTATGAGCACATCTGTGAGGCAGACCCGGGAGCAAATGCTATCACAATCCTGGTCTCTGCCTACTCGGTGCTCTAAATGCAGGGAGATGCCTGGCTAACTCCTTCTTATCCCTCTCACTCCAGCTCAGCTGCCACTTCCTAGATGAAGCCTTCATCTCACAGATTTGTCACAGGGGACTGTGTTTTCTTTCATGGTACTAAGTGCAGTTTAACATTATAGATTTGGTGATTATTTGATGAAAGTCTCCAACTCCCAGTTAGGCTTGTAAGCTCCACAATAATGAAAAGGTGGCCTGTTTTGCACAAGCTTTGTTACTAAATGCTGGGCACACATGAGGTGCTTTAAAATGTTCAAGAGGGAGAGAGAAGAAAGGAAGGGAAGGAAACAAAAGGCAAGTGAATATAAAGATGGCAGAAGGAAGCAGAGAAATGAGAGACTCTGACGATCATGTGAAATCCATGGAAAGAGGTCTTGCGTTGTTTTAGTCATAAGTATTGTAATTAATAAAATTAAGACTTCTTTGCTAACGGGGAAGCACATGGCATCCTGTTCTGACAGGAATAAGATTTCTGATTTCATAGATGAGTGTCCTAAGGGTGAAATAAACCAGGATAATTATTGGTTTATTTCCTGTTTATCATTAATGAATTCATGAAGTGTTGTAAAGCACATAGAAGAAATCTAATCACTGCCTAAAGGCTCCAGATGTCTCAAGCCAGAGAACGTAAATGTAGCAGTAGTCCTACAAAAAAGGCAAAGTTGGGATTGGATAAAAATGATATTTGTGACTTAAACAGCAAATAAAACAACTCCTTATCAGTCTGTCAGTCAGGGAGAGAGTTCCAGTAAGTAAAAGAGAACAGTGTAAGAAACTGTTGATGTGGCAGGAGAAAAGAAGAAGATGACAGTAGGAATAGCAAAGAGCAAGTGAAGGTGTGGAGATTGAGAAGGAGCTCCTAGTCTGTGAGGCTTAAGAGCACCTTCTATGTGAAGACAGGCCAAGAAGAAAGAAATGTAGGCCACATGTCTCCAAATTTGTGCCAGTCCTTTAGGGCCAAAGTTTAGCTATCTCAGATGGCCTCAGAGGCAAGCTAGCTCTAGTGAGATCAGAAACAAGTACTATGTGAACCCCCTCATTATTAGGCTTTTTGAATTTTGTTTTTATTTATATGTTTTTCTCTTTTGATACTTAAAAATCTTTTTACAGTCCCAATAAAAAAGTTCTGAAGGGAAGGACAGATATGGTACAGTGAAGCAGATGCTGAAGGAGATAATAATATGATGACAATAGCTATACTTTATTGTGACAGGCACTGTTGTAATATCCACTCCTCACAACAGCTCTATTTCTCTTCCTGTTTTACACATGAAGAAACTGGCGTGTTATTCGTCCATGTAACACATCAAAACAGTAGTGGAGCTGGGGACTTGAGCCTGATCTGACCTCTAAATTAATTCCCCTTCTTATAGCCAAACAGTAATTACTGCATACTCCCTGAGGTCATTAATATTAACAATTTGGTTTATATCCTTCCATTCCTTTTTTTGTGAACACACACCTATATATCTTACTATTCAGAGAAACATGGATTTTTTTTTCTTAAAAATTTGTATGACTGTCTCTCCAGGATACTATGTAGCGCTGTAAATTATTTTGTTCTCTTTTACTGTGGGAAAATATACACAACATAAAATAAATAGGTAGCTCACCAAGAAGAAAATGCACATTATAATAAACATGAAAAAATGCTCAACCTCGATGATAAATGTGATGTTAATATATATGTTTCTGTCTTTGGTTCCTGGCTCATTACTCCCATAGCCCTTGTTATACAGTCTTTCGTTATAAACGTTGAGTTAGGACTCAGGAGCAGGCCTCCGGAAACAGAATCTCTCTGACTTTCTCCTGCCTCTCTTTCACCTGCCCCAAGGCAGGACTCTAATCTTGCCCTGCTTTCTGATTGTGGGTCATAAGACCCTGATTCCAGACAGGGTCCTGCCCCACACCCTGGGACAAGGAATACTGGGGTCATGAAGCTTCCATAAAAACCCAAGAGGACTGTGTTCAGAGAGCTTCTGGAGATCCGAACATGTGGAGGCTGGCAGGAAAGTGAATAAGAACTCATCCACGTGCCAGGAGGGTGGCACGCCCCAACTCCGTGGGAACAGAAGCTCCTGCACTTGGGACCCTTCCAGACCTTACCCTATGTAACTCTTCATCTGGCTGTTTGTCTGTATGCTTTAAAATAACCAGTAAACATGAGCAAGTGCTTCACTGAATTCTGTGAGCCACTCTAGCCAATTTTTTTTTTTTTTTTTTGAGGCAGAGTTTAACTCTTCCTCCCAGGCTGGAGTGAAGTGATGCAGTCTCAGCTCACTGCAACCTCTCCCCCAAAGTTCAAGTCATTCTCTTGCCTCAGCCTACGAGTAGCTGGGATTATAGGCACCCGCCACCATGCCTGGCTAATTTTTGTATTTTTAGTAGAGATGGGGTTTCGCCACGTTGGCCAGGTTGGTCTTGAACTCCTGACCTTAGGTGATCCACCTGCCTTGGCCTCCCAAAATGCTGGGATTACAGGTGTAAGCCACCGTGCCCGTGCAAATTAATCAGACCTAAAGAGGAGGTGGTGGAAACAACACCTTGAAGCTTGTTGGTGAGAAGTTCCAGAAGCCCAGACTTGTGGCTGATGGGAGAGGGCAGTCTTGTGGGACTGAGCTCTTAATTTGTGGGATCTCTTACTATCCTGGTAGATAGTGTTGGAATGGAATTGAGGGACACCTAGTTGGTGTCTGCCGCAGAATTGATTGTTTGCTTGCTGGTGGGGAGAAGTTTTCACATATTTGGGGGTCACAGAAGTCTTCCGTGTTGATTGTTGCTGTGTTGGTGTGAGAGCAGAGGAAAAACACAGTTTGAGCATTTTTCTGAAATGAAGAAATGCATTAGGGTTGGGCACAGTGGCTCAACCCTATAATCCAAGTATTTTGGGAATCTGAGGTAAGTGGATCCTGTGAGGTCAGGAGTTTGAGACCAGTCTGGCCAACATAGTGAAATCCCCATCTCTACCAAAAAATACAAAAATTAGCTGCATGTGGTGGCACAGGACAGCAGTCTCAGATACTCAGGAGGCTGAGGTGGGAGAATCTCGCAAACCCGGGAGGCAGAGGTGCAGTGAGCCAAGATCACACCACTCACTCCAGCATGGGTGACACGGTGAGACCTTATCTCAAAAAAAAGAGAATAAAAGAAAGAAGGAAGGAGAAAGGGAGGGAGAGTGGGAGGGAAGGAAGGAAGGAATTAGGCTGGGCGCTGTGGCTTATTGCTGTAATCTCAGCACTTTGGGAGGCCAAGGAGGGTAGATCACTAGAGCTTGAGAGTTCAAGACCAGCCTGGGCAACATGGCGAAACCTCATCTGCACCAAAAAATGCAAAAAATTAGTCAGGCATGGTGGTATGTGCCTGTAGCCCCAGCTACTCTGGAGTCTGAGTGGGAGGATTGCTTGAGCCTGGGAGCTGGAGGCTGCAGTGAGCTTAGATTCTACCACTGCACTCCAGCCTGAGCAACAGAGCAAGACCCTGTCGCAATTAAAAAAGAAAAAAAAAATGAATTCATTTGTACAGTGAGTTTGGGAAAAACTAGGGTTGGGAGGTAGGCAGGAGAAAGAATCTAAATAATAAAATGCTGTGTCTCTAGCTTTCCCTTTAGTGTGGCTTCTGGGGGAGCTTTGATTATGTGAATGGTACTTTCCTGAATTTCTAATGGTGCAATTCATGGGGATAGACAGGATCCAAGCAATAGGATTCAGATTTCCCTTTTTCCTCAAGTATGGATGAAGCTCTCTGGATTTAGCGAAGTTTACCTGTGGCCAAAGACAACTGCTCACCAGTGACTCTTGTAAGAGTCACTTACAAGAGTGACTTGTAATGGTGAGACAACTCTCACCATTTCTGTTACCGCTTAGTCCAGCCACTAGTCTGTTCTTTAGAGCCAGGCCTCTTTTCATCTGAATCATCAATATCTTTGTTGGGACAAGGTGAAGCCATTTCTGCTATCATGTAGACTTACCCATTTGCCATCCTCAGCTTTCATCCGAAGTCGGGTGCCATTCCCAACAATCAGTGTATCATTTAGGGATCTTCCTCTTTAGATCCCATCCAACCCTTCTGGTGGGCACATACCCACCTCTTGAAACTGGACTTGGTTTAACCTGCCCTGAACTCAAGGCTGCCCCTGGAAGAGTGCCAGCTTTGTCTTACTGGTACAATTACTTATGTGCTTTTGTTTCCATCTCCAGCTTTGCTTGCTTGGTACCATGGACACCTGAGCCTTTCTGATACATGTTTTCATCTCTGATTCTTCTTTCCTTTGGATCACTGCATTTGGATTCATCTCCCACTAACTGATACCTGATTTGGCCTCAGGATGCTTCTATTTTAAATTGCCTCTACCTCCATAGGCAGCTAAAGGAAGATCCTGCCCCATGCCCTGGGTAATTGAGGATGTTGGGGTAGAAGTATTAAAGAACTCCTGTATCCTTTATCTCTCCTGGCTCCGCTCTATGGGAGGATGCAACCGCCCCCAGGGCAGAAAGTGCTTAAGGACAGAGAATTCTGATTTGGTGGGGTAGTTCGGAACGTGTGCCCCTGCGCTCAACGGTGGTGCCATCACAGTTCACAGAGATATTACCTGCTTGCCAAGGTTGCCATACTTTGATAACTTTTCAGTCTTGTGGCCACCCACTTCTCCAGGAAGTTTAAGTAGTTTGTGTTCTTAAAATCCCACTTAAGCTTTGTGCAGTGGCAGTTAGTAGCCAATGAGGTTTATCCAAGGCACGATTATTGCTAATTGAAAACTTTTCCCAATACCCTGCCATAACAACTTGCAATATAGTCCGCATTGGCAATTTTTGACAGTCTCTACAGAGACTGGAAAAAAAAAATCCCACTTAACTGAAAAAGGCAATCCATGAAGGATAAAAATATTTTGTAAAGAGATTTTTGTTTATCTATACTCTGCAAAGATTAGAAACCAGGTCATGGTCAGTGTTTACTGAAGTTGAGATTCTCTCAGCTGCTGGAGAACAGAGTTCTAGACTTCGTCCCCAAAGTTGGCCTGGAGCGATATCACCCTTTGTGTGCAGTCCTGCAGGATTCATGGCACTCATTACAAAGAAGGTTACCTGGCAGAGTGTTTGCCCAATATGTCCCCCTGGAAGGATCCTTTCCTCTGGGCAGGTTTCTACATTGGTCCCCTCCTTCCAGGATTCCAGCTGGGTTGGAGGTATCAACCTACATATCTTGGATTAGATTATTTGCAGCTAAAACCTGGCAACATTAGATTAACAGATTAGACCTGTTTCTGGAGTCCCTTGACAACTGCAACAGCTAGGATTCAGAGTAGTGGACAACCTTTCTCAGGTAGGTAATCTGGAGGAACAGGTTGTGGTTTCAGTCCTGTCTGGACAGTAGAATCAACTAAAGCACTTTAAATCAACTAATGCCTGGATCCCACCCTGGACCTATTAAATTAGTATTTCTCGGTTTGGGACAGGGCATAGGTATTTTGAAAAATAAACCCACATGATTTAATGAGCAACTGGGGTTGAAAATTACTGGGCTAGCAGTTGTTAACTGAATCAATAGTCATAACCTTATACTTTCAAGAGGCCTATAAGATTCATTTAATGGTCAGGTACTGTGACTCATGCCTGTAATCCCAGCACTTTGGGAAGCTGAGGTGGGTGGATTGCTTAAGGTCAGGAGTTCAAGACCAGCCTGACCAACGTTATAAAACCCCATCTCTACTAAAAATACAAAATTAGCCGGGCGAGATGGTGGGCATCTGTAATCCCAGCTACTCGGGAGCCTGAGGCAGGAGAAGAGCTTGAACCTGGGAGGTGGAGGTTGCAGTGAGTGGAGATCACACCATTATACTTCAGCCTGGGCGACAGAGCAAGACTCTCAAAAAAGAACAAAAAAGATGTATTTAATATATATGATGAAAGTATTTTTCCTTCAGGACCATGGATAGAAGCAGGTGGGTTCTCAAACTTTAATGTATATGTGAATTACCTGGGGATCTCCTTATATGATGCATTTTAGCAAGATTCTCCATTTCGGACTTGCTCCCAGGTGGTCCTCATCCTGCTGGACTATGGACCACACTTTGCGTAGCAAGGTTCTAGACCAGTAGTCTGCAGACTGGGATACAGTATCCCTGGGGCTACATGAAAACTTTCCAAAGTCTGTCCAAACATGGCTAGTTCTAAAGGAATTTCCAGATCTACAATTTCCAATCTCTCATTTCTAATTTCCAGATCTCCAACTTACATGTGAACAATTTAAAAAAACTGATCTGCTGGAGAATGGGCCTGAGATGGAAGAGGATGTTCTCTTCTCTTAATTCCCCTTTCATAGTAGTTCTTTCTTAATGTATTAAAGAAAGGAGAATCAGACCCAGCACAGTGGCTCAGGCCTGTAATCTCAGCACTGGTGGAGGTTGAGGCAGGCAGATCATTTGAGGCCAGGAGTTTAAGACCAGCCTAGCCAAGATGGCAAAACCCCATCTCTACCAAAAATACAAAAATTAGCCAGGCATGATGGCACTTGGCTGTGATCCCAGCTACTCAGGAGGTTGAGGTACAAAAATCACTTGAAACCAGGAGATGGAGGTTGCAGTGAGCCAAGATTGTGCCACTGCACTCCAACCTGGGTGCAGAGCAAGACTCTGTCTCGAAAAAAAAAAAAAAAAAAAAAAACCCATAAAAATTTTAAGCACATCTATCTATTTAGACCCATCGAGAGAAGAGAGTGCTTCAAGAATTCAACCTCAAATTGTTTAGAAACTGATTAGTCTGGATTTGTGTAAAATGATTATAAAAGAGACAACTCAGTGTAGCCCAGGCAGGAACTTCATATGAGGCCAGGTCCAGGTAGCATGTGGAAATACTATCAAAAGTGTAATCACTCTCTGGTCTTAAACAACATGTAGATGCCATTAATCAGATATTTTGCAGGGTTTCTCCAGCCTTGGCACTTTTGACATTTTATGCTGGATAATTGTTGTGGGAGGCTATTCTGTGTGTTATAGGATGTGTAGCAGTATCCCTGGCCTTTCTCCATTAGATATTAGTACCACCCCACACCCACCTTTCCAACTTGTGACAACTGAAAGTGCTCCTGATTGAGAACCAGCAAGATAGGGGTTTTTGCTAATGCTGGAGTTCATAATGCATAGTCCAAATTGCCTGTACCCTGTCTGGAAGGCAGCCTTCCTTTCATTCCCTTTGAGAATTGGAATGAAGTTGTAGTCCCCTAAAAGTCTTACATGATGAAGCCTACAGCCCTGTAGACAGAGTGTAAGGCCCCTGTCTGTGGTCTACTATGGACTTGAGTCTCTGGCTCTGGCAGCAAGTAATCCCACTTGGCTTGGTTTTTGGACACTGGATGCAGGAATGATGTAGGCAAGGAGGGATTGGTGAAGCAGGTTTGAGCCTGCATCACTTCCACTGCCTGGGAGGCAAAGCTGTTGGCAGTATGGAGATGGCCTCCCCACCTGAAAACTGAGAACACCAGCTAACTATTATGTCACACATGTCTGATGGAGTTGAGCTCACGCACCATCCAGGAGCATGGGAAGCATGTGTGTGGCCGTGACTGTGTGTCTATATGGACCTTCATCTTTACTCTAGGGGCAGGACATACTTGAGAATGCTATCATCTGCTCCCCTTGCAGGTGGTCCTGTACCTGGACAGAAAATCACCCTTGTTGGACAAGTATCTGGTTGATAAAATTGCTCAAAACCTGCAAATACACTACACATGGTCCACTGCTATAGTGAAGTGCCAGCTCCCTGTACCCCAGTGACTCATAACTTTTTACATATCTGACAAAAGCTATGGCTCTCCCTAGAAATCACACACATGCACATGCACAAACATTTTATGTATAATTTCTGAAACTCAATCATATATTGCAAGTTAAGAATCCTTGCTAGGGCCAGGCACGGTGGTTCACGGCTGTAATCCCAGCACTTTGGGTGGCCAAGGCGGGCGAATCGTCTGAAGTCAGGAGTTCAGGACCAGCCTGACCAACATGGTGAAAACCTGTCTCTACTAAAAATACAAAAATTAGCTGGACATAATGGGGGCGCCTATAATCCCAGCTACTCTGGAGGCTAAAGCAGGAGAATTGCTTGAACCTGGCAGAGGTTGCAGTGAGACAAGATTATGCCACTGCATTCCAGCCTGGGAGACAGAGTGAGACTCCCTCTCAAAAAAAAAAAAGGTAAAATATACACAATAGACACACATACACCCCAACACATATGTTGTGGATACTGCCACAGTCCCAGCCTAAGCTTCAGTGTCTTGAGATACTCTATATCCAAGGACAATACCTCCTTAGGCATTCCTTTAGTTTGACAATCTTACTTGGAGATTGGACTATACTCATGGTGTCTGCAGTCTGGCTGGGCCTTGAGAACTACCTGTTATAAGTTACCTGATGGGTAGCCCTTGGAGCATGGCCTGTGCTTACAGATTCTGTGCTCTCCCTGGAATCCTGCCCATGCCAGGCCGAATGCTGCCACCAACACTGGCACTGCCAGGCTCTGACCTCTCCCCTTGGCCTCCTGCCATGTTTTTTTTTCCCCAGATGGAGTCTCACTCTTTCACCCAGGCTGGGGTGCAGTGGTGCAATCTTGGCTCACTGCAACCTCTGTCTCCCAGGTTCAAGCAATTATTTTGCCTCAGTCTCCTGAGTAACTAGGATTACAGATGCCTGCCACCATGCCAGGCTAATTTTTGTATTATTTTTAGTAGAGATGGAATTTTGCCATGTTGGCCAGACTGGTCTTGAACTCCTGACCTCAGGTGATTGGCCTGCCTTGGCCTCCCAAAGTGCTAGAAATACAGACGTGAGCCACTATGCCCAGCCCATGATCTTAGTTTGACACCAAAAATGGCTGGGAGCGGTGGCTTATGCCTGTAATCCCAGCACTTTGGGAGGCTGAGGCAGGTGGATCACCTGAGTCAGGAGTTCGAGACCAGCCTGACCAATATGGAGAAACTCTGTCTCTACTAAAAATACAAAATTAGCTGGCTGTGGTGGTGTGTGCCTGTAATCTCAGCTACTTGGGAGGCTGAGGCTGGAGAGTCACTTGAATCTGGGAGGCAGAGGTTGCAGTGAGTTGAGATTGCACCACTGTACTCCAGCCTGGGTGACAGAATGAGACTCTGTCTCAAAATAAAAAATAACAATAATAATAAAAAAGAAATGACACCAAAAACACAATCAACCAAAGAAAGATTAGACAAATTGGACATCATCAAAATTAAAAACTTTTTCTGTGTTAAAGGACACTATCAAGAAAGCGAAAAGACAACCCACACAATGAGAGAAAATGTTGACAAATTCTGAATCCAACAAGTGCTAACAAGGATGTGGAGAACTGGAACACATGTGCCCTGCTGGTGGGGACATAAACTGGTGCAGCCACTTTGGAAAACAGTTCTGTAGTTTCTCAAAAAGTTAAACATAGTTACTATATGACACAACACACCCACTCCTAGGTATATACTCAAGAGAGCTGCAACACATGTTTACACAAAAACTTGTACATAAATGCTCATAGCAACCTTTTTTGTAGTAGTCAAAAGTGGAAGCAACCAAATGTCTATCAACTGATGAGTGGATAAATATAATATGGTATTTCTATACAAAGGAATATTATTTGGCCATAAAAAGGAATAAAGTACTGATACTTGCCATAACATGGATGAATCTTTTTTTGTTTGTTTGTTTTTGAGGCAGAATCTTGCTCTCTTGCCCAGGCTGGACTGCAGTGACATGATCTTGGCTCACTGCAAAACTCTGCCTCCTGGGTTCAAGCAATTCTCCTGCCTCAGCCTCCCAAGTAGCTGGGATTACAGATGCCTGCCACCACACCTGGCTATTTTTTTGTATTTTTAATAGAGATGGGGTTTCACCATGTTGGCCAGGCTGGTCTTGAACTCCTGACCTCCAGTGATCCACCCATCTCAGCCTCCCAAAGTGCTGGGATTACAGGTATGAGCCACTGTGCCTGGCCAACATGAGTGAATCTTTTTTTTTTTCTTTTCTTTTTTGTGTCCTGAGAAAATACATAGATAAATCTTGAAAGCATTATGCTAAGTGAAAGAAATCAGTGACAAAAAACATACACTGTAAAAAAAAATACATTGTATAGTTCAATTTATATGAAATGTCCAGGCTGGGTGCAATAGCTTATCTTGTCATCCCAGAAATTTGGGAGGCCAAGATGGGAGGATCACTTGAGCCCAGGAGTTTGAGACCAGCCTGGGAAACATGTCTCTACAAAAAATACAAAAATTAGCCAGACGTGGTGGCATGCACCTGTAGTACCAGCTACTTGGGAGGCTGAGGTGGGAGGGTCACCTGAGCCTGGGAGGTTGAGGCTGCAGTGAGCTGTGATTGTGCCATGGCACTCCAGCCTGAGTGACAGAGTGAGACCCTGTCTCAAAAAAAAAAAAAAAAAAAAAAGTCTGGAATAGGAAAATCAAATCCATAGAATCAAAAGGTAGATTTGTGGTGCCCAGGGTGGGTGGAAGACGGGAATGGAGAGTAACTGCTAATGGGTATGGAGCTTCTTTTTGGGGAGATAAATATGTTCTGGAATTAGATAGTGATAATGGTTACAAAACTCTATGAATATACTACAAATCACTGATACACATCAAAAGGGTGAGTTTTATGGTGTGAGAATTATCTCAATTACAAAAATTGTCTTTTTATGTTTGGAAAAAATAAGAGAAAAAGATCTATACTGCCAGCTCTTTAGCAAAACTATTGTTAACATCCTTTTTGGGTTTTTTAAAAGTATAATTTAAATATATGTCTATACAAATAGTGTAAATTTATTAGTTTCATCAAATATTAAGTCATTGCTTTATTAGAATTTTTCTGTCATCACTCTGTCTTTTTTTTTCTTTTTGAGATGGAGTTTCACTGTTGTTACCCAGACTGGAGTGCAATGGCATGATCTCGGCTCATCGCAACCTCCGCCTTCTGGGTTCAAGCAATTCTCCTGCCTCAGCCTCCCGAGTAGCTGGGACTACAGGTGCGCACCACCATGCCCAGCTAATTTTTGTATCTTTAGTAGAGACAGGGTTTCACCTTGTTGACCAGGATGGTCTCAATCTCTTGACCTCGTGATCCACCCGCCTCGGCCTCCCAAAGTGCTGGGATTATAGATGTGAGCCACTGCACCCGGCCTTACTCTGTCTTTATATTCATAATCATAAAGCACTGCATGATAATAAATTCAAAGGATTTTCTGAGCAATTCTTGAGTGTTAGACATACAGGCTGTGTGCAGTTTTCCATTACTTAACACTATAAATTAACTTCTTGTGCATATAAGTTTGTTTATTTTTTATGTTTGGAATGCTTTCTTTTTTTATTTTATTTTATTTTTAACAAATTTTTTTTTTTATAGAAATCGAGACGGGGTTTCACCATGTCGGCCAGGCAGATCTCGAACTCCTGACCTCAAGTGATCCACCTGCCTCGGCCTCCCAAAGTGCTGGGATTACAGGCGTGAGCCACCGTGCCCGGCCTTGGAATGCTTTCTTAAGGAAAGATTTCCCCAAGTGGAATAATAGGTCGGAGTAGAAGTACTGGGTCAAAGCTTATTGATTTGTGCTGCTGCAGTTGTTTCCCAAAGAGACAAGTGGCTTTGGGTCTGGCCAGTTTGCTCGCCACCTGTTCCTGATGTTATGCACCAAATGGGAGAAGAGAGAAGATAGTGACTACTTCGACTTGAAAGCTCTGGATAATCGATAGTTTTGAGCAGTCAGGTAGTCAGCCAAGCACCAATGGACAGAAAGCACCAGGAGCGATCCCTTACTTAAACATTTTAGGGCTGTTCAATCCTCTTTGATTGATTGAGGCTCCTACTTGGGAAAAGGTGAAATTCATGGGGTTCTATCACCTATTAACTTTTTCTTTCTTTTTTTTTTCTTTTTTTAAAGCAACATGATTGTGATCACCTATTAACTTTGCTGGGACAATAGACAATGGTTCAGGCCTGTAATCTCATCTACTCAGGAGGCTGAGGCAGGAGAATCCCTTGAACCCAGGAGGCAGAGGTTGCAGTGAGCCGAGATCACGCCACTTACAGAGCGAGACTCCCGTCTCAAAAAAAAAAATTAGAAAAGACAATGGTTCAGACACCTGGATTTATAAAGTAACCACCATACAGGCAGAGGATGTGAACAGATTACAAAAAATACAAATAGCCAATAAGCATGTAAAAAGATATTTGACCTCACTCACAGATAAAGAAATGTAAAGCAGAATGAGTTGCCATTTATCATCATATGGAAAATAAATAAAAGTTGTAATGCCCAGTATTTACCAGATTATTGAGAAATAGACACCTTCATACATTGTTGCTGGGAATGTAAACAGATTCAGTCTTCCAGAGAGCAATTTAGCTATGTCTGTCAACATTTTGAGTGCAGGTACTCATTGATTCAGCAATTCTACCACTAGGAATTTGCCCTAGGGTTGTGCTGGAAAAATTATGCCAAAATCATGTGCAAGGATGTTCACTGCAACCTTGTAATAACAAAAAACTGGAAAGCAGTTAGACATCTATCAGCAAGAGACTGGATAAACACGTCCACGTAATGGAAAAGTATGCAATCACTGAAATATGAGGTAGGAGTACATATGCTGATAGGGAAAGTTCTTCTAAATATGTTAGGCCAAAAAAAAACAATATGCAAGGTAATATGATCTCATTTGTGTTGGATTAAAAAAAGAGATATACAAGTATATTCAGACTTTTCAGGAAGGATTCAAAACAAGTGGTGATAGCATTTGGAGAGTGGCACTGGGGACTGGAGGGAGAAGGTACATTTTGCTTTCTGTTCTACACTTTTCTATATTATTTGAATTTTCTGTACCAGCTGAATATAAGTCTAATTTTAAAAAATGCATTTTGAAAATAAATATTTTGAAAGCAGACAAGGAACATGGAGAGACAAAGAAGAGGGAGAAGAGGAATCCCTTAGATGGGAGATTATGGTTTGTCCTGACATAGGACAAACCTTGTTTTTTAGCTGCATTAATAAAAGCATTGTGACTAAATCATTTGGTTTTTCTGAAGACCACCAGGAAGCAGCCTGGAAGATGGAGAAGAGATAAGAGACCAAAGTCAAGGGGACCAGTAAGAAGATTTTTGCGACAGAGCAGGGCACAAATTTAGGAGGCGATGGTGGGGGTGGAGGGGCAGCTCCAGATAGGAAAATTATTGAAAAGACAAATTGACAGCCTTGGTGCCTGATTGGATGACAAGAATGAGAAAGAATGAGGCAATTCAGGCATTCGCCTTGGGTGGCTGAGTGGATGGCGATTCTGCCCAAAGGAACACTCAGAAGGAGGGAAAGGGTTTGAGACCAGAAAAGGATGGGGAAGAAAATGATGAGTTCAGCTTTGAGAATGATGAGTTGAGGCCGGGTGCAGTGGCTCACTCCTGTAATCCCAGCACTTTGGGAGGCCAAGGTAGACAGATCACCTGAGGTCAGCAGATCACCTGAGGTTGGGAGTTTGAGACCAGCCTGACCAACATGGAGAAATCCCGTCTCTATTAAAAATACGAAATTAGATGGGTGTGATGGTGCAGGCCTTAAATCCCAGTTGCTCGGGAGGCTGAGGCAGGAGAATCACTTGAACCCAGGAGGTGGAGGCTGCAGTGAGCTGAGATAGCACCATTGTACTCCAGCCTGGGCAACAAGAGCGAAACTCTGTCTCAAAAAAAAAGAAAGAAAGAAAGAACAAAAACAATGAGTTGAGGAACATGTTGCATGTAAACACATTGAGTAGATCTAAGGATCTAGTGCTCCAAGAATTCTGGGTTGAAGATGGATGAGGTAGATCAGGCGTGGAACAGTTTGCTTTTAAACACAGCAATATCAGAGAAAGTGGCAGTTGTCAATATAAGGAAATTGTGTAGACCAAAGTAGTGGGACTCTAGAGATCACCTACCCTTAAGGGTTGGGTGGAAGAAGAGGAACTCGGCAGTAAGGTTGAGGAGTGATCAGACCCGGGAGAGGAAAACCAGGAGGGAGTGGGGTCTGATGATTGTTTTCTGCTCCTGGCTGGACACTGTGGCTGGGTTTTTTAGGCCACTCCTCTCCAGTACCAATTCTCCTGCTCTTGCCACATCTGCCCACTAAAACCCCATCTCTGGATTTTCTGTTTATGTTCCTGAGAAAAACCACTCAGCCAGTAAGAATGATTCCACTCCAAATTCATGATTTACACCTCCATGCCAACTGTCAATTTATTTTCCTTAAAATTCTCCTTGGTGGGCTCTGGCTCTCATTCCCCAGTTATTCTAAATGATTAGAATATCATTTAGATGCTTCACTTCTCCTCTCTCACTTCCACTCTCATCTTTGTGGCCAATCTCCTCTTCCTATTTCAAGGACCAAACAAGGCCCTCAGGGGTGAGTGCCTCTAATATCTCATCCCTCTCTCTATCAATGAGCCTGAAGCCACACTCATCTTTTTCAAGCAGTCTGTTCAGCCTCTAAGGATGAGGTTCAGCTCCTGTTTGGCTCTAGTGTCCCTTCAGGAGGCCCCCATGACCCTGTCTCATCCCTGAGCCTGAGATACTTGTTCCTTCTTTTCTGTATTGCTAATAGCACACATCATGTATTTCTGTATTACAGCATTTGCCGTGCTGAACTAAAATTTATCTCACTGTCTCCTCCAATAAGCTTGATACCATGCATGATGGCTTTTTCATCCTTAATTTTTTCTTATTGATATATTGCATATCTATGCAGGAAAATGTACATATTGAGAGTGTATAGATCACAGAATTTTCACAAACTAGCACACCTCATACAACCAGCATCCAGACCAAGCATGGTGGCACCTCAGAGCTCTTTTTTTGGGGGGGGACGGAGTCCCAAAAAAAAATGTGGCCTCCTTGGAAAATGACTGGTGGGGGTGGGATGGGGGAAGGGTAGCCACAGCAGATCTGCCCCCCACTAGGTAGCCAAGGGTCCTTTTGGATTATCCTAAAGTTTGTGTTTTGTTTGTTTAGACAAAAACTGTGAGGCAGGAGCAATGACATTTGCAGAGTGCCCTGTAAGGGAGGAAATGTAGGAGAAATCCTTCTCTAGCTCTGTCTGTCCAATTTGTAACTTCCGATCTCAGAAAGATGAAAAGCCCAGACAAATAAATCTGGGTTGCTGAATGCAAAGGAAAGGTTTTTTTGGGAGAAGCAAAGAGCTGCCAGCCTTGCAGTGTACTCTGTGCTGCTGGTCCTGGCACAAGGTGCGTTCTCTTTCCATCGGCGCCTGAGGCCTAAGCTTGGTGACTGCAAAATCACAAAAAAGGCCATGGCTGAGCTACCTAGCAGGCTGTGGAGTGCTGGGCCTGCTGCCTCCCAACCTCTCTGCCTGCCCTGCTCTCTCTGCTCCATTTCCTGCCTCAGAACCCTGCTCTCTCCTCTTGTCTCTTTGGTACCTCTATTTATATATTTATTTTTTTTGGAAGAGGGCTAGAGGGAATCTAAGGGTTAGGGAGCTGCACAACTTAAGGGCAGATCCCAGAAGCCTGGCTCTCCTCCACTCCAGCAGCCAAAATTTAGGTCTTTTATTTCTTTTCCTGTGCTGGACAGAGCCAAACACACACTAACAGTGTTAACATGATAAATATCACCAGTCCTGACCTTTCTCTCTGGGTCCTGGAGGCTTGCTGACTCCCAAGCTCTGACTTGCTTGTGCTTAAAGTGGATTAGCACTTACCATTGGCTGCAGGGCCCCGCACTGGGGTTTGATGGGAATCAAAATAGAGATTACCTTATTTGACTTAAAAAAATTTTCCACTTGTGAGATAGAATTCCCCAGAGAAATCCACTGGGGCTTATACATATACAACTTTAAATTGGATTTTAAAAATAGTTTGCCAGCTGTTTGCTAGGTCGTGCTTTAGGTTCCTGCGCCTGATTGATGTTGAGTCCTTTTGGGAAACAAGGCCAAGAGGGGACTGGGGGGGCTGCCAAGGCTGCAGGGTCCTGAATGCCTGGGGACTTTCCCAGGAGCCCTGGCAGCTGTTGCTAGGGCCTTTAGAAGCCCTCAGATTGCTGGCACCAAGGTCTGCATCTTACCCGGAGAAAATGACCATGGAGCTCAAACCACCTCCCCTAGACCTTGCCTCATCCCTGCATTGCCCTTCTCAGCCAAGGTCCAAAAGAAAAGAAATGAAGGAGAGGACTGTTCTCAGCTGACTGGATCTTTCACAATCTGTGTGGCTAAATAATATTTATTTTACCTCTTTGTATGACCTTCAGGTGACAGGTCCTCTGCCTGACCTTTTATCCATCCCCCTCCTCTATTCCTGTCTGACTGCTGTTCATAGCTTAGGTCTCAGAGTGTCACCTTCTCAGGGAAGCATGAGGGGCAGCAGAGTGTCATGGTCAGGAACACCAGTGTGCCAGGCTTTGAATCCTGGCTCAGCACTTACAAGCTGTGTGATCTTATGGATGGTCACTCAACCCGCTCTGTGCCTGTCAATTTCCTCTTCTGTGAAATGAGGATCATGATAGCACCTACCCCATTAGGGTTGTTGCAAGGTGAGGATCCAATGAATTCCTACATGTTGTATGGAATATGTAAAATGCTTAGAATGTGACCTGCCATGCAACAAACATCTGCTTTCTTTACTCTCTAAAGCAGGGGATTCCCAATCCCTCTCTCCAGTACCGGTCTGTGGCCTATTAGGAGCTAGGTTGCACAGCAGGAGGTGAGCATGGGCCAGTGAGGGAAGCTTCATCTGTATTTACAGCTGCTCCCCATGCCTTGCATTGCCATGTGAATTCTGCTTTCTGTCAGCTCAGCAGCTGCACTGGATTCTCATAGGAGCTGGAACCTATTGTGAACTGAGCACGTGAGGGATCCAGGTTCTGTGCTCCTTATGAGAATCTAACGCCTGATGATCTGTCACTGTTTCCTATCACCCCCAGATGGGACCATCCAGTTGCAAGAAAATAAGCTCAGGGGTCCCACTGATTCTACATTACGGTGAGTTGCATATTATTTTGTTATATATTACAATGTAATGATGAGAGAAATAGAGTGCACAATAAGTGTAAAGTGCTTGAATCATCCCGAAACCATCCCCCTTACCAACCCATCTAGGGAAAAATTGTTTTCCACAAAACTGGACCCTGGTGCCAAAAACTTTAGGGACCACTGCTCTAAAGTATGGATTCTGGTGGGAGTAGTGGCTCACACCTATAATCCGAGCACTTTGGGGGGCCGACGTGTGATCGCTTAAGTTCAGGAGTTGGAGACCAGCCTGGGCAATACAGCAAGGCCCCACCTGTACAAAAAATAAAATAAATAAATGAAGTACATTTCCCAAGGCCTGGTTGCTTGTGGCTGCCCTGTGCTACCCCAGCCTCTGGTGCTTTTGCTGTGCAGCATCTGTCCTTGTTTATTGCTTAATTATCTGCCTCCTAGGTGGCCCTCCACTGTCCAACCCTCACAACCCAAACTGTGCCTCGTTTATGAGATGCTGAAGAAGTATTTGTGACTACAATAATAAACAAATTTTTTTTTTTTTTGAGATGGAATCTCGCTCTGTTGCACAGACTGGAGTGTCAGTGGCATGATCTCGGCTGACTGCAAACTCCATCTCCTGGGTTCAAGCAATTCTTTCGCCTCAGCCTCCTGAGTAGCTAGGATTACAGGTACACACCACTGCACCCAGGTAATTTTTGCATTTTTAATAGAGACGGGGTTTCACCATTTTGGCCAGGCTGGTCTCGAACTCCTGTCTTCGGGCAATCCACCCACCTCAGCCTTCCAAAGTGCTGGGATTACAGGCATGAGCCACCGTGCAACCTAAATGAAACATTTTTAAAAATTGCTAGGCCAGGCACTGTGGCTAACACCCATAATCCCAGCACTTTGGGAGACTGAGGCAGGCGGATCATGAAGTCAGGAGTTCGAGACCAGCCTGGCCAACATGGTGAAACCCCATCTCTAAAAATACAAAAATTAGTAGTCCGAGCTACTCAGGAGGCTGAGACAAGAGAATCACTTGAACCTGGGAGGTGGAGGCTGCAGTGGGCCAAGATCGCATCACTGCACTCCAGCCTGTGCAACAGAGTGAGACTCCATCTAAAAAAAAAAAATTGCTAAAAGATAAATGTGATCCAGAAGACAGAGAAACTCAGGCACTTGGGTCGTTTTTCTCCATCTGTATTTGCTCTATATGTAAACTTGGTCTTTTTGTTTTGTTTGTCTGACTGTTAAAGAGAGAGTTAATGAGTTTTGAGTTCTGGGATTAGGACGATAATGTTTTGTAATTATATCTTTTGCAGGAGCTCTCTGCCACATCTAGTTTTTCAGAACTTAATTAAATATTAATGCTTACAAAAGAATAGATCACATGAGTAGAGTATAAAAAATGGACACCCAACTACCCACACCCAGTTTAAGACACAGATTGCAACCAACACCATTAAAGCCCTTTTGCATCCCCTTCCCCATTCCAGCCCCTCCTAAATTTTGTTAATTATCTTGCTTCTGTTCATAATTTTTACCTCCAAAATATGCATCTGTAAACAATATGCTGGTTTTGCATGCTCTTGAACATTATATAATATAAATCATGCTGCATATATTCTTAGTTTGCTATTCTCACCTCTCCACATGATGTATGTGACATCCCTTTGCTGCAGCTATAGCTGCTTAATATTTTACTGTATGATTATTTTGCTGTTTTCTTCTCTATTCTCCTATCAATGGACATTTGAGAGACAGGGTCTTGCTCTGTTATTCAGGCTGAAGTGCAGTGGCAGGATCATAACTCACTGCAACCTCTGCCTCCCAGGCTCAAGTGATCCTCCCACCTCAGCCTCCCAAGTAGCTGGGACCATAGGCGTGTGCCACTATGCCTGGCTAATTTTTTTTTCTAGACATAGGGTTTTGCCATGTTGCCCAGGCTAGTCTCAAACTCCTGGACTCAAGTGATCTACTTTGGCCTCCCGAAGTGATGAGATTACAGCTGTAAGCCACCATACCTGGCCTTGCATTTTTTGCTATTACTGGCAAGAGCTGTTACAAACATTTTTGTGTATGACTACTGGGGTCCATGGTCAAGAGTTTCTCTGGGGATATTTGTGGGTCCTAAGGTTTGTATATCGTCAGCTTATCTTTATGATGTTTGATTGATTTCCCGGAGGAGTTCTCCATCTTCCCATGTAGTCCCAAGCCTCAGGCCCTGCTGCATTCATCTTTGGGATCTATCAGACCTGTTGGAAAGGGGCTTTGAGGCAGGACCAGGGAGAAGCCTGTCAGCTCATACCACAGTGGCCCCATTTCTGGGAGCAAAAGGTGACAACTTGGCCTAGGTGACTCAGGAGATCTCCTCTGTGATATTCTCTCCATCTCACAGGTACCACCCACTCAGAGCCATACAGACAAGAGCAAATTCGGTTGACCCAATGCGAAAAATCCCAGGGAAAACCAAACAGGTATCTGGAGACAAGCAGTGTTTTTGACTAATCCACTTATTTTCTTTTCTTCTCTCTCTCTCTCTCTCTCTCTCTCTTTTTTTTTTTTTCAAGACAGGGTTTCACCATGTTGGTCAGGCTGGTCTTGAACTCCCGACCTCAGGTGATCCACCTGCCTCAGCCTCCCAGAGTGCTGGGATTACAGGCATGAGCCACCGCACCTGGCCCCTTATTTTATTTTCAAGCTAATAAAAGTTTTAATATTTCCTCAACTAAGTGGAAGTAGAATTTTAAAAAATTGACTTCCTTATTATAGCTTGCCTTTAAAAATCATTGTTTTAGGCCAGTGGGGGGCACAGTGGCTCATGCCTGTAATCCCAGCACTTTGGGAGGCGAGGTGGGTGGATCACCTGAGGTCAGGAGTTCAAGATCAGCCTGGCCATCATGGTGAAACCCCATCTTAAAAAAAAAAAAAATCATTCTTTTGGCTGGGCACAGTGGCTCATGCCTGTAATCTCAGCACTTTGGAAGGCTGAGGTGGGAGGATCACTTGAACCCAGGATCTTGAGACCAGTCTGGACAACATAGTGAGACCCCCATCTCAATTTTTAGTTTGTTTTTGTTTTTTAAAATAGAGTTTCCCTCTTGTCGCCCAGGCTGGAGTGCCATGGCACAACCTTGGCTCACTGCAACCTCCACCTCCCAGGTTCAAGCGATTCTCCTGCCTCAGCCCCCTGAGTAGCTGGAATTACAGGTGCCTCCATCATGCCTGGATAATTTTTGTATTTTTAGGAGAGAGGGGGTTCCACCATGTTGGGCAGGCTGGTCTTGAACTCCTGACCTCAGGTGATCTGCCTACCTCAGCCTTCAAAGTGCTGGAATTATAGGCGTGAGCCACTGTGCCCGACCCCATCTCAATATTTTTTTAAAAATCATTATTTAGCTGGGCTTGGTGGCTCTTGCCTGTAATCTCAGCTACTTGGGAGGCTGGGGAGGGAAAATTGCTGGAACCTGGGAAGTGGAGGTTGCGTTGAGCCAAGATTGTGTCACTGCACTCCAGGCTGGGAGACCCAGCTACACTCTGTTTAAAAAATAAAAGTCATTGTTTTAAAATTCAAAATTGTTTTGATTGTAGTAGGCTTTCAATAAATATTAAACTTTCTTGAGCATTTTGTTACTTCAATCAGTAGGATTGTTCAGGAATCTATTTGCTGAAGACAAAAGTAGAAATCATTTCTTCTATTTTTTCTACTCTGTGCAATGGTTTTACATTGTCTTTATAATAATAATTTAAAAGAAGGATATAATAATGACAACCAATGAATGAATCCCTACGGCCTGTCGTAACTTTCTTCTGGAAACGGACCTATTTTTTCACTGGCAGCTCGATAGGGTGTCCTGGTGAACTTTTCTGTCCAGAAAGGAGCTCAAAGTTTATTGGCCACTCATATATCCTTTTGAGAAGGCACATTATCCCTCAAGAAAACGATCCTCCAGAAATTGTAATTGGGACAATTTGCATGCGAAACCTCTTGTTAAAATCAGTAAGTTAGACCAAATGTGGTGGCTCATGCCTGTAATCCCAGTACTTTGGGAGGCCAAAGCGGATGGATCACTTGAGGCCAAGAGTTCAAGACCAGCCTGGCAACATGACAAAACCCCATCTCTACTAATACAAAAGTTAGTTGGGGATGTTGGCGCATGTCTGTAATTCCAGCTACTCAGGAGTCTAAGGCACAAGAACTGCTTGAACCCAGGACAGGGAGGTTGCAGTGAGCTGAGATCACACCACCCTACTACAGCCTGGGTGACAGAGCAAGACTCTGTCTTAAAAACAAACAAACGCTGGGTGCGGTGGCTCACTCCTATAATCCCAGCACTTTGGGAGGCTGAAGCGGGTGGATCACGAGGTCAAGAGATCGAGACCATCCTGGTCAACAAGGTGAAACCCCGTCTCTACTAAAAATACAAAAATTAGCTGGGCGTGGTGGTGCGCGCCTGTAGTCCCAGCTACTCAGGAGGCTGAGGCAGGAGAATTGCTTGAACCCAGGAGGCGGAGGTTGTGGTGAGCCGAGATCGTACCATTGCTCTCCAGTCTGGGTAACAACAGCGAAACTCCATCTCAAAAAACAAACAAACAAACAAACAAAAAACCCCAAAAAACAGTAACTTATAGAAATAAGCCAGTATTATGCAGAAACCTAGTTACCTCTTTCCTAGGCTGAAATCTTAGTCACCTTTGGGCCACTAGCAGATTTTTTTCTCCTGTAATATGCAGTCATAAAATCTTGCCAATTCATCTTTTCTGATGTTTCTCCTGCCCATTCCTTCATTGTTTGGGGGCCTTGTTCACGTCATTCCTATACCACAAGGGGCTGAAACTTAAAGTTTCTCTGTCTGAGTTCCTCCCCATTCCACTTGCCACTCCTGGATTAATCTTTAAAAAATAAAAACTAGGCTGGGTGAGGTGGCTCATGTCTATAATTCCAGTACTTTGGGAGGCTGAGGTGGGTGGATTACCTGAGGTCAGGAGTTCAAGACCAGCCTGGCCAACATGGCGAAACCCCATCTCTACTAAAAATACAAAAATTAGCTGTGTGTGATTGCGCATGCCTGTTATCCCAGCTACTCCAGAGGCTGAGGCAGGGGAATCAATTAAAAACCCTTGGGGCGGAGGTTGCAGTGAGCTGAGATTGAGCCACTACACTCCAGCTTGGACAACAGAGCAAGACTCCATCTTGGAAAAATAAAAATAAAAACTAAAACAATAACAACAACAAAAACACACATCCAGAAACTGTTTTCCCCAATATATCTTGCTTATTCTCCACTCCCAAACTCATTGGCTTCCGTAGAGTAAAATTCAGAACCTTTAGTCAAGGCACATAAATCTCTCCCCAAACTCCTTTGACTCCAATGGCCATCTCTGCAGAAGCCTGCACACCCCATTTAAAGCACAGTTTCAGGATTCAGGACCCCTGAAGCTGGCCAAAGACCTGGGTTCCAAGTGCTTGCTCTGTGACAAGGCTCTGCCTTCCCAGGTTATCACCTACTTTCTGCACCCTCAGCCCAACACACCACATTCTTTAGACATAGCCAGCCCGTCTTGGCCTCTGCAGTTTCTTTTTGTTTTTTTTTTTTCGTTTGTTTTTTTTTTTGTTTTTTTTTTTTCTTCAGATGGAGTCTCTCTCTCTGTTGCTCAGGCTGGAGTGCAGCTGCATGATCTTAGCTCACTGTAACCTGTACCTCCCAGGTTGAAGAGATTCTTCTGCCTCAGCCTTCTGAGTAGCTGTTAGATTAACATGTGTGTGTCACCATGCCCTGCTAATTTTTGTATTTATTTATTTATTTTTAAAAGCCTACAGCACCCAGTATTCCCGGGCAGTCTCCCATTCAAGTACTAACCAGGCCAGACCCTGCTTAGCTTCTGAGATCAGACAAGATTGGGTGCATTCAGGGTGGCATGGCTGTAGACTAATTTTTGTATTTTTAGTAAAGACAAGGTTTCTCCATGTTGGCCAGGCCGGTCTCGAACTTCTGACCTCAGGTTATCTGCCCACCTCAGCCTCCCAAAGTGCTGGGATTACAGATGTGAGCCAGCGTGCCCAACCATAGCTTCACTTTGGGCTTCTCCCTGCCCAGAACCCACCACTTTGCTTTTTCCAGGTCCCATCCACCCTTCAGGGCCACATCTCATCTAAACCTTCTCTGACTACCTTGGCCTTTGAGCATCTCCTCTTCCTCTAGATTTCTGTCCTGGCTCAGAAAATACAAGTCTTTCTGTACAGCTGCCCAACTGGATTGCAAACCCCCAGAGGGCGGGTATGGTGGCAATCAGGTGGAGCAGGCCCTTCCTCATCTTCTTTGCCTGTAAGTGTTGCCTTTCAGGACATGATGGTGAACATGATCATGCAGGAAAAATAAATGAAAAACAAATATTAATACAAGAATCATTCTGTCTTTTTCTATTTCAGATTAGGACCTCCTTCTGGCTCCCCTGATCCCAATCTGCTACAAAACATCCTCTATAACTCCTTTATCCTGTCCTGTGTAAAATAACAAAGCTAAATTCTAGAGAATAGAGAATTTGAAAAAGCAAACTAATACATTTCTTTTAATGACTCAGATAGCCCAGGAAATGTAAACAAACAACTTGGATCTGAGACAAAAGGTCGTTGGCTGCTGACAGAGAGGATCCGGGTGCTTTCGAGGTTGTGCAGGAAGGAACAAAGCCTGTGCCATGGACAGCCAGATAGGCTCCTGCTGCTAAACCAAGTCTGCAGGGTGAGTTGATAAAGGAACACTAATTCCTAAAGAAACTAAGGGTGCCAGATCAGGCCTCTGTCACCACCTCTGAAATACCAATGGGTTAATATTACATAAGCAGGATTTCTTTTTTAGAAAATGCATATACACACATATATATGTCTATACTTTTTTTTTTTTTGGTAGCTGAAGTGTGAGGAGTGGGAACATGTGGTTGTGAAGTCACAGGATGATGAGCAGTGTCCCCATCTGATTTGGAACCCGTAGTGCCATGACAGTCACCTCATAATCTCACAAGCGTCTTGTTCTGAAGGGTAGATAAACTTTGTTTAAAGGGAGATCATTGCTTGATTTTACACCTTTGTTTAAAAAAATATGATAAAGGGAGAACAAATATCATTCTGGGAAGGACTTTTCTGTGAGAGGAATAAAACCACCCATCCTAATTCACAGGTTACTCTGCAAGTGTCTAGTTGTCTTCAAAGGAGTGAAAAAGTCTGCTTGGTGTTTTTTTGTTTGTTTGGTTGGTTGGTTTTTTTTTTTTTTTTTGAGATGGAGTTTCACTCTTGTTACCCAGGCTGGAGTGCAATGGCGCGATCTCAGCTCACCGCAACCTCCGCCTCCTGGGTTCAGGCAATTCTCCTGCCTCAGCCTCCTGAGTAGCTGGGATTACAGGCAGGCGCCACCATGCCCAGCTAATTTTTTTGTATTTTTAGTAGAGACGGGGTTTCACCATGTTGACCAGGATGGTCTCAATCTCTTGACCTCGTGATCCACCCGCCTCGGCCTCCTAAAGTGCTGGGATTACAGGCTTGAGCCACCGCGCCCAGCCTATGTTTTAATTATTTTTTTTCCCTGCATTCTTACCACTTCATCCTGCCTATCTCTGCAAAACCTATTTTCCTTTTCTTGTGGGTGAGGATTGGAGTCTGGCTCTTTCGCCCAGGCTGGAGTGCAGTGGCACAATCTTGGGCCACTGCAACCTCCGCCTCCCTGGTTCGAGCTATTCGCCTGCCTCAGCCTCCCAAGTTGCTGGGACTACAGGCATGCACCACCACTCCTGGCTAATTTTTGTATTTTTAGTGGAGACAGGGTTTCATCACATTGGCCAGGCTGGTCTCGAACTCCTGACCTCAGGATCCACCTGCCTTGGCTTCCCCAAGGTGCTGGGATTATAGGCATGAGCCACTGCACCGGGCCTCACCTTGGGATTGTTTTGCTAAAAATGCACTGTAGTCTTCTATTTCTTAATGTATTGGATGGAAACTTTATCAAGCTTGACTTTGAAGACCTGGGCAGCCCAACCCAGTCCTACCTTCCTAGAGTCATTTGCCCTTCCCCACAGCCAGCTACTTCCCTGCACAGGTACCATGTCTCATCTCAGACCCAGGCTCCTCCTTGCAGCATGAAAAGCTCTTTGTGTGAACTGCACTAATTTTACTTATGTTACACTGAGCTTCCTAGCTAAAGAGTAAAGTCCTTGAAGGCAAGGACTTTGTCTTACTCACCCCTGAGATCACTTCTGTGTCTGGACCATAGCCAACATAGCATGGCAAAAAGCGCTTAAATGCTAGGTCAGGCTGGGCATGGTGGCTCATGCCTATAATTCCAGCACTTTGGGAGGCTGAGGCGGGTGGATCACGAGGTCAAGAGATCGAGACCATCCTGGTCAACATGGTGAAACCCCGTCTCTACTAAAAATACAAAAATTAGCTGGGCATGGTGGCACACGCCTGTAGTCCCAGCTACTCGGGCAGCTGAGGCAGGAGAATTGCTTGAACCCAGGAGGCGGAGGTTGCGGTAAGCTGAGATCACGCCATTGTACTCCAGCCTGGGTAACAAGAGCGAAACTCCATCTCAGAAAAAAAAAAAACAAAAAACAACAACAAAAAAAAAAAAAACCAAAACTCATCTCTACTAAAAATACAAAAATTAGCCAGAGGTGGTGATACCCACCTGTAGTCCTAGCTACTCAAGAGGCTGAGGCAGGAGAATCACTTTAAACTGGGAGGTGGAGGTTGCAGTAAGCGGAGCAATATTGCACTCCAGTCTGGGCAACAGAGTGAGACTCCATCTCAAAAAAAAAAAAAATTGCTAGGTCAGTCGGGACTTCTGGCCCTCCTTCTGCCTGGTTCCCTCACTGTCTTCCTCAAAGACTTAGGGCCGTTCCCCTGTGAATCTCAAATCAGGGCAGCCCTCAGGGCCTCCTCTCCATATCTTAATCAGATAAGAATAATCAGAGATGACAGTATTTAAAGAAGCCTTGGGGGAACAATTACAAATAGCCCAGTTTCTGTTACAAAGGACTTTCACTTTGCTCTAATATTTAAGTGAGAGACTCTCACCCAAATACAGACTTGATAAAAAACATTAGCGGGATTAAATGCTTTGCATAAGGTCACACAGAATGTGTCAAAACTTGCACTTAAAGTGAGGACCTATCTTTTAAATCTAGCATTATCTTTTTCCCAACACCATATCTTGGTAGACAATGGTGATAACAAAACGGTTCTTATTTTTCTAAAATGAAAAATATGCTAATGTCTTTATTTAGAGTCTCCTCTAATAAAATACAAATTATTACTACCCTGCTGGGTACAAAATATTAAAAATGTTTTTATCTTAACTGTCTTATCTGCCTGAGTTTGGGATAGATTTTAGGATTTAATATTATTGGGTCACGTAATATGATTATGTTTATCAGAGTGAAATCCAGTTTAGCTTTTTGGGTACTCAATAAAAATCTCTGTGGATTTTAGAAAAACTGCTCCAAGTTCATATTTGAGCAATTGCATGTTGGCAGCAGCATCTTGATATAAAAGACAACTTGTTATTTTTAGGCATTCTGGAATTGTGAAACTTAGAAAGCACATTACCTTTGTTTAAAAAATATATATATATATGTTTGTTTAGTGCTTTATATGGTTATAATCCCTATGAAAGCCCCCATGAAGCAAGTGTGTAAGAACTGGCATTTTAAAGATGAAGAAATCTGGCCAGGCATGGTGGCTTATGCCTGTAATCCCAGCACTTTGGGAGGCCAAGGTGGGCAGATCACTCGAGGTCAGGAGCAGCCTGGCCTACAAGGTAAAACCCTGTAAAAAATATAAAAATTAGCTGGGCATGGTGGTGGGCGCCTGTAGTCCCAGCTACTTGGGAGGCTGAGACAGAAGAATCTCTTGAACCCAGGAGGTGGAGGTTGCAGTGAGTGGAGGTTGCACCACTGCACTCCAGCCTGGGTGACAGAGTGAGACTCTGTCTCAAAAAAACAAAAACAGAAAGAAAGAGAGAGAGGAGAAGGAAAGAAGGAAGGAAGGAGGGAGGGAGGGACGGAGTGGAAGGAAGGAAGGAAGGAAGGGAAAAGATGAAGAAACCAAAGCCGTGGGGCCTAAGTGGTGTGACCAAGGTCACTGGACTCATTGGTGGCTGCATCAGTCAGGATCCTGGCAAGAAACAGAGGGCACTCTCGAGTTGGGTAATTTCAGCAGAATCTAATAAAAGGACTCTTTACAAAAGTAGAGGCAGGGTGCAGGGAAGCCATAGGGACAGTGTGTCATTGTGGGGAGCTATGTAGCCCTGCCACGGAGGGAGGAAGGAGTGACAGGTCACCAGAACTGGAGAGGCCTGCAGTCAGAGACCTCCTAGGTCTAAGAACTCAGGATAATTAACACCCAACCCCTCTGTCCTCCCTCCCTTTGATCCCCTAAAGGAGACCCTCCTTGGCCTTATTGGAACCCAGAGGAGAAGGGGGCCTATTGAGGTTTCTACAGAGATCAGCCTCCTGGGCATTGAACAGAGAGTGGAGAGTGGCTCCTGGGTGGAGTCGGCAATAGGATATCCAGCACAGAGGTGAATCCATGAGTAAACCTCAGACTTCCTTTAAAAAAATAGTAGCAGGTCAGGCACGGAGGCTCACGCCTGTAATCCCAGCACTTTTGGAGGCCAAGGCAGGCAGATCACCTGAGGTTAAGAGATTGAGACCAGCCTGGCCAACATATAATGAAACCTCGTCTCGCCGGGTGCGGTGGCTCACGCCTATAATCCCAGCACTTTGGGAGGCTGAGGCGGGTGGATTACGAGGTCAAAATATCGAGACCATCCTGGTCAACATGGTGAAACCCTGTCTCTACTAAAAAAAAAAAAATACAAGAAATTAGCTGGGCATGGTGGTGCGTGCCTGTAATCCCAGCTACTCAGGAGGCTGAGGCAGGAGAATTGCCTGAACCCAGGAGGCAGAGGTTGCGGTGAGCCGAGATTGCGCCATTGCACTCCAGCCTGGGTAACAGGAGTGAAACTCTGTCTCAAGGAAAAAAAAAAGGAAAAGAAACCTCCTCTCTTCTAAAAACTACAAAAATTAGCTGGATGTGGTAGCGAACTCCTGCAGTCCCAGCTACTTGAGAAACTGGGGGTGGAGAATCACTTGAACTCAGAAAGCAGAGGTTGCAGTGAGCAGAGATCGCACCTCGCTACTCCAGCCTGGGTGACAGAGCGAGACTCCATCTCTCAAAACCAAAACAAAACAAAAAAAAAGGTTTTTTTTTTGAGACAGAGCTTCACTCTTGTTGCCCAGGTTGGAGTGCAGTGGCATGATATCAGCTCACCACAACCTCCGCCTCCCAGGTTTAAGCGATTCTCCTGCTTCAGCCTCCCGAGTAGCTGCGATTACAGGTGCATGCCACCATGCCCAGCTAATTTTTTGTATCTTTAGTAGAGACGGGGTTTCACCATGTTGACCAGGATGGTCTCGATATCTTGACCTCATGATCCACCCGCCTCAGCCTCCCAAAGTGCTGGGATTACAGGCTTGAGCCACTGCGCCCAGCCAATTTTGTGTTTTTAGTAGAGATGGGGTTTCTCCAGGTTGGATAGGCTGGTCTTGAACTCCTGAACTCAGGTGATCCACCCACTTCAGCCTCCCAAAGTGCTGGGATTACAGGTGTGAGCCACCGTGCCTGGCCAACAAAAATTTTTTTTAAAAGAAAATCATCATAATAATAGGCTGGGTGCCATGTTTCATCCCTGTAGTCCCAGCACTTTGAGAGGCTGAGGCGTACGGATCACTTGAGGCCAGGAGTTCAAGACCAACCTGGCCAACATAGCGTCTTTACTAAAAGTACAAAAATTAGCTGGGCATGGTGGCACATGCCTGTAATTCCAGCTACTGAGGAGGCTGAGGCATGAGAGTTGCTTGAACCTGGGGGCGGAGGCTGAAGTGAGCCATGATGGAGCCACAGCACTCCAGCCTGGGTAACAGAGCCAGACTCAGTCTCGAAATAATAATAATAATAAAAGGTAACTATATGAGGTGATGGATATGTTAATGGTCTTGAATGTGGTGATTGTTTCACAATGTATACCTATATCAAAACATTAAGTTGGACTGGCATGGTGGCTCATGCCTGTAATGCCAGCACTTTGGGAGACTGAGGTGGGAGGATCACTTAAGCCTAGGAGTTTGAGACCAGCATGGGCAACATAGTGAGATGTCATCCTTACAAGAAATAAAAAATTAGCCAGGTGTGGAGCATGTGCCTGTAGTCCTAACTACTCGGGAGGCTGAGGCAGGAGAATCACTTTAGCCTAGGATGTGGAGTTTGCAGTGAGCTGAGATTGTGCCACTGCACTCAGCCTGGGCAGCAGAGCAAGACCCTGTCTCTAAAAAAACAATCACCCCCCAAAAAATTAAGTTGTACACCTTAAATATATACAGTTTTTATTTGCCAGTTATACTGAAACAAAGCTGAAAAAAAAAAACTGATCCCTAACTTCTTGTCTCTCAAGCCTGTGCTCTTTCCACAACACTGTGGCTGAGACACACTGAGTCTTAGCAGAGAATTCAGAGAAGGTCTCTCTAGGACCACCCTTAGGCCCATAACATCCCTCAACATTAAATTTTAAGCTTGTTTTCTAAAAGCATTCCTGTGAGTATTAGCCTCTATGGAAGGGTCCCATGGGATCCTTTTTCGACAACAATCCCGTGAGAGCTACAACTGGGTCAGGCAGTGGCCTGTGGGGCTAGGCCAAGATGTCAGGACTGGCAGGTTGAGAAAGGACCCCTGAAATCATCGCTGGTTCTTGGTCATCACATCTTGGCAGAGATGCCCAGAGCCTTTAATGGAGCTATAGTGGGCAATAGCCGCAAGGCTGGCAAAGTTTCAAGAAGAAAATAATCCATTTTACTATCTTTTGCATCTGGCAATTAAAAGATCTTGAAGAAAAGACTTCATCTCACAGCACTGTTGATAACTCTACAGCTTGCACTTGGTTACCCTGGCTTTATTTTTATGTAATGCCTCTGGCATGAGACTCCAGGTTTTATGGAAAGTAAACATCTCGAGGGTGTTGGAGCTTTCTACCTTGGATACCTTCTTTATTCACCTTTATCCTTGGTTCTCTGGGGGCAAAAGTCATAAAAGAGTTTAATGACAGTGACCTGTTCCAAACCCAAGAGTTACGAGAGCAGTGTAATGAGAAATGCAAAGCCCAGTGCTCTCATGGAACACAACCTCACCCAGAGGTCATAGAGAAAGAATTCTCAGTTCCTGTTCTAGCAGAATTGTTTCCAGAGAAATGAAACCACAGTCACATGCAGCTCTTATGGTCTGAGTGGTCACATTCCTGAAAGAAGCATAACTCCTAAAATCTAAGGTTAATAAATTGACTCTCCCAATTCCCCACCCATATAAGTCCCTTTGCACTGTGCATTTTCCCCCACCACTGGGGAAGGTTTTTCTAAACTCCACTCGTAAGCAGTTTCCCTGGTACCACGGAAATTGATCAAAGAGGCACAGAGTTAAACCAATGGATTCTAATGAAAATGGCTCCAGCACAATGGCCCCACTGCTGTTCCTGTCTTTGGAACTTTAAACTTGCTGGTTCTTCTGTTTGGACCCCTCTTCCCCCAGATTGTTGTATGGCTCACTCCCTTACCTCCTTCAGGTCTTTACTGAAGCAACTCATATGTTGCTTTCTCAGACTTTCCCTGGCCTCCCTGACCACCCTGTATAAAATTGATGCTTCACTCCGGTACCCCATCCCTCTTCCCGGATTTTTATTTTATTTTTTTATTTTTTAAATTTTAGATGGAGTCTCGCTCTGTCTCCCAGGCTGGAATGCAGTGGTATGATCTCAGCACATTGTAACCTCTGCCTCCCGGGTTCAAGCAATTCTTCTGCCTCAACCTCCCTAGTAGCTGGGGCTACAGGCATGCCCCACTATGCCTGAATAATTTTTGTATTTTTAGTAGAGACGGGGTTTCACCATATTGGCCAGGCTGGTCTTGAACTCCTGACCTCATGATCCACCCACCTTGGCCTCCCAAAGTGCTGGGATTACAGGAGGTTGAGCCACTGCACCTGGCCTCCTTTTTTTTTTTTTTTGAGAAAGAGTCTCACTCCGTCACCCATTCTGGAATGCAGTAGCATGATCTTGGCTCACTGCAACCTCTGCCTCCCAGGTTCAAGCAATTGTCCTGTCTCAGCCTCCTGAGTAGCTGGGACTACAGGTACATGCCACCACACCTGGCTCATTTTGTATTTTTAGTAGAGATGAGGTTTCACCATGTTGGTCAGGCTGGTCTCAAACTCCTGACCTCAGATGATCCACCTGCCTCAGCCTCCCAAAGTGCTGGGATTATAGGCATGAGCCACCGAGCCCAGCCAGAATTTTGTTTCTTTTTAAGACTGAATAGGCTGGGAATGGTGTCTCACGCCTGTAATCCAAGCACTTTGGAGGCCAAAGCGGGTGGATCACCTGAGATCGGGAGTTCAAGACCAGCCTGATCAACATGGTGAAACCCTGTCTTAAAAAAAAAAAACAACACTGAATAGCCAGGCGCAGTGGCTCATGCCTATAATTCCAGCACTTTGGGAGGCCAAGGCAGGTGGATCACCTGAGGTCAGGAGCTCGAGACCAGCCTGACCAACAAGGTGAAACCCCGTCTCTACTGAAAATACAAAATTAGCTGGGAGTGGTGGTGCACATCTATAAACCCAGCTACTCAGGAGGTTGAGGCAGGAGAATTGTTTGAACCCTGGAGGCGGAGGTTGCAGTGAGCAGAGATCATTCCATTGCACTCCAGCCTGGGCAACAAGAGCGAAACTCGTCTCAAAAACAAGAAAAAAGACTGAATAACATTGCACAGTCTGTATATACCATATTTTGTTTATTCATTCATCCGTCAAAGGACACTTCCACTTTTTGGCTATTGTGAATAATGCTGCTATGAACCTGAGTGTACAAATATCTCTTCGAGTCCCTGCTTTCAGTTCTTTTATGTATATACTCAGAAGTGGAATTGCTGGTTTAAATGGTAATTCTATGTTTAATTTTTTGAGGAACATACTATTTTCCACAATGGCTGCATTATTTTATGTTCCCACCAGCCCATCTAACCTACTTTTTCTTTTTTTTTTTTAGTTAGAGATGGGGTTTCACCCTGTTGGCCAGGATGGTTTCGATCTCTTGAGCTCGTGATCCACCTGCCTCAGCCTCCCAAAGTGCTGGGATTACAGGTGTGAGCCACCACACCTGGCCCAACCTACTTTTACTTATATATTTTCTTAGTGCCTGTCCCCAACCCTTGTCTGAATGTAAGCTCCATGAGGCTAATAGAGGTGTGTTTTCCTGAGTACCTAGACCCTCGACTGGTATACATGGTAGTCAGTATTTGTTAAGTGAATGAACTGATTCAGTGCCTTTGACCTTATTTGCATCACTTTGATCCCCTTCAAGGGCTGGCTTAATGCCAATGGAGGGCATTAAGATGGGTTTTTTTGGCCCATCTCCCTAGCGGGCTCTTTCCTAACTTTGTGTGTGCCTCTTGCAACTCATCCCGCTTTCTGCTTTGTATTCTGGTTGTCTGTGAATGTGCACCGCCTTTCCCTCTGAATTATAATTTCCTTAATATTAGGGAGCTTGGTTTGTTGGCCTTTTCTCATCTTTGTTTTACCATCTTTCTAGCCCAGGGGTAGACTTAATATATCAGAAGGACACTGTAAATATCCACGCTGAGCAGTGCCACTGTCAAGGACAGACGAGCAATCCAGAGCTCTCTGAGACCAGTCCCCCAAAGAAACCTGGCTGTGCCGCTGTGGCACGGCCTCTCTCTTTGAGCCTGGTCCTCTTGTGTCTGATACGGGGATTAGACCAGTGACCTCTCAGGTTCCTCTTAGATATTACATGTGCTGTGGGACCGACTGTTTTGCAGGAAGAGTATCATCTTCATCCGTGGGAGCCCACAGCCCGATATAGATAAACATGTAAAGAGCAGTTAGGGAATTAAGAGGAAAGCTGTGCCAGAGCAGTCCTTTCCTGAAGGGATGAGCGTACCACCCACTCTCTCCCTCTCTCAGCCCCACTCCCCACTGCTGGAGCTTCAGAGCGCAAACAACCTAGGAATCTCCAAGAAACTTCATGGACTTCCAATCCTTGTTGAGAGAGAGAGAGAGAAAAAATCTTTACAAGCTCACATGATTTCATTTGGTTATTTTAAACTGTTTATCTTTCTGTCCTTTCCCCCACAGAATTAACGTTTGCAGGCAAAAAAAAAAAAATCAACTTTGAGTATTTTTCCTCCTTCGCTCAGCTATTTGTGTATAACTATTCCGTGAGTAAAGTCTCTAAAAGACTGCCAAGCCCCCCACCCACCTCATTCCCATTCCCTAGTAGTCGCTGACTAAGAAAGACTTAATGAGCTTACATCGAAGAGTGGAATGTTTCAAGGACTCTTAAAGCCCTCTATGTATTTTTAAAAATCGTTTTATCCCTGGTGGTCTACTGGTTAGAATGAAGAAATTTTTTTTTCAAATGCATAAACAGTGCACTAACAATATTCACAGATTATTTAAACAAATCGCTCATAACCTAACAGCCCTCACACAACTGTTTTTAGTTTTACCAATTGCCTTCCAGTTTTACCATATGAAGACATAGTTTGTACTGTGGTTATCAGGCTGCACATACAACCTTGTATTTTTACATTTTCCTTTTTAGCATCTGTAAATACACATTTTCCCAAATGTATTCTTTGTAAATATCGTGAATCAGTAAATCCAGGTAAACTCATCACTGATCGATTGCCCAGTGAGTAGGCACGAGGCTAAAGCTCTGCAGGATATGGAAAGGTAAGCGTCATCTCTGTCCTCAGCAAGTTTACAGGCTTATGGACAGATAAGACGTACATACATGAAACAATTCGGGACGGGCCGGGCGCGGTGGCTCACGCCTGTAATCCCAGCACTTTGGAAGGCCGAGGTGGGTGGATCACGAGGTCAAGAGATCGAGACCATCCTGGTCAACATGGTGAAATCCTGTCTCTACTAAAAAAAAAAAAATACAAGAAATTAGCTGGGCATGGTGGTGCGTGCCTGTAATCCTAGCTACTCAGGAGGCTGAGGCAGGAGAATTGCCTGAACCCAGGAGGCGGAGGTTGTGGTGAGCCGAGATTGCACCATTGCATTCTAGCCTGGGTAACAAGAGCAAAACTCCGTCTCAAAAAGAAAAAAAAAAGAAAAAAAAAACAATTCGGGACAACAAATAATTAGGTGCAAAACTGTGATGCATTCAAGTCAGGCAAGCCTGCAAGGTGGTGGAGCTTTCTCTTATCAAGAGTTTGAGGACTGAGAGAAGCCTACCTCCCTTTGAAGATGGAAGAGTTGATTCAACTCAGATGAGCAAAACTGGATGAAGGTGTGAAGGTGATGAACTATGGGAACACACAATTGGCTTGGTGGTCACTAAGGCCTCAGCCTCCTAAGTAATTGAAACTACAGATGTGTGCCATCATGCCTCACTGAGTTATCTTTCTTTCTTTCTTTCTTTTTGAGACAGAGTCTTACTCTGTTGCCCAGGCTGGAGTACAGTGGCCCAATCTCGGTTCACTGCAACCTCCACCTCCCGGGTTCAAGCAATTCTCCTGCCTCAGCCTCCCGAGTAGCTGGGATTACAGGCACCTGCCACCATTCCTGGCTAATTTTTGTATTTTTAGTAGAGACAAGGTTTCACCATATTGGCGAGGCTGGTATCCAACTCCTGACATTGTGATCTGCCTGTCTTGTCTCCCAAAGTGCTAGGATTACAGGCGTGAGCCACCGTGACCGATCTGGCTGAGCTATTTTTTGAGTGTCACTGAGGGATAGGTCAGGCAAGGAGACTGCATGAGTCTCAGGAGCTAATAGTTCTGATCTTTGCTGAGACCTGTAAGGATTGGCATGTGGGTCCAATAACATGAGATCCCAATTAGTCATCCTGGCAGCTGCTTCCTGCCTCCCTTCCCCTGCTGCCTGCTGCTTGGACCTCTTTGACGTGGTAAGCGGATACTGCCTGGACTCTTCAATTATTACTGCTGGAGGGCAGCTTACGCAGCAGCTCATGTGCCCTCCTCATTACCCAGATGAATTGAGTCAGGCCCAGAAGGGAGTGGAACTGGCTCAAACCACATGGCTGCCCAGAGTCAGCTATGGTGAGAACCTTATCAGCTCACAGACCAGCCCCCCTCATTCATGCATCTAACGGATGTCACTGAGCGCATGCTATGTGTCAGGCAGCGTTGCAGTGCTGGTGATGCAGCAGCAAACAAACAATTGAAAGCACTGAGGTGGGGAGACCAGTCATCAATGAAATAAGCTAGATGGTGAGAGGCATCAAGGAAAAAGCAGATGGTGGGGACTGGGGAGTGATAGAGGACTTGCAATTGTAGAGACAGCAGCTAAGGAAGTCCTGGATGAGTAAATGACACTAGAGTGGGGCACGGTGGCATATGCCTGTAATCCTAGCACTCGGTAGGCCAAGGCGGGAGGATCACTTGAGGTCAGGAGTTCAAAGCTACAGTGAGCCATGATCACACCACTGCACCCAGCCTGGGTGGCAAAGACCATGATTTTAAAAAAAAAGGAAAAAGAAAAAGACATTAGAACAAAAAGCTAAGCAGAAATCCGGAAGGGAGCACAGGGCTATCTGGATAGCGTGTGATGCAAAGGCCTTGGTGCAGGAGTGGGCCTGGCATGTTCTGGTAAAAATGAGGAGTGGCATGAGGAGAGGACAGGAGGAAATGAGCCAGAGGGACCTCAGGGGCAGCTGGTGTGGGGTCCTGGATTTCATAGCAAGGCCTTTGGCATTTATCCTTTCCAGTTGCTAATTTGTGACCCTGCCTTCTCCTGCTGACTTGCAAGGGCACTGTGACATCTATGGGCAGAGAGAATGGAGCAGCCAACAGGGCTCTCAACAGTACAGTGGCAGTGCGGGCAGCTGCCTGGACCTGTGCTGGGCCTGCCCTTTGCCCCTGCCCCAGAAGTCCTGCAGACCCAGAGGACACAGTGGCCTCCCACCTCAGGATTATGAGAAAGAGCATGGATGCAAAGCTATACCGAACCAGCTGAGTGTTTAGCATCTGCAAAATATCAGAAGGGAGCAAGTTCACAGCTGAGGCCAGTGAAGAGAGCTGAGTCAGAGGCCAGTAGCACCCGTGCCTTGGCTGAGTGAAGGGTACCAGATATATTTATGTAGAAGTGCCTGGCAAACAGCGAAGCCCTGACCGTAATCCGTGTATTACCTTGTGCTTCTAATTTCTAATGTCATGTGCTTCCTGCCAGTGCTCCATGCCCACGAGTGAGAAAGCCTCTGTGCAGAATGGCTTGCCAGGGACCAGTGTGGATGCCAGGCCCTGGGTGGGCAGCTGAGGCAATTGGTTGACTAGCACAGTAGTTTCAGAGCAAGCTCCTGCCTGCCAGAGTTCTCACGCACTCCCTAGAAGAATGCATTACACGCCCTGCAGCGGATGCAGGTGGGCAGATCCATTTCCCTGGGCATCTCAACCTCTCCTTGTGACCAGACCCCTTTGCTCTGCGGGTGCTACGAAGGGTGTGGATGGAGCCAGCAGTGAGGGCCAAAGTCTTGTCTGAGTTCTGTCAAGATGGACTTGGACTCTGACTCTGGCTGTGATCCTCATCTGTGTGCTCCTTCTTAGTCCCACAAGGGGGTCCAGTGTAGGATTCAAGGTCAACGTACAATCAATTATTATATTTCAGCTGCCAGGTACTTTATCTGTAGCAGGAAATCGGTAAGGCATGACCCCTTCCTTCAGAGATATTAAATCTATTATGTGTGTGTTTAGGGGTGGGTGCATTAGTGTGAGAGTGTGCATGTGTGTGTGTGGGGGGGGGAGTGTACATTAACTCACACATGCTTGTAGGGGGCAGCCTGCGATATTAGCAGGAAGAGTCCTGAGCTAGAGTGAGAAGGCCTCATCCCAAGTCCTGACTAGTCAGCCTACTCCCTGTGGGCCTTTGGGTCAGACACCTGTCCTCTCAAACTATTGGCTTCTGCTACTGTTCAATGGGGATAGTGAAGCTTCCCTGGCTGCATCAGGGGGTTGTTGGGAGGATCAGCTGGGGCAGTGTCTATCAGTGGTAAAGTACTTGATGCACACAGGAAGTTGTATGCTCGTGAACTTTGGCAGCATGCATGTGAGTGTAGAAACAGACAATTATCAGCATGAGCAAAAAAAAAAAAAATCAGGCTAAAATCAAAGAGAGACGCCAATGGGATCAAGAAGAGAAGCTCCAGAAAGAAATGCAGATATCATTCCAAATGTATCCTTGCACATGCATTCATATTCGCTGATGTAGCGGTGTGCACTGCCCGGGCTACTGAAGTCCCAGCCCTCCAGAGTGCCCCTAGATCTCTGGCAGTGTCCCTCTCAACTCTGAGGAGGCTGCCTCCTCCCCAGGTCAAGGCCATTGTTATCAGCTACAAACATTACTGAGCACACACTAAGGCACTGGGCTGCAAGGGGGACTAACATTTATGAAGTACTCAGTACTATGTGCACAACACTGCAAGCTTTTTTTTTTTGGCACAGAAGATGGAGTGCAGTGGTGCAATCAGGGTTCACAGCAGCCTTGAACTCCTAGGCCCAAGTGATCCTTCCACCTCAGCCTCCTGAGTAGCCATCACCATGCATGGCTAATTTTCTTTTTCTTTTTTTCTTGAGATGGAATTTCATTCTTTTTGCCCAGGCTGGAGTACAATGGCGTGATCCCCGCTCACTGCAACCTCCGCCACCCCGTACAAGCAATTCTCCTGCCTCAGCCTCTCAAGTAGCTGGGATTACAGGCATACACCATCATGCTCAGCGAATTTTGTATTTTTCATAGAGACGGGGTGTCTCCATGTTGGTCAGGCTGGTCTCAGACTCCCGACCTCAAGTGATCTGCCCACCTTGGCCTCCCAAAGTGCTGGGATTACAGGCATGAGCCACTGGACCCAGCCAAGGCTAATTTTTATTTCTATTTTTAGTTTGAAACCCTCCCTCTTACCCCAATTTAAACATTTGTTATAGGGACTGGGTCTCACTATGTTGCCCAGGCTAGTCTTGCACTCCTGGCCTCAACTGATTCTCCTCCTTGACTTCACAAAGTGTTGGGATTACAGGCATGAGCCACCACACCTGGCCTGCAAACATTTTATAGTTATCATCTCACTTCGTTATTGACCATAACTCTGCAAGATAGGTATTGTCTTCATTTTATAGAATAACAATAACAAATAACACTTATTATCTGGCAGAAGACTTTCCTATACAGTGAAACAAAAAGAAAAAGAACAAAAAAATTTTAAAAAATAACATTAATACAAAGTATGTAACATGTATTAATGCATTTAATCCTCACAATGGCCTTGTGAGGGAAGTACTATTATTATTTATCTCCAGTTTTTGGAGGAGGAAACTAAGGCAACTGAGGTTAACTAACTTCCTCAAAGTCACACAACTAATAAATAGCTGTGGTCAACCGCCTTTTCCTCTTGAATTAATTATCTGCCTTTCTGAGTCTTTGTGCTATATCACAGATAACTACGTTTCCCAGGCTCCCTTGCTCTCTGGCTTCCAGCTTGGTTCAGCCAATGGAAAGCTTGGAGAGAGGGAGGAGGTGAAGAGAAGCCAAAGTTTCTTTCTCTTTCTCTTCTTCCTGTACTGTCTCTGACAACAGTTATGTCCCTAGGTGGCTCCCACATCTCTGCAGGCCCTCCTTCCATGATCTCAGCTCCCATCAGGCAGCCTTTGTGGGGTTTCAGATCCCACCAGATGGCCACCACTCTGGACTCTGGCAGCACTACCTCCTCCTACGCAACTCCCTGTACAGTAGCTTCCTATGCTTCCAATAGACTCCTCAGTCCTTCCATTTTCAGTGCCACCAATTCCCTGTATTAAATTCCTTCTGCCAGAGAGACCTAGAAGACTTTGTTTCTATAGAAGACTTCTGTTTCAGTAAAGGTGGACCCTTACTGATACCCAGACAATATGGCTGCAGAGCCCACAATCTTAACCTTTTTGGATGAGAAAACACACACAGACTTATTATAACTTGGTCTAGGTTGCAAAACTAAAATATGAAACAACCAAGGAAAATTGGGAAAATAAGAAAAACAAGAGAATGTCCTCTTAGATATCAAAAGATACCTTGAAACTATAAGAACAAAAACAATGTGGTGCTGACCGTGAATCAGTGGATTAAATCAATGGAACAGAATTCACTTCAGTAACAACCAGAAGAATAAAATAATATTTTACTTCTTAAAGGGGGCATTTCAAAGAAGTGGAGAAATGCTATTAGAGGGATTAATTAACCCATTAATTTGAGGGAGAGCCCCAGAATAAATTTCAAATGGATTGAGAAGTTAACATGAAAATACTAGAAATAAATAAAGAAGAATTAAAAAAAATAATACCTTGGGATTAGGAAATTTCTTTTTTTTTTTAAAGATGGGGTTTCTCCATGGTGGCCAGGCTGGTCTTGAACTCTTGACCTCAGGTGATCCACCCACCTCAGCCTCCCGAAGTGCTAGGATTACAAGCGTGAGCCACTGCACCCAGCAGGAAATTTCTTTCCAAGCAAGACTGAAAACCCAAAAGCCATAAAGGATAAATCTGACAAAATTACAATTGACATAACAATTTACAGCCGGGCTTACACCTGTAATCCCAGCACTTTGTGAGGCTGAGGCAGGCAGATCACCTGAGGTCGGGAGTTCAAGAGCAGCCTGACCAACATGGTGAAACCCTGTCTCTTAAAACAACAACAACAACAACAAAAAAAAACAATTTACAATGTTTGGTACAGGAAACCCAAAGCTCTAAAGAAATCCTTGCCTAGCTGGCTTTGTTTGAGATCTCCACAGTCCTCTGAAAATGGGGAAGGAAACTAAGATTCGATTTCTTGGGTGCTCTTGTTGTTCCATGAATGGGGAAGCTGCAATTCTAGCCCTTCCCCCAGCTCGAGGCAAAGGAGCCGTTTCACAAAGCGAGAACCTATCTGCTCCTTCCTGGGTGGTTTTCGTTAGGTCCTAAAGCTGCAAAAATGAGATAAGCTGAAGCCAAAAGGTACTTGAAAAGTGGAGATGAATAGGGCAGGAACTCTGTACTCTTTTTAAACTCTTTATCTACTTGGCCTACTTATTCTTTGCTCATGAGTGCTTGAAGAAAGGCAGGGAAGACAGGACACAGAAAGTTGGGAATAACTGAGAAGCTGGGCCTCAAAAGCAGTTGGGGTGAGATGGCATCTCCAGAGCAGCAGTACAGACAAACAGAGCATTTGGTTCTCAATTTCGTTTACATTAGTAAGTGTGAGACCTTTCCTCTTACACATTTTTTTTAAATTTTTTTTTTTTTGAGATTGGGTTTCACCATGTGGGCCAGGCTGGTCTTGAACTCCTGACCTTGTGATCAGCCCACCTCGGCCTCCCAAAGTGCTGGGATTACAGGTGTGAGCCACTGTGCCCAGGCTATTTTGTTTATTTATTTTTTTGAGACCGAGTGTCACTCTGTCACCCAGGCTGGAGTGCAGTGGCACAATCTTGGCTCATTGCAACCTCCACCTCGCAGGTTCAAGCAGTTCTCCTGGTTCAGCCTCCCAAGTAGCTGGGATTACAGGCACCTGCCACCATGCCTGGCTAATTTTTGTACTTTTAGTAAAGACAGGATTTCACCATGTTGGCCAGGCTGGTCTTGAACTCCTGACCTCAGGTGATCCACCTGTCTGCGATTAGAGACATGAGCCACCACACCCAGCCAGAAAAATTTTAGACATATTAAAGTTAACAGAATTTAATTGAGCAAAGAGTGATTCATGAATCCGGTAACTCCCTGAACCAGAGGGACTCTGGTGCTGCCATGTAGTCGGAGAAGAATTTATGGACAGGAAAAGGAAAATGGGCTGGGCGCAATGACTCATGCCTCTAATCTCAGCACTTTGGGAGGTTGAGGAGAATGGATCATTTGAGCCCAGGAGTCCAAGACCAGCCTGGGAAATATGGTGAAACTGTCTCTACAAAAAAATACAAAAAGTAGCCGAGTGTGGTGGTGTCCACCTATAGTTCCAGCTTCTCAGGAGGGTGAGTGGGGAGGATGGCTCAAGCCCAGGAGGTGGAAGTTGCAGTAAGCCATGATCATGCCATTGCACTCCAGTCTGGATGACAGAGCAAGGCTGTCTCAAAAAAAAGGAAAATGACATACAGAAAATGGAAGTCAGGCCGGGCATGGTGGCTTATGCCTGTAATCCCAGCATTTTGGGAGACCAAGGTGGGTGGGTCACCTGAGGTCAGGAGTTCGAGACCAGGCTGGCCAAATGGTGAAACCTCGTCTCGACTAAAAATACAAAAAATTAGCTGGAGGTGGCGCACAATCGTAATCCTAGCTACTCAGGAGGCTGGGGCAGGAGAATCGCTTGAACCCGGGAGGTAGAGGTTGCAGTGAGCCAAGATTGTGCCATTGAACTCCAGCCTGGACAATAGAGTGAGAATCCGTCTCAAAAAAAAAAAAAAAAAAAAAAAAAAAGCAAATGGAAGTGATACAGAAATAGCCGTCTTGGTTATAGATCGGTGTTTGCCTTATTTGAACATGGTTTGAACAGTTGACCACCTGTGATTTGCCAAAACTCAGTGATTGGTACTGTCTGTTTACACATCCAGTTACGTTACAGCTTTTTTTTTTTTTTGAGATGGAGTTTCGCTGTTGTTAACCAGAAGCGTGCACCACCACACCCAGCTAATTTTTTGTATTTTTAGTAGAGATGGGATTTCACCACGTTGACCAGGATGGTCGATCTCTTGACCTTGTAATCCACCCGCCTCGGCCTCCCAAAGTGCTGGGATTATAGGCGTGAGCCACCACGCCTGGCCAGGTTACAGTTTATTATGTGTACAGTCTGAACTGAAAATATGTATGCAGGCGGCTTTAGGTTAAACTTAGTTGAATACTTTCTCCCTTTTAGTCAACCTCCTAAAATGAAGAGGTTGACCAAACTTTAGATATTGCTGTCACTCTGTCACCATAGCAAAGGGACTTATTTGGTCTCAAATCCCACTGAGAAATAGCAGAACGGTAGGTTCTATAAGGTGGGAATGAGGAATTTATATTACTTTTTTGTAAAGGTTAGAGTGGAGAGGACTTCCTTGTTACACTAGAATCCCTTCTTTTCTGGAGGAAAAAAAAAACTGGTCTCTTTGAAAATCCATATGCTTCCAACTTTGAGTTTCATTGTGTTGCATTTAGCATGAGTGACTCCATTTAGTTAGATCCAATCTAGTCTGTTGGGGTCTAGTGCATGAGTTCAGTCCAAAACAATGGCCTCCTATAATTTTGTTGAACAATTCTCCCTTTCTGGTCATGTTCTCACCTAACTGAGAGTGTGATAAAAACTTAGGGCTAATTGCTACTCTCAGTTATGATCATTTTGGGTTTCTGGTCTCAACATGTCTTTCATAGGTTATAGTGTCCTCATGTCCTCATGATTATGTATTTCTTTGAGATTTTGTCATCCCACTTGAAGAGAGACCATTTGACATTCTATGGATGGCTGCATGTAAACATTGGCAACTTTGAGATGATGTAGTTCACCAGGAAGATGACTATTATGACTACCAGAAGGATAACACCAAGAGTTTGGAGTATGCTTTTTTTTTGAGACGGAGTTTCGCTCTTTTACCCAGGCTGGAGTGCAATGGCGCAACCTCGGCTCACTGCAACCTCTGCCTCCTGGGTTCAGGCAATTCTCCTGCCTCAGCCTCCTGAGTAGCTGGGATCACAGGCACGCGCCACCGTGCCCAGCTAATTTTTTGTGTCTTTAGTAGAGACGGGGTTTCACCATGTTGACCAGGATGGTCTTGATCTCTTGACCTCGTGATCCACCCGCCTTGGCCTCCCAAAGTACTGGGATTACAGGCTTGAGCCACCGCGCCCGGCCTGGAGTATGCTCTTTAGCCAGAGTCCTCATGAACTGAACCAACTAAAATTAAATAGATTAAAGAATGAGCTGGGTGTGGTGGTGCATGCCTGTAGTTCCAGCTATTCGGGAGGCTGAGCCTGGAGGATCTCTTGAGTCCACGAGTTTTGGGCTGTAGTGCTCTATGCTGATCAGGTGTCTGCACTAAGTTTGGCATAAATATGGTGACCTCCTGGGAGCAGGTAACCACCAGGTTGCCTAAGGAGGGGTGAACCGGCCCAGGTCAGAAATGCAGCAGGATCAAAATTCCCGTGATGATCAGTAGTGGGATCGTGCCTGTGAATAGCCACTGCACTCCAGCCTGGGCAACATAGCGAGACCCCATCTCTTAAAAAAAAAAAAAAGAATGAGCTTGATAAATGGTCTATGAGTTTCAACCAAGTAGCCAGTTTGTTAATCCTCTGCAAATGAATCTCTATTGTACCTGATGTGTTCATCCATGTGCAACAAGGAGTGTCAGCAATTGGCCGGGCATGGTGGCTCATATCTGTAACCCCAGCACTTTGGGAGGCCCAGGCAAGAGGATTGTTTAAACCCAGGAGTTCAAAATCAGCTTGGGCAACATGGTGAGGCCCTGTCTCTATCTGTCTCTAAATATATATATGAAATGTCAGCGACTGCACAGATTCTTCTCTGTTCAGCCAGTAAGTAACCTAGAGCAGTTCTATCATGTCGCACAACTTTAGCAGCAATTTATTTATTTATTTTTTAAAGACGGGGTTTCACCATGTTGGTCAGGCTGGTCTTGAACTCCCGACCTCAGGTGATCCACCTGCCTTGGCCTCCAAAGTGCTTGGATTACAGGTGTGAGCCACCATGCCTGGCCTAGCAAGCAATTTAAAGAAGTCTTTAGCATAGTGTTAATAGTAGAATCTGCTGTAGAATATATTATGAAGGGCAAATTTCTAATCATTGCCTCATTTACCCCAAATAGTGGAAAAAGCAACCTAACAAATTATGCCCATTCATAAGGGTGAAGGCTTCCTGGCAATGTTTGCTTCAACCTATAATGTAGATTAAAAGGAACAGACCAATGTTCCATTTCTGACTGATTATGGAGCTACAAAGGTACTAGAAAAATTCCTCACCCACATTGGCCCTTCATCTTCTATCCATCAAGGCATAAGTTTGCTCATGTATAAGCTTAGCTGTAAAATCCTCCACAAATAAAAGTATACCTCATGGGTGCACACAAGACCTTTTCTAGTTCTAATCTTCATAGAGAAGCAAGAAAAATTTAAGAGAGGTAAGAGTCTCATGATGGCAAAGAAGTCTTATTTGTGATCTTGAGAAAGCATCCCACATCTAGGATTCCATCTGCTTCTGGGAAGAAACTTCCCTGGGAGGTCTCCAACAGGCATACAGTTCCAAGAGTCTGGAGGGGCCCGTCTGAGTTGTGAGATCACAGACCCAAGTTTCAAGGTCCTACAGTTTTGCTACAGTGTGGGTGGCAAGTCTTTCTCTATGGTTGTTTCTAGAAGACCCAATCTCTGTGTTCTAGATCATGAAGGATTTAATTGTCCTCAGTCAGTGGATCATGAAAAGTTTCCTTTACCCGGTGAAAATACACTTTGTCATAATGCATTAAAGCCACAGTTAGCCATATCAAAGTTTAGGAGCAGAAGATACACGAGTTTTTTTGTTTGTTTGTTTATTGGGTTTTTTTGAGACAGAGTTTCGCTCTCTCACCCAGGATGGAGTGCAGTGGTCAATCTCAGCTCACGGCAACCTCCACCTCCTGGTTCAAGGGATTCTCCTGCCTTAGCTTTCCAAGCAGCTGGGATTACAGGCACGTACCACTAAGCCTGGCTAATTTTTGTAGAGATGGGGTTTCACCATGTTGGCCAGGCTGGTTTGAAACTCCTGACCTCAGGTGATCTACCTGCCTTGGCCTCCCAGAGTGTTGGGATTAGAAGTGTGAGCCACCGTACCCAGCTATGAGTTTCTATTACTAGGGGCATAGGCCTTTCAGTGACTGTTTCATAAAGGGTAAAACTTATGTTTTCTCCTGGAAGTGGATCTAATTGTCATCAATCTGCAATGTCTTTGACCAAGGCAATCCAGTCAATGTAATTAGCTTTGCCTAGTACTATTTTATCTGTAGTTTCTTGTTTAACTGTTTACAATTTGTTCAACGAAACAAATACCTTTATCACTAGAGATTTATCCAGGAATGCCTCCTGAAAAAAACACTTCCTATTAAACTTTTAGCTACTGTTATATCACCAGACTTCTTTCATGGGAAAGCTTCTATACAACCAGAAAATATGCATTCACAATGACAGTTGAATGAAATCCCTCTATAAATGTTCAAATGGCCAATCAGGTAGCAGAAATGTACCTGAAATTTTTATTGTTTCCCCAGGATTATGGGTTTGACAAATCAAACATTGGTCAAAAACCATTTTAGCAATTTAAAACAGTCACCCTTCCTCCCCCACACACATTTCCAATTTGGATCATTTAATCTCTACCATAATAAATGTGTCATGGAATGCAGAGCTTTTAATAGTGGAAGCTTTAAAGACTCAGGAAGGATGAGACAGCTGTCCCGGTTCTCCATGAGTTCATGCTTAATGTTGGATGTATATCTTCTTCAATACCAATTTTGTTTTTCCAATTCAGGTGAATAGTACTCTTTAATAACTGGGTTGACCTGGTGCGGTGGCTCATGCCTGTGATCCCAGCACTCTTGGGGGCCGAGACAGATGGATCGCTTGAGCTCACAAGATCAAGACCAGCCTGGGCAACATGGTGAAACGCCATCTCTACAAAAAATACAAAAACCAACCGGGTGTAGTGGTGCATGTCTGTAGTCCCAGCTACTTGGGAGGCTGAAGTGGCAAGCGGAGAAAGGGCGACAGAGGAGGTTGCAGTAAGCTTAGATTGCACCACTGCACTTCAGCCTGGGTGATAGAGCCAGATCTTGTCTCCAAAAATGAATAAATAAATAAAAACTGGGTTATCACAGGTAATCTGACTTGGACCATAAAGTTCATTCAAACTGCATATCCTAACAATTTTAGTACTGGCTGATTTCACATAAAAATCTGGCAATGCCTGGGCATGGTAGCTCACGCCTGTAATTCCATCATTTTGGGAGTCTGAGGCAGGCAGATAACTTGAGTCCAGGAGTTGAAGACCAGCATGGGCAACATGGTGAAACCCTGTCTCTACAAAAAAATACAAAATTAGCTGGGGATGGTAGCACATGCCTGTACTCCCAGCTACTTAAGAAGCAGAGGTTCCAATGAGCCAGAAGTTTGAGGCCAGCCTGACCAACATGGTGAATCCTGTCTTTACTAAAAGTACAAAAAATTTAGCTGGGCATGGTGATGCATGCCTGTAATCCCAGCTACTTGGGAGGCTGAGGCACAAGAATCACATGAATCCAGGAGGCAGAGGTTGCAGCGAGCTGAAGTTGCATCACTGCACTACAGCTGGGTGACAGAGCAAGACCGTGTCTCAAAAACAAACAAATGAAAAAATCAGAGCTGAGATTTCAGATCTAAATACTGTAGCATCATTTGCCCAAACCAAGGAAGAATGTGAAGACTCAGTTAAGACAAGGTGGCGATGAACAAAGGTAAGACTTTTTATGTTAATTAATTAATTAATTAATTGAAGCAGAGTTTTACTCTTGTTGCCCAGGCTGGAGTGCAATGGCCTTATGTCGGCTCACTGCTACCTCTGCCTCCAAGTTCAAGTGATTCTTCTGCCTCAGCCTCCTGAGTAGCTGGGATTACAGGCCCCTGCCACCATACTCAGCTAATTTTTGTATTTTTCATAGAGACGGTGTTTCACCATATTGGCCAGGCTGGTCTCAAACTCCTGACCTCAGGTGATCTGCCCACCTCGACCTCCCAAAGTGCTTGGATTACAGGTGTGAGCCACCGTGCCTGGCCTGAAATCTTTTTCAAAACTTCTGCACATCAGTAGACATCCTTGAATGATATTAAATTGGGATGCCTCTTTTTTTTTTGAGACAGAGTCTCACTCTTGTTACCCAGACTGGAATACAATGGTGCAACCTCAGCTCACTACAACCTTCACCTCCTGAGTTCCAGCAATTCTCTTCCCTCAACCTCCTGAGTAGCTGGGATTACAGGTACCCACCACCACACCTGGCTAATTTTTTGTATTTTTAATAGAGACAGGGGTTCACCATGTTGGCCAGGCTGGTCTCGAACTCCTGACCTCAGGTGATCCACCCACCTCAGCCTCCCCAAAGTGCTGGGATTACAGGCATGAGCCACTGTGCCCAGCTGGGAGCCCTCATTTTTAAATGCACTTCTTAAAGTGCAATGTTATTCATTTGGAAAGTCCCTCTATAACTTTAAATTACCGTTAGTAACATTTTACCACTTCTATAAGCATTTGCTGCTTCCAGCGCCTATGCATTTATAATATTTATGCATAGGTAGCCATAGCTGGAAAATGGAGCACTCAATTATTCAGAAATTAAGGATCTCATTTTTTCATTGAATCTTGGCTTTGGCTCTCAGATCCCTTTCATCAACTTAGCCAGTGATTTTTCTCTACCTAAGCACACAAGGAAAAGAAACAAATGGGATAGAACACAGAAATTCCTATGGATTTCTGAAAGCCAAAGCTCGTACACTTGCAGTATTGCCACTTATTGCCGGTTTCTATCTGATCAGTTAAACATCTAAGGCCTCTAACTGGTTCCAAGCCAGTTAATTGTCAGATCCAATTTGATTCCAGACCCAGTCCAGTTTCTGTTGCAACTTCTAAATCCATTAAGGTAAAACAATTTGCTCAAACGTAGGCAGCTCAAAACACAAATTGTCTGGCTGAGGTTTGCTCTCTGGGAAAAAAAAAAATACACAAAAATCAGTGGAGCTTTAGAATCTGAGAGAGAAGTTAACCTTGATCCCCAGTGCTGTGAGAGAGAAATGGCCACAACGAGCCCAGTGAGTATGTTGATTGGTCACTCAGTCCTTATGAGGGTCACTGGAAGCTCTACTTAGGATCCCACTTCCTACACCAACTGTTAAAACAAAAAAAAATTTTTTTGAGATGGAGTCTTGCTCTGTTGCCCAGGCTGATGTACAATGGGGCAATCTCGGCTCGCTGCAACTTCCACCTCCCAGGTTCAAGCGATTCTTATGCCTCACCCTCCCGGTTGTAACTACAGGTGCCTGCAACCACACCTGGCTAATTTTTCTATTTTTAGTAGAGACAGGGTTTTTCCATGTTGGCCAGGCTGGTCTCAAACTCCTAACCTCAGATGATTCACCCACTTCGGCCTCCCAAAGTGCTGGGATTACAGGTGTGAGCCCCTGTGCCCAGCCAAACAAAAACTTTAGATAAATTAAAGTTTAAGCAGAGAGTGATTCATTAATTGGGCAGCTCCCTGAACTAGAATAAGAAGTTCAAAGTAACTCTGGCACTGCTGAGTGATTGGAGAGGATTTATGAACAGAAAAAGGAAAATGATGTACAGAAAATGGAAGTGAGGTACAGAAACAGCCTCATTGGTTACATATCAGTGTTTGCCTTATTTGAACACAGTTCAAATAGTTGGCTGCCTGTGATTTGCTGAAATTTGATGATTGGTATGAGTAGGTTACCGTCTGTTTACACATCCAGTTAGGTTACAGTTCACTACAGAAGAACTTTTAGGTTAAACTTAAAATATGTAAGGAGGCAGCCAGGCGCTGTGGCTCATGCCTATAATCCCAGCACTTTTGGAGGCCGAGGCGGGTGGACCACCAGGTCAAGAGATCAAGACTATCCTAGTCAACATGGTGAAACCCCATCTCTACTAAAAATACAAAAAATTAGCTGGGCATGGTGGCGCGTGCCTGTAGTCCCAGCTACTTGGGAGGCTGAGGCAGGAAAATTGCTTGAACCCAGGAGGTGGAGATTGCGGTGAGCCGAGATTGCGCCATTGCACTCCAGCCTGGGTAACAAGAGTAAAACTCCCGTCTCAACCAAAAAAAAAAAAGGCAAGGAGACAACTTTAGCCTCAACTCAATTTCTTGTTTTGAGAGACAGGGCCTTGCTCTGTTGTCCAGGTCAGACTGCAGTGGCATGATCACAGCTTACTGCAGCCTCAACCTCCAGGCTCTAGAGATCCTTCCACCTCATCTTTCTGAGTAGTTGGGACTACAGGTATGTGCCACCAAGCCCAGGCAATTTTTAAAATTTTTAGTAGAGACGAACTCTTGATATGTGTTGCCTAATTTGGTCTCGATCTCCTGGGTTCAAGCAGTCCTACCACTTTGGCCTCTCAAAGTGCTGGGATTACAGGTATGAGCAACTGCATCTAGCCATTTTTTTCTGAATCATAGTTTTTACTTATATAATTTTTCTTTTTTTTTTGAGACGGAGTCTCACTCTTGTTACCCAGGCTGGAGTGCAATGGCGCGATCTCGGCTCACCGCAACCTCCGTCTCCTGGGTTCAGGCAATTCTCCTGCCTCAGCCTCCTGGGTAGCTGGGATTACAGGCACGCGCCACCGTGCCCAGCTAATTTTTTGTATTTTCAGTAGAGACAGGGTTTCACCATGTTGACCAGGATGGTCTCGATCTCTTGATCTCGTGATCCACCCGCCTCGGCCTCCCTATATTATTTTTTCTTTATATTATTTTTACTATTTACACTAAACAGTAAAATGAATTCAAGTACTAGAAGTTTTTGTCCAATTGTTAATTAGACATTTTGTGCTGAGTTGACACTGGATTTTTTGTCTACATGTGCTTTGTCTTGAAGTTTGTTACCTTTGTGGACTTAATGAAACTGCTTAAATAACTATGATTATTTTTGTTGGATAAAATTGAAAAAGGGCTGGATGTGGTGGCTCATGCCTGTAATCCCAGCACTCTGGGAGGCCGAGGCAGATGGATCACCTGAGGCCAGCAGTTCAAGAGCAGCCTGGCCAGCATGACGAAATTCCATCTCTACTAAAAATACTAAAAAAATAAGCTGGGCATGGTGGTGGGCACCTGTAATCCCAGTTGCTCAGGAAGCTGAGGCAGGAGAATCACTTGAATCCAGGAGGCAGAGGTTACAGTGAGCCAAGATCGTGCCATAGCACTCCAGCCTGGGCAACAAGAGTGAAACTCAGTCTCAAAAAAAAAAAAAAAAAAAAAATTGAAAAAGGATATAGTAGAGCTATACAAAAAATATTCATGATAGTTTTAGCAAAAAAAAATCCAGAATATATGCATATTATGTTTTTCTGTAAAATAAAAATAAAATTATATATGACATATGTATATATGTGTGTTAATCCCAATGTCTCAGGAGTCTGGTGCTGGGAATGGTCATAAGCCATGGGGCAGGTGGAAAAGGAGGCAAAAGGAGTGGGAGTGTGGCTGGGGGAAGGATGGCAGGCAGGATATGGCAGACAACTGCTGGGCAGGAGGACTCAGGCAGGTGAGTCCTAGGGGACTAGAGGACAGATGAAGAGGACATGGGTATGAAAAGCCAAGAGACTGAGACTTGATCCTGAAGGGATGAGAAGCCAGTGCTTTGAGGAGAATGATCTAGATGGCAGTGCCCAAAATGTACTTTGGGAACCACCAGGGAGTCTCCAAGACAGGTCCATGAGTTCAAAGCCATTTTCTTTTCTTTCTTTTTTTTTTTTTTTTTGGAGACGGAGTCTCGCTCTGTTTCCAGGCTGGAGTGCAGTGGTGCGATCTCAGCTCACTGCAACCTCTGCCTCCTGGATTCAATTGATTCTCCTGCCTCAGCCTCCCGAGTAGCTGAGACTACAGGTGTGCACCACCATGTCCGGCTAATTTTTGTAATTTTAGTAGATACAGGGTTTCACCATGTTGGTCACGATGGTCTTGATCTCTTGACCTCGTGATCCACTCACCTTCGCCTCCCAAAGTGCTGGGATTATAGGCGTGATCCACTGCCCAAAGCCATTTTCTTGATAACACTAAGATAGGTATTATTGGCCTTCTTTACTCTCCCCGTGCTGTTAGGAGTGTGTAGTGGAATTTTCCAGAGGCTACATGATGTTGGATGGCATCATCCCTCTAATTTTTTTTTTTTTTTTGAGATGGAGTCTTGCTCTGTTGCCCAGGCTGGAGTGCATTGGTATAATCTTGGCTCACTGCAGCCTCCGCCCCCTGGGTTCAAGTGATTATCCTGCTTCAGCTCATGAGTAGCTGGGATTACAGGTGCCTGCTACCACTCTTGGCTAATTTTTTGTATTTTTAGTAGAGATGGGATTTCACCATGTTGGCCAGGCTGGTCTTGAACTCCTGACCTCAAGTGATCCAGCAAATTCAGTTTCAATGTATTTTCTTCCTGCTGCTTATAGTAAAATACAAGAGGAGACAGATAAATTGAGGGAAGGCATTTTAAACAAAAAGAGAGCCAGGACTTAATGGTTTAAAAAGCATTTAAAAATTTTTAATTTATTTTTCATTTATTTTATTTTTTGAGATGGAGTTTCACTCTTGTCACCCAGGCTGGAGTGCAGTGGCATGATCTCGGCTCACTGCAACCTCCACCTCCTGGTTCAAGTGATTCTCCTGCCTCAGCCTCCCAGGTAGCTGGATTACACGTCCTTGCCACCACACCCAGCTAATTTTTACATTTATAGTAGAAATGGAGTTTCACCATGTTGGTCAGGCGGGTCTCAAACTCCCAATCTCAGGTGATCCACCTGTTTCAGCCTCCCAAAGGGCTGGAAATATAGGCATGACCTACTGCACCAGCCTAAAAAACATTATTTTTTTAAAGAGACAGAGTCTTGCTCTGTTGCCCAGCATGGAGTGCAGTGGCACAATCATAGGTCACTGCAGCCTCGACCTCCTGAGTTCGAGCAATCCTCCTGCCTCAGCCTCCCTAGTAGCTGAGACTACAGACCCATGCCACCACACCCGGCTCTTTTGACACATCTAACTCCACGTCAATCTCTGCTTTCCAGAGAATCTGAACCAGTTCAATGTATATCCATAATATATATTTTTCAAACCCTAAAAATCAGTAAGCAAATGGCAGACAACCCATTACAAAATAGGCAATATACATGAATGAGTATATTTTATCTTCATAAAGGAAGATAAAAAAATGGCAAAAAAAAAAAATTATAGACTTGCGTTAGTTTCCTGGGGCTGCTGTAACAAATTCCCACAATCATGGTGGCTTAAAAAAAAAAACACAGAAATTTAGTCTCAAAATTCTGGAGACAAGTCGAAAATCAAGGTATTGGTAAATTAGCTGGGCATGGTGGCATGTGCCTGTAATCCTAGCTACTCAGGAGCTGAGGCAGGAGAATTGCCTGAACCCAGGAGGCGGAGGTTGCCGTGAGCCGAGATCACGCCACTGCACTCCAGCATGGGTAACAAGAGCGAAACTCCGTCTCAAAAAAAAAAGAAAATCAAGGTATTGACAAGGCCATGCTCCCTCTCGAGGCTCCGAGGAAGATCCATTCCTTGGCATTTCTAACCTCTGGGGGCTGCTGGGAGTTTCTGGTTTCCTTTGGCTTGCAACTGCATCACTCCAAACTCTGCCTCCATCTTGCCCTTAAGGTTTTTTTTTTCTTCTATTAGGCATCAGGAAAATCCAAAGGAAATGTGAATTAAGGTCACAGTTTGTTGCTACTTTACAGCCACCAGAATAGCTAAAATGAAAAACGAAGGAATGTGGTCCAGCCAGAGCGCTCATACACTGCTCACGGAGGTTACATCAGTATCATTGCTTTGTAAAATTGATTGGCAGCACTAAAGCTGAGCGTATGAAATTCTGTGGCCCAGAAATTCCAGTGCTTGGTATGTGCAGTTTTGTTTTCTTGTGCTTTTTGCTATACCTGCTGGAATGGGAAGTATATTGCAGTTTTGAAACATGGCTACAAATTATTTTTCGAACCTTTCATCAAGAAGTGGAGTCTACATTAAATGCTTTTGAATCATGGAGGGCTTACGACTGTTCAACCAATAGAACGTGGTGTTTGTGACACTATAAGACTCTGGAAGTGGTTGTAATTCCGGCTAATTTAGGCTTCCATTTCCTTTTTTATTCTTTTTGAGATGGAGTCTTGCTCTGTTTCCCAGGCTAGAGTGCAGTGGCGAAATCTTGGCTCACTGCAACCTCTGCTTCCCAGGCTGATGCAATTCCCCTGCCCCAGCCTCCCTAGTAACTGGGACTACAGGCATGTGCCACCATGCCCAGCTAATTTTTGTTTTGTCTTTTTTTTTTTTGCTCTTGTTGCCCAGACTGGAGTGCAATGGTGCGATCTCAGCTCACTGTAACCTCTGCTTCCTGGGTTCAAGCGATTCTCCTGCCTCAGCCTCCCCAGTAGCTGGGGTTACAGGCACCTGCCCCGCACCAGCTAATTTTTTTAAATTTTTGGTAGAGATGGGGTTTCATCGCGTTGGCCAGGCTGGTCTTGAACTACTGACCTCAGGTGATCCACCAGCCTTGGCCTCCCAAAGTTCTAGGATTACAGGCGTGAGCCACCGTGCCCGGCCCATTTTCTTTCTAGAATACTTGCTCTTAGATTCCTGACCCTTCAGGTAGAAAGTGTGACCACATCAAATCCACCCTGCTGTGAAGAAGCCTAAGTCATGGGGCAGGCTATGGAGAGAGACCCTGAGGTTTAGTCCCAGGTAAGTGCAGTCTTCGAGTTACCCCAGTCCAAACACCAGATTTGTGAGCAAGAAGTCTCCACATGACTCCAGCCCTAGCCATTCAAGTCACCCCCAGCCATCTGAGTTTCCTAACTGAGACTCCAGGCAAGGTGGAGCAGAGCAAACCATACCTTCCATGCCCCGTTCAAGTTCTTCACCCACAGAGCCCATGGGTATAATAAAATGAGTGTTGTTTGACACCATTACATTTTGGGACACTTTGTCATGCAGCAATAGGTAGCTGGAACAATACCCAAAAGAAATGTGTGTATACTCATCAACAGACAAGCCTGAAAATATCCATAGCAGCACTATTTATGAAACTGGTAACTACCCCAAAACACCCATCAACATCCAGTGTTGGATGTTCCACATCTAGTGGAATAGATACATAATGTGTGGTAATATCCATATATAATTTGTGGTAATGTTAACAGGATGCAATACTAGACAGCAATAAAAATAAACAAATCAGCTGGTCGTGGTGGGTTACACCTGTAATCCCAGCACTTTGGGAGGCTGAGGCGAGTGGATCATGAGGTCAAGAGATCGAGACCATCCTGGCCAACATGGTGAAACCCTGTCTCTACTAAAAATACAAAAATTGGCTGGGCATAGTGGTGCGTGCCTGTAGTCCCAGCTACTTGGGAGGCTGAGGTGGGAGAATCGCTTGAACCTGGGAGGCGAAGTTTGCAGTGAACCAAGATTGTGCCATTGCACTCCAGCCTGGGAGACAGAGTGAGACTCTGTCTCAAAAAAAAAGGATAAACAAATCACAGCCATACACAACAATATAAATTATATATTTACATGAAAACACACAAATCATAGAGTACAGCTTGATAAAATTTCCTGAAGTGATCACACCTGTGTGATCAAGAAACATAACATCAGCCGTAACATAAGCCTTCCAGTCACTACTCCCTTCACAGGTAATCACTTTCCTGACTTCTAACACTATAGGTTAGTTCTGATGGTTTTTAAATAACGTAGTTATTTATACACACAACAACAGTTTCCTTGAAAACTTACTGGGCTCCCAAACTTTTTGCTTCCACTTGGAACCAAGATTATTTCCTTTAAGCCTAGAGACCCTCATCTGGCAGTTACTGTCTCTGCTGTTCCCATCTGTCCCCTCTTCATATGCTGTTTGTTTTGAGACAGGGTCTCTCTCTGTTGTCCAGGCTGGAGTGCAATGGCATAATTTTGGCTCACTGCAATCTCTGCCTCCCAGGTTCAAGCGATTCTCCCACCTCAGCCTCCCAAATAGCTGGGACTACAGGCACCCACCACCACACCTGGGTAATTTTTTTTTTTTTAGTAGAAATGGGGTTTCATCATGTTGCCTAGGCTGATCTCAAACTCCTGACCTCAGTCTACCTGCCTTGGCCTCCCAAAGTGCTGGGATTATAAGCGTGAGCCACCATGCTCAGCTATCCCCTTGACACACTGTATTCATTGCTTTTAAGACACACCTTTTTAAATTATTTATTGAATTATAACATCTTTACATAAAAACCTACAAATCATAGAATACAGCTTGATAAATCTCAAGACTGTCCCGCCGCAATCTGTGGCAGTTCCACTCTTTAAGGCATACCCCAGGCTCTAAATCGGCACCAGCAGGAAAGAGTATAAATGCTATGCAGCTCCAAGAAGCATACTTTCCATGCCCACTCAGATGTGGCCATGGGGCATAAGGGGCAGGGAAGAACCTCAGAGAAGGCAGAGTCATGGCCACAAAGGACAATAGACTAGGATGCTTCTCCTAGACGGGAGAACCTGCGGCTGTCAGATGGGCTAATCAGGCAGCTTACCCCACTGCCAGTGGGACAGGCAGGCTGGGTTGTTTCCTCTTTTAAGATGGTCTGGAGGAAAAGGGTAAAAGCCCCTGTCTCACAGGCCAGGTGTGGTGGCTGGTCCCTGTAATCCCAGCACTTTGGGAGGCCTCAGCCAGAGGATCACTGAGTTCAAAGTCAGCCTGGGCAACATAGTGAGACCCTCTCTACAAAATCAACAACAAACAACGGCTCCTTACTCAAGCTTTAGCTTATCTAACTCTCAGGCAATCAGTAACAAAAGATTCAAGAAGCCATTAACCATTAACCACAAGCTCCTGTTTCAGGGGGCTAGGGATTTCTCTGGAGCTCTGTATGTCAACCTATAGTTACCCCTTTTTTTTTTAATGCTAAAAATCATGCCCAGAGGTAGAGATTTAAAATGCTAATGCTACATACATGTATGAAGAGGCATGTTTAGCATTGCACAAGTACTAGAAAAATCCTTCCTCTACATGCCCTGATGTGACTCTTCCTTATAGAAAGACTAATCCACAGACCACCTGTGGGAAGAAGCCTGTGCCTTCTCCTTTCTTGGTGCTGACTCTCTTGTGCACAAGCTAACATAGTTTTTCTTTGCTGCTGTGTCTGGTCATCTCTCTTTATCTCTATCCTGAGAGATTGCAAGAACCCAAGGGGCCAGTGACATCGAGGGCTGAAAGCCTCCATTCCTTCCCAATTGGTGCAGCAATAACTGCATGCCTTCCTTTTGCTGAATGAGAGTTATAATCATGTTAGCCTATTCTTCTCAGTCACTGTTTTGGATAGACTGTCTTTTAGTTTACAAATCACCAACTCAGAAGACCTTTGTGCCACCCAAAGATACCGAACTTTGACTTATATGTAGTAACTAGATGGGAATTTTGGGGTCTCTCTTTTTTTTTTTTTTTTGGTTTGGTTGTTTTTTGAGCTGGAGTCTTGCTCTGTCATCCAGGCCGAAATGCACTTGCTGTCACCCAGGCTCCCAGGCTGGAATACAGTAGCATGATCATAGCTCACTTCTGCCTCAAATACCTGGGCTCAAGTGATCCTCCCATCTTAGTCTCCTGAGAAGCCAGGACTACAGATGCATGTCAGCAAACCCGGGTAATTTTTTAATTTTTAGTTTTGTAAACACAGGGTCTCACTCTGTTTCCCAAGCTGGTCTTGAACTCTTGGTCTCAGTGATCCTCCCTCGTAGGTCTCCGAAAGTGCTGGAATTACAGGCATGAGCTGCCATACCTAGCTGTGTCTGGCCCATTTGAACAACTGTTAAGTGTACAGTTCAGTGGTTTAAATACTTTCACATTGGTGTGCAACCATCACCATCATCCACCTCCAGAACTTTTTCATCTTTGTTAACTGAAACTGTATCCATTCAAAAATAGCTCCCTGTGTTAAAAAAATAATAATAAAAATTTAAAAATCTGAGTCATAGCATCAAAAAAAAAAGCTCCCCATTTCCACTTCCTGAGCTGTTGACAACCACCATTTTACTCTCTGTCCTTATTAATGTGACTACTCTAGCTATCTCACATAAATAGAATCATATAGCATTAGTCTTTTTGTAACTTGGCTTATCTACAAGGTTCATTTAGATTGTAGCACATGTGAGAATTTTGTTCCTTTTTATGGCTGAATAGTATTCAGTTGTATGTATATAACACATATTCTTTTCTCTCTCTTTTTTTTTTTTTTGAGACTGAGTCTCGCTCGGTCACCCAGGCTGGAGTGCAGTGGCATGATCCCAGCTCACTGCAACCTCCACCTCCTGGGTTCAAGCAATTCTTCTGCCTCAGCCTCTTGAGTAGCTGGGATTACAGGTGCGTGCCACCACGCCTGGCTAATTTTTGTACTTTCAGTGGAGACAAGGTTTCACCATGTTGGTCAGGCTGGTCTCAAACTCCTGACCTTGTGATCTGCCTGCCTCAGCCTCTGAAAGTGCTGGGATTACAGGTGTGAGTGACCGCACCCAGCCACCACATTTTCTTTACCCACTCATCTGTGGAGGGACACTTGGGTTCTTCCCCCTTTTGCATATTGTGAATAATGATGTTATGAATATATGAGTGTATGATGTCTCTTTGAGTCCCTGCTCTCAATTCTTTTGATTATACCCAGAAATGTTTGTGGTTTTAAACTGCTAAATTTTCGGGTAATTTGTTATGTTCCATAGCAATAGGTAACTAAGATAGTGCCAGATTTGAGAGCTCTCATAAAGAAACAGAAGCTTTTTCCCACCACATTTTTTAATGAAAATTTATATATCATGCAAAATTTTTTAATGTACAGAAAAGTTAAAAGAACTTTTCAATTAACACTCACATACTACCACCTAGATTAAACTGCTTTTTTTTTTTTTTTGAGACGGAGTTTCGCTGTTGTTACCCAGGCTGGAGTGCAATGGCGCGATCTCGGCTCACCACAACCTCCACCTTCTGGGTTCAAGCAATTCTCCTGCCTCAGCCTCCTGAGTAGCTGGGACTACAGGCATGCGCCACCATGCCCAGCTAATTTTTGTATTTTCAGTAGAGACGGGGTTTCACCATGTTGACCAGGATGGTCTCGATCTCTTGACCTCGTGATCCACCCACCTCGGCCTCCCAAAGTGCTGGGATTATAGGCGTGAGCCACTGCGCCCAGTTTAAACTACTTTTAATAGTTCACAATATTTCCTTTATAAATTAAGTTAAATCGCTGGGTACAGTGGCTCACAACTGTAATCCCAGCACTTTGGGAGGCTGAGGTGTGCGGATCACCTGAGGTTGGGAGTTCAAGACCAGCCTGACCAACATGGTGAAACTCCGTCGCTACTAAAAATACAAAACTAGTTGGGCATGGTGGTGCATGCCTGTAATCCCAGCTACTCGGGAGGCTGAGGCAGGAGAATTGCTTGAACCCGAGAGGTGGAGTTTGCAGTAAGCCTAGACTGCACTCCAGCCTGGGCAATAAGAGAGAAACTCCATCTCAAAATAATAATAACAATAATAAATTAGGTTAACTAGAATGTAATACCTGTTTTCATAGGTTAAAAATGACAAATTAGGCCGGGGTGTGGTGGCTCACAGCTGTAATCCCAGCACTTTCAGAGGCCAAGGCAAGTGGATCATATGAGGTCAGGAGTTTGAGACTAGCCTGGCCAACATGGTAAAACCTCATTTCTACTAAAAAAACAAAAAACAAAAAACAAAAATTAGCTAGGCATGGTGGTGGCACCTGTAATCCCAGCTACTGGGGAGGCTGAGGCAGGAGAATCCTGCCATTGCACTCCAGCCTGGGCGACAAAAGCAAAACTTCATTCCCACCCCCCTTCTCCAAAAAACCCCACAAAATATTGGCAAATTTCATGTGGTTCAATCTTGATTTTTCTATATTTTTTTCTGAACAACTTGAAAATATGTTGAGGACTTCATGTTACTTCACCCCTAAATACTTAGGCATCTCCTAAAAATCGGGATACTCTGATAATAATAAACACTGTTATCACGTCTAAAAAAACTAATCTTGAGTCATCTGAGAAAATTTCATAACGAAACCTAATATATATATACCACATTCACATTTCTATGGTGGTCCCTGAAATGTGTTCTGTAGCTGATTTTTTGAACCAGGATTCAATCATGGTTTACACATGGCGTTTGGTTATTACGTCTTTTTGGTCTCACATACATTACCTCTTTTTTTTTTTCCTTTTTCTTTTATTATACTTTAAATTCTGGGATACATGTGCAGAACGTACAGGTTTGTTACATAGGTATAAACGTGCCATGGTGGTTTGCTGCACCCATCAACCCGTCATCTACATTAGGTATTTCTCCTAAGGCTCCCCTAGCCCCCTCGCCCCCCATCAGGCCCTGGTGTGTGATGTTCTCCTCCCTGTGTCTGTGTTCTCATTGTTCAACTCCCACTTATGAGTGAGAACATACAGTGTTTGGTTTTCTGTTCTTGTGTTAGTTTGCTGAGAATGATGGTTTCCAGCTTCATCCATGTCCCTGCAAAGGACATTATTAACTCATTCTTTTTTATGGCTGCATAGTATTCCATGCAGTATTCCATTTTCTTTATCCAGTCTGTCATTGATGGGCATTTGGGTTGGTTCCATTACTTCTAAAAGAAGAATTCTCAACCATGTGTCCATGGTTGTCAGGGGATCACCAAGAGTCCTGAGAGCTAACAGACGTGTGTGTGTGTGTGTGTGTGTGTGTCTCTGTGTCTGTGTGTGTGTCTGTGTGTGTGTGTGTGTGTGTAGATGTGCTTTCTGGAAAGAGAACCCAAAGTGTTCCTTAGATTCTCTACATAGCGTCTACCAAAGATTGAGCACTAGTGATGTAAAAGTCACAGATGATTGATTTGAAGAGGGAGAAAAGCCAAACTCATGATTGAACAACAGCCCACTAAGAGGCTGGATATGCAGGGAGTGATACAGCTTTAGACAAGTAATGTAATCTCTTTGTTCATCTCTAATTTGGGGACAGTAATATTTGCACATTAACCTCAGTGGAAAGATGCATGTGAAAAAATGTTTTACCATCAACTGAAACTACAGGGAATTCAAGTTCCAGAGACCTTTGCACATAGGCCTCTGCCCACATTGCAGTGAAGGAGAAGATAGGAAGTCTCAGGCTGATTTCTTGGTGTTCCCATTCTCTCCACACTCTGGGAGATGGCACCCAGAGAGAAGACAAGGGCTGGGCAACGTAACCCCTGCATGCTCACATACCAGTTGCTATTGGGGCCCAGTTGGCAGGTTGGCTGGACTCCTGCCTAGAAATGGGATGGAATGGGAATAGGCCAGGACTTGTCACTTACTCCCACTAGAGCCCTTTCTCCAAGACTTTACATTTCCTCTCACCATAGGTCGCTTGTGAAAGTCACTTCAATGTCCTTCCTATGGGAAACGAATCTTAGTTTTCTCTGCTTCTTCCAGAGGCCTTGGAGTACTGGGTATTTTGTCAGGAAATATGTACCGGGGCAGGGCTGGGTGTGGTAAAGGGGCTGGGAGCAGGACCCAGGCTTCCTTGGCCAACTATTTCAAGCAAGTAAGGTAAGAATAATAAATGCCAGGTGGCCTCTGAGAACTGGAGTCCTTCCCACCAAAGATTTCAGTTGAGGAGAAAGAGCTACAAAGCTATTATCAGCTGTATTGTAATGAAAACATGAGCTTTATAAATAATAAACTTAGGAAGATTTAGTTGGGTGAATTCCAAACAATGCTTCCTCCAACTTCTATGCCAGCTTTTGTTCTCAAATGCCAGGTGTGAATTTCTCAATGTAATGTTTTTATGAAACATGGCAAGTTTAAACACAACCACTCCACTACTGCTCACCTCTGAATTCTGTCTTATGTTTGCAAACTGGTTAAAAACAAAGGGAGAATCTTTCAAAAGATTTTCGTTAATCTCTCAGTAGCTTTCTACTTAATAGTTGGAAACTTGACCAAGCTCTGTGATTCTTATAAAACCTTAGACTACTCGAGAGCTGGTAAGAAGATGAAGTTCAACACATGTGAGTTTGGATTAGCTGGTGACCTAACGGTTGGTAAGCTATTTAACATCTCTAAGCCTTTGTGTCCTCACTTGTGAAGGGGGAATACTAAATTCATTCAGTAAATACATTTTGAATGCTTACCACATACCCGACACTGTTGTAGGCACCAGGGATACAAAGATAAACACGACAAGCTTCCTGTTCTCATGGAACTGATCACAGAACATGAATACTCAACAAGGAATTACATAATTAATTGTGGTTGATTCCAATTGCAATAACATCACCTACCTCAGCAGACATTGTGAGGATTAAATGAGTCAATGTGCACTCAGGCAAATTCAAAACGGTTGTCATAGTACTATTTATAAAATCACATGGGCAGTAGAGTCTTGCTAACAGTTCTAAATAGTATCAATACATGTTGGGTATTCGATCCTCTTTTATCTTTTGCATATATTTAAATCATAACTTGGTGATGTGTCCCTTATAACAAAGAGGAAGGCATGCTTTCCTTTAATGTTGGAGACATGGTCTTACCAACCTAAGGAAAGATGAAGCCGAACTTGTTCAATGCTATCAAAAAGAGCAGCTCAGGCTGGGCACCGTAGCTCACACCTGTAATCCCAGCACTCTGGTAGGCTGAGGTGGGCTAATTACCTGATGTCACGAGTTTGAGACCAGCCTGACCAACATGGTGAAAATACAAAAAATTGGCCAGGTGCAGTAATCAGCCGGGCACGGTGGCTCACGCCTGTAATCCTAGCACTTTGGGAGGCTGCAGCAGGTGGATCATGAGGTCAGGAGTTTGAGACTAGCCTGACCAACATGGCAAAACCCCATATCTACTAAAAATGCAAAAATTACCCAGTCTTGGTGGTACACACCTGTAATCCCAGTTACTCGGGAGGCTGAGGCAGGAAAATTGCTTGAACCCGGGAGGTGGAAGTTGCAGTGAACCAAGATCACGCCACTGCACTCCACCCTAGGCAATAGAGCAAGACTCCATCTCAAAATAAAGAAAAAGAAAAAAGAAAATACACAAAATTAGCCAGGCATGGTAGCGGGGTACCTGTAATCCCAGCTACTGGGGAGGCTGAGGCAGGAGAAGGATATGCTTGAACCTGGCAGAGGTTGCAGTGAGCTGAGATTGCGCCACTGCACTCCAGCCTGGGTGACAAGAGCAAAACTTTGTCTTAAAAAAGAAAAAAAAAAAAGGCCAGGTGCGGCGGCATAGGCCTATAATCCCAGCACTTTGGGAGGCTAAGGTGGGTGGATCGCCTGAGGTCAGGAGTTCAAGACCAGCCAGGCCATCATGGTGAAACCTCATCTCTAAAAAAAAAAAAAAATTAAAAATTAAAAAAAAAAGAACTGTTCAGCATTGCATTAACTGGATCAGCAATGCCTAACCATGAGTCTCAAGCTCTAGAGGAGTGGGAGGTTAGAGTCTTTGCCAAATGTCTCTAAATCCTTACATGCCCTAAGTATTGTTTGTAGAATGAAAATATGTTTTGCCTACATATGGACATTGTTACAATCTATGTAGCTGCTGATGTGATAAATACAGTATAGCTTCCTTTAAATGAGTCACTGAAGTTTTGCTATGCCTAGCATTTTTTTTTATTATGTATTTCTCAATCAAATCTTATCCTGGGCAGGGTGCAGTGGCTCACAGCTGCTATCCCAGCACTGTGGGAGGTTGAGGCAGGAGGATTGCTTGAGACCAGGAGTTCAAGACTAGCCTGGGCACATACTGAGACCCTATCTTTACAAAAAAAATAAATAATGAAAAATAATTCAGATGTGGGGGCATGCAACTGTGGTCCTAGCTATTCAGGAAGCTGAAGCAGGAGGATCACTTGAGCCTGGGAGGTGGAGGCTGCGGTGAGCTACGACTGCACCACTGCACTTCTGCCTGGGTGACAGAGCAAGACCCTATAAAAAAACGTTTTTTTCTAGCCTGTCTTTTCCTGGCTGAAACCATTTAACAGTTCCTCATTTCTCTCAGGATAAAGTCCGAATTCCCTCCTAGGCACAAGACTCTGTTAACCTTTCTTGACATGGTGTCTGCTCTGCCCCCTACTCCATCCACCAAACTCTGACATGCACTTTCTTCTAGGCCATGGCATAGAGTCCTGGGGTCCAATTCACATATGCGGGCACCAACAGATCCAGAGCTCCTGAGTGGGAGAAATCCCCACAGCTCCAGCAGGTGTCATGCCAGCTGAGGGCACCGGATGCGGGTGGGCCTCCCTCCTCAGAGTAGCTTCTTCCGCCGGTCGCCATTGCATCAACCCTGCCTCACCATTGCCCCACCCAATGCTCCACAAGCCAGTTTCTAAATTAAAGCCATTTTCTTTTCAGGGTTTTAAAAAATAAGCAATCCTGGAAATCACAAAACTTCTTGATTATCAGTTTTCTGTGGACTCGCTTTCTCCATTGTTATTTGGAAACCCAAGGTCCATAATACCAGTGCCTTCACAGGCTATGTACGTGAATTATTTAACCCCTGGAGATAGTCAGAGAAAGCTGGATCGGGGAATGTTAAAAGTATTTTTCAGGCCAGGTGTGGTGGCTCACACCTGTAACCTCAGCATTTTGGGAGGCCAAGGCGGGCAGATCACTTGAGGTCAGGAGTTCAAGACCAGCCTGGTCAACATGGTGAAACCCCATCTCTACTAAAGATACAAAATTTAGCTGGGCGTGATGGCAACAGCATATAATCCCAGCTACTTGGGAGGCTGAGGCATGAGAATCCCTTGAACCCAAGAGGCAGAGGTTGCAATGAGCTGAGTGGTGCCACTGTACTCCAGCTTGAGCAACAGAATGAAATACTGTCTCAAAAAAAAAAAAAAGCATTTTATTTTTCACTCCTTTCCCCACCTTAAAACCTTCCAAAAACGAAAAAGAGAAACAACTCCATTTTTTAAAACATGAAGAATAAAAGAGAGTAATCACTCCATTTATTAATTTGAAATATTTTTCCGCCGGGCGCGGTGGCTCAACCCTGTAATCCCAGCACTTTGGGAGGCCGAGGCGGGTGGATCACGAGGTCAAGAGATCGAGACCATCCTGGTCAATATGGTGAAACCCCGTCTCTACTAAAAATACAGAAAATTAGCTGGGCATGGTGGCGTGTGCCTGTAATCCCAGCTACTCAGGAGGCTGAGGCAGGAGAATTGTCTGAACCCAGGAAGCGGAGGTTGCGGTGAGCCGAGATCGCGCCATTGCACTCCAGCCTGGGTAACAAGAGCGAAACTCTGTCTCAAAAAAAAAAAAAAAAAAAAAGAAAAAAAGAAATATTTTTCCAACAAAAGAATGTACTTGGCATGTATGTACAGTTTAATAACAAAAATGAGCTGGGCATGGTGGCTCACATCTGTAATCCTAGCACTTTGGGAGGTGGAGGTGGGTAGATCACCTGAGGTCAGGAGTTTGAGACCACCCTGGCCAACATGGTGAAACCCCGTCTTAAAAAATATATTAAAAAAATGAAAACATGTACCTATAAACCAGATTTAAGAAAATGGAAGCTGGGCCTGGTGGTGTGCTTCTGTAGTACTTGGGAGGCTGAGGCAGGAGGATCCCTTGAGTCCAGGAGTTCAAGGCCAGCCTGAGCAACATAGCAACATCCCGTCTCAAAACAAAAAGAAAATGGAATTTAATTGGTGTCTTTGAAGGCGCCTGTGTGCCCCTCCTCAGTCACAACCTCTTCCTCTCCCTCCCGTGATAACCCCATCCTGAATTTGACTTAATAATTCCCTTCTTTTTATGAGTGTTAATTCTTGGTGTATATTTTCCCAAACAATATGTTTCAGTTCTGGGGAACTTTTGCATTTTATATAAATGAAATCTTTTGAGTCAGGTATATATTCTTCTGTGATTAACTTTTTTTCACTTAACTGCGTGCTTTTAAGATTCAATTTCGGCCAGACATGGTGGCTTACATCTGTAATCCCAGCATTTGGAGAGGCCAAGGCAGGTGGATCACTTGAGATCAGGAGTTCAAGACCAGCCTGGCCAACATGGTGAAATCCCATCTCTACCAAAAATACAAAAATTAGCCAGGCATGGTGGCATGTACCTGTTTTCTCAGCTACTCGGGAGGCTGAGGCAGGAGAATTGATTGAACCTAGGAAGTGGTGGAGGTTGCAGTGAGCCAATATTGTGCCACTGTACTCCAGCCTGGGTGACAGAGTGAGACCCTGACACACACACACACACGCACACACACAACTGCTACCATGTACAGTGATAATTTAACTCATTTTCATGGAAGCATTGTGTTCGATGATATGAGCATGTGACATTGTATTCCCCCATCCTCCTGGTGACAGTCATTTGTATGTTTTTAGCTTTTTGCTATTACGGACAGTGCTGAACATTCTGGTACCTGTCTTCAGCTTCAACGGCAAGGCGGCGGCACAATCCCAAACTGCCAAGGAAAGATAAAGGCGCTGTTCTGGAAGGCCCAATTTAATGGTCCATTGTTTAGGACTACAAGGTGAGCAGCTGGAATGACTCCAGAGAAGTCAGTTCCACCCTGCAGGATGCTGGGAGTGGGAGAGGTGGAACTGAGAGAGAAGTGATGTGTAGATCCATGTTAACGATCTATGTCCCAGCCTCCCAGCTGAGAAAACTGCTGCTGGAGAGGGAGCCAGAGGAGAGGGACTAAGGGCACGGTAATCATTAGAAAGTCTATCTTAGGGTCTGTTGCCATACTGACCTCTCACATCCTGAAAACTGGGGATATGGCCCCAGGTGGAGGAGAAAACACATTTGGTGATAGGTTGTTTGAAGAAAAAAAGGTAACTGAAAACTGTAATCTGTTCTAGGTCACTTGCCTCATCTTTCATTAGATTAACTTGTTGGTTTAAGATTAAGTTGTTGGTTTTGTTTTGTTTTGTTTTTTGAGGTGGGGTTTCACTATGTTGGCTAGGTTTGCCCTGAACTCCTGACCTTGTGATCCACCCACCTTGGCCTCCCAAAGTGCTGGAACTACAGGTGTGAGCTACCACACCGTGCCTCTCTAGATTAATTTTTAACCAATAGCTGGTCTCTTTCAAAGATGAGCAAAGATCAGAAAGACTTTTGCATAATTAATGAAGCTTCCAGTTAAACAAGCTGCTATTTATATCCTCCCCCACCCAAAACCCTACTGAAATGACAGTGAAGGAATAGAAAAGGGCCTGTCTTCACTGGTACCCACATGAGTCAGGAGAAATTAGTAGCTGAGAGAAGCAACTATAAGATGGTAAAGTGCAGGAAGATAAAGTGTGATACATCTGCAAACTCCATGAAGGCACCAGAGACTGTGTGTAAGGTGGGGGGTGAAAACAGTTGAATATTCAATTGCTAGATCATAGGCCCCTTCCTCCACCCCTTAAGGCCAGGGTGACCACCAGCCTAAGCAGGAAAGTGGGGACTCTGGCCTTGAAGAAACTAAATCTGAAAGACTCTTGACTTAGGGACACAGATCTTAAGGGGGCCAGTAAAGTTATATGGAATTAGAAACACAGGGATTAAGGAGAGGTCTGGCCGGGCACGGTGGCTCAAGCCTGTTAATTCCAGCACTTTGGGAGGCTGAGGTGGGCGGATCACTTGAGGTCAGTAGTTTGAGACCAGTCTGACCAACATGGTGCTACCCTGTCTCTACTAAAATACAAAAATTAGGCCGGGCGCGGTGGCTCACGCCTATAATCCCAGCACTTCGGGAGGATGAGGAGGGTGGATCACGAGGTCAAGAGATGGAGACCATCCTGGTCAACATGGTGAAACCCCATCTCTACTAAAAATACAAAAAATTAGCTGGGCATGGTGGTGCGTGCCTGTAGTCCCAGCTACCCAGGAGGCTGAGGCAGGAGAATTGCTTGAACACAGGAGGCGGAGGTTGTGGTGAGCTGAGATCATGCCATTGCACTCCAGCCTGAGTAACCAGAGCGAAACTCCATCTCAATAAAAAAAAAATACAAAAATTAGCTGGGCATGGTGCCACATGCCTGTGGTCCCAGCTACTTGGGAGGCTTAGGCAGGAGAATGGCTTGAGCCCAGAAGGCAGAGGTTGCAGTAAACCAAGATCGTACCACTGTACTCCAGCCTGGGTAACAGAGTAAGACTCTGCCTCAAAAAACAACAAACACACAAACAAACAAAAAAACATAGCATGTATATGATAATCTCATTTTGTGAGAAAAAATTATGCATATATCTGTCTAGAAGGCTAAATGCCAAATGTTAACCATGGCAGGGGAAAAAGTAAATTTGCCCCCTGAATGGTGAAGCTTCCAACCCCCTTCCTTCACTTTGCTCCTGGATCATAAGTGATCCCCACCTGCTACAGCTTGAATGTGTCCCCCAAAGTTCATGTATTTAGATCATGATTCCCAATGCAACAGTGTTGAGAGGTGAGACTTTTTTTTCCCCCAGAGAGGTGTAACTTTTAGGAAGTGAGTAGGTCATGAGGGCTCTGTCCTCATGAATAGATTAATGCTATCGTTTCAAGAATATGCTAATTATAAAAGGATGAGTTAGGCTCCCTTCCTCGACCACTCTCTCTTGCCCTCTCTTGCCCTTCCACCTTCTGCCATGGGATGATGCCATAAGAAGGGCCTTATCAAATTCTGAGCAAATGCCGGCACCACATTCTTGGACTTCTCAGTCCCTAGAACGATGAGCCAATAACTTCCTGCTCTTTACAAATTACCTGGTCATGGGTATTCTGTGATAGCAGCACAAAATGGATAAGACATTTTTCCTTAAGCAAAAAGCAAATTAAAAACATACATCAAAATATTACTTTGTGTAAAACAGAGTCCAGTAAATACTTTATGATTTCAAAAAATGTATAGATGATGATTGATAAAAATGATAGAAATACAATGATACAGTTTGGATCTGTGTCTCGATCAAATCTCATGTCAAATTGCAATTCCCAGTGTTGGAGGTAGGGCCTGGTGGGAGGTGATTGGATCATAGGAGCAAAGTTCTCATGAATGGTTTGGAACCATCCCCTCAGGGCTCTTCTTGTGATAGTGAGTGAGTGAGTGAGTTATGAGATGTGGTTGTTTAAAAGTTTGTAGCAACTTTCTCCTTCTCTCTCCTCCTCTTGCTCCCACCATGTAAAATGTAAAATGCCTGCTTCCCCTTTGCCTTCCACCATAACTGAAAGCTCCCTGAGGCCTCCCCAGAAGGCAAGAAGAAGCTGCCATGTTTCTTGTATAGGCTGTGAACCATGAGCCAGTTAAACCTCTTTTCTTTATAAATTACCCAGTCTCAGGTATTTCTTTGCAGCAATGTGAGAACAGGCTAATACATATAGTCATGTTCTGCATAACAATGTTTTGATCAACAATGGACTGCATGTATGATGATGATCCCATAAGATTATAATAGACCTGAAAAATTCCTATTGCCTGGGACAAGATGTGGAGGTGGGAGACAGGGATATCAGTGATCGTGACCCTGTGTAGGCCTAGGCTAATGTGTTTGTGTCTTAGTCGTTTTTGTTTGTTTGGTTTTTGATACAAGGTCTCCACCCAGGCTAAAATGCCTACTGCAACCTCAAATTCCTGGGCTAAAGCAATGCTCCCACCTCAGCTTCCCAAAGTGCTGGGATTACAGGTGTGAGCCACCATGCCTGGCCACTTTTTTCTATTTTTTTCAGATTTTTAATTTTCTTTTTTTTTTTTTTGAGATGGAGTTTCACTCTTATTGCCCAGGCTGGAGTGCAATGGCACTATCTTGGCTCACCGCAGCCTCCACCTCCCAGGTTCAAGCAAATCTCCTGCCTTAGCCTCCTGAGTAGCTGGGATTTCAGGCATGCACCACCATGCCTGGCTAATTTTGTATTTTTAGTAGAGACAGGGTTTCTCCATGCTGGTCAGGCTGGTCTTGAACTCCTGACCTCAGGTGATCCACACACCTCAGCCTCCCAAAGTGCTGAGATTACAGGCATAAACCACCATGCCCAGCCCACTTTTTTCTATTTTTAAAATTTTTATTTTTAAAAACTTTTGGGCCAGGCACAGTGGTGTGAGCCTGTAATCCCCCAACATTTTGGGATTACACTTGAGCCCAGGAGTTTGAGACTAGCCTGGGCAACATAGTGAGACTTCTACAAAACAATAAACAAGTTTAGCAAGGTGTAGTGGTGTGTGCCTGTAGTCCCAAACTACTTGGGCAACTAAAGTGAGAGGATCGTTTGAGCCCAGGAGGTCAAGGTTGCAGTGAGCCAAGATAGAGCCACTGCACTCCAGCCTGCACAACAGAGGGAGAGCCTGTCTCAAAAACAAAACAAAACAAAAAACTTTTAGCTAGGTGTGGTGGCTCATACCTGTAATCCCAGCACTTTGGGAGTCTGAGGCTAGAGGATCACTTGAGCCTGGGTGTTCCAGATTAGCCTTGGCAACATCCTAAGACCTTGCCTCTACAATGAAAACTTTAAAAATTAGCCCAGCATGGTAGCATTCATCTGTACTCCCAGCCACTGGGTAGAAGGTTGGGGGCTGAGGTGGGAGGATCACTTGAGCCCAGGAGGTTGAGGTTACAGTGAGCCCTGATCATGCTACTGTACTCCAGCCTCGGTTACAGACTGAGACCCTGTCTCAAAAGAGAAAAAAGAAAAAAAAAAAGAAAAGAGATTATAAAATAAGGGTAAAAAAACATAAAATATTTTCATACAGCTGTAAAATATGTTTGTGGTTTTTTTTGCTTTTTTTTTTTTTGAGATGGAGTTTCACTCTTGTTGCCCAGGATGGAGTGTAGTGGTGGGATCTCGGTTCATTGCAACCTCTTCTTCCTGGGTTCAAGCGATTCTCCTGCCTCAGCCTCCCAAGTAGCTGGGATTACAGGTGCCCACCACCACGCCTGGCTAATTTTTTGCATTTTTTTTTAGTAGAGACAGGGTTTCATCAAGTCTGGTGAGGCCAGGCTGGTCTTAAACTCCCGAACCTCAGGTGATCCACCTGCCTCAGCCTCCCAAAGTGCTGGGATTACATGGTGGCGTGAGCCGCCACGCCTGGCCAGTGTGCTTGTGTTTTGTGCTATTATTACGAAAGAGTAAAAAGTTTTTTAAAATTAAAAAGTTCATAGAGTTAAAAGATACAGTAAGCTAAAATTCATTTATTATTGAAGAAAGAAATGTTTTATGTATTTGTTTATTTATTTTTATTTTTTTTTTGAGACGGAGTTTCACTGTTGTTACCCAGACTGGAGTGCAATGGCACGATCTCAGCTCACTGCAAACTCCACTTCCTGGATTCAAGCGATTCTCCTGCCTCAGCCTCCTGAGTAGCTCGAAGTACAAGTGTGCACCATCACACCCAGCTAATTTTTATATTTTTAGTAGAGACAAGGTTTCACCATGTTGGCCAGGCTTGTCTCAAACTCCTGATCTCAGGTAATCCACACACTTCAGCCTCCCAAAGGGCTGGGATTACAGGCTTGAGCCACCATGCTTGGCAAAAGAAACATTTTAAATATAAATTTAGTACAACCTAGTGCACAGTGCTTATGGAATGTGCAGTGGTGCACAGTAATGTTGTAGGCCTTCACATTCACTCACCCAGAGCAACATCCAGTCCTTCAAGCTCCACTCCTGGTAATTGTCCTATGCAAGTAAACCATGTTTCATCAATTATACTGTAGTTTTACTGTACTTTTCTATGTATGGACAAAATATTTACCATCATTTTAGAATTGCCTACAATATTCAGTACAGTAGCATGCTATGTAGCTTTGTGGCCTAGTAGCAATAGGCTATACCATATAGCCTACATGTATAGCAGGCTGTACCACCTAAGTTTCTGTAAGTATTATACATTCTATGATGATCACACAATGACAAAATTACCCTAACAATGTACTTTACTTTGCAAAATGTTTCCCTGTATTGATACATCACTGTTCAAAAGATGTATATTTGGCCCGGCCTGGTGGGCATGGTGGCTCACGCCTGCCAGGAATTTGGAAGTCTGAGGTGGGCAGATTACTTGAGGTTAGGAATTTGGGAGCAGCCTGGCTAACATGGTGAAACCCCATCTTTCCTGAAAAATACAAAAATTAGCTAGGTGTGGTGGCATGCCTCTGCAATCACAGCTACTCAGGAGGCTGAGGCAGGAGAATCAGTGAGCCAAGATTGTGCCGCTTGCACTCCAGCCTGGGTGACAGAGCAAGACTCCCTCTCAAAAAAAAAAAGAAAAGGAAAAGAAAATGTGTGTTTGGTGTTCCTAAAGTAGAAAACGCAATCAATGGAGCAGAAAAAAAAAATTCACAGATGTTTTCCTGAAATAAAGATTTGAATCAACAGATTGAAAGAATAGACCATATTCCAGGAAAAAAACCGATACCAATTGATCATGGCAAGTGTTGCTAGTGTTTCTCCAGTATGCATTCTTCCTTCTTCCATAATAGTATTTTTAGCTGAATATAGGGTCACCCAGAATAAAGACTATCACCCAGTATTCCTTGCATTTTAGTGAGGTCATGTGATCAAGTTCTGTAGCCAGTGGGATTAAAGATTAATATGTGCAACTTCTGGGTATATACTTAAAAGGAAGAAATGTGCTCTTCCCTTTCCCTTTTTCTATTCGATAGAATATACACCAGAAGTCCATGTGGACAAAGGCAACACCCTGGGAATGGTGGAACAACAAAACAGAAACATCCTGAACCCCTGATTGTTTCATTAGAGCATTGTAGCTATACTATTTTAGCTCATATTGTTAAATGAGAAACAAATACATCTATATTTTTTAAAGTCACTGTTATTTGGGGTTTCTGTCTGAATTTATATCCTATATAATACAATGATTTGGACCAGGCATGGTAGCTCATGCCTGTAATCCCAGCACTTTGGGAGGCCGAGGCGATGAGGTAAAGAGATCAAGACCATCCTGGCTAACATGGTGAAACCCCTTCTCTACTAAAAATACAAAAAATTAGCTGGGCATGGTGGTATGTGCCTGTAATCCCAGTTACTTGGGAGGTTGAGGCAGGAGAATCACTTGAACCAGGGAGGTGGAGGTTGCAGTAAGCCAAGATTGAACCATTGCACTCCAGCCTGGCAACAGAGCAAGACTCCATCTCAAAAAAAAAATACAGTGATTTGGACATATGTTGATGAAGATGCTGAATTTCAGAGATAAAGAAGGAATTTTAATTGTATCAGGTAAATTAAGCAAGTTCCATGTTAGAAGTAAAAGTCAGCCCCAAAGTAATACAATCAACATCAGAAGACAAAGAAGCAATTTCTACATTGAGGGAGAAAATGACCCAAGAATTTTTTTTTACCGCATTTGCCCTTGAAGTATAAAGACACAGATTTGAAGCACACAAGACCCATGAGACTTATATGGGTTTAAAGAAAGTGTACTTGATAATGAAATCCCACCAAAGAAGGGATGACTCCAAAAACAGGAATGGAGAGGTCAAGATAAAAGAATTATGCACACCAGTTAATTTTTTTTGAGATGGAGATTTTCCCTTGTTGCCCAGGCTGGACTGCAATCTTGGCTCACTGAAATCTGCCTCCCCAATTCAAGTGATTCTCCTGCCTCAGTCTCCCAAGTAGATGGGATTATAGGCATACGCCACCACGTATTTTTAGTAGATACAGGGGTTTCTCCATGTTGGTAAGGCTGGTCTCAAACTCCCAACCTCAGGTGATCCATCCACCTCGGTGTCCCAAAGTGCTGGGATTACAGGAGTGAGCCACTGCACCCCACCACATCAGGTAAATTTAAATACAGAACTGACCAGACAACTGTGGGGATTGTGGTAAAAATGGGATTTAAATATTATTAACCTTTTTTAGGTGAAAATTATAAAACCAACATAATTAGAAGGAGGAAGCAAGGGGAGAGGAAATGTGGAAAAGTGTATTCATTTTTCTCATGTTTCTTGGCTGAAAGTCAATAGATATTGACAAGAGTTGAAACATATTGTTTTCAAAATAACTCAAAATTCCTAATGTTATCTTTTCCCTTAATTTAAAGGGTTATTTTTAGGAAGCTGTATTTCATATTGTCAATAAATATTTTCTAAAGTTTAGTTTTTCCTCCTGTTAAATGTCATGCTTTTGTTTTTTAAGAAAATGTGGGCCGGCCTTGGTGTCTCATGCCTACAATCCCAGCACTTTGGGAGGCTGAGGAGGGTGGATCACCTGATGTCAGTAGTTTGATATCAGCTTGACTAACTTGGCAAAATCCTGTCTCTACTAAAAAATACAAAAATTAGCTGGGTGTGCTGGCAGGTGCCTGTAATCCCAGCTACTCGGGAGGCTGAGGCAGGATAATCGCTTGAATCCAGGAGGTGGAGGTTGCAGTGAGCCGAGATCATGCCGCTGCACTCCAGCCTGGAAAACAGAGAGTCCATCTCAAAAAAAAAAAAAAAAAAAGGAAAAAGAAAATGTGATCTCATTTTTTGGTAATGCTGTTATGGGTTTTCCCATTCTCTGTAAAGTATTTCTCTTTAAAGTGTCACTTTACACTTTACAAAGTGTGTGTGAGATGTGCACACACACAAACACACACAATCTTTCTTTTTTCTTTTCTTTTCTTTTTTTTTTTGCTCTGTTGCCCAGGCTGCAGTGGCGAAACCTCTGCCTCCCGGTTCAAGTGATTCTCCTGCCTCAGCCTCTCAAGTAGCTGGGATTACAGGCATGAATCACCATGCTCGGCCCTCAATCTTTCATTCTCATTCTTGTATGTATATTTACACAGAAACATCTGGAATGATAGTCACTAAATGTCAATCGTGAATTATATCTGAGTGGAGGAATTCTGATCAAATTTATTTTGTTTTTTACTTTTTTTCTTGAAAAATGTTCTTGAAAACCAAAATGGTTACTCCATAGTAAAAATAAATTTACTTGCCGGGCGCGGTGGCTCAAGCCTGTAATCCCAGCACTTTGGGAGGCCGAGGCGGGTGGATCACGAGGTCAACAGATCGAGACCATCCTGGTCAACATGGTGAAACCCCGTCTCTACTAAAAATACAAAAATTAGTTGGGCATGGTGGCGCGCGCCTGTAATCCCAGCTACTCAGGAGGCCGAGGCAAGAGAATTGCCTGAACCCAGGAGGCGGAGGTTGCCATGAGCCGAGATCGTGCCATTGCACTCTAGCTTGGGTAACAAGAGCGAAACTCCGTCTCAAAAAAATAAATAAATAAAAATAAATAAATTTACTTATTGGCACACCCACTCAAAATTTGCTTTAAAACTACCACAGTGGATGTTACCAGCTGAACGTAATTCCATCATATGAATGTATTGGCAAATTCTCTATTGTTAGATAGTAAGGTCGTTTCTATTTTTTTTTTGCTAGTACAAACAGTTTGCTAGCATCCTTAACTATTTCTTCAATAGAGATTTCTGGAAGAATTGCTGTGTCAAAGGGAATGTAAATTCCCGAAGTGTTTTGTGTGTATTACCAGGTTGCCTGCCAGAGAGGCCCATCTAGTTACACATTCTCACTGGCAGTTCAGGGAAGAGTTCTTTCCCCGCTCCCTTTTCCCTCCCCCTCCCTACCGAAAAGAAAAAAAAAAAAAAAAAGAAAAGAGTTTTTGTCTCTCCAAAGGTGTTCTTCCAGACCACATTAACTCGGAAACTTCTTCCCAGTGCCTGGAGAAATGCCCTTACTAATGAAGACTTAGAGTGTTGTGTGTGCCCCAAGAGAGTGGCTGGTGAAGCAGGGTTTGGGGCCTTCTAAAGAAGCTTTGGTTCATCCCAGAGTCCAGGCACATGACTGAATGGACAGGTCTAGCCCTGATACCTGTGCTTTGCTCTGACACTCATCTCCAGTTTCCCTCCAGACTCTGCTTCTCAAAGTTGCCTCCCTATAGCACTGAAGCAGGAATGGCCACAGGAACCGAACCTCTGGAACACTGAACTGTGAAGGAAGGGGTGACTCATTTGGCCAGGAGCAAGGTGGCATAGCTGCTCAACAGCCAAGCTCGTCTAACAGAGAGAAGCCCTGCCCTTATATAGGCTTACAATTGGGTTTACAGCTTTAGCAATTACATGTGAAAGTGTCTGGTTTGATCTTGTTTAAGTAAAAACAGTGCCTTCTGGAAAGATTCCTCCATACCATGCCTGAGATCTATAGGAGGGCGTTTAAGATGGCTCCTGGTCTGCCAGCTTTTACTCCTCCTATTAAAATGCAGGGTGGAAGTCAAGGGGGAGGTGACTTTACTTGCTTAACGATGATAACGCTCTCCTCCCTCAGCACCTGCTTGTTCCTGACCCCATGTGGTATTTATTGACTGATTGATTGATTGTAGAGATGGGGTCTTCTCACTATGTGTTGCCTAGGCTGGTCTCACACTCCTGGACTCAAGCAGTCCTCCTGCCTCAGCCTCCCAAAAGCTTGGCTTATAGATGTGAGCCACTCCATGTGGCCCCACATCGTGTTTTCCTTTCCTTTCCTATTTCTTTTTTTTTGAGACTGAGCCTTGCTCTGTTGCCCAGGCTGGAGTGTAGTGGCACACTCTCAGCTCACTGTAACCTCTATTCCCAGGTCCAAGTGATTCTCCTGTCTCAGCCTCCCAAGTAGGTGGGTCTACAGACATCTGCCACCACTTGGCTGATTTTTTAAATCATTAATTAATTTATGTAAGGTCTTTTAGGCTGACTGACTGCCCCATGGACACCATCTTAACCTCAGTGACCTGAAAGGGCCCTCCAGATGAGTTCCTGGAAAATCTAAAGTAACTGTAAGACCATGAAAAGAGAAAGAAATGATTAACCCCTGAGATGCCTACTTAACTTGAAGACATTCTCTATTGTTCCTTATTCCCACCCCAATTAATAAGCCCATTGGACTTTCTTTTTTTTTTTTTTTTTTTGAGACGGAGTTTCGCTCTTGTTACCCAGGCTGGAATGCAATGGCGCGATCTCGGCTCACCGCAACCTCCGCCTCCTGGGTTCAGGCAATTCTCCTGCCTCAGCCTCCTGAGTAGCTGGGATTACAGGCACATGCCACCGTGCCCAGCTAATTTTTTTTTGTATCTTTAGTAGAGACGGGGTTTCACCATGTTGACCAGGATGGTCTCGATCTCTTGACCTCGTGATCCACCCGCCTCGGCCTCCCAAAGTGCTGGGATTACAGGCTTGAGCCACCACGCCCGGCCATGCCCATTGGACTTTCTAACCGACCTTGGTCAACCTCGTGACTCCACACACTACAACCCCCTCCCAGCTTGCAAAAATGGCCCTAAACTATAACTTTCCGCTGCCCGCCCCAAACCTATAAAACCAACTCCTATCCCACCACCCTTTGCTGACTCCCTTTTTGGCCTCAGCCCACCCGAACCCAGGTGAATAAACAGCCATGTTGCTCACACAAAGCCTGTTTGGGGGGTCTTGTCATTCAGTGTGCGTGTTTTAACAATTTTTTTTTTTTGAGACGGACTTTCGCTCTTGTTACCCAGGCTGGAGTGCAATGGCGCAATCTCGGCTCACCGCAACCTCCGCCTCCTGGGTTCAGGCAATTCTCCTGCCTCAGCCTCCTGAGTAGCTGGGACTACAGGCGTGCGCCACCATGCCCAGCTAATTTTTGTATTTTTAGTAGAGACGGGTTTCACCATTTTGACCAGGATGGTCTTGATCTCTTGACCTCGTGATCCACCCGCCTTGGCCTCCCAAAGTGCTGGTATTACAGGCTTGAGCCACCGCACCCGGCCCTTTTTTTTTTTTAAGATGGGGTTTCACCATGTTGGTCAGGCTGATCTTGAACTCCTGACCTCAGGTGATCCACCCACCTTGGCCTCCAAAGTGCTTGGATTACGGGCAAGAGCCACCACGCCCAGCCAACAATTTATTTTTAGACAGAGTCTCACTCTATTGCCCAGGCTGGAGTGTAGTGGCGCCATCTCTGTTTACTGCAACCTCTGCCTCCTGGGTTAAAGTGATTCTCCTGCCTCAGCCTCCTGAGTAGCTGGAGTTACAGGTGTGCACCACCACACCTGGCTAATTTTTCATATTTTTAGTAGAGATGGGGTTTTACCATGTTGGCCAGGCTGGTCTTGAACTCCTGACCTCAGGTGGTCCACGCGCCTTGGCCTCCCAAAGTGCTGGGATTAGAGGCGTGAGCCACCGCACCTGGCCCTATTTCTAAAACAGACGTTTAATGAGTCTTCATTTTTAGGCCCATCTTCAACCTTACTTCAGGTGGTATCTTTTAGGGAGTTCTGTGGTGTGAATGGGTTGCCATTTGGTTTTTCCTGCAGCTGACAGTATTCAGCATTCTCAGGTCTTCTCAGTGATCACTGATTTCTAGCTTCCAAAATCATGTGGCTATGTGTCCTCACAAGTTCTCTTTGTTCTTATTCATTTCTATTTACAAATTCCTCCACCGGCATGTTAGTGGATTCCAGAGAGGAAATATCCATTGATTTCTGCCACCTTTTTGTTGTTAAAGTTTTACATAGAGAAATATATTTGACTCTCAAACATGAGGCGAAAAACCCTGGGAGAGTGACACATTGGCCCCCGTTAAGTGACACATTGGTCCATTTTGAGTCAGGTGTCCCAGTCTACCAATTAATTTTGGCAAGAGGCGTACAGCACTATGATTGGTGTGGGAACAGGCCCCTGTCCCAAGAAGGACCAACAGTGTGACAGGGACAGTGGAGACACACACGGTGGCTCCCACGGTGACAGAGATGGAGAAGGACAATCCCTAGAAAAGGGACCCGACCCAGCTCCTGGGTAGGAGCCGATGTCCACAAGAAACCTGATGCTCACTGCCACTGGATGGGATGAGGGAGCGGACAGGGCCTCTCTGCGTGTGACTGTAGGTATGAGATAATCCTATTTGGAAATAACATCACAAAACTAAATTTGAGACCTGTTGTGAAAGTGAGACCCAGACCCTAAAGAGGGAGACCTAAGCATCTGAGACCATCTCCCCTTGACTTCCACACTGCATTTCAATAGGAGAAGTAAAGGCTGGCAGACCGGGCACTACCTTAATCGCCTTCGTATAGATCACAGGCATGGTGTGGAGGAATCTTTCCAGGAGGCATTGTTTTTTGAGCTTGGCTGTCAGGCAGCTATGCCGCCTTGCTCCCAGCCAAATAAATCACCCCTTCCTTCCTTGTTTGGTGTTTGAGAAGTCTGTTTCACCACTTTTCCTGCTTCAACCCCACTGTCCTCCTGCCTGCCGCCCTAGCCTCCATGCTACGGGAGCTACATGGGACCTAGGAGAAAACATGGTCTGCTTGAGAATCTGGTCTAAATGACTCTCTCCTGGAATTTATTTTGGCTATATGAGTAAACAGAGATGTTCCCAAATGTGGAATCCTCAGCCTTCTGCTCTTTTCTCTCTACACAGATTAGTGATTACATCTCTGTGGGTATCTGTAAACCCCTGCCGACCTCTCCCTGACCTTCAGCCCCCACACTTCTACCTGCCTGAGGAACTTCCACCTGCCTGAGGAACTGTTGTCTCACCCACGCTGGCCCCAAGGTTCAATGATCCAAATTGACCTCATCATTCTTGCACCTCCCAGGCTTGAAACCTAGGAATTATCTTCATCTTCTACCTCTCCCTTGCACAGGCACCCAATTAGTCACCATTTTAATCATCTGCTGCTGGTAATGACTATGACATTTTATCCTATTGTATCTGGAAGTGAGATGGCTGTGGCTGTCAAGCTGACACGCAAATCAGGCAGAATAAAACCCCACCCAGAAAAGGCTGGCATCAACATGGAACTCTGTTACAAACATCAAAAGCAGTCTACGTGGGCTGGGTACAGTGGCGCATGCCTGTAATCCCAGCATTTTGGGAAGCCGAGGCAGGAGAATCACTTGAGCCAAGGAGCTCAAGATCAGCCTGAGCAACAGAATGAGACCTAATTTCTTTTATTTGTTTGTTTTTAATTTTCTTTTTTTGAGATAGAGTCTTATAAAAACAAAAATAAAAAAAAAGAGAGATTGAGTCTTACTCTGTTGCCCAGGCTGGAGTGCAGTGACGTGATCTCAGCTCGCTGCAACCTCTGCCTCCCAGGTTCAAGCAATTTTCCTGCCTCAGCCTCCCAAGTAGCTGGGATTACAGGCATGCACCACCACACCCTACTAATTTTTTGTATTTAGTAGAGACAGGGTTTCACCATGTTGGTCAGGGTGGTCTTGAACTCCTGACCTCAAGTGATCCTCCCTCCTCAGCCTCCCAAAGTGCTGCATTACAGGTGTGAGACACCATGCTGGCCAAGATCCCATTTCTATTATGTACATAATTAGCTGGGTGTGGTGGCTTGCACCTGTAGTCCCAGACATTTGGGAGGCAGAGGTGGGAATTTGAGGCTGCAGTGAGCCATGATCACACTACCATACTCCAGCCGGGACAACTGAACGAGACCCTGTCTCAAAAAAAAAAAAAAAAAAAAGTATGGCCAGGCATGGTGGCTCATGCCTGTAATCCCAGCACTTTGGGAGGCTGAGGCGGGTGGATCACAAGGTCTGGAGCTAGAGACCAGCCTGACCAACATGGTGAAACCTTGTCTCTATAGAAACAAAGCTGACCCAAGAATGATTCCTGAATCAGGCAGTCTCCTGAGCCAGAGTAGGCCCAGAGACTACAGTGTAGCCACATGGTAGAAGATTTATAGACAGATAAAAGAAAGTGACAAACAGAAAATAAAAGTGAGGTACAGAAACAGCCGGATTGGTTACAGCTTCACATTTGCCTTATTTGAACACAGTTTGAAGAGTTGGCCACATTTGATTGGCCAAAACTCAGTGACTGGCTCAAGAGTGGATTAGTCTGTTTACACTACCATTTAGGCTACAGTTCATGATGTACAGAGAAACCTTTAGGCCAATTAAAATATGTAAGGAGGCAGCTTCAGGATAAACTTTATTTAGCATTTCCTAGACACTAAAGCTGTTGAATAGATGAGGCTTAAAGAAGCTAGGTTAGTTTCCTGAGGCCACATAATTTAGTAAATTTAGAACTCAGTGTTAACTCATTTCCCCAAGGTCACAGAGTAAGGGGCAAAGGCAATTTGTACATTACACATGTACACATGGCATGAAGCCACAGAGCATTCCACCTTCCCATCACTGTCAATAGCTCCCAAGGCCAACACTAGTCAATAGCTCCACCCCAAGATGCACTCCACAGTCACTTTCCTGGTTTAGAAAGCAGAAAGGAAAAATATTACCAATCACCCAGAACCCAGAGACCACCATGGTTATTACATTATTTTATTTCAGTCTTTTCTATGACATCACCGTTATAATCCAGGCCACAAACTGGGTACAGTGGCTCACATCTGTAATCCAAGCACTTTGGGAGGCTGAAGTGGGAGGATTGCTTTAGCCCAAGAGTTCAATACCAGCCTGGGCAACAAAATGAAACCCTGTCTCTACAAAAGAAAAATTAAAAAATTAGCCAGGCATAGTAGTACATGCCTGTGGCCCCAGCTACATGGGAGGCTGAAGCAGGAGGATCACTTAACCCCAGGAAGTCAAGGCTGCAGTGAGCCATGTTCTTGCCACTGCACTCCAACCTGGATGACAAGAGAAAGACCCAATTAAAAAAAAAAAAAATTATAACCATAGTCACAAATCCTGGGTTCTAATCTTCTGATCCCAACAGGAAGGAAGTGAAGACATGTAAAGGCAAAGAAAGACAGTCGGGCTTTGACCAGAGGAAATAAAGAGAGGTGGTCTCTCCCAGAAGGGGACAGGCAAGCAAGAAGGGACAAGGAGATCCGAGGGCAGGAATGGAGGCAGGGTGGGGAGGAGGGGGAACTGGGACCCTGGGGGCAGTGACAGGTAAGATAAGGTAGGAGGAAGGTGTAGACAGCTATGGACATCTAGATGGTTGCTGGAGGAGGCTGGACCGGCTGTACACAGCTAAGCCTGTCCTGGTCAGCAATGTTTGGCACAAATGCCAAAATTACCTGCAACTCTGAGACAGGTAATCACCTTCATCCTGGCAGCAAGATATGCTGACCTTGTGAGCACCCGGCCTGCTCAGCTTTTAAATTTAATTCAGCTGAAGCTTTTCTTTTAACAGGAACTATGTACCAGACACTATTCTACCTGCTAGGTTCTAGCAGGAAACAATTCAGGCAAATTCTTCATCCTCTTGGAGTTTTTATATTCTAGAGAGAAGAGGGACATAATAAATAGCCAGGAAGCGTGGTAACTCATGCCTGTAATCCCAGCACTTTGGGAGGCTAAGACAAAAGAATCGCTCGAGCCCAGGAATTCAAAAACAGTCTGGGCAATATAGTGAGACCTCCATCTCTAAAAAAAATTTTAAAATTAGCCAGGCATGGTAGCACATACCTGTAGTTCCATTTACTCAGGAGGCTGAGGCTGGAGGATGGTTTAAGCCTGGGAGATGGAGGCTGTAGTGAGCCATGATCACACCAGAGCACAAGACCCTGTCTCAAACAAAACAAAACAAAAAAAGACCAGGCGAGGTGGCTCACACCTGTAATCCCAGCACTTTGGGAGGCCAAGGTGGGCAGATCACCTGAGGTCAGGAGTCCAAGACCAGATTGGCCAATATGGCAAAACCCCATCTCTGCTAAAAATACAAAAATTAGCCAGGCACTGTGGCAGACATCTATAATCCCAGCTACTTGGGAGGCTGAGACAGGAGAGTTGCTTGAATCTGGGAGGTGGAAGTTGCAGTGAGCTGAGATCACACCACTCCACTCCAGCCTGGATGACGGAGTGAGACTCTATCTCAAAAAAAAAAAAAAAAAAGGAAGAAAGAAAAACAAACCAAAAAATATGTGATATTTTATTTTTATATATGTGCACTAATGTGTACGTGATATTTTATTTTTATATATGTGCACTAATGTGTATGTGATATTTTATTTTTATATATGTGCACTAATGTGTACATGTACACATACACACATAATATGAAAAAAATGCAAAGAGGAAGAATCTAGAATGTGGAATGTGGGAAGACTTGCCTGTCTTAGAGTAGTGTGGGGAGGCCTCGCTGAGGGGTAATGTCTGAGCAGAGATCAGAAGGAAACAGAAGAGCCAGCTTTGTGAGTGTTTGGGGGAGAGAATTCCAGTCCAAGAAGACAGCAATGCACTCAAGGCAAGAGTGGGCTTGCAGTGTCTGAGGCTAGTGTGGCAGGGGTCAAGGGAAAAGGCAGTGGCAGGAGATGGAGCCACGGAGGTGGCAGTGGGCCAGATCACACAAGGCCTGGTAGGCCGTGATCAAGACTGCAGTGGCTAGGATTAGTGGCAGCAGGGGCAGTGGTGGGTATATTTTGAAGGTAGAGTCAACAGGGTTTGCTGATTTTTTTTTTGAGACAGGGTCTTGCTCTGTCACTCAGGTTGGAGTACGGTGGTTGCAATCTCAGCTCACTACAGCCTCGACCTCCCAGACTCAGGGGATCCTCCCACCTCAGCCCCCGCCGAGTGGTTGGGTGTACATGCCAGCACCACCATGCCCAGCTAACTTTTGTATTTTTTGTAGAGACGGGGTTTTGCCATGTTGCCCAGGCTGGCCTCAAACTTTTGTACTCAAGTGATCCTCCTGCCTCAGCCTCCCAAAATGTTGGGATTACAGGCATGAGCCACCATGTCTAGCCTTGCTGGGATATTAAATGTCAATTGTGAGTAAATGAAATCGTTCAAGGAAGAGTCCTTTTCTGGTTTTGGTCTGAGCATGGAGAAGGTGAAGATAGCATTTACTGAGCTAGGGAAGGCTGCAGAAGGAGCAGGTCTGGGATAAAAACAAAAGTTTAATTTTGGATATTGATGCCCAGGTCAAGGTGTTAAGTAGGCAGTTGGATATTCAAACCCGGAGTTCAGGGGACAGGTCAGGACTAGAGATACAAATTTAGGATAAGTCAGCATAGAGAGATTGATCTTAAAACCATGAGTCTGGATGAGGTCACCTGGAGTGTGAGCAAGGGCAGAGAAGGACTGACTCCTGGGGCCCTGTAGTATTTTGACATCAGGAAAATGAAGAGAAACCGGAAATACATATGGGGAAGGAGGAGCCAGTGACATAAAAGAAGAACCAAGAAAGGGTGGTGTCTCAGAGGCCAAGTAAGGATGTGTTGAATAAACATGATCCCAGCTGGGCATGGTGGAGCACACCTGTAATCCCAGCTACTCGGGAGGCTTGGGCTGGAGGATCACTTGAGCTCAGGAGCTCAAGGCCAGCCTGGGCTACACAGCAAGACCCTGTCTCTAAAAAAATAAAATGTGAACCCTTGTGTTTCTGTTACTAGTATTGTTGATAGACTGAATTCATGCTATAGGTAGGCGATTCTGCTAGCACTTTGTCAACAGTTACTCTGGAGGCACGGTGTCATTATGGCTCCATTAAAGAAAGCCTGACTTTTTTTGTTGCCCAGGCTGGAGTGCAGTAAGTGGCATGATCACAACTCACTGCTGCCTCCATTTCCCAGGTTCAAGTCATTCTTCTGCCTCAGCCTCCTGAGTAGCTGGGATTATAGGCGCACACCAGCACACCTGGTTAATTTTTTTAAATTTATTTTTATCTTTATTTTTTTAATGAGGTGGGGTCTCACTGTGTTTCCCAGGCTTGTCTTGAACTCCTGAGGTCAAGCAACCTGCTCTTCTCAGCCTCCCAAAGCACTGGGATAATAGGTGTCAGCCACTGCTCCCAGCCACCATTCTTTCTTTTAAAATTTTTGTAGAGATGGGGATCTCTGTGTTGCTCAGGCTGGTCTCAAACTCTTGGGCTCAAGAGATCCTCCTGCTTCAGTCTCCCAAAGTGTTGGGATTACAGACGTGAGCCACTGCACCTGACAGAGGCTGCCATTTTTAGTGGCCAATGGTGGAACAGCCAATCCATCCAATGTAATGCAGCAGTCATCCTCTCCCCCTCGCACAGTCACCTGCAGGGAAAATCGGGAGGGAACAAGTGATGAGGGTGTGGTGGGGAGCAGCACTTGGCAGGAGACCATGGGTATCCTGCCATTCCAGGTAGGCAGGTGGGGCCTGACAGCGCACAATAGAGCTTTGGTCTCTGGCGAGCCTGGGAAGTGTCTGGTGAGACCCTGGCCCTTCACTACAGTGACACCTTGGGCAGAATGAGGAAGCAGGAAGGGGTCCCAAGTGTTGAAATAGATGAGTTCTTTGGTGAGTACATGAATTTTCAGGTGGTAGAAACACCCAGAGCCTCCAGATCCTTTCTCTGTGCCCCGTGACCTGTTACACAATAGATTCGCCATCCCCTCACCCTTCATCCTCAGGAATCCCCTCTCTGATTCCAGCCCTCTGACTTGACCTGTTCTCCCTCCAGCAGCATGGCTTTCTGATCCTCTCAAGTCAGAGCTCCTCTGGTTCATGGGTCCCTTCCCAGACTCTCACCCCAATAATGTCCTCAAATCCACCCTAAAACTGAGCCTGGTTTCACAAAACAGCCATGGCAGCTACTTTCTGTTCTCTGAAGTAAAAGTTTCTGTTGTCCCTGTTGCCTTACTAATCAGGCACAGCTCATACCCTCTGAAGCCTTCTTCTTCTTCTTCTTCTTCTTCTTTTTAAAGACGGGGTTTTACCATATTGGTCAGGCTGGTCTCGAACTTCTGACCTCAGGTGATCTGCCTGTCTCAGTGCTAATCTCTCCCAAAGTGCTGGGATTACGGGCATGAGCCACCGTGCCCGGCTTTTTTTTTTTTTTAATAAAAATAAAATTTAAAACTTATCCACCACACCCAGCTAATTTTTACATTTTTTAGTAGAGACGGGGTTTCACTATGATGACCAGGCTGATCCTGAACTCCTGACCTCATGATCCACCTGCCTCAGGCTCCCAAAGTGCTGGGATTACAGGCATGAGCCACCGCGCCGGCCCATGAGCCACTGCACCTGGCCCAAAGCCTTCTTATTATCCTGTTTCCTGAGAAACTGATTCTTCTAGGCACTCTGTGATGTTGAGAGAGAGAGATCTGCTTTTATCTGTTTATTTATTTACTTATTTATTTGAGATGGATTCTCACTGTCACCCAGGCTGGAGTGCAGTGGCATAACTTCGGCTCACTGCAACCTCTGCCTCCCAGATTCAAGCGATTCTCTTGCCTCAGCCTCCCAAGTAGCTGGGATTACAGGCATATGCCACCACACCTGGCTAATTTTTGTATTTTTAGAAGAGACGGGGTTTTGCCATGTTGGCCAGGCTCATCTTGAACTCCTGACCTTAAGTGATCGCCCACCTCAGCCTCTCAAAGTGCTGGGATTTAAAGGCATGAGCCACTGCGCCAGGTCTATTTGTTTTTATTTTTTTTGTGATGGAGTCTGGCTCTGTCGCCCAGGCTGGAACACAGTGGTGTGATCTCAGCTCACTGCAACCTCTGCCTCCCAGATTCAAGTGATTTTCCTGCCTCAGCCTCCCAAGTAGCTGGGATTACAGGCATGCACCACCAGGCCCAACTAATTTTTTTTTTTTTTTTTTTTTTTTTTTTTTTTTTTTTTTTTTTTTTTTAGTAGAGATGGGGTTTTACCATGTTGGCCAGGCTGGTCTCAAACTCCTGACCTTAGGTGATCCACCTGCCTCAGCTACCCAAAGTGCTAGGATTGCAGGCATGAGCCACTGTGCCCAGCCAAGACCTGCTTTACTGAAGTTAGTATTCACGTCAAAGACAGAATATGAAGATACAACAGATAAGGGCTTGCCCCAGAAAAACCCCACAGAACATAGAGGTGGGGTGAGAAGGAACGGGAGGAGGAGGGGATTGCAGGAGGAGTCACCCTTTCCACTAGAGAACTATGCATTTTCCATTTCACGGAGGGACAATGTCTTGTCATCCTGTTGTAATGTGCAACACTGTGTTCAGTTCAAGGTCGAGGAACAGAATGTCTCACACAGGAGGCCCCACCCCAAGGGAGCCAACCCACAGCCTTGGTCTTCCGAGCAGGGGCATTAACTGATCCAACTGCACAGAGAACTCATGAGGCACTGGGCCCGTGGGCCAGTGGGTTTTGTGGCCAGGGATGTGTGTGTGTCCTGGGAGAAAGCTCAGGGTTTCGGGATACCCCTGGCAGAACAGCAGACCCTCTTCCTCTCTCACTGCATTCAGCCAGCATCCTCAGCCACAGCTGAGGGACTGCTTTGGGGCTCAGCTCAGAGTCCAGCTCACAAGAGATGACCCAAGAAGAAGAGTCCTTGCCCCTGTCTTTGAGATCTCCATGACAAACTGTGGTGAGATATTTCAGAACTCAAGGTCATTTACAAATTGAAGAGAAGATAATAGGGAAGTGGGGTGATGATATGAAAAACTGATGGTGCTCCAGTTAGCTGTGACCTTGGGTCTTCTTAATTCTTGGCTCCTCAGCTTTCCTAAGAAACAAGGAGGCCAATACCATCTGTTCTTCACTTCTGCCCTGAGCGTCCAGTAGGGTAACAGGTGGACGGATGTGAAGGAGAGAGAGAACTGGAGCGTGGGCCTGTGATGGGGAGAGTTCATTTCTGGTCATTTCCTTTTGGTTCTAAAGGAATGTTCAAAGCAGAGGAGTTTGTCCTTCCTCATCAAGCATGAGTTCAGGGAGTTGTGACCTTGCTGTATAAACTCAGATAATGAAATAATTCAGTGGTTAATAGAGACTTAGCTATGGAAAGATATACAAAAGACTGGTAGTGCTGCTTGCCCCTAGAGGGTGGAGAACAGGGGAGCTGAGCGACAGGTGCGTGTGGGGAAAATTGATTTTCTCTGTATTATACTCTTTTGCACTTTTTAAATGTAATACCACGTGATTGTATTATCTGGTAACAAAGAGAATTCAAACTTAAAAGTGATTCAAGAGAGCCAGGCTTGATGGCTCATGCCTGTAATCCCAGCACTTTGGGAGGCCAAGGTGGGCCGATCACCTGAGGTCAGGAGTTTAAGACCAGCCTGGCCAACATAGTGAAACCCTGTCTCTACTAAAAATACAAAAATTAGCCAGGCATAGTGGCAGATGCCTGTAATCCCAGCTACTCCGTAGGCTGAGGCATGAGAATCACTTGAACACAGGAGGTGGAGGTTGCAGTGAGCTGAGATCACTCCATTGCATTCCAGCCCATGCCATAGAGTGAGACTCCATCTTAAAAAAAAAAAAAAAGAAAAAAATGATTCAAGTGGTTCTAGGAATTGGTTCAAGGTTGGGGCAAAGTCAGGAGTTGAACTTTATTCTTTAGATCTCCTCTCAGTGAAAGGGCAGGAGAGTAGAAGGGCTTGTAGTATTCAGCAGCCTGGGCCTCCTCATTGCTCTTTCCAGTGAGCCCCTGCCTATACCACAGGCCTCCTGTGGGGTGGGTACAGTTGGTGGGTACAGCCTGTGCCTGCCCTCCATCACAGGGCACCATGTTCTCGCTGCCCACAAGTCCAGTTGCCTGAGCTCACCAGTTGCATAAGCTGCAAGAGCTGCTGGGAGTGTTGGCCAGGAGTCATAAAGGTGGGTGCACGGTCCTCCAGAGACAGTCAGACACGGTTGAGGAGAAAGGGCAGGCCCCAGGTACAAGGGGCAGACTGGAAAGGCCTCATTCAACCCTGGCATCAGCGAGGAGGCCAGTGATGGCCATGGCCACTGGTCCTAGGCCGGAACTGGAGGAGCTGGTCCTGTAGCCAGCCTCAATCCCCAGGCAACAGACCCAATCCCACTGGTGCCAGCCAGAGCTCAGCAGGGCAGTTCAGTATTGTCTCAGCAAACAGCTATGGTGCAGGAGGTATAGCTCCAGTACACAAGGTCCCTCCCTGCTCCTTGGCCGGTCTCCAGTCCCTCCAAGACATGTGTGGCCCTGGCATGCCACTACCCCAAATCCACAAGTCCTGTTCTCCTAGCCTCCTCCATCCACCCCTGCCCATGGGAAACAGGGTTCTCTGCTCCCCTGTCCCAGCTGGTGTCCCCTGACAGGTGAGAAGCCTGCCTCCTGCTCAGTGCAGGTATATGGGGCAGGACTAAAGCAGCAAGAGGATGTGGGAAGACCCTGTGGTGTGACTCCTGGTTCTGTCCCTTCAGCTCCCAGGCCTCAGCTTCTCCACCTAGGGCCTCCCTATGTCACAATATCGTCACTAGGATCCCTCAAAACACTAATCGCAAGAGCACTTTGTAAGATGAGGCATGCACGTGATATGTGTTATTATTTGACACATTCGTATCACAGAGCTCTTAGTAAGTAGATGCTGAATGAATCCTGGTCCTGAGCCAATGATACCTGAGGGTTGCTGAAGGGTGATAGGCTCCAGCCTTCCTACATTGGGCCTGGATGTCTAAAGTAAGAGGGGAGAGCCAGAGGAGGAAAGTCCATCTTCTTATGGGATAAGAAGGTGTGGAGACTTGCTGGGTGACGTGGCTCATGCCTGTAATCCCAGCACTTTGGGAGGCTGAGGTGGGTGGATCACCCGAGGTTGGGAGTTCAAGACCAGCCTGATCAACATGGAGAAACCCTGTCTCTACTAAAAATACAAAATAGGCAGGTGTGGTGACACATGCCTGTAATCCCGGCTATTCAGGAGGCTGAGGCAGGAGAATCACTTGAACCTGGGAGGCAGAGGTTGTGGTGAGCCAGGATAGTGCCATTGTACTTCAGCCTGGGCAAGAAGATTGAAACTCTATCTAAAAAAAAAAAAAAAACAGAAGGTCTGGAGACTTACTTGGAGCTGCCTGACCTCTCCCGGAAGAGGAAGTGGGCTGGTGTGGACAGACCATGAGAGGCAGAGCCCGCAGTGAGCCCAGCTCCTCTATTCCACTAAAGAGGTCCCTGGAGGTGGGGCTTTGGTCCCCACGCTGCTCTTAGGCTGCCCATGTAGAGGAGCAGGGTTGACTCAGAGTTGCTCAGAGATGACCTGGAAATGGAGGGGCTGAGGAGCTCCAGGCTGGCATGGTCCTCCTTGCCACCCTCTCCCTGCTAGCAACAGACAAGGCCAGGAGGTTTTTGGGAGCCTGCTGCCTAATTCCCATCCCATCCCTAAGCAATGCCTGCTTCCAGATCCTTAGGAGGCCCTCCTATGCTTCCAGAAGGAATGGAGCTGGACCCTAGGAGGCTGAGGCAGAGGGGGCTGAATAGATGCATTTTCAAGGGCATGCCAGGTGCAAGAGGCTCTGGGTGCTGGGGACAGGCTGAGCTCACCCACCCCTGGCCTTGCATCAGCTGCAGGGCTGGCTGCCAGGCCCTGGGAATTAGGCAGCAGGCTCCCAGGAGCCTCCTGCCCTTGTCTGTTGTTATCAGGGAGAGGGTGGCAAGGAGGAGCAGGCCAGCCTGGAGCTCCTCGGCCCCTCCGTTTTCAGGTCACCCAGCTGTCCCAGCTGTCCCAGCTCCCAGCTTCCCAGGCAGTGAACATTCTGTGCAATCAAGGGCAGGCACAGTCTAGGGCCTGGGAGATCACCCAGCCTGCCCAAGGCCTCTTTGCTGGAAGCTTTCCTAAGTTGGTGGGCATCTCCCAGGCAGATCTGGGAACTATGAGGTTGGTTTCTCTCTGGCCGTGACATGACTGCTTTAAAAATGACCCTCCAGGCCGGGAGCGGTGGCTCATGCCTTTAATCGCAGCACTTTGGGAGGCCAAGGCAGGAGAATTGCTTGAGGTCAAGAAGTTCAAGACCCACCTGAACAACATAGTGAGATTCTGTCTCTACCAAAAATTAAAAAATTAACCAGGCATGCTGGTGTTCCCTGTAGTGTCAGCTACTCAAGAAGCTGAGGTGGAAGGATTGCTTGAGCCCAGCAGTTCAAGGCTGCAGTGAGTCATGATTTCACCACTGCACTCCAGTCTGGGCAAGAGAAACGTCTCTAAAAAATTAAATATAAATATAAAAATGAGCCCTCACCAGCAGCTGCAGGTGCCACAGACGCAGGCCAACAGTGTATGAGGGAGGCTTCCAAAGCAGCCATGGATTATTGCCATTGCATCTCAGGGCTGAAGGTGATGGGAGGTTCACAGGCAAGACGCCTGGCTCAGCTGTTCTCCCTGGGGCCCAGCCCCAGTGTTTGGGATTGCCTGGTACTTTCTTTATCCCTGGATCCTCTTGGGGTGCAAAAGTGGATGTGTGCTGGGGAGAAAAGTCTGTTCTAAGCATCGGGGCTGCTGTCTGGGATGACCTGAGAGCAGAGCTGAGTTCTACAGGCAACAGAAAGGGATCGGAAGAAGGGGCTAGTGCAGAAAGCAGGCAGGGGGCAGGAACACAGGCTCATGGGAGACTGGGGCCCTAGTCCTGGTCAGTCCTAACTTAATGCTCTGGCTTCAATTTCCCAATATCTCTTCCTCAATTCCTTCCCACAGGCAGGACTTTCCCTCAGCTGAGGAGCTGCTAGAGAAAAATGTAGTTACCCTCTCCCTTTCATTCGTGGGCTCCTCTCCCCTCCATGGGCCTTCATTTCCTCATCTATAATGTGAGGAGGCAGGACAGGGCAGCCTCGGAGCTGAGCAGCTCAGATGTCCTAGGAATCTATGCTGTTATGATTCAGCCAGAGCCTCCTTCTCTTTCGATGCTCTTTCCCCACCCAGGCCCTACCTTGGTGTCAGTTGTACTTTTGCTCTTCATCTCTGATCTCTGTCCCTCCAACTTCCCTGCTGCATGGAGACTGGGCCAATCCACTGGTGATCTCAGGACAAACATTAGAATGCCTGAAACCTGGCTGGGCGTGGTAGCTCACGCCTATAATCCCAGCACTTTGGGAGGCTGAGGCAGTTGAATCATCTGAGGTTAGAGAGTTTGAGACCAGCCCGATCAACATGGAGAGACCCCATTTCTACTAAAAATACAAAATTAGTGGCGGCACATGCCTATAAATCCCAGCTACTTGGGAGGCTGAGGCAGGAGAATTGCTTGAACCCGGGAGACAGAGATAGCGCCATTGCACTCCAGCGTGGACAACAAGAGCAAAACTCTGTCTCAAGAAAAAGAAAAGAAAAGAAACCCACAATTGCCTTTTATCCATCGTATCTCCTGGGAATCCGGAATGCATGATGCGGGGGGCACTTCTCCCCAAAGGACAGTTAGGAGGGCACACCTTGTGGGGCTAAGTAGAAGAGCTGGTAAGTGGCATAGGGCAGTGGGTGCTGGGTGAGTGGGGTGGGCATGGGGAGCCGGCCCAAGCTGTGAGAGAAGCATAGTCCCAGGCGGTGTGCACTTGGTCCCAGTAAGAATACTGGAGTTGGAAAGGCCTTTAGGGGTCCTTGAGGCCAACCACCCTGCCCATCTGACCCCATTTTAAAGATGAGGAAATTGAGCCCCAGCAAAAAAAAAAAAAAGTGACTTGAAAGAATATATATTTTGTGTGTGTGTGTGTGTGTGTGTGTGTGTGTGTGTGTGTGTTTTTAGATGGAGTTTCGCTCTTGTTGCTCAGGCTGGAGTGCAGTGGCATGATCTTGGCTCACAGCAACCTCCGCCTCCCAGGTTCAAGCAAATCTTCTGCCTCAGTTTCCCAAGTAGCTGGGATTATAGGTGCCCACCAACATACCCAGCTATTTTTTTTTTAGAGATGGGGTTTCACCCTGTTAGTCAGAATGGTCTCTCTGACCTTGTGATCTCCCTGCCTCAGTCTCCCAAAGTGCTAGGATTTTACAGGCATAAGCCACCGTGCCCGGCCTAATTTTTTGTATTGTTGTTGTTGGTTTTTGTTTTTGTTTTGAGGATGGGGTTTCACTATATTGGCCAGTATGGTCTCGATATCCTGACCTTGTGATCCACCCACCTCTGCCTCCCAAAGTGCTGGGATTACAGGCATGAGCCACTGCGCCCGGCTTTTTTTCTTTTTTTTTTTTTTTAAGAGACGGGGTCTCACTGTATTACCCAGGCTGGAGTGCAGTGGCTATTCACAGGCATAATCTCACTACTGATCAGTACAGGAGTTTTGACCTATTCCATTTCTGACCTGGGCTGGTTCACCCCACCTTAGGCAACCTGGTGGTCCCCTGCTCCTGGGAGGTCACCATATTGATGCCGAACTTAGTGCGGACACTCGATCAGCATAGCACACTATAGCCCAGAACTCCTGGGCTCAAGCGATTCTCCCACCTCAGCCTCCCGAGTACCTGGGACTACAGGCATGCGCCGCCGCACCTGGCAATTTTTTGTATTTTAAGTAGAGACTGGGTTTCATCATGTTGGCCAGGCTGGCCTCGAACTCCTGACCTCAGGTGATCCACCCGTCTCAGCCTTCCAAAGTGCTGGGAATACAGGTGTGAGCCACCGCGCCTGGCCAAGAAAATATAATTTAACACCAAGAAAGGAGGAAGAACTTGATTTCCATTTAAAAGGTGGCCCTTAAATGGAATACTTTTGCATAGAAAATGCTCATGCTGGTTGCTGTGAGCCAAGATCATGCCACTGCACTCCAGCTTGGATGACAGAGTAAGATTCTGTTTTGTTTTGTTTTGTTTTTTTAAAAAAAAGCTCATGCCACAGGTTTTTTTTTCTTTTTCTTTTTTTTGTCACCAGTGATGACATGGTGACCATCATCATGGTCCCTGGGTGTTCTGAGTACCAGATTTGGAAACTACTGTCCTGACATCCTTCTGTTCCTGCCACCTCTCTTTCTGGTCAACCAGCTTTGCAAAAGAAAGAAAGGGAACACTTGAGAGAATTTAGATCAAAAGCACTTTTATTTATTTACGGAGATAGGGTCTCACTATGTTGCCCAGGCAGATCCCGAACTCCTGAGCTTGAGTGATCTGCCCACCTCAGCCTCCCAAGGTGCTGGGATTACAGGCATGAGCCACTGTGCCCAGCCCAAAAGCACTTTGAAAACAACTTCAGTATCCCCCAAAATGATCATTCTAGACTTGGGGGTAATAAGAGCACAGTTGCTTAGAGAGGTGTGCATGGAGGCTGGGCCAGGGCTAGGACTTACTCCATGCTGGGCAGAACCGCAGATTGTAGGTAGGCAGGTCAGCATATAGGTAGGTGGGAGGGTAGCTGGCTGGCTCCTCTTGCATCTTTAGCACTTAAGAGTTCTGGGAGTATTGATTCTGGGAAGACAGTGAATGTGCTGGGCCCTACCCTGGCAGAGAAAGGCTGTTTCTCATGTCCCCTGACTCAAGGGTTCCTAGAGACTGGGAGTGAAGCTGGGGAGGGGAATCCTCCAGCAGGCATAGAGGGAAAATGAGATGCTGTTTGGTGTCTGGCACATAGACAGCACTCAACTACTATCTGTGAGTGAACAAGAGGAATGTACAGTATAGTTTATGGTAAATTCAGAGACAACCAGATAAGTCTGAGTTCTATTAATAGTTCTACCACTAACTGCTCTGTGCTTCAGACAAATCTCCTGAACTCTCTGAACTTCAAGTACATGAGTGTCTGTACTGGACTGGAGTCTTCCTCTTTGTCTCTTTTTAAGAGATGGGGTCTTACTATGTTGCCCAGGCTGTAGTGCTATGTGATTCCACTATTGATCTGCACAAGTGTCTTAACCTGTTCTGTTTCCTACAAAGGCAGGTTCACCCCTGCTTAGGCAATCTGGTGGTCACCCACTCTTGGGAGGTCACCATATTGATGCCACTAAGTTCAGACACCAGAATGGCATAGCACAGTACGGCCCAGAACTTCCAGCCTCAAGCAATCCTCTTGTCTCAGCCTCCCAAGCAGTTAGGACTACAGGCACACATCACCACCCCCTGCTAATATTTTTCTTTTTATTTTTTTGTAGAGACAGGGGTCTCACTACGTTGCCCAAGATGATATCAGACTCCTGAGCTCAAGCAATCCTTCCTCTTTGGCCTCTAAAGCACTAGGATTACAGGTGTGAGCCACTGCACCCAGCCTCGTGTCTTCTTTACAAAGACCAGAAGCCATATTCCCACTTAACTCCTGAGCTTAAACCAAAAAGGAAATTTCTCACTCATATAACTGGGAGGGGCACTAAGGCAAATACTGTGGCTTTGGGGCAGAACACAAAGTCTCCAAGACTCTTTGTCTTTGCTTCACTTCTGCAGATAGGCTCTATCCACATGGCAGGGAAGGTGGCCATTTGCAGCCCAAATCCAGATTTGGAAAGAGGTCTGGCTTCTCTCTCTCAATATCAAGAGGTTTTCATGGGCCCTATTTAGTCTCAGTCAGACCTAGGTCACATGTTTGATCCTATAGTGGGGGAAGTGGATTGTGTTACCAGAAAGGGAACAGAAAAGCCCAGTGGGCAGATAAAACAATAATTATTTATGTTATATCTCTTTTAGAATTCATCTAGCAGGCTTTCCTGTTTTTACCAGAAAGCCCCCTGAAGAAATTTTTCAAAAGAACAACAATAATTATTACGGTACCTACAATGCCTAAAGGCTTCATAGGTATGTGTGTATATTGGGAAAGACTGAGTCCTTAAAAATGTAGCACAAAAGTGACCAGAACAAGGCTTTGCCAATTCGCAGTTATTATTATTATTATTAGGAACCAATCGTATGGCTCCTATTACCTGTCAGACTCTGCATTAGGCTAAGTAAATGTTTTTTGTTTGTTTTTGAGATGAAGTGTTGCTCTGTTTCCCAGGCTGGAGTGCAGTGGTGTGATCTCAGCTCACTGCAGCTTCGCCTCCCTGGTTCAAGTGATTCTCCTTTCTCAGCCTCCTGAGTAGCTGGGACTACAGGTGCATGTCACCACCCCCAGGCAATTTTTAAAAAATTTTTTAATTTTTAATTTTTTTCTTTATTATTATTATTTTTTAATAGAGATGGGGTTTCACCATGTTGGTCAGGTTGGTCTCAAACTCCTGACCTCAGATGATCCACCCACCTTGGCCTCCCAAAGTGCTAGGATTACAGGCGTGAGCCACCACACCTGGACTTGTTTTTGTATTTTTAGTAGAGACAGGGTTTCACCATGTTGGCCAGGATGGTCTCAATCTACTGACCTCATGATCCACCCTCCTTGTCCTCCCAAAGTGCTGGGATTATAGGTGCAAGCCACCACGCCTGGCCAGTATATGAGGGTTTTTAACTTTTTAATTTATTTTTATTTTTTAAAAGATGGGGTTTCACCATATTGGCCAGGCTGGTCTCGAACTCCTGACCTCAAGTGATCTGCCCACTTCAAACTCCCAAAGTGCTGGGATTATAGGTGTGAGCCACTGCACCTGGCCTCCAAACCGCACAATTCTCAAAGACTTAATCCCCTAGTGGGTGACCCTACCCTAGAATTTTCTTGAGTCTGGCCTGCTGGGTGGGAGGAAATGGGGATGGGGTGCTTGGAGGGATGCTGGCATGGTGAAAAATAAAAAGGAATCATCTCTCACCTGAATAATCAGAATACCTTCAGCCCCTAAATGTTCCCCCAGCCTCTATGCGGCCCCTCTGGGTCATTCAACAGTATACAACCGGAGTGATGCTCCTGGGATACCATCATCTCTCCTGCACCCACCCCTGCCTCCGTGGCTCCCCAGTGCCCTATGGAGGCCTCCCAGGCTCCTCCAGACCTAGCCGCTGCCAACCTTACCAGCTTTCACCACTGCCCCTCACACTTGGGAAGGCATGAGACTTGGAAGCCTCCCCATAGGTGGCTATTTAAAAGTAATTAAATTGTTAATGAACAATTCAGTTCCTCAGTCACACTGGTCACATTCCAAGTGCTCAATGACTCCCAGTGGCTGGTGGCTACTGTACTGGACAATGCAGATAGAGAACGTTTCTATGATCACAGAAAGTTCCACTGGACAGCACTGGATTGGACTATTCTCTTAACAAAGGAGGCCCTTTTAAAGGAATGTTATCAGCTTTAGAGGAATCCAGAATAGACTTGACCTATTTGATGACTCTTTCAATAAATATTCGCCACCGACTGTATTCCAGGCCCTGAATACACAACAGTGGACAGTAGTAGCCGGTCTGTCCTGGGAGTGAAGAGGCGATGGCTCAAGTACCTGGGCCCAGGCTGGGGGAGCGGTGAAGGTTCGCTGGACACGGGGCCATCAGCGGAGGCCTGCAAGCTGAGGAGGCACTGGGCAGGCAGGACGTTCCTTTTTGCCCTCAGGCCCCAGTTCGAAGCTGTCCCACTGCCTAGCTGCTCCTCCTCTCTTTCTCCCCAGGGAGGGGAGGAAAGGAGGCTAGTTCCTTGAAGTTAGTCCCTGAGCTGGGAAAAATCAAGAGTCCTTGTTGGGCCATTAACTCGGGAGCTGTGAGTTGTAACTTCTACTCCCCCACCACAGGCCTCCTGGCTGCCGGGCTCAGTAACAACAGGCTTCTGAGCCCCGGGCCTTTATGGCCGGAGTGGAGAGCTGCTCTAGGGAAGTGGAACCTGCCAAGCCGTAGTGGGTATACTGGGGGCCTGACTGTGTGAGGCCCAGCCCAAGGTGCCAAGCTCAGCAACCTCCACAGCCCCAATGAGGCTGGGGAAGGTGTGGGCGGAGGGAGCCAGGCCTGGGCCAGCGGGGCTGAGGGCGTGTCTTGGGGGTCTCCTATCCTGCTGCTTCTGCTAGAAGCCCCCGCTGTGGGTCCCCTCTTCACATACACACACTGGCGTCCACCCCCCGCCCTCCAACGGCGCCGCCGGCCCCAGCTCACGCCCCTCCTAGTGTCTTGGCCGGTGACTGTGTCCTTGCAGCGATTTTGACAGTGGCAGCTAATTGGCCGGAATTCGGAGAGTGTTTCCTTGCCCCCTCAGGCACTCCTTTACGTGGCATGTCTCACTTAAGCCTCCTAACCGGAGGACGTTGACGTAGGGATGATTATCTTCCCCTTATTACAGGCAAGAAATGAAGGCTCCGAGGCGGTAATCCGCAGGAGCCTGCAGTGACGGAGGAAGCCGTCCACGCCCTGCCGCCCCGCACCCCGCCTCCCGCCTCCCGCCTCGCGCTGGCATCTCCGCGTCCTCGGTGCCCGCCCCATCTCCGCGGGGTTTCCGCGCCTCCGGGCCGGCCAGAGCCCGGGGTCGAAGGGCAAGCAGGGCCGGAGAGTCCGGGGGTTCGGAGTAGGGTAGGGGGTCCGGGCCCTCGGTGCCGGCTCGAGCTCGAGGCTGCCGCAGACGTGCCCTTTGTTTCGCGGCGCTCGCGGCTTCTGCGGAGTCACGGTCACATGGCGCTTCCGGCACGGTGTGTTCCAGGCGCCGCGCCAGGGCCGAGGCGCCCCCGCCCGTGGCCTGCCCCCCGCCGCCCGCCGCCCTCGCCCGCCTGCAGGCCGCCAGCCACCCGGTGTTCCCCGGGCCTCGGGGTCGTACCCTGTCTCGCAGCTCCGCCTGGCCGCCCCCAAGCTCCCGCCAGCCGTCCTGTCTTCTCTGAGCACCACTGTTGAGTGTTCCCTAGCTTTTCACTCTAGACTGAAGCATCACATACGGATGTTTCCCGGGCCCACTGTCTCCCTGTTCTAAACAACACCAAGCTCCCAAAATCAGGCTCATCACTCCCCCCCGGGAGCGCTGTACAGTGGATAGGTGTTGGAGGAGTCGGTAATGAACTCCATTCTCCTCGTTTAATAGTGTTTCAGAGACAGCACTGAGCCTCCCTCCTTTTCCCACTTCAGCCCCCACAAAGCAAAACAAAAATCAGCCATATGTCCTGGCCTCTTGGCACAGAGCAACTAAAGGTAAAAGTCCCAATCTGGGGTAGAAACGACTGGTCCTTTCTGCCCTGGCCTGGCTCCTGCATCTCCATAACTGCGGGCTAGTCTGCCCTGTGACACTTGAGAACCATGGGCCTCCTCGTGCAGGCCACCTCTGCTTCATTTAGCAGCTTCAAGAATTCATTCCACAAATGTTTATTGAAAGCGAAACACTTGTGCAAGGCAGGCCAGTCCCTCCCAGGGTACGCTAGGACCCCAAGTGGATGTGAGAGGATCGCTATTTGCTGTTCCAACAAGTGCCTGTGCTGTCCCCTGACTGGTCTAGGCCACCACGGTTCCTTCATCCAGGACTTAGTGAGTTGGGTGGACAACTGCATTCCTGGAGGCCAGGAAGAGGTGTCAGCCCTGGAGAGGCAATAGGGAGGGTGGCATCAGGCTCTAGGTGAACATGGGGTGGGTCTTCAGGACCCTTCCCTGGGTCTTCAGGCAGCTTTTCTCCATTAATGCCGATTGTGGGCATGGGAAAGGCTAGGGTGAGGAGTGGGGAAGAGAGAGGAAGACAGCCCAAGGTGGGGTGGGGCAAAAAGCAAACTCCAAAGGCGCTGTGTACCTTGCTGTGGCCTCAGGGCTTGGTGGGAAAACGCAGGCAGGTGAGTTCCCGGCTGCCACTGTGTCTGTCCACAAGGGGTAGGGGGTGCCGAGTGAAGTGCTGGACCATGGCGGTCACAGAGGGGAAGAGCTGGCCAGGGAGGGAGGGCATCTGTGAGTCCCGTGACCCTCATGCTGGGAGCAACTTCCTGAGGCAACTGTAGGACTCTGGCAAGGTGGCTTTTGACACTTTTCTAGATATCTTCCTTCCCTTTTGCCCCATGCAGCTCCATTGCCATTTTGCTGCCTGGTTCCAGACCTCAGGCAGCTTTCCTGCTGCTGCACCCATGGGCACGCCGCTGGCCAGACCCTTATGTCCAAGGCTAGATCAAACTGACTCTAGGGCACGCCTCTGCCCGGGTCCTCTGGGTGGGGAGCTGAGTGGTGGGTGACTGTCTCTAGTTTGCACCCCAGCAAATGCTGGGTGTGACGTAGAGTCCTCAGGGGAGGTAGACAATATTCTGAAGAATCTGGACCCTGCCCTCCTCCCAACTGGGTTCATTAGAGACACAAAGGCCCCCACCTCGACCCTGTGCAGACAGCCATGGCAGAAGGAGCACCTCCACCCCCAGAGGGCGGGCCTCTTCCCAGAATGCCAGGTGTCTGGGAAGGAGTTCAGGGCTCTGGGCTCTGTCATTTCCGCCCACCCCAAAAACACAAAATTCAGGTTTTTCCCTAGGCAAATGCTCTTGGCTGGGCCTCGGGTACTGCTCTGCTGCCCCTCCTTAAGCCCCTGCCTCCTCAAGCTCCCACCTCCTCATGGTTCCTGCCCTCCCGGCCTAGGGCATAGTGGCACCCGCCATCCAGCCGCCGGATGGGAATGTTGAAAACCCGGCCTCGGAGAAGCACTGCCAGGGTGAAGGGCTGGGAGCCATGAGGCCCCGAGCTGAGGCGCACGGTGTAGGCCCCGTCCTGTAGAGAAGACCCCAGCCATCAAACTCATCTTCCAATGGCCCTCCCACTGCCCCAACACATGATGGGGCCAGAACCCTCCTGGCTCTCCTGTGCCCCACTGCTGGGCTGGCCACAGCCTGTGAGCAGAAGGGATTTTGGAGAAGGCCCGGGCTCTGTGGCTGCCCACCTTTTCTAAGCGGAGCAGGGCACTCTCAACAGCACGGCGGTCACAGTTCCCTGAGTACCAAGGCTGAGCCAGCAGGTCGCCATCCTGTGCATACACACAGCCACTCAGAGATGTGCTAGGGCATTGGATTGAGTGCGGGGTTCCGAGGACCCAGGGTGCAGTTATTTGTGTTCCCATTGCCTTTGTTCAACTGAGTCCCCGGCAGGTGGGGTGTCCCACATGTGTGTTCAACATGTGTTCTCGCGGTGGTGCACCCTTCAGCCCAAGAGGATTCCTGGGTGAAGACCCTTAGGCTTTGCTCCTGGAACCCCTCCCCACAGCCTGCTCCCAGCCCCTCCTCACCTCAACAGCTGAGGCGCTCCCAGTGGGGGCTACAGAGGGAGGAGACAATTTCCTTCCTGCCAGAAGAATCAGATTATAGAGCTGGGGCTTCGTGGGGGTGGACAAGGGAGGCTTCTAGGGGACAGGTGCAGGGGTGGGGAGCAGGAGGAGGCGTATATGGGCCCAAGCGCAAACCCAGGCACCCGGTGCTTCTCCCACTCTCCGGGTCCAGTGCCCTGGCAGGACCCACCAGCCAGGCCTCGTGTGACTTCCAAATAAGGTGTGATCTTGGGGCACAGACTAGGAGCTTCCTGATTTGGCACAGACGCTCGAAAATCCCCGAGGGTCCCCTCAAGCCTGATCTCAGCTGGAGTCAGAGCTTCAGGGACATCCTCACGAAAGTGAGGCCTGAGACAGTCTGGCCTGCAGGGCTGGGGCTGGGGTAGGCCCTGGCAGGACCACCTACATTCATGCTGAAGATGCCTGCAGTCACCTACTTTTTTTTTGAGACTAGCCAAGTGCTGTCGTGAGAAGCAGGGAAGGAGTTCGATCTGCAGCTGACTGTGAACAATCAGTTGGGATAACTCACTACCTTTGGACCAGCCTGTACTCACCTTTAGAGGTGACATCCGCTGCGCCCTGGCACACAGGAAGTCTGATCAGAAGAGGCTGGGCCCTGCAGGCCTGCCGCCCAGGCCCCAGGTCCCACCCTGAGTCTCCCTCCCTGCCTCCCTCTCTTCTCCCCTGACCATTAGCCTCTTACATTCGAAGTTTCCTGGGGGGCTGTGGGCCTGTGGGAAGAAAATTGGGGGACAGAACTCAGGGTCTTTATGTTTTCCAAGAGAAAGAGCCAGTGAATCCAGGATCAAAGCTGCCCCTGCCACCACTGCCAATGACCCTGGGACAGTGCAAGGAGATCCCATCCCAGGGTCAGGGCTGGGGAAGGCTGAATTGGGGTGCTGTGTGTGTGTGTGTGTCTGTCTGTCTGTCTCTCTCACACACACACACAGACACACACACACACACGAACCTGGTTGGGGCACTTACCTGGGCACCACTGATGCCCTGGGCAGAAGCCCTGAAGCTATCAGGACTTGGGAGCTGAGAGTCTGAGTCAAAGCCAGGACTGAAACAGAGAGGGCAGGCTGGGCTTGGCTGGGCACCAGGCAGGGAACCCACAGTGGCCAGGGCGGGGCTGAGGACAGCTGCAGGGCCTGCTGCTTCTCTGCAGCCTGGACTTTCTGGGAGTGCTTCCAACCAGAGGCAGATGCTGTCCTGGCCACAGCAGCTGGCGAGCCCCACCCAGCCCATGCTTTAAGGGGGGCACCTCCCTTGCCAGCACAGCATGGGTCAACCTGGACCACAGGCAGAAGTGTGATGTCCATGCAGTGACTGAAGGCGAACACATGTTGTTGGGGGTGGTGAGAGGCGGCAAGGGAAGCAGATGGAGCCAGGAGAGTGTGTCATGCTGTGGGCAGCTGAGGGCTTCGGGCAGGAGGGGTCTGGAGCTGAGGGAGCGGCTCACCTGGATCGGGCTCACATTCCAAGTAGAGGTCCTCATCAGGTTTCTTTGGAAGGCCTGGTACCTAGTGTAGGGAGGGGTGTGTGGGACCATGGTTTGCCCAGTCCTGGGGTTCCATTTAGGACTAGGGGTCCTGGGGGAGGAGCCATTAATTTGGAGGAGTGGCACGCACCCCACTTCCCCCTCACACAGTGACCCTCTTTCTGGGAGCCAGCTTGAATGATTACAATTTCTCCTCTGCCTGAGAGGGGACATCCCACAGGCACCTTCCCCTTCAGAAGTGCCCATGGGCCGTAGCTCTCAGAGAGTGTGAGGATGAGCCCTGGCGGTACCCTCAGGACAGCTGGCTCACGTCTGCCAGGGGCCTGTGGCTGAGAGGCAGGGGCTCTGCTCTGGGCCTTTTCCCTTGGTTTCAGGGATATTTCCTGGGCCTCCCTAGCCCCCCACTCCACCCCACCCCTGCCAGTTTCCTAACCAGAACCCCAGAATGTGAGGTGGAGATGGAGGGGCTACTCACCATTCTGGATGATGCACCCTGCTCTGGAAGGAAAAGAAGAGAACCACCTGTCATGTGCAGCAGGGAGAAGAAAGGAATTCAGTGGTACTGAGGCTGGAAGAGCAGAGTCTTCTTAGGGCGCCTCCGAGGAGGGCATCTAAGTGTCAGCTTTGAAGCCCCAGGAGAAAGCTTTCCTTATCCCCTGATGATTCTCTGCACAGCCTATGGTGTCACCTGTCCTGACCTCCAAACTGACTTGCCAGGCCTGGCTCCAAATGACTTTGGACTGTTCAAAAAAATCACAGCAGCTGGGCACAGTGGCTCATGCCTATAATCCCAGCACTTTGGGAGACCGAGGCGGGTGGATCACTTGAGGTCAGGAGTTCGAGACCAGCCTGGACAGCATGGTGAAACCCCCTCTCTACTAAAAATATAAAAATTAGGCGGGGCGCGGTGACTCACGCCTATAATCCCAGTACTTTGGGAGGCCGAGGCAGGTGGATCACGAGGTCAAGAGATCAAGACCATCCTGGTCAACAAGGTGAAATCCCGTCTCTATTAAAAATACAAAAATTAGCTGGGCATGGTGGTGTGCGCCTGTAGTCCCAGCTACTCGGGAGGCTGAGGCAGGAGAATTGCTTGAACCCAGGAGGCAGAGGTTTTGGAGAGCCGAGATCGAGCCATTGCATTCCAGTCCAGTCTGGGTAACAACAGAGAAACTCCGTGTCAAAAAAAAAAAAAAAAAAATTAGCCAGAAATCGCTTGAACCCGAGAGGTGGAGGTTGCAGTGAGCCAAGATCATGCCACTGCACTCCAGCCTGGGCAACAGAGTGAGACTCTGATTAAAAAAAAAAAAAAAATCAGAGCAGTCGAGCCAAAAACAATTTTTAAAAAGTAGACCAGACTCTGCTTCTGTGTGATTTTAGGCATAGTATTTCATGTCCCTGGGCCTCAGTCTCCTCATTCATTTCATTAGAGGCAACGCCAACTGCCTGCCTACCTTAGAAATCGGTAGGTAAGGCCGGGCACGGTGGCTCACACCTGTAATCCAAGCACTTTGGAGGCCAAAGCAGGCAGATCACCTGAGGTCGGGAGTTCAAGACTAGCCTGACCAACATGGTGAAACCCCGTCTTAAAAAAAAAAAAAATTGGTAGGTAAAAAGGGGCATAGACATGTGGGTCTCATACTCTGGTTCTCATACTGTGCCCCTTCATGGGTACATCCCTTTGTGCCATGAAGGGGCAGAGTATGAGACCCATGTCAGACAAGCACAGCTCTACCCTGTGGCAGGAGGACTCCCTGTCCCAGGGATGGAGCCACGGAAAGAGAGGACATCGCACTACCTCGCCTTCCGAAGACAGGTGCCTGCTTCCCGGTCGCCGGCAGGCTCACTCCTCCCTTCAGCTGTGGGCACAATGGGGGCCGGTGAGGGCAGATGGGGGAAGGAAACTGAGGCACCAGTTTCCTTCCAGGAGGGCAAGAAAGGGGCGAAATGGGACAGGATGGAACCACTTGCATCCGTGTAGCTTTAAAAAATGTACAAAACAGACGACTCTTATCTTTGCTTCTACTCTGTGGCTCTTTCTTTGTTGTGAATCCTGCTTTTTACAAAAATTCTAGTGAAGTGTATGATAAAGGTGGTAGCTTTCAAAATCCGAAAAGTCCCACTGGGATCAAAGTGGGAATGAGAGCTGGCAGTGACTGGCAGCTGAGGTAGGGACTTCGTCACTCTGGAGGTGGAGAGGGGTCCTCAGGTCGCAGAATCAAGGGAAAGGGCAGCTGAGCCCCTTCCCTCCCCCTCAGGCAGGTGAGAAGGATACCCTGGGTGAAGCTGAGGGGAGGGTGGAAGGACCAGGCCAGGAGGTGGAGGAGTGACGGACAGCGGCAGGGCTCTGGCTTCTCCTGCATCTGGCATCTGATTTTTCAGGGGCCTCTTGAAAGCAAATGTGGGGGTATCTTGCAAATGAGATGCCTCTAAGATTCACTCACTGGGAAATGGCAGCTTGGGGTGGGGTGGGTGGGGAAGGAGGGACTTCTGGGCAGGCCTCTCACCATGGTGGGCTGAGGCAGGGGTGGCTTGGATAGACCCAGGGGGCCAGAGTGATCTGGAAAAGACCGCATGTGTTGTGAGTTGGTGGGTTCCTCCCAGGCGGGATTCCATTTTCTTTCCCCCCCACCCACCTAGCCTCCATTTCCTCCTCCTTCCCTCGCTCCCCTTGCTCATTGGCTTCCTGACAGCCTAGTCTCCATGGCAACTGGAGGCGGGCAGTTTCCCTGCCCCCACCTGGCCGAGGAGCTTAGCAGTGGGGGTGGGATGCCAGCGGCAGCCAGGGCTCTCCCAGCACCCCCGCCCTTGGCCTGAAGAAGTGTTGGGATCTCAGAAGGGGAATGCCAGGCCCCCGCTGTTGCCTTGGTTACACCACCCCTCCTTTTCCCTTCCCACTCTTCTTCCTCCCTTCCGCCCTCCCTCCCTCATCTCTCTCTCTCTGCCTAGCCAAGAGGCCCCTATGGCTGCCAGCTGAGGCCTCCCTTGCTGCCTCAGCACAAGCAGGGGAGGAGAGGTGAGGCCTGTGCGCTCTAATCTTGTGGGGACCCTCCTGCCCTGCCCAAGCACCCAGCCTCCCTGCCTCCCACCTCCCAGCCCTCACCCAGGTACAAGGAGTCCTCCTCAGTGCCAGGAAGGTGGGCAGGGGCTATACTGAGGGGCAGAGCCTCACAGGGGGGAAGCTCATACTTATTTTCCTCCTCGTCCTCCTCCTGGGCCTGGAGGAAAGGATGCTCAGTGAGCAGGAACTGAGGGGAGAGGGTGTTCAGCACAGGCTCTGGCCGCTGCCTCCCCCACCCCAGCCTCAGCAGCCAGACTCACCTTGTGTCTCCAGGTCCCAGGGGCAGGCAGAAAGGATGGGCTGGGGGCATCTTCTCTCCAACCTGGGGAGTCTGCACAGACAGGCTAGCCTCACCTCCTCCCTGCCCACCTTTCCCCCAGCATAATAAACCACCTGCCCTTGACAGTGCCAGTGCTTCAGCTCAAAGGTACCACTCATCACAGGCATTTCTAATGCTGCCGCAGGGCCACTGAGGTAGGCATTTTGGAAACAAAGGGCCCTTCCACCTATGCCCATCCCCTGCCTTCTGCAACCCTGATTCTGCCCAAGACAGATGGGAGAGCTAGGCCCCTGTGACTCAGCAGTGCTGGGCTCTGGGAGGTAGGAGGTGTGCAGTCACTGGGGGGACCTGACTTGTAAGGGATCCCAGTCTGTTGGGCCCCTCTGGCCTACTGTATCACTTACCCACACATCTCGGGGGTGGGAGCGGTGGCCCCAGCCTGCAAGCACACTCTAGTCATTTCTGCCCAAGGGACCCTTGAGTTTGTGTGAGACAGACACTGTGTTCTGGGACATTCATATCTATGACAGTGTCACTGACAGAGACCTTGGGACCAGGGCAACAGAGAAGGAGGCTGGGAGCAGAGCTAGCGCCTGTGGGCGCACAGCTGCATGAGCTGGTGCCCTGGGGAAGCCAGGAGTCGGGGAGCCCTAGGGCTAAGAGATGGAGGCATGTGAATGGTCTCCCTGGGCAAAGAGGGTCCTGGCAGAGCCAGCACAGCTCCTGGGATGGCTGTGCCCAGGAGAGGAGGTGTAGAGAGAGACAGAAGGCGGGGGAGAGAGGAGCCCCAGTACTCACCGGGGCTTGCTTTCACTGAGCTTGTCCTGGAAAGAGCCAGGGTGGGGAGAGCAGAGTCAGTACAGCCTCTCCCTGGCTGAGTCCTGGGCATGCCAGGTGGGCAGGTTGGTGTGCCTGGTGCTGCCTGAGGACCACATCTTACCATGGCAGAGGCAGAGGATTTTTGCCTCCCTGGAGCCTGGGATCTGCCACAAATGGCCTGGGGACAAAGGCTCCATTGTTCCCATCATTTGCATCTCCTAAGCACCAGGAAGATGGAACTGCTGTGGCCTCCAACCCCAGACCAGCTTCATCCAGGACACTCCCAGTGCCCAGCCTCAGCTCTCTGGGCCTCCCCTAGGTGGGCCATCCCCACGCTGTGGTCTCTAGCCCCTCTGCCGACAGCAGGAATAGCTAAGCTGGACCAGGGTTCTCAGTCTTCCTTCAGCTCTCTGATCAGTGTCGCCTTTCTCATTTCATAGACATTACATTATTTGGCAGATCCAATTAAAAACAGCAGGCTGGGCTTGCAGTTTTCTTAAACCTTTACTACTGTTGGCATTTGCTGGTGAGTGGTGACCAATGGTCAGGGAAATGAAGGTGAGGGAAATGTCTAGACAGAGTCTCTCATATTTAGTGGGGCAGCTTCACTTTTCGATGGATGTATTTATCCATTGAGTGGGTATTTATTGAACATCCACTGTCTGCCAGAGACTGTTCCAGGCCTTGAAGATGCCGTAAGAAAACGAAACAGGCAGGCATGACGTATGTTTCCCCATCAGAGTCTCGCAATAACCTCATGTTGCAAATACTAGTTTTATCCCTGCTTTTCAAATGAGGAAACTGAATGTATTAGTCAGCTGGGGCTGCCATAACCAAAACCCACAAACTGTGTGGCTTCAGCAACAGAAGTGCAATTTTCTCACTGTTCTGGAGCTAGAAGTCCAAGATCAAGGTGCCGTAAGGGTTGGTTTGTGATGCAGCTTCTCTTCTTGGCTTGTAAACAGCTGCTTTCTCTGTGTCCTCACATGGCCTCTTGTCTGTGCGCGCACAAAGAGAGGCGGTTCCGTAACCCTTCTTCTTATAAAGACACCCACACTATCAGATTAGGGCCCCACCCCCATGACCTCATTTATCCTTTATGACCTCCCTAAAGACCCTACCTCTAAATAGTCACATGGGGGTTTAGGATTTTAGCATATGAATTTTAAGGAAACGCAATTCAGTCCTAACACTGAGGCTCTGAGAAGTGGAATAGCTTTCCTGAGGTCATGCAATTAGCAAGTGTTACAGGTGGGATTCAACCCCAGCTCTGGCTGCCCCAGAGCCCATGCCCTAGAGGCTAAACGTCCTGTATCTCTCCAGGATTGGATCAAAACCCTCCTTTTGCTGGGCATGGTGGCTCATGCCTGTAATCCCAGCACTTTAGGAGGCCGAGGAAGGTGGATCACATGAGGTTGGGAGTTTGAAACCAACCTGACCAACAGGGAGAAACCCCGTCTCTATTAAAAAAGTTAAAAAAAAAAAAAAAAAAAAAAGACCTTCCTTTCCTACGATGGAATTAGCAGTGCTAATTGTGACCTTTCTTTTCTCTCTCTCTCTCTCTCTTTTTTTTTAAGACGGGGTTTCACCATGATGGCCAGGCTGGTCTTGAACTCCTGACCTCAGGTGATCCACCAGCCTTGGCCTCCAAAGTGCTTGGATTACAGGTGTGAGCCACCGCGCCCGGCCAATTGTGACCTTTCTTAAGGAGCTCATGACTTCCAGGGGCTCTGTTACATGAGTGAATTTTGGAACCTTGACTTTCTGAGAAGGGTTACGATAAAAAGGAGGCCCTGGGCCTGGTGTCTGACTCTAAGGCAGGGAATGAGGAAGCACAGCTCACAGTCATGAATATGATCACGGAGCTTTCTTGTGCTTATTATTTTCGTGGCATCCTGGCTGTTGGCACAAAGGAGAAACGAAGCCCAAGTGCTTGCAGCTTTGGAAGCCACCAGGCTGGGGGCACTGGGGAGACACCCAGGGATGGAGAGGAAGACCAGACAATTCCTGGGATCTGCAGGCAAAAGGGCACCCAAGAAACCAAGAAGAGTCATTGGGTGGTTTCACAGGGAGCCATTTGGTACAGAGGGAAAAAGTGAAAAAACACAAAGAACAAATCCTCACCCAGAATTGGTCCTGCTGGGTCTGTTCTTTGTCCTCCACTCCCAGCTGACCTTTCTTCCACATTTTGAACCATAGGCAGGGGGCAACTTCCCTCACCCAAGGGGAACTCCTTTGAAATCAGGGTCAGTGAGAGGTTCTGGACACCACCCCACTGTAAACCTCAGCCTGAGTGAGTTTCCTAGTCCATGCTGCCCTCACTCCAGCCACCTCCCTGCTCTGTTTGGGGCTTTGCATAGGCAAATGCCAAGGCCTGGGTGAGTGAAAGGGCCCCACATCCTTTCCCTCTATTCCTGCCTTATGCATCTCTTCATCTGTATCCTTTGCAATATCTGTCATAATAAACCAGTAAACCTAAGTAAATGTTTCACTGAGTTCTGTGAGCTGTTGCTCCAGCAAATTAATCAAACCCCAAGAGGAGGCTGTGGGAACCCCAGCTTGAAGCCAGTTGGTCAGAAGTCCTGGAGGCCTAGATTTGTGCCTGGTATCTGGGGTAGCAGGGCATCTTGGGGACTGAGCCCTCCACCTGTGGGATCTGACTCTGTCTCCAGGTAGGTAGTGTTGGAATTAAATTGGAGGATACCCCACTGGTGTCCGTGGCAGAACTGATTGCTCACTTGGTGCTGGGGAGAACTGCCCACCCCGCCACCACCACATTTGGTCACAGAATCTCCTCTGGGTTGACTGTTCTGTGTGAGAGCAGGGGAAAATCCATCTGAGTTTTTTCTAAACACCACTATGTGTTTTCTGAGGGTGGATTTAGGCTACTTGAGCCCATGGCCCGTTCTCAGTAGCTAAGACCTGAAAAATTTGGAGAATCACTTCGCGCTATGGAAGGATCATAAAACAGGCACTCAGGTGCTACAGACAACGGGACATGACAGCTTCAAAATGTGAGTTTCTAGTAAGTCTGCTTTCAGGAATTCATAACCAGGGAATACCTATGGTGGGCACAGAACAATTCTGTGCCAAAGATGGATAAAGAGGATGTCCCAATCCGCCTGTGTGACCAGACAAGGCCACTGAGGCAGGCCTCTTTCCTTCCCCTTCTCCTAGATCTCCCAGGCCAGTGTCCCCACCCAGATAGGGTGGACTCTGCCCTCTGCCTGGGGCCCTTTCACTCACCCAGGCCTTGGCATTTGCCTATGCAAAGCCCCAAACAGAGCAGGGAGGTGGCTGGAGTGAGGGCAGCATGGACTAGGAAACTCACTCAGGCTGAGGTTTACAGTGGGGTGGTGTCCAGAACCTCTCACTGACCCTGATTTCAAAGGAGTTCCCCTTGGGTGAGGGAAGTTGCCCCCTGCCTATGGTTCAAAATGTGGAAGAAAGGTCAGCTGGGAGTGGAGGACAAAGAACAGACCCAGCAGGACCAATTCTGGGTGAGGATTTGTTCTTTGTGTTTTTTCACTTTTTCCCTCTGTACCAAATGGCTCCCTGTGAAACCACCCAATGACTCTTCTTGGTTTCTTGGGTGCCCTTTTGCCTGCAGATCCCAGGAATTGTCTGGTCTTCCTCTCCATCCCTGGGTGTCTCCCCAGTGCCCCCAGCCTGGTGGCTTCCAAAGCTGCAAGCACTTGGGCTTCGTTTCTCCTTTGTGCCAACAGCCAGGATGCCACGAAAATAATAAGCACAAGAAAGCTCCGTGATCATATTCATGACTGTGAGCTGTGCTTCCTCATTCCCTGCCTTAGAGTCAGACACCAGGCCCAGGGCCTCCTTTTTATCGTAACCCTTCTCAGAAAGTCAAGGTTCCAAAATTCACTCATGTAACAGAGCCCCTGGAAGTCATGAGCTCCTTAAGAAAGGTCACAATTGGCCGGGCGCGGTGGCTCACACCTGTAATCCAAGCACTTTGGAGGCCAAGGCTGGTGGATCACCTGAGGTCAGGAGTTCAAGACCAGCCTGGCCATCATGGTGAAACCCCGTCTTAAAAAAAAAGAGAGAGAGAGAGAAAAAAGAAAGGTCACAATAAAAAAGAGAGAGAGAGAGAGAGAAAAGAAAGGTCACAATAAAAAAGAGAGAGAGAGAGAGAGAAAAGAAAGGTCACAATTAGCACTACTAATTCCATCGTAGGAAAGGAAGGTCTTTTTTTTTTTTTAACTTTTTTAATAGAGATGGGGTTTCTCCCTTTTGGTCAGGCTGGTTTCAAACTCCCAACCTCAGGTGATCCACCCTCCTCAGCCTCCTAAAGTGCTGGGATTACAGGCGTGAGCCCGTGATGCGTTGGGTGTGGTCAGACCCTGTGGCTCCTCATCCATGCAGCTGCACTCTGATAACAATCTGATAACTTTGATTACCTTTCGCGGGGCCTGTATTTTTAGGAGAGACAGGGTTTCACCATTTTGGCCAGGCTGGTCTCAAACTTGTGACCTCATGATCTGACCGCCTCACCCTCCCAAAGTGCTGGGATTACAGGCGTAAGCCACCGTGCCAGGCGTTTAGAGGCTTTTGTTAAGATGTTGGTGGCCGGGCGCGGTGGCTCAAGCCTGTAATCCCAGCACTTTGGGAGGCCGAGGCGGGTGGATCACGAGGTCAAGAGATCGAGACTATCTTGGTCAACATGGTGAAACTCCGTCTCTACTAAAAATACAAAAAATTATCTGGGCACAGTGGCGCGTGCCTGTAATTCCAGCTACTCAGGAGGCTGAGACAGGAGAATTGCCTGAACCCAGGAGGCGGAGGTTGCGGTGAGCCAAGATCGCGCCATTGCACTCCAGGGGTAACAAGAGCGAAACTCCGTCTCAAAAAAAAAAAAAAAAAAAAAAAAAGAGATGTTGGCTGTGTTAGACCTCGGGAAAGAGAATCTCTCTGGCCTTCTCCTGTCCTCCTTTCACCTACCCAAAGCAGGACTCTAATCTTCCTCCACCTTTCTGATTTGGGAACCCTAATTCCAGAAAGAGTCCTACCCCATACTCTGGGGAAAAGAATGTTGTGGTCATGAATTTTCCATAAAAACCCCAATGGGGCTGGGTGTGGTGGCTCACCCCTGTAATCCAAGCACTTTGGAGGGGGGGCCAAGGCGGGAGGATCACCTGAGGTTGAGAGTTCAAGACCAGCCTGACCAACATGGTGAAACCCTGTCTTTAAATATATATATATATATATATATTTAAAAAATTAAAAAGCCCAAATGGACTGGTTCAGAGAGCTTCTTGGCTGTCTGGCCCTGCTGGAGATTCTGTGCACTACAGAATAGTTTTAATAAATTATTTTCTAGCTAAGTCGATTTCTCTTACTTTCAGTTAAGAACTTTAATCTGGCCAGGCATGGTGGCTCATGCTTGTAATCCCAGCACTTTGGAAGGCTTAGATGGGTGGATCACCTGAGGTCAGGAGTTCAAGACCAGCCTGGCAAACATAGAAAAACCCTGTCTCTACTAAAAAATACAAAAAACTAGTGTGGGTCAAGATGGCCAGAGGGACACCTATGTTAATTCTAGCTAAATAATTATAAGCTTGCTTGGCTCAGAGTGCACTGAAGTTTATACACCAAAATAAACTATATTACTGGTGCAGCTAATTAGAAATCAAGTGGCAACAGGAGGCCTAAGGTGAAGACCATCCGAGAGCACAGTAACACTGGGAACACCTCGAGGTGGTTGCAGAGCAGGGAATACTGCTCTGGTCCCAGTAATGCCTTACCAACACGGAGGCTGCATGAGGGCTTCTTTTTTTTTTTTTTTTTTTTGAGATGGAGCTTCACTCTTGTTACCCAGGCTACAGTGCAATGGCGCGATCTCGGCTCACCGCAACCTCCGCCTCCTGGGTTCAGGCAATACTCCTGCCTCAGCCTCCTGAGTAGCTGGGACTACAGGTACGCACCACCATGCCCAGCAAATTTTTTGTATTTTTAGGAGAGACGGGGTTTCACCATGTTGACCAGGATGGTCTGGATCTCTTGACCTCGTGATCCACCCGCCTCGGCCTCCCAAAGTGCCAGGATTACAGGCTTGAGCCACCGCGCCGGGGCTCGTGAGGGCTTCTTAATGATAGCTTATGCAAAGATCTCTGAGAAGGGAGGTGATCTGTGCTTACAAGTTCTAGGAGGATCTTTGCTGATGGGAGCTTGCAAGGAGGAGAAAAGCCTTGCAAGGCAGAGATCACAGAAGAGAATGCCTCAGGCTCTGCCTAGGTTTTTGGAATATGGAGTGATTTGAATTGCTCAATGTTCTCAATGTTCGGGAGATAAAAGCCCTTTGATGCATTGGGTGTGGTCAGACCCTGTTGCTTCTCATCCACGAAGCTGCACTCTGATAACAATTGGTGGTAGGCCCCGCACGGTGGCTCACGCCTATAATCCCAGTACTTTGGGAGGCCGAGGCGGGTGGATCCATGAGGTCAGGAGATCGATACCATCCTGGTCAACGAGGTGAAACCCTGTCTCTACTAAAAATACAAAAATTAGCTGGGCATGGTGCTGTGCGCCTGTAGTCCCAGCTACTCAGGAGGCTGAGGCAGGAGAATTGCTTCAACCCAGAAGGCGGAGGTTGCAATGAGCCGAGATCATGCCATTGCACTCCAGTCTGGGTAACAACAGCGAAACTCCGTCTCAAAACAAAACAAAAAAACAATTGGTGGTAAACTCAGAGTACTAGTTTAGCACATCTTAGAAGGATCTCAAGTGCTCTCCCACCGGCTATCTTACTTATTCCTTCACCCTCCCTTTCCACGCCCATATAATCAATGAGATTGTGCACATAATAAAATGTTTGGAGCCCAGAGCTCAGGACCAGTGCGGTTCCCACACTTGCGTTGGTCCCCTGGACCCATGCTGTAAATTCTACTCTTGTGTCTCTGTCTTTATTTCCTCTTCTCAATCCCTCATCACCACCGGGACTCGGCACCCACGTACAGAGTTGGGCTGGTTCCCAACAACTAGCTGGGCATTGTGGCAGGTGCCTAGCGCCTATAATCCTAGCTACTCAGGAGGCTGAGGCAGGAGATTCACTTGAACCTGGGAGGCGGAGGTTGCAATAAGGCTGAGATCGCGCCATTGCACTCAAGCCTAGGCAATAAGAGTGAAACTCCGCCTCAAAAAAAAAAAGAACTTTAATCTGGAGATGAAACCTCAGAGTCAGTGGGATCACCAAATGAATGCCAAGAAACCCAAACAGTGAGCCCAGGTGTGTGTGTGTCTCCTAGGAAGGTGGAACCAGATAGAACTAAGTGTCACGGCGTTATACTTGTATACTCTTGGGACTATTTATTTATTTATTTTGAGATGGAGTCTCGCTCCATCACCCAGGCTGGAGTGCAGAGGTGCCATCTCAGCTCACTGCAATCTCTGCCTCCCGAGTTCAAGCACTTCTTCTGTCTCAGCCTCCTGAGTAGCTGGGATTACAGACACGCATCACCATGCCTGGCTACTTTTTGTATTTTCAGTAGGGACGGCGTTTTACTATGTTGGCCAGGCTGGTCTCAAACTCCTAACCTCAGGTGATCTACCCGCCCTGGCCTCCCAAAGTGCTGGGATTACATGGTATGAGCCACCATGCCTGGCTGGGCCTGTTTATTTTTAGAGATAGGGTCTTACCTTGTCACCCAGGCTGGAGTGCGGCGGCATGACCATAGACCATAGACCACCGCAGTCTCAAACTCCTGCCTCACAGTTAGGATAGGACTCAAGTCATCCTCCAGCCTCAGCCTCCCAAGTAACCAGGACTACATGCTCACACCACCAGGCCCAGCTAATTTTTTTTTCTAAGATGGAGTCTCACTCTGTTGCCAGGCTGGAAGTGCAGTGGAGTGATCTTGGCTCACTGCAACCTCTGCCTCCTGGGTTCAAATGATTCTCCTGCCTCAGCCTCCTGAGTAGCTGGGACTACAGGCACATGCCACAACACCCAGCTAATATATATTTTTTTGTATTTTTAGTAGAGACAGAGTTTCACCATGTTGGCTAGGATGGTCTGAATCTCTTGACCTTGTGATCTGCCTGCCTCGGCCTCCCAAAGTGCTGGGATCACAGACGTGGGCCACCTCGCTCAGCTAGCCCAGCTAATTTGAAAACACTTTTTATAGACATGGGGTCTTGCTATGTGGCCCAGGCTGGTCTCAAATTCCTGGCCTCAAATGATCCTCCTTCCTCAGCCTCCCAAAGTGTTGGGACTACAGATGTGACCTACTGTGCCCAGTGAATTATTTTTATAATTTTAAAAAATCAGGCCGGGTGCGGTGGCTCAAGCCTATAATCCCAGCACTTTGGAAGGCCGAGGCGGGTGGATCACGAAGTCAAGAGATCAAGACCATCCTGGTCAACATGGTGAAACCCCGTCTCTACTAAAAATACAAAAAATTAGCTGGGCATGGTGGCGCGTGCCTGTTATCCCAGCTACTCAGGAGGCTGAGGCAGGAGAATTGCCTGAACCCAGGAGCAGAGGTTGCAGTGAGCTGAGATCACGCCATTGCAGTCCAGCCTGGATAACAAGAGCGAAACTCCGTCTCAAAAAAAAAAATAGTTTTTAAAAAATCAATCATTGTAGAAAGAAAGAAAAAGAAGGGAGGAAGGGAAAGAGGGAGGGAAATGTGACCTGGACTTCAAATATGAGGAAGCACTAGGAGACGAGGCACTAGGGGAAGGGAGAGCCAGGGAGCAGGAGGCCAGGCCAATGGGAGATTACGTGGGGGCCACCACGGGAAAGCCAGGTTTCCCTTTGTGAGGGGAGTAGAAGAGTTGCTGATAACACAAGGATTCCTCTCCCAGTGGAATGGGAACCCACAAAAACAAGTGAAGTGTAGGTGGGGTAGAGAAGGAAGAACTTTCTGAACACAAGGTTAGGGCTAGGTATGTGGGGAGAGGACTGGAGCTGAGGACATGGGGGCCATGGTGGGACAGGGAGCTGCAAATGGAGAAGGAAGCCCACAAGGGTAAGGGGCCCTGAGTCCTCAGGTCATTTTTGCCAGAGCAGGTGCTCAGGTTAGAGGCCCAAGATGTTCCTGGTGGAAGGGCCTGCGGCCACCTGAATTCTATCTGTGGTTGGGTTCAAGCTGAAGCTGGGGCAATCCCAGGGGAAAGCGGTTTGCAGTGGGAGGAATGGTGCTGTCCTGGACCAATAGATGATGGGGCTGGCTGAGCACAAGCTGGCCGAGGTCTCTCTTCCTCCCTCACCTACTCTGGGGACAGCTGTGATGGGTGATGAAGGGCTGACAGAGCGAGCCACAGATGGTTCCCTAGAAGAGGCCCCTGCCTCATCCCTCCCTGGTGCACAATCATTTCTTGCCACAGCTTCAGAGCTTTGTGAGAGACCCTCCCTCTGTCTCCCCTGGGAATAGGTAGAAAGTCTGGTGTGTAGTTTGTTGGCCAGGCATGGTGGCTCACCCCTGTGATCCCAGCACTATGGCAGGCCAAGGTGGGTGGATCACCTGAGGTCAGGAGTTCAGGACCAGCCTGGCCAACAAGGTAAAACCCTGTCTCTACTAAAAAATACAAAAAACTAGCCAGGCATTGTGGTGGGCGCCTGTAATCCAGCTACTCAGGAGGACCAGCCCGGCCAACATTTAATAGTCCCTCTCTACTAAAAATACAAAAAATTAACTGGTCCTGGTAGCATACACCTATTTTCCCAGTAACATGGGAGACTGAAACAGGAGAATCACTTGAATGTGGAAGGTGGAGGTTGTAGTGAGCCAAGGTGGTGCCATTGCACTCCAGCCTGGGCAACACAGTAAGACTTCATCTCAAAAACAACAACAACAACAACAAAACAGGTGGGTGCAGTGGCTCACACCTGTAATCTTGACACTTTGGGAGGCCGAGGCAGGTGGATCACTTGAGGTCAGGAGTTCGAGACCAGCCTGGCCAACATGCAAAACCCTGTCTCTACTAAAAATACAAAAATTAGCCAGGCGTGGTGGCGGGTGCCTGTAATCCCAGTTACCAGACAGGCTGAAGCATGAGAATTGCTTGAACCTGGGAGATGGAGGTTGCAGTGAGCCAAGATCCATCCATTGCACCAGCCTGGGTGACAAGAGCAAAACATCGTCTGAGAAAACAAAACAAAACAAAAAAAACAAAAAAGTCTGGTGTGTCGTTTGTCTCTGTTTTCCCGGAGGGCATTGCACCTGCTCTGTTCAGGTTCTCCAAGGGTTAGGCCCGGGGCTGAGAGTTGAGGTCGGCTTTCGCCAGCCTCTAGGGTACAGTGTCTAGCCAGCAGCACCTCCTTATCTTCCCTCTGTCCCACTCACCTGTTCTGCCCTGCCCTGTTCCAGAACCTTTGTTCACAGTAGCTCTGGTTGTGTCACGGCTCTGCCTAAAACCCTTAAGTGACTCCTCATGGCTCCTTGAACAGAGACCAAATGCTTCTTGCTGCCTGGAAAGATCAGGCCCCTCCTACCTCCCCAGCCCCAGTCCCTCCATTGATGCCCAGGGACTCCCTCACACTCACCTTCTCCCTGCTCTTCCAACGTGACGGGTCCAGGCGGACTATTCTGCATCCTGTTGACTTAAGGAAAGTTTAGTGGAATTTCTAGATATTACTCAATCCTTACAGAATATGACAAAGAGATAAGGCATTCTTCTTTATTTTTTAAATTTTAAAACAGATATAGGATTTCACTATGTTGTCCAGGCTGATCTTGAACTTCTGGGCTCAAGCAATCCACCTGCCTCAGCCTCCCAAAGTGTTAGGATTATAGACGTGAGCCACCACACTTGGCCAAGAGGGCATTTTTTGTTTTTCTGAAACGGAGTTTCACTCTTGTTGCCCAGGCTGGAGTCCAATGGCCTCATCTCAGCTCACTGCCACTTCTACCTCCCAGGTTCAAGTGATCCTCCTGCCTCAGCCTCCCAAGTAACTGGGATTACAGGCATTCACCACCAGGCCTGGCTAATTTTGTATTTTTAGTAGAGACGGGGTTTCTCCATGTTGGTCAGGCTGGTCTCAAACTCCCGACCTCAGATGATCTGCCCATCTCAGCCTCCCAAAATGCTGGGATTACAAGGGTGAGCCATCCCACCTGGCCAAGGGCATTCTTAATAGCAGCAAAACAGTACAAAGAAAAAAAAACTAAAGAAAAAAGGACTCTTGAAATGTATATCATACTTCAAAAAATGTTATCTCCAAAATGGCAATACCCTCTTCATAGATGCCTGTAATCCCAACTACTTGGGAGGTTCTGTCCCCCAGAACCCAGGCCTCTCACTTCCACCTCAGCTCTTTATCCTGCACTCAGCCACAGCCTCTTTTTTTTTTTTTTTTTTTTTTTTTTTTTTTTTGAGACACAGTCTCGCTCTGTTGCACAGGCTGGAGAGCAGTTGCGTAATCTTGCTCGGCTCACTGCACCCTCCGCCTCCTAGGTTCAATAGATTCTCCTGCCTCTGCCTCCTGAGTAGCTGGGATTACAGGCAACTGCCACCACGCCCAGCTAATTTTTGTACTTTTAGTAGAAACAGGGTTTCACCATGTTGGCCAGGCTAGTCTTGAACTCCTGACCTCAGGTGATCTGCCTGCCTCGGCCTCCCAAAGTGCTGGGATTACAGGTGTGAGCCATTGCACCAGCCACCACAGCCTCTTTAGCTGTCTTTCAGATTGATCCAGTCATCTGCTGCCCAGATTCTGCCCCCAAAAGAGCCCAGGAGGTGACCAAGTGCACAGGAAACTCGGGTGAGGTTGGGTGTTGGGGGGAGCTGTTGCAAACAGTGTGACATGGCTTCTCTCCACCCTTTCTAATCTTCACCAGGCCCTTCTTATCTGGAGTGTACACTTGTTATTCCTCCTCTGGAACATCCTGGCCCCTTTCCTCCCTCCTCCTGCAGGCCCCATTTTAGGTGACCCTCCCTCAGCAGTGAGGGTCTCAAGACTAGGGCAGTCCCCTACCCCACTCTCTGAGGTCTCATCACAATTAAATCTACAGGTCTATTTCACTAGACTGTAAACTCCCACACTTCACTGCAGGCTATGTAAATGGGCAGCCACTGTGTCTGTCAGGTTCACGGCCAAATTCCAAGCCTGGCACACAGCAGGCTCTCAATCAATATTTGTTGTAGCTGCTATTCAAATCTTACTCATTCTTTACAGGTTGCACAAAGCCTGCCTCTCTGCAAACATCTTTGGTCTCTCTTCTCTGGAAGGCCCGTGTCTTGCTCTTTTCCCATCCATATGTCATGGACTACCAGGCCTAGGCTGAGGCACAACGCCCTGAGGCCCCGGCTGTGTTTACCCGCTGAAAACAACCCCTTTTTCCCCAGTGCAGATGGATCAACAAGGACTGTCTTCTCTGAATATCTCAGACCTACCTTCCCCACCCCACTGGGTCCTTTCCTCTATTGGCTTTCCTGAGGGGGTGGGGCGTCAGTTCCTCCCCCGGCTTTTCCCTCCCCCACCAAATGTAGCATGGCCCTGCTTGAGAGGCTTTCTTCTTCAGCCCAGATCCTGGGAGCCAAGCTTCTCCTGTGCCTGCTGCTTCCTTGTTACTTTCTCCCAGGACTGGGAATGGGAGAGGGTTTGGAAAACCAGCGGGCCTTCTTCCCTCCCCGTTAGGAGAGACTGGACTGCTCCCGGATGTCTCCATCCCCATCTCCTTCCTTGATGGGCCGGGAGGGCCCTGAGATCACCCTTCCTCTCTTTTACCAACAGAAAAGCCGAGGCCAAAGAGGAATGGATGCTGGTCAAGGCCATCTGACGTACAAAGACCCAAAACCACCGTCCCTCACCCCGTCCCAGGCCACTAAGAGGACCTGAGCAGTCGCTCCAAGGGAGATGGCGATCCCTGGTGGTAAGGAGGAGCGTGGCAGCCTGTCGCTCATTTCCTGAGCCCGGAGGCTGACGGTGGAAGAGGCGTTGCCTAGAGGACCACCGACCCAGGCTTTAGTTATTAGGAAGGTAAAATAAAGGAATGGCCCGTAAAGCAAAAGAACCCAACTTTTCCTGGGCTTTGACTTTCCTTAGTCACATTCCCTGTAATGACCTAACTTTAACTGCACTCTGCTGGTTGCTGGTTGGATCTTCAGGAAGCAGAAACGGGTATTAAACGGTTTTTGGCACATTGCATCTCCCATGAGCCATTACTGACTTGGGGATCTGGTGCTAAGCCCTGGAATGCAGAAGCTCACATTCTGATAATAAGATTTCTAACAATAAGAGAATGGACTCCAGGCCGGGCACGGTGGCTCACATCTGTAATCCTAACACTTTGGGAGGCAGAGGCAGGTTGATCGCCTGAGGTCAAGAGTTCGAGACCAGCCTGGCCAACATGGTGAAACCCCGTTTCTACTAAAAATACAAAAATTCACCGGTCGTGGTGGTGTGTGCCTGTAATCCCAGCTACTTGGGAGGCTGAGGCAGAATTGCTTTAGCTTGGGAGGCAGAGATTGCAGTGGACTGAGATTGCACCACTGCACTCCAGCCTAGGCAACAGACTGAGATTCCACCTCAAAAAAAAAAAAAGAAAAGAAAAGAAAAGAAAAAAAGAAAGAGAGAGAGAGAGAGAGAGAGAGAGAGAGAATGGGCTCTTATTAAAGACTCCAGGGACTGAGCCAATAGCTGTCTCCAAGTTTCTATGGTACCTATCTCTCGTCTCTAGAGGTAGAAAGGGCTACTCAACAAAAGGCTGGTTGTCTTAACAGAAACACTCAGAAAACCAAGCCTTTGAGAACTTCCCAGGCAGAAATGGGCACGCTGAGAGACCACTCGACCAGTTAATATGAACCCCACATCTGCTACCAAAAGAATTTGGGCAATCTACTTTGAATATCCCTTCTGAAGATGTTTCTAGGTGTTTAGAGATTAAATGAAATATTTTTTTCTTTTTTCTTTTTTTAAGATGGGGTGTCACCATGATGGCCAGGCTGGTCTTGAACTCCTGACCTCAGATGATCCACCCACCTTGGCCTCCCAAAGTGCTAGGATTACAGGAGTGAGCCACCGCGCCCGGCCTAAATAAAATATTTCTATGAAGTAGCTCGCCTCAACCTAGCCAAGAAAGAATGAAATCTCACTGACTACAGGGTCATGCGAAACCTTCATTGACTAGGTATTTTCCTCCTTCCTTGATGATCCAGGATTTAGCAATATATCCCACATCAGGAAGTGTAAAAGCTGAAAATGGAGTTGGAGACAGAAAGTCCAGTGTGTTGCTGGCCACTGTGGTGTCACTACTCCCGATACAGGTGTAACCCGAGTCCCACGCTTGGGAGCCAGAAATCAGCTGAGAAGAGGCCTCTGGAAAGAGGCTGCCTTGGCCCCAGAGGGTGGATGAAGTAGGGCCTCAGCACAGCTCATCCTACCGAGCAGGCCGGACCCTGAGTTCCTGGCTTGCACTGAAGGGTCTGGGTAAGTCCCTTGTCTAATGTCTCAGAAGCTCCTTGGGTAATCTGTTAGGAAAAGAGTTCTGACATTTGACCCTGACGTGTGAGGAGTGCTTTGAGAGAGGATGCTGAATGCGAGTGCCCTGGTTATTACCTCCTGGCAGCCTCCTAACCTTCACCTTGACTCTGCCATGTAAAATTAATGCCTGGGTGCTAGGCGCCGACGACGGTCAGATACCGTGGCCTGAAAACCTTGGGACCTACATCTCGGACTTGTAGGACCCAGGCCTTCCCTGGGCTTCTCCAGGAGTCCTGCAGGCCACACAGGGACCCTAACAGACCTAGTTCAGTCTCAGGGTCTGCGGTGCTTCTCCCTCCAGGAATGCGAGTTTGCTCTGGGCAATGGAGGATGGGTTCACGAGGTCACTCTGCGTACCTACCAGGCTGTGAGCCCAAACCCCCACCCACCATCCTCTTCTCCCACGGCCCCAACCTCGTAGGGATGGCAGGGTGGGGCTCAGGTTGGCAGAAAAGGAGGGGTCGAACCAGCGACTCCAGGGTAAAGCGGCGCGTGCAGGGGTGGGGAGCTGGGTTTGCGAGGAGAGAAGGCCATCTCCTTCCCAGGACGGGAGGCCCCTGCCAGCCACCCGGATCCCACCCGGCCTGGCGCAATCTGCTTTTCCGCATCAGCACCCGAGACCCCGCCCCGCGGCCCGCTGCCTGTCGGGATTTGTAGTTTGTAGGGGCGGGGCCAGGATGCCCTGGCGCGCCCGTGTGTGTGTGTGTGTGTGTGTGTGTGTGTGTGTGTGTGTGTGAGAGAGAGAGAGAGAGAGAGAGAGACAGAGAGAGACTCGGTGTGTAAGTGTGTCCGAGGATCTGTTCTGGTGCTCCCGTCCCCTCCTGACCTCGTCCCGGAGGGCCCTCCGGACCTGGGCTAAGCAAAGGCACCGCAGGCCGCATCTTCCGGGACCCCGCCCCACAGCCCACTGCCTGCTGGGATTTGTAGTTCGTTGGGGTCTAGGCAGGGCTGGGTTGCGGCCTCACCAGCAGCGGGGCGTGCAGCGCTCCCGTGTCTTCGTTTTTCTCGTGAGTCTGGATCTGGACAGTGGGCCTAGCGCGAGGCCCGCAACTCCGGCTGGGCTCCCAGTGGCACTTTCTGCCGACCCTGAGATGTACCCGCCACGCCTGCGGGACTAACCTCTACGTGGGCAAACAGAGGCACAAAGAGGGACGCGCTCTGGCTGCCGTCTAGTGGTCTGCCCTCTAGTGAGAACTTGGACTAGGAGACCCAGCCCAGGCCTGGCGGGCAAGGCTGGGCCAGGCGAGGATGTCGGCCAGAATGTGCGATCAGTAGTGTTTCAAATTAATAAACAGGCCTGCCCGGGACTGACTCCGCACATTAGTGCTGGTTACCTTACGGGCTTGACTGATCAAATTTTTATTTGGCACCACTACAGAGGGGAGCTCAGGGAGGGAGGAAGTCTCTCCTGACCAAGAAAACGTATGGTCCACCCTAGCCTACAAGTCTGCTTTGACGATAAAAATCAACAGAGTTTGAGAGGGGGTGAGGAGGAGGGGTGTTTTGTAAACTGCAAAGCCCAGGATATGAGTGAGGTGTTATTATTATCAGGCTCAGACCTCAAAAGAACTGGAGAAAAGGTCTGGGCCTTCAGGAGCCTTACCTTAAAAGGGAGGGTATGGCCCGGTGCAGTGGCTCATGCCTATGATCCTAGGATTTTGGGAGGCTGAGGTGGGCGAATCACCTGAGGTCAGGGCTTCGAGACCAGCCTGGCCAACATGGTGAAACCCCTTCTCTACTAAAAATACAAAAATTATCCAAGGCATGATGGCACATGCCTGTAATCCCAGCTACTTGGAAGCTGAGGCAGGAGATATGCTTGAACCCAGGAGAGACTGTGATTGTGTCACTGCCCTCCAGCCTGGGTGACACAGTGAGACTCTCAAAAAAAAGAAAAAAAAACGGAAAAGGGAAGGTACATTTACTATTTTGTGTAAGAAATCCCCTTTGGGAGAAACTGGGTAATAAGATTTTCCTAGACCTTTTTTATTTTATTTATTTATTTATTTCGAGACGGAGTTTTGCTCTTGTTGCCCAGTCTGGCGTGGAATGGCGTGATCTCGGCTCACCGCAACCTCTGCCTCCTGGGTTCAAGCGATTTTCCTGCCTCGGCCTCCCAAGGAGCTGGGCTTACAGGCATGTGCCACCATGCCTGGCTAATTTTATATTTTTAGTAGACAGGATTTCTTCATGTTGGTCAGGCTGGTCTCAAACTCCCAGCCTCAAGTGATGTGCCTGCCTCAGCTTCCCAAAGGGCTGGATTACAGACGTGAGCCACCGCACCCGGCCTTTGTTTTATTTTTTTAAATGGTGTGCAGATGGGTCAGGAAACTCAAAGGTTATAGAGCCCTTTTGTTTTATTGAGATATAATATACCATATAATTCACCCGTTTAAAGTGTATGATTCAGCATTTTAGTATGTTCAGAGTTGTGTAACCATTATCACAATCTAATTTTGGAATATTTCATCATCCCCCAAAATAAACATGTACCCATTAACAGTTCTTCCCCAACCCCCTCCATCCTCTTCAGCCCTAGGCAACCACTAATCTACTTTCTTTAGATTTGCCTATTCTAAACATTTCATATAAATGGAACCATACAATATATAGTCTTTTGCAACTGTCTTCTTTCACTTAGCATGATGTTTTCAAAATTCATCTAGGCTATAGCATGTATCAGTACTCAGTACTGTTTTTGCAACTTTTTGTGAGTCTATAATTATTTTGAAATAAAATTTTTTGCCGGGCACGGTGGCTCACGCTTGTAATCCCAGCAGTTTGGGAGGCCGAGGCGGGTGGATTATGAGGTCAAGAGATCGAGACCATCCTGGTCAACATGGTGAAACCCCATCTCTACTAAAAAAAAATACAAAAAAAAAAAATTAGCTGGGCATGGTGGCACGTGCCTGTAATCCCAGCTACTCAGGAAGCTGAGGCAGGAGAATTGCCTGAACCCAGGAGGCGGAGGTTGTGGTGAGCCGAGATCACGCCATTGCACTCCAGCCTGGGTAACAAGAGCGAAACTCTGTCTCAAAAAAAAAAAAAAGAAAAAAAAATTTTTTTTAAGCAAGATATCTAGAGCAAGAGCTGAGGCTAGGCGAGGTGCCTCACATCTGTAATCCCAGCGCTTTGGGAGGCCGAGGTGGGTGGATCACCTGAAGTCAGGAGTTTGAGACCAGCCTGGCCAACATGGTGAAACCCTGTCTCTACTGAAAATACAAAAAAATTAGCCAGGCATGGTGTCACATGCCTGTAATCCCAATTACTCGGGAGGCTGAGACAGGAGAATTGCTTGAACTCAGGAGGCAGGGTTTGCAGTGAGTTGAAATTGTGTCACTACACTCCAGCCTGGGTGACTGAGCCAGACTCTGTTTCAAAAACAAAACAAAGCAAAAGAGCTGAGATAGCTCTTTGTATGTAAAAGGACTCACAGCTGGCACTGGCATGTGGTGATAATGGGGAGGACGTGGGTTCCCACTACATGGCTTCCCATCCATCCTCTGCCACTCACTAAGTGGGATCTAGAACAAGTGATTTTGACCTACTTTATCTCTGTTTCCTCATCTGTCAAAGGAGGATAATAAGAGGATCTATGTTAGAGAGTAAATGCGAGGATTAAATGAGAAAATCATATCAAGGATAGCACCTGGCACACAGTGGCAGCACTCAATAGTGTTAGCTGTTACGGTGCTGAGTACCTAGTGTGACGCTGGCTGTACAGGGGTAAACCTGTCTTCTGGGGGACTAGCCCTCCCATCCCAGGTGCCTGGTGTCCTCCCCAGACCACTCTTGCTATACTGGACAGTCCCACTTTCACAAGAACTCACAAGGAATTCCAGCATGTCACTGTTCTGGTTGCCCCTGAGCACCCAGCAGTGATTTAAGAAAAACAAGGCAAAACTTTGAGTTTTGAGCTTTATTCAGAAAATACAGCCATCCACACCCCTGGCCATTCCCCAGGGCCTGTGAAATGATCCAGAAAAATTTATTTACAAATTAAGTTTAATGGCTAGAAGCATCCTGAATCAGTGTCTTCAAAGGAATATTTTGGGCCAGCGAGGTGGCTTATACCTGTAATCCCAGCAATTTGGGAGGCCGAGGAGGTTGGATCATCTGAGGTCAGAAGTTTGAGACTAGCCTGGCCTAAATGGTGAAACCCCGTTTCTACTAAAAATACAAAAAAAAAAAGGCTGGGCATGGTGGCTCATGCCTGTAATCCCAGCACTTTGGGAGGCCGAGGCGGGTGGATCATCTGAGGTCAGGAGTTCGAGACTAGCCTGGCTAACATGGTGGAACCCCGTGTCGACTAAAAATGCAAAAATTAGCTGGGTATGGTGATGGGTGCTTGTAGTCCCAGCTACTTGGGAGGTTGAGGCAGAATAATTGCTTGAACATGGGAAGCTGAGGTTGCAGTGAGCCAAGATCGCACCACTGCACTCCAGCCTGGGCAACAGGGTGAGACTCTATCTCAAAAAACAAACAAAAAATTAGCCTGGCATAGTGGTGCATGCCTCTTGGTCCCAGCTACTTGGAAGGCTGAGGCAGGAGAATCACTTCAACCCAGGAAGGGAAGGTTGCAGTGAGCCAAGATCGTGCCATTGCTTTATTTTACCTCATTTGGGAAACCCCGTTTCTACTAAAAATACAAAAAAAAGAGCAAGACTCCGTCTCGGAAAAAGAAAAAAAAATAAATATTTTGGGGAATTTTGATGTTGGAATTAAGCATTGCAGAAGATCCTGTCAGTCCCCATGACGAGGAAATGCAACAGCTCAGCTGAGCTGTGCCTCTGGGTTGGAATCAGAGGAGCCAGAAGGGACCCTTCAAGTCTAGTGCTTTCATCCACAGACAGGAAACAGGCCAAAGAGGGCCACATGGCAGGGCAGTTAGAAAACAAATCAGGAACTTGCTAGGAAGAATCTTTTGCAATTTCAGAACTTCTCAGCACTGGAAATGAGTTCATACCCCAAGTCTATGGACACAGAAGCAGAAAGCTTATTGTCCTGGACATCCCCACACCTTGGTCAGAGCCCAAGCAGCCAAGCCTGGAAACCAGTGTCCAGTGATTCTCTTTCCTAGTTTTCTTTTTATTTTTTATTTTTTATTTTTTTATTTTGTTGAGATACAGTCTTGCTCTGTTGCCAGGCGGGAGTGCAGTGGCGTGATCTTGGCTCACTGCAACCTCTGCTTCCCGAGTTCAAGCAATTCTCCTGCCTCAGCCTCCAGAATAGCTGGGACTACAGGCCTGCACCACCACACCCAGCTAATTTTTGTATTTTTACAAAATTAAACATGGGGTTTCACCATGTTGGCCAGGATGGTCTCAATCTCCTGACCTCGTGATCCGCCGACCTCGGCCTCCTAAAGTGCAGGGATTACAGGCGTGAGCCACTGCACCTGGCTCTTCCCTGGTTTTCTTCAGCCAGACATTCATTGTAGAAGTTTATTAATAATGGTAATGGGACCTTGCATTGTCCAGGCCTTCACTCTTTTTGGCAGACCCTCCCGGCTGGCCACAGTGGCTCACACCTATAATCCCAGCACTTTGGGAAGCCAAGGCAGGAGGATCACTAGAGCTCAGGAGTTCAAGGCTGCAGTGAGCTATGATCATGCCTCTGCACTCCAGAGCCTGGGTGACCAAGTGAGACCGTGTCTCTTAAAAACAAAAGAAAAAAAATGAAAAGAAAAAAAGCAGGCTCTCATTGAATCCTCACAACCCTTTAAGGTAGTGGTAGTCGGGCTGGGGCTTCTGTTCTTGTTTCACAGATGAGGAATCTGTGGCTAGTAAGGCTTAAGGGATTATTCCAAGGCAACAGAGTCTGGGCAGTATTAGAATGTGGAGGTTTTGCTGTCTAATCTGTTAATGCAGGAAATTCAGAAAAAATTTTTTTGAGTGCCTATTACCTGCTGGGTGCTATGCAGGGTGCTGGGGTTGCAAGGATGACTTGACGTGGTCCTTGCGCTAAAGGTGTCAACATTGTGGTGGAGGAGGCACATGTGGTAGACAATAAAACACGGTGGGGATGGAACTTTCTGCCATGATAGAAGTGTTTTCTATCTTGGTAAGGATTTGGGTTACATGGGTGTTGTATCTGTCAAAACTCATTTAAATGTACACATGATTTGTGCATTTCACTATAAATGTGACCTAAACAAAACCAAACCCAATTGAATGCTCTGGGAGGACTATGCCTAGCATGACCTTGGAGAGGCCCAGTTGTCTGGAAGCAGGCCAGGTTGTCCGTGGATCCAAATCCACTTTTGCTCTCGAGTATGGCTGAGGTTTTCCCATGGGGGTGTAGACGCAGTTGGCTCAGTGGCTTGATGCCCAGAATACCTGGGAAGCACTGAGGAGGGAGTTTCAGAGGAGGGATATTTAAGCTGAGTCTCCAGAGTGAGCACAGCTGGTCAAAGGCAGAAAGGTAGTAAGCAGAGGAAGGTGGTTTCCGAGCAGTCCTTGGTGGAATGTGCTTGTCTGAGGTCGCAAACAATGAAAGATTGTATCCTTATTCCAGGTCCCACCTGTGGTTGGCTTCAGAGAAACATTCTTGTTGGGATTTTTGAAGCTGCCTCCCAGAAAAGGATCATACCACTGTGTCACAAGGCCATGGCCTGATCCTCATGCTCTTTGTCAACTGACTCTCATGGGTTGACCACGCCACATTCAGGAGCCAAGGTGGAAGTGTGGACCCTTTGCTGTCCAACATGTTTCCAGAAGGCCAGGCTTCCTGGTGCAGCCACTGGTTGGCCTGTTTTCTTCTGAATGAAGAAGAGAAGGGTCAGGTGTCGCAGGTCAGATCAGCCTGGGTTAGAATCCTGGTTCAGCAGTCAGGTGTGGTGGCTCACATCTGTAATGCCAGTACTTAGGGAGGCCAAAGCAGGGGGATCACTGGAGCCCGGGATTTTGAGACCAGCCTGGGCAACAGAGTGAGACCCTGTCTCTACAAAGAAAAAACAAGTTAGCTGGGTGTGGTGGCGCATGCCTGTAGTCTCAGTTACTCAGGAGACTGAGGTGGGAGATCACTTGAGCCTGAGAGGTTGAGGCTGTAGTAAGCCATGATCGCACCACTGCGCTCCAGGTCAGGCGACAGAATGAGACCCTGTCAAAAAAAACAAAAACAAAAAAACTCCAGAATCCTAGTTCTGCTACAGAACTAGCAGTGTGACTTTGGACAAATTACTTACCTTCTCTGAGCCTCCCCAAGACTTCATGTTTCCAGCAGGAATAATGACGGTAGATGTGAGACGCACCAAGCACATAGTAGGCGCTCACAGTAGCTGCTCACCGGGTGATTGATGCCAGGGGCCTAACGATGGAATGGAAGTGAACACTGCAATCTTCTCGCAAAGTTTACAGCATAGGAAGCTTGTCCTTAGTCTCCCCAGTATCCTCCTTCCCACCCCCAATTCTAGGAGCCTTTCGGGCTCCCCAGTTTCCGGTAGGGGCGCCCCCGCCAGCTCAGACCGGCGGGCCCCTCCCTCTGACTCACTGGGGGCGGCTCCCGGCGACACACCTCCAGGGGGCGGAGGGCGGGTGCGGGTGCGGGGGCGGGGGGCGGCTGAGGCGGCGCCCAGAGCCTCGGATCCAGGCGTTGGCAGGCAAGTAGCGCGCTTCGGGGTCCGGTCGCCGGGGACCCGGGCTCCTCCTGTAGGAGTCGAACGGGCTTAGGCCCTTCGGGGGCGCCCCGCTCCCTCCTCTTCTCCCACAGCCGGGGGCCGCTCTTGGGGGGGCCGTCTCCTGGCTTACTGTAAGAAGAGGCGAGAGAGGGTGGGTCCGTGCTAAAGAAATACTTTATTTTACTTCATTTGAGACAAACTAAGCAGTAGTACTCAGGGGAGACCACAGGGTAGAACACTATCCGTCTGGTAAAAAACTAGTTCTAGAGTCTAGTTACCAGATAAGTCATTAGCATGTGCATTGAGTTCCTAGCCGCTCCCCAGAGTCCTAGGCTGAGTGACCCGCCCTTTTGTTTTGCTGTTGTTTTTTGAGAAGGACGTTTGCTCTTGATGCCAGGCTGGAGTGCAGTGGTGGATCTGCTCACTGCAATCTCCACTTCCCGGGTTCAAGCGATTCTCCTGCCTCAGCCTCCCGAGTAGCTGAGACTACAGGCGCCCGCCACCACGACCAGCTAATTTTTGTATTACTAGTAAAGAAGCGGTCTCGCCACGTTGGTCAGGTTGGTCTCGAACTCCTGACCTCAGGTGATCCGACCACCTCGGCCTCCCAGTGTTGGGATTAGGGGCATAAGCCACCGTGCCCAGCCTAGTGTTTCTCTGTTAATGTGTAAACCTCTCCCTTTTTTTTTCTATGGTGATGGGACCACCTTTAGCCTAGAGAGGCTTGAGTGTGAGGAAGTGATTCCCACTCATCCTTGTCCCCTCCGTGGGTCACAGAATCCAGAACTTAAGAGCCACCCAAGGTATGCGCTGGTGCAACCAAAATCAGAGAACCTTTCCAAGCGCTGGGCTGGGGATGGGAAGAGGCGAGTGCTCTGTGGTGTAACTTTCTTTCCTCCTGTGAATAAACCCGGAAGTGGGGGAGGGGCCAGGGACACTGATGCCTCTGGTGCTGCTGGAACATTTACTGGGGTCCTTTAGTACATTCCCGTTGTTGAGATGGATTCCAAACTAAAGGGAAGAGGAAAGAAGTCTGGATTAATGAGCATCTATTATTTGCTCATTAATCATAGAATCTCATTTCATCCTCACGTTTAACTGTATGCCCATGTTATGGGTTGGGCACAGGAAGCCTTCAGGAGGTTAAGCCACTTGCACAGCTAGTAACTGTCTAGCTCTTATCACATGACCAGGTTAACCACCCAGCCTCTGGTTTTGTGGGCACAAGGCCCTGCTAGGATTCCAACCCAGACTATCCTTTTTTTTTTAGACTATTGTCTTAAGTTTGGGGTACCTGTGCAAGTCTGTTATATAAGTAAACTCGTGTCATGGGGCTTTGTTGTACAGATTATTTTGTTTCCCTGATATTAAGCCTGGTACCCATTAGTTATTTTTTTCTGATTCTCTCCCTTCTCCTCCTACCCTCCACCAATCTTCCAATTTACCCCCCACCTTTTTTTTTAAGATGGAGTCTTGCTCTGTTGTCCAGGCAGTAGTGCAATGGCGTGATATTGGCTCACTGCAACCTTTGCCTCCCAGGTTTAAGCAGTTCTCCTTTCTCAGCCTCCAGAGTAGCTGAGATTACAGGTGCTTGCCACCGTGCCTTGCTAATTTTTGTATTTTTAGTAGAGATGGGTTTTCACCATGTTGGTCAGACTGGTCTTGAACTCCTGACCTCAGGTGATCCACCTCCCTCGGCCTCCCAAAGTGCTGGGATGACAGGTGTGAGTCACTTAGCCCAGCCTCGTCTCAATTCTTTTAAAAAATTATTGTTTAGCTGGGCATGGTGACTTCCACTTCCTGTGTGTGGGGGGGCAGTCTTCTTGTGCTCTCAGAGCCTCGGAGTTCTCCCAAAAGCCAGCGAGTGGGAGGAGACATGCTCTAGGGTCCTGTGACTGTGATGTAGGAAGGATAGTTGCCCTGGGTCAATCCAGGATGGACTGTCTCTCAGAGGGCCCAGGGCCCAAAAGGTGTGATGATAAGCATCTGGTGAATGAGAAGCAGACAAAAGAGTAGAGATCGGAGAGGCAAAAAAATTTAAAAACAAAAGAAAAAAAAAGCCGGATAGTGGCTCATGCCTGTAATCCCAAAACTTTGGGAGACCAAGGGGGCGGATCGCCTGAGGTTGGGTGTTTGAGACCAGCCTGACCAACATGAAGAAACCTTATCTCTTAAAAAAAAAAAAAGAGAGAGAGAGAGAGACCCAATAGGCATCACCGTGGCATGTGGAAGATGGCAAAGAATGTTTTATGGCCTCAGCCACTCCCCAAGAACTGAGTTTAGCCAGGCGCAGTAGCACACGCCTGTGATCCCAGCACTTTGGGAGGCCAAAGTGGGAGGATTGCTTCAGCTCAGGAGTTCTAGACCAGCCTGGGCAACATAGCAAGACCCCATCTCTAGAAAAAAAAAATTAGTGGGGCGTTTTGGTGCAGGGCTGTGGTCTCAGCTGCTCAGGAGGCTGAAGCAGGAGGATCGCTTGAGCCCGGGAGTTCAAGGCTGCAGTTAGCCGTGATCATGCCACTGCACTCCAGCTTGGGTGACAGAGTGAGCCCAGTTTCAAAAACAAAACAAAAAAAATCCCCAAAAAACTGATCAGTTTAAAATAAAATCAAATACTTGCATTCGGGGCAAGGAGAAAGACAAGTTGAGGGAGGAGGAAAAAGTGATTCAGAGCCAGTGACCCTGCCCAGGAAATGTGACTAACCCAGCAGTGGTGGGGGCTGTGCAGCACCTGCCCCAGGCCCTGAGTGGAGAGCATGGCTTTCCTTGCTGGTCTCAGACTCAGAGATGCCCTTCCTGATCTGCCTTGGCTGTGACCTGCAGCCGCCTGAAGCCACTCTGGTGAGGCTGGGTGGAACTCCAGCCTCCCTACGTGCCCCTCTGTGGAGACGGCCTGGCATACCCACTGCCCACCCCAGTGCCTGCTCTTCTGCTTCAGGCCTGCTGCCCCTCCCTTTCAGGGGACCTTGCTTCCACACTGGCTGGGGAAGGAGCCCAGGGGTGGGGCTGGTGGGTGGGGCAGTCAGAGAAGTAATAGGGAAGTGAGAAGCTGGGTGGGGCAGTCCGGGAGGAAGACGAACCTATGAAGCAGAAGTAGGAGGAAGAAAGGAAAGTAGGAGTGTTGAAAGGTGAAGGTGGGAGGGTGGCTGCCAGCGAGGCTGGCCGGGACGCTCCTGGGTGGGCAGGCGAGGGCTGGCTGTTGTGGTCTGGGAACAGAGACCCACATTTCTGGATGCCACTTTGTGCCAGGGTGGTGTTCCCCCAGCCTGCTGTCCTGCCAGCCTTATGCCAGGCTCCAGGCACATCGTCTGATGGCAGCCTTGAAGCTGCCTTGGAGGATTGTAGGCTGTGCCACCCTGCCGATGGAGGGACTCTTGGGTCAGGGCTCATTCCGGCTGTGCCAGACCTCCTTACAGAGGCCCCCACACTGCTCCTGAAGCCCCTCAGCCAGACTGGAGGTGAAATCAGATTAGAAGCTGCATGTCTCGGAGACTGGACTGTGGTGTGACTGGCTATTTGGGTGGGAGTGGTTTGGGGAGGGGGCAGGGCAGACCTAGCCATTTGAATTCAAATTCAGGTGGCACATTGGATTATTTTGCAAACTCTGGAAGATATTGGCCGAGGGTCTAGGTGGACTGTCTGAAGTAGCGTGTGGGGAGGGAGGAGGTGGTGGAGTGGAGCCTGGGGCAGGGTAGGAGACCTATTTGGTATCAGAGGAAAGACCATTCGGAATCCCCAAATGAAGCCTCTGGATCCAGATCCTGAGAATGCCATGTCCCAGGCTGGGAGATTCGGAGTGGTTTCTAGTGTGGACAACTACCTCTCCATCCCTTTTCTAGGAGAAGGGGAGGTGCCGTTTCATTTCACACCTAGGACCTAGGAGCAAGCAGAAACTGTGAAGGGAAGAGACCTTTTGGGGATTAGTGTAATCAGGGTCTGAGGAAGGCAAAGGTACTACTGGACCCCGGCAGGATTTTTGTCCCTCTGAGGGCTGTCAAGCCTTTCCTTAAAGGTGTATGTAACGGGGATCCCCTCTCCCAGGTCCTCCAGGGTGTCCTCAAAGACAGCCTAAGTCAGGACGATGGGACAGCCAGCAGGGCTTGCCTCCTCCCCACCTCCAGCCCCACAGCAGTCTCATGAGACCCCTAGCCCCTGCTCTCTGCCTTCCGGTGCTGCTCTAGCCTGTCCCAGCTTTTTGAAATCCTGGGCTATCCCTCAGGGGCCACCTTGATCTAATAATCGGAGCCCAGCAGGTCCAGTTAATCAAATGCATTCTTTGAGCACCTGCATGAGGCTCCGGCTAGATCCAGAGGCAAAATACACTTCCGTCCTACAGGACCCTACTGTGTAGTAGTGGAGATGGGCAGCTCGGTAACTCACCACACTATAACAGAGTGGGGAAAAGTAAAGGCTTTAAGAGGTGTAGAAGAGGCTGTTTGGTAAGGTGGTAAGTTTCCCATCATTGGAAGCCTTCAAGAAGAGGATGATAAGGGATGCTATAGAAGCGATTTCTGCACAATGTGTGTATGGGTATGTGTAGGGCGTTGCAGGCAGAGCAGGACTAGATAAGAACTGTAGCACTTTCTAATGCTGACATCTGTGATTCGGTGGCATTCCCCGCCTAGAGGAAGTTTGTCTGCGGTTTCACTGGGTATGATGGCTCCCTGTTCACTGCACCCTGCGCCTAAACCATGAGACATGGGCTATTCTTTGTCTCTGTGCAACTCACCCCCACTGCCAAGCCCCCAGCACAGACCTTGAGTGGAATTGAATAGACTCTTTCCTAGGCTGCTTGAGGAGCAGAGGCATCACGTGTGTCTTTGCTCCAGTCAAGACACCAAGCAGTCAGGTCCTGCTGTAAAACAGGCTGAAGTGTGTGCTCCCGGGGCAGAGGGCTGGGAGAACTCCCAGAGAAGTCTGAGGCCACTGAAAGTCCTGGAAGTTTCCTTGGACAGCTGGGCTTGATATGTGCCTGGAAGAATGAATGGACTTTAATGGATGTAAGGTGAACGTGGGCACTGAGGAAGCTCGAGGAGCTGTGGGCTTGGGCAGAGGGCTGGGTAGAGGAAATAATGAAAGGCCAGAGGTCAGGGTGGACCCTTCTCCAGGAGAGACTGAAACAAAAGGTCTCAGGATGGATCTGATGAGGCAGCAGGAGTGTCAGTCCTGACCAAGCATTAGAGTCATCTGGAGCTTCTCGAACACTGACATCCGGGCTCCACCCAGAAAGTCTGGTTTTAACGGGTCTAGTATGGAAGCTAGGCACTGGGGATTTTCTTTCTTATTTTTGTGAAAATTACTTTTTTTTTTTTTTTTTTTTTGAGATGAAGTCTTGCTCTGTCACCCAGGCTGGAGTGTAGTGATGCCATCTCAGCTCACTGCAAACTCTGCCTCCTAGGTTCAAGCAATTTTTGTGCCACAGCCTCCCAAGTAACTGGGATTACCAGCATGCACCACCATGCCCAGCTAATTTTTGTATATTTTCTAGAGACAGGGTTTCATCATGTTACCAGGACTGGTCTTGAACTCTTGAGCTCAAACAATCCACCCACCTTGGCCTCCCAAAGTGCTGGGATTGCAGGCATGAGCTGCCATGCCCGGCTGGCATTGTGTTTTTCCAAAGCCCCCAGATGATTCTAATGTGCAGGCAAGCATTTGACACTGTTCTGGACAGAATTCACTGGCAGTATTAGCATTGCTTGGAACATATGTTGAAAATATGGGTGATCAAGCTCCACTCCAGACCACTCCTCTGGAGTCAGAATCTCCAGACCAGGGGCTTGGACACTGTTAAAGAAAAAAAAATGAGCCGGGTACAGTGGCTCACGCCTGCAATCCCAGCACTTTGGGAGGCTGAGGTGGGTGATCAGGAGTTCAAGACCAGCCTGGCCAACATGGTGAAATCTCATCTCTATTAAAAGTACAAAAAATTAACCAGGTATGGTGGTGCACAACTCTAATCCCAGCTACACAGAAGGCTGAGGCAGGGGAATTGCTTGAACTCAGGAGGCAGAGGTTGCAGTGAGCTGAGACTGTGCCACTGCATTTCAGCCTAGGCAACAGAGTAAGACTGTCTCAAGAAAAAGAAAGAAAGAAAGAAAATTACTAAGAAAAAACGTCAGGGGTAAGGAGAATCTGGCTAGACTGACCTAACAGGATTCTTGCTGAATACAGGCCAAAGTGATCAGACATCACAGGGGTGGGGGTGGCAGGGGCAGGGGAATGAGGAACCCAATCAGATATCTATGATCAGATTGACCAGATATCAAGGGTAGGGAGTTCTGGCTAAATGGCCTTAGCAGGGTTCTTTTGCTAAAACTGGATTTTACAAGCACATGTACAGATGGGCCTAAGGGCAGGTTCAGAAGGCTGATTAAAGTTTGGCCAAGCAAAGGATCTTTGTCAGTACCAACATTTTAATAAGGTCCCAAGGTCATTCTAACAGGCAGCCAAACTAATTTCTTTCTTTCTTTCTTTTTTTTTTTTGAGACAGAATTTTGCTGTTGTTACCCAGACTGGAGTGCAATAGCATGATCTCGGCTCACCACAACCTCCGCCTCCTGGGTTCAAGCAAGTCTCCTGCCTCAGCCTCCCGAGTAGCTAGGACTACAGGCGTGCGCCACCATGCCCAGCTAATTTTTGTATTTTTAGTAGAGACGGGGTTTCACCTTGTTGACCAGGATGGTCTCGATCTCTTGACCTCGTGATCCACCCGCCTCGGCCTCCCAGAGTGCTGGGATTAGAGGCGTGAGCCACTGCACCCAGCCTTTTTTTTTTTTGAGATGGAGTCTCGCCCTGTTGCCCAGGCTGGAGTGCAGTGGCACCATCTCGGCTCACTGCAACCTCCTCCTCCCGGGTTCAAGCGATTCCTGGCTAATTTTTATACATTTAGTAGAGATGGTGTTTCACCATGTTGGCCAGGCTGGTCTTGAACTCCTGACCCCAAGTGATACGCCCACCTTGGCCTCCCAAAGTGCTAGGATTACAGGTGTGAGTCACTGCACCCTGTCTGCCAAACCCATTTTATCAAAACTCTGATGTGGCTCTCTGGCATTTGGGCTGTCTGATTTTGAGTTAAACACAGAATGGAAAACAGTAGAGCTGACAATTGGTGCACTCTGTGTCTCATTCCTGAGCTCTCCTTGATGGCTTGAGCTTGGGGCAGCCACTTCACCATCTAAGGCCTGAGTCACAGGCTGGGCTGCCTGTTGCAGGGGATGTGGGCTCAGCATGTGATCCTCTGTGGCATGGAGAAACGTTAAAATTTTCCTCTGCAAACCTCTGTTCTCTGCTTCTCCTCTTCCGGAATCACGGTGCCAAAAAATGCCTTCCGCTGTTTTGTAGGTTGGGAAGGGAAAAAGAAAGTCATAATTCACACAGCATTTCACATCTATTGTCAATACTCTTGACCCTCTTTGTTTCCAACTCAGACTCAATACCCTCTGCTCTGCCATCTACCTTCCCCCGAACCCTGACTTCCGGGGCCCTGCCACAGATTTCACTTCCTGATTCTGCTGCCCCAGCCCCCAAGAATCTCCTAATGGTGCCAACTTGCATTTTTACCCTCCACTTCCCCAAGCCACTGGGGCTCACCTTACACAAACTCTGTCTGGATGGATGCACAGCATGATTGTATTACGTACGATGTGCATGCTGGCTCTGTGGTCTCTGCATTTGGAGCCAAAAAAAGAAGGTTCATAGGTTCCCATCCTCTAGTGATGGGAACCTATGAAAGTGACAGTGAGTGGAGCTGTAGTTACTGTATTTTCTGAATTTTTAAAAAAGATAATATATTCTTTAAAAATGCTTGCCTTCAGAATTTTTTTTAAATGACTTTTGTCCAGAAAAAGTTGCTCCCGTTGGCCCACAGAATAAAGATTGTGTTCATCATTCTGGCATTTGAGGGAAGGTGGGCGTACGGAAGTGATAGCTGATGCCTGGGAGTGGGTGAAATTTCCCAGGGAGGGAGTTTAGAATTAGAGCAGCCATTTAGTATAATGTTAAGTAAAGGGTTTTTTTGTTTGTTTGCTTGTTTTATTTTAATAGGTGCTTTTTATCAGGTTAAGGAAGTTTCCTTCTATTCCTAGTTTGTGGGGAGACTTTTTTTTTTTTTTTGAGAGAGGGTCTGACTCTGTCATCCAGGTTGCAATTCAGCAGCATGATCTTGCCTCACTGCAGCCTCTACTTCCGGGGCTCAACTGACCTCCCTCCTCATTTGGCTGATTTTTACATTTTTTGTAGGTTTGGGGTCTCCCTATATTGCCCAGGCTTGAAAAAAATTTTAAACTAGGAATGAATGTAGAATTTTGCTAAATGCTTTTTTTGCATCTATTGAGGTGATTACACATACATGTTTTTTAATAGGGTGGATAGCATTAATTTACTTTCTTCTTTTTTTTTTGGTGCCGTGACTTGGATATGAACCTGATTTATTTTCAAATTTTGTTTTTTTTTTTTTTTGGCATTGTAAACTGCTTTACTTAATATATTTTAAATTTGTAATTGACAGGTAATAATTGTATGTACTTAGGAGGTGTAGTGTGATGTTTTATTGTACATGTACAATGTGTATGTATACATTGTATAATGATCAAATCAGGGTAATTAGCATATCCATTACTTTAAACATTTATCATTTCTTTGTCATGATAACATTCAAATCCTCTCTTCTGGCTATCTTGAAATATTCACTGCATTAGCTGTAGTCACCCTGATTTTCAGATATTAAACCAATCTTGCATTCCCAGACTAAACCTCATTTGGTCATCATGGTTTGTTTTTTATACATATTATTTGATTTCGTTTGCTAAAATTTTGTTATTTATTTATTTGAGATGGAGCGTCACTCTGTCACCCAGGCTGGAGTGCAATGGCATGGTCTCAGCTCACTGCAACCTCTGCCTCCCGGGTTCAAGGGATTCTCCTGCCTCAGCCTCCGGAGTAGCTAGGACTACAGGCACATGCCACCACACCCGTCTAATTCTTGTATTTTTTAATAGAGGCGGGGTTTCACTATGTTGGCCAGGCTGGTCTCGAACTCCTGACCTCATGATCCTCCCATCTCAGTCTCCCAAAGTGCTGGGATTACAGGCATGAGGCATCGCACCTGGCCAAATTTTGTTATTTTTTTTTATGTGTATGTTCATGAGAGCTATTGATCTTTAATTTTCTTTTTCTGTAATATATTTATCTGGTTTTGTTATCAGGAGAATGGTGGCAGCATAGGATGAATTGAGAAGTGTTCTGTATTTCTTTTTTGGAAGAGTTTGTGTACAGTTGGTATTATGTCCTTTTTAAATTTTTTGGTAGAAATTACCAATGAAACCATCTGGGCTTGGGGTTTTTTTGGGGGGGAGAATGAGTTTTTTACTACAAATTTATTTTCTTTAATAGATATGGCCACTATTCAGATAATCTGTCTTCTTGAGTGAACTTTCATAATTTTTATCTTTCAAGGAATTGGCCCATGTTATATAAGTGGTTGAATATATTGACATAAACTTTTTATAATATTCCCTTTATTCTTTTAATATCTGTAAAATCTGTGGTGATCTCACATCTCTCATTTCTGTATTGATATTTGTGTTTTCTCTTTCTACTAATCCGTTTGTCTAAAGATTTATCAATGGTATTGGTTTAAAAAAACAACTTGTTTGGGGTGGTGGCTGATGCCAGTAATCTCAGCACTTTGGGAGGCCAAGGCAGGTGAATCACTTGAGGTCAGGAGTTTGAGACCAGCCTGGCCAACATGGTGAAACCCCGTCTCTACTAAAAATACAAAAATTAGCCAGGCATAGTGGTATGCGCCTGTAATCCCAGCTACTTGGGAGGCTGAGGCTCGAGAATCACTTGAACTCAGGAGGTGGAGGTTACAGTGAGCCAAGATCGCGCCACTACAGTCCAGCCTGGGTGACAGAGCAAGACTCTGTCTCAAAAAGAAAAAAAAGGGCTGGGCGCGGTGCCTCACGCCTGTAATCCCAGCACTTTGGGAGGCTAAAGTAGGCAAATTACTTGAGGTCAGGAGTTCAACACCAGCCTGGGCAACATACCAAAAATCCATCTCTACTAGAAATACAAAAATTAGCCAGGCTTGTTGGTGTGTGCCTGCAATCCCCGCTACTTGGGAGGCTGAGACCAGAGGATTACTTGAACTTGGGAGGCAGAGGTTGAAGTGAGCCAAGGTCATGCCACTGTACTCCAGCTTGGGTGACAGAGTGAGACTTCATCTTAAAAAAAAAAAAATTCATTGCTTTTCTCTCTTGTTTCTGTTTTCTGTTAATTTCTGCTCTCTTTTTTTAAAAATTTAATTAATTAATTAATTTATTTATTTTGAGACAGAGTCTCGCTCTGTCGCCAGGCTGGAGTGCAGTGGCAGGATCTCAGCTTACTGCAACCTCTGCCTCCTGGGTTTTAGTGATTCTCCTGCCTCAGCCTCCCACATAGCTGGGACTACAGGTGTGCACCACCATGCCCAGCTAATTTTTGTATTTTTTTAGTAGAGACAGGGTTTCACTGTGTTGGTCAGGATGGTCTTGATCTCTTGACCTCCTGATCCGCCTGCCTCAGCCTCCCAAAGTGCTGGGATTACAAGCTTGAGCCACTATGCTTGACTTTCTGCTCTTACTTTAATTTCTGTGAGATCTCAGCAGAGGGGAGACCCTGGCCCAGGGGTTAGAGACCTGGTTTCCATGAGCCACTCACTAGCTGTGTGGCCTTGGACTTAGAATTTCTGAGCCTCATTTTCTTTGTCTGCGTAATGGAACTGGGCCTCCTAGAGATGAAGTAGTTGAATATGAAAGTACTTGGCTACTGGGAAGGGCCTCTCCAGCCCCATGTGAGAGGTGCTTCTTACAGCATTTGTAATAATAATGGCTTCTTCTTTCTTTCCAGATCTGAAAACAGCATGTACACAGCCATTCCCCAGAGGTAAGCTGCATGCCCCATCTCCTTTCACAACTTCCCCTTTTTCACCTCCAAGGGCTGCCTCTCCCCACTGCTCTCTTCATCCCCAGACTGCAGTCGGCAGGCCTGCCCAGGGCTGTGCTTGGGCGAGTGGGCTGGCTGCTGTCAACCCTCTCTCTTTCTGCAGTGGCTCTCCATTTTCGGCCTCAGTGCAGGATCCAGGCCTGCATGTGTGGCGGGTGGAGAAGCTGAAGCCCGTGCCTGTGGCACGGGAGAACCAGGGTGTCTTCTTCTCTGGGGACTCCTACCTAGTGCTGCACAATGGCCCAGAAGAGGTTTCCCATCTGCACCTGTGGATAGGTAAGGAGGTCGAGATGGGGGAAGGTCGGGCCCAGGCAGGGGAGGGAGGGGGCTGGCATGGGTCTCAAGGGCCTTGCCCTGCCCTCTCTCACTTGTCCCAGGCCAGCAATCATCCCGGGATGAGCAGGGGGCCTGCGCCGTGCTGGCTGTGCACCTCAACACGCTGCTGGGAGAGCGGCCTGTGCAGCACCGTGAGGTGCAGGGCAATGAGTCCGATCTCTTCATGAGCTACTTCCCACGGGGCCTCAAGTACCAGGTCAGAGCCCACCTCCAGGCATCCCTACCCTGCAGCCTCTCTCAGAGCCAACCCGGCTTCCAGATGGTTCTTACCCTGCAGAAGACCCGGGTGCCCTTGGGGTTGTGTCCCCACTTTTCTGCCTCTCTCCCAGTGGGATTGGGTGCAGAGGGCTCCAGGTCTCCTGTCAGTCCACTCAGGTGGGCCATCTGGGCTGCAGGAAGGTGGTGTGGAGTCAGCATTTCATAAGACCTCCTCAGGAGCCCCAGCTGCCATCAAGAAACTCTACCAGGTGAAGGGGAAGAAGAACATTCGTGCCACTGAGCGGGCACTGAGCTGGGACAGCTTCAACACGGGGGACTGCTTCATCCTGGACCTGGGCCAGGTGGGTAGGCTGGACAGACTGCATGTTGGCACCATCCTTTACAAGGACAGAGGGGTAGGAAGCCAGGAAAGAGGGAAAGAAGCTGAGAAGCCGTAGCCTATTCCAAGTCAGGCCCCCTCTGACCATTGGAGAATGTCCCTATATTTGTAAGGACTGATGCCAGCCTTTTTCTGCCATCTAGACATTGCCTCTGATGCTCTGGAGCTTTCTTCCTCCTCTTGGAAGCCTCTGTGTTCGCTACCTGCCAAACTATTCATTAATTCAGTCGTTTGTCTCTTCATTCAGTGAAACTATGATGCCCTCTCTGAGCCAGCACAGGGACCATAAAAGCTCGCTCTGGGGAGGCAGCCAAGATGGGCCGATCACTTGCCATAACCTGAGGCAGGATGTGATGAGGGGTTTAAGGGGGACAGCTGCCATATGCTGGGGGGAGCTCAGGGCAGGGAGGAGCCCTTTAGCCTGAGCTGAAGCCAGTTGTCCCAGGAAGGTGACATTAGACTAGACCTACAGGAGGGGAGATGCCACACTGGGCAAAGGGAGGAGGTGAGCCGAGCCACCAAGTGGGGGAGGGGTGCAGACAAGCACACATTGGGGTCTAGTGAGGCTGGGACCTGGCGGGGGCTGGGGCATAGGAGCAGGGAGAGGGAAACTGCTGAGGAAAGTGGAAGGTGAGCCCAGGTCACGAGGAGATTGGCTGGCTAAGGAGTATGGGCTGCGTCTCGTGGTGCTGAAGATTTAGGGCAGGGAGATCAATCCAGGAGCTCTTGGTGAGGAGGACTACACGTGGTGAGACAAGGAAGGGCATGGGTGAAGAGACCTCATCATTACCAGAAGAGGAGAGGTGGCAGGGACTCTGCCCGGAGGGCTGCCGGTAGGAGTGTGAGATGCTGCACTTGAGGATGCCATTCAGCCATTTACCCATCCAGTCCTTCACTCAGTCAGTCAATGTTTATTTCTCGCCTAAATCTGTGCTGGGCTCTGTTTTAGCAGTGGACCCACAGTAGGGAGCAGAGCCAAACAAAACCTTCATGCCCTAATGAAGCTCACTTTCTAGTAGGTGGAGATAGGTGGTAAGAGACATTTAAGCATAGGAAATATGTGATGGGAAGAGAAATAAAGAGGCTTGAGCCCAGCAGTTTGTGGCCAGGCTGGGCAACATAGTGGGACACCATCTCTACAAAATATTAAGAAATTAGGCAGGCGTGGTGGCACGTTTCAATAGTCCCAGCTGCTTAGGGAGCTAAGGTGGGAGAATTGCTTGAGCCCATGACGTCGAGGCTGTAGTGAGCCATGTTCTCGTCCTTGCACTCCTGCCTGGGTGACAGAGTGAGACCCTGTCTCGAAAAAAAAAGAAAGGAAGACAGATGGCAGGTGGGCAGAGAAACACTTGCAGAGGATGGTCGTGGTTGTTCTAAAAGAGACCTCTGTGCCGTGCTCTGCCTTCCTGATGGTCCTGCCTCAGGGACAGTTGAGAGAGGAGACAGGGAGAGCTAGGGGCCCTTCCTCTGAGCCAGGGGGGCAGGATACAGGCAGCTGGCTCTGACCTGGGCTTCCCTGCTTCCTTGCAGAACATCTTCGCCTGGTGTGGTGGCAAGTCCAACATCCTGGAACGAAACAAGGCGAGAGACCTGGCCCTGGCCATCAGGGACAGTGAGCGACAGGGCAAGGCCCAGGTGGAGATTGTCACTGATGGGGAGGAGCCTGCTGAGATGATCCAGGTTGGGGGACACTGGAGTGGGTGGCTGGGAGCTTCTGCTTGGAAGTGGCCAAAAGAGGTGGTGATGAGCTGAGGGCTGAGGGTGGCCAGTGGAGGGTGGCAGGGGGCCTCTGGGTACTAGCCAGGGCTGTGGCCAGCTCACAGGGTGCCCCTTTGAGTAGATGCTCCTCCTTGAGGCTGAGCAGCCTGGCTGGTGGGTGAGCTGGACCCAGCCCTCACTCACCTCTTCTCTGCTGGATACCCTAGTGCCCAGTGGTTTGCCCCACCAGAAGCGGTGGCCCTGGGCATGATGGGCTGGGAAGTTCCAGGGCAAGGGTTCCTATAAACCTGGCCTGCTCTGGCCCCTTCAGGTCCTGGGCCCCAAGCCTGCTCTGAAGGAGGGCAACCCCGAGGAAGACCTCACAGCTGACCAGACAAATTCCCAAGCCGCGGCTCTGTATAAGGTGGGCACCCCAAGCCTGCCCTGGGAACTGGCAGCAGGGAGGGTGGAAGCCTGCGCAGCACAGCTGCGTGCAAGCAGGGTGGAGGTAGGAAGGCAGGGGGAAGGTGGGGCTGGAACCCAGGTGGGAGGTGGGGAGTTATACAGGGCTTGGAGGGAGAGGAGGATGGGGAGTGGGCAGATGGCAGGCCCTCCTGAGAATATGAGTGCCCCTCACTTCCAGCCCATTCTTGGTGAAGGCTTAAAACCAATGCTGAGCTTTTCTTTCTTGAATTCTGTGTATTTCTTTGTAATTTGGAATCCACCTAATTTCCAAATGGGTTTGGGGCCCCTGTGCTACAGGGGTTGGGGTGATGGGAGGGAGTGGGGCTGCCTGGGATTTGCTTTTCAGGTCTTCACTCTCCTGTCTGCTCCTGGGGCTTGGGTGATGGGCAGGGGGGCAGAGTGGGAGGGATCTAGGGAGGGCCAGCCTCTCCCTCCTCAGGCTGAGGTGGGGCTGGTGTGTGTGGGGAATGAGATCAGGCACTACCCTTCCTCGCCAGGTCTCTGATGCCACTGGACAGATGAACCTGACCAAGGTGGCTGACTCCAGCCCCTTTGCCCTCGAACTGCTGATATCTGATGACTGCTTCGTGCTGGACAATGGGCTCTGTGGCAAGATCTATATCTGGAAGGGTACGTGGCTCCTCTGTACCAGCTTGAGATGCCTGGAGCTGTTCTGACTGGGCAGGCTTCCCTTTACAGGGCTCAGCCTGCCCCACTGTTTATAAAAGACAGCTTCTCGGGGAGCCTGCATGCTTCTGGTGGCCATTTTCTCTCTCTTTAAAAATTTTGTTTAAAAGATAGAGATGGGGTCTCTCTATGTTGCCCAAGATGGTATCAAACTCTTGGCCTCCAGTGATCTTCACCTTGGCCTCCTGAAGTGCAGAGATTACAGGGGTGAGCCATGGCACAGGCCTTGCCATTTTATTTTTCTATTTTTAATTTTTTTTGAGACAGAGTCTTGCTCTATCCCTGAGTCTGGAGTGCAGTGGCATGATCTCAGCTCACTGCAACCTCCGCCTTCTGGGTTCAAGCAATCCTCCTGTCTCAGCCTCCCGAGTAGCTGGGACTACAGGCGTGTGCCACCACGCCTGGCTAATTTTTGTAGTTTTGGTAGAGACAGGGTTTTGCCACCAGGCTGGTCTTGAACTTCTGACCTCAGGTGATCCACCTGCCTCAGCCTCCCAAAGTGCTAGGATTATAGGTGTGAGTGAGCCACTGCACCTGGCCAGGCCTTGCTATTTTCTGTTTGCTCCTAAATTCTAGACAATGGCTCTGAAACTGCAGCAAGCCTCAGAATCACTCCAGGGCTTGTTTAGATGGCTGGGCCCCACCTCCAGGGATTCTGGTTTACTAGGTCTGGGGTAGGGTAGAACGTACATCTCTAACAAGTTTCCGGGTGATGTCTGTGCTGTTGGCTACAGGGACCACACTTTGAGAACAACTGCCCTAGCCTCGCCTTACACCTTTAGGGCTGCTGGGACCCCTGTTCCTGGGATTCTGCCTCAAGGTTTGACAGAAATGAATTTTAAACAAATGAAACATTTTATGCAGTGAGTGGTGAACCTGTAGAACTTGTTTTTCCAAGAGAGTCTATCTTCTGGAAATAGAAACACTGTTGTGCAGAGCCTGTTCTGCTTGGCTTGACTAAAAATGAAACAAACTTGTTTTGAGTCTCTGTCTAGGGTCTGAGAATTTTCACCAATAGCATTTGTTCAACACTCAGTTACTGGGTCAACCAAGGCAGGGAAAAATGCCAGCCTCTAGCCTGGTCAGGAAGGTAGGTAAGTAGGTAGGTATCTGCAGATAGCTGCCACCAGGCATTTCATAGTATTGCTTCTAAAACTAAGCATAGAGGTGAAAGGGAGGAGCTGGGAGCAGCAAAAGAGTGAGAAGAGTGGCCGGGCGAGGTGGCTCACGCCTATAATCCCAGCACTGTGGGAGGCTGACGTAGGTGGATCACAAGGTCAAGAGATTAAGACTATCCTGGTCAACAAGGTGAAACCCCGTCTCTACTAAAAATACAAAAATTAGCTGGGCATGATGGTGCACACCTGTAATCCCAGCTACTCGGGAGGCTGAGGCAGGAGAATTGCTTGAACCCAGGAGGCGGAGTTTGCAGTGAGCCGAGATTGCGCCATTGCACTCCAGCCTGGGTAACAAGAGCGAAACTCCTTCTCAAAAAAAAAAAAAAAAAAAAAAAAAAAAAAAAAGAATGAGAAGAGAGAGGTGTGCACTGCAGGCTGCCTTTTCTCTCCTGCCAGAGGGCATATCCCATGGAACCAATGCCAAGCAGAGAGGGGTTCCCAGAGGCCCACAGAAGTGTGTGTATAAACCGGAGCAAAGAACCCAACCACTATGGAAAGAGAAACCAGAGGAGAAACAGGAAACTTGGGAGGCCAGGAAGAGAAGGCTATCATGGGTAGGGGGGCAGCTGGTCAGTTGACAGGAAGGAATCCAGCATCTTAATTTCAGGTGCATTGTAGTTCATGGCGTTTTATAGCTGTATAGAGAGCCAACCACATCACGGCATTATTTCAGCATCGGAAAAATTTTCAGAAAAATGCCTGGCAGCCTGGACAACATGGCAAAATCCCCCCTCTACAAAAATAAAAATAAAAATAATTAGCTGAGTGTGGTGGTGTGCACCTATGGTCCCAGCTACACAGAAGGCTGAGGTGGGCGGATTGCTTGAGCCTGTGAGGTTGAGGCTGTAGTGAGCCGTGATGGTGCCACTGCACTCCAGCCTGGGTGACAGAAGGAGACTGTATCTCAGAAAAAAAAAAAAAAAAAAAGCCTGGAATGGAGCACAGTTTGAGTTCTCAGGACTGCCTGCAGGAATGACTGGGTTATGTAGGGTCTTCGTTTTTATAAGCTCTAAATTAGCATAACTGTTAGGCCATAACTGTAGCCCTGCGGGCACTATGGGATTAAGTTCACATCTATAATAAATTGCACCCTTTGTCTTATTTAGTTTTTCAGAAGAGGCTTGATGAACTCAAGAGGTGAGGGGTCCTGGGGGAAAAGGAGACCTATGGCCTCACAGTCTGATGCTGGGAGAATACCTTTTCCCTCCCTGAAACATTCCTGGGGCCTAGGTCAGAGCAGAGGTTTGCATGATCAGACCCTGACAGAAGAGGGGTTTTCATCTACCTTGGTGCTGCCAGTTTGGGAAAATTCTTAAAGGATTGACTCTGCATCTCCAAAGAGCCCCTCAGCATTCTTGGGACCCCTGGTCCATTTATTGTAAAAATTGCTGGCTCTTCTGTGGACTCCCTTAAATTTCCTCGAGAAAAATGGGTTGGGGGCTAAGGAGAGTCCCTGCTGTTTAAAAAATCTCCTTCCTATGATCCAGGACGAAAAGCGAATGAGAAGGAGCGGCAGGCAGCCCTGCAAGTGGCTGAGGGCTTCATCTCGCGCATGCGATACGCCCCAAACACTCAGGTGAGGAGATGCCCATGCCCCAGCCCTCCTCCTAGGGCTCCTCTTGTGGCCTCTGAGCCCTCAGATTGGCCAGGAAGGGCAGGAGAGACTCAGGCACTGTCAGGAACAACCAGCCCTCCCTCAGACTCATCCAGTGGGAAAGCCCATCTCAATCCTTCAAAATGTTAAAATACTTGTTCTTTTCAAAGAGGATGTTGGGCAGCACTCCCCTGGGCGCCCAGAGAACTGGGTGCTCCTCCTCTGGGCCATTGTCCCTGGCTGGTGCCACTCCTGCAGCCACAGAAGTGTCCACAAGTCATCCCACAAGGAGCTGATAGGGCTCAGCTACAGTTGGTGCCGTTTATCGAACTGTGCACCCACATCCTTGAAGCAGTCTGTTGCCTCAGTCTGTATCCCTGAAATCCTGGTTCTCATCTGGTGGCTCATCCAGGGGAGCTTTCCCGACCTGGACTGCACATGGACTCAGGCCAGGCGCCCACACTCTCCTCCCTGGCTCTTGCCCCTTCCTGTCCTCCCTGGCAGAGGCAGCGGTGGCAACTTTGTGAACCAGACTTCTCCCCTACTGTCCCTGCAGGTGGAGATTCTGCCCCAGGGCCGTGAGACTCCCATCTTCAAGCAATTTTTCAAGGACTGGAAATGAGGGTGGGTGTCTCCTGTCTCATGTGCCCCTGCCCCCCACCGCCTGCCTGCTTTCTTCTCTGGCTGCCTGGTCAGTGCAGAGGTGCCTCCTGCAGATACTCAATAAAGGAGACAAGTGCTTTCCCAGCTCTTTTTCTGCACCATCTGCCCTGGGCTGATTCTCACTGTCACCCACCTATTCATCTGGGTTCATCCACATGTTGGGGGTGGAGTAGCACACAGATGACAGTTGCACAGCCTTGGAGGCCAGAGCTGCTATGCATGACTGAGGAGTCCCAGCCAGGCTTGCAGGAACTTCTGTGAACCCAATAGGGAGTTGGCACAGTGCCAAGCCTCAAGATCACTTTCAGCTGGGGGTTCAGTTCAATCTCACATTCCCAACAGGGAGAAGGTTGTGGTAATGGGCTTGGGATGCAGCTCCATTTAAACCAGTATTTCCTCAGAAGCCCTAATAAAGCACTGCCAGGCAGCTTCAAGTGACACATGCTCACTCAGCAAGACAGGACTGCTTTTCACAACTGTACTGAGCCTGCTTGTGACTTCATAGGCACATCGCACTGCGTGTTTGGGTGCAAAAAGCACCAGGCTAGCATGGACAGTCTTCGTTCTGGTTCTTATCCGCCTGCTGGGTTCAAGCAATTCTCCTGCCTCAGCCTCCTGAGTAGCTGGGATTACAGGTGCCTGCCACCATGCCCGGCTAATTTTTGTAATTTTAGTAGAGATATGGTTTCACCATGTTGGGCAGGCTGGTCTTGAACTTTTGACCTCCCAAAATGCTGGGATTACAGCCATGAGCCACCACACATGACCTGTTTCATTCTCTTGTGTAATGAAGTGGTGGTGGGATGTCAGAGCTAAATAGCAGGGAGAATGCAGTAGCCAAAAAGAGGTTCCATCTGAGAAGGCATGCCCAGGAGCCAAGAGCAGGGTATGAGTGAGCCTGTGTCAGCCTGGAGCAGAGGCCGTGAGGCCTGGCAGGGCTGTAGCCATCCTGACTCCCCCTCACCCCTGGGTTCTCTGGGCTATGTTGCTTCTGAGCTCTAGAAATTAGATTCTTCCATCCCAAAAGAAAAATTCTGATCAATCAGCAAGTTGAACTTGCTGATTTTCTGCCAAGAAGCAGATATCCCAGCTAGGTACAGTGGCTTATGCCTGTAACCCCAGCATTTTGGGAGGCTGAGACAGGCGGATCATTGGAGATCAGGAGTTTGATACCAGTCTGGCCAACATAGAAACCCCATCTCTACTAAAAATACAGAAGATTAGCTGGGCATGGTTGCACATGCCTGTAACCTCAGCTACTTGGGAGGCCAAGGCAGGAGAATCGCTTGAACCCGGGGGCTTGAGGTTGCAGCGAGCTGAGATTGTGTCACTGCACTCCAGCCTGGGTGACAAGGAGTGAGATTCTGAACTCAAAAAATAAAAATAAAAAAGAAATTAGCTCCTCTGTGGATCTGCTTCCCTGTCCTCTTCACAGACTTCTCAGCCCTACCTGACAATCTACACAAAGAACAGGCATCAGGGATGATTTTTTTTAAAGGGGAGAGAATAAAGGTTGCACTCATTAGTGGTTCTGACAACCTTTGTAGAGTTAGGGAGCATTTTAGGTGTCCTATGAAAGGCCTAGGCCCTTTCCTGATAAATATACACTGATTCAGGATTTTTGTGGCTAGGCACAGTGGCTCATGCCTTAATCCCGGCATTTTGGGAGGCAGAGATGGGGATTGCTTGAGCTCAGGGGTTTGAGACCAGCCTGGGCAACATGGTGAAACCCCATCTCTACCAAAAATACAAAAATTAGCTGGGTATGGTGGCATGCACCTGTAGTCCCAGCTACTTGGGAAGCTTAAGTGAGAGGATGGCTTGAGCTGGGTAGGTGTGGAGGTTGCAGTGAATCAAGATCGTATCACTGCACTCCAGCCTGGGTGACAGAGTGAGACCCTGTCTCAAAAAAAAAAAGATTTTAGGACCGGGTGTAGTGGCTCAGGCCGGTAATCCCAGCACTTTGGGAGGTCAAGGCGAGTGGATCACAAGGTCAGGAGATCGAGACCATCCTGGCCAACATAGTGAAACCCCATCTCTTAAAAAAAAAGGCCCGGTGCGGTGGCTCACGCCTATAATCCCAGCACTTTGGGAGGCCGAGGAGGGTGGATCACTAGGTCAAGAGATTGAGACCATCCTGGTCAACATGGTGAAACCCGTCTCTACTAAAAATACAAAACTTAGCCAGGCATGGTGGCGCAGCCTGTAGTCCCAGCTACTCGGGAGGCTGAGGTAGGAGAATTGCTTGAACCCAGGAGGCGGAGGTCGCGGTGAGCCGAGATCGCGCCATTGCACTCCAGCCTGGGTAATAAGAGCGAAATTCTGTCTCAAAAAAAAAAAAAAAAAAAGATTTTTGCATCTACTTTCATAGGGTTCAGGTACCCCTCACAACCAGTTCATTAACATAACTGTAAATTAAAACTTGCCAGACTACATACTGCACAACGTTCCAAGATCTGAAGCTGTGAGTACTCCGTCATCTAGGGGAAGCTAAACAGGGTGGGAAGTGGGAAAAAAGGGCCTTGCAGAGGGAAGAACCACCCAACCTGATGCTCCAAAGTGGAGGCCGAGCTGCAGCTTTTCTTCCCTGCGTTCCAACTCCAGCCATGCTATACCCAGCATCTCTGCTGGTTACCTGAGGACCAGACTAGAGGAAGTGTTGGAAATGAAGGGTTAGTTCAGGTCAGGCAGACCACACAAGGCAAACTATGGGGTAGGTTACCAGTCCCACCCTTGAGGCATCCTGCTGGCAGCAGTCAGGAGTTCCCCTCAATACCTGGGTGGCCACCTCTCTTCTCCACCTGTGTGATGGCTCCCCCTGCAGTGGGTCAGACTTGGAGAGGCCTGCAGGTAGACAGTAGTCTTCATAGCTCCACTTGAGGGAGTCCAGAGGACAGAAGGCAGCATAGTAGGGCTCTCACCTGCCCCCTAGTCCCCAGCTCAGGTACCCTGGCCTGGAGACACTTTTGTGAAGGAACCAACAGTGCCAGCCTTCCCCAGAAGCAAACACAGGAAAAACACTGTGCGGATGCCTTATACCAGTCAATCAACAACAGCTGGGCTACCTCATCCACCGGTGAGAGCTTGCAACGAGTCTCTAGGCTTCTAAGTATAGTGGAAGATGGACATCCTATGAACTCAGCAGGGTTTGCCACAGCACAGACAACATTCTGTCTCCTGGAGCCCATGAGCAGGCTGGAACCCACCTGTGCCTTCACCCTTGGGTGTGCCTGGCTTTAATCAGATCCTGGAACAATAGGGCCACAGGATGGTAAAAGACTTGTCTTGGAAAAAAATACCTGAGACACTTAATTAGAACAATTCCTTTATTTGAAAACTGCTGGTGTGAATTACCTCCTTTCCTCAATTAGGCCAGAAACCCATCATGGGGCATGCACTACCTCTACAGGAGGAAGCCCCAGCTTCTAGGGGCTACGATGGAGCAGCCGTGAAAGATAATGTAGCCAAATGCCCATTTCTCCATCATAAACAATGGAGCGGGAGACAGGGAGAAGAGGGTGGGTAAGTGAATGGCCAGAAACTCCAGAGGGGCCCTGACACCTGCCTTGTGAGGCATCTCTGTGCTCCATCCCCACTGAGGCCTCAGGCCCCTTGCTTGGGTCATGCTGCCCCCTGTTGGCTGCTGCCACTGCCCTCTTCCTATGAGTTCTAACGACACAGACACCCAGCACCTGAAAACCTTGAGGCTGCCAAGGAGTCAGAATTCTGGCGGCCTCTCCTTGGGAACCTCCTTCCATATGGGGATCTGCAGAACATCCAGATGGGGCCATACGACCTCATGATCCAATCACTCCCAGAGGGATACACTGGAACTCAACCCTGGAGACTGGAGCCTAATAGATGAAGGCAGAATTCTCCTTGCTCTGGAGGCAGGTCTGCAGGGAGGGGGTGAAGTCTAGCTGCCCCTCTTGTCCCATGCTGGTGAGAGTACTTGGCATTCTGCAGCTAAGCCCAGGAGCTTCCTATATCTCATCTGCTAAGACAGCAAGGGCACGTGTGGCCCAGCCAGGCTCCTGACATGGTTTCCACTCACCCTCTGACAGCCCCTACAGCTCAGCCTTTAAGCCTCTATCTGTCTCGGGGGTCAGATCAGCTAGTGCCTTCGGATGACTGAGGCTGCAGGTCACATACGCCTGTGAAGGTGAGATCCTTGGAGGGAGGGGCTTCTGGCCTGTAGCACTTCTGTGCTCCCAATAAGGAGACCTGTCCCTTTGATATCCTGGCCAAATACAGCTCTAGGGTCTTGAGCAGTCGCCGTGGGCTCTTCTTGGCCAATACTTCCAAGTCTGCAACAGAGAGAATTGGGGAGCAGAAGGTTTGAGGGGGCTCTGGGTGGCACAATAGTCAGGGTCTCAAGCCTAGCAGCTCTAGGGAGGACCCCCAACCCCCATCCCATAGAGAAAAAGGTAAAAGAGCCTTAGATGGAGACATTACCAGAGAGGTCAGCTGGGGAGCCAGATACAGCCACAAGTGCCACACACTCTACCTTGTCTGGACAATTGCAACTTTGAATAGTCCAACTATTGGACCCTGGCTCCCAATTTTTGATCAGAATATATGCTTGTCATAAGTATAAGGCAGAAAAGGGCAACAGTAGGAGCAGAGAAAGGAGACCCAGCAGGCTCCAGGGGGTGGGTGATGAAGACTTTGATAAGCTGGAATTTGAGAAAGTGTGGATGGGGAAGAACTGTAGCCCAAACCAGTCTAGCAACCACCTTGGGCTCTCTGAACCAAGAATACTGTGTATTCAGGAGCCTAGGCCTCCCCAGAAGGAAGAGCACACCTTTGAGGACAAAGCCTGCGTCTAAGATGGTCTTCCGCTGTGTCCTCCAGACATGTGCGAGGTGGAGAAACATGGCGGCATAGAAGCTGTTCACCACGGGGATGACCTTCTGCTGCCGATTACACTCTCTGCAGGACAAGTGGGGGTGACCTGCTCAGCAGTGGATGAAGGCTGAGAGCTGGGTGCCCTCCCACCCTTCCTCCCCATTTCCCCAGGGGAGCCAGCCCAAACCCAGGATATCCCCACCATTCCCCAGGAGCCTGACATCTAAGGCCAGGGGTGGGAGGAGAGACGTCCTAGGGAGAATGGTGCATGGGGACTTTGTCCAGGCCCTCCAGGAGCCAGCAGGTGAAGTAGAGCTGTGGAAAATGAAGCCAGAGTGGGGAGGAACCAGGCTCTGCTGGGTCACTCTAACTAGCTGGCATTTGGGGACTCACCTGGAGAGACACTCCTCTCTCAGGGCCTGGATGGCAATGCGGGTGATGTTCACGGACATCAAACAGAAAGGGAATTGCTGGAATGGAGGGGGCACCCAGTCAGCAGCAACTCCAGCTCTCACTGTGTTTCCTGTCATCTGCAGCCTGGTGTGGCTCACAGGCAAGCACAGCTCCAGAGGCAAGAGCCGGTATTATTATTGCTTCCACTTAATTTTCACAATAATCTTCTTCCCATCTTACAGATGAGGAACTAAGGCTCACTGACCTTAAGTAACTTTCCTAAGGCATGGGAACCAGGATACCAACTGAGGTTATTTGCTCCAGAGCTGCTGTGTATAACACCCATGCTAGCTCTCCAGCCTCTTGATCATCCTGACCCATGAGCTCTCCTTGGCCTGCAGCAAACTCACCCCCTTGGCCTGCAGCAGACTCAGCCCCTTGGCCTGCAGCAGACTCAGCCCCTTGGCCCACATCACCTCCTGGTGTCAGGATGAAGATAGAAGAGAGAGCTCAGTGCTCTAACTAGCCCTACAGGTTCTTTAAGTCTCCTCTACCCTTCTCTGGGCTTCTGGTTGTCTGACTGCTCATGAGCATCTCATCCTAAGGCAGACAGAGAAGACACACGTGGGTAGAAGTTCATCCTGACTTATGGGCACACCCCATCTCTCCATAACACAGAGGTCTGAGAATGGGCTGTATGGGTCAGACCCTGAGAGGAGGCAGCCTGAGTCCAGCAGGGAGGTGTCACCAGGACTCAGAATCCCCTAGAGGGACAGCTTTAATGCTCTATTTTTAGTCAGGCAAGCTCCTTTCTTTAATAACAATGAAACCAAGCTTGCATAATATCTGAATGGAAAGGGCTTTTTTCCAGGGAAATTGCAGACATGACATGTTATTTTCCCCTGTTGCACATATACAAAGACACCCAGTGAGAGGAGTGCATAGACCAGTGCGTTCCTTAGTACATAACAAGAGCCAAGGTCTATTTATCCCACCTGCTTCCCAAGAGAAGAAAAATCCATTACGTTATGGTATAGACTGTACTGTCCAGTATGGTGGTAACCAGCTGCATGTAGTTATTTAAATGAATTATAAATTAAAAACAAATAAAAAATTCAGCTTAGTGGTGGTAGCTACTACCTTAGTACAGTAGCCACATTTCCAGTGCTCAGTAGTCACATGTGCTTAGTGGCTGCTATACTGGACAGTGCATTTCCAGTATCTAGAACACTTATGTCACTGCAGAAGTTTCTTCTGGACAGTGCTAGACTACAGAAGGTCTTCTGGCTCCACAGAGATTTTTCTTTTCTTTCTTTCTTCTTCTTTTTTTTTAAAGAAGAGAAAGCAGATACTTCAAGACACAGATTTTTCTCAAGGTCTTCCATGACACCTGAATTCCAGATCTTGGCCTGGCTACCTGGTAGCTGTGTGTCTTTGGCCTTCTCAAGGCTACCAGGTAGCCACGTCAAGATCTGGAATTCAGGTGTCATTCTTAGACCCAACCTCTAAGAAACTCAGCCTTCCCATCTCTCAAAAGCAAAAAGGAAATAAACTTTGATTACTGTGCAGAAAAAAAGTTAACACACAGGCCTGAGACTCCTTAGAGCCTCAGTCTCAGAAAATTCTTAGATCAGGCCATGGCTGACAGCTGAGAACTTGGATTTTGAGATGGTTCCCATCATTCCCTAACACTGTTCCTCAATTGCTCATGCAAACAAGATAATTCATGCTGCCTGGGCCCGAGGCTCACAATCCAGCACTTTGGGATTACAGGTGGATGGATTACTTAAGTCTAGGAGTTCAAGACCAGCCTGGGGAACATGGTGAGACCCTGTCTCTACAAATTTTTTTTTTTTCAAAAACCAAACACAAAAAAGATACTTTATGCTGAACACCAGCTTTCCCTCTGTGATTCTAGAATTTTGCCATGTGCTAGGCAGAGGATGCCTACATGACCAGCACCTGGTGAAAACCGTGAGTACTGGGTACCTCTAATAAACTTCCCTGATAGGCAACATTTGACATGTGTTGCACAATTTGGCAGTGGAGGAATGAAGTGCATTCTGTGTGATTCCACTGGGAGAGGCCTGTTGGACATTAGCACCTGGTTTCCTATGGACTTTGTCCCATGCACTTCTTCCCTTTGCTGATTTTGCTTCCATTGTACTAAATCAGAACTCAAAGTACAAAAAACTACATGTGGATACATGGTGTCTCTTGAGTCTCTCAGGAATCATAGAACTTGGGGGTGGTCTTGGAAATCCAGTGCTAGTGCCACACTAGGTGGAGTCAAGTCACTAATCATTGCAACAACTCTATGAGAGAGATTTTTTTTCCCCTGAGACCAAGTCTCATTCTGTCACCCAGGCTGGAGTACAGTGGTGCAATCTTGGCTCACTGAACCTCCGCCTCCCGGGTTCAAGTGATTCTCCTGCCTTAGCCTCCTGAGTAGCTGGGACTACAGGCATACACTACCACACCTGGCTAATTTTTTTTGTATTTTTAGTAGAGATGAAGTTTCACTACATTGGTCAGGCTGGTCTTGAACTCCTGACCTCATGATCCATCTGCCTTGGCCTCCCAAAGTGCTGGGATTATAGCCATGAGCGGTGCCTCGCCTATTTTTTTTTTTTTTTTCTTGAGATGGAGTCTTGCTCTATTGCCCAGGCTGGAGTGCAGTGCAGTGGCACGATCTTGGTTCACTGCAACCTCTGTCTCCTGGTTTTTTTTTTTTTTTTTTTTTCAGGATATGAATACAGTTTATTACAGTTTTCAGACTCCCATATGACACATATCTAAAGCTGAACATTGCAAACTGATGTTACTAGCAGCAATCCTCCCTAGATAGGAAGGGTTTCAGTTAATTTAACAATTCGGAGTAATTTAAAGACAAACTTACAAGTCATGGTTTTTCTTGTAGCAGCTGGTATATGAGCAATGAAACTAGAGATACACATTCAGGTTTAGCCTTGTCTAAAAAAAACATTAATAAGTTATGGTGCAGAGGGGTATCCCCAGGGTTGCCAGAGAGAAGGCTGATGTCTTTAGATGTCAGTATGAAATAAGCAAATCACTTTCAAGACATGGCTTACTATTTGCTTTACTGTCAGGACAACAGAAAAGAAGTGGACAGCTACCCTAGATTCTAGCCCACACATAATTCAGCCAGATCATCATCATTTAAGTAATACCCCTTAAAAATTTTCACACTTTTTTTCACAGCTCTAAAAACACAACATCAGACATCAGACATCTGTTCCAAAGGACTAAAAATCAAAAGCAATAGCAATGTATTGGAAATCACTTTTATGGCTTTCCTAAGGGAGAATCCCCATCTTTTCAGGGAGTGTTTTTAAAGAAACATTAACTCTGGTAGGTTATCAAACTACTTCTTATTCTAATTAAATAAAAGCCAAACTGAAGGTCTCAGGTATACTTGTTTTTCTTCCCCTAGATCTTCAAACCATCCAAAGCCAATTCTTGAGAGCTTTCATTTTTATTAGAGCAGTGCAAGAGAAAACCCCTGCGTTAGGAAATTTTGCTAAACTTTAAAAGAAAAAAAAATTAAACAGGGAAGAAAATACTGAGTATTTCAAGGGATTCTCCTGCCTCAGCCTCCCTAAATAGCTGGGACTATAAGCATGTGCCACCACACTCAGCTAATTTTTGTATTTGGAGTAGAGATGGGGTTTCACCACGTTGGCTAAGCTGGTCTCTAACTCCTGATCTCATGTGATCCACTTGCATCGGTTTACCAAAGTGCTGGGATTACAGGTGTGAGCCACTGTGCCTGGCCTTATGAGGCAGATTTTGTTAACAGTTAACATTTTATCCACTACTCCCTCACAGAGTTGCTGTGAGCATTAATTAAGATCACAGGTGCAAAATACTAGGCATAGCACCTGGCCCAAGTTGGTATTAACAAATATTCATCATTATTCTTGCCTCAGCATGGGTAGCTGAGATCTGCACTGCTGACCTTCATGTATACCTCTGAACATTCATGTATTGCCTATTTAATGATCATATTTACTTGCATAATATCATCCCTTCCCTTGATTTCTTTTTTTTTCTTTTTTCTTTTTTTTTTTGTAAAGATGGGGTTTAACCATGATGGCCAGGCTGGTCTTGAACTCCTGACCTCAGGTGATCCACCCACCTTGGCCTCCCAAAGTGCTAGGATTACAGGCATGAGCCACTGTGCCCGGCCGATTTCTTTCAATCTAAAAATAAATATGAGAACAAGAATATGGTAACAACATAATTAACAGAGGACTTGAACTTAGTGTTCATCCATTCTCCGGAACATTCTTAAAAAGCCCACTTATCAACTGGGTATGATGGCTCATGCCTGTAATCCCAGCACTTTGGGAGGCTGAGGTGGGCCGATCACCTGAGGTCAGGAGTTTGGGACCAGCCTGGTCAATATGTAAAACCTCATCTCTCCTAAAAATGCAAAAATTAGCTGAGTGTGATGGCGGGCCACCTGTAATCCCAGCTACTCAGGAGGCTGAGGTAGGAGAATTGCTTGAACCTGGGAGGTGGAGGTTGCAGTGAGCCAAGATCATGCCATTGCACTCCAGCCTGGGTGACAGAGCAAGACTCCATCTCAAAAAAAAAAAAAAAAAAAAAAAAAAGCCCACTTATCAAAAAAACAGCAAAAATTTGGATTTCAGATCTAAATGTCTTCTTTCCTTCAGCAGTTCCCTCAGACCTAAAAAGCATTGTTTAGAGCTAAAACACTGCACTGAGGCTATGTTTAGGAAACTGACTAAAACACAGCAGAGGAACTCAGACCTGGACATTTTTGTGCTTCCATTTACAATTTCATTTATCCTCATGCCTCATGTTTGGGCTTAGAAATCTTTGTCTGCTGAAGCAGGAGAATTGCTTGAATTCAGGTGGTGGAGGTTGCAGTGAGCTGAGATTGCAGCACTGCACTCCACCCTGGGTGACAGAGTGAAACTCCTTCTCAAACAAACAGAAAAGATCTAAAGTTTATTTTGCTATATAACTCCTTTTCTTTTGGAGTTTTACTTGCTTTTAACAAGGAAGGCAAGATTTCCTGTTTCCATGACAATGGAAGGAAGGTAACTCCTTTATGGAGTTTGAGCTCACTTCTAACAGGGAAGATGAGATTTTTTTCCCTTATTGCTTCTAGGATAGCAGAGAGCAGTCTACAGCCCGAGACCCATCCCTAGATAAGTAATTGAATTATCTTGTTTTTAAATTGAGGTTAATATATCTGTGTATCTTTCTGTATGTGCTTTTAAAGTCCTTGCCAGGTGCAGTGGCTCACACCTGTAATCCCAGCACTTTGGGAGGCCGAGGCGGGTGGATCACCTGAGTTCAGGAGGTAAAGACCAGCCTGACCAACATAGTGAAACCCCGTCTCTACTAAAAATATAAAAACTAGTCAGGTGTGGTGGTGCACACCTGTAGTCCCAGCTACTCAGGATGCTGAGGCAGGACAATCACTTGAACCTGGAAGGTGGTGGTTACAGTAAGTGAAGATTGCGCCTACACCCCAGCCTCGGTGACAAAAGCAAGATTCTGTCTCAAAAAACAAACAAACAAAAAGTCCTTGTGACATTGAGTTATAGGGCTTTAACTCCTGGGTCTAAAAAGGACACCATGTCCTCCCAAATCTTAAACATTGACAGTAATTAAAACCTTACCTTCTGGCCTGGTAGAAGTTGCCAATCAGAATAAACTGCATTCCTAAGACACAGGGCCAGAAATTAAAGCTACTTAACTTCTCAAGGCTCAGGGACTATTGCAGAAGAGGTGGGTGTGGAGGATTGCAAGAGCTGATTTTTGAAAGATAAAATAGGTTCAGTTTCTCTATAAATTAATCATGAACGTCAAAGGCACACCGATGTAAAACCAGCACATAAGCCCGTGTCGGATTAACAAGATTTTCTTGAAGCATTAACCGACTATTTAATAAAGGTTATAAAGGTTATAAAAGGCTTATGGAAGTTATATTTCATGGTCAAGATTAAAATTTTATGGATTGCTTACAAAATTTTGAAAAAGAAATTTAATTGGCTTCATGCTGGTTGTTTTTTTAATTGTACTTTAGGTTCTGGGGTACATGTGCAGATCATGTAGGGTTGTTGCATAGGTACTTACATGGTAAGGTGGTTTGCTGCCTCCATTCCCTGTCACCTGTGTCTGGCATTTCTCCCCATGTTATACCTCCCCAACCTCTCCACCCCTGGCTGTCTCTCCCCTAGCACCCCCTAGCCGCCCAACAGACTCCAGCGTGTGATGCTCCCCTCCTCATGTCCATGTGTTCTCACTGTTCAACATCCACCTATGAATAAGAACATGTGATGTTTAATCTTCTCTGTATCGTTCCAATTTTAGTACATGTACTGCTGAAGTGAGCACTCGTGCTGTTTTTTTAGGGCTTACTGCTTGAAAAATCAAGTCTCCTCTCTCAAGGAGTAAAGGTTTTTGCCTTGTTTTTGAAATCCTTGAGTTATTGCTTTTGTTAAAAGAATGACTCATTTTACAATGACCTGTGATCCTATTTTGTGTATCAAGTTTTAAACTTTTGATATTTGACAAACTTTCCAAAATCAAATCATAAATTATGTCTCTTTCTAACCTAATTAATCCTTTAAGATATTAGGCTCCCTAAAGTCCAAAAATGACATAATTTGGCTTATTTGGTAAAAAAATTTATAGAAAGCATTGTCAAACATGAAATGATGTATAGTTTTCTTTGGGCTGTATTTGTATAAATATGTTATTGCTATGTATTCCAAAATTATGGGAAACTCCTATAATTCTGATATAACTTAGTATACATTATCAGTAATAATTATAATTGTTATGTTAAAATATTGTGTGCCATAGAGGTAACAAATTTCCTTGTCAATTGTGTCTTTGACTATGGCTGCCTTAAAACTTTTTGTCATCCATGCACAATTGTTGTATTGTTTGGTCCTCTTTAGAAGATGGTTTTATAATCAGCTATAAAAGGCCAGGCATGGTGGCTCACACCTGTAATCCCAGCACTTTGGGAGGCTGAGGCGGGCATATCACTTGAGGTTGGGAGTTTGAGACCAGCCTGGCCAACATGGCAAAACCCTGTCTCTATTAATAATATAAAAATTAATTGGGCATGGTGGCAGTTGCCTGTAATCCCAGTTACTCAGGAGGCTGAGGCAGTAGAATCACTTGAACCTGGGAGGCAGAGGCTGCAGTGAACCAAGATCGCACCACCGCACTCCACCTTGTGCAATAGAGCAAGACTGGTCTAAAAATAGATAAATAAATAATAATAATCAGCTATAAAACTCCAACAGGGGCTTTTGAATGAAGGTTTCTGATAATTTTGGAGATTGTGACATCAGAATAGAGGAAAAACTTTCAGACTCACGGAGAACTAAAATGTTCATGAATATCAAACAGAACAGGAATTAACTGCATAAACTGAACTAACTTTTTGACTTTTGCTTAAAACATTGCTGATCCTTTGTCTTGTTTTTCAGTCTTGAAACTTCTTTTGAGCTATTGACAGCTTTTTTTTTTTTTTTTTTTTGAGACGGAGTTTCGCTCTTGTTACCCAGGCTGGAGTGCGATGGTGCGATCTTGGCTCACTGCAACATCCGCCTCCTGGGTTCAAGCAATTCTCCCGCCTCAGCCTCCCAAGTAGCTGGGACTACAGGCGTGCGCCACCATGCCCAGCTAATTTTTTGTATTTTTAGTAGAGACGGGGTTTCACCATGTTGACCAGGATGGTCTCGATCTCTTGACCTCATGATCCACCCACCTCGGCCTCCCAAAATGCTGGGATTACAGGCGTGAGCCACCATGCCCGGCCCCTACTGACAGCTTTTAACAATTTAGTATACTCCTAAGAACAAAATTTGGAGCATATTTGTTTCTCTCTACCTGATTTATCCAGAATTTGGAAACTATTTGTGAGTATTCTTAACGTAGAACAGTTATTTGCATAAGTGCAATAAGAATCTGTTTTCATTTGTAACAGGACACAACTGGAGAAACTGGCTATTTTGCCAAAAAATGGTAATTCCTTTTTTTTGAGACAGAGTTTCACTTTTGTTACCCAGGCTGGAGTGCAATGGCGTGATCTCGGCTCACTGCAACCTCTGCCTCTTGAGTTCAAGCAATTCTCTTGCCTCAGCCTCCCAAGTAGCTGGGACTACAAGTGTGTGCCACCATGCCCAGCTAATTTTTGTATTTTTAGTAGAGACGGGATTTCACCATGTTGACCAGCATGGCCTCGATCTCTTGATCCACCTGCCTAGGCCTCCCAAAGTGCTGGGATTATAGGTGTGAGCCACCGCGCCCGGCTGGTTATTCCTTAAAGGAAAGAATGGTGTGCTTTCCTTTAAGAAATACAATTTGATTTATGGAAGCAATAAAGCCTTTGGGAAACTAGCCTCATATTTTTTGTACACAGTCCCTGAACAGAGTTTCTGACTTATGTTAAGTACAGAATGTCACTTTATGACAGGCCCAGGAGCCCCAGGTTTATCTTGAAACCTCAAGAGAAGAGGAAATTCATGTTTCCAGAGTGAATCACAGTTCTTTGGTAAAATAACCAGTTTCTCCAGTTGTGCGGAGAAAGAAAAATTACGTTTCAAAAACCATAGTACACCTGTTGTTAGATCCTAGTCTTGCCTGTTTTTTAATTTTTATAATTTTCTATAGTTTGGGCTGAATTTTAATTTTTCTTGGTTACAAGTCTTCAAAATAATGTTTTCAATTTATTTTCCTCCTTTTTTTTTTTTCCATTTTCCTAATTTGGAGTCACTGAAAACTAAGCTGTGCTTTCTTAAAGCCCTGCAAACTAAAGCCAGACAACTTCAGAAGAAAATAACATCAACGTATTTACATACCAAAGCCACCTTCATACCTACCTACTGATGTATAGACTTCAGAGTAATGTGGTCTATATTGATTTCCAGGATTATTCTTTTGTTTATTGTTGTTTCTCTCCCTTTCTATATTTTCTTCTTCATAGGATATGAGACTTTACAACCTTCTAAAACTGAACTTTCCTAATAACTCAGGATCTATCCATCTAGGAATAAACCATCCTGGCCATGACAGATCAGATGAAACCTAAGATCAGAGACTCATTTTTTTCTAAAATGTTTTCTTTAAGAGAGTTTTAAAAATAAAAGGGGGAAATCTGAAAGGAAAATATCTTGGGCTCCCAAAATCACTAAGCTAAAGGGAAATTTCAAGCTAGGAACTGCTTAGGGGACACCTGCCTCCCATTCTATTCAAAGTTACCCCTTTGCTCTCTCAGATAAATGTGTATCTTATTGCCTCCTTTGGAGACACTAATCAGAAATTCAAATGCAACCATTTATCTCTTATCTACCTATGACCTCGAATCCCCCTCCCTGCTTCGAGTCCTCCTACTTTTGCTTCTAGTTGTCCTGCCTTTCTGGACTGAATGAATGTTCATCTTACATATGTTAATGGATGTCTCACATCTCCCTAAAATGTATAAAACCAAGCTGGGCTCTGACTACCCTGGGCACATGTTGTCAGGACCTCCTGAGGCTGTGTCACGGGTGCGTGTTCTCAACCTTGGCAAAATAAACTTTCTAAATTAACTGATACCTCAGATTTTCAGGGTTCACACTATGATTTCTATTCTCCAGATGAGGAAACCATGGCTCTGAGGAGTTGAGGAACTCACTTGAGCTACACAGCTCATGAGCGGTAGAGCTCATATTTCAATGCAGGTCAGACTGATGGGGAAGCCATTCCTGGTTAGTCTCAGCTGTCCTGGGAGCCCTCTGGGCCACTCAGGTCCTAGCTCCACAGCCCTTTCCTTTCTTCTGGTTTTCCACCAAAGTCTCACCTGGATGTGGTGACGAGACAGGCGGACAATCTCCTGTGCCATCAGCAAGGTCTTTGAGTCCATCACCAGGTAGAGCAGATGCAGGAGGGCAAGGAAACCTGCGCCTCTCAGGTCTGTGGCTGGATTTGCTCCTGTAACAAAGACCACAAGGAAACAGGGTGTGGCAGCAAGCAGTGCTTCAAGGGCTCAGTGTGGGAAGCTGCCCTGACACTAGCCTTTTCCCAGGCTAGCAGAGAATGAGCAGCACAGGTCCACTTTCTGCCACACTTGTGGGACTCATTCTCATGAGCTAAGCAGGGGCTATGCATCAAATGGGGACCCCAGCACCCTGGGGCAGCCTCCCCCGTCAATTTTCTTGCTGCTGCCTGACCCTCAATAGTCATTTCTTCACAAAACAACCAGAGTGATCCTTTACAAAAAAGGCTGAATTTATGGTTCTGGAACAAGATGAACAATGCACTTTCTGCCTATTCCTCCCACTAAATACAGCATTTTTTTTTTTTTTTTTTTTTTTTTTTTTGAGACAGAGTTTCGCTCTTGTTACCCAGGCTGGAGTGCAATGGTGTGATCTCAGCTCACCGCAACCTCCGCCTCCAGGGTTCAGGCAATTCTCCTGCCTCAGCCTCCTGAGTAGCTGGGATTACAGGCATACGCCACCATGCCCAGCTGATTTTTGTATTTTTAGTAGAGACAGGGTTTCACCATGTTGACCAGGATGGTCTCGATCTCTTGACCCCGTGATCCACCCACCTTGGCCTCCTAAAGTTCTGGGATTACAGGCATGAGCCACCGTGCCCGGCTAAATACAGCTTTTAAAATCTCTGGACATTAACATATAAAACAAACAGAAGACTCTGAAAGGAGGGAGGACAGACTAGCTAGGGATCTTAAGAGCTGAGAAATGACTCTCTAATGAATTCCTGGGTTTCTTTTTGCCTAATACGTCCCAATTGGTGCTGGAAAAGACAGCAACCCAGAAATGCCAATGTGAGCAGACCAAAAAGTCCCAAGGAAAGCTGCTCTCTCTAGTCAAAAGGTGGGGAAAGGGGCAGTGCAGCAAGACAGAAAGCTTTAGCTAACATCCACCCTACTACAACTAAATATCACAGAGAAAGATGTGGCCCCATTCCCACTCTACTCCAGCAAAGGCTGAGTGGGGACCCTAGACTTCCACCCTGTCCTGGAAGGGGTGCCTTCCATAAGGCATCCCTTAGCTCCACTAGGGTAGTGTCAGATAAGGCCGAGCCGGGAGCTAGGACTTAACTTTCCCAGTGTTAAGGAGCTGCCTTTGCCTCCTCTGCGATGTAGAAGCCACATGGGAACAGAAATGAGGTATCCCTGCACCACCAGCCATGTTCGCCAGGCTGGTCTCAAACTTGGTATTAGCACAAGCCAAGTGGGATATGTGGACTTCCACCCTACCTGGCAGTAACAAGGTGACATCCCTCCTTACCCTGCTGGCACAGTAACAGAGGAGGCCTGCTAAAGGTAGAAGATTTAAATAAGATCCATAGTCTCAAAGCAGATTACCCAAAAGGTCTAGGATACAATAAAAAAAATCACTTGTTATACCAAGAACTAGGAAAAGCTCAATTTGAATGAGAGAAGATGACCAACAAACACCAACACCAAGATAACACAGATGTTGGAATTATTTGACAAGGATTTTAAAGGAGCGGTGGTAGGCAGAATAATTCCCCTGCCTCACGATGACCATGTCCTCAGAAGCTATGACTGTGTTATATAACATTGCAAAGGGGATTAAGATTGCAGGTAGAATTAAGGTTGCTGAACAGCAGACAGGTAGATGATCCTGGATTGTCTGGGTGGGCCCAATGTCATCAGAAGGGTCCTTAAAAGTGGAAGAGAAAGGCAAAAGCCCAGAGCTGGAGAAAGAGATGTGAGGAATCGGGCTCGGAGAGATGCTGTTTCTGGCTTTGAAAATGGAGGAATGGAGGTGGCCTCTAGAAGCTGCAAAAGGCAAGGAAATGGGAAATGGATTCTCTTCCAGAGTCTCCAGAAAGAGCACTGTGACTCTCAATAGTTTTTTTCTTTCCTTTTTTTTTTTTGAGATGGAGTCTCGCATTGTTGCCTGGGCTGCAGTGCAGTTCACAATCTCAGCTCACTGCAACCTCTGCCTCCTGGGTTCATACGATTCTCTTGCCTCACCCTCCCAAGTAGCTGGGATTACAAGGTGCAGGCCACCACATCAGGCTAATTTTTTTTATTTTTATTTTCAGTAGAGGTGAGGTTTTACTATGTTGGCCAGGCTGGTCTCAAACTCCTCATCTCGTGATCTGCCCACCTCGGCCTCCCAGTGTTGGGATTACAGACGTGAGCCACTGCGCCTGGTCGGATAGTTATTTCTTGATCTTGACCACAGGTTCTCAGTGATACCTGAGTCTGACTTCTGAACTAGAAACTGTAAGATAATAATTTGTGTTATTTTAAACTACTAGGTTTGTGGTAATTTGTTACAGCAACAATAGAAAATGACTATAGTGGCCGGGCGCGGTGGCTCACGGCTATAATCCCAGCACTTTGGGAGGCCGAGGCAGGTGGATCACAAGGTCAAGAGATTGAGATCATCCTGGTCAACACGGTGAAACCCCATATCTACTAAAAATACAAAAATTATCTGGGCATGGTGGTGCGCGCCTGTAGTCCCAGCTATTCGGGAGGCTGAGGTAAGAGAATTGCTTGAACCCAGAAGGCGGAGGTTGCGGTGAGCTGAGATCACGCCATTGCACTCCAGTCTGGGTAACAACAGCGAAACTCGTACTCAAAAAAAAAAAAAAAAAAAAAGAAAGAAAGAAAATGACTATAGTATCTGTAAGGCCAATAGCCTTGCTAAGAGCCGGATGAACAACACCCACCCCTCTCTATGCCTGATAGCAGTTTATCAGGCAGAACACATTACTCAGCATCTGGCTCCTCTATGTGGGCTCCTCTCACCCACTTCTGCATTCTGCCTCCAGGACTATATTCAGCACTAGACTATGCACTCTCAGCACCAAGCTATGCATTTGAACCTCAGCACTAAACTGTGCACTCTCAGCACTAAACTATACATCTGAACCCATGAAAATTGAAGAAATCCTGCCAAGCCTTACCCAATGGCAGCCCACCCCATGCATCCTAGGCCAGTCCCCCCAACCCCCATAAAACCCCCTGCCCTGAGAAGTCAAGCACGACTTCTCTGGCCCCCTTTCCTTAGGACCACAGAACCTCATCTGGGAGATAAATAAATTGGCATCTGATTGTTCTTATACTGGCCTCAGTTTCCTCATTTTAAACTCGGCAGTAACCATTACAGTATCTACCATAAAATGCCTTTGGCAAGCAATTATGAACAAATACACTTTGAAAAAGTGAAAAAATAGAAAGTTTCAGTAAAGAAACAGCAGATATGAAGAACCAAATGGAAACCTTAGAACTGAAAAACAGGATAACTAGAACTAAAAACTCTCTGGATGGGCTCAACAGGAGAATGGGGACAAAAGAGGAAAGAATCAGTGAACTTGAATATTAACAATAACAATAGAATTACTCAATGTGAACAACAGAGTGCTAGAAAAACAAAAACCAAAATGAACAGAGCCTTGGAGATCTATGAGGCTATAACAAAGATTTTTAAAAATGAACAAAGATAGCATTTATATCATTGGAATCCCACAAGAGAGGACAAAGTGTGGAGCTGAAGAAAGTATTCAAAGGAATCATGGCTGAAAATTGACCAAATTTGGCAAAAGACACAAACCTACAGACTCAAGAAGCTGCGCTAACCTCAAGCAGGAGAAGCCCAAAGAAATCCATACAATGACATATCACAGTTAAATTCCTGAAAACTAAAGACAAAGCAAATATCTTTCTTTTAAGACAGAGTCTCACTTTGTCACCCAGGCTGGGGTGTAGTGGTACAATCAGAGCTCACTGCAGCTTTGAATTCTTGGGGTCAAGCAATCCTCCTGCCTCAGCCTCCCAAGTAGCTGGGACTACAGGTACGAGCCACTACACCTGGCTATTAAAAAAATTTTTCTGGTGTCAGTGGCTCACGCCTGTGACACCAACCCTTTGGGAGGCCGAGATGGGTGGATCACCTGAGGTCAGGAGTTCAAGACCAGCCTGGCCAACATGGTGACAGCCCATCTCTATATAAAAATAAAAAGAAAAAAAAGAAAAAAAAAATTTTTTTCTCACCAGGGATGGTGGCTCACACCTGTACTCCCAGCACTTTGGGAGGCTAAGGATCCCTTGACGTCAGGAGGTCGAGGCCAGCCTGGTCAACACAGTGAAACCGCATCTCTACTAAAGATACAAAAATTAGTCAGGTGTAGTGGTGGGTGCCTGTAATCCCAGCTACTTTGAAGGCTGAGGCAGGAGAATCACTTGACTGGGGAGGTGGAGGTTGCAGCAAGCTGAGATTGTGCCACTGCCCTCCAGCCTGGGCAATACAGAGAGACTCCATTTCAAAAAAGAAAATTTTTTTTTTTTTTAGAGATAGGGTCTCACAATGTTGCTCAGGTTGGTCTTGAACTCCTTGTCTCAAGCAATCCTCCTGCCTCAGCCTTCCAAAGTGCTGGAATTACAGGTGTGAACCACCATGCCTGGCATAGAAAAGATTTTGAAAACAGAAAGAGAACATGAACTCCTTACTTACAAGAAAGAGATCATTCAAATGGCAGTGGATTTCTCATTGGAAACTATGCAGGCCAGAAGGAAGTAGCAGCACATCTTTTTTTTTTTTTTTTGAGATGGAGTCTCGCTCGGTCGCCCAGGCTGGAGTGCAATGGCATGCTCTCTGCTTACCACAATCTCTGCTCACTGCAATCTCCACCTCCCGGGTTCAAGCAATTCTCCTGCCTCGGCCTCCCAGGTGCACGCCACCATACCTGGCTAATTTTTGTATTTTTGTTTTTAGTAGAGACGGGGTTTCACCATGTTGGTCAGGCTGGTCTTGAACCCTGACCTTGTGATCCACCCGCCTCAGCCTCCCAAAGTGCTGGGATTACAGGCGTGAGCCACTTCGCCAGGCTTGGAAGTAGAACATTTTTAAGTACTGAAAAAAAGAACTGCTGACATGGAGTTTTATATCCAGAGGATTCAGGAGGGAAGGGGACATTGAGACATTCTCAGATGAAGGAAAACAAAGACACTTTATAGCCAGTAGACCTATCCTAAGAGAATAACTAAAGGAAGTCCTTGAAATAGAAAAAAAATAAAAGAGGGAACTTTGGAGTATTAGGAAGGAAGAACAAACAATGGAAAGAGTAAATACAACAAGATTTTTCTTTTTCTCCAGAGTTTCAGAAATTACGTTTGTTGCAGTGTCACAGCTCTTTTATAATTTGTCTAGCAGGTTTTCTGGTTCTTCACAAGAACCCCTCCTCAAAAAATTACATTTGTTAATTGAAACAAAAATCTTAACATTGTCTGGTGCAATTCTCAACATATAGAGAGGATACATTTAAGACAATTACATGATAGATGAGGGAGGGAAAGAGACTTAACCATGCTGCCAAACCAACAGACCACCATTTAATTATGGGCAGATAAAGTTGCTTTTTATTTATTTATTTATTTTTGAGACAGAGTCTTGCTCTGTCACCCAGGCTGGAGTGCAGTAGTGCGATCTTGGGTTCAACCTCCACCACCCAGGTTCAAGCGATTCTCCTGCCTCAGCCTCCCGAGTAGCTGGGATTACAGGCGCATGCCCACACTCAGCTGATTTTTGTATTTTTAGTAGAGATGGGGTTTCACCATGTTGGCCAGACTGGTCTCGAACTCCTGACCTGAAGTGATCCGCCTGCCTCCGCCTTCCAAAGTGTTGGAATTACACATTTGAGCCACCGTGCCTGGCCTTATTAAAGTTTCCTTTCAAAATGAAGATATTTTCCTATTCTATACAAATATAATTTGGTATGGTTTTGAAAAAAAAATAGAACAATCCAAAAACTGGTGAAATTATTGTTTCACTCAGAAAATAAAATAATATGATAAACTTTTCATAAATTTTTTTTAAAAGAGGAAAAAACCCAAACAAGCCAGATTCTAAGTCACAGCACTACAGTGTTTTAGATATCACTTAATGTTTATAACAGCCTAAAAGGGCCACAAAGTGATCTTTTCTCCTGTCACTTTCGCTTCTACCTTAGCCACACTCTCCCTATTTTTCTTTCCTTTTTGAGACAGAGTCTCACTCTGTTGCTCAGGCTGGAGTGCAGTGGCACAATCTCCACTCACTGCAACCTTGCCTCCCAGATTCAAGCAATTCTTCCATCTCAGCCTCCTGAGTAGCTGGGACTACAGGTGCACACCATCACGTCCAGCTAATTTTGGTATTTTTAGTAGAGACAAGGTTTCACCATACTGGCCAGGCTCGTCTTGAACTCCTGACTTGGTGATCCACCCACATTGGCCTCCCAAAGTGCTGGGCAAGGTGTGAGCCACTGCGCCCGCCCCTAATTTTTGTATTTGTAGTAGAGATGGGGTTTCACCATGTTGGCCAGGCTGGTCTTGAACTCCATACCTCAAGTGATTTGCCTTCCTCGGTCTCCCAAAGTGCTGGGATTACAGGCATGAGCTACGGCACCTGACCTACTCTCACTATTTTTTAAGCAGAGCAAGCAAGCGCCCCCTCAGGGATTTTGCATTTGCCGCACCCTCCTCCTGGAACGCTCCCCCGAGATCTTCCCCCTCTTAGCACTGGACGAGGACGGTCTGGCCTTTCACTCTAGTCCTGGAATCAGAGGCATGAAAAAGATGAGCTACTCCTCCCTCTTACCCTGAAAGCCCAGGTCCTCCCAGTGGTCTCCCTGGAGGGCGCAGTCGAACTTGGAGCCAGTCAGCTTCTTATAGATGGTCTGGAGGACTCGGCCATGCACTGGGTCTTGGCTATCCAGGCCACCTGCCCCAAAACACACCCACACTTGGCCAGATTGCCCTTCAGGGGAGGACTGGGCGCTTTTCAGAGAATGTGAGATCTGGACTGAGCTCAAGACACCCTGTTCTCAGCTCCCACTCTCACCCACCAACCATGGGACATTCAAGATTCCTGATTTAGCCTCAGCAAGAGGGTCAGCAAACAGTGTCTTGCCTGACCATATATGCAGCAACTGCCCTGTGGGCTCATGTTGCACTCACACTGAGCAATGGTCAGGACCAAGTCCCTTTCTTCCTGAAGGCCCTGGTGGAGCTTTGGAGGCCCGAAGAGGTAGTGTCGGAGGGCGGCAAGCCCAGTCCTTCGAATAGTTGGCTGGATTCTTTTCTGGAGAAGAAGTTGCAGGCAATGGGTAGAGTGCTAGTTCATCTGCCTTAACCAACTTCCCATCAGGCTCAGACCAGGGGCAGTGCTTGCAGAAAGTAATTCCCCTATGTGGCTGGTCTTCGGGCCAGGGAAAGGAGGCAAAAGCTGCGAGGCACCTGTTGAATCGCTAGAGCCAGGCTCTTCCAGCTCCTAGATTTTTTACAAGGTGAAAGAGACATCCCCAAGCCAGGTATTATCAGCCATTATTTGCATTTAGTCCTCTGGGTTTTTCCAGAACTAGCTATTCCACTGACTCCCACAGACTTATACACTCCCAGCTCCCCCAGGCAGTCAGACAAATGCCAGGACAGGTTTCCCAGGAGGTGGGGACTCACTGGAGTTAGATGAATCTGAGAGGTAGCTGGAATCTTTTGGTCACAACCAGCACTTCCTAATGAGGTCATGCTGGCTTCTCATGGCTCTAGGTCCCTACTGCAGGCCTTAGAATATTCTGATTTAGGTAGCTTTTGGCTCCCTGTGTCCTATAAAAAAAACCTGGTTTCTATCTTTTTAGTCTCTCTCCCTTAAGCCACGTTTTAGGTTGAAGACCTGAAATCACATTTCTCTAAACATATTACTTGTCACTCAGTATGTCCCAGAAAGCTCCCCAGCCTTTTTTCTTTTTTATAGAGACAGGGTCTCACTCTGTTGCCCAGGTGTGATCATAGCTTATTGCAGCCTTGAACTCCTGGGTTCAAGTGATCCCCTTACCTCAGCCTCCTCTGTAAGTGCTGGTATTACAGGTGTGAGCCACTATGCCCAGCCTCCACCCCACCCCCAGCATTTATTCCCCCAAATATTCCTTCTTTTTCCAACTTATATCATTCTTAAATTCCTAAATACCTTCTGGTTCCTTGAGGAAATGGAAGACTTTTCTGGCCATGAATTACTCAGCTCCCTGAACAGTTTGCCTTTCCTCTGCAAGGAGCTACCTAGTACTTGATTCTAGATGTCCCTATCCCTAAAAGGGAAGAGTAGAGAAACAGCTATACAGGCCCTGAATGACAGGGCCACAGGAGCTCTAAGGGCATAGTCCCACAAAAGCTACCAAGGCCCCACATGAAGCATGGGTCCTAGGCTACCCACGATCCTGGGCACCAAGATCTTAGGGGAGATAGAGCCCTCAGCTGGAGGCTTCCATCTTGCTTGCCCAGTGCCCTATCCTGGTGGGATAGAAGCTTGGCTCCTAAGGAAAAGACAGTTTGCTTGAGACCCCAAACCCCACTATCATCATACCTTGAAGGAGGAAAGGTCCATAGTCTGGAAGTGCTGCAGGGCCTCAGTGAAGGAGATTAGCTGCCCAGGCTGTTCTGAGTTGGCCAGGCTCCCTGTGGCAAAAGGGAAGGCATGCTAGGATTTATAGGAATCATTCTATGGGAAAACATTTACTGAGGGCCTCTCAGTTGACACCTCCAAGCCAAGCACTGGCTTCCAGTTGAACATCAGACACCTATAGCTACAATCTTCTTTCAAAAGGCTGGCATTATCTACAAGGCTGACTCTTTTTGGACTAGGCTATTCAGTCTTGCTAGGCCAACCTCTGTGATAGGTATGGGATGGATCTGTCCCACAAGGAGATCCCTAAATTCTCTCATCTGTGATGAGGCAAGTCACTGCCTGGGGTGGGTACCCACATAAGAGCACACAACCAGTTTGTTTAGGGGCCTTTCCTAATTTCCACTCTTCCCTTCTCACACCCTGTATAGGAACCCCCAACCACACACCTCTGTTATAGCCCATAGGGAATTAACTGATCAGTTAGCAACATAGGTGATGGCTGATACTATTCACTGGGCTCCAGGAGCTCAAGAGAGGCTCAGGCTAGGTATAGGTCCTAGTTCTATCCTCCTGTAGCTTCATCCAAACCTCTTAGAAAGAAACAGGAGACAATTCAGCTCCCATCCCCAGGGACTTCCTTGTGCAGTAAACAACCTAAGCAGCCTTACACAGGGGCCCTGTCTCCATCCTCCTGCCCAACCTCACCAGTCTTTAGAAGCTGCCCTAACCAAGGTCAACCCTGCCTTCTCTCAGAGTTGGGTGGAAGATGGACAGAGATGGTAGCCCTTTCTCCATGGCCTTCACTCTGGTTTCCTCCAGAGGTAGGATGTCATCATCTTAGGATTTGAAAGAGATTGTAACCTATGTTATATAGTTAAAATGAGCACTCTCAATAATTCTATCTCCTAGTACCAGAGTCACAGAAACATTTGCCACATGTGTGGATGGTGCCTTTGCTGGCAGAGGGGCTATGGGGAGACAGCAGCATTCCTGCAGTTACCTGTCTCCGGCTGGATGGTGTCCACAGCTTCCCATTCTTCTTGGGCTCTGACCACCTCTGTACTCACAACTGCAATAGTGAGAAAAGGAGACCCTCTGAGATTTAGGTATGCATGGGCCTCTACTGCAGACCTCATCCTTGTCTGTGTACCTTGAGCCTTTTTTTTTTTAAGAGACGGGGTCTCACTATGTTGCCCAGGTTGGAGTTCAATGGCTGTTCACAGGCATGAGCTCACCATTGATCAGCACAGGACTTTTGAACTGCTCCATTTCTGACCTGGGCCAGTTCACCCTTCCTTAGGCAATCTGGTGGTCCCCCACTCCTGGAGGTCCCCGTATTGATGGCATAGCACCACTCAATTGGCATAGCATACCACAGCCCAGAACTCCTGGACTCAAGCGATCCTCTTGCCTCAGCCTCCTACACTACCACATCTGGCTGCCTTGGGTCTTAACACTCTCTGATCCTCTCCTCATAGGCTTGCCAGAGTGAGCTTTTGAAAAAATGTGACATCACCCACCTACTCAAAACCCTCCAGGGATTCTTCATAGTCCTCAAGAAAAAAACCCACACTCTACAGCACAGTGTCCACATAACTTCACAATCTACAGATGGTTCCCCTACTTGTTAACAGCTCCACTTACAATTGTTTGACTTTTTGATGGATTTATCAGGGTATTACATAATTTTTCTTTTATTTTTGTTTTGAATTTTTTGTTTTTTTAAAGACTTGTAAGGTGAAGCAGTGGGAGTGGAGAAGGAACAAAGAAATCTGTAACTGGTTGTGATCAATTCATTGTAAACCTCACTCTACTGGGACCAGCCTTAAATGCACTTTCGTTTTTGTTTTTTGTTTGTTTGTTTTTTAGTTTTGCCTAATAAAGCAGCACTTTTGACTTATATTTTTTACTTCCAATGGGTTTATTGGGATTGAAGTTCATTATAACTCAAGGAACATTTGTAGATCCTTCTTACCTCTCTAGCTTTGCCCCAGGGCCATCCAGAACTACCTGAACTTCCTCTACGCGCTCTGCCCTCTCCCACCTTCGGTGCCTTTTCACAGACTGCTCTCCCTCTGCTGGAATCAACTCCAGGTACTGCCACCTTCAGTTCCAACCCCTCCTGGCGCAGCTCCTTCTCATTCTTCAGTGAGCTCTGACACTATCCTTGCCTGGATGCCTTTCTTGACCTCATCGGTCTGGATGAGGAGCCACTGTTCTGTGAGACCCTGACAACCAGTGCTTATCACAGCGTAGTTATTGTTTCTCCTACTCCACAGTGAGCTAGGTGAGGGCAGGTTTTCCAGAGCCTAGCAGAGCTTGACACATGATAGGTGCTCAACAAATATTTGATGGATGAATGGATGGATGAATGAAGGAATGAATGAAAGCACAATACAAGGTAAAGAAAGAAAGAAAAAGCAAGCAAGCAAGCAAGCAAGCAAGCACAATACAAGGGAGAGAAAAAAAGCAGAAGGATGGGCTTTCTAGAGTCTCCACCCAGTCCTTTTCTCCAAACCAGACCTGTCATTCTCTGTCTCAAACTGCTAGTGGCATCTTCTGTTGCTGACTTTTCCAGGTTGCTACAGAGAACATCAACAATGTGAAGGATGGAGAGACTCTAGTTTAATATCAAAAATATGATCTCTCCAGCCTCAGTAGTAAAGTAGGTTAGGACAGCTCTTCTCTGCCTCACAATCTTGGCTGAGAACATCATATGACGATAAACTGTTGGAAGACTATACCTGCAGATTAAATAAAATGCTATCAGATACTAATGGATAATGAGGAAGATAAAGTGGCTGGGAAGCAGTAGAGTTGCTGAAAGCACACTTGAGAGTCAAACTACATGTGAATGCTTTATCTCTACCACTTACTAGCTATATGCCATCTGTAACCCCTCATGGGGCTGTTGTGAGGATGAGGTAATTCTTCTATTTCCTAGGAGGGCACATGGCCCACAGGTAAGCTATTATTATAAACACAGTTGTGGGCTCAGGTCCAGCAGGGCAATGGACAGTGGCAGCAGGTGAGATGGGTCTCCAGGGTCCTAAATGTCTGGACCTCTAGAAAATTCCATCTCACCAGCTCCAGTCTGGAGTAGCAGACACTAAGCCTTGGAGTTTCTAACACAACTTTAACAGAATATCGGACCTTAGATGATCAAATAAAACTCGCTTTCAGCATAGGAGCTGAAAAGGAGGGACAAAGTGGCTGAACAAAAAGGGAAGAGTAGGCTGGGCATGGTGGCTAATGTCTGTAATCCCAGCACTGTGAGACGCTGAGGTGGACAGATCACCTAAGGTCAGGAGTTCAAGACCAGCCTGGCCAATGTGGTAAAACCCTGTCTCTACTAAAAATACAAAAAAAAAAAAAAAAATCAGCTGCGGGTGGTGGCAGGCACCTGTAATCCAAGCTACTTGGGAGGCTGAGGCAGGAGAGTCACTTGAACCCAAGAGGCAGAGGTTGCAGTGAGCTGAAATTGTACAACTGCACTCCTGCACTCTAGCCTGGGAGACAAGAGTGAGATTTGGTCTCAAAAAAAAAAAGAGCAGGTGGCGGGGTTTGGGGGGTTGCTGGGGAGGGGAGAGAACAGCAGAAAGCAATGCTTATTATGAAGCTGAACAGGATCCTTCACCTTCTCAACTTCATGCAGTTTTACTGATTTATTGATTCTTCACCTGTTAGAGCCTTATCTACCAGTAATTTAACTAATCCCTCCCCAACCCTACACACACTCGCCTGTAAACAGCTTGATAAAGTCTGTGAGCCAAGAGCAGCAACCACAGCAGCAAGTGGGTGGGAATATGCTGTCCAAACAGGTTAGTTAACAAGGTTTTCACCAGCAATAGCAAGCTGGTGCTTAAAAACTCAAGACAAATGTTAAAACCATGTTTTCTCTTGGAATCAGGCAAATGCCTCCTACCTGTGACATAAATACTGTTTTCCCCTGACCAACAGAAGAACATGGGGACAAAGGACAAATATTTAGGATAATTAATGCAGCTCACATTAATTCAGCTCTTTATCTTTTTTTCTTTTTGTAATTGCCTCCTTTATTTCAACTCTCTTCTACTTTCTCATTTAGTCAAAAGCACTACCAACTGAGTCAGCATATTAAGTAATTCTTTTCAACATTTTTATTTATTTATTTATTTATTTTGAGAAGGAATCTCCCACTGTTGCCCAGTTCGGAGTGTAGTGACACCATCTCAGTTCACTACAACTTCCACTTCGTGGGTTCAAGCAATTCTCCTGCCTCAGCCTCCTGAGTAGCTTGGATTATAGGTAGGTGCTACCACACCTGGATAATTTTTTTTTTTTTTTGCAGGGGGAGTCATCTTTGACTAAATTTTTAAATTTTTAGTAGAGACAGGGTTTCACCATGTTGGTCGGGCTGGTCTTGAACTTCTGACCTGGTGATCCATCCACCTCGGCATCCCAAAATGCTGGGATTACAGGCGTGAGCCACTGTGCCCAGCCTACATTCATTTTTTACTTTATGTTTTTTAGTTATCCAGGGCTATAGGCCCATGTCACCATGCATATAATCCCAGCATTCTGAGAGGCCAAGATGAGAGGACATTTGAGCCAAGAGTTTCAGAGCAGCCTGGGCAACATAACGAGACTGTCACTATATAAAATTATCTTTTTTATCTTTTTTTCTTTCTTTTTGAGTGTCTTGCATTGGAATCCACATAAAATTTAAAAAAATTAGCTATGCATGGTAGTGCACATGGTAGTCCCAACTGCTCAGGAGGCTCCAGTGAGAGGATTTCTGGAGCCCAGGAGTTTAAGGCTGGAGTGAACTATAATCACATCACTTCAGCCTGGACAACAAAGCGAGACCCTGTCTCTAAAATACATATATATATATGCATTTAAAGTAAAACTAATTAATGTAGCAGTGCTGGGTTTCTCACCATATAGTAAAGACAAAGTTCCATTAAAAGAAACTTTATAAATGTCCAAATGATGTTCATATATTAGAATATTTTTTAGCTATGCATAGAAGCTCCCATACTTACATTCCCAGATAATCAGGAGACTAAGGTGAGGATCAGCCTGAGCAATACAGCAAGAACCTATCTCTTAAAAAAACGAAACAAAACAGGCCAGGTGTGGTGGCTCATGCCTGTAATCCAAGCACTTTGGAGGCCAAGGCGGGAGGATCACCTGAGGTCGGGAGTTCAAGACCAGCCTGACCAACATGGTGAAACCCCATCTTTAAGAAAAAAAATTTTTTTTTAATTTTAAAAAGTAAAAAGAGAGAGAAAAAGAAAAAGAAAAAAACAAAACAAAAAAAGCAACTAAGGCCTGGTGGTACACAGCTACTCAGAAGGCTGAGGTAGGAAGACTGCTTAAACCCATAAATTCTATGATTGCACCAATGCACTTCAGCCTGGGGGACAGAGCAAGACCCTGTCTCAAAAAAAAAAAAAAAAGAGTATTTTCTGGGTGCAGTGGCTCACACCTGTAATCTCAGCACATTGGGAGGCTGAGGCGGGCGGATCACGAGGTTAGGAGCTCCGGATCATCTGGCGGACATGGTGAAAACTTGTCTCTATTGAAATGCAAAAAATTAGCCAGGTGTGGTGTTGCACGCCTGTAGTCCTAGCTACTTAGGAGGCTGAGGAAGGGGAATTGCTTGAACCCAGGCATCAGAGGTTGCAGTGAGCCGAGATCACACCACTGCACTCCAGCTTGGTGACAGAGCAAGACTCCATTAAAAAAAAAAAAAAAAAGAGTATTTTTTAAAAAGTTCATTATTTCTAGTCACTCACACATGTAATCCCAGCACTTTGGGAGGCCAAGATAGGTGGCTCACTTGATGCCAGGACTTTGAGACCAGCCTGGCCAACATGGTGTAACCCTGTCTCTGCTAAAAATACAAACTTAGCTAGGTATGGTGATACACACCTGTAATCCCAGCTAGTTGGGAGCCTGAGGCAGAAGAATCACTTGAACCCAGGAGGTGGAGGTTGCAGTGAGCTGAGATCATGCCACTGAACTCCATCCTGGGTGACAGAGTGAGACTCTGTCTCAAAAAAAAAAAGCCACCACTCCTGGTTAATTTTTGTATTTTTTTTCAGTAGACAAAGTTTCACCATGTTGGCCAATTGAACTCTTGACCTCAACTGATCTGCCTGCTTCGGCCTCCTAAAGTTTTGTTTTTTTTTTTTCTCTTGGGATGGAATCTCACTCTGTTGCCCAGGCTGGAGTGCAGTGGCATGATCTCAGCTCACTGCAACCTCCACCTCCTGAGTTCAAGCGATTCTCCTGCCTCAGCCTCCAGAGTAGCTATGACTACAGGTGCCCACCACCACGCCCAGCTAATTTTTATATTTTTTTTAGTAGAGATGAGGTTTCAACATGTTGGCCAGACTGGTCTCAAACTCCTGACCTCAAGTGATCCGCCTGCCTCAGCCTCCCAAAGTGCTGGAATTACAGGTGTGAGCCACTACACCCAGCTGACAGATTACATTTTCAGTGTGTAGTTACTCAAGCATGGTTGTGGAGTGGGGGAGTAGGCACTGTGTGGGATTTAAACATAACAATATATAACAATGAGCACTCACTATGATTTATATTTTTTATAAGTAGTTTATCTACATTACCTCATTTAGTCCTCACAGAATTTCCATCATATGGGTTCTGATATAATCCCTGCTTTATAGATGAGGAAAGCGAGGGTTAGAAAAGTAACTTGCTCAAGGTCAAGTAGTGGGTGGGTAACAGAGCCAGTATTTGAACTAGAGATATCTGACTCCAGAAGTGTGCTTCTGAATTAGTGAGTATACCTTTTTTTTTTTTTTTAAATGAGACAGAGTCTTACTCCATCACCCATGCTGGAATGCAGTGGCACAATCTCAGCTCACTGCAGCCTCCACCTCTGGGTTCATGTGATTCTTGTGCCTCAGCTCCAGAGTAGCTGGAATTACAGGTGCACACCACTACACCTAGCTATTTTTTTTTTTATTTTTAGTAGAGATGGGTGATATAGTTTGGCTCTGTGTCCCCACTCAAATCTCATCTTGTAACTCCTATAATTCCCATATATTGTGGGAGGGACCTGATAGAACATAATTGAATCATGGGTCTTTCCTGTGCTGTTCTTATGATAGTAAATAAGTCTCATGAAATCTGATGGTTTTAAAAATAGGCATTTCCCTACACAAGTTCTCTCTTTGCCTGTTGCCATCCATGTAAGATGTGACTTGCTCTTCCTTGCCTCTTGCCATAGTTGTGAGGCCTCCCCAGGCATCTGAAACTGTAAGTTCATTAAACCTCTTTTTTCCCAGTCCCAGGTATGTCTTTATCAACAGCATGAAAATGCACTAATACAATGGGGTTTCACCATGTTGGCCAGGCTGGAGTGTACCTTTCTCTGTAATCACGTGGCAAGTGGAGTGAGCTTTAAATATAATATGGGGAAGCTCCTTGTAAAGCAGATAAAGTAGGACATTCAAAGTTTTTTCCCATTTGGGGTCTCATTTTCATGACATCCCTTTGAGGATAAGGGAAATACTAGTATTAGAGATCATATGGCTTGCCCAGAGGCACACAGTAAACCACTAGCAGAGGAAGATCAGAACTCAGGTCTTTTGATTCCTAATTCAGTGTTGTTTCTAATTTTCCCCCAAGGAATGATAAATCTACAAAATTCTGAAAGACAAGTAGTGAGAGAAATTCAAATGATTAACAGTAGATCCATGGGAAGGTCTGACTTGGGTCCCATCCAGACTCCAAGGGCCCTGAAGGGAATCTTACCACGTGGCTTCCATCCATTAGCTTCTGTGGTCAGAGCCTGGATAATGCCATGGTTCTTCAACTCTGAGATCTGTAGGGGTAGCTGACCTTTAGGGTGAGGATGGAATCCACATACCCCCCATATACACAAACGCTTCCCATCCACTGTACTGAAGGCCAATCCCCTTACCCACATATACACAAACAGTTCCCACCCATGTACTGAATGTCCTTGACACTGGAGGTCAAAAGGATCTATGGTACCCTGATGGGTTGACTGAAGTCAATTTTTTTACTTTTTATTTATTTTTTGAGATGCTCTGAAAATTTTTAATTTTTTAACTTTTTAGTTATTTATAGTTTGAGACTCTCTGAAAACAGAGAGTCTTGCTCTACTGCCCAGGCTGGAGTGCAGTGGCCCAATCTTGGCTCACTGCAACCTCCACCTCCTGACACAAGTGATCTCCCATCTCAGCCTCCTGAGTAGCTGAGACTACAGGTGTGCACCACCACACCCAGCTATTTTCATATTTTTAGTAAAGACAGGGTTTCACTATGTTGGCCAGGCTGGTCTTGAACTCCTGACCTCAAGTGATCCTGATGCCTAAGCCTCCCAAAGTGCTGAGATTACAGGCATGAGCCAACATGCCTAGCCTTGAAGTCAATTTTAAATTGAGGTATCTGGAAAACTTCAGCTATGATATTGAAGTTGGGTGATGTTGGGGACAAGTGTACATCCACCTTGAATGTAAACAAACAAAAATTCATACACTCATTTCAGACTATGGTGTGTCTTTGGTATTCCCTCTGCATTTTATAGCCTGCTTCATTACAGCAATTGTCTTACTAAACAGAAGTTGTTTTGCATGTTTGTATCCCATATACCCTCCCCTCAAGTGTGAGCTCCTGAAAGCTAAGGTCTAAGCTGCCCTTGTGTCCCAGTGCCTAGCATAGTTCTGGCACCACACAGTAGCACACAACAAAAGCACAAAAGCCCTGGTAGAAGGTACGCAGGTGTGGGTGATACTTACAGGGATTCCTCTGAAAGCCAGAAGAACACTCTTGTCCTTGTCATATGATGCAGAATACTCAATAGACACTTGTTCACCCTGTAAAACAATTAAGGGTCAATCTCCCAGGCACATATTAATTCCCCAAAGATAATAGTTTAAATGTTACAACTTTTTTAAGTTCAGGGGAGCATATGCAGGTTTGTTACAAAGGTGAACTTGTGTCACAGGGGTTTGTTATACACGTTATTTCATCAGCTAGGTATTAGGCCTACTACCCATTAGTTATTTTTCCTGATCCTCTCTCTCTTCCCACCCTGCACCCTCCAACAGGCCCCACTGTGTGTTGTTTCCTTCTATGTGTCCAGGTGTTCTCATCATTTAGCTTCCACTTATAAATGAGGACATGTGATATTTGGACTTCTGTTCTTAGTTTGCTAAAGATAATGGCCTTCACTTCCATCCATGTCCCTGCAAAGGTAAATGTTGCACCTTTTCTCAGTACCACACACAAAAAAAAGGATGAATTCCAGAGATGTCAACTATAATGAATACTGTAAAGGAAAACTTCTGTTTAATCAGGTCCTAAGAAAAACTGCAAAAAAGCTTAGTTAATGTTATCTCAAAAATTTTATACCGATTTCCTGGCTTTTTAAAGGTCTAAGCATTCTGAATAAGTGAAGTTTAGTGAAGCAGTTTCCTATGGCCTTTCTGTACAGCCAAACCTATCCCCTGACAGAGATTAAAAAAAAAGACCAAAATACTCGACCAATTGTTTGTAACTCATTTCACAGATACAGAGCTAATTTTCCAATGTGTTTAAAATCCCAAAAATCACCAGGTCAGGTGGTTCACAGCTAAAATCCCAGCACTTTGGGAAGCTGAGGCAGGAGGATTGCTTAAGCCCAGGAGTTCAAGACCAGCCTGAGCAACATGGGAAGACCCTGCCTCTACTGTTAAAAAAAAAAAAAAAATCATTAAGAAAAAAAAGAAAAACCAGCTGAGCACAGTGGCTCACACCTGTAATCCCAGCACTTTGGAAGACCAATGCAGGTGGATGTCTGGAGTTTGAGACCAGCCTGGCCAACATGGTGAAACCCCATCTGTACTAAAAAATATAAAAATTAGCTGGGTGTAGTGGTGCATGCTTATAATCCCAGCTTCTCGGGTGGCTGAGGCACGAGAATCACTTCAACCTGGGAGGTGGAAATTGCAGTGAGTCAAGACTACGCCCACTGCACTCCAGCCTGGGCAACAGAGTGAGACTGTTTCAAAAATAAACAAATAAATAACCCAACCCACTGGAGACATTAGACAAAGGATATAGATGGTTTACACAAAACAAAACCCAAATGGTATTTTTGTTTGTTCCTTTGTTTTTTTCAGACAGAGTCTCGCTCTGTTGCCCAGCCTGGGGTGTAGTGGCAAGATCATGGCTCACTCACCTTCTTGGCTCAAGCGATTCTCCCACCTCAGCCTTCCAAGTAGCTGGAACCACAGGTGCACACCACCATGCCCATGTAGCCATGGGGTCTACATATGGCTGCCCAGGCTGGTCTCAAATTCCTGGGTTCAAGCAATCCTCCTACCTTGGCCTCCTAAAGTGCTGGGATTTCAGAAATGAGCCATCATGCACAATCACAAATTGTTTTTTTTTTTTTTCTTTTTGAGACAGTCTTGCTCTGTTGCCAGGCACCAGGCTGGAGTGCAGTGGTGCAATCTCGGCTCACTGCAACCTCCACCTCCCAGGTTCAAGAATTCTCCTGCCTCAGCCTACCGAGTAGCTGGGACTACAGGCATTCACTACCACGCCCAGCTAATTTTTGTATTTCAGTAGAGACAGGGTTTCACCATGTTGGCCAGGATGGTCTCGATCTCCCGACCTTGTTATCCTCCCGCCTCGGCCTCCCAAAGTGCTGGGATTACAGGCGTGAGTCACCGTGCCTGGCCCACAAAATGGTTTTAAACATATGAACAAATGCTCAACCTCACTCGTTAAAAAAAAATAAAAAGTCGGCCTGGCACTGTGGCTCATGCCTATAATCCCAGCACTTTGGGAGGCTGAGGTGGGTGGATCAACTGAGGTCAGGAGTTCAAGAACACCTGGCCAATACAGTGAAACCCCACCTCTACTAATTAGCCAGGCATGGCGGTGCATGCCTGTAATCCCAGATACTTGGGAGGCTGAGGCAGGAGAACTGCTTGAGTCTGGGAGGCAGTGGTTTAAACTGAGACTATCCCACTGCACTCCAGCCTGGGCAACAGAGCAAGACTCCATATCAAAAAAAAAAAAAAAGGCTGATAACATGTACATTGGCTAACACACTGCTGAGTAAACTTACCACCTCTACAGCTTGACAGTACCTAATCATGTATATTTTGTATATGTGAGGCCTGATACTGCATTCTAGTAATTTATCTAACAGATATATTCATCCATGTGGAAAATGACATGTTTACATTTACAGTGTGATTCATTGTCACACTGTTTATAATAGTAAAAGGCTAGAAAAACCTAAATGTTCACTAATAGGCTGATTACTTAAATAAAAGCACGTTCACCCAGTGAGATACTATATAGTCATAAAGACAAATGAGAAGGTGTTTTACAGGCATATGGGACAATCTTTATGATGTATTAAGTGAAAAAGCAAAGGACAGAGTCTATACACTATTTTACCATTTTATTTTTTTAAAGTACATAAGCACATTTGCTTGTCTCTGTAGAGACCATTTTCAGAGTTATACCCAAGGAAGCAGTAGCTTTGTCTCCAGCAGAAAAACTGGGGGACAGGGTGGAAGGCAGTTTCTTCCCAATATATATATATCCTTCTGCACTTTTTGGATTTTGAATCATGTGAATGTATTATGTCAAGGCCCTGGAATCCCAGATCATCTGTTACTCTAATCCTTCTGCTTTTTTCCCTCTTCCAACTAATGCTCGTTAAAAACAGCTTTCATTTCTTCACTTTCCAGATGCAAGAATGGAGGCCGAACACTCCACAGGGGCCCAAACTTCCTGGTAATGGACCTCAAGATGCCAAGCATTATTATTTCCCACTGTAATCCAATGGACACACCTGCTGCAGTTCCTCTCCTTATTTCCATCCCCCGATTCATGTAGTTTTCCTCCAGAATATACCTCCACCTTTGTCTCTGATCAAGATCAGTTCCACCTACTCAAGACAACCTACCTTATTAGCTGGGGCTACAATGCTGTCTCATGCCTCTAAGTCCAATAGCCCTTGTATGCAGAACAAGTTCCTCTGCAAAAGGCCTGTATAAGGACCTTCTCTCATATTTCTTTTTTCTTTTGAGATTAAGTCTCACTCTGTCACCCAGGCTGGAGTGCAGTGCTGTAATCTCAGCTCATTGCAACCTCCACCTCCTGGGTTCAAGCAATTCATCTGCCTTAGCTTCTGGAGTAGCTGAGATTACAGGTGCCTGCCACCACACCCAACTAATTTTGTATTTTTAGTAAAGACAGGGTTTCATCATGTTAGCTAGGCTGGTCTTGAACTCCCAACCTCAGGTGATCTGCCCACCTCGGCCTCCCAAAGTGCTGGGATTACAGGCATGAGCCACCACGCCTGGCCTCTTATATTTCTTTTATATGTTTCACATCCACTGGTACAGTACTAAGCATAAAATATTTGTCTCAAATTTTTGTTGAAATTTTCTCTCTAAAATATTTGGCAATTCATTGTGCTGAACAACTTCCTGCAGGGGTCTGTGTACCTGAGATTCACTTCATCCTTCCTTTCCTTCTCCATTTCAGTTCCCTCCAGTGTCCAAAGACTTCCTTCTTTGGAACAGTTCACATCTTACTACAATGAAGAAAATCCTTCCGGAGACCCAAAGAAAAGGCTTTGTCCCAGTCGGGCCACTGAATCCCATAGCCTCCAGTGGGCAAGGTAGTGTGTGAAAGGTAAGGCATGTAGGGTTACCTGCCTGGCTCATACAAAGACCTATCACATTGAACCGAGTCCTGAGAGTGATCAGGCCAAAGCAGGCATTTTACAGGGAAGAGGCTAGCAAGGTAAATGATCCAAATTCATGAAATACAGATTTCTTGGGTGATTCCTCATTGAAATTCTCTCCACTACCCAAGCAAAAAGAAAAAAATCTCATAACTCACTTAGAAAACAAGCTATCAGGAAAAGCAACTGACCCTGAGGTGAATCGAAACTCCTTCTTATAGAACAAAGAGAACTATAATGAGGGTTTCTAAAATTTTCCAAAGCCTCACATTCTCTTAATGTATTCTTACTATACTTAATGATGTATCTCAAACCAACACCATCTTTCCCAAGTAAGAACGCATGCTTACCTGTCCATCTCTTAATTCTTCCTCATTATGGAAAGAGCAAGATTTTTCATTCATGACTCAAAATCATTTGTTTGTGTGAGCTTTGTCCCAGAAAGGATTTTAATAAGGACTGCGATCAGAAGCTATGTGGAGAGTCAGAGATCCAGCTGCTCTACCTTTGCCTTCCTTCTTGGCAGTCACTCAGACCAAGAGTAAGAAAATAGTCCCTTTGTGCCATCCTGAGTGTGTAGGAGGTTTCTGTGAGTATTGAGAGTAGTAGTCCCCTGAGGTCTCTGAAGCCTCAGCTCTGCCCAAAAGAAAAACTGAAAAAGAAAACTGGTTTCATCATTCAGTTATGCCTGTGGACAAAATTTAAGCAGCTATGAATTTATTCTGAATGAACAAGTTGTCTCAGCCAAATACTCTTGCTACCCATGCCACAGGATGGAAAAAAGGGGATCACATAGGGGACTGTAGGCTGGATTCTGTGTCCAAAAGGCAGCGGCACCACTAGAAGGGATGGAGTCTGTTTCTGACAATGGAGTTATTGGGATCTGGGCCAGCTTATCAAAGGGGTGAGGCTAAAGGTGGCACTTCGGTGGGTGGTCTTAGATGAAGTGCTCAGGCTTTGTTTAGGCCTCAGACACACGTTGGGTCTGGGGCTTATAATACTAGACTTGGTTATGATGGTAGAAATTCAAAATGCAACACAATGTTCTAACCTTTCTCAGTTATCACCAATACTGTACATGTGGCAGCTGCCTAGACAGTTTGGGGAACTCTAATTCTGTTGTTTTTTTTGGAGATGGAGTCTTGCTCTGTTGCCCAGGCTGGAGTGCAGTGGCATGATCTTGGCTCACTGCAATCTCCGCCTCCTGGGTTCAAGTAATTCTCTTGCCTCAGTCTCCTGAGTAGCTGGGATTACAGGCACGTACCACCATGCCAAGTTAATTTTTTTATTGTATTTTTAGTAGAGATGGGGTTTCACCATGTTGGCCAGAATGGTCTCAATCTTCTGACCTTGGCCTCCCAAAGTGCTGGGATTATGGGCATGAGCCACAGCCAACTCTAAGTCTTTCATCTGACATTGCTTGCCTCAGGAAAAGGGCTGGACAAGGCTTGTACCTCATCATGGGGGAACTGGACATCCTGGATGTCTGTCACATCAAAAATTGCACTTAAGTGGGCAGATGGCCCACATACAACTGACAATCATAGTTCACAGGCTTGGGTGACCAAAGAAAGAGGGTGGCTTCTCTGAGGTCAGCCCTCCACTGTGGTAATAATCTTGATTCCTTAAGAACTGGCTGCTGGTAACAAGCTGGAATCTCTGTAAGAATGCTTTGATTGTTAACACTGAGAGGAAGAATACCTCCCGGCTCTTGGTCTGGACATGTGGCTCACTGTAATCCTGAGGGCAGGGTAGTCAGTGCCCCCTTAGTCTTGGCACCTCAGGAACTAAACTGCTCTCATTATGGCCTGTGGGGCCTCAGCATCTGCCCCCACCTTTTCTTTTCCTCCACCATGGCCTCCATGGCAGTCTCTGACAAAACACACATTGGCCAACCTTGGCAAGGTGACAGGCAGGTATGGTAATAGCAATCTCAGGATGGCTTTTCTGTTGCTGTGTAGGAAATGAACCAAGTAGCATAGAAGCATGACCTGCTTTCCACACCTGGCTGGAGCACTGCTGGGCCTTCAGTAGAGCCAGTTACTATCTGTATCAGAGAAGAAAAGAGCAACAACTCTGTAAAACAAGCAAGTATTCAAAGGCAAGCTCCTGATAGTTGGACCCAAGGAAATGGCCTTCCTATAAAATGGATCCTTCTCAAATTAAGTATTCATTATGCACTTACTTTAGGCAAGGAAGGCTTAGGATTCTTCAACTGTTCGCTGGAGCTTAGACTCTCTGCATAGGAATTTAAATTAGATCGGCCCTTAGCTGATCACTTCACCAGGCTTGTCCCTGGGAGGCTCCCTGTCCCCCAGGTTCCTCACAGATGAGGTGTGATTGGGGACCCGCCACGGACGACCCCATCCCAGGCGGGCGCCCAGGACAAAACTATGGGCCACTTTGAGGGGAACAGAGCCAGACGCTCACCGGCTGTGATGCGCAGATAACAGAGATCTCACTTCATGAAAACAGACGGGCTGTGCGGACTTCGGACAGAAACTTTCGCATTGCTTGGAGGCGTAAGAGAAGGAAAGCAATTTAACATCTCAGGACAGCGAGTCCAGGGCAGAGCCAGAACCAGAACCCTGGTCTCCTGTCTCCCAGTCGTGATTCTCTCTCAGTCCTACAACTTTCGGACTTGTCTCGCCCCATAGGGATCATGTCCACCCGATCTTCTCCCTCCCTCCTCAGGTCGGCTGCTAGTCCGACGCGTTCCTACCGTTAACTGAGCTTTCCAGACTGGGATCCCGCAGCCTCTGCTGGGCCTCATCCGCTCATGCGCACAGCCTGTCCCCTGTGATCTCCCCTGGCCCCAAGAACTACATTTCTCAGTAGGCAATGGCAACACCCTGCTGCAAAATAAGTACGGAGAGCCGAAAGGGTCAATCGGCGCCGGAGAGTTGGCTCCTCGCTGGCTGGCTAATCAGTGCTCAAAGCTGCCTCCGCCTCCTGACTGGAAAGCGAACTAGCTGGGGCGGAGCCACAGTCCTAGATAGAGGCTGAGCGCAGACGCAGCTGGCCCATTTCCGCGATTCGACGCCTGCGGTATGTGGCTTCTGCTGGTGCTGCTCCTGGCCGTGCTGCTGCTGGCCGGACTCTGCAAAGTTTACTTGGGACTGTTCCTTGGCAGCTCCCCGAATCCCTTCTTCGAGGATGTCAAACGGCCACCAGCACCCCTGGTGACTGACAAGGAGGCCAGGACGAAAGTTCTCAAACAAGGTAGCGCGAGGTACCCTGGGGTCCGGGGGTGTGCTTCAGATATTCTCATAGATTTGCGTTCTCATTTTGACAAGGCAGCCGCTGCCAGACCTGGGCCTCAGTTTCCCCATATGTAAAGTACTAGGAGGGCTTCCTTGCAGTGGAGAAGCCCCGCTTTAGTGTCCGACACTGTCGGTAGCCTTTGCCCTAGCAGGCAGGCCCCGGAATAGTAATAGTTGTTCCAAGGGCGCAGGCACTGTCTTAGGTGTGCAAAGTCTTGGCACCATCCCCCACCCCCGCCACTTGTAATCTCCGAGGCTCACGGAACAGATAAGAGACCTTTCCTCCACTTGGTTCCAGGACCTTAACTTTTTCGCCTACCCTCCCATGCGAGCTCAGGGGTGTGGGGGAGCAGCGCAGAAATGTGTCCCAAGCTGCATAGGAAATTGCATTTTGCCTGTCAGCTGTTTTTTTTTTTTGAGACGGAGTTTCGCTCTTGTTACCCAGGCTGGAGTGCGATGGTGCGATCTCGGCTCACCGCAACCTCCGCCTCCTGGGTTCAGGCAATTCTCCTGCCTCAGCCTCCTGAGTAGCTGGGATTACAGGCACGCGCCACCGTGCCCAGCTAATTTTTTGTATTTTTAGTAGAGACGGGGTTTCACCGTATTGACCAGGATGGTCTCGATCTCTTGACCTCGTGATCCACCCGCCTCGGCCTCCCAAAGTGCTGGGATTACAGGCTTGAGCCACCGTGCCCGGCCCCTGTCAGCTGTTTTAACAGGCTTTGTGTGGTCCCAACTCATAGGATTGAACGCTAGTTCTGAAACTTTGGCAGAGGTTCAACAGAGTGCCTCAGGCTCAGCCTGCTCTCCACTCTCCTCTTTAAAACATATTTTGTGGTTGCTTCCAGGGCTTAAAGAGTCCTGCTGCTTTAAAAAAAACAATGGATCGCCTGATTGATCTACAGAGCCCCCTTCACTTGTAAATTTTAGAATTCTGCGTGTCTTGCTCCACAGATGGAGACAGTACTGTTCTAAGTGGAAGGACTAATCATCTGGACTTCTGAGAACTGTTTTAGCTTGAACTCCGTCACTAATTCACTGCATAACCATTAGCACTTACCTGGGCTGGTCTAAAAATGAGGTGACTAGCTTAACTGCTTTTCAAACCAGGTTGTGATCTATTAGTGCGTCATGAAATCAATTTAGTGAGTTGCAACTAGCATTATTTATTTATTTATTTACTGAAACAGAGTCTCGCTCTGTTGCCCATGCTGGAGTGCAGTGGCATGATCTCCACTCACTGCAGCTTCCGCCTCCTGGGTTCAAGTGATTATTGTGCCTCAGCCTCCCGAGTGGCTTGCGTGCCTAATTTTTGTATCTTTAGGAGAGATGGGGTTTCACTATGTTGACTAGGCAGGCCTCAAACTCCTGGCCTCAAGTGATCCGCCCACCTAGGCCTCCCAAAGTGTTGGATTACAGGCGTAAGCCATTATACCTATCCACAACTAGCATTTTAGAATGCGGTAGAATAGAAAATATTGGCTGGGTGCTGTGGCTATTGGCTGTAATCCCAGCACTTTAGGAGGCTGAGGCAGGTGGATCATGAGATCAGGAGTTCGAGACCAGCCTGGCCAATATGGAGAAACCCCATCTCTACTAAAAATGCAAAAATTAGCCGGGTGTGCTGACACGCGCCTGTAATCCCAGCTACTCAGGAGACTGAGGCAGGAGAATCACTTCAACCCGGGAGGCGGAGGTTGCAGTGAGCCAAGATCGCACCACTGCACTCTAGCCTGAGCAACAGAGCGAGACTCCATCTCAAAAGAAAAGAAAAGAATAATGAAATAATTATGCAACTTACCATAATAAAAAAGAAAATATCAGAGTGCGTTATACATAGTTTTGTACATATTGCATTGTGAAACTTGTTTCATATATTTATCTCATATACTTACACATGAAATGTACTTTTTTTTGAGACAGAGTTTCACTCTTGTTGCCCGGGCTGGAGTGCAGTGGTGCAATCTAACTGCAACCTCCTCCTCCCCAGGTCAATTCTCCTGCCTCAGCCTCACTAGTAACTGGGATTACAGGTAACTGCCACCATGCCTGGCTAATTTTTTGTATTTGTATTTGTATTATTTATTAATTTGTTATTTTTTTGTATTTTTAGTAGAGACAGGGTGTTGCCATGTTGGTCTCCAACTCCTGACCTCGGGCAGTCAGCCTGCCTCTGCCTCCTAAAGTGCTGGGATTACAGGCGTGAGCCACCACGCTCAGCCTGAAATGTATTGATCTCTCTAAAAACTTTAAAAAAAAAAGCAGTTTGTCAAGTTCTCTTGTATCTTGAAACATTCTAGAGATCTCAGTTCTTTGCCAGCGATTGTTAAAGAATAGATTTTGTGTTGGAAGTACCCATGTAGCACAGGCTATTCAGTTTTGTTGTGTGGTTTTTTGTTTTTTGTCTTTTTTTTTTATACGGAGTCTTGCTCTGTTTCCCAGGCTGGAATGCAATAGTGCAATCTCTGTTCACTGCAACCTCTGCCTGCTGGGTTTAAGCAATTCTCCTGCCTTAGCCTCCCGAGTAGCTGGGACTACATGCGCACACAACCATGCCTGGCTAATTTTTTTGTATTTTTAGTAGAGACAGGATTTCATGATGCTGGCAAGGCTGGTCTCAAACTCCTGACCTCGTGATCCCTGCCACTCTGGCCTCACAAAGTGCTGGGATTATAGGCATGAGTCCCTGGCCTTGCTATGCAGTTTTGTCTTCGCGAAGGTGCTGCCTCCCTCACCACTGCCCCCAGACCTTCACTATGGGAGGGGCTGGTGCTGTGATTTCTCAGAGCTGCAGCCTCTGAACAATTCTGTCCTGCCCAAGACTTTCTATCAGGACCTGGAAGAGCCACCATAAGACCCAGCTGCTCCACTGTTACTTGCAGACCCTGCATCTTCCAAAGAAACCCGTCTTGTGGGCTACGCATGGTAGCTCACACCTGTAATTCCAGCACTTTGGGAGCCCAAGGTGGGCAGATCACTTGAGGCCAGTAGTTCAAGACCAGCCTGGGCAACATAGCAAGACTTGGTCTCTACAAAAAATAAAAAAAAATTAGGCATTGTGGAATATACCTGTAGTTCCAGCTATTCAGAAGCTAGAGGCAGGAGGATTGCTTGAGGCCAGGAGTTCAAGGCTGCACTGAGCTGTGATCACACCACTGCACTTTAGCCTGGGCCAGAGCAAGACCCTGACTCAAAAAAACAAAACAAACAAATAAAAAAAAATCCCCAAATCTGCCTGGCTGGTTCTGAGTATTCCCAGGTAAAATGTTTGAAATGTGTTAGTCAGGAGTTCCATGCCAACTTCTCTAGAGGTTTCTTGCACTGTACAAGCTAGAGAAGTCTTCTTTGGTTTCCCTATCTTTGCTATTTCCCTGCCCCTGCCTGAGAAACCCACCCTTTGGCCCTTCCGCTGTAGCTTTTTCAACCAGCCAAGTGCCAGAGAAGCTGGACGTGGTGGTAATTGGCAGTGGCTTTGGGGGCTTGGCCGCAGCTGCAATTCTGGCTAAAGCTGGCAAGCGAGTCCTGGTGCTGGAACAACATACCAAGGCAGGGGGCTGCTGTCATACCTTTGGAAAGAATGGCCTTGAATTTGACACAGGTAAGGCTTGTGTGGAAAAGGGTTGGGAGCATGGCTGTATGTTGGGAGCAGAGCTGGGATTACAGACTTGAGCCACCGTGCCTGGCCTCTGGGCACTTTTCTTATCTGACAGTACAGCTACTAGGAGCTGAACCGGGCAGGGATCTGGTGGTTTCTGCTGTGACACCTCCCTATAGACAGGGTGGGCAGCTCATTCTGGGCATGGGCTTGGCCAGGCCAGATAACCTCTTCCACCTTACTTCCTCAGCCACCTTTTCAGGGCTCAGTCCCCATATCTGTTTACCGCCTTGTTTTTCCATCTCCCAACAGGAATCCATTACATTGGGCGCATGGAGGAGGGCAGCATTGGCCGTTTTATCTTGGACCAGATCACTGAAGGGCAGCTGGACTGGGCTCCCCTGTCCTCTCCTTTTGACATCATAGTACTGGAAGGGCCCAGTGGCCCAAAGGAGTACCCTATGTATAGTGGAAAGAAAGCCTACATTCAGGGCCTCAAGGAGAAGTTTCCACAGGAGGAAGCTATCATTGACAAGTATATAAAGCTGGTTAAGGTAACATGGACATGCTGAGGACCCAGAGTTTATTCCCGACAAGGCTGAGTTTCTTCATTATTAGTGGAGTCACTGGGGGTGGAGAGTGCAACGGAGGAGGCAGGAAGCGGGGAAGGGTCATATCTGTTCTCAGCTAAGCCTCCACCCAAGTCCACCCAGATCTCCCATCTCTCTCTCTTTGGAGCCTTGGCTCCACGGCTGCTGCTGTCACCCTGGCCTCTGGGGATGCCCTGCTCTCCTCCCTGACTAAGCTGGCTTCCATGATATCAGATCACTGCTCCTTTTTACTTTATCTGAGACCAGACTGGGATTTTTGAAAAGGAATTTGAGCTGGAAAATGAAAAGCAAAAAAGGACTCATCTGAGCGTAGGATGGGAAAAATTCACAGAGCATAGATTTTTTTAAAAAATCCAAATTCAACGAAGTTCAGTCAGGGATAAGTATTGCTGGATCCTCAGGCTGGTCCAGGCCATGGGGATAGCAGTTCTGTCACAGCAGTCCCAAGGGTGAGGCCTGTACTCATTTCTCGTTCTCTCTAGGTGGTATCCAGTGGAGTCCCTCATGCCATCCTGTTGAAATTCCTCCCATTGCCTGTGGTTCAGCTCCTCGACAGGTGTGGGCTGCTGACTCGTTTCTCTCCATTCCTTCATGCATCCACCCAGAGCCTGGCTGAGGTCCTACAACAGCTGGGGGCCTCCTCTGAGCTCCAGGCAGTGCTCAGCTACATATTCCCCACTTATGGTGGGTACTGGCCATGGGCTCTGGGTAGCTTCTGGAGGAGGAAGGGCTGCCCTCTTGCCTCAATCTTTCTACTTGGCCCTGCCTGGCTGACTGATATGGAGCAGTATAAACCCCAGACCCTCTGAAGCTTGTGAAGAAGTCTGGCCACCTGCTGGACTCCTTGGTAAAAATTCTCCTGATCCATGCCCTGGTTGATTTTTCAGTTGAACAAGCACTGTCCTTCCTGCTCTTGGCAGCATGCATGGTACTTTGCAGGGAGGATATTCCTACTGGCCCCAAGATCTCTAAGGAACCATGTCTGGATGGAAATGGCTCTTCTGGCTGCCTTGGACCCTGGGGAACATGTGGATCCTTGAATAGATTGGGCTGTGTGTTATCTCACAGAACTCCATATTCCTTTCTGAATGGTGCTGGTGCCTGCTCTTGCCTGCTCACCACCCTTCCTTCCTTCTGCAGGTGTCACCCCCAGCCACACGGCCTTTTCCATGCATGCCCTGGTGGTTGACCACTACTTAAAAGGAGGCTTTTATCCCCGAGGGGGTTCCAGTGAAATTGCCTTCCACACCATCCCTGTGATTCAGCGGGCTGGGGGCGCTGTCCTTACAAAGGCTACTGTGCAGGGCATATTACTGGACTCAGCTGGGAAAGCCTGTGGTGAGAGCCCTGCCCTGCCCTACCCTACCCTACCCTACCCTGCCCTGCCCTTCTGGGTCCCTGGGTTGGTGTGGGTGAGACCTGGGGTCTTTTTGAGACCAGAAGGAGTAGGAGAACTGACTTCTTCATGGGGGCTAAAGGTGAGAATCTGTTCCAGAGCAGGGTCCAGGGATAGTGATTACTTCAAAACTAAAAAGGAAGCAGGAAAGATAAAAGATTGGCCAGGCATGGTGGCTCACGCCTGTAATCCCAGCACTTTGGGAAGCTGAGATTGGAGGATCACTTGAGCTCAGGAATTTGAGACCAGCCTGGACAACATGGTTAAACCTCATCTCTTTAAAAAAAAAAAAAAAAAAAAAAGTTAAAGAAAGATAAGGAATTGCATGGTCCCCAAAGAACAGTATTTATTTATTTTATTTTATTTTTTGAGACGGAGTTACACTCCTTTTCTTTTTTTTTTTTTGAGACAGTTTCACTCGTCACCCAGGCTGGAGTGCAATGCTGTGATCTTGGCTCACTGCAACCTCTGCCCCCTGGGTTCAAGTAATTCTCCTGCCTTAGCCTCCTGAATAACTGGGATTACAGGTGCCCACTACCACACCTGGCTCATTTTTGTATTTTTAGTAGAGATGGAGTTTCACCATGTTGGCCAGGCTGGTCTGAACTCCTGACTTCAAGTGATCCACCCGCCTTGGCCTTCCAAAGTGCTGGGATTACAGGTGTGAGCCACTGCACCTGGCTTGAGATGGAGTTTCATTCTTGTTGCCCAGGTTGGAGTGCAATGGCACAATCTCTGCTCATTGCAACCTCCACTTCTCGGGTTCAAGCAGTTCTCCTGCCTCAGCCTCCTGAGTAGCTGGAATTACAGGCATGCGCCACCACACCTGGCTAATTTTTGGTATCTAGTAGAGATGGGCTTTCATCATGTTGGTCAGGCTGGTCTTGAACTCCTGACCTCAGGTGATCCACTCACCTTGGCCTCCCAAAGTGCTGAGATTATAGGTGTGAGCCATTGTACCCGCTTTTTAGTCATTTATTTAATAGGTAAAATTATTTACCCAGTAATCTATAATTGTCTTCTTGAGTGTAGGGACTGTGTCTTTTTTTAACTTTATATCTATAATTCTTAGCACATATTAGAGGCTCAATAAATGCTTGTTCAGTGGTGGATTGAATGAATGAGTAACCTTGGATTCCACTGGGCAGTATGGAGGCCAGCAGGGTTCCCTCCCCTCTATCTGTGGGGCCTAGAACCTTATTACCCTGGCTCAGGTTGATGCTGTAACCTGTATAGGGACTCAGAATCCCAGTATGAATGAACTCTTGGAAGATAGGGTCTGTGCAAGGACTCTGTTAAACAGAATAGGCCCTCCATCACTAGTGGGTGCTTAAAGAAGCCAAGGAAGAAGACTAAAAGAGGCCTGGGAAAAACTGGGCTGGTGTAGACATGCATTTATCAGAGAAACCTTTCAAGGAGGTGGTAAGTGGGAGGCCGAGTGCAAAGTAAACATCAAGGAGAAAAGGCCATCAGTGATCTCAGAGAATCCATTTGTAGAAAAGACTGATAAGTTACCGGGTGGTAAGAGAGAGGCAGCTGTCAGTTGGAAAAGGTTTTCTCTGATGCCCATGAACAAGTTCTCTTCAAGCTGAAAGGGGTCCAGGAAGCAAGGTAGGTTTATCAGCGGAGTTAAATACAATCCAGATATATCTGTTTTTCAAGTGCTAGGTAATAAAAGATTAAGATAAAAGAGGCTGAGTGTAGTGGCTCATGCCTGTAATCCCAGCACTTTGGGAGGCCAAGGCAGGCAGATCACCTGAGGTCAGGAGTTTGAGACCAGCCTGGCCAACATGATGAAACCCTGTCTTTACTAAAAATACAAAAATTAGCCAGGCATGGTGGTGGGTACCTGTAATCTCAGCTTCTTTAGAGAATGAGGCAGAAGAATCGCTTGAACCCAGGAGGCAGAGGTTGCAGTGAGCTGAGATCACACCATTGCACTCCAGCCTGGGCAACGGAGTGAGGCTTTGTCTTAAGAAAAAGAAACCCAGCATTTATTTACATGCCATCTGGAGGCATATGCTAAGAATGGAGATAACAGACAGCACAGTGGAACATAGGAAACTTCCGGGAGGCACAGGTGCTAGAGCTGAGTAATAAAGGGTGAGATGAAGCTAGCAAGCAGATGAGGTTGGAGTATATTCCAGAAAGGAGAAGCAGCACATAAAGGCATGGAGATATGAAGGCTGAGTATTTTCAGACATCCAGAAGTATTATGTTGAATAATAAGAAACTCTCATTTTGTAGGTAAGAAATGGTTGACTCTCAGCTGTCTGATATTGGTTCAACGTAATAGTTTAGTGGGAGTTTAGTGAGAGTGACCGGAGATGGATAGAGCTGGACACAGAAGGGACCACATTGCACAGGCTGCTATAAGATTTTGGAGGTTCTCATCCAGGATGAGGCATCATTGCAGGGTTTTATTTTTATTTTATTTTATTCATTCATTCATTTTTTTTTTTTTTTTTTTTTAGAAACACAGTCTCTCTGTTGCCCAGGCTAGTGTGCAGTAGTGTCATTATAGCTCATAGTAGCCTTTAACTACTGGGCTGAAGCCATCCCTCTGACTGAGGAGGTAGGACTATAGGTGTACACAACCCCATACAGCTTAATTAAAAAAATATATGTATATGTATATGTATGTATGTATGTATGTATGTATGTATATTTGTAGAGACAGGGCCTCACTATGTTGCCAAGGCTGGTCTTGAATTCCTGGACTCAAGCAATCTTCTGACCTCAGACTCCCAAACAGCTGGGAGTACAGGCATGAGCCACTGTGCCCAGCCCCATTTGGAGGCTTTTAAAAAATATTTGGAAACAACTCTGGCAGCAGAGAAAAGGGCCTGGATTTCCAGTGGAGGGGCTCGTTAGCCCTTGAGCTTTGTCTGGTATTTGGCTCAAACACAGAGTGTATAGGTGCGCGCGTGCACACACACACATGTGCAGAGCTAGGGAAAGGAAGCGCGTGCACACACACACACACACGGGTGCAGAGCTAGGGAAAGGAATCCCAAAGCAGCTGTAGGATAGTCTGAAAGCACTTGAACGTATCACTCACTTTGCAGTTTCCCAGGGGCCTGCCTGCCTAGGCCTAGGTAGCTGGACTCCAAGATTTGAGAAAATGGGCATAGGCAGAGAGAGATCCATGGGGGCTGTGGGCCTTCCTCTTCGCCCCAGACCCAGACCCTCAGCCAAGTTCTTGTGCTGGCAGGTGTCAGTGTGAAGAAGGGGAATGAGCTGGTGAACATCTATTGCCCCATTGTGGTCTCCGACGCAGGACTGCTCAACACCTATGAGCACCTACTGCCAGAGGACGCCCGCTGTCTGCCAGGTAAAAGGCGGGTCTGCACTGTCTGTCTTGTAGCCTCCCCAACGTGTCCCCTTCTGGAGCCAACTTGCTCCATGCGGGTGATGCTTCCCCTCTTCTTGGCCAGCCCTCAGATAGTCCTTAAGCAGCAAGGTGAGAATGCCACCTCTAACTTAATCATCCTAACCCTAGCAATTATAGTTGGGGAAACTGAGGCCCATACAGATTAATTACAGTCCTGAGGCCAGTCAGCTGAAAGGGGCAGGGCTGAGTAGTTGGTCTGATTGGAAAGCTCAAGCTTCCCCCATCCCTCTGGTCTGAGGGGGCTTCCAGAGAAGAGGCCTCAGGAAGAGAAGCAGGAGAGCAAGGCAGCCCACAGGGAGCAGAGCTGCCGAGCAAATGTTACTGAGAGGTTCTGCTACCTTCATGTAACTGGATACATCTGGTGTGATCTGAGGAAGGGAGGCCGCTGGGAAGAGGGAGGCAGAGGTTGCAGTAACCCAGCAGGGGTGAGACCGAGGGGCCCAGATGAAGGGCTTAGGCTGGGGTGGGAGGTGGAGAGCACGAAGCAGCTCTGGATGTGGTGGGGTGGAAACCTTGGCTAGTACAGGAGCCAGAAAGCAGGGGAAGGAGCCTTGACCCCAGAGGGTGGGCCTGGGAGCTGCTCCCTGAGGGATAGCAGAGTGGGCTGGGTGGGTAAAGTGAGGTCCTGGCTTTCCTCATGAGACTGGGTGGTATGGGAATTGTGATTGTCTCCAGGGCATAGGGTGGTTCCACCAACACTACCCTCACCTTCCTTTGCCCCATGTGGCTGGGCCTGCAGCCTGCTTGGGCCTCCCTTCTCTCAGGCCCAGGGAGCTGAGAAAGTGAGGCAGAGACTGCCCAGGGGAAGGGCAGGGGGCCGGGCGTGATGTGCAGACAGACTGTTTTTGTTTTTTGAATATTTTATTTTGAGGTGAAGTCTTGCTCTTTTGCCCAGTCTGGAGTGGAGTGGCGCAATCTTGGCTCACTGCAACTTCCAGTCCCCGGGTTCAAGCGATTCTCCTGCCTCAGCCTCCTGAATAGCTGGAATTATAGGTGCACACCACCACACCCAGCTAATTTTTGCATTTTTAGTAGAGACGGGGTTTCACAATGTTGGCCAGGCTGATCTCAAACTTCTGACCTCAGGTGATCTGCCCACCTCGGCCTCCCAAAGTGCTGGGATTATAGGCATGAGACACCAGGCCCAGCCCAGACTCTGCTTTGGTTACTTCCTACCTTTCTCTCTGTGACACTGACCTCCCTCTTCCCCTGTCCAGAATGGGAGACGTACACTGTGTCACTGACACTGTCCTGGCCAGGCAGCCCTGCTAGAGTCACCTGTCCCTCCTCCCCTCCTCTCACCATCTGATTACCATTTTCCCTGGTCCCGTGAATCTTCTTCCTGAACACAATCTGAGGGCCTCAAAAATATTTAGTTAAATAAATGAAGCAGAGGACCAAGAGGCCTGCCATCCCTCAGGCAGGTGACAGAGCTGTCCCCACAATGGGAAGACCACAGAAGAATCTGTGAGTGCAGTTTCCAGAACACCGGCTTCAGGTCATCTGCTGAGGGGTGGAGAAGCCCAGCTCTTTAGGTCTGGGGAACATCAGGTGCCCCACAGTGGCTGTGGCCTCCTTCCTCCCTCCAGCTGAGTCCTGTGATGCCAGGCGCCAGTCAGGCCACCTGCCTTTACTCACATGCATGGCTTGCCCTCTGGAGGCCTTGTGTTCTGACAGCACACTAGGAAATATGCATTTTCACTCACTTGACAGTTGCATAGAAGTTAATACTGCAATCAGGCTGCTAATGAGCTGCTGTTCATGTGTGTGGTATTCATGGGTGGGAGCCCAGTCATGCGCTCCCCACTTCAAGAAACAAAATGGAAGATGGGGGGCAGTCAGCCTGACCTTCCTGCAGGTGCTGAGCCAGCTCATGAGGGCTGTGTGTCACCTGCCTCTGAAGGGGCTCAGAGCAGAGGTGGGGGAGGTGGAAGAGTAGGAACCTGGGGTGTTATCCTTGCCAGGCAGGAGACAGAAGAGCAGTCCCCTGCCAACACCAAGTTGAAACAAAAGCTGTAAAAGTGGCCTGGTCCCCAGGCTGGCAGTTGAGTGTATAGCTCAAGATGCAGTGAGCAGGCACCCTGAGGTTCTACGGGGCACAGGGAGTGGCCATCTCTGGCCTCAGTCCACACAGGCATCAACCACTCCCCTTGGCAGGTGTGAAGCAGCAGCTGGGGCTGGTGCGGCCCGGCTTGAGCATGATCTCTGTCTTCCTCTGCCTGCGAGGGACCAAGGAGGACTTGGGTTTGCCCTCCACCAACTACTATGTTTATTATGACACGGACATAGACCAAGCGTAAGGCGCGCGTGTACGTGTGTGTGTGCGTGTGTGTGTGTGTGTGTGTGTGTGGCCGGTGCCTCCCTGCTTGACTCAGAGAATGAGCAACGGATATGGAATGGGAGGAAGTAGGCAATTTCCAATTGGCGCCTGGAAGTTTGCCATCCCAAAGCTGTGGCTCAGCTTTACCCATTTGGGGAATCCCTAGAGATAAGCAGTCCTTTCGGTGATGCTGGGGTTTTGAGGACAAAAGCCTGGAGATCATAGCCATGCTGCTCTCCCACGCAGAATGGAGCGCTACGTCTCCATGCCCAGGGAAGAGGCTGCACAACACATCCCTTTTCTCTTCATCTCCTCCTCATCAGCCAAGGACCCGACCTGGGAGAACCGATTCCCAGGTAGGGCTGCAGGTCCCGGTGGAGCCTGGAGTTGGGGTGAGGGGGTGGAAGGAGGGGCTGGGCAGCAGTAATACTGGCCCTGATCCCCAGACCGCTCCACCATGATCGTGCTCATACCCAGCGCCTATGAGTGGTTTGAGGAGTGGCAAGCGGAGCTGAAGGGAAAGCGGGGCAGTGACTATGAGACCTTCAAAAGCTCATTTGTTGAAGCCTCTATGTCAACAGTCATGAAACTGTTCCCACAGCTGGAGGGGAAGGTAGGGGTAAAGTATTTGGGGTGATGACAGACCTCATGGTGCCATTTCTGCCCTTTCCTTGAGACAAGGGAATCAGGACATCTGAGCCCCAGGGAAGGACGGGGCACCCACCTCTGCAGTCAGCACATGGGAGAAAGCAGAAGAGGGAGGGGAGCCAGGATCTCACGTTCCCTCCCACCCTTTGGCTGCCCTCTGTGCCCTCAGGTGGACAGTGTGACTGCAGGATCTCCACTCACCAACCAGTTCTATCTGGCTGCTCCCCGAGGTGCCTGCTATGGGGCTGACCATGACCTGGGCCGCCTGCACCCTCGTGTGGTGGCCTCCTTGAGGGCCCAGAGCCCCATCCCCAACCTCTACCTGACAGGTACTCACTGCCCCACGTTGTCAGGACCCGAGACCCTGAGCCTCTGTTGCCCAATGTCCTCTGTTCCTGTCCTCAGGCCCTGCTGTCCCCTGCAGCCTCCCATCCCGAGCAGGGCTGCCTGGGCAGGCTGTGGCCCTTGTCCTGATCGGAGCCAGCTCTGGGTGCCCCTCATGCGGAGGGAGGAGCACCAGGGCCCCACCCTGGCCCGGGCCTGCCTGGGTGCACTCAGGGCCTCTGCTCTTGCCTTCTAGGCCAGGATATCTTCACCTGTGGGCTGGTTGGGGCTCTGCAAGGTGCCCTGCTGTGCAGCAGCGCCATCCTGAAGCGGAATTTGTACTCAGACCTTAAGGATCTTGGCTCTAGGATCCAGGAACGGAAGAAGAAGAATTAGTTCCATCAGGGAGGAGTCAGAGGAAATTGCCCAATGGCTGGGCCATCTCCCTTGACTTACCCACAATGTCTGTCTGCATTAAATCCTTGCACACACAAAGCACTCTAATTTGGTTCTTATTCCTCAGGAGAGGCCTAGTTTAAATCACAGTTCTGAATCTGGGGCAATGAAACCACTGCTTCCAGCTGGGGCAGGTGACAATCTGTATGCATTTTGTAACATGCTGTCCCTACTAATAGGCTATTGATCTGGATAGGGTGGTGCCTCATGATGAGCAGCGCTCTGAATCCCTCACCCATGCCTCCTAACTCAGTGATCAAAGAGAATATTCCATGGATCATGTGGATTGAACCCCTGGCAGCGCTGTCAGCTCAAGCCGACAGGACAGGTTCAGTTCTGTCCTGAGGCTTCTGTTCTCATTCACTTAGTGCTGTGCTGCAGAGTTCTACACTGTCAAGGAAAAAGGAGACTCATGAGGCTTAACTGAAAATCTGAGCATGGTTTTGGTTGCCGTTCCATAGGCTCAGAGAGCTCTAGACCTCTTTTGTGCTGGGTCCAGTGGCTCTTCAGAGGGCAGGAAATGCCTGTGTCCGGCCCGGTGTGGTTCTGGAGCTTTAAGGTAACAACAGGATCCATGAGTAGTGTGCATGTCAGAAGACCATATGCAATTCATATGGAAGTTCTGAGTCTGTCTTCCTTATGATCAGGGTGGCATCTGGTTCTTGATGTGCTAGTGTCAAGACACCTTCAGAGAGCTCAGGACCTGAGCCTCAATCAAGCCTGATCCTCCAAATACACAGGGAGGGGTGACATCAGGAGTCAGGGCATTGGTAAGATGACTTCATTGTGTTGAGGCAAGCTGCAGGGCATTCCAGACAATGGCACAGCAGGGGACAGCACGGGGAGGCAACAGAGTATACCCAGCAATAGCCCAGCTACTGACTGCAGCACAGGCCACCACGCTGGAAAGAGTCAGTTGGTATGAGAGTTCGTCAGGAGCAGAACACACAAAGCCAGAGAAAGTGTGCAAAGTCCAGAAATGGCATCGGCAATTTATTGGTTCATGTGTGTTGGCGAATGAAGGGTCAAGTGGCATAAAAACGATCTTTCACTTACATTAAACTGACATGCCAAAGGTCTTATTATAGTTCATCTTAAATGTAATATTAATAAATTTATTAAATCCATGGCTTTAACATTTGAAATTTATTTTGATGTCTGTTCAACAAAACAAAACTACATTGTGATGACATTTACAGAAGCTCAGAAAAACATTATGTACTGAAAAATACTTATCATTAGACCACATGAGCTTTAAAAAAATAAAGTTTACAGTTAAGTTACAAAAAGATGAAAATATAAAACACTGTGAAACAGTGGCCATCTATTAACTGAGAAAACAAGAAGAGAAACAATTGCAATCATCAATGATGTATCAAAGATGGAGTCTGGTGAATTAAAGGAAAGTCTATCAGAAGGTGAGGGGTAGCTTACTGTCAGTTTCACATACTATACACCTCAGACCCAAACCCTTCACAGAGGAGACTAAATTCACATGTGACTTGTGGAACTAGTTGAGTTAAGTCACTGTTGGGTATGGATGTATCAAATTCATTCTCAAAATCTCTCCCCAGGACTCTTGCTCAAGCAAGTCATGACAAACGCAACCTCACTAACAGGCGTTTTCAGAAAATGGCCTGCAGAAGCACAGGACCTGGTGCCTTACACAGCTTCCTGCACGCTGCCATGCGGTAGTTCTTGTCACACCCACAGCATCTGGCATCAGGTTACCCTGTACAGTCAAGGACCATAGAAGTCGCCAGCAGGGAAATTCCAGAGGTTTAGGATTCTATCAGCACAGGTGTCACTGGAAGCCATCATGGGGGAAATATATCAGAGCTTATGTAACTAGCTGTCAGGTCTTTCCCTGTTGCCTTAGCCTTTCTACATAGAGACTGGCCTTCAACTTGCCCTGAGCCCAGAAGTGGACTCTTTCAGCAATTCTACTCAGCCATCTGCAGCAGGAAAACAAGTTCCTCTACTAACATCTATGACTGAAGCACAGATTTCTCTAACAGAAATCATCCTTCAACCAAAAGCTGAGTGTAGGAAGGGAAGCCCTTAGCCGACTGTAGGAGGTAGCTCTTGTGGCTCCACGTGCTCCCTACACACCCCTAGCTTGAGCGATGCCTCAGCCAGTTCACCCTCATCCACACAATCTCTCGGAAACATGCTTCAAATATTTTATCTTTGAAAAGACCACCATGCAGAAAATAAGTTTTCCTTTGATGTGTGGTATTTTCTTCAGTGCAATTTCTAAAGAGAAACTTAAATCCTTTTGTATTCTTTTAACACACAAAAAATGATACTTCTCAGAGGCTCAAAAGCTCAGCTCTGTGGACTGACAAAATGTATGCATCAACTGCCAACCCTCTTGGTTTCTGAAACCAACCTCTTCCTGCTTCTCTCTTTAAGAGCAAAACCCAACATGTATTAGGTCACAGCAAGTGGTAGCCAGGAAAAGCTGTGGGACCCCTCATTTGAGTCACAACCATATGGCATGGAGAAAGAAAACATCTCCTCTGCCAGAAGGAACTGAACTCTGGAAGTTCTAAGGAATGTCACCATGCTCAGCAGATAGGAAAGCACTGCCAAGGGCTGTCCCTCAAGAGCTTAGTTTTCTTGGGGAGATCAGAAAGACATCAGATCCTGACTGCCCTGTTTTGCTGAAGTTCCAAAATGAGTGGCCTGATGAAGAGCTAGTGGAACTGTGGGAAACAGTCAACCACTTGGGGTGGGGTAGTGAGGAAGGTGTATGAGGAAATGAGCTGGGCCCTGAAGAAACAGGCAGATTGGGGAAGGTAGGAGAAAGAAGAGAAGGGAGAGAAACCTCACCAAAGAACCATGGGAAGCCAGGAAGTGGAGGGCACAGCCAGAATAAAGGCATAGATGGGCACCCCACAGGAGGGGCTTTGGCCAGGTTGGGATGCAGAGAAAGGCAGGAGCATGTCAATCTACAGCATCCTGAACCCCAAATGGTCTGTAACTGGATACTCTAAGCCTTGAGAATTGGAGACCAAAGCTTCAGACAAGGGCAAATATTTTGGAAGAAGCTGGATAGGAAACCCAACTAATGTGGATCTGAAAAAACAAAATTCAAGAGAGAAGCAAAATGACTTGGGGGTGTGCAACAAGAGAAGCAAGGAAAATGGAAAGATTATAGCTAAGGATCTTTTTTAAAGAAAAATGGGTAAGATTTTGGTAATGAGAGAGAAGAAAGGCAGCAGTTAGGAATTCAGGTGACTGAAGATAGTGGACAGTAGGGAGGGGCAGGCTGATGGGTAGAAGAGAAAAATTCCATTCAGTGACAACCAAGCTGAACTACTCGACACCAGCAGGACTGGGTTCTTTAGGAACTAAACCAAGACAAAGACTTGGGAATCAATCACTCACTCTGAGGATAAAGGTGAATGGCTGAGCAGACAGTCAAAGGTGTAGAGAGGCCTGGCTTTGAGGGCCTCTTCCCCACCAGCACAAGATAAGGCAAAGGACCATTTGTCATCTGGATGGTCAATAGTGTCCAGTTCTATCAAGGACAGGATTAAGTTTTGAGAAAAAGCCATGGATTTGGTGATCTGATAACTGGTAACCTTTAGAAAAGTATAGTTGACAGACAGAGTTGGTCACGAAGAGAAATGAAACGCAACTTCAGGGAAGCAACTTACTGGAGAAGTTGAGCAGCAGGATGAATAACAAATAGCACAGAGGGGAACAGAAAAATCTGGGTGTCCATGAAGGTGGAAGGAAAGGAGCTGGTATGGACGGGCACAACCGGAGAACATGAGGAGGGGAAAGGCAGGGAAAAGGGAGGCAGGCAGGGAGAGGGTGGTCTTAGGGGATGCTAGAGGAGCCTTAAAGAAGATTCTTCAGGTTGGTGCAAGGTAAGACTGACACATCAGTACAGAGAATGATCCAAGAAGGGTAGGTGTTCATTCCTTACCTCCATAAAGTAGGCTACCTGTCAAGAATGAAAATGCCAACTCAAAGCTATGGGCTGTTTTACGCAAAGTGGAATAAGAAGCATGGTCCTCTCTTCAGACTGCCTTGACAGCACAGAATTAATCTTATTTCTCTCACCTCCCAAGTTATTTGTATTTCCCTGAGATCAGCTCTGAAACAACTCTCTTTAGGCTCTCTACAATGTGGCAGAGCATGACTAGAAGAGATAAACCTTCAAACAATAGCGTGGTCCAAGACACTACCCTCACTTATCCCAGGGAAACCCACAGAATTTCTTAAATTGTATTAACTCCTGACATGGCATGGAAGGAGAATTTTTAACAATTACCCTTGGCATCTTAGAGGAAAGGACCATTAAATACACTGAGGTAAAATGGGCAGAGAGTATGGTTAGTTTCTATTAATAAAGTAAGTCTATTTTGTCTGTTTTAGGCAACAAAGGCAAAATGGAGTTTTGGGAAATGTGGAAAATGTATCTCATAAAAGCCCTTTGGAAAAACTGCAGACCAAAACCAAAACCCTCCTTCATGTTTTCTCATATAAAACATGAACTTGCCCTATTTCAAAAAGTTCCCACTGAGTATGATTGTGTGAAAGATCACACTATTTCAAATCATATTTATTTTAAAAATCTGTGATGGGACAGTGGTCTCACTGCCAGGAAGCCCAAGTTCTGTTTTATGCTCGGTACAACCAAGTAGAAGTTGATTCAATTTGTCTCAAGCTACATAAAATAATCAGAAAGCCAAGAAGAACTCATGCTAGACAGGTTAGACTTGCACACACAAAAAAGCACTTTTTTAACCTGCTGTTTCCGTTCACTGCTGAAAGGAAAGAGAATTTGAAGAGAATTAGGTGTTCAAAGTAGCCCTTTGCCTATTGGCATTTCCCCATCTTCTATGTCTTTTGTAGGCACATCCCCCTAAAGTAACAGGCTTTAGTAGAAAAACACGTCTACCTGCAGTTTTCCCCTAGGTCTGCAGAAACAGTGGAAAGTATAACGCAACAGTCAAGGGCCAGCTTTCCTACAGAGCCCAGGCCCCAGGGAGGGCGGCTTGCAGCTCAACCTGCCTAGGCTGGGATCTCCCTTTGGTCATAGCTGTTTCCACATGCCCCTCCACTCACACTCAGAGGAGGAACGGATGGAAGCCACCAGCACAAATAAAGGGAACACAGGAGAACAATGTCACCAAAGTGCAGGTGCAAACCCCAAAGCAACCCCCTACCTCTGTCAGGCCAGACTTCCCACCAAACCCGAGAGGAGGGTGTTTCTTAGGTCACAGTACTTTCTTCTTCATTTCTTTTGATTTAGAAACAAATCAGCAGGGAGGACAAAGTTCTCAAGGACAAAAAAATCAAAGCTGAAACGAGAGCAGCACAATCCATTGGTGACGTTCATCTTTTTCCAGAGGAATACACCATACTGTTAAGACTTTGGGGGGGGAAAAAAAAGATCTTTTAGGAGCTGCAGGGAAAACATTCAGAATTAAGATATACTGACCCACCACCACAGAAACAGCAATTAATTAAAATAATGGCACAAAAAATTATTTTTAAAGTAAGTTTGAGATCAAACATACGCTTTCTAGAAAGATACATACTTGATGGAGAGACAGGAATCCTGGGTTCTGCAGCTTCATACTCTTCTATAGTGTTGTGAATTACTTACACGTGTTTTCTTTTTGGTGTTTTTTTTTTTTTTGAGACAGAGTCGTGCTCTGTCACCCAGACTGTGATCTTGGCTCACTGAAACCTCAGCCCTCCAAGTTCAAGCGATTCTCCTACCTCAGCCTCCTGTGTAGTAGCTGGGATTAAAAGGGTGCATTACCACATCCAGCTAATTCTTCTATTTGTAGTAGAGATGGGGTTTCACCATGTTGGCCAGGCTGTTCTCCAACTCCTGACCTCAGGTGATCCACCTGCCTCGTACTCCCAAAGTTTTCAGATTACAGGCATGAACCACTGCCCAGCCACGTTTTTTTAAAAATCATAAAAGGGGGAAATCCTTAAAGCCAATTATCTGAAAAGCTAGTAGACCAGAGCTAAATTGTGAAGCTGGCCTACTAGACTAGTTAGCAAAGATGTTCTGAGCTCAGTGGCTCGTTCTGTAGCTAATAATGAATTGTACAAGAGAATTGTGTTCCCTGTAGGTAGTCTGGGAACAATTCATAGTTGGGCCACCAATGGTTCTTTGCCAATGTCCTCCCTGTTATGTTGAAGGCAGAAGGAAGGGTGCATGCTGGTAGCAATGCAGTGAGAGTAGTCTTCCTGCTTAGACAGGTTGTCTTTGCCTTGTTCAGCTCTGCTGCCATGGGGTGGAAGGAGGGCTTATCTCCCTGGCAGAGTAATGGATTGGTGGTACACAGAAACTCCAGCCCATAGTGCTTAAGCCAGGCTGACGTGGGAGTTGGAGGCCTATGTGCTTCTGGGCTTGTCTGTTTCCAGGGACTGCAGTCTAGCGCTTTACCACATAAAGTGTGGATCCAATGGCATTTGGCTTCACCTGGGAAACTTAAGAATGTAGAAATAGGCTGGGCATGGTGGCTCATACCTGTAATCCAAGCACTTTGAAAGGCTGAGGCAGGCGGATCACCTGAGGTTGGGAGTTCGAGACCAGCCTGACCAAGTCTCTACTAAAAATACCAAATTAACTGGGTATGGTGGTGGCACCTGTAATCCCAGCTACTTGGGAGGCTGAGGCAGGAGAACTGCTTAAACCTGGAAGGTGGAAGTTGCAGTGAGCCAAGATCAAAATTCCCAAGGTGTTTCAAATGCCTGTTAAAAGTTTATGGAGCTCTGGCAGAATGCAGAAAGCTCAGGACTGGGAGACTAAGGAGTTGCTATCAGGTCCTGATTTTGCCACTAACTTGCAGTAAAAAAAAAAAAAAATGAGTATTTCTGGGTGGGTTTATTTCTTCATCAGTCAAGGGAGGGAGCTGCTGTAGAGTATTTGAAGGTCTCTTCTAGCTCTAATGTCATAGATACGTGTATATAGATATTTCTAGTTTGTGGTCTAAAAAGGGCAAATGCAACAGCAACAACACCCTCAGAATTGGCCATTGCTGCCATGGCAAATGCAAGCCCACTACTGGGTCCAACTGAGGTTGCCTATCCCTCCCATGGATCTGGTCCTCCTTCCTTACCTTCTGGTCCAAACGCTGGTAGTCACTGGCCTTTGGCCGCCGGGTGACTTTAGATCTTTTTCCTTCCAGGACAAAAGCAATGATCTAAGGACAGGAAAAAGAAAATGATTAACAGGTGGTTCTGTAATGACATAGTTCAGCCTCTGAAATCAGAGGCAGTCACCTGGTAGTATATTTGTTAATGACCTTGACTGTAGAAAGACCAGTACGCTCACAGAGGTCTATTTAAACTGTAGCAATTTTAAGAAAGAAGCTAATTACATCAGAATCCTTTGTATTGCTTAATAGGAAAAAACAAATAGAAAGCTGTCTGAGCTCTAGCATGTGGAGGGAGTCTGTATGTAGTCAAAGATCTATCAACTCCTTCAGAGGGATCCAAGATAGGACATTCCTTTAAAAAAAATCATAATCAGAATTTCCTATCACAAATGTACTCTTTCACCCCACACTGCTACACCAACAGCTATACTTTTTATCACTCTCATTTCACACCCAAGGTTACCCTGCATAATGAACACTAGGAGGTAGAATAAAAAATGCATTTTTTTTTTTTTTTTTCGAGACAAGATCTCACTCAGGCTGGAGTGCAATGGCATGATCACGGCCCACTCAAGACTTGACCTCCCACAGTCAAGCCATACTCCCAGCTGGGATGACACATGTGCACCACTACATCTGGCTAAATTTTTTACTATGTGTAGAGATGAGTTCTTGCTATGTGGGCCAGGCTGGTCTCAAACTCCTGGGCTCAAGCAATTCTCCCACCTCGGCCTCCCAAAGTGCTGGGATTACAAACATGAGCCACTGCACCTGGCCAGGAATGTCCATTTTTACTAAAGGTCTTCCCCTCTATTCTTTATAGCCACAGGCCTTATGGCCAACATTAATTGGACTCTCCAACTTTAAGCAGGTTACAGAAACTATCTTCTAAATTTTGGGGGCTCAATAAGAAATCCAATAATTTTGTCATTAGAGTGGTTGCTAAGAAACAGACCAAACCCTGCTGAAAAAGTAAAAGGTGTACATGTCTGTGCAATTTCTGGCCTTTCTTCTAATTATTATTGATTGCAGAAAAGTCCCTGGGCTCTTTGCTGTTGGCATCAAAGACCGAGTAATAGAAACCATTCTTTGTGTCACTGCTGATGGAAGACAGAACGTGGGGAAAGGAAGCTAGCAATGACGCACAGCCTCAGGAATGGAAACAGGATGGAAGGTACGTGCTCTCACTGTCTAGTACTCAGGTCCCCCGAGGCTGTGAAGGGCCTAAATTCAAAGTTATGGGGGGAGATGCCACATCCTAATAATGTTCTAACTTGGCTCCTAATGCAGTAGCAGAGGACACTCAGAGGACAGGTGACAGGTTGAAAACATGATTCACCAAACAAGAGTACAGAGGCCTAGCGGGGCCTGAGGAAAACTGAAGTTCGTCTTAAAATCCCCAGTGCTCACGGGTAGATAAGTGACGGGATAACCACCCACACCCAAGCTTCCAGAGTGCAGGAAATCCCACTCCCCTCCTGAAGGCCACTCTCGACTTACCTTCCGCTTGTTGTGATAAGCGATATAGAGGACAGCCACAAGAATGGCTGCAGTCACCAGATATGCAAAGAAGTGGCTGCTCTCTGCGCTGGCACTTTCAGAGCTGTCCTTATAACGGTCATCCTTCTCCAAAAGTGTCCCATCACGGTTCTCACTGGAGGCAGAACCGGACACCTTTTCTTGTTCTTCTTTGGGCGGTGAGCCCTGCTCAGGTCCTGTATCATCATCTTCAGCCTCTTTGGGCTCCACATCCTCAGTAGGCTCTGAAGACTTACCTTCTTCCTCCTGAGGGGGAGAAATGAGGTCAGTGTCCTCCCCAGATTCGGTTTTGAAAGCATGCGGAGAAAGCTTCCCTTTGTCAGCTAGCTGGTTTGTGTTAGCCTTGGGGAGCTCCTTGTCAGAGGGGTTGGAGATGGGCTTGGCGTGGTCTTTCCTGTAAGGCTGCTCTGGAACCACCTTGCTAGAGCCGTCTTTTGGGGTCTGCTCCTCCACACCCGACTTGCCATGTTCTGGGGTCTGGTCCTCCGCACCCGGCTTGTTAGAGCCGTCGTCTTTTGAGGCCTGTGAGTCCACACGCGACTTGGTAGGGCCATGTTCTGGGGTCTGCGCCTCCGCACCCGACTTGCTGGGACCGTGTTTTGGGGTCTGCGCGTCCGCATCCGACTGGCTGGTACCGTGTTCAGGGGTCTGCCCGTCCACACCCGACTGGCTGGTGCCATGTACAGGGGTCTGCCCGTCCGCACCCGACTGGCTGGGGCCGTGTTCTGGGGTCTGCCCGTCCGCACCCGACTGGCTGAGGCCGTGTTCAGGGGTCTGCCCGTCCGCACCCGACTGGCTGGGGCCATGTTTTGGGGTCTGCGCGTCCGAACCCGACTGGCTAGGGCTGTATTCTGGGGTCTGTCCGTCCACATCCGACTGGCTGGGGCCGTGTTTTAGGGTCTGCCCGTCCGCATCTGACTGGCTGGGGCCATGTTCTGGAGTCTGCGTGTCCGCACCCGACTGGCTGGGGCCGTGTTCTGGGGTCTGCCCGTCCGCATCCGACTGGCTGGTACCGTGTTCTGGGGTCTGCCCGTCCGCATCCGACTGGCTGGTACCGTGTTCTGGGGTCTGCCCGTCCGCACCCGACTGGCTGGGGCCGTGTTCTGCGGTCTGTGTGTCCGCACCTGACCTGCTGGGGCTGTCTTTTCCGGTCTGCACCCCCGAACTCGACTTGCTGGAGCTGTCTTTTGGAGTCTGCGGCTCCGGATCCGACCTGGTAGAGCCTCCCGGCAGCTGGCTCGAGGTGGGGTGGTTGGAGTCCTTTCCTGTAGAAGGCCGAACTCCAGCTGCTTCTTTCTTGGCAGTTTCGGAGTCTGGGAGCGGAGCGGCTCCTGAAATACAAAACAAATTAGCACCGGAAAAGGGCAGGCCAGAACAAGGAACTCCTCAGAGCTGGAAGAGATCGGGGGCAGTGGGCGAATGGGGATTGTGGGGTGGGGCGGGAGCCGATGGCGACCGCCCCATGTGAGAATGGAGGGCTGGGGCAAGAGTGGGAGGTGGGGTGAAGGGTCTTACCCGCCGCTGAGATGCTCAGGAGGACCAACGCAACCACGAACCGCATCCTGCTCAGATAGCGCTTCCGTCCTCTAACGCTCCCGCGAGATCCGCGGATGGGGTCCCTCTCCAGCCCCGCCCCTGCTGCGCGCGCCTCTCCGTCTCCCGCTTCCGCCGGGTCAAGGGGCGGGGACTGGGGGGCAGCTGCTGCAGCTGTTGTTTGTGTTCGCTTTTCGTTGCGGCGCTTACGGTCCCCGAGTGGAGAGCGAGTCTCTTCTTCCTGGTTTCGCTTCACCACAGCCACAACAGAGTGGTCCTCCGTTTTTCGTCCTCTCTGCCTCGTACTTCCTAGACCTTACAGGCAGAGTAGGAGCTCCTTCGCCTCGCCCACTGGCCGCGGGAGTGAGGTCGCTGGCGCCAGGCGCCTCTTGGCCACCACCAGCCAGTGCGTGCGTTTCTAAGCTCTGCCTTTTTCGTGGTTCCCTCCTGGCAGTACACAAACATGCTGTGCTCTGGTCCCTCCCATGTGGGAACAAATCCGTTCGATTACCTGCAAATAGTTGCCTTCGCATTCCAGCCTTCCTCCTTCCCGACTCCACGTAGACGGAGTCCTCCGAGGTCACCAGACATCTTTCCCGAAACGTGTCCTTTTTTCCGATCGTAAGTGTAGAGAAGCAGAAAACAAAATCTGACTCCCACCCTTCTGGGATAATCACTATTAATGTTTTAGTGTATTGTCTGCCCTGTAAACATTTAATGTTTTGATTAGTTAATATAGTGTTTCAGAAATCAAAACCAGATTTTAAAGTAAATAGACTTTAGAAAAGTCTTCCTCCCTACTCGTCCACAGGTTACCACTTACATTAGTTTATTATGTTTCCAACTAGTTTTGTTAAAAGTACTTTCTCTTTAGTATATTTCTCTTTTTTTCTATACATATTTCTTTTTTCCCCATATTGGGATAATCAGGTAAATAATTTTATATCCCACAGTTTACAGTTACTGTTATGTTTATACATTAAATGTTTGAAATCACTTTATGAACGTTTGCAAGGCTAGGTGCTTTGAAGACAATGATTTAAGAAATGATAGGTCTTAAATGGGATTGCATCAAGTTAAAAAGCTTCTGCACAGCAAAGGAAACAAAATGAAGAAACCACCTACACAATGGGAGAAACGACATATAAGAAACTAAAGGGAAAAAAATATGATTAAAAAATGGGCACCAGCGGGGGCAACATGATGAAACCCCGTGTCTACCGAAAATACAAAAACGAAAAATTAGCCGGGCATGGTGGCCTGTGCATGTGATCCCAGCTACTCAGAAGGCTGAGGATGAGATAATTTCTTGAACCTGGGAGGCAGAGGTTGCAGTGAGTGAGTCAAGATCTTACCAAGGCACTCCAGCCTACGCAACAGAGTGAGACCCCATCTCAAAAAAAGAAAAAGAAATGAGCCAAAGAGCAGCTGAATAGATATATCTCAAGAGATGACACACAAATGGCCAACAGGTATATTTAAAAATGCTCATTATCACTAATCATCAGGGAAATGCAAATCCAAACCACATAAGAGATCATCTCAGCCCCAGTTAGAATGGCTGTTATCAAAATAATAATAATAAAAAAAACGAAATACTGACAAGGATGAGAAGAAAAGGGAATGCTCATATCCTGTTGGTGGGAATGTAGATTAGTAGAACCATCACAGTATTAGCAGAGCATAGAGGCTCACACCTGTAGTCCCAGCACTTTGGGAGGCTGAGGCAGGCAGATAGATGGCTTGAGCCCAGGAGTTCGAGATCAGCCTGGGCAACATAGCAAGACCCTGTCTCTATAAAAAAATAAAGGAAAACAGCACATAGAGTTTCTCAAAAAACTAAAAATAGAACTGCCGTATGATCCAGTATTCCCACTGCTGGATATATATCCAAAAGAAAGGAATAAGTATGTCGAAGAGATATCTACTTCTGTAATCTCAGTACTTTGGGAGACAGAGACAGGAGGATCACCTGAGCCCAGAAGTTCCAGACCAGCCTGGGCAACATGGCAAGAGACCATCACTTTTCTTTTCTTTTCTTTTCTTTTCTTTTCTTTTCTTTTCTTTTCTTTTTTGAGACAGGATCTCACTCTGTCACCTAGGCTTGAGTGCAGTGGCACAATCTCAGCTCACTGCAATCTCTGTTTCCTGGGCCCAAGTGGTCTCCCACCTCAGCCTTGCAATTAGTTGAGACTGGTGGATCTCATGAAAGTAGAGAGTACAATGGTCGTTACCAGAGGCTGAGAAGGGAAGGGGGAGAGGGACGATAAAGAGAAGTTGGTTAGTGGGTACAAAAATACAGATACATAAGAAGAGTAAGCTCTGGAGTCAATACTACAGTAGGAAAATTATAGTTAACAATAGTATTATATATTTCAAAATAGAAGAATTGTAATGTTCCCAACACAAAGAATACATAAATGTTTGAGGTAATGGATATCCCAGTTACCCTGATTTGGTCATTACATATTGTATACCTGTATAAAAATGCCACATGTACCCCATAAATATGTACAACTATGTTATATCAAATTTTTAAAGTAGGTATTAACTTCATGGAGCATGTAATCTAGTGGGTTACATAAATATTAAATATCTACACAAATGTGTGTGCGTGCATGCACATTCCAAGAACTGCCAGAAAGAAAAGTGCAGAAACTATGAGATCAATTGAGGAAGGGACCTGTAAGCTGGGGACCAAAGGTTGTAGCTATGTCCCCGGTGAAGATGAAGGGAAGAGGAAGACGGGCTTTCGTGGCTGAGTGTATAGCATGTATTAGGTTGATGCAAAAGCAATTGCAGTTTTGCCATGTGGCAAAAAGAGCATTTACTTTTGCACCAACCTAATACAATGGCCTGCAGACAGGTAGGAACCTAGTATTTTGTGTTAAGTCTGAAGACTGCAATTGCCAGATAATAGAGAACAAGGAGAAAGGCAGGAATGAGGCTGGAGCAGAGCCAGCTTAAGGAGCAAATGATCTGAGAATTGTCGAGAACATGAATCTACTAAGCATAAAAAGTACAACAGAAAATATGCCAGTTAACTCTGTGGATTTTTTTGTTGCTGTTGAGACAGAGTCTCCCTCTGTGGCCCAGGCTGGAGTTCAGTGGCGTGATCTCAGCTCACTGTAGCCTCCACCTCCCAGGTTCAAATGATTCTCCTGCCTCAGCCTCCCGAGTAGCTGAGATTACAGGCACCCACCACCATGCCCTGATAATTTTTGTATTTTCATTTGAGACGGGGTTTCACCATGTTGGCCAGGCTGGTCTCGAACTCCTGACCTCAAGTGATCCACCCACCTTGGCCTCCCAAAGTACTGGGATTACAGGTGTGAGCCACCACACCCAGCCATGTGCCAGTTAACTTTGCTTGAAAGGTAAACTAGTCCCACTCCTGCCAGAAAGAACTACAGCTGCCAAGGGAAGTAACTCCTCTGTAGTCTACTGAGTGCAATATTTGGCTTACATGATACCAGTTCTAATCAATTAGAATTCTTCAGAATTACAAGGAATAGTATATAGCATATAGTTTTCAGGAACAAGTGCTTTATTTTTATTTTTTTGAGACAGGGTCTCACTCTGTCTCCCAGGCTGGATATTTTTTAATTTAAAAAACAATTAATTTTTTAATTTAAAAAACAATTAATATGCTTCTCAATATGTTTCTCTGTCCTAAGAAAATGTCTCCCACACATACACTCTACTGAAGAGAGAATAAGAATCACAGGAAGTGAGAAATCTTTTACCAGATTATTTCAGAACCTTGACTCCACTTTGGCTAAAGGAAATGAACTGGTAAATTAATTTTTTCTAAAAGAAAGCTCTGGCCAGGTGCAGTGGCTCACGCCTGTAATCCCAGCACTTTGGCTGGGAGGCCAAGGCCAGCTGATTGTTTGAGGCCAGGAGTTCAAGACCAGGCTGGGCAACATGGTGAAATCTTGTCTCTACAAATAATTTTACAAATTAGCTGGGCGTGGTTGTGTGCACCTATAGTCCCAGGAGCACTGAGATGGGAGAATTGCTTGAGTGTCGTAGGTGGAGGCTGCAGTGAGGTGTGATCAGGTCACTGCACTGCAGCCTAGCAACAGAGTAAGACTCTGTCCCAAACAATGGAAAGAGAGAGAGAGAGAGAAGAGGAGAGGGGAGAGAGAGAGGAAAGAAGAAAGAAAGAAAAAGGAAGGAAGGAAGAAAGGAAGGAAGGAGAAAAGAGAAGAGAAGAGAAAAAGAAAAGAGAAAATCCTGGTGGCCAGGTGTAGTGGCTCAAACCTGTAATTCCAGCACTTTGGAAGGCCAAGGCAGGCGGATCATTTGAGGTCAGGAGTTCGAGGCCAGCATGACCAACATGGTGAAACCCCATCTCTACTAAAAATACAAAAAAAATTAGCTGGGCATGGTGGTGCATGCCTGTAATCTCAGCTACTCGGGAGTCTGAGGCAGGAGAATCACTTGAACTTGGGAGGCAGAGGTTGCAGTGAGTTGAGACTGCACCACTGCACTCCAGCTTTGGCGACAGAGCGAGACTCTCTTAAAAAAATAAAAGAGGCCGGGCGCGGTGGCTCATGCCTATAATCCCAGCACTTTGGGAGGCTGAGGCAGGTGGATCACAAGGTCAAAAGATCAAGACCACCCTGGTCAACATGGTGAAACCCCGTCTCTACTAAAAATACAAAAATTAGCTGGGCATGGTGGTGTGCGCCTGTAGTCCCAGCTACTTGGGAGGCTGAGGCAGGAGAATTGCTTGAACCCAGGAGGCGGAGGTTGCGGTGAGCCGAGATCGTGCTGTTGCACTCCAGCCTGGGTAACAAGAGCGAAACTCCGTCTCAAAAAAAAAAATAAATAAATAAAATAAAAATAAATAAATAAATAAAAGAAAGAAAAGAAGAAAATTCTTTCTACCTCCCATAAGTGAATGTTTAACTAACATTTAAAGATATTGGCTTATCAAGGGGGTGTGTGCCTGCTAAGGGGAACTGTAAATTATTAAGCCTGACCTGGTGTCCAAATTACTAGACAATAGAGGAAAGGAGTCCAAATCATGCAGAACTCGTGAGCCATGCCCAGGGTTTTATATTCTATGTCAACAATAATGATATCGCTAGAGTTTTAAGTAGGGGAAAGATATGACCAGAATTGAGACAAAGTGAATCAACTTCCTCTTGGTTGTATAAAACAGCATAAAACAGAACTTGGGCTTCCTGGCAGTGAGGCCACTATCCCATCACAGATTTTTAAAATAAATATGATTTGAAACAGTGTGATCTTTCTTTTTGTTCTTTTTTTTTTTTGAGATGGAGTTTTGCTCTGTTGCCTAGTCTGGAGTGCAATGGCTTAATCTCAGCTCACTGCAACTTCCGCCTCCTGGGGTTCAAGCAATTCTCCTGCCTCAGCCTCCCAAATAGCTGGGACTGCAGGTGTGCCTCACCATGCCCGGCTAATTTTTTGTATTTTTAGTAGAGATGGGATTTCACCATGTTAGCCAGCATGGTCTCATCGTCTGACCTCATGATCCGCCCACCTCAGCCTCCCAAAGTGCTGGGATTACAGGCATGAGCCACCATACTTGGCTGAAACAATATGATCTTTCACACAATCATACTTAGCAGGAACTTTTTGAAATAGGGTAGGCTCATGCTTTATGCAAGAAAACATGAAGGAGGGTCTTGGTTTTGGTCTGCAGTTTTCTTTTTGTGTTTTTGAGACAGAGTCTTGCTCTGGCGCCTAGCAGTGCCATGGTGTATTCTTGGCTCATTGCAACCTCCCCTTCCTGGGTTCAAGCAATTTTCCTGCCCCAGCTTCCCAAGCTGAGATTACAGGTGCCTACCACAATGCCCAGCTGATTTTTGTATTTTTAGTAAAGACAGGTTTTCACTGTGTTAGCCAAGCTAAAGACAGGTTTTCACTGTGTTAGCCAAGCTAAAGACAGGTTTTCACTGTGTTAGCCAAGCTGGCTCCAAACTCCTGACCTCAGATGATCAGCCGCCTTGGCCTCCCAAAATGCAGGGATTGCAGGCATGAGCCACCATGCCTGGTTCACAAACTCCATTTTGCCTTTGGCAGAGGAGATGTTTTCTTTCTTCATGCCCTCTGGATATGACTGGGGTCTCCCAGCTTTTCCTGGCTACTACTTGCTATGACCTTATACATGTTGGGTTTTGCTCTTAAAAAGGAGAGCAAGAAGAAAGGTTGGTTTTAGAGACCAAGAGGGTTGGCAGTGGTTGTGTATATTTTGTCATGGAGTCCACAGAGCTCATCTTTTGAGCCTCTGACAAGTTTCATTTCTTGTACAGAAAGAGCACAATTGAATTCAAGTTTGCCTTTAGAAATTGCACTGAAGAAAATACCGTACAGTAAAGGAAAGCTTATTTTCTGCATGGTTGTCTTTTCAAAGACAGAATATTTGAAGATTGTGTAGATGAGGGTAAGCTGGCTGAGGCATCACTGAAGCTAGGGGTGGTGTGTAAGGAGCATGTGGAGCCACAAGAGCCACCTCCTGTAGTCAGCTAAGGGCCTCCCTCCCTGTGTCCGGCATTTTTTTTTTTTTTTGAGACCGAGTCTGGCTCTTGTTGCCCAGGCTGGAGTGCAGTGGCACTATTTCAGCTCACTGCCACCTCCGCCTCCCTGGTTTAAGTGATTCTCCTGCCTCAGTCTCCTGAGTAGCTGAGATTACAGGCACCTGCCACCACACCCAGCTAATTTTTGTACTTTTAGTAGAGACAGGTTTTCATTTGGCCAAGCTAGTCTCGAACTCCTGACCTCAGATGATCCGCCTGCCTGGGCCTCCCAAAGTGCTAGGACTACAGGCATGATCCCGTACCCAGCTTTTGGTTGACGGGTGATTTCTATTAGATGAATCTGTGCTTCACTCATGGAGTTAATAGAGGAACCTGTTTTCCTGCTGCAGATTCCTGAGTAGAATTGCTAAAAAGTCCACTTCTGATCACTTCTCAGCCTCTTGGCTATGATCAAGTGTAGTATCTGTTCTTATCAGTTTAATATCTGATATGTCCTCTATCTGAGGAAAATATATTAAATGGATTTTTGGAGCAGGGAAAAAGAAGAAAAATTGAAAAAAAAAAGGAAAAATAAAAAATAAAAAAAAGGAGTCCACTTCTGGACTCAGGCGATGTCAAAGACAAGTCTATGTAGAGAGGCTGAGGCAGCAGGGGAAGACCTGACAGCTAGTTACATAAGTTCTGACATATTCCCCCCATGATGGCTTCCAGTGACACATGTGCTGACAGAATTCTAAACCTCTGGAATTCCCCTCCTGGTGATGCTGGTGTCTTCTCATCTTTGATTATATGGGGTAACCTGATGCAGAATGCTGCAGGTCTGGAGAGCTAGAACGCTGTGGAAACTCTTGCTAGGAAGGCTGGGCTTGGTGTGACTTGCTCCAGTAGGAATCCTGGGGAGAGACTTTCAGCTTTAATTAAACGGTACATCCAGAGCCAAGGGTGACTCTCAACTCAGGTGGTTCTACAGGTCAGATGTGAATTTACTAGATCTCCCATTTATTTATTTATTTTTATTTTATTGTATATTTTAGAGAGAGAGGGTCTTGTTCTGTCACCCTGGCCGGAGTGCAGTGGCATGATCATAGCTCACTGCGGCCTCAAACTCTTGGGTTCAAACAATCCTCCCACCTCAGCCTCTCAAAATGCTGGGATTACAGACATGAGCCATTGTACTTGGCCAAATCTGTCAATTTAGAAACTCCTCTGTAAAGCATTTGGGCCTGAGCTATATGATTTTTTTTTTTTTTTTTTTTGAGATGGGATCTCACTCTGTAGCTCAGGCTGGAGTGCAGTGTCACAATTTTGGCTCACTGCACCCTCTGCCTCCTGAACTCAAGTGATCCTCCCACCTCAGCTTCATGAATAGCTGAGACTACAGGGGTACACCACCATGCCCAGCTAATTTTTTTGGGAGGGGATGAAGAGTTTTTATAGAAACAGGGTTTTGCCATGTTGCTCAGGCTGGTCTTGAACTCCTGAGCTCAAGCAATCCACCCGCCTTGGCCTCCCACAGTGCTGGGATTATAAGTGTGAGCCAACGCACCCAGCCCTGAGCTGTATGGTACATCAAACTGCCAGTATGCCAGGCCCCACACTCTGATTGATATTCCTTTAATTCGTCATACTCCATGTGCAATAAATGACTGAGTGTTTAAATTGTTCTCCTTTTTTGTTTGCCCAATCAGTAGATGGCCACTTTTTGTAACTTTATAATTACTTAATTTTTTTTTAGATGGAATTTTTGCTGTTGTTACCCAGACTGGAGTGCAATGGCACGATCTCGGCTCACCACAACCTCCGCCTCCTGGGTTCAAGCAATTCTCCTGCCTCAGCCTCCCGAGTAGCTGGGATTACAGGCACGCGCCACCATGCCCAGCTAATTTTTGTATTTTTAGTAGAGATGGGGTTTTACCATGTTGACCAGGATGGTCTCGATCTCTTGAACTCGTGATCCACCCACCTCGGCCTCCCAAAGTGCTGGGATTATAGGTGTGAGCCACCGCGCCTGGCCTTAATTTTATTTTTTTAAGGGTTATTTTGGTGTTTTTTAATGTATAGTGTTTCACTGAGCTTCAGCAAATGCCATTGCAATATAGTGTTGTTGAATAGAAACCAAATTAAATTTCAAATGTTAAAGAAACGGAATCAATAAACATATTAATGTTACATTAACACAAACTACAGTAAGACCTTTGGTATATTTGACACCAAAGACTTAAAAAAGTCATTTTTCCAAATCTTAAGCTTTCATTCAGCTGTCTAACCCTCACATGTGCTAATTAACTACAAATGCCGTTTCTGCACTTTACACATCTCTGTGGCTTTCCTCTTTCTGATGTGACTTCCCTTCCTTACCCCACACCTCCCAGAGCTGTCCCCTGTTGTGCCCTTGATGCCCTGAAGCCAGCTTCAGCCCAGCAAAGTATTCATCTGACCAGTCAATGCCCTGACTCCTGACATCACCCTTCAATGTATATTTGGAAGATCAGGCTTGATTGAGGCTCAGGTCCTGAGCTCTCTGAAGGTGTCTTGACGCTGGCACATCAAGAACCAGATGCCACCCTGATCATAAGGAAGACAGATCCAGAACTTCCATATTAATTGCATATGGTCTTCTGACATCACACTACTAATGGATCCTGTTGTTACCTTAAAGCTCCAGAACCACACCGGGCCGGACACAGGCATTTCCTGCCCTCACAAAAGGACCCAGCACAAAAGAGGTTTAGAGCTCTCTGAGCCTATGGAACGGCAACCAAACCATGCTCAGATTTTCAGTTAAGCCTCATGAGTCTCCCTTTTCCTTGACAGTGTAGAACTCTGCAGCACAGCACTAAGTGAATGAGAACAGAAGCCTCAGGACAGAACTGAACCCACCAGCTTGAGCTGACAGCGCTGCTGGGGGTTCAATCCACCTGATCCGTGGAATATTCTCTTTGATCACTGAGTTAGGAGGCATGGGTGAGGGATTCAGAGCGCTGCTCATCATGAGGCATCACCCTATCCAGATCAATAGCCTATTAGTAGGGACAGCATGTTACAAAATGCATACAGGTTGTCACCTGCCCCAGCTGGAAGCAGTGGTTTCATTGCCCCAGATTCAGAACTGTGATTTAAACTAGGCCTCTCCTGAGGAATCAGAACCAAATTAGAGTGCTTTGTGTGTGCAAGGATTTAATGCAGACAGACATTGTGGGTAAGTCAAGGGAGATGGCCCAGCCATTGGGCAATTTCCTCTGACTCCTCCCTGATGGAACTAATTCTTCTTCTTCTGTTCCTGGATCCTAGAGCCAAGATCCTTAAGGTCTGAGTACAAATTCCGCTTCAGGATGGCGCTGCTGCACAGCAGGGCACCTTGCAGAGCCCCAACCAGCCCACAGGTGAAGATATCCTGGCCTAGAAGGCAAGAGCAGAGGCCCTGAGTGTGCACCCAGGCAGGCCCAGGCCAGGGCGGGGCCCTGGTGCTCCTCCCTCCGCATGAGGGGCACCCAGAGCTGGCTCCGATCAGGACAAGGGCCACAGCCTGCCCAGGCAGCCCTGCTCAGGGGATGGGAGGCTGCAGGGGACAGCAGGGCCTGAGGACAGGAACAGAGGACACTGGGCAACAGAGGTTCAGGGTCTCGGGTCCTGACAACGTGGGGCAGTGAGTACCTGTCAGGTAGAGGTTGGGGATGGGGCTCTGGGCCCTCAAGGAGGCCATCACACGAGGGTGCAGGCGGCCCAGGTCATGGTCAGCCCCATAGCAGGCACCTCGGGGAGCAGCCAGATAGAACTGGTTGGTGAGTGGAGATCCTGCAGTCACACTGTCCACCTGAGGGCACAGAGGGCAGCCAAAGGATGGGCTGGAACGTGAGATCCTGGCTCCCCTCCCTCTTCTGCTTTCTCCCATGTGCCGACTGCAGAGGTGGGTGCCCCATCCTTCCCTGGGGCTCAGATGTCTTGGGGCCTGATTTCCCTGTCTGAAGGAAAGGGCAGAAATGGCACCATGAGGTCCGTCACCACCCCAAATACTTTACCCACTACCTTCCCCTCCAGCTGTGGGGGTTTGAGCAGTTTCATGACTGTTGACATAGAGGCTTCCACAAATGAGCTTTTGAAGGTCTCATAGTCACTACCCCACTTCCCCTTCAGCTTCGCTTGCCACTCCTCAAACCACTCATAGGCGCTGGGTGTGAGCACGATCATGGTGGAGCAGTCTGGGGATCAGGGCCAGTATTACTGCTGTCCAGCCCCTGCTTCCACCCCCTCACCCCAACTCCAGGCTTCACTGGGACCAGCAGCACCACCGCAAGGACTGCTTATCCCTAGGGACTCCCCATATTGGTGAAGCTGAGCCACAGCCTTGGAATGACAAACTTGCAGGTGCCAATTGGAAATTGCCCCCTTCCTCCCATTCTATATCCTCTGCTCAGTCTCTGAGTCAAGCGGGGAGGCACCGGCCACACACACACACACACACACACACACACACACACACACGCGCGCGTGCGCGCGCCTTACGCTTGGTCTATGTCCCTGTCATAGTAAACATAGTAGTTGGTGGAGGGCAGACCCGAGTCCTCCTTGGTCCCTTGCAGGCTGAGGAAGACAGAGATCGTGCTCAAGCCAGGCCGCACCAGCCCCAGCTGCTGCTTCACACCTGCCAAGGGGAGTGGTTGATGCCTGTGTGGACGGAGGCCTGAGACGGCCACTCCCTGTTCCCAGAATAAGAATATAAAGAAAATATTTTTGTGCAGCTGTACAATGTATTTGTGTTTTAAGCTAGGTGTTATTACAAGAGTCAAAAGTGTTTAAGTTTATAAAGAGAAAAGTTAAGTTAAACCCAGGTTAATTTATTCTTGAGGAAAGTAAAATATATATGTATATATTTTTAAATAGAGACAGGATTTCACCATGTTGGCCAGGATGGTCTTGATCTCCAGACCCTGTGATCTGCCTACCTTGGCCTCCCAAAGTAGTGAGATTACAGACGTAAGCCACTGTGCTCGGCTGGAAAGAAAAAGATTTCTTTTTTTTTTTTCATTTTGTAGAGACGGGGTTTCACTATATTGGCCAGGCTGGTCTTAAACTCCTAAACTTGTGATCTGCCTGCCTCAGCCTCCCAAGTGCTGGGATTACAGGTGTGAGCCGTTGTGCCTGGCCAGAAAAATATTTCTTTATAAAATGAGTGTTGCCTAAGTATACAGCGTCACGGTCTCTCCCCACTCACTGATGCACTCAGACCTGCTCCTGGTCCTGCATGCTGTATGCCTGGGAAAGGCCCTACACTGCTGTGCCATCTTTTACCTTTTACACCACATTTTACTACACGTTTTCGATTTTTTTTTTTTTGAGACAGAGTCTTACTCTGGCGCCCAGCTTGCAGTGCAGTGGCCTGCTCTCTGCTCGCTACAACCTCTGCCTCCTGGGTTCAAGTGATTCTCATGCCTCAGCCTCCTGAGTAGCTGGGATTACAGGCGCACGCCACCATGCCTGGCTAATTTTTGTATTTTTGATAGAGACAGGGTTTGACCATGTTGTCGAGGCTGGTCTTGAACTCCCCACCTGAGGTGATCTGCCTTCCTTGGCCTCCCAAAGTGCTGGGATTACAGGTGTGAGCCACTGCACCCAGCCACCTTTTCTGTGTTTAGATACGAAAACACCACTGTGTCACAATGGCCTGCAGTATTCAGTACAGTAGCATGCTGTGCAGCCTTGTAGCCTAGGAGCAATAGGCTATACCATACAGCCTAGGTGTGTATAACATCTAGGTCTGTGTAGCTACGCGCTATGAAGTTCACACAATGAAATTGCCCAACGATGCATTTCTGAGAACATTGTCTCAGTTGCTAAGTGATGCTTGACTGTATATGAAATGTCTTGAATGTCTAGAATAGACAAGTTCAGAGACAATAGATTAGTGGTTGCCTAGGGCTGGGGGAGATGGGCAAAGTGTGGAATGATTTTCAAAGAATATGGGATTTCCTTTGGGGCTGACGAAAACGTTCTAAAATTGACTGTGGTGATAGGTGCACAACTGAACATACAGCCAATGAATTGTCCAATTTTTTTTTTGAGATGGAGTTTTGCTCTGTTGTCCAGGCTGGAATGCAGTGGTGTGATCTCGGCGCACTGCAACCTCCGCCTCCTGGGTTCAAGCAATTCTCCTGCCTAAGCCTCCCGAGTAGCTGCGACTACAGGCACACACTACCACGCCTGGATAATTTTTGTATTTTCAGTAGAGACAGCATTTCACCATGTTGGCCAGGCTGGTCTCAAACTCCTACCCTAAGGTGATCTACCCGCCTTGGCCTCCAAAGTGCTAGGATTACAGGCGTGAGCCACCGTGCCCAGCCTGAATTGTATACTTTTTTTATTTGGGGCAGAGTCTTACGCTGTTGACCAGGATGAAGTGCAGTGGCACAATCATAGCTCACTCCACCCTTGAACTCCTGGGCTCAAGTGATCCTCCTGCCTCAGTCTCCTGAGTAGCTAGGACTACAGGCTCGTGTGTCACCATGCCTAATTTTTTTTTTTTAGATTTTTCTGGAGATGGGGTCTTGCTATGTTGCCCGGGCTGGTCCTAAACTCCTGGCTTCCAGCCATCTTCCTGCCTCAGCCTCTTAAAGCATTGAAATTACAGGCAAGAGCTGCTGTGCCCAGGTGAACCGTATACTTTAAATGGGTGAAGTATAACTTTATTTATTTATTTATTTTTGAGATGGAGTTTCGCTCGTTACCCAGGCTGGAGTGCAATGGTGCGATCTTGGCTCACCGCAACCTCTGCCTCCTGGGTTCAGGCAATTCTCCTGCCTCAGCCTCCCGAGTAGCTGGGATTACAGGCACGCGCCACCATGCCCAGCTAATTTTTTGTATTTTTAGTAGAGACAGGGTTTCACCATGTTGACCAGGATGGTCTGGATCTCTTGACTTCGTGATGCATCCGCCTCAGTCTCCCAAAGCGCTGGGATTACAGGCGTGAGCCACCGTGCCCGGCCAAATATAACTTTAAATGGCTGAAGTATATCTTCATAAAGCCATTACAAAAAAATCGTGGTGCTAAATACTATAGAAAGTATCCAAAAGATGCTCCTTCATATCTTGGTAATTGTAAGTCAAGTGAGTGATAGAAGCATAAGCTGAATGTCTTCCAGGTGGCAAATTCATTTAAATCAACTGTAAAAATGATTTCCTGATTCACAACTCCATCATGGACACTGACTGGCCTATGTACATTTGAGACGGGAAGCTGGACTCAGGTTCTCTAAGGCTGTCAGGCATGCCTTATATCCCCCTTGGCAAGAAGCAGTCCTCCTTTGTGTTATCTGCAAAAGTCTAACACAGGGTTTGGGAGTGAAACAGTGGTTTGATTCAACGAAAGGACTAAAGGAACACTCAGAAAAGGTCTTGCAACTGCAATTTTATTTTCTTTTGTGAAAATAAACAACTGGGAGTTTAAATTGCTCCAAAAACCATAAAAACAAAAAGAAATACACACAGAAGAAGCATGTGAGGTGATGGGGAAGGGAACAGGGTCTCTAGAACTTTGGCAGATTGTGCTGGCATGGACCCAGGTAACAGGAGCCAGACCATGGGGCCAGTCCTGCCTGCCGCTGTGGGACCGTGAGGGGATGATCGCCACTGGCAAGGAGGGGGAGAACAGACTTCTTCGCTGAGGAAGTGGCAGGCACCTTGAGTCCCTTTAAATGTGGGGGTGGGGGGAAACCATTTCAGAGGACCACTTTCTCCACTGAAAGCTGGGGCTAGCGGGTTTGGGCCCACTGAGGGAGGGGACGCTGGTGGCAGCAAATCAGGCCAAGATGTCTTCTTACATGGTGACAGCCTCACACTGGGCAGAGGACAGAGGACGAGGAAGAACCCATGCTATAGGGCACATGATAAAAATTTGGGTTGGGTCACAGGAAATATCGCAATGGCAGAGATGCAGATGGAGTTGGGGAAGCTGGGAAGCTGGGGCAGGTGGCAGAGGCGAGAAGAGAGAGGAGGCAGAAAATTGGAGAGAGGTAGAGAGAGGCGCCCTCTGCCCAGGTCCATCCGCCACAGCACCTACGGGATGAACAGCATGCTACTTTTCAGTTCTCTTTCTTATAAAGATTTTTTTTGTTGTTTTGTTTTGTTTTTTAAAAAAAGCCGTAAGATCAGCTACTGGTTACATCTACAAACTGTAAAGTGCTGTTGTTACCAGCCACTTTACAGAACAGTCCAGAGTGGTCAAATATTGACCAATAAAGTCTCCTTTTTCTTTTTCTTCTGAATTATTACTACTCGATGAGTCACGTGACAGCCTGCAGGGGCTAGGGGGCAGCTTAGTGGGCAGACTTGGTGACCAGGGAAAGAGGCTGGGCCTGTAGCACCGGGAGGGACTGGTGGGCATGGAGCGTGGCAGGGAAGGATGGGGGAGAGGCCAGCAGAGCTGTGGGCATGGACCCAAGGGGGAGAGGCCGGGAAAGGAGGGGAGGCTGGCTGCCCATCTGCCCAGAGGAGGAGGCTGCAGCCTTAGAGGACAGGAAGGCAGCAGAATGGAGAGCCAGATGGGCCCGGGTTTCTGGCTTGGTGGTGAGGGAGAGGGGCTGGGCTTGCTCCGAATGGGTGGCAGCAGGAGCGGCTGGTGAGGCCAAAGCTGCGGAGGGGGTGGCTGGAGAGTCCAGCATGCTGCCGTGGGAGGAGGCAGGGCTGTCACAGGGCTTCTCAGGGGGCAGGTACTGAACACATGGCTTCTTGCTCTTGGAGGCCAGAGCACCTGGGGGGAAACACAAGAAAGTGTGAGCAGCTATAGCTCTGGGAGAGGCTGAGGAACAGCCCTGGCGATACATGTGCTTTGGAGACACCGGGATGCCTTTGGCGAGGGCCTGACGTTACTTCTAAGGCTTTCAAGACTAGGAAACTGCATTCACAAATACCCAGCGCGCAGAGAAGGGGCAACGCTCAAACTGACAAAGACCCATCAAGCATCTGATTGGGGGAAGACAGCCCAGTGTCTCACATGACCACCCTCCTTTCCTAAAGCTCATAACTTTTGGGATGAATCTCCAGTTTGCTTTGAAATCTTTGGCTTATGATATGAATGCAGTCAGAGAGAGCGCATGCCTGACGGTGGGTTGTGTGGCATGCACAGGTTCCGCTCATGTGCATTCTTATGTATAATGGACAGAAGGAAGGAGGGAGGGAAGGAGGGAGGGAGAGAGGGAGAGAGGGAAGGAGGGAGGGAGGGAAGGAGGGAAGGAGGGAGGAAGGGAAGAAGAAAGGGAGGGAGGAAGGGAGGGAAGGAGGGAGGGAGGGAAGGAGGAAGGGAAGGAGGAAGGGAAGGAGGAAGGGAAGGAGGGAGGGAGAGGGAGGGAGGGAAGGAAGGAAGGAGGGAGGAAGGGAAGAAGAAAGGGAGGGAGGGAGGGAGGGAAGGAGGGAGAGAAGAAGAAAGGGAGAGAGGAAGGAAGGGAAGGAGGGAGGAAAGGAAGGAGGGAGGGAGGGAAGGAGGAAGGGAGGGAAGGAGAAAGGGAGGGAAGGAGAAAGGGAGGGAGGGAGGGAAGGAGAAAAGGAGGGAAGAAGAAAGAGAAGAAGGGAAGGAAGGGAGGGAAGGAGAAAGGGAGGGAGGAGAAAGATTGAAAGCACTTTATGTCATATAAGCAGCTATACACTTGTCCTGGAGTGAGCATGAGATGGGGGTGTAACGTAAACATTAATACTAGTCACAGTGTGGGCATCTTTCTGTGCTAGGCGTGATTCTGGTATAAAGAGATTTAGTACATATTTTTGACACAGAGTGCCTTCTAAACCCAAGCAAACTATTTTTTTCTGGTGTTCCATCAAAGAAACATCAAAGGAACCCCTGATTCTCCTGGGTCTACTGGCAGGTGGGACGTCAGTGGCTCACATGGTGCCTTCCTAAGGGTATTTCAATGACAATTTCAACTACATTCCATTAACCCTCAGGTAGGATGATTCGCTTTTCAATGGAATTACAAAGTGCCTAGGCTTTGAAGTGACAAAATCCTGGAATCAAATCCTACACCAGCACTAAAGCAGAGTGACTGGGAAAATGCCTAATGTCTCAGAGCTTCTTAAATGGCCATCTCTAGAAAGGGGTAGTAACAAGACCTGCCCTCGAATACTGAGGCAGAAGCCCTGGCCAGTCAGGGACACAGAGACAGCCCAGGCAGGCGTGGCTGTGATGGGCGGAAAAGCAGGGCAAGAGGGCAGTGCCCCCAGACGCACCCTCTGCCTCCTGGACTTGCTGCTGTGACTGTGTCTGGGACAGCTGCTTTTCTCTCTTCCTCTTCTTTTTCTTACCCTGGAAAATATGGCCAAAGGAAGAGGTAAGCTGGGAGAGAAGAATGCTGGCTTCTCAGGGGCTCCCAGATCAGGGGGAGGACGACGTTGCCCTTACTGCTCTTGATCCCTCAGGGAAGGTGTGGAGAGACAGATGACTCAGACCCCCAAGGGAGCCGTTCCTCCCCAAACAAATGCGTTTCCCCTCCAGGTTGGTACCCAGGCCTTCTTGGAAGGCCTCTGCCCTCCTCTGCCCTTTAGACTCTGTTTGTCCATTTCCCTCCCTGGAACAACAGTGCTTCCTGATCTTCCCTGAGGTGTCCCAGGTCCCTCTGAAACTCTGATGCAGCTGTGGATCCTCTTAGCAGAAAAAAAGCATGCATGCCCAAATCGGCCTGGTTTCCGGGAGTTTAAGGACACGCCCCCTGAGGCTCGCGCACTGGTCTCTGAGCCCTGGGTTAGGAGTGGCTAGAGATACTCTTCCTGCCACAGCTAGCCCTGCGCCCTGTGTTATGAAATCGAGGGCAGAGTCCAGTTCAAACGGAAATGCACAAACTTAAGTCCGTCTTCAGGACCTCTTGTTGACCTCCTGAGAATTAAAATGCATTCCTTATTTCCAGAGAAGTATGGGCTTCTCCCTGGTCTTAAGAGTCCTCCATAGGCTGGGTGCAATGGCTCACGCCTGTAATCCCAGGGCGGATCACTTGAGGTCGGGATATGAGCCTGACTAACATGGAGACATCCCCTTTACTACTAAAAATACAAAAAATTAGCTGCACATGGTGGTGCATCCCTGTAATCTCAGCTACTTGGGAGTCTGAGGCAGGAGAATCGCTTGAACCTGGGAGGCGGGGTTGCAGTGAGCCGAGATCGCGCCATTGCAGTCCACAATGGGCAACAAGATGGGCAACTCCATCTCAAAAAAAAAAAAAAAAAAAGAGTCCTCTATAAATGTACTTGCTTTCCTTCTTACTTCCACCTCTTGCAGAGGCTGCTCCTGGGGTCTGAGTGTCCCCTGCTCAGAGTGTGCACTTACGTAGTTGTCCCGGGCTGACCAGGTCGGGTAGAGCTGCGAGTGAAGCTGCCGCTCCTTCCGAGCCAGCTCATAGTACTTGGCCTGTTCTTCTCGAGACAGGTTGTGCCACTGGGGGAGAGAGGGTCAGAGACGACAAGGGGCCATCAATGCAGGGATGCTGCCCCATGGCCTGGAGGATGAGGGCAGGTCTTACCTTTCTTCCCAGGATCTGGTTAATGGCTGCACTTTCCTTCAGGGTGCACTCAGCCACCACCTTGGCCCTCATCTCCTTCATATACAACATGAAGGCATTCAGAGGCTTCTTCACATGGGGCTTCTTTTCCTCCTCCTTTTTCACGGTGACTGGTGATTTCCTGGGAAGGCACGTGGTTGTAGGTTAGCATGTGTCAGGTGTCACGCAACTCATCAGTCTGTGCCTGTCACTGAGACACAGCTGACTGTCTCTGGGGAGGGGCGGGGCTGCCTGGGTGCTTATTCAAGTGGCCCCAAAGTTGTGTTCAGCACCTGAGCACCTTCCTCCGGTAGCTTCCCACCTCTGAACAATCTCCAAGCCAGACTCTTTGAAAATCTAATCTCCAGACAGAGGAGCAGAGAGTGGTGGGGGTGCTGAGATGAGTTCTCCCTGGAGCTGTTCACGGTGACAGGACAGTGTGGGATGCTCCAGGCAGAACCAAGGGGGTCTCCTGGGCTCTCCAGGGAGCACTGACTTTGGCTTTCTGCCATCTTTATGGCACACGGGCAATGTAAGGGCGGCCCTGGTGCTCTGCTCAGCTTGGCCACCAGCCCACCATGAGTTCTTAAAAAAACAGTCTCCTTGCTGGGCGCGGTGGCTCATGCCTATAATCCCAGCACCTTGGGAGGCCGAGGTGGGTGGATCACGAGGTCAAGAGATCGAGACCATCCTGGTCAACATTGTGAAACTCCGTCTCTACTAAAAATACAAAAATTAGCTGAGCATGGTGGTGCGTGCCTGTAGTCACAGCTACTTGGGAGGCTGAGGCAGGAGAACTGCTTGAACCCAGAAGGCAGAGGATGGTACCATTGCACTCTAGTCTGGGTAACAACAGCGAAACTCCATCTCAAAAAAAACAGTCTCCTTTCTTGGCCTCACTTTTTCATATGTCTTATGGTGGGGAGGAGGGGAAGCTAAAAGCTTTCTCAGGTTCTCTTCCAGCCTTTGACACCTGAGAGTAAAACTTTCTTTAATGGTAGAGAAAATGCACCATGTCCCTGCAAGGACAGGGACCCAGAAGGTCAGAGGGGGTAAGTCCCAAGGGAGAGGGAGGGCCTGGCTGGGGAGGCTGTGCTGCCTGCTGAGTGACACTGAGGGAGAAGAGTAAATGGTATTTGCTGCTCAGAGTGTGGCCACCTCTCTCCACAGCCCACACCCTCCCACCTGCAATCCAGGCTGCCGCCTACTTACGCGCTCACCGCAGGGCTTAGGCTGGGGGGTGCTGGTTCCTGCTTGACGATGGGGGAGACGATGGCGGGGTGGGGGATCCCTGAGGTGGGCAGGCCAGGGTGGGCAGGCGCTACCATGTGAGGCGAGAACCGGCTGGAGACCAGGCTGTGCACCGGAAAGAAACGAATGACAACCCCGGGGTTCAGGCTGCATGCCTGCCGCCCAGCAGAGCACACGGTGGCTTTCTGCCTGGGGGGCACAGGCGTGTTAGTGGGGCAGAGTCTGGGGACTAGAATACTAGTTGTTGTCTTCTAGAGAACCAGCGGGGTTCAGGCTGCATGCCTGCCGCCCAGCAGAGCACACGGTGGCTTTCTGCCTGGGGGGCACAGGCGTGTTAGTGGGGCAGAGTCTGGGGACTAGAATACTAGTTGTTGTCTTCTAGAGAACCAGCGGGGTTCAGGCTGCATGCCTGCCGCCCAGCAGAGCACACGGTGGCTTTCTGCCTGGGGGGCACAGGCGTGTTAGTGGGGCAGAGTCTGGGGACTAGAATACTAGTTGTTGTCTTCTAGAGAACCAGGTTTGGGGGATGCCTAATGACTCCTCCCTCTCCCCACAAACACCCAAGCTGCCTCTCTGGTGCTGGAAGTAGGTGGGATGAAACACAAAAGGGGCGGAGGGTCAGAAGCAGGGCGCACCGGGGAAGAGAAGAGCATAGGCTGTGGGCTGTATTTCCTCTGTCCGCAGAGGTTCCACTGTCAGGCAGAGCTGGTCCCTGAGATACAAATCCCCTTTACTGACTCCTCTACTGACATTGTTTCAGGAAAAATTCATCTTCTCCCAGTCTCTGGCTTTAGTGTGATAGACAGTCCTCAACTTAGGATTTTTTGATTTTACAATGGTGCAAAAATGGTATGAATTCAGTATTCTCCTTGACTTAGATGGGGTTATATCCTAATAAACCCATCAGATATTGCAAATATCTTAAGGTGAAAGTTGCGTTTTCAATGTACTGTGAGTTTATCAGGATGTAGCTCTATTCTAAGTTGGGGAGCACCTGTCCTCAAAATGCTTCTGTGCTAGAGCCCATGGCAGGAGGCAGAGTGCTAGAGCTTTGAAATCCTTCTCTTAGAGAGATGGGGACCAGTGATTCTGTGGTCTCCATTCTGACCTGGGGGTGGGGAGCATGGGACATGAGAAGGTGTTTGATCAAAGAGAGGTGGGGGAAGGGTGAGCCCTGTGCCTGCTCATTAACTGGCAAGAGCTGTTTCGTGGTGAGAAACGGCGTGGTTGCTAAGACAAACATGTGCACAGCCGCAGTCCCAGCACTCACCTGGACATTGATGCATTCATGGCGAGGGCAGGGTAAGGGTGCCGGAAGCCACCAGGAGGAAGAGAGTACATGGGCTGGCCTTGCCTGTGAGGGCGAGGAAATCCAGTCAGCACATTGGCAAAGCTCAGGGCAGGGGAGGAGAGGGGCTTGGGAAGAGGGGATGGGAAATACAGGAAGGAAGTGGGAAGGTAGAGCTGGGCACAAGCTGCCCAGGCGGGAGCAGGGAGGTGAGTCCTGGGCTTGCCTCTGAGGGGCTCCACTGTGCAGCGCACAGGGCACAGAGGCAGAGCTCAGCATGAGGAGGTGGGTGGAAGAGAGGCCATGGGCTCCTTACTGTGGGACGAGCCAGCCGAGGGGGTGGGGGATTTGTCCGACTGCTCCAGGAGACAGTGGGTAATACGGTGACAGCTCGGATGGGTGAGGAGGCCGGGGGATTCCTGCTTCCAAAGAGAGATGTGTCAGACTGTCCCCTGGCCCTGCCTGAGCACCTTAAAGAATATCAAATGGGAGCATCCCGCCCTATGTCCCTGGTGCTCTGGAGCCTGGCAAGGGCCTGTCTCATCGTCCTTGCCCTCTGTCACCTCCCTAGCAGTTCTCACCAGTCAGACAAGGACATATTGAGGGGAGGCAGGACTAAGTTACCCCCTCTCTAGCTGCCCGGATCCCATCTCTGTGGGCAAGAGTACCTTCCAGCTGGCTGGGACACAGGAGCCAGCGCCCTGGAAGAGAGGGACAGGACCCATAAGATCAATGACAAGAGTCATTGGTGAACTAAGTCTCTGGAAAGCCCGCCTCATTCATGGAGAAATAAGCTTTGGATTCCTCCTCCACATGTGTCTTCCTCATTATCTGCAACTTGTTATTTCTCCAAAGAGGGGCTCCAAAAATGCTTTGCTTTCCCCTGGTAACTCTGTGGGAATGTTGTGAAGACAGTGGCTCCCTGGAATGGACTGGTCTGGTGGGCAAGTAAAAAAAAAAAAAAAAAAAAAAAAAATAACCAGCTCAGGTTGGGCGCCTGTAATCCCAGCACTTAGGTGAGTTGATTGCTTGAGCCCAGGAGTTTGAGACCAGCCTGGGCAACATGGCAAAACCCCATCTCTACTAAAAATACAAAAATTAACTGGGCAAAGGCATGGTGGTATGCTCCTGTGGTCCAAGTGACTCGGGAGGCTGAAGTAGGAGGACCGCTTGAGCCTGGGAGGCTGAGGTTGCAGTGAGCTGAGATCACACTACTGTACTCTCGCGTGGGCGACACAAGAGTGTCATAAATAAATAAATGAATAAATAAATAAATAAATGAATAAATGCCAGTTTGGTCTCACTGCTTTATGGTTGCACTTATATGTCTACTTAGACTGATGAATCTATTTTAAAATGTTCAGTTTAGGGCAAATGTGTCTTGGAGTAGGGAAGCACAGCCCACAGCTGGGCTCGACTTGGGAAGGGCCACCCCAAATGCTGCCTGTGGAGCCAGGCCCTCTGCTTTATCTACCCCATTTAATTCCCTCTGGGTCTAATAATGACCCTATTGTATAGAAGGTACAGGGTAGGCACAGATAAAAAAAAAAAATCAACAAAGCTAAAGCAAGCAGGCAAGGCCCAAAGACTCCTGAGACTCAGAGCCATGATTTGAACCCAGGTCGGCCTGATTCAAGGGCTGTTAGGTTCTTGCAAAAGAGAAGCCCGCCCGCCCTGCAGCAACACTGCCTGAGCGGCAGGCGACTTACCTGTCTTTGGATCGATTTCTGGGGAGAGGTGAGTGGGCGGGGAGCCGGGGGAGAAGTGGTCATTGCTGTAGGTAATGAGGGGAGTCAGCGGATGCATGTGATGTGGGTGCTGAACGACAGGAACTTTATTAGACTGAAAGAGAGAAAAAAGACCAGAACAGTTGCCAAGGAGATGGAGAGTACCACCTGCTGTTACTTACACAAGTCAATGCCAGGTATTTTCCAGGCAACATCCCATTCAGTCCTCGAGACAGTCCCTGAGAGATGACAGCAGTGGACACAGCAGAAAAGGAAGCAGGAGGACTTGAGAAGTGATCATACCCACCTGCCGGCTTTGTCCCCAGGACAACCCTCCATTGCTCCCCTCATGTGCACTGTGTGGGAAACACTGCTGAGGGATGATCTGTGCTGTGTTATCTCACTGAATCTGAGGTTTTGGTTGGAATGCAGTGGCGCAATCTTGGCTCACTGCAACCTCCACCTCCCAGGTTCAAACAATTCTCCTTTCTCAGCCTCCTGAGTAGCTGGGATTACAGGCGTCCATGCCTGGCTAATTTTTTGTATTTTTAGTAGAAATGGAGTTTCACCATGTCAGCCAGGCTGCTCTTGAACTCCTGACCTCAGGTGATCTGCCTGCCTTGGCCTCCCAAAGTGCTGGGATTATAGGGGTGAGCCCCTGTGCCTGGCCCTGAAAAGGTTTAACACACATTTTCCAAATAAACTTCATAGAAAGAGTCCCTCTCAGCTTCAAGTCTGGGACTGCCAACAGCAGAGGGAGAATTGCCCCATTAGGCCTCATACCATGAAGTATCACATTCAGGCTTTACAGGCACAACCCCAAAGCACTTAAACACTTCTCTCTGTGGCACTTTACTCTGCTGATGTAACCACATTTTGGGTAAAACACTACAAAATGGAGGGAACACCATTATTTTATAAAGCTACTGAGAAAGAAAATGCTGGCAGGTCACAGACACATCTTCAGAGATGGGAAAACCCTGTGCATCCTAGAATTGGTAAACTGAATTAACTTTTTGTTTTTACCTAATCTGCCTTATACATAGGCTTTTTAGTATAAAAACATCTACACATCATTGAACCCCTCACCACAAACACAGCACTAGGCATAATGTCCAGTCCTTATAACCCAGAAAAGAAGCTGTGATTACCCCCATTCCAGAGATGAGGAAGCAGCCCAGAAAGATTATGTGACTTAGCCTTGGACACAGCGAGTGAGTGGCAAAGCTGGGATTCATATCAGCTGTTTATGGCTCTAATAAACAAGAATGTTTTCTCTTGTACAACCTGCCTCTCCCAGAACCTTCTCAAAACGTTTCTGTCACAGAGAAAGGACAGACATTATGATATATTATTTATAATAAGATAAATGAGCTACAAGTGGAGAAGAGATTTGTTTTTAAAAGAGATTTGTGGCCCGGCACGGTGGCTCATGCCTGTAATCCCAGCACTTTGGGAGGCTGAGGCAGAAGGATCACCTGAGGTCAGGCATTCGAGACCAGCCTGGCCAACATCGTGAAACCCCATCTCTACTAAAAATATAAAAATTAACTGGGTGTGGTGGTGTGTGCCTATAATCCTAGCTACCCAGGAGGCTGAGGCAGGAGAATTGCTGGAACCTGGAAGGCAGAGGCTGCAGTGAACTGAGATTGCACCACTGCGCTCCAGCCTGGGCAACAGAGCAAGACTCCATCTCTACAAAAAAAGAGAGAGATTTGTAAAAAAGATGATTTGGAGGTGACCCAAGGGCTACAACTCCAAATGGCTATCTTCCTGTTTGAATTTTTCATTTCGTAGATTCCACGAGCCTTTCCTTTCCTTCCATGTGGTGCCTATTGGGTATTCAGAATGCAAACTCCGATCCCTACATTTCCTGGATATCCTCGAGCTCACGGCAGCCTTGTTACATTTTCAGTGTGCAGAGAATTAAACCGTTCATAACCATGACCACCAGATGGCGCGAGCACATGGCTGGGCCCTGCTGGTGGCTGGTGGGCTCACCGGATGTTGCATGATGAATTTAAAAATTCCTGTCTTGTTACTGTTTTCACCTGTTCAATTACTGGTTTTTGATGATATCTCCATACACATGAACATACAACACAAACAAAAGTATTAAAAATTATTTTAAGATCAGATTTCCAGCTCTGTCTAAAGAGTGACTTTTAATATTATAAATGCAATAGAATTATTACCAGAGTAAAAACAGATAATCACAATTAAACACATAAACTCTATAATTTAAAAAAAGGCTAAATAGAGGCACACCAAAAATGTAAACAACAGCTACGTTTCAGTTGTGAAACTGCGTGATTCTGTTTTTATTGTCTCTCTCTCCATATTTTCCAACTTCACTTTCACCATGATCCATTACTTAAAAAAATATGCTACTAATAACACAAATTTTCTAAGAAAGAAATGCAAACTATATCATAACTGTATTACAAAGCATTTAGAAAACATAACTGCACCATCCTAACCCTGTCACTATGGTCATTTTGGCACACCTCCTTTAATTAAGACTTTCTATGCATCAGTTTTTTTATTTGTTTTTTAAGACAGGGTCTCACTTCATTGCCCAGGCTGGAGTGAAGGGGTGCAATTTAGGTTCACTGCAGCCTCTGTCTCCCAGGCTCAAGCAATCCCCCCACCTCAGCCTCCCAAGTAGCTGGGACTACAGGTGCACACTACAGTACCCTGCTATTTTTTTGTAGAGACGCGGTTTCGCCATGTTGTCCAGGCTGTTCTCAAACTCCCGGGCTCAAGCAATCTACCCACCTTGGTCTCCTAAAGTGCTGGGATTACAGGTGTGAGCCACTGCACCAGGCCTCTGCATCAGATTTTTATTTCATTTTATTATTTTGAGATAAGAGTCTCATTCTGTCGCCTAGGCTGGAGTGGCGTGGTGTGATCTTGGTTCACCACAATCTCGGCCTCCCGTATTCAAGCAATTCTCCCGCCTCAGCCTCCCAAGGAGCTGGGATTGCAGGTACCCACCATCATGCCTGGCTAATTTTTTTTGTATTTTAAACAGAGATGGGGTTTCGTCATGGTGGCCAGACTGGTTTCCAACTCCTTACATCAAGTGATCTGCCTGCCTTGGCCTCCCAAAGTGCTGGAATTACAGGTGTGAATCACTGTGCCCAGCCTCTGCATCAGTTTTAAATTTACATTTATTTATATCATTTATAGCTGTCTTAGAAACAGGTGATATAACCAGGAAATCCTGATTGCTCATATGCTGTAGTTTGGCCTGCTCAGAAACTAGCTAACAACACTCAATGGGTAACAGAATTAAGTATTAGGCTGGTGCAAAAGTAATTGCGGTTTTGGCCATACTTTTAATGGCAAACCACAATTACTTTGCACCAACCTAATACAAAGTAGGCAAATTTATATTTGAAGATCAATGCATTAATCTTCAATGTCTGAATGCTGTGTGAGTTCTTGCCGTTCCCCACTAGGTGGCATCATTGTCCAGAAAATGAACCAGGAGGGAGGGCGGGAAGTAGATGTGGCCTCCCAGAAGTAAGGTTCTCCTGGGAGGCTTCTGTCCCAATAAAAGTTCCCGCTCTTTTCTCTCCTCAGCTGCCCCCAGGGGCAGGATGTTCACAGCATAAACCCAGACCAAGGACTAGGAATGTAGGGAACCACCGCACACCCGTCCATAGATAACCCCAATAGGGAAACACACACAAGTGTGGGCACGGGTGTGTATTGCCAGACACCTGAAACCAGATGCATCCAAAGAGGCCCTCGGAGCCACCTCAGACCTAAAATCTTCAGGAAAGGGCTGCAGGCACCCTAGGAAGCGGTGTGTCGTCCTCTCTTACTTTTTTTTTCCTGCCTCAGGTTTATTTGTACAAATAGTACAGGAGGACCCCAGCCCCATGTAGATGGCAGCCCCGGGGGAGGTGGGGGTTGCACCAGTCCTGTCCTAACGTTGGCAGACAGAGATATCTACTCTGAAGACTTTGTAGGGGCCTGGGCACCTTTGAGAGCCTGAGCTGGAACTGAAGCTGGAGCTGCAGCCTGGGCCTTGGTTTGATCCTTGGCCTTGGCCTTGACCTACGGCCAGCAGAGCCTGAGCCCCTTGGCAATGCGTGCACAAGCACACTTCCCAAGCTTGGGGTGGGCAATGTAGGCAAGTCGATCAAGTTTGCGGCTGACACCCTTTGGGATCTTGGGCTTTACGAGGGCCTTGATGGCCTTGGCATTGTTGACCTGCATCTTCTTTAGGCCCTTCTTGTTGCGCTTCTTGGCAAAGCGCATGTTACCCCCTGAGGAGTTTGGGGTTTCTTGATACCATTTCTGTGCCATTTTCGGGACTGGTTGTGTGTGGTGTGGTTCTTGGACCTGGCCATGTCTGCACCTAAGCCGTGGTTCCCACTTCTTTTTTTTTTTTGAGATGGAATCTTGCTCTGTTGCCCAGGCTGGAGTGCAGTGGCGTGATCTTGGCTCACTGCAACCTCCGCCTCCCAGGTTTGAGTGATTCTCCTGCGCCAGCCTCCCAAGTAGCTGGGACAACAGGTGCCTGCCATCACATGCAGCTAATTTTTGTATTTTTAGTAGAAACGAGGTTTCACCATGTTGGTCAGGATGGTCTTGATCTCTTGACCTCATGATCTGCCTGCTTTGGCCTCCCAAAGTGCTGGGATTACAGGCATGAGCCACTGCACGTGGCCTACACTCTTTTTTTTTTTTTTTTTGAGATGGAGTGTTGCTCTGTTGCCCAGGCTGGAGTGTAGTGGCACAATCTCAGCTCACTGCAACCTCTGCCTCCCGAGTTGAAGTGATTCTCCTGCCTCAGCCTCCGGAGTAGCAGGGATTCCAGGTGTGCACCGCCACACCACACCCGGCTAGTTTTTCTATATTCAGTAGAGAGGGGGTTTCACCATGTTGGCCAGGCTAGTCTCGAACTCCTAACCTCAAGTCATCTGCCCTCCTTGGCCTCCCAAAGTGCTGGGATTACAGGAGTGAGCCACCATGTCGTCTGGTCCTCGGTCCTCTCTCTCACTCTTGGGGACTTACTTTCAAGTTCGAAGTGCCTCCACAGACTGAACATCTGCCCCTCCACGAGCCACTCCCCACAAAGTTCTGCCTGCCACTCCTCCAGCTGCCTCTCCTAGTAACTTGAGGCCAAATTGAGGCCAAGCCACCGGACTCCTATTGTTCACTCACTATTCTCTTTTCTTCTTAACCCAAATTTCTGAGGTCAGAAGTATAAGGGCTTCTAGTACAGGCAAAGATGATCCCTAACTTTTACTGTCACTCATCAAGAAGTCACAGGCTGGACAACAGACTGCCCAGGTAAGAGGCTCAGAGTTTCATTGAATTGCTAACTGTACCTGACTTCACATATTTATGAAATGTTTGATTTTTCTTTTTTTTTTCCTTGACATGGAGTTTAGCTCTGTCGTTCAGGCTGGAGTGCAGTGGCGCGATTTTGGCTCACTGCAAGCTCTGCCTCTCAGGTTCAGGTGATTCTCCTGCCTCAGCCTCCTGAGTAACTGGGATTACGGTGCCTGCCACTATGCCAGGCTAATTTTTGTATTTTTAGTAGAGATGAGGTTTCACATGTTGGCCAGAGCAGTCGTGAATGCCTGACCTAAAGTGATCCACCTGCCTTGGCCTCCAAATGCTGGGATTACAGGCGTGAATCCCTGCACCCGGCCTGAAATCTGTTTTATCTACATTCAGTTATCTGTTTGCTGATGGAGGCAACTTTCTTTTTTGGGTACCAGAACTATATTCAAGAGACTATGCCTAAAAGCAGGGTTTGGGGGAAAAGGAAACTAGAACTGTTCCTAAAACAGCCTACTCACAGCACTGCACATCCCCACAGGAGGGAAATGAGATTTGAAAGGGTCCCAGAGGCCATAAGTGGACCTATTCCCCTCAATTCAGGGATCTCTGCTGAGGCTGTCCAACTGCAGAACGAGGGCTTGACTGAGGATCTCCAAGGATTTGGCTCCAGGTGCAATAATCATTCTGATTCTTATATTTGGGACAGATAATCAGTGAGGCCAGGGGTCTCTCAATTTCTTTGATTGCACAAGCCGATCAGCCAATCAAAAACATCAGTTTTGGCATGTTCTCTTCTTGCTTGGGCTGTTATTAGAAGTCTTTTTTTTTTTTTTTTTTTGAGACAAAGTCTCACTCTGTCATCCAAGCTGGAGTGCAGTGGGTGTGAACACGGCTCACTACGGCCTTGACTTCCTGGCTCCTGGGCTCAGGTGATTCTCCCACCTCAGCTTCCTGAGTAGCTGGGACTACAGGCACACGCCACCACACCTGGCTATGTGTTTTGTATTTTTTTATAGAGATGGGGTTTCACCATTTTCCCCAGGCTGGTGCTGAACTCCTGGGCTCAAGTGATCCGCCTGCATCAGCCTCCCAATGTGTTGGGATTAAGGTGTGAGCTGTCACACTTGGCCAGTATTTTCTTCTTTTGAGATGGAGTCCCGCCCTGTCACCGAGGCTGGAGGGCAGTTGCACAATCTTGGCTCACTGCAACCTCCACCTCCCAGGCTCAAGCGATTCTCCTGCCTCAGCCTCCTGAGTAGCTGGGATGACAGGCATGCGACACCACACCCAGATAATTTCTGTATTTTTGGTAGAGATGGGTTTTACCATGTTGGCCAGGCTGGTCTCAAACTCCTGACCTCAAGTGATCTGCCTGCCTCAGCCTCCCCAAGGGCTGGGATTACAGGTATGAGCCACCGCGCCTGGCCTTGGCCAGTATTTCCAATCTAAAGTTTGTTGCAGGAATCTGTCCAAGCTTCTTGTACATTTTCTTGAGGATTATTTTTGTTAAAACTAAGTAACCTGTAAGTCTTCTTAGCTGGGCTCAAGTAAACTGAAATATGCTGCAGAATAATGAAAACCAATAATGAGGAGCTGCCAATTTTTCTTCAGCAAGCCTCACATTCCACGCAATACAGAGTAATTTCTTCCTAATGATTTCAGATGAAAACATACCAATGACTGTCTGTTCCCCCTCGTCCCCAGTAACTCAATGGAACATCCTGTGCCTGCACTCCTTTTTGGAGATAACCAACTGGATTCTCTGGTCAAGCTTACTGGACAGAGAACAACTTTCTTTGCATAGATCTCATTCCAGGTCCTAGAAAGCTGTTCCTTAAATACATTCCTTAGATGTCTGCTTTCTGTCTTCACACACTGGCATGCCACTTAACTAAGTATTGTAAGGGAACAACACTGTTTCCTGTCTTCTCTCATGGTCCTCCAACACCACAGTCTCCTCACTACTTTCTGGCCACCTGCTTTTAAATTTTCCCTCCTCTCCCTTCCCCTCCCCTCCCCTCCTCTCCTTCCCCTCCCTCCCTCCCTTCCTTCCTTCCTTCCTTCCTATTCTCCCCATGTTCCTTCCCTCCCTCCCTCCCTCCCTTCCTTCCTTCTTGATGCAGGGTCTTGCTCAGGTTGAACTGCAGTGGCGCAATCAGCTCATTGCAGCCTTGACCTCCTAGGCTCAAGGACCCACCTCAGCCTCCTAAGTAGCTCTGATACAGGTGTGCACCACCAAGTCCAGTTGATATTTATTCTTTGTAGAGATGGGGTCTCACAGTTCTGCCTAGGCTGGTCTTGAACTCCTGGGTTCAAGCATCCTCCCCGCCCGACCTCCCAAAGTGCTGATATTATAGGTGTGAGCCACCACATCTGGCTCTTGCTTAAAATTAGTAAAATAGGCTGGGTGTAGTGGCTCACACCTGTAATCTCAGCATTCTGGGAGGCCGAGGCGGGTGGATCACTTGAGGTCAGGAGTTTGAGACCAGCCTGGCCAACATGGTGAAACCCCATCTCTACTAAAACTACAAAAACCAGCCATGCATGGTACCGGGTACCTGTAATCACAGTTACTCAGGAGGCTGAGGCAGGAGAACTGCTTGAGCCCAGGAGGTGGAGGTTGCAGTGAGCCAAGATCGTGCCAATGCACTCCAGCCTGGGTGACAGAGGAAGATTCTGTCTCAAAATAAATAAAAAAAATTAGCAAAATATTCTAGAAGGATCTGCCTGGTGAAGAAAATAAGGTTAAAGGATTTACATACAATAGAAGCAAGGGCTACCAGGAACTTAATTAAAGATGGAAAAGAAATCTCTCTCTGTGTACACACACACACACACACACACACACACACACACACACACACACACACACACACACCTTACTCTTTAATACTAAGGGCAAAATGTAAGCTGTTTGTTGATTCTGTCATTCTATCCCATCGAGATTCCTCTCCTTGATCTGAACACATTTCCTATACAGAATTTTATTCTACTGAGAAATGGGACTTCACACTTTCTTTTTTTTTTTTTAATTTTTTTAAGAGATGGAGTCCTGCTCTGCCACGCAGACTGGAGTGCAACGGTGCGATCTCGGTTCACTGCAACATCTGCCTCCCAGGTTCAAGTGTTTCTCCTGCCTCAGCCTCCTGAGTAGCTGGGATTACAGGTGTCTGCCACCACACCCGGCTAATTTGTGTATTTTTAGTAGAGATGGAGTTTCACCATGTTTGTTTGTCAGTCTGGTCTTGAACTCCAGACTTCAAGTGATCCACCCCTTGGCCTCCCAAAGTACTGGGATTACAGGCTGAGCCACCGTGTCCGGCCCTTCACACTTTCATTAATTGGTTAAATGTTTGTGAGGAATCTGTAGGGCAGGCACCAAGTCAGGCAGCCAAAGGGGAGGAGGCTGACAGAGACACAAAGGGCCTGGGTGTCTGATGATGTGGCTGGGCTGCTGAACTACCTGGCCCTGCAGAAAATACGGATTGCAACAATAAAAAAGAGCATGTACTTTTGGATAGACAAGGTGCCATGTACTGTTCTAGGTCTTGTGGAGCCAAAGGGAATCAATTTAGGTAAAAATGCCTTGTCTCATGATACTTGATATGGTTTGAATGTCTGTCCCCTCCAACTCTCATACTGAAATGTGACCTCCCTTGTTGGAAACGGGGCCTGGTGGGAAGTGTTTGGGTCATGGGGGCGGATCCTTCATGGGTGCCTTGGTGCCCTCTTCATGATAATGAGTGAGTTCTCACTCTCTCCTCTGAGATCTGGTTAAGAGCGTGTGGCCTCTCCCCTGCCCCTTGCTCCCTCTCTTGCTGCGAGTTGCACCTGCTCCCGCTTCGCCTTCTGCCATGACCGGAAGCTTCCTGAGGCCTCACCAGAAGCAGATGTTGGCCGCACACTTCCTGTACAGCCTACAGAACCACGACCCCAAATAAACCTCTTGCTTTATAAATTACTCAGCCTCAGGCATTTCTTTATAACAATGCAAATGAACTAACACATTACTTACATTCTAGTTGGGAAGACAGACAATAAATAAAACATATATTAAAAATAAAATAGGCTGGGTGCGGTGGCTCATGCCTGTAATCCCAACACTTTGGGAGGCTGATGTGGGCGGATCATTTGAGGTCAGGAGCTTAAGACCAGCCTGGCCAACATGGCGAAACCTCATCTCTACTAAAAATACAAAAATCAGCCAGGCATGGTGGCGGGCCTGTAGTCCCAGCTACTCAGGAGGCAGGAAAATTGCTCGAACCTGGGAGGCAGAGGTTGTAGTGAGCCAAGATCACAGCACTGCACTCCAGCCTGGGCAACAGAGCAAGACTCTGTTTCAAAAATAAATAAATTAAAAAAAATAAAAATATTAGATAAATAAGTCTATTAAAATATTTTAATATAATATTAAAATACTAACAAGAAAAATCAAGAGAAAGTAGAAAAAAAAATAGAGGGGGTGAGTAGGTGAAACAGGCTGTTTCACAGGATGACCAGGGAAGGTGGCAATGAGAAAATGATGGTTTTTTTGTTTTGTTTTTCTGGAGACAGAGCCTCACTCTGTCCCTTAGGCTGGAGTGCAGTGCTGTGATCTCAGCTCACTGCAACTTCTGCCTCCCAGGCTCATGGGATCTTCCCACCTTAGCTTGTAGCTGGCACTACAGGCACACACCACCAAGCTGGGCTAATTTTTGCATTTTTTTGTAGAGATGGGGTTTACCATGTTGCCCACACTGGTCTTGACCTCCTAGACTAAGCAATCTGCCTGCCTGGGCCCCACAAAATGCTGGGATTACAGGTGTGAGGTACTACGCCTGGCCTGAGAACATGACTTTGAAAATGACTGAAAGAGGTGGGGAGCTGGGCATGCTGACTGCGGGGAGGGACATTTTGGCTCAAGAAACACCAGCACAGTATGCCTGGCTGAGCACGTGTGAGGACCCACAGGAAGCCAGCGGACTGCAGCAGAGAGGAGAATGAGGGTCTGTATGCATGTGTCAACAAATACTTTCTGAGCTCCTGAAAGCAGCGAGCAGGCTACGAAAGATGTGAAGGCAAGGCAAGAGTCCGCAGGGCAACAAGAGAGAGAAAATGCTCAGGGAACTGGAATGTCTTCAGGGCCTTCTGAGCAGTGGCATGTTCTTGAGGTCTTCGGAAGTGGGACATGGTTTGCCATTCCTGGGATACACCTTTCCTTACCCAAACTCGTCTTTCCCCACTGTTGGCTGGCATGAAGGGTGGTCAAAGACAGCCCTAAGGTTACCTTTATTTCTGTTCCTTTGGCATTAGCCTTTTTGCTCTACTGCATGGATGCTTGAAGGAAAACATTTCTTTTTTTTTTTTGAGACAGTCTCACTCTGTTGTTGCGCAGGCTGGTGTATAGTGGCGCAATCTCAGCTCACTGCAGCTTCCGCCTCCTGGATTCAAGTGATTATCCTGTATCAGCCTCCTGAGTAGCTGGGGCTACAGGCACACGCCACAATACCCAGCTAATTTTTGTGTTTTTAGTAAAGAAGGGGTTTCACCATGTTGGCCAGGATGGACTCGACCTCCTGACCTCGTGATCTGCCTGCTTTGGCCTCCCAAAGTGCTGGGATTATAGGCGTGAGTGAAGGAAAACATTTCTCAATCCTTGCAATTCAAATTATTTTTAGGATGTGTCTGGGCGAATGTCGATTTTCATTTAGTTTTATGGAATTCAAAGGTGCTCTTTTGATCCATGAATTCAAGTTTTTGTTTTTAAAGCCCACTTTAACTTCCTTAATTGCCTTTTTTCCATGTCGTTTGGTCTCTTCTTTAGCAACACTATTAGTAGAATGGTTTCTTCTTTCTTTTCTCTGTATCTATCAGCAACTTTCTCATCACTGTTACAAATGGCACAAATGTGACTTGCCACAATGTCAACTCCAGTCTATACAAAGATTAATGAGCTGAGAGACAGGAGTAAGAATTTCAGAGACGCTAAAGCTCAATAGCAGAAATGAATGGAAGGAATGACGCAGGTGGAAAACCATCACTGCCTGCTAAAACTAGTGGGTGGAAAATTGATGAGAAATAGGCCATTTACATAGCCTTGGAGCCTCTCCCTACAAAACACTTATTTCTTAATTTAATTTGTTTTGAGACAGAGTCTTGCTCTGTCACCAGGTGCCACGCTGGAGTGCAGTGGTGCGATCTTGGCCCACTGCAACCTCCACCTCCCGGGTTCAAGCAATTCTCCTGCCTCAGCCTCCCGAGTAGCTGGGACTACAAGCACACACCACCACGCCCAGCTGATTTTTATATTTTTAGTAGAGACGGGGTTTCACCACGTTGGCCAGAATGGTCTCAATCTCTTGACCTCATGATCCACCTGCCTTGGCCTCCCAAAGTGCTGGGATTACAGGCACCTGGCCACAAAACACCTATTAATTACAAAGGGGAAAACTGTTACCTTAAGGTGGAAATGTTTGGCAGACACCACCTCATCCAAACAATCGAAGCTAACATCACTAATACTGGGCAAACGAAGAATGCAGAATGTAGGGCTGCCTCCCGAGGTGATGTACCGAGGATGTAACTTCAGTGCGGTGATGTGCTGGCCGAAAATGCACCGTCTGAATCTAACCATGACAAAACATCACACAAACCCAAACTAAGAGGCATTCTACAAAACAGCTGGCCTGTGCTTCTCAAAAAATGTGAAGGTCAAGAAAGGCTAAGAAAGGCTGAGGGCCTCTGCTGGATTAGAGAAAACTAAAGAGACATGACGGCCACGTGCAATCCATGATGCTGGGTGGAACCTGGGACCAGGAGAAAACACACAGCTACCATGGCCATTGACGCTGGCCAAACTTGAATCTCTATTGTGAGTTAGATAATAATATGAAAAGTTAATGTCACTGGCTGGGTGTAGTGGCTTGAGCCTGTAATCCTGGCACTTTGGGAGGCCGAGGCAGGTGGATCACTTGAGGTCAGGAGTTCCAAGACCAGCCTGGCCAACATGGCGAAACCGAGTCTCTACTAAAAATACAAAAATTAGCCGGGTGTGATGGTGGGAGGCTGTAATCCCAGATAACTCAGGAGGCTGACGCAGGAGAATCACCTGAACTGGGGAGGCGGAGGCTACAGTGAGTCAAGATTGCGCCGCTGCACTGCAGCCTGGGCGACAGAACAAGACTCCACATGAAAAAAAAGGAAAAAAAAGTTAATGTTACTTTTCATTTTGAGGACTGTACTGTGATTACTTAAGACAATGCCTTTTTTTCTTAGGCAATATAGCTAAAATATTTCATGTTAAAGGATCACAATGTTTCCAAATTACTCTCAAACTTCTCAGAGAAAAAAAAAATAGACAGACAGATAGACAGCGAGAGAAAAGCATAAAGCCCAGAGGAAAAAAAATGTGTGAATTTAGATAAAGGTTATATGGGAGTTTCTTGTATTATTCTGGAAACTTTTCTGGGAGTTAAAATAATACCCAAATAAAGAGTTAAAACTGTGTATTAAGAATTACAATCAGTATTGAGGGTAGTACAGAGCACCAACAAGATATGCTATGAGGTTTGGAGTTTTCTGCATCTACACAGGTATACCAGTAAGAAGATGGAGAAGCTATGTACAATTTTATTAAAAAAAATTTTTTTTCAGACAGGGTCTCACTCAGTCACCCAGACTGGAGTGCAGTGGCATGATCATGGCTCACTGCAGCCTCAACCTCCTGGGCTCAAGTGATCCTCCTACTTCAGCCTCCCAGGTAGCTGGGACTGCAGCTATGTGCCACCATGGCCAGCTAATTTTTTTTGTTTTTATTTTTATAAAGATGAGTTCTCACTATGTTGCCCAGGCTGGTCTTAAACTCCTAAGCTCAAGCGATCCTCCCATCTCAGCATCCCAAAGTGCTGGGATTATAGTTGTGAGCCACTGTGCCTGGCCATATGTACAGTTTTAAAAGGGAAATTCCAACAAATATTCTTGAGAATTGGCATGCTAAGCAGTATCAGGTTTCTCAGCTCAAAGTTGGGGCAGAGCAACTGATGCTTTTTAGGATGGCATCCAGCACTGGCTCAGCAATAATCTGACAGGAAGCTCTCCAGTTTGCTTGAGAGTGACCCAATTTGCAATGCTAAAACTGGGTGTTTACTATTACCAGTGCAGACAATGTCCCTGTGCCAGTGGTTCTCAAAGCTCAGTCCTCAGACCAGCAGTATAAGCATTACCTGGGAACTTGTCAGAATGCAAATTCTCAGGCTCGACCAACTGCAACCCACTGAATCAAACTCTAGAGGGGAGTCCAGTGATTTGTGTTTTACTAAGTCCTCCAGATGACTCTGATGCCTGCTGAGGTTTGAGAACCGTGGTTCTAGAAGTGGTTCTCAAAAGGGCTGCAAAGTTGAAATCATCCAGAGAGCTTTAAAAATTCCCAATGCTCAGGCCACACCTAAATTCCATCAGAAACTCTCTTAGAGTTTCTGATGGAATCTGTTCAGCAATCTATTTTAGCAAGCCCCCCAGATGACTCCCATGCCTGCTCAAAAGACCCACCAACAGGATGATAAGGATGATGCTGCCAGTATCTAAACAGTCTTGGTAGGGTCCTTCTAATAATACTGAGAAGATGCCAACCAAGAGAAATTCTGATTTTGATCCTGCTGAAGATGCTAAACTCTGACAGAAAGTAATTGAACATGAGACTGCTAACACTTGCAATAACAGTTTATCTCTGTTTAGAGTATGTTCTACACAGGATCTCAAATGTTAAACCAGATCAGTAGGTCAGGATGTAGCCATGTGTTTGCTTTTATTATTTATTTATAATTATCTTTCCTTCCCTTGCACCATCAGTATTAGACTTACCCCTATGCATTAGTCTGTTCTTGCATTGCTGTGAAGAAATGCCTGAGACTGGGTAATTTATAGAAAAAAAAAGGGGGGGTTTAATTGGCTCACAGATATGCAGGCTGTACAGGAAGCATGATGCTGGCATCTGCTCAGCTCCTGGGGAGGCCTCAGGAAGCTTTTAATCATGGTGGAAGATTAAGTTCAGCAGGCACATCTTACATGGGGGAGGAAGAACCAGAGAAAGAGGGGAGAGGTGCTGCACACTTTTAAATGACCAGATGTTGCAAAAACTCGCTCACTATCACAAGAATGAGATGGTGCTAAACCATTCATGAAGGACCATGCCCATGGTTCAGGACTTCCCGCCAGGCCCTACCTCCAACACTGGGGATTACAGTTCAATAAGAGATTTGGGAGGGGACACAGATCCACACCATATCACCCTATGAGTTGCCTCTGCCCATGGTTCAGGACCTCCCACCAGGCCCTACCTCCAACATTGGGGATTACAGTTCAATAAGAGATTTGGGTGGGGACACAGATCCACACCATATCACCGTATGAGTTGCTCTGACCAAAGGAATATTAGCAGACATGAAATGAAGTGAGAGGAAGCTTTCAATATTCTTCCCTTCTTTTGTGTCTGGCACATGCCCCGAGAAGGACATGCCCTGGACAGCCACTGGTTCTGGGACAAGAGCCATGTGGAGAAGACCTGAACCTCCCCCTTAACAAGCTAAAAGAGCCATTCCAGGTGACCCACACGTCTATGAGTGGAAAAAGAAATGTTTGCTAATGTAAGCCACTGAAATGTTTGTTACACAGCATTGTCAAAGAAATAGTTGATGTGGGCTGGGTGTGGTGGCTCATGCCTGTATTCTTAGCACTTTGGGAGGCCAAGTGGCCAGACTGATTGAGCCCAGGAGTTTGAGACCAGCCTGGTAAATATGGTGAAACCCCATCTCTACGAGAAATATAAAAAAGTAGCTGGGCATGGTGGTGCATGCCTGTGGTTCCCAGTACTGGGGAGGCTGATGTGGGAGGATCACTTGAGCCTGGGAGGTGGAGGTTGCAGTCAGCTGAGATTGTGCCACTACACTCCAACCTGGGTGACAGAGCAAGATGAAATCTTAAAAAAAAAGAGAAATAGCTGACTTAAGACATAAACTCTCCAAAAATATTTTTTGAGAAATACAGTAAAGTATAAAGAATGATACCACATCCAAAACCTGTCACGTAGGATTGTTTTTATAGCTTTTAATTTTGTTCTTTTTTTTCTTAAATAAAACATCACAGAAAATTAAATTTTCTTAAACACTCCACTAGTCTCATGCTTCTCCCCACTTCCAAAATGCAGCTACCTTTTAAATGTTCCCATTCTCCCTTAAAAATATATATGGCCAGGCGCAGTGGCAAACACCAGTAATCAGCAATTTGGGAGGCTGAGGCAGGAGGATTACTTGAGCCTGGGAGGTCAAGACCAGCTTGGGCAATATAGTGGAACCCCATCTCCGCAAAAATATTAAAAATAGCTGGATGTAGTAGTACACACCTGTAGTCCTAGCTACTTGGGAGGCTGAGAAGGGAGGAATGCTCGAGGTTGAGGCTGCAGTGAGCTATGATCATGCCACTGCACTCCAGCCTGGGTGACAGAGTGAGACCGTGTCTAAACAAAACACAAAAAACAAAAACCCAGGAGGCTGAGGCAGGAGAATCGCTTGAACCAAGGAGGTAGAGGTTGCAGTCAGCTGAGATTGCACCACTGCACTCCAGCCTGGCTGACAAGAGTGAAACTCCATCTCAAAAACAAAACCCAAAAACCGCCACAAAACCAAAACCAAAACAAACATGTGCACACCAGAACAAAACCCCAAAACTGTGGATGTTAAAATTGCTTCTGGTGAGGCTTCAGATGGAAATGGGGAACATGTTATTGGAACTAGCGAAATGCAATTCTTGTTACAAAGTGGGAAGGAACATGGCTAAGTTATGTTGCAGTGTTTTGTGAAAGGTAGAACTTGTGAGTGATGAATTCAGATATTTAGCATAAGAGATTTCTAAACAAAGTACCTAAGGTGTGGCTTGGTTCCTCCTTACTGCTTATAGTAAAATGTGAGAAGTAAATTAAAAAATTGTTAAGCAGAAAGGAACCAGAACTTGAAAATTTAGAAAATTATCAGTGTAGCCTCATTGCAAAAAATTAGAAGGTGTGTTCCTGAGAGAACACCAATGGTGTGGTTGGACAATCAGATAATAAGGAGACTGGGGCTGTGACTCATGGGTTCAATGAACCACCTCAGCAGAAATACTGCCCTCTTGGGATTGAAGCAGACAAAGACAGAAGAAAGGGAAAGAAGGCTGTCAGATTTCTACAAAATGGGCTACAGTGATGTGACTGTAAACATTTGCTACCCTTCAAGAAGAGGGAAAAATGACCCCAAGAGGGGATTCAGAAGGTGAGGCTGTTGCCCAGGACCTCAGGGGCACAAGTCCCATCCTGGTGGGCCGAAAGGAAAGAGAATGAATGATGCCAAAGAGGATTATTCTTGAGCCTTAAAACTGAATGGAACTCTGCGAACAGACTTCCTTTAGACTTAGACTGTAACTCTTTCCTGCCAGTCTCCAGCCTGCCAGCTTAACCTCTTAAATCTTTCTCCCTCTACACATACTCACTCACTCACTCACTCACTCACTCTACACACATACATCACCTTGGTTCTCTTTCCCTGGAGAACCCTAACACAGAACTGTTCTATATCTTTTTTATTTTTATTTTTCATACCCAGCTAAGCTGTTCTATATCTTGACTGTGGTGAACTCACACATGACTGTAGAAGTTTGTCAAAACTCACAGAATTATATACTTGTGTGAATTTCACTATATGTAAATTATATCTTAAAATGGGGAGGCTGGGCATGATAGCTCATGCCTGTAATCCTAGCGCTTTTGGAGACTGAGGTAGGAGGATTGCTTGAGGCCAGGTGTACAAGGCCAGCCTGAGTAACAGAGTGAGATCCTATCTCTACCTTTTTTTTTTAAATGGAGGGAAAAGTGCACATGTATACAACTACATGCACAGGATGTTAACTTTAGCTTAAAAACTGGGCCAGGCGTGGTGGCTCACGCCTGTAATTCCAGAACTTTGGGAGGCTGAGGTGGGCAGATCACTTGAGGCCAGGAGTGCGAGACCAGCCTGGCCAACATGGTGAAACCCCATCTCTACTAAAAATACAAAATTAGCTGGATGTGGCGGTTCACGCCTGTAATCCCAGCTACTTGGGAGGCTGAGGCAGGAGAATCTCTTGAACCTGGGAGGTGGAGGTTGCAGTGAGCTGAGTTTGCACCACTACACTGCAGCCTGGGCAAAAGTGAGACTGTCTCAAAACAAACAAACAACTGGAAACCATCTATGTCTGTCTGTTTTTAAAATGTTAAAAGGCAACCAGGAAGAGAGAGGTGGCAAAGTTTCAAAGCTGGTAGATATTTCTGCCTTTGCTCTAACCTCATCTAGATTTTCTCCACACTTTGCTCTATCCCTCGGCTCCTACTCCCTAGGTCCCTCTTCTGATTTTGGATGCTCAGTCTAACAGCTAAAATTTGCATTAAAAAAAAACAACCCTGGAAATCTGACTCTTTCCAAATAGCTGGATTAAGTCACTCTAAAGTTTTGGAGAACTGCAACCATTTCCAAATTACTTGGATTATTTGTCTCCTGGCCTGTGGCCCCATTTGCCTGTAACTCAGTAGAATTTATTAGGCATCTACCTTGACAGGAAGCATTTTAGTCATCAAATAGAAAGCAAGTTATAAATACACACACACACACACACACACACACACACACACATACACACACACAACCACCCACCCACCCGCAGACTGAAATACTATTTAACAAAGTGTTTGTGGGCTGTGGGATTATAGATCTTTTTCTGTGTTTTCTGGCATTTTCCCAAGAGTTCTACACAGTGCGTGCATTACTTTCATGGTTTCAAAAAAAGATTTTTAAAAATTAAAACATGGTTCTGAAAGAAAAAAGGAATTGGATCTGGGTAAATGTGGGTAGAGAAGGGGTATTAACCTTTTACCAGACCATTCATTCTTCCATTCATTCCACAGATGCTCCGGAGCATTACAACAGGTGCTCAGATGAGATTCCTTGTCTTGGTGTTGGTTATATTCTAGAGGGGCATATATTTGTTTTGCATGGCTGGACACAGTGCTCCTGGGGGCATGTGGAGGGGAAGACGGGGACCTGGCATGTAGGTCATGGTGAGGGGTCTGGACAATGATCTGCAAGTGATGAGATTACAGTGATTGGATCTTAAAAATAGTTGCTTATACAATGTTATTGTTAGTCTTTAGAGCTTGTTTTGAGGGTGTAAAGTCCAAATTATTAATGTAACTTCATTCGGCACCCTGGCCCAGTTGTGACTTGCTTAGACATACTTCCTTGATAGACAGCTTCTACATGACTCACTAAATCTCTTCAAGTATGCAGGCTGTTTCTTTCACTTGCTCTACTCCCAGGGCAAACCTCATCTTAAATATTTCACTCCTGACTCTTAAAATACATTTCATAATCTCAAGTATTTTAACAAAAAAGCCAGTGTCCAAACCTCAGTGACTCCCTCCGAAAAACCTTCAAGACCTGCTTACACATCTAGCCTGGAGAGAGCTGCACCTCGCAAACTGATGTCTCCGGGTCCTCCTTCCACTCTGCCTCTGGTTTGTGATTTGCAATTACAACAACGATCCTCCACTCTGGCTGCCCCTTAGAATCTCCTGGGGAGCTTAAAAACTAAGATACCAGCCGCACCCCAGACCAATTAAATCATATCCTTGGGGGATTAGATGCTAAATTCTATAGGCTCATTATCTCTGTTACCTCTGCAATCTGCCCATTTGTTCTGGCACCTAATTCAGGCCCTCATTATCTCTTAGTTTTGCTAATTAAACAGTATTTTCATTGTTCTTTCCCTCTCATTTAATAATAGTAGAGGTAGCGGTAGCAGTGGTGGTGGTGGTGATGCTGGGAGTCGTAGGCTAATAGTTATTGAGGTCTTACTTTGTGGTAGGCACAATTCTAGACTCATTACAATACACTGGCTCATTTTCGCACAACGACTCTATGAAGTCAGTCCTCTTCTAATCCCCATTTAATAGATGAGGAAACCAAGGCAAAGAGAGATGAGGTAATTTGCTTGGAGCTGCGTAAATAGAAAGAGGTGGATCTGGGATTTCAACCAAGTGTATTATACAGCCTCCCACTCACATGCCCTCCTCCCCGGCTATCGCAGGGTTTGCACCGGCACATACACACCTCTCACTGGAATACGATGCTCTGCCTCAAAAATTGAGAATGAAGGTCTTTTCCCTATCTGCTGAATTCCCAGTTAATGTTAAGATTTTCTCCCATAAATGTTCCTTATTTTTTGAGGCCTGTTTCTGCTTTGCTATATTAGAATACAGACTATGGTAATATAAAATATACTAGAAGATTATCCATGTTGCTATCTATAATGCCATGTGTGGTAACAGTTCATGCTTCTCTGTGCTTAGACAAAATAAGGAGCTCCTGCTCCACCACAATGCTGAGTTATTATTTGCAGAGGGCACATCTGCAAGGCTTAGATGTTTGTTTGGCAGCTGGAACTATGGGTGTAGAACTTTCTTGAGAGTCCTACAACTCTCCTGATAGGATTTTATATATTTTTCTGTCACAAACATTGAGAGTAATAAGTGATGATGAAGATCTGATTTATTTGAAGAAAAGTCTAGAAAGAAAATGGAAGCTTAGAAAGGACAAAAAACTGTTTATGTGTATTAATACGGTATCTTGGAGTCAATGAAATGAAGATTTACAGGAAGCTGAGAGTAGTCAGGGCCTGGGTGTCAGCCGTGTCGCAAAAAAGCAGGAAAAGCAGTAGAGTTGGTTATTAGATGCGACTGGAGCGTAGAGCCGGGCTGCAGAGGAGTGGCAGAAGAAAGGAGGTGACAGGTGTGGGAAGTCAGGCGGGCAACATTAAAAGAGAATCAGGACATACTCCCAGGAACAGGAAGGCTGAACACAGGGTTTTTCTTTCATTTTTCAGAGGACTGCTCTGTGCAAAAGGAAGAATGGGAAACTCAGAGTACATGTGTTAGGGTTTTTTTTTTGGTTGTTGTTCATGGCAGGGTCTCACTCTGTCACTCAGGCTGGAATGCAGTGGCACAATCATGGCTCACTGCAGCTTCAAACTCCTGGGCTCAAGCGGTCCTCCCACCTCAACCTCCTGAGTAGATGGGACTATCTGGCTAATTTTTAAATTTTTTTGTAGAGATCTTGCCATGTTGCACAGACTGGTCTCAAACTCCTGGCCTCAGGCAATTTCCTCTCTCTTTGGCCTCCCAAAGTGTTGAGATTAAAGGTGTGAGCCACTGTACCCAGCCCCCATGTGTTACGTCTTTTTTTTTTTTGAGACAGAGTCTGTCTGTGTTGCCCAGGCTGGAGTGCAATGGCGCGACTTCGGTTCACTGCAACCTCTACTTCCCGGGTTCTCCTGTCTCAGCCTCCCAAGTAGCTGAGATTATAGGTGCATGCCACGACGCCCAGCTAATTTTTTTTGTATTTTTTAGTACAGATGGGGTTTCCCTATGTTGACCCAGCTGGTCCTGACCTCAGGTAATCTGCCCACCTCGGCCTTCCAAAGTTCTGGGATTACAGGTGTGAGCCACCGTGCCCAGCCTCATGTGTTAGTTTTTAAAGGGAAATAAACGTTCTTGAAAAGTAGATGGAAATGTGACAATATGCAGAGAGACACTAAGACAGAGGACCCAGCCATCTCAGGTCTGCAGGAGTGAGCTGGGGGATGGCACAGGACAGATAGGGAAGGCACAGATCTGAAACAGAGATGGCTGTGCTGGGGAAAATGAGGGGTGAAAACTAGGTCTGGAGTGGGTGGATGTGATCCAGACATCCTCCACCAGGACTGACTGGCACCACCAGAGGGCACTTGTGCCTCATGCTTTGCCATCCCAAGTGGGACTCAGGGCCAGAGCCACCACTCTGGCTCATTCCTGAGTTGAGGGGTGCTTGTCAAATGGGTGGCTTGTGCCTTGGTGACTGGCCACAGAATTTGCTGCCTTTCCTGGATGGCTGGTCCCGCCACTCACGGTTCCTTCCACTGTCATCCTAACCTTCCCTGGTGATGGCTGTGATAATCACCTGAGAGCTGCACATGGCATCCCACTGTAAATTCCCAAGGGCTCCACAGGGGCGAGTCTCCTGATTACTGGAAACCACACAGGCTCCCAGTACCCTTACTTATTTATCTTTCTGCACATATCTTCTTTCTCTTCTGCCAGACTCTAAGCCTTGTTTTTTTCTTTTTGAGATGGAGTCTCGCTCAGTTGCCCAGGCTAGAGTGCACTAGTGTGATCTTGGCTCACTGCAACCTCCATCTCCTGGGTTTTCCTCTCTCAGCCTCCCAAGTAGCTGAGATTACAGGAGTGTACCACCATCCTCAGCCAATTTTTGTATTTTTAGTAGAGACGGGCTTTCAGCATGTTGGTCAGACTGGTCTCAAACTCCTGAGCTCGTTATTGGCCCGCCTCGGCCTCCCAAAGTGCTGGGATTATAGGTGTGAGCCACCTCTCTTGGCCGACTCTAAGCTTTCAATGAACAAGAATTATCACTATATCGTAAAATGTCCTACAAGGTAAAATAACATCTGGGATTCGCTTTAAAACCCAATGTAGCGGGAGGGAAATTCTGGGTGAAGGGAACATGGGGATTCATTATATAATTCTCTCTACTTTTATACATCTTTAAAATGTTCTATAATTAAACTTTAATAAACATCACAGAAGCCCAGTGGCCAATAACTAGTACGAGGTAGTAATGGTGAAGCCCCAGGTTTGCTTGTCTGTAAAATGCATAGGTCATGCAGGATGGGGGTCCTTCTAACTGCATCTCAGGATTCTGAGGCTCACTGAACAGTGGGTGAGCACTAGTGAGCTTGTGGGGTGAGTGCGTCTTCAGGCAAGTGTTGACCCAAGCACCCAAGAAAAGTCCAGGAAAGTGGAATATCCAGTTCTGTTCCAGGAGCATCTCCTATTGGCTTTGGGTTTCAGTCCTTTGCATGTCCTGAGGAGGCCAGAGGACCTGCTTGGAGCCACTGCTCCCATCTCCCAGGACTGTTCAGACCCTCCTTTCTGGCTGGTATTGCTACAGGGCCTGGAAGAATAGACTTGGCTGCCCTGAGGGGCATTTGTTTATACATGTCCTATTAAATTCTTTCCTATAACATCCTGTACAGAAGGACCTCTTCAACTATTGCCTTGCAGTGATGAGGGAGAAGAGGAGACAATACTGGGTAAGCCTCAACAGGAAAGAGAGGCCACCCTTGCCCACGTGAACTGGGTAGGGGGTTCAGATGGCAGCTGGGATGGATTGGAGGCAGTTTTCCATGATGAACCAGGGTGGGCAGCCAGGGCCATGGGGGTGGGGGACGGCTCTTCCAATAACACAACATTCGAGGCAGTGTGGTATGTGTGCTGAGGTATAGGTCACAACCCAACTGTTAGCCCTAAGCACTCAGCTCTTCCTCACGGTACTGTACTCACACATCCAGGACACAATGTTTGACCCCATCTGCTTCAGCACGAGGGCAGAAGGCAGTGGCTTCGGATGAGGCCAGTGATAGTGGCCTTTTGGTACTTTATGGTGAAACAGACTTACCAAGTGTGCTGGAGATGGTGACCTCGTGTCCTTGACTGTGGCACTGGAGGGGACATCGAGGAGGGGCCATTTCATCTGCAGGTACTGCACAGGGAATAGAAAAGAAAAAGCTGCTGGTGAGATGAGGCCTTACAAGTACCCAAAGTTTTCAGAGCGCTATTAGGGTGCCGACACTGGCCATTGGGGAGGCCTGTATTTTCATGCCACACACCCTGTACTGGGTCAATTTCCAAATGATCATAACAGGGACAAACGTACATTTACAACCACTACCACCGTCACCATGCCCTCCGTCATTTTTCGGGGGACATGAATGACAACTAAGCTGAACTTTAAGTGGCGGAGAGAACCGATCCATTCCAGCACAACGAATCAACATATTCTAAGAACCTACTGGTGAGGCTCAAGTCCTCTCTGCTGTAGTCATGTGACAGGCAGGGCTGATCAAGGAAGAAGAGGCTCCCAGATGGCCATCCTGCCCCATTCATTTCCATCACTTACAGCATCCACACACAATGCTCCCTATGAAACAGCCGTCCAGAAGTATCTGGGAATGAATGAATAAAAGCCATCTGCCTGTCACAGAGTCATGGGTAACATCTATCCCAACTGGATGATGTTACTTTATAATGAAGTAAAGGATGCTGAGCTTTACTTCATTATAATGTCTCTCAGCCTTGAAAAGATTACCCAGTACCCCCTTCTTTCCCACGTCACTACAAAAAACCCAAACCAAACAGTACCTCCCCAACACACACACACACATACACACACACACACACACACTCTCTCTCTCTCTTTCTTCTCTAGCATGGCACAGTCCTTGCCAAGAGCCTGGAAAGTGAGTTGAGTGGAGCAACAGTCAGGGGCACTGGGAAAGGCCCTCCTGGGCTCTGGAGCCCTGCATTCAGGTTCTTACTCTGCCAATGTAGGCCGTGTGACCCTGGACAAGTGATTAACAACTCTGAGTCCCAGTTGTAGCATCTGTAAGGTAAGGCTATTATCACTCATCGTACAGGTTGTTTGAAGGACTAAGGACAGTGTCACATAGTGAACACAGTGCCTCGCACATGGGAGACATTTGATAAATGACACCTATTATTTCCATAAGCAAACCATTAGTCTTTGCCAGGAGCAAAAGCGCAATGTTGTCTTAGTGTCAACATTGACAGGTTGCTTCTGGGCAGCGGACCCGCAAGCAGCCTCTTTGCAGAATTCTTGAGACTCTAATGGAAAGTGGTGGCTCCAGAAAGAGTTTCACAGAAAGAAGTCTTTGGCTGGGTGCAGTGGCTCACACCTGCATTCCCAGCACTTTGGGAGGCTGAGTGATCCACTTGGATCACTTGAGGTCAGGAGTTTAAGACCAGCTTGGCCAACCTGGTAAAACTCCGTCTCTACTAAAAAATACAAAAGCAGCTGAGTATGATGGCACAGGACTATAGTCCCAGCTACTTGGGAGGCTGAGGCAGGAGAATTACTTGAACCTGGGAGGTGGAGGTTGCAGTGAGCTGAGATCATGCCAATGCACTCCAGCCTGGACGACAGAATGAGACTCTGTTTCAAAGAAAGAAAAAAAAAGAAGTCTTCGAATCATCCCTTGCTCTGGTCATGTAATCAGGAAAAACCAATCACAATCTGGCTCTGCTGTGTACAGAGCTAGAGGTGGATGGGAGGAGCCGCAGAAGGCCCCTTTGCTCTTCATCTACCCTAAGTCTTGACCAATATGGCAGAGACTGGACTTTCAAAAAGGCATCCATGGGCAGGAGCAACAACTTAAGGTCACAGGTGCCAGAGGCCAGCCTAGCACATGGGATGGGCCACACAGGCCTGGCGTGGGAGGTCTAGTGGGAAGCGAGAATGAAGCCCTATGAATAAGGACAGTCTTTTCACTCTGGGCCCTCGGTGCCCCCACCCCTCAGCCCTCAAATTGGGTCTCACCTCTGTCTGTGTCCTCTGCTGACCCTATCTTCTTCCTCCCTTCCCACCACCACCATCCCTTGCCCTATCCAGAGCCCACACACCATACACAAATTAACTGTCATTTCAATGCCCTTGCAAGTGAAAAGCACTGGGCAAATATTGGTATCATTACTGAAAACGCATTTCCACTGTGAATAACATTTGTGCTACATTTGCAGTTGCCAAAGCATTTTCACACACGAAACCCCGTGTAATCTTCACAACAACCTGCGATTACAAGTAGGAGTGACTATCCTGAATTTTAAAAGGAGTAGGCTGGGCACAGTGGCTCATGCCTGTAATCCCAGCACTTTGGGAGGCCAAGGGCGGGGGGGCGGATCCTTTGAGGTCAGGAGTTCAAGACCAGCCTGGCCAACATGGTGAAACCCCATCGCTACTAAAAATACAAAAATTAGCTTGTCACGGTCATGCATGCCTGTAGTCCCAGCTACTCAGGAGGCTGAGCCAGGAGAATTGCTTGAACCCAGGAGGCAGAGGTTGCAGTGAGCTGAGATTGTGTCACTATACTCCAGCCTGGGTGACAGAGTGAGATCCTGTCAAAAAAAAAAAAAGAAAAGAAAAAGAAGCTAATGGACATAAACAAAGGCTAAATGGCTTGCCCAACTTCATATAAGAGAGCTGGAGCCAGAGCCTAGGTCTCCTGACTTCAAATCCCACACCTTTCACACCACCATGAGTTCATGAAGCTTTTCCTAAAATCGTCTTCCTCATCTCCCACCAGCAGCCTTTTCTTTACTTCTCTCTCTCCTCTGTCTTGCACGGAGCTGGCAACCCAGAAACAGAATGGGTCCGTACATGTGAGCGTTCTCCTGGAGGGATGCTGAAGGTGCCCAGAGCTTGCACTTGAAGACTAAACATTACACTAGTTTTTCTAGAAGCAACAACTTGTACATTTTTCTTTTTAAAAATTGAACTACAGTAACAACTATCAGGTGCTAAAGTGAAATATCCCAAATCCATACCCCTAACATTAAACAGGACAGAAGGGTTCCTGAAATTCATCAACTCTACCAGCATCTGCTCCCTATTTAGGGCCACAAAGGCACACACATGCTGAGCACTCTTCTTACTTGTTGGCTTCCCAGGGATGTCCTTAGAGCATATGGGAGTGGTCCAAAGAAATGTGAACCCTAGTTTGGGACGGTGCTAGAGTTTTGGGTCTTACATAATACTCTCAAGTGACCTTATAGATGGTCTGGCATAGTTGGCTTGCAGGATTGTAGCACAGGATTTCTTAATCTTGGCACTGTGACATTTTGGACTGGATATTTTTTTTATTGGAGTGGTGGGCTGTCCTGCAAAGTTTAACAACATCTTTGGCCTCTAACTATAATACTAGATGCCGATGCCCTCCCATACAGATCATCAAAGATGTCTCCTGGGGCTGGGGGAGAGAATCCTCCCTCCCTCAACTGAAAATCACTGCTCTGATGGCCAAGGAGCTGGTACCCAATACACTGTGAGCTCCACGGGGGTTTGTCTGCCTTGGTGCTGGGGATATCAAGGGATATCAAGCATACGAATGAGTACATCTCTGTATGCTTGTATTTTGCACACACATTTATAGTAAGGGTTTTCAGTAATAGCCACTCCTTTGGGTGTCTGACCATGCACTTGTTTTATCTATGTAACAAGTCTTGGCTTCTGCTGCGAGACCACACTGGCTGTGCCCATCACTGATGCCTGGCCCCTTACAGACAAGTCAGGCAGTGTGAGTGAAAAGAGCAGAAGGGAAAGGCATCCTGGGAACAGTGAGCATCTCACCAGGGCCAACCCTGCTCCAGCTGTGCCTGGGGTGGCACGGGGGCGGTGTGCAGGAAAGGACTCATTCTGGGAGGCAGGGGTATGGAGGACTGACACTTCCCCTTTTCTATTTTTTTGTCTTTTTTAAGATTTTGAGATGAGTGATGGGGGTGAAGGAAGAGCTCTAACACTTTGGAGCCCCTACAGCTTGCCTCTGCATCACAACTCCAAGGAAAGGACAGTTGAGCCTCCCAGAACCATGAACTGGGGCAGCAGGAGCCAGTGACACCCCTTGTAATCCTCTTCCACTGCAGTATCAGAAATCTGAAGGCAGCCAGGTAGTTCTGAATTCCTAGGTCAGGCCCAGCCCAACTACAGTGGAAATAAAGTTCTTCTGTTTATTTATATTTTATTTTTAGAGATGGGGGTCTTACTATGCTGCCCAGGCTGGTCTTGAACGCCTGGGCTCAAGCGATCCTCCCTGCTTGCTCTCTGAGTGCTGTGATTATAGATGTGAGCCATCATGTCCAACCAATAAAGCTCTCCTTAGCTGTGAGGCCAATCCCACGATCACCCTTAGGGCAATGACTCATGGGTGTCCTTGGGGAAGTAAGTGATGGGTGACTATGCTTAGGTTCTTTGCATGGTAATGGTATATGGGTAGGTTAAAACTGCTGGTTTCTGCCGGGCGCGGTGGCTCACGCCTGTAATCCCAGCACTTTGGGAGGCCGAGGCAAGCTGATCACGAGGTCAGGAAATCAAGACCATCCTGGCTAACATAGTGAAACCCTGTCTCTACTAAAAATACAAAAATTAGCCAGGCATGGCGGCACATGCCTGTAGTCCCAGCTACTCAGGAGGCCGAGGTAGGGGAATCACTTGAACTCGGTAGGTGGAGGTTGCAGTGAGCTAAGATCGCACTACTGCACTCCAGCCTGGCGACAGAGTGAGACTCTGTCTTAAAACAAACAAACTGCTGGTTTCTCCATGCCCAGTCTAGGCTACATTTAACTGGCTCTGCAAGGCCCAGCTCCTGACCATGTGTCATGGCCATGCTTCAGCACATAGCGAAGATATGTACACAGGTCGGTCCAGCCACCTCCCTCCTGGGGGATGTCCACTGGAACTTAACACATTGAAATGATAATGTATGGCATCAGTGCAACTGATGGCCAAGCAACAGCCAAGCAACTTCCACTTCTGGGGTGCTTTCTATGGGTTAAGTACTCTCTTTTGGATACTCAGAAATAGAAAGGAAAACACCAAACCCAAATGGCAGGTACTACTGTCTTTGATTTACATATGTTACTGTATATCGTTAAGACAGGACACATATACAGTTTCTCAATCTCACTGAATCTGGAAAACTCTTTTCTGGGGACTGGGGTTCTGCTGTTGTGGTTCACAGTTAAGTAGACCAAGGTTGCGGTTTAAAACATGTCTTTACCTTGTTAAGGAGGGATGATTCTAATCCTATTTTTACACTGTTTTCTTTGGAGCAGTTGTTGCATTTTTCTCTCAGCATTTACCAAAACGGTCATGTGGTTTCTCTTATTTGACTCATTTATGAGATGTATATATAGCAACAGATTTTCTTACACTGAAGCATTTTTGCATTTCCCAGGTAAGCCCTATTTGGTCATGGTGGTTTGTTCTTTCTTAGGCTATGTTGTGGAATGCTGGTCATGCTTTAAATTTTTGACTTCTACATTCCTAAGTAAAGGTGAACAAAGTTTTCTTTCCTTTGGGTGACATCGTTATCAAGTGTTGCCATCAGTTTTCTTGTGCCTTTATTATTTGGAGGGGCTCTGCTCCTCTCTTTCTTAATGTTTTGGGCCCCCTCCTTAAAGTCTTCTGTGGGGCAAGCACTTGGCCAGGTGGGCTGTTTCCACTCAACATGAGTCTTGGGAAGGGTCCCTCTGAAGGATGCTGTCACTAGAGAGCTAGAGCCCCCTTTCCTGCAGGGAGGCAGAGAATCCGTCCTGCAGAATCCTCCCTTTGATTGGAGCCATGGAGCAGATTAATTGCAGCTGTGCCCTGGAATTTCCCCAACACACAAATCTTCGTGATGTAAAACAGCTGGGAGGAAATCCCAGCATGCCCTGTACAGAGAGGCAGGACTGCCAATAAGCTACGGAGATTAACCCTCTGGCTCCCAGACGGTAGTCCCAGAAGGTAGGGAGGGCCCCGCCCCTGCCATCCTCACCCTGTCCCACACTTGCTTAGTGTGGACAGGACTCTACAGGGCTTGGGGGAACGCCCACATTCTCCCTGTTCACACATTCTCACAGAAAAGCCTTTAAGTAGGGCCTGGGCAACAGAGGAAACAAAGTTTCATGTTACAGAATCCACAGCAATGCTTCCCACTGTTGTAAGCAAGGAAAACAAGTTAGCTCCAAAAACTGCACAGGTGAGAAAACTCCAGCCCAGGGAATACCTTCCACTGCTTCTAGAGAGGCCCAGTAAACAGAGAAAGCGCCCCTTTCTGGAGCCTTACACTTAGTCTCACTCAATTTTGGCCATCTGCCCATTAGGAGACTCCAAGGCTCTCAGGTTTGGTGACCGGTCTTTCCTGCCTCTCTGGACTCCTATGGTAAACAGTGACTCTGGGGACCCAGACCTAGGGTCCCTTTTGATAGAGAAGTAAGGGTTTCCCAGGTCTTTCGGGACATGTAAAGTACCCACTGCCACCCAGAACACAAGGCTACACCCAAACCCTGGGTGCAGACAGCTTCCCACCACAGTGACAGTGACATTATTCAAAATGCTCTCCTTGTCCTCTTAGAGGCTCTATGTAACAGGAAACTATAACCATATTATAAATGAAAAATGTGAAGAAGCCATCAGTTTCTTCTCCTCTCCATTCTGCCACAGTTGCAGTCTTTCTCACCTGGACTATTGCGATGATGTTCACACTCCTACCAGAGTTCAGCTTTCTAAAAAACGGTCACATCTCTTCCCTGCTCAAAACCTTTCCCTGGTTGATTTCTGGGGTCAAGAGATAAAGCCCCCAAACTCACCAGCAATCCAGCACCACCCTATCCTTCTGGCTTCTGCCCTCACTGCCCCACACCCCAGCTGCAGAGTCCTCACTGCACTCTGAACGCACCACACTGCCCCGCTGCTCCCCCTGATGCGGCCTTTACTTTGTCCTTCACTCGTGGGAAACTTTTACCCCTTCTTCAAAACCCAGTCCTTCCAAGGCACCTTCCCTGCACGAGTCCTCCGTGAGTCCGTTGCTCTCGAGGAGCGGCACATGGTGTTCCCATGGCACTCAGCGGGTTACTCTTCCTCATTTGCACTCTGTCTGCCCTTGGCACTGTAAGCAACTCAAGGGTCAAGCCTGCACCTCAACTCTTCACCCAGAACACGGCAATCACGATATGCTGAAACTCTGTCCCATGCTGTATTAATGCAATGAGCTTAGGCCCCCAGTTTCCTCATCTGTAATGTGGGGTCAAGCATCCTCTCCTGGAAGCCTTTAAAGATGTGACACATACATGGGGCGCCCATTTCACTCACAGGCAATGCCTGCTTCTCACAGCAACTGGCTTAGTTATCCCGAGAATATGTAAACATAGCACAAAGGGTGGGATGCCCAACTTGGCCAGTTCCTGGAGAGCTGTTTCTGTCTTCTGTAGGAAAGTTCACAAATTGACCTAAATTTGAAAAAACACCAACACTGATCAATGAACTCAGGAGTAAGGAGAAAGAAAAGCTTTCCCAGGCAGGAAAACAGTTTTCAGCAGTCAATAAAGAAGAGAAAATGAGTCTAAGAATTTGTTCCTAAACAAGATGGATTAGACAAAGTTCCAGGGGCAAAAGTATAAAAGGTAAATTTTGTACTCTATCCCTTATTTTCTTTCTTAAGAATGAGTCATTTATGCCTTTGCTTAACTTTGCCGATGACACTAAATCCCAAACATGACGTTTTTGTTTTACCTGAGTGTATGTTAGGTTCTTTCTTGAGGTATTGGTTTTTTTTTTTTTTTTTTTTTGAGACGGAGTCTTGCTCTGTTGCCCAGGCTGCAGTGCAGTTTGAACTCGGCTCACTGCAACCTCCACCTCCTGGGTTCAAGTGACTTTCCTGGCTCAGCCTTCCGAGTAGCTGGGATTACAGGCACACCACCATGCTCAGCTAATTTTTGTAATTTTAGCAGAAACCAGGTTTCACCATGTTGGCCAGGCTGGTCTCAAACTCCTGACCTCAAAGTGATTTACCCGCCTCAGCCCCACAAAGTGCTAGGATTACAGGTGTGAGCCACTGTGCCCAGCCTTCTTGAGGTATTGTTGATAGGTGAGTACTTACAAATAAATCTAATAAAAACCAAATGCCCTAAAATAAGATACTTTTGAATTTAATATGGCAGAGTTTTCTGTGGAAAGTTATTATTTAGAACCAATTTTGCATTTTCTTTTTAGGCGGGGTCTCGCTCTGTCATTCAGGCTGGAGTGCCATGGTGTAGTCATGGATCACTGCAACCTCCACCTCCTGGGCTCAAGAGATCCTCTCACCTCAGCCTCTCAAGTAGCTGGGACCACAAGCATGAGCCACCATCCCTGGCTAATTTTTTGTATTTTTGGAAGAGACAGGGTTTCACCATGTTGCCTAGCCTGGTCTCGAACTCCTGAGCTCAAGTCATCTGCCCATCTCTGCCTCCCAGTTCTGCTGGGATTACAGGGGTAAACCACTGCTCCCGGCCTGCACTGGTCTTAAACCAAGGAAGTGATTGCTCTCTCTAGCACCTGTCACAGCATTTGGTCAACAAATAGTTTTAAAGCCCATGCACTGGTAGCAGAGGGGCTCCAAAAGCATTTCATGACTGAAAAGTAAACTCAAAAGTAAGAGTGTGTTGGTTACATGTCAGTTTCACCATAAACAATTCCCCCCCACCCACCACTTTCCCCAAATGATTCTTTTCTGGATTATCTCAAACTATTCTTTTCTGGGTGATCTCACACTATTCTTTTCTGGATTATCTCAAACTATTCTCTTCCCCTTCTATTCCAAAGAACCTGGCAATTTTGCCTCCCAGATTTGATCAAAGGTTTGTTTTAAAAACTGGCTCCCGGCAGAAGCCAAGCTTTCATTTTAGAGCACAGGAGGCAAGAGACCAGGGTTCCAGACTCTTTCGAATCTTTCTGGACTCCATCTTCTCACCTTTAAAATGAGAATATTTTACTTCATCAGCCTGAAGCAGGGGCCTGGACTAGATGGTGTCCTGTGGGAGGAAAAATCCAATCGAATGGAGCTGTTTGTGTAAACACAGAGGGCGCTAGGAGTGCCGACTGTGTTTAGGTGATCAGCAAATGTAGTCAGGAGTCCTAGCTGAGCCCCACTGTGTGCCTGTGTACCTGGCCTTTCAGAACCTCTGGGTTTCCACCTACAACAAGAATAAGAACACTGACTGCCTGGCAGGGTGATATCTCAGGTGTGGCTGTCACACTCAGGCGTGAGGGTGCGCACACTGGAGAGGATCAGGCAGAGTGCGGGCATGTGTGGAGCTTATAACAAATCTGTGTTCAGTCTCTGAACGTCTAAGTTATTGGTATTCAATGAGCCTGTGACGTGCACTTTACTTTGGGGAGGGGAAGAATTGACACAGAGCTTGGCCACTCACAGATCTATGGTGCTTCGTAGGGAGGGGGTCTAGTTCCATGGTGTGTTGGTAAATGACTAACAAATGGCTCTATAAGCAAAAAAAACAAAAGCATTTGCTGGTATCCACGGTGTAAATACTTCTGCTGATTTCAAGGTACCACGAGTACCACGATGAGGCACTGAAGGCTCAGTGCAGAAGAGAAGCTACCGATTGGCTGGGTGCCAACTGGCTCAGGCACACCAATGCCAGTAAGCAGGAGCTAGGTGAGAGGGTGGGGGGTCTCAGATGTGTCCTGACTGCCTGGGATGGCTGGAAAGCTGAGACACATGTTTCTCAGCTACATCAGCCTGCTTGAACTTTGCCAAACTGACAGGTAAAAAAGTCCCTCACTGAGTTTCCAATTGCATTTTTCTTGGAATGCTTGATGCTGTGAATTGTCCTATGTATGGGTGATGATTTGAAGGAGGGAAAAAAGATGTGTGTGGCACAGAGCAAGTGGGCTCACAATCTGACAGGTGGTGGGGATGGGGGAGAACAAGTATGGAGTCACTGCAGGTGAAACACAGGAGGGGGCTATGGGCTCCTGGCAGCCTGCTTGAGGTCTTTATAGAGAGCCAGACACTTGGCCAGGTGTGTCCCTTGACAGCTGTCTGCTTTTAGAAGGGAAAACTCTGCTCCCAAAGCACTGGGCGTAGCCATTCTGTGGTGGGTCTGGAGCGCCAGGCCTGATGAATCGCAAGCTGCCTCTCCCATCGGCTGTGACTTTTGGTTTGCTGGGCCTGAGCAGTGTCTGTGCTCACTGCCCAGCCACCAGTGCACCACATGAAGTGTCTTCATGGAAACTGGCTTTGGCAAAAGTCCAGTCCTCCTTTCCCTGAGGTGAACCTTGCTGGGCCCCCCCCTCCATCTCTTCCCTGTCGCTGCGTGCCTGAGAATCTCCTGACACACTTCCCTCCTCTCAGGCCCTCAGGTGAGAACATCTGCCCTGGCCCCCATGGGATGAAGAGTCCACCTGCTGGCCTCTGACCAGGGGCTCAGACTGGACTGAAAGAGCAAATGCCTTTCTCCTTTACAGCCTGTTCTCTGGCCTGCACACACCCACCCATACCATTCTGCCCCCACTCCGTTGGTCAGATCATAGGTCTGTTGCCATATCCGGCCCCACAGAGCTGCCTCCTCCTGGGTTACAGCAACATAGCAGCCACTATGGGGTGGTGCCACAACCAACTCAAGGGGCCCATGTTCACACACACAGAGGTTTTTCCCAGGCTTCTGCTGCACTGAATACACTTGAACACTCACTGGGTTGTTCATGCATGTCTATAGTAAGAGGACACATTTCTAGCTGTGAAGGGAATTGCTAGGTCAAAGACAGGCACATGTAGTTTCTGAGGAGTGTTAGGAAATTTCTCCCAGTTGACACTGCTGACAACAACCTGGGAGAGGGCGTGCGTATTTCCCCACACCCTCGCCCATACAAGCTTATTAAACGGTTTGAACTTTGCCAAACTGACAGGTAAAAAAGTCCCTCACTGAGTTTCCAATTGCATTTTTCTTGGAATGCTTGATGCTGTGAATTGTCCTATGTATGGGTGATGATTTGAAGGAGGGAAAAAAGATGTGTGTGGCACAGAGCAAGTGGGCTCACAATCTGACAGGTGGTGGGGATGGGGGAGAACAAGTATGGAGTCACTGCAGGTGAAACACAGGAGGGGGCTATGGGCTCCTGGCAGCTGGCACAGACTGTGCAATCTCTCCTGCACTTGACCTTCGCTCAGGCGAAAGAGGGCAGAGAGAAGGAGCTGAGGCTGAGTCTGTGGGCTGTTGAGAGTGAGGAGGCAGAAGGAGCACCCAGGAAGCTGCTGGTGGGCAGCTGGTTCTCCCTCTTTCTCTTCCCAGCACGTATGCAAGCTGCTTCCATGCCTTCACTGCCTCCCAGGTGCTTCTCAGCCCCCAGCAGGCTGGCTTCTGTTCCACTCCCTCCACTGTCTCTGTAGACACACTTCTACAGAGTGCCTTCTTGGCAAGGCCACGGATAACTTTAGAAAGAAAATAAAGGCAACTGGCATTTGAACTGCCACATCCCATGGGGAGCTCTGGGGAAGCCTCTCCTCCCTCATGCCCTGCAGGTTCTGTGCCCCATCTGGGTGATTTTTTTTTGAGATGGAGTCTCACTCTTTTTGCCCAGGCTGGAGAGCAGTGGCACAGTCTTGGCTCCCTGCAACCTCCACCTCCCAGTTCAAGTGATTCTCTTGCCTCAGCCTCCCAAGTAGCTGGGATTATAGGTGCCTGCCACCATGCCCGGCTAATTTTTGTATTTTTAGTAGAGATGGGGTTTCACCATATTGGTCAAGCTGGTCTCAAATTCCTGACCTCAGGTGATCCACCTGCCTCGGCCTCCCAAAGTGCTGGGATTACAGGCGTGAGCCACCATGCCCAGCCCCGGGTGACTTTTTTACTGATTGATTAATGGTTTGATTGATAGGGTCTTGCTGTGTTGGCCAGGCTGGAGTGCAGTGGCATGATTGTGGCTGATTTCAGCCTTGACTTCACGAAAAAAAGTAATCCTCCCATATCAGCCTCCTGTGTAGCTGGGACTATAGGTACAGGCCACCACACCCGACTAATTTTTTTTTTGGGGGGGTAGAGACAGGGTCTCACTACATTGCCAAGACCGGTCGCAAACTCTTGGCCTTAAGTGATCCTCCTGCCTTAGCCTCCCGAAGTGCTGGGATTATAGATTTGAGCTACCACACCCGGCCATCCACATTTATTGCCCTGAATAAACTGTCCTGGACAAACTGTTCCATGAGAAAAAGCCAGTTAAAGAATCTGGAAGGATAGTCATCCAAATGTTATCGCTGAGTTTTAACATTTCAAGGAATTTTATTAGTTCCTTTTTCGTATTTTTCTTCTTCACTTGAAATTTCTACAATTAGAATGTATTATATCATAGCAACAGTAAGCAAAGCTATTAAAAGTAACCCCAGATGAATGATTGTCAATCCTGTGCCTTCAATGTACCTAACCAGAAACCTCAAAATCCACTTTAAGGCCTTTAGTTACTTCCCTAACCTGCTCTTGGCCACCAAGTTTCATAGCTTTTGGACATCTTTTGAACCCTATTCCATGGAGGGGCCCCTGCAGCAGCCTTCTGGGTGTGCCTGGGCTCCTGCAGGCTCTCACCCAGGAGGAAGGTGAGCGAGCAACCCGGTTTGAAAGAGGCAGTGGTGGGGGGCTGCAAACCACACTGGCAGGTTGCTTTGCCTCACTTTGACAAAATGTCTGTTGTCCAAGAACAGGGTAATTGATAGAAATTAAGGGGTCCCAGGCTGGGCACAGTGGCTCATGCCTGTAATCACAGCACTTTGGGAGGCCAAGGGGGGTGGATCACCTGAGGTCAGGAGTTTGAGACCAGCCTGGCCCCATCTCTACTAAGAACACAAAAATTAGCCGGGCATGATGGCAGGCACCTGTAATCTCAGCTACTCAGAAGGCTGAGGCAGGAGAATCTCTTGATCCTGGGAGGTGGAGGTTGCAGTGAGCCAAGATCATGCCACTGCTCTCCAGCCTGGGCGACAGAGTGAGACCTTATCTCAAAAAAAAAAAAAAAAAAAAAAAAAAAAAAAAAAAAAGACATAAATTAAGGGGTCCCATATCCTCTCTCTACTGAGTCACCAGCGCTCTTGTTCTCAGCTCATCTCTTCCAGTCTATCCTTCACTTGCCTCCAGAAATATCTTTCTAAAATATAAAACTATGCTGTTTAAAGCTAGCAGGAGGCTACCCATTCTTATAGGACTGCCTATCAGCTGATCAAGATACAGTGACAGCTCTGTACAGAGCCCTCCATCAAAATCTCTCCTGTGGTGTATCACGGACATAAACAGCCATCTTCTATAAGCATCTCATATAGAAGATGGCTGTTTATGTCCATGATACACCACAGGAGAGACTTTTTAAAGTGCATAAATAACTAGACTATAAGCCTATAAATGACAGGTTCAGGTAAGACAGGGATTGCAATGGGCAAGGATTATCGTGGAACAACTGGAAGACATCATAGAGGAGATGGCATCTGTGCAGGGTCCTGCAGGCAGGATATACTTCTATAGTTGTTTTACTTGTTAAAACATTTCATATTAATTACTTGATTTGATGTTACTGACTCCGGATATAGGTAAAGCAGATATTATGTTCATTTAAGAAATGGGAAACTGGGGCCGGGCGCAGTGGCTCATGCCTATAATCCCAGCACTTTGGGAGGCTGAGGCAGGTGGATCACTTGAGGTCAGGAGTTTGAGACCAGCCTGACCAACATGGTGAAACCCCATCTCTACTAAAAATACAAAATTAGCTGGGTGTGGTCCACACATCTGAATCCCAGCTATTTGAGAAGCTGAGGCAGGAGAATTTCTTGAATCTGGGAGGCAGAGGTTGCAGTGAGCCGAGATCATGCCATTGCACTCCCGCCTGGGAGACGAGTGAAATTCTGCCTTGCAAAAAAAAAAGGAAAACCGAGCCTGCTGGAGGCTACTGGATTTACTTGACACTGGCACTGGAATACAGGGCTCTGGGCATCTATGTTATAACTCCCAAGGGTACAAGGACATGATTTCTGCCTTCTAGAAACTTGTGGCTGGGCATGGTGGCTCACACTTGTAATCACAGCATTTTGGGAGGCTGAGGCAGGTGGATCACTTGAGCCCAGGAGTTTGAGACCAGCCTAGGCAACAAAGTGAGACCTCATCTCTACAAAAATACAAAAAAATTAGTCAGGTGTGGTGGTGCACTCACCCAGGAGGCTGAGCTGGGAGGATCGACTCAGCCCTGGAGGTCGAGGCTGCAGTGAGCTGTGATCGTGCCACTGCGCTCCAGACTGGGTGACAGAGTGAGACTCTGTCTCAAAATAAATAAATGAGAAACTTCCAACTGATCTTGGAATCTTGGGAGAGCAAGCGTCTCTCAGAACCCTTCCCTGTGGCTCCTGCAGGCCCAGTGTCTGGCCAAAGTCAACAACTCCTGGGCACTGGGATAGGGAATGTCTGAGGAGGCCCCTCCATAGATGGGCAGTTCCAGGAGAGATCTCTGACCCCACAAGTGAGCAAGGACTGTGAGAATAAGGGTCACACCAGCCACCTCTACACAGGGCCATTGCTTCTGCAAAGGAGCCTGAAGAAGGGGTCCTGCACCCTACCCTAGTGTATACGCAAATGTGGGGCGCAGGAGTGGTCATATCCCTCTGTGCTTGTGGCAGGGCATTCTTTCTTGCTAAAGCTGAATAAGACCTCAGAATCCTCAACACAGTGCACCAGGCAGCTACTAACAGTTGATTAAAATGGACTTGTAAGGTGCAGTCTATTTATTAGTTCTGATTTGTAACAGGAAGTAGATACAGATGTTCTGTCTGGTGAGCAGGAGGAGCAGAAACCAGTTCATAGAAGTGTCTCTCCTGGTTGGCACAAAGAGGAATTCAGTTCCTAGACAGAGGTGAAGGCTTCACCAAGAATGTGACTGGACGGCCAAAACAGTCATAATTTGCAGAAAGCCCATTGACCAAAAGCAGGCCTGAGAATTCTAAAGTTTATGGACTTTTCCCTATGGGAGGAGAAGCTGGAAAGCATCCCAGGTATTGAGGAGAAAGGAAGCAGGATCTGTGTATAATCAATGGGGAACAGGAAGTGCTTATCTGAGGCCAGTGAAATATACAACACAAAGGAACAGCCAGGCAGCCTGGAGCTGCCTCCCAGCCACAGAGCGTCAATGGTCTCTCAGAACCCTTCCCTGGGGCTCCTGCAGGCCCAGCAGCTGGCCAAAGTCAACACTCCTGGGCACCGGGAGATGCGGAATGTCTGAGGAGGCCCCTCCATAGTCAGGCAGTTCCAGGAGTGATCTCTGATCCCACAGAGGCTGACTGTGAGCAAGGACTGTGAGAATAAGGGTCACACCAGCCACCTCTACACAGGGCCACTGCTTCTGACAAAGGAGCCTGAAGAAGGGGTCCTGCACCCTACCCTAGTGTATACGCAAATGTGGGTGCACATGCAGTTTACATATCAGGGAATGACCCGATTTTCCGTCTATATTGAAGGGAGGGCGCAGGAAATTAGGATGGACAGTGGAAGGGCTGAGATTTCCACTGGTTATGGGCATGCTGTGTCAGATACCTTGTACCATCACCACCACACCCAAAGTCATCATGCCTCCTATTCCTCACTTCATGAAAGAGTGTTGCTCCCAGTTCCCGTGACAATTCCATTAAACAACATCTCCTATTTTTTAGTACTTAAAATATTTATGTTAATAGGCCTTAAAATATATTATGTATTTTTGGCTGGGTGTGGTGGCTCATGCCTGCAAGCCAGCACTTGGGAGGCTCACTTGAGTCCAGGAGTTCAACACCAGCTTGGGTAACATGGTGAAACCCCCGTCTCCACAAAACAAAATGAAACAAAACTGTATATAAATAGCCAAACAAAATTATAAATACATATGTATGTGTGTATTTTTTATGTATGTGTACACACATGTATATACATATATATACACACAATTACACATGCATGATACAGGCAAAGTTTGATTTCTTGGGTACTGCTGCTTACAGTGAAGCTCCATTTTTAAAAAATGGAAAAAAGTGAATTCAAAGAAAAACAATTATGTAAATAGTATAGGTGGTATGTGATAAAGATTATGCAAGTAGGTGACATCTGGGGAAATTGTTGCAGGATTGCATGTTGATGGCCATGCCAATTGTGGATGAGGGCAGCACTAGGAACTGGAGAAAGAGGTTCTGCACACAAACTCCAAAGTCAGAGTGTCCCAGACACACCACTATTTCCTTCCCAAATAGCTTCTTACCGAGATCTACCATCTATCTCTTCTCATGTACCTGTAGGGTCAAAACCTCAGAAATCCTTTCCTCCACCTTCTTCCTCACTTTACCATCTAGCCCATCAAGTCCTGTGTTTTTTCCATCTCAACTTCCACTGGCTTGCAATGGCTTCCTAACATTCACCTTATCCCCACACCAGTTCCTCCAGGTCGATCGCACACCCTGCTACCTGCTGACTTTCTAGCTCACAACCAGGCTCACATTTCCTCCCTATCTCCCCCTACACTCCTTGGGAATAGGCATCCAATCTTCTTTTTTTTTTTGACTTGCCACTTCAGAAAGGCATCCAATCTTATTTGTCCCTTGGGTCCCCAAGGACTTTAGCACAGCACATCATTTGTGAGAGGTGCTTGATGACTATTGCAGGATGTTCTAGGATTCGCCCTGCAATAGTCAGGTGCAAGTCTTCCTCTCTGGAGTTGTTGCCTCCCAGGCAGCTCTAGTGGAAATGCTGTATGCAAAGGCAATTAGTGGTCACACTCCTAGGGTTGTTGTCACAGACCCTAATTTAGTTGACCTCGGGTGAGAACAGAGAAATCACAACCTTTTGGGAGAAGATGTATAGAGGGAATGGGAAGGTCCGCTGCCAGTGGGGAGCCTCCCAGGTGAGTAAGACTCCATTTACCTAAGTGACCAAATAAATAACACCTACCGATATATCTGCTTCTCACTATATTTTCCCATATAGTTAATACATTGATTATAAAAGATAAACAAAAACATCCTAACTCTTTTGTAGCTGGGGACCATGATGCTGAGATTCTGCTGCTCAACCCTGCTGAGGAATATAGCGTTTCTGAAATTCATACTGTTTGATATTAATATCATTTCACATAAACAAATAAGTGTGTGGCAAAGCCAAGGACAGGAAACACAGATTTATTTAAAGATAACATTTAGTGATGAGTTACCTTGTGCCAGACATTCCATGCGTTATTTTGTTTAACCCCCCCAGCCATATAAGTTGATGCTATTATTATCCTCATTTAACAGATGGCAGGATTAAGGTACAAAGAGGTTAACTAACTTGCCCAGGTCCATCCCAGAAGCCAACTCTTTTTTTTATTTGGAGACAGAGTCTCTCTCTGTCACCCAGGCTGGAGTTCAGTGGCCCTCAGATCACTGCAACCTCCACCTTTTGGGCTCAAGTGATTTTCCTGCCTCAGCCTCCTGAGTAACTGGGATTACAGGCATGGGCCACCATGCCTGGCTAATCTTTGTATTTTTAGTAGGACAGGGTTTCACCATGTTGGCTGGTCTCTAACTCCGACCTCAAGTGATCCATCTACCTTGGGCTCCCAAAGTGCTGTAAAGATGTGAGCCACCACACCCAGCTCCAAAGGCCAGCTCTTTTTTTTTTGAGATGGAGTCTCTTTCTGTTCGTTAGGCTGGAGTGCAGCGGCACTATCTCGGCTCATTGCAACCTCCACCTTCTGGGTTCAAGTGATTCTTCCACTTCAGCCTCTCAATAACTGGGATTACAGGTGGATGCCACCACACCTGGCTAATTTTTGTATTTTCGTAGAGGCGGGGTCTTGAACTACTGACCTCAGGTGATCTGCCCCCCTTGGCCTCCCAATGTGCTGGGTGCCCGTTCAAGGCCAACTCTTAACCCTTTCATTATACTTGTGCTGGAAGAGAAGAAAACATACCGCTCCTGCAGCTCATCCTGGCATTCCTCAGATGAGCGCAGTCAGGCCCATGGTGAGCTGTCTCACCAAGGTCACAGAGGACACTGGCAGAGCTGGGGGTCAGAACAACCCAGGTGTCCTGACCCCCAGCTACAGAAGAGCTACGATGGATCAGACTATTATTTTTTTTACAACATATAAACATAAAAATAATTGGAAGGGGATGAAATACTAATGTAAGCAAATCAATATTATAAATACCAATCTGCAGAAGTCATAAAACACAACAAAAGAATACTTGTATTATTCAGTTTCAATATGGATAAGCCGGAAGGCATGCAGAGCATGCTCAACAGCTCCACACTGCCCTCTGGTGGTTCTCAAGTGCCCACCGGAAACATGCTGGGCCAATGATCAGCGGGAAACAAAGGCCCTCAACAAGGATACATGCTGCACTGAAAACCGCAGGGGCTGATGACCTGGTGGGCCAGACAACAAAGAGCCTTCTGGGCTGGGCACCAGAACAATAAGGAAAATTTCTGGGTTCCACTCCTATTTGTTTGCAGAATTTGAGATAAAGAAGCTATGAACTCAATAACAAGGTAACGACTTTCAGCCTTTCATGTTGGCAGTGGGCTCCCCCACTTTAATTACCTGGGCACTTTTTAATACCCTGTTGGTGCGAGAGTAAATTAGTAAATCTTGTGCAATTTGGAAGTATGTATCAAGTCTTCTCAAGGTTTACTGTCTCTAGGAATGCATCCTAAGGAAGTAATTAAGGATGTAAGCAAAATACAGTGGCAAGGATGTCCATTGAAAAGCTGATTGTAATAGCTGAAAGATATTAAATGCCTTGTGGTACAATTATGGTGTCTGAATTTATGTAGTAGGTAGTTATTTACAGACACAGAAAGGTATTTACACGGTTAATTGAAAAAGCAAGATACAAAACATGTATTTCCACCTGTGAAATGGGGCATGCTTAAAAAAAGAAAAAGCCTGTATTGAGTCCTACTTTTGTGAAATAGGTATCTTTATGTACGTGTTGAGAATCTGGAAGAATATACATGAAGAGTTGAGTTGAACTTATCTCTCTGGGTGACAAGATTATGCGTGTTTTTATTGTATTCTTTTGGCTAAACAAACATTGCTTTTACAATGTAAATGCAAATATATGCAATAAAAATCACTTTTTAATTAAAACAATTTAAATACATAAAAACACTCAGAAAAAACCCCAGTAAAGTCTATATTCAAATCTACAGCCTCTCATTTCTGAACTTCTGAGTGCTATTTTCTTTTGAATGGGGCCTGGCCCCTGACAACCTCCCCAATCATTCCCATTAGGGCCTGGAAAAATGTGACCTCAGCCATTTGGAACCCTTCAATGGTTCCTGGGCAACATACGCTGGGGCCAGTAAGTGCTGTGACTGCCAGCTGCTTGAGTCCTTCCTTGGCTGAGGAAGGGTCCGCTCTGCAGCCCCGCCCTGGACACCCTCCTCCACTCTTTCCCTTTCAGAGGGAAGGTCTGAGCACCACTTCAGCAAGAGGAGATAACCCAGTCTGCCAGTTCTCAGATCTCACTGGCATCAGGACTGCTGGGAGGAGCTTTAAAAACGCTGATTCCTGTCCCCCTTCCCCATTATGATTTAACTCTTCTAGGGTGGGGCTTAAGCATCTACATTTTTTTTTTAAGCACCCAGGTAATGTTAGTGTGAGGTCAGAGTGGTCCCCAAATGCTCACACCTACCCCTCCATAACTTTCTGCAGTTTCTACCTATTGTTTGGGCTTCTCTTTCAAAGATGACCTTCCTGGATCTATGGTTCTGTCTCTTTTACACTCTTCTTTTACATCCTAGAGCAAGCATCCACCCACCTACCCATTAAACATTGTTTAGTGCTACTGTGTGTCAGGTTCATGGTTTCTCCCCTACCTAAATCCTTGCCTACAATACATATCTTCAATACAGTGGATCCATTATAAGGCTCAAAGTAGAGGTTTCTGGTAAAAATGGAGAATCTATAATCTGAGAGCAGCCCTTATGAATTAGCCATCAGAAGGTAAGATAGGAAATGCCCGCACAAGTTTCCTGGTGATTTACTGGACAAATTCACTATTCTAACCCATATTCCATAAACATTCCTAACGGCATTAGCACATTACATACCTTCTTTCTGGGTTGGGAGAGGGGCTGCAAGGCATTCCCCTAACTCTCCAACCAAATCCAGGGCTTGGTCTTTATGGAATTTCAAGCATCCAGGCTAGGCTAGTTGGGTTGGGGAGGAGGGTACGTTTCAGAGCACGAAAGCTCTAAAAACATTTCTCAAATCCCCCGTCATTTCCTGAGAGACCCAGTGGAACACCAATTCTAGGCACAGCCTGTGTGTGAAGTTGAAGTTGGTTACAGAACTTAACTTTCACAAGCAGCTGTTTGGGAAGTGAGACTGGGTGGCGATCAGGTCCTGTTCAGGCCTGATGATGACCTGAAAATTCCACATCTTGGCCACTTCCTTCCTGAGCCCCCTGTTCTTATCCACTGACTCTGAGACCCAATCACTGGCTAGGTGACAACTCCATCTCATGTCTGAGGAGTTGTGATGCATGCACAGCGCCAGGCTGGGTAGGCGTGGCCCACCTGAATGCTTTTTTGTAAGTCAATTGGCCAAATTTTTATTTGCTCCTACCTTGATTTTCCATATTCCATTCTATCCATTCCTGGAGGTTGGGAGTACTCACTCAGAGTCACTCAAACATATGCTGAATTAAACTCAAAGTCATGGTTCAAATGGGTCATTGACTTCCCCCTCTTAAATTTCCATTTTTCCTTTCAAAGAAGGAAAAATGGGCAGGAAAACTCAGTGCAACTGGCTGGAGACCCACAGTTGGATGGGTCCTGTGCTGAGGCCATCTCTCCCTTACAAGTTCTTTATAAAACCCCAAACCCCCACCGTCAACCCCTCCACGCCCTCGAATCATTCAGCCCACTGCCACCTGCTTTCTACATCACTGGTCCTGTTCTCCATAAGGCCACTGCTGACTTCCCAACTACCAAACCCAATGTCATATTCCAAGTCTCTTCCCTAAGAGGCCCCTCAGCTTCTGGGGCATGCTTCTGGCCAGTTTTCCCACTCCTCAGGGCCTTGGCTTATGCCTCAAAAGCTGGTGTTCTTGGTCCCACTCCCTGGGTAGTCTCCTCCTCCCCCTGCAGGTTGGCACCCACGTGGTGATCGCGCTTACCTCTGCAGCTGGCTCCAGCCTTTCTCCTCATCTCCAAGTGCTTCCTTGACACCATGCTACAGGCAGCTCAATCCCATACAGACTCATCAAAATCCAGCCCTGATTCTGTTTCCTGTATCTTATCAACCAAGGCTCTTTTGAAAGTGAAGGAGAACACCTTTAACAATTATGATGGATGATATTAACCAGGACATGGGGTCACCCTGAGGAATATACAAACCTTCGGAATAATTCTGGCCTCTTCTCTTTCCCTCACTCTCTACACTTGACAGAGGACCAAGTCTTGTCATTCTAACTTGGACTCTCTCTCCAATTGTTCCTCTTCCTCTCTGCTGCTCACTGCCCTGGACCTCTGTAAACACTCTGAGCTGCCGTCCTGCCTTCAGCCCCTCCCCAGGGCAGCCCACCCTCCCTGTGATTACATTAGTACCTCCCCCAGCAAAAAAAAACCTCCAGTGGTTCCCCAGTGCCTGCAGTAAAAAACCTAACTGCTGGGTGGGCATTAAGGCCCTGGACTACCCTTCTTATCTCCAACCGCCTGTTCCCAACAGCACCTGCTGTCCATGTTCTTGCCAGCCAATTACTCCATTCTCTGAGTGTTTCACTAGTTATGCTCCCAAGTCTTTTGCCAAAAGGCTGCCATGCTTTTGCCAGTGACTGGACCAGCACCCTGGGCACCTTTGGTCTTTGGGCCAAGTGCAGGCAAAGGGCTGCTGAGGGACCTCAGCTTTCCCTAGTGGAAGGTGTGCAACTGTCATGATGTAAATGACACTCTCTCCTCTCTCTCTCTCTCTCTCTCTGAGGCCCTTCTTTCTGCAGTTCCACAGCCACTTCCCTGGCCCAAGTTTGGGGTAGGAACAGGGTACCTGAAGCCACTGCAGTAGCAAGTACCTAGTGTCAGTCTCTGCTTCCCCGCTCTAGGGTGTCATTTCTCCCCATCTGTGAGTAGCCTTCCAAAAGAAATCTGCTGGAGAAGGGCATGAGGCTGTAACTCCAGGGACCACACCCCATACACTTGCTCTCTAATTGCTTTCAGAGTTCCCAAGAGACCCTGTGAGTTCCTGGGTATCCCCCATGTATATGATGGGGAATTCATTCTGCTGGTTTGATCTCTTTTCCTTTTGGAACATGTTTTTTTTTAAAAAAAGTTTTCCTTGGAGACTTCAAACCAGGATCTTTAATAAGTCTTTGATGAAATGCCTGGAAATGCTGGCATTTTTACACTGAACTTGACAGCAGCCTCTACAGACTCTTTTCTCCATGTACTGCTTGGCTTGTCAGAGGGACCCAAGAGAATTCCTTAGGAGAGGAAGCCCTAAGCCAATATCTCATTCTTTTTAGCTTTTTTTTTTGAGACCGAGTCTTGCTCTGTCACCCAGTCTGGAGTGCAGTGGCTTGATCTCGGCTTACTGCAACCTCGTCCTCCCGGGCTCAAGAGATTCTCCTGCCTCAGCTGGGATTACAGGTGAGACCTGCCATGCCTGGCTAATTTTTGTATTTTTAGTAGGGGCGGTTGGTCAGGCTGGTCTTGAACTCCTGACCTCATGATCCACCCACCTCGGCTTCCCAAAGTGCTGGGAGTACAAGTGTGAGCCACCGTGCCCGGACTTTAGCTTTTTTTCTTTTTTTAAAGAGATGGTGTCTTGCTCTGTTGCCCAGGCTGGAGTGCAGTGGCACGATCATGGCTCACTGCGGCCTCCTAAGCTCAGCTGATCCTCCCACTTCCTCTTGAGTAGCTGGGACTATAGGCACACATCACCATGCCTAGCTAATTTTTTTTTTTTAACAGATAGGATCTTGCTATGTTGCCCAGGCTGGTCTTAAACTCCTGGCTTCAAAAATCCCACTGCCTCAGCCTCCCAAAGTGCTTGGCTTCTTACAACATCCACTTCAACTCACCTGATTGCTTAGGCTGCCTTTTGGTTACAGCTAAGGCACACCTTCTTGTCCTTACAACCTTTGTCAAGACACATGCTTGCTGGTGGAATCATGTACAGCCTCCACTTCACAAAGCCCTCTTCCAGGCATTGACCAAGGAGGTCGACGGCAGACCCTTTGGCAGGTTGGCTTCGTGAGCACACACATGCTTCATAATCACAAACACACTGAAAATGATCTTCCTTTTAATGCCTGCTTTAAACAGTAGCCACTGGAGGTGGACAATCCAGAGGTCTGGCCTGTGTAACACACTTTGATAGAAACCAAATGCCTTGTGTACAGGCTTACTGGGCTAGTTATTATAGTCAGCTTTTATGGTGGGTTTTAGGGGCTTAAAAATTTTAATATTATTAGAAATACATTTTATAGCTTTGACTATGAAATACCTCCCCCCCACACACACACCAGCAATTGCTGAAGCAGCTGAAAACTAGTAACACTTGAGTATATGTGCAAGTTCTACACAGGTGACTGCAAACCACAAAGACACTAATGAGAAATGGCAGATGGGTTCTTAGCAGGTAGCATCTCGGAGGACGTGTGCAGGGCCTGTCACAATAGATATGACAACTGAGGGAGAGCAAATTCTTGGTCACTGTAATAAAACCAAATCCCAGAAGAACTTCTTCTACATCCCAGAGTAGGGGACAACTATTTTAGGACGCTGACACTTGGACATACCCGTTCTATCAGAAGGGGCTGAGGTGATACTGAGTTTTTTTTTCTTTTGTATCTTTTCCCCCCTTGTATCTGTGGTATACAGTACAGCATATTATTCAACATATGTTCATTAAATGGCCACCGAAACATCTTTCACACGGGTTAACAAATGGCCAGGCCTTGTGTACAAGGTCTATTTGTTTATTTATTTTTTGAGACAGGGTCTCACTCTATCGCCTGGGCTGGATGCAGTGGCCCGATCTTTGCTCAATGCAGCCTCAACCTCCTGGGGCTCAAGTAATCCTCCTACCTCAACCCCCTGCTGGGTTGCTGGGACTACATGCACGCACCACCATGTCCTGCTAATTTTTTTTCCTGTATTTTGCAGAGACGAGGTCTCACTATGTTGCCCAGGCTGCTCTCCCACTCCTGGGCTTAAGCAATCCGCCTGCCTCAACTTCCCAAAGTGTTAGGATTATAAGCTTGAGCCACCACATCCAACCATGTACAAGATGTCTTTACATGATGAACTGGAAACATCAGTATTTCTTCTTTTGCTTAAATTCCAGCCCCCTGCCTACCATACACTTCCATACTAATATTAAATGAAGAAAGGCACCCGGAAGCATCTGGTTCGCTGTAAGCACTTGATAGCTATCAGTCATGATCATCATTTCTTCTTGCTGATGTTACCCTCACATTGTGGATGAAGCAGCGTTTGCCTTAATGAATGGGGGTGAGTTTGCAAGCCCTGCCCTCCTGGGATGTTTTAGTTCTAGGAGCTGCAATTTGCAGTCCTGGAAATGGAGAAAGGAGATAAGCCTGCAGTTTGGTATGAACCCTGAAAGGTCAGCTGGGGTGTGCTGAGGGCCTCTTGGGAGTTCTCAGAGGCCCTCCCCTCACATGTGCACAGTATCTGGCATCCGAGCCACCAAGTTCTGGAGACCTCCAGAATGCTCGGAAGCTTCTGCAGGGTCCAGCCAGTGCTCAGGAACACTCACCACCCTCCTTTTTCCTCTCCTTTGACATCCCAGCATTTCAAGGCTCTCTACCAGCATTTCTTTGTCCATCGTTCAGAAATAAACCAATCAAGCCATGGCTAGAGGCTTGAATTCAACTTTAAAAAAGTGTATGACTCCAAGGGTCTCTATCCAAGTTTTTCCCAAAAGATTATTCTCCAAGGAAAAAAGAAAACAAAATGGCTAAATCTCAACATTTTTTCAGTCTCCATTATCCCACGGCTCTCTTTACCCCCTGAGACACACAATCTTCAATAGTAAACAGGGTTGAAGTTTGAGGGCAAAGCCTAGAGAAACTGTTTAATTTCTACCCCAAAGACAAACTTGGATTCTTTCACAATTTTCCCTCAGGCCAACCCTCCGCTTTATAGGGCCAAACCACCGAAAGAACAAATGAATGCAAACAATTTGCCTCCCAGCAGCGAGCACTATTTCCTACAGATACAAATTCTCAAGCAAACCCTGCCCAAAGATAATAAAAATGAAGGTTGGGTTTATCAGGCTTGTTAAAGGTTGGCCACCTGATTTTCTTTAGGATCTAAACCTGCTTACACGAGGATTGGGAGCCGCGCTTACTGACAGAGCAGTTTTAGTAAATCAACACGGGCTGGGCACGGTGGCTCCTGCCTGTAATCCTAGCACTTTGGGAGGCCAAGGCAGGCAGAGCACCTGAGGTCGGGAGTTCAAGACAACATGGAGAAACCCCATCACTACTAAAATCACAAAATTCGTCAGGCATTATGCTCATGCCTATAATGCCAGCTACTTGGGAGGCTGAGGCAGGAGGATCACTTGAAACCAGGAGGTGGAGGTTGTGGTGAGCTGCGATTGTGACACTGCACTCCAGCCTGGGCAACAAGAGGGAAATTCTGTCTCAAAAAAAAAAAAAAAGGAAGAAAGAAAGAAAATAAAAGAAAAAGAAAATTAATACAGGCCCCGAGAACACTCATCAGTCTGAAGCGGCTCAGTCTCTCATTCCACAAATACTCACTGTGCATCCACCATGCACAGCCACTGTGTGTGGTGCTGGGGGGACAGAAGGACAGTGTGCCTTGGGAGGTGGCCTCAGCTATAGGTATGGAGGACAGGGCTTCTGTCCCAAATGGTAAATGTCATAGAGTGTGGGCATCACAGTGAGGCCAAGAGGTTGGATCTAGGCTAGACCTTGAAGAGCACAGGTGGCAACTTCCACAGGGAAGGGCTCTGTTCTAGAACCAACATATTAATATTAATAAATAAGCAAGTGTTTTGAACTGAAAGGACCTAGGACACTGTTTTCCTAAAGTCAGCTTCAGAGGTGGACATGGCTACAGTTTGGCTTAAGTCTCAGAGGCCAGTGATGGTCACCCACTGGGGAAGGAAGGGCATGCAGACGGCCCCCCGAAATCCCAATGTCTGCAGGGTTTTGGAAAACAACATAGATGCAAGCCCATATGCTTACGTATGTAAAAGTTATAACTCAAGCTAACAAACTGCTAAACCCATTATCTCCTTCTCCCTTGACAAATATGAATGCTCTGAAGAGGCCAGGCTCGAATTTAGAATTCCCAGGCTCCTGGGTTCTGTACTAGAATGCGGTGGTGGTAGGAGAGCCTAATCCAGCACCCCCACCATTCCCAGTTCCATCTTGTCCTGTGAGGTCTTGGGACTACATACGGGAATATCCAAGACATCTCAGCCCCCCATCAAAGCTCAGCCCCAAGCAAATGAATAGCCCCAAGAGTCTCCTCAGCCTATAGGTGTGCACCCCAGTGGCTTGGTGCACATCCCGGGAAGAGCCAGGCAGGCTCTTGAGCCTCAGGATCCCATTCTTTGGATCTTCAGCTCCGTGGATTCCTGGGCTGGTCAGGAAGGAAGTGACTGGGGGTGGCTGGAGTAGAGCCCTCCAAAGTGGGGTCCAATGCAGGCCCTCCTGCTCAGATCTAAGGGTACAGTGTGCACAGGCAAGGATTCGGCTCACTGGACTGTGAGGCACACTGTGTCGTGTGGTTTTGATTATGATGATAGAGGCTAACCTTTATCCCAGATAATGAATACAACATTAGTCTGGTCTTCACTTAATCTCATCAGCCCTATTGAGTTTAGCATTGTTGTTATTCCCATTTCACATATGAGGAAACTAAGATTAGAGAGATTTTAATTTATCCAAGGCCACACAGCTAGGAGTTGTACAGCCAGGATTTGACTGTTTTACTGAGTCTCATGGCCTAAAAATAATCAGAGGAAAATCATTTCCTGATCCTGAATCATGGAAAATCAAGAGCCGGAAGGAACCATGACATTCATAATATGGAAACCTCACACTGTGGCTCTGGGAGGGGGCAGGTAGTAGAGGAAGAATCTAGGGTCCTGCTTGCAGGGCCGTCCTTGTGTGGGCAGCAGGGTGTCCCCACAGAGTTCAGGAGGGCAGCAGCACCTGGTGGGTATGCTGTGCAGTGGGCGTGGGCTCCGCAGAGGATGGTTGGGGAAGCCATTCAGGGCCAGAGCAGCCCTGTGGGCATGTGTGGCCAGCAGCTGGCACCACGGCGCTCCGTGAGCTGAGAAGGTGACCTCACTCCAAGTGGGGCCCTTGGAGTTCTTTTCTAAAGCTGCTGCCTTTGATGCTTTCTTCAAATTCCATGAGCAAAGTGGCAGCCTTGGGTGGGGAAGCCCCAGAATCTGGCTGTGGTGCAACTTGATTCTGTCTCCAAAGAGTGGTGTGGGAGCTCAGAGGCCCTAGGCTAAGCTGGGGCCCCTGTTCTTCCTCCCTGCAGCTGTGCTGGCCAGCCAATACCTTGGAAGGTCAGGAAGGAGGGCTTTTTCTTTTTCAAAATTAATTTAAAATGTTTAAAACTAAGGTGTAACATGTAAATATAGGCAAGTACACAAATCTCGTGTATGGCTCAATGAATTTTTTAAGACAGGATTTTGCTCTGTTGCCCAGGCTGGAGTGCACCGGCTCAACCAGAGCTCACTGCAGCCTCGAACTCCTGGGCTCAAGACCACAGGAATGTGCCAGTATACCCAGGTAATTCTTACAATTTTCGTAGAGAGGGGAGTCTCACTATGTTGTCCAGGCTTTAGTGAATTTTTAATATGCAACTTTTTTTTTTTTAAGACAGAGTCTCAGTCATCCAAGCTGGAGTACAATGGTACCATCTCGGCTCATTGCAATCTCTGCCTCCCAGGTTGAAGCGATTCTCCTGCCTCAGTTTCCTGAGTAGCTGGGATTACAGGTCCCCACCACCATGCTCAGCTAATGCTTATATTTTTAGTAGAGATGGGGTTTTGTCATGTTGGTCAAGCTGGTTTAGAACTCCTGACACCTCAGGTGATCCACCCACCTCGGCCTCCCAAAGTGTTAACATTACAGACGTGAGCCACTGCACCTGGCCTAATATATAAATATTAATGTAACCACCAGCATAGATCAAGATATAGAATGTTTTAAATTGATTGTAAGTTGCAGAAGCAATGCATGAACACACTCTCCTTGTAAAGCATTAAAACATGAGCTGTGAGCTGACCCCTCCCAGTGTCCTGCCTACACACACAAGGCCCCACTGTTACATGTAATTGATTGTGTGTCCGGAAGCAGGGGCTTCCCCTAGGCATTCCCAGGCCTCCAGGCAGCTGAGCAGCCTGACCCAACAGGTTTGGGGTCTTGCTCCTTGAACATTCTCTTCTGCCCACCCCCTTCCCCCACCCTGTAGATTCTCCCACCTTGCGTAGCCCAACCGCCTCACTGACCTTCCTCCCTCCCTATCTTTACAACTTCAAGCAGTCTGACTCGGACACCTCTAAGCTGCAGCTGCAGAGAACACAAAGAGCAGCCTTCGGCGCGCGGACGGACACTGAATTCGGGGGTGGGGGGATGCCAACCGGCCCCGGAGCACACCAAGCCAGAAACTGCCCGAACTAGTTACATTCCAGCAAGATTAGCACAAGGCCCGGCCTGCTCCTGCGCTCACCCCTCCTCCCCTCTTGGGCCATGAATAGGATTTTTAACTATTTCCCTCCCACTTGCTGTCCAGCCTCACACATGGACAACGGCTCCCCGCTGTTTGCACATTAACCTCCCATTTGCCAGGCAGCTTCTCAGGGGCTGCGGATTAACACCCACCAACCCAGACAATGATCCCCGGGGAGGGATGCAAGGGGCTCAGACAAAGTCTACAGACACTGAGCCCAGTCAATCACTGCGCAGTGACCACTGGCCAACAGCAAAGGGGCTCCCCTACTCCAGGCACACAGGAATCACCACAACGGCTCATTCCTGGCTCTGGGCACCTGCCCCATGTGGGACCGGAGAGGGTATTCCCCCAATTCAGGCCTACAGAAACCAGCAGACCCCTCTCCCCACCCCATCTCTCTGGGACATTCTGGCCTAGGAGAGGCCTGAAAGGACAGGGACTGAAAGGCTGGGAGGGTGGGGGACAGCCCTAGGTAGGCCTCGCAGACCCAACCTACCCTGTTTAGGCTTCTCCTTTCTCCTGGCAAAGCTGAGCTCTCAGGGGACATAACAGGAAGCAAGTGCCTCAGGCCCCTGTCCTGGGGCTCCCTGGGAAAGCTGCCTGGTCTCTCAGAGAGCAGGGGCCCTCACTGAAGCGGCTTGTATACATGACTCCATAGGTGAAAGCCATTTTCCTATTCCCCTGTGTGCAGGTGTGCACACAGGCATAAACTTAGAAATGCAACAGCATGTGAGGGGAAGAGAATGGGGAGAGAGCCGGACTGCGAGGTATGGGAACGGTCCTTCCATGACCGAGGCCAGCAGCTCAGCCCCCACATTCATACAGAAAATCTCCTCCAGGTGATGCTCATATAAGCTGGTCCTGAACCAGAGGCCCTGGAAGTGAACAATTGCCTGCACTAGCTGAGGATCCTGTTAAGATGCAGTCTGGACCAAGAGGCGTGTGATGGGGCCCAGGATGGTAAGTTTCTGACAAGCTCCCATGTAACGCACTCTTGGTTTAGCAAAGCCTCAGACTGGGCGCATCATCAGAAGGGCGAACTCTATGGTCCTTCACCAAGTGGTTGTCTGGCTCCAGTTTCCACCCTTCTGGAGAAAGGTCACACCTCTCCAGCAGCTGTGGACAGCTCTGTTTGAGTCCTTCCTCATATTAAGATGTCCCACAGTGAATCTGAAGTCCTTCTTCTCTCGACCTGGTAGTTCCAGACCCTCACAAGAAAACCTTGTGGCTTCCACTCCTGTTTTCTCCACATACCTGTGGCTCCTCATCCAGGCCAGTGAGGCTGTTTTTCCGAGCTTCATTCTCTTCTTAGTACTAATGGCAGACAGGGTGGGGGCAGGGGAGCAGATCTCAGCGCAGATTGGCCAAGCTATTTGGGTAGGAGTGAGAATAGAGCCCCCAACGGAAACAGAAACCAGAGTCCTAGCCTGGGGCAGTGAACATACAAGAAACTTAAGGACAATTAAAAAGCAACAACCACAATTAATGTGGTTTACACAGGCAAAACTCATTAATGTGGGTTGGGGTGCTTGCTAGGCAAAGTCTTTTTACAGACAGTACAGATTAATTGCAAGCAAGACTCCAAGGGGAATATCTAAATGGCTAGGAAACAACCTTCGAGCCCCCAGATGCAGGTAAAAGCACCACTGGCCTAAAAGGGACACACAAAGGACTTCGTCCAGGGAGCCCCCTTGCCAGTCTGGCTTCAATTCCTGGTGAAGTTCAGAAGCAATAAACCCGTGCTCCTTTTGAAAGGTTTTAGAGTTCAGAAGACCCCCTAATTCACACTGACATCCACCCCAGGTCTGAACTAATTGTGTTCACAGGCAGTTCTGCTAAGAAATCACTTCTTAGTACTTAGTTCTGCTAAGAAATCACTTCTTAGTACTTAGTTCTACTAAGGAATCACTTCATCATCACTGCTGCAGGGAAATTTTGAGCGGGGCTGATGGTTTGCAGTGGCAGCAAGTCTACAAACGATTATCCCTAATGAGATGATGTGAGAGCAGCCTCAAATAAGGCACTCATCCAGCTGCTCCATGCCTTCCCACCCACTCCAGGCCATGAGCCCTTTGTGGGGCTCTCATGGCAAGAGAGGCCTGGGTCTTCCAAAGGTGAAACCACCCCAAAGACCCAAGGGCTCCCACTCAATCTCCTGCTGCCACTCCCTGCCCCTCTGCAAGGTCACAGATGACAGTTGGATTGGGCAGAGCTAGGACTGAATCCTGACTGTTCCCTTACCAGTGGTTACTTTGATCTAAAGTTAATTGTTCTGAGCCTCAGCTCCCGAATGTTGAAAAGGTATTAGTATAATCCAGTTCATAAGATTGTGTGGTGGTTTAACTGAGTGAATGCTCAGCATGCACTTGGCCTGGAGTAGGTAAACTCTCATAATGGTAGTAAAAAGGAGGAAGGTTTCTTTTCAGGTTGGGGAGAAGGCCTAATGCCCCTCCCTCTTTCTTTGATGCTCCAAAGCACATTGTTCTTCTCTTGTGACACAAACTTTCCCTGCCTTGAGATCAGCTGCACTACTTGTCTTGTTGCTCTGGTGGACCAGGGAACAGTTCCTATGTATGGTCATGGCCTCACTCATCTTTTACTTACCTCCTGCAACACTCAACCCAATCTCTGCAATTAGTAGGAAGCTGATCAATATTTCTGCACTGACTTGCCAGCATGAACGAGCCAACTCAGGACAAAGCATGGAGGTCGTAACCAGATGGGAAAAACAGCCAGCAGACCAGACCTCCCCACCTACTGTGTGAGCAGGTTTCCAACAACAGCAGCTGCATTTAGGTAAAACGGCAATTACATTTCTGACTGGCTGTCAAACTATTCATGATAATGGCCACCAACATCCTATTCTTTTTGGAAGAGATGGAGTTTTGCTCTGTCGCCCAGGCTGGAGTGCAGTGGCATGATCCAACCTCCCCCTCTCGGGTTCAGGCAATTCTCCTGCCTCAGCCTCCTGAGTAGCTGGGACTACAGACGCACGCTGCCACACCCAGGTAATTTCTTTTGTATTTTAGCAGAGACAGGGTTTCACCATGTTGCCCAGGCTGGTCTCAAACTCCTGAGCTCAGGCAATCAGCCCGTCTTGGCCTCCCAAAGTGCTAGAATTATAGGTGTGCACCACCACGCCCAGCCACCAACATCCTATTTTTTAAATCAAAAACTAAGCTGTATGTCTGCTACACAATGAATAATTTCAAACCTCTGTGGTTTAATAGGCTTTTCAGCACTTCTTCAGAAGCATGGATCCCTAATATTTACATTTAATATGACACTGGCTCACGGTCTATTGTTCCATAGTGTTATTGCACTGTCCACACAGCCTACCCCATTTTTACGGAAATGGGTCATTAAGTCAGGGACCACCTTCTTCTTCCGTGTCGTGACATGCTTTGGTTGTGAGTCGTGAAGATCTAATTTTAGGCCCTTTGAGAAAGGGCCTAAAATGTCCTAAAGTAAGCAACAGATATCAAGTTTTTAGGTTTTCTGAGGTTTTAAAATCAGAAAGCCATTCTGTTTCCTTGAGCTGCCATCTATTCAGTCCTAGAAGTTGCAGCCTGCTGTTCTGGGCCCAGAGAAGTGGGGACTCATGCTCAGAAAAGTTTCCCTGGGGCGCTAGACACTAGGGGCTCAACAGGGGCTGAGGTAGGGCTCCCTGGCAGGGGTAGGCCTCAGGGAGCTTGTGATGAGGCTGCTTGGAAACCACACACTGACACTGATGACACTGTTTGTGTGCAGGCATTTCTAGCATGTTCTATGGAAATGGGCTATAGAAAATATTCACACCTTCAAAACACACTGTTCTTTTGTGATCTTTCATTTCTCCCTTCTTGGATCTGCTCTGCTACTTTCCTGGGGTGGAGTCGGGGACTCCTCAAACTCCCAGGGAAGGGACCTCTTTGGGAGAGGCCATTGCAGAGAGGGTAATAGGAAGTAGACTGATAGCAAATGCTCTTGTGGAATTGTCTGCCTGAACAGCTGGCTATAAATTATCACAGGGCGTAACTGCCCGAGACCATGTAGGTGAATTATCTGCAAGTCCTGCAAATGCTCAGGGGTGGGGACCTGCAGCTGCCATGAGTATGGCTTCAAAATAAGTTTCCTGAGCTGGAAACAACTGAGAGTCCAGAGGCATCCACTAACCTGTGGGGAGGGAATGGGAGGGCCACCCATGGCCTCAGTTTCAGCAGTTGCTTCCCTCAGAGTCCCTTCTGTGATACCCGCCTCCCCTAGCCCTCTTGTCACTATACCACCCAACACACACACAGCAGCAGAGAAGCATCTAGTGTTGAGTGTGTGTGTGTGTGTGTGTGTGTTTTGAGACAGGATCTTACTCTGTTGCCCAGGCTGGAGTGCAGTGGCACAGTCACGGCTCACTACAGCCTTGACCCTCCTGGGTTCAAGTGATCCTCCCACCTCAGCCTCCCAAGCAGCTGGGATTACAGGTGCATGCCACCATACCTGGCTAATTTTTTGTATTGCTTGTAGTGATAGGGTTTTGCCATGTTGCCCAGGCTGGTCTCAAACCCCTGGGACTTAAGCGATCTGCCTGCCTTGGCCTCCCAAAGTACTGGGATTACAGACGTGAACCACTGAGCCCCACCTAGAGTGTCTCTCTCTGAATTGCAATCTGAACTTGAATGGGAAACTGTCAGCTAGTTTAAGGGGCAAGCAGTAGGTAGCTTCTTGTGACATCTTCTGAATCAGATGTCAGTCACAGGGAACTATCAAAAAATGGTGACTTACAAGAGTGACTTAAATAGAAAGCTCTGGTCTGGTTTCTCTCCTTCAGCTCTTATATCCAGCTGGTTCCTTCTGTCCTGGAGAAGTAAACAGCCTCAGGCGGGACCCAGAGACTTGGGTTCTAACTCCGCCCTAATTAGCAGTGTGATGACTTTAGGCAGGTCCTTCCCGTTGCTGAGCACAGCTGCTAGAAAAAGCCTTTATGGAAACAAACACGTATTAAGCCCCTACTGTTTACATTATATACTGTACACAATAAAAGGCAAAGGCTTTTTATTTCTTCCTCCCAAGGTTCTGTTTGTGTGCAATGAAAATGAGTGCTGATTGTCATTTAGACATAATAATATCTGGATATGGGTCATTAAGCAGGGCAGTGACCTACCCACTTGGTCCACTAACCTATTCTTGGTTATTGCAAAACATTATTCAGACAGCAAGATAAATTGGTTAATTTTTGTTTCCACTCCTAAATTGTTAAATTAGTTACAGCAAAAACCAAAACCCAAGCAAACAAACCACACAAACCTCCTAAATACAAGTAGGGCCCTGATCCTGCCATCCATTTTACTCCTAAATACAAGCTGTTTTATCTCTCTCCACCTTCTGGTGGCCTCAGGCCATATTCTCAGGCCCCTAATAGCTCTTAGCTGCTATTTAGAATCCAGCTGTTAATTACTTCTTTAACACCTTTTTGCTGCTCAGTCAGAACACTAAGTAACCTCCGAGACTAGTTTCTCCTTTGCTTTTCTTTAGTGGCTCTGAAAGGTCTCTCAAAAGTTATCTGTCCTCAAGATGTGCCTAATTCTGTGCATTCAGGGCTTTCTTTACAGGGGATGGTACAACTTGAGAGCTTTTAATATACACAAACACAAAATAGTGTAATACAAAGCTAGCCAGGGTTATTAAAAAATCTCACTTTCAGCTGGGCATGGTGGATTGGACCTGTAATCCTACCACTTTGGGAGGCTGAGGTGGGTGGATCATTTGAAGCCAGGACTTTGAGACCAGCCTGGCCAACACAGCAAAACCCCATCTCTACTAAAAATACAAAAATTATTCAGGCATGGTGGTGCACATCTGTGATCCCAGCTACTTGAAAGGCTAAGGTACGAGAATCACTTGAATCTGGGAGGTGAAGGTTGCAGTGAGCCAAGATCACACCACTGCGCTCCAGCATGGGAGACAGAGCGTGACTCCATCTCAAAAAAAAAAAGAAATAACAACAACACAAAAACTCACTTTTGAACTAGTCTATGTTTAATATATTACTGAGTGCTTTTTTAAAAGGCCAAATTACCAATTCATGTGTCTGGCCGGGTGAGAAGGCCGGGGTGGCGGGTGCCTTATGGCTTTGGACTATTGCAGATGCCTTCCAGTGGTGGACCAGAGCAGCTGGCACTGGTGTACTGGCATCTCCTTCAAGCTCAGTGTTCAGTGATGTCATGTTGGTAGCCTGAAATCTGTCACAGTGAGAATATTTACATCATGGAAAGTGGCAAACACTACTCAGGGTACACTCCTTCCCACGAGGAGCTATTAAATATTTACCAGTGCATCACTGCTATTAACCCATTTCCCCCTTCTCTTTCTGTTATTAATTTAAAGGACTTGTTTATTGGGCACACAGTCCACTGCATTAGACACGAAAGCTGCAGGAAAACAACAATTATTGTTACCTTTCTCCACCGTATCACTGTCTATATCTTTCCACTGGAAACTCACTTAACCCTCAGAACAACATGGTGGGATAAAGAAATAGTGCTATCTCCTTTTTGCAGATGAGGAAACTGAGTCACATAATGGCAAAACCTTGCTCATGGCCGCAACTGGTAAGTGATGCTTCCAGAGCCAGAACTGAGGGCTTTCCCCACCCCCCAGAGCCCATGGGTTTTCTACTCTCCCAGGAAAAGGCCTGGAGACCCGATGTGCAAAAACTCAGGGACATGTTCCGCCAGAGCTAAGACTCAAGAGCAAATGAGTTTTATGGAGGCTTTGCACCAGGAAGGGCTCTTAAGGGAGACAGTTGTGCAGGCTGTGAGGAAGGTTCCACAGACCCCCAGAAAAGCAGTGAGAGGGAACTGAGGTCACTTTGAGAAGAGAGGTTCTGAGATACAACAGGCCTCTTTGCCTGGCACACTTCATCAAGGCAGAAAAATGCCTTCCACTTCTGGAGAAAAAAAAAAGGAAGGAGTCACAGGATGCAATTAGGAAAGAACAAATATATCCTCAGATTCTCACAGCTGAACAACTAGGGAAAACCCAGCCTGTATACAGTCAGAAACTGTTGTTGCCAGAGCAAACACACAGAAGGTCTCTGCTTACCCCTGCAAGGGTAACTGTGCAAGAAGCAGGGCCCACACTACCACAGGCCAGTGAGGGACCACTTCTTCCTTAGCAGTAGTGGCAGTGCAGCTGGTTCTCCTGCTGGGTTCCCAATTGGAAATTCCAAAGGGAACTACTTTCTGCATTCAGCACCCAAAGAGAAAAACTGCAATTCGTGGAAAATAAAAACTACAATTTCAAATGCTACTTTGTAGAATGCAGTCATATTCTGCCAACAATCAGACACTAGGCTAGGTATTTCCTTATGATACTTAGGAGAGAAAGAAAACCAAGTTCACTCCCCCTTTCCCTACTTCCTCCTGTTCCCGCCCCCCTCAAGGGAATGAGTCAAGTCAGTCAACAAGTATTTATGGAGCACCCACAGGATTGCAGAGTCTGGGAGGAGGTGCGGTTGCTGGAAGAAGCCCAGGACAGCTCTCATTTGAGACAGTTAAAGGAAATGTCAATCCTCAGGCCAGGTCTAAACAGGGCAGTAAAGAACTGGCTGCCACCTGGGTGGGTTTATTCTGGACCAATCACTCACTCCTGGCTGAGCTGCCTCTGTTATTGGCAAGGCAAAGTGGGTGGATCAGCCATGTTCGTGTACATTTTTGGAAAACTCCACACACAATGCTAACAATCTTGATGGCTTTTGAGGTGGGAGTTGGTGGTTGGCTGAGATACTCTTCTTCCTCCCTCCCAAAAGCCTCACAACAATAAAAATTAAACAAATGTTGTCAGATGTTCACCGTTCCTCCTCTGCAAATATAAGTGTGTATAAGTGGACGAGAAGGCTAGCAAAACCCAGGGCTCATGGAAACAGCCTCCCGGGGGCCTGTCTGCTCTAGTTTGGAGACTGGGTTGTATTTACTTGGCTCCAGATCCTGCTCCTTCAAGCGTGCTCTCTGAACCACTACTATCAGCACTATGTGGGATTGTGTTAGAAATGCAGAGTTCCAGGCCCCACCCCAGCCCTACTGAAGAAGAATCTGCGTTTACATAATCTCTTCAGGTGGTTCCCATGCACCTGCAAGTTGGAGAAGCACCAGTCCCAATAACCAAGAAAGTGTTGGTTATTAAACCCCAGCGAGCCCCCAAAGTCACATCTGGGGAACATCTGTCTTCCATATTGCAGGGGGGGGCAATTAGCAGCCTCCCTAGATTTGCTGTTCACAGAAAGCAAACACCAATAAAGCCTAAAGATTTATAAATATATTATGACTCCTGGTTTAAAAGCAGGTGCTCGGAAGGACCCAGGTCAGTTGCACATTATTTAATCGCCATAGGAAGACATATTCTTGGAGCTAACAGGACCAAACACTCCCGGCCACAAGGAGTCCTTTCACATCTACATTACACTCAACAACTACGTGCTGGCCTAGATTCACTTGTTTTAAATACCCAAGTTATGTTTGAATAACCTGTATGGTTACAATTAGGATCACTGCATCTGGGAAAGTCACCGCAAACCCCCACACATAAATATGGAGATTTTAATAACAAATAACACATTTGGAGGCTGGTATATAAGTATGCAGGCAGAGGAAGCCACTGAAGATGTTAATTTGCATGTTCACAAAGAAATAGAATCCAGCTGCAACATTAATGCTTTATTCTAGAGCCATAGGACACCCGCACAACCTTACCATGGGCATGCTCTAAATTTAAAGCCGATTTTCAAACCCTCGCAATTTTGGCAAAAACCTAAATTCAACCGCTTAAGAAGGAGACTGGATTTCCTGTGAATCCTAAAATAGTGAGAGTAGAAAAAAAGTCTATTTGTTTAAGTTTTGCAAGTTAAAGACAAGTATCTGAATTGATTTGATGCAAAGTTTCGCAAAACGTTCACCTTGGGCAGGAAAAACAAAAGGTCTAATTGGAGATGTCTTCTTATAAGGGATTAGAATTTATGGAGTAGGGTCTAATTTAGCTGTTGCTTTCTGGCCTCCTACACTTGTATTTAGTGTTCAAATTAAATGTGAAAATTCTATCAGCCTTTAAGATAAACCTTCTAAACCAGGATGCATATGAGTGAATGTGTTTGTGATAGAGGGAGAGGCTATTAATAATACTGGTCATGGTAATATTAATAGGAGGTAGTGTGCTAATTTGGATATTGTATCCTGCTAAGCTCTGTTCACTTTACCAGTTTCTCTAAGAAAACGGTGTATGCTGAACTGCTCGCTAGCATGGTGTACTTGCTCAAGCACTTGCAGAAAGACACAGGGGGCTTCCTGTGGGGATGCAAACCCAGTGGGGCAAACAGAGCCTGGTAACAGTACAATCAACTGTTTCAGTTATGAAGGAAAGAGCTGCTAAAACCTCCCACTCCAGTGGAATGTACCTCATTGAAAGCTCTTGGCACTCACATTTTTTAAAAAAATATTTTACTGCATTTTAGGTTTTGGGGTACATATGAAGAACATGCAAGATTGTTGCATAGGTATATACATGGCAGTGTGGTTTGCTGCCTTCCTCCCCATCACCTATATCTGGCATTTCCCCCGTGTTATCCCTCCCCAACTCTCCACTCCCGGCTGTCCCTCCCCTAGTTCCCCACTGCAGACCCCAGTGTGTGATGCTCCCCTCCCTGTGTCCATGTGTTCTCATTGTTCAACACCGGCCTATGAGTGAGAACATGTGGTGTTTGATTTTCTGTTCTTGTGTCAGTTTGCTGAGACTGATGGTTTCCAGGTTTATCCATGTCCCTACAAAGTACACAAACTCGTTGTTTTTGATGGCTGCATAGTATTCCATGGTGCATATGTGCCACATTTTCCCTGTCCAGTCTATCATCAATGGGCATTTGGGTTGGTTCCAGGTCTTTGCTATTGTAAACAGTGCTGCAATGAACATTCGTGTGCATGTGTCCTTATAATAGAAAGATTTATAATCCTTCAGATATATACCCAGTAATGGGATTGCTGGGTCAAATGCAATTTCTATTTCTAGGTCCTTGAGGAATAGTCACACTGTCTTCCACAACGGTTGAACTAATTTACACTCCCACCAACAGTGTAAAAGTGTTTCTATTTCTCCACATCCTCTCCAGCATCTGTTGTCTCCCGATTTTTTAATGATCGCCATTCTAACTGGCGTGAGATGGTATCTCAATGTGGTTTTGATTCGCATTTCTCTAATGATCACTCTTTACAGAGAATGGTGGGTAGCCAGACCTATGGTGACATTAGGCACACAGCAATGTTCCTGTTCTACAAGTGGACAAGAGAGAAGGAGAGCAGTGGTCAAAACCATTATGGGAGTACATGTGATTGAGTGACTAGATTGCATTATTTCATTTTGATAGTTAAATGCTTGACCGTCCTTAGGATTGCAATTCTGCTGAGTCCTTGGCTCATCTGTTGTTAATAAATGCTAGTAGCAATATCTGTGAGGACACTTGTCAGAGGGGCTACTTCCTCCCCCACTGGGCAATGGCCAGATGGAGAAATCAGGAGACCTGCATGGAGATCCTCGCCTTGCTAGGGGCAAATCCATCACCTCAATAAGCCTTGGCTCACTGTCTCTCAAATAGGAGTGGATCATGCCAGCTGCATTTAATTCTTAGAACTATTCTGAGGATGAAATGAGATAATGGATGTGAGTCCTTAAGTAATGTCAATCTGGGAATATGTGGGTGGGGCTGTGTGGGAGGTAAGCTCCCTTCTGCTCTGTCATGAAAGGCATGTGACACTCTTCAATAGTACTTCCCTCTCCCAGGCCCCTAAACAAGCTTGCCTGTCAATTTTGACACATTTAGAATTCATTAAGTAATTAAATCCATTTTGATCTAATTGAATTTTCCTTTGAGGGCAGTTTAAGATTCCACTAAGCCTGTGAAGCTTATGAGTAATTGCAAGTGGAGACTCCCCCACTCCATTTTTTTCCCAATGCATGATTTCACTTGCCTGGATGGCACTGTTACATCTGGAGGCCAGAATCAAGCCAACCACCACCACTAGCAGCAGCAATAAATAACACCATTGCATTGAGTCAGCACTGTGCAAGGAACACCTGACTGCCATTCACATGGAAATCTTTCTGGGCAAAGGAGAGCTGGTCAGTTTCTGGGTGACCAGAGCAGGTGCTGCACTGCCCAAGAGGGACATGGACATCCTTTAACTGTTTTTATCTGACAACTGCTTTTGGTATATGGGCAACTGTTGGTCTGTTTTAAAGAGGCCCCTGGGCCTGACCCTGTAGCTCAAAGATGAGCCATGTGGTTCCCGGTCTCCATCTGGGGCTTCTGGTTTGCACTGTCCCCTCAGGAAGACTTGTCAGCCTACCTACCCCATCTTAGAGGGGAGAGAGACTGGTGACTGATGCCTGGTGGAGAGGCTTGCCTTCAGCCCTCCATCGGAGAAGGGAACCCCCTAGGGTACATTATCCTAAGCCACTATTGAGCCATAGTCAGCTTCACCCCCATTCTCTATCTGAACCTGACACTGAACCATGATTATATCAATCTTCTCAGATAAGGGAGTCCAGCTCAGGTTCCAAGTCCAGAAACTTTTTCCTGAGTCTCCTAGGGGCCAGACATGTCTGGGATTTTGAAAAGCCTCCTCTGCCTGGTATCTGTCTTGATACCAGATTCTATTCTGGAATCTGTCCTGCTACCTGGCAAAGTACCAAGTCCATATTTTGAGGGCAGCAGAGACCAGCATTTGCTAAACTTAATGGTTGTTTCTCAGCCCTCACCTCACTCAAACTTCAACAGCACCCCGTCTTCCTTCAAAAACTCCCCTCCTTGGCTGCAGGAATATGGCCCCCACCAGGTCTCCTCCTACCTCTCTGGCTGCTCCTTCTCAGTCTCTTTTGCCAGTTCCTGCTGTTCTCTCCAGTGTGCAAAAGCTGCAGTGCTCATGGCTCAGCCCTTGACCTCTTTTTTTTCTCAGCTTCAGTCCCAGGGATCTCCTCCAGTCTCATGGCTTGAAGTGCCATCAACATGTTGATGACTAAAGTCTCTGTCTCTAACCTAGACCTTGTCCCTGACTTCCAGGCCCAATTAATTACCCCACTGTCTATCACCCTCCCCACTGGATGTACAAAATGTATCTCAAATGCAACATGTCCCAAACAGAGCTCCTAATTATTTCCTCCCAAAGCTGCTCCTCCCAGTCTTCTCCGTTTCTGTCAATGACACTTCCTTCTTTCCCACCGCCCAGGGGACATTCCTAACTCTTCTTCCTCTTGCTCTTCACATTTGGTCCACTGGCAAATCCTGTCCCTCTTTCTTCAAAATGGGGCCGGAATCTGACAACTTTCCCCATGTCTACTGCCACCATCTAGGCCCCACTGGTCCCACAACTTGTCTCTGATTTTCTACCCTTGACCCCTTTGGTCTGTGATTATATCATGGCAGCCACGGCGCTCTGTTAAAATGAAGGTTGGATCATGTCACCTCTCTCTGCTCAAGACCCGTCACTGCTCCCCATCTCATAGTCAAAAGGATTCACCAGGGGCTGCATGACCCTGTGACCAGCCCCTGGCCCCCTTTCTGACTGTGTCTCCTTCTGTGCTGCCCCCAGCCCCACCCACTCTGTTCCAGCCACTCTGTTCTGCCTGCTCCTGGAACTTGCCATGTGCAACCCTTCTGCACCTGCTGCTCCCTCTGCCTGGTATACTCTTTCCCCATGTGTGTCTATAGAGTTTGTCACCTCCCTGTGGGGCCTTCAATAAATATTAAATAAATGAATGAGCAAGTGAACTAAAGGCTTTACCCTGAACCCTCCCTGGCAGGCTGGGATCTCACAGTTTGCTGGTTCACTCTTTCCCTGTGGCTGGATCCTGAGCCCCGCCCATTGCATCTCCCACCCCCAGGGGCTGCTGTTCACAACGTGGTCCATGGCTGGAAAGGCAGCTCCCAAAGCCAACTCTGCAGGGAAGAGTGAAGTCACAATATGAATATTTGGCCCTTTCTAGGGTGCCTGGCACATACTGGGTGGCTCTGCATGTATCTCCTAAATGAAGCTTCATCTCTCATCCTGAGTCAGAATCTTGCCCACTCAGAACCCAAGGCCCATGCCTGGAGCTGCCTCTGACCAGGTAGCTCCCACTCCTCAGCCCATCCTCAGCCTTCTCCTCCTGGCCCAGTTCCCCTTCCCTTGCTGCGCTTCCAGCATCTCTTATACTGTTCAGACCCAGACAATTCCAAAACACGGGATCCTCTGTGAATGATGTGGAAATGCAACTTCCCCACGTGGAGTTGATGGGTGTGTTTCCCTTCCCCTCCCCTTAAACCCTAAACAGAGGGGGCCACTACGTCACATAAGGCCACTTCACGAGTAAGGCACAAAACAGCCCTTTTGGAATTCAAAGTGTAGGAGCCGCACCTGAGTTCCTAAGGCTTCCACTCAGCCTCACCCATTCCTGGCAATGAGCTACAGCAGCCGGATCTGCTCCCACCTATGGGTGATGGCTGGAAATACCAGGCTGTTACCTTTCATCAGAAACATGAAGGGACAGCAAGGGACCTCAGGCATATAATGGCGCCAAGAAGTAGCCATAACATGTTATTACAGAATTCGTTGTTTCGAAACTGCATGCCAACTGATTATTAATAAACTGCAAAAATGAGCTAAGGGTGGAATAATTGGGGCTGAATGCATACCAGTCCTGCACATGTTAACCAAGATATATGAGGTTCAACTAGGAGCCAATTGAACAGTTACTTATTGTTAACTACTATGTACCAGGATGTTGGTGTGTTGAGGTCTTTAAGACCTGTGGGAGGGCCCACAGCCAGAGGTGTGTAAACTACATGGGGAAAGGAAAGGAAAACATGCCCTTTCATTCAAGGGCAAAACAGTACAGTGTACTAGGAAAGTCAAACATCTGCTTCGACATGGAGGCAGAGAAAAGCAGAGATAGAGGCTCTGGGGAGATTTCTTGAAGGAGACAGAAAACTGGAGATCTGCAAAGAGAAGAAACAGGAGGAAGCAATACATCCCGTGTGGAAGGGGAGAGTGGGTGCTACGAGCAGAACTGACAACGTCTTCAGGAAGACAGCCTGGGGCTGAGGCTGGCCTTAATACTTGCCTTCTATACACAGTGTGTAAAAACGTCAGTGCCAGGCCCCATTCGAGGAAAAGGAGGAAGGCCATAGATGGAGCTCACTGACTCTCCCTACAGCAGAAGTGGACGCAGCCGGGCGCAGCATCTAGGTCAGGAGAGGTGGTGTTTGCATTCATGCTGTCATCATGGCTGTGGTCAGGCTTGGAGGAGGATGTCAGGCTGACAAAACCTCAAGGTGATAGAGGACCATTCCTTCGGTTTTCTGAGGCATCCCACAAAGAAGGGAGATAATTCTTAAGCGCAACATGTTCACAAACAGCAAAGTGTGGATTTGGCCCAGATGTTGTGATGTGACTAGGGCCGGGGCTTTATGTGACGTGGGTTCTGTGTTGGCAGACCAGAGGCAGCAGGAGCACCCTGGGGAAGCCAGCAACATAAGGTTTGTTTCTTGCCTCATGGTATCAATGGAAGAATTATGAGATCATAAATGTCAGAGGCCCTGGGGCCTTGTAGGTAAATGCTTGGTTTGATTTTAAGTGATCCAGATACCGGAAGAAGTTCTCATTGGCTTGTTTAAGATGGTCCCTTAGACTTACAGATGTTTTTAGATTCTGGTGATTCAAAAATCTTGTCTTGCCCCACGCCCTCCCCCCTCAAAAAAAGCAAGCAAGCAAGCAAAGAGAAACCTGAAAGGAATATTTACCAAAAAGCAAACTATTCCTGGACTCACAGAGTTATCCAGGTCATAAGGAAATACAAATAGAGTCCAACAGAGAGTTTAGTTAAAATACTAAAAATAAACAGTGGCTGTATTTAATTTCTTGTTTTAAGTTTTAAGGAAGTCAATAAAATAAAAATATATCTGGGACCTAAATTATCACGCATGAACAAGGACTGCTTAAAAGTACATCCAGGCCTGGCGCCGTGGCTCAAGTATGTAATCGCAGCACTTTGGGAGGCTGAGGCAGACAGATCACCTGAGGTCAGGAGTTCGAGACCAGCCTGACCAACGTGGTAAAACCCTGTCTCTACTAAAAATACAAAATTAGCTGGGTGTGGTGGTGGGCACCTATAATCCTACCCACTCAGGAGGCTGAGGCAGGAGAATCACTTGAACTGGAGGCGGAAGTTGCAGTGAGCCAAGATCGTGCCATTGCACCTGGGCAACAAGAGTGAAACTCTGTCTCAAAAAAAAAAAAAAAAAAAAAAGTGCATCCTCCTCTGGAGCAAAGAGTGGGAAGAGGCTCCTCCTTGCTGTTCCCTTGCTTTCATCCTCTAGACTCACTCAGTGAGTCAGTCAACAAACTTGTACTGTGCACCCCCATATAGAAGGCACTGAGGACAGGGCACTTGAAGAGTCAAGTGAGAAAATGCTTGTGTGCCAACTTGTTCCCACACTGAGAAAAAGAGCAAAAAGTGCTGAGCTCCAAAAGACATGCTGTGTAAAAAATGTTGAAAGGGAAGACAAACCGTTTAAAAGGGTGACCTTGGGCGGGCCCTTCCCAATCGAGTTAAATGTCACTACTCTGAGAACTTGTACTTTCTGATTTCCTGATTTTGCAGAATCTAAAGCTAGCATAATGAATTTAAACCCTCCAGCTTCCTTCCTTTCTCCATTTCCTTAAAAACAAAAACAAAAGGCACAGATTTAATATTTCCATTATAATACAACTTAACAAAAAGCGTCACATGCTTTTACTATTACCATAATTTAGGAAAGAAATATGTTTTTCTTTCTTTTTGCTGCAAGATTATTTTTTTCAAATTTCAGCAGGCACAGAATTCTGCCCCTGGGTGACTTAGTTTGTACGTATAAGCATTATTTTGGGCAACTGATATATATATATATTTCATTTTTTGAGGCGGCATCTCGCTCTGCTGCTCAGGCTGGAGTACACTGGCATGATCTTGGCTCACTGCAACCTCTGCCACCCGGGTTCAAGCAATTTCCTGCCTCAGCATCTTGAGTAGCCGGGATTACAGGCATCTGCTACCATTTCCAGCTAATTTTTTTTTTTTTTTTTTTTTTTGGTATTTTTAGTAGAGATGGAGTTTCACCCTGTTGGCCAGCCCGATCTTGAACTCCTGACCTCAGGTGGTCCACCCACCTCAGCCTCCCAAAGTGCTGGGATTACAGGCCTGCGCTGTGGTGCCCGGCCGATGGTTTTTATCATTTGTGTGTTTCTCAGTTATCTCCTTCACCTCTAACATGGGAACTGTTAGAATCAGGAGGGAAGTTCCCACATCAGCTCTTTGACTCCTCTCCGGATTGCCACCCACACCCTCTGCGACGACAGCGTGAGGTTTAAAACATCCTTCATCTCCACAGCAGTCCCCCAGCTTCCTCTGTGGTCCCAAGAGCCTTGCGAGAGAGGGAGGTGCAGGGACATAGTCATCTCCATTGTGCAGAGGAGGAAAGGGAGGCTCCCAGAGCTGCTCTGTGCAACACGCTCCACACAGTGTGGTGGCCACGGAACATGGAAATGGCATGTGGGCCACAGGCAACGCACATGGAACACTCAGTACGAGAAAAGAACATGAAATGTCTCAGTAATCATTCTTTTTTTTTTTTTTTTTTGAGACGGAGTTTCGCTCTTGTTACCCAGGCTGGAGTGTGATGGTGCGATCTCGGCTCACCGCAACCTCCGCCTCCTGGGTTCAGGCAATTCTCCTGCCTCAGCCTCCTCAGTAGCTGGGATTACAGGCACGCGCCACCATGCCCAGCTAATTTTTTTGTATTTTTAGAGACGGGGATTCACCATGTTGACCAGGATGGTCTCAATCTCTTGACCTCGTGATCCACCCGCCTCGGCCTCCCAAAGTGCTGGGATTACAGGCTTGAGCCACCGCGCCGGGCCAGTAATCATTCTTTAAATTGATTACGTGTTGAAATGATAATATTGTTGCTGAATTGGGTTACATAAGATATATCATTAAAATTAATTTACTTGCTTCCTTTTCACTCTCTGTCTTTTTTTTTGAGACAGAATCTCACTCTGTTGCCCAGGCTGAAGTGCAGTGACATGATCTTGGCTCACTGCAACCTTCGCCTCCCTGGTTCAAGCGAGTCTTCTGTCTCAGTTTCCTCAGTAGCTGGGATTACAGGTGTGTGCCACCATACCTGGCTAAATTTTTTGTATTTTTAGTAGAGATGGGGTTTCACCACATTGGTCAGGTTGGTCTTAAACTCCTGACCTCAAATAATCTTCCCGCCTTGGCTTCCCAAAGTGCTGGGATTACAGTCGTGAGCCACTGAGCCTGGCCTCCATTCTCTTTTAATGTGGCTACGTGAAAACTTTGAATTACTGCTTTGGCTTATATTGCATTTTTGTTGGACAGTGCCACCCTGGAGAGATCGATGCAAAGTCAGCCAGCAGGCCAGGGACAAACCTAGGCCAAATCCATTGCTCCTATTGTGTTTGGGGGCATGGCGTTTTCCAAGGCATGAAGAGTTGGGAAGAGCTTTGCACACACAGAGGAGAAACAGTCCATGCTGTGCTCAGCATGAGGGGGAAGGAGGCTGCCTGGGGTCTGTGTCCATGGCAGGGCAGGGAGGGGGTTGGAGAGGAGGGGGCAACCACCACAGTAGCAGGAAAAGAGGGCAAAGGGCCACAGGGAGGGCCCCCGACTGCCTGGGAAGGAGCATACAGGGATTGCAGGGGGAGCCTCAGCCTGGCAGCCTGGTCCAGTGAGGGAAGTGGGGTATATACAATCCAAAACACCGACCCCAGGGACCCATCTCCTATCCTTCCTTTCATCTCTTTTCTACACGGTTGTTAGGGAATTATGTTAAATTTTATATTAGATGAAGTCATACCCCTGGACCTCTGTTTAAAATACTCCAATACCAGCCTGGCCAACAAGATGAAACCCCATCTCTACTAAAAACACAAAAATTAGCTGGTGTAGTGGTGGATTCCTGTAGTTCCAGCTACTCAGGAGGCTGAGGCAGAAGAACCGCTTGAACTTGGGAAGCAGAGGCTACAGTGAGCAGAGATTGCGCCAGTATACTCCAGCCTGGGCGACAGAGTGAGACCCTGTCTCAAGAAAAAAATACATAAATAAAATGCTCCAACACACTGTTCCCTGTCCATCCAACCTAAAGCAGGCCTTCAGATGCTGCCCCCCTGTCCTGCATAGTCCTCTGTATGCTGTTACTGTCTGGGTGTCTCTGTCTGTTCGCTGTCTGTCTCCCTGCAGTAGAATGTGATGTCCATGAGGGCACAGACTTTGCCTGTGTGGTTTGCTGCCCCACCCTCAGATCCTAGAATGGTGACTGGAGGCAGAAGGCAATCCATAAGGAAGTGTTGAAGGAAGAATCAATGAAGGAACCCTGAAGAACGCCCCGGCTGTGCAGGATGACTGAGTTTCTACCATGGGTGCCATGTGCTGGATGAGCTGCTGCTCTGAATCCCCCCAAAAGAGTAGTCATCTTCCCTGCAGAGGAGGCAGTTGAAGGCTGCGTATCTGTTTCTCTGTTTGTTTGTGCCCTTCCCCCTATACCTGGAGATCAGCCTTCCCCGCCCCAGCTAAAGCTCCTAGGTCAGGCTGCCTGCCCTGACTTCGGGATTGCTCCCCTTCCTCCAAAACCCTTTACAGGCCACAAATTGTCATCTGAGTGTTGGCCTTACTTCCCCACCGGCTTACAGACTCTTAGTGAATTGGGCCCATGTCTAACACAACTGAAACTCCACCCACTCCACTGTGCCAGAACTACTCTGAGTATACAGCAGGAACCTAATAATCATCTGCTTCAACTGAGCCAAGCAGGGAGAGCCTTTCCTCTCACTGACCCCAGCAGCCCCAGGTGAAGCCTCCCTCGCCTGGAATGCCACCACCTGTCCAGCCCACATCACCTTCCTGTCTGTCTGCTCACACTTCTCTTTGCTCACAGGCCTCGTGCTTCTCTGGAAGCGCGTCCTCCATGTGAAGATCCAGGGAGCCTTCGAACCCCGCTTTAGGCCTCCTGTTCCTCCCCTCCCCTGTCTGACTTGGCAGCCCCTATTAGCCCCGTTCCTCCTTCTTCATGCCCCTCCTCTCTCCCCCATTATCCTTAGCTTTGCAACCCCCCACCTCCATCCCACTGTTTACACAGCTGCAGAATGAAGAGATGCTCTCTTGTCCACTCTCCAAGCCCAGGGTTAATATATGTGTATTTCTAGCTCCCCACAACCTGGGGCAGAGGGAATGCTACTCCCAACCCATTCTCCTGCAAATAGTTGGTACACGGATAATGGCACTTTCTGGGGATGGAAAAGCATGTTGAACAGCTTAGAGTGAGTGATCCTGTGGATGCCTGTGCAGGTTGTACATAGCCATCCTGTAGCCCAGGAAAGGAGCGGCTGCTCCACACTGTGGAAGCCCCAGACAGCAAGAGACAGGCTGAGAGGGGGCCGCACTGCAGACCTCAATGTCACCAGGGCTCTAACCAGGGGCCACAGTGATAACGGATCCAGTGAAGGGTCCCTGTTACCACTGGATCCCTGTGATTGCACCGCTGCATCCTTCTCAATCCAAAGTGTGGCCACGTGTGTGGGCAAGTTGCTAGGAAATTTTAAAAACACAACAAACCACTAGACAAACTGTCTAGGAGTTCTAACAAATACCTTAGAGCTATAACTGAAAGGCTTGAAGGTACTTGGGACTCTCCAGTCCTAAGAGGTGCTCCAAATGATCACCACCTCCTGCTCCCTACTCCAGGGCAGATGGGAAAACCCAAACAGACATGTCTAGAAAGCACCTTTCCTGAGCCTAGGGTGGTATCTGAGCATCCTATTTCAGACTGGTGCAGGTTATCTGAAATCAGAGTGTCAAGAAAAGAACTTACGAGAGAAACCTGAGGTCTGAAAGATGCAGAGCTGATGTTCTCACCCCGTGGTGGTAGACAGGTTTAGGGAACAAAGCATTTGGAAATCTCAGTTACTGCAAATGACCCTGCAGTTCCTCCTCCTCTCTTCCTGGTCTCTGTCACTCTGCAATTCTTAGAAAGCCATGAGACTTTTGAGCCTTCTCTAAAAAGAAGTTGTTACTTTGCATTCTGACTTTATCCCAGAAGCTCAAATCTGGGGACCTGTTGACCTCTTATGTTGCCCCTGCCCCCAGCATAGCCCCAAGACCATGTCACATAGGTAGATACATATACCTGATCCCCTGCAAGGCTCTCTTTTCTTTTCAAAAAATTACCTGACTTATCTTACGGGGTAACCCCAGTCAGAAATCTGACAGGCCCAGCACCTGTCTCTCACTTTCTCTTAAAAATTCATTCGTACATTCTGGGGGTCCAGGGACACACCAGTGGGTTCACACAATTGCATCCAGAGGCCTCCAGCTGCAAATGTAGAAGGAGAGCCCCTGGATCTGACCCATGCCAGAGGCCTCTCTGGCCTGTAATGTCTACATTACAAAAACTACAGATTTTGCCTGTAATGTCTCCTGGAGTCCAGGACAACCATGGCAACCCAAGTAATCTCAAAGCAAAGGACAGATCCAGAAAAATCTGCCTGTATGGACAGAGTGCCACAGGGTCTGAAACACTAGCTGATACCGATAGGTCCTGAGCGAATAACTTCAGGGCTGTTAAAGCCATCTCGGCCTGACTCTCAGGTTGGGTTTTTTGGAGTGGGGGTGGGAGTGTGGTTTGAGACAAGGTCTTGCTCTGTCACCCAGGCTGGAGTGCAGTGGTGCAATTACAGCTCGCTGCAGCCTTGACCTCCAGGGCTCAGGTGATCCGCTCACCTCAGCCTCCCAAGTAGCTGAGTGTGTGCCACCACGCCTGGCTAATTTTTTGATTTTTTTGTAGAGGCGAGGTCTCACTATATTGCTTAGGCTGGTCTTGAACTCCTGGGCTCGAGCAGTCCTCTTACCTCCACCTCTCAAAGTTCTGGGATTACAGTAATGAGCCACGGTAGCCAACCTGGTTTTTTGTTTGTTTGCTTGTTTCTTTGTAGAGACAGTCTCCCTATGTTACCTAGGCTGATCTTGAATGCCTGGGCTCAAGCAATGCTCCCATCTTGGCCTCCCCCAAAGTGTTGGGATTACAGGCATGAGCCACTGCATCTGGCCCCTATAAGGTGTAGCCAAGTTTTAATTTATGTCATTGCCAAAAAGGTTTTGCCCTTGTCCTTGAGATCCTAACGCCTTGGCTAAGAAAGAGTGTCACAGGTGTAATGCCTTGGCTGCCTCTTTCTAGCTGAGCTCTGTGAGGGTTCTGGGCCTCAGATAGGGGATCAGCTTCATGACACAGATGAGGAAATGTGTCCACAGTCACACCACAGCAAGCCAGCCCTGAGCCTAGCGGATGAAGCTCCCAGTACAGGGCCTTACTCTTTTCCACATTGAACCTCAGGAACCACACTCCCAGCATCCCTAGAGGGTAGTCATAACCAACCCTGCTCACTTGGCTGCATCCTAGATTGCAGGATAAGGAAATGGCCTGGGGGAGACAGGGTAGGGACAAGCAGAGTCCAGAATGAAACCAAACTCAAACTCACATCCAAGTGCTTTGGATTAATATTAGCATGGTATTTCTACTTAGTGTGGACCCAGGCCTAAACTACGGGAAAATGAAAACAACACTGACAGCCATTTCCTTGCTTGCTTTCTCCACCCAAGAGGCACCAGTGGTTAACAGTATGGTGGCAACAAGTGGGTCAGAGGTCAGCCCCGCAGTCAGAACTGGTTTCCGTGGAGACGGGGCCTATTCATCCAGCACACAGAGCCTCTTCACAGCCACTTACACACAATTGAGCTATTACTGGGAGCCCAGGAGAGCCCTGTCTGGAGCACAGTGTGCTAGACAGGGCAGGGTTTAATGGAGCTGATTAAATGGTAGTTGGGGAATTATCTAGAGCAGGATTTGAGAACACCCTTCAGAAACAAATTAAATCCCCAAACCTCAGCCCATCCCCAGTACCTCTCTCCAGCAGAGCCTCCACCATCCAAGTTGCCCTTTCATCTCGGATGATGCCAACATCTCCACACTCAAGCTGACCTCACCTTTCTTCCCATGTGTCCATGAGAGGACAAACCCCTGTTCTGAGTTTCCTGGACTTCACCACCTTTGGCATCTTCATCTTTTGCTTAGCATCATGGTGCTCTTGTGATTTAGAAGGTATCAACCCACAGACAAAAGACTAAAAGTTAAGCGGGTGATTCACTTTGGGCAGAACATAAATTTCAGTGGATGGGGAATGTGGTTCAAGACTTCTCAGAGGTGAGAAATTATTTGGCCTTTGTTTGGGAATTCTTGAATGAATTTTTTGAAAAAATGAGGCATTCCTTTAAAAGATGCAATGCCGTCTATAACTTAGCCAGCCGAGTTTCCACCAAAATTCCCACAACCTTTAAAATCAGAGTGGAACGGCAGGGCGTGGTGGCTCATGCCTGTAATCCCAGCACTTTGGGAGGCCGAGGTGGGCAGATCACAAGGTCAAGATATCAAGACCATCCTGGCCAACATAGTGAAACCCTATCTCTACTAAAAATACAAAAATTAGCTGGTCGTGGTGGCGCACACCTGTAGTCCTAGCTACTTGGGAGGCTGAGGCAGGAGAATCGCTTGAACCTGGGAGGCAGAGGTTGCAGTAAGCCGAAATTGCACCATTGCACTCCAGCCTGGCGACAGAGCAAAACTCCATCTCAAAAAAAAAAAAAAAAAAAAAAATCATAGAGGAACAACAGAGGTGAAAAGTAAAATGATTTATTAAAAGATTGCATTCTCACACAAAAACTTTATGTGAATGTTTATAGCAGTTACATAATCTCCCCAAACTAGAAACAATCCAATGTCCTTCAGCAGATGAATGAATGAACATGGGCACATCTACACCATGGAAAACCACTCGGTATTGAAAAAGAACTACTGATACCTGCAGTAATGTGGATGAATTTCAAGTGCATATTATTAAGCAGAGGAAGCCAGAATCAAAAGGCTACACACCATATGAATCACTCATATCCTGTAAAAGGCAAAACCAGAGGGATGGAGAGTAGATCGGCGGTCGCCAGGGTTTCGGACTGACTACAAAGAGAATGCCCAGGGGAAAGTTGGGGGTGGGTGGAATTGTTCTGTATCATGAATGCAGTGGTACAATTTGTTAAAACCCCCAAAGTTAATTTTATGGTATATTAAAAATAATTTTCTGGCCTGGCGCAGTGGCTCACGCCTGTAATCCCATCACTTTGAAAGGCCAAGGTGGGTAGATCACGAGTTCAGGAGATCAAGACCATCCTGGCCAACATGGTGAAACTCTGTCTCTACTAAAAATACAAAATTCAGCTGAACATGGTGGCGCATGCCTGTAATCCCAGCTACTTGGGAGGCTGGGGCAGGAGAATCTCTTGAACCAGAGGGTTGGAGGTTGCAGTGAGCCAAGATCATGTCACTGCACTCTAGCCTGGCAACAGAGCAAGACTCTGTCTTCTGTCTCAAAAAAAAAAAAAAAAAAAAGTCTCTGAATTTAACCATTTTAGAGAGCACAAATAGAGATTGTGCTGACTCTTTGGGTCAGGATAAAATGATAAGGAATCCGCAGGCTGGGCATGGTGGCTCACACCTGTAATCCCAGCACTTTGGGAGGCTGAAGTGGGCGGATTCCCTTTAGCCCAGGAGTTCAAGATCTGCCTGGGCAACGTAGGGAGACCTCATCTCTACAAAAAAACCCAAAGAGTTGGCCAGGCATGGTGGCACACATCTGTGGTTCCAGCTACTTGGGAGGCTGAGGTGAGAGGATCTCGAGCCCAGAAAGTAGAGGCTGCAATGAGCTGTGATTTTGCCACTGCATTCCAGCCTGGGCAACAGAGCAAGACCCAGTCTCAAAAAATAAAAAAATAAAAATCACAACCAAAACCACAAATAAAAAACAAAAAAAGAATCCCCTTTGTTCTCTGAAGTTATACCTGCCAAGCTGTAACTGTAGCCCACTGCTTTTAATTCCTGTGGCTGTTATTGTTAACCAGGGCAAGGTAAAAATGAATATATTCCAGAAGTGAAGCACTGAGTGGATAAGGATAAATACTCTAATGACAACCAGGAATGGGTGGGGAAAATCAACATTTATATTTTTTGAGAACTTGTTCTTCCTGAATATGTCACTGGAAGAAAAGTAAAAGTGGAGGAGATGCCCCTTAATTAGTAGGAGAAAACAGTGGAAAAGAGAATGCAAAAATAGGGCTAATGCTCATATGCTGAACAGGGGTGAACAAACTTAAGATCATCATACAAAGGTCTCAACAGGACCTCACAGAGGTCTTGGCGGAATGAGATGGACGCATGGCTGCTTGTATCGGTGGAACGTCAGCCTGCCCAGGACACTCCTATCACTGCTGTGGCCCCCAGAACAGCCTTGGGCCCATGGATGTGCACCATCAGTATGTGTTGGATAATGAATAAATCTGAGGGTAGAAGTTCAGAGGAGGAAATTTGATTAAAAAGAAATGGAGAAGAAATAATGGAGGATGTATACAGATCGCTTAGCCAGGCTGAGCATCACGAAGCAGTCCTGAGAGAGATTTAAAATAACAATCACAAAAACAAACACACAGGGGCCCAAAGTGGCTCCGGCCGGATGTCGTGGCGCTTGCGAAGGCGAGGCCAAGAGTTCAAGGCCAACCAACCTCAGCAACCTTACAAGCTCTCATTGATTGGCAAAAAAAAAAAAAAAAAAAAAAAAAAAAAAAAAAAACAAACACACACAGAGCAGAAAACAAAATAACCCCCCGAACAAAAGACAGAAAGCAGACAAAGGCGAGAATGGATTGCAGGAGCACCTCAAGTCTCCAGCCCCTGCTGGCAGGTGCTCAGCCCTGACCGGATTGCCTTGCGGGCTGCTGATGCGGGAGGCTCACTGGTCAGATGTCTGGGGAACATGATGAAGATCTGAAGACTCTCAACAGAGTAACAATGAGAAATGACACCCATCTTACAACATACCAGGTGCCATTCTAAGTCCTTCGCTGACATTAACTCAATCCTCATGAGCACCATCTGAAGTAGAGGCTGTTGAGAGTCTCATTTTACAGATGAAGAAACAGAGGCACAGGGAGGCTCTCTGACTCACCCAGGGTGGGATGTGAACCTACCCTTGAGAGTCAGCACCCTGAACCCCTCCACTACTCTGGAAAAATGACATAAACCCACCAACACAGGGCTAACAGAAATGAGGTCCTATACCCATGCCAGGGGTGGGAAATAGTGTGTAGAAGGGGACATGGCAGGACCCCCATAACTTTGGGGCAGTCAATTCTACAACATGGGTGCCTGAAAAAGGAAGCCGCTTCCGTGGCCAGCATACTCCCTGGTGCCCAGGGACTGGTGTCTTGATTTTGGATACACCCTTCCAGGTGGCCCAGAGTGCAACTGGTTGGGTGGTGCAGAGAGCTGAGGACATTCAAAACGATGTTGTATGAAGCCATCAGTGTGAGGAAGGTGATCTTCTGAAAAGGAAAGGCTGTCACATGGATGAGGAAGAATTCAATTTGCTCTGGGCTGCTCCCATCACTGCAGGTGTTCAGGGAGAGGCCGGGGACAAATGGATGGACCAGATAACTTTGTGATCTCAGCCAACAAATGATCATTCTCAGATGTGAAGTGTGTGTGTGTGTGTGTGTGTGTGTGTGTGTGATGAAGTCTTGCTCTGTCACCAGGTTGGAGTGCTGTGACGCAATCTTAGCTCACTGCAACCTCCGCCTCCCAGGTTCAAGCGATTCTCTGGCCTCAGCCTCCCAAGTAGCTGGGACTACAGGCGTACCATCATTCCCGGCTAATTTTCTTTTTTGTAATTTAGTTTCACCATGTTGGCCAGGAGGTTCTTGATCTCCTGACCTAGTGATCTGCCCGCCTTGGCCTCCCAAAGTGTTGAGATTACAGGCATTAGCCACTGCAACCAGTCCCTGGTTCTTAGGTTTTCTAGAGCAACTCAGGAGCAGAAAAGCCCAGTTTCAACTCGAAGTAGGAATACAAACCAGGAAGCTAGAAGGAAGCGCCAGACAGAGGAGAGATGCTTGGGTGGCTGAGTCAGGTCCGCAACCCTGCAGCCTGGGGCTCTCTAACAAACCCAGCTCAACAGACCTGGCTTCCTAGGGGCACACGTTAGACCTGGCTGTTCCTGCTGGCTGGCTTAGTAACCTCGTACATCTGCAAGACACTTGCAGATGTTTCAAAGGATTTTCAAGTACGCTATAATGTTTCTGGGACCATTTATATGTTCTTCCCCTCTAAATAGAGCATTAATCCTGAGGGGACCAAGATTTTAAGACGCAGGGATCTGTCCAAACTTAGTTTTGGAAAGTTTCAGACATTTGTTCCTTTATGGAAAACTAACAGCAAATTAAAAGGCAATATCCGCCCAGCCCCTTAGGCTTTTCCTCTGGCAACATGTATGCAGTGTAGCCTTAAGCTATCATAATTTTTCTTTTAAAAAAAGCACGTTAGTGGTACTAGTTCTTTGCAATAACAAAGCTACCCCACAGAAAGCAGAGTGTCACATACGGATACAGGAGAAACGAGCACTCTATGATTGCCCCAGGTATAAACTGATTCAGGCCCCTGCAAGGAAATCTGGCAATATGATGTGGAGCTTTAAGATGTTTCCAAGTCTGGACACAAGGGCTCACACCTGTAATCCCAGCAATTTGGGAGGCTGAGGTGAGTGGATCGCCTGAGGTCAGGAGTTTGAGACCAGCCTGACCAACATGGCGAAATCCTGTCTCTACTAAAAATTCAAGAAATTAGCTGGGTGTGGTGGTGGGTGCCTGTAATCATAGCTACTTGGGTGGCTGAGGTAGGAGAATCGCTTGGCAGGAGAATCTCCACCTCCCGGAAGGTGGAAGTTGCAGTGAGCTGAGATCATAAGAATCATGCACTGCACTATTGTTTGAGAGTAAATTGCCAGAAAAATCAGTTTCTAAAAATAGGGGAATGGTGAGGGGAGTCCACTGAAGAAAGGGCTTAGGATAAAATATGAAGTGAAAAAGGCAAGACACCAAGTTGTACCACAGTATGAAGACAATGATGTTTGAAAAAGAGAAAGAAGTAGAAAACTTACACAGAAGAGAGGTCTGGCAGAAAGTGAACCAACATTTTATTTATTCATTTGAGACAGGGTCTCACTTTGTCATCCAAGATGGAGTGTTAGTGGTACTATCTCAGCTCATTGCAACCTAGACCTCCCAGGTTCAAGAGATCCTCCTGCCTCAGCCACCCAAGTAGCTGGGACTATAGGCTTGTGCCACCATGTCCAGCATTTTTTTTTTTTTTTAAGTAGTAGAGATGGGTTTTCTCATGTTGTCCAGGCTGGTCTCAAACTCCTGAGCTCAAGCGATCCACCCACCTCAGTCTCCCAAATTGCTGGGATCACAGGCGTGAGCCACTGCGCCCAGCCTGGACCAACATTTTAAAACTGATATATATTGGTGTCTGGATGATTAAGTGACATTTGAAAAAATTTTCCCCTAATCTCCAAGTTTTCTTTGTACACACTTTTCCCTTCTTTTTTCCCTCTCCAGTTGCCCAGGCTGGTTGTAAACCCATGGGCTCAAGTGATCCTCCTGCCTTGGCCTCCCAAAATGTTGGGATTATAGGCATGAGCCACCACACCCAGCCTCTTATCTTTCTAATACCTCAGTCCCTAAGACACTGCCCAGGCTGCTAGCAGCTGCTCAAGGATTAAATGTTGAATGAAAAACAAATACCCAAACAACATGAAAATGTTGGTGACTGATCTCTTTTTAGAGACAGGGTCTTGCTCTGTCACTCAGCCTGGAGTGCAGTAGGGAGATCATAGCTCCCTGTAGCCTCAAACTTCTGGGTTCAAGCAATCCTCCCACCTCAGCCACCCGAGTAGCTGGGACTACAGGTCCCTGGCACCATGCTTGGCTAATTTTTATTTTATTTTATTAATTTTTTTGAGACAGAGTCTCACTCATGCCAGGCTGGAGTGCAGTGGCTTGATCTCCGCTCACTGCAACCTCTGCCTCCCAGGTTCAAGGGATTCTCCTGCCTTAGCCTCCTGAGTAGCTGGGACTACAGGTGCCTGCCACCACACCCAGCTAATTTCTGTATATTTAGTAGAGATGGGGTTTCACCATATTGTCCAGTTTCCTGAAATTTGAATGGTCCAAAAAACCCAGGTGTTGTTCAGGTGGCAAGTACTTTAGTAGTTCATGGGAAGAACAGGTCGCCAAGGCCTGTGGGGGAGTGAGGCTCCTTTAGCTGAGTCCAGCAAGGGTTTGACAGGGTAAGCAGAGAAGATCGATGCAGTGATCGGAGCTAAGTGCAATGGGGTGGGGGCAAGAGGAGAAGTCAAAAGATATCCAGTTGATGGGATTTGGTAGAGTTATTACAAGGTAGATGCTGGGAAAACAGCGAAACAGCATGGGGGTGAACATTTGTTAAGCACCAGCTCACTCTGGGACCAAGTGCTTGTCTTGTCTCAGACACTCTAGGTATGCTTTTCCACATCTGCTCTTAAAGCCTCCTTGAATAAGTCCTATCCCTATCCTGCAGAGTCGCAGAGTGAAATCAGTGGCGGTGGTGTGATTCGAACCCAGGTCCGGACTGTTCTCGCTGCCTTAGAAGCAGGATCTGTGTTCAATCTCTGGTTAATGAGGAAGCCTTGAAGGTTTGCAAGCATGAGAATGACATGGAGAAAGTGGTGCGTTGGGAGGTTTAAAAAAAAAAGGCGGGGGAGATAAACAGAAAGGGAAGAGCTGGAGTCAGGGGCACTACTGCAGTGATCCGGGCTGGAAAACTACAAACTGTCTCTTCCAAGAGGTGGCTCTCAGAGGACAGTTTTAGAGAATACACAGGACCCAGGAGTGAGTGGTTATTATGGGACAGGAGGGAGAGAAGAGCTGAAGTTGGCAAGTTTGGGCGATTAGGAGAATGGGAACTAAGAGAATAGGGAAGTTAGGAGAGGAAGCTACCTTATGGTCATTGATTTCCACCAAAACTTGGAAGTGGCACTGACATGAAGAAGTGCAGTGTAAGCACAGCAGCAAAGAAGCCAGGTTCCAGGCTAGCCCAGGTTCAAATCCTAGCCATGCCAATGACTTAAGGGACTTGCCACTGACTTAGGCAAGTAATATATCTGTATATCAGTTTCCTTAATGGTACAATAGGGACAAAGAACAGCACACACATCCTAGGAGGGCTGTTGCAGGGGCTGAAGGAGTTCTTATTTGTAAAGCCTTAAAAAGTGTGTGCCTTGCGGTGTTAAATCACTTGTTCTCCCATTATTTTTTTTTTTGCTGTGGGTGGCTGCTTTTGGGTATTTTGCTGGGCTTTGCATCTTTCTTCATATTCCTTCTCATTCTCAGCATACCTATATCTATCCAGCTCTACCTGGGGAAGCAGATACCCCATACATTCCCCTCCAGCAGCTCACCTGATCAGGCCTCATACCCTTCCCTTGCTGCCCCCCCACCCCTACCTGCTGCGGGGTCCTGCGTAGACACTCAATCATCCACCAAACAATCTAACTTCTACCTGGGATTCTGCAGGGGAACAAAAGTGAAATATTTAAAACCTTTTATTTTGTGGTCAGGCGTGGTGGCTCATGCCTGTAATCCCAGCACTTTGGGAGGCTGAGGTGAGAGGATCGCTTGAGACCAGGAGTTGGAGACCCTGTCTCTACAAAAAATTTTAGAAAAATTAGCAGGACGAGATGGCACATACTTATAGTTCCAACTACTCAGGAGGCTGAGGTGGGAGGATTGCTCAGGCCCAGGAGTTTGAGGCTGTAGTAAGCTATGATTGTACCACTGCACTCCAGCCTAGGCGACCAAGTGAGATTACATCTCAAAAAGAAACCTTTTTGGAAAATTTCCAATGTACACAAAAGTAGAGAGAACAACATAATGAATCTGGTTAAGCCCCACCAGATTCTGTAATTACTAGCTCAAGGCCAATCTCCATTCATCCATCCCCCACCCACTCTCTGCTCACCCACCCCTACGCCCAAGATTATTTTGAAACAGAGCCCAAATAGCCTATGACTTCATGGTAAATATTTCTGTATGCATCTCCAGAAAGCAGAAAAATTTTAAAAATATCTTAAAAATGTTTTTAGGGGTTAATAATAATTTTCTAATATTATGACTTATAAATAATTTTTCCCTACAGTTTATTTTGATCAGGATCCAATGCATGGTCCATACATTTGCTATGGGTCAAGTTATGTCTTTTAGTCTTTTTTAAAGTCTTTAATTTTTTTTTTTTTTTTTTTGAGACCGGGTCTCATTCTGTCACCCAGGCTGGAGTACAGCAGTGTAATCTCGGCTCACTGCAGCCTCTGCCTCCCCATCTCAAGCAATCCTCACAGCTCAGCCTCCAAAGTAGCTGGGGCAACAGGTGCTCACTACCATGACTGGCTAATTTTTTGTATTTTTTTGTGGAGATGGGGGTTTCACCATGTTGCCCAGGCTGGCCTTGAACTCCTGAGCTCAAGCAATCCACACTGTGGCCTCTCAAAGTGCTGGGATTACAGGCATGAGCCACCATACCCAGCCAAGCCTTTTGTCTTTTTTTTTTTTTGGATACAAGTCTTGCTCTTGTTGCCCAGGCTGGAGTGCAATGGCACTATCTTGGCTCACTGCAACTTCTGCCTCCTGGGTTCAAGCAATTCTCCTGCCTCAGCCTCCCCAGTAGCTGGGATTACAGGCATCTGCCACCATGCCCAGCTAATTTTGTATTTTTTAAAAATATATATTTTATCGTGTTTTAGGTTTTGGGGTAGATGTGAAGAACATGCAAGACTGTTGCATAGGTACATACATAGCAATGTGGTTTGCTGTCTTCCTCCCCATCCCCATATCTGACATTTCTCCCCATATTATCCCTCCCCAACTTCCCACCCCCGCTATCCCTCCCTAGATCCCCCCTGCTGTCCCTCCCCTAGTTCCCCCGCCACAGACCCCAGTGTGGGATGCTCCCCTCCCTGTGTCCATGTGTTCTCATTGTTCAACACCCGCCTATGAGTGAGAACATGCAGTGTTTGATTTTCTGTTCTTGTGTCAGTTTGCTGAGAATGATGGTTTCCAGGTTCATCCATGTCCCTACAAAGGACATGAACTCATCGTTTTTTTATGGCTGCATAGTATTCCATGGTGTATATGTGCCACATTTTCCCTGTCTAGTCTATCACTGATGGGCATTTGGGTTGGTTCTAATTTTGTATTTTTAATAGAGCCGGGTTTTCACCATGTTGGTCAGGCTAGTCTTGAACTCCTGACCTCAGGTGATCCACCCTTCTCAGCCTCCCAAAGTACTGGGATTATAGGCATAAGCCACCACACCCAGTCCTCACCTTTTTAGTCTTTTGAAGCCTTTTAATCTTTAGGAGTCTCTCTCTTTCTCTATTTCTACCCTGACCACCCACCCTGTATTATTCATGGAGGAAACCAAGTTATTGTTCCTGTAGTGTTTTTTTTTTTAACAGTCTGGATTTTGCTAATCATATCCTCATGGTGTCAATCTAACATGCTCTTCTGAATTGTATTTCTGGTAAACTAATAATTAGATCTAGAGGCTTGATCAAATTCAAGTTCAATGTTATTTTACTTTATTTAGGGCAGAGGGAATGCCATGGTGTGAATATGTCCTGCAAAGTTCATAATACATAAATGTATTAATGCCCTTATTGTGGGAGTGTGTTCCTGATAAAAGTATGAGTTTGCCCCCCAGCCGCAATCCTGCTGTCTTGTGCACACACAAGCGTACTCTCTTGCCTTTCTGCTATAGGATGACGCAGCAAGAAAGCCCTCACCAGATGCTGAGCAGATGCCAGAACCATGCCCTTGGACTTCCCAGCCTCCTGAACTGTGAGCTAAGTGAGTATCTTTCCTTTATAAATTACCCGGTTTGTGATGTGCTGTTACAGCAACAGAAAACGAACTAAGACAGGGAACAAGACTATTTTTTTCTTCATTTATTAGCTGAAATGTTTCTGTAAAGAAAAACTTTCCTTAACTAGTGGCCCAGTGGTAAAGAGCACACAGCACAGGCAGGATAAATGTGTGATTCTTTCTCTTTATTAACAACATTTAAAATAATGGCTTAGCTCCCTGTTGTCCTCCAAAGGAGACCAGTGTTGTTTATTTGGTGTGTTTTTGGTGCCATTGTGAACTTAAGGATTTTAATAAATATGATACATTATTGATGTTCTAATTATTTCATCTTTTCCATCTTATTTAGGTTGGCTGCTGAGTCCTTCTGACCTAGCAGTCCTAGTACCTCAGTCAGTAACAGTAGACTTGGGTCTCTAATGGTCTTCAGTAGTTTTCATGCTTTCTTGTATAACAATGCAATCTAGGCTCACCTCATACATCAAATCAGCTCCTTCTCCCAGGAGCCTGGTTTTACATGGGAAATGGTATTTGGAGAATATAATCTAAGCACTGGAGCTGCTCAGTGCTATTGAGATAATCATTGTTTCTAACCTTTCCAGTGGATAGAAGTACAAAATATATATGCTCTCTCTTTTAGGCACCATAATAACTTTCAAAATAAGCTTTAATTTTAAAATGAAAACTAAATTATTTACTTCCCACTTTTCTGAAGTTTTAAAAATGTTATTCTTACAGAACAAAGTATCATCTAGTGAAAACTACATATATATATATATATAATATATATATATATATATATTATGGGAAATATATATATAAATAAATAATATGGGAAATTATATGTGCGTGTGTGTGTGTGTGTGTGTGTGTGTGTGTGTGTGTGTGTGTGTGTAGAGAAAGTACGTAGGGACACTATTGGACCCCAGATTGAATAGCTTATCATTTTCCCATATTAATCTCATTGCTCCCTACCTCTTTTTTTTCTTATAAAGTGTTACTGATACAGCTCAAGTATCCGATCTGTCATTGATTTATCTGCCCTCCCAGAAGTAACTTGTCCTAAAGGTACTCTTTGTCATACCTCTACATGTTTTTCATTAAATATATTCCACTACATATGTATTATCCACAAACAATTTATAGGCTCAATGAGTGTCTTCTTTAATTTTTTGTTTTTAAAAACTCTATTTTAGAAAAAAGTTATAGGAAAAGTATAAATAAACTCCCATCTATCCTTCATCCAGATTCATCATCGTTAACATGTTCACACATTGGCTTTGCTTACCTCCCTCCCCTATGTATCTATTCACACACACAGACATTTTTATTTTGCAGAACTATTTGAAACTCAGTTGTCAAACTGTAACACCTTATCCTCATATACCTCAGCCCCAATCTCATAAACACCAGGGCATTCTCCTGTACAACCAAATGCAATTATCATTCTCTTGGGAGTTACAACATTCATCTAAATGGCACTGCATCATAGGTATTTTTTAGCCCCTTATTTTTTCTTTTCTTTGTTTTTTTTTTTGAGACAGAGTTTTGCACTGTTACCTGGGCTGGAGTGCAATGGTGCGATCTTGGCTCACTGTAACCTCTGTCTCCTGGGTTTATGTGATTCTCCTGCTCAGCCTCCTGGATAGCTGGGATTACAGGCACCCACCACCACACCTGGCTAATTATATATTTTTTAATAGAGGTGGGGTTTCTCCATGCTGGTCAAGCTAGTCTTGAACTCCTAGGTTCAAGTGATCCCATTGCATCGGCCTCCCAAAGTGCTGGGATTATAGGTGTGAGCAACTGTGCCCAGCCTGGCCACTTACTTTTTCTAATGACTCTTGGAATTTATTCATGTTAACATGTGGACATCTGAGTTAATTCATTATATTCTACTATATGACTGTATTTATTTATTTAATACATAGATGGCCACATGTGTTGTTTCTAGTTTATGCTACTGTAAACAATGCAGCAAGGAGTGTTCTTGTTCATGTCCCTTGTGCTCATGTGTAGTAGATTTGCTAGGTCATATGTGCACCTTTGATTTTACTAGATTTTGCCCAATCATTCCTCAACATAATATGCAAATTTGTCATTTATTAACATACATTTTCGTCAACACCAGTATTCTTAGACTTTTCTTGTCATCTCATTGTTGTAGCCTGCATTTCTCTGATCCCGCTTCTTTCTTTCAAGGGAAAGCATAGAACACATTTAGCCTTTTCTGGGGGAGAAAAAAAAATTTTTTTTTTTGAGATGGGGTTTTACTCTGTTGCCCAAGCTAGAGTACAGTGGCACAATCGTGGCTCACTGCAGCCTCTAACTTCTGGGATCAAGCCATCCTCTCACCTTAGCCTCCCAAGTAGCTGGGAATACAGGTGTATGCTTATTTTACTTTATTCTGCCTACGTTGACCTGGCTGGTCTTGAACTCCTGGCCTCAAGTGATCCTTCTTGCTTCGGCATCCCAAAGTGTTGGGATTACAGGTGTGAACCACTGTTCCTGGCTCTGAACATCTTATATCACCATTATGAGAGTCCATCACAGGGTATCCTTTTACATTATTATTTCTTATATTTTCCCCTGCCTAGATGGTCACCTGTCACTTAATCTGCAGATGACTGTGCTATACAATAACCAAGCAGTGTTCTTAAATCAAGTCAGGAAAGCCTGGGTAAGTGCCCAAGGACCTCTCCTAAGGTGAAAATGCAAGAACTTTAGGAAAGAACACTATCACCATGTTTTTTTCCACTGGAATAAAAAGACGTTTTAACTAAACATTTCCTAGTTCATGATTTTAGTATAGATGTTTGGAACCATTAGAAGTTAGGTAAGGCTGGGCATGGTAGCTCACGCCTGTTATCCCAGCACTTTAGGAGGCCAAGGCAGGCAAATCCCTTGAGCCCAGGAGTTTGAGACCAACCTGGTCAACACGGTAAAACCCCATCTTTTCAAAAAATACAAAAATTAGCTGGCCATGGTGGCATATGCCTATAGTCCCAGTTACTCAGGAGGCTGAGGCAGAAGGACTGCCTGAGCCCAGGAGGCAGAAGTTGCAGTGAGCCAAGATTGTGCCACTATACTCCAGCCTGGGTGACAGCAAGATCTTATCTCCAAAAAAAAAAAAAAAAGTTAGAAAAGTGTGGGATGCATTTTAGAACATTTTTAATCAAAATAGCTAGAGTAAATTATAATGCTTTGAAAGGGAGCATTTATTGTCTGGAAAACCAATTCCCTAAGAGATATAAGACATATACAGGGCCAGGCTTGGTGGCTCACACCTGTAATCCCAGCACTTTGGGAGGCCGAGATGGGCAGATTACCTAAGGTCAGGGGTTTGAGACCAGCTTGGCCAAAATGGTGAAACCCCATCTCTACCAAAATATAAAAATTAGCCAGGCATGGTGGTGCATGCCTATAATTCCAGCTACTTGGGAGGCTGAGGCAGGATAACTGCTTGAGCACAGGAGGTGGAGGTTGCAGTGAGCCGAGATCATGCCTCTGCACTCCAGCCTGGCCGACAGAGTGAGCTCTGCCTCAAAAAAAAAAAAAAAAAAAAAGACATAAACAGGAAAATTTCACCCCATAAATACATAGTAAACACCTCTCAGGTTTTCTAGGCATGGGAGAAGAGGATGTGATTTTTGATCCCAAAGAATTCCATGGTCTAGTGAAGGAGACAAACAAGAAAAAGAATTATTTTGATACAAACTGATTAGAGCTAATTTAACTCTAGTACAAGTTGGGCATCCCTAACCACAAAATCCAAAATCCAAAATGCTCTACAATCTGCAGCTCCTTGAGTGCCAACATGACACTCAAACAAGATGCTGACCAGGGCATTTCAGATTTTCCAGTAACGGACGCTCAGCTGGTCACTATAATGCAGACATTCCCAAATCCATTAAGAGTTCCAGAACTGTGAAACACTTCTGGTCCCAAGCAATTTGGATAAGGGATACTCAGCCTGTACATGGTATTGGGGGAAGGAGTACAGAAAGGAATCATGGGCAAGGAACACGCTACTCAGTGGCGGGTAGGGTGTCAGCTAACTAAAAAAAAAGTGCCTCAACAGCATCTTGGTATCATTGGTGAGGACCCTGGGGCAGACTGGTCAGCAGTGGAACATCTGAGTCTGTACGGCTTAAGAGCATGGTGCTCATCGGAACAAGCTGGGACATAGGCTGTGATACTCTGACACCCCGACATGAATAGTGAGTGACAGCAAACGTGAGCAGAATGTGCCTTCTCTCCTTTGAACTCATTCACTTTCAACAAAGGTCCTGGAAATTAAAAGTGTGGAACACCTTGATTTCTTTCTTCTGTGAGCAAATAGTTCTGTTTCTCAGAGTGCTTCAGCTATACGTCAGTATAACTTGACAGGTTTGCTTCAATCTTATCTACCTTGTGTTTGTAATTCTCAAAGTTAGGAAGTTTACAGGCTTAGGTGGCCCCTTAGGAACATTTGTTGTGAGTGCATACACTTGCTTCAAGCTGACACTGTCAGTTTGCCAATGTGGTGAGGGCAGGAGGTGTCTTAAATAATGCGTCGTATTCAACACACATGTGGGATTCCCCTTCTGAATTGAAGATGGCTTGCCTCTGAGGACTTCTGGTAAATCACCAGGTTCTAGGGACAATGAATGGGGTTATTAAGAAAAAGGCAACTCTTCCTTGCGGAGGAAGAAAGGCTTGCATCCAGGTAGTACTAGAACCCATGCTTGTGTGCTTGGAGTCCCTCCTGCAAGGCTCAGCTCAAACATTTCCCCAAAGCCTCTGTCTCCTTCTCTAAGCTTGAGCAGCCCCTTTCTCAGGCATTTCAGGTGACGTTTTATTACACTTTGTTGGCACTCATCACAGGTATTGTAAAGATTCATGTTCCTATTTGTTCTCCTACATTGTAAGCTTTGGAGGGCCAGGACCCTATCACGCTCTCCTTGGTAACCACAGACGGTGTCCAGTAATTGCTAACTGGAGAGAAGGATGCATGCACACCAGGCATTCTTCCAGGGCCGGGAGGAAGGGGCTAACGTTGGTCTGATTAATTTCCCAACATATGCATTCTAGAAGCAAAAGGAAGCATGGAAATGTTTGTGGGCTGGCATGTTTGTTTCTATCTTATTTTACTTTCTGAGGCAAAATAAAAAGGGTAAGATGAACTGAGTTAACATCACCAACTGCTCACTGGAAGTTGTTTGGAATCCATCGTTTCTGAAAACTCCAAGCACAGCAGGGCACAGGGTTCCCAGATGGCAAGTGGGTTGTCGGGTCTTCATGGGCAGCGGAAATGGGCAAATTGCATTTTGCACAGTCACATACCTTCTCAACAGAGCCCAACTATTATTTCCTCCCCAGTCAAGTAATTCAGGGTGGGGGAGGGGGGAGAAAAAAAGCTGCCCAGAGCCTGGGGGAAGGAAAGCCTGGGCAGGCAGCGCCCAAACTTGCTCATACTTTGTTAGCGCCCTTTCTTCCCTTTTGAATAAAATCTGCATTCCCTTTCTCGGAGAAGGGCAGCCGGGCTCTCCACCTAACACAGTCCTGAATGCAGTGGACTTGGGGCCCCAAAGCCAAGCTCCTCAAGGAAGCTGAACCCAGGCCAGCATCAGCACAAGAGGAGAAAAGGAGATTGTCGCCCCGCCCAGCACCAACATTTCATTCTCTTCAGAGGCCTCAAAACCCTAATTTGACCACAAAAACCTGGCCTCTGGTGTTTCTGTTATGAGTATCGGATTCCTTCGGCTGAACTTGGCTGTTCACTGCCTGAACAAATTACATTAACAATACAGAGAAATGTATACAGGGCCTTAAAAACACTGCTGAGCAGGGACCAAAACAAAGACAGCCGTGTCCTAGCAACAAACCTCACCCTCCCCCCGTCCAGCAGCCTTGGGCCCTGCCAGGGATTGTAAGCCATTGAGCTTCTCTCTTCTCTGCAAACAATTAGGGACAGAGAAGTCACAATTACAGATGGGATTTACAGCCAAAGGAGCAATCTATAAATCACAGTGCTCCCACCCCCGGCCATTCCCAGCCAGATAATCAGAGCCAGATGTTCAGCACAGCTGCTTCAATGTGGGTACACTGTTGGCCAACTCAACCATGCTCCCGCTCTGAGAACCAGCAAAGACTCTAACCAAGCCATCCTGCCAAGCCAGAGGGGGCCTCTGCACCCTGGAGCCTACCCAACTGTAGGAAAAGTTGGGTCATGTGGGAACTGTTTGTTGAAGTCATTGTAGAGGTACTTCGCTGGTGAGCATATGTGGCTCCCTGGAGTCCCCTCGAACACTGCACAATTTCGTGATAATGGCAACAATGACAATCAGCATTTTCAGCATTTATTGATCACTTGCTACAGACTCACCACTGGGCGGAGCATGTTACAGGTACTCCTTTGCTAAAGAACACCCAAGAATTCACCCAATTCACAAAGAAATGGAACCTGAGAGAGGGCAACTGTTTTTTAGAAGGTCCTGGTGTTAAAGTGGCAGAATGGCAATTCAAAGTTGGATGGGCTTGACCTGGATGCCCCAGGAATCTCATCTAATTGTGAAGGGATGGAGAGATTCTGATTTCAGGGCACAGGGCTGGACGTTTCCAAATTACTCTCTTGATGGTAAAACTGGGAAAAGACTTGCCATTATGTTATTCTCCATACCTGGCTGGTGTTTTAAATGCATGGACTGAACCAAATTAGATTTTTAGCACCTACAACCATGGGACAGCAAACTCCAAATACGGTAAAAGCTAGGTTATTCAAATGTGAGGTGTTTCTGTTCACAGACCACCTTTATGCATATTTTTCTTTATTGTTACTTATTCACTGAGATATAGCATATATACAGTAAAATGTACACATCTTTTTTAAAACTCGGGCAGCCCCTGCTATCAGAATAGGTTCAGAGAGTTTCCCCACATCTTAAATGTACAGCTCAATTAATACATCTGTATAAGCTTGTGTCACCACCAACAACAGATCAAGATACAGAACATTCCAGAACCATTCTAGAAGGTTCTTGCATATCCTGTCCCAGCCAACATTCCTCTGCCCCCAAGGTGACTCCTACTCTAACCTTTATCACCATAGACAGTTTTGTTTTTGAACCTTATTGTGTCTTGTTTTGAATACACATGTCTTTTGTACGGTTTTGGTTATTCTCAGGGTCAAATGAAGGCTTCCAATTCAAAACTACCCACAACGAAAACTCGAGATAACATAACTAGTCCTGTCAGCCGACACTGGCTTTGAGAGACAATTCCGAAACAACTCAAACTCCTCCTCAGGGGACACTGCTCCTGGTGACTAAGGCTGCCCCTGCCCTCAAGGGGCAGACAGGCCCCTGGCCATTTGTCTTCCAGCATCACCCGGTAATCGAATCTGGTAGTAACAAGCTGTGTTTACCCCTCTTGCCACCTGTCATCCTTGACACAATGACAGCCACCATCTTTCACTCCTCAGGAAGTGCAGCAGGGCATGGAGGATGTGGCCATGGCTCTTCACAGGAGCGGGAGAATGACACAGGCTGGAAGGCCTGGACTCCCTGACACGGCTCATGCTGCTGAGCACAGTACTCCCAATCATCCCTCACGCCTCTCACCACCCCGGAGGTCCTCAGTGGCTAAGTCAGGGGTGTTACAGGGTGAGAATGGCAGCAGGAGCATCCCACTGGGTGGGAGGAAGCCTGCCATCCATACACAGTGGGACACCCTCTGGATCCAACCTTTAACTCAGTAATCTGGACAGAAAGCTATGCAAGGTGTGGGGGCAGTGGGTTGGAGCTGTGAGACATTTCAGTCAAGATGAGGCAAAAAGGCTAGCACACCAGAAAGAGATTCTAAGAAAAGAAAACACACTCCTGGGTGCTGGGAGGAGGGGCATGGGCAGAATTTTCTTTTCTTGGCTGTCTCTCCACTGTCTTGACCTCCCCCTAAAGTGCAGTACTGCCCACCTTAGCTCCTTGGCACTGCCCTAATTTCACTTCCCAGGGTGGTTATTTTTAGATGCTCCAAGCACCTGTTTGTTTCCATGACTGTTGAAAATTCTAAATGTGTTGGCATATTATGACATGGGACACTTCCAAGGGATCTAGTGCTATCAGCCGGAAATGGCAAATCCTTAGGAATTTTCACTCTCATTCAAGTATTTATGGTTGATACATAAATATAGTGACCTTACCCTCCAAATGAAACACTGGGACATGGGATTCCTCAAAGGCTATTTTTGGGTATTACTTCTAAGTGTGAGACAATCAGAAAGGGGTCACTGGGATGTGGAAACTGTCAAATTATAGGATTTTCCTGATTTATGGGAATATGTCTCATTACCTCTAAGGACCACTAGAAAATTCAGAACTTAAAATCAGCGTAGACACAGGCTACTCTCAAGTTCTGCAGTTTAATACAGTCCCTTGTCATGGCTGCTCCCACCCAAAAAGGTGCTGGGGTCCATTCATGCACCCGGCCCCCAAACCTTTCCCTGCCCCCAGCCACAGGGAAACTGGAGGTTTCTCCTCCCCCTCTTTGTGCTCCCCTTCAAGGCATCTTCGGGGCCTCCCTTGGGTCAGCAGTCCAGTTTCGCACAACCCTTCTCACCCCACCCCACACCTCACCCACTTCCAGGACTCCACCAAACAGATTCTCTAGATTCTCTTCTGCTGAGGGACAAGGTTTTGTCACGTTCGAGTTCCAGGGGACATCTTGGGGCCAGTCTACTTCCTAATCCTGTAATGACATGGAAGAGTCTGCTGATGCTCCCTTGTCTCTGTTAGGACCCCACAGTGACTCTGCCCACAGCCTGCTCATCTCGCTGTCCTGAAGAAGGCTGTGCATGCCCAATCTGAGGGCAGTGATATCCTTTGCAGGGGTCCAAGACACTGACGTGCACCAAGGCCCAAAGCTATGTGCAACTCACATAGAAACAAAAGAAAACCCCTCAACAGCCATGAAAGGACTGCTGACAGCCACTTGACATGGTACGCACTTTCCACCTCTATGCTTTTACTCTTGCTGTCCCCCTGCCTGGCATGCGCTGTTCCTTCTCACTGTTCAGGCCCAATTCAAAAGGCAGCTCCTCTAAAAAAATCCATCAATCCCTAGGCTGCAATGGGCTTTCCTTCTTCCAACCCACAGAGCAAGCACATAAATGCTTCCCAGAGCTGGGCAGAGAAGAGTCAAGATAATAACAGCAGCCACAATAATAATTATCAGGTGCTTCTGGCCTTTTACACATACCCAAGCTCAGCAAATCCCCACAACAAGATCAAGACGTAGGTACTGCCGCCGCCCGGATATATGGAGGTCAGGTAACCTGCTTAAGGTCATGCCAACTGATAAGTGGTGGGTCCAGGGTTTTAACCCAGCCCCACTCTTAGCCCAGATGTACCACAGCTCTACAGGAGGGGTGGCCACAGCCCATCTGGAGATTGCTGACTGTTACTGTGCAGGAATTTGAGCCCATTCTTGCTATACTTCCTGATTTTTCAAGACAATGGAAGTCTGGATTTTTTTTTTTTTTTTTTTTGAGATAGAGTCTCACTCTTGTCACCCAGGCTGTAGTGCAGTGGCACGATCTTGGCTCACTGCACCCTCTGCCCCCTGGGTTCAAGCGATTCTCCTGCCTCAGTCTCCTAAGTAGCTGGGATTACAGATGCATGCCACCACACCCAGCTGATTTTTGTATTTTTACTAGAGACAAGGTTTCATCATGTTTGCCAGGCTGGTCTCAAACTCCTGACCTCAGGTGATCCAACCACCTTGGACTCCTAAAGTGTTGGGATTACAGGTGTGAGCCACCATGCTGGCCAAAAGTCTGGATTTTTACATGACATTTTTTAACTTTGCAAAATCACTGTTCCAGCCAAGGGATTTGGGCCTGTGGGCACAGGTCATGCCTGCGCTAATGACCGGACTAGGCACTGCCATGTGGGGTTTCCTCTGCTATGACCTGGAATTATGATTTCTATGTCTGTGGTTGCAGAAACTCTTCTTGCCTAAATTATAAGCTAGGTGAGGGCAGGGAGCAGATCCTAAAATGCATCAGTGTTTTGTGAAATCCCACAGAGCTGCTGCCTGTCCTGGGAGGCACAGGGAGAGACTTACCTTCATGGAGAACCCGCTACAAGTCAACACAGCTTCCCATGTGCTGTCTCATTTAATCCTCATGGTGACCTGTTGAGGTTGGTATTACTGACCCAGGTCTTTCTGTTTAAACCAGTAAAGATCTGAAGATCAGAGAGTTTAAAGCTCTGCCTTAAAGTCACAGACATCATGGGCAGTGCTGTGCACACACCTTTCAGCTCAGAGAACTGATGTCAATATTGTTGATAGTCTCCATCTTGGTGGTTGCAAACAATTCTTAAATTAATTACCAAGGAGGAGTTTATGTTTGGTAGGATCTCACTGGACACATGCCTATCTCTCAGTAAATAAGAAAGCACTTGGATCCCTGGATACCTACATTCTCAGAGCTCTCAGGCCACTGTTTGCCTTGAAGACAGAAAGCTGCCTAGAGAGGAAAGCTATTCAACAATGTGGACTGAATCCCTACTGTGTGGCCTGTTTTATGAGTGCAGAAGTCAAGATGCCTCTGGGAGACAGACACATCTTGCTGTGTGACAAAGGCAGTGCAGTGTGGGTGGTGTCTCAGGTGGGTTCCTGGGCTCTGCCACCTGTTAGCTATGTGACCCTTGGGCAGGTTGCCTCGATTCTCCACACTTCATTTTCCCTCCCTGTATGTGGAGGTGGTGAGATGATGCCGACAGTAGTCACCACCTCACGGGGCTGTTGTGAGGTTAAATTAGCTGATGTATATGTTTAGAACGATGCCTGGCATACGCCAAGTACACAGCACTACGGAAGTGACTGTGTTATTATTTAGAACACTAAGTCACTATTCCTTTACCACTCCCCATGGAAGAAAGAGGCCCTAGCAGACAAGGACAAAGGGCTGGGAACAAGCTGGATGAACCCAGCCTGCCCTCCACACTGTCATGTGAAACTTCCTTCAATGGCCTGGTGAAACCTCTTCCTCTCCTGGACAAGTCCTGGCTACAGTGGCTATGGTGGGTTTTCACTTGACTCTCTTGGGTTTTATGGGTAGACAACCTGCAAACTATGATAGTTTTACCCGTTTTATTTCCAACCTTTGTCGTCTTGGCTACTGTGCCAATGCAAAATGCCTGTCCCCCTTTCCTAGCCCTTCACACTTGTCTACCTAGCACCAACCCAGGGCACTACTGGAGATGCCTGCCAAGGGAAGAAACTACAGGGCTCCAGCCAGGGGGCATATCTGTGCTGGGTCCTCGGCCTCCCCAGCAGGGCAGAAGCTAGAAGGGAGATGGGAATGCCACATGTGTGGGGAAGGGGTCAGGCAGGAATGGAGCCTCTCAGAGGAGGCAAGGGGAAGGGCACAGCTGGGTTACTGCAAGGAGCCAGTTAATGGTTACATGGCAGGGAGTGTTCCCCACGGGGCCTCACACAAGACTGGGGCTCAAGAAATACTGCTGAATCAACACTGACCTGCGAAGACTATATCCAGTTCTCCTGAGCACAACCTAGTTGGGGCCTTTCTGAATCCTCCCCTCTGCCAAGATTCTAAGAATATGGAGAATATAAGGCAATTACCAAGAGATATCCATGTCTCAAATGGAGATCCCTGCAAAAAACATGAAACCAGTTTCCTATTTCATTAATATTCTAACTGATATCCCTGTTTGAAACCACCCAAGATCTGTTAAATTAGATTCCCTGGGAAGGGGCTATAGGACACATTTTTAGAGGAAATAAATCACCTCATAATCAGGAAATGCAATAGCTGCCTCAGTGTTTCTATGCAAAGGTGTCACTCCCCATTGCCTGTGAGCATGTGCCGTGTCAGCCCTGGGAGACAGCCCTTCAATTCCAATGCTGCACCTTCTGTGCCATGGAATGGGCCCAGGAGTCTGCATTTCGACAAGCACCTGTGGTGATTCTGAAGCAGGCGTCTGTGAACCACACTCAGAATTACTGCCCTGGCATTTTGCAGGTTTGAAGTCCCTGAGCAACCTCTGTATAGTTTCCCAACCCTCTTCTCACCCAAGGTGCTCCTTAGAACTCTTGAGGGATCAAACAGTGCCTTTTCAGAGCATGAGCAAAGGGCAGACCACAGGAAAAGCAGCAGGGTTCCCAGCAAGTACCAGCACTGCCACTGAAACACCCAGTTTGGAAAGGACTGCAAAATGATCAGCTAAGCCTTTCCATCTCATGCATGTATCCAAACAGGACAAGGGCCAGCAGCCTCACATACAACTGTGCTCACAGTTGCAGGCAAAGGAAGGTGAACATGTCACTCAGGCTTCCACACTTTTGTGGTCCCTCCATTGGAGATGGCAATAACTTTCCTCTTTGACCTAGTGCCTAGAGATATACTGCCTTATTTGCTCTCTAGCCTAACTTACAAAGGCAAGCTGGTTCTAAGGGCCTTCCTGGCAATCGGAAACGGCTTGCCTGCTACCTGAACTGGGTATGTAACATTCATCTGTCCCACTTGGAGGAAACACTGACAACCAGACCACCCTGTTTTAATGTGGAGCCTTTCAGATTAAGAGAAATATTTGACCCCGTTATTCTATGACTCCTGTAAAATCCTACAACAGATGCAGAGAAAAATGTAAACAAATCAATGACATACAAATGAGGCTGAACCTGCCAAGCCCAGAATGCTTTGCAAAGTAATCTTGTTCTTATTAACTTCATATTGACTCAAGAGGAGAAGTAACAAAAATTCACATTTTAAATGATCTATTACTTCCCCAAGATAATAAAAAGTAAATTGAAGATGTAAAAAAATGTGGCCCATAATATCTTTTTCCTGCCTTGGAATTGTCCCTTCCACAAAAAAAGGCAGCTCCCATTCTGATCCTCCCAGAGGCCCTCCTCCACTAAACCTGGTGTATTTAGCTTTAGATGTGTGACAAAAACTAAAATACATGATGTGACCAGATAGACACACAGATAGAAATCACTCTGAAAACACAGAACACTGAGAATTTAGCCATGAGTTAGATATGGCTCATCCTTCCACTTTCTTTGGGTCTCTGCTCAGACATCACGTGTTCTCCATGAGGCCCTTCCTGACACACAGGCACAATAACATCCCCACTTCTCTTGACCTGCCTCACTCTGCTTTATTTACTCTATTTGCTCGTAGTGCCCATCCCCACCTGACATGCTGTATACATACGTCTCTCTCCCCTGCCGGAAGGTGACTTAAGAGGTGACACCTGATTCACTGCAACCAGCCAGTACTAGAAAGTACCCCATACTCAAGTACAGATGTTCCTCCACTTACAACAGGGTTACATCCTGATAAACCCATTTTAAGTTGCAAATATACTAAGTCAGGGCCAGGCATGGTGGCTTGTGCCTGTAATCCCAGCACTTTGGGAGGCCGAGGTGGGTGGATCACCTGAGGTCTGGAGTTGGAGACCACCCTAGCCAACATGGTGAAATCCTGTCTACCAAAAATATAACAATTATCCGGGCATGGTGGCAGGCACCTGTCATTCCAGCTACTTGGGAGGCTGAGGCAGGAAAATTGCTTGAACCTGGGAGGCAGAGGTTGCAGTGAGCCAAGATCACATCACTGCACTCCAGCCTGGGCAACGGAGCAAGACTGTCTCAAAAACAACAACGACAAAACAAAAAACCTAAGTCAAAAATACATTTAATAGACCTAACCTACCGAATATCATTACTTAGCCTAGCCTACCTTACCTGTGCTCAGAACACTTACATTCACCTACAGTTGGGCAAAAACACCTAACACAAAGCCTTTTTAATAACGGTGTTGAATAACTCACGTAATCTGTTGAATACGGCACTTAAGTATGGTTTCTACTGAATGTGTATCACTTTTGCATCACCATAAAAATCAAAAAATTGTTCAGTCAAACCATCATAAGTTAGGAACTCTCTAGTGAAAGAACGATTCCATCTGTCCATCCATCCACCCACCTACCACTTCAACTTCCATCTATCTACCCTTTAGGAAAAGCTGATGATGAGTGAGGCACCATGATGACCATTTTATAAATGGATGAAGAGAACAGACATAGTCTTTTTTCTTTGAGGGCTAGCTAGCAGGCAGATGTATGTACAAAAATAATAATAATAATACAAAGCTGGCCGGGTGCAGTGGCTCACGCTTGTAATCCCAGCACTTTGGGAGGCCACGGTGGGCAGATCATCTGAGGTCGGATCAGTCTGACCAACATGGAGAAATCCCATCTCTACTAAAAATACAAGTTAGCCAGGTGTGGTGGTGCACGCCTATAATCCCAGATATTCAGGAGGTTGAGGCAGGGGAAACACTTGAACCTGGGAGGCAGAGGTTGTGGTGAGCCGAGATCATGGCACTCCAGCCTTGGTAACAAGAGCGAAACTCCACCTCAGAAAAAAATTAAAAATACAAAAATCTATGTTTGGATAAGTGCCCAAAGGTGCTATGAGAAAGAAAAAAGAAGGAACCTATGCACGATTAGGGAATCAGGGCTGTGCAGAGCACACAGGGTGCAGGCAGGTGCGGTAGGCGGAGCTTGGTGGTTGTGACTGAGGGACAAAGTGGCTTGAAAGATAAGAAGGGTCAGACCACACCTGCCAGCAACCACTGCTTTGTGTGCACGGTAGGTCTCAGGCAGCAACTTGGAATTGAATTCATCAGTGACATGCAAGTATCAACTTTATTTACAAGATTTATAGAAGGGATGAACAAACTTAAAATGTCTGCTCCTACACTGATTATAAAAGAGTACTAAAATCAATTATGGAAATGTGGGTTTAAATTCCTATTTGTTCTGCATCAGTGAAGATGCTTCTTAAGTGTCTGGGGAAAATCTTGGTATGAGGAGTAAATGCAGCTGAAACGTTTGGGTGATAGAATATCATGCAGCTCCTTAACACTGTTGTTCTGAACATTTCTGACCAGAGAGTGGTGTCAAGATTCACGTTCAGGAGAATGATTTAATGCATATTGTCCTAAAAACAAATCCTTAAAAGCCTGGATTATTTTTTTTTCCTAGAGCAAAATATCTCCTAAGAAGTTTATTTCCCGGGATTAATTTTCTCCTAAAATTACAGTATGCACAACACTTTTGATTAAATGAGGCTCTTTTTATTGAACTAGAAACTCTTTGAAGGGAGGTGTTATCTCTGAACTTCCCCCACCAGGACCAGTGCCTGGCCCACAGGAGATCCCTCAAATATGCTGGATGAGATGAGAAGAGCCCCAGTTAATCAAGATTTTGCTGAGTCTGGATTAGCACAAACCCCACTCTCAATATAGTGTTGGTCATGTGCTAGCTGTGGGATCACAGGTCTTGAGATGGACTTTTTGGAAAATTAAATAAAACCACGACTTACAAAGAGTACCCATCCTGTTTTGTCCCTAAAATGCAAGAACCATGATTGTTCACGTAGCTTTTACACTACCACCTTAACTGCCTTCTATCAGAATCTTAACTTGGCATAAAACCACCAATCACCGACACATTTTGTGATCAAACAGCCCCACAGAGTGACTGCAGAGCCTCTCTGGTCAAGAGCCAACACACAAGATGGCCACCAACAAGGCAAGGTCAGTGGTGTGTGGGTGGAAGAATTGCCACTGACTTCACACCAAGGTGGACTCAGTCCCAATGGGCAAATTGCAGGCTCTGTTCTTGAGCCACAAGTGCTCATTTACCATCATGGCCACTGGCCCTAGCCCCTGCAGGCAGGGTACAGGAGTACAAAAGGAGGGAGTTAATGGCCCCAGCTAACAGGGAACTTCACTTGGAACTTTCTTTGTCAGTAATAAAGGTATGCTGTGAATTACAGAGTGGACTGCCAATCTGGTTCTTGGTGACAGGACTCTGAAGAAAGCATCCAAGTAGATGACAGTCCTTATCAATGAATTATCCATCTCTGGGATCCAACTAAAGTGGTAACATTCAGTTTTTACATCACGTCCACTGTTTTAAAGAAGCACAGAGGTGGAGAAAACCACTTGAGGAACTAGAATAAAGACTGTGGAGGCTGGGTACGGTGGCTCACACCTGTAATCCCAGTACTTTGGGAGGCCGAGGCAGGTAGATCACTTGAGGTCAGAAGTTCGAGACCAGCCTGGCCTACGTGGTGAAACCCCTTCTTTACTTTAAAAAAAAAAAATTAGCAGATGTGGTGGTGCATGTTGTAATCCCAGCTACTTGGGAGGCCGAGGTGGGAGGATCACTTGAATCTGGGAGGCAGAGGCTCCCAAAGTGGAGTTAGGCAGAGAGGGGAAAAGAAATTCAAGGCCAAGATTGTACCACTGCACTCCAGCTTGGGCAACAGAGTGAGCCTGTGTCTCGGAATAAAAAAAACAAAACTCAGAATGTAGGCTGACAAACATTTCTGCCTGCTGCCCCCAAAGTCTTCTATGAACAGGCCAGAAGTGCAGATGCACACAATGATCTCTCTGCACATGAGTCCATCATTTCAAGATGCAAAATGCTCAGGCTTTAGTGGACCATTGGCCGTACAGAAGTATGATATTGCTACTGCCGGAAGACAAAGGCTTTTGATATACAGTTTACCTGCCACCCTAGACTCTAGGCTTGCCCAGCACTGAGAGAGAAAATGTAACAGTAAATTATGCTACAAGAGGGCTTTGTTTGTTTTTCTTTTAAAAAAATCTTCATTGTTTTTCAAGTTCCAAAAGCAATATGCATTTATTATTTTAAAACAACATGAAATTAAAATTTTATTACTTTAAAACAACTTGAAACTACAATTTCAATTTAGAAATAAAAAGTCTAACTAGAAAAAATTCTAACTAATCCTAATTATCCTAATCCCATTCCACTTCTAGGTAGTTTTCTCTTTTTTTATCTCTAAATGTGTGGTGTAAAATATGGAACACTTCACAAATTTGCACATCATTCTTGCACAGGAGCCATGTTAATCTTCTCTGTACTGTTCCAATTTTAGTATACGTGCTCTCAAAGATAGCTCTAGGAAGCTTTCCGTGTACAGACTAAAGGAAAAAAAAAACCTAAGTAGTACCTCCTACAAGTTTTTTCTCTGCTTATAAAAAAGGTTTAAAAATGAGATATAATTTCTGCCCATTGGGTTAATTTAAATTTTTTAAAAGTTGGCAAGGGAATCACTCCCATACCATTCATGAAAGTGTAATTTCACAAAGCCTTTTTTTGGATAATATTTTGGCAGAATTTATTAAAATTTAAAATGCTAGCTGGGCGTGGTGGACATGCCTGCAGTTCTAACTACTTGGGAGGCAGAAGTGGGAAGTTTGCTTGAGCACAGGATTTCAAGTCCAGCCTGGGCAACATAGTAAGACCCTGCCTCTAAAAAATAAAATAAAATGAAATGCACATATACCATCAGACCCAGTAAATCTGCTATGAGGAATCTGTGCTGGAGAAAGACTAGTTTGGACATACAGAGGTGTGTTCAGTATGTTCCTTTTTTCTTCTTAACATGTCTACCAACATAGAAATGCTTACAAGGTACATCTCTAATATGGAATACAACGTAGTGGCTAATTAAAATGAGGTAAGCCTATATATACTGATCTGAAAAGATCTCTGTGATATTTTAGTAAGTGGGGGAAAAAGCAAGTTATCAAGTAGAAAAAACAGAATCCTCTTTGTATTTAAAAATACACAAAATAATACATAGTACTTGTATATGTATATATTCAAACCAGCCAGGAAGAACACACACCAAATAGTTAGCAGTGAGAGTGAATTGGGAGTCAGGCAGAGAGGAGAAAAGAAAGTCAAGGAAGAATTTCATTTTACTTGTACTGTTTGAATTTTTTACTTCCACTATCAAGCACCCCTTTATTAAGCGTAAAAGGAATAGTGAAATAAATCTTTCATCCAGTGGATGTATTTGAGTGTGGCATGCGGTCCGAATCTAACTCCTTCTTCCAAACCACCCCTCCCTGTATGGTTTGAGTCTATTTAGGAGATCTCCCTTGTGTTCTTTTGATCTATTATCATACCATTATCACTTGCTATGGCTTTCATAGGATGCTTCAGCATTGTTTTCAAAACTCTTAAATGTATCTTTTAATTTTTTTTTTTTTTTTTTGAGTTGGAGTCCCACTCCGTCACCCAGGCCGGAGTGCAGTGGCATGATCTTGGCTCACTGCAGCCTCCACTTCCTGGGTTCAAGCAATTCTCCTGTCTCAGGCTCCAGAATAGCTGAGACTATAGGCGTCTGCCACCACACCCAGCTAGTTTTTGTAATTTTAGTGGAGAAGGGGTTTTACCTTGTTGGTCAGGCTGGTCTTGAACTCCTGACCTCAGGTGATCCACCCACCTCAGCCTCCCAAAGTGCCGAGATTACAGGTGTGAGCTACCATGCCCCAGTCAATTTTTTTAAACTTCTAACTTTTTAATTTATTTAGAATTTATTTTCTTCCCTTCCTCCCTTTCTTTTCTTTCTTTCTTTTCCTTTTTTCCTTTGAGACAGGGTCTCATTCTGTCACCCAGGCTGGAGTGCAGTGGTGTGAACATGGCTCACTGCAGCCTTGACCTCCTGGGCTCAAGTGATCCTCCCACCTCAGCTTCCCAGGTAGCTGCGACTACAGGCACACACCACCATACCTGGCTAATTAAAAAAATTTTTTTTTGTAGAGACAGGGTCTTGCTATGTTGCTCAGGCTGGTCTTGAACTCCTGGTCTCAAGGATCCTTCTACCTTGGCCTCCCAAAGTGCTAGAATTAGAGGTGTGAGCTACCCCGCCTGGCTGGAATTTATTTTCTTCTATGGTATACGTTTTCCATATAGCTGATTCTGATCCATAATCTGAACTTGCATTTCTACTAATCTTGGTTACCTACCAAAGAATTAAGATCTTTAAAAATATCACAGTGAGTTGGCAGCTCACCTGTCACCTGTGACAGAGCCATGCAATGTTCCGGTCATGTTCATTAATCTGGTGTTAAGATACACATAATACCTAAGAAATAAGTTCTAGCTTCTTAATGTTAGAAATGCTATTAAAATTCACTCAACATAGAAACCACGGAGAATACACCTTTAACTTTTCGTATGAGATAGTAGGTACTTTAGGTTCAAATAGGCCGTTAGAGGCAGTGTTTATCTCTCAGTTGAATCTCACAGCACAGTACCTGCTATCATTCATGCTTTAGGTGTCATATCTAAGCAACCACTGCTTAGTCCTAGGTCATAAAAAATATGTCTTTAATTTCTTCTAAGAGATTTATAATTTCAGCTCTTAGAGGTCTTTGATCAATTTTGAGTTAATTTTTACGTACAGTGTTAGGTAGATTTTATCACCTCAAAAAGGTAGGAGTCCAACTTCATTCTGTGCAAGATAACTTGAACATATTAGAATATTAGAGTGGGCTATGGGGCTTGGGAGCGCCAGCCCATTATTATAATGGTGATCACGAGGTCAGGAGTTCATCTCAAGCCTGGCCAAGAGACTAGCCTGGTCAATATGGTGAAACCCCATCTCTACTAAAAATACAAAAATTAGCCAGGCGTGGTGGTGGGTGCCTGTAATCTCAGCTACTTGGGAGGCTGAGGCAGGAGAACTGCTTGAACCCTGGAGGTGGAGATTGCAGTTAGCCAAGATCATGCCTGGGCAAAGAGAGCAAGACTCCAACTCAAAAAAACAAACAAACAAACAAACAAACAAAAACCCATATACACGCTTGGAACTCCTTCCTAGAGATTATGATTTAATTGGCCTGGGGTGGAGAGTTTGGGTACTGGTGTCGAAAGCTCCCCAGTTGACTCTAATGTGCAGCCTGAGTTGAGAACTGGTGCCCTAGAATTTGAGCTTTTAACAGTCCCTGGTGTTGGTTTAGATATCTGTTATTTTATCCTTTCTCATAAACATGAGACAAACTAAATTTTAAATGGCTCGTGGTTTCTGGCTGTTAGAACTCAGTAGAGCTGGGATTTTATTTTATTGTCTCTTCCACTTTTTTTTTTTAAGATCAGCAGATTGCCATTTTATAGACAGAGAATCTTAAGTGCAAAATGGCTAAGACACATACTGAGGTCACCATTGTGAGCTGGGCAGTGATCGAATTACAGTTTCTTCCTTGGGAACCAAATTAGTTCTTTTTCTAGTTACTCCAGCCTAAACCATCACGGACATTAGGGACACCCGCTCAGCACAGGTGGTAGGACAGGCAGCATCCTGGCACTGGCACAGACAGAAAGGCTGGGTGGAGTCTCAGAGTCTGGGAAAACTATAAACTCTCAAGTCCACCTTCTGATTTGATGAAATGGAACCTCCTCCCTACCTCTCCCTACCCCCCACAAAAAAAAACTTTTTCTGGGGGCCGAGGTGGCTCCGGCCAGTTGTCCGGGCACTTGAGAAGGCGAGGCCATGAGTTCACGGCCAACCTGAGCAACATTACAAGCCCTCATTGATTAACAACAACAACAAAAAAAACACCTTTTTTCTTTACAGGGCTGGGAAGACAAGGTTTATGTCACCTACTTATCTCTGGGAAGCCATCCCAAAGTGCTCACTTATCTAGACCACTACTTGTCTCATCTTCTTTTTTATTTTTATTTATTTTTGAGAAAGGGTCTCATTCTGTCACCCAGGCTGGAGTGTAGTATTACAAACAGCTCGCTGCAGCCTCAACTGCTTGGGCTCATGCGATCCTCCTGCCTCAGCCTCCAGAATAGCTGGGACCACAGGCATTTACCACAATACCCAGGTAATTTTTTGTAGAGACAGGATCTCACTTTGTTGCCCAGGCTTGTCTCAAACTCCTGGGTTCATTTTTATTACTTTCCCAAATGCTGCTGAAGCCTAGGTCAGTCAGGTCTGCATGAGGCTTCCCATTCATTCTGGAGCCCCAAAGCTATTTCTAAATGGCAAAGTCATGGCCAGCGAGGGAGGCTCATTTGTTTAACTTTGGGAGTCTGTCTGGGCCTGAAACCAGCCCTTGCCTATGGAAAATTCTCAGAACAGAGGACCCTCCAGGCCTGCGACCAGAAGTGAGGGAGCCACAGACACCTCTCCCTGGGCTCTGGCTCCACACCCCCTTTTCTACTTGCCAGCTCAAGGAGCACACAAGAGACAGCGGTGTTTGGGCTTTTATTTTGTCGAATAATTGCTGAATGATTTTCTACATAGTTCCCTGGCTCCCCTATCCCACTTTCTTACTCAGCTGTTTTATAAGCTGAATTCTAATCTGGGTTTCTTCACAATGTCGCCTTTCACTAAAAGCTAATAAAACCCCGAACGGGAAATTCAGAAGTCGCAGCAATACCACATGACTGTAACTGGTTGTTGGTCAACTTGATTTGGTTTTCAAGCCTGTATACCATCTGGGGGCTTCAGTCCCCCACCTGACTTTGTAGCAGTAAAGGTCTTTGTCTTTCCTAGCACTGAACGTAAGTCCTGAACCTTCCTGAGGAGTCCTGCAGACTGCCCCACATGGCCTCGACAGCCCACTGCACACCTCTTCTCTGCCACCTCTACTTCCTCACGCAACGTTCTGAACAGAGGCAGCCAGCACTGCTCACCGAAGTAGTTGCCTCTATGAGGCCACGAGCAGACTCCCTTCTAGAACCCTGCTTTGCACCTGCCACCTGGCCAGGTGAGCCCAACCCTGGTCACCCCGCATAACCAGGAGGCTGCTCAGACTCTCCCTAGAGGAAACATTTTCAGTAACGAACAAAATCTCATGCAAATCTCTAGCACAAAAATCAGATTAATCCACAAGAAGAACAAAGGTGTTCTGTTGCATCCTGAAAGGCATGGTGACGGTTGAGAGTTGTCTTATATCAGCCACATCATCAATTTATTTTTGAATTTTGATTGCAAAGAACCAAAAAAAAAAAATCTTGATTTCCAAAGATAAGTGGTAGCAAATGCTAACAGGCTTTTAGTAGACTGCCTTTTCATCTTAGGATAGCCTTTAGTTAAATCAGTGTTTGTTGGTGTTTCTTTCATCACTGTCCCATAAGGAGCATTAGCAGACGTTTTGCCTATTTGTGAAGCCCCACTCCCGAAATTTTTTTTTTCTTGAGACAGAGTTTCACTCTTGTTGCCCAGGCTGGAATGCAATGGCACAATCTCTACTCACTGCAACCTCTGCCTCCCGGGTTCAAGTGATTCTCCTGTCTCAGCCTTCCAAGTAACTGAGATTATAGGAGCCCGCCACCACACCGGGCTAATTTTTGTATTTTTAGTAGAGACAGGGTTTCACCATGTTGGTCAGGCTGGCCTTGAACTCCTGACCTTAGGTTATCCACCTGCCTTCGCCTCCCAAAGTGCAGGGATTACAGGTGAGCCACTGTGCCAGGCACCAAAGTCTTAATACCATGGAGATACTGCCTATCTATACACAGAAGCCCAGTGAAAGGCATACACCATTGTCACAGCTAGATTTCCCCTCCTCAGGGGCAATATTGCCCCCATTGAGAATGTAGTAAAATAATCATACCAGAAACAACAATGGAAATATCTTATGTGGTAATTATTTGCCAGACACTGGTCTAAGCACTTTACCCAAATAGTATCTGCTCTTTTAAACCCTGTGATACCATCACAAGCCTCAGCTGAGGGTGCAGGGATTACAGGTGAGCCACTGTAAAATGAGACCTCATTTTCTTCATTTATCAGCTGAGGCACAGAGAGGTTGGACAGCTTGCCAAGGCCACACAGGAGGCACATGGCAGAGCTGGGAGTCATGCCCAGGCTCCACACCCTGGCCCACTAGACAACACTGCCTTCCCATACTACCAAACAACCACTTCCACAGATATCAACTCCTTAAATCACAAACATGAAAATCAGGCGAGATGCACCCGAAACTAGTAATAAGCATCAACCGCCCATCATGTGACAGTTCCACCAGGGAACAGACACATCACAGGTTAGCAGACTGGCTACTGGGCCAAGATGATGATACCTGAGCCAAACCGACCAGGGGCATGTGTGAGCATCTGGGTAACAGTATGAGAGGAGGCAGGGGTGTGCCTAAACGTTTAATAGAACGAGAGCTTGCCTACAAACTTCCTAACCAACACCACATTTACAAGAAATTCCAGCAAAGACAGAGAAAGGCAAGGGACTTCTGCACCCCACTAGGAGCCACCCTGGCTGTGCCAGTTCACACACCAGTGGTCTCTAGTACACTGAAATGTGGGCTATTTAATCAGGCATGCCTTATTTTTGCTTCTCATTTTTAAATGTTGAGAACAGAATATTTTTTTTTTAAATAATTCCAATGTTTGAGAATCACCTCTCCCCTATAGCGCTGGACCCATAGCAGAGAATCTGAAATCACCTGCAATGTTACAGGACTCTTGGATATGCTTAGAGTGCTGGTCACATAACCTGGGACAGCCACAGCTAGTGCAGGACATCCCACCCCTACCCCATCCCCTCCCCTCCACTCTTCTCTCTTTTCTTTCTTTAGAGACAGGGTCTCACTACGTTGCCCAGGCTGGTCTTGAACTTCTGGGCTCAATGGGATTATAGGCAGGAGCTACCACACCTGGCCTCTTTTTGTTTGTTTGAGATGGAGTTTCACTCTTGTTGCCCAGGCTGGAGTGCAATGGCATGATCTTGGCTTGCTGTAACCTATGCCTCCTGGGTTCAAGCAATTCTCCTGCCTCAGCCTCCTGAGTAGCTGGGATTACAGGCATGCGCTGCCAAGCCTGGCTAATTTTTGAATTTTTAGTAGAGATGGGGTTTCACCATGTTGGCCAGGATGGTCTCGGACTCCTGACCTCATGTCATCTGCCCACCTTGGACTCCAAAAGTGCTGGAATTACAGGCATGAACCACTGTGCCTGGCCAGGCCTCTGGTTTTTATTTTTTTAATTAAAATGTTTGTATCCTCTCTTCTCAGCCTCTCAAGTAGCTGGGACTACAGATATGCACCACCACACCTGGCTAATTAAAAAAATTTTTTTGTAGAGATGAGGTCTCGCCATGCCCAGTAGTTTTGCCTCCATTTCCAGAAAGTAACCCCAACTCTGAGCAAGAGCACATTCAGCTGGTCCAAGTCCCTCATGTGCACCTGAAAACAGGCCACTCTTCTGTCTGTTCTGACTCCTCATCACTCTCAGAGAAGGGCGTTCACTTGACTTCCCGCCTGTGCATGTGTTTGTTCTTGCTTTTCTTCCATTCACTAATCTCTTACTTATTGAGTGTCTACTATGTGCCAGCCACCAGAGAATCAAAACAATATTATTATGCACATAATATAATAGGTACATAATATATTATGATACTGTTTCAGTATCATAAAGGAAAAAGAAGAGGCCTCACTTAGGCTGGGGGCAGTGAGTGGAAACTGACCAAGTAAGAAATGAGGGGTAAGAGCAACCCAGGCAGAGAAAGCTTCGGGCCAGGCCTCGAGACTGTGGAGTAGGCTGGTGTGGCTGGAGAGTGCCGGGGGCTGAGGAACAGGCTTGCTCCTCCCCCCAATCCAGGTAGGCAGCAGCAGCCACTGCAGTTAGGGGAAGGGGTTGGGCAGTGGGAATGCCTCACTTACAGGGTGACCAAAGCAAGGCAGGAATGATTTCTCGGGCTTGGTTTCCCATTTAAATTCGAAATAACATCACCTACCCAAGAGGGAGGTGATTATTAAATGCACTATCCTCTAGAAGCCATGGTTGTTAACCTTGACTACACATTGGAATTGCCGGGAACCTTATAAAGTCTGGGCTGGGTGTGGTGGCTCGAACCCGTAATCTCAGCACTTTAGGAGGTCAAGGTGGGAGCATCACTTGATGTCAAAAGTTTAATATCAGTCTGGGCAACATAGTGAAACCCTGTCTCTTTAAAAAAAAAAAAAAAAAGTCCTGATGCCTGGGACCTACCCCACCAGGCCTGGCCTGGACACTCCAAATCATCAAAGCTCCCCAAGTAATTCCAATGTGCAGCTGGGCTGAGAACCACTGCAGAGCACCTGGCACAAGTAAATGCTAAAAAAAATACGTGCTGGGTACAGTGTCCTGTGCTTATAGTCAGTCCTAGCTACTCGGGATGTTGAGGCAGGAGGATCCCTTGAGCCCAGGAGTTCAAGTCCAGCCTAAGCCATACAGCAAAGCTTATCTTTAAAAGAAGAAGAAGAATGAGATCGCTCACGTGGGCACAAAAGGCTCCAATGAATAATAAACTATTCAGGGACATACTTGCCCCTGGCATCTGAACTCCTGTCCTGAGTTTAGGAATCCCTGCTTCTCTGTGAGCCCTGGCAGGATGCAGGGTTCACCTCCCACTCTGGAAGCTGAAAATGTCAGCAACATCAAAGCTCAGTGTCCTCACCATTCTGGCTTTGTGACTATTGTGGCCGCAGACCGGGCTGCTGCCTGGTCTCCACAGTTTGAGTTCATAGCCTTCCCAGAGAGACTGGGAACCACCCCAGGGTCCTTTAAAGAAATCCCTTTTCTGATCTCAATCAGTTGATATCTATTGCTCAAAACTAAGAATGCTACTGATAAAAATATTCAGAGTAGGACTCTTTTTATGGTTTTTAAGAAAGGAAATAGGGCTAGGCATGGTGGCTCATGCCTCTAATCCCAGCACTTTGAGAGGCTGAGGCAGGACCAGTCTGGGCAACATGGTGAGACCCCATCTCTACAAAAAATACAAAAATTGGCCAGCGTGGGGAGAGGGTGGTGGTGGTGGCATGCTCCTGTAGTCCCAGCTACTCAGGAGGCTGCAGTGAGAGGATCTCCTGAGCCTGGGAGCTGGAAGCTGTACTGAGCCATGATCCTACCACTGCAATGCAGCCTGGGCAACAAAGCAAGACCCTGTCTCAAAAAAAGAAAAGAAAGAAAGGAAAGCAAAAAAGCAAGCAAGCAAGAAAATCAGTCTTCATATGTTGACAGATAATGAGATTTATCTTTTTTTTTTTGAGATAGGATTTTCACACTCAGTCACCCAGGTTCAAGAGTAGTGACATAATCACAACTCACTGCAGGCTTGGCCTCTCAGGCTCAAGTGATCCTCCCATGTCAGCCTCCCCAAGTGTTGCAATTACAGCCATGAGCCACTGCGTCCTGCGCACACTAACATTTCTTGAGCACTGGCAATACCAGATGCTGGTTCTTGTCACCTACAACTCATTCAGTCTCCATGACAACCCCATCAGGTCTAGACTGTCATTATCCTGATTTTACAAATAGAAAATGGAGGCATAGAAAAAGGCAAGTAACTTGCTCAAGGTTACAAAGTTTGTAGGTAGTGGAGGTAGCTGGTCAACCCAGATGTCTCCCTCCAAAGCCCACAATCCTGGCCACCATACCACATGTAAACACTGTGAAAAAGGACTGCAGGGAGATGAACTGTCCACACCTGTTACCTCAAGGGTGGAACTAGTGGGTGGAGCTGAACAAGGCCTCTGATGTATTCCTTCTGTTTGCTTTGAATTTTTTGCAATAAGTACTATTCATGTATTCTTTTCTTTTTATATTTTTTTTAGAGATGGGGTGTCATCATGTTGGCCAGGCTGGTCTCAAACTCCTGACTTCAGGTGAATTATTTTCACACAAAGCAGCATTTTTGTGGTGATTAAACGTGAACCAGTGTGCCTGTGAACCAAAGGCTTGCAACAGAGACTCCACAGCAGCTGCTGCCACCACCCAAGAACTTGAGGGGGATTCCCCTCCGAATCTCATGCCAGGGGTTTCCTTTTGCTTGTCCTGTGAGAACCCACTCCTGGAGTGTTCACTGTGATGCGACACACATTGCTGGGTGCTGTAATCACACCAGCTATTTACCCTGGGCTCAAGGGCACCTGGGGGCTCAAAATTCTAGACTCAAGCTTGGCTGGCCTTAGTCGCAGGATTCCCATCATCCTCATAGATCATGCTTTGGGTCTCCCTGCCCATACACCCTGCCTAATTTTCCTACAATTTTCATTCTCCAAGGTCCAAATTCATGATATTTCTCCTGGCAGACTTGGTTTCTCCTCTTCCCTTAGCTCATTATCAGCCTGATTCTCCTTCCTCGGCCTCCCAAGTAGCTGGGATCACAGGCGTGCACCACCACGCCCGGCTACTTTTTGTATGTTTAGTAGAGATGGGGTTTTATAGACATTTTAGTAGAGATAGGGTTGGCCAGGCTGATCTTGAACCCTTAGCCTCTAGTGATCCGCCCACCTTGGCCTCCCAAAGTGCTAATACTACAGATGTGAACCACCACTCCTGAATTCTCTAATTCCAACTTTAGAGTCTGCCCATATCATTTCCTGAAGGTAATCCCTCCTATTTCGGTGGGAAAGTGCCCTGTTTGGGGGACTTTATTATTCAGTTTATTCTCCCTCTTCTCCTCTCTTCATATACATGTCTGCAGCCCTTCCCTCCCAGGGGGTCACCTTCCAGGATTCTGTCCCACCCCTCTCCATATACAGTCCCTCTCCCATCTTTTCACATTAACTCTCGCACCACCCCAGCCACAGGAGGGCTTTTGTTTTTAAACTTTTAGATATTAAAATAACTTCAGTCTTATAGAAAATTGCAAGAATAGTAAAATGAACTTCCATATACCCCTCACCTAAATACTCCAAATGTTAACATTTAATTACACTTACTTTAGGTTTCTCTCTATATATGCATTTCCCCCAAACCATTTGAGAGTATGATGCACACACAATGCCCCTTTTTGTCTAAATACTTCTGTGTGTATTTCCCAAAAAAGACATTCTCTTATATTACCAGTTTACCAAGTCAGAAAATTGCCATTTTTTTCTTGCTTTTCTACAGCATGAGAAAATTGCCATTTTATTTATTTTAATTTGTTTCTATTTTTTAAAGGCTAGTCAAGCAAAGCAGTGGGAATGGAGAAGGAATGAAGAACAGGAAATTACCCCTGGTGGAATACTATCACTCCACCCACCAACTTTGTTCAAATGTTGTCAGTTGTCCTGATAATGTCCTCTATTTAGTTACCTATTTATGTTCAAATACAGAGATGAGATCTCGCTTTGCTGCCTAGGCTGGTCTTGAACTCCCAAGGTCAAGCAATCCTCCCGCCTTGACCTCCCAAAGTGCCAGGATTACAGACAGGAGCCACTACACCCAGCCCTAATAATGTCCTTTAGAGCAAGAAAAAAGAAAGAAAAATGCATGATTAACATCCCACCCAGACTAAACATAATCTAATCTAAACTTGCCAGCTTTGAGACCCGCTTGAGACTTTGGCTCCTAAGCTGTGGAAAGAGCCCGAATAAGGAACTGTCACTGTCTACACAGATTGGACAAGTCACTTTCCCCTCTGCACGCTACTCTCCATCACTCACAAGGATGGAAGGACAGGGAAACTATGGGCATTTTAGCCTGAGTGCTCTACATAAATATCGGGGACAGCGAAGGTGGTCGGTCAATGGAGTCCCAACTATAAAAGCAACCTTTGGCTTCCCCCAGGTATCGATACAATTTATTCAATTGAAAAAAAATAAGAACTTAATTTTATTGAGTGATTACTCAATTAGATAAGTCAGACCGACCAGGAACAGTGGTTTATGCCTGTAATCCCAGTGCTTTATGAGGCTGAGGTAGGAGGATTGCTTGAAGCCATGAGTTAAAGACCAGCCCGGGCAACAAAAACTTTGTAGAGAAACAAAAATTTCTCTACAAAAAAATTTTTTAAATTAGCCAAGGATGATGATGCTTGCCTGTGGTACCAGCTACTTGGGAGGCTGAGGCAAGAGGATCCCTTGAGCCCGGAGTTCAAGGTTGCAATGAGCTGTGATCACACCACGGTACTTCAGCCTCGGGGACAGAGCTAGATGTTGTTTCTTAAAAAAAAAAAAAAAAAAAAAAAAGATTAGACTGGCTGGGCATGGTGGCTCATGCCTGTAATTTCAGTACTTTGGGAGGCCAAGGCAGGTGGAACACAAGGACAGGATTCAAGACCAGCCTAGCCAAGATGGTGAAACCCCATCTCTACTAAAAATACAAATAAATTAGCCAGGCATGGTGGTCAGTGCCTGTAATCCCAGATACTCAGGATCCTGCAGCAGAGAATTGCTTGAACTCAGGATGGGGAGGTTGCAGTGAGCTGAGATCACACCACTGCACTCTAGCCTGGGCAACAGAGTAAGACTCTGTCTCAAAAAGAAAAGAAAAAATAGTCAGAGCTCTACATGTTTGGCATGTATCGTCTTATTTAATATGTACTGTTTTCACTACTGGCCCCATTTTGCAGATGACTAGACTGAGTTTGGTGGGGGTGGCTGACTGATTTGCTCAAGGTCTTTCCAATGCTTAAATTCAAGATTAGAAATGAAGAGGATAGAAAACATGTAGTCACTTGCAAGATGACATATCTTTTTTAGGGTGAAATAGGGTAGAAGGAAGCAGAACTCTGAATGGAGACCAATGCCCCTCAGCTAACTGTGACTGCACCTGCCATCAGGCATAGGCTACACAGCTGGGACTCCCAGCTTCATGCAGCACAGAGTCCCCTTGGCAGAGGACAAATGGATTCTGGGACCCATAGTGAAAACGAAAGTGCACCAAGTTCCATGCTGCAAAAAAATTCTCTCGGTGACCTAGAGTTATATTTTTGTCTCCTCCCTATGAAAAGCTTTATCTTAGGGACCTGAATATGAAGTTTCTTCCCTTTGTAGGAAGTTGGTCACATCCAGTGAGGAAATCAACTTCTAAATGTACTAAACAGAATACTACAGAGCACACACTATGCAAATACTAACCCTGTGAGAGGTGCCACCCCATTTCTATTCCATTGCATAGCCCTGGGACCTGAGGCCAGGCAGGGTTTGCTGATCTGGCCTGGGCTGGCACCAGATTAGGGTCTGTGAGATGACACATAGCAGCTGTGTCTAACAGAAGAAGCTGGTGGGACCAAATGGTTCAAAACCAACATCATGTTAAGTGTTTCTACATCCCTCCCTTAGCCATGGGGCAAGCTAATTCCTTCCTTAGGAGGAAGGCCATGCGTTTTTCTGGTGGGGTTGTGATCACCTCCCCAGGATCTGTGACAAAATAGGAAAGCTTTTCCCTACCTGTCCTCAGCGTGGATACCGCCACTTGGCACTGGCAGCTTAGAAGGTGTTTCTATATTGTGTGTTGTATTTCTCCAACTAAATTATGAGGATCTTAAAGACTAGTAGAGGTATGTTGCCTTGTCTTCCTTCTTAACACTTAAAACTGAAGTAGAAATTATAAAGATAACTCAGTTCACTGCACCAGTCATTAATGCTGGCAGCAGCCCTCGCCTCAGTTGCTGAGAGCCAAGCCCCCATTTCAACTGAAGCTTTGCCACTCACCTTGGGAAGCCACTTAATGTTTCTGAGCCTCAAGTATTACGTCCATAAATGGGAACAATAACCTTTCCTACCTTAAAGTGCCTACAGCACTTATCACTCATACATGGGTGTATATAACAACTGAAACTTAAGTCAGTGAAGTATTATGTACAAAGCACTTAGTCCAGTAAGTTCCCAATTAATAGAAGATTCTACTATTTCTTTGGCTACTACTGTGGCTGCTGCTGCTGTGATCCTCAAACACAATGTTGTAAAACTGGGGAACACAAAGGCTTCTTGGCATCTTGGCCAGTGCTTTTCATTCCCCCATGTGCCTAGGTCAGTCATCAGGTGCCAGAGCTTCTGAGGGTGTTGGCTACCAAATGGTACAAGCTACAGAGTGTCCATGAAGTCCTTTCTCCTGTCTCCACATCTACCACCAACTGGTTCCAAGTCAGCACCAGGTCCTGCCCCTCCCTGCAAACCAGCCACACAAGGCTGGCCTCTGCAGAGGCCTATGATGCTCCTTACTTAGCCTCTCAAATTCCAAATGTGGATCCCTGGACATCAGCACCCTGTTCTATGGCAACTTCCCACCTTGAAAATGTCCTTTGTCCCTCCAGGATCTCAAAGTCTACTCTCCTTGACCTCAGAGGTGATCCCAGTCTTTTCAGTAGGTTGATCACACCCCAAGAGGCAGAGTATTCTGTGGCCTCTTCAAAGGACAGTAAAGTACATCAGTGTGCCTGAGGCTACATGAAAGGAGCAGCAATTTAGTTCACTTGTTCAACAAGGACTTACTGAGTGCCTTAGGTATGTGGGGCTGTAAAGATAAAGAAGACAAGGTCTCTACCCTTAAGCAGGGGTTCCAAGAGGTGTATACAAAGATAAAAGCTGAAGGTCAGGACCAAAGAGAAGCCCTAGTATCCCTGAACTTGCTCATTCCCTGCTTGCTGCAAGGTATTCCCACCCTCCCTTCCAGAGGCTCCAAGTGCACAGAATGAATGAACCCCAAGTGGCTGTCCAGTGTCATTCCTCTGGGCTAATTCCCGGGCCCTGGGCTCCTCCAAACAATTGGAGGCAGGCCGAGTGGGCGCATTCTCATGTGCGGGGCTCGAAGCACCCCTCTCAGCTGATTGTGTCCAGGCCGCCGGGGTCTCGGAGGCGCATGAATGCCCTTGAATGGGCCCTTTCAGCCTGATGGACAGGAGCTGAAAGCTGCACACACACAAAAGCCACTGGGCAGCCGGGAGGGCTCCAACCCTGGGGTTTGCCCACGGGAAGGGAGGCCATCCTTCCACAAAGAGCAGTGTGAAGACTCCTCTACTTTTCAATGGCATCCTCTGGCCGACAACTGTACAGCACCCCAACCCCCACCCTCATCCCCGATGGTGGCAACAGCAGGAGAGGATGGCACTACATGGAGAAACCTTAGAGGGCTAGAGGCAGAGATTAAAATCCAACAAATAAATAACAGATGCCCTTTTCTTTAAGAACAGGATGGGGATCTGAGCCAAAGGCGCTGAAGGGCGCCTCCATGTGCGCATCGTGTATATTTGTTAGCAGCATTCCTGACACCCACAGTGACTTTAAGGGTGCAGACTGACCTGAGATTGTTTAACATGTCATCATGAAAAATGATCTCGAAAGGACACGGCCAATATTTAAATCAGGAATGGAGAGTTCCAATTCTTGTGTCACTCACTTGGTATATTCCAGGAAAAAAAAAGTCCCCGAATTGACATTTGTATTTTTAAATAGGACCAGGAAAGGGAGAACCACCCACCTGGAATTCTTTAAATTGCTTCAGGGGGGAAGGGCAGGCTCCACCAGTTGGAGGAGCAGAGAAGTCTATTTACACTGTTGCACACAAATATTTTAAGTTCACAGTCAAGTGGCTACTTTAGAAGGGATGATTCTCTGCTTCTGAGATCACATTACTTTAGAAACAACCCCCCAAAAAAAGATAATTAAAGATAGTTCCTCCTCATAATGCAATACTATAATGAGCAATTAAAATTAAATTAGCTTGTCATAATAAAAAAGATGGATTATGTTCTTAAGCTTCCCAACCTGCAGTTAGTAATTGATGGGGAGAAGTCTGTGACCAAGGAGCAGTTTTACTAAGGAAATATAAAACATTCAGACCACTTTTGTGAGTGGACCAAGATACCACGGAGATGCATACCCTGGCATAATTATTGCTTTTGTTTACATTATTTTATTTTTAAAATAATGGAATGATTCAAACATATAAAAAAAGGATAGAGAAAAAACACAACAAATACCAATAAATCCATCATTCTAAAGTCACAAATGTGGACATTTCGTTATGTTTGCTTCAAGATCAGTTTTTTTTAAAAAGAAATAAAATGTTATGAAACCAGATGAAGCCTCCTTTTGCAGAGGCAACCGCATGTTTGTAGTTTGACAGGTTTGCCATTCTTAATAAGACATAAACAGAATGTAATCTCATTTTAACATTTTATTTCAAAATAATTATAGATTCATAGGAAGTTGAAAAAAAGAGTACAGGGAGGTTCCAAACATCCAGCCTAGCCTCCCCCGACGTTACCATCTCTCAAGGCTAGCTAGCACACTATCAAAACTAGGATATTGACACTGGCACAATCCACAGAACTTACTCAGATTTCACCAGTTTTACAAACACTAGGGTGTGTGTGTGTGTGTGTGTTTGTGTAGCTCTATGGCATTGTGCCACAGGTGTAGCTTTGTGTAACCACAATCAAAATACTAAACTGTACCATCACCACCAGATTCTCTCATGCTACCCTTTTTGAGCAACACCTCTTTCCCTTACCCCCCCATCCCTAGCCCCTGGCAACCACTAATCTGTTCCCTCTTGCTATAATTTTGTAATTTCAAGAATGTTACATAAATGGCAAGTGTAGTATATAACTTTTGGAGACTGGCTTTTTTGTTCAGCATAATTTCCTTGAGGCTCCCCTATATTGTTGCATGTGATCAGTAATTTGTTGCTTTTTATTGCTGTATTCCATGGTATAAATATACCACAGTTTGGTCAACCACACACTATTGAAGAACATCTGGATAATTTCCAAATGGGGCTATTTTAAATGAAGGTGCTATGAAGATTCACATGTATAAGTTTTTTCGTGAACATAAGAGAAAGGCCCTAGAAGAGCCAAAACTATTTTGAAAAAGAATAAAGGAATCTCTCTTCCCAGTGTTAAGGCTTATTATAGCTCCAATAATTGTGACAGCACAGTCTTGGTAGAGGGCTGGACATGCAGATCAATGGAACATAATAGAGAACACAAACTGCCCACATGCTTTTTTACAAAGGTGTAAAAACAATTAATCGTAGAGGGTAGCCCTTTCAACGAAGTGTGCTACAACAAGCGGACATCCACAGGGGAGGAGGAAAAAAAAAAATTCAACCTAAACCTAAACCTTATGAAAAGTAACTCAAAATGGATCTTAAATGTAAGACTTAAGACTTAAATGTAAAACACAAAACTATAAAACTCTTAGCAAGAAACATAGGACACATGACAACATCTGAGTTCTATAATTCTGGGTACACCAGGAAGAGCCTCTTTCCTTAACAACTCCCCATCCAGTCTGTCTCAGATGACTGAAATTCTACTATTAGACAGTCATACCTTTGGCCTAAGGGCTCATCCAAAAAATTCTTTTGAGAGATAAGAAATGAGAGCTTTGAACCTTGGGGTGAATCAGAGTATCAAGTCCCCTTTAGCTGACAGCTGAGAGGAGGCTCTGAAAGGAAGTGAAATGAAAAGGGCACTAAGCACTTGGAGAATGAATGAGAATGGAAAGGGTAAGAGGAAAAAGATGACATTCTGACAAGTTCCACCTACTTAACAACACTAGGGTCAGTTCCTCCGAAATGTGTATCTGGTTCTGCATCGCAGTAGGGGCTGGGGGCAGGGGGTGCAGAATGTTCACCAAACTACAGTCAGCCAACATGTGCAGACATTAATACACAGTAGCCACCAACTTACAGGCAAAGAAAAGGAGTGTATACATGTCAAAGGGTGGAGGTTCGTTGTTGACCTTTCCTAATCAGTATGGTACAAATCTAGCTGAGAACAAAGAATTTATATTCCAAACAGGATAAAAATATGAAGAGTGTCTTTAGTACCTACCTAGTATTTTCCTTCCTCTGTTTCTGACTTCTTTTACATAGATGTTTTGTGGAACTATTCAAGCAAATGCCTTCTTTGGGACTCCTTCTAACTCTGTGTGCAGCATGGTTGAAGAATGGGATATTCCTGTTACAGATACATGGGACACATCACCAACTTCCAACGAATCAAATCCAATTGAATGCCTTTAACCCTAAAACTTTCTAGAAACAAATTTATCATCTTTGCTAAATTAGAAGACACAATGGGAGCCATATGGTAGTGGTGATCATATTTCCCAAATCATAAATTTATGGCTAAAACCCAAGGAATGCTCGTCATGGAAACAACAGGAGTGAAAAATCTAAATCCAAGCAGGGTGGACCCATGTGCTCTATGGCTACCATGGCCTGCCTGTCCTATCCAAGTGGGACGTATTCAGAGGAAGGGCTGACTCTGGATGGAGCCCCCTCATGGCAAGGAGGGGCCACTGCAGCTCAGAGAACCTTCAGCTTTTCCATGTCACATTAAACGGACCTTAAAAAAAAAAAAAAAAAAAAAAAAAATCCCGGCTGGGCACGGTGGCTCATGCCTGTAATCCTAGCACTTTGGAAGGCCGAGACGGGCGGATCACGAGGTCAAGAGATCGAGACCATCCTGGCCAACATAGTGAAACCCCGTCCCTACTGAAAATACAAAAAAAATTAGCTGGGCGTGGTGGCACACGCCTGTAGTCCCAGCTACAAGGGAGGCTGAGGCAGGTGAATTGCTTGAACGCGGGAGGTGGAGGTTGCAGTGAGCCCAGACTGCGCCACTGGACTCCAGCCTGGAGCCTGTCGACAGATCGAAGACTGTCTAAAAAAAAAAAAATCCCATATATTGTCTCCTGACTGGGAGGTAAACTCACATTTCCTGGCAGGATGCTCCAAGGATATAAGCCTCAAGTTGAATGAGGCAGCAGCACATACAGAATAGGAGTCTGACCACCTTCCTCTCCCAGCTCATCACAAAAACCCACAACAGGCATGAGCTGCCCGCTTCCTAAGACATCCTAACCCCAAACCAGGGGCTGCCAAAACCTCAGCAGAGTGTGGTGCGTCAGGCTGAGATACATTCTCTCTCTCCAGTGCAGACTCCCTAGAAAACCCACAAGCAGAGATAGACAGGACAACCCTCTCAGGAGTGGGCCACATAAACAAACGAGCTTCCATGAGGAGCTCTGGCTGCCCTGTGGTTAACTCCTGCTAGACTGGCTCCACCTGTGTGGCCCCAGGCAGCTCACTTAACCTCTCTCTTCTCTATGCCTCCCATTTCCTTTTCTGTAAGATCTTGTGACACTGCTGAGTATGGTGGCACTTGCCTGTAGTCCCAGCTAATGGGGAGGCTGAGGCAGGAGGATTGCTTTAGCCTAGGAGTTTGAGACTGCAGTGAGCTCTGATCACACCACTGTATTCCAGCCTGGGTGTCAGAGCAAGACACCATATCTTAAAAAAAAAAAAAAAAAAAAGCTGTGATGCAGATTCATGAGTTCAAATGCTGGCCTGGCACAGAGCACACCCTCAATAGAGGCTGGTTCTGTCACTTATCATTACTACAGCACGCTCTCCTGAAGCTAATGTCTCAGGCATCTCTAAGTCCTTGCCCAGGTAGTCACTTTCCTAAGAAACATGAAATTCTTCATCTGGGGCTATAAAAGCTCTCGATGGTGGAAGGGAACAAACTCTAGATGTGGAGCCAGAGAACTGAGACACAGGCAGAACCTGTCACTGAACTTTGGTGCAACACCCTGGGCCAGGCCCTTGACTCTCTGAGCTTGTTTCAATCAGAAACAAAACAGATCAGCTGCTAAGAGTCTTTGCCTCGTAAGGGTGTTGTGAGGATCAGAAGGGATCACTCATATGACATCCCAGCTCGCCTGGCCAAACTGAATAGCCAAGACCCAGCCCAGGTAGAAGGCAGGGAAGCATGGCCATCAAAGTTTCCCCAGCCTTGTCCTGCCCTATCCCAAATGCAGGGAGCATCAGGGCCACCGTCTCCATCTAAGCACAGCAGCATCTCCTGGGAGAGGGTCCAAGTGCTGCAGCCTTGTCCTTACACACCGTGAAGATGGGCCAAGAAAGGGGTAGCTGATGAGATCATCTTCGGCAGGGCTCTCCAGGTGAGGAACCCGGCCTCCAACCTGCATGGTCCAAGAGCTGGGGCTGCAAAGAGACTTCTTCATAATCACCATCATCATCTAGAAGCCAGAACCACCAGGACTACAGACCTATTTCCTAAAGCTGGCTCTTAAATTTGCCCCTTGTCCCCTCATTCTCGTCCAATATCCAATCTGAACACTAACAACCAAACTTCTGAAACTGCGTCTGGGTTACCTTCCCCACTGAAGATCCCACAATCTTCAGGTGGACTCCATTTTCCAGAACCCTGCTTCTGCCCTGCCAGTCCCAGCTCCGATACCACGCCTGGTCCCGCCCTTCTTCCCCACCTCGCTGCCCATCTGCTGACTGGAGCATCCTCCTCCTCCTGTTCACCCAAATCCTACCTAGCCTTTAGAGCTTGGCTAAAGGCTCGCTCCATGGAAAATGCCCTTCCAGATTTCTAACTCACATGGACACTTCCGTTTTCTTCCCAACGTCATTTCCTTAACATGAAATCTGCCAAACTCTGTGTAAACAGTTCTGGTACCTACATACCCCAAGTCAAAAATCAATCTCACTCCTTTGAAGAGAGGAGAACTTAGACCTAGCTCTCCTTGGAATGACACTTTGTATCACCTCTCTTCCCACAGCCACAGCCTAACTCTACAAAGATTTCCATGGCTGAAATCTTTGACTGAAAGCCCCTTGACTTTCCCTCTTCTCCAGGTGGAGGCCTCCCAGACCCTCACTATCATCTGTTTGTCTAAGTCCTGGTGAAACTGCAGCTCCTACAGCTAAGCCTGAAGCTCCAGAAGTGGGTTGAGCAGTACGCAGTTGCTCATTCTGTACCTTGAACTGGGCTTGTAATGCGACCTCTGCCCCATACACTTGCAGTCTGCACTAAGTCCTGGCTTATTTTATTTGGTTGCTTTTGCTTCTCCAAAGAGCCTGGAGTCATGTTCTCTTACCCTCCAGAATGCTGGGCACAGGCATAAACCTGCTGACTCACCATATGATTTTCCCCAAAATCAGGGCTAAACTATATATGACATGCTTATTCATCATGGCTAAGATTCTGAATAAAAAACACCTACTGCCTTATGCAAGCCAGGAGGGTTATGGGCTCTGAGAGACACCAGGCAACAAAGACACCAAGAAAGACCTGTTGAAAACATGGAAACGTCAGAAGCAAAGCCACCAGGCCCAACAGTGATCTGACTACTGTTTGAAGCATTCTTCCCTAGGCCTAAGATATAAAGCTTGGACTGGGGACACCAGACCATCTGTCCTACGATCCCAAGCCCTAGGCGACTCCTCTTGGTGCTTGCACAATAGGACAAGTTATACATTCAATAATGACCTCCATTCATATCTGCCTTCTTGAAAGGCATTTATGCCTACGAGTCAATGACACTCTTGGTTGACTTGCCCATTCATTTGAAACGCATTCTGATATCTAGTATTTCAGATAGAAACCAGGTTTAACCTGGCTCTGTGCTGCCCCCACTGTGGCATAGACAATACCATTTTATTTTCTTCCTGGGCACACAAGAGGACTTCATTTCTCAGGCTCCCTTGGAGTGAAGTGGGGCCATTGTGTCTGACTGCTGCTCTCTCTCACTACTTGAAGCAGAAGCACTAGTGGGGAACCACGAAGCCCCAGAGCAGGGATTCTCCATGTGCTCCCTGGACCAGCAGCATCGGCATCCTCCAGGAACTTTTTGGCAATGCAGATTCTCAGGCCCTTTCCTCTGGAAGTGGGGCCCAGCAGTGTATTTTCACAAGTCCTTAGGTGATTCTGACACTCCAAGTGGGAGCCACTCAGGAAGACAGCAGAGTTCTTATATAGGAAGATCTGGGTTCCTGAATGAAGGGACAGTGCTGATGCAAACTTCCATTGGACCGTGAGAGGGGAGAGAAATCAACTTGTATTGTGCTAAGCCATTTGGGGTGTTATTTTGAAAGTGGTTATTCTGTCCCTACTAAAGCAGAAATCATCACTGGCTTCAAGTCCAGTCTACTCAGAGGGCCATTTCCTACCTGGCACAAGCTCTCTGGAGTGCAGAGAACCAGGGTTATCTTATCCTGCCTGCAACAGCCTGACCGGGTACCTCTCTACCCAATTCATTCATTCCTTCACAGTCTGGCTGGTATGCTAACAATGGATGAAGAGGAAGTCACAGAGGGCCAGGATCAGATAGCAGCTGCTGGCGTTAACACATTCCTTCTACCCACAGCTCCCTGGCACCCCAAGCTAGCACCCACCTGCTTCTCAGTTAAGGATGTCTGAAGCCTGCATCTGGCCTTAACTCACAGAGAGTGAGTATCAGGGACTCTGTGTCTGTAGGTCCTGTAGGCCAGCAGCTGTGGCTGCAGAACAGACCACGTCCCAGATGGAAAGGCTTGGATGTCCATCTCCCATATGATGAGCAAGCTGTTTTGAGGGCCTCATCTCTCCCCGCCATCTTTGCTTTTCCTCTCCAACCAAAATCCCCCTTAACTCCTTCAGGCACCCCATCCATCCTGCCTTCTCCCCATGTCCCCCAGCTGCTCCCTTTTCCCCTGTCCTTTGGCAGGATCTTAGACTCCCAGTGTGGCCTCAGATACCACAGAGCCCGCCCCATAAGGTTTCTCAGTTTTACACCAAGTTCTGCATCTCCCTCCTTACTGAAATATGGATCTGTGGTGGGGGCTGTATTCAGCATGCCTTGTACATACCCCTGGACTTGGCACCAGACACAAGACACTTGTTAAATTGACACCCACTCAATGCTTGCTTACTGATCAGTGAGTGAGGTGCCTCAAAAAAGGGCAATACCAGATGAGCGCCCTGGACACCCTCCCTGAGGATACTACACAGGCGCAAAGGAACCAGTGGACTCAGATTTAAGATGCAGACACATAGACCAGTCACCTCAGCGGAGAACACAGTTGGGCCCCAGATCTTCTCCTCCAAGCAGAATTCCTCTCCCTCTCCTCCAGCCAGCTTCCGGCTCCCCCAGGATCATTCAACTACAAAAAGGAATGCTTCCCCTTGGCTCTGGGAGCTGCCTGGGGCTCCCCTTGTGTGCTAAACTCTCCCTCTTTCCCGGGCCACCTCACATTTACACACAGTTCTTTTTCTGCTCCAGGCTATGTGTTCCCTTTGGCTGCTGCCCCAGCCAGACGGCAGGCGGGCCCAGGCCCAGCACAGAGGCACATCCGCACCTCTGGGAGCCTCCCACACCTCCTACCTTCCAAAGCTGGGCCTTTCCCTGGAGCAGTCATGGAGGTGGAGGTTTACTCACCTACATCTAGTGTTTGGCCATATGCCAAGTTAGACAAGGAATACATTCCCTCCATGCCCCTCACATGCACACGCTGGCCACTCTTGTTAGGCTGGTCCATCTGTGTACCACTTCTTCCAGCCCTCTCTCAGGGGCTCCCCGCTCTCTGCATATCTTTCTTTTATAACGCTCTGCCCTAATTCCCCAAAGAAGCCCTGAGTCAGGAGGGGCCACAGGGCAGCTGGCCTCTGAGGTCTATGAAACCTGAACCCAAGAGCCTCCCCCTTTTCTCCTTCCCTCAGGAGCTGCAGAGGAGAAGCAGTTGACTGCTCCAGTCAGCAGAGCTGCTCTGGATGCCAGGGGAAGGCCACCGTCTGTTAGGGGCCCGTCGCGCAAGGCTGGGGCTGGGAATCGTGTGCTTGAGACCTGCGAGGGAGGAAGCCATCTAACTACTTGCTGTCTGCTGGCTGTGAGATGCTCGGCAGCTCCTGCAACCTCCTCAGCTTCCTCACCTACAAATGGGGCTAGTGATAGGTCCTAACCTACGTCCTGGGGCTGCTACAGATGACATGAGCGAATACAAACACTTGGAATGGGCTCCTGGTGCATAGGAAACACTCCAGGGTCAGTTGTAACTCTTATCATGGTTGTTATTTCCTCAGTCCTCACTTTAGGAGGTCACTAGCCTGGGAACAACGTGAAAGGCAAGGAGCAGAGACCACTGTGACCAGGTGGTAGGGAAGATTCCACGGAGGTCTGTAATGTGGATAACCAAGAAGATTCACCAGGATGGGAACTTAGAACAAGAAATGTGTGTGGGGTTGGAAGGCACATTTGGGGGTAGGATAATGAGTGGGGTGTGGCCGACGTGAGGCAGCAGTGGCTGAGGGTCAGGCAGGTAGACACACCCTCCAGGTAGCTGGGCTCACACACGTCACCAAAAAGAGCACTTGGGAGCATGGTAGCTCACATCTGTCATCCCAACATTTTGGGAGGCCAGGAGCTCAAGACCAGCCTGGGTAACATACAACATAACAAGACTCTGCCTTTACAAAACAAAACAAAACAAAACAAAAAAAACCGACTTTGCCGATCAGAAGTCTAGAAATTCAACACTAGATTCTCAGCCCCACATCTCCCTCCCCATCTCTCAAAGGGGATCTTTTTGGCTCTCTCCCCAGCTGGTGCCTCCTGCCCCTTTCTCCATCAGTTTTTGGAGCTGTTCCCAGGATCCGGCTGAGCCATGTCTGGGCAGTGACACCCTACTCAGGAGGGCAAGATGCCCCCAACATGTGAAGCCATTAACAATTATTAAAAATTAACTGGAGAGATCTTCTACAGATAGAGAGAGGCACCCAGAAAAAAAGTGTTTAAAGAACAGAGCTTTAAGTCTTTTTTTTTTTTTTTATTCAACAACTAACAATAGTGATGACTCAAGAGAAAGGATATATTTCTTTCAAAAAAGGGTAAGAAATCTTTTTTTATGTACTTGCCATGGAAAATGCTTAGCTTGTCAAATTCCTTGTGCTAAAAGGAGCTAAACCAACACTACAGCAGGGCCCTCCCCGTACCAGCCCACTCAGCCCTGTTCTAATCCTAATCCCTGCATAGCAGCAGGTAATGGAGGGTTTCAGCCTCAGGGGCACAGGATGTGAGCAGAGCAAGGGAGGCGCAGTTCAGCTCCAGGATTTAGCCAGAACTCCTTGACTGAAACTCTTTTAGATGGCTCTCTGCCACACGTAGTGGGTGATGTTAGGTTTTGGAGGGTGAAGACGGGAACAAAGGCCCAAATCTGAGAGATGACCTAGAAGAGAGGTTCTCAGAGTCCCATCTGGGACCAGCAGCAGCTGCATCACCTGAGAACTTAGAAATACAAATTATCAGGGCCCCACCCCAGACTGCCGAATCAAACACTCTGGGAGTGGAGCCCAGCTTGTGTGTAACAGGCCCTCCAGGTGATCCGGGTGCATTTCAGAACCATTCCTCCAGGACTCAGGTTGTGTTTCACTGCAAGGGAAACAAGAAACTGTTCTGTGCCCGGCTAGTAGGAAACAAACCACAGGTGTTCCCAATTTCATTCCCTAGGTCAGTATCATTGAGTTCAGGGTGAGTGGCTCTATTGATTTTAACATGACAATAAAGGCAACTAGTCTCTTTTTGCTGTTAAGAAGCAAAAGATGACAATGCCTGCAGAAGCCAGTGGCTCTGGAGGGAAAGGAGCTCAGAGGTGGAGAGAAGCATCAGCTCGTCTTCCAGGAGCCCTCCCTTCTCGGCCCCAGGCCCTGATGGGCAGGTGGTTACTTTCTGTCCTCTCAGTTTAACCAGCCCCTTTCTTCCATCCATCCTCTTGACCTATCTCCCCAAACTCCACTTCCCCTTAAAAAAGGCTATAGACTGGCCGGGTGTGGTGGCTCACGCCTGTAATCCAAGCACTTTGGAGGCCAAGGCAGGCGGGTCACCTGAGGTCGGGAGTTCAAGACCAGCCTGACCAACATGGTGAAACCCCATCTTAAAAAACAAAACAAAACAAAAAAGAGAAGAAAAAGCCTATAGACAGGAGATCTGATCACAGTGGGGTTTGCTGAGGCTCCAAAGTGACCCCCACCTTGAGACACCTAAGACAAGAGTGTCTAAAAACACAGCCCTGCCTGTCTTGTCTCTGTGGTTCTCAAAGCTAGGACAGGATGGGTGGCAACCACGGCTAAGCCAGGGCTTCAGTGAGGCTGCACCAACCTCAGATTCTAGTGACTCCACCAGGCCTTAGAAAGGTCAGTTAACACTGGCAGGTCTCAATTTCCCTGTCTATAAAATGGACAAATAACCACCTAGTAAGTGCTCATTAAATATTAGCACTCCTGGGCTGGAGACAGTGAGCCCTCTAGGCGGGAGTGTGAAAGGGCCTAGATGCTGGGATTCCAGCCCTGCTGAGCTCCACACAGCTGCCCCCTTCCCACCCCTGCCACCCTGCCGTTTCCCCAGCTCCTTCTGGAGCCTTGAGTGCACAGGAGAAGTTTAGTAAATAGAGTGAACTGAGGGGACATAGATGGAAGAAAAGAGATAAATGAACCATGTATGACTCAGGCAAAGACTGAATCAATCAGTGTTGGTATTTGAGGGGGAAGGAAATGGCTAAACAAAACAAACTGTGTTTACCACGAGGAAAGGAAGCCCAAACAGCAACCCGCTAATGGCAGGTGAAAACAGGAAATTCTGAAAAGTGTGTGAGAAGGGCACTGTATTTTTTTCTTCTAAATAATTAAAATGGTTCAAAAACGTATTCCTCTCCCCTCTAAAGAGCTCACTGTCCAATGCATGGAGACGACCCTCATATGGCCCTACCTCACACTGTTTTGTTCCTCACCTGGCAAAGGCCCTGCTTTTTCTCAGGGGTCAGGGGCCCTGCTCCTGTCTTCACTGATTTGCTTGCTCTCTGTCAGTATCACTGGTTAACAAGTGACTCTATATCCATTCCATAGAATGGTGTGCAGCCATCCCAATGCTTACTGCAGCTACACGATGTCTGTGTTCTGTCATCTTCACCTTATAATGCCTAGAACTTTGAGGGAAATCATTATACGGTGAAATGAAGAAACCACCAAAACTGTGTATGTTCTGATTATAACTATATAAAATATGAATTCATCAGAATAAAGACAAAGGAAAGACTCAAATGAAAACGGGTTTGTTAGGCGGTAGGATTATAATTGTCTTTCCCCTTTTTTCATTATTTATTTATTTATTTTAGAGGCAGGGTCTTGCTCTGTTGCCCAAGCTGGAGTACAGTCGCACGATCATGGCTCACCGCAGCCTCAAACTCCTGGGCTCAAGCAATCCTACTACCTTAGCCTCCTGAGCAGCTGGAACTGCTATGGTAGCATGTGCCACCACATCTGACTAGTTTTTTATTATTTTTTGTAGTGATGGGGTTTTGTTTTCTTGCCCAGGCCAGTTTCAAACTCCTGGGCTCAAGTGATCCTTCTATGTTGGCCTCCCAAAGTGCTGAGAATACCAGCATGAGCCACCACTCCAGGTCTCTTTTTTATATAATGTGGCGGATGTTGACTTTATACTTAAAAATTTTTAAAAATATATGGCGAATATATAAGGTGTTTGTGCCCCACCCTCCTGCCACAAAATTTGTATATTGAAATCCAATACCCAATGTGATGGTATTTGGAGGTGGGGCCTTTGGAAGGTTATTAGGTCATGAGGGTGGAGCCCTGATGAATAGGATTAGTGCCCTTATAAGAAGAGGTTATAAGGAGAGGCCAGAGAGCTGGCTTGCTGTCTTTCTACTGTATGAGGAGAGCAAGAAGTCAGTAATCTGCAACCTGAAAGAGGGCCCTCACCAAAACCCGACCGTGCCAGCACCCTGATCTCACCCTCTATCCTCCCAAACTGTGAGAATAAATGTCTGCAGTTTATAGTCTACCCACCCTCTGGCACTTTGTTTATTTGTTTTTGTTGTTGTTTTTGAGACGGAGTCTTGCTCTGTCGTCCAGGCTGGAGTACAATGGCACAATCTCAGCTCACTGAAACCTTGGACTCCTGGGTTCAAGCAATTCTCCTGCCTCAGCCTCCTGAGTAGCTTGGATTACAGGCACACACCACCACGTCCGGCTAATTTTTGAATTTTTAGTAGAGATAGCGTTTTACCATGTTGGCCAGGCTGGTCTTGAATTACTGACCTCAAGTAATCTGCCTACCTCAGCCTCCCAAAGTGCTGAGATTACAGGATGAGCCACCGCACCCAGCCGGCACTTTGTTACAGTGGCCAGAACGGACTATGAATGTCAGGCGTCAAAAATCCACTGATTTTCCCATGGACTATACAACTTTCAGAAAAGCATTATTTTTCCAGGATGATGAGGGATGAGAAGGTCATAGCCCATGGGAGAACTACTTACCCAGAGACACCAAAGCCTTTGGAGCCAGGGACACAAAAGAGGATGTGAACATGCCATGGGGACTCCAGACAGTGGAATGGAGGAGAAAACAACAGCTAAATATACAGGAGAAATTTCCTACAAGTGGAGCCATCTAACAACAGAATTGCCACGGCCCAGTCTCCTGACCATGAAGATGTATGGGGAGAGGGTATTAAATAATCCTCGACCTGCAGACACTGGTGAGCTCAGGTGCTTCCAGATCTCATTTCATACCCCAGCAGGCTGCAGTGTAAACATGTGGTCAGTCAGCGTGGGATTAAAGCCTCAAACTCAGATGTCCCAGGGCCTGGACTGCTGTAGCATGAGAGCTACACCAGGGCTTCCAACCGGTGCTTTTTTGCATGGCCTGGGTTGGCAGCCTCCAGCCTGTTGGCTCACCCCAATATGCCCTACAAATATTATCATTTTCTGCCCTTGCCATGAGGCAGGAAGGTGGGGAGCACCTCTCATCACAGCAAAGAGGAGGAGATGGCTTCCTACAAAAGCTAGTAAATATTTCATCAAAAGGAAGTCTGTCTTCACAGGAATTGTCCCAGCTAGACTTCCAATCCCTAACTCTGATTTTAAGAGATCCACCTGATCAAATGAATCTTCAGGAACAACAGCCAAAAACAAAGAGTGACCTAAACATGGCTGGTGACAGAGAGGGAGGGAGGAGAGCCAGGAACCGCAGAAGCCCAGCACTGAGAGAGTCGAAAGTATTGGTCACGCTTCCATATCCTGAGTCATGTTACAGCCAACTTTTGTTTACCAGACCTACAGTCTCTCTTCCTGCCATTCCCAGCTTCCTATTTTAAAGTTCTTTTTTTCTTCGTTGACTACTATCTCTACAGACAATGAATACAGATAACAGAGAGGCAGTGAAAAAACTCAACTGAGTTATCTGCTACTGGGGATTACCTGATCCATGGGGATATCACCAGTTGACAAGAGGACAAAGAATAATAAAAAAAAAAGAATAGGGTGTACCCTCATTGTTGTCAGATTTGCCTATCTCAAGTCGCACCTGCCCCCCTCCGTCCAGGCTACCTATGCTCATGCCTGTGACAAGGAGGGAGGGGAAGTATTTGCCCACTGCACCCCCCCCCGCCCGCCCCGTGGCTCCCTACTGCAAGGACGTTATCATAGGTCTCACTGGATGGTGGTCGGGCACCTGCTACTATCCTGTGGAATTTCCACAGATGAGCACGCTCAGAAAGGAAATCTGTGGTTCAAATTTTTTCAAAATTCGGGTAATTTTTCAGCTAGTTCAGCCATCCATATGCTTTCAGGAAATAACAATTGTGGGGGCAGGGGTGGTAAAGCAGGCTTCAAATTGATTTAAACCTGATCCCCTGTCCAAAGAGCATTGTACAACTGAGCAGGTGCCTCCATTTACACTTCCACCCTCTCCAGTTACACGGCAAAGGGCTCAAAACTCCCAGACACTGAGCCAGCCAGCATTCAGAGAGCCCACTGTGAGCTGCACCGGGCGGGCCAGGGACAAGGACGTCACATGGCACTGCCTGTACCATGTTACAGTTAAGGTTTGGTTGAGGCCATATGGTGACTCAATGATATCAAAGACACAAAATCACACACATAAACAAAAAAACATACACTTAAACATAGTAACACCTTGAGACAGTCATGTCCAAAAAGATCCAAGGAGTTGGTCTAATATGAGGCCTGGAGGAGGAAAGGTAGAGTCGGGCAGAGACCTGCAGCGACCTGAGGATACAAGCGCAGAGGCTGGATGCCCCAGCAGGGCCCAAGTGTGAGAAAGTTGGAGGCCCTGGGCATAGACTGTGAAGAAAGCAGTTGGGCAGGAGTGAAAACTGAAAAGAGATGATGGTTGTTGGGTGGATTCGGGGGGATGCTATCCATGATGAGGCTCTCAGGTGCTGGGGGCCAATGACTCACCGGTCAAAATACGGGAACAATGACAATCTTACACATTGCACACCAGCACAGAACAGCCACAGAAATGGGGGAAGATCCATTTTTGGGGTTGACAGTGACCAGCTAGATGAGATGCATGTAGCACTGCTGAGCCTCATACCCACCTGCCAGGTGGGAAACATCACCCCTTATTTTGGAAGTGAGGAAACCCCATTAGCCTTGAGCCTTGCATCACACTTCCCAACGACTCAGTGGTAGCCGCAAAGTAGAGTGAACCCAAATGATAAATGGATAAGGAAAATGTGGTATATCCATACAATGCAGGATGGTATTTGGCAACTAAAAGGGAGAAAGTGCTGACACACACCATGACACAGAGGAACCTTGAAAACACTAGGCTACGGCTGGGTGTGGTGGCTCACGCCTGTAATCCTAGCACTTTGGGAGGCCAAGGTGGGCAGATCACCTGAGGTCAGGAGTTTGAGACCAGCCTGGCCAAGATGGTGAAATCCCATCTCAAAATTAAAAAAATAAATTAAGTTAAAAAAACACTAGGCTAAGTGAAAGGCACCAGTCACAAAGACCACATACTGTACGATTCCATTTGTGTGACCAGTCCAGAACACAGAAAAAGAAGGTCAGTGGCTGCCAGAGGTTGGGGGAGAGGAAAACAAAGTGACCGCTAATGCAGTGATGAAGGTACCCTAAATTTAGATAGTGGTGATGGTTGCACAATCCTGTGGATATACTGAAAACTGCTGAATAGCACCCTTTATAAGAATGAATTCTATGGTATGCAAATCTCAGTAAAGTTGTTGTTTAAAAACTGGCTTAAACCAGGCACTGTGGTATGCACCTATAGTACCAACTACTCAGGAGGCTGAGGCCAGAGGACCCCTTGAGTTTAGTAGAGTTCGCGATCCCTGTCTCTTGAAAAACAGAAACTGACATAAATGTATTTGCAATTCTCCTGCCTTCATATATAGGATATGTGTGATTCCATTTAATCTTTATTACTATTTCAATCAATAGGTACCCTGTGCTATAATCAAAATAATGTGCCCCTCCTCACCCCAGAGTGTGTCTATATATCCCCCCCCCCATGGTGCCCTTTTTGCTTTTTCACCTCCTGTGTGTCTCCAGTGCTCCCTGTCAGGCTGTGGGCCAACACTTACCTGCTGTTTGGGGGCCCCCGCCCCCTACCATACCCACTCCCCTGCTCCTCCACATCCCTGCGATTCAACTGTGTAAGGGCAGGTCTGTGCTTGTGTCAATGCTCAGAATGGATAGTTTCAGTCAGTCACCTGGTGAGGCCCCTCTGCTGAGACAGAGCAGAGCAAGGTGGGGAGAAGACAAGATTGTTATCTTCATTTTCCTTTTGAAATAAAGATTTCTTTGGCAAGTTTAACTTTTCTCAGGAAATAAGGTTTGTGCTGGCAAAGGAGGCAAATTTCGATCTTTTAAAATACTGCTGCCACTCATTTTTTCATTCTTTTAAAAACATTCATTGGGTACCTCCAGTGTGCTGGCACTGGCCGGGTGCTGGGGTGGTATAGTGAACAAGGCCTTGTGGCACTGCAGTGGTAGTGAGTGGAGACGGGCAATGACCAACGATGGCAGGAGTGCTCTGGAATGAAATAAATCTGAGGGAGGGGCGATGAGGGCTGGGGGTGGGGCAGATGCTGCCATTGTAAATAGGGTGGTCAGGGGAGGATTAACGGAGGAGGTGACAGTTAAACTCAAGGAGGGAACAAGATTGCAGTTCTGGGAAAGAATGAAGAATGTTCTAGGTGGCCGGGCACGGTAGCTCAGACCTGTAATCCAGCACTTTGGGAGGCCGAGGTGGGTGGATCACCTGAGGTCAGGAGTTAGAGACCAGCCTGACCAATATAGTAAAACCCCATCTCTACTAAAAATACAAAATTAGCCAGGCGTGGTGGTACATGCCTGTAGTTCCAGCTACTCGGGAGGCTGAGGCAGGAGAATCGCTTGAACCTGGGAGGCGGAGGTTGCAGTGAGCTGAGACCGTGCCACTGCACTCCAGCCTAGGTGACAGAGTGAGACTGTCTCAAACAAACAAAGAATGTTCTAGGTGAAGGAGGCACAGAACAAGTGAAAGGCCGTGCAACAAGAGTGTGCCAAGTGGGTGTGGGAATAAGATGTATGGATCCAACAAAGTTGGTGTCAGGGAGGCAGCCAGAGGAGCCACAGGGAGTTCAGCTCAGTGGGAAGAACTCTGCTTTCTCTCCGAGGGAGAGGAGGGATGACCATTACCTCAATGGCATCCCATGGCCCTAACATCATTATCTGATGCTTGTTGGTATACTGAGCTGGACATGGCTGAGTGTGATGGGAGGTGGAAAGCACCATGGGGCTACCCTGGTGGACACATGCCTGCAATCAGGGCCTTCTGGAGGCAATGTCAAGGTGACATTTCAAACAGGCCTTGAGGAGAACACTGCATATCTCATTGGATGGTGCGGGAGAACAGCTGGGAACAATGAAGACTGAGAAGCTGGTATCCCCAAGGTCCAGACAACAGGACTCAGGCAGTAACACAGGATGTGTTTAGGGCAATGTGGGGTTGGGGGAGATGGGAATGGTTATCCCAATAGGATAAAAACCAGTAGCTACTGAGGTACCAAGGACTTTTGATATGTACGTGGTAAACTTAATACTTGACAAGAATCTGGCAAAGGAGATGTCACAATCCCCATTCCAGAGACGCAAGATGGAGGCTTGGAGAGTCCAAATTACTTGGCCAAGGTTGCAAAGCTAGCAAGCAGGAGATGGTCAACTACAAGCCCCAGTCAGCCTCACTTCCTGGCTCTAACAGTCAGACTGTGTAGAATTGCTAACTTACAAAAATGCTATTTCCTATGAACCCTATGGAGAGGCCTAGCCTTCTCAATATTTGCCCACAACAGAAGCTCTGAAGGTCTCTGACAGAGGCAGATTATCTCACTCATGTCTACTGCCCAGTCCTACGAGTAGCAGTACACACCACAAAGCTCTCAAGCCTGGCTGTGGTCAGAATCACCCTACAAGTTCTTATGGATTCCCAGACCTGTCCTATCTGGATCAGAAATTACAGGGGTGAAGCCCAGGATGTGCATTTTGAAATAGTGCCCCCAAATCATTCTGACATAATCCTTCTGATACAGTTTGGTTGTGTCCCCACCCAAATCTCAAATTTAGCTCCCATAATTCCCATGTGTCATGGGAGGAACCTAGTGGGAGGTAACTGGTTGGCAGGTCTTTCCCATGCTGTTCTCATGAGAGTGAATAAGTCTCATGGATCCAATGGTTTTATAAAGGGGAGTTTCCCTGCACATGCTCTCTTGCCTGCCGCCATGTAAGATGTGTCTCTGCTTCTCCTTTGCCTTCTGCTGTGACTGTTGAGTCCTCCACAGCCACGTGGAACTGTGAGTTCATTAACCCTTCTTTTCTTTACAAATTACCCAAAGTCTCAGGCATGTCTTTATTAGCAGCATGAGAATACACACCTTCTCAAAGTCTAAAAAACCAACAGCCTCATCATTCCTTTGACAAGTTGCTACAGAACCAATTTCAAGATGTGCATTTTCCAAGATGTCCCTAGGCAGAAAAATCCAAGGGAATTCTTTTGTTCACAGCCCATCTGTTGTCCTCCTGTTGTGGCTCCAGTTGGGGATTGGCTGCAGCAAGGGAGACTACATTATACCCACTATGTGCTGGCTTCCTGGGCAGATGGGAAAAAAACTCACTTTCAAAACTCCACTCAGAGTGGGTTTCCTGGGCATCACTTTTCTTTCTTGGGATGTTCAGTACTAAGATCTTTAATGAGACAGAAGTTTCTCCAATTAGCAGAGAGAGAGGAGGAGGGAGGGAAGGAGTGGGGTGAGAAAGAAAGCAAGAGCAACAGAGAGAGAGAGAGAGAGAGAGAGAGAGAGAGAGAGAAAGGAAGAAGAATCAGAGAAAACCGTCTCCCTTTACAATAAGGAAAGAAGTATTTGGATAACAGCAGGAAGGCAGTTGCAAAAGTAACCAAGGAAGAGCTACTGATTATAATTGGAGGCTCTGGCTTGTTTTAGAACACAGTGGCATGGCACCAGGAACAAACCCATGATTTGGCACTCCAAACCCTGAGCATAGCTATTTGCTCCTTAAATTTTTTTATATCTCAATTTTCTATATTGCTCAATTTTCTTTTGATGAATATGTATGACTTTTATTCCTCCAAAATTGACTTGATTTTATAGTCAAAGATTGCTCACTTTGTTGAAAATGCCAGGCTTGATGCTTCTGAAAACGAAATCCACCTATGGAAGATAAAGCCTCTGCCCCAACCCCTAGGATGACCCCACAGAGTGAAGTCAGTTCCACTCTCCACAATGAAGGGAACGCGGGGTATGTAACTCTACTGATTGGGCTGCAGGAGCTATTCCAGAGAGTGAGCACACTGCTAGCCCTTGGGATCACATCCTCCTCTGTCTGAAACATTCATCTTTAAAGGCTATCTTGCCATGCTCTAGATCCAAGTTTGCAGAAAGCAGGTTAATGTGGTATCAACTTTTAGTAACAAAAAAGTATTGTTGGCTCTTCTTTTTCAATTTGGATCTTTCACAGTTATCTCAAAATGAGTTTAACTATCTTGTGCCCAAGTAAAACCTAAACAGTAGCTAAAAAAATTCCTGATTGCCAGCCCCTTGCATTCCAGGCTAATAACTACTGTAATTACAAATTCCAGTCTGTGCTGGAAGAGTCTGCTAAGGAAGAACCCAGACCAGGGCTGTGTGGCCCCACATCATGGACACTAGTTGTACTGTCACCCAGCAAGCACAGATGCAGGTAGATGGCAATACGGAGGGGGCCCAGGGCGCAGCAAAAACATGAAGCCTTGGGTAAAAGTCCCTCCCCTCCCCTTGGTTAGGGAGACAAGTCCTCTGCACTGAAACAATTAGGGAGCAACACAACATGCTTTGTCTTGTTCACCAATCACACATAGATCAATGACATGTAGAAGTTATAAGACAATGAATCCTATAATAAAGCAATTGTGTTCGATTGTGAGGTACCTATGAGAATATGTGCACTTTGGGTGGCTTGGGCAGGAGGATCACTTGAGCCCAGGCGTTCAAGGTTGTGGTGAGCTATGATTGCACCTCCAGCCTGAGCAACAGAGTGAGATTCCATTGCATTATAAAAAACAAAAAAAAACAAGAAACTGTGGACAGCAGACTAATCTGGAGTTCAGGTTATCAAAGCCAACGTTGTTAGGCCAGCATGTTTGGGGGTACAGTCTGGAAGGAGGAAGAAGCACACTAGGTGTGGCAGTGCGGAAGGTTCAGAGACTGCTGAATGAAGGACCAGTGAGAAGGAAGGCTGACCTGAGGGAGTGAGGTGAGATGGGGAAAGCCTTGAGAGTTACACAGGGAAGTTTAGACTTGGTGGGTGTGTGAAGTGAAAAGGAGCAATTATGGCTTTCCTAGAAACGAAGTTATGAAATGATGGTGTTTTTGGAAGATGAAACTGACACTAACGGGCAAGGGAAGCTGAATGGAAGAAACAGAGGCAAGAGGTTCTCAATCAGATTTCTTCTGTCCTGGGTCCTCAGCAACCCTGTCCTCCTGCCACAAGGTTAGTTTCAAAAATCATATTTAGACTGGTGAGGTGGCTCACACCTATAATCCCAGCACTTTGAGAGGCCAAGGCGGGTGGATCACTTGAGGTCAAGAGTTCGAGACCAGCCTGGCCAACATGGTGAAATTCCATCTCTACTAAAAACACAAAAATTAGCCGGGCGTGGTGGCGGGCGCCTGTAGTCCCAGCTATGCAGGAGGCTGAGGCATGAGAATCACTTGAACCTGGGAGGCGGAGCTTGCAGTGAACGATCACACCACTGTACTCCAGACTGGGTGACAGAGTGAGGCTCTGTCTCAAAAAAAAAAAAAAAAAAAAAATCGCATTTACAGGTGGATCTGTGGCCCTCCTCTGACAGCTTGCCTGGGGGTGCAGCTCCCGAGTTCGGTCCATGCCTCTGCCAGGTGGTGGATGGTGCTCAGATTCGGCAGCAACCAGCTCCCCGACTTCCCGACACCCCCATACCACCTGGGCTCACCGAGCCCCTCAGGGATGGTGTGGGGCCTGCCTGGTTAAACCATCCCTACCCCTCTTTCTCTATCTTCACTGTTCCCACACTTACTTTTTTTTTTTTTTTTTAGTTTTGTTGAGGTATGACTGATAGACCAAAAAACTGTACATATTTAATATGCATTATTTAATATGAATTATGGTCAGGGTAATAAACACATCATCACCTCCAAAAGCTTCCATGTGTCCCTTTGCTTGTGTGTATGTATGTGTGTTTGGTAAGAACACTTAACATGAGAGCTGTCCCTTTAACAAAACTGTAAGAGCCCAACTCTAAACTCTAGGCACCATGTTGTACAGAGGAGCTCCAGAACCTACTCATCTCATATCTGTAACTTTACACCACTGAACACACTTTCTTCTCCCCCCATTCCCTGGCAACAAACATTCTCTAAGTTTGACTATTTTAGATTCCACATATAAGTAGAATCATACACTATTTGTTCTGTGACTAACTTATTTCACTTAGCAAAATGTCCTCCAGGTCCATCCATTTCTTGTCACAAATGGCAGGATTTCCTTCTTCTTATTTTTTTGGAAACAGGGTCTTGTTCTGTTGCCCAGGCTGGAGTGCAGTGGGAGGATCTCAGCTCACTGCAGCCTCCACCTCCCGGGCTCAAGCGATCCTCCTACCTCAGTCTTCTGAGTAGCTGGAACCACAGTTGCCTGCCATCGTGTTCAGCTTATTTTTGTAGTTTTTTGTAGACAGAGGGTCTCGCTGTGGTGGCCAAGCTGGTTTTGAACTTCTGGACTTGAGCGATCTGCCTGCCTCGGCCTCCCAAAGTGCTGGGGAATACAGGCATGAACCACCACACCCGGCTCCTTGTTTTAAAAAACTGAATGATATTCCATTGTGTGCAGAGTCCACATTTCCTTTATCCATCCATCGATGGATGCTCAGGTTGTTTCTATAACTTGGCTATTGTGAACAGTGCTGCACTGAACGAGGGGGTACAAATCGTCTCTTTGACAAAGTGATTTCAAAATTTTTTTGGATATATACCCAGTAATGAGATTGCTAAATCATATGCTAATTCTTTAATTTTTAATTAATTTTTTGTTTTTTGAAGAAGCTTCATATTGTTTTCCATAGTGATTGCACCCAATACTTCCTCCTGGGAGCTGGTCTTGAACCATTTACTATCCCTTACCCCCCAAGCAGTGCCACATTGCTGGAATCAGCCAGGAGAAAAGGTGGGACAGGAGGCTGATACTTACAGGTGTAGAGCAGGCATTACCTCTTACTATAAAGTAAGTACCTGGCTGAAAACTTTAACCAAGGAAACTGGAAAAAAAAGCAAACAAAAAATAAAAATAGAAATGCATACGCCAGCATTGCCAAATATCTAAAACCATAAAACCCAGGCACAGTGTAAACACTACTATCCTTTGTGGTTGGAGAATGTCACTTTCCACTTAATCAGATGTCCTGGTTAACTGAGAGGTGCTAAAGAGACAATCAACACATGACTGGCTTTGGGACAAAACCAACACCTTAGTTTTGAGTGTGCTCTGGGATTTGTATCAAGTGCCTTCCCATCTACTGTAGTAATTGGATCTTACGTTACAGGCAGCAGAGCAGCCAGCATTTTCGTCCTGCTTCTAGAAGCCATGCCCAGCAGTAGGGTTGATCTGACCGTACTCGGCACAGTCAGTTCCAGCGTGCATGGGAAGGATGGGGCAGGTCTCCTGGGTATCCCCATGCCCACCAGGCTATGATCTTCCCCTACAACCCTTACCACACTGCCCAGGTCTATTTATCTCTATTTATTCCCAACCTGTCCCCTCATTGCCTATGAGGCCCGGAAGCTCTTCTCTGAATCCCTGAGAATTCAGCTGGTGCCCTTGTGCCCTGCCCCTCACTCACATTATTCCTGCTCTCCAGCCCAGACAAACAGGCTCTGCTCCCAAGGTCTAGCCCCACAGTGCTTACACCTGAGAAGCAAGAGGCCACTGGCATCTAAGACTCCAGCTGCAGTGCTCCAGATCCAGGCTGAGCCCTGTAAGTAACAGCCCACCTAGCATTGAACTCCAAATCACTGCCTCCAGCCCCAAGTTTGACCAGATCCGTGACTCAGGAGGCAGATATTATAACCACCACCATACCCTGAGGCTAAAGGATAGTTTAACAGAACTGGTACAAACTCACTGCCATTTGTCTACCAATTAAGTTTTTAAATATGTTCCATAAAACAGCTCTGTATCTGATTGTGGTGTTAGTTACACAAACGTATACATGGAATAAAATGGCACAGAACTGTCCACAAAACTGTACACACGCACACACACATACACACAAAAATGTGAAGAATGGTGAGGGCTGAAGGTCTGTAGTGTAGTTAACAGTAATGTGCTAGGGTCGATGTTCTAGTTTTGATATTGAACTTCAGCTACATAAGATGACATTGCTGGGGAAACTGGCGAAAGGAGTTCTCCCAAATCTTAGGTCCTATTTTTGCAACTACCTAAGTCTGTCATAAAATAAGAATTAAAATAAAAAACAAACCAAGTTCCATAAATCTGACGATCTACAATCAGATTATTTTCACATCAACCAGGGTCCATATCTGGCACCATACATGTTTTTCCAGGCTGCTCCAAACAGGTCTCCCAACTCCAGTTTTAGCGTTGTCAGTCAACCAGCCTCAACGCCTCCAACACCGGCCACTCTGGCACTGGAACAGGGTTTGCACATTTCCAGAGTGACCCAGAAGGTCACATCTCAGGGCATGTAACTCTGGAAGGAGTGGGTGGTTATTCTGCCCACAGCTTCTCTCAGCCCCACTCACTTGAGATGGACTGGCTAGAGACAGGAACAAGCTTTCCCAAGCAGGACCCAACAGGACTGGAGGGCAGATTTCAGACTGGGCTTGTTCGAAAGCTTCTACCTAATCTCTGATGTCTTTGAAAAGAAGGCAAGCTATAGTACATGCAGGCACACACACACGCATGCACACACACGCACGCACACACACGCACGCACACACACGGCTTAGCCTCAAGGAGCCAAAAAGAGGAGCTGTAAATTTAACTATTAATAAATCAAATGATGGTTAAGACTGTAATCTAGAGCTACCTCCACTTACAGGATTGATTCGCTGACTGGGAACAGGAAACAGTTACTATAAATGCAAACCAAGGATCCCTATCCTCTTCAGTGCTGCAGACCTCTCCTCGGTAGCCCAGGGAAGCCCATGGAAGCCTCCTCAGAATAAGGCTAAATGCACGAATTAAATACATAGCATTGCAAAGGAAACAAATTACAATAAAATGCAGTTATCAAAATATTTAAAAATTTCCACAATGGTAATATTTAATTAACATATTAAATAAGACCTAGCAGCAAATCTCATAACCCCCTTAATTCTGAAGTATTAAGAATTGCTAAGGATGACCAGTGTATCAAGACATCAACAATGACTCAACAATGCTGTAAAAACTTAACTTTGCTTTCATGTACCCATAAATACATACATGTACCATGTACCCACAAACATTTTTTTAAAATTCAGTTTGCAATTGCTATTGGTGACAGTCACGGGTACTGTTAATGTCATTGTGGTTTATATAGCTTACATTCATAATTGAAGAAAATGCAAATTTTCAATTAGTGAAAATAAAATGTAATTTCTTTCCATTCAGGTTTTTGGAGCTTCCCTGAATTCTGTCTCTGCGTGGACTCTAGCTGAGCGTCTTTGAACTCAGCCGTTGATACATAACAGCCACAGAAATGGAACGCCGCCTCCTCCACATCCCTGCCACACCCTCACCTGTTCACTAATGAGAATCCATATCCATTCCAAAATAGCCAACCTTGCTTTAAAACAAACCCCTCTTATCAGAAGAGTTTTCACAGTCCTCTCCAGCTGATGTTTAACACCAGCCCCTGACCTCAGCCGTCATCTTAGGCAAGGGAGGCCCACCCCTCACAATTCACCTCTCCCTTCAGCCACTGCTGCCACTGTGAGGAAATCAGGGGAATTATATTCATCTCTGGAGATGCCCGAATGCAATCATCCTCCGAGTGTACCCAGAAGTCGGAGAGCAGATGCCAGTCCGTGGGCAGGTTCATGCTGAACGCTGATAGGCAACAAGCCCTGGGCTCTGTGGTTTGAGGAATTGGTGAGAGTGGGTATAAAGAAAAAAATATGCGGCTACCCATTAAAGGCTGCAGTCAAAGTGGCTGGCTGGGAAGGTATTTGTTATGGATTGAAATGAATTCCTCTCAAACACATCCCACAAAAAAAGTTATGTTGGAGTCCTAACCCCCAGTACACCTCAGATAGTAGAGATAATCAAGTTAAATGAGGTCATTATGAGCTCTAATCCAACAGGACTGCTGTCCTTATAAAAAGCGGAAACAGACAGACACCCACAGAGGGAAGACCGTGTGAACACACAGGAAGAAGGCAGCCCCCTGTGAACCAAGGAGAGAGGCCTGGAGCAGATCCCTCCCTCACAGCCTTGGAGGGCCCCAGCTCTGCTGATAGCTGGATCTCGGACTTCCAGCCTCCAGAACTGTGAGACAATGACTGTTGTTTAAGCCACCAAGCATGGGGTACTTCTTTATGGCAGCCCTAACAAATTAATACAAAAATACAATATTCAACATCAAAAGTATGGCCTGAAACAAGGAAATCTTCCTTTAGAGCTTATCACATCCTTTACGTTTGCCCACTGATCGATCTGAATTTAGATTCTGTTCCGAGTCTGTTTCTGGTCTCTGGGCAGGAGGTAGGTCCAAGGTAGGTCTGTCGGATGACGGGACTGGGTGATGGAGGGGTGTAGGGAATCCAAGAATGAACTACTGGCAAGTCTACCACCAGTCCGTGGTCTTATAAGTGGGGAGGGAGAAATACCTCACCAGGCAGAGATCTGTTTAATCCTTTCATTCAGATATTCAGTGAGGAGCTTTCGACTAGAGCAGTGGTTTGCAAACTTGGCTGCATATTAGAAGCCCCTAGGGAGCTTTTAGAAAATTCCAGCAAAGCCTGAGCCCCACCCCAGACCAGCTGAATAAAAATATTTGCCGGTGGGGGCTGGGCATAAGCATTTCTAAAAAGCTCCCCAGATGATTCCAATGTGCAGCCAGGGTTGAGAGCCACTGGACCCTATGACCTCGGAGGGCCTTTCCTTCTCAGAATCCGGCTAGAGTGCATTTTGTGTTTATCTTAGTGGTTCTGGGGAGCGTGCTCTGGGACTGCTTGGAGTCTGCTTTCCTAGATTGCTACAGGTTCAGCCTACCGCACCCTTTACTGGCTATGTGTTGATGAGTAATTCTGATGAACAGTGGGGAATGGTGGCAAAAAGGAGCTCAAAAGGACTTTTCACTAAAACACCAAATCAGTAAGCTTGTGTTACAAAGCTCCCCCATGCCAGGAGCTCAAAGGTGAACCAGAACTAAGTGCCCAGATTTCTAGAAGCTCATTCACATTCCAGAAACAAACTGGCAGCTGCTATACAAAATGGGATGTACCACAACTCCTGTCCTTATCAGTGTACCTGGGGCAGAGGCTCAAACAACACCCTCAGGGCAACCCAAGGTGACCCCAGAGATGGTCGTAAAGGAGAAACAAGCATGTCTTCCATGAGGACTAAAGAATATCAGAAGTTTGACCCAGGATGGACTCAAATCATTCTGTTTGGCTAAAAATTGAGAAGATACGTCTTCAGAGACCAAGAAAATTTGAGAAGCACTGTTTGAATGAAACTGGTGTTTAGTAAGGGGTGGCCTGACTTGGATAAAGTAGTGCCTGACCTTTCAGCAAGGCTGGTTTCTGCCTAGATACACAGAGCAGCCTGGGCTCCCACTGCAGCTGCCCTACCTGTGTACCGACTTCTAAAAGGGCGCTTTTAATAAATACATGTTCCAGGGCCCCATGTCCAGAGATGTTGGGCACAGAAGTCAGGCACGTGTACTTTCTCTTTCTTTTTTTTTGAGACGAAGTTTCGCTCTTGTTACCCAGGCTGGAGTGCAATGGTGCGATCTCAGCTCACTGCAACCTCCGCCTCCTGGGTTCAGGCAATTCTCCTGCCTCAGCCTCCTGAGTAGCTGGGATTACAGGCACGTGCCACCATGCCCAGCTAATTTTGGTATTTTTAGTAGAGACGGGGTTTCACCATGTTGACCAGGATGGTCTCGATCTCTTGACCTCGTGATCCACCTGCCTCAGCCTCCCAAGGTGCTGGGATTATAGGCGTGAGCCACCACGCCCGGCCCTTTCTCTTTCCTTCTTTCCTTTTTTTTTTTTTGAGACAGTCTCGTTCTGTTGCTCAGGGCGGGGTGCAGTGGCATAATCATAGCTCACTGCAGCCTCAAACTCCTGGGCTCAAGCGGCCCTCCTGCCTCAGCCTCCAGGACTATAGGTGTGCACCACCACACCCAGCTAGGCGTGTGCATTCTCATTAAAAAAAAAAAAAAAAAAACCTCAACGTTTTCAGGAACTTCAGGGCTTTGCTCTTCAAACCTCTTCTTTGAGGGCAGACCACCAGGACTGTGGCCCAGCACCTGGTTTGCCTTGCTGGGCCTGCTTGCTAGACCCTCAGCCTCTGTTTCCCATGTGGGACTATTCCCCTGGCTCCCCCTCCAGCTCTGGCTCATCACTAGGAGCCTCTGAGTTCTCCCTCGAAAGACCCAGCTATGCCCAGCCCTGCTTCCAGTCCTGGCTCCTATTCTCAGGCCAGCATCCTGGCACCAACCTGGCCAAGTGGATGCCCCTAGAGTGCAGGCCCCGCCACAAGTTAATCACCACAAACCCGCAGGCCACAGTGTGGAAGGGCACTCTCATCCATTCACCCTGGACCAAATCTGCACAAAGACAGAAACGGGGACTTCTGTGCTCCTCGTGCTTCACATGTTAACCTGGCTCTCCAGACCAATGACCAACACCACAGCAATGAGTTCATCCTCTGCCAACAGCAATCCTTCCCTTCCTCTGAGGCCAGCCATCCCCCTCCCAGGAGGCAAGGGAAGCAAGCCCCAGGTGGGCAGGAGAGATCCCAGCTCAGTGAGGCAGCCCCATCTGCCCCAGTGCACCCCCCTTGCTCACAGCTCAGAGCCCAGCTTCTCCCTGCTGCAAAGATAATTGCAGCCTTCAGACTGACTTCTGTGCCCCTCTAGCCCATCAGTTCAAGTTCTGGCGCCAAAAATCAAAAAGTAAATCACACTTCATAGACTTTATTTACCTTAAAAAATATCCTGAATTCATTCATGCGTCCAAGCCACTAGAGAACCTGAAAATTCACCAGAAAATTGGGCAACTGCAAGTTATCCTGGAGACTCAAGAGTCAAGACTTCATTAAATGAGAACAATCTGGTGCATGCGTTGAAGCTGTTATAGTAATCAGGGCGACATGGGCAAGGGAAGCTGATTTTTCTGAGGGCAAGACATATGGTAAATCCTTAGCTCTACGGATGCTGGTGTAGTCCCAGAAGCCAGCCCACTAAGGACATGCATATATCTGTGGGCCGGTGGACTGTGGTCCTCATTCCTCCGCATGGACAGACCCCAGCAGCCATCCCTGTTTTATGCCGATTAAACAGGAATGACGTGGGGTTCTCACGGATGTTTGCAAATGATCTTCTGGAATAAAACTAAGCTGCTTCTTTTTTTTTTCTTTTTGAGACAGAGTCATGCTCTGTACCCCCATCTGGAGTGCAGTGGCGCATCTAGGCTCACTGCTGCATCTAGACCCACTGCAACCTCTGCTTCCTAAGTTTAAGTGATCCTCCCACCTCAGCCTCCTGAGTATCCGGGACCACAGGGGCTTGCCACCACACCCGACTAATTTTTGTATTTTTTGTAGAAATGGGTTTCACCATGTTGCTCATTCTGGTCTGGAACACCTGGGCTCAAGCAAGGAGCCTCCCACCTCGGCCTCCAAAAGTGCTGGAACTGTAAACCACTGTACCCTGCCTGCTGCTTCTTTTTTAAAAAGGCATATCAAGACTTCAAAAAATAAGACCAGATGTGGTGACTCAGACCTGCAATCCCAGCATTTTGGAAGGCTGAGGTGGGCCGATCACCTGAGTTCGGGAGTTCAAGACCAGCCTGGCCAACATGGTGAAACCCCATCTCTACAAAAACCACAAAAATGGTTATCTGGGCATGGTGACGCATGCCTGTGATCCCAAGGAAGACAGAAGGCTTCGGGAGAATGGAGGTGATTTGCATGTCTTTATCCTATATCAGAAGGTACCAAGGACATTTCTCAGAAGATGCACATGCTGTGGCCAACAAATCTTTGGGTTGCGTGTTGGAGAACAGAGCAGTAGCTGCCAGGGGGAAGGGGGCATGACTACAAATGGGTGGCACAGGAGATTTTAGGAATTTGGAAATATAGTGGTGGTTACATGAATCGGTATATGTGTTAAAACTCGTAAACTGAATACCCAAAAGACTCAGTCTTTCTGCATGCTAATTTAAAATTTTTGAAAGGAAAAAAGCCTTTAGGCAGAGGAAGAAAAGCGTTGCCTGGAGATGGGACATGGCGTGAACTCCGCCACCATGTGACAGTGTCCCAGGTGCCTGTGAAATCTACTGAGCCAGTGGCTGTGGGTCAGGGATCCTGGGGAAAGGAGGGAGCCAGACAAAGGGGGAAGCAACAGAGATGCTTGGGGAAGAAGCTGGGCCGCCTTGGCATAGGAGAAAGCAAGCAAGGATGGACTTTGTGAGGGATAGAAGGAAGCTGGCAGAGCCAGCAGGATGTCAGGTCAGGCCTGCTGTGAGAGGGACTCGGAGAAGGCCAGGTGTTGCCCTTTGCCCTAAGCATCCTAGGGCACAAGTCTTCCCATAGGCCTTGAGTCAAGGAAGCCTGAATGCAATCTTGAATTTCTTCAGGGCTCCTGCCATCTCCAATAGCTCAAAGGGCCTGTACTACCAGCAGAGGAGAGGGCAGGCACTCTGGAAGTCTGGAAGGAGGTCTGGAAGGCACCAGAACTGCCAACCTGTTTCCCTTCACATTCCCTCAGATCTTCCCAAGTGCAGGCAGCTACCGTGTGCCCTTCCTGGTCCTTTCTGCAGAAGTCTTCAGTGGGCATGCAGACAACCACCACAGAGTAAGGTTAGAAGAAAAGCCAGAAGAGGACAGTGTCTGCACAACTGGTCCCCGAGTAACCCAGAGCAACCAGCAGACAGCGAAACCTACAGAGGCTGCAGGCTGAGCAGGAGACCAGGCTCCCGAGGTGAATGGTCTGCCCAGGGGACCTGGAAAGGCAGGGCACCATCAGGAGGAGAAAGCAGGCTCTAGGGGTGGCCCATAAACCCTAGGAAAGGCCTAAAAGCTGAAGAAGCCGCAGACACTGCAGGAACACCAGGAAGCGTTTCCTGTCCTGAATGCCAGTCTCTCTCGGTCTAGGACTCCTTTTCCCTGAAGCTGGAACCTACTGCTATTTATTAATCCAAGGCCGAACCCCACCTTTCAGGGCGCTGTGAAGCCCTCCTCTACCACAAAGCTGGATTATGCTTCAGCATCCTCCCTGTCAACTCTGAGACAGCAATTTGCCTGGGGTTAAGACAATTTGTTACCAGAGATGGAAATGCAGGTAGATTTAAAGACACACTCCTCAGTAACAGAGATCTACGTCAGGGTGGAGCAAACCTTCTGAGGACAGACAGAAAGTATGGCTGGGTCCCGGCTTGTAGTGGTACCAGGAGGCCTTTTGGTAGGTGAGCTGTGGCCACAGGGCCTGGACCATTTCCAAAGGACCTGCCTTCACTCAAGGCCTGACTGAGAAAGAAATTAGCATGCTGTTCTGCTCAATTATCCACTTACAGAGAGGCAAAATAACATTTTCTTAAAGCTGGACATGTATATGAAAGATATATCCATGATAGAAAACCCTGGGATTTTTTTTCCAAAAGAGATAAGAAACCTTATCACACCCCCAAAACTAACTTAGCCTGAGCTGTAGTGATTTTGGCAATCGAAGCACAATGATTTTGTTTAGAACTGAATGTGAGCTTTCTTTCTGCTCCCAAACCTCTCTCAGACAAAAGTTTGGGCAGACATTATTTTTAAACAGGCTCATGTTGCCCCGAGATAAAATATATTGAATAAGCACGGAAACAGCCCACAGAGGTTTGGGCTTCAGAGTTCTGGACAGGCTTCAGCTTCACATGGAGTCATGAGCATGGTCTCCTGGACACCAGACCCAAAAGGAGAGAGGAGAGAGGGCTCCCAGAGGGGACTGGGTCTCCTCTGTTCTAAAGCACCATGCTGGTGGGGACAGGAAGCTAAATGAAGTCATGCACCAGTCTGTTGTTCGGGTTTGGCTGCACGAGTCCTGGAGTAGACTGGGGTGGATGCTGAGGGCCATGCACCCCACTTGCTGCCAGCTCTCCTAGCTCTGTCCTGACTTCTGCCACTCAGCCAATGCTACAGCTGGGAGTAGGTAAAGCTGACTTTCCCAGGAGCAATTCCTCACCTTCCTCCTTCCCTGGAAATGCCTGCTTTCCTCTGTCTGCCATGTAGCAGCATTCTGAGTTCCCAAGCTCTCTCCATCCCAGAAGGCACCTGTAAAAGCCATGCCCCCATCTGCACAAATGATGAGCAATTACCACTAATTGCTCCTCACTTCCCACCGACCCCAAGACCTCCCCTAAAGAGGGAAGGAGGGAGAGGAGGGGAGGAGAAGGCAGGAGAGCCCATCAGGACGCCTCCGTCCTGCTCCACTCAGCTCCCCTAGTCTATGCAGGTAGATTGGCCATCATCATTCCTGCTCTTCACCCAGAGGCCTCCTAAGCAAGGGCTGCAAGCCTGAAAATCCCATGGGTTCTAGAGCTCAGGGACTCTTAGGGACAAGGTTTAGGCTTTATTAACCATTTCTAAACTGGAGCTTCAGAATACAACTATTGGAAATAACCCCAAGAGTCCCCAGTTCAGCATCTTCCCTGCCTCATCCCTTAGGTTTACACAAGCTGTCAACATGGCCCTGGGGAAGGCGGTGCCACATGGTAGGGGCTGGGCGAATCTGGTTTCCAAGCCAGTCCTTGCCCTGGACTTGCTGAGTGGTCTCAAGCAAGGATCTTGACCTCTCTGGGTCTTGATTTCCCCCTGAGTAAAGGATGAATAACCAGTTCCTACTTGCAGGGTCATTCTGAAGACTAAACAAAGTAATGCAAGCAATACTCCTCCAAGACACAGAGAAGACCCAAAGATTAAGTGTTAATATAGCAGCAGTTCGGAAAGAACTATCCTCACTACAAAAAGTATTGTTCAGAGAAGCCAGAAGACCAGGGTCCCAGCCTGCTCTGCTTCTCAAGAGATTTGTGACAGCAGGAACTCTGTTCACCTCTCTGAGCCTCAGTTTCCTCAACTATAACTAAAATTCCAATAGCATCTGTAAGGCCTCTTCTAGTAAATATATACTGAATATGTTTTTATTTATGTGTATACATAACATGTGTATATGTACACCAGGGATTCTCAGCCTCAGCTATGGACATTTGGGGCCAGATAATTCTTTGTTGTGAGGAACCATCCTATGCATTGTAAAATGGTTAGCAACGTCCCTGATCTCTACCCTCTAGATGCTAGTAGAATGTGTCCCCAGCCCCACCCAAGTCTAACAACCAAAAGTTTCTCCAGGCATTGCCAAATGTCTCCTGGGCCGCAATGCTGCCCCAAGTTGAGAACTCACTTGTCATGCACATGTGTGCACGCATGAGCGTACACACATACACACATGAGCATACACACATACACACGCAGGATAATAAGCTGCGGACTTTGATAGAGTGAGGAGGTAAAGCTGGTGAGAGCCGAGGAACTCAATTTCTGTGTACAGAGCCCTTGAAACGTGCTCGTGGAAACTTTACAGGGAATGAGACTACAAACATACACAGGACTTTTGAGCTTCTTTACATCTGTAAAATGGTTACTGTGCTCGTAAAGACTGCCTGCAGGCTTAATTTGGCATATACATACAGAGTCCCATTTAGTGCATAAACGCACTGGGCCCCAGAGCTCCCCACATCTGGTCTGCCCTGGTCAAGAATGTACTGGGAACTCAGCCTGGGGGAGAAGAACACAGGGGGATTCTGTGTGTTCCCTCCCCAAATACTCGCCTTGAGCACCCTGGATTAAAAGGAAGCTGAGGCTGGGCTGGGCAGCAGGCTGCGGTGGTCATTCCTGAGGAGGAGGGCATTTTGCCAAATGTGCAAATCCCTTTGACTTAGTGGGTTTGACCAGACTTCTCAATGTACTATTTTCCTAGTTCAGCAGAGCTTGGTGAATGAGGCTTGTGCTCACCGACATGAGACCATAGACGTACATACCTACCCACTTGGCTCATTGAAGTAAAAATGAACAATAATCATGAAGACGGAACACAGAGGTTCTAAAGAGGGACTGGTGAAGTGGAGGAGGGGAGGCGAACGTCAGCTTTAAAGAGAAGTCTGTTTGTCCTGGGTCTTTATAGACCAGAATCCTGAACTCCATTTTTACCTCATTATGACTTCTTTAACATTTGTTTTTAATTTATTCAAGATATAATCTTCACTGAGGACCACATATGAGCCAAACTTGAACTTGAAAACCAAGCTGGGCCTTTTGTTCTGCCTGCATTAATTAGTGTACAAAGGGGCATCTGATTTCCCCCTCCCCCAACAGTCTGAAACACTGGTTCCCATTTATGTAACTAACAACATTAGAGTGGGGTATAGGTGGGCCTGATGGGTAACTGGCCCTAGGACAGGTATCGGGAAATTAATGTTCTAATCCTGGCTGATTCTCAGTGTGCCACTAAGACAAGCTATTTCAAGTGCTAAGCCTCATATTTAAATTAGTTAACAGTTCTCTGTTAGCTGAAAACATTAAGTAAATTAACTAGAATTATGAAGATCTAAGATATTCTAGTTATTTGTACTTGAAAATGAAGTACCAAGAGCAGAGCAGTTCCATACACTGATCTATGGTTCTCAGAGGAAGTTCTGTGGAGCACAAGGCCCATGAGATGCTACTTGGAGAAAAAATTTCTCTGGTGCTTCACTCACCCAACAAATACTTGTTTGATGGCCTTCTTTATGGATGGTGCTGAGAATGCAGGAGGGAAGGAACAAAACAGACCCACTACCTGCCTTCTTCAGGGAGTTTAGGAGCCAGTGGATCAGATCATTGTTAGGCCACATATTTACCAACAGTGAAATGTGCTCAAGTACAGACAGCTGAGAACTTACAGCAGGGAACCACATCTAAGGCTGGGAGGCAGGGAAGTATGAGGTGAGGCTTACGCATGGGGTGACGGGGAGTAGGTAGAGGGGTAGTATTCCAAACACAAGGAAAGCCTTGGTCAAATAAGCCCAAGGAATCCTGCAAAACACATTCCCTTCTATGAGATTCACTGGCATGTTAAAGGCCTGAGAAGTCCTGCAAAAATGAAGCCCAGCACATTCTACCTATTCGCATCCCAAGGATGTTACTCTAGGAAGTGCTGAAAGAGGCACTATTGTTCTCAGAGCCTGTAAGAAACTTTAGTATAAAACAAAAGCTCTTGTTCATATAACTGAAAAACTATCATGTGTCCTCTCAGAGCAGCCAAAATACCTTGGAGTTGCTAATGTAATTCTCAAGTATTTTCCTTGGCACAGGCCTATCAAACGATATGGCCTCCACAACTGCTCACACACTCCGAGTATCACAGATGAAGGAAAGTCCTTAGACACAAACCAGAGAGCCAGATTCCATGTTCTAACTCCAGCACAGACCTCTGCTTTATCTATTTTTAGAGGATGTACAGCCTCAATTCTGGGATGAATTGAGAAAACTTCCATAAAAAGCAAAATAAAAATGAACAACCACCAACCATCAACTTATCAAAAATTACACATGGAAAGATACCGAAGTGAACAATGATTTCCTTGTTAACCTAAAATGTCTAAGAGGAAGACAGTTTTTGCTGTTTATTTTATTAGATACTGTGCATAAAAAAAGGGAAATGTAAATAAACAATAACATATATTCACACTCGCAGAAAGAAGGCAGATTGTGTGTGCAAAGAATGGAGCTAGGGACAATGATCATCAAAAGGGAACTATGACAGCCAGGATCCTTAAGAATATGGATTCTAGAAAACTAGCAATCCAAAATTAAACATAAGTAAGTGTTCCAGAAATAGGGCAGTGTACAGATTAAATTTTATAGAGGCTAGCAAGATCCTGAAACTCAGGACCACCAAAACAGATAATGAGTTTATCTTTTTTTTTTTTTTTTTTTTTTTAAGACAGAGTCTCACTCTGTCACCAAGGTTGGAGTGCAATGGTGTGATCTTGGCTCACCGCCTCCTGGGTTCAAGTAATTCTCTGCCTCAGCCTCCCGAGTAGCTGGGATTACAGGTGCCTGCCACCACACCCAGATTTCACCATCTTGGTCAGGTTGGTCTCGAACTCCTGACCTCGTGATTCACCCGCCTCAGCCTTCCAAAGTGCTGGGATTGTAGATGTGAGCCTCCGTGCCCAGCCAATTAGTTTATCTTAACAAAGCCCTTACTATGTGTGCCAGGCACTGTTCTACATGCTTATCTACAACCTTATTTAATCGTCGCAACTATGAGGCAGATCCCAGAAATATACCAAAATATGGCTTCAGCCTCACTAGTCAATGGACATCTGTTATCCAGAGTCTTCAGAAGGACTAAACTTCTGCCTGATCGACGAGGATGTGATCACACAGATGACCAACATACCTCATCAATGTAGTCATGTGAGAACTAAGGAAATAGAGCACGTTGTTCCAATCTGCTGTCATTATCTGAGCATGCCCTTTCAAAAATAGGTAAACATTCCATGTGGAACTTCGGTGAAAAATCTCCTTGTGATCCTTATCTGTTAAAATGTATCAGTTGGTAGAACTATATATGCTTATTTTTTGTTGAAAGAGTAAAATATAAGCATGAAAAACATACATTTTATTTAGAAAGCAATTATGTAGAATTATAAAATTATTAAGTAGGGGGCTGATGAACAGAATTAATAGTATTAAGAGTACATTTTAAAAAAGAGAATAGGCTGGGCACGGTGGCTCACACCTGTAATCCCGGCACTTTGGGAGGCCAAGGTGGGCAGACCACCTGACATCAGGAGTTTGAGATCAGCCTGGCCAACATGGTGAAACCTCGTCTCTACTAAAACTATAAAAATTAGCTGGGCGTGGTGGCACGCACCTGTAATCCCAGCTACTTGGGAGGCAGAGGCAGGAGAATTGCTTGAACTTGGGAGGTAGAGGTTGCAGTGAGCCAAGATAGCGCCACTGCACTCCAGCCTCGGCAACAGAGCAAGACTCCATCTCAGAGAGAGAGAGAGAGAGAGAGAGAGAGAGAGAGAGAGAGAGAGAGAGAGAGAGAGAGAATGGTATATCCTTTTAGAGTAAATAGATGTTTATTGTTTTAAAATTACAATAGGCATCTTATATTCTACTTCTAGTCTCTACAGAACTGCTGAGTGCATTCATAAATTAAACACAATAACCTTTAGTAGCTATATATACAACCCTAGTGTTCAGACAGTGAGTGGTCTCTAAGTAACATTTTCCACTAGAGGAAGTCAGAACTCCTTCTATGAATGGCTAGCTCCTGGTCTGGGACAAGAAATGTACATGGTAGGCCTGGACTATCCTGCCAGACCAGTAAGCAGAAAAGCATCCAAGACCACCAGGATTGTGTCACACGGACTCAGGAGCCAACCTGAAGAGGTTCCAGCTGGCTAAAGATGGGATAGTTTGAGTATCAATAAGGATAATAATTCCAAATGGACTGAGAGACATTAAGTAGGCTTAAATCTATTTCATAATAACATTTTATTCATGGTCACCTTTACAGGGTGCCATGAAACCAGGAAGAAACTGATATATAAAGGGAAAGAATCAGGCATTTAAATTGCTTTCCCTATATGACTTAAAACAAGGGTTGGCAAATTTTTACTACAAAGGGCCTGATAGTCAATCTTTCCAGCTCTGTGGGCCATATATGGCTTCAATCACAGCTAATTAACTGGGCACCTTGTAGTGCCCCAAACCTGCCCTAAACAATATGTAAATGCATGAATATGGCTGTGTTCCAATAAAACTTTATTTATAAAACTAAGTGGCAAACTGGCCTTAGCCTGTAGACTTTAGTCTGCTGACCTCTGATCTGAGGTATCTAAATAGTTGGTGAGGGGTAGTTTCTCTTTTTAAAAACATTATAGCGGATAGACAAGGGAATTATACAAATAGACTATCATCGTTTTGAAACTGCGAATGAGGTAAAGGATGTGGGTGCTGATAATTAGTAGCTGCTGACATCACAGAGAGACAATCAGTGTCTCTGATGGAAAACAACATCTATTATATGAAGCAGTCTTGGAAAAATAAGTTAAAAAGGAGAAAGGGACTCGGGGAGGGGGAGAAGAAAAAACACTCTGAAACTTGACCAAAAATCTAAATCCAGTAATTTTCAAGAACTTCAGGGGACAGAGAAACATGTTAAAAGACATTGTGAGGCTGCATTTAACAAAATCCAGACTGTGAAAAACTCCACAGGAGTCATCAAGACAAAAACCTAATTAGGAAGTTACTCACATCCTATGAAAAATGCTGAGCAGAATGTGAACTTTGCCATCTCAACATTTCATAAGAAAAAACTCCAAAATCTTGCAGTATAGTTTCTTGATAAATCATCTTTGATCCAGACATAATAAAGACTATAAAAGCTTCAGAGAAAATAAAAACCATTATTTTTTAAAAAACGAGAGACCCCAAGATATCTCATACCTTCACCTTATTTAGTATTCACAAATGTGCTCTATAGTGTCACAGAAACAATCTAGCAACTGAAGAAATTATTGCTCCTGCCGTACACTGTCAATTTTTAAAAACTGATCATCAACTTGGCAACTGCCACAGTGAGAATTGTTTCTGGCAAGAATCATCAATGGCCACTAAAACCATTGGGTAAAGGTTTGTTGAGAAATCAAACCTTTACCCAACCATAACGGAGTGGCCAATGGCCTGCAGAGCAACATGCCCAAGTTTTATTGTGACTACTGTGATACAAACCTCACCCATAACTCTCCCTCTGTGAGAACGAGGCACTGCAGTGGTAGGAAACACAAAGAGAATATGAAAGATGACTATCAGAAATGGATGAAGAGTAGGCTCAGAGCCCGATTGATAAAACAACGGCTGCATTTCAACAAGGAAAGATACCTCCTACTCCATTCTCTGCTCCTCCTCCTGCAGGGGTGATGATACCACCTCCCCACAGTCTTCCGGGTCCTCCTTGCCCTGGTATGATGCCACCAGCCCCTGTGGGGGAATGAGGCTGCCCATGGGAGGCCACGTGCCAATGATGCCTGGGCCCCCAATGATGACACCTCCTGCCTGTCCCATGATAGTGCCCACTCGGCCGGGAAGGACTCGACCAGACAGATAAGGATAGAGGGAGGCCTCATTTTATCAGTTTTATATTACCTGTTCTGCTTGACCAGGAGATCATGCTGCTGTGATACTGGGTTTTCCAAACAGCACAAGGAAGACTTGCTCTCCTGTCCTATCAAAGAGAATATTTTGGAGGGGAGAGGTGGGGCAAAAAAGGTGCAGTTTTCATTTGTATTGGGAAATGTGAAAATAAAATTGTCAACTCTTTTAGTTAAAAAAAAATTTAAAAATTTTAAAAAAAGAACACCGTATCTTTCCTGCCCCAAATGTACAACCTAAAGTTACACATGTGGAAACACCAGGGGGAAAAAAAAAGAAAAAAGAAAAGTCAAAGTCCTTCTGCAAAATAAATGGCTTGTGATCTTTAAAGAGTCAAGAACGGCCAGGGGCAGTGGCTCACGCCCGTAATCCTAGCACTTTGGGAGGCCAAGGCGGGTGGATTGCCTGAGCTCAAGCGTTCGAGACCAGCCTGGGCAACATGGTGAAACTCCATCTCTACTAAAATACAAAAAATTAGCCAGCATGGCAGTATGCGCCTGTAGTCCCAGCTACTTGGTAGGCTGAGGCAGGAGACTGGCTAGAACCAAAGAGGCAGAGGTTGCAGTGAGCTAAGATCCCGCCACTGCACTCCAGCTTAGGCAAGAATGAGAATCTGCCTCAAAAAAAAAAAAAAAAAAAAAAAAAAACAGAGACAACTAAGTGTAAGATGTGATCTTGGACTCATCCTAAAGCAAATAAACAAAAATGTTTTCCTTTGCTACAAAAGCCATGAATCAGTAAGACAAATGGCAAAATCTGAATAAGTTCCATAGATGAGACAATTGTCCTGTCTCTGTTAATTTCCTGATTTCAGTAATTACACTTTGGCAAATGTCCTTGTTTTTAGAACATATCTTGTCCCTTCATCTTATTTAGATTCACAAATATACTCTATAGTATCAGAGATGCAATCTAGCAAATTATGCCCCCTTAAGTAAAGGGACATTAAACCTGCAACTTACTTGTAAATGACTCAGAAAAAAGCTACAGAGCCTAGCATGATGGCTCATGCCTATAATCCCAGAACTTTCAGAGGCTGAGGCAGGCAGATCACTTGAAGTCAGGAGTTTGAGACCAACCTGGCCAACATGGTAAAACCCTGTCTCTACTAAAAATACAAAAATTAGCCAGGCACAGTGGCAGGTGCTTGTAATCCCAGGTACTCGGGAGGCTGAGGCAGGAGAATCGCTTGAATCTGGGAGGTGGAGGTTGCTGTGAGCCAAGATCACGCCACTGCACTCCAGCCTGGGCATCACAGCCAGACTTTGTCTCAAAAAAAAAAAAAGTTACAGAAAGATAGAAGGCAAATCTAGGGGAAAGCACATGGGAATTATTTGTGCTACTTTTGTATCTTTTCTGTGACTGAAATTATTCTAAAATTAAAAGTTAAAATGTAATTCATATTTATATACTAAATTGCTTTTATATATATGTGTGTGTATATATATATATATATATATATATATATATCCTACATATAAATTTTAACTTATTTATAAAGTGTGTATGTGTGTTCACACATACATATACACATCATCCTGTTGATAGCTATTTGATCAAGAACTCACACAAATTGGCAATTACTTTAAAGTGATAGGCTAAGTTTTTGCAAAGTGAATTGATAACCATGTAAATTCAAAACCTTCACTAAATACTGATGTTGATGTACTAATTACTTGTGTTTATGCATTTTTGGCTCCTCCCTGATTATATCATTTAGTCATTTCCTATAAAAAAATTTTTAAGGGCCAGGCACAGTGGCTCACGCCTGTAATCCCAGCACTTTGGGAGGCCAAGGCAGGCAGATCACCTGAGGTCAGGAGTTCGGGACCAGCCTGACCAACATGGAGAAACCCCATCTCTACTAAAAATAAAGAATAAAAAAAAATTAGCTGGGTTTGGTGGTGCATGCCTGTAATCCCAGCTACTCAGGAGGCTGAGGCAGGAGAATCGCTTGAACCTTAGATGGAGGTTGCAGTGAGCTGAGATAGCGCCACTGTACTCCAGCCTGGGCAACAAGAGCAAAATTCCATCTCAAACACACACACACACACACACACACACACACACACACACACACACACACATATAAACAGATACAAAAATTAGCCAGCTGTGGTGGCACACGCCTATAGTCCCAGCTACTAGGGAAGCTGAGGCAGGAGAGAGAATTGCTTGAACCTGGGGGGCAGAGGTTGCAGTGAGCTGAGATTGTGCCACTTCAGTTCAGCCTGGTTGAAAGAGCGAAACTCCGTCACACACACACACACACACACACACACACACACGCACACACACAAACGCACGCATGCATGCATGCATGCGCACACACACACATGCACTACTATAAGAAAATATCCACTTGTTAAGATACTGTTTAAAGTATTTAGCTACTAAACATCTTAATAAAGTTGTGATAATACTGCAAATTATTTTGGTAACATTTTTCATTTCTTTTCATATCCTGGAGATTCATTCTATGACACTGATATTTCATTTCAGCCTTGGACAAATCCTGATTTTAAAACTGATGTGGGGCTAATCAGGAGTACCAGCGAGCAGTCCATTCAGACAAAAATGTTAATTCAGTGCTTCTCAAAGCAATGTCTGTTCCCATTTATCATGATCACTATCATTATCACTATTCTCCCTGAAGGGGGCCCTGGGGCATAGGGACACAGCCAAACCATGACCCAGCTGGGATTCAAGGCTATGCAGACCATGGCCAAAACCCAAGTTCCAGGCCCCCCTAGACACACTGCCCCCTGGAGGGACAAGGGGTGGCCTGTCAGTAGAATATTCTCCATCCCTCAAACCTTGGGCTTCTGTCTCTTCACACAAGTTCCTCTCCTCTCTTTCCATGCAAGGTCCAAGGAACTGCTTATTAAAGGGCTGTCCCAGACTCCACAGACTCTCCCTATCCCAGCCCCTTCCTGAATTAACTCTCCCTTGCACCTTTGTCTGGGAACACCCTTGTGAAAATGACCCATTTTCCACTCCCAAAGCTCCAGCACCAGTATCTCACTCCCCATAACAAGCATTTTATAACAAAAAAAGCTCATATTGTAAAGTAGAAAGCAAAGGGTTTTCAGCTCATGCACTCTAATACTCCTACTATCCTCTTACCCCTCATGGTACCTCTCCTCTATGCATCCCACCTGGAACACAGTTTAAATCAATAACAATTAATAAGTAAAAACTACAGATGGTCCCTAACCTGTGATGGTCCAACTTAATGTTTTTTTACTTTATGATGGGTTGATCTGGATGTAAGCCCATTTTAAGTCCAGGTGCATCTGTATATCCAATGTACAGTTACACCCACACATGCACTAAGATGTGGGACTGGTCAGGAGTATGAGCGAGGCAAGAGACTAAGGCAACAGATGCCCACCATTATTACATATGGTATATAGATTTAACACCCAGGCACCATCATGTCATTAAAGCTTCATCCACTGAGTGGATCTGCAAGGGCAGCTTCATCCACAAGCGGCATGGGGGTGCTACACCCTAATCTAGGGTCCTGGGACCCCGACCCAGCTGGGACCCCTGGGATCTTGTCCTCCCTGATCTCTGGGACTGGGGCTTCCCTCCCTCACTTTTTTCTCTGGAATCCCTTTGGACACCAGGAGCCAAGTGCCCCCTCCCTCTCTTTCCTCCTCTCCCCATCACCCTGGTCCTCCATCCCCAGCTAGTGCTCCACTGCTGCCCTCATCTGGGAGGTGCTGGGGTCTGGGTTCCCACAGCATCATGTGGGGAGGAGCAGGGAAAGAGTGACAGGTGGAAGGGGGACACACAAGCAATCCCCAATTTGGGTTGTACGAGAGAATCCAGAGAGTGAGGACAGGGTGAGGGTATTTTGCTACCCAGACCCCCCCCATGAAAAGTTTCATCATGGACAACAGAATGAGGACCTGCTGCAACTTTGGCCTGAGGTGGAGGACATCGCCCAGGCAGACCACGGGGTTTCCAGATGTCAGACTATAGGGACTTTGAATATGGCTGAAGAAACAGGCCTTAGTTCATTTATCCTGCGTTTTTATTACAAACTTTTTCAAACATACAGAGAAGCTGGGTGAATGGATTGCCCATGTACTTCCACCTAGAACTGTTAACATCTCACATAGGATATTTAAGAAAGCAAGTGTGCCACCTCAAAATGTCAGAAGAAAAACATAAGGAAATTTGGAGATTGGAAAAAAACAGATTAAATGGAGCTGCAGAGTGAAGAAAAGCAAAGAAAGATAAAATAGCAATTAACACCACCCTGAGACTGTAAATTGACCTAGCTATTAATGTTCTGATTCTAAATCAGGCACTAAAAGTGCCTCCTAAGTGAAAGGGATAGAAATGCCACTGAAAAGAATGTATGCCAAGAGATGTTACTCATCTTTTACTTCTACACACAATTTCTTTTACTCTTGGCCCAAATGGCATTTTCATGCATTGTCACGTCAATGTGGCTCTCAATTTTCAGTGGAGGGAAACTGCAGCCTGGTGGAACTAGAACCCCCCACAGCTGAAATGCTGGCTCTATCACCTTCTGGAGAGGTGACTCTGGGCCCCTAATTTACTGTCAAAGTCTCGATTTCCTCAAGGATAAAACAGAGATGATAATATCAGATGCACAAGAATTCAGTGTAGGAACAGTTATAAGAGCGTGATATAGTGCCCTGGAACATTAAAGGTGCCTATGGGGCTGTTTTTAAATATTGATGCTTAAATATTCATGTTGTCAACAATCAACAAGTGAATCACTTATTATGAGTCAGGTGTTACATTTTAGATAAAGAAGTATTTCAAGGTGTATCATTTTGACTGGGATCAGTGGCTCCTGCCTGTAATCCTAGTACTCTGGGAGGTCAAGGTGGGAAGGATCACTTGAGCCCAGGCATTTGGGGCCAGCCTGGGCAACAAAGGGAGACCCTGTCTCTATATTTTTTTAATAAACAAACAAACAAAAATAATAACAAAGAAAGTACATCATCTCTGGAGTACTACTGGCTGTGTACTTCCCTGAGTGGTGGAAGATAAGGCTTTACCACTCTAGAGTACAGCTGGACTCTAGGCCTGTTTCCATCACTACTAATTGTTTGCCCTTGGGCAGGTCAACAACTGCCCTGAGCTCATGCTCCTCACCTGGTGGGTAGGAGGGATGGTTCCACCAAGCTCAGAGAGCTAAAGGACACTCCTGCAGGGTCCTTGATAAGAATCTCAGGGACTAACACCCAACCATCCCTAGAAGATAAGTCTTGCAAATCCAGCAAAGTTTAGTGACCCTGACATATCCTTTTTTGGAATTTATGGAGGGGAGTGTAGTCCCAAACATCAGAAAGCACTACTGCCAACAAATCTGGACTTGTAAATTGATCTTCTTTTCATACCACTCATTCCTACTTCTTTTGTTATTCTTCCTCATTATCGATGAGATCCATTTGTTCCTTAATCACAGTTGCCATCTCTCATATTTACACTTTTCTGCTTTCTCCACACATTCTCTATAGACATTCCTACATATAATAGCCCCATTCACTTTAATGAGGTCTAAGATATTTATCTAAGATTTAGTGCCTTGCAACACCCAGGTCTCTAGGAGGGCTTAGCTAGGACCCCAAATGCCTCCTTAACTTCTGGCAATCATATCATAGCCCCTTTGTTAATCTTTCCACCATGCTATTATTGGAAAATAATTTGGGAAGTATGGAATTTCATGATTTCTATTTTTCCTTTTTTTTTTTTGAGATGGTATCTCGCTTTTTCGCCCAGGCTGGAGTGGAGTGGTGCGGTCTCGGCTCACAGGTGTGTGCCACCACACCCAGCTAAATTTTTATATTTTTTAGTAGAGACAGGGTTTCACCATGTTAGCCAAGCTGGTCTTTAACTCTTGACCTCAAGTGATCCTCCTGCCTCAGCCTCCCGAAGTGCTGGTATTACAGGTGTAAGCCACTGCACCTGGCTGAATTTCACTGATTTCTAACCATCTTAAACACACACACACACACACACACACACACACACACACACACACACGGGGTGGGGAGGGGGGGAGAGACAGAGAGAGACAGAGACAGAGTTTACTCCTCCAGCATTCTTCCACACCAAAACCACATTTGCATATTCTTCTAATTCTCACCAATTTCAATGAGGAAAAACAATACTCAATTTCCAAACAGTTCAAACGTTAGTAGCTAAGCACCTTTTCCTGTGATGAAGTTCCTGGGGCAGCCCAAGAAAGGTCATTAATTCCTCTGGGGTGCTGCTCTGGGGGAACCATTTCAACCACAACTGTCAACTCACTTCTACAACTGTTTGTTCAGGAAAGTACATTCTTGGGTCCAATGTGTAAAGCTGAAACAAGTCTATCCACCCTCAACCCCAGCTGATAACTCACACCAGGATTTCTGAACTGGGAAACAAAGGTCAGCTGCCCTTCTCTGGAGAGGAGGAGGAGCTAGTCATAGCAGGCATGTGTGTAAAGTCACATGGGTAGAATGAGAGACCTAGATTTTGGACTCACAACCAACTTCAAATCTTGGCGCCGTCGATTACCAGCAGTGTAACCTTGTACAAGATACTTGACCTCTACAAGTCTGTTTGCACAGCAGCAAAATGGGAACAAGTATCTATTTCTTAGCAGGTCAGAAGCTCTGAAAAACACTAAGGTCTTAGTAGCCATTGCCAAGTGCTTTCCAAATGGGGTGGAGCTATTTACACCCTTTAAGAACAGCCAAAAAGAGGAGCCAGAGCAGCCATTTTACCACGCATTTGCCAGCACTGAAAAGTCTTATTCAGACAAAGACTGAATAATGTGATGGGCCAGAGATGATTCATGTACTAATTTGTGTTTTTTGACTCCTTGGGAAGTCGAACATAGTTTCACATATTTGCAGCCATTTATAGATGTTCTTTTGTGAATTTCATGTTTATGTTTATTTTCTACAATTAGGGTGAACACTTGGGGACTTGTTCTTCCTCTTGAATAGAAATGAAAATAGTTTTCCAAAAATGCTGTGACACAGTTTGAGAGCATGAGTGTGAGCTCATTCCTTGTCCTGAGGACTCCAGGTAATTAGAGTTATTGCCCTTGACCACATCCACAAAAACTCCTGAGAAAGGCCATGGTTAGGAAAACATTTTTATGATTTTATTTTGATGATCATTTTCCTAAGAAAATCTGTAGATTATGCACACAGTGAAAAGGAAAGATTTAGAAGTTTGAAATTTATTTGAGAACCTTAAATGGATCTGTCAATTAGGTGAACTAAGAGCATTGCTAACACCTTGTGAGTCTCAGAAAGAAACTGTAGAGCATCCAGGGGCTGTTCCCTGGGCAGAGCATACAGCATAGAGGAAAAGGCCAAGTCCCCTTCACTCCCCTCATGATTCCCTTTATTTGTGAGTGCCAAGGTTTTGGAAACTGCATTTATTTTATTGTTTACTAAATCCAATCCGCGTGTGTGTGTGTGTGTGTGTGTGTGTGTGTGTGTGTTCAGAGACAGTGTCTCACTCTGTCATTCAGGCTGAAGGGCAGTGGTGGTGTGATTATGGCTCACTGCAACATCCATGCCCAGGTTAAAGTGATCCTCCCACCTCAGCCTCCCAAGAAGCTGGTGCCTGCCACCATGCCCAGCTAATTTTTTCTATTCTTTTGTAGAGATGGGGTTTCACCATATTACCCAGGCTGGTCTCGAACTCGTGAGCTCAAGCGATCTGCCTGCCTTAGCCTCCCAAAGTGTTGGAATTAGAGGTGTGCGCCACCACGCCAGGCTGCAAATTGTATTTTGATTCTCATCTCTATCTCTCTTCAAAATCAGCCAGCTCCAGACAATAAAAGGAGGAAACACTTCCCAGGTGTGTCATGCCTTTCAGTCAATACACAAACATTTCATTATCTAACATGTAGCTAAAAGGTTCCCAACACTCTGGGCTTTATGAGGGGATGGAAAGGAAGGGCCTGCAGTCTCCCTGCTACCAACAAAATTTCAGGCCCCCCACTCTTACTTGCCTATGGTTTTCCTGAGAATATCAAGAAGCCATGGGGTCCTCCAATGTACACTTCTCCATTTCTGCCAACTCACCTCTGCACTCCCCTACAACCTCATCTTCAAGTCTTGAGCTCGCCTGTAAAACTGCGAGGACACCCACTATACAGCATCCTCCATGGATGAAGGAAGAAGCCTGTCTGCTTTTGAAGCTCAGTCTCACCTCCTCTTCCTCTCACCTTCTTTCCCATTCATCTTCATGCCTGCCCTACTGTCCCTACAAATGGGCTCCCACTGCAGCAGCCCAAATATACTTTCTCCCAATCTTGTGGCTCCTCCCTTCCCTCTTCTTTCCATAGCCAGGCTTTTGAAATGGGTTGTCTAGTCTTTGAGGTTCCCCTTGGTGGTACTAAGATTGGAAGCTCCATCAGGATAGAAAGAGGAGGCTACCTGAAACTGCAGGAGTCTGGTCTGGGGTTCCAGCTGAGGAGGGAGGCACTGGGCCACACCTGAGACTTAGCTATCCTATTGGGAAGCACTGAGCTAATGTTTCTTCTCTCTACCTTTATCACCACCACTTACATGAACACCTCTCTCCTTAGGAACCAGTAACTTCCTAACAGCTGAATTCCAAAAGCTCCTCTTATTTTTTATTTTTATTTATTTCTTAGAGACAGGGTCTCACTCTGCCACCCAGCCTGGGGTGCAGTAGCACAATCATAGCTCACTGTAACCTTGAACTCCTGGGCTACTACCAAGCCCAATTAATTTTTTAAATGTTTTTAGAGATGAGGTCTTATAATGTTGCTCAGGCTGGTCTCGAACTTCTGGCCTCAAGATATCCTTCTGCCGCAGCCTCCTGAGTAGCTGGAATTATAGGCACAAGCCACAGCACCTGGCTCAAAAGCTCCTCTTGTCAGGTACAGTGGCTCACACCTGTAATCCCAGCACTTTGGGAGGCCAAGATGGGCGGATCACGAGGTCAGGAGATCAGGACCATCCTGTCTAACACGGTGAAACCCGTTCTCTACTAAAAATACAAAAAAATAGCCAGGCATAGTGGCATGCACCTGGAGACCCAGCTACTCGGGAGGCTGAGGCAGGAGAATCACTTGAACCCAGGAGGCAGAAGTTTCAGTGAGCTGAGATCCACTGCACTCCAGCCTGGGCAAAAAGGGTGAGATTCCAATTCAAAAAAATAAAAATAAAAAGCTCCTTTTGACTCCTTGATCTTCTTGTCCCCTCTCTCTCTGTGGCATCTAACCCCAAAGACACTCCTTCTCCTCTCCCCTCTCCTGTCTCCCCTCTTCTCAACAAAAGATGGAGTTTCCCTCTTGTTGCCCAGGTTGGAGTGCAACGGTGCAGTCTCAGCTCAATGCAACCTCTGCCTCCCAGGTTCAAGCGATTCTCCTGCCTCTGCCTCCCAAGTAGCTGGGATTACAGGCACCTGCCACTATGCCCAGCTAATTGTTTTGTTTTTAGAGACAGGGTTTCAGCATGTTGGCCAGGCTGGTCTTGAACTCCTGACCTCAAGTGATCTGCCTGCCTCGGCCTCCCAAAGTGCTGGGATTATAGGCATGAGCCACCGCACCTGGCCTCCCCCTTTCTTTCCCTCCAGCTTCCAAGATGTTGCATGAAACATCATGCAAGCTGGAGGGAAAGAAAGGGGGAGGGGAGTCCCTACACTCTCCTCCTACCTTGCACCCAGTGCTTCCTTCCATCCTCCTCCAATGACTTCTTTCCCTGCTCTGAGCATCCCTTCCCCTTCTTCTCTACCTCTCTAACATCACCCAGTTTCAATCATCGCCTCAACATCCCCTCACACCTAACATGTCTCCAAAGAAATCGAGAGGTTCCCCAATGAGAGCTTCTCATAGAACGTGTAGAGTCTGTTATTGCCAAAATATTCAGTAAGCATCTGTCCACCACTGGGGAGGCAGACTGGAGACGCCTTCATCAGGGCCCTACCTGCAGAAGTCATTCTCCAGGTGCCAGAGCTTGGACACCAGGAGTTAACTGTGACATCAGCCACTTTCTGGACCTGGTACCTCCCCTCCCCACAGAGGTACAGACAAGAATCCCATTTTCTCCCATCCCACCTTCCCTTTCCACTCCGCTACTCTGAAGCCGTTTTCTCCTCACCCCTGGCTCCTGTGAGTCTAGCTGCTCTGTCCCCTTCCAGGTCCTCCTCCTGCAAGCTACCATTCTCTTTCTAGGCACATGTATGAGTCACGTCACTTCCCAGCATAACTTTTGATGGTTCTCTGCTGCCTCTTGAATAAGATCAGATTAATTCCCTGGCATTCTAGGTCCCTTAGTCCATGTACTGGCCCTTATCCTTCCAGGCAAATGGAACTGAATAAGCTGCATTACCCCAAATTGCCCTGAACTTTTCCTTCCTCCATGTCTTCACTCTCCTGTGCTGGCTCCCACCTCAAGAGGGCAGTCAAAGAGGATGTCTACTTCTCACTCTAACTGCCTCCCTACTGTTTACATTTTTCTAAATTAACAAGAATTACCTGGATTAAAGAATAACTGAGTTTTAAGGACTAGTTTAAACCTAACTCTTTGACCTGCCTTCCTGAATCACCTAGGAAGCAATTTTTCTCAATTTCCATTATGAAAATGCTTCTCCAGACTTTACTGCCTCTTAACTTATTACAGTGCTACTATGACTTCTTTCCTACTTAATTTTTAAATCCTTTAGAGCAAAGGCTGGGTCTTATCTTGTTTCCCATGGTCTCTTAGCCACTGCCCATGATAGGTAGCCAAAACACTTCAGTTGAAGAAGTTGAGGAGTTAGGAATTATATTTAAGAGTGTTAATCTAAATTTCCCCAGGTTAGCAAGTAAAAGGTGTCTCTAACTTAAAATGTAAATAGGGTCTTCCCATTACAGAAGATTTAGAAGATTTTCCAGTTAGTTAATCATTTACATTCTTTATTTCCCAATTATTTTAGTAACACTGCACATCACTGTAAAGGTTGGAATATGCTGTTGGATTGTGTGTGTGTGTGCATGTGTGTGTTGCTTCCCTTTTCTTCAAGAATCCCTAAAAGTGACATGAATGAAGAATGTGACCAAACTATAACTTTCCAAAAGTATGACAAATCAAATCAGTTATTCCCTGCCCCAAAAAAGATTAACAGACTTCCCGACCTTCCCTACAGAGTCTGTCACCAGTATCACCCCAGTAATCCAAGGGTGAAAACTTCAGCAACACAGGCCCTCTCAAAAGCTTGTTCCATGTGAAAAGCCCTCATTAAACTCTGAGTTATATTTAGAAAAAAAAATGGAACAGAAGTTATATTTAGATGAAATGGCTCAAAAGAATTTTACCAAAAGCAGCATATTTATACTGATCTTCCAAAAGAAAAGGTTTCCTTAGCTTTTACATACAACTCCTAAAATCAGACAACCTCTTTATACGTATACAAAGATTTCTGCTTGGGTTCCTCTGGGTCTGGAAGAACAGGAGCTCCCAGGATATGAGCAAGACTTCCCAAGGGAAGCAGTGGGATGTAAAGGACTTAAAAATGAGCATGCATTTGAGGACCAGAACAATTTTATACAAAAACCTGAATTGAGATGGTCTGAGAAAAGTGTGAGCAACCTGTGCTTGCGCTGCACGAAAGATACTCTGAAATTTGTAATATGGACACAAAAACCACAGACTCCCTCAGCAATACTGCCACAGAGGTTGCAGTGAGCCAAGATCAAGCCACTGGGTATATATCTGAAGGATTATAAATCGTTCTACTATAAGGACACATGCACATGAATGTTCATTGCAGCACTGTTTACAATAGCAAAGACCTGGAACCATCCCAAATGCCCATCGATGATAGACCGGACAGGGAAAATGTGGCACATATACACCAGGGAATACTATGCAGCCATAAAAAAAGATGAGTTTGTGTCCTTTGTAGGGACATGGATGAACCTGGAAACCATCATTCTCAGCAAACTGATGCAAGAACAGAAAATCAAATGCCACATGTTCTCACTCATAGGTGGGTGTTGAACAATGAAAACACATGGACACAGGGAGGGGAGCATCACACAGTGGGGTCTGTCAGGGGGAAATAGGAGAGGGACAGCGGGGGGTGGGGAGTTGGGGAGAGATAGCATGGGGAGAAATGCCAGATATAGGTGAAGGGGAGGAAGGCAGCAAATCACACTGCCTCGTGTGTACCTATGCAACAATTTTACATGTTCTTCACATGTACCCCAAAACCTAAATGCAATAAAAAAATAAAATAAATAAAAATTTAAAAAAGAACATGCTTAGGCACCTTAGGCATGAATTCTGAAATCTTGCCATTCCTGTTTGAAAAAAGAATCTACAGCCATAAATGTGTGAGACTTAATAAATCTCTCTGCTCACAAAAAAAAAAAAAAGATCAAGCCATTGCACTCCAGCCTGGGCAGTATTGCTGAGGGAGTCTGAAAGAAGTGGAAAGAAGTGTTTCTTTCCAAAATGTCATCAACACCCACTTCATGGTCACAGTCAAACCACTTTCTATCACATTGTAGCTGAATTGCTAAACCACATTCAACATTTTTTTTTGGCTCTTTCGTGTTTGAAACTATCTTTGGCATTCACTTTCTAATGTCTTGACTTATATTTTCTTTCTTTTTTTTTTTTTTGGATGGAGTCTCACTCTGTTGCCAGGCTAAAGTGTAGTGGTGTGATCTCAGCTCAATGCAACCTCCACCTACTGGGTTCAAGCGATTCACGTGCCTTAGTCACCGATGTGGTTAGGATTATAGGTGCCCGCCACCATGCCAGGCTAATCTTTGTATTTTTAGTACAGACGGGGTTTCACCATGTTGGACAGGTGGGTCTTGAACTCCTGACCTCAGGTGTTCCACCGGCTTTGGCCTCTCAAAGTGCTAGGATTATGGTCTAAGCCACACCACACCCAGCCAACTTACATTTTCCTAACAAAATTCTAGGCAACAGCCCCAAAGTGGTTTAGTAAACTGTGAAGCCTTTTCAGAAATGAATGTATAATTTTGAGGTGATTACTGAAAAAATGGTTTGTGGCAGTTATTCCTCTCTTCACAGGGTCCCAGGGCCTCCAGACAAGAAGCAATCACAGCTCAGAAACTTGGCCCACATCCCATGCTGAGGGGACCTCTTCTCTAAAGAGCCTCAGGAAAAGGCCACTTCCCAGCATCCCAGCCAAACCAGAGTGGAGGGCAAGGGTGATGGCTCTCGGGGAGAGAGATGGCCAGACTGTAGGACGGGCCAGCCCCCAGTGGTCTCAGCAGGAATTATGCCAGTGGGTGAGGCTGTTGAAGCCTCCTGCCTGCTATTCCTAGGATTCATTAACACCCTGAAAACACTCCAGCCAATTCCCACTTCTGCATCTGGCTTGGTATTTCCAGAGGAAGTGTTAGAGCAGCAGATAACTGTGGTCACCTAATTTTATACTATCTCTAGGCCTTAGAGTAGCAAAGCCTGAAGTTGTACAATTTAGAGGCCAAACAAAAAAAAGACCTAAGCTGTCAGAGAGACTGATCATAGCAGGCACTTTCCTCCCAAGTCATCAGCTACTTCCCTCCTCCCTCCCCACCCATATCTATCCACATTCATTTTACCAGGCTGGGAAACCAACAGAGGGCCACTTTGTCTCTACCTACCATTTGCCTACAGTGACAATTACCTTAATTATGTTAATATAATCATCCAGAGGAAAACTATAATCTCCACCCTATAGTCCAGACAATCAAGTGCTTAAGTGTTTCCTCACTTGCTTTACTTACTGGCAGCAAAAGACAGGGTCAAATTAGGTTTAACTGTGCTGACCTAACTGCAGAACACTCCCCCAGTATATCCATGAACTAACACAGTGAAAGGCACACAGAGACACAGAAACACTGGGAACTGAACTACTGTACAAGCAAGTCACCAGGGAGACAAGATGTAGGTATGGGAGTGGGATGGGACATACCAAGTCCCCAAGAAAGTACATGTCCTAGGAGGCTTGAAAGGAGGATGGTGTTTGGGCATGGACAGGAAACAGCTGCAGAGCTGGACAGGGACAGTCAGAGGCAAGCAGAGAGGAAAGGTTGGCTGCCTCAAGGAGGGCTCCAAAATCCCCCATGGGCCAGGATTTAGTAATTAGGAATCTCCAGTATCAGCAAGAATCAGCCTTTCAAAGTTCTTAGGCAAAATAACACACAAGATGATGGAAGGAAAAAGGGGACAACAACAAAAATCGGTCTCACTTGGGCTCTTAGGGAAAGGAGACAGCAGAGCCTGGATGAATCAAATGCCCTAAAGAGAAATGGGTGCACGGAGAAATAGCCTTGAGGGAGCAATAGTCATATTTGATGGTGAAATAGTTATTTCTGGTGACTTTAACTGCACCAGGACTTGGCTGAGGGCTGATACACAGATGCTAGTGCCTCCCAGACCCCTCTCTCTAGATATCCTAATGGTAAATGGAAAAATGAGATTTCAGTAGCATTAACTCTCCCCCACCCACAAGTTACAGGAACCCCACCAAAACTTGCAGAAATAAGCTACATGTGTGGGCATCAGAGGGAATCACTGAAAACCTAAATAAGACTGCAGCAGCTCATTGCTCCCCCTGCCCTTTGATCGGCACGCACCTCTTTTAACACTAATGAGAAAAAGCAACAGCCATAGACCCACCTCCATCTTTCACTGCAAAAGTGACACTTATATTCAGGACTTCCTGGGGTGTTCCAGGCCAGCAGGGCCAAAGCTGCAAGGCCTCCCTCCCTCTCAGGGCAAAACTGTGAGGTCTGTGTGGTCCCACTCCCCATTCCCCTCTTCCCTGGCCAGAGTCTCCCCACCACGCGTCAACCCCCGCCCCAACCCATCTGATGATGGTAGCGCCCCTACTGAACCAAATGTAGAGGTCTTGGCTCTCCAACGACCGCTGTACAATGACAGCAGGAATGGCCATTCAGCACCTAGCCTTTCTCCAGCACCCTTTAATTAGCATCATTATTTCAAGGCAGCTTCAGCATAGAGTGGATTGCTGGAACCCTGATCCTAAGAGGCCAACACTCCCTGCCCCGTTACCCACCGTCGACAACGAAGTGGCGGGCACTGGGAAGCTGGGCGGGAAGCACAACTACGGTGCACATCGCGCGCAAGCAGCAGCACGCGGGAACCTGGCACACAGTAGGTAGGCGCTCACCCAAGATCTGTCATCCGACCCAGTATCTGGGCAGGGAGCCTGGGGGTGGGGTGGCGGCTTGGGGGGTCACAAAGGCCTCGCCAGCCCCCAGCTGCGACCCTCGATACGCGGGGGGCGGGAGTTTTGAGCCAGAGAGAGGGGGCGAAGGAATCCGCCCTCATTTGCACGTCGTCTGGGGCCCGGTCAATTTGCTTAATCACCGCTCTAAATGCCAGCGCCCAGCACACAATACGCGCCCATTAACAGGTTTAAAGTGTCGCAGCGCTCGCTTTAAATGAGAAAAGCTGGCGACAAAAGGGGGGAAAAGCCAAGTTCCTCAACTCGAAGAATGCCTCGGGTCGCCTCGAAATCATCTACGCCGAGTTGAAAATCCGGGGCTACCTCCGCAGAAAAGCTGAGGCCCGGGTGCGAGGGCTGGGGGTGGGAAGTGGGGGGGGGGGGGCTGTGAATAACCCGCCACGATTACTGGGTTTCTCAGGAACCAGCCTGCAGCCGCCCAGTGAACCCGGAGTCGGAGGACAACACCGCCAACTCAGCTCCCTAGGCCCCTTGCCCCACTGCCAGAGAAAGCTGACCGACTTCCAAGAAGGAAAGCGAGACCCCCCAAAGCGGGCACAAATCCAAGTTTCCTTTGGTTCAGGCAAAGAATTCTGGAGGCCAAGGAAGATCCCAGAGGTGAACTCCAAAACCTCAACCCGCAAGAGGGGAGTAGTTAAAGGAACTTTACTTTCATCCAGGCACTGGCCAGCGCAGCCTCGCGCCCGGCCTCCAGAGAGTAGTTCCAACTCCGCAAACAAGTTCTGCTGGGGATCGGCACAGGAGGTCCCATCCCCCACTCCATGGCCGGGCCCGGGGGCTCATCCTGCGGGCCGCGGCCTCCCACCCTCTCCGGCGCGCCCGACGGGCACTCACGGTGCGCGCTCCTCCGGGAGACAGGGGTCCGTTGGAGAGGTACGGGCTACTCAGGTCCGGGATCATCAGGAAGGGGTACCCAGGGTAGGGGGGTCCTTTAAAGAACGCGCCGTCCTGGGGCCTTCTCACTGCGAACAAGACCAAGGCGAGGTGAGGCCCGGGCCTCCGGGACAGCGCCACGGCAGAGGGCTCGGGACCGGAGCCTGGACCCGAGCGCCCCCTCCCCACGCGCCCCATGGGGGCTGCCGCCAAGAGAGGCGGAGGGCAAGGGTTCGTCCACCAGTGCGAGGGGTTCCATGGGTCGCCGGGGCTAAGCCGCGGAGCGCAGCAGTGATCCAGAGTGGGGGTTGTCCCAGCGGGCACGTACCTTCGGCGAAATAGTCCCGCGGCTTCTGGAAAGTGTCCCGAGCGGGCTGCGGGCGCCTCTCAGCCTGCGGAGGAGACACAAAGGCGAAAGCGGGTGAGCGGACGCGGGGCCGGGATCCCCCGGGGCCGGCCGCGAAGCCTCCTCACCTCCGAGTCGGAGCTGCTACTCTGGTTCTCCGACTCGTTGACCAGGGACGACTTGACCTCGTCTAGGTCTCGCTGAGCCGAGGCGCTGTCGCTGCTCGGCTCCTGCTCCTCTCCCCCCTCGTCCTGGAAGGGGATCAGCTCGTCGTTCGCCCCGAGGTCGTCCCCTCCGCCGGCCGCCCCAGCGCTGGAGCCGCCGCCTCCCCCGCCGCCGCCGCCGCCGAGCTGGGGCATGGTGGGGCCGCGGGCCCGGGCCACCGATCTCGGAGCCCCTAGCCGCCCGCGCCCTGCCCGGCCCGGCCCGGCGCCCCTCCCGCCCGCTCGCCGGCCCGCTAGCCGCCGCAACAAAGTTTGACAGGGCGTGGCCCCGCTGGAAGCGGGCCCCGCGCGGCCGGGCCGGGGCGCGGGCGGCTCGGCTCGGGCCCCTCCGGTAGCGCCGAGCCTAGGGCTCCCCAACTCGCCGCCGCCGCCGCCTGCTCCGCCGGGGCGTCCCAGCCCCTGGCCCGCCGGGGAGGGGCGAGCCGGGAGGAGGGGAGGGACCGCCGGGCTGGGCAGGGGGGCCGGAGGGAGGAGCCCCGGCTGCAAGCTGACACCCGCGCGCCTCGAGGAACCCGGAGGGCTGCGGCGCGCGCGCGCGCGCGCACACACACACACACAGGCACTCACACTCATACTCACGTTCACACTCGCACCTTCCGGGGACTGCGGCCCCCTGCAGCGTGCACCACTCCCAACCCCAAACTCGCCCTGATCCCCCTCCTGTGCCCCACACTGCACCCTCGGCAGCCCTCCCCCCGGCCTCCCTCGAGTCCTGGAAGTCTTGCCCCCACCCCTCCGCATCCCCTAACTTTCTCCCAAAGAACCCCGAGAACTCCGCGCAGGTTCACACCCCCTCCCGCCGTTTCGGCGCGGGCCGCACTGCCCCCTGCGGGAAAGCCTGGGACGCACAGACTGGCCGCGGGGCCCTCCCCCTGCCTGGAGTCCCTCCGAGCGGATGCGCGGGGCAGGAGTCTGGGGGCATTTATGGCACCCTGGAAAACGCCCGGCCGATTTTTCCTGTGGGGTTCCAGTGCCACCCCCGGCCCTGGTTTTCGACCTTGTCCAGGTGTAAAGATTTCCCCGCTGAAATCTTGACGATCTCTTTTCTTCATTGTTTGGAACAAGGTCCTAAATCGAATAATCGAGATCTTGAGTTCGTAAAGAATTCGGATTTGGTTCATTGTGAGGGAAAATTGCCGGGCCAGTGACCTCGGAAGCCATTCACAAAGCTGCCTGGGTAGCCAATGAACACGAGAAAAATGCCCAACCAACCTCATACCTAAGTAATGCCTGTGGTGAGAGCGCTGTGGCCCACACCTGGAGTCCCAGCTACTCCGGAGGCTGAGGCGGGAGGATCACTCGAGCCCAGGAGTTTGAGACCAGCCTAGACAACATAGCAAGACCTCGTCTCCAAAAAAAAAAAAATTTTTTTTTTAAATAAATGCCTATTACAGTGATATTAAAATATCATCCCTCTCCAAAGTTTAAAGAAACTTTGGAGGGAAAGTTTAAAGAAAATGAATATCTTTTGTTTTCCATCATGGGGGACTATTAAAGCATAAATTTTGAAAACAGCTTGGAAGGTAGTATGGGACTGTGTAAAACTATTTTCAGCACAACTGGCGGAAGAGTTTCTACAGAGGTGCCTGCACATATGGGCAAAAGCACATATGCTAGGTTCAAAGCATCAGAGAGCTTGGTAACATGCATTCTTCTTCATCTTTCTTTTTTTTTCGAGACGGAGTTTCGCTGTTGTTGCCCTGGCTGGAGTGCAGTGGCGCAATCTTGGCTCACTGCAACCTCTGTCTCCTAGGTTCAAGCAATTCTCCTGCCTCAGCCTCCCGAGTAGCTAGGATTACAGGCATGTGCCACCACGCCCAGATAATTTAGTATTTTTAGTAGAGACGGGGTTTCCTCATGTTGGTCAGGCTGGTCTTGAACTCCCGACCTCAGGTGATCCGTCCACCTCAGCCTCCCAAAGTGCTGGGATTACAGGCGTGAGCCACCATGCCCGGCCGCATTCTTCATCTTTCTTTACAGTGACAGTCCATGCAGCTGCCAGCTCTATGCAGTGCCCCCCCAATACACACACAGACACAGACACACACACACACACGCACATGGTCCTAGATTAAGTTTGGAGGAGCATCTTTAAATTAAACATTATATATGACATTCGCCATTTTATTTTCGTATTTTAAAAAGTTATGCACATTTATTTCTGCATGAAAAAATCTGAGAAGATGCAAATTATTATCAATGACTATTTCTGGGAAGGGGTAAGTGAAAGGAGATAGTTTTCTGCTTTCTATGTACTTTACAGCAAGCTGATATGCCTTGTCTAATTTTTTACACAATACATGATTACAGTCTCATAAAACGTTTTCAAATATCGGATGTATCTTGAGCAGTATCAAGTAACAAGTAAAAGTTCCTCTTTCCCCCCCGCCAGGACACAGGACCCTTCTAGTTAACCACTTTGTTAACTGCTTCTGGTTAACCACTGTTACTAGTTTGGAATATATCCTTACAGACACTTCCCTAGACAGTTATGAACATATATAAACATATTTACAGATATTCTGATTTACTCTTACATAAATAGAAACACTCCGTATTATTGTGTGATATTTTTATAAGATTTAAAAGTCAGGCAAATTTTCATGTTTATGGTCCATAAATATATGAAAAACCTATTCGATTAGTTTCCTGCTGCTGCTGTCACAAATCACCAAAAACTTGATGTCTTCAAGCAACAGAAGTTTATCCTCTCACAATTGTGGAAGACAGAGTCCACTGTCAGTTTCACTGAGTGGTGTTGACAGGGCCATGCTCCCTCTGGAGGCTGGGAAGAGAATCTACCCTTGCCCCTTGCGGCTTTCGGAGCTGAAGGCATTCCTAAACTTGTGACCGTATCACTCTCACCCTCGCCTCTGTAATCACATTGCCTTCTCCGTTGTTTTGTCCATGACAAATCTCTTTCTGCCCCCTTCTTGTAAGAAATGATACTTGCGATGGCCTTTAAGGACCACCTGGATAACCTGCCCGTGTCAAAATCCTTAATTTCACATCTGCGAAGGAATCTTTTCCTTAAACATTCAGAGGTTCCAGGGATTAGATCATAGATGTAGCTTTGGGAGTGAGCTATTATCAGCCTACCACACCTACAAATCAAAAATGCAAATGGAAACAGCATAGAGATAACCAGTTTTCATCGATCAGATTGGCATGGCAAAGGAAGGAAAGAATGGTAACACCCAGGATTGGCCCCTCTGCTAAGAAGCACATGGATGCTGGGTGTGCCATTGTGTAACGGTTCTAAAGAGAAGTTTGGCAATACCTGTGAAATACCTTTAAAAGTGTGAACTCTGACTCATCCATGTAATTCTAGGATTTCATCTGAAGGAAACAATTAGGTACCCAAATAAACGTTTAGAAGTGTGTTCATCACAGTGAAAAATCTAGAAACGATCTCAGTGTCCCCCATAGGGAATTATGAAGTAAAATCATTGTGCATTCATCGAATGGAATGTTATGACATGGTGGAAATATGTTTGTCAATGTGGATGGAGGCTCATAATGCTAAGCAAAAGTAGCAAATTAAAATTAGCATGTAGACTTCCATTTCCCATTCTAATGGGGTATTGGTGTCAGACTGACACTTTCATCAAGAACAACTATAATTGGCCAGGCGCGGTGGCTCAAGCCTGTAATCCCAGCACTTTGGGAGGCCGAGGCAGGTGGATCACGAGGTCAAGAGATCAAGACCATCCTGGTCAACATGGTGAAACCCCGTCTCTACTAAAAATACAAAAAATTAGTTGGGCATGGTGGCGCGTGCCTGTAATCCCAGCTACTCAGGAGGCTGAGGCAGGAGAATTGCCTGAACCCAGGAGGCGGAGGTTGCGGTGAGCCGAGATTGCGCCATTGCACTCCAGCCTGGGTAAGGAGCGCGAAACTCCGTCTCAAAAAAAAAAAAAAAAAAGGGGGCCCAAAGTGGCTCCGGCGCTTGCGAAGGCGAGGCCAAGAGTTCAAGGCCAACCAACCTCAGCAACCTTACAAGCTCTCAATGATTGGCAAAAAAAAAAAAAAAAGAACAACTATAAAGTCTGGATAAAATATCAAAAAGACAACAAAACTCAGCTGGTTTAAAGGCATCACTATCAACCAAGTCAGCCAGGACTTGAGGAGTCAAAACACCAGGAATTCATTCAAGTGGGTTTATATTTACTGCTGTTTCATCCCCTCAGAGAACTGGTGATTTGCAGTGCCAGGTACAGAGGCCAAACAAAAGCTTGCTGCCTGTTTTGTCTCAGCTAAGACTTCCTTTTGTTTTTACATTTTTAAGTGGTTGAAAAATATAATAAGGACAATATTTGTGACACATGAAAATTATATGAAATTCAAATATCAGTGTTGATAAAGTTTTATGGGAACATAGCCATACTGGTTAGCTTATACATTGCCAGTGGCTGCTTTCACACAACAATGATAGAGTTTGGGACATGTATTGCTTAATAATAGGGATGCATTCTGAGAAATAGGCAATTTTATTGTTCTGTGAACATATGGAGTATACTTACACAAACCTAGATGGTATAGCTTACTACACACCTAGGGTATATGGTATAGCCTGTTGCTCCATGTGAACAGGCTGCAAACCTGTTCAGCATGTTACTGTACTGAATGCTGAATGTAACTGTAAGACATTGGTAAGTATTTGTGTATCCAAACATATGTAGAGATAGAAAAGGTACAGTAAAAATATAGTATTATAATTTTATGAGACCCCATCATGTATGTGATCCCTCATTGACCAAAACTTCGTTGTATGGTGTCTGACTGTAGTTGCAACAGAGACAGTGTATGCTCTCATCATTTCATACTGCTGCTCAGTACAGCACAAATCACAGTGATACAGTGTTTTGAGTGCCATTTGTATCTCTGTACTGTGACATTTATTTTACATTTTTATTACCAGTGCATATCCATTATGTCAAAACAGAAAAGAAGAGAAAAGTAGATGTATTAGTCCATTTTCACACTGCTATAAAGAACCACCTGAGGCTGGCCTGGGGTGGTGGCTCAGACCTGTAATCCCAGCACTTTGGGAGACTGAGGCAAGCAGATTACGAGGTCAGGAGTTTGAGACCAGCCTGACCAACATGGTGAAACCCCATCTCTACTAAAAAGACAAAAATTAGGCAAGGCGCAGTGGCTCATGCCTGTAATCCTAGTACTTTAGGAGGCGGAGGTGGGCGGATCACAAGGTCAGAAGTTCAAGACCAGCCTGACCAACATGGAGAAACCCCATCTCTACTAAAAATACAGAATTAGCTGGGCGTGGTGGCACATGCCTGTAGTCTCAGCTACTGGGGAGGCTGAGGCAGGACAATCACTTGAATCCGGGAGGTGGAGGTTGCAGTGAGCTGAGATTGCACCACTGCCCTCCAGCCTGGGCAACAGAGCAAGGCTAATCTCAAAAAAAAATAAAAAAATTAGCTGGGCATGGTGGTGCACACTTGTAATCCCAGCTATTCGGGAGGCTGAGGCAAGAGAATCGCTTGAACCTGGGAGGCGGAGGTTGAAGTGAGCTGAGATTGCACCACTGCACTCCAGCCTGGGCAACAGAGCAGATTCTGTCTCAAAAGAAAAAAAGAACTACCTGAGACTGGGAAATTTATGAAGAAAAGAAGTTTAATCGACTCACAGTTCCACAGGCTTAACAGGAAGCATGACTGGAAAGCCTCAGGAAACTTATAATAGGTGAAGATGAAGCAAATGCCTTCTTCACATGGTGGCAGGAGAGAGAGAGGGGAAGCAGTACACATTTTCAAATAATCAGATCTCTCAAGAACTCTATCATGAGTACAGCAGAAAGGAAGGTCCCTTGCCCTGTGATTCAATCACCTCCACCAGGCCCCTCCTTCAACTCATGGAGATTACAATTCAACATGAGATTTGGGTGAAGGCAGAATTATGTTTTATTTTATTTTATGTTTTTTTTTTTTTTTTTTCTGAGACTGAGTTTCACTTTAGTTGCCCAGGCTGGTGTGCAATGGCGAGATCTCGGCTCACCACAACCTCTGCTTCCCAGGTTCAAGCGATTCTCCTGCCTCAGCCTCCTGAGTAGCTGGGATTATAGGTATGCGCCACCACGCCCAGCTAATTTTGTATTTTTAGTAGAGAAGGGGTTTCTCCATGTTGGTCAGGCTGGTCTCCATCTCCCGACCTCAGGTGATCCACCTGCCTCAGCCTCCCAAAGTGCTGGGATTACAGGTGTGAGCCACAGCCGCCAGCCTGAATTTTATGCTTTTAAGGCACAGTGAATTATGGATTATTTTATTAGCAATTTAGGTGACAAACCATTGTGTTTAGTATGCAACAACAGCAGCAATGCTAAGAGGATATATGTCAACATTACGAGAGTAAGCACTCATCGACAATTTTCCCAACAGAAAAGAAAGGAATGATCAGAAAAATTGGAAAACTGAAATCAGAATCTCTCATCACAGCAAAATTTCTTCACAAAGTAAATGTCCTAGAGGCTCATTTGTTGGTCAAGCAAGAAGAGCTATTTACTGATGGTGAGTTGATTAAATTATATTCTAGAGCAGTAGCCACAGAAATATGTCCAGAGAAAATAAACTTGCCTTTCACCATTGCTAAAAGAGTTTAGGACATTGAAAATAACATCAATAGACTAGGCACAGTGACTTACCTGTAATCCCAGCACTTTGGAAGGCCGAGGTAGGTGAATCACCTGAGGTCAGTAGTTTCAGACCGGCCTGGCCAACATGGTGAAACCCTGCCTCTATTTATTTTTATTTTATTTTATTTTTTTGAGTGAGACACTGTCTCAAAAAAAATTTTTTTTTCTCCTATTGCCCAGAAATTATGGGTGCCAAGGCAACTTCAAGGAAAACCATTTATGCAATCTTTCTGGACACAGCAGTTCGAACTTTACTGTTTAATCATTCACAAAACAGTCATTAGGAGCACAGACTCTGAAGCTAGCCTTCAGACTGGGTTTGCATTCTGCCTCCACCACTTTCTTTTCTTTTCTTTTTTTTTTTAATGCCTATATTTTTCCTGTAGTAGGGCAACTAATTTTTTTTTTTTGAGACGGAGTTTTACTCTTGTTACCCAGGCTGGAGTGCAATGGCTCGATCTCGGCTCACCGCAACCTCCGCCTCCTGGGTTCAGGCAATTCTCCTGCCTCAGCCTCCTGAGTAGCTGGGATTACAGGCATGTGCCACCATGCCCAGCTAATTTTTTTTTTGTATTTTTAGTAGAGACGGGGTTTCACCATGTTGACCAGGATGGTCTCGATCTCTTGACCTCATAATCCACCTGTCTCGGCCTCCCAAAGTGCTGGGATTATAGGCGTGAGCTGCCGTGCCCTGCCCTTTTTTTTTTTTTTTTTTTTTTAAGGAAAAAAAAGAGAAAGAGAAAGGGGGAGAGAGAACAGGAATCTTGCTCTATTGCCTAGGCTGGAATGCAATCTAAAAATAGGTATTAAAAACCTCTTTTATGCCGATAATTGTACTTATCAGCGGAGACAGGAAGGAATAAGGGAAGAAAATAACAAACAGCCAACCAATATTTCATTTAAGTCTGTGAAATGCTATGCAAATGCTGAAGAATGATTTACTTCCAATTATGTGGTCACTTTCAAAATAGGTGTAATGTGATACTGAGAAAAACGTATGTTCTGTGGACCTGGGTGAAGAATTCTATGGATATTCACTGAATTTACTTGTTGCAGGTCTGAGATCAAATCATAAATGTCCCTGTTAATTTTCTATCTCATTGATCCGTCAAATATTAACAATATGATGTCAAAGTCTCCCACTATTATTGTGCGGGTGTCCAAGTCTCGTTATAAGTCATTGAGAACTTGTCTTACGTATCTGGGTGTTCCTATATTGGGGTGCATATATATTTATGATCATTGACTCCTATTGTTGTATTGATCCTTTAACCATTATATAATGTCCTTGTCTCTTTTAGTCTTTGTTTTTTTTTTTTTTTTGAGACGGAGTTTCGCTCTTGTTACCCAGTCTGGAGTGCAATGGCACAATCTCGGCTCACCACAACCTCCGCCTTCTGGGTTCAAGCAATTCTCCTGTCTCAGCCTCTGGAGTAGCTGGGACTACAGGCGCGCACCACCATGCCCAGCTAATTTTGGTATTTTTAGTAGAGACGGGGTTTCACCTTGTTGACCAGGATGGTCTCGATCTCTTGACCTCGTGATCCACCCGCCTTGGCTGCCCAAAGTGCTGGGATTATAGGCGTGAGCCACCGCACCTGGCCTCTTTTTTAGTCTTTGTTACTATTAAAGCCCATTTTGTCAGAGATGAAAGTTACAACTCCTGGTATATATTTTTTTTTGCTCTCCATTTGATTGGTAAGTCTTCCACCAAAGCTTTGTTTTGAGTCTTTGTGTGTCCTTGCTTATGAGATGGATCTCAATACAGTGTACCAATGGGTTTTGACTTTTTATTCAATTTTCCTTTCTGTGTCTTTGATTGGGGCATTTAATCCATTTAAATTTAAGATTAATTTTGATATTTGTGAGTTTAATATTGTCGTTTAATGCTAGCTATTTTGCCCATTAGTTGATATGGATTTCTTCATTATGGAGATACTCTTTACTTTTTGGTAAGTTTCTGGAATGACTGATACTCGTTTCGTTCTGTGTATAGCGCTTCTTTCAGAAGCTCTTGTAAAGCAGGCCTGGTGGTGGTGAAATCTTTGAGTGCTTGCTTGTTAGTGAAAAATTTTATTTTTCCTTCATTTATAAAGCTCAGTTTGGCTGGATATGAGATTCTGGGTTGAAAATTATTTTCTTTGAGGATATTGAATATTGACTCCACTTTCTTCTGTGAGTCTGATAGGCTTTCCTTTATGGGTAACCTGACCCCTCTCTTTAGCTGCCCTTAGAATTTTCTCCTTTATTTCAACCCTGGTGAATCTAACGATTATGTGTCTTGGAGTTGCTCTACTTGAGGAATATCTTTGTGGTGTTCTCTGTATTACCTGGAGTTGAATGTTGTCCTGCCTTACTAGGTTAGGAAAGTTTTCCTGCATAATATCCTGAAGAATATTTTCCAGCTTGGATTCATTCTCTTCATGACATTCAGGTACACCTATCAAATATAAATTAGGTCTTTTCACATAGTCCCATATTTCTTGGAGACTTCGTTCATTCCTTTTTACTCTTTTTTCTCTAATCTTGTCTTCTCGTTTCATTTCATTAAGTTTGTCTTCAACCTCTGATATCCTTTCTTCTGCTTGATCAATTCGACTGTTAAAACCTGTGCATGCTTTGCGAAGTTCTCACATTGTATTCTTCAGTTCCATTAATTCACTTATATTCTTCTCTAAATTGTCTATTCTTGTTAGGATTTCGTCAAACCTTTTCTCAAAGTTCTTAGTTTCTTTTCATTGGGCTAGAACATGTTCTTTTAACTCACAGAGGTTTCTTATTATCCACCTTCTGAAGCCTAATTATGTTAATGGAACACAGTCCTTCTCCATCAGGCCTTGTTCCATTGCTGATGAGGAACTGTGATCCCCTGTAGAGGGAGAGGCATTTTGATTTTGGGTATTCTCAGCCTTTTTAGGCTGGTTTCTTCCCATCATTATAAATTTATCCATCTGTCGTCTTTGTAATTACCGACTTTCAAATTAGGTCTCTGAGTGGACGTCCAACTTGTTGATTCCCAGCGCCGGAATCTGAGCAACCCACTGCACTGGCTAAAACAGCGGCGTTAAGATTGATGGTGCTTTTCTGCCTGGGAATCTCCGATCTGGCTTCCTTCTTGAGTCCGTCCTTCAATCAGCTGAATAGGCAACTCTGCCTTCATGGAGCACCAAACGTCGACCAAAAGGGGACCCAGTCCCGTTTACTCTGCACCAAGAACCACCGTGCTGAGGTGCCAGCAAAACTGCTGCGCCAGCCACAAAAGTCACTCTGGTGACCCGTAGGGCTCCTCCGCTGGGAATCTACTGGTCCGTGAGCAACAAAAACTCGTCTGAAAGTGTGGCGTCCTCTTGTTCTCTGTGCTTTCACTGGGAGCTACAATCCCAAGCTACTAGTGATCAGCCATCTTGGATCTCTCTCCCCTGCCTCTATTTAAAATACAAAAATTAGCTGGGCATGGTGGCACACCCCTGCAATCCCAGCTACTCAGAAGGCTGAGGCAGGATAATCACTTGAACCCAGGAGGTGGAGGTGGCAGTGAGTGGAGATCGTGCCACTGCACTCCAGCCTGGATAACGGAGTGAGACTCCATCTCAAAAAAATAAAATAAAATACATGACAACAATAGCACAAAAGACAGAGGGGGGATATAGAATTGAACCAAACTAGGATTGTCTGAGAAATGAAAATAGGAATTTAAAGTACACTCTAGTAGGCTGGGCATGGTGGCTCACACCTGTAATCCCAGCACTTTGGGAGGCCAAGGTGCTGTGGATCACTTAATGTCAGGAGTTCAAGACCAGCCTGACCAAACTGGCAAAACCCTGTATCTACAAAAAATACAAAATTATCTGAGAGTGGTGGTGCACGCCTGTAATTTCAGTTACTAGGAAGGCTATGACAGGAGAATGCTTGAACCCAGGAGGCAGAGGTTGCAGTGAGCTGAGATTGCACCACTGCACTCCAGCCTGGGAGAAAGAGCAAGACTCTGTCTCAAAAAATAAATAAATATATAAATAAATAAGGTCCACTCTAGTAAGTCAAGAATGCCTGTGGTCATCCCTAGAATAACACTTACTGAATAATTAAAGAATGTATTACTGGCTGGGTATGGTGGCTTACACATGTAATCCCAGCACTTTGGGCAGCCTAGGCAGGCAGATCACCTGAGGTCAAGAGTTCGAGATGAACCCGATCAACATGGTGAAACCCCTTCTCTATTAAAAATACAAAAGTTAGCAGGGTGTGGCGGCACACGCCTATAGTCCCAGCTACTCCGGAGGCTGAGAGGTAGGAGAATCACTTGAACCCAGGAGGCAGAGGTTGCAGCGAGCTGAGATTGTGCCACCGCACTCCAGCCTGGGTGACAAAGGAAGCCTTCATCTAAAAAAAACATATATTACTAACAAACTAATGAGCAAGAAAGGAGAAAGGAGACAAAAATTAAAGAACAAATGGGACAACTAAAACTATATTAAGATGATAAAAATCAAAATTTCAGTAATTATTTTAAATGTATACCACTAACCACTCCAAATTTAAAGACAAGATTTTTAGAGCATATTTTTAAAAAGCAACTATCAGCAGCTTAAAAAAGTTACACCTTTTTATGACAAAGCAAGTTGAGGTCATGACAAAGCAAGTTGAAAGTAAAAAGAGAGAGAAGGATAAACATAAAAATGTTAACCTAAAGAAAGCAGATTAGGCTGAGTGTGGTGACTCACACCAATAGTCCCAGCACTTCAGGAGGCTAAGGTGGGTAAATCATGAAGTCAAGACCATCCTGGCCAAAATGGTGAAATCCCATCTCTACTAAATATACAAAAATTAGCTGTGCATGGTCACACGTGCCTGTAGTCCCAGCTACTCAGGAGGCTGAGGCAGGAGAATCACTTGAACTTGGGAGGTGGAGGTTGCAGTGAGCTGAGATGGAGCCACTGCACTCCAGCAACAAGACTATGTCTCAAAAAAAAAAAAAAAAAAAAAAATTAAGTGGGCATGGTGGTACATGCCTGTAATCCCAGCTAGTCAGGAGGCTGAGGCAGGAGAATCACTTGAAACCAGGAGGCAGCAAGATTCTGCCATTGCATTCCAGATTCCAGCCTGGGCAACAGCGCAAGACTCTGTCTCCATCAGAAGAAAAAAGCTGATTTTAGCTATACTAATATTACACAAAGAAGGTTTTAAAACACAAATGTGGCTGGGTGCGGTGGCTCACGCCTGTAATCCCAGCACTTTGGGAGGCTGAGGCGGGTGGATCACGAGGTCAAGAGATCGAGACCATCCTGGTCAACATGGTGAAAACCCGTCTCTACTAAAAATACAAAAAATTAGCTGGGCATGGTGGCGCGTGTCTGTAATCCCAGCTACTCAGGAGGCTGAGGCAGGAGAATTGCCTGAACTGAGGAGGTGGAGGTTGTGGTGAGCCGAGATCGAGCCATTGCACTCCAGCCTGGGTAACAAGAGCGAAACTCCGTCTCAAAAAACAAACAAACAAACAAACAAAAAACCCCACAAATATTAGTAGAGATAAGTGGGACATTTCATAATGATAAAGGAGGAAGATAAAGTAATTCAAAATTTATATTTACCTAATAACATAGTTTCAAAAATATGTGTAAAAACAGAACTAAAAGGAGAAATAGACAAAACTGCAATTACAGTTGGCAATTTTAATATACCTCTTTCTGTAATTGACTGAACAAGCCACAAAAAAAAATCATCAAAAATATAGAAGACTTGAACAATGCAATTAATAAACTTGGCATATAGAGAAAACATTGCAACAACAACTGCAGAATCTATATGCTTTTTTTTTTTTTTTTTGAGACAATCTCCTTCTGTCACCCAGGCTGGAGTGCAGTGGCATGATCCTGGCTCACTGCAACCTCTGCCTCCTGGGTTCAAGCGATTTTCCTGCCTCAGCCTCCCAAGTAGCTGAGATTGCAGGTGCCCACCATCAGGCCCTGCTAATTTTTTTATTTTTAGTAGACATGGGGTTCCACCATGTTGGCCAAGCTGGTCTCGAACTCCTGACCTCAGGTGATTCACCCACCTCAGCCTCCCAAAGTGGTGGAATTACAGGCATGAATCACGGTGCCTGGCAACCTTTTTTTTTTTTTTAATTGAGACAGAGTCTTGTTCTGTTGCCCAGGCTGGAGTGCAGTGTTGTAATCTTGGCTCAGTGCAACCTCTGCTGCCCATGTTCAAGCGATTCCTCAGCCTCTCAAGTAGCTGGGATTACAGATGCATGTTACCATGCCCAGCTAATATTTGTATTTTTAGTAGAGATGGGGTTTTGCCACATTGGCCAGGCTGGTCTCAAACTCCTGACCTCAAGTGATCCACCTGTGTTGGCCTCCCAAAGTGCTGGGATTATAGGTGTGAGCCACTGCCCCCGACCTCTATATGTTTTTTAAGTGCACATGCAATTTCAAATAATTGCCATGCAGAGTATGTTTTTTGACCACAGTGGAGATAAGCTAAAAGCAATTTTAAAAGAAAACAGAAAATTTGAATATTCCTAAAATTTTGGAAATCATGCAAATATAGTCCATTTTATTTATTTAAAGAGAAAATGGGCCGGGCGTGGTGGCTCAAGCCTGTAATCCCAGCACTCTGGGAGGCCGAGGCGGGTGGATCACAAGGTCATGAGATCGAGACCATCCTGGTCAATATAGTGAAACCCCGTCTCTACTAAAAACATAAAAAATTAGCTGGGCATAGTGGCGCATGCCTGTAATCCCAGCTACTCAGGAGGCTGAGGCAGGAGAATTGCCTGAACCCAGGAGGTGGAGGTTGCGGTGAGCCGAGATCGTACCATTGCACTCCAGCCTGGGTAACGAGCGAAACTCCGTTTCAAAAAAAAAGAAAAAGAGAAAATGTATAGTATAGTAATGAAAAAGGACTATAAAACACTAAACAGCCAGGCATGGTGGCTCATGCCTGTAATCTCAGCATTTTGGGAGGCAGAGGCGGGTGGATCACGAGGTCAGGAGTTCGAAATCAGCCCAACCAACACGGTGAAATACCGCCTCTACTAAAAACACAAAATTTAGCCAGGTGTGGTGGCATACATAATCCCAGCTACTCAGGAGGCTGAGGCAGGGGAATTGCTTGAACCTGGGAGGTGGAGATTGCAGTGAGCCAGGATTGCGCCACGGCACTTCAGCCTGGGCGACAGAGCAAGACTCTGTCTCAAAAGTCAAAAACAACAACAACAAAAAACACTAAACATATCAACACTTAAATAGTAAAATGATATTATGAACAACTATGCTAATAAATTTGAAAATTTATATGAATGGACAAATTCCTTAAAAAACTTGACCTTGACTGACATAAAAGAACTGAAAAATCTGAATATGTCTATTACTGTTAAATAGGTGGAATCTGGCCAGGTGTGACGGCTCACACCTGTAATCCTAAGAGTTTGGGAGGCTGCAGCAGGAGGTTTGCTTGAGGCCAGAAGTTTGAAAGCAGCCTGTGAAACATAGGAAGACCTCATCTCTACAGAAATTTAAAAATTAGCCAGATGTGGTGGTGAGTGCCTGTAGTCCCAGCTACTTCTTGGGGGTTGAGGTGGGAGCATCACTTGAGCCTGGGCAGTTGAGGCTTCAGTGAGCTGTGATTGTGCCACTGCACTCCAGCCTGGGAACAGAGAGACCCTGTCAAGAAAAAAAGAAAAAGAAAAATAATTCCACAATTTAAAATTTTCCTTTTTTTTTTGAGACGGAGTTTCGCTCTTGTTACCCAGGCTGGAGTGCAATGGTGCGATCTTGGCTCACCACAACCTCCGCCTCCTGGGTTCAGGCAATTCTCCTGCCTCAGCCTCCCAAGTAGCTGGGATTACAGGCATGTGCCACCATGCCCAGCTAATTTTTTGTATTTTTAGTTGAGACGGGGTTTCACCATATTGACCAGGATGGTCTCGATCTCTTGACCTCGCGATCCACCCGCCTCGGCCTCCCAGAGTGCTGGGATTACAGGCTTGAGCCACCGTGCCCGGCCCTTAAAATTTTCCTATAACATAAATTTTACACCCAGATGGCTTCATTGATTAATCCTTCTAAACTTTCGAAGAAACAAATAACATGATCTGTTGTGGGTTGAACTGTGTCCCTTCCAAAAAGGATATGTGGAAGTCTTAACCCCCAGTATCTCAGAATTCCAAATGTGAGCATGTCTGGAAATAGGGCGTTGCAGATGCTGTTCATTAAAATGAAGTCATGCTGAAGCTGCTAAACCAATATGACTTTCGCCCTTATAAGAAGACGACCATAGGCCGGGCACGGTGGCTCACGCCTGAAATCCCAGCACTATGGGAGGCTGAGGCAGGCAGATCATGAGGTCAGGAGTTTGAGACCAGCCTGACCAATATCGTGAAACCCCGTCTCTACTAAAAAATATAAAAATTAGCCAGACTTGGGGGCATATGTTGTAATCAGCCACTCGGGAGCCTGAGGCAGGGGAATCACTTGAACCCAGGAGGCAGAGGTTGCAGTGAGAGGAGATTGCCCCACTGCACTCCAGCCTGGTGACAGAGCGGGACTCTGTCTCAAAAACAACAACAACAACAACAAAAGAAGACGACCATGTGAAGACAGAGAGAGGGAATGCCAGGTGAAGATGGAGGCCATATATCTACAAGCCAGGAAACACTGAGGCCTGGCTTCACCAGAAACCACAAGAGAGGCGTGAGGCGTGAGGCGTGAAGCAGATCCTTCCTCAGAGCCTGCACAGAAGGAACCAGCACTGCTCCTTGATTTTGGACTTCCAACCTCCACGACTATGAGGGAATATATTTCTGCTGTTTTTAGCCACCCAATTTGTGGTACTTTGTTGAAGCAGCCTTGGGATACTAATACACAATTTTATATAAACTCTTCCAGAGAACAGAAAAAGCAGAAATACTCATTTTAGAAGTTCAGCATAATCTTGATACTACAACTAACAAAGACATTTTAAGAAGACATTATAAGAAAAGAAAATTACAAGCTAGTCTTTCTCGTAATCATATATGCAAATATCAAAAAAAATTTTTTTTTGAGACAGAGACTCGCTCTGTTGACCAAGCTGGAGTGCGCTGGTATGATCTCAGCTCATTGCAACCTTCACCTCCCAGGTTCAAGCAATTCTCGTGCCTCAGCCACCCAAGTAGTTGGGACTACAGGTATTCGCCACCACACTCAGCTGATTTTTTTGTGTTTTTAGTAGAGATGGGGTTTCACCGTGTTGGCCAGGCTAGTCTTGAACTCCCGGCCTCAAGTGATCTTATTGCCTTAGCCTCCCGAAGTGCTGAGATTACAAGCATGAGCCATTCACCTGGTCAAAATAAAATATTATTATACTGAATTCAGCCATATATAAAAAATGAATAGAGCCGAGTGCCGTGGCTCAGGCCTGTAACTCCAGCTACTCAGAAGGTCAAGACTTAGGCTGAGCGTGGTGGCTCACACCTGTAATCCCAGAACTTCAGAAGGCTGAGGCAGGTGGATCATGAGGTCAGGAGATCGAGACCATCCTGGCCAACATGGTGAAACCTCGTCTCTACTAAAATACAAAAAGTTAGATGGGCATGGCTGCATGCGCCTGTAGTTCCAGTTAGCTACTCAGGAGGCCGAGGCAGGAGAATCGCTTGAACTCAGGAGGCAGGCATTGCAGTGAGCTGAGGTCACTACTGCTCTCCAGCCTGGCAACAGAGCAAGATTCTATCAAAAAAAAAAAAAAAAAAAAAAGACTTGAGGCTAGATGTTTGAGACCAGCCTAAGTGACATAGAAAGACCCCAGCTCTAAATAAATTAATTAAATAAAAATGTTAGTTATAAACAAAAAGAATAGTAAATCATGATAAATTGGGTTTATTCCAATTGCCTTATCTTTAAAAATTTAATCAATATAATTTACCACAATTACAGAATAAAGGAGAAAAACCATATGATCACTTCAATAGATATGATACGATTATTTTATAAAATTCATTATCTATGTATAGTTTTTAAAAATAAAAGCTGTTAGCAAACTAGAAATATCAGGAACTGTTGTAATATGGTAAAGGTTGTCAATAACAAAATATACAGTAAATATCATGCTTGATGAAATGTTGAAACTTTCCCTTTCAGACTTAAAATAAGAAAAGGATGCTTGCTAACATCACTTCTATTCAGATTTACAATAGGAGATCTTAGACAACATAATAAGGTAAGCAAAAGAATGCAAAAGGGCTGGGCATGGTGGCTTAAGTTTGTAATCCCAGCACTTTGGGAGGGTGAGGTCAAGAGTTTGAGACTAGCCTTCACCAACAGGGTGAAACCCTGTTTCTACTAAAAATACAAAAATTAGCTGGGCATGGTGATGCACGCCTGTAATCCCAGCTACTTGGGAGGCTGAGGCAGGAGAATCACTTGAACCTGGGAGGCAGAGAGGGTGTAGTTAGCTGAGAGTGTGCCACTGCACTCCAGCCTGGGCAACACAGTGAGACTCAGTCTCAAAAAAATAAATTAATTAAATTAAATAAAAAAGAGGCTGGGTGTGCTGGCTCACGCCTGTAATTCCAACACTTTGGGAGGCCAAGGCAGGCGGCTCACTCGAGGTCAGGAGTCTGAGACCAGCCTGGCTAACATGGCGAAACCCCATCTCTAGTGAAAATACAAAAATTAGCTGGGCATGATGGCCGTGTGTCTGTAATCCCAGCTACTCGGGAGGCCGATGCGGGAGAATCGCTTAAACCCAGTGGAACGGAGGTTCCACTCCCAGCCTGGGTGACAAGAGCGAAACTCTCTCAAAAAAAAGAAAATAGAATGAAAAGGCATAGTAGTTGGTAGAGAAGAAATAAAACTCATTATTTTCAGACAACATGATTGGTGTGCAGGAAAATGTGAAAGAATTGACAAACTATTAGAATTAAGTGAATTTAGCAAAATCTCTGTATAGATCAATATAACAAAAATCAGTTTATTTTTACATACTAGCAATCAACAATGAGAAAATCAAATAAAAGATATCATTTAGATAGCATCAAAATTTTCCAAATCCTAGAAATAAGTTCAACAAAAGATGAGCAAGTCATCTATACAGAAAACTAAAAATATTACTCATGGGAATTAAAGAAGACCTCAACAGAAAGAAAAGGTAAGAATATTCTGTTTTCATCAACTGGAAGATTTAATATTTTAAAAATGTTAATTCTACTCAAATTGATGAATAGGTTCAATATAAATCCAATAAAAAAGCATGTGTGTGCGTGTGTATAAATTGACAAACTAATTCTACAATAGATATGTGTATTAATCATGTTTATTTTCTGTATTTTATTAATCTTTTAGATCCCAGAGACCTTGCTGACCTGGGAGGGACTGCCCCTCCAGGGGCTAGCTAATTCCTAGAAATAGCAAATGGCTCTCCTGTGAGGGAGCCTTTCATATGCAAAGCAACCAATCCAGAGCCCATACCCCGAAAACTTCTCCTCTGTTGCGCTCTCACAGGGTTCTTACTTCTCAATATTCCCCTTCCCTAATTACCCCAAGGCCAGGTACCAGACAGCTCAGGACCGCTCCTGCTCCCTGGAGCCTACTGAATTTATTCAAAGCAGCCAGTCCCAGTCCTTAGCCTGTAACTGAGTCTTCCGTACTGCCTGTGAAAAACAAAGTAAAGGCTCTAACTCATGCTTTCTCCTCACTTCTGCCTCCTAACTGGCGACGGTGCTTCCCTGCGTGGCCTTGTGTGGTGTGGCCTGGCGTGTCCCTTCTTCTTGGGTACTGTGAATAACAACTATCTTTTCAATGGCAGTCGTTCCCTAATCTGCTAGCCTCACCAAACCTGAATAATAATAAAACCTACATTTTAAAACAATATGGCATATAGAAGGCTAAAAATAGCATAGATGATCTAGAAGAATAAAACCTGAACAATTGCACTAACAGATTTTTTTTTTTTTTTTTTTTTGAGACAGTCTTACTCTGTCACCCAGGCTGGAGGGCAGTGGTGCAATAACCTCCGCCTCCCGGGTTCAAGTGATTCTCCTGCCTCAGGATCCCAAGTGGCTGGGACTACAGGCGTCTGCCACCACGCCTGGCTGATTTTTGTATTTTTAGTAGAGACAGGGTTTTCACCACATTGGCCAGGCTGGTTTCAAACTCCTGACCTCAAGTGATCCACACACCTCCCAAAGTGTTGGGATTACAGACATGACCCACCGCACCCAACATGCACTAACAGATTTTAAGACTTGTTAGGAATCTACAATGCCCAGCTGGGTGTGGTGGCTCATCCCTGTAATTCCAGCACTTTGGGAGGCCGAGGTAGGTGGATCACCTGAGGTCAGGAGTTCGAGACCAGCCTGGCCAACATGGCAAAACCCTGTCTATACTAAAAATACAAAAACTAGCCAAGTATGATGGGGGTGGGGGGGCACCTGTAATCCCAGCTACTTGGGAGGCTGAGGCAGAGAGAATCACTTGAACCCGGAAGGCAGGGTTTGCAGTGAACCCAGATCAAGCCATTGCACTCCAGCCTCGGTGACAGAGTGAGACTCTGACTCAAAGAAAAAAAAAAAAAGAAAGAAAAAAGAAATCTATAATGCCTAGACAATTAGACTTTAGACTAATGGAAATATCCAAACACAGATCCACAGTTATATGGTACCTGATTTATGATAAAGGTGTCATGTCAGTGAAATAGAGAAAGAATTGCATTAGCAACCATCCATATGGAGGGAAGAACCTTGATCTCTAATTCAAGGCATACACAAAAATACATTTCAGTTGGATTGTAGATCTACACTTAGAGTAAAACAATAAACTTCTAGGACACAACATGGAGAATATCTTCATAACTTTGATGTGAGCAAATATTTCTCCAGTAGGACCCAAAAGTACTAACTATAAAGGTAAAATGAAAACTAGACTTAACTTAAAAAGACTTTTGGGCCAGGTATAGTGGCTCACACCTGTAATCCCAGCATTTTGGGAAGCTGAGACAGGCAGATCATTTAAGCCCAGGAATTCCAGACCAGCCTGTCCAATGGTGAGACGCCATTTCTACCAAAAATACAAAACTAGGCCGGGCGCGGTGGCTCACGCCTATAATCTCAACACTTTGGGAGGCCGAGGTGGGTGGATCACGAGATCAAGAGATTGAGACCATTCTGGTCAACATGGTGAAACCCCGTCTCTACTAAAAATACAAAAATTAGCTGGGCATGGTGGCGCACGCCTGTAGTCCCAGCTACTTGGGAGGCTGAGACAGGAGAATTGCTTGAACCCAGGAGGCGGAGGTTGCGGTGAGACGAGATCGAGCCATTGCACTCCAGCCTGGGTAACAAGAGCGAAACCCCGTCTCAGAAAAAAAAAAAAAAAAAAAAAAAAAAAAGATACAAAATTAGCTGAGTGTGGTGCTGCGTGCCTATAGTCCCAGCTACTCAGGAGGCTGAAACGAGAGAATCACTTGAGCCCAGGAAGCTGAGGCTACAGTAAGCTGTGATTGTAACTGTGCATTCCAGCCTGGGTGACAGAGCAAGACCCTGTCTCAAAAAAACACTTATGGATTTTGATTTATTAAATGGCATCATTATTAGAGTAAAATGGCAAGCCACAGACAAGATGAAAATATTTGCTTTATGCATATCTGACCAGAGACTCATTCAGAATATATGAAGAACTTACACAGACTTATAAGGAAAAAACCAGATAACTCAATAAGAAAATAGACAAGATACTTGACTGGATACTGCATCAAAGAGTATATCCAAATAACCAAGAAGCATAAAGAAAGGTGGTCGACATAATTAGTGCCTGATAAATAGTAAATGCACAACAAATATTTGTTGCATAAATAAACTAACAACTTTGTGGCCATTATTATTTCCACTCTTCTGTAATGCCTCAAAACTTTCTCCAAGATGTAAGTTCATTAATCTCTCTGTTCATGAATTCAACAGCTACTGACCTAGTGGTAAATTTGCCCAGGATATGGTTTGTGCCCTGGGGAATGTGCAGTCTCTCAGGGAGGTAAAACAGAGAGAGCCATGCAATGCCCCAGGACAGCACCAGCTGCCCCTCATTCTTACCTTCCTCTGGTCCCATCTGTGCAACTGCAGATCCAGGGCCTCCACCTCTGCTGGCCCAGCCACCTTTACCCCTGACCTCTTGGGCCCGTGGATCTCACTGACTTTTATGGCCTCTAAGAGGGCAATTTCCTGCACTCCTTTCTTCAGTTGAGACCAGATGGGAATGTCCTTAATATATCTTTTATTAGGAAATCAAGGTAAAGTGATGACAAAAATCCTCAAAAGACAAAAGCATAAAAATGGGGAGGTTTATCAAATCTGGACTTTTCACCTCAAAATCTTGCTGCAAGACCAGGCGCGGTGGCTCACGCTTGTAATCCCAGCACTTTGGGAGGCTGAGGCGAGCAGATCACGAAGTCAGGAGATCGAGACCATTCTGTCTAACATGGTGAAAACCCATCTCTACTAAAAATACAAAAAAGATAGCCAGGCATGGTGGCGAGCACCTATAGTCCCAGCTACTATGGAGGCTGAGGCAGGAGAATCGCTTGAACCTGGGAGGCAGAGGTTGCCGGGAGCCGAGATCGTGCTGCTGCACTCCAGCCTGGGTGACAAAGCGAGACTTCATCTCAAAAAAAAAAAAAAAAAAAATCTTGCTGCAATCATGTTTTTTGAAAGGTTAATTAAATGCTCAGTGACATCAAGTCCTTCAACGGCTGAACTTCTGCTGCCATATTGAAGTAAGTCAATGCAATAATATTCCTGTTCTGAGTTTGTAAACTGTAATCAGATTAGAAATTGATAAATATGTGTGTACACAGACATAACCTCTAAGATTCTGTCACCTCCTTTACATTTAACAGAGATTGAAGAGAACTATGTAGCAACACAGACAATGCTAAGCAATAAGCAGCACAATGAAAAACTATAGGTACCAGGTCATTAGATTACACATGTGGACAAGGTCTTTAACGAAAATGAGAATGTGTTCATGTGGTGGATGAAGTGGGTGATTTTTCTCCTTTTTACAAAACATCCTTCATTATTTTCTTGATGCTGCTCTAGCAATACATAAAAGTCACACAAAGATTTGATAGAGCGTGAACATAGTGGAATGCCAATTTGTAAACTGCTCCCAAGTCCAATTTTGTGCTGCTAATTTTAAAGCTAGTGCTATTTTCTAGTAAATAGAATATATGTAGAAGTCTGCATTTCTTTTTGTCGATTTGACCAACATATTTTAGCATCATCTGCAAACTGGCAAATAAAGTATAAGGCATAACAAATGGTTTTTGTTCTAATCTGGGATAATTTCTTGCAGCAATCACTGGTGGTTGTTCGGATACACCAGGAATGGAAGCTGAGGGGGTGGAAAGGGGGTGAGGATTTGTTTTGTTCTTATCTTGACTGCAAAGTCCAAAGCTATTTACTTTTTTGTTCTAGATTTCTTTCACAGAGCATTAATTACCTGGAGAAATTTTTTCCTAATTGCAGTGTTTTTGGGGGATAATAATTTCTAAAGAAATAAATATTCCTTCCAGGTGGCTCAAAATGTTCCAGGCATGCAATACTAGTTTAATATAAAGTGTATATTTGAAGTGTTTTCATGTTACTGCACGCCTGTTCATGATAAATCTGCTGTGGTCAAAATGCATTTTTCTAGTTACATCACTCTGTCTTCCTGCAGATGTGGAATTAAATCATTTTATGGGTAGGTTAAGATTTGAGCAAGAGTACATAGCCTACTTACTCTATGAGTTGAAGGATTTTCCCATCTACCAAAAATTGCACTGAATCACCCCAATAAATGATTATTAAGTATTCTTTGGATTTTAAAAATGAATTGTACAGGCGGGGCATAGTGGCTCATACCTGTAATCCCAGCACTTTGGGAGGCTGACACAGGTGGATCACTAGGTCAGGCATTCGAGACCAGGCTGGCCAACATGGTGAAACTCTGTCTCTACTAAAAAAATGCAAACAAATTAACTGGGCGTCATGACGTGAGCCTGTAATCCCAGCTACTCAGGAGGCTGAGGCAGGAGAATTGCTTGGACCCAGGAGGCAGATGTAGTGAGCTGAGATCTGGCCACTGCACTCCAGCCTGGGCAACAGAGCGGGACTCTGTCAAAAAAAAAAAAAAAAAAAAAAGAATTGTGCAATCAACCTATCTTTTCTGCTGTTGCCAGAATGAAGAATATGGCAAACTGAAAGCTGTGAGGATTTGAATTTGCATCTGGGCTCTAATCACCACTCTGTGACTCTGGACAAGTCAACTTAGTATTCTGAAGCCTTGGTTTTCTCATCTATGAAACTGGAAAACAGAACCATGAAACGTCTTGTTTGGTCCTGATTATACAGACAAATCAGCTGCTAAGGACACTTGTGGTCCAACAGGAAATCTCAGCGTCGTCTATGTATAGAAAGAGAAGGTGACAACTTATAAAAATCTCTTATTATTTAGTATTTTCCTCCAACAAGTCAATTTTCCTTTCTCAGTTTATAATGGACAGTTTGGCCTCTAGCCATTTTGTGTTATTGTTATTGTTCTCATGCTTTATTTTCTTTTTCTCTCCGATTTAAAAGAGGAGATGAAACCCAAGCACTTTTCTCTAATCATAGGTTAAAAAGTTTTTTAGTATCTTGAAGTGGGACATGGTCTATACACACACATACACATGCACACACACACACACGTACACACATATAATTTTGATAAAGGGAGTTAGCTCTTACTGCTGAGAGCCCTAAGATTAACAAATTCTGGTATTTTCTTTTTTTTGTTTAGATAGAGAGTCTTGCTCTGTTGCCAGGCTGGAGTGCAGTGGTATGATCTTGGCTCACTGCAATCTCTGCCTCCCGTATTCGAATGATTCTCCTGCTTCAGTCTCCTGAGTAGCTGGGATTACAGGCACCTGCCACCATGCCCAGCTAATTTTTGTATTTTTAGTAGAGAGGGGGTTTCACCATGTTGACCAGACTAGTCTCGAACTCCTAATCTCAGGTGATCCACCCACCTTGGCCTCCCAAAGTGCTGGGATTGCAGGCGTGAGCCACCGAGCCTGGCAATTCTGGTATTTTCTAATCCCATTTCTTATCATCTTTTGGTCTTTAAAATAGTATTAATTTATTATTATTTCTCCAAATTATGAAAGATATATTGACCATATAGGAAAAAAAATCTGGGCCGGGCACAGTGGCTCACGCTTGTAAACCCAGCACTTAGGGAGGCTGAGGTGGGTGAATTGCCTGAGGTCAGGAGTTCAAGACCAGATCTGCCAACATGGTGAAACCCTGTCTCTACTAAATATACAAAAATTAGCCTGGCATGGTGATGGGCAGCCATAATCCTAGTTACTCGGGAAGCTGAGGCAGGAGAATCGCTTGAACTCAGGAGACGGAGGTTGTAGTTAGCCGAGGTGGCAGCACTGCACTCCAGCCTGGGTGGCAGAGCAAGATTTCGTCTCAAAAAAAAAAAAAAAAAAAATGAAGCAATGTTCACCAAGCAGTGAGCAGTGCTGCTTTCTGGAGATGAGCTCATAAAGGACTTTTTTCCTTCAACATTGTGGTGAGAGAGAGAGAGAGAGAGAGAGAGAGAGAGAGAGAGAGAGAGAGAGAGAGAGAGAGAGAGAGGGTTGGGCAGATGGAAAAGTTGAAGGCACAACATTGCAACAGAGGACTTAATGGATCTCACAGAGAGCTTTGGTGCTGGAATATTCCTTTAGATTTGTCCAAAATTGAGGCAAAAGGGTCAGACCTTTGTACCCCTATGTTGATTAGTTGTTGGATATGGACTGCAACCAGAGTAGGGTCAAAACCTTGGGCAAGGCAGCTCTTTTTTGCCCAGAGCAATTTCTAGAGAAGGATTCGGCTGTGAGTTGTTGGCAGACAATACTCCCGGCAGCTGAGGAAATGAGTAGCTCTGTCCGAAAGGGGGCATTCTGTGTGGTATACCACAGCATCCACTACAGCTTGTCCCTTGCACCACTTGGATCTGCATTCAATTCTGCACCCTTTGTGCATTCAGTTCTGGGAACAGCTCCAGGATGCTTAGTGGTTTTCTTTCTTGGGAAAACTTTGAGAAGAAGGTTATTGGGACAAACTATAGCCCTTACTGCTTCAGCTGGTCTTGAGCCACAGTCTCCTTCCTCTAATACATACTCTAGTCTAGGAGTTTAGATTTCTTTCATCCTCAGCTAGCCCCTTTGCTTGTCCAGATGGCTTATCTGATGCCCAGACCCTCATTATTGAGTGGCCTAAAGCCATGGTCATCATTCTTGTCTTAGACTGTGGCTGCTGCCCTTCTGTTTACCATAAATATTGGGTAGGGAGTACCAAGAGATTTCTCAGTAAACCACTTGGGTGCAAAATGCTTTCTTCCCTATCCGTCGAGTAACAGGAACCCTATCTCCTTCCGATGATAAGGATCAATTAATTAATTACCTGTGACAGTATGGTTACTACTTTCCTTTCTTGATGTCTCTTGGCACAAGGAGCCCAAGGTGACTAAGCAATAGCTATAAGGGACTCTTACCATGTCTCCTGGTGGGAGCACCACGTTCCCTCTGGGAATCAGGATCTCTAGGTCTTAAAATTGAGGGGATGGGAAGCACAAATCTCCCAAGTGGGCAGTGGGATTGATGGCAAGTGGGGCCATTTCTATTTACATTCCTTGGTTTCCAAACTCATGTACTATGTCTCCTGGGGATACAATACTATGTAATAGTCATTGATGTAGGGTGTATGTTGCATCCTGGAGGATGATGTCCTATTCTTGTTGAGTATCATTTCTAACCTGGTATCTTGTCTACAGTTTCAAGAGGCTATTTTCTCACTTTATTGAGTCCAGAAGCTTCTGAGTGATGTGATGTATGATAGGACTGGTGGATCCCATTGTCACTTGGCCATTGTCACACTCTGTTGCTGTAAGTTGGGTTTCTTGGTGAAAAGCAACACTGTGCAGAATTCCATACTGGTATATCAGTCTGAGTTCTCAGAGTGTTGTCCTAGGTCATGCAGACAGAAAAGGTAAGACTATATCTAGAACACATGTTAATTCCAGTCAAGATGAAGCAATGCTCATTCTAGAGAGGAAAGGGCCTAGTCATCATCTTGGCAAAAAATGGGTCCTTGGTCTTCTTGAAGACTGGCACCATGCCGAGGACTCAGCATTGGCCTCTGCTGCTGGCAGGTTGGGCATTGCATGGCAAAAGTAGCTATACCAGCTTTAGTGAGTAGGAGCTCATACTTTTGTGCCATTCATAGCCTCCAACCTTGCCACATGACTACCCCATTCATGAGCTGGTTGTGCCAGAACTGGGATGAGCGATAACAGAGGGCGGCTAACATCAGCTAGCTGAGTCATCCTGTCTGTTTGGTTGTCCAGTCAGTCTTCTGTTGGTGGTTGCTGTCATTCACCCACTGCCTGTTTTGTGAATAAAGTTTTATGGGAACACGGCCATGCTCACTTATTTATGTATTGAATACGGCTGCTTTTGTACTACAACAGGAGAGCTGTACAGTTGCAACAGAAACCATACGGCTCATGAGTCTGAAATAGTCACTCTGACCCTTTATAGAAAAAGTTTGCAGACTCTTGATTTACATGCTTCTTTCCAATATTGTCCCCAATATTCCAATCTTGTGCCTTTCAGGTCCTTGTTCAATTAAGCCATTTGCCACTGCCTTCATGTCTTTGTATATTTTCATCTTGGGCCACTTCTCTTTCCACACAAAGTAGACCAGAGGTACTTCCCAAAGTTCTGACCATAGGGAGGATTTCCCTTCAACATGCTTTTGGGCCACCCTGAGTGAGACAACATTGTATCATCAGTCTGCTTTTGGTTTATTCTCAAATCAAGCCAAGGCATCCAAGAATCAAGCTTGGCCTTTGCTTCCTCCATCAATTGGTCGTGATACCTTCTATGTGGATGTAAATGGAATCAGGGAACGGCATCCATGCAACAGTACTGGATGACATGTGGCTAGTGCTACATGTGGCTTACTTTTAGCCTCTGGCTCTACTTGATCCCCAATCCTGATGCACTGTGGCAGTTTTATAATGGACTGCTGCTGGACCCACTCAACATTATGACTTAATGTGTCTGACAGAAACCAGATCAGGATGGGCAGCTCTAACCACAGGTCACTTGATGTCTCATACTCAGCTGTTTCATCTCTACCATGACCCAGGAGTGTTCCAGGAACTGTTAATTGAGTGGCATATAGCTGTCTGGGGTTTGCCATAAATTCCTGCAGGTGTTTTTTTTTTACCCCAGAAAGCTCTCATATCACAAAGTCTCCTGGGTCACCTGGCCTAAGTGGTAGGGTTGTTTGTAGTGCAGCGTGAACCAGCTGTAGAGCCTTTCCTTACTCTAGACCCTACTCGAAGTTCTCAGCTTTCCACGTGATTCAGTAAATTGGTCAGAGTAGCTTTTCCCTGACCCATTTATCTGGAGTTTTTATCTGGAGAGAGTATAAAGTGTATTATCTCCAGAACCCAAAGAGGCTAAGAAGTATTATACTACCTTCTCAGTGAATCGTTGAACACATCACTGATGTGATAGGACCCAGAATCTTCCTAGGATTTATCGCTCATTCTTTGGAAAACATATCTTACCAAAGCTTCAACTTGCTTGCCACTTCTTACTCATGTGATCTGATTAACATCATGTTATTGACAAAATGGACCAATGTGATATTCTTCAGGATGTTCAGATAGTCAAGATCTATTTGGACTATATTATGATAGTGTGCTGGATTTAAAATATGTCCACAAATCCTTTTTGTTCCTCCCTTCAAGAGGTGAATTCTAATTCCCCTCCCCTTGTGGATCACTTGCTCTGGGGGAAGTTGGCTGCCATATTGTGAGGGCACTCCAGCAACCAATGGAGAGGTCCACCTGATGAGGAACTGAGGCTTCCTGCCAAGAACCATGTGAATGAGTCAGTTGGAAGTGAATTCTCCAACCCCAATTAAACCTTTAGATAACTGCAGGACCTGTAGATATCCTAACTGCAACCACATTAGAAATCCTGAGCCAGAACTATCAAGCTAAGACACTCCTGCATTCCTGACCCACAGAAGCTGTAAGATAACGAATGCTATTTCCTGCCCCAAGGCTTCTCTGACACAGTGCCATGGATGCTGCCAGAAACTCTCTTAGCATTCATATATGGTCAACCCTTATGTGTGAGGCATCTTGATCAAAGCTAGCTTTTCATTACCTGGCAAACAGTTCTGAAGCACATTTCATAATGTTTCTCAGATGGTTCCACAGAATCAAGCACTGGTTACCTGTAACGCCAGCCAATTGGTCAGTACATTTTGTATTGGCTTTCCCTGTTTCATTCCTCCTTATTTCTCACTCTTGTTCTCTGGGCTCACCTTCCCACATAAACTATATGCACATAATTCTTCATCTGTTTTCAGGGGACCTCACAACAATAATGTGAAAAGGCACTTGACACAATTCAAACCTGATTATATCTCTATACAACTCCTCAAGAGTTAGCCTCTTATGTTAATTTTAAAATGCTGGCAGGCGTGGTGGCTCACACCTGTAATCCCAGCACTTTGGGAGGCTGAGGTGGGCAGATCAGCTGAGGTCAGGAGTTCAAGACCAGCCTGGCCAACATGGTGAAACTCCGTCTCTAACAAACATACAAAAATAAGCTCAGCATGGTGGCACACACCTGTAGCCCCAGCTGCTCGGGAGGTTGAGGCAAGAGAATTGCTGGAACTCAGGAGGCAGAGGCTGCAGTGAGCCAAGATCATGCCACTCCAGCCTGGGTGACAGAGCAAGACTCGGTCTCAAAACAAAAAATAAATAAATAAATATGCTGAAGTCAGGAATAATGTCTACTATCTCCTCTATGATTGAACATTATGTTGGAAGTATTACCTAAAACAAATTATACAAGGGAAATCATATCAGAGAAAAAACACAGTAATTGAAAAGGAAGAGATAAAGCAATCTCGATTTATAGATAACGTAATTGTTTAGTTGGAACACCCAAAAGAATGGAAAGAAAAGCTATCACACAAACAATAAGCAAACTAAGTAAAGTAACAGGATACAAAAATCAACACCAGCCAGGCACAGTGGCTCACGCCTATAATCCCAGCACTTTGGGAGGCTGAGGCGGGTGATTCACCTGAAGTCGGGAGATCAAGATCAGCCTGGCCAACATGGAGAAACCCCATCTCTTCTAAAAATAAAAAATTAGCCAGGCGTGATGGTGCATGCTTGTAATCCCAGCTACTTGGGAGGCTGAGGCAGGAGAATTGCTTGAACCCAGGAGGCGGAGGTTGTGGTAAGCTGAGATTGCTCCATTGCACACTCCAGCCTGGGCAACAAGATCAAAACTCCATCTCAAAAAAAAAAAAAAAAAAAAGAAAGCAAAAAGAAAAAATCAACATGTAGAAATTATCTGCATATATACAAACAGTAAACAGTAAGTAATTAGGAAATACGAGAGAAGGCCCGGTGCAGTGGGTGACTCACTCCTGTAACCTCAGCACTTTGGGAGGCCGAGGTAGGCAGATCACTCTAGGTTAGGAGTTGGAGACCAGCCTCGCCAACATGGCAAAATCCTGTGTCTACTAAAAATATAAAATTAGCTGGGCATAGTGGCACATGCCTGTTAATTCCAGCTACTTAGGAGGCTGAGGCATGAGAATTGCTTGAACCCAGGAAGTGGAGGTTGCAGTGAGCCGAGATCACACCACTGCACTCCAGCCTGGGTGACAGACTGAAACTATGCCTCAGAAGAAAAAAAAAAGGAAAAGAAAATATAATGAGAGATGAGAAAGAAGATCCACCTAAAATAGCAATAATAAAGTAAAATATTTTATGTAGAATGAGAAAAATTGTGCAAAGCCTGTATGAGTAAAAACTATGAAACACACATGGAAGACACAAAAGTAGACTTAAACAAATGGAAAGACATACTGTATTCTTGGATAAGAAGATTCTGTCATAAAGATTTCGGTTCTCCCTAAATTTTTTTTTTTTTTTTTTGAGACAAAGTCTCGCTCTTGTCCCCCAGGATGGAGTGCAATGACGAGATCTCAGCTCACTACAACCTCTGTCTCCCAGGTTCAAGCCATTCTCCTGCCTCAGCCTCCCAAGGAGCTGAGATTACAGGCACCTGCCACCAGGCATGGCTAATTTTTGCATTTTTAGTAGAGACAGGGTTTCGTCATGTTGGCCAGGCTGGTTTCTAACTTCTGACCTCTGGTGATCTGCCTGCCTCGTCCTCCTAAAGTGCTGGAATTACAAGCTTGAGCCACTGCACTGGGCCAGTTCTCCCTAAATTAAATGATATATTAATCATAATCCCCATGGAAATTACCAGGAGGTTTTGAGAGTTTTGTAGATCTTACAAATTTATTATGTGAAGTTTTTAAAAAAATAATAAACACTAGCCTGGGCCACACAGTGAGACCCCAGCTCTACAAAAATACAACAATTAGCTGGGCATAGTGGCTCATGCCTGTAGTCCCAGCTACTTGGGAGGCTGAAGTGGGAGGACTGCTTGAACCTGGGAGGCAGTGGTTGTGGTGAGGCAAGATCATGCCACTGTACTCCAACCTGGGTGACAAAGTGAGACCCTGTGTTCAAGAAAAAAAAGACTAAACAAGCAAGAATAGCTAGTAAAATTCTTTAAGAAAGAGATACATAAACAGGCTAGCCCTCTAGGACATTAAAATGTTATAGTTCCTGTAATTAAAAGAATATAGTGTTGATGTATGAATAGACAGACCAACTACAGGATGTATCTCAGAGCAGTGGGGAAGAGCCAAACTTTTAAATAAATGGTATTGAGACAACTGTGTACCTATATGGAAACATATAACATCAGCTTCTCATATACCAGAATAAATGGCAAATGGGTAAGAGATCGAAATATGAAAAATGAAAACGCAACTATTAGAAGAAAAACTGAGTATGTAATTATAAACTGGGAGTAGGAAAACATTTATAACTTTAAAATCAGGAGCTATAGAAGAAAAAATTGCTAACTGTTATTACATAATGTAAATATTATTTGCAAACATGAGAGAGAGGGGGAGAGAGAGGAGAGAGAGGAAGACCTAAAATATTTGAAAAGAAATTAACAAACTGTTAAAAGATATTGACAACTTATAACACAAAGGGCTAATACTCCTAACATACAAAGAGTTCTTGATTTTTAGAATGGGCAAGAGACATAAACACAGATAGTAAAAAAAAAAAAGATAGAGGTCAGGATCAGTGGCTCATGAGTGTAATCTCAGTGCTTTGAGAGGCTGAGATGCGAAGATTGCTTGAGGCCAGGAGTTCAATACCAGCCTGGGCAACAAAGTTCAACTTACTCTCTACAAAAAATAAAAATAAAAAGTTAGCCAGCTGCCATGGCACATGCTTGTAATCCCAACTACTTGGGAGGCTGAGGTGGGAGGACTGCTTGAGCTCAGAAGATCCAGGCTGCAGTGAACTATGATCACACCACTGCACTCCAGCCTGGGTGACGAGTGAGATCCTGTCTCTTAAAAAAAGAAAAAAGAAAGAAAAAGAAAGGCAAATGGCAAAGATGCTCAGCCTTTTACATAATGAGGAAAGTGCAATTTTTTTTTTTTTTTTTGAGAGGGAGTCTTGCTCTGTTGCCCAGGCTGGAGAGAAGTGGCATGATCTCAGTTCACTGCAACCTCTGCTTTCTGAGTTCAAGAGATTCTCCTGCCTCAGCCTCCCAAGTAGCTGGGACTACAGTCATGTGCCACCATGCCTGGCTATTTTTTTTTTTTTTTTTAGTAGAGATGGGGTTTCACCATGTTGGTCAGGCTGGTCTCAAACTCCTGATCTCAAGGGATCCACCCGCCTTGGCCTCCTAAAGTGCTGGATTACAGGCACGAGCCACCATGCCTGGCCGGAAGTACAAATTAAAATCACTCCGAGATAATATTTCTCACCCATCAGACTGGCAAAACTCCAAAAATTTGACAACATACTCTGATGATGAGATGCAAGGAGCCAGGCTCTCTTACACATTGCTCATGGAATGTGAGATGATATAATCTTTGTAGAAAGCAACTTGGCAATATCTAATGAAATGGAATATGCATTTACCCTTTGATTTAGCAATCCTGCTTCTAGGAATCTATCCCAAGACTCACTAGCAAAACCAATAAATGGCGTACCAATGAGACAATTCACTGCAGCACTATTTGTGTCAATAAAAGACTGGCGATAACCCAAATGGTGTTTAAGGACTGGTTGAATGTTACATCTATACAGTGGAGTCTTATCTAGATGTAAAAAGCAATGAGAAGACCCCCTATCTACCTCCATGGATTCCAGAAAATATTGCTAAATGGAAAAAAGCAAGGTGCAGAATAGTGCATAGTGTACCATTCTTTGGGTAAGAAAAGTGTGGAAGGCTGGGTGTGGTGGCTCATGTCTGTAATACCAGCTCTTTGGAATGCTGAAAAGGGTGGATTACAAGGTCAGGAGTTCAAGACTAGCCTGGCCAATATGGTGAAACCCCGTCTCTACTAAAAAATACAAAAATTAGCCGGGTGTGGTGGTGTGTGCCTGTAGTCCCAGCTATTCTGGAGGCTGAGGCAGGAGAGTCGCTTGAACCAGGGAGGTGGAGGTTGCAGTGAGCTGAGATCGTGTCACTGCACTCCAGCCTAGGACACAAAGTGAGTCTCCATGTCAAAAAAAAAAAAAAAAAAGCAAAGTGTGGATATATGAATATACAAATGTATTTTTAAAATATTTTCATATACAATGAAAGCAAAAATGGTTGCCTATAGAGCAGTCTCTCCTAATCTTTTCACTCCAGAGGAACTCCTGTTTTTTTTTTTTTTTTTTTTTTTTTTTTTGAGACAGGGACTCACTCTGCCACCCAGGCTGGAGTTCAGTGGCATTGCAGTTCAACTCACTGCAGCCTTTTTTTTTTTTGAGACGGAGTTTCCGCTCTTGTTACCCAGGCTGGAGTGCAATGGAGCGATCTCGGCTCACTGCAACCTCCGCCTCCTGGGTTCAGGCAATTCTCCTGCCTCAGCCTCCTGAGTAGCTGGGATTACAGGCACACGCCACCATGCCCAGCTAGTTTTTTTTTTTTTTGTATCTTTAGTAGAGACGGGGTTTCACCATGTTGACCTGGATGGTCTCGATATCTTGACCTCGTGATCCACCCGCCTCAGCCTCCCCAGTGGCTGGGACTATAGGAGCACACCTTCACACCTGGCTAATTTTTGTATTTTTAGTAGAGACAGGGTTTCACCATCTTGGCCAGGGTAGTCTCAAACTCCTGACCTAGTGATGCACCTGCCTCAGCCTCCCAAAGTACTGGGATTACAGGTGTGAGCCACTGTGCCTAGCCAGTAATGCCATTTTGAGTAGAGATTTTTTTTAACCCCTGTGGGTTGTGCATTTTGCTGAACTTATTAGCACACTCTTTTTGTGTGGTCCCTTCAATCCACCAAGAATGTCAACTCCCATGCAAGTCGATAGTATAGGCAAAGAAACCTTCAGCTTTCCATTTTAAAAATGTCTTCCTTATTTTACTTTATCCAAAAAAATCCAAAGCCTTATAAAACTTTCTACTACACAAGATGTTGATGAAGGGTGATATTTAGTGCACGTTTCATCCCCACTAACAACTAAAAATGACTTTTTAATCAAACTTCCTTGAAAAATATTAAGCTTAATCTTTGTTGAAATTAGTTTTTTCCCTTTTCATAAAAATTTTAAACAGCTTTATCAGGATATAATTCACATACTGTACAATCCACTGCTTGAAAGTGTAAAATTCAATAGTTTTTAGTATATTCACAGAAATGTCCATTCATCACCAGAGTAAATTTTGGAACATTTTCATCACCTCAGAAATGAACCCCATAGCCTTCAGCTGTGACCCTCCTCTCTCCCCCATGCATCCCAGCCCAGGAAAACCACTAATCTCAACAGAATCATATAAAATGATTATAATATTGTTATAGGCCAGGCGCGGTGGCTCACACCTATAATTCCAGCACTTTGGGAGGCCGAGGCGGGTGGATCACGAGGTCAAGAGATTGAGACCATCCTGGTCAACAAGGTGAAACCCCGTCCCTACTATAAATACAAAAATTAGCTGGGCATGGTGGTGTGCGCCTGTAATCCCAGCTACTCGGGAGGCTGAGGCAGGAGAATTGCTGGAACCCAGAAGGCGGAGGTTGCGGTAAGCCGAGATAGTGCCATTGCACTCCAGTCTGGGTAACAACAGCGAAACTCCGTCTCAAAAAAAATATATATATATAGTTATAAAAAATATCATAATGTTTTCAGGTTCATTCATGTTACAGCCTGTGTCATTACTTCATTCCTTTTTTTCTTCATTTGAAAAATTTTATATTTGAAAATAGTATACACAGACTTGGAACCAGATATTTACTAGATAGACTTTGCAGAATATATTTAATATAAAAATATAGCTAGAGGACATTTTGAAGGTGGAACCAAAAAAGAAAGAGAGAGGAGAGAGAGAGAGAACTTAATTCCTTCTTATGGCCAAATAATAGTTTATTGTTTGGATATATCATACTATGTTTTTTTTAATAAATTTGTGAGTTGACAGACATTTGAGTTGTTTCTACTTTTTGGCTATTATTAATACTGAAGCTATAAACATTTGTGTAAAAGTTTTTATGTGGACATATGTTTCAAATTCTTCTGGGGGTACACCTAGGATTAGATTTGCTGGGTCATATGTTAACTATATTATTAATCATTTGAGGAAGTGCTAAACGGTTTTCCAAAGCAGCTGTACTATTTTGCATTACCACCAGCAGTATATGAGAGTTCTGATTTCTCCACATCCTCAATAACACTTGTTACTATCTTTTTCATTTTAACCATACTAGTGGGTGTGAAGTGATATCTCACTGTGGTTTTGATTTGCACTTCCCTGATGGCTAATAATGTAGAGTATCTTTTAATGCACTCTTTAGCCATTTCTATTTCTTCTTTGAAGAAATGTCTGTTTAGAACTTTGCCCATTAATTTTCTTTTTCATAAATGAGGTCTTGCTCTGTCACCCAGGCTGGAGTGCAGCTCACGCAGCCTCAAACTCCTGGGCTCAAAGCAGTCCTCCTGCCTCAGCCTCCTGAACAGCTAGGACTACAGACATGTTCCACCATGCCCGGCTAATCTTTAAATTTTTTGTAGAGATGGATTCTTGCTATTTTCCCCCAGACTGGTCTCAAACTCCTGGGCTCCCATCTTGGCCTCCCAAAATGCTGAGATTATGGGCGTGAGCTACTCCATCTGGCCTAAAATACTTTTTAAAATTTTTGGTAAAAATATACATAACGTAAAATTTACCATCTCAGTCCTTTTACATTTGCAGTTCAATAGTGCTAAGTCCATTCACTTTGTTGTGCTTTTCCCATGTTAAAATTGAATTATTTGTATTTTATTATTGAGTGTGAGTTGTAAGAGTTCTTTATATGTCCTTTATATGTTTAGCTATAAATCCCTTATTAGCTATATGATTCATAAATATTTTCTCCCATTCTGTGGGTTGTCTTATCACTTTCTTGAAAGTGTCCTTTGAAGAACAAAGGTTTCTAATATTGATCAAGGCCAGTTTATCTCTTTTTTCTTTGGTTGCTTTTGCTCTCAGTATCATATCTAAATATCCGTTGCCAAATATTAGGTAATCAATATTTTTCTTCCAAGACTTTCAGGTTTTCTTCCAAGACATTTATGGTTTTAGCTCTTACGCTTAGGTCTTAGATTAATTTTGAGTTAATTTTTGTATATGGTAAGGGGCCAACTTCATTCTTTTGCATAATGACTACCAGATGTCTCAGCATCATTTGTTGAAAAGACAATTTTTTCCCCGTTGAATGATCTTGATACCTTCATTAAAAATTAATTGACTCTAGACATATAGTTTTATTTTGGGACTCTCAATTCTATTCCATTAATTAATATATCTGTCCTTATGCTAGTACAACATTATCTTGATTACTTTTGCTTTGTATTAAGTTTTGAAATTAGGAAATGTGAGTCCTTTAACTTCGTTTTTCCTTTTCAAGAGTATTTTGGCAATTTGGAGTTCCTTTCAATTCCAAATAAACTTTAGAATCAGCCTGTCAATTTCTTCAAAGAAGTCAGCTGAGATTTTGATAGGAAGAGCATAGAATTTGTAAATCCATTCGGGGGTTATCGCCATCTTAACAATATTAAGTATTTGCAAAAAAGCCTTATGGTAAAAATAAATAAATAGGCTGGACATGGCGGCTCATGCCTGTAATGGGAGGCCAAGGTGTGTGGATCATTTGAGGTCAGGAGTTCAAGATCAGCCTGGGCAACACGGTGAAACCTCCACCTCCTGAGTTCTAGGGATTCTCCTGCCTCAGCCTCCCAAGTAACTGAAATTACAGGTGTGCACCACCATGGCCAGCTGATTTTTTTTGCATTTTTGGTAGAGATGGGGTTTTGCCATGTTAGCCAGTATGGTCTTGAACTCCTTACCTCGTGATCCTCCTGCCTTGGCCTCCCAAAGTGTTAGGATTACAGGCGTAAGCCACCGCACCTGGCCAAGAGACTCCACCTTCTTTAAAAAAGTTCTTTAATTAGCTGGGCATAGTAGGATGCTTGTAGTCCTAGCTATTTGGGAGACTGAAATGGGAGGATTGCTTGAGCCCAGGAGTTCAAGATTGCAGTGAGCTGTGATCATGCCACCGCACTCCAGCTTGGGTGAGAGAGTGAGATCTCTCTGAAAAAAAAAAAAGAGAGAGAGAGAGAGAGAAGGAAGAGAGGAAGGGAGGGGGGAGGGAGGAAGGGAGGGAAAGAAGGAAGGAAGGAAGGAAGAAAGGAAGGAAGGAAAGAAGAAAGGAAGGAAGGAAGGAAGGAGTATGCCAACAAACTGGAAAACTTAAATGAACACATTTCTAGATAGGCAAAAACTACCTCAAAAGAACTAGAAACCCTGAATATATTTATAACAAGTAAAGAAATTGAGTCTCTAATCTAAAAATTTTCAACACAGAAAAGTTACCGGATGGTTTCATTGACGAAGCCTACCAAATGTTTGAAGAAGAATTAACACCAACTTTTATCAAAATGTATGCAGGTTTCTCTTTGGAATGTCTTGCATATTTAGAGAGGCCACTGTGCAAAGTCTCCCATTTTTTATGCAGGGCATATTCTTTGTTTCAGCCAACTCTCAGAGGAGGGGCAACCAGGACAACGCCATCTCCCCGGACAAAGAGCATTGGAATATTCTGTTTCATTGATTTACATATCTCTGCATATGTTCCTTCATCAAACTACCAACACTGTAGAGGAGCCCCTGGATCTTATCAGGCTCAGCCCAGATGAGCGAATTTTTTTTTTTCCGACGGAGTTTTGCCTTATTGCCCAGGCTGGAGTGCAATGGCATGATCTCAACTCACCGCAACCTCTGCCTCCTGGGTTCAAGCGATGCTCCTCTACAGTATTGGTAGTTTGTTGCTGGTCTATGTTGTCTGCCCACATGGTGAGGAACTGAAGCCTCATGCCAATAGTTAAGTAAGGGAGTCATCTTGGAGGTAGACTCCCCCACCAGACCCTGTGAAGCCTTCAGGTGACTGAATCCCCAGACGACATCCTGATTGCAACCTTGTGAGAGCCTGAGCTAGAATCACCCACCTAAACTCCTGCCAAATCCCTGACCCACAGAAACTATAATATGAAATGGCAATGTTGTAAATTTTGGAGTGATTTGTTATGCAGCAACGAATAACTAATACAGATTGGGGCTTCCACCATCATCGTAACTTCCTCCTCCACACAATACAGAGTTCATCCTCTATTAGCAGCCTCCCCATCTTGTGTTGAAACTGAGAATGGCTTCAGCCAAGTGAATTCAGTGCTACTCTGCACTATCAACAATGTTTTATCGACCAAAGCAAGGTTCTTGGCCAACTCCAGATTCAGAGGTAGGAGAAATAAACTGTACTACTTGGTGAGAGAGGCTGCAAAGTCATATTGCAAAGAAGCCTGCATACAGGAATGAGAGGGATTTGTGACCATTTAAAAAAATCTACCACTAGCAGGAATATCTTGTTGCACAGAAACTGTCAAAGACTAATGAAGTCATTTGAAAAGGCCATAGGAGACAACTTGAGGGGGCTTCCACCAGCCTAACATGGAAAAATTACTCAAGTAAAGTCTGGACACAGTGGCTCATGCCTATAATCCCATAGCTTTGGGAGGCTGAGGCAAGGGAGGATCACTTGAGGCCAGGAGTTCAAGACCAGACTGGGCAACATAGTGAGACCCTGTCTCTAAAAATAAATAAATAATTAACTGGGCATGGTGACATGTGCCTGTAGTCCCAGCTACTTGGGAGGCTGAGGTGGGAGGATTGCTTGAGCCAGGGGGGTTGAGGCTGCAGTAAGCTGTTATTGTGCCACTGCACTCTGGCCTGGGTGGCAGAGAACCTGTCCCAATAAAATAAAACAAAATACTGAAGAAAAAACAAAATTGGGGTGTGGAGAGATAAAACATGTTTGGCAGAAGGTTGAGAACAGCCAAAGTTTAGTGATGGACAGGGGAATATTAATGTCTTTAGTCTCTTTACTTTTGGTATGTTTGACATTTTTCTTAATGAGAATTTTCAAAAAGTAATATGTATTTAAGACAAAAAAAATTAGAAAACACAGAAATGTGAAAACTGGAAAGTAAATATTTAATCCCATCACTCAGGGATAAGTGTTGGTAACATTGGACAGACCTTCTAGGCTGTTTCTACTCGTATTTGCAAACCCTGGCCTCCCAGCCTTACTCAGAGTGTCACTAACCATTGTTGTCTTAGTCTGTTTTGTGCTGCTATAACAGAATACCACACACTGACTAATTTGTAGCAAACAGAAATTTATTGGTTCATGGTTCTGGAGGCTGGGAAGTCCAAGACTGAGAGACACATCTGGTGAGGATCTTCTTGCTGCATCATAACATGACTGAAGGCATGGTGAGAGAAGGCAAGAGACTGAATTTGCAGTCTCTAGCTCTTTTAAAATTGGCATTAATCTATTCATAAGGGTGGAGCCCTCATGATCTAAACTGTTCCCATTGGGCCCCATCTCCCACCACTGCTGCACTGGGGATTACATTTCCAACACATATTTTTTGGGGGCCACATTCAAGTCATAGCAATCTTAAAGTAAACACAGCCTTCTGCTATGCACCAGGGAGCTGTGCCTCCAGGTTACTGGTAGGAGAAGCAACTTGCTTGCACATTGGTACCTGCAATTTGGATCCTATGGCCTTGGCACTGTGCCTTGGGGCCCATATCTGAAACAATTGTGTGTGTGTGTGTGTTTTGTGTTTTTTGTTTTGTTTTGTTTTTGCCCTGACTCAGGATCTTAACACCTGGGGAGGCAGATTCCTTCTGGCCCTTGTAAAGATCTCTCCTGGAACCTGTTTAGCTGCCTGTCTCTAGGCAGGCCCCCACACCTACAGAGGGAATTGTGAGTATGCCACAAACCTATATTTGAATGCAACCTATTCTAAACATACCCTACACATTTGGAGAGACTCTGCTTCCCTTTCCTTTTCATGTTATTATGTAATAAGAAGACTAAAATGTTGTTTAATTTATATGGGTTTATTTTGCAAATGTCACCAAATCAGAACCATATTCTACTTTTTTCACTTTAAATATACTAGAAATATTTTTGTGTGCTATTAAATATATTTTCTAACGATATTTTGTGCTGGCATAATTTTCTGAAGTTGCATGTTATACACTCAAATTATTTTCCACAGCAGTTTTCACAGCTCTAAATAATGCCACAAGGAAATTTTTTTTTCAAGATGGCTTCTCACTCTGTCACCCGGGCTGGAGTGCAGTGGAGGGACCTTGGCTCACTGCAACCTCTGCCTCCACCTCCTGGGCTCAAGCTATTCTCCCGTCTCAGCCTCCCGAGTAGCTGGGACTACAGGCGTGTGCCATCATGCCCAGCTAATTTTTGTATTTTTGATAGAGACAGGGTTTCACCATATTGGCCAGGCTGGTCTCGAACTCCTGACCTCATGATCTGCCCACCTCAGCCTCCCAAAGTGCTGGGATTACAGGTGTGAACTACCATGCCCGGCAGACAATGAATATTATTTTTATAAATAAATCTTCCACTACCTCTCTGTCTTCTTAGAATAGGTTCCTCAATACGGAATTAGTGAATCAAGGCATTTGAACATTCATTTAAAACTCTTCATACGCATCATGTTTTAAGTTAAAATGTTGCCAATGTGATATGTGAAAAATAATATTTTCCCTTTTTTTTTTGAGACAGTAGCTTGCTCTGTCACCCAGGTTGGGTTTCAGTGGTAAAATCATAGCTCACTGCAGCCTTGATCTCCTGGGCTCAAGTAATTTTTCTGCCTCAACCTCCCAAGTAGCTGGGACTACAGGTAGGCACCATCATACCTGGCTAATTTTTTATTTTTCATAGAGACGGTGGTCTCACTATGTTGCCTAGGTTGGTATCTAGCTCCTGGGCTCAAGCAAGTCTCCTTCAGCCTCCCAAAGTGCTGGGATTACAGGCATGGATCACTGCGTCTGGCTGATTTGCTCTCCTTTCATCACTAGCGAAAGAAAAAAAGAAACAAGGCTGGGTGCAGTGGCTCATGCCTGTAATCCCAGCACTTTGGAAGGCTGAGGCAGGAAGATCACCTGAGGTCGAGAGTTGGAGACCAGCCTGGCCAACATGGAGAAACCCTGTCTCTACAAAAACTAGCCAGACATAGTGGTGCATGCCTATAATCTCAGCTACTTGGGAGGCTGAGACAGGAGAATCACTTGAACCTGGGAGGTGGAGATTGCGGTGAGCCGAGATTGCGCCATTGCACTCCGGCCTGGGCAACAGCGACAAGAGTGAGACTTTGTCTCAAAAAAAAAAAAAAAAAGAAAGAAAGAAAAAGAAACAAACAATCAAAAGCGTTTTAATGATTTTGAGGAGGGGTCAGGAGCTATTAAGTGAAAAAGGACCTAGAACTCTCTTTTGAAAGACAATTTCTGCTGGTCCTAAGGTAGTGAGTTATCTCAATTGATTGTTCACAATCAGTTACAGATCGAACTCCTCGTTCTACTCTTTCCTCCCTTCTCACTACTGCACTTGACTAGTCTTAAAAAAAAAAAGAAAGAAAGAAAGACAATTTCTATAATGTGACCTGCCTCTACTTTAGCACTTGGTAGGAATTAGTACTGGAACATTGGAGCTGGACAGATACGGGCTTGACGTCCAGCACCTTCCAGGTGCAACCTTGGGCAGGCTCCTTGCCCAGTTTCTTCAGCCTGTGGGAAGGAAGTCATAGGATTCCCCACCACCCTGTGTCCTGTGGCAATTTCATGAAATCAAATCATTGCTTTTGCCTGCCCTGGAGTAAATACTCAACAAGGTAACTGTCAGGGCCGTGACATACACGGACATTTGCAAATATTAGCAAGTATAAACACAGATTATCACTGAATGGTGGTGTACCATGTGATTTTTGTTGTTGTTCCTTTTTTACCTTTTTCTGTGCTGTTGAAGTTTTTGTTCTGTTTTGTTTTGTTTGAGACTGAGTCTCCCTCTGTTGCCCAGCCTGGAGTGCAGTGGCATGGTTTTGGCTCACTGCAACCTCTGCCTCCTGGGTTCAAGAAATTCTCCTGCCTCCACTGCATGAGTATCTGGGACTATAGGCACATACCGCCACACCCTACTAATTTTTGTATTTTTATTAGAGACAGGGTTTCACCACGTTGGCCAGGATGGTCTTGATCTCCTGACCCCATGATCCGCCCACCTCAGCCTCCCAAAGTGCTGGGATTATAGGCATGAGCCACCATGCCCGGCCGCTGTTGAAGTTTTTAATAATGATCATGTGTTTTTTAATGAAACCAGAAAACTTTCTTAAACATTTTTTTTCAAATGCAGCACCTCCTAGCTGGAAGCCTCCACTCCACAAGGCTTGCAAATGCTTCAGCACTAAGCTGGCCCCCAGACAGCTGACACCCCAGCCCACCCACAGCTGATGTCTCAGAAGGCTGCATGGATCAGTGTGTCAGGGCCCTCTGCCAGGTGCGCAGCTGTGACCTCTTACAGTCTGAGCTGCTCTTGCCACAGTGAATTGGGGGCCCTGCTGGCTGGGGAGAGGGTCCGGCTGGAGCTGAGCAGAGATGGGGGAGCTGAGAACATCCGGTACTACCATCTGTGCCTCTGGCCTGGCAATCCCCTCAGGCCTTGGAATATTTTCAGAACTGACAGAGGCCTTCCTGATCACCTAGCCTGTGGTTCAGCCTGTGGCTGCATGTGAGAATCATTCAGGAAGCATCTTCAAACAAGCTGATACCTGTGTTCCACCGAGATCTTTTAGAGCAGGATCTCCAGAGGTGAGCCCAGGTATTGGCAGGTGATTCTAATGGACAGACATGGTCAAAAACCACTGCATCCAAACCCTTCCTTTCATAGTCAGAGAAGTTGAGTGCCTCTCATAGCACCACAAGGCACCAGATAGGACTTCGGTAGAGTCCTCAGCTGGTAAAACAGCACGAACCATCATAGTCCTCCCTTACAACCTGAGAAGACAAGTGATTTGCAGATTTTTTTCAGTCATCTCAATTAGTTCACATAACAAGGGGTGAGGAAGGCAGGTGGATATTTTCTCTGCTTCGTGGATCAGAAAACTGAGGCTCAGGAGGGTAACATGAATTGCGAGTTTAAGATGGAAGCAGAATGACAATGTGACTTAATTCCCAAGACATCCAGAGGCAGGGCTCCTTCCCAGGGTACCACTAAGGTGAAAATGCCTTTGTGGGCTGGCTGAGAGGAGCATTCTTCAGCCCTGTTCCAGAGCCACTGCACCAGCACACCTGGGCGAGAGAAGGAGCATGCGCAGTTTTTAGAAATTCCTCAAGGGACTATAATGGACACTACAATTTGAAGATCATTGCAAGTGCATCCACGGTGGGCACCTGCGGCTACAGAGCAACAGCAAATTTCGATTCGTAATTGAATTTTAATCATGGGAGGCTGAGCAGAAGAAAACCTCAAAGAAACTGTAATTCATATTCTCAGAGAGATAAGATACTACATTCAGTAAGCTAGAATAGGATGGTATTTAATTTTTTTATTTTAGAGAAAGTCTTGATCTAGTTGCCCAGGCTGGAGTGCAATGGTGTGATGTCGGCTCACTGCAACCTCCGCCTCCCGGGTTCAATCCTCCCGCCTCAGCCTCTCGAGTAGCTGGGATTGCAGCCATGAGCCACCACACCCAGCCAATTTTTGTATTTTTAGTGGAGATGGGATTTCTTCATATTGGTCAGGTTGGTCTCAAACTCTTGACCTCAGGTGATCCACCCACCTTGGCCTCCCAAAGTGCTGGGATTACAGGCATGAGCCACCATGCCCAGACTCATTTTTGTTTTTTGTGATGGTGTCTCCCTATGTTGCTCAGGCTGGCCTTAAACTTCTAGGCTCAGTCCTCCTGCCTCACTCAGCCTTCCTAGTAGCTGGCCTAGTAGCTGGAATTACAGGTTCATGCCTCTGAACCCAGCTGACAATGTGTGTGTGTGGTGTGTGTGTGTGTGTGTGTGTGTGTGTGTGTGTGTGTGTGTGTGTATGTGTTTTTCGTTTGTTTATTTTTGAGACAGAGTTTCAATCTTTCACCAAGGCTGGACTGCAGTGGCATGATCTCAGCTCACTGCGACCTCCGCCTCCTGGGTTCAAGCAATTCTCCTGCCTCAGTCTCCCGAGTAGCCAGGATTACAGGTGCCCACCACCACGCCTCACTAATTTTTGTATTTTTGGTAGAGATGGGGTTTCACCATGTTGGACAGGCTGATCTCGAACTCCTGACCTCAGGTGATCCACCCACCCCAATCTCCCAAAGTGCTGAGATTATAGGCATGAGCCACCATGCTTGGCCAAAGCTGACAATGTTTTTTAAATCGAAGATCTCATTCTATGCCTAGCCAAATTATCAATGAAATGTCTATGAAACAGAAAGACATTTTCACACTTGCAAAATGAAAATGAAGCAACAAATACCTGAGCAAACAAAATTATGTGCCCTTTTCCAGAAGCTACCATGCACCACAGTTAGAAACCAGACAGTTGAGACTGCAGCACGAGGATGAGGACGGAGACCCTAGGATGGATGCTTTGAGAAAAACAGTGGAATGGGCACCTTTGGTCCTAGGGATAATTGTGCTAAGAGGCCTTGGATAGAGCTGTAGAGCTGTTGGAATTTAGGGAAAGATGTGGTCAGAGATTCAGAGAGAATTAAACAAATGGAAAAGAATGAGGCAAACACAAAAAGTTACATTAGAAAGTCACAATACTCCACCTGCTTAGTTGTGGAGTAGAGTTTCAGAAGCATAATAATGGAAACACTAATTATGGATTTCAGCAAAAATTGTGATACATTTAGGGGATAGTGGAAGTAGGGGGCAGGTGGGTTTAAGAGAGCTAAAGTCAGCGGGGAGTGGTGGCTCATGCCTGTAGTCCCAGCACTTTGGGAGGCTGAGGCAGGTGGATCATGAGGTCAAGAGATTGAGACCATCCTGGCCAATATGGTGAAACCCCATCTCTACTAAAAATACAAAAATTAGCCGGACGTGGTGTTTCGTGCCTGTACCCCCAGGGACTTGGGAGGCTGAGGCGAAAGAATCGCTTGAACCCGGGAGGAGGAGGTTGCAGTGAGTGGAGGTTGCAGTGAGCAGAGATTACACCACCTTACTCCAGCCTGGAGACACAGCACCGTCTCAAAAAAAAAAAAAAAAAAAGTGCTAAAGTCCTCTGCTTCCACAATGGGAAGCTGGTGACTGATGAATGAATAATGAATAAGGTCAGTTATCAAGAGATAGCAGAATGTAAATATCATTTTTAAATATAAAGGTAAATAGTAATAAAAATTAACAAAACAATTGACTGTTGTTGCCTCTGGGAAGTTGGGGAGGAGGAAAAAAAAAAGGGAGAGAAGAGGGGAATCAGCAGACTAATGATTCTATTAGGGAGTTTTAGCCATGATTAGACTTTTAAAAATAAGTGCCCATATTACTTCGATTAAAAAAAATAGGCCAGGCTCGGTGGCTCAAACCTGTAATCCCAGCACTTTGGGAGGCCGAAGTGGGTGAATCATGGGGTCAAGAGATCGAGACCATCCTGGTCAACATGGTGAAACCCCGTCTCTACTAAAAATACAAAAAACTATCTGGGCGTGGTGGCACGTGCCTGTAGTCTCAGCTACTCAGGAGGCTGAGGCAGGAGAATTGCCTGAAACCAGGAGGCGGAGGTTGCAGTGAGCCGCGATTACGCCATTGCAATCCAGCCTGGGTAACAAGAGCGAAACTCTGTCTCGAAAAAAAAAATAATAATAAAAAATAAAACTCATAGCCTCCAAAGGTAATTCCAAAACCTTTTGACCCAATAGCATTATTGCTTGGTTGAGTTTCAGACAAAAAGAATGTATTATAGCACATAATATTCGCTAAAGATGTGCAGGTAGGTTCTGTAAAGTCCTATAGATAAGAGCAGAGGATATCTAAGTCCAAAAGAAATAAACAGGAATCCATGAATAGCTCACAAATATGTGAAAACCTTCTCACTAAAAGTCAGGGAGATATGAAAAGCAGAATGAGATATCATTTGATTTTCCTTTTTTGTCTTTTTTTTTTTTGAGACGGAGTTTCACTCTTGTTACCCAGGCTGGAGTGCGATGGTGCGATCTCGGCTCACCGCAACCTCCGCCTCCTGGGTTCAGGCAATTCTCCTGCGTCAGCCTCCTGAGTAGCTGGGATTACAGGCATGCACCACTATGCCCAGCTAATTTTTTGTATTTTTAGTAGAGACGGGGTTTCACCGTGTTGACCAGGATGGTCTTGATCTTTTGACCTCGTGATCCACCCGCCTCGGCCTCCCAAAGTGCTGGGATTACAGGCATGAGCCACTGCACCCGGCCTCTTTTTTGTCTTTTTAAAACAATGACTTTTTTATTTTTTGGAGACAAGGTCTCACTTTGTTGCCCAGGCTAGAGTGCAGTGGTGCAATCACAGCTCACTGTGAGCAGCCTCTACCTCCCAGCTATTTGGGAGGGTGAGATGGAAGGCTCAGGCAATCAGAAAACAAAATTTAAAAGTCATTGTTTGGCCAGGCGTAGTGGCTCATGCCTGTAATCTCAGCACTTTGGGAGGTGGGTGGATTGCTTAAGCTCAGGAGTTCGAGACCAGCCCAGGCAGCATAGTGAGAACCCCATCTCTACAAAAAAATACAAAAACATTAGCCAGGCATGGTGGCATGCATCTGTAGTTCCAGCTACCCTGGATGCTGAGGTGGGAGGATAACTTGAGCCTTGGAGGCGGACATTGCAGTGAGCCGAGCTTGTGCCACTACCTGGGTGACAAAGCAAGACCCTGTCTCAAAAACACAAAAAACAATGAAACGAGAAATGTTTTTTTAGTTCATTCTTTGTTTCTGCTATGTGAAAGATACACTTTTTTCAGTCTTTTAGTATCTCCCTTTGAAAGTTCACCAGGTACACTAAAGAAAGTCGAAAATTGGTATCTTAAATAATGCAAGGATCTTGTGTATGTATACGGGATTTTAGGTTTTGTGGTTTTCAACCTAACAAATGAGGCATTATTATTTATAAGACAACATTTGTTTATATTTCTCACATCTTGACAAATTTATTTGCTCTTCATTTCTTTTTACATCTCAGATCATTTTCTTTCTTTCTGAAGTACACAACGTAGACAATATCACTTACAGGAAGCACAGAAAGTAGACACTGCCTACTATGTAAGGAGTACAGTAGTAGAGGCCAGGCGCTGTGGCTCATGCCTGCAATCCCAGCGCTTTGGGAGGTCAAGGTGGGTGGAACACCTGAGGTCACAAGATTGAAACCAGCCTGGCCAACATGGTGAAACCCTGTCTCTACTAAAAATACAAAAATTCAGTCTGGGTGTGGTGGCACACGCCTTTAATCCCAGCACTTTGGGAGGCCGAGGCGGGTGGATCATGAGGTCAAGAGATCGAGACCATCCTGGTCAACAAGGTGAAACCCCGTCTCTACTAAAAATACAAAAATCAGCTGGGCATGGGGGTGCACGCCTGTAGTCCCAGCTACTCGGGAGGCTGAGGCAGGAGAATTGCTTGAACCCAGGAGTCGGAGGTTGCGGTGAGCCGAGATCGTGCCATTGCACTCCAGTCTGGGTAACAACAGTGAGACTCCATCTCGAAAAAAAAAAAATACATAAATTCGTCGGGCCTGGTAACAGGGGCCTGTAATCCCAGCTACTTGGAAGGCCGAGGCAGGAGAATCACTTGAACTCGGGAGGTGGAAGTTGCAGTGAGCCAAGACCGCACCATTGCACTCCAGTCTGGGTAACAAGAGTGAAACTCTGTCTCAAAAATTAAAAAAAAAATACAGTAGCAGACACTCTCTATGGTATAGGAAGTTCAGTAGTAGACACTGCCCTACTCAGATCCCCCTTTCTGGGTTGTGTGCCCAACCTGCAGCTGCTGGGAGTGTTGGCCGCTAAAAGCTCACAGCTGCACCTTGTTCTCAAGAATTATCTTTGGCCAAGAAGGGCAATCTCACCTGATGAAGCTTGGAAGTTATACCCTGACTGAGGGCATGCAGCCAATGACAGCCAGTGGTAGGTGGGTATATAAGCCCACTCCCTGGCATCACAGTGCCATTTGTGCTCCAGTGCTCCCCATAGATGAGTCTAAGGCTAGACTTCAGCTGAAACTCTATCTTTGCCTCTCCTCCCTATCCTACTTCCCTCACTCCCTTGAAGATTTCTCCTGAGAGTAATAAATTACCTGCATATGAACCCCATTTCAGGTTCTGTTTTGAGGGATTCTGACCTAAGACATCCTCTAGAAGTTCTTTTTATATAGGTCCGTTATATACAACTCTCTCTATTTTTGTTCATTCGAAACTGCCAATTTTCTCCTTGTTCTTGAAAGGTAGTTTTGCAGGGTACACAACATTAGGTTGACAGTTATTTTCTTCTTAGCACTTTAAAGAAATCATTTCAAATGAGTATATGAAAAGATGCTCAACATCAATTAATTGTTAGGGAAATGCAAATAAAAACCATAATGAGATGCAACATCTACTAGGATGGCCATAATCAAATAGATGGACAATAGCAAGTGTTGGTGAGGATGGGGAGCCATTGCAACCCTTATATAGTGAAATAGTGCAGCTATTTTGAAAAACAGTCTGGGAATTCCTCAAAAATTTAAAACAGAATTATTGTAAGACCCAGCTATCCCCTCCTAGGTTTTTACCCAAGGGAAACGAAAACGTGTTCGCAGAAAAACTTGTATGTGAGTGTTTATAGTGGCATGATTTATAATGGCCAAAAAGTGGAAACAACTTAAAAGTCCTGTTACTGAAATCCAGCTGGGTCGGGAGACTCCCTCCCAGGTGGGCTGAAGGTATTTGAGAGGCAGACACCCAGATAGAAGAACAGAGTGGATCTATCCTGGGGACCAACAGCCTGAGAGCCTGTGGAGCTGACAGCTCTCCAGACTGAAGGCTCCAAGCAGAGATTCATCCATGTACCTATTTGCTCTTTGACAGTGATGCTTATTAACACACAGGTATTCTACATATACACATAACTCTGGAATATACCAGGTAGGCAGCTGTTACCTGCCTGTCACTAATTACAAACTGAAAGTAACTTCCACAAAGGAGCCATGGGGGCAAGGTAAACTTAATGTTTCTCAACATCCTGTGTTATAAATGGGAGAGTAAGTCCCTCTCATGGGGTCTTTGAGGACCACTTGAATACTGCTGTAGAAATTACACTCAGAGAGGTATATGAAATTAAAGTATTTATTCACTCACAGGTCCTGGAAGAGGGGCCATAGCATGTACAGAGGATTACACAAGTCACCTGAAGATATGTGGTCATGACAGGCAGGGAGGGAGTAGAGCAAGGACCCGTGGGCAGTGTCTTTATTAAGGTCATGGGTGGTGTAGCATGTGGCAGGAGGGACGCATTCTTGCTGTAACTCGAACGTAACTGGGTCAACATAAAAAGGAACTGTCTTTTTATGTCAACAACATAAATAGCAACATTTATGTTGCTATTACAAAATACCTGAGACTGGGTCACTTACAAACAACGGAAATTGGCTGGGTATGGTGGCTCATGCCTGTAATCCAAGCACTTTGGGAAGCCGAGGTGGGCAGATCACTTGAGGTCAGTAGTTCGAGACCAGCCTGGCCAACAAGATGAAACCCCGTCTCTACTAAAAATATAAAAATTAGCCAGGTGTGGTGGTGCATGCCTGTAGTCCCAGCTACTTGGGAGCCTCAGGCATGAGAATAGCTTGAACCCAGGAGGAAGAGGCTGCAGCAAGCTGAGATTATACCCCTGCGCTCCAGCCTGGGCAACAGAGTGAGACTCCATCTCAATAAATAAACAAACAACAGAAATTTATTTTCTCATAGTTCTGGAGGCTAGGAAGTCCAAGATCAAGGCGCTGGCAGGGTCAGTGTCTGGTGAGGGCTGCTATCTGCTTTCAAGATGACACCTTGTTGCTGTGTCCTCTGGAGGAGAGGAACCCTGTGTCCTCACAAAGTGGAAGGGATGGAAGGGCAAAAAGGAAAGGGGCCTAAATTAGTTCTCTCCAGGCATATTCCGTTCATGAGTGTGGATCCCTCGTAACGTAATCACTTCCCAAAAGGCCCTACCTCTTAAAACTACCATAATAGGGAGTAAGTGTCCACACATGAATTTTGGGGGACCTTCAGAACATAGCAGGAGGGAAGGGGTAAAATGGGAAAGTCATCAGGAGGCTTATTGCTTGAACACATATGTTAGTGATGGGTATCCAGAAATGAGCAATAACTAGGTAAAAGTCAAAACAAGCAGGGTAGGCTGAGCGCAGTGGCTCACGCCTATAAACCCAGCACTTTGGGAGGCCGAGGTGGGTGGATCACAAGGTCAAGAGATCAAGACTATCCTGGTCAACATGGTGAAACCCCGTCTCTACTAAAAATACAAAAATTAGCTGGGCATGGTGGCACGCGCCTGTAATCCCAGCTACTCAGGAGGCTGAGGCAGGAGAATTGCCTGAACCCAGGAGGCGGAGGTTGCCATGAGCCGAGATCGCGTCATTGCACTCCAGCCTGGGTAACAAGAGTGAAACTCCGTCTCAAAAACAAAAAAAACAAAACAAAAAAATCAAGCAGGGCAGTTGGTGGGATTGTAAATTAGTTCAACCATTGTGGAAGACAGTGTGGTGATTCCTCAAGGATCTAGAACCAGAAACACCATTTGACCCAGCAATCCCACTACTGGGTACATACCCAGAGGATTATAAATCATTCTACTATAAAGGCACATGCACACATATGTTTATTGCAGCACTATTTACAATAGCAAAGACTTGGAACCAACCCAAATACCCATCAATGATAGACTAAATAAAGAAAATGTGGCACATATATACCATGGAATACTATGCAGCCATAAAAAGAATGAGTTCACGTCCTCTGGAAGGACATGGACAAAGCTGGAAACCATCATTCTCAGCAAACTAACACAGGAACAGAAAACCAAACACCACATGTTCTTACCCATAAGTGGGAGTTGAACAATCAGAACACATGGACACACGGAAGGAAACATCACACACTGGGGCCTGTCAGGGGTTGGGGGTAACGGGGGAAAGAGCATTAGGACAAGTACCTAATGCATGCAGGACTTAAAACCTAGATGATGGGTTGATAGGTGCAGTAAACTACCATGGCACATGTATACCTATGTAACAAACCTACACATTCAGCACATGTACCCCAGAGCTTGAAGTAAAATAAAAAACAAAACAAAACAAAAACCAAGCAGGGTGAGTGCTAACACTCAGGGGGTCACTGAGGCAGCAAGTGACAGCTTTATATTACACGTCCATCATGGGTGAGTGGATACATAAGAACTGGTGTATCCATACAATTGAATATTATTCAGTAGTAACAAAATGAAGTATTGATACACGTAACAATAGGATGAACATTGAAGATGTTATGCTAAGCAAAACAAGCCAGTTAGGAAAGACTATGCATTGTTGTATGATTCCGTTTGTATGAAATGTTCACAACAGGCAAATCTACAGAGACAGAAAGCAGATTAGTGGTTGCCAGGGGTTGGGGTGAGAGGAGCGGGAGAATAGGGGAGTGACAGTAATGAATATGGAGTGCCTTTAAGCGTGGGTGAAAATGTCCTAAAATTGATTGTGGTGATAGTTAATATATTAAAACACTGAACTGTACACTTTAAATAGGAGAATCATGGTATATAAATTAAAAATTTTAAACAATTTTTAAAATTTCAGTCTAGCAATCATGCTTCTTGGTATTTATCCAAATCAATTAAAAAAATTTTTTTGAGAGGGAGTCTCACTCTGTCACCCACGCTGGAGTGCAGTGGCAAGATCTCAGCTCACTGCAACATCCACCTCTCGAGTTCAGGTGATTCTCGTGCCTCAGCCTCCCAAGTAGCTGGGCATATATCACCATGCCTGGCTAAGTTTTGTATTTTTAGTAGAGATGGGGTTTCACCATGTTGGCCAGACTGGTCTCGAATACCTGACCTCAGGTGATCCACCCACCTCAGCCTCCCAAAGTGCTGGGATTACAAGCATGAGCCACCATGCCCGTCCAAATTGAAAACTTAGTGCACACAAAACCTAGACATGGATACATAGAGCAACATTATTCATGAATGCCAAGATGCCCTTCAGTAGGTGAATGGACAAACAAACCCTGGTACATTCAGACAATGGATTATTATTCAGAGCTAAAAAGAAAAAAGAAGTGAGCTAAAAAGAAATCAAGTCATGAAAAGATACGGAGGAAACTGAAATGCGTATTACTAGGTGAAAGAAGCCGAGTTGAAAAGCATACATACTGTATGATTCAAACTATATGACATTCTAGAAAAAGTGAAACAGTGGAAAACATTAAAAAGACAGTAAAAAGATCAGTGGTTACTAGGGGTTGAGGGGAGAAAGGGATGAGGAGGCAGAGCACAGAGGATTTTTAGGGCAGTAGAATTATTCTGCATGATCCTACAGTGGTAGATACACTATTCATTATTTGTTTTTCAAACCTGCTTAGCTTCAGGGGTGGGTGGCCCTCAGGCTGCTATGGCACACAGGAGCTCATTATTTGTTTTTCAAAACCCATAGAGCATGCAACACCACGGGTGAGCTCTAATGTTAACCATAGACTTTGAGTGATAACTGTGTGTCAATATAGGTTCATCAGTTGTAATAAATGCACCATTCCAGTGTAGAATATTGATAGTTGGGAAGGTTGGTGAAACAGGGAGTATATGAGAAGTCTCTGTACTTTCCATTCAATTTCGCTGTGCAGCTAAAACTCTTCTGAAAAATAGTCTATTTTAAAAAGAAAAGAAGGCAGCAATCTCCCTATTTTATGTGTGTGTGTATGCACATATGATTTCACTGTGTTCTAGCTTTCATAATTGCTATGAGAAATCAACTGAAAATCTATTTGTAGCTTTTTTTTTTTGAGACAGAGTCCCACTCTGTTGCCTAGGCTGGAGTGCAGTGGCTCCATCTCAGCTTACTGCAACCTCTGCCTCCCAGGTTCAAACAATTCTCCTGCCTCAGCTTTCCAAGTAGCTGGACTACAGGCATGTGCAACCACGCTCAGCTAGTTTCTGTATTTTTAGTGAAGACAGGGTTTCATCATGTTGACAAGGTTGGTCTTGAACCCCTGACCTCGTGATCCACCTGCCTTGGCCTCCCAAAGTGCTGGGCTTACAGGCATGAGCCACTGTGACCAGCCAATTGTAGCTTCTTTATAGATAATCTGATTTTTTCCTGTGGTCTTTAAAAATATTTCTGTCTTAGCTGTTCTGCATTTCCACTGCAGTGTGTTTAGGTGTTGATTCCTTTTTATTTACCCTGTTTCCTGTGGCTGTGGGTTCTAGCCTATCCTCCGTACTAGACATTTCTTGGCCATTATCACTTCAAAGATGCCTCTCTTCCATTTTCTATATTCTATCCTTGTAGATTTCTTTTCTTTCTTTTTTTTTTTTTGAGACGTAGTCTCACTGTCGCCAGGCGGGAGTGCAGTGGCATGATCTCGGCTCACTGCAACCTCTGCCTCCCCACAGAGGAGGGATTCTTCTGCCTCGAGTAGCTGGGATTACAGGTGTGCGCCACTATGCCCGGCTACTTTTTATTTTTAGTAGAGACAGAGTCTCACCATGTTGGCCAGGATGGTCTCAAACTCTTGACCTCATGATTCGCCTGCCTTGGCCTCCCAAGTGCTGGGATTACAGGCATGAGCCACCACACCTGGCCCCATCCTTGTAGATTTCTGATCGGGATATGTCAAACCTTCTCACATTACTTCTAATTTCCTCCTCCTCCTCCTCCTCCTCCTCCTCCTCCTCCTCCTCCTCCTCCTCTTCTTCTTCTTCTTCCTTCTTCCTTCTTCTTCTTCTTCTTCTTCTTCTTCTTCTTCTTCTTCTTCCTCTCTCTCTCTCTCTCTCTCTCTCTCTCTCTCTCTCTCTCTCTCTCTCTCTCTCTCTCTCTCTCTCTCTCTCCAGAGTTTCACTCTCATTGCCCAGGCTGGAGTCCAATGGTGCCACCTCGGCTCACCACAACCTCTGCCTCCTGGGTTCAAGCGATTCTCCTGCCTCGGCCTTCTGAGTAGCTGGGATTACAGGCACACACCATCATGCCCAGTTAATTTTGCATTTTTTTTCAGTAGAGACGGGGTTTCTCCATTTGATCAGGCTGGTCTTGAACTCCTGACCTCAGGTGATCCACCCACCTCAGCCTCCTAAAGTGCTGGGATTACAGGCATGAGCCTACAGGCCCAGCTCTTATTTTCTTATTCTTATATTCTATCTCCTTTGTCTTTCTCTTTCCATTTTGGATAAATTCTCTCTTCATCTTTATATACTGTTCTCTTTAACCCTTCCATGGAGTAGTTTTTTTCACTTTTTATTTTGAGAGAATTGTAAACTCACATACAGTTTTGAGTAATAATATAGAAAAATCCCACATACTCTATCCAATTTCTGCCAGTGGTAACATCTTGCAAAACTACAGAACAGTATCATAACCAGGACATTGACAATTATACAATCAAGATACAGAATATTTCCATCACCCTCATGGAATCTCATGGAACATTTCCTCACGCTAGAATCCTTCATGCTCCCCTTTTATACTCACCCCTACTTTTCTCCCACCCCACCCACTTCTGGCAACCATTAATCTATTCCTCATTCCCCACTTCTATAATTTTGTCACTTTAAAAGTGTTATATAAATGGAATCATACAATATGTAATCTTTTGGACTGACTCTCTCTCAGCATTAATTCCATAGAGATTCATCCACTCTATTCCTATTTTTCTGAGAGTTGTTTGTTTGTTTAATCATGAACAGGTGTTGAATTTTGTCCAACATTTTTTTGCATCAACTGTTATCATCGGTAATTTTCTTTGGCCTATTAATATGGTAGATTATATTGATTGATGTTCAAATATTGAACCAGCCTTCCATCCCTGGAACCTCCCTTAGTCGTGAGGTATAATTGTTTTTATATATTGCCAAATTTTATTTGGTAATACTTGTTAAGGATTTGTGCATCTATATTCATGAGGGAGATTGGTCTGTCTATTGAGTTTTTATTTCAACAGTTATATTTTTAATTTCTAAACCTTCTGTTTAGTTTGTTTTAAAGTCTGTCTTGCTACTTGTTGCTTTCATATTTTTGTATTTCTAGCTTTGTTTCTTTGGTGATAATGAATTGTGAGTTCATATTTGGTTTATCTAAATCTGGGAGGAATCCCTAGAGCTTACATTGGGGATGCTTTCCTCCAAATAGAATTTGCATTTTCTTCTGCTGGGAGCCAGACAGCGACTCTCCTAGGGCCACTTTAATCCCCTTTGCTCCTATCTCCTCCCATCAGGTCTCAGGCCAAGTTCCCCATTCCAGCTCTTTGCTACTGGCCCAAGGATTAATCTCTTGAATGCAAGACTGCAGGTAGCATTTACTGTCCAGGCAACTGTGCCTCTCAGGACTTTTCCCCCTTGAAAATTTCTCTCCATTTCTCACAAACCCAGGAAAGCAATACAAACATTGGTTTAGGCAAGATCTAGGGTTTCCTTCTTTCCCTCCCCTCTCCCTCTCTCCCTCCCTCCCTCTCTCCCTCCCTCTCTCCCTTCCTTGTTTCCTCCCTCCCTCCCTCCCTTCCTTCCTTTCTTCCCTCCCTCCCTCCCTCTCTCTCTTTCTTACTTCTTTTCATTTTGATAGGAGGTGCCCTAAGAATATCTTGTCTACCACACTGCTGGTAGTGAAATGACATTCCATTGTACATCTACCACATAACAAATTCCTCTATGACAGATGAATTTGTTAAGAACAGAGAGTAAATTAAACCCTTACAGATTGTGTTTGAAGTAGCGGTTCTACCAACATGCCCCGTGGTTCCAGCGCCGGTTTTGACCACCACATTACCATTTTTTCACCCGAGGGTCGGCTCTACCAAGTAGAATATACTTTTAAGGCTATTAACCAGGGTGGCCCTACATCAGTAGCTGTCAGAGGGAAAGACTGTGCAGTAATTGTCACAGAGAAGAAAGTACCTGACAAATTATTGGATTCCAGCACAGTGACTCACTTATTCAAGATAACTGAAAACATTGGTTGTGTGATGACCGGAATGACAGCTGACAGCCGATCCCAGGTGCAGAGGGCACGCTATGAGGCAGCTAACTGGAAATACAAGTATGGCTATGAGATTCCTGTGGACGTGCTGTGTAAAAGAATTGCTGATATTTCTCAGGTCTACACACAGAATGCTGAAATGAGGCCTCTTGGTTGTTGTATGATTTTAATTGGTATAGATGAAGAGCAAGGCCCTCAGGTATATAAGTGTGATCCTGCAGGTTACTACTGTGGGTTTAAAGTCACTGCGGCAGGAATTAAACAGACTGAGTCAACCAGCTTCCTTGAAAAAAAAAGTGAAGAAGAAATTTGATTGGACATTTGAGCAGACAGTGGAAGCTGCAATTACATGTTTGTCTACTGTTTTATCAATTGATTTCAAACCTTCAGAATAGAAGTTGGAGTAATGACAGTTGAAAATCCTAAATTCAGGATTCTTACAGAAGCAGAGATTGATGCTCACCTTGTTGCTCTAGCAGAGAGAGACTAAACATTGTCCTTAGCCTGCCAGATCCATGATGTCACTTACCTGTGTGTTTGGTAACAACAAAGCAACATTACGGAGATCCCTGGATTGAAAAACGAGCCTCTCCCATTCCTCCTACCGCTGAAGTGGTTAGGACTCTATATAAATAAAAACAGTGCTTTTGGAAAAAAAAATAAAAAATAAAAAAATAAACCCTTACACATTACTGGTAGGAGCATAAATTCAAGACAATAACTTTGGAGAGCTAGTTATTATTATCTAGAAAATTTAAAAATGCACATATCCTACATTTTATTTCTAGCCCATTCTCTCAGAAACTCTTCTGTATATGGCCTAACAGATACATAGAATATTCATTGTGCATTGTTTATAAGAGAAATCATTGGAAATAGACTAAATGTTCATCAAGAGCATCATTGTGGTATGTTTATGCAAAGGAATACTATGCAGCAATGGAAAGGAATAAACCAGATCCACATGTATTAATATGGATAAGTCTCACATACATACTAAGAATGAACACAAAGCAAGTTGCAGAGAAATACATATATTATGAATAGGTTTGCATAAAGTTTAAAACACACAAAACAACAATAAATATGCCTAAGAATGCATACATATGTAGACGAATATGAAGAAACGTATAATAGCAATAAACACCAAACTCAGGACAGCAGTTGCCTCTGAAGAGAAGGCTGAACATATAAATAGAAAGGAGGGCCCAGGAACTGAACTTGTATTGTTTATTTCTTAAACTGGTGATGAGGACATGGTTATTCACTCTATTACTCCTTGTACCTTTTAGAAGGTCTCACCTTGTCTTCTAGCCAGCTTAATGCCTCTGAGTACTTCTAATGGAGTGAATCCCAGAGTCACCAGTAGCAATGGAATTGAGTTCAGCTAGGGAGAAGGTGTGGTATGATAGACAGCTGAGGTCCACCAGTATTTCTGGAGGCTGAGAAGGGGAGGACTTGGCAAATGTGGTGTTTTCAAATCCATAGGAGGGGAGAGTTTCAAAAAGCCTTGTATAGTAGGCAGCTTCTGAAGTGGCTCCGAACAATCTCCACCTCCTGGTATGCACATCCTCATGTAATCACCTTCCACTGAGCATGGGATGGACCCAGTCACTTGATTCTAACAAATAGAATATGGTAAATGATGAGATGTCCTTTCCTAGCTTAGGTTACAAAAACGTGTGAATTCTATCTTGCCCAAGCTCTCTTTTTCTGGCTCATCTTACTGGCTTGCTGTGATGAAGCAAGCTGCCATATTGTGAGCTGTCTGATGGAGAGACCCACATGACAATAAACTGAGGGTGGCTGCTAGCCAACAACAGGCAATGAACTGCCTTCTTCAGTCCAACAAACTTTGAGGGACTGAAGCCTGTCAACAATAATGTGAGTAAGCATGAAACTAGAGACTTCCATAGTCAAGCTTTCAGATGAGACCACAGCCCTAGCCAACACCTTGATTGTAGCAAGCTGTGCAATCTGCATGCCATAGTTTCAGCCTACAGAAACTATGAGGTAATAAGTGTTGTTGTTATAAGTCATTAAGTTTTGGGGTAATTTGTCATGCCTCCATTGATAACAAATACAGATTTTGGTAAGTGGACATGGGGGGCTGCTACTAACACCTAAAAATGTGGGAGCAGCTTTGGAATCTTTGGCATGCAGAGACTGGGAAGATTTTGAGGAGCATATTAGAAAAAGCCTAAACTGTCTAGAACACATTATTAGTAAACATCTTGACTTTGAGGAGGCTGCCAATGAGGCCTAAAAAGGAAATGAGGAAAATATTTATTATTATTATTATTATTATTATTATTTGAGACAGAGTCTCACTCCATCACCAGGCACCAGGTTGGAGTGTGGTGGCATGACCTCGGCTCACTGCAACCTCTGCCTCCTGGGTTCAAGTAATTCTCCTGCCTCAGCCTCCAGAGTAACTGGGACTACAGGCGCGTGCCACCACACCCAGCTAATTTTTTTTGTATTTTTAGTGGAGACGGGATTTCACCATGTTGGCCAGGATGGTCTCGATCTCTTGACCTCGTGATCCACCCACCTCAGCCTCCCAAAGTGCTGGGATTACAAGCGTGAGCCACCGCGCCCGGCCATGAGGAAAATATTATTAGAAACTAGAGGAAGGATGGGTGTGTGCTTGTTGAATAGTGACAGAAAGCTTAGTGACATGTCGACCTGAGATTATGTGGAAGCCAGAATATGTGGCTAATGAACTAGGTGATCTAGTTAAGGTTTTCAAGTGAAGTATTGAAGGGGTCTCCTGGCTTCTTCTTGCTGCTTATAGTAAATCGCAAGAGGAGAAAGATAAATCAAAGGAAGGACTATTAAAACTATTCAACAAAAAGGAGCCAGGACTTTATGATTTTAAAAGTTTCCAGTTTCTCTAGATGGCAAACTATATGAAAGTTAAGAAATGTCTTCTTAGCTGAGTGCAGTGACTCATACCCACAATGCCAACAATTTGGGAGGCTGAAGCAGGAGAGTTGCTTGAGCCCAGAGGTTCAAGACCAGCCATGGCAACATAGTGAGACCCCTGTTTCTACAAAAAAAAATTTAGTTGGGTATGGTGGTTTTAAAAGTTTTAAAAGTAGTTCCAGCTACTATGGAGGTTAAGGTGGGAGGATCACTTGAGCCTGAGAGGTTGAGGCTGCAGTAAGCCAAGATTGTGCCATTGCACTCCAGCCTGGGCAATGGAATAAGACCCCATCTCTAAAAAAATAAAAATATTACTTCTGAGCACTCCTGGAAAAACATGGTCTGACAATAAAATCAAGGCAAGGGTGTGGCTCTACAACTTTTGTTAGGACTTCAGAAAGACAAAAGAATAAGAATATTCCTCAGTCACATATGGGGCCCTTTCAGGAGAACTAGGGTGTCCCTCCCTGATCCTTTCCAATGAAACAACAGGTCCTCTAGGAAGTTTAAGAGCATAGGCCCCCAGCAGAAGCCCAAGACTTTTAACAAATAGAGTGAACCCTGGTGAGATTCACAGAAGAGGCACCAAGTTTTTGAGAAAATTATATAAGCAGAAATGCTGCCAGCTTGGACTGAAAGGGACCAAGATGTACAAAATGAAAGAAGTCTATTGGATCTCCAACATTTTACTGGAAGAAAACAGGAAACCAGTCAGGAGCAAAGGATTGTTATATTTCATGAGAAAGGACGGAGGGCTCAGAGGCTGAGCCAAGAGCCTGAAAGACGCAGCCTAAAGCCACCGAGAATTATTCGTAGGTGTTGAAGTCTCATCAAGGAACTCTCAAGATTTTAGTCAGCTGGATTTCAAAAGTTCTGTGGACCAGTTGTTCCTTGTCTCTCATTTTCTCATTTTTTGCTTTTTTCCCCCCTGTGGTTTTCTTTCTAATTATCTTAAGTCTTCTGATCACACATAATTTTAAAATTTGTGTGTATCTCCTCTACTTTAATCATTTTAAGTTGGCAAAAGCACCATTCCCAATCACAGATACACAGCAGTTCTATGGTTTTAGGTATCCGAATGGCTGTTTAAAGACAATCCTAAATTATAACTTAGTTTGACTTAGATTGTAAGTAATTCAAGAGTGAAGTTTAATTGGCTACTATTTTAAAAGCATGTGACCTTATAGATCATCTATAAAAGGTGAGAAGTGTTAAATAATCTTTGATATTACACATAAACCACACTAAAATGCCTTTCAATACGTGAAAGGAACCATTTTAAATACAGGGAATGCTTATTAGATTGGCATAGTTAAGGCCAAAAATATAAAGTAGACATTGCTATCTATCTTTAACCCTTGCCTTTAAGAGACAAATGAGCACAAAACACAGGTGAATCTTGCTTGGTTCTGAGACGGTGAAGAAATTATCCCAGTATTTAAATATATTTAGGTTGGGAAAAGCAGCAAAGGAGAAAGGACTTACAGAGTGCCTACATAAATTGGTTATGAGTAACATGCAAACAAGGAACAACAAACTGCTGAAGGCCGCAGGAGGCCTCTGGGGAGGAAGGCCTCTCCATGCCTCGTGTTCCGGTGCAGGGTCACCTCGGCTCTATTACGTAAACATTGTGCTCAAGGACGTAAAACCCCTTCACAGCATTATGACATAGCCAGACTTGTAGGATCCTTGTAAGGTTCGCGTTCCATCAGCTGTACATAGATAATAAGCTAAAGATAACCACATGTTCTTGTTTTGTGAAACTCCCAAACCACCACTGTTATCAATCTTTAGAATGAAACACCAGTTCCAGCTCACTGATTGACTTCACCATCACTCCACTCCTACCCTGTAGATCAAAGTGATTGTAATCAATAAATAGTGTGGATGATCAGAGCTTGGGGCTTTCACTGCCTCCTCCAGAGTAATAAAGTGATGCCCTCCTGGTCCCACTGTCTCTCTTAATCTGTCTTTTTCTCATTCCTTTGTCACCACCAAACTCGGGGTAATCACGAGTGATGTAGGGCTGGCTCCCTACATTCTGGCACCTAATGTGCGGAGCTCATGGATTCCCTACAATTTACATAACCAGTTACATAAATGTAAATATAAAACTAATCTCCAGTAAGTTTTAAGATGGCACTCACCATCTTTGTGAAAAGTTTCACATTATTAACGAAGTCTAATCATATCTTTAGAAGGAGTAAGCAGTGATAGCATTTCCTAAATTGGAATTACTACGAAATTTCAAAAACTGAACATACACATTTTTTTTTTTTTTGAGATGGAGTTTCGCTCTTGTTACCCAGGCTGGAGTGCAATGGCACGACCTCGGCTCACCGCAACCTCCACCTCCTGGGTTCAGGCAATTCTCCTGACTCAGCCTCCTGAGTAGCTGGGATTACAGGCACGCGCCACCATACCCTGCTAATTTTTTGTATTTTTAGTAGAGATGGGGTTTCACCATGTTGACCAGGATGGTCTCGATCTCTTGACCTTGTGATCCACCTGCCTCAGCCTCCTAAAGTGCTGGGATTACAGGCCTCAGCCACCACGCCCGGCCCTAAACATACTCGCTTAACCACAAGCCAGTCTTAGTTTTAAATCAGGACTGCCCAACAAAATATTCCGTCAGTCATTCACGATCTGAATTCTGGTGTATGAGATCTATTAAAGTATGGTACACATAAAAAAGTCATGAGACATTTGTTTTGTAGTAAATAAGGGCAGTGGCCAATTATTACTCATTAGTAGCTTTTTTGAGATAAGCTAACAAGTCTGCTCTTTCTCCCTTCTTCTTAATGCCAGCAAAGATCATTTTTGCTCCAGGAATGTGCTTCTTGGGATTCCCCAAATACTCCATCAGTATATCCTCTCCCCAGGTGATGCCTTTGTTCTTATTGGTGTCAGTGTAAAAGAATCCAACAGTCTGATCTGTCTTCTGCCCAAAGAGACCATGGAGATTAGGCCCAGCCCTGTGCTTGTCTCCCTTTTCCACGGTGTGGCTCTGGGCACACATCTGAACAAAAATCTTCCTGCCTTTCTCAACATCACCCATATTTAATTCTCTTTTTTCATCGCTGGCGCAACAAAGGTTACCACTGTGAAGCCGGATGTCCCATTCTCTCTCCTTTTCCCAATTTTTGAACAGGAATCTCTACAGCAGTGATCCTATCTGTCCCACCACTGCATGTCAGGTGGATTGGTGTGGGCCACATAGCTTGTCTCTTTGGTTTCACGAATCCAAAGATGAAGAGGAAACTTGAAAGCTGGATCTACAGCCCAGGAGCCTCCATCACAAATGGACTTGATTGAAATGATGGGGAACTGGACTTGAGCTGATGCTGAAATGGAAGGAGAATTTAAGGAAACTTGGGAAGGAGTTAATGCATTTTGCATGTGAGGGAGTTCTGAATCTTTGGGGGCCAGAGGTTGGACTGTGATAGGCAGCTTTTAAGAGGGCCCTCAGCGTCCCCACCTCTGAGTGTTTGTGTGATGTAATTCCCTCTTCTTGAGCTGCTGGGCTTAATTGAGCTTTCCTGAAACCAAGGGCACAGACTTGAGGCCCTCTAGACCTGGGCCCTGTGGTTCCATGCATGGCCCTGGAGCTGCAGGTTTCCTGAGAAGGGCGGATGGTAGAACGGACTGTGACATCTCCACGTGGCTCCTGAGCATCTGCTCTGCTCTGCTTCCCCTCCAGGCTCTCTGATTTTGGCTGCTCAGCCACTCGCCATCACCTGTGAGGGCATGACCTGATCTGTGCTTAGCCCCACAAGCTCTATTCTCTCCCCCAGACATCTCACACTCTGTGGGGACCCTGGAGAGAAAGGCAGCCTTGGGCTTCTTGGAAGTGCCAGGAAAGGAAAACAATCCAATTGTCTAGAGGCCCCACTTCTCACTGGAGCTGAGGATCCTCATCCCCTAGGAAATTCTGGTCCTTAGTCATTGCCCTCCTGGCCAGACCTGCTGCTGCTATACCCAGCATCTTTGCTTACCAGCCTCATCTTAATATGAAGGCTGAAGGCACATTTGGGCTGTGCCAGGAGCTAGGGTGATTGACAGCTGGAGTTCCTAGTGGGGCTCATTAAGGGAAGCTGGGTGGGGCCTAGGGGAGCTCACTCTCCTCTGCCAGTCCCAGACCCAGGCGATGAGCTGGGAGGGGGCGGGAGAGGGCGTCAGAGCATCCAAGCTGGATGTCCTCTGCAGCCTGGCAGCTTGAGGTCCAAGCTGTGCCCACTGCCAAGGGCCAGGCTCTGCTCCTGAAGGCCCTACAGACAGCTGGAATACTCATAAGTGCCAAAGCCTCCCACCCCTGGGCCTGTGGGCTTCCTTAGACCCCATGGAACATGCCCTTCATGGCCTTTCCTTCTAGAGATACCACAAGTGACTACGCCCCACTCCCAACACTTCCTCCTCCCTGTCCATGTCCCTGCTTCCCATGATTTCCCAGTCTTGCAACACACGGGCCTGCCTGTCATTTTGATTTGTTTAATCTCCAAAGAGTTACTTATAATATGTAACATTACAAACCAGAAGTAAGCTTCTCTGTCTAACAAGGGCTACTGGAGAGACTTCTGTTTAGACCCTTTTATCTTGTTTAAATATTTTTATTTCTTACTAGTTCCTTTCAAAATCAGGAAAAACAAGAGATACTTCCTTTTTGGAAGAAGAAAAAGCCCATTATTTCCCATCTTGGTGGTAAAGAGCAAGGACTCTGCGACCAGGGTGCTTGTATTGAATCCCTATCCTGGGTGACCTTGGGCAAGTCACTTAACCTCTCTGTGCCTTAGCGTTCTCATGTATAAAATGGAGTTAATAATTCCTTCCTCAGAAGGTTGTGAGCATTAAATGGATTAGTGTATATAAAATGCTTACTGATACATAGTAAATTTTTTTTTTTTTTTCTGAGACAGAGTCTCACCCTGTTGCTCAGGCTGGAGTGCAGTGATGTGATCTTGGCTCACTGCAACCTCTGTCTTCTGGGTTCAAGAGATTCTCCTGCCCCAGGTCCCAAGTAGCTGGGATTACAGGCATGTGCCACCATGCCCTGCTAACTTTGTATTTTTAGTAGAGATGGGGTTTCATCGTGTTGGCCAGGCTGGTCTTTAACTCCTGACCTTGTCATCTGCCCACCCCAGCCTCCCAAAGTGCTGGGATTACAGGTGTGAGCCACCACGACTGGCTAATACATAGTAAATATTAAATAAATATTTGTTAAATACAATTTAAAACTCAGCTGCCTGGAAAAGAAGGCCGCTGAGTCATAGGGTCCAGTGGCTCTCATCTCAGCCCCTGTTTCCATCTCTTCCTACTCATTTCTGACCTCAGATTCCAGATGTGAGAATTTGAGCTGGTTTCAGTTTCTACTCCAAGCTATTGGCCCAGGACACTGCCCAACTCTGAGGCTCCTGGCAGGTCCTGTGCACTTTCAGCCACCTGTGCCCTCTGCCTATAAGCCCAATCCCGAGGACAAGCAGAGCCTGTGGACAGGCCATGTACACCCCAGCTGTCCTCCATAAGCCTGAGATGGGACCAGAGATAATAGGTTCCACAAGCCGGGTTCATACCTGGTGCTCACAACACCAACTGTGTGAAACAGCCCTGTCCCCCTCCCCAGGAAGGACCAGGGCATAGCTTGGGATACCATTAAAAAGCAAATTCATTTGGGAGGCTGAGGCAGGCACATCACAAGGTCAAGAGATCCAGACCATCCTGGCCAACATGGTGAAACCCCGTCTCTTCTAAAAATACAAAAATTAGCTGGGCGTGGTGGCGGGTGCCTGTAGTCCCAGCTACTTGGGAGGCTGAGGCGGGAGAATCACTTGAACCCAGAAGGTGGAGGTTGCAGTGAGCCAAGACAGCGCCACTGCACTCCAGCCTGGTGATAGAGTGAAACTCTATCTCAAAAAAAAAAAAAAAAGCAAATTCATAAAGACAGAAAGTATAGTATAGGTTACAAGGGGGTGAGGGTAGAGAATAACAGGGAGTTATTTTTTAATAGGTACAGAGTTTCTGTTTGAGATGATGAAAAAGTTCTGGAAATGGATAGTGATGGCTGCATAATATTGTAATGCCACTAAATCGAGCACTTAAAATGGTTAAAATGCTGGACGAGGTGGCCCACACCTGTAATCCCAGCACTTTGGGAGGTCAAAGTGGGTGGATCACCTGAGGTCAGGAGTTCAAGACCAGCCTGACCAACCTGGTGAAACTCTGTCTCTACTAAATACAAAAAATTAGCTGGGCGTGGTGGTGCACCCCTGGAATTCCCCACTACTTGGGAGGGTGAGGCAGGATAATTGCTTTAACTAGGGAGGTAGAGGTTGCAGTGAGCTGAGATTGCACCACTGTACTCCAGCCTGGGCAACAAAAGTGAAACTCTGTCTTAAAGAAGTAAATAAAAATAAATAAATACGGTTAAAATGGTCAGTTTTATGTTATGTATAGAAACATACACATATACATATATACACTTTTCTCTAGTGCATATAGATCATTCTCCAGGGTATACCATCTGTTAGTCCACAAAAGAAGTCTTAACAAATTTTGAAAGATTGAATTATTATACAATATATCTTTTCTGAATACAATGAAAAAGGTAGGAATGAATCACAGAAAGAAAACTGAAAAAGTCACAAATGTGTGGAAACTAAACTTACTCTTAACCAATGGTTGTTTAAGAAGAAATCACTTGGGAGTTTCTCTGAACATGTTCTGGTTCGGGGGGTGCCCAAAAAAAAAATAAGAAAAAAATCTCAAAGGAAATCAAAAAATTTAGAGACGAATGAAAAATACAAAAACAGGCTGGGTGCAGTGGCTCACACCTGTAATCCCAGCACTTTGGGAGCCCAAGGCAGTGAATTGCTTGAGCTCGGGTGTGCAAGAGCAGCCTGGGAAACATGGTGAAACTGCATCTCTGTCAAAAATACAAAAAATTAGCTGGGTGTGGTGGCGCATGCTGCAGAGCTAACTACTCAGGAGGCTGAAGTAGAAAGATTGCTTGAGCCTGAAAGGGGGAGTTTCCAGTGAGCCAAGATAGGGCCACTGCACTCCAGCCTGGGTAAGAGAATGAGACCCTGTCTCAAGAAATAAATAAATAAATAAAATTTATGAAATTCAATGTTTTGAGGGAAATTTATAATAGTAAATAACCTCATTAAAAAAGACCTCATTTAAAAATGACGTCATTAAAAAATTAACAACCTAGCCCAACTTTTGAAAGAACTTAGAAAAAAAAGAGCAAACTAAACCCAATGCTAGCATAGGAAATAAATAATAAAAAATGGAGATAAATGAAATTGAGAATGGAAAAACAATAGAGAGGATCATTAAAACCACAACTGGTTCTTTAAAAGATAACAAAACTGAAAAAAAAAATCAACAAAACTGGGAAAACTTTAGCCATACTGACAGAGAAAACAAGAGAGATGGTGCAAATAACTGAAATCAGAAACAAAAGTGTGGGTGTTCCACCTGACTTTACAAAACTAAAAAGGATTAGAGGAGAATACTGTGAATAATTTACACAATGAGTTAGAATTATACACAATGCCCTTAATGAAACAGGCAAACTCTTTGAAAAACACAAACTACACACTTACTCAGAAGACATAAAGCATCTGAACAGACCTATAACGAATTAAGAGATTGAATTAATAATCAAAAACTTCCAAAAAGGGAAAGTCCAGGGCCAGATAGCTTCATTGCTGAATTCTAGCAAATACGAACAGAAAAACTAATGCCAGTACCTCTCAAACTCTTCCAAAATTCAGAAGAGGGAACACTTTTTCTTTTTTTTGAGACGGAGTTTTGCTCTTGTTACCCAGGCTGGAGTGCAATGGCACGATCTCGGCTACGGCAACCTACACCTCCTGGGTTCAGGCAATTCTCCTGCCTCAGCCTCCTGAGTAGCTGGGATTACAGGCATGCGCCACCATGCCCAGCTAATTTTTTGTATTTTTAGTAGAGACGGGTTTCACCATGTTGACAAGGATGGTCTCGATTTCTTGACCTCGTGATTCACCTGCCTCAGCCTCCCAAAGTGCTGGGATTACAGGCTTGAGCCACCGCGCCTGGCCTACTTTCTAATTCAACCTATGAGGTCAGTGTTAACCCTGATACCAAAGCAAGTCAAGGACACCATAAGAAAACACTATAGAGAGTGGCCCTTATGAACATAGGTGCAGAAATCCTCAACAAAATACTAGCAAACTGAAACCGAGAGCATACCAAAACACCATGATCAAGTCAGATTTATTCCAGAATGAAAGGGTGGCTCAACATAAAAAATATATATATCAGTGTAATATGCCACATTAATAGAGCAAAAAAAGAAAATCAGCTGAGCATGGTGGCTCATGTCTGTAATCCCAGCACTTTGGGAGGCCAAGGCAGCGGATCATCTGAGGTTGGGAGTTCGAGACCAGCTTGACCAACACGAAGAAACCCCATCTCTATTAAAATACAAAATTAGCCGGGTGCAGTGGCACATGCCTGTAATCCCAGCTACTTGGGAGGCTGAAGCAGGAGAATTGCTTGAACCTGGGAGGCAGAGGTTGCAATGAGCCGAGATCATGCCATCACACTGCAGTCTGGGCAGCAAGAGCGAAACTCCATCTCAAAAAAAATAAATAAAAAATAAAGAAGAAAAGAAGAAAATCGTGAGATCATGATCAATGATGCAAAAAAGCATTTCACAAAATCCAAGTGCTTTTCATGGTAAGAACACTCAGAAAACTAGGGATAGAAGGAATTTCTCAATCTAACGAAAGGCATTTCTGAGAACTCACAGCTAACATCATAGTCAGTAACATCCTGTCTTGTTCTGAATCCCTAAGATTCCATTTTTAGTGTCGGGTGTGGTGGCTCACGCCTGTAATCCCAGCACTTTGGGAGGCCGAGGCAGGTGGATCACAAGGTCAAGAGATCGAGACCATCCTGGTCAACATGGTGAAACCCCATCTCTACTAAAAATACAAAAAATTAGCTGGGCATTGTGGCACGTGCCTGTAATCCCAGCTACTCAGGAGGCTGAGACAGGAGAATTGCCTGAACCCAGGAGGTGGAGGTTGCGGTGAGCCGAGATCGGGCCATTGCACTCCAGCCTGGGTAACAAGAGCGAAACTCCGTCTCAAAAAAAAAAATTCCATTTTTCCATTTTTCCCATGACTATTCAACATTGTACTAGAAGTTCTAGCCAGGCAATTGGGCATGAAAACAGAATGAAAGCCGTCCAAGTTGAAAAAGGAAGAAGTCAAACTATCTGTATTTGTAGATGACATAATCCTATAACTGGAAAATCCCAAAGACTACTATTGCTAATAAACAGTTTTAGCAACTTGCAGGGTGCCAAATCAACACATGAAAATGAGTTGCATTTCTATACACTAGTAATGGACAATTCAATTTACAGTAGCATCTAAAAGAATAAAATATCTAGGAATAAATGTAACCAAGGAAATGAAGGACTTGTATATCACAACTGTAAACATTGCTGAATGACATTGAGACCTAAATACGTGGAAAGACATCCCATGTTCATAAATTGAAAGGCTTATCCATAAGATGATAGTACTACTTATAGCTACCTAGAGATTCAATGCAATCTCTATTATAATTCTAACTGCCTTTTTTTTCTTTTTGCAGAAATGGGAAAGCCAATTCTCAAATTCATATGAATTTTTAAGAAACATTGAATAGCCAGAAGAATACTGAAAATAAAGAACAAAGTTGGAGGACTCACACTTTCTGATTTAAAGACTTAGTATAAAGCTACAGTAATCAAAACAGTGTAGTGCTGGCATAGGGATAAACATGTAGAAGAATGGAATAAAATTGAGAGTCCAGGAATAAACCCATACAGTATGGTCCATTGACTTTCAACAGGAGTAACAAGACCATTCAATTGAGGAAAGACTGTCTCCTTAACAAATGTTGCTCAAAAAATCCACACACAAAAAAATGAGTTTTTTCATTCTTATCTCATACAATATACAAAAATTAACTCAAATACTTGAGGGGATTGATACCCCATTTTCCATGATGTCATTATTATGCATTGCCTGCCTGTATCAAACATTTCATGTACCCCATAAATATATATACCTACTAATGTACCCACACAAATTAAAAAATTCAAAAATTGGGCTGGGTGCGGTGGCTCATGCTTGTAATCCCAGCACTTAGGGAGGCTGAGGTGGGCAGATTGCTTGAGCCCCTGGGTTCGAGATCAGCCTGCACAAAATGGCGAAACTCCATCTCTACAAAAAATACAAAAATTAGCCAGGCATCTGCCATCTCAGTAGCTTTGCAAAGCAGAGCTCTCCATGGCAGTGCCTCGGCATTGGGCGACGGCCCACCCCCGCCTCCCGGGGTTCATCTCCACGGTCCCTCAATTTCAGGAGTTGGGCAGGGCAGAGCCAGGCTGAGAAAAGCTGCAGTGGAGCTTCAGGGATTCCCAGGGCGATCCCCAAGGATCCCCATGATGCTTCAGGCCTGCTCAGATGCTATGTGGGGGCAGAGATTAAATGGTCTGCGGTTAGCCATGGATGAAATCACTGTGGGCTTGCTATCAGGAAGGATCGAAATGATAGTAAGTGCCCACTTTCTCTTCCAGTGTCTAAGGAACAGTGGTCTGCATGTGGGAATGACAGCATCTACACAGAGGCTGTGCTGTGATTGGCAGAGATTTCTAACATATTGGCTGCAAATACTCAGACATCCAGAGGAGGAAAAGAAAGCTTCATTCCTGATTTAGAAAAACATGAGGAAAGAGTTCCTAGAGAGAGAAGACAAAGATGGTCTGTGTTGCAAAAGAAGCCCCAGGCTCAAGACTGGAGAACTGAATGTGCAACTTGCAAGGGAACTGGAGACAATGAGAATCGTGTCAGGACAAGTTGACAACGGGTCTCCGGGTAAAGGCCATCAAAGCAATTTGATGGAAACACTTTGTAGCAGATGATGATGTTTTCTGTGAAAAGTTAAAGTGACTAAGATTAAAAAAAAAAAATTAGCCAGGCATGGTGGCATAAGCCTATAGTCCCAGCTACTTGGGAGGCTGAGGTGGGAGGATCCCTTGAGTCCAGGAAGCAGAGGTTTCAGTGAGCCAAGATTGTGCTTCTGCAATCCAGCCTGGGAGCTGGAGAGAGACAAAAATAAAAAAACAAAATATTTTTAAAAATTAACTCAAAATGGATCAGCAATCTGACTATAAGGGATAACACTATAAAACTCTTACAAGTAAAGATATGGGAAATCTCATAACCTTGGATTTCACAATGGATTTTTAAATGTAATAGCAAAAGCATGGGAAAAAGGAAAAAATAGATAAATTCAACTTCATGAAAACTGTGTTTCTGTGCATCAAAAGACGTTATGAGGAAAGTAAAAAGAAACTTGCAGAATGGTAGAAAATGTTTGCAAATCATAGAGAACTCTTACAACTCAACAGCAAAAAGACAAACAACCCATTTCAAAAATGAGCGAAAGGACTTGGATAGGCATTTCTCCAAAGAAGTGAGACGAATGGCCAGTAAGTACATGGAAAGATGCTCGATATCATTAGTCATTAGGGAAATGCATGGCAATAATTTTTAAACACCAGAAAATAGCAAGTGTTGATGAGAAAGTGACTCACACTTTCTGACTTAAAAACTTAATTTGGAATCCTTGCATATTGCTGGGATGAATGTAAAATGGTGCAGCCTTTGTGGAAAGCAGTGTGACAGTTCCTCACAAAGTTAAACACAGAATTATCATTTCACCCAGCAATTCCATTCCTGAGTATTTACCCGAAAGAATTAAAAACAGGGCTGAGTGTGATGGCTCACACCTGTAATTTCAGCACTTTGGGAGGCTGAGGTAGGCAGATCACCTGAGGTCAGGAGTTCGAGACCAGCCTGACCAACATGGAGAAACTCCATCTCTACTAAAAATACAAAATTAGCCAAGTGTGGTGGTGCATGCCTGTAATCCCAGCTACTCAGGAGGCTGAGTCAGGAGAATCGCTTGAACCCGGGAGGCAGAGGTTGCAGTGAGCTGAGATCATGCCATTGCACTCCAGCCTGGGCAAAAAGAGCAAAACTTTGTCTCAAAAGAAAAAAAATAATTAAAAACAGGTATTCAAACAAATATTTGCATGCATATATTCATGGCAGTGTTATTCACAGCGGCCAAAAGGTGAAAACCACCCAAATGTCCCTCAATGGATAAATGGAGAAATAAATTGTGGGACATACATACACTGGGATATTCAGCAGTAAAGAGGAATGAAGTACTGGTACATGTACACACAGATGAACCTTGAGAACATGCTAAGTAAAAGACAGGGTCACATACTGTATGATTCCATTTCTATGCAATGTCCAGAATAGGTAAAACTATAGAAGCAAACCAGATTGGTGGTTGTCAAGGGTTGTGGGGAAGAGAGAATGGAGAGTAATCACTAAGTGGTTTCAGGGTTTTCTGGAGTAATAAAAATGTTTTAGAAATAGAGGTGAGGCTGGGCGCAGTGGCTCAAGCCTGTAATTTGAGCACTTTGGGAGGCCAAGGTAGGCAGATCACTTGAGATCAAGAGTTCAAGACCAGCCTGACCAACATGGTGAAACTTCATCTCTACTAAAAATACAACAAAATTAGCTGGATGCGTTGTCACGCAGCTGTAATCCCAGTTATTTAGGGGGCTGAGGCAGGCAAACTGCTTTAACTGGGGAGGCAGAGGTTTCAGTGAGTCAAAATCACACCACTACTACACTACAGCCTGGGCAACAGAACAAGACTCCATCTCAAAAAAATAAAAAATTAAAACAATAAATAGAGGTGGTGGTTGCTCAACATTGTAAATGCACTAAATGCCAGCAAATTGTTCACTTTAATATGGTTAATTTGGCCGGTCTCATGCCTGTAATCCCAGAACATTGGGAGGCCAAAGTGGGTGGATCACCTGAGGTCTGGAGTTCAAGACCAGCCTGGTCAACATGTTGAAATTCCATCTCTACTAAAAATACAAAAAAACGTAGCTGGGCATGGTGACATGCACCTGTAATCCCAGCTACTCTGGAGGCTGAGGCAGGGGAATTGCTTGAACGTGGGAGGTGGAGGTTGCAGTGAGCCAAGATCATGCCGTTGCACTCCAGCCTGGGCAACAAGATTGAAACTCTGTCTCAAAATAAATAAGTAAATAAATAACAAATAAAATGATTAACTTTATATGAATTTAAACTCAATAAAAATATAATTGTGTAGTTCTTGGATGATGTGATAGAATTTGGTGGTAAAATAAACTTGCTTATAGATGTAAAGGTATAAATAAAACTATAAAACTTTTAGAAGAAAGACAGGAGAAAATCATCATGACCCGGTGTTAGGCATGATGCCAAAAGCAAGATCTATAAAAGAAAAATTGAGTGTCATTAAAATGAAAAACTTCTTCTCTGTGAAAGATGCCATTAAGAAAATGAAAATTGCTGGGCGCGGTGGCTCACATCTGTAATCCCAGCACTTTGGGAGGCTGAGGCAGGCGGATCACTTGAGGTCAGGAGTGTGAGACCAGCCTGGCCAACACCGTGAAACACCATCTCCACTAAAAATATAAAAATTAGCCAGAGGTGACGGCACACACATGTGGTTTCAGCTACTTAGGAGGCTGAGTCAGGAGAATTGCTTGAACACAGGAGGCAGAGGTTGCAGTGAGTCAAGACTGCACCACTGCACTCCAGCCTGGGCCACAAAGTGAGACTCTGATTTAAAAAAAGGAATCGGCCGGGCACGGTAGCTCAAGCCTGTAATCCCAGCACTTTGGGGGGGCCAAGGCAGGTGGATCACGAGGTCAAGAGATCGAGACCATCCTGGTCAACATGGTGAAACCCTGTCTCTACTAAAAATACAAAAAAATTAGCTGGGCATAGTGGCACGTGCCTGTAATCCCAGCTACTCAGGAGGCTGAGGCAGGAGAATTGCCTGAACCCAGGAGGCGGAGGTTGCGGTGAGCCAAGATCACGCCATTACACTCCAGCCTGGGTAATAAGAGTGAAATTCCGTCTCAAAAAAATAAAAAATAAAAAAAGGAATCTTAGCTGGTACTCATGCCTGTAATCCCAGCTCTTTGGGAGGCCGAGGCGGGCGGATCACCTGAGGTCAGGAGTTCAAGACCAGCCTGACCAATATGGTGAAACATCACCTTAAAAAAAAAAAGTTAAAATAAAGTTAAAATAAAATTAAAAAAAAAAAAAGGAATCTTTCAGCTGGAACTGCCGTCTTCCAATAGCATGAAGGGAAAGAGAAGAAGCACCAAATATATGTTCTTTAGACCTTTTAGAAAACATGGAGTTGTTCCTTTGGCCACGTATATGCGAATCTGTAAGAAAGGTGATATTGTAGACATCAAGGGAGTGGGTACTGTTCAAAAAGGAAGCCCCACAGTGTTTCCATGGCTAAACTGGAAGAGTCTACAACGTTACCCAGCATGCTGTTGGCACTGTTGTAAACAAACAAGTTAAGGGCAAGATTCTTGCCAAGAGAATTAATGTGGGTACTGAGCACATTAAGCACTCTCAGAGTTGAGACAGCTTCCTGAAACATGTGAAGGAAAATGGTCAGAAAAAGAAAGAAGCCAAAGAGAAAGGCACCTGGGTTCAGCTGACGTGCCAGCCTGCTCCACCCACAGCAGCACACACTGTGAGGACCAACGGGAAGGAGCCTGGGCTGCTGGAATCTATTCCCTATGAATTCATGGCATAATAGGTGTTTAAAAAAAAAAAAAAAGACCTCTGGACTGTAAAAAAAAAAAAAAGAAAAGAAAAGAAAATTAAAAGCTAAGCTACAGACTGGGAAAAATAATTTGCACAGTGTATATGTAATAAGAACTTGTATCCAGAATATATAAAGAATTCAACTCTGACTGGTCACAGTGGCGCATGCCTGTAATCCCAGTACTTCAGGAATCTGAGGCAGGAGGATCACTTGAGTCCAGGAGTTTGAGACCAGCCTGGGGAACATAGTGAGACCTTGTTTCTACAAAAAAATGAACAAAATTAGGCCAGGCGCAATGGCTCATGCTTGTAATCCCATCACTTTGGGAGGCTGAGGCCGGTGGATCACCTGAGGTCAGTTCAAAACCAGCCTGACAAACACGGTGAAACCCTGTCTGTACTAAAAATACAAAAAAATTTAGCCAGGCTTGGTGGCACATGCCTGTGGTCCCAGCTACTCAGGAGGCTGAGATATGAGGATAGCTTGCACCTGAGAGATGAAGGTTGCAGTGAGCTGAGATCCCCACTGCTCCCCACTGGAGCCCCACTGCACTCCAGCCTGGTTGACAGAGTGAGACCATGGTGTGTGCCTTTAGTCCCAGCTACTTGGGAGGCTGAGGTGAGGATAGCTTGAGGTAGGGAGGTCAAGGCTGCAGTGAGTGAGATCGTGCCACTGCACTCCAGTCTGGGCAACAGAGTGAGACCTTTTTCAAGGAAAAAAGAAAAAGAAATCAACTCAGTAATAAGGTAAACAATAAACCCAATTAAAATATGTGCAAAATAGACATTTCACTAAAGAAGATATACAAATAACTATAAACTTATGAAAGATGCTCAGCATCAGTCAATTTGGAAAAGTAAATCCACGTGGAGAAACACTACACACCCATCTGAATTGCTATAATGAAAAGAACTGTTGAGATTAGGCCAACTACCACGAATTTCTATTCCATACACATTTGGGAACTGAGGAAATGCCCATGGCCTCAATGCCTCAGTGGACCTGTTCTGAGCTGGAGTGTAGCCAGAACTCCATTATGATTGTTTATACCTAGTCCCTATATGCTCCTATTCCTTTTTTTTTTTTTTTTTTTTTTTTTTGAGAGAGCTTCTCACTTTGTGACCCAGGCTGGAGGCTCATATCTCACTTCAGCTGGGCGGTGAAATCCTGGGTTTAAGTAGTCCTCCCCCCACCTCAGCCTCCTGAGTAGCTGGAACTACTGGCATGCACCACCACACCTGGTCAAATTTTAAATTGATTTTAGAGATGGGTTCTTCCTATATTTCCTGGGCTGGTCTCCAACTCCTGGCCTCAAGTGATCCTCCTGCTCTTAGCCTCCCAAAGTGCTGAGATTACAGGTATGAGCCCAGCCTATATGTGCCTAATTCTAACAGAAGCCATGATTACACTTGGGATCTTAGGTTATTCACATCTACTAGGAGTCTGTATCTAATTGTCCTCAAGATGTTTAGTATTTTTTTCCCTGGTGTCCAATTATCCAAGTAAATAGCCTTAGGTCTCTTTGAGGGAAGGCCTGAAGGTGTCATTACATGTTCGATTGCCGCATGCTGCAGGGTTCTTCCTGCTGGAGTTGCAGGCGCTGCTTCAATCAGTGGGTTCTAGGTTCAAAACCCGACTCTGTGTAGAAGCTGGGGGCCAGGCACGGTGACTCACGCCTGTAATCCCAGCATTTTGGGAGGCCGAGGTGGGCGGATCACAAGGTCAGGAGTTCAAGACCAGCCTGGCCAATATGGTGAAACCCCGTCTCCATTACCCGGGCATGGTGGCTCATGCCTCTAATTCCAGCTACTCAGGAGGCTGAGGCAGGAGAATTGCTTAAACCCGGAAGGTGGAGGTTGCAGTGAGCAGAGATCGTGCCACTGCACTCCAGTCCAGCCTGTATAATAGAGTCTCCATCTCAAAAAAAAAAAAAAAAAAAAAAACAGACAGAAAGAAGAAAGAAGGAAAGAAAGAAAAAGAGAAGAAAGAGAAAGAAAAGAAAGAAAGAGGGGCCCAAAGTGACTCCGGCTGGATGTCGTGGCGCTTGCGAAGGCGAGGCCAAGAGTTCAAGGCCAACCAACCTCAGCAACATTACAAGCTCTCATTGATTGGCCAAAAAAAAAAAAAAGAAAGAAAGAAACTGGGCAAGGGAGAGTGACTTGTTAGAGCAACTTTCCTCAGCTTCATCATCACCCATCCTTGATTTCTTTTGATGGTTCAATTTGAATAGCAGCACTCTGTTGGCTAATGCAACTATTTCGCCTTTTGTTTATACCAAGGTTCTATTAACCATCTCCAGAAGTTTCTTCTTTTCTGACCCTGTTAGCGCCGCTCCCACCGTGCGGCTCTGCGATATCGCGCCTCCTGGCGCCCTCAGTTACGCGCTGCCACTTGTCCTCCGTAGCTCTGGAGTCCTGCCGGTTGCTCACCGGGCCACTTTACAAAGGCGGAAACAAGGTCAGGGAGGGTAAACAAGAAGGGTAACTAATTTTCCTGAGATCACACCGTCGGTAAATGATGGAGGCAGCATCGATCCCAGGCAGTCTGGCCCCAGACACCACACTTTAACACAATTCCCACAATTGCCTGGAAAATAAATAGAAATCAAACAGATGTTAACGAGGACCTTTGGGAAGTGTCCGCAGTTTGGGCAAGGGGTTTTCTGTTTCATGTTAGTCCACCGCCCTCATGTGGCCACGTCTTGAACTTCACCCTTGTTTGTTCCCAAACTGTAAAGACCCTCGCCGTTCCGGGAAACAGCCCTGCTGGCCTCGGACCGCAGGACAGAATCCTTACCCTTCCTGGGCCTACGTTGTGTTCTTTCCAAAATGGGATAATGGTAGCAGGTTGACGGAAATGATGAAATAAAATAATCTATCTAAATTTCTGGATCAAACGAAGTGTCCAATAAACATTAGCTGTGCTGCTGTAGTGCTCAGCCCTCTCTCAAAAGGGGGTGGCAACAGACACCCTCACACCTTTGCTGTAATGAGAGCACTGCAAAGTGAACTGCAAATATCAGGAATTCATCACAAGGCCATCCCCTTTTCAAGGCTGCTTGGAAAATGCTTTGCTAGACTAGCTTGGATCTTGCTGGCTTGACTGAGATCAGAGTTGAGCAGATGTGCAGAAGAGGAGGAGATGAGGGAAGGCCTGGCTCAGTGTGCTCAGAGCTTCGATTCTGAGACTGTTCAGGAGGACAAGTTCCTCACCAGGCAGTGCTCTGCTGCTCTTAAAGCTAGAGGGACATAACGATTTCTCCACAGTTGGGGTCATGGAAGTGTGTATTTTCCCTAAACCTTTTTCCCGTGGACTGGTTATTGGAGCATTTCACTTGAGACCTTGTGGTGCCTTCATGGACATTATTTCTGCTCATTGAAACAGCCAGCAGGGACTCGTGCAGCAGGAGGGGCAGGCTCAGAGTTAAGCAGTTGCTCCAACTGCACACGGCTGGCCTGGGCCTGACCTGGGGCTCATCCCAGACCTGGAGTTTCCCAGGCATGGCCTTGGTCACTAGAGAAGAGCCTCCCTGCCTCTTCGTGGATGTGAAGCCAATTCACCATGGCCAGTCACCAGCCTCACAGACTAGGGGCCGCCCTGCACCTGCCACACCCCCGCCACTGCCGAGGCCATCTCTGGGCCGACTAAGAAGCAGAAACTTCTCGGGATCTGCTGCCTCTTGTTCCAAGGAATTAGGTGAGCTTCTGTATTGAAGACAGAAGAGGCAGCTGGAAGATCAGGGGTGGTTGAAGAAGGCCTGGGTGAGGTGCCAGGACTCAAATGTCCCTAATGGGTGAGGGCTGACAACCTTTGAAAACTCAGTGGCAGTTTTGGAGATGATGTTTAAATATAGCATAAAGACTGCCAGTTGAATTTCTAATCCTGAAGAAGAAACGTGTATGTGGTCCCAGGCCAATGTTTCTAAAAGTCATCAAGTGACTTTATGTGTCCTACCCCCAAATTTCCCCAAAGATGACTGTCTAAATGCCCCCAAGAGAGACTTTGGAGTTCCTTGACTTCTCTGAATTGTTGTAGTAAAGATAAGGCAGAAATTTTGAAGAGATCAGAAAGAAAAAATTAGAACAAACCTTGTCTTTTCTAGAACTGTCTACATTTTAATTTACTGTCATATCAGATAACATGCCAGATGGATTTTACTGCGTCTGACTTGAGTCAGACCAGCTGGGACAGGATCCTGCCTCTAGCAGTGGTGGGCCTCCAGAACATTTATTTCATCTCAGCATCAAACATTCCAAAAGCAGCAGGGGCTAACAGGGCTGTAGAGATCACCCCTGCAGCTGTGGGGCTGGCCAGCCACACTTCCATAGATTAGCTGAAGGGAGACATCAAGCCACAGGGATTTGGACAGGTTGTTTCGTACACAGACAGCAAAAGCAAAATCAGCATGGCATGTCAGCTTCTTACTTCCAGTCCCACAGGACACCAGGCTGGAGGGTCGCGACGCCAGATGGCAGGGACAGTGGGTCGCCCTGCTGTGCGGCAGCCAGCTTTCAACTGCAACGGAGCACTCTACAGACTTCCCAGGCGCCTGCAGATGTCGTTTGTGGGAGCACAGCCGGGAGAGAGGAGGAAAGGGCTGCGCTCAACAGAAACTAGGGAGGTGGATGAGAAATGGCCTTGCAGCAGTTCCAAAAAGTTGGGGAGGCAGGTGAGGCTGCCCCCACAGCAGTGATGCACAGGACCACCTAGCGCCCTTGCTCCCCGAGGAGTCGCATGGTATTCCACCAGGACGCAGGTCAGGTTGGCATTGAGCCTGGTGGAGATGGGCAGGGTTTCTGGGCACCTGGCAGAGCTGGTCCCCGCCACACACTTTCTTTTTCTTCTTCTTCTTTTTTTTTTTCCTTGAGATGGAGTTTCGCTCTTATTGCCCAGGCTGGAGTGCAATGGCGTGATCTCGGCTCACCACAACCTCTGCATCCCAGGTTCAAGCGATTCTCCTGCCTCAGCCTCCCGAGTAGCTGGGACTACAGGCATGCACCACAACACTAGCTAATTTTTTGTATTTTTAGTAGAGACAGGGTTTCACCATGTTGGTCAGGCTGGTTTCAAACTCCCAACCTCAAGCGATCCACCCGCCTCAGCCTCCCAAAGTGCTGGGATTACAGGCGTGAGCCACCTTGCCCTGTTGACACACACTTTTATCACCGGTAAAATAGGGATGGTAAGAATAACAACCACAGGTATGTTTAACTTTTTTTTTGAGATAAACGTTACATAAAATTCACCATTTTAATCATTTCAAAGTGTACAGTGCACTGGCTTTTGGTATATTCAGAGTTATGCAGTCATCACCATTATCTAATTCTATAACCTCTTCAACACTCCAGAAAGAAACCCAGTGCCCATGAGCTGCCACTCCACACTCTCTCCTTGCCCAGCCCCTGACAACCACGAATTCACTTTCTGTCTCCATGGATTTGCCTATTCTGGGCATTTCATTTAAATGGAATCAGATGCTCTGTGGTCTTTTGCGACTGGCTTTTTTCACTTACCACCTTTTCAAAGTTCATCCAAGTTGCCGCATGTGTGGGTACCTGGTTCTTTTTTATGGCTGCATAATAGTCCATTGTGTGGATCATGTTTGTTGATCCTTTCATCAGTCAATGCACATTTGGGTTGTTTCCACTTTTCAGCTATTATGAATGATGCTGTTCTGAGCCTGAATGTAGGAGGTTTTGTGTGAACATGTTTTCAATTCTCTTGGGTATGCCTGGGAGTGGAATTGCTGGGTCACATGATAATTCTATGCTTAATGTTTTGAGGAACTGCCAAACTGTTTTCCTTAGGGACCGAGTATTTTATATTGGTATGCACTTTTGAAATAATAGAAAGCATTCTTAACAGAGACCGGCCCACACCATTCATTCTTTCATCCCACAAATATTTACGGAGCACTTACCGTGTGCCATGCCTTGTAGATGTAGAGATACAATGGTAACTAATGAACAGTCCTGCCCTCAGAAAGCTGGCATCTCTGTGTGTGTATAGGGCTGTGTGTGTGTGTGTGTGTGCGCGCGCGCATAATGGGTATATGGGGTAGGGAGGATGTCAGATGGTGATAAGAATTATAGAGAAACAGGTCAGAACAGCATCTCATGCCTATAATCCCAGCACTTTGAGAGGCCAAAATGAGTGGGTCGCCTGAGGTCAGGAGTTTGAGACCGGCCTGGCCAACATGGTGAAAACTCACCTCTACTAAAAATACAAAAAGTAGTTGGGTGTGGTGGTGTGTGCCTATAATTCCAGCTACTTGGGAGGCTGAGGCAGGAGAACCATTGATACCCTGGAGGCAGGGCTAGTGTATGCCAGGTGGGCCTGGGATCCTGGTTTTCAGTTGGGTAGTCAGAGAAGGCTCACCAACAAAGAAGAGGCGAGGGAATTTGGATCTTCCTAGAAAAGGGGACTGCAAAGGCAAAAGTCCCAGAGCTGCGGCATGCCCGAGGGACAGCAAGGTGGTCAGCAAGCCTGGGGGGAGGGAATAGAGTAGCAGGGGATAAGCCCCGAAAAGGAACGAGAGTCATAGCATGTGGACCCCAGGGGCCGTGGTGAGGACTCTGCCTCTCCTCTGAGCTGCAGAGGAATTGGAGGTATGGTTCTGACAAGATCACCCAGCTGCTGTGCTGGGACAAGGGAAGGGCAGGGGCAGGGATGCCACTTGGAGGCTATGGCAATGACCCTGTGGGATGATGATGGAGGCCTGGCCAGTGGCAGCAGTGGAGATGGTGGGAAGGGGGCAGTTTCTGGAAAAGTGTGGAAATACAGACAGCGGGATCTTCTGACAAAATGGATGTGAAGTGCGAGGAAAAGTAGAAAATGAACCCAAGCAACTGGGAAGCTGTGCTATTTAGTGAGCTGGGGACCTCTCTGCTTTATTCACTGGAGAAGCCCAAGTCCCTATAACAGTACCAGACACTTAGTAGATGTCCAGGAAACTGACTGAGTAAATGAAAAGGTGGCAGGATCCATAGTAAAGCCTCAGTTGATTTTTATTCTTTGATATTTATGGCCTCCTGACCTAGAATGAGAGCATCCTTCCCCAACTCTTGAACTCCTCAGATAAAGAAACCTGAGCTTCCACGATTTTTACCAGGTCATTGACCCTCATGGAGTTTTGCCAGAATGACTTAGAAGTATTTGAAGCGGGATGGTGCTAATTAAATCAATGTGCTCTGTTTACATAGATGTTATCTAACTCTGTCTTCCCTTTGCTTCTAAGCAAATCCCACGCTCTCTTTCTTTCCCTTCTCTTCTCCTTCCTTCCCTCCCTCCTCCCTTTCTTTTTCTCTTTCCTTTTCCTTCCTTCCTTCCTTCCTTCCTTCCTTCCTTCCTTCCTTCCTTCCTTCCTTCCTTCCTTCCTTCCTTCCCTTCCTTCTTTCCTTCTTCCTTTCTTTCGTCTCACTATGTCACCCAGGCTGGAGTGCAGTGGCGTAATTTCGGCTCAATCTTGGCTCACTGCAAACTCCGCTTCCCAGGTTCAGGTGATTTTCCTGCCTCAGCTTCCTGAGTAGCTGGTATTACAGGCACCCGCCAACACGCCTGGCTAATTTTTGGTACTTTTAGTACAGACGGAGTTTCACCATGTTGGCCAGGGCTCGTCTTGAACGCCTGTCCTCAAGTGATCCACCCGCCTTGGCCTCCTAGAGTGCTGGGATTACAGCTGTGAGTCACCACAGCTGGCCCAAATTCCACTTTTTTTTTTTTTTTTGAGACAGAGTATCACGGTCTTCCAGGCAGGAGTCAGTGGTGTGATCTCGGCTCACTGCAACCTCCGCCTCCTGGGTTCAAGCAATTCTCATGCCTCAGCCTCCTGAGTAGTGTGCCACCAGGCCCAGCTGATTTTCTTTGTATTTTTAGTAGAGATGGGCTTCACCATATTGGCCACCTTTGGGTCCCTGTTGTGTTGGCTGCCTTCTTAGGCACCTGCCATTTGTTTTATGGTTACTTCATACCAGGCACTGTATTAGCACATTATTTACTATTATGAGCTACACTTAACAATGAGACACTAGGCACACTTTAATTAAAGTTAATTAACTTGGCCAAGATCACATAGCTAGTAAGTGGTAGGGCCACAATTGAAACTTCTGTTTGTGCTTGTAACCACAGCACTTTATCTTCTCCCTGTTCTGAGTGGGTATTTACTTGTCAGGAATGTTTCCACAGGAACTCCTGCACCCAGAGAGCAATAGACCTTTCCAATTCTAAGCTCTAACTCCAGAATTCCATTGTCCCGGTTTTCCCTAACTTCACCTCTAACCCAAGGTGATTTTGAGCCCCATCCACTGCCCTTGACACAAAAATTTGCTTATCCCCACCTTGAATTCCAGGTTCTAACATCTGATCAAGCAACGCCATTTCCCTGTTTTCTTTCACAGAACAGGCAATGTCAGTAATCCAGGAAATTCTGCAGAATTGACCTACCAATTATTACCCATAATTATTACCCAATTCCCTGACGTACCAATTATTACCCATGACTTGCTTCCTAGTCCAAGCATGACCTGGGTACTTTTGAGTTGGGAGAGAGATCCCCAAGATGATTAACTGAACCCTAATTTCTTTCTTTTTTTTTTTTTTTTTTTTTAGATGAAGTATCACTCTATTACCCAGGCTGGAGTACAGTGGTGTGATCTTGGCTCACTGCAACCTCTGCCCCCTGGGTTCAATAATTCTTTTGCCTCAACCTCCAGAGTAGCTGGGATTACAGGCACCTGCCACCACGCCTGGCTAATTTGTTGTATTTCTAGTAGAGACGGGTTTCACCGCCTTGGCCATGCTGGTCTTGAACTCCTGACCTCATGATCCACCCGCCTCGGCCTCCCAAAGTGCTGGGATTACAGGCTCAAGCCACCGCGGCCTGCCTGAACCCTAATTTCTAACACAGAAAATTCACATCCATTCTTATCATTAATTTAATTTTTCCAACTACTTCTTTTTACAAACTTAATTCTATTCTTTCTCCCAACCAACATCTATTATGACTAGTTGCAGAATTTATAAGCATCTAAAAGCTATCTTACAAACAATTCATCAAATGCTGTCTTAAATTCTACTTGAAATGTCTTGTAACAATGTCTAAAATGTGTACCTTACAACAGTGTAAGATGTGAAAAATGCTATTTGTTGCAATCTTCACATTTTAGGGTTAGTGGAGTAATTAACCAACTCACTGCAATCCTTGACAGCCAGACTCTACTGGAGCTGAAGGCAGTTTGAAAGACAGCTGTGTCAAAAGAATGCGTTGCCAAGGACCGCTGAACAAGTGCCTGTGAGTGGACACGGTGGGTTCTGGTTTTGTCAGGCGGACTTGTTTGGGGCTTTGTAACCACAGAATGATGAACACTTGGAAAACACTATGAATGGATTAAAAGATCTATGAAAATAAGGCCCGGCGCAGTGGCTCATGCCTGTAGTCCCAGCTCTTTGGGAGGCCAAGGCGAGTGGATCACCTGAGGTCAAGAGATTGAGACCAGCCTGGCCAACATGGTGAAACCCTATCTCTACTAAAAATTAGCTGGGCGTGATGGTGCACCCCTGTAGTCCAAGCTACTTGGGAGGCCAAGACAGGAGAATTGCTTGAAACTGGGAGGCGGAAGTTTCAGTGAGCTGAAAGTTGCAGTGAACCGATATCGTGCCACTGCATGCACTCCAGCCTGGTGACAGAGCAAGACTCTGTCTCAAAAAAAACAAAAACAACAAACAAACAAAAACGAAAAAAGAAAAAGAAGACATCAAAATATGCCAAAAGTGTTCTTAAAAAGATATAATCTGGCCAGGCATGGTGGCTCATGTCTGTGATCTCAGCACTTTGGAAGGTTAAGGTGGGCAAATAGATTGAGCCCAGGAATTCGAGACCAGGCTGGGCAAAATGGTGAAACCCCATCTCTACAAAAATACACAAAAATTAGCTGGGCATGGTGGCTACTCGGGAGGCTGAGGTTGGAGGACCACTTGAGTTCAGGAGGTCTAGGCTGCAGTAAGCCAAGATTGCGCCACCACTCCAGCCTGGGAGACAGAGTGAGTGTAGAAAAAACAAAAAGATACAATCCACCCTTCTCTTCAGAACCCAGTGACTTAGGGGACAGCCCTAGAGCCCTAGGCTGAAGTGAAAGGCATTTGTTCAGGTAGATGCTAAAATGTAATTGTCACCAATCTCTTTTAAATCTGCCATTGGCTAGAGGCAGTTGGGTGTTCAAAATGGGGAAAAACCACCACCAAAAAGCCAACAGGAACTCTGAAGAGGAAAAAAAAATGGGTAAGGAGCAAGTTTTGTCCCCTCTGGTCCCGAGTGGGTGGGGCTTATGTTCATGCTGAAGTTCAGGGGGCTCCTTCTCAAGTCCTTCTTCCTGGTCTTGCCCTATGAAGCTGTAAATAGAATCAGTATTCCAGTCCTTTTCTGGCGTGAGGACAGAGGCCACATCTTCATCCCTCTGGCTCAGACACCAGCAACTTGGTAACTTGGGTGGTCCTGAAAATTCTGTAGGCAAATGGAACTGAACTGCAGATGTCACTGGAAGCATTAATCACTCTCACACACACACACACAAACACACACACGGAAACAGGAGAGGAGGCAGAGAGGGACAATAGGAGAAACACGTTCTTTCTTTTTTTTTTTTTTTATGAGACAGAGTTTTGCCCCTTACCCAGGATGGAGTACAGTGGCGCGATCTCGGCTCACGGCAACCTCTGCCTCCTGGGTTCAGGCAATTCTCCTGCCTCCGCCTCCTGAGTAGCTGGGATTACAGGCACACGCCACCATGCCCAGCTAATTTTTTGTATCTTTAGTAGAGACGGGGTTTCACCATGTTGACCAGGATGGTCTCGATATCTTGACCTCATGATCCACCCGCCTCAGCCTCCCAAAGTGCTGGGATTACAGGCTTGAGCCACCGGAGAAACAGGTTATTTCACAGGGCATTTAAAACTATAGAAATGAGGCCAGGTGTGGTGGCTTGCGCCTGTAGTCCCAGCACTTTGGGAGGCCGAGCCAGGTGGATCACTAGAGGTCAGGAGTTTGAGACCAGACTGGCCAACATGGTGAAACTCCATCTCTACTAAAAATACAAGGGCATGGTGGCATGCACCTGTAATCCCAGCTACTTGGAAGGCCAAGGAAGGAGAATCATTTGAACCCAGGAGGTGGAGGTTGCAGTGAGTTATCATGCCACTGAACTCCAGCCTGGGCAACGAGTGAAACTCCATCTCAAAAACAAAACAAAACAAAACAAAAACGACAGAAATGCCCCACAAAAAAGCTGAAACACCAGTGCCACAGATGACCAAGTCTGTGTTGAACATTAGAGTTTTTTTTTTGAAACAGAGTTTCACTCTGTTGCCCAGGCTGGAGTGCAGTGGCGTGATCTCGGCTCATTGCAACCTCTGCCTCCTGGGGTTCAAGCGATTCTCCTACCTCAGCCTCCCAAGTAGCTGGGATTACAGATGTGTATCACCATGCCCAGCTAACTTTTGTATTTTTAGTAGAGACAGGCTTTCACTATGTTGACCAGACTAGTCTCGAACTCCTGACTTCGGGTGATCTACCCACCTTGGCCTCCCAAAATTCTGGGATTACAGGCAAGTGCTGGATTACAGGCAAGAGTCACCGTGCCTGGCCAAACATTACTTACATCTTAAGATAACACAACACTGAAGTCAACTTCGCTATCCCAATGAATGCAATGGAAAGTGACATGCCCAATGCAGTTTATATATTCAAATCAGAAAACAGATGAGCTGGGTGGCAGGTGGTGATGTTATAAAAAATAACCTGTATCAAGAGTTCAGTACAAATTAGTCTGGGAGCCTGCTACAATATGCAATTTACTCTAAAGTACTGTATCACCAGTGTGATTATTTTCCAAGGTAAGTTTGAATCCTGAGTGGTCAGCACACATAGTGGCTGCTATCCGCTGGGGCAATTTAACACAGTTAATTAGCATACTGCATATTTAAAAATGGGCTTTTATGGGGAAACTAGGTGTCTTGTTAATTGTCAGGAGAAGTTCTTGTGGGCAAAAATAAATGCATTCAAGGCTGGCCAGAATAGATTACTTGACTAGGATGTAAGAATCCACTAACTCCCTTAGTTCCTAGGGACAGCGGCTGAGGCCTGTTTGCTAGTCCAAACCACTTGCCAACTCAGGAGTATTACAGAATCTTACCTCAGTAATATTGCTGCATGTACCTCAAGAAAACCTTATATACAGGGTGTGGTTAGAATATCTACAATAAGAGAGAGAGCTGGGACTCCAACCAGCTTACAGAAGAGGTTGCTTCTGGGCTGGCTTCACTATTAAATGAATATTGATCTCTTATGTGTGAGGCAGATTCTAAACGCTTTCATTCTAATTTGATAGATTTAAGGGGGCAGGCAGCTCACTCACCAGCTCAGATTGGTCACGTGATTGAACAAAGGCAACAGGTTCAGTGACCTTTGAAAATATTTCAGTTGTGTAAGGAAGAAATGCTCTTTTAGAAAATTCTTACAGGGGAGGTCTGTAAAAATCCCACTTAAATAATTCCATCTAAATAATGCTTAGACAAAGCTTCCTACCTACTGGGAACTCAAAATATATGGATGAGAGAGACAGCAGGGAACTGATGGTTTATGTAGACAGAGAGGCCAACGTTCTACAGGCTACACGCGCCGTCTGCCAAAGACACGGTCAGATGCTGGGGTCCCTGTGGTTAGCAAAGGCCTCCTCGAAGAGAAACACCATCGTCTAGGCCTGTGGAAAGCAGCCCTGGGCTGTGCACTTGCGGACCACATAGGCTTTCAAATCAAGCATGTTCAGCACTCTTCCATACCTGGGCACTATCTAGCTGTACAGCAAGGAAAGTTACCTAGGACAGTCAGACCTAAGGATTCTTTTTAATTGATCTCTTTGGTTGCTGTAAAGTTAACTTACTGAAGTTCACTTGAGGACTTGAGAACATTCTCCTTTGTGATTTGAGGAACCCGTGTTAGTCATTACCCACCTGATAGCAACTAAAATGTGATGTGCATTTGAGGTTCAGGATCAACTTCTCTGGGATGAAACATCTTTCAAAACTTGAATTTGTCAAGTCGAGGAATTGGTAACAAACAACTCACATCTTATTCGAGCTCTGCTGCAGGGTTTCTTAAATAATGAGTATGCATTTATAGAACACCGTTTGACAGAGATGAATTGAAAAACTACAGAAACCAAGAGGCAAGAGTACCAATTAGAAACAAACATTGCGTAAGCATGGTTGAAACTGATGAGCACAAGGAATTAGATTTTTATACTATTCTGAAAAACAGTCACTTGAATTTGGCTTTGGAATACTGTGATGACTTAGGCAGACACAGCCACATTTAATACCACAGAATTTCATGACACTGTTACAACCTGACAGTCTGCAGCCTGCTGCTCCATCCTGCACCCCAACCCTAACCTCTACCTACTCCAGGCCGGGCAAAGGGCTTCAGTTACTGCTGAGTCTGAAATGAGAGAGCCTCCTCCCCAGCCTCTTCCCTTCCCCCTGCCCACCCCATCCCACCTCCAATCTCAAGGAGAGAACTGTTTTAGTATCTAGTTGAGGTTTACAAATAGCAGATAACCATTACCTTTTGCCAGCATGAACACCAACTTTTGCATATAATTCTGGGAAAATTTCATACCTACTGTTTTGTAAGATGAAGTCTTGCACTGTGGCCCTTGCTGGAGTGCAGTGGCATGATCTCGGCTCATTGCAACCTCTGCCTCCCGGGTTCAAATGATTCTCTTGCCTCAGCCTCTGGAGTAGCTGGAATTACAGGCATGCGCCAGCACGCCCAGGCAATTTTTTTGTATTTTTTAGTAGGCTTTCACTATGTTGGCCAGGCTGGTCTTGAACTCACAACCTCGTGATCTGCCTGCTTCGGCCTCCCAAAGTGCTAGAATTACAGGTGGGAACCACCATGAGCAGCTGTGTTTTAATTTTTACTGCACATGAAACCAATATTGCATGTGCCCCTTAAATTGCACATGCAAATAAGAACAGGCATGTCATTTACAGTAAACGTTGCTGCAGGGCTTCTTTACAAATCTGATGTTAAAGAGCTTTTAGCACCAATTCCTCCATCACCCTGGTTTTTATACATGACTGTATCACTAAGCCATGTTAGACCCTCTTACAGTAGTCTTTTTTTTTTTTTTTTTTTTTTGCCAATCATTGAGAGCTTGTAAGGTTGCTGAGGTTGGTTGGCCTTGAACTCTTGGCCTCGCCTTCGCAAGCGCCACGACATCCGGCCGGAGCCACTTTGGGCCCCTACAGTAGTCTTAATACTGGTACTGATCACTGAGTTACAGGAATACCATTCAAAAGATCCCCAAAGATCTCCAGCTGCCTGCTACCCTAATCTCTGTCTACTGTTCTCCTGCCCCTCATCCCGCTTTCTTATTTGTCCTTAACTAGAACTATGAATTATTGACATGTGTGCTTACCCCAAGAGTCATGGAGTAAAATATAGTATTTGCTGTTGAGGGGCCTAGCTTTTTCCTGGAAACTAAGGCTTGGACCTACCAAAAGAACTCTGGACCTGTTACCCATTCTTTGTTTTTAATTGTGGCCCACAGACCAGAAAAAATACAAAAGCCTGGTGACCTTTGAAACTCTTATTAGCGTATTATTGAAATTTCTACTGAGAGAGAAAATGGGGGACGGGGATAATGGGATGGATTTTTTTGTTACGTCTATTATTTCTAATAGCGTAATCTGCTACCCTAAACTTCATTTCTCTGGGGGCCACAGAGAAAGCAGCTTTCTCTTACTTTACCTGAGCCTGATTATAAATAAGAATCCACTATTTTTTTAGTAGCAAGACTAGGTTCTACTTCTGTGGATTTTTTTTTTAAACAGAACAATGAAATATAAATATATAGTTCGTGAAATCTATCTTATTTGCAGCCATACAAGGAAGTACAGCTATTTCTATTTGTTCAGAGTTGAAATTAAACTCCTTCCAGAGCACCTTGAGCAGAAAGCTTTAAGTGGTTTCTAAATAGGAAGTAAAGACAAGCACTGTAGAACATTTATAAACGTATATTCTAGACATTCAAATCTCAATAAAACGAAAACTTCTCAAAATTCAAGATCTGGTCCTTCGAGATTTGAAGGTGCAGCCAAAATAAACAATGGTATATTTTGTCTCCTGTCCATCGGTCTTTGCAATTGATTTTTATTCAGTAGTACATCCAGTAATAAGCTTTTGATTCAGAACTAAAGAAAAAGGACACAAGAATTTCAAGGGCTTGAATATATTTTTATATTGATATTCTGTGTCTTTCTACCCTAAAATAATACATTATTGATTACATACAGGATGAGATGAGGTATTTGTAAAATATCTGGTAAAAAATAATTAATATACAGTATTCTACATGAGATGGAATCTTATGAATCTTTAGGTCTTCTGAAGTGTTAAAGTGATCATCTAAATCAAACTGTTCCTAAAACCATGTTAAAAAATGAAGGCTCTTACATTTTCCCAGAATTTGTGCAGAAAAGGGAAAAGTACATAATTGTCATTTATTTCTCACATCCAAAATAATGCATTCACGCAAAACCACGATCTCCCATGTTTAGCATAAAAAGAAAAAAAATACTGAATTAGAGATATAAAATCTCTGAGTAATGGTTAGGTTACCAACACTAAAGAAATTCAAGTGGTCAACAGTCTTGAAAATGCTTTATTGAAATGTGTGACTTATGTGCAGATGTGTTTGAAAAGACCACAGCTTGAAAACTGATTTTTGAAACATCTCAACAACCAACTGAAAAAAAAAAAAAAAAATGAAAATGAAAATCCCCAATGGACTTGACTTCCAGTGTAACCAGAAGCCTGGTGTAAAGTTTTCCTTTAAACATTTTCCATTACAGAAACTAAAGAAAACAAAGCTATATTTGGAAATCACTGGAGTCTGAAGTTTCAGAGGAGAAGCAACAGTTTTTCAGACATGTAGGGTGACTTCTTTTTTGGTTACATTTGGATGAACATGGACTTCACAGTTCTCGGAAGAACACCGGAGGGGTGTTCAAGTCTGTATGCTTGTCATGTTGAAGAAACGGAGATACATGGACAGGAAAGGAAAAGGATGATGGGAGAAAGAGAGGAAACTGAGAAAAGGGCTCAGAAAAGAGAACTGGAACAAGACATGATTAGGTTAAGTCTAGTTATAAATTTATCAGAAGCTGTGCGCACCTTTTTAAAAGTCCTAAATTTACATTCCAAAAACTGCCCTCCCAACCCCCAAATCCACTGTCCCTGCCTTGGAGCTATTGTGAAAGTCTATGCACAAAAACTGAAACACGAAATAAAAAATAACCCAGCCCTTCCAAATCCCAAAACAAACCCAAAAAAGCTGTACATTTTTTTTTGCACATAGGATTGATAATATAGGCATATGTGGCATGATTCAATTAAAAGGCTTTACTTTTTATGCCAGAAAAAACCCAATAAATAAAAGGTGCTAAAATTAGCATTAAGAATTTTGTCGTAATAGATTGACAAATCTGGGAAGGCAAATCCTCAAAGCTCCCCTGATACTGATCTGTCTCAGCAAACTACAAAGCAAATACATAAATAACGTAAAGTATGATTGAGAATGTGAGATTTTTAAAAACAAAGACAACATAATTCAGGTTAACTCTGTTGAACAAATGAAATTCATCTACACCTGAAAAAAACATATTTAACAATTTAAAAATTTTTAAACAACCACAAAAATTAAAAACTTTAAAACAAACATGAACAGGATTTGTTTTGGGGGCACACAAAGACCCCTGCAGCAGATTCCAACAGTAGCTTTACTGGTGTGTCTTCTACAGATGAGTTAGAGAGACAGGCTGAGCTCCACAAAGGCAAGATGACTAACAGGGCGACAGGACAGTCACACAGGGTGGAGTGCCACACCCGGCTACAATCCCCAGATTCCACTGCAGAGCTGGCTTTGTGTGTAGGAGGCACACAAAGAAAGGTGATTCAGGCAGACATTATTCAAAAGCTACTTCGAAGTGTAACCACTGAATAATGTTTGGGAAAGCTTTGGGCTTTGTATTTTTTTTTTTTTAAGTTTTACTCCTTGTATTTAATTTTTTAAATAACAAGGTCACTAAAACTCATGCACGCTGCAAAAAACCTCATGCAGTAGTTAAGGTAAACCATCCAAGCAGTTTTTATTCATTAATATTCATAAATACACACAGCAGCTTCATTAGAGATTTCAATTTTCCTCTTCAGTTTGAATGTGGAATATTAGGAGAGCCTTTTGCATGTCAAGGTACAGGAAGCAGAGATCACCCCTGCACTGCTACCTACATTTACCTGCTAGAAGTAAAAATTAGTTAAGTGGAAATGATTATCATATATATTTTCTCTCTTCCTTTTGAATGTACACAATGTAACAAGAGTGACAGACCTGAAATTACAATCACCAAACAAACCCAAGATAGTTGTTGTCCACTTTCATTGGCAAATACAGCACAGAGGACATTGTCTGCGAATTGGGATGTCATCAAAGAGGAGGTGGTGGAGGCTCATTTCCTTTATTACTCTCTTTTAAATTTAGGTTTTCTAAAGCAACATCTAAAGGCATAATATCTACACAGCCCATAGCACCAAAATCTGCCATCTCCCCCCGATCATCCTCGTCTGAGGACGAGCTCTCTTCACGCACTAAAGTGGACAGAAGGAGCTCTTGGACAAACAGGCTGCGGTCCGCACGCTCGCTTTCCATGGACTGGCGCTCCGTTTCAGACATTTTAGGATCATTCAACCTGTGTAAGTTAAAAAGAAAAGACCTTATTGGTAAAAAGTCAATGAACGATGGCATGGCCAATTTCTACAGTGCTCGCCACTGTGCAAGTTTTACAGGTGGCAAAATTCAGAGTAAGACATTGCTGGAATACCTGGCTCTAATATATCCTTAATTGTTGAGAAGAATTCCTCACACTTTTTGCAATACTGTTACCTGAAAGTGCAAATCTATGCTTTAGATTCAATGAGAAAAAAGAAACCACATTTAGACTTTTCCCACTCCAGAGAAAACGAGATGAAAATTTTCTGAGGAAAACAGGATTTCTTATAGATTAGATGCTTGGGAAAGTAACTAATCAGAATTTCATCTGGGGTTAAAAAAAAAAAAGAAAGTAAAACACAAAAACAAAATCTACAGTCAACAGAATATTCAACTGAAAAATATCCTAAAATTTCCTCTGACATTTCTCTATTACTGTATTTAATTCTTCCTGTATATCCAGAAGCCAGAGAGAGCAAGAAAACACATACAATCTTCTACATTTCTCCTACCAAGGACCTACAGTGTAGCAGGGTAGACACAAGGTCTACCTGCCTGACATGCTCACCTGATGTATGCACTTATGAGATCTGGGCTATGCTGGGAAACTTGGCTCATGTGCACAGAGACTGGACAGATGGTTAAGAGCTGAAAATTTTACTTACCACTTGTTACTAAACTTTTTAAATTACTTTAAAATGTCAATTTCTGGCTGGGCGCAGTGGCTCACGCCTGTAATCCCAACACTTTGGGAGGCTGAGGTGGGTGGATCACCTGAGGTCACGAGTTCAAGACTAGCCTGGCCAACCCCGCCTCTACTAAAAATACAAAAATTAGTAGGGTATGGTGGTGCACACCCGTAATCCAAGCTACTTGGGAGGTTGAGGCATGAGAATTGCTTGAGCCCAAGAGGTGGAGGTTACAGTGAGCTGAGATTGCGCCACTGCACTCCAGCCTGGGCAACAGAGTGAGACTCTGTCCCCTTCACCACCCCCCGCAAAAAAAAACAGTCAATCTCCAACCAAAAATGATGCAAAATTCTGCTTAGTTTCTACACTGATTTCCTCTACACTTTCAGTGGCAAAGAAAGGGAAATTAATAAGCAATGGGGCAGCAAAAGGAACAACACGGGAGAAGATGGGTACACTGAAAGGAGGCCTGGCAGGCACACATGACAGGTCTTCTCCCTGAGGACTTAGAGGCAGCACTTTGAGGCCAGAGACAGATATACTCCATGCTCCCTTACTGCCTGGCACCTGCTTCCTGTTGTCCTACCAGCACTGCAAGGCACAGGAGCATCCCCAAGTCACCATGGATGATACTAATGATGGGTCAGGCTCTGAGTGCTCTTTGAGTGCATTAGCTCATTTAACTCCTCTGAGTTAGGGCCTATTATCATCAACATTTTACAGGAAGAGGAAACTGAAGCAAAGGTTAAGTAATTTGCACAAAATCTCATAGACACCAAGTTCAAAACCACTGAATAATTAGGTATCTATGACTAAGATAAAAGATCAATTTCAGAACTGAAAGAAAGCAAAAATATCTGGAAGGTAATTACAGAAAAGCCATAAAATCCATATTGAAAAAAATTGATTACATTGATGATTAAAAACAAATTAAGGATATCGTAAGAGAGTATCTAATAGAATAGAAGACTGAGTAGACTACATGTTCTCAACGCAAAGCAATAAAAATGTTACAAACTGAAGTACATTCCACGTTCTTAGCTTTAGAAAAGGACTTTGGTAAAGAAAACTCTAGAGAAGTTAAACCTATAACAGAAAGATAAAGGATATATAGAAGACTCCCCAGGTAATAATGAGGCAAACTAAGAACATATAGGCTGGAGCCTTCAGCCCTTGAGAGAGCATGCCGTAACAATATTACTGTTTTGATTTTTGTGGAAATAACTGAGAAGACACCTCATTCCTGAAAGGCAGGTCAAGTCTATATATGAGGTACTGGTACTAGGTCTTGATTTCCTGATAAAATATAGAATTTAGGATATAAATGGAACAGCAAGGCTTGTGAGGATCTTCAAGTTGGGGTTAGCAAAATCAGCTGGTCCCACTGTCAAAAGACTGGATCTGGCTGGGCATGGTGATTCATGCCTTTGTAATCCCAGCACTTTGTGAGGTCGACATGGGTGGATCACAAAGTTAGGAGTTCAAGACCAGGCTGGCCAATATAGTGAAACCCTGTCTCTGCTAAAAATATAAAAATTATCTGGGCATGGTGGCGGGAGCCTGTAGTCCCAGCCATTTGGGAAGCCGAGGCAGGAGAATTGATTGAACCCAGGAGGCATAAGTTGCAGTGAGCTGAGATTGTGCCACTGCACTCCAGCCTGGGCGACAAGAGAAAAACTCTGTCTCAAAAAAAAAAAAAAAAAAAAAAAGACAGGATCTGACTTACACACTCCAACAATCACATACTAAAGGCCAAATATCTTAGATTCCAAAGAAACTGGGGTCTTATCATCAGTTCCAGGGTAGCATGAACAGGAACTGCCCCTGGTCAAAGAAAAGACCAAAAATAAGGCTTGAGCTCTCTATATATCATATATGAGCTGTTTGACCAGAGACCAGGATCTCCCTGCATACGCTGCAGCCATTTGCCTTGTCTTGAAAATTCACAATGCATATTAATATATCTGAAAGTTCTGAGAAACCCAACAGTAAATAATCTCTTTATTTTTCTTACTTTGCGTTCTCCAACCTTATTAATTGGGGATGGAAGAACATAAGTAATTACATATAATCCTTAGAATATATGAAGTTAAGAGAGTACTTCTGGGGAAGTATTGCCTAAATCATATAAATATGATGCAATAAAAGATGTGGAAAGTGGTCCACAAATTGCATGGCACCATGCAATGTACAGTATCAGATGATAGAAAGGAGCTTTCAAGAAACTACAACCAGAATCCAAGGAGAGGACTCAGAGGTCACTCATAAGCTCTGAGAGTTGGGTGTGGAATAAACGCACAAAAAAAATTACAGATCAAGTAGTAGTAGTAGTTTAGTAGTTTGGAGCTTAAAAAAAAAGAAGAAGAATAGGGCAAGGGTGGATGGGAAGACGTCTTTTCCAAAGGGCACTGATAAGACATTCCACCGACAGTCCTGTGAACTCTCAGTAGAAATGCACACTGGTGGATCTCCTTTCTGAGGAAGGGACCTAGATCTGGCATGTTACAGATCTGCGGCTGGTCAGTCTCTATGGGTCAGGCAACATGGTAGCAGGTAGCTCCATCTGTGGTGCTGTGATTTTTCTTACATTAAAGCAGCATTCTGGTAATAACCAGGCAGTGTTACTAACCTTGCAGAGATTCTTTAAAGGTAAATTCCCCATTTAAATTTTTTTCCTTGGTTTCATAATGAATGATGAGTATCATTAATTGGGCCTTTACGCTAGGCCAGATACTGAGCCAGACCATACACATACCAGAATTCCATTTAATCAAAATAACTCTCTTTCTAGAGGCAAAACTCCTAGGAGACTGATGATAAAATTGAAGTTTAGAGAAATGAAATGACTTACCTGAGGTCCAAACTTTGTAAGTGGCAAAGCTGGGGCACTAGCCCAGGGATTTTCAAGCATTTTTTGTTATGTACCCATAACATGTTATTTGTAACTATACACATGCAACATTGTATTAACAGTATGAGATAAAGTAGAAATTATGTTTTCTTCTAACATTCCAATGAATCGTCATATACACGGCATTCTGGAGATAATGATGTATTTAACATTATTCATTTTATAGTTCTTTCTTTATATTCCTCTCTGCTTCCTTAAAAGCCCAAATTATTTCAGGTTCATCATCTGTTGAGCCTAAGTCTCTACTTATCATTGCTTTCTTTGAAACTTTTTTTTTATTCCTAAAAGTCACATAAAATGCCTGGGAAGGTTTGGCAGACAAATACATGCAGTTGCTAACAGTTCCAGAGGCAAACAGAACTCCATCCAGTAGAGTAGTTTACTGTTGTACTGAATATTATTTATACCATGGGAAGCCATTTTTTTTTAACACTTACTTTTGTGTGCCAACCATAGGAATTTAAATCTAGCTTTTTTTAGAAATACACAGGAGAAAATTGCCACTGCATTAAAAAATCTTTCTTATACCTTTTAATATTTCAAACAGATTAAAATTGGCAATAAAAAGCGATGTTAATTATGATAAATGCACCTAATATGAACCATATATATATATATATATATATATATATATATATATATATATAGTGATAAGAGTGTTAAGTTTTATGGGTACTATGGCAAAACAATTCACATTACATGATGGTATATACCTTGAGAACAAGAAGATCAGTTATTTTATTTTAGAGACAGGGTATCACTCTGTCACCCAGGCTGAAGTGCATGGCGCAGTCTTGGCTCACTGCAACCTCTGCCTCCAAGGCTCAAGTAATCCTCCCGCCTCAGCCTCCTGAGTAGCAGGGACTTCAGGTGCACATCTGGCTAATTTTTGTAGCGATAAGATTTTACCGTGTTGACCAGGCTGATCTGGAATTCCTGGGCTCAGGCGATCTGCTTGCCTTGGCCTCCCAAAGGGCTGGGATTACAGGTGTGAGCCACTGCATCTGACCCAGTATTCTTGTCCAAAATAATTATGTTTCACATTCTTGGGGAAATACCGAATATGCGGTTTTATTCAGAGATCTGTGAGTTTTAATTGAACACAGAATTTTCAAGAAATATATATGCACAAAAGAGAAAAGATAATTCCAGATTGTGTAGTGGCAATAAAATATTACTTTCCAAACAAAATTCTATTAAGAAATGAGCTACCTTGTTAAAAGAAACTGGGAATTCTGGAGAGTCTGCTGACTGCTTTCTGTATTAGCTATGTTGGTTGTTGCTGTGGATTGTGTGATTGTAGTGGTGACACTGCTTGTGTTAGTACGCCGGGTTGCGTTGCGTGCGGTCTCCAGTTGTTGCCGTGCTGCCTGGGCATGCTGCCGTTCTAGCTGCAGCTGCATCTGCAGTTGTTGTAACTGAGAAGCGGAAGGGCCAGAGGAATTAAGCTGTCCTCCTGCAGAACGTCTTACTCCCGATAACTGAGATAAAAGCTCTGCCAATGGAAAGAGCCAATTAATGTCTGCTTAATACTGAGGAAAACAAAATGCTACAGGTCACTCTTTTACTGCAAGAACATCAAAAGCACTGTGAACAAGTAGGTAACCACAGTAGCATACAGTTCAGCTAAGAGCTGAATACCTTCTAGAATGCCTTCTGGAGGCAGGAGTTACTGTATACAGGGAATGCAAATGCATACGAATATTAACCCAGACCCAATTATGTTTGCCTTAGGCAAAACTCAGATTGTCTTTAAAATTATTTGCATAAGAGACTAATTTAGTTAAGCTTCTTCTTAGTATTTAATGAAGTGGTTTATCTATGGGCCCAATTATAATATAAAGCTCTCTCTATAAGTGTTCCATGGAAGCAGGGATGAGGTCTACTGTTTACTATATTCCTAGCTCTCAAAACAGGGCCTGATATATAGCAGGAATTCAGACATTTACTAAATGACTGAATGAATTATTAGGATTCAGTCTAAGAGGCCTGGATCATTTGTGATGCTGGCCCTTGCACACTCACCTCTGCCTTCCCCCTCAAGTACCTTTTGGTACTGCTGTTTCAGAGTACACTGTAGAGGGACCACTATCAGTGCTCAGTAAGGCTAACTGCCTCCCAAGAACCTGTCGCATTTGACTGTACAGCCTACGTAGAGGCCTGTTATGATCCAGACTGCCTTGTGTCCGTAAAGCTGTACTCATTAAGAGAGGTGTAAATCTTTGCATCCTCAATCTAAGTAAGGAGCAGTGAAATGCCTTCTTCCATGTGGAGGCTCTACCTACCTCACAGGAAACCAGTGACTGCCTTGCAGACACTCTTAGGCCAGCCAAAATTCTTTATCATTAAAACTCATTAAAAGTTTCTGTTTTCTTGCTCACTGTTGCTTTATCCCAAGCCTTTTATAGCACCCTTATACCACTCTTTCATTGAATATACAGTCTATCACTAAAATAAACTGATTTTCACTGACAGAAAAAGAATCAAATTAAGAGAATTTCTCAATTTTGAATTTTGCTCCCAGAAACTAATTTTTAGTGTCTGCCAACAAAATAGCAGGTAAATATTCCCTTTGGATGAAGAAATATTTTTTAAATCCCCCAAATTCAGTTTATTAGGCTTGTTTGTGTTGTTGCACACCCAAATGTCCAAAGCACATTTGGAATTAAAATTTTATATATCTAACTTTTTTAAATGTTAGGTGTAAAACTGCTCTTAGGTTTTTTGGTTTTTTTTTTTTTTTAATTTTAGGTTTGGGGGTACATGTGAAGGTTTGTGACACAGTTAAACATGTCACGGGGGTTTGCTGTACTTATATCACCCAGTACCAAATTAAGCCCAGTGCCCAACAGTTATCTTTCTGCTCCTCTTTCTCCTCCCATTCTTCTCCAGTGTCTGTCTCTCTTCCTTTGTGTTCCTAAGTTGTCACTCAGCTCTGATGTTCTCAGTTTGGGTGCCTCATGGCTTCCAGGTAGGTGCACACTTTACCACGTGGACACATTTCAGAACTGTTGCTTTAAATTTGTGCACACTTTCCACAGTCTTACCACTTGTCTGCCTGGTGTGTCTTGCAGATTGTCAGGCTACAGTAATTTCTGGTATTTTATTTTGATCCTGTGTTCTGCTACCAACTTCCCACGTTTATCATGTACTAGACTAAGTGACATGCCAGGTTCAAACACTGTTTTTTTTTAGTTAGATTTTTCCCAAGCTATTAAAACATATAACTTTCTACAACAATACAGTTCTCAAATCAAGGCCAAGACAGAAAGTCCTACTTTCCTTTCTTCCATGAGAAGAGCTTAATTCTTTAGTCTTATCAGTTAGCTACAGGTAATAGTCCTGAAATGTGTCCATGTGGTGGAATGTGTACCTGGAAGCCATGAGGCACCCTGCGTAACACCCCAAACATTGATAGGCATAAATCTTGACAGAAACTAAGAACAATTTTACACATAATATGTTCTTAAAAATGTTAGCTATACCTTATAAAACCTTAATTCCAAATGTGCTTTTGACATTTTTTATGTGTATTTATGGAGGTTTGACCATGAAATTTTGGAGATATTCCAATTCAAATCTTTTATGATTTTTTTGGGCTTCAATAGAAGCCACAAATACAACATAAAAACATTTCTTATCATCTTATGTCTCTAAGAACAGCAGTCTCCTTTTACCTACAGGAGATATGTTCCAAGACCCCCAGTGAATGGCTGAAATGGACATCTGAATAATACCGAACCCTACATATACTATGCTTTTTTCTGTACATACGTACTTGCGTTCAAGTTTAATTTATAAATTAGGCACAGGAGATTCACAACAATAAAATAGAGTAAATCTAACAATATACTATGAAAAGGCAGGGCGTGGCGGCTCACTCCTAAAATCCCAGCACTTTGGGAGGCCGAGGTGGGTGGATCACCTGAGGTCGGGAGTTTGAGACCAGCCTGACCAAGACGGAGAAAGCCTGTCTGTACTAAAAATACAAAAGTAGCCAGGCATAGTGGCTCATGCCTATAATCCCAGCTACTCCGGAGGCTGAAGCAGGAGAACTACATGAACCCAGGAAGCGGAGGTTGCAGCAAGCCAAGATCATGCCATTGCACTCCAGCCTGGGAAGTAAGAGTGAAACTCCTCTCAAAAACAAAACAAAACAGTATTATGAAAGTTATGTGATGTGGTCTCTCTCTTTCGCTCTCTCTCTCAAAAGTATCTTACTGACCTGGACTCACCCATTTTTTGACTGTAGTTGATTGTGGGTGAATGAAACCCGGGAGAGCAAAACCACATATGAGAGGGTTACTATTGGACTTAAGTAATAATTCATTGAGTATGAATTATTTTATGTTAAGTGTCTGCTTTTAACTTATTTTACACTTATAAAGTATTTGAAAATTTTCTGAAAGAACATGGGCTTATGATCAGAGAGGTCAGAGTAAGAACATAAATCTCACAAAAAGTATGTACGTACATACATATGTATGTATGTATGTTTATGTATTTATTTATTTGAGGGTCTCGCTCCATCACCCAGGCTGGAGTGCAGTGGTGCGATTTCGGCTCCCTGGAACCTTTGCCTCCCAGGCTCAAGCAATTCTCATGTCTCAGTCTCCTGAGTAGCTGTGATTACAAGTGCTCACCACCACACCCAGCTAATTTTTGTATTTTTAGTAGAGATAAAGTTTCGCCATGTTGGCCAGACTGATCTCGAATTCCTGGCCTCAAGTAATCCACCTGCTCCAGCCTCCCAGAGTGCTGGGATTACAGGTGTGAGCCACCGCAGCTGGCATCACAAAAAGTTTTTTTTTTTTTTTTTGAGACGGAGTTTCGCTCTTGTTACCCAGGCTGGAGTGCAATGGCTCGATCTCAGCTCACCACAACCTCCGGCTCCTGGGTTCAGGCAGTTCTCCTGCCTCAGCCTCCTGAGTAGCTGGGATTATAGACATGTGCCACCATGCCCAGCTAATTTTTTGTATTTTTAGTAGAGACGGGGTTTCACCATGTTGACCAGGATGGTCTCGATCTCTTGACCTCGTGATCCACCCGCCTCGGCCTCCCAAAGTACTGGGATTACAGGCGTGAGCCACCGCGCCCGGCCCACCAAAAGTTTTAAAAGGAGCTCCCCTTTCCCTTGCCATTTACCTTATTAATGTGAAACTAACTTACCAGCTATAGGATCCATGGCTTCCCTATTGCTTGGAGAATATGAACTCTGAGAAGAAGAAAGTCCACCAGTAGAACTGCTAGTAAAGTGCATGTTTGATCTACGAGCACGAGGACCTCCTAATCCCCGGCCAGGGTGAAACATTCTACGTACATGTCGAACACCACTCGATTCATCATAACTCAAAAGTTAAGAAAAAAATGAAAGTATTTCATAGAAAAAAAAAAATCACTTGAGCCCTTACTAGACAGATATCAAGATATCCTAAATTGTAATCATTTAAAAACAGCACATTTAATTTAAAGTGCAAATGTCCCAACTCTACCTATGAGGGCTATTAACCCTAAAAAGACACTCAAATGAAAGGCAACACGTGAGTGTGTGTACTGGGTGTGTGAGGTAAGAAAGTTTCTCTATATAGCTTATGAAATCTCAATTACCATCTATAATGAAAAAGAAACAATACTGAATTTAAATTCAGCAGACCAAAGATTCCTTTTGGAGTATTACTTTTAATCTGTCTTCAAGCTTTTTTCCAAGGTGCTGCTAAGCAGAAAAGAGATTTGCATTTCTTGTGTAAGACAGAGTAAGATTAACATGACATTTATCACGAAGTCAAATTCCCAGCAGCCTCAACCATTTTACACAACTGAGTGCGAGTTGAACTGAAAAAGGTCCTGAGTCACAAAGAACTGTCAAAACTCATGAAGACAGCCCTACATTTCCACAAAAGCAAACGAGAGGTAGAGGAGGCCAGATCATACAGAAGAGATTTTTCCTTTAAAGCACCAAACAGACCAGCTTTATAATGCAGATTAATTTTTTTGCTGGCTTCTGTTTTTCAGTGATGGTTCTAAAGTTATTTAAGGATTTGATGGGTAGCTCCAGGAGGCCTTCATGTATCACCGTCCATGCAGAGTTCCATCACATTCATGAGGATGGTTTGGGTTCTAGAGAAAATAATATGATGATTATATTTGTATATTTGATAATTTATATGATTTTATGTGTGTGTGTGTATGTGTGTGTGTGTGTGTGTGTGTATTTTGAGACAGGGTCTCACTTTGTTGCCAGGCTGGCGTGCAGTGGTACAATCATAGGTGACTGTAGCCTTGAGCTCATGGGTTCAAGCTATCCTCCTACCTCAATCTCTTGAGTAGCTGGGACCACAGGTATGTGCCACCATGCCCCAGCTCATTATTTTGGTAGAGACGGTGTCTTCCTATTTGCCCAGGCTGGTTTCAAACTTCTGGGCTCAAGTGATCCTCCCACCTCAGCCTTTCAAAGTTCTGGGAGTATAGGCGTGAGCTACTGCACCCAGCCAGTGACAGTTTTAGAAGAACAATTCATAACCTGAAACCAGAAGCATTGAGTCCACCAAGTTAGGTAGGCCAGTAATCTCAGGGAACATTGCCAGGAACTGTTGAGAGACAGGGAAGGGAATGCAGAAATAAAAGCAGGAGATGGGGAACAGTGGCTCATGCCTGTAATCCCAGCACTTTAGGAAGCTGAAGCAGGTGGATCACCTGAAGTCAGGAGTTTGAGACCAGCCTGGCCAACATGGTGAACCCTTGTCTCTACTGAAAAATACAAAAATTAGCTGGGCGTAAAGAATTAAATGATTCTCCTTTCCAGCTTCCCAGCTACTTGGGAAGCTGAGGCAGGAGAATCGCTTGAACCCAGGAGGCAAAGGTTGCAGTGAGCTGAGATTGTCACTGCACTCCACTCCAGCCTGGGTGACAAGAGCAAGACTGTCTTTAAAAAAAAAAGAAGAAAAGAAAAAAAGAAATTAAAGCTAGACCTGACCTTGTGATATTCTACTCAGGAACTGGGCAGCAAATGGCTCTCTCCGGAGAATGGGACCACAAAAAGGAAAGAAACACCAAGATGCACACCTGTCCCCACCATCCCACCACACCACACCCAGAACAGGGTAAGGCAGCAGAGGAACAGAGAGGGAAAGCAAATAATGGCTTTTCATATTTAACTAATTAATTTTTAATTTGGATTAACAGTTTCCAAATTTGTATGAAAAGGCTATCCTGGAAGACATATTCTGGTCAAACCGCCTTAAAAAAAAATCTAATTGTAATGAACCAAAGATGAAAGGAAAGTCAACTTTCACTTAATGAAAATGGTTCATATAATAGTGATAGTATATAAAAAGAGAAATAAATTGCATCTCAACACTGAGTCACTTTTAGGAAAAGTTCAAATAAGTAAAAATAATTTGGAGATTAGTTTTCCTCTTTTTGGGGATACTATCCTTAAAAATAATTAAAATGACGAGCTGGATGCAGTGGCAAGTGTGTGCCTATAGTCCCAGCTACTCAAGAGGCTGAAGCAGGAGGATCACTTTAGCTCAGAAATTTGAGACCAGCCAGGTTGACACAGTGAGATCCTGTCTCCAAAACAGAAAAATCAAAATGACAAACATTACAAACAACTCTTTTCCTTGTCATCTCTTAAAAGGATATTAAATCTCTAGGGGCTCTGTGTTCAAGTGTAAGATGAGCTGCAAAGTCATCCGTGACATGATTAGGATCGCCTCCAGGTAATGCTGCACATATTGGACAAATCTGAAATGGAAGTAAAGAAAGCAGGCTTAATAAATGAACATCCGTAAGACATCTTTCCGGACGAGTATTCTGCTGTAGTTTTACTACTATCAAGTTTTAACCAATAAAAAATACAGCAGACCCTGAATTAGTGAAAAGCAGTAGAAGCCTAAAACTGTTCACACAAGGTCCCTCAGGGTCAAACACAACAGTTTCACACACACTAAACCTGATCTCTGGCAGGGCCTTCTTACAGCTTGCCTGATTCATTTGCATAGTCTAGCAAAATAGTTTCCATTAAAAAACTTTAAAATGTGCCATTTAGTGCACATGTTTAATTCTAAACATGTTTAATTCTAGTCTTGAATGGTAAAGACCGATATAAGCCTATGGCACACTTCTCCAAAGTAAGCTATACTTGAAAGCCAATTCCCAAATAAGACAGCAGAGGTATGATTAAATCCAACTGTGCAAACATATATCTGTTGAATGTAAGACAAATTATGATTACCGATAATATGCAAATGTGCTCTATAAATTCATGACTGTGACTTCTAAGGGGAATATAATATGGAAGCCCATTTTTTAATCTTATTTCTTAAAGAAATGGGTGATAGGGCAGAAGCTTGTGACCAGGTCGTGCTCAAGGAGTAGAAGATCAACTTTCCATGGGCCTTTCAGTAAAAGATAGGAGAAAGTAGGAATAAAATGGTGTGTACACAGTCAAGGTTCGGGGAGTGGATGACAGGTTGGGAAGGTGGTTTCTATAGTTAACAAAATTGGTAAAACAGAGGGAAGGAGAGGGGAAGGCTAAAAAGAATGAGGAACTTTTTTTTTTTTTTTTTTTTGAGACGGAGTTTTGCTCGTTACCCAGACTGGAGTGCAATGGCGCGATCTCAGCTCACCGCAACCTCCGCCTCCTGGGTTCAGGCAATTCTCCTGCCTCAGCCTCCTGAGTAGCTGGGATTACAGGCACGCGCCACCATGCCCAGCTAATTTGTTGTATTTTTAGTAGAGACGGGGTTTCACCATGTTGACCAGGATGGTCTTGATCTCTTGACCTCGTGATCCACCCGCCTCGGCCTCCCAAAGTGCTGGGATTACAGGCTTGAGCCACCGCGCCCGGCCAAGAATGAGGAACTTTTTAAAGAGGAAAGGCCCTTACTCTTCTGAAATCCAAATGGGCAGATAATGGTATAACAGTGGTAGCCAAGCCTTGAAGTATGAACAACTTCAATCTTAAAGAACAGAGCCAAGAAGAAATGTCAGAAGCAAGCGGCATGACCAAAGGGAGCCCCAGGAAGTACACAGTCAAAGTGGTAGACTTGTGTGTCTACCCATAAATAAGAGGGTTAAAGACAGGATATGTGATTCATCTTGCCAGTCCATGTGCAAAAATTCTTTCACCTAGGCAAAATCTAGGCAATCAGTCAACCTTATTGTCTGCTGACGGCATAGTGGGAGTAGGGGGTAGTGCTGGAGAGGAGGGCAGATGGGAAAGGTGAGACTTGGAAGGACAATTCCAGGGTATGGAGGAAAAACAAAGTGCTCTGATTCCTGGAACCCAAACAAACATAACTTCCCGTTTTCTAACAACCAGAAAGCAGAAGTCCCCTGAGAGTTCAACTCTGATTTGATACCAGTCTCTCTTATGCCTAATGAGCTGTCGTGATTATGTGACTCAAGACTCTCAGAAATATCCTCAGGAAAACCTAAACATGTTCATGAGAAGTAACATTTAAGCATTACAGTGTTCAAAAGAACTAGAGAGGTCACAATGGAATGCGATGAGGCAAACGAGAAAAAGAAGTAAATAGATATGCCTATGCCTTCTTAGAAGATAACAGAGATTCTTTCCTCTTGTCAGAAAGGTAGCTATATCTGTTCACAAGTTTACAGATGATCAGCTCTCTCTTTATTAGGAATTTATATTTTACCATCTGTACCATTCCGGTACTATGACATTACTACACCTGCTAGTACCTGATATACATATTTTACTTTTCATGTACTTCTGTGTTACCTAGCTAAATTGTAAACTCTTTGAGAGATGCAGGACAATATGATTTGTTTTTGGTTTTAAACTCTGGCCAGACTTACTTTTAAAAAAAAGAAAAGAAAAGAAAAGAAAAAGACCAGCAATGTTTGGAGAAACAGAAAAAAAAAATCCAGTTATTTAAAAATAAAAGAAACAAGTCACCTTAGAGACTCATTTTGAAAACGTTAACAAGAGATGGGTTATAGTTTTATTGCAATATTATAAAGCTGTATACAATTTTTATTTAAAGAGAAAATAACCACCAAAAGGAACAGGCATCTTTCTTTTAAGATACTTTGCTTTAGGTTGGCCTTTTGGTAAAATCTATAGAAAACTTGAGCTATATAAATATAGCTGCAGAGGCTTCAGTACTTGAGGGGACATAAAAATGTTGGTAGGTGAGAAAAGTCTCCACAAAGATATAGATTCCTAGAAGGAAAACGGAATGGGAAATACAGATACCAAAAGTACTAAGAATGTCCTAATAAGATAGACAATTTAACAATTAGAAAAGCACCTCTGAGATGAGGATGTAAAATAAAAAGAATGTCAAGATCCTTCCATATTGTGTATTGGCTTTGGTTCTATACTCAAAATCTTTTTTATTTCATTGGAGTAACTCTGCTAAGATGGCAGGATGAAAGTATTCAGAACTGCTTCATTCAGAGAGAAATAATATAAAACTAACCAATCGACCAACCAAACTTTCATAATGACTAGGGATAAAGAATTACTAAGGGCCGGGCACGGTGGCTCAAGCCTGTAATCCCAGCACTTCGGGAGGCCGAGGCGGGTGGATCACGTGGTCAAGAGATAGAGACCATCCTGGTTAACATGGTGAAACCCCGTTCTCTACTAAAAATACAAAAAATTAGCTGGGCATGGTGGCACGTGCCTGTAATCCCAGCTATAGGAAGCTGAGGCAGGAGAATTGCCTGAACCCTGGAGGCAGAGGTTGCGGTGAGTCGAGATCACGCCATTGCCCTCCCAGCCTGGGTAACAAGAGCAAAACTCTGTCTCAAAAAAAAAAGAATTACTGGGCCGGACGCGGTGGCTCAAGCCTGTAATCCCAGCACTTTGGAAGGCCAAGGCAGGTGGATCACGAGGTCAAGATATCGAGACCATCCTGGTCAACATGGTGAAACCCCGTCTCTACTAAAAATACAAAAAAATTAGCTGGGCATAGTGGCACGTGCCTGTAATCCCACCTACTCAGGAGGCTGAGGCAGGAGAATTGCCTGAACCCAGGAGGCAGAGGTTGCGGTGAGCCGAGATCGCGCCATTGCATTCCAGCCTGGGTAACAAGAGCAAAACTCCGTCTCAAAAAAAAAAAAAAAAAAAGAATTACTAAGGACAAGAAATTAACCGTGGGAGGATCACCCAGGTTGACAGCTGGCATAGAAAATCAAGAGGCTAGATTGAGAACCGCGTGGAAGATGTTATCACATTTGGGCCACATAAAGTTAACTCAGATAAGGACTCGGAAAGGAAAACTAAGCTCAGATGCTGATGCAACCACAGAGGCATGGTCATCTTTTAGGTTTTACTTTTTTTTTTTTTGAGACGAAATCTTGCTCTGTCACCAGGCTGGAGTTCAGTGGTGCCATCTTGACTCACTGCAACCTCTGCCTCCCAGGTTTAAGCAATTCTCTTCCCAGTCCAGAGCAGCTGGGACTATAGGTGCACACCACACCCAGCTAGTTTTTGTATTTTTAGTTGAGACGGGGTTTAACCATGTTAGCCAGGATGATCTGTATCTTTTGACCTTGTGATCTGCCTGCGTTGGCCTCCCAAAGTGCTGGGATTACAGGAGTGAGCCACCATGCCTGGCCTACGTTTTACATTTTATATTTAGCAAGCTAACTCATGCTTTAAGACAAAAACGCTTGTTCTCAAGGCTGTGTTTTCTAAGAGGAAATGAAAGGAAATGAGAAAGAAAGGAAAAAGAGAGCAAAGATGGGCAGGAGAAATGGAAAAGAGGTGATGGGAAGTGGCAGGAGAGAGAAAGCAAGCTACTGTGCCACTCAGGGACACAAACACTGCTTAGTTTTGAGTGTGCCTTTACTTCCACATCGTGGTGCTTAATACATCTTACAGGACAAGAAAACTTGACACAAAGGCTAATTTTAGGGTATTGACAGCTTGTCAACATTAGTATTTATCATACTTCCACTGCCACATGATACAGTAATATCTATTATTCATACAGGAAAATTCCACATAACACAAAACAACTTGTCAATTAAAGTTTACTTAACTGGCTTAAGTCAGTGTTTCTTTAATTTGGCTAAGATACACAATCATCTGGAGCACATGTTAAAAATACAGTTTCCTAGTCCTGGAAACAGACGGATTTAACAATCTATTTTGACAAAGGTTCTGGTTGATTAGGTAAGTTTGGTAAATATAACTTAAATATACAATAGTATTGAAAAACTGTATTTACTCTGTTATATGAAACACCAAATGTCATTGTTTCTTAACATAACAAAAAAATTGTATTCGCAAATGCGTCTGCTATTCTCAGTGCTGTCTCTGCTACTGCTCGAGTCTTCCTCTTCTCCTTCACCTTGCCACTGAGGGTCACCATCAATCTTGTTTTTTTATCTGTAGCCGCTTTAGAGGCCTTTACCAACTGAGATGAGGCCCCATCCCAAGAACGTTACAGAGTCTCCATTTTTCCACGTGTTCCCAGGGCATGACTGCCAGCCAGCAACCAGTCAGGGTACATTTTAGCAGTCTGTTGCCAATGTCTTTAAAACATTATCTTCTGAAGTCATTACTTCATATATAAACACCAAGTCACTACTGAATGTACAGAACTTTTCCCCTAGAACACAGGCTATATGTCCATTAAAAAAGCACCTAAAGTCAGCATATGTGACTTTTTTTTTTTTTTTTTAAAGCAACAGCTCCACACATTCTTCTCCATACAATTATCGACCATTCTACAGCAAGTGTGGATTTCCTCTAGCCTCTCTCTTGAACTGATACAACCACACCAGACAACATTCTCTCTCTGGGTACTATATGCAGCTTTAAAAACTACTCTTTATAACCACATTCCTATTTCCAGTTCAAGGATCTATGCTATGAAATCCAGGTGAATTGGTAAAGTTAAAGTTCTGACTGGCTAAATTCATTATATTGTATAATTTTGCTACCATGGACTAATCCATTAAGCATTTACTAAGTCCCAAATCAGAGCTAACTTAACACTTTAGGTTAAAACATTATCAAGAAACAAGCATAGTTCCTGCCAGCATTAAGGTTCATATGAATTTCATCTCTTTTTAAAAACTGGAGCCAAAATTGGGGCAGGGCACACTGGCTTAACCCTCTAACCCCAACAGTTTGAAAGACTGAGGCAGGAGGATCACTTGCAGCCAAGAGTTTGAGACCAGTCTGGGCCACACAGAGTGTGGTGACTCAGTCTCTACCAAAAAGAAAATGTTTTAAATTGGTGTGTATTTTTCATTATTTCTTCAAACTAGAGTACAGTTCATGTCTCTGCTTTTGAGCAGCTCTTAGAACTCAGCTACAGAAACATCCAGGCTTATTATGCCAAGAGATTTTCTGAATGGAGGGAATGTATGAAGGGAGTGTTTAAAACACTCTTTTTCCACAAAAGAGTAATGACCCAAAAAGAGCCATCTGAATTTAAAGCCAACACATAAAACCCCTTGACATGTGTTATACTTTAATGCCTATTAAAAAAAAAAAAAAAAAGGAAGAAAGACATTCCATTGAGCTAACTATCTGCCATAGCCAATGACAACTTCAGGCTTTTGGATCTCCTGCCCAATTAAAAGTATTAGTTTATCCTACAAAATCTGCAGATATAAAGAATACAAGACTGACACTGGAGTTTTGCTTTGAGAATATACATAAAGCACTAGTGGATCATCTATGCTACATGATCAAGAAACTCCTTTTGGGCCTTGTAAAACCATCTAGCTTGTAGCTACCTGCACCTTGGCCATCCATTTTGCCAAATATAAATAAAGGCCCTTTCAAGAGTTGAGTGAGCACACTGTTCAACTAGATTACAATCTAATTTTCCGTTGTTGCAGTGAACACTTATAATTAAGTGTTCAACTGTAAGTGAAATTAACTTACAATTGTAAATTACTTCAATTAAATTTATTTTCCCTCTCAATTCCATTCTACCCATCATAATGCTCAAGTTAGATTTGTCACTAGCTTACAGAGAGCAGCATTTACATGTAATTTAGAAAGTCCCCAAAAGCAATTACGTTTTACTTTTAAACATGGCTCTTGTACAAAAACTTATGTGTATGATGACATCTTGGGAATTCACAAAACTTGAAATAATATTATATAATTTAGCTACTGAAAAATAATTCCAAAGAAATCAGAAAGCAGTTCACAAAAGAGCTTGTGCTCCCGTGAGAATCTAATGATGCTGCTGATCTGACAGGAGGCGGAGCTCAGGTGGAAATGCCTGCTGGCCCACTGCTCACCTCCTGCTCTGTGGCGTGGTTCCTAACAGGCCATGATCGGTCTGTGGACCAGGGGTTGGGGAACCCTGGTCTAGAGGACACATGAAGGTAACATGGACAAAGCAAGACAGCAAACAGCATTTAGAAAGGAACATGTTAAGAGGAACAGAAAATGAGATACAGCAAGTTGTTGTGTAGATATAATCCCCCAAACCAAAATGATGTAAATCACTCTTGAATTCCCTAATTTAAAAATGCAAAACATTGAGCCAGGCACGGTGGCTCAAGTCTGTAATCCCAGCACTTTGGGAGGCCGAGGCGGGTGGATCACGAGGTCAAGAGATTGAGACCATCCTGGTCAACATGGTGAAACGCTGTCTCTACTAAAAATACAAAAAATTAGCTGGGCATGGTGGCGCGTGCCTGTAATCCCAGCTACTCGGGAGGCTGAGGCAGGAGAATTGCCTGAACCCAGGAGGCGGAGGTTGCGGTGAGCCGAGATCGTGCCATTGCACTCCGGCCTGGGTAACAAGAGTGAAACTCCATCTCAAAAAAAAAAAAAGAAAAAAAAAAAGAAAAACATTAAGGGGTTAGAGGGGACACACATTAATGTAACCTGGACATTTACATATAATTGTAGCACACTGGAGCTGATATGTTTCACATATGTACAGAGAGGCATTCAAAACACTTAACAACTGGTATGGCATAGGCATCAATCCTTCAAAATGGACACCAGTCAGCATGCTACACTTGGGTGCACCTGCTGAATGCCAGCCCTGCCTCTAGGACTTGACCCACATGACTCGAAGAAATCCTGTAATTTTATATCAAAGATTCTTATTTGCTTGCCACTTTTCACTCTGAAATGTCTGAGTGTATGGGTGGGAACAGAGGCTGATATGATACTCATGCAAAGACTAAGGGCTAATGAAGAGTGATAAATCCTTAAAATATTCCACAGAAATCATTATGAAATACAGAGTGATGACTGCCTTGGGCTATGTACCAAAAGCCAGGAAACTTAATGATGGCATAAACACAACTCATGAGAAACAGACCATGAAACCATTTGTAGGTGGTGAGTATTTAATTTTCAAACTGTGTATCAGATATGCCAGATATACAAATTCTGAGAATTTACTCTCAGGGGGAAAACAAACAAATAAAAACAACCAGAGGCAAGGATATGGAAAACTGGATAGTTGCCTTGCCCCTGTGGGGTGACAAAAACACTATACTAGGGCCTACTGGCTGATAATAATATTATTTTTGAGAGATGGTGTCTTGTTCTGTCACCCAAGCTGCAGTGCAGTGCAGTGGCACAATCATGGCTCACTGCAGCCTCAAACCCCTGAGCTCAAGCAGTTCTCCCACCTCAACCACCCAAGTAGCTGGGACTATGGGCATGTGACACCACATCCAGCTAATTTTTAAATTTTGTGGAGACAAGGCCCCACTTTGTTGTCCAGGCTGATCTTAAACTTCTGGGCTCAGGTGATGCTCCTGCCTCAGTCTCCCAAAGTGTTGGGATTACAGGCATGAGTCACTGTGCACAGTCTGAAAATGATTTTCAGGATGCCTAATTTACAATAAGAACCCTATGTTTGCCTTATTGTATTTAGGTAAAGGATCCAAACTTAACAAAAATTAAATCAAAGAAAAATGATTGAAAGTTTTCCACAACCACCATATGGAGATGTAACTGAGTCAGGATTCTTCATACTGGTATGTGGGACTATACCAAAAAGAAGCAAAGTCATTTTATAGAATAAAAAGAACAAACTAAGAATAGTAGTAAAATGTGACAGTTGTAGTTTGAGGCTCTCCTAGGTGCAAGATCAGAGCATTTCTGAGCTACTACGACAGTAAAATTTGGCTTCAGTTCTATATAAAATAAATTTATCTACTGTTTGAACTATAAATGTTATAACAACTTCAAGCATCAAATTAGCAGTGTCAATGGGAATAAAAGTAAACCTGTATTTTATGCATAGCAGTAGCAGAGTTAAGTAGAGACTCTGGAACCCAGAGGGACTCTAGCTGAGTCCAAACACCTGCTCCTGCCCCTTACTAGGCTGTATGCCATTGAGCATGCTACTTTATTTCTCTGGGTTTCAATAAATTTGTTTTGAGTACATTAAGGGGCCTATTAGTTGATGCAATGTGCAATTACTTGTGACAAAATTCTCCCAATTCATTACCTATAGGTTCCATACAAAGCCTTCACTTTACCTATTATTATCAATGGTAAAGAGGTGGGGGAGAGACTCTTTTAGGTGTACTTTATCATTTCTTGAAGGTGGATGCATGCTGACTCAGATGTCAAGTGAAAACTCCAAAAAGCTTTCAAGGTAAGACTTTCTTTGTGTATTATTCGGGGTCCATGGCCTTTAGCCACTGGAAAGATCAGGATAGGAAGAACTTCTAGGGACCCCAGAGCTTTGACCTAGGAAGCAAGAGATGTGATCTGATGAAAACCAGGTAAGATCAGCGATATGATACAATGAGATGTGACAATGGATTATTATGATACTACCAAAGGTTTTAAAATTTTCTTGTAAAGTTCCTTGTAGAAGAAAAACTAAGCAGATATAGTAAGGATACTATAACAAGAGATGCACTGCAGACTGCTGTCCTTTTAATCTTTCACAGTGCATTGAATAAAGGGCTCCTGAATTTGGTCAAGACAACATGCTGTGGTTTTAGCTACAGGTTAAGAAACCCAGTGTGGACAGTATGGGGTATTATTTTGCAAAAAATGCAGCCTCTCATGATGTATAAAACTTGCTGTTAAAAGACTATTTTAATAATTATGCAAACTATCAGTACAATGAGCAGGAAGTAAATGACAGTGACCTAGCTTTATTGATGTTAGAAATAATGTACTTTACAACATCATTTTAGTCATAAGGCTGTTGCTTCACTTACCACTTCTGTTGATGTTTCTGCGTGTTCAGAAGTAACATGCTCTTGAAGAGATGTCTCTGTATAGCCCATTTTTCCACAATAGGGACAAGTAAAAGACTGTGGCTGCTCTACAGAGAAAGCTTCCCCACCATAGTATAAATCTGAAAAATAAAGTAGAATTGCATTGAGAAATATTAGTTTTTAAACATATAAAAATGTAATCATATAGTACAATAATGTAAAAAAGAAAGTGTGGGCCAGGAACAGTGGCTCAGACCTGTAATCCCAGCACTTTGGGAGGTGAAGGTGGGTGGATCACTTGATATCAGGAGTTTGAGACCAGCCGGGCCAATGTGGTGAAACCTCATGTCTACTAACAATACAAAAATTAGCTTGGCATGGTGGCAGGTGCCTGTAATCCCAGCTGCTCCAGAGGCTGAGCCAGGAGAATCACTTGAACTGAGGAGGCAGAGGCTGCAGTGAGCTGAGATCATGCCACTGCACTCCAAAAGAAAGTGTGCCTAAGATATTCAACAACCTCACTTGGTCAAGGAGCGCTAAGGTACCTGTTTACATTTGTAATATCCTTATTTCCAGGAGGACTTCATGGTATTCCTCCAAAATTCCTTCCCCAGATAGATAGCTTTAAGAGAGAACTAAGCAAACAATTCCATCCTCCTTCATTTATTTGAAACATCGCTCATTTCACACCAGGCTCTAGTTTTACTGTAATTTATTTTTTCCTTATCTGTATATACTGTGGCAACACTAATACCAACAGAAAAAATCAGCAGGGTCTATCATGTAACAAGGACAAAAGTGCTCAGAGGGAAAGAACAGACAACCATGATCAATATGAGAAATCCCAGATGTATCTACATGCTGCTCTTAGAGCAGGAAGGACCCTAAACATTTATTTTGTAAATGCTAACTTAAGGTAGTTCCAACAAAATTTAAAAAAAAAAATTTTTGAGAGAAGGTCTTACTCTGTTGCCCAGCCTGGAGCACAATGGCACAATCATAACTCACTGCAGACTCAGTATCTGGGCTTATATGATCTTCCTGCCTCAGCCTCCCACATAAGTGAACTATAGGTGTGTGTCATCGCGCCTGGCTAATTAAAAAAAAATTTTGTAGAGTTGGGGTCCCAGTATGTCAGCTAGGCTGGTATTGAACTCCTAGGCTCAAATGATCCTTTCACATTGGCCTCCCAAAGTGCTGGGATTACAGGCATAAGCTACCATGCCTGGCCTGTCACAAAATATTTCACACAACCGGGTTACTAGAAGACTAACCATTTAGAGTCTGTGGGAATAATCGGTTCACTTCATAAGTGTATCTCAAGGAATAAGTCTATTTTTTCCATTAGGTATCTGCTATGGTTCGAATATGGTTTGTCCCCACCAAAGCTCATGCTGTGGTTTGGTCCCCAATGAGGTGGTGTTGGAAGGTGGTGTCTTTAGGTGGTCCTTATCTCAAAAGGGAGTTCTTGCTCTCTCAGGACTGAACTAGTTCCCTCAAGAGTGAGGTGTTTTAAAGTGAGGCTGCCTATTACTTACAACTGTTTGGTTTCTTTGCATGTGCCCACTTCCCCTTCTGCTACTCTGCCTCACAGCATGAGGCCCTCACCAGAAGTTGACCAGACGCAGCCGCCCAATCTTGGCCATTCTAGCCTCCAGAATTGTGAGTTGAACAGACCCCTTTCCTTTAGAAATTACCTAGTTTCAAGGATTTTCTTACAGTAAGAGAAAAAGAGGGCTGGGCGCGGTGGCTCACGCCTATAATTCCAGCACTTTGGGAGGCCGAGGCGGGCGGATCACGAGGTCAAGAGATCAAGACCATCCAACAAGGTGAAACCCCGTCTCTACTAAAAATACAAAAGTTAGCTGGGCATGGTGGTGCGCGCCTGTAGTCCCAGCTACTCGGGAGGCTAAGGCAGGAGAATTGCTTGAACCCAGGAGGCAGAGGTTGTGGTGAGCCGAGATCATGTGATTGCACTCCAGCCTGGGTAACAACAGCGAAATTCCGTTAAGACAGAAACAAGAAACATAAAATAAAATGAAAGTATATTCAGTATGTTATGCCACTACAAAGGATTATTTGATTATTCAGCATAAAACAAACAACAAATTTGAGAAAGCTTTTGTGAGAAAAGAAAATGGAAGTGTTTATTAGATGATGGATTTGTTCACATTCATTTTTAAGGAGATTTAAATTATCATAAAAGTTTTTATGCATTATGTATATATTGATCATTTATTAGGTGCACAAGATTTGTCAGGTGGATTTGGAGTAGCTGGCGATAAACGTATTAAAAAGAATAAAACTTCCTCATCTGATAAAGGGCATCTACCAAAAACTTAAAAATATTATATACTGGTGAAATACTGGATGCTTTCCCCTAAGATCAGAACAAGACAAGGGTATCCACTCTTGCCACTTTTATTTAGTATTTTACTGGAGGATCTATCCAGAGTAAATGAAGAGCATCCAGATATAAAGGAAGAAGTAAAATGATCTTTATTTGCAGATGACATGACCTTGTGTACAGCAAGTCCTAAGGAATCCACTAAAAAACTCTTGGGGCCAGGCGCGGTGGCTCACACCTATAATCCTAGCACTTTGGGAGGGCGAGACGGGTAAATCAATTGAGGTCAGGAGTTCGAGACCAGCCTGGTCAACTGGTGAAACCCCACCTCTACTAAAAATACAAAAAGTAGCTGGGCGTCATTGTGCCTGCCTGTAATCCCACCTATTCAGGAGGTTGAGGCAGAAGAATCGCATGAACCTGGGAGGTGGAGGTTGCAGTGAGCCGAGATTGTACCACCGCACTCCAGCCTGGGCAACAGAGGGAGACTCCATCTCAAAGAAAACAAACCAAAAAACAAACAAACAAAAACCATAAAAACCTCTTGGAATGAATAAACAAGTTCAGTAACATTGCAGGATATAAAATCTATATACAAAAAAATCAACTGTTTGTCTATACAGTTGTAATAAACCATCCAAAAAGAAAAATAAAAAAACAGCTGAGTATGGTGGCTCATGCCTGTAATCCCAATGCTTCTGGAGGCTGAAGCAGGGGCCACTTGAGCCCAGGATTTTGAGACAAGAGTTTGCTTGTAGAGATTTCACCTCTACAAAAAATTTAAAATTCGGCCAGCTATGGTGGCATGTGCATGTAGGTGGTCCCAGCTACTTGGAAGTCTGAGATGGGAAGGTCACTTGAGCCTGAGAGATTGAGGCTGAAATGAGTCATGATGGCACCACTGAACTCCAGCCTAGGCAACAAAGAACCCATTTCAAAATAAATAAGTAAGTAAAATAAAATTCCATTTACAATAGTAAAAAGAATACAGAGATGCTCCTTGACTTACAATGGGGTTATGTCCTAATAAACTTGATAAACTCATTTTAAGTTGAAAATGCATTCAGTACACCTAACCTACCAAACATCATAGCTTAGTCTAGTCTACGTTAAATGTGCTCAGAACACTTATGTAACCCTACAGTTGGGCAAAATCATCTAATAAAGCCCATTTTATGTAATTTATTGAACACTGCACTGAAAATGAAAAACAACATGGTTGTATGTACTTCAAGTTCCGTTTCTATTGAACATGTATTGCTTTTGCACCACTGTAAGATCAAAAAATCATACGCAGAATCATCAAAAACTGGGGACTATCTATGCTTAGGAATAAATTCAATGAAAGTGCAAAACTCACTGTGATAACTACAAAAGTCTATCAAAAGAAATTAGGGAAGACCTACATACATGGAAATATATCCCATGTTCATGGATTAGCAGATTTAATATTATTAAGATGGCAATATTCTCCAAACTAATCTACAGATCTGACAGAATCCTGTTCAAATCCTAGTTGGCTTCTTTGCAGAAGAAGCTGATTCTACAATACAGAAACGAAAGGGACACAGAATACCCAAAACAATCTTGAAAAAGAACAAAGTTGGAAGACTCTCACTCTTCTGGATTTCGAAGCTTACTATGAAGCTACAGAAATCAAGACAGTGTAGTACTGGCATAAAGATATATGCTAGGCATGGTGGCTCACGCCTGTAATCTCAGCACTTTGGGAGACTGAGATGGGCAGATTACTTTGAGCTTAGAAGTTTGACACCAGCCTGGGCAACGTGGCAAAACCCCATCTCTATAAAAAATTAGCCAGGCGTGGTGGCTTGCACCTGTGGTCCCAACTACTTGGAAGGCTCAGGCTGGAGGACTGCTTGAGCCTGGGAAGTGGAAGATGCAGTGAGGCAAGATTGCACCACTGCACTCCAGCCTGGGTGACAGAGTGAGACTCTGTTTAAAAAACAAAAACAAAAACAAAAAAAACAAACACCAGATAACAGAATAGACTGAGAGTCTAGAAATAAACCCTCATTTATAGTCAACCTATTTTCAACAAGAGTGCTAAGACAATGCATTGGGTAAAGAACAGTCTTTTCAGGCCGGGTGTGGTGGCTCACAGCTGTAATCCCAACACTTTGGGAGGCTGAGGTGGGCAGATCATGAGGTCAAGAGATGGAGACCATCCAGGCCAATATGGTGAAACCCCATCTTTACTAAAAATACAAAAAAATTAGCTGGGTTTGGTGGTGCGAACCTGTAGTCCAAGCTACTTAGGAGGTTGAGACAGGAGGATTAGTTGAACTAGGGAGATAAGGTTGCAGTGAGCCAAGATTGCACAACTGTAGCACACCAGCCTGATGACCAAGCAAGACTCCATCTCAAAAAACAAAACAAACAAACAAAAAAGAATAGTCTTTTCAACAAAAAATATTGGGACAACTGAATATTCACATGCAAAAGAATAAAACTGGCCCTGGATGACAGAGCAAGACTGTCTCAAAAAAAAAAAAAAAAAAAAGAGCTATTACTTGTGTTTTATAATAGCAAGAACAGAAGACAGTTAGACTGTATTTTCTTTTTTTTTTTTTTTTTTGAGACGGAGTTTCACTCTTGTTACCCAGACTGGAGTGCAATGGCGTGACCTCGGCTCACTGCAACCTCTGCCTCCTGGGTTCAAGCAATTCTCCTGCCTCAGCCTCCCGAGTAGCTGGGACTACAGGCGCGTGCCACCATGCCCAGCTAATTTTTGTATTTTTAGTAGAGACAGGGTTTCACCATGTTGACTAGGATGGTCTCGATCTCTTGACCTCGTGATCCACCCGCCTCGGCCTCCCAAAGTGCTGGGATTATAGGCGTGAGCCACCACACCCGGCCGACCGTATTTTCTTCTTTACTGAAGTACTCTTCTACTTCATACCTTGTCAGTTGTATGTATTTCTGAATGGCTTTTTTAAACAAGTAAACTATGATTAAGATGAAGAGACAGAATTACTTAGAATATAAAAGTAAGATGTATTTCATTTTTAGTGAATTTTGGGCCTCATGGTTTACTGCTGGAGAATTTTAGAACACTTTGCCTTTACTTCTTCACCCATACATAAAATTCTAAATAAGGTAATTCACTAAATTTTTCACTACTTACCAAAATCTACCCTTGTTAATATGCACTGCATTGGGTGGTCAGTTGTATGCCTTGTTGTTGTTGCACCACTTTCATAACAAGATGCACAAAGATCGTAATCGTAGCAAATTAAACACTTATATCTGCGACCTCGAAAATTTCCTTTTAAACATGCATCACAGCTGACACCTAAAAAAAAGAAATACCTTTGGTTAGCAGTTGTAAAAAGCCACTCTTGATTTCATTTTTATAAATGTTTTAGGTGCTCATTTAACCTCATATATCCTTTCCAAAATGACTAGAAATGACAGAGTAAAATGAAATGGGAATTTTCAGCCATGTGGTAAATTCATTACTCTGATATATACTCCAAATGAAAATAATTTAAAATGACTGATATAGGCCGGGTGTGGTGGCTCATGCCTGTAATTCCAGCACTTTGGGAGGCCACGGCAGGTGGATCACTTGAGGTCAAGAGTTTGAGACTAGCCTGGCCAACATGGTGGAACCCCGTCTCTACTAAAACTGCGTAAGTCAGCCAGGCGTGGTGGCAGGCGCCTGTAATCCCAACTACTCAGGAGGCTGAGAATTGCTTGAACTCAGGAGGTGGAGGTTGAAGTGAGCCGAGATCATGTCACTACACTCCAGCCTGGGCGACAGAGACTCTGTCTCACAATAAAAAATAAATAAATAGGGCCGGGTGCGGTGGCTCACACCTGTAATCTCAGCACTTTGGGAGGCTGAAGCAGGTGGATCACCTAGGTCAGGAGTTCAAGACCAGCCTGGCTAACATGGTGAAACCCTGTCATTCATTCATTCATTCATAAATAAATAAATAAATAAAATAAAGTAAAATGACTGATACAATGTAACGTCCCCCCCCTCCCAAAAAAAATGCCTTGATAAGTCAGCAAGAAGGTAAAAACCAAGAGAAAGAGGAATTGGTAACTGGAAGCACTAAAGAGGGCTTTTCACCATGAGGATATTTGCTAAAGCAGGTAAAAATCTGAGCTTAAGTTCCACAACATGGCAGGACAAAGGCCTACTGAAGGTGGGGTAATTAACAGAAGATTCCTCATAAAACCAAGACTCTAATATATTCTCAATGCCTGGGTGGGATTGAAACCCTCCCTAGGGGATTACAAAAATTACCCTTGTGAAGGCCCCTTGTCTTGCGGGTACAAAATAACAAAAAGCCATAACCACAAACCAGTCCTCATGGGTTTATAGCCCAAATTCTACCAATGGTTCCAACGAACTTGGGTCAAGAATTTTAAGTAGACTTAAATTAGAATTGCCACCAAACATCTGGCTGGCATAAATAAACATCCAAGGAATAAGTTCATAATTTATATCATAAAATGCATACAAAAAAACAAAGCACCATCAGAAAGAACTAGCAGGAGTAGCAGAATCAGACAGTCATTTAGTTCATATGAGAATTTGGTATCAAATAATTCTTGACCTGTTAAAAGAAATAGCTGAGTATGGTGGTTAACAACTGTAATCCCAAGCACTCTGGGAAGGTGAGACAGGGGGATGGCTTAAGGCCCGGAGTTCAAGACCAGCCTAGGCAACAGAGAGAGACCCTGTCCACAAAAAAATTTAAAAATTAGCTGGGCCACTTGTGGCCTGTGCCTGTAGCCCTAACTGCTTGGGAGGTTGAGGTGGGAGGAATGCTTGAGGCCAGGAGCTCAAGGCTGCAGTAGGCCGCAATCACACTACTGCACTCCAGCTTGGGTAACAAAACCCTGTTTGAAAAAGAAAAAAATAAGGCCGGGTGCGGTGGCTCATGCCTATAATCCCAGCACTTTGGGAGGCCAAGGCGGGTGGCTCACGAGATCGAGACCATCCTGGTCAACAAGGTGAAACCCTGTCTCTACTAAAAAAATAGAAAAAATTAGCTGGGCATGGTGGTGCGCACCTGTAGTCCCAGCTACTCGGGAGGCTGAGGCAGGAGAATTGCTTGAATCCAGGAGGCGGAGGTTGCAGTGAGCCGAGGTTGTGCCATTGCACTCCAGGCTGGGTAACAACAGCGAAACTCCGTCTCAAAAAGAAAAAAATAATAATAAAAAAACAAAGAAGCTTGAACAGGGCTGAGTACCATAATTTACACTATAATCCCAACACTTTGGGAGACTGAGACAAGCGGGCTCCTCGAGGCCAGAAGTTTGAGACCAGCTGAGGCAACATAGAGAGATCTCATCATCTCTATTTGCTTAAAAAAAAAAAAAAAAAAAAAAGTTAAAATTTGCTGGGTGCAGTGGCTCATGACTGTAATCCCAGCACTTTGGGAGGCCGAGGTGGGCGGATCACCTGAGGTCAGGAGTTCAAGACCACCCTGGCAACATGGTGAAATTCCATCTTACTAAAAATACAAAAATTAGCTGGGCGTGGTGGCAGGTGCTTGTAATCCCAGCTACTTGGGAACCTGAGGCAGAAGAATCACCTGAACTCAGGAGGTGGAGGTTGCAGTGAGCTGGGATTGTGCACTCCAGCCTGAGTGACAGAGAGAGACTGTCTCAAAAAAAAAAAAAAAAAGTTAAAATTTAAAATTCAGTGGATGAGTTTCATAGTGGGAGATTTTATTCACATGTGATAAGCTTGCTTATATTGAAAACTCAAATACAGCTAAGTTATTAGAATTAAGTAGTAAGCAAGGCTGTTAGAGACCACTTAAATAAAGTATTGTCTTTCTTCATTGCAAAACAGATAGAAAAACATATTATTAAAAATATGTCATTTATTACAAAAAAATTAGCTGGACACAGTGGTGAGTGACTGTAATCACAGCTACTCAGGAGGCTGAGGCAAGAGAATCACCTGAACCCGGGAGGCAGAAGTTGCAGTGAGCCAAGATCGCACCATTGCACTCCAGCCTGGGTGACAGAGCGGGACTCCATCTCAGGGAAAAAAAGTCATTTATGATTTCATCTAGATGTGTCAAAACCAAAGAGAAAGAAAGTAGAACAGTGGTTACCAGAAACTGGAAGAAAGGGAGAATGGGGAGTTAGGGTTTAGTAGATACAGAATTTTCAAGTTTGGGATAATGGAAGAATTCTGGAGATGGACAATGGTGATGGTTGCAAGAATGTGAATATACTTAATGCTATTGAATTATACATCTAAAAGGGGTTAAAACAAATTTTATGCTATGTAAGTTTTACCACAATAAAAAAATACGCCACTTGCAACAGCATTTTTAAAAAGTGCTTTTAAATAAATCTAACCAAAGATAGGCAGCCCTTTATGAAGCAAATTAGTAAAAATGTATTCAAAGACACTAAATAACTGACGTTCATAACAAAACGTCAATTGATTGGTGGATTCAATACAATTATAACAAAATTTAAACAATTTTTTTGTGGGACATGATAAGCTGACACAAATTTTGATGCAAGTTATAGAAATGGCCAAGGACAGTCAAGATGCTCCCAAGAAAAACAAGATAGAGGGACTTGTTTTACATATCAAGAGCTACATTAATAGATATTTAAATAACACAAATAACAAATAATAAAGCTATAATAACAAGATGGAATGGCACCAGCGTAGAGACAAAATGGCCTATGGAATAGTATGGAAAGCCCACAGCAATCACTAAAGAACACTGAGAAAGAAGGGAATGGACAATAAATGGTGCTGAATAGGTGATTATCTATATGTGGGGAAAACAGAATTAGATCTCTTCCCCACATCCCATATACACAGAAAATCAATTCCAGATAGTTTAAAGACAGATTCGAAAGAACAATAAAAAATGTCTCTAGAAGACAATACAGACTGTTTTTATGAGCTCAAAGTAGAAAACAATTTCTTAAATCTTTCTCTCAAACACGCGTACTCTCTCTCTTTCCAAATCATAAAGAGATAAATTCAACTTTATTAAGATTTTTTCTTCATCTTCTAACAGCTTACAATGATTGAAAATACAAGGTTCAGAAACTGGCAATATGTACAACATACATGGCAGACAAAAGTTTGTTATTCAGAATGCATTATAAACTCTTACATATCAGTAAGTAAGTAATGAACACTCAAGAGAAAAGTAAAGAAACCTGTCAAAGGGCAATCAAAGAACAACAAACATAAATGGCCAGTAAAATATGAAAAGATGCTCAATCTCATTAGTCATCAAAGAAGTTCATGATTAACATCTGTGAGAAACTACAAGTTTCATGATATCAAATGATAGAGAAGATAAAGGGCAGGAGAAGTGCTTATACCCTGCTGGTGGGCATATGTATCAGCACAACCACTTTGAAAAATTTGTTCATATTTTAGTCAAGTTAAACACATACACTTCCAATGATACTATAATTTCACTCTTAAATACATTCCCTGGGGAATCTTCTGTGTGCACCTAGAGAATGTGGAAGAATGTTGATGGCAGTTTTTGTAACTGAATTTTAAAAAGGCTATTAAGATTCAAAGGCTAAACAGTTCCAATATTCACAGAATGAACCAGAAAAAGAATGAATTACAGCAACAGGTAAGAATATCCGTCTCAGATGAGTGAAAGGAAGTCTCAAATAATACATATAGTATAAAGTTGAAAACCAGTATCTAGTTTAGGAAATCAAACATGTAGTAAAACTATAAAAGGAAAATGAGGGAAGGATAAAATTTTGGTCAGTGACTCCCTCTGGGGTGTAAGGGAATGAGGAGATCAGTGTGTAGAGCTTTTAGGGATCTTGAAAGATAACCTTTTTACATCTAGCCAAGAGGATCTTGGATCCATTCTTCTCTTTTGCATTTATTTTATGAAAATTCTCATATATCTAACCAATATTTTATTTTTAAAAGTCCCTTCCTTCCTTCCCTCCATCCCTCCCTCCTTCCTTCCAAACAAAAAACAAAAATAGAAAGCAAAGCTGGAATTGTTTACAATAACCTTTGGGCTGTCAATTTAAGGTAGAAAACTGGAAAACCAGCATAGTTTTGGCAGATTGTAGATTTCTTTTTGAGACAAGGTCTCAAAGTCACTCTGGCTGGAGTCTAGTTGCACAGTCTTGGGTCACTAAGGCCTTGATCTCCCAGGTTTAAGCAATCCTTCTACCTCAGCCTCCTGAGTAGCTGGGACTACCGGTGTGCACCGCTATGCCCGCATAATGTTTGTATTTTTTTTTTGTAGAGATGGGGTTTCACCATGTTGCCCAGGCTGGTCTCAAACTCCTGGACTCAAGCAACCTGCCTGCGTCAGCCTCCCAAAGTACTAGGATTACAGGCATGAGCCACTAAGCCCGGCCTAGCTTGTAGATTCTTAATGTTTGTAGAATGAGTATGTTTTCATTTTAAAAAAAAACAAACATGGGATTCCCTGTTATTACTTAGCCATTAACAATGAGCACTTAAGACAAATAACAATGTTCTCTGATCAATTTTTCTTCATCTATGAAGTTTGCTACAAGAATCAAATGAGAAAAAAAGACATGAAGGTCCTAAATTTTAATGTGGCAACACTGTTTCATTTAGATGTAGTAAGATTATTTTATCACTTTCTTAGAATAGAATTTAATCACGATAATATTCACAACTTTTTAAATTAGTTTTCAAAATAGCCTTCAAGATCCTGAGATCTCCAAAGCTGTACCGAGACTCCCTGATCAACTTACAATGAGAGCCAAACTATGGCATCATGGCATCAATTTTTCAGCAAATTCAACAAATACTGATTATCTAATATGTAATATGTTTTAGGTGCTGGGGATACAGCAATGAACAAAACAAAGCCCTGCCCCCAAGAAACTAACAGTTAGTGGGTGAAGACAAGCATAAAAACAAAAGTTGGCTAAGTGTGGTGGAGCATGCCTGTAGTCCCAGCTACTCAGGACGCTGAGGTGGGAGAATTGCTTCAGCCCAGAGGTCGAGGCTGCTGTGAGCTATGATCATGCAACTGCGCTGTAGCCTGGAGACAGAGCAAACACTGACTCCAAAAAAAAGAAAAAATGTAGAGGATGGTGAAGATAAGTGCTATGGAGAAAAATAAAGCAGTGAAGGTAGTAGTGTGGGCAAAGAAAGTATCAACAGCTTCCACGCCAGGTGCAGTGGCTCAGGCCTGTAATCAATCCCAACACTTTGGGAGACCAAAGGGGACAGATGGTTTGAATGCAGGCATTTGAGACCAGCCTGGAAAACATGGAGAAACCTTGTCTCTACAAAAAAATACAAAAATTAGCCAAGGTGTGGCTGATTGCTTGCAGTCCCTGCTAGCCAGGCTGAGGGGGAAAGGACTGCTTGAGTGTAGGAGGTTGAGGCTGCAGTGAGCCGAGATTTCGCCACTGCGCTCCAGCCTGGGTGCCAGAGTGAGACCCTATCTTAAATAAAAACAAAACAATACATAGTTTCCATGCATGACAATGCTTTAAGCATAACACTAAAAATAACTAAGGGGGTAGATACCTATTTAGGTTCACAAATAAAAGTTTAATATGATGGTATAATAGTATTGACAGACAACTGTAGTGTGAATTTAGGTGCCAGGAAGGTAAATCCAGCTCTAAACTTTTTGGTGTGTGGCTTGCCTTTTCTTTCTGAGGTGGGGATGCCTACTGGCAAGTATGGATGAACAAGCCTTAAGGCATCTGTGCATGGTGATACCGCCAAACAGTATATCTTTCAGTAAAAAGATGCTGATACTTGGCCCTTGCTCGGTCTACGCTTGTGATTTAATTCAAAGCTACCTAAATGGCTGACATAAGGGATGGGCGATGGTAGTCTCTGGCTTCACTTAAACCCAGCTAGAGTTCTGTAACTGTAACACTGAAAGGCCTTTTATGATTCAAGGTCAGTATTTCAAATACACACACACGCACACTCCTAAGTCAAACATTAGGTAAGTTTACAGCAGGGTTTCTTACACATAAGATTCACTTTATTAATAATAATCTATGTGGCAGGCACGCTTCAGAGGTTTTTCTGGTGATTAGTGTACTATTAATGAGTCGGGGCAGGGTGTAGTGGCTCACTCCTCTAATCCCAGCACTTTGGGAGGCCAAGGCAGGCAAATTATGAAGTCAGGAGATCGAGACCATCCTGGCTAACATGGTGAAACCCTGTCTCTACTAAAAATACAAAAAATTAGCTGGGTGTGGTAGCATGCTCCTGTAGTTCCAGCTACTCAGGAGGCTGAGGCAGGAGAATCGCTTGAACCCAGGAGGTGGAGGTTGCTATGAGCCGAGATCGAGCTACTGCACTCCTGGGTAACAGAGGGAGACTTTGTTACCAAAACAAAAAAAAAGAAGTAGTCAGGGGAAGTAAAAATGTTTTAGAACATACAGTTTTTCCATACAGCCTGCTATTATCCTTTCTCGTTGTTTTGTTTACGACAGCTCTGCCCTTTAATTCCTTCTGTTGTCATAAACTCGTTAAAGTTAATATTTAATTTTATAGAACATTCATTCCATACCACCTAAGTGTCTAAATAAAAGCACAGAAGTACTGTTTTTTTTCAGTTTTTCAATAGTAGCCCATTGTCCCCCTTAAGACTCTTACTCAATACAGAGGCCCTCCTAAGCATATCTCTCAGAATCTGTGTCATAAAATGACACAGACTAACAAAACCTGCTCTACTACTGTCAACTACAGGTAATCTAAAGTTCCTATGGGAGGAAATACGTTAGCTCTTTGCTGCAGTCCCTTGGTTAACAGTAGTGATTCTACCTGGTATCAGGAAGTCAGAGAAATATGAAACAGAACAGATACACGGCATATGTAAAATTATAAATTCCTTCATAAAAGGAATGAAGTTACTTCTGATGAGATATTAGTACATTGTATTTAAGATTAAAAATGAAAGTTCTGGCCAGGTGCAGTGGCTTATGCCTGTAATTCCAGCACTCTGGGAGGCCAAGGTAAACAGATCACCTGAGGTCAGGAGTTCAAGATAAGCCTGGTCAACACGGTCAAAACCTCATCTCTATTAAAAATACAAAAATCAGCCAGGTGTGGTGTCAGGCCCCTGTAATTCCAGCTATTCAGGAGGCTGAGGCAGGACAATTGCTTGAACCCGGGAGGCAGAGGTTGCAATGAGCCGAGATAGCACCACTGCACTCCAGCCTGGATGACAGGGCGAGACTCCATCTCAAAAAAAAAAAAAAAAAAAAAAAAAATCAAAGTTCTGAGAAGTATTATAACAGAAACGACAATTCAAATATTGTCGTTTGAATTGTCAATTCAACTAGAGGCAAAGCTGAATAGCCACTAGTTGTCTAGATAGCACTGAGATCCATTACATTAAAAAATATTTAGGATTCATTTACCTTATACTACATATATTCTACAAAAACTGAGTTAACCAAATAATAACATGTGCAACCCATCACTGAATAATCTAGCTTAGTCATACTGTGTCATAAAGAAGTTGAGAAATCACTAGTTTGTAAAATGGTAACCTGAACAAGTTATATCATAAGGTTACAGTGTTATATTTGTAATCCCCCATCTAATCAAGTTTACCCAACAAGAGAAATGAAAATGCTAGGAAATATAGTTTAACCCAGTTTTTGACATGTCACAGGTAAAACCTATATGAAAAAAAAAAGGTGTATATCTGACAATCACCTATCTGAAAAAGTTATATATTCCTATTCTCAGCATGTATCTTGTATTTAGCAGTCTGTAAAACAAATGAAAGCTATGAACTAAAATAGGAGAAAAGTATGCCCTCTAGTGGGAACACATTTTTAAAAGCCACTGAAATAATATGCATCTTTTCTTTCTTATTAAAAAAAAATAATAGAGATTTTAAATATTTGTTTACAGCTTTTTAAAGGAGAAAATCTCAGGTTGGTATACCTTTTACTTTGTAATAGAATTAATTTTTAGCTAGGGAATAGAGAGTTGATGGGAAAGAAAAGGTCAACAAAGGGCAAGTTACCCTCAAGAAAAATGGGAAAAAAATACAAAAGGAAGTCAACCCCATCTGGAATTTGAAGGCCTGGGATTTTTTAGCACTTGCTATTGACAACTAATTTTGACTTCTAGCTACCACGTGATTTGGGGGGCTTGGGGGAGGGAGACCCTCTTTTTGTTTTTTTTTTTTTTTAGATGGAGGCTTGCTCTGTTGCCCGGCTGGAGTGCAGTGGTGCGATCTAGGCTCACTGCTACCTCCTCCGCCTCCTGGGTTCAAGTGATTCTCCTGTCTCAGCCTCCCAAGCAGCTGGAACTACAGGCACATGCCATCACTCCCAGCTAAGTTTTGTATTTTTAGTAGAGACAGCGTTTCATCATGTTGGCCAGATGGTCTCGATCTCTTGACCCCATAATGTATCTGCCTCATGCCCTCTTTTCTACTTCTGTGAAATGTCTGTATATTTTCTCTTCAAGGCCCATGCATCTCTCCAAGTGTGACTTTAAAAAAAGGGTGTGTATCATATAGGTAAACAATTTTGATACTGAGAACTGCGCAGAGAACAATACTATTAAATGATAAAGACAATCTCCAAGAAGAGACTGTATTTAAGCAGCTGAAAAACTGTACAACCCTTTGAAGAGGATCTCAGATGAACACAAAAGCAAGTAAAAAAGATGAACTAGGCTGGACGCAGTGGCTCACGCCTGTAATCTTAGCACTTTGGGAGGCTGAGGCGCGATGATCACCTAAGGTCAGGAGTTCAAGACTTCAAGACCAGCCTGGCCAACATTGTGAAACCCCATCTGAACTAAAGACACAAAAATTAGCTGGGTGTGGTGGTGTAATCCCAGTTACTCAAGAGGCTGGGGCAGAATCACTTGAACCCGGGAGGTAGAGGTTGCAGGGAGCCAAAAATCGAGCCATTGTGCTCCAGCCTGGATGATACAGCGAGACTTCGTCTCCAAAAAAAAAAAAAAAAAAGGATGAACTATAGTATAAGTAACTCAGTGAAAAGCGGAAGTAGCCGGAATTACTTTACTTAAAGAAACTGGTCAAAGGATACTTACAGAAGTAAAACTGCTAGAGGAAGGAAATCTAACACAAGGTTTATAATGCTTCATAAACTGGGAGCCTAGATCAGAAGTGGAGAGCTTTTTCACCTTCTACTAAAGAATCACAAAGGAAATATAAACCATCCCTTGCCAAAATAAAACGAAACTTAAGGGTCTGTCTGCTTTTTTTTTTTTTAAAGAGCTCTCCTTATTTTAGAAATAGAAAGAGAATAAAAAGATCTATTAAATATACATATAACTCTATATGTGCATTTTTAAAAACCTATGCCATGTGTTTAAGGGAGAGACTTGAGAGAGAAATAGGGTATCGAGACCCATACAAACATACTCTTCAAGAGAAAACCTACAGCTAAAGAGATTCCACAGCAGAGAAAGAGAAATGAAAAAGTGGGAGAGCAAGATCCAGAAGCAAGAGAACTGGGAAGCTTAGTAAGTAGGTTTTCCAATATGTGTACCCTTCACACAGTAGTCTTACTTGAAACTGATACATTAATTCAGCATTTAAAACATTTAAAATTATACTTTCTATACTGGAAATCAGATTTTCTACTATTTTTTTCAGATAGAATTCTGCAATTTCTGTAATATGTAACAATAAAAAGGATCCACCCATCCTTTTGTTATTTATTATCTATTATATGCCAGATACAGCAGTGAAAAAAAATATTTGCTAAGGATACAGCAGTGAATAAAAATTCTTGCCATTTCTCCAGTGGTTTAATAGCAAGTTCCTTCATTTTTAATTATGCAACTAATGACTTACATATATTACTTTGTCAATCTTCATAAAGTGGTGAGGTAGGTGGAAAGTGTGATAAAACTTCTTTTGTGGCTATAGATGATTTAAAGCTGGTTCAAATCTGCCCAACAAAGTGAATGGAAAAATGGCTGAAAAACTGAATTTAAAGAGTTCTTTATGAACTTTATGAAAGAGGGAAGTTTAATTCATCTCTAAAAGTTTTCAGTATAATAGAACTTGGTCCACTTTAAAATAACTGTTATTGGTTTGCTTGATTTTAAAGAACTGATCTACACTCTTATTTGTTTGTAGAAATGCATCCCTGTTCTGAAAACAGAAACTTATCTTAGCAACAGTGGACTTGCTCAGAGTGAGCTTAGGAACAGCCTTTCAGAGCCTCTTATCTGGAAATAGAGAAGCTTCTATATTACTCAATCTACTATTATACTCAGCCATGATTAGAGCTATTTTCTGACTCATAAAATGAAGGAAGAGGAGGTGGATAAAGAGTGCCTGGGACAATGTGGGGATTCAATAACATCTGTTGAATGAATGAAGTAAATGAAAAGAGAAGGGGACGTTTTCCTAGAGTAATTAGATAAGAGCATAAAAAGAGAAAGGCAGAGGGGATAAATGTGTGTCTGTAACAGATTTTTTTCTTTTTTGAGACGAAGTCTTGCACTGTTGCCCAGGCTGGAATGCAGTGGCCTGATCTCCGCTCACTACAACCTCCGCCTTCCGGGTTCAAGCAATTTTCCTGCTTCACTCTCCCAAGTAGCTGGGATTACAGGTGCCCCTATCATGCCCAGCTAATTTTTTAGTATTTTTTTAGTAGAGGTGGGGTTTCACTATGTTGGCCAGGCTGGTCTCAAACTCCTGACCTCATGATCCGCCCACCTTGGCCTCCCAAAGTGCTGGGGTTACAGGCACGCGCCACCACACCCAGCCTAGTCTTTTTTTTTGAGACAGAGTCTCTGTCACCCAGGCTGGAGTGCAGTGGTGTGATCCTGGCTCACTGCAACCTCCACCTCCTAGTCTTCTTGATGTAAGAATTACTGAATAATGAAAGTGGGGGTGGGGGGACGAAGGGCCTGAACAACAAGTACTTGTTTTCTATAGCAGAAACAAAAAAATTAAGTAGGTAAAAATGCTGCACCTAATACCTCTAGGAGTAAGCCACCAGGTGGCAACAGCAGCCCAGGAAAACTAGATTGCAAGTTTTAACGTGTGGTAAGGTGGTTAATGGGAAACAGGTTTTTAAGAAATGAATTCCCTATCAGCCATGGTCTTGTGATAAAAATTTTATATGTAAAATCCAAAAATAAGGCCAGGTGAGGTGGCTCACGTCTGTCATCTCAACACTTTGGGAGGCTGAGGCGGGAGGACTGCTTGAGCCCAGGAATTCAAGACCAGCCTGGGCAACATAGTGAGACCTCATGTCTATTTAGGAAAAAAATCACACACACACACACACACACACACACACACACACACCCCATTTCCATATACACGTGCACTTCAGTTTAGTTGCTTTTAACAATGCACACTACTAGGTAGAAACTGCTCTGTTTCAAAAATTCTGCAGGCAGGTCTGTGGGAGCAAGGCAGACAGAGCTTGGTTTAGATTCCAACTTTCCAAAAAAAAGACAAGCCCTTTTAAAGGAAGGTAACGATTTTTCATCTGCTAAAGATTTGGTCACTTAAATGCTGATTCTTTTACAGATGAATAAACGGAGGCACACAGGCACTAAGTAACTTGCTCCAAAGGCACAGAGCCATTCAGTGGCAAACCAGTGATTAAGATAAAGGGTTGCCTACTGAAGCATATCTTTTGATAACAATCCTTTTTTCCCCAGAAGTAAAAAAGGATTGCCTTCAGAACTTATTTATTATGATATGGAGATAAATATTTAATGCCTTGTTTTATTGTTTTTCCCTCAACTTTTTATTTTCTAAGAAGATTCTACCAATTACATAACTTCTCTGTAATGAAATTCTGAGGTTAAGGAATCATTCTTGGGGCAGGTGCTTACAGGTAATTATTTTCAGCGGTTGATCACCAAACAAAGCTCTACCTAAAGTCACTATGTTAAGTTCTTACTCTAAAGCAGTGTTTTCTCAACTTTTTGGAAATTACAGGCAAAACTTACAGGCAATGCAAAGACTGTGTACCATTGGGCACTGGTAACAGGGTCTCAGAGCCGTTTAGAAAGGCTTCCCGGCCAGGCGCGGTGGCTCAAGCCTATAATCCCAGCACTTTGGGAGGCCCAGGCAGGTGGATCACGAGGTCAAGAGACCGAGACCATCCTGGTCAATATGGTGAAACCCCGTCTCTACTAAAAAAATACAAAAATTAGCTGGGCATGGTGGTGCGCGCCTGTAGTCCCAGCTACTCAGGAGGCTGAGGCAGAAGAATTGCTTGAACCCAGAAGGCGGAGGTTGCGGTGAGCCGAGATCGTGCCATTGCACTCCAGTCTGGGTAACAACAGCGAAACTCCATCTCAAAAAAAAAAAAAAAGAAAGAAAGAAAGGCTTCCCATCACATACTTGGCTAATAATGTACGCACAGCAACAGGTGGCCTCTGGAAAAACACACTACATGTAAGAGAATAATGTCATTTCAAATCATGAAAGGGGGAAACAGTTAATGCCCCTCCCCACTGGCTTGGGACTTCTTGGTCTACTTTTTAAATACTCTCTTTTTGTTTTTGAGACTAAGTCTCGCTCTATTGCCCAGGCTGGAGTGTAGTGGCATGATCTTGGCTCACTGCAACCTCCGCCTCCTGGGGACAAGTGATTCTCCTACCTCAGCCTCCCCAAAGTAGCTGGGATTATAGGTGTGTGCCACCATGCCCAGCTATTTGTATTTTTAGTAGAGATGGGGTTTCACCATGTTGGCCAGGGTGGTCTCGAACTCCTGACCTTGTGATCCACTGTGTCTGGGCTAAACACTCTTACAATGACTTTCTGCAATTGTTTGCGAAAAAGGCAAAGTGGAAATCCTTAATGTATCACAAGATATATAAGGAGGGAGCTGAAAAAATACTGCTTGCTAAATGTGTTTTTTTAAATATCTAAACTAGAAATGTCTGCACATGTATTTGTGATAGATTCCCAGTCAAGTAAGGCACATGACAGCTCTTTGTATTGAGGTCGGAAAAGATCTGGCCTGGATCTATATTTTAAGACCATTTCTCATTGACTTAACATTACTATTTCTAGCAACCAAAATTTTTGAGCACTTGCAGTACCCACTTAGTGCTTAGAGCCTAAATGGGGAATAAGGATAAGTAAATACGCATTTAAAACAGTATGAAGACTAAGAGAGGGAAATTTACAGAAACACAGCCAAACACATACAAATGATAAAAGATGACTTGTGTCTAGCTAGGGAAGTACAACAGGCTCACCCTGACGCAACTCTTCATACAAAGCAGTCCCTGAAGTCCACTCTAAAACACTGAAATTTAACTTCATGTCCCTTTGTTCTAATATTCTCTACATATAGAGCAGTTATTCTAAATCCAGTCTCAAAAACTTACCACACACAAGAATTAAGTCACTTTCCCCTGTTTTGTAGTCTAACCAATTTAAAATGTTAGTAAGTCCTCTGAAATCCTACCTTCAACTGTTAAATTACATTTCTTTATGTCTGCTCCAGTTTCATCACAGATTTTAAAATAAAGGGACCTACAACAAACATAAAACTCTGGACAGGACTAGGAATAATTAATACAAAATAGAGAAGACTCTAGCACTGAGAGAAAAGAGGTATGGTTTATGTCTGCTTTAGGAGGCATGCAAGTCTGATTTTAGACATGTTTCATTTGAGGTGATCATGAGACATGCAGGCTGAAAGGTATAGTAAACAGTTGGTTAGGATGAGCTGATCTTTGGGAGACTTTCTCTGAGAGAGGATGTCTTTGTATCCAAGAGTGACATATGATAATATGGAAAAGAAAGAAGGAAGGGTCTAAGCATAAAGACAAAATGAGGAAAATGGATAGTGCTTATACAGTTTTAAGCGAGTCTCAAATAAACCAAGGTATACAAAACAAAATTTACAAGTTTTTTAACACTGACTTTAATATAAATATTCATTTCTTTCCTCCACTTACAATGTCTAGCCATGATTTTGAGCAGTATGACACGAGCAGGGCACCATCTAGAAAATGCATCCATGTTAACAATGCATCAAGAATGACTGAAATGTAACACAAAAAACAGTTCACCCATGTAAAAACAGTATAGCAATAACACCAACCCAGAAAATTCAAGAACATACTTTAAGAGCATGTAAATGGATATAAACTTTAGCAGGATTTGAATCTTGCCTGACTATAAAGATACTGCTTACCTGATCTTTGCTTTCCTCAACAATGAAAAAGGAAAAAAAAGACAAAGGATAATCTCTCTACATTACAGGATCATCACAGGCCCATAAACATTAATTCTTTTGCACTTCCTCTACATTTCAAGAACATCTGATGTAAAGTTGGGTGGTGGTTAGTTATTACTACCATTTCTCAGCTCCAAGGCCACCCTTCTACACTCTCCTCTGCTGGGTCTAGGAAACAGTTCTCAACCAGGGGCCATTTTGCCCTCAGGGGTCACTCAGCAATGTATGGAGACACTCTTAGTTCTATTAGCAGGACAGGGAGGGCTGCGGGCATCAATTTTGCGGAGGCTAGAAATGTTACTAAACATCCTACAAAGCACAGGACAGCCCCCTGGCCTAAAATGTCTACAATGCCAAGGTTGAGAAACCATGGTCTAGAATCTGCCAACTCAATTATTCAGACTCCCCTGGCAGCTTGCTTCTGGTTTACCAATGGGAGGCCTCAGAGGGAGAGAAAAAAATGGTAAGAGGTCAGCATCCTTGTAGCAGCAGGGCTCCTTCTATCCAGAGCTCCATCCTTCACTAAGAGAAACCAGGGATCCTCACAGAAATGAAGGACTCCATGGGCTGGACAGAGCAAATACATAAGCCTGTAATATATCCAGTTCTAAAATGAATCATCCAGAAATGACTGAGTTAGAATGATGGCGACATATCAAAAGTACATAGAAAAACCTTAAAGTGGTTTCACAAGCCAAATGTGGGACAATTTGAGCATTAAGATTAATAATAAAATAATAGACTGGCCAGGCGTGGTGGCTCATGTCTGTAATCCCAGCACTTTGGGAGGCTGAGGCGGGTGGGTCATGAGGTCAAGAGACTAAGACCATCCTGGCCAACATGGTGAAACACCGTCTCTACTAAAAATACAAAAATTAGCTGGGTATGGTGGCACATGCCTGTAGTCCCAGCTGCTCAGGAGGCTGAGGCAGAAGAATCGCTTGAACCCAGGAGGCAAAGGTTGCAGTGAGTGAAGATGCCACTGCACTCCAGCCTGGTGACAGAACGAGACTCTGTGTCAAAAAAAAAAACGTAATAGATTATAACTCACTGAATAACACAAGAATCCATGACTCTATACTGATATAAAGGAATAAATAAATCAGAAGAAGGAAACAGAAAAAATTCTCCTCGTGGTAGACAGACTAGAAATTACACTCTAACTCCTTAATTTACTGGTACTAGAAATATGCTGTCCAATACAGTAGTCACTAGGCACATGTCACTATTTAAATGTAATCTATTAAAATTAAACTAAAAATGTAGTTCCTCAATTGCACTGGCCATATTTCAAGTGCCCATGTGGCTAGTGGCTGGCTACAGCATTGCCCAGTGCTGCACTGGACAATGGCATTTGATAGACTGAGTCATAATTTTGTGAAAATAAGGTCTAGAATAGTCTTTTTCATTGAAGACAGAGTCTCACTCTGTCACCCCTGCTGGAGTACAGTGAGGCGATCTAGGCTCACTGCAGCCTCCACCTCCCCGGTTCAAGCAATTCTCATGTCCCAATCACCCAAGTGGCTGAGGCTACAGGTGTGCACCACCACACCCGGCTATTTTTTGTATTTTTACTAGAGACAGGGTTTCACTATGTTGCCCAGGCTGGTCTTGAACTCCTGGCCTAAAGTGAGCCTGCCCGCCTAGGCCTCCCAAAGTACTGAGATTACAGAGGTGAGCCACCACACCCAGCCTAGAATAGTCTTAAGGTAAGATCTAATTTTGTTGCTTTCTGAAACTCTTAAAATTTTGTAATGGAATTGAAGTGAAAGACAATTTCACAAAAATAAAGAGAATAAAAGAAATAGGTATAAAATTTTGAATGCTGAAAAGTAGAATTAGGTATCTGAATTAGGAGACTGGAAAGAGCTGCATCCTAGTATGGGCAAAGATGAAAGCTAAGAAACAATCCAATTTACAAAGCAAATTCAACGAAATGTCTGGGACCGGCAGCATCAGGTATTGCTGAAACTATAGGGTGAAGAACTGCTGAAGGACAGAAGATGGATAAAAGGTCTTTGAGAAGCAGTTAAAATTCTAAGCTGCCTCTTCAACATTACACTGCACTTCAAGTGGAAAGTACAAGTTTGTATATTAAAGAGGGTCTCTGACTCCTAGGAACTCAAGGCATCACTGACAACAGAGTAAAGCACATATTTTATTGAAAACAGAGGGATTAAATAAGTAAATCATTTCCAGAAAAAGAAAGAAGAGGAGAGGAGGAGAGATAAAGGGACAGAAAATAGAACATAAAAGGGAAGAAAACTGGAACCCTACTCTAGAAGCTTCAATATCCTCAAAGTGAGAAAAATGTAAGGGAGGAAATAATCAATAGAGTAATTCAAGAAAACTTCCCAGAACAGAGAATAGGAGTTGCCAGGTTCAAAGGGTCCAGAGAGTACTCAATACAATGAATAAAAAGAGATCTCTACTAATCACATTTCAGAAGAACAGGCCCTCAAAGGGAGATTCTACTAGCTTCCAGGAGATGGGGAGTGGAGAGGGGAAAGAATGGGTTACACACAAAGACCAAGAATCTGATACTTCTGATAGGAACACTGGACTCGAGAAAGTAACGCACAAATGTCATCTGAAGGTGAGAATTTCCAATTTAAGATTTTATACCTAGGAAAGTTATCATTCAAGTGTGAGGGCAGTAGAACAACATTTTCAGATTATGTTAAGTTCTAGAAAAAAACCACTTCCCATGTATTATAAACATCCTTTTTCTCCAGAAACTACAAAAGCACCCACCACCAGAAGAGTAGGAGCTGGATTAAAAACGGGGAGATGGAATTTAGGAATCAAGATCCAACGTGAGATGCAATGAAAATCACCAGGAAGACAGTGAAGGAAAAACCACCAGGATGAAAAGCCATGAAGCAGATGAGGGCCATTACACCACATTGGGCAGTGACACTCAAAGAGTCCCACTTAGGGGAAGGGTGGTCATCACCCAGATCCTGAGGCCACAGCATTGTTTGTTTTATGCTGTTTACTGAAGCATAACATGCAGAGAAGAATATAAATCAGAAACAGCACAGCTTGGGTTTTATGACATGAACACATCCTGTGTAATGAACACCAAGATCAAATAATGGAGTATTACCATTCTCTTCCATTAACTACCCCAGTTACCATCCTCAACACCTTAGATAAACTGCACCTGCTTTGTCTACTTACATGTATAAATATACTGTATTAGTTTGTTTTCACACTGCTATAAAAAACTACCTGACACTGGGTAATTTATAAAGAAAAGAGGTTTAATTGACACAGTTCTGCAGGCTTAACAGGAAGCATGACTGGGAGGCCTCAAGAAACTTATAATCATGATAGAAGGTGAAGGGGAAGCAAGCACCTTCTTCACAATGGCGGAGCAGGAAAAGAGTGAAGGGGGAAGTGCCACACACTTTCACACAACCAGATCTCTCACTATCACCAGAAATGCAAGGGGAAGTCCATCCCCATGATTCAATCACCACCCACCAGGCTCCTCCCTCAACACATGGAGATTACAACTCAAGATGAAATGTGGTGGGAACATAAAGTCAAACCATATCATTCTGCCCATTTCCCATTCCAAATCTCATGTCCTCCTCACATTTCAAAACAGAAGCATGCCTTCCCAACAGTTCCCCAAAGTCTAAATTCATTCCAGCATTAACTCAAAAGTCCAAATCCAAAGTCTGATCTGACACAAGGCAAGTTCCTTCTGGCTATCAGTTTGTAAAATCAAAAAACAAGTTAGTTACTTCCAAGATACGATGGGGGTACAGGCATTGGGTAAACGCTCCCATTCCAAAAGGAAGAAATTGGCCAAAACAAAGCCCTGCGCAAGTCTGAAACTCAGCAGGGCAGTCATCAAAGCTCCAAAATAATCTCCTTTGACTCCATGTCTCACATCCAGGGCACACTGATGCAAGGGGTGCACTCCCAAGGCTTTTTCTGCCCCTGCAGCTGCTTTCATGGAATGGCATTGAGTGCCTACAGTTGAGCATCTGCAGCTTTTCCAGGTACATGGTGCAAGCTGTCAGTGAATCTATCCATTCTGGGGTATGGAAGATGAGGGCCCCTCTTCTCACAACTCCACTAGGCAGTGCCCTACTGGGGACTCTGTGTGGGGGCTCCAACCCCACAATTCCCCACCACACTGACCTAGAAGAGATTTTCTATGAAGGCTCCACCCTCACAGAATTCTGCCTAGACATCCGGGCATTTCCCTACAATCTCTGAAATCTAGGCGGAGGTTCTTAACTTTTGCCTTCTGTACCCATATGCCCAACACCACAGGGAATCTGCCAAGGCTTGGGGCTTGCACCCTCTGAAACAATGGCCCAAGATGTATCTTAGCCCCTTTTAGCCATGGCTGGAGCTGAAGCAGCTGGGATGCAGGGTGCCAACTCCTGAGGCTGCACATAATAGCAGAGTCCTGGGCCTGGCCCGTAAGTAATATTCGGCTCCTCTTACGCAAATTTTTGCAGCTGGCTTAAATTTCTCTACAGAAAATGGATTTTTCTTTTCTATTACAGGTTCAGGCTGAAAAATTTTCAAACTTTCATGCTCTCCCTCCCTTTTAAAAATAAATTACATTTCAGAGCATCTCTTAGTTACTACATATGGCTGCATGCTGTTAGGAGTAGCCATGTGGTTTTTTTTTTCTTTTTTTAAAATTACCTGCAATTACTTTTGCACAAGCTGTGTCTTGAATGCTTTGCTGCTTAGAAATTTCCTCTGCCAGATATCTTAAATCATCTTTCTCAAGTTCTAAGTCCCACTGACCCCTAGAGCAGGGGCACAATCTGCCAGTCCCTTTGCTAAAGCACAGCAAGAGTGACCTCTGCTTCAGTTCCCAATAAGTTCTTCATCTCTATGTGAGACCAGCCTGTCCATATATCACTATCAGCATTTTGATTAAAACTATTCAACAAGTCTCCAGGAAGTTCCAAATTTTCCCTCATCTTCCTGTCTTCTTCTGAGCCCTTGAAACTGTTCCAACCTCTGCCTGTTACCCAGTTCCAAAGTCGCATCCACATTTTCAGAACATAAAAGAGAAGAAAAATGGAACCCTACTCTAGAAGCTTCAATATCCTCAAAGTGAGAAAATGGAAGGGAGGAAATAATCAACAGAGTAATTCAAGAAAATCTTGCTAGAACAAAGAATAGAAGTTGCCAGGCTAAAAGGGCCGCTGTACAGCAATGCCCCACTGAAAGGGTATCTGTACAGCAATGCCCCTCTTTCTTGGCACCAATTTTCTGTATTAGTCCATTTTCACACAAATACAAAGGACAGAATCATGCCTTCCCAACGTACAAAAATACCTTCCCCAAAATATAAAAAATTACCCTGAAACTGAGTAATTTATGAAGAGAGGTGTGTGTGTGTGTGTGTGAGAGAGAGAGAGAGAGAGAGAGAGAGAGAGAGAGAGAGAGAGAGAGAGAGCGCGCGCACACGAGCCACAGGTGAGCACAAAGGGGGAAGTGCCACACACTTCCAAACACCCAGATCTCATGAGAACTTACTGTCTCTAGAATAGCAAGGGGGAAGTCTGCAAAGGGGAGTGCATCACTTGAGGTCAGGAATTTGAAACCAGCTTGGCAAATATGTTGAAACCCTGTCTCTAGTAAAAATACAAAACAATCAGCTGGGTGTGGTGGTGGGAGCCTGTAATCCCAAGTACTTGGGAGGCTGAGGCAAAAGAACTGCTTGAACCCAGGAGGTGGAGGCTGCCATGAGCTGAGATGGTGACACTGCACTCCAACCTGGGCAACAGAGCAAAACTCTGTCTCAAAAAAAAAAAAAAAAAAAAAGTACCTATCAAAGCTGGGCATGGTGACTCACACTTAAAACCCTAGCACTTTGGAAAGCCAAGGCAGGAAGACTGCTCGAGCCCAGGAATTTAAGACCAACCAGGGCAATATAGTAAGAACTCCTATCTACAAAAAATTGCTAGCGAAGTGAGAGACTGAGCGGGGAGGACTGCCTGAGTTCGGGAGGCAGAGGTTGCAGTGAGCTGAGATTGAGCCACTGCACTTCAGCTAGGTGACAAAAGAACGTATGAATACTTGCAGTGCTTTCAGGCTTTCCAGTGAGCGACTGAAACAGGCACAGAGCAGTATAAAAGATGAGTGGCTTGATAACCATGTTCGCAGCTCAGGTCTAACAAAGCAATGCTCTGCCTTCTTGTTTCAGCTTTCATTTTGTAAACAAGTGTCCTTTTCATGGTCTATTTAGTGCCATGTTTTCACCTTTTTGTGCTGTTTTTTTGGTGATTTCACTATTTTAAATGGCTCCCAAGTGTAGTGCTGAAATGCTGTCTAGTGTTCCTCAGCACCACAAGGCTGAGATGAGTCTTACAGAGAAAACAGATGTATCAGGCATTGAGTTATAGTGTTGCTGGCCTTGAGTTCAATGTTAATGAATCAACAATATATATTATTTTTTTAGCAGAAATACACATAAAACAAGGTTATGTATTGATCCACTGATAAAAATGTTATAACCAGAGGCTCAGAGGAACCCCACCCTGTATTTCCTCTAGGAACAGAGGTTCAGTAATTGCTAACTTGGTGTTCATGTAAACTTTATAGAATACAACTAGCGGCCGGGTGTGGTGTTTCACGTCTGTAATCCCAGCACTTAGGGAGACTGAAGAGAGCAGATCACTTGAGGTCAGGAGTTCAAAACCAGCCTGGCCAACATAGTGAAACCCCGATTCTAATAAAAATATTTTAAAAATTAGCTGGGTGTGGTGCTGGTGCCTGTAATTCTAGCTACTTGGGAGGCTGAGGCAGGAGAATCACTTGAACCCAGGAAGTGGAGGTTGCAGTGAGATTGCACCATTGCACTCCAGCCTGGGCGACAAGAGCGAGACTCTGTCTCAAAAATAAATAAATAAATAAATAAATAAAAGAACACAACTACCACATAAAACAAGAATTAATTACACATACATACACAAATTCATATAATATTGTACATTTTCTTTGTAACCTGAGTACACAATGATACCTGGGGAGTTCGGCCCAGTCCCCACATCTTATCTGGACTTGGCTGGTCTTGCCCAAGTGATGATGAAACTCCTGCTCTCCCCTCAAGGAAAGAAGTTCAGCTGATCTCATTTCACCCCATGGGAGTGTCCCACTCTGACCTGCTCCTGGGAGCTGGAGCTAAGCCAAGTGAAGGAGCAGTCCTCTGACTACTCCTCTGCTGGAAATCCACGCTGGTCCGTATAATGATCCAGCTAAACGCTCCATATATGTTGGGTCCCGAGTTTCCAAAGGTTCATTTGTGACCCTGCCCAGTGATTTCTCCAGAGTCTCTTGGAAACTCTCAGAGAAGCTAAAGGCAGATTCTGTTCAGCTTCTCTTCTAAGGGCTTCCCCCTAACAGTGCAAACTGCTCTTTCCTCACATGGTGAGGCTTGGGCTTGCTATTCCATGTTTTGTAACTAAACAACATGTGGCTCAGATAGAAATGGATATATTGGAAGTAAACCTGCAGAGAAAGGCAAGAGGATTATCAAAACAAAGGTCTAGTTAGCAGTTATGGACATGTGGATGAGATGTTCTATTTCTTTCTTTTTTTTTTTTTTGACTATTACAAAAGTTTATTCAACAAAAAGTCTAATATGAAAATGTACATGACCTAATTTTTACATCATAGTAAAACAGGCCCTATGGAGAGAGGACATGGGTTTCTCCGCTGAACAGCCATTATTTATACTCGTTCCAAGGCTTCTAACATGATGATACCATTTCCTCGTATTACCACCATTATAATATTGTTCTGTTGTCTGCTTGACGCCATCTCCACACATTCATCTATCACAAGATTCATAAAGGGATCAAATCCCCGCAATATTCCTTGGACATGTCTGCCACCATTTAATTTCAATGATAACTTCTTGTCCATAAATTTTTCAACTTGGGAGGGTGGGCTTTGCTCATGATGGCTACTCCGCGGGCACACAGACGATGTTCTATTTCTTAATATGAGTAGTGGATGTGTGACGTTTGTTTTATTCTTATTTTACTGGCTACATTCTTTTGTACACTCTTCTAAATGTTACAACACATTTCACACACATACATAAAAACTCTATATTCTCAAAGAAAATAACTGGCTGGCCATATATCTTTAAAATGGCAGATATCATTTAGATTTTTTAAAAAGACAAACTTCTTAAAAGAAAATGAGACTATTTAGTAAGTAAGGCTTTTCTAAGCAATATAGGGAAAGTGAAACTAGGTAGAGTACACTGTAAATTTGATCATAAATAAGTGTAACACTTTAATATTGGCAAAAAGTTCCATAAACAAACTCATATGACAAGTGGAGAGAAATATCGGTAACAAATATAACAAGTAATATAACAAATATAACAAGGAACTGATATATGACCAAGCATTATTGAAAAGGAAATATGTCATTCAAATACATCTTTGGTAAATAAAAGACGTATGCCTAGTTAATAATTTATTTGTATTTTCAAATGGCTGGAAGAGAGGATTTTGAATGCTCCTAACACAAAGCAGTGATAAATGTCTGAGGTGATAGATACGCTAATTACCCATATCTGGTCGTTACACACTGTATCTATTTACTGAAATATCACTATGAGCTGGTTGTGGTGTCTCTTAACTATAATTCCAGAACTTTGTGAGACCAAGACAAGAGGACCATTTAAGGCCAGGGTTTGAGACCATCCTGGGAAACACAGTGAGACCTCACCCCTACTTTTAAAAAAATAAAAATAAAAAAGCAAAATATCACTATGTATCCTAGAAATATGCACAATTATCATGTCGATTAAAAAGAAAAAATTTAGGCCAGGCGAGGTGGTTCATGCCTGTAATCCCAGCACTTCTGGAGGCCAGGGTGGGCAGATCGCTTGAGGTCAGGAGTTCAAGACCAGCCTGACCAACATGGTGAACTTATCTACTAAAAATACAAAAGTTAGCTGGGCACGGTGGTGGGCGCCTGTACTCCCAGTTACTCAGGAGGCTGAGGCCGAAGAACTGCTTGAACCCAGGAGGCAGAGGTTACAGTGAGCTGAGATTGTGCCATTGCACTCCAGCCTGGGCAACAAGAGTGAAACTCTGTCTCAAAAATAAATAAATAATTTAAAAAGTATGCCTACAGTCCTCCAAAATTTTCAATGCCATTCATAAAAAAGCCTAGTTCAAGCAAGACTCATGAAAATCTCAAAATAGAAGACTGAGGCATGACCAGTAATATAAAAGGTAACCAAACAATTCTGTGAATCACAACTGGCTTTATTCTTAGTTAAGATGGACCCTGTGCCCACCTGCCCGCCTCCAAAGAATTCAGCTGTTCTCACATTCTGCAAGAGTTCTAGCTTAGGTACCACCCACAAGTGAGAATATACTGTAGTCCTAGCAATCCGAAGTTTTGCTTTCTGAGGTTTCAGTTACCCGTGATCAATAGTGGTCTGAAAATATTAAATGAAAAATTCTAGAGACAAACAATTCATAAGTTTTAAACTACATGCTGTTTTAAATAGTGTGATGAAATCGTGCACTGTCCCACCCAGGAGGTGAGTCATCCCTTTGCTTGGTGTAACTGTGCTGTATACCTGCCCCACCACTCACTTAGCAGCTGGTTATCAGATGAAAAACAGGATACATAGGGTTCCATACTATCCATAGGTTCAGGCAACCACTGGGTAGTCTTGGAAAAATATCCCCCTCAGATAAAGGGTCACCACTGTAAACAGGCAGAATCAAGGCTTTTGCCCTATGCTAACCTTTTTTTAGCTTCCTCATACAAGTACATGTTTGCTACATCTCCTTTTCACTTGCCAAGTTACCTTGGGTCTAATGTCCTGTACTTGACCCTATTTTATACAATGTTTTTATTAGTGACTCAGAAAATGACAGTAGGCCAGGTGGGATGGCTCATGCCTGTAATCCTAGCATTTTGGGATGCTGAGGCAGGAGAATTCCTTGAGCCCAGGAGTTCGAGATGCACCTAGACAACATAGGGAGACCCTGTCTCTATTTAAAGAAAAAAAAAAAAAAAGACAGCAAATATTTATAAGCTTGTTCATAAAACAGTTAAAATACTGAATGACAGAACAGAGACTGAAGAGAGGCAAATTAATGTGTAAAACAAGAGAACTTTTTTTTTTTTTTTGTGAAAGAGTCTTGCTCTGCTCTGCTGCCCAGGCTTGAGTGTGGCAGCATGATCTAGGCTCACTGCAACCTCCGCCTCTCAGGTTTAAGTGATTCTCCCACCTTAGCCTCCCAGGTAGCTGGGATTACAAGCGCCCACCACCATGCCCAGCTAATTTTTGTATTTTTAGTAGAGACAGGGTTTTGCCACGATGGCTAGGCTGGTCTCAAACTCCTGACCTCAGGTGATCCACCTGCCTTGGCCTTCCAAGTGCTGGGATCACCACGACGGCAAGATGACTTTTAAAAGGACTTCACGCTGGGTGCTGTGGCTCAGGCCTGTAATCCTAGAATTTTGGGAAGCTGAGGCAGGTGGATCACCTAAGGTCAGGAGTTTGAGATAAGCCTGGCTAACATGGTGAAACCTCATTTATATATATATATAAAATTAGAAAGGCGTGTGGTGTGCGCCTATAATCCGAGCTACTCTGAAGGCTGACACCGGATAATCACTTGAACCTGGGAGGTGGAAGCTGCAGTGAGTCAAGATCACACTATTGCACTCCAGCATAGGCAACAGAGTGAAACTGTCTCCAAAAAAAAAAAAAAAAACCAAAAAAGGAAAGAAACAAAAAAGAAAAAGAACTTCATACAAAGTCGATGCCTTTGGATAAAACAATAATTCATGTGATAAAAAAAATCCTGGATTAATTAACTAAGTAGAACCTTTTCTTCAATATTAGCCCAAGATGGGATGCAGTTGTTAAAAATGCCAGCAAATAAACAAGCAAGCTTAGGTTGCATTAATAACCATACAAGATTCATAAGTGTGATTTATCTACAACATTTCACTCTTACCAGACAATATGTGAAGAACTACATTCAGTCCTGTGTGTCTTGTTTTAAAGTGGAAAACAAGTACAGCAGTACATACAGTTATATAGTTAGTATATATAGTATATAGACAGAATGGCAGAGTATCTAGAAACTACACCAAGAGAAATTACTAAAGGACAAAATAGGCTTTTTAGCAAGGAGCTGGGAACAGGCAATACTGAGGGGATGACACAGCTCCATACAGAGCTATCACAAAGAGGCAGTGCACTCAGTTCTCTGTAGCTACTAAGGTCAAAACCAAGAGACATTAAATGCAACCTGGTATCCTGGATCCCACAACAGAAAGGGATATTAGTGAAAAAAACAGTAAGACCCCAATAAAGTCGGGAGCTTTTTAAGTAATAATGTACCAGTATTGGTTTCTTAGTTTTGACAAATATACCAAGGTAAGGCAAAATATTAACATTGGGAGAAACCAGGTAAGGAATATATAGGAAATCTCTATACTATCTTTGCAACTTTTCTGTAAATCAAAAATTGTCTCAAAATAAAAGCTCATTTTTAAAAAGTAAGTAACAAGCAGGCAGGTGGTTCAAAGAATGATTCTCTCATGGTACAGTGAATGCTCTGTCAATGCATGCATTATGTTCAGAGATTAAAAGACAAACTGAAACGTGTTTCTGAAAGGGTTTCTGTATATTTCATAGGACATTGGTACCACCTAAACTGGAGCTCAAACTAGTTTAGTAGCGCCATTAACATTTATACTGGAGTCTGAAAACCAGAATGTAAAGAACAAAGCTAACTGAAGTAGATCCATCAATACTAGGAAAGTAACAATTATGTATTTGCAATAATGTTATTAATACAATAGATTCTTCTACCAGTTTGGAGAAGGATGCCAAAGGCTACCATGGTTAGGTCAATGAAAAACTGCATATATGATGGTGGTCCCACATGATTATTATATTTTTCCTGATACCTTTTCTATGTTTAGATATGTTTAGAACCACAAATACCGTTGTGTTGTAATTGCCTACAATATTGAGTACAGCAACATACTATGCAGGTTTCTAGCTTAGAAACAATAAGCTATCCATATAGCCTAGGTATATGGTAGGCTGTACCATGTAGGTTTGTGTTAGTACACTCTATGATATTCACACCATGACAAAATTGTCTAACAATGCATCTCTGATTGCATTTGTGTTGCTAGGCAACATGTGACAAACTACAGGTTGTAACTCAGTAAAATCAATTTAGTCACTATAGCTCGCAACTGAGAGGTATCACCCCCACGGGAAATTCTAGAACTGTATTAGGACTACTTTTTAGTCATCCCAATGATTAGGGGCCCTACTGGTATTTATTGAGGAAAAGTGCCAAAGATGCTAAGTGTTTTGCAATGCACAGAAAATGCAATAAAGAATTGTCCAGCATCCTAACATGATTTTCTAAACCTCCTACCAGACATTCAAGAAGAAAACTAAAAAAATCAGACGGCAAAACCCAAAAGTTTAAAATTACGTAAGGCTGGGGGCAGAGCATAGTGGCTCACACCTGTAATCCCAGCAATTTGGGAGGTTAGGACAGGCAGACCCCTTGAGGTCAGGTGTTTGAGACCAGCCTAACCAACATGGTGAAACCTTGTCTCTACCAAAAAATACAAAAATTAATTGGGCATGGTGGTGCGTGCCTGGTAGTCCCAGCTACTCAGGAGGCTGAGGTGGGAGAGTCACTTGAACCTGGGAGGCAGAGGTTGCAGTGAGCCAACATCCTGCCACTTCATTCCAGCCTAGGTAACAGAGAGAGACCCTGCCTCAAAAAAATTTAAAAATGAATGAATGAATTAATTAAATAAAATTATGTAAGGCTGAGAGTAGTGGCTCACACCTGTAATCCCAGCACTTTGGGAGGCAGAGCAAGAAGATCACTGGAGACTAGGAGCTTAAGACCAGCCTGGGCAACAAACAGTGAGACCCCCATCCCTACAAAAAAGAAAAAAGAAACCCACAAAACAAAACAAAAAAAACCCCAAAACTTTAGCTGGGCATGCCAGTGCATGTCTGTAGCCTTAGCAGCTCAAGATGCTGAGGTGGGAGGATCACTTGAGCCCAGGATTTCAAAGCTGCAGTGAGCAGCTATGATTGTGCCACCGCAATCCAGCCTGGACAACAGAGCAAGACCCTGACTCTCCAAAAAAAAAAAAAAAAAAAGGTAAAATTATCTAAGCACAATACCTAATTCAAATTTTCACCTTAACACACATTATTTGTAGTTTTAGTAAACACTTATTTTCTAGTATGTCACTATTATACAAATTAATATTGTTTTGCTTCATTTAGGACTTTACCTAAACATTCCAGAAAATTGGATGCAAAGCTGCTTGTAGCTGACTTTCCAGTACTCTGTACCTGATCCGACTGCTTTCAGAGCTGTAACTTCCAAATATAAAATACAGACTGCTGAAGAGATTTATTTCCAAACATCATTAAGTTACAAGGGGCTTATGAAACACAGGGTTCTTGCTAGATTTTATTTACATTAAAAAATATATTTTACATCAACATCAGCTTATATTTCACTTTTTGTGACATAATAGGTAGAAACCTACATTGTAAAAATTAAAATGTTGAACTCATTTGAGGTTGCTATTTTTAACTCTAATAATGTCCCCTAAAGTCTACTACACATCGATTACTGTTTCTTTTTCTAATCCTTTATTCCTCATTGCCTATCAAGGGATATTTTCTTTAGGGGACATTTAAGTACTAGGGGCTGAACGTAGGAAGGTAACAGTGGATTCTACCAGGTTTTCTGTGAGACTTCCTCACTTCCTTGTCTCATGTCAGGTCCTCTCACAGGGAATTATTTTGACACTATAATAAGGTCAAACTCACTGATGACTACGTGATACTATTTTTATTTTTCCATGTGGGAAGTATGTAATTTGTCTTATGTTATCCCTACATCAAACAAAATTACTTCCCCCTTTCTCTTACCATATGCAATAATTCTGCTTCTACTCATTCTAGCAGTTTTCATTCTGGTATCTACACATATCTATAAATAGTGTAGGAAAGTGAAAGTTCTTCTGAGTTTATTTAAGTCCGACTTATTTATTGTAAGTAGGTATAGGTACTCAACTACTTCACTGTAATGTCAGATTCAAATGCAGTTAAAGACTCTTTTTTTTTTTTTTAAGACGGAGTCTCTCTGTGTGGCCCAAGCTGGAGTGCACTGGTGCAATTTTGGCTCACTGCAACCTCCGACTCCTGGATTCAAGCTATTCTCCTGCCTCAGCCTCCCAAGTAGCTGGGACTATAGATGCGTGCTACCATGCCTGGCTAATTTTTTTTGTATTTTTAGTAGAGATGGGGTTTCACTGTGTTAGCCCAAATGGTCTTGATCTCCTGACCTCATGATCTGCCGGCCTCAGCCTCCCAAAGTGCTGGGATTACTGGTATGAGCCACAGCGCCTGGCCTAAGACTCATCTATTAATTTTATTTCAGGATAATCAATAGGCATTAAATTATTTGTTACAAAAAACAAATGAGAGGCTGGGCACAGTGGTTCATGCCTGTAATTCCAGCACTTTGGGAGGCCAAGGTGGGTGGATCAGTTGAGATCAGGCGTCTAAGATCAACCTGGCCAACAATGGTAAAACCCTGTCTCAACTAAAAGTACAAAAAAAAAAAAAATTAACTGGGCATGGTGGTACATGCCTGTAATTCCAGCTACTCGGGAGACTGAGGTAGGAGAATCGCTTGAACCTGGGAGGCGGAAGTTGCAGTGAGCCAGATCACGCCACTGTACTCCAGCCTGCATACCACACCTGCAGTGTGACAGACCATACTACACAATGAAGACTCATCTTTCACATAATTGTCAAATGTCTCAAGAGAAAAACCTGTTTATAATTACTTAAGTATAGTAGCTAACTCAAGTTTTTATCTAGATACTAAGTACTTTTGCATGATTTTAACAAACACACTGAAATCGCCAGAAATACAATTATTTCAAACTTGACACCATGAGCGGTTCAAAAAGAAACATTGATGGCAATACTGCTTGTGGTATACGAACTTCAATATAACATGTCTGTTATGGATTGGATTTGAAGCCATCACATTCAAAGAGTATCTGACTTCTTCAAATAACTTCCTGAGCATCTGTATCTTGAAAGGCATAATATCTAATCACATATCATTTTCATTTTTCCTTTACATCTTTACATTTCAGCATTCTAGTGATTTCTTTAAAGTATGTGAACAAGAGTTCTTTTTAAACATAGATTTTTTTTTTTTTTTGAGACGGAGTTTCGCTTGTTACCCAGGCTGGAGTGCAATGGAGCAATCTCGGCTCACTGCAACCTCCGCCTCCTGGGTTCAAGCAATTCTCCTGCCTCAGCCTCCCGCGTAGCTGGGACTACAGGCGCGCACCACCATGCCCAGCTAATTTTATATTTTCAGTAGAGACGGTGTTTCACCTTGTTGACCAGGATGGTCTCGATCTCTTGACCTCGTGATTCACCCACCTCGGCCTCCCAAGGTGCTGGGATTATAGGCGTGAGCCACCGCGCCCCGGCCCCAAACATAGATTTTTAGAAGAGATAGGGTCTCACTATATTGCCTATGCTGGTCTTGAACTCCTGGCCTCAAGTAATCTTCCCACCTTAACCTCCCAATGTTGGGATTACAGGTATGAGCCACCGTGCTCAGCCAAGAGTTCCTTATAGAAGAATTCTAAGGCCAGGCGTGGTGGCTCAAGCCTGTAATCCCAGCACTTTGGGAGGCCGAGGTGGGTGGATCACGAGGTCAAGAGATCGAAACCATCCTGGTCAACATGGTGAAACCCCGTCTCTACTAAATATACAAAAAATTAGTTGGGCATGGTGGCGCGTGCCTGTAATCCCAGCTACTCAGGAGGCTGAGGCAGGAGAATTGCCTGAACCCAGGAGGCAGAGGTTGCAGTGAGCCAAGATCACGCCATTGCACTCCAGCCTGGGTAACAAGAGTGAAACTCCGTCTCAAAAAAAAAAAAAAAAAAAAGAATTCTAATGAATAATCACAGAAATAAAAATAATAAAGCTGGAAAGTCAACCTCTTGCAATCACTATCAAGAATAGATCCAAGAAGCTCACATCAGTGTCAATGTCTAGAAAGCCTGACATGTGAACCCACTGAGACAACCAGATAGTGTAAACCTGTCAGTATAATTTAATAAGAAGTAAAGGCCAGGCATGGGGGCTCACGCCTGTAATCCCAGCACTTTGCGCAGGTCATGGGGTCAGGAGTTCGAGACCAGCCTGCCCAACATGGTAAAACTCCGTCTCTACTGAGAATACAAAAATTAGCTAGGCTTGGTGGTGGGTACCTGTAATCTCAGCTACTCAGGAGGCTGAAGCAAGAGAATTGCTTGAAGCCGGGAGACAAAACTTGCAGTGAGCCGAGGACTGCACTCCAACCTGGGTGACAGAGTAAGACTCCATCTCAAAAAAAAAAAAAAAAAAAAGAAGTATAACACTAATATTTTTATAAAAACATATTCAGCACCTATGAAGTATTCTTACCAAAGACAAAAATCTGAATCTAGACTCTAGAACTGATATCCTGAAACTCTGAACATATCTATCATACCAAGAAAAAAAATAATAAAATTTAAATCTTAAAAAAGACTCTAGAACTGAGTACCACTTAAAAGAAATATAGGTGATGAAAGCAATATATTAAAATATTATAAAAATGCAATCCAAAATATGGAAAATACTATCAAAGGAATGATCCAGTTTTTTCAACAAATAAACAGGATTTTCAAAAGAAGGGCTATTATAAACTAATAGACACTTTCAAGGATATAACCAAATGTAACATGTGGATCTTATTTGAATCCTGATTCTAACAAACTAAAGACATATTTGACAAATGAGAAAACTGAACATGATCTGACTATTAAATATTAAAGTATTGTTAATTTAATGAGGTGTGATAACGCTGAGATTTTTTTTTTTTTTTTTTTGTGACTGAGTTTCGCTGTTGTTACCCAGACTGGAGTGCGATGGCGCAATCTTGGCTCACCGCAACCTCCGCCTCCTGGGTTCAAGCAATTCTCCTGCCTCAGCCTCCCAAGTAGCTGGGACTACAGGCACGCGCCACCATGTCCAGCTAAGTTTTGTATTTTTAGTAGAGACGGGGTTTCACCTTGTTGACCAGGATGGTCTCGATCTCTTGACCTCGTGATCCACCTGCCTCGGCCTCCCAAAGTGCTGGGATTATAGGCGTGAGCCACCGTGCCCGGCAACACTGAGATTTCTTATACACACATGTGCGCGCATGTGTAGTGCATCATTATCCAGTAGTTACGAATAAATATATAAATATTTCTGAGTAAAAGAATATGCAGGTCTGAAATCTGCTTAAAAATGTTCAAACTCAGGCCGGGCACGGTGGCTCACGCCTATAATCCCAGCACTTTGGGAGGCCAAGGCGGGTGGATCACGAGGTCAAGAGATCGAGACCATCCTGGTCAACGAGGTGAAACCCCGTCTCTACTAAAAATACAAAAATTAGCTGCGCATGGTGGTACACGCCTGTAGTCCCAGCTACTCGGGAGGCTGAGGCAGGAGAATTGCTAGAACCCAGGAGGCAGGAGAATTGCTAGAACCCAGAAGGCAGAGGTTGCGGTGAGCTGAGATCGTGCCATTGCACTCCAGTCTGGGTAACAACAGTGAAACTCCTTCTCAAAAAAAAAAAAAAATGTTCAAACTCAAAAATGGGGGATAGGCTAGGTGCGGTGGCTCATGCCTGTAATCCTAGCACTTTGGGAAGTCAAGGCAGGAATTTGAGACTAGCCTGGCCAACGTGGTGAAAACCTTGTCTCTACTAAAAATACAAAAAATAGCCGGACATGGTGGCATATGCCTGTAATCCCAGCTACTCAGGAGACTGAGGCAGGAGAATCACTTCACTTGAACCCGGGAAACAGAGGCTGCAGTGAGCCGAGATCGTGACATTCCACTCCAGCCTGAGGAACAAGAACAAAACTCGATCTCAAAAAAAAAAAAAAAAAAAAGAGAGAGAGACCGGGGAGTAGAGAATTGAAAAAAAAAAATGATAAAATGTTGATGGGAGAAGCTAGATAATATATTAAGGCAGTATATCAACTATGTCTTAATCTCAGTTCATATAAAACATTACCTCTCAACAGAAACAAGTGACAGAGAATCGTCTCAGTGTCTCTTTATTCCAGGTTGACACTATCTGTGGGTTAACACTCTGTAAGCTACTCAATCTGTGATGAGCTCCTCTTATATTATCATCCAGCACATCTATTATGTCCATGAGGACAATGACAGTCTTGTCTGATACTCCCTAACGAAGCAAAGATACTGTCTTTGGTTTCTTTTTTTTTTTTGAGACAGGGTCTCACTCTACTGCCTTGGCTGCAGTGCAGTGTCACAATCATGGCTCACTGCTGCCTCGATCTCCTGGGCTCAGGTGATCCTTTCGTCTCAGCCTCCCATATAGCTGGGACTACAGGCATGTGCCACCATGACTAATTGTTTTGTATTTTTTGTAGAAATGGGTTTCATCATGTTGTTCAGCCTAGTCTTGAACACCTGGGGACAAGGGACCTGCCTGCCTCGGCCTCCCAAAGTGCTGGGATTACGGGTGTGAACCACTGAACCAAGCTGAAAGATACTGTCTGTGGTGATGCTCTGATATACCAGTTTAGAAGCCCGGTCAAAAAAGACCTAAGTTTGGCCAGGTGCAGTGGTTCATGCCTGTAATCCCAGCACTTTGGGAGGCCGAGGTGAGTGGATCACCTGAGGTCAGGAGTTCAAAACCAGCCTGGCCAACAAAGCGAAACCTTGTTTCTACTAGAAACACAAAAATTAGCTGGGTACAGTTGCATACCCCTGTAGTCCCAGCTACTCAGGAGGCTGAGGCAGAAGAATCGCTTGAACCCGGGAGGCAGCGGTTGCAGTGAGCCAAGATTGCGCCACTGCAATCCAGTGCGGGTGACAGAAAAAAAAAAAAAAAAGCACTGAAATTCCTCACCATGGCCTAAAATGTCCCATATAACCTGGACCCAGCTTATCCCTACCTCATCTTCTCTACTCCTCTTATTTGCCTAGCAGCTCCAACCACCCTGTTGTTCCACAACCAACCTACTGTGTTCCAACTCAGGGTTTTCATACTTAATGAAGTCTCTGCTCCAATATCACCTCCTCAAAAGACCTTCCCTGATCATCCTTTCTAAAACAGCCACACAGACCACTCATCTGACTTACATGGTTATGCAATTTTTTTTTTTTTTTTTTAACTAAAATAGAGACAGGGTGTCCAGGCTGGTCTCAAACTCTAGGCTTAAGCAATCCTCCCACCTTGGCCTCCCATGATACACTGCACATGGACAGGTTATACCATCCTTATTCTCTCACTCTGCTTTCTTTTCTTCAGAATATTTATCATCTTCTGAAATTATGTTTCATTTCTACTCTACTCCCCAACCCCCATTCTCCAATAAAACGTAAGCTTCACGGTGAGAAGCTGTTCCTCTTATCTTTCATTACTCTATCCCTAGCTTCAGTAATAGTTTCTGGCACAGTATTTGTCGAATGAATGAATTTTCCCAGTCTCTATTATGTGCCAAAATATGCAGTAGGTGCTAGAGATACCTCCAGCTGTTGTCATCTCTCCTTCCCTTCACAGCCAAACCTTTGGGTAGTGTCCTCAATTTCTCATATTCAGTCAGAACTTAACATATTGCAATCTGGGTTCCAGCCTACTCCTTTGAAACTGCTCATTAAGTTCCACAACCTTCCCTACTCCAATGGCTCAAGCCAATGAATATGACATTCCTTATCTTATTGACCTTTCTGTAGTGCTATTGACCATATTCGTCTTCAGGAAAATCTTCTTAAGTTTCAACACCAATACTCTCACCTGGTCCTATTCCCCAGGCTGTTCAGTTTCCTGCTCCTTCAATGTTCAATTCAGTCTCCTTATCTTCTCTATCCATGTTTTCACCATCCCTGAGCAATCACTCTACAATCAGGTATTCCTTTTAGCCTAGACCTCATGTTCACATGTTAAAATCCCCGTAGACATCTCTACCTGATGGCCATCAGGCACCTCAAACCCAACATGCCAAAAACCAAAGTCCCTTCTTCCCTGCTTCCTGCACCCACTCTCAAAGCATGCTTCTCTGTCCTCTATATGCATTATGATGAATGGCAATGCCCAATTAACAAGTCAAAAACCTGAGTTTTCTTAGACTTTTCATTCTCCCACAATTATCAATCACCAGATAGATAAGCCTCTTATTCACCTCTACAACTACAGCAATTATATTTTCTTGTGGTAACGAAACCATCTCCCTCCTATGCCTTCCTCCCTGCAAATTTATCCTCCAGAGTGCTATCTTTCAGAGCACAAAAATCAGATGTTACTCCCTGGCTTAAAATTTCCTAAAAACTCACTCCTCATCATCCTACTCTCTTGACAAAGCTCATCTCCTGGCATTTGTCCCTCCCTTTCTGCCTCAGCAATGCTACCTATGCCTTCCCCTACACCATAAGCCTGGCAATTCATCAACTATCATTCTTTTATGAGATGCCTTCATAAATTCACCATCAAAGTATGGTGCCTCTGTATCTGTTTTTCCACTATATCTGGTAAATATAAATTTATTACAGTTCTTACTACCCTGTATTACAATCACCTGTCTCAGAGGACTGAAACTCCCTTTGCTTTTATGTTACCAGTGCCCAGCACATCTCCACAGAGTAAGGATTCAATACATATTTATTAGAAGAATGGATTAAAGCAGAGGTCAGCATACTAAGGCCCATGGACAAATCTAGTCCCCCATCTGGTTTGTACAACCTGCTATAGTTTTTACATTTTTAAATGATGGGGTAGGGGACCTAGAATAATATTTGGTGGTGCCTGAAAATTATATGAAATTCAATTTCAGTGCCCACAAAGATTTACTAGATCATAATAGCCATAGTCATCTGTTTATGCATAGTCTTATGGCTGCTTTCATACTAAAACAGCAGAGTAGAGTAATTGCAATTAAGACCATGTGGCATGCAAAGCCACATTTGCTATCTGGTCCTTCAAAGAAAAAGTCAGATGGCTTCTCAACTAAATATGAATGACCAGGCCGGGCAGGGTGATTCACATCTGTAATCCCAGAACTTTGGGAGGCCAAGGCAGGTGGATCACCTGAGGTCTGGAGTTTGAGACCAGCCTGACCAATGTGGAGAAATCCTGTCTCTACTAAAAATACAAAAATATTAGCTGGGCATGGTGGTGCATGCCTGTAATCCCAGCTACTTAGGAGGCTGAGGTAGGAGAATTGCTTCAACTCAGGAGGCGGAAGTTGCAGTGAGCCAAGATCGAGCCATTGCTCTCTAGTCTGGGCAACAAGAGTGAAACTCCATCTCAAAAAGCAAATAAATAAATATGAATGAACATGGGCTTTGGTCTCTGATAGAGTTTGATTAAAAATCCTGGCTTTGGCCGGACACAGTGGCTCATGCCTGTAATTCTAGCACTTTGGTAAGCCAAGGCAGGCAGATAACGAGGTCAGGAGATTGAGATCATCCTAGCCAACATGGTAAAACCCCATCTCTACTAAAATACAAAAAATTAGCTGGGTGTGGTGGCGCATGCCTGCAGTCCTAGCTACTCAGAAGGCTGAGGCAGGGGAATCATTTGAACCGGGAAATGGAGGTTGCAGTGAGTCAAGATCGCGTCACTGCAATCCAGCCTCGGCAACAGAGCAAGACTCAGTTTCAAAAAAAAAAATCCTGGCTTTATCTCTTACTACCTACAGGACCTACAACAAACAACCTAATCTCTCTGAAACTCAATTTCCTAAATGGAACAACATATGCCTTGCTGGGTATATTTGAAATTTTAATAAGCCTTTAAACTGAGGTATCTGCCATAGGAACCACTCTAAAAGTTCTTGGTACAGAGTTTAATGTTAAGAACTCAGGGGCCCAAAGTGGCTCCGGCCGGATGTCGTGGCGCTTGCGAAGGCGAGGCCAAGAGTTCAAGGCCAACCAACCTCAGCAACCTTACAAGCTCTCATTGATCGGCAAAAAAAAAAAAAAAAAAAAAAAAAAGAACTCAGACCTGGGTTTGAATTCCAGCTCTATCAAACATTGAGTCATCTCGAGCAAGGTACTTAACTTCTCAGTGCGTTAACTTCCCTATCTATAAAACTGAGATAATGATACGTATCTCTTAGGACTGTTAAGAGAATTAAATGAGTTGGTACATGTGAAATGCTTACAACAGTGCCTGGCACATAGTGAGTATTCAATGAATATTAATATAGCAGATGCTTGGTTAATATTAGTTTCTCCCCTTCCTGCCTCTTCATCTACTCTACTTCCCACCCCCATTCCCAAGAAGCTTATATTTAAAGGAAACAGACAAGTAAGTCAACACTCATATGACAAGTGCTATTATACTATAGAAGATGGCTTCCAAGTCAATACACAAGGGTCCTCCTCACAGCATTCTGACTTCACTGACCCTGACTCCTCCGTCTCTTGCTTCTAAATATGAACCTACTTCTCCCTTCTCTTGAACTCCCAACCTCAGGTGATCCACCTGCCTTGGCCTCCAAAGTGCTTGCATTACAGGCATGAGCCACCATACCCGGCCTCACTTCTCCCTTCTCTACGCTTTCTTCCTTAGAAATCTAGCTTATCCTCAGGCTTCAATGTAGAAGACTATGAATTTTTTTTTTAGCAGGGGGACAGAATCTGGCTCCGTTGCCAGGCTGGAGTGCAGTGGGGCGATCTCGGCCCGGGTTCAAGCAATTCTCCTAGCTCTGCCTCCCGAGTAGCTGGGGTTACAGGGGCACCACCATGCCCAGCTGATTTTTGCATTTTTACTAGAGACGGATTTCACTATGTTGGCCAGGATGGTCTTGATATCTTGACCTCATGATCTGCCCGCCTCGTCCTCTCAAAGTGCTGGGATTACAGGCATGAGCCACTGCATCCAGCAAGACTATGAAATTCTTATCTCTAGCCCCAATTTCTTGCCCCTAAACCCCTGAATATCTGCTATATTAGTATTTCCCACTTCTGATTTCTATCTAGTGGCCTACTATCACCTTAAATTCAAAGTATCAAAAGCTGAAAATGATTCTTTTTCCTATCTCTCCCCTCCTAGCTTCCCAATTTACTAGAAGAACCTGCAATTCTTCTGGCACTCTGGCTGATTGTCCTGCAATTTATGCTTTATTCCTTGCTCTCTCAACAATGAGCCTTTATCTTAAGGCATCTTTTTCCTTTCTGTTCCTAAGACTATTGACTAATTCAGGTCCTTTTTATTTCAAGCTCAAGCTCATTCCAGCCAAAAGCTCTACGGGTCTCCCTGCCACAGGCACAGGCACAGGCACAGGCACCAATCTATCTCTCACACACACACTCACTACTATACCAATCTTCTCAAATGATACCACTTTTCATTGTTCCCTTTCTGTGCTTAAAACTTTGAATGCACTACTCCTTCCTCCATCCCACAATTTGTATGGGAAAAGGACAAGACTGACCTTCATGTGGCAATCAAAATCCGTCACTTATAGACCCTGGTCCCACCACCATTTCTTATTACCATGATAAAAAATACCATCACCTTACATTTATGCTGTGCTTTACCTAACTTAGAAAACCTTCTAACATGCATTGGCATTTCATCTTGACAAAAGCCTTAGTGAGTAGCTAAACAGGCATTAGTGTCCTCCTTTCACAGATGAGAAAACAGACTACTAGCATTGAACTGGAAGCCCAAACAAATGAGTCCCTGTCCCACTCCCCCTTGGAACCTCAGGTAAGTCAATCAACCTTTCTAATATACCTCACTCCCACTGCTAACATATGGGAGTCTCCTGTTCCAGAAACTCTGATCTCTTCACTTTTGTCCCACCTGCCTCTCTCCAACACACTGCATGTTTTCTTAGCTATGCACTTTACCTCCTACATCCTCTCTCACTTGGCAGATCCCCTTCCCCCAACTCATCCTAAAAAATGCAGTATTCAAGTCTTAAGTTTAAATGCCACCCTAAGGAAATCCCTTCTCTGACACCCAAATAACACCTCATTCCACTTGCCAACACTACACAACTTGTAGTAAATGAGTTGACACTTTTAATTGCCCCGGTCATACAAGGGCTGTTTTATTTTAAATACTTAGACCCTACTGCTTCAGTCATACCACATACTTCAGAAGTTTTCTATATGCCTCACAGTACCTATCATAATACCTTGCACATAAGGACTCAAAGTTTTAGGTTAGACAGCCAAGGCCTGTGTTTTTTGATAGTAGATCACACTCCATGAACAGAATGTGAAATCAATCAAAAAGGTCGCAACTAGTATTTTGGTTTTTAAGAAGCAGAATGAAAAGGTATATGTTTCAAAGTAACCGTCAGTATTATTTTGTACTACTCTTGCTTCATTACATATGTATGTGACTACTGGATCAGAATATAAAATATATTTCTCAGCATGTGTTGTATTTTTTTAAAACTTTGAAAGCTGCTAATGTAGATGACCCAGTTTCTAGACCCAAGGGTTTTACATTCAAATAGGAAGATTCACGTTCCACCAAACACCACACCCTCCAGGAAACATCAGCTAAACAGAGTAATAGGGGTCAAGAAAGATAAAGCTTAAAAGAATGGTAAATGCAGTGGAAAGTTAGTAAAGAAATGTTCTTAGATTCTTAGAGATGTTTGGGACACACACTGAATATTTAACTTTCCACCCTCTGCCATTTATTTAGTCAAAAAAGACCTTTTTATAGAAGCAGGGCTTCCATAATGTGTTTCTCAAAGCATGCACAGTTCAACAGTGCTCAACACGGCCTACAATGCAAGAGTGTACAAGATCTGGTTCAAGTATGCCAACTTCATTTCCTACCCCTTTCTACCCACCACAAGGCCTCTGTGGTGTTCCACAAACATTGCAATTTCAGGACCTCTACATCTTCTGTATCCTCGGCCCAATTTTTTCTCCTTTAAATATTTCTCATTTAACTGAGGGTTTTCCTTAAATGCTCATCTTCAGTTAGATGTTTCCTGACCACCCCATCTAAAGGAGCCCATTCTCTGGCCAGCCATGGTGGCTCATACTTGTAATCCCATCATTTTGGGAGGCTGAGGCAATAGGATTGTTTGAACCCAAGAGTTCAAGGCCATCCTGGGCAACATAGTGAGACCTCATCTTCACAAAATAAATAAATAATAGAAGTTTCTTAAAAAAAAAAAAAGTAAATAAAGTAACCCACACTCTGTATGTTGCTAACATAGGTTAAAAAATAATTTTAAGGTGAAAAAGAAATGAAAAGAGAAACTGAAGCAGAAATCCACACCCTAGTGTGGTGGCTGACATCTGTTATCCTAGCATTTTGGGAGGCTGAGGTGAGAAGACTCATGAACTCAGGAGTTTGAGACCAGCCTGGGCAACACAGCAAGACACCATCTCTAAAAAAAAAAAGAAAAAGAAAAACACATAGAGTTTGGGTTACTTTATTTACCTATTTTTTAAAAGAAACTTCTATTATTTACTTATTTTGTGAAGATGGAGTCTTACCATGTTGCCCAGGTTGGTCTCAAACTCCCGGACTCAAATAATTCTCCTGACTCGGCCTCCCAAAGGGCTGGAATTACAAGAATGAGCCATGGCCAGCCAGAGTATGAGCTGCTTTACACAGGGTGGTAAGCAAAAGCCTAGCAGATCCTCAATGCATAAAACTGAATATGTTTTTCAGCTCAGCCATTTTTCAATGAAAATTTAGCACCTGAATTAAAATATGCTGAACGTGAAACTGAAGATTTAAGACTTTGGTGGGCATAGGGACTCACTCTTGTAATCCCAGCACTTTAGGAGACCAAGGCTGGAGGACTGCTTGAGGCCAGGAGCTCAGGACTTGCCTGGGTAACATAGGATGACTCCATCTCTATAAAAAGTAAAAAAGTTGTATTTTTTTGTACTGTATATGGCTGAGGATACAAAAGTTTGCTGGGCGCGGTGGCTCACACCTGTAATCCCAGCACTTTGCGAGGCCAAGGCAGGCAGATCACAAGGTCAGGAGATCGAAACCATCCTGGCCAACATAGTGAAACCCCGTCTCTACTAAAATACAAAAAATTAGCTGGGTGTGGTGCTGTGCGACTGTAGTCCTGGCTACTTGGGAGGCTGAGGCAGGGGAATCACTAGAACCCTGAGCGGAGATTGCAGTGAGTCGAGATCATGCCCTTATACTCCAGCCTGGCGACAGAGCAAGACTCTCTCTCTCAAAAAAAAAAGTCTGTAGTCCTATCTACTCAGGAGGTTGAGGTGGGAGAATCGCTTGAGGCTGGGAGGTTGAGGCTGCAGTGAGGTACGATCACAATCCCACACTCCAGCCTGGGCAACAAAGTGAAACCCTGTCTCTTAAAAAAAAAAAATTAGGCCGGGCGCGGTGGCTCAAGCCTGTAATCCCAGCACTTTGGGAGGCCGAGGCGGGTGGATCACAAGGTCAAGAGATCGAGACCATCCTGGTCAACATGGTGAAACCCCGTCTCTACTAAAGATACAAAAAATTAGCTGGGCATGGTGGTGCGTGCCTGTAATCCCAGCTACTCAGGAGGCTGAGACAGGAGAATTGCCTGAACCCAGGAGGCGGAGGTTGCGGTGAGCCGAGATCGCGCCATTGCACTCCAGCCTGGGTAACAAGAGCGAAACTCCGTCTCAAAAAAAAAAAAAAAAAAAAAAAAAAAAAAAAAAAAAATTAAGACTTTGTAAGAAAGAAATATAAAAATACCATAAACAATTCTTATATCAGTTACATGGTTTTTTTGTTGTTGTTGTTTGTTTTTTTGAGACGGAGTTTCGCTCTTGTTACCCAGACTGGAGTGCAATGGCACGATCTCAGCTTACCGCAACCTCTGCCTCCTGGGTTCAAGCAATTCTCCTGCCTCAGCCTCCTGAGTAGCTGGGACTACAGGCGCGCGCCACCATGCCCAGCTAATTTTTGTATTTTTAGTAGAGATGGGGTTTCACCTTGTTGACCAGGATGGTCTCGATCTCTTGACCTCGTGATCCACCCACCTCGGCCTCCCAAAGAGTACTGGGATTATAGGCGTGAGCCACCACGCCCCACCTGTCAGTTACATGTTAAAATAGTATTTTGGATATATTGGGTTGTTGTTTAACTACTAATTTCACCTCCTTTATTTAAAATATGGCTACCAGGGAATTTAAGAATATGTATGTGGCTTATATTAAATTTCTATTGGATAAGCAATGGTCTACTCTAATTCTGCAAGTAGATTTGCTATCTCTCTTCCACTGGGTGGCTTTTTAAAAGCTTATAGAAAATGATCTAGATGCAGCCATAAAAAAGGATGAGTTCATATCCTTTGCAGGGACATGGATGAAGCTGGAAACCATCATTCTCAGCAAACTAACACAGAACACAAAACCAAATACCGCATGTTCTTGGAAGTAGGAGTTGAATAAGGAGAACACATGGACACAGAGAGGGGAGCAGAACACACCAGCCTGTTGGGAGTGGGGAGGCTAGGGGAGGGATAGCATTAGGAGAAATACTGAATGTAGATGACGGGTTGATGGGTGCAGCAAACCACCATGGCACATGTATACCTATGTAACAAACCTGTGTGTTCTGCATATGCATCCTAGAACTTAGAATAACAAAGAAATATGAAAATATATAGTAGGTCTGACTCAGAGTGAAGACCCTTGACACTGGTCTAATATAGAAACACTTATATTTCTCATTCACTGTCACCTGACATTCTTATCAGCAGTATTCCTAGAGAAGAGAAAATCAGTCCTACCTCTGTGACCACTATGTATATTCATATTAATAGGCATACAAACACACTGCGTAATTTACATTAACTCAGAATTGCAATGAACTGCATACAAATCCCTAACGGTGTCAGGATGAACATCAAGATCTCTGAATATGAAAACTACCTGGCTTCCCATTCATCATCTAACTATCCTCAACTCCCAGCATATATTTCATTATTATAGAAAAGAAGAAACACATCTGTAACTGCTTTATATAATCCCTGCCTGTTCTACTTCAACATCCTTAACTCCTAATTTAGAAAACTCTGCTCACACTGCCAAACCTCTACAACCACAGAAGACACTAAAGGAAAATACTGGTGGACCAAGAACAGCAGGGTCCAGCTATTCACCCCAACAGTTGTTAGTTATCTAACCATTCACAAAAACCCATAATGCGAAAAACTACACTGAAAACACAAAAATTAATGTGAAATCCCTTTAGCTCTCTTCTAGGTATCAAAAGATAATTACAAATCTATGAGGAATCACTGGGCATGGTGGCATTTGTGTCAGGCCTGTAATCCCAGCACACTGGGAGGCTGAGGCAGGCAGATCAGTTGAGGTCAGAGATTTGAGACCAGCCTGGCCAACGTGGTGAAACTCCGTCTCTACTAAAAAAATATAAAAATTGGGCTGGGCATGGTGGCTCACGCCTATAATTCTAGCCTCTGTGAGGTCGAGGCAGACAAATCACCTGAGGTTAGGAGTTCAAGACTAGCCTGGCCAACACAGTGAAACCCCATCTCTACTAAAAGTACAAAAATTAGCCAGGCGTGGTGGCAGGTGCCTGTAATCCCAGCTACTCAGGAGGCTAAGGCAGGAAAATCACTTGAACCCTGGAGGCAGAGGTTGCAGTGAGCTGAGATTGTGCCACTGCACTCCAGCCTAGGAACAAAGAGCGAAATTCCAACTCAAAAAAAAAAATTAGCCAGGTGTGGAAGCAGGCGCCTGTAATCCCAGCTACTCAGGAGGCTGAGGCAGGAGAATCACTTGAACCCAGGAGGCAGAGGCTGCAGTGAGCTGAGATCCCAGTACTGAACTCCAGCCTGGCCGATAGGGTGAGACTCTGTCTAAAAAAAGAAAAGCCTGGAGAATAAGGCAGGGGTGCTACTGGAGGGTCTCTTTATGTTGCTGAGTAGGGAGGATGACAGTCTTAAATGAACAATAAATGTCATAACCAAAAAACAAATTACAGTCAAATAAACTCATCAACTTAGTACTCTAAAAAGTGACTCTCCTAATGAAAATCCTTTTACTACAGAAAAAGATGATACTGACAAAACTGGCACTGAGTACCAATAAAAAAGAGAAAAAAAATCCATTTTCCTTGCCAATACCCCTGTGGCCACTGGCAAAGTTTGATGAACTGCTGGCTGGCATTGGTGGCCACAGAAGAGATAAGAGTGGGCCAGGAGTGGTGCTTCACACCGATAATCCCAACACTTTGTGAAGCTGAGGCAGAAGGATCACTTAAGCCCAAGAGTTCAAGACCAGCCTGGATGACACAATGAGACCCTACCTCTACAAAAAATTTAGAAATTATCCAGGTGTGGTGGCACATGCCTATAGTCCCAGCTACTTGGGAGGCTGAGGCAAGAGGATCACTTAAGCCCAGAGGTTGAGGCTGCAGTAAGCTCTGTTTGTCACTATACTCCAGCCTGGGTGACAGAGTGAGACCTTGCCTCAAGACAAAAGAAAAAGAAGAGATGAGGCTAATTGACTGTATATATGCATTAGGTGGACTCAATTCTACTTCACTACAACTCAGAGGGCCAACAACGAAAAACAATTCTACAGGCAGTTACTATGATTAACAAATACCAAGAGGACCACTAGGGATGTAGCAGAGAGGGCAAGGTGGAGGGTGCCAAACAAGGCAATTCATCTCTTGTTCATTTCACTGGGCAGAGTTTTCACCTCCTGGTATTCAGCTCTCAAGACATTCCACCAGGCATGAGAGCTGGTTTTCTGTTTTTAACATCCTGTAGCTACAGAGCCATTTCTAAGTTTCACACCCACCTTGCCTTTCTTTCCTCTACTCAGACCCACCTGGCCACTAGTCCTTACCAACCCAAGAACAGCCTGTCTTTTCCTGACTCCTCATTTCCCATGTAATCTAGGTAATACATTCCCTTAGGAAACTGCCTGCCTTATCCCAGATCTTTAACATAAATCAAGACATGGCTAACATATAAAAATCACCACATTTTAAGATGCTCTGATCTGTATACTGCTTAACGAGTTCTTTCCTCAATTTTAATGAATAATTTCAATGACTGAAAAAAAATACCTTGTCATTTTAAGGAAATGAAAATCATGGTCTTTAGAACACTAAAATTAATTAAAAAATTAATCTTCTATAAATAAAGACTTGTTAGGAATAGTATTCTAGTTTTAACTTTTTTTTTTTTTTTTTTTCTTTTCTGAGATGCAGTCTCACACTGTTGCCCGGGCTGGAATGCAATGGGGTGATCTCAGCTCACTGCAACCTGCGCCTCCCAGGTTCAAGCAATTCTCCTGCCTCAGCCTTCCCAGCAGGTGGGATTACAGGTTCCTGCCATCACTTCCAGCTAATTTTTTTTGTATTTTTAGTAGAGACGGGGTTTCGATATGTTGGCCAGGCTGCTCTCCAACTCATGACTTTGTGATCCACCCGCTTCGGCCTCCCAAAGTACTGGGATTACAAGCGTGAGACACCACTCCAGGCCTCTACTTTTAACTTTTATGAATATGCAGTGTAGGGAATACTTCCTTTGAATCCATATTCATGAAAGTAGCCCCACAGCAATATTTATAAAGTGATTTTAAAAAAGTTATTTCTAGGATAATTCAATGATACCTTAGCCTTTAAAATTTTTCGAACTTCTAGTTAAAAAAAAGAAAAACAAAAAAAGGCTGAGCGCAGTGGCTCATGCCCATATCCCAGCACTTTGGGAGACTGAGGGAGGCGGATCACCTGATGTTGTGAGTTTGAGACCAGCCTGACCAACATGGAGAAATCCCGTCTCTACTAAAAATGCAAAAATTAGCCAAACAAAGTGGTGCATTCCTGTAGTCCCAGCTGCTTGGGAGGCTGAGGCAGGAGAACCACTTGAACACAGGAAGTGGAGGTTGCAGTGAGCCAAGACTGTACCACTGCACTCCAGCCTGAACAACAAGAGCAAAACTCTGTCTCAAAACAAACAGAATTGCTTGAACCTGGGAAGCAGAGGGTGAAGTGAGCTGAGATCACATCACTGCACTGCAGCCTGGACGACAGAGTAAGACTCTGTCTCAAAAAAACCCCAAAAACAAAAAACCTAGGCAAATATGTAGAGTAGACAGCATAAAGCTGATGTTTTGAAATGAAGTTATGACTCACAAATGCGTGGATTTCTTTAAAAAGGTTGCAAAACTTAATATGAAGGAATCTGTTTGGTCATTTCACATCATAAATTTCATAAGCTGCTATTGTGAAAAAGTTACCATCTTACAGAATTGCTGCTAATACATCTTAAAATCCTCAGACGAAAAGGAATCTCTTCCAAATTGAGTTCCCAATTTGAAACAGAAAGTTATGTTTTACTACATTTTAACTTAAACATAAATGTAAAAAATTTGGGAAAATGAGCTTCAAAATGAACTTTATTTGCAATAATGAAATCAAAGACCTCAGAAATTAAAATGTTTTCCCATAAATTTACATTCTTATCTATTCTCTATTGAAAGTCAAGGTGAATATAATTTACAATTTATTGAAACCGAAAAAATTGCTGGGCATGATGGCTCACATCTATAATCTCAGCACTTTGAGAGCTGAGGTGGGAGAATTGCTTGAGCCCAGGAGTTTGAGACCAGCCTGGGCAAAACAGGAATATCCTGTCTCTACAAAAAAGAAAAAAGATTAGCTGGGTGTCGTGCACACCTACTGTGGAGGTCCCTCCCATTTACTATGGAGGCTGAGGTGGGAGAACTGTTTGAGCCTGGGAGGTCAACGCTGCAGTGGGCTGTGCTAGTGTACAGCATGGGCGACAGAGACCCTGTCTCAAAAACAAAAAACCAACCGAAAAAGTCTTGAGAATGTCATAATCTTTTAACAGATTATAGTTAAAGTAAAATAAGTTGTAAGACCCGATGGTAAGGATCTCATCAGTGGGAGTCCATTTACATTTCTACAGGGAAGCAAAAGGCACCACAAATTAAAATCACATGCTAATTACCAAGCTTGGCTTTGCAGTCCCCAAATTCTGAAACCAAATTATTTGTCTATATGTATGTTTCAGTGGCTGATAACATTTTTTGAGAAGAGAAAATTAAAGCCGGGAGCAGTGGCTCATGCCTGTAATCCCAAAACTCTGGGAAGCTGAGATGGGAAAATCACTTAAGCATGGGAGGTGGAGGCTGCAGAGAGCCAAGATCCCACCACTGTACTCTACTCTAGCCTGGGCAACAGAGACTCTGCCTCAAAAAAAAAGAGAGAGAATTAAAATCTACTAAGAGTTGTCTGGGCACAGTGGCTCACGCCTGTAATCCTAGCACTTTGGGAGAGCCAGGCGGGTGGATCACGAGGTCAAGAGATTGAGACCATCCTGGTCAACATGTTGAAACCCCATCTCTACTAAAAATACAAAAATTAGCTGGACGTGGTGGTGACTCAGGAGGCTGAGGAATGAGAATTGCTTGAACCCTGGAGGCGGAGGTTGCAGTGAGCCAAGATCCCGCCACTGCACTCCAGCCTGGCACCTGGTGATGGAGTGAGACTCTGTCTCAAAAAAGACAAAAAAAAAAAAAAACTAGGTAAAATCTACTAAGAGTAATACAACTTTCAAAAAGTTGGAGCCGCTATCCTACAATGTATACATATTTCAAAACATCATGTTATACACGATAAATATATACAATTTTTGCCAATAAAAAAAAAAGTTGGGACTAACTAGATTAACGGCCTAGGTAGTATTTTACATTTTAAAAATAAATAGGCTGGGCGTGGTGGCTCACACTTGTAATCCCAGCAGTTTGGGAGGACAAGGCGGGCAGATCACGAAGTCAAGAGATGGAGACCATCCTGGCTACCATGGTGAAACCCCGTCTCTACTAAAACTACAAAAAATTGGCCGGGCATGGTAACACGTGCCTGTAGTCCTAGTTACTCGGGAGGCTGAGGCAGAAGAATCGCTTGAACCTAGGAGGTGGAGGAGGAGGTGAGGTGAGATCATGCCACTGCACTCCAGCCTGGGCGACAGTAAGCCTCTGTCTCAAAAAAACAAAAACAAAACAAAAAAATAGTATCAGATGCTTCTGAGAATAGCACAACAATATGACCACCTGCTCATTTATCCACTATCATTTTTACATGTGAAGATCTTCAAAAAGCTAGGAAAATTATAAATCAGATAAAGACAATAAGGACTCTACTTGGCATTTTGGTTGAAGTGGTTCATACCTGTAATCCCAGCACTTTGGGAGGCCAAGGCCAGCAGATCACCTGAAGTCAGGAGTTCAAGACCAGCCTGACCAACATGGAGAAATCCTGTCTATACTAAAAATACAAAATTACAGGCACGGTGGCTCATGCCTGTAATCCCAGCACTTTGGGAGGCTGAGTCGAGTGGATCATGAGGTCAGGAGTTCAAGACCATCCTGGCCAATGTGGTGAAGCCTCGTCTCTACAAAAAATACAAAAATTAGCTGGGCATGGTGGTGAATGTCTGTAATCCCAGCCACTTGGGAGGCTGAGGCAGAGAATTGCTTGAACCCAGTAGGCAGAGGCTGCAGTAAGCCGAGATCACGCCACTGCACTTCAGCCTGGGTGACAGAGTGAGACTTCATCTCAAAAAAAAAAAAAAAATTAGTGAGGCATAGTGGTGAATGCCTGTAATCCCAGCTGCTCAGGAGGCTGAGGCAGGAGAATCACTTGAACCCAGGAGGCAGAGGTTGCAGTGAGCCAAGACCATGACACTGCACTCCAGCCTGGACAACAAGAATAAAACTCCATCTCAAAAAAAAAAAAAAGAAATCTCAAACAATTTTTTTTTTAAGAGATAGGGTCTGTCAGCCTCCCAAGTAGCTGGGACTACCACTGCAACCAGCTTGAAATCTCCAACAATTTTATCCAAAATCAAAAGTGGCTCAGAAAGAGTTAAGAAGGCACCCAAGAGAAAAGTGCTAGAATCACAGTAGAGTCCCTCTCTGAAATTTGACAAAATTAGTAAGAAAAAAGTTGGCAATTACTTTGTCATCAATGTTTACCCCTTCCTTATGGCATGTTTCACACTACACTACGGAAGTTACGTAAAAGATGCATATTCCTCGCCAGAGTTAAGGTAAATAGCTTCGTGTCATTCACTTATCCTCACATTCCTTGGAACCTAGCAAACTGCCTTACACATAGTAATGACTGAAAGACTGAATGATTTAAGGCGACATGTGTACCTAGATTAGAGCCCAGGTAATCAATGAGGCTCTAATCCATGTAAGAACAATCATAGCCTCATTTTAGCTAATAAGCACTAAGTAATTTGATAAGTTGCTTTTTTTTTTTTTATTTGGAAAGTTTTAAAAGTAGATTTTAAGCTCTGAATAACATATTTACATTTTGAATGTATTTGAAAGTATGGTAATGAGACATTAAAAAAATATATCAACATGGCCGGGTGAGGAAGCTCATGCCTATAATCCCAGCACTTTGGGAGGCTGAGGCGGGTAGATCACAAGGTCAAGAGATCGAGAACATCCTGGTCAACATGGCAAAACCCTGTATCTACTAAAAATACAAAAATTACCCGGGCATGGTGGCGCACGCCTGTAGTCCCAGCTACTTGGGAGGCTGAGGCAGGAGAATTACCTGAACCCAGGAGGCGGAGGTTGCAGTGAGCCGAGATTGTGCCATTGCACTCCAGTCTGGGTAACAAGAGCGAAACTCCGTCTCCAAAAAAAAAAAAAAAAATCAACATAAAAAATGATTGGGCTCGGCCGGGCACGGTGGCTCATGCCTATAATCCCAGCACTTTGGGAGGCCGAGGTGGGTGGATCACAAAGTCAAGAGATCGAGACCATCCTGGTTAACATGGTGAAACCCTGTCTTTACTAAAAATACAAAAAGTAGCTGGGCATGGTGATGCGTGCCTGTAGTCCCAGCTACTCAGGAGGCTGAGGGAGGAGAATTGCCTGAACCCAGGAGGCGGAGGTTGTGGTGAGCCAAGATCGCGCCATTGCACTCCAGCCTGGGTAACAAGAGCGAAACTCCATCTCAAAAAAAAAAGAAAAAGAAAATGATGGAATAGCAAGCCAACTGGGCCCTTTTTAGACAGTTCAAGCTCTATCAATGCTCTAAAGCACCAATCTAGGGCAGAGGTAAGGCAAACTATAGCCCTCAGGCCAAATCCAACCACTACTTTTTATACAGCCCAAAAGTTAAGAATGGTTATTTGTATTTTTGAATGGTGGGGGTGGGGGGTGTCAAATGACAAATCATATTTCATGACACACGAAAATTATATGAAATTCAAATGTCAGTGTCCATAAAGTTTTAATTGGAACATAACCATGTTCATTCAATTACATTTTGTCTATAGCTGCTTTAGCGCTATTACAGCTAGCTCAGCCTGCAATGTTTGCCACCTGCAATGTCTACCCCTTAGAGAAACAGCATGCTGACCCCTGGCCTAAGCATTTCTCTCCACTCCTGGTTGCACAGCCTTTCTGAGAGGCAGCCCACTGCTTCACAGGGTTGAGCCTTCAAGCTTGTCAAGTGTCCATCTCGGGACTGTGTCATCCAAAGTTACATTAATGAAATAATAGAATTTAGTGTAATTCATTAGGGTGGGTACAAAGACAAAGTAACATATAACTTGCACACACAAGGCTCTGAACAGGAAGCACCATGCAAGTACATAATAGGCATGTTCAAAACTTTTACCAGACTATTACATCCAGTTCGGGGTCACACTACTGAAAGGAAACAAGGACTACAGAGAATTTAGAGGTGGACAGATGACTGAGAGCACAAAAATTATACTACTAAATAAATGCTGAGGCCAGGTGTGGTGGCTCAAGCCTATAATCCCAGCACTTTGGGAGCTGAGGTTTGTGGATCACCTGAGGTCAGGAGTTCAAGACCAGCCTGACCAAAATGGTGAAACTCTGTTTCTACTAAAAATATAAAAATTAGCTGGGCGTGGTGTCGGGCACCTGTAATCCCACCCACTCGGGAGGCTGAGGCAGGAGAATCACTTGAACCTGGGGGGCAGAGGTTTCAGCGATCGGAGATAGCGTCATTCCATTCCAACCTGGGTAACACAGCGAGACTCCATCTCAAAAAAAAAGAAAAAGAAAAGAAATGCTGAAATAAATGGGATTCGTTGGCCCAAAAGAGAGAAAGGTAAGAAAAGAACTGATAATAGCAAGGGTGCCAAACCCTGTATTTGCTAATAAGTCAAAGTCTTACTGATGACAATAATGGCAGTCTGAACTAATATTCCACAAAATATGTATCTAATGAATTAAATGTAATTTACAAGACTGTTATTCCTGTCTTAGGCCATAAACTAGGCCCTTGAAAGATAATCACTGTCAAATATTGTACTTTAAGTCTTCAACATATTATTTAGGTATGTTCCTTTTTCATTAGGCATGTTCTATTTTCTGACCTTAATGTAAGCTCCTAGGAAAGGTGTGCTACTAGTGTGCAAAGGTTCAGTAATATTCAAGTAACTAAAAGGTAATTAAGTTTCATAACCACACACATTTGCACAGGACCAAATATGGAGAAATGGGCTTAAATTACAGAATGTAGGTTACATTCAAGAATGTCCCAACTATAATACTTTAATTACTCTAACACAGCCCTGGGGGTGAAGGAATTTTCTTCCCAGGACACTGTTCAATTAGAATGCTCCGTCTGGAACTATCTGGATGCTTTCTCAGAGCAAGGAGAATGGATCTGAAACACTCTTCTTCCATGGCAGTGATTCTGTAATTTTAACTCTCCCAGTTTTTAAGAGTAAGAGAGCCTGCAGCCATTTCTAACTTTTGTTTTGTCTTGAAGGTGGTCAATGTTTAAGATAAACTTGAATATCCCAAATTAAAATTTGATTATAACTTTAATTACGACTTTTTTTAAATTACAGAGACAAGGATGCATTTCCATTAAACAGAAATAGTGAAAATAGGCATAGCTTCCTACTTACTTCTCTGCTCCTTTCAATGAGGCTAGGTACTTCATTATTTCAAAACGTCCAACACTTAAACACAGTAAGTACTCAATAAATGCTTTGTGAAGAAAATATAGTGTATTTCCTATTAGTTTTGTGACTTTTAAAATACAGAACAAAACCATTAAACACAGAATTTTTTTTGGGTCAATCTCAACGTTGCAATTAGTAATGTGAATTTTGAAACTTGTTCGAAATACAATTTTAATCAGTCTGAGTTTTTCAGCCTTGAAATTCTAAGGTTTGTATTTCCCAAAGAATATCTTTCCCATAGTGAGAAGCACACACTAAACTGACTCATTAAACTTTCTCCACTCCTACATCACCTATACAGGATTTTTAAAATCATGAGTACATAAACTTTCAAGCCACTTCTACAATCTTGTATTAACCTTAGCAGGATAAACTTTTTGCCAAATCTCTTTTAACACTTTTTATCCAAAAACCTGTACTAGTGAAACAAAGAAAACACAACCCCCTCCTCCTTTTCTAAACCATATGGCAGTAAATTAAAGTTAACTTATTTCTTACCAGCTCAAAGCCTAAACATCGACCCTAAACATTTGTCTCTTTGTGCCCTGGGACTGGGCTTAGAGCTGTCTGCTTATTTGCAACTGTAGTCCAACCATGTTTTTAAATCATACAGCAAGGTCCAAAACGACCCCCGACCATGAACAGACCTCACCATCGTCATTTTCCAAAACCTGGTCTGGTAAGCAGCACATGCCGACGAGGGCCCCGGGGCCGGCGGGGAGCGAGTCCTGCTCCGCCTGAGTGACTGAGCAGGGAGTTTGCTTGCCGCGGCGGGGTCGGATCCACCCCGGGAACTTGTTACCCGAGCCCAGGGACGCGCTGAGGCCTAGCCGCGAGGCCGGGGCGGGCTCCAGGCGGCGAGGGCTTCCTGTCCCCTGGCCGCAGAGCCTTCCCGCCAGCCCCGCGGTCGCCCGCAGGCGGGGACACTCGCCGTCGTCTCCCGGCGACCGGACGCGCCTGCCGGGTCCCGGGTCGGCTCTTTCGCCTCCTGCTGCTGCCAGTGGCCCGGCTCTGCGACCACACCGGGCTCTTCCGGGGCGGTGGGAGCGCTAGGCCGCGCTGGGGCCCGCGGCTCCCGGACCGGCCGGGCAGGCCTCGGCGTCCAGTATCAGTCCCGAGGGCCGAGCTCCCGCCGGTAACGGGCCCCACCGCCTCCCCTCCCCCCCTCGCCCCATGACAGTGCAAACCCTCCGGCCGCCCCGGCCGCCCCGCCTCCAGCAGCAGGCCCAGCCAAGGGCCGCGGCCGTGGCGGCAGCGGCGCCGCGGCTCTCCGCCCTCGCTCGCTCGCTCCCGAGTCCAGCGCCTCGGGCCCGGCTCAGGCTCGGCCAAAGTCTCCGCCGCTTCCTGGCCGCCCTCCGCCGCGCCCGGCCCGGGCGGGGTAGGCCGAGGCCCGGGCGGTGCGGGTGGGGGCGGGGGCTCCTCTCACCTTCATGTCGGGACATCCTAGTTCAGACGGTGGCGGCGCGGCCCCTCCCGGGCTCCGGCTGCAGTGTCCCCCGCGGGGTCCCGGCGCTGCCCGCGCCGGCCGGCCGACTCCCACTCGACTCCTGGGCTCGGCCGCGGGGGCGGGGTGGGCAGGGGAGCGCTCCCGCAGCGGCGGCGGCGGCGGCGGGGAGGCGACGCGGGGCGGGAATGGGGACGGGCCTGGTCGGGGCTGAGCTCCTCCAGGAGGCGGGTCCGACGCCGCGGCTCCGCCGGCGCCCGCCGTGACTCCGGTCACTCTCGGGCCCGCCGGCTCCCGGCAGCGGCGCGGCGCTCCGCAAATCCCGCTCCTCCCCTCCCCCGGCCCACCCCCCGCCCCTCTCCCCCGGCTCCCGGCCGCCGCCTCCTCCTCTTCTTCCTCCTCCTCCGCCTCCTTCCGCCGCCCGCACGCCAGCCCCGCCTCTCGCTGCCCGCGCCGGGCCCAGCCGCCCCGAGGCCCCGCGGCCGGCGGGGGCGGCGCGGCGGCGGCGGCGGCGGCGGCGGCGGCGGCTCGGGTTGCGGCGCTTGCCCGCGCTTTCCAGCAGGCCGCGATCTGGCGCCCGAGCCCAGCCTCCGCCAGGCCGCCGCCGCGCCGCTCCACGCCGCGCGTAGGGAGGAAGAGGAAATGCCCAGCGCCGTCTCCCACTGCTCACCCGCGCGGCCGGAGGAGCGCCCGCCTGCCTCGCCGCCCCCAGCTCCGTCTGGGGCGGGCCTGGGCCGGCCGCGGGCAGTGGGTGCTTCTCGGCGGCGAGCTGCGACTCAGAGGGGCCACTGTCCCCAGGTGTATGGCCTCCGGGCCGGCCGCGGGCAGCAAGCTCCGACCCCAGGGAGAGGCCGCGGACCGCCTGAAGACTTGTGTTTGTGTGTATTTTAAGACAACAGCCCAGAAGGGAAAGGCGGCTGGCCACCGGTGATCGCCGGCGTTCGCCGGCCGGGTTACTGGCGGTCGGGAGGGAAGCCGGGAGGCTGCCGGGCTCCGAGGCCGACTCCTTGCGAACCATCTCTGTTAAAGACTCCGTGCCGGGCAGCCCCGGAGTCCGGCGGTACCCGCGCAAACTGTCCCAGCGCCTTGGCTCACCGTGAATGCCCTGCCTTGAAAACTTGGAGTTTTTTGTTTCCTGCAAGTGGTCTGCTTTTCTGATTTTATCTGTGTTTAACATTTTTACTTTCTTTCTTATTGTGAACTTTGTTTCCAGGCATTATTAATTCAACAAATCTTTGTACTGCCACTTACCACGTGTCGGTGTTAGCGTGGTTTGGTGGAAATAGATGGCGCTTTGAAGTCAAGACAGATCGGCCATGGGATTTTGGCTCTGATATCCTGTGTAACCGTGGACGAGTTACAGGGCTTGCTGAGCCTCCATTTGTCTGTTTGTTTTTTGTGGTTGTTTTAATTTATCTTTTTCCATTTGAAGTTGTGCTTTTTGCATAAAATTGAACTGTTAACAGGCTAAGTCAACTGAAATTGGAATCTAGGGTACTGCTTGCTTTGGGGTTATTCTTATACTCTCCACCATTCACTGGCTGTGTGACCTCTTAACTTCTCTGTGCCCTGACTTCTCTGTCTCTAAAATGGACATAACAACAGATGTTTAATAATAAGAGGCTTGGAGGTGAAGTGCTAAAACATATAAAATACCTACCACAGGACACAGTAAAAAGATTGTTACCGTATTTCATTGAATCTGATTTTAAGACATTTCCTGATTTCAAAGAAACTAAAGCTCATCTTAAAGTCCAGGAAGTAGGTTTTGGGTCACTCAGAACTCCTGAGGGACTGTATTTGGTAGTAACTAGTGATAAACTAGAGTTTAAATTAGGACTTTGTCACCAGAAATATTTGTATGGAGCTTTTGCACAAATTCATTCCATTTCGTTTGGGGAAAGAGGTCCAACCTGGCCGTAAATGGGGTCTGGTGAAGTAGGAAGAAGGGTTTTAAGTAAAGCTAGTTAATGTTTATTGAATACTTACCCTGTATCAATGCTTTTCTAAGCATTTGACGGTATTGGCATATGTGATCCTGGGTATCAGGAGCCTCCATTTCTTGGGCTGTAAAAGTGGGGACAACACTGATCCCACTGTCTCCTGAGGGGTAAATGATGTCTATAAATAAATTGTATAGAGATTAAGGCATTATCAGTGCTGCAGACAGATAAAATGCTAGAGAAGGTAGGAAAGCCTACAACAGTACTGAACTGCAGAAGGGATTAAGAGTAAATATGAGGTTTCATTTGCTTAGGTTTGGCAAAGGCTTGGCTAACTAAACAGATAACTGTTTTTGACAGTTACATCATTGTTTTCAGTCAGGCAAGAGTAAGGAAAGAGTAACTAAACCGTTTTTTTTTTCCTGTTTGAATAAGAGTAAGCAGAAATATTGTGGTTATTTGGGGTTTTCATGACCTTCATTCAATTAGAGTTTCAGGCTGTTCAACTTTAAACAACCTTCTGCTTGCTGTCCTGTCATATGGTAAATTTCATTTCCAAGAAAAGAATTAATTTCCAGCCATGATTACACCACCACATCCTAGCCTGAGTGATGTGTGACACTGTCTCAAAAAAGAAAAGGAAAAAAGGAATACTTTAAATCCTTATACCAAATTGTCTACCAAATGATTTCTGTTCCACTCCGGAAGTGTTTTCCTCCAGTCCCTTCTTCCCGCACCCCTTGACTTCTCCTTTCTTCTGTGGACAACTGTAGCTAATGCATGTTTTTGCTAGGCTAAATTATATTTTTTCTATATACTATGGCCCAATTATATTTTTTCAAACAAGCTAATGGATGTAAGCACTGGTGAAATCTGAATAAAGTCTGTAGTCTACTCAATAGAACTGTAGATGTCAATTTGCTGGCTTTCAATATTTTTCCATAGTTTTTGTAAGATGTTCCCATTGGAGAGAGTGTACCCAAGCCCTCTTTGCAACTACCTATGGGTATATCATTATTTCAAAGTAAAAGATTAAACTATAGGGACAGAGGCCAGGCATGGTAGCTCACGCCTGTAATCCCAGCACTTTGTGAGGCCGAGGCAGGCCAATCACGAGGTCAGAAGATTGAAACCATCCTGGCCAACATGGTGAAACCCCATCTCTACTAAAAATACAAAAATTAGCTGGGCGTGGTGGCGTGCACCTGTAGTCTCAGCTACTGGGGAGGCTGAGGCAGAATTGCTTGAACCCAGTAGACAGAGGCTATGGTGAACCGAGATGGCGCCATTGCACTCCAGCCTGGTGACAGAGTGAGACTCCATCTCAAAAAAAAAAAAAAAAAAAAAATCAGGCTGGGCGCGGTGGCTCACGCCTATAATGTCAGCACTTTGGGAGGCTGAGGCAGGTGGATCACGAGGTTAAGAGATTGAGACCATCCTGGTCAACATGGTGAAACCCCGTCTCTACTAAAAATACAAAAAATTAGCTGGGCATGGTGGCGCGTGCCTGTAATCCCAGCTACTCAGGAGGCTGAGGCAGGAGAATTGCCTGAACCCAGGAGGCGGAGGTTGCGGTGAGCCCAGATCGCGCCATTGCACTCCAGCCTGGGTAACGAGTGAAATTCTGTCTAAAAAAAAAAAAGGTATAGGGACAGAAATCAGATCAATGGTTGCTGGCCCCTGAAGTTGGGGATGGGTGGACTGACCACCAGGAGAACTTTTCGAGATGATAAGAATATTCTATATCTTGATTGTGGTATTGTTTACATTATTGGATGAGTCCGTCAAAACAGAATTATACACCTAAAAGGGTTGTTTTTACTTCTATGTAAATTGTATCTTGATAAACCTGACTTAAAATAAGAAAAGCAAGCTCCTATCATCCCAGCCTCCTGGAGCTTACAGTATGAAATGTAACTTTAAGGCCCAACATGCTGTTCTAGCATACAGACTTCCTTCTGCCAGCACACCCTGGGCTTCCTTGTACTGTATTAATTCATGCTCCCGGCCGGACATGGTGGCTCACGCCTATGATTCCGGCTCACGCCTATGATTCCACCTCAGAGGCCAAGGTGGGCGGATCACAAGGTCAGGAGTTGGAGACCAGCCTGCCCAATATGGTAAAACCTTGTGTCTACTAAAAAAAAAAAAATACAAAAATTAGCTGGGCGTGGTGTCGGGCGCCTGTAGTCCCAGTTGCTTGGGAGGCTGAGGCAGGAGAATTGCTTGAACCCAGGAGGTAGAGGTTGCACTGAGCCTAGATCGCACCACTGCACTCCAGCGTGGGCAATAGAGTGAGACTCTGTCTCAAAAAACTAAAAAATAAATAAATAAAATTTCTGCCCCTGTGCTTTTGTATATACTCTTCTTTCTGCTTAGATGGAGCACAGGAAAGTAAGGTCAAAGTTTAGGTCCCCCGTACTCCGGTAAGCCTTTCCTGCCTTCCTTAGGCACACCAGTAATTTCCTAACTTCCTCTGCTCACTCATGTTGTGCTGTCATTTTTAATTTGTTTTCATCTTTTTTCTCAGCTAGACTCCTCAAAGGCAGTGATGACATTGTTCATTTTTGTCTCCAGTATCCAGTACTGTTGAATGAGTGAGTGAATGAATGAATGATTTATTTTATATTACTATCTTTTTTTGAGACAGAGTCTAGCTCTGTTGCACAGGCTGGACTGCAGTGGCATGATCTCAGCTCACTGCAGCCTGCGTCTCCCAGGTTCAAGTGATTGCACTGCCTCAGCCTCCTGAGTAGCTGGGACTCTAGGAGACTGCCACCACACCCGGCTAATTTTTATATTTTTAGTAGAGACAAGGTTTCACCATCTTGCCCAGGCTAGTCTCAAACTGCTGGCCTCAGGTGATCCACACGCCTCAGCCTCCCAAAGTGCTGGGATTATAGGCATGAGCCACCGTGCCCGGCTGTGAATGATTTAAAGCTGAAAGAAAAAGTAATGGTTCTCAAAGTGTGGTCCAAGGTCCCCAAGAGGTGAGATGAGGTGCTAGGATTTTCATACTTTGCTAAGCAAATAGCGCATCCTAATAGATTGAATGCAGAAGAGAATCCAACTGTCTTTAATTAAGCCAAATATTAAAGAGATCTGTAAAACAATATTGCACTTCCACATTTTTGGGGGAATAATATAGATAATTTTCTTTCAAATGTTTTGTGTTACTAGGTAGTGGATTTACTATTTTTTTTTTTTTTTTTTTTTTTTTGAGACAGAGTTTCACTGTTGTTACCAAGACCGGAGTGCAATGGCACGATCTCGGCTCACCGCAACCTCCGCCTCCTGGGTTCAAGCAATTCTCCTGCCTCAGCCTCCTGAGTAGCTGGGACTACAGGCGCGCACCACCATGCCCAGCTGATTTTTGTATTTTTAGTAGAGTCAGGGTTTCACCTTGACCAGATGGTCTCAATCTCTTGACCTCATGATCCACCCGCCTCAGCCTCCCAAAGTGCTGGGATTATAGGCTTGAGCCACCGAGCCCAACCTTGATTTACTATTGTTTTTAAGTGAGTACTTTTTTTTTTTTTTTTTGAGACAGAGTCTCACTCTCCAGGCTGGAGTGTAATGGCACGATCTTGGCTTACTGCAACCTCTGCTTCCCGGGTTCAAGCAATTCTGCCTCAACCTCCCAAGTGGCTGGGATTACAGGCACCTGCCACCATGCCTGGCTAACTTAAGTATTTTTAGTAGGGATGGGGTTTTACCATGTTGGCCAGGCCGTTCTCAAACTCCTGACCTCAGGTGATCCACCAACCTCGGCCTCCCAGAGTGCTGGGATTACAGACATGAGCCGTTGTGCCCAGCCGACTACATATTTTAAAAATATTTTCTCAATTTTCTAATATGAAAAATATTGACAGAATACATTTTTTAAAAAGGTATTTGTCATCTTTAACAATTTTTAAGAATCTGAGGGCCGGGCGCGGTGGTTCAAGCCTGTAATCCCAGCACTTTGGGAGGCCGAGGCGAGTGGATCACGAGGTCAAGAGATCGAGACCATCCTGGTCAACATGGTGAAACCCCATCTCTACTAAAAATACAAAAAATTAGCTGGGCATGGTGGTGCATGCCTGTAATCCCAGCTACTCAGGAGGCTGAGGCAGGAGAATTGCCTGAACCCAGGAGGCGGAGGTTGTGGTGAGCTGAGATCGTGCCATTGCACTGCAGCCTGGGTAACAAGAGTGAAACTCCGTCTCAAAAAAAAAAAAAAGAATGTGAAAGGATTCTGAGACCAAAAAATTTAAGAATCTCTGCCTTAGAGAATGTTAACAACCTCCTCATTGTTCAAATGAGAAATGGTAATGATGCTTTCATTTACTTAGTGCTCTTGTATAGGTGGCAGGCCTTGTTACTTATGGGTACTATTATGTCTTCATGTTACAGATAAGGCAAGTGAGGCACAGAGAGATTAAATTGACTTGCCCAGCTGGGCGCGGTGGCTCAAGCCTGTAATCCCAGCACTTTGGGAGGCCGAGGCCGGTGGATCACGAGGTCAAGAGATCGAGACCATCCTGGTCAACATGGTGAAACCCCGTCTCTACTAAAAATGCAAAAAATTAGCTGGGCATGGTGGTGCATGCCTGTAATCCCAGCTACTCAGGAGGCTGAGGCAGGAGAATTGCCTGAACCCAGGAGGCGGAGGCTGCGGTGAGTCGAGATCGCGCCATTGCACTCCAGCCTGGGTAACGAGCGAAACTCCATCTCAAAAAAAAACAAAAGAAATAAAATAAATAAATTGACTTGCCCAAGGCCATGTAGCTAGTTACTGGTGGAACCACAATTTGAGGCTCTGATGCTGACTACAGTTTCTGCCACTTCCATGAGGTCTGGAAAGTGCCAGGAGGCCTATGCCATGCCATCTGATTACTTCACTAGCTCTCTGGGTTGTCTACCAATCTCACAGTCACCTTGAATCTGCTTTTCAGTCTTCATCCCCAATTCTGCCACCCTAAATGTTTTCAAACATGACCTTAAAATTAGCCGCAGGTCTTTCATGTCTTTCCTCTTTTTGTATTCCATGTCCCCTAATCAAGGCCCTGATTTTTTTTTTTCAAGTCTATGTACACTTCCACTTGAACCAGACACTCCTCTCTTGTGACCATACTTGAAACTCTAATAATCTATTTTATTGTAACTTCATATTTTCCAATTTTCTTACTCTCTACCACTAAACCTTTTTTTTTTTTAAATATACAGTGTCTTGCTATGTCACTGAGGCTGGAGTGCAGTTGTGCAATCATGGTTCACTGCAAACTTGAACTCCTAGGCTCAAGCAATCTTTTTTATGTCTCAGCTGGGACTGAGTAGCTAGGACTACTGGCGTGCACCACTGCACCCAGCTAATTTTCTCATTTTTTATAGAGACAAGGGTCTCGCGTTGTTGCCTAGGCTAGCCTTAAACTCCTGGCTTTAAGTGGTTCTTCCATTTCAGCCTCCCAAAGTGCTGGAATTATAGGCATGAGCTGCCACGCCTGGCCTAATCCTTGATGTTTGTACTTGGTGTTACTTTTTTTTTTTTTTCTTGAGACAGTCTTGCTCTGTCACCCAGGCTGGAGTGCAGTGGTATGATCTCAGCTCACTGCAACCTCTGCCTCCTGGGTTCAAGCAATACTCTTGCCTCAGCCTCCTGAGTAGCTGGGAATACAGGTGCCACCACCACACCTGGCTAGTTTTTATATTTTTTGTAGAGACAAGGTTTCACCATGTTGGCCAGGCTGGTCTTGAACTCCTGAACTCAAGTGATCTACCCGCCTTGGCCTCCCAAAATGCTGGGATTACAGATGAGAGCCACTGCACCTGGATGATTTTTTGTTTTGTTTTGTTTTTTTCCCTTTTAATCCCGTTCTCTACCTGACCCAACTGGTGCCCTGTGGTCAACACAGACTTCTCATACCTTTAGCTCCTTAAACCCCTCATCCTCAAACTCTACTAGCATTGCAAGTTTCCAAGCCTGACTCAATTTCTCCCTGTGTATATCTGCTTGGGATGTAGAATATAGCAACTAAAAATCATAGAAGCATACTGATTGGGGCTGTTACGAATCTAGGGCATTCAACTGCAGTCGGACCTCAGTGCCATTGAGCAATCTTTGTCTTTGGTCAGAACCCTCTGCTATAAACAGTCACTCACCCACATGCCTAATAGATAACCTCACCTTCTAATTCACAGAGGGAGGAAAGTTCAAAATGCAGGACCTTTCACTTCCCACTGTGAGCCCCCAAGGGAGTCTGTACATCTGTGTCCTGCTGCCTCATGCATGGAGATATCCTTTCTGTTCAGCCCTGCTTCTGTTATGATCCTACTTCATCCCATCTCTGGGATCTTACTCCTTCAGCCTCATGGCACCTGCACTTTCAGCTGCTTAGCTGGTCCATTGCCTTCAGCCAAAAAACACCCCTTCAACCCTGTACCCCCTCTGGCTATTATTACCCTATTGTTTCTCTCCCTGGACAAGTTTCTTGAAAGAATTGTCACTCCCTCAGCTTAGAACCTGATTTATCTGATTGCTTGATTTGTGGTGCTGTTGGTCACCCTTTCATTTTCTGGGACACTTTCATCATCTTCCCTTTCTTGTCTTTCCTCTTTTTGTATCCCCTTGAGTAAAGTCACCAACCTAGTCAAGTCACCCACCCAAGATGAAACCCAACAGTCATTGTAGACTCTTTCCTCCCATTTATCTCCCATAGCAAATTAGTTGCCGAATCCTGTGATGCTTACCCATTAAACATCTGTTAAATCCATCCCTTCCTCTTTATTCCCATGGCCGCCAAACCATTCCAAGCTGCTACCATCTCTTCTCCAGATGTGAAGTGATCTTGGCTCTTCACCAACAGTCATGCTCCCTTATGTGGTTCTTTGTACTGTCCTAGGCAATAATGATGCAGAAGGGCCCCCCTCCCCACCATCCTCCAGAGAAGTCTGTGCCAGAGAACAGGAGTGGCCAGAAGAGGCTATGCTCACAGAAGCCAAAGAAGCACAAGGGAGACCAATGGTGTCCACCCAGCAGATATACCTCATGAGATAGACTGAAGTGTGGCCCCTGGATTTCAGAAATGGATATCATCTGTCCATGGAGAAGTAGGGTCAGAAGCTGCATTGTAATAGGCTGAAGGGAGTCCTGGGAAGCCTAGAAACTGACAGTAGCTAGAGATGACTTCTTCCAGAAGATGAGATGAAATAAGAATGTGAGGCCGGGCACGGTGGCTCGAGCCTGTAATCCCAGCACTTTGGGAGGCCGAGGCGGGTGGATCACGAGGTCAAAAGATCGAGACCATCCTGGTCAACACGGTGAAACCCCGTCTCTACTAAAGATACAAAAAATTAGCTGGGCATGGTGGTGAGTGCCTATAATCCCAGCTACTCAGGAGGCTGAGGCAGGAGAATTGCCTGAACCCAGGAGGCGGAGGTTGCGGTGAGCCGAGATCGCGCCATTGCACTCCAGCCTGGGTAACAAGAGCGAAACTCGGTCTCATAAAAAAAAAAAAAAAAAAAAAAAAAGAATGTGAAACAGGCCAGGCTTGGTGGCTGAAACCTGTAATCCCAGCATTTTGGGAGGTCAAGGCAAGTAGATTACCTGAGGTCAGGAGTTTGAGACCAGCCTGGCCAAAATGGTAAAACCCTATTTCTACTAAAAATACAAAAATTAACCAGGCGTGGTGGCACTCACCTGTAATCCCAGCTACTCAGGAGGCTGAGGCAGGAGAATTGCTTGAACCTGGGAGGTAGAGGTTGCAGTGAGTCAAGATCGTGCTTCTGCACTCTAGCCTGGGCAACAGAGCAAGACTTCATCTAAAAAAAAAAAAAAGTGAAAATAGTCAACTACTAAGAATCAAATAAATACAAATTAAAAGGAGATACCATTTCACCTCTCAAGTTGGCAGAAAAATAATTTTAATAACACTTGATAATGGGGGTATCAAGAAAGGAATATGATTGTTAAAAACCAATCTAAATGGGATTTTATGGTAGGGTTTCAGGAGCCATAGATTGTTGTTTAATCTTTGCCACAGCAATCCCAGCTCACCTCAGCCTATTTAAGTAATGACTGATACATGGAAAGATTTTAGACACAAGGATGTTTATCACAGTGTTCTTTTTAGTATTTAAAATTGAAAACAACCTATAAATTGCTGTCTATTCAAAAGCAGTAACTAAAAATGGATAATGAACGAGAAATATATTTACAATATGTTTTTAGCAAAAAAAAAGCAGGTTACAAAACATTCTTTTCTAAATTACATATGTACAGCCTGATGTCATTTTTGTTTTTGTTTTTTGAGACTGAGTCTTGCTCTGTCACCCATGCTGGAGTACAGTGGCACAATCACGGCTCACTGCAGCCTTCACCTCCCAGGCTCAAATGATCTTCCCGCCCTCAGTCTCCTGAGTAGCTGAGCCTACAGTCATGCACCACCAGGCCCAGCTAATTTTAAGATTTTTTTTTTTTTTTTAAGATGGGGTTTCACCATGATGGCCAGGCTGGTCTTGAACTCCTGACCTCAGGTGATCCACCCACCTCGGCCTCCCAAAGTGCTAGGATTACAGGCATGAGCCACTGCGCCCGGCCTAAGATATTTTCTGTAGAGACGAGGTCTTACTGTGTTGCTCATGCTCGTCTCAAATTCCTGGCATCAACTGATCCTCCCCCCTCAGCCTCCCAAAGTGCTGGGATTACAGGCATGAGCCATGATACCTGGCCTCATTTTTTATTTTTAATAAGAGAAACACATAAAGATTTGATTGATATAAGAGTCAGTATGAATAGGCTGGGCGCGGTGGCTCAAACCTGTAATCCCAGCACTTTGGGAGGCCGAGGCGGGTGGATCACGAGGTCAAGAGATCAAGACCATCCTGGTCAACATGGTGAAACCCCGTCTCTACTAAAAATACAAAAAATTAGCTGGGCATGGTGGCGCGTGCCTGTAATCCCAGCTACTCAGGAGGCTGAGGCAGGAGAATTGCCTGAACCCAGGAGGCGGAGGTTGTGGTGAGCCGAGATCGCGCCATTGCACTCCAGCCTGGGTAATAAGAGCGAAACTCCGCTTCAAAAAAAAAAAAAAAAAGTCAGTATGATTATCGGGGTATAATATGAATGATTTCCGTTATTTTTATGTTGCTCAGTTTTGTTACCTGGGTATACTACGTGATGCTGAGGTTTGGGGTGTGAATGTTCCTGTCACCCAGATACTAAGCATGGTACCCAGAAGGTAATTCTTCACCCCTTGTCTCCCTCCCTTCTCCATCTAGTAGTCTCCAATAAATACATATTTACTGAGTCTTCTAGGTCCACTGAGGACACAGTGATGAAAAAGAAAAACATGTCCCCATCCTGGAAGTATTTACATTCTGGTGACAAAATTAATTGAAGCAGTTCTGATTGATGTTTTGAGAGCTTATGATAAGATGTGAAGGACTTTTTTTCCTTTTAGTTTTGAAGTTTTCTGTAATGAACGTATACTGGTTTTATAGCCCTTTTGTTTCTTTTTCTTTCTTTTATGTTTAAAGAAGCTTGGCAGAGGCTGGGTGCAGTGGCTCACAATTGTAATCCCAGCACTTTGGGAGGCTGAGGCGGGTGGATCACTTGAGGTCAGGAGTTCAAGACCAGCCTGGCCACCATTCGAAACCCCATCTCTACTAAAAATACAAAAATTAGCCGGTTATCATGTTGCACGCCTGTAATCACAGCTACTTGGGAGGCTGATGTAGGAGGATCATTTGAGCCCAGGAGCTAGAAGTTGCAGTGTGCCAAGACTGTGCCACTGCATTCAACAGAGCAAGACTCCATCTCAAATAAATAAATAAATAAGGCCGGGCGTGGTGGCGGCTCACACCTGTAATCCCAGCTCTTTGCTTTGGCCAGGCTGAGGCTGGCCAGTCATGAGGTCAAGAGATCAAGACCATCCTCCCAACACAGTGAAACCCCTGTCTCTACTAAATGTACAAAACTTAGCTGGGCGTGGTGGTGTGTGCATAGTCCCAGCTACTCGGGAGACTGAGGCAGGAGAATTGCTTGAATTTGGGAGGTAGATCAAGTGAGCCGAGATCGAGCCACTGTACTCTAGCCTGGCAACAGAGCAAGACTGTCTCAAAACAATAAATAAATATAAATAAACAAATAAATAATTAAGAAATAAACAGTGGGGCCGGGTGTGGTGGCTCACGCCTGTAATCCAAGCACTTTGGAGGCCAAGGTGGGAAGATCACCTGAGGTCGGGAGTTCAAGACCAGCCTGACCAACATGGTGAAACCCCACCTTTAAAAAAAATTTTGAAAAGCTCAAGCCTGTAATCCCAGCACTTTGGGAGGCCGAGGCGGGTGGATCACGAGGTCAAGAGATCGAGACCATCCTGGTCAACATGGTGAAACCCCGTCTCTACTAAAAATACAAAAAATTAGCTGGGCATGGTGGCGCGTGCCTGTAATCCCAGCTACTCAGGAGGCTGAGGCAGGAGAATTGCCTGAACCCAGGAGGCGGAGGTTGTGGTGAGCCGAGATCGCGCCATTGCACTCCAGTCTGGGTAACAAGAGTGAAACTCCGACTCAAAAAAAAAAAAAAAAAAAAAAATTTGAAAAAAAAGAAATAAACGGTGGTTAGTGGAAGCTCCAGAATGAAGGGAAGCATTTTTCGTTTTAAGAATAGGAGAGTCTAGTGTGTTTAGAGGTTTAGAGGAAGGATCCAGGAGAGGCAGCAGAGAGCTGAAGTGTATATGTATGTGTGCAGCAGGGAGGTAGGGATGGGGAGGGTGGGAGATGGAGGGGCGGAGGAGCCCAAATGAGTTTAGCTTCCACCAGGAGCAGGACGCCTCTTCATCTGCTGGCTATAGAAAAGGTTACTAATGGGCCAGGTCTGGTGGCTCACACCTGTAATCCCAGCTCTTGGGGAGGCTGAGGCGGCTGGATCACCAGGTCAGGAGTTTGAGACCAGCCTGCCAATATGGTGAGACCCCATCTCTACTGAAAAAAATACAAAAGTTAGCCAGGCATGTCTCTATAGGCATGGTGGTGCACGCCTATAGTCCCAGCTACTTGGGAAACTGAGGCAGGAGAATCACTTGAACCAGGGAAGTGGAGGTTGCAGTGAGCTGAGATTGTGTCACTGCACTCCAGCCTGGGCGACAGAGTGAGACTCTGTCTCAAAAAAAAAAAAAAAAAAAAGAAGGTTGCCGGTGGAGATAAAGGTGTCCCATTGGGTATGTCAGGAAGCTGTGGTATTCATGCCTCACGGCCTTCATTTTCTTAGAGTGGAGGGTAAAAATCGTGCCATTTTGTGCCTCTGTGCCTCGTAAATTTGTGCTCCTTCCTTCTCTAAAAATTAGATTACAGGTGTGGTGGCTCACGCCTGTAATCCCAGCACTTTGGGAGGCTGAGGCGGGTGGATCACGAGGTCAGGAGATCGAGACCATCCTGGTCAACATGGTGAAACCCCGTCTCTACTAAAAATGCAAAAAGTTAGCTGGGCACGGTGGCGCGTGCCTGTAATCCCAGCTACTCAGGAGGCTGAGGCAGGAGAATTGCCTGAACCCAGGAGGCGGAGGTTGCGGTGAGCCGAGATCGCGCCATTGCACTCCAGCCTGGGTAACAACAGCGAAACTTCGTCTCAAAAAAAAAAAAAAAAAAAATTAGTTGCAGACCCCTGCCTTTGTGAACCTTTTCCTGAAGGAAGGTGTGTGGGTTGGGGCCAACTTCCAGTGGAATCACCTTCCGGGAAGGGAGTGGAGGGAGGAGGGAAAGCGCTCAGGATAAACATTAAATGTCCCTGAGCATTCCTAGATCAACCGGATCAAGATCTCTGAAGAATGGGGCTCAAAGATTGGCATTTGAAAGAACACCCCTGGGGAATCCTGATGGTGCAATAAAGTTGAAGAACCACCTCACTGAGTGGTCCTGATTCCTTTCACAATTCTCCATTATTGCATTTAATCCTTTCACTTCCCCCACTGGGCTGCCCTTGGGCTGGAGTAGGTGTCTTTGTTTACATACTTCTAGCACAGCCCTGCAGTTGGCTATCATGGTGGACTTTGGGTGGTTATTTGTTAAATGAATGAATGATGTGTACAAAACTAGAACCCAGGTGTCCTGATCCCCAGACTCATAATTTGCCCTATCACTTTTTATCTCTAGAAGCTGCTGAATTCCTCATGAAGGCATTTCCTGTTCCGACTATGCCTAAAACTCATATGCCAATTTAAAAACCACAAATTCACATAGATTCTCTGAAGGAGACAGTGTGTGGGGGATTGGTTGCTCTAAGGAAGATTAAAAAATAAGGTCACCTGAAAGTGAAGGGAGTGGGATGTACACAAACTAGATGAGCAAGCCCCTGGACCAGATCTGTTCCAGGTGTGTCACCCAGGTCTCCCCCAAACCCATCAAAGAGTTAGAAACATACCGTGGAAAAGAGCCCTGGAATGTAACAGTCAAGAAGCTGATGCTCAGTTTGTAATGAGTCATAGAATGCTTGTGTGTGGACCTCATGGGATCCAGAAAAGGGGAAGCCGTAGGTTAGAAATTAGAGCGTCTCAGCTGAGCACAGTGACTCACACCTGTAATCCTAGCACTTTGAAAGGCCGAGGCGGGTGGATCACCTGAGGTCTGGAGTTCGAGACCAGCCTGGCCAACATGGCAAAACTCCGTCTCTACTAAAAATAGAAAAACTAGCCAGGCACGGTGGCGGGTGCCTACGATCCCAGCTACTCAGGAGGCTGAGGCAGAAGAATTGCTTGAACCCAGGGGGATGGAGGTTGCAGTGAGCCGAGATGGTGCCATTGCACTCCAGTCTGGGTAACAACAGCGAAACTCCATCTCAAAAAAAAAAAAAGGAAGACCTGGTCTAAAAGAATTCGAATTCATCTTGGGAGAAATGGGTGTTTCCACTAAGAACAACTCATCCCTTTTCTTTAATCATTCAGTAATTCTTTATAGAATACATCCAGTGTGTCAGGGGCTGTACTTGCTGTGTCTTGTTGGAGATATGACAGTGGGCAAAACAGGTACAGGACCTAAACTTGAGTACTCATAGTATTATTGTTGTTTATTCATCACATTTCTAAACTGTAATTTTAGATGCTTTGTGGATTTGCCTGGCATTCTGAGCAAATGACCAAAGCCAGGTAGTCCTCCTGTTCTCATGTTAATAACATTCTAGTTGTGAGTCATTTATGACTTGGGTGAGTATGAAACAATTCAGCCAGGCACAGTGGCTCACACCTGTAATCCCAGCACTTTGGGAGGCTGAGGCGGGCAGATCACCTAAGGTCAGGAGTTCAAGACTAGCCTGGCCAACATGGCGAAAACCCATCTCTGCTAAAAATACAAAATTAGGCTTGGTGGTGCACTTCTGTAATCCCGGCTACTCAGGAAGCTGAGGCAGGAGAGTTGCTTGAATCCGGGAAGTGGAGGTTGCAGTAAGCCGAGATTGCACCACTGCACTCCACCCTGGGCAACAAGAGTGAGACTACGTCTCACAAATAAATAAATAAATAAATTTGCACCAGAGGTTGATTTTTCCCTGGACAAATGGGTATAGAGCTGGGCCTGCGGATAAGCTCAGCAAGATGTCCCTGACCTGGGAAGCCCTGCCAACTACCAGCACCCAATATTCAGCAGGCTCCCAGGCACCCACAGGCTCAGTCACAGCTCCTGGCCCCAGTAGGAATGCGTGTGTCCTTTCCTGCCTGAATGGCCCACTGAGAGGTCATTGGGAAAGTTCTTGGAGCGTCAGATTCCTGGATGTCTTGAATTCCAAAGAGCTTGAATCAGCACAAAGCTTAGGGCTTGGGGCTGTATTGTAAGGGAAGACGCAGCAGGGGCAGGTGTTGGGAAGTGGAAGAGAGTGGACAGGGTGGGAACAGACTTCAGATTGGCTGCACCTGTGACTTTGAGGACAGCCCCTAAATTCTTAGTTCTGAGAGAAAACCCTGAGGGCCAAAAACAACATCCTCAGTTCCTAGTAATTTCTTAAAAACAGGCTTCTACCAGATCTGGCTCTAAAAGAACATTCACTCTGTCTGGATTCAGGTTTGGAGCCCTGAGGTTTATATATTTGGGACAGGCAACTCTTGATTGTTCTTTTTTGTTGTTGTTGTTTTTCTTTTCTTTTTGAGACAGAATCTCTCTGTGTCATCCAGGCTGGAGTGCAGTGGCACAATCTCGGCTCACTGCAACCTCCGCCTTCTGGGTTCAAGCGATTCTCCTGTCTCAGCCTTCCTGGTAGCTGGGATTACAGTTGCCTGCCACCACGCCTGAATAGTTTTTTGCATTTTTAGTACAGACGGGGTTTCACCATGTTGGTCGAGCTGGTCTTGAACACCTGACCTCAGGTGATCCGCCTGCCTTGGCCTTCCAAAGTACTGGGATTACAGGCGTGAGCCACCGTGCCTGTCCACAGGACAGGCAACTCTTAAGAAAGAAATGCAAAATTAGATAAAGGGTTTAGAAGCCCTGTTTGAAGCCGGGCTCAGTGGCTTACACCTGTAATCCCAGCACTTTGGGAGGCCGAGGCGGGTGGATCACGAGGTCAAGAGATCGAGACCATCCTGGTCAACATGGTGAAACGCGTCTCTACTAAAAATACAAAAAATTAGCTGGGCATGGTGGTGCGTGCCTGTAATCCCAGCTACTCAGGAGGCTGAGGCAGGAGAATTGCCTGAACCCAGGAGGCAGAGGTTGCGGTGAGCCGCGCCTTTGCACTCCAGTCTGGGTAACAAGAGAGAAACTCCATCTCAAAAAAAAAAAAAAAGAAAAAAAAAAGAGAAGCCCTGTTTGAGGAAGTGAGGGACCTTGAAATATAAGCTTCAGTAGTTTCACAGTAAATTCGCCTATGTTTTCATGCTGCAGAGTAAAATATCCTGTGTCTGTGATCCCAAAGGATCAGAGAGCTCTCTGGTTGCTTAGAGGAAGGAAGGAAGCAGGGATGAGAGAATCTTCAATGTTTTAATTCATTGATCCTATTAATAAATCACATTCACTTTTCTTCATCCCTTGCATTCACTTAGAGGTTTAAATGCTAGACTTCGCCAGGAGCAGTGACTCATGCCTATAATCCCAGCAATTTGGGAGGCCAAGGTGGGTGGATCACTTGAGCTCGGGAGTTCGAGACCAGCCTGGGCAACATGGTGAAACCCCACCTCTACAAAAAAATAATACAAAAAATTAGACTGCTGTGGTGGTGCCTTAGTCCCTGCTACTTGGGAGGCTAAGGCAGGAGGATCACTTGAACCCAGGAGGTGGAGGCTGCAGTAAGCCATGATTGCACCACTGCACGCCAGCCTGGGTGACAGAGCAAAACCCTGTTTAAAAAAAAAAAAAAAAAGGCCGGGCACGGTGGCTCAAGCCTGTAATCCCAGCACTCTGGGAGGCCGAGGTGGGTGGATCACGAGGTCAAGAGATCGAGACCATCCTGGTCAACATGGTGAAACCCCGTCTCTACTAAAGATACAAAAAAATTAGCTGGGCATAGTGGCACGTGCCTGTAATCCCAGCTACTCAGGAGGCTGAGGCAGGAGAATTGCCTGAACCCAGGAGGCGGAGGTTGTGGTGAGCCGAGATCGCGCCATTGCACTCCAGCCTGGGTACAAGAGCGAAACTCTGTCTCAAAAAAAAAAAAAAAAAAAAAAAAAAATCTAGACTCTGAGCTACTCAAGGACAGCAATCATGTTTTATTTGTCTTTGAATCCAAACTACTTTGCAAATAGCATAAGTGAAATATTTGTTGAATGGATGAATGAGTGAATGAATGAATGAAAAGTGAGTGAGTGAATTCTCCCAGGAACTGAGACCTGATAGTCATATATTCTCCTCTCCCTTCCTCTTGACTGCCTCTGGCAGGTGGCATAAAATAACCATGAGCTCCAGAGTAAGACCTTAGTCCTGAGTTGAATCCCAGCTTTGCACACACCATCAGGGTGACCTGGGCAAGTTACCCAACATCTCTCAGCCTCAGTTTCTTTATTTCTAGAAGGGAGCCAATAATACTTCCCCTCAAAGTTGCTGTGAGAATCAGTAATAAAGTGCCTGGTATGTGGTAGTTCTCAACAAATGTTAACTATTGTGTTATTACTTTAGGTTTGGGGTAGGCAAACTAGCCCATGGGCCAAATCTGGCCCCCATCACCATTTTTGCAAATAAAGTTTTTGTTTGTTTGCTTTGTTTTGTTTTGAGACGGAGTCTTGCTCTGTTGCCCAGGCTGGAGTGCAATGGTGTAATCTCAGCTCACTGCAACCTCTGCCTCCCGGGTTGGAGCAATTCTCCTGCCTCAGCCTCCTGAGTAGCTGGGATTACAGACAACTACAACCATGCCTGGCTAATTTTTTTTCTTTTTGTATTTTTAGTAGAAATAGGGTTTCACCATGTTGGCCAAGCTGGTCTCGAACTCCTGACCTCATGTGATCCACCCGCCTCAGCCTCTCAAAGGGCTGGGATTACAGATGTGAACCACTGTGGCTGGTGGCAAATAAGGTTTTATTAGAATACAGTCATGCCTATTCGTTCCTTTTTTTTTTTTTTTTTTGAAACAGTGTCTCGCTCTGTTGTACAGGCTGGAGTGCAGTGGTGCCCTCTCAGCTTATTGCAACCTCCCCCTCCCAGGTTCAAGCAATTCTTTTTTATTTATTTATTATTATTATTTTTTAAGATGGGGTTTCACCATATTGGTCAGGCTGGTCTCGAACTCCTGACCTCAGGTGATCCACCCATCTCAGCCTCCCAAAGTGCTGGGATTACAGGCGTGAGCCACTGTGCCTGGCTGGTTCAAACAATTCTTCTGACTCAGCCTCCTGAGTAGCTGGGATTATTGGCATGTGCCACCATGCCCAGCTAATTTTTCTGTTTTTTGTAGAGACCGGGTTTTGCCATGTTGGCCAGGCATCTGTCTCAACTCCCCAAAGTGCTGGGATTACAGGTGTGGGTCAGTGCACCTGATCAAGACCAGCATTTACACATTACACACAGAAAGGAACAACCAGTATTAGCCTTTCTAAAGATATACCAAAAAATAAAGAGCATCAACATAAAGAAGAATTTACATCAACCAATGAATAAAATAGCCAGTTAACATCAAACGGCAGTAACCCTAAATTTAAATCGACTAAATCCCCCAATCAAAAGATACAGCCAAAACCTAATGGTATACTACATCCAGACCCATTTTTTATCCAAAGATACACAAAGATTCAAAACAAAGGGTTGGAGAAAGATTTACCAACAAAATGGAGAGCAAAAATAAATAAATAAACAAAAAGCAGGAGTTGCAATTCACGCATTTGATAAAACAGATTTCAAAGCAACAAAGATACAGTGGTAAAAGGATCAATGCAATAATAAGAGCTAAGGATCCTAACACCCAGATACATAAGACCCATAAAGAGATTTAGACTCAACGAGACAGAAAATTAATAAAACTATCCAGAACTTGAACTCAGATCTGGAACAAGTAAACTTGATAAGTATTTATAGAGCTCTCCACTTTAAATACATAAAATATACATTCTCCACTTTAACTACACAAAATATTGATCGGCCGTTGTTAATACCCATTCATAGAATAAAGCAATATTCCTGTTCTCTCTCCCTTTTTTTCTTCCTCTTCCTTCCTCTCCTTCTCTTCTTTTTTTCAAAAAAAAAAAAAAAAAAAAAAAGGTGTGTGGTCATCTCATAATCTGTTCCCAACTTAAACCCCAGCCCTCCAGAAAAAAAAAAAAAAAAAAAAAAAAGACCAGCATTTAAATTTCTAACTGAAGGCTGGCTGGGTGCTGTGGCTCATGCCTGTAATCATAGCACCTGAAGTCAGGAGTTCAAGAACAGCCTGGCCATCACGGTGAAACCCTATCTTTAAAAAAAAAAAAAATCTCTAACTGAATGTACCGGATGAAAAACAGGCCTCCCAAAGTGCTGGGATTACAGGTGTGAGCCACTGCAACCCACCTGTTATTTCTTATCTATGGCTACTTTAGTGTTACAACAGCATAGTTAAAAAGTTGATGCAGAGACCTTCTGGCATTCAAAGACTAAAATATTTACTGCGTGGCCCTAAGAAAAAGTTTGTCAACCTCCGATTTAGGCCTTTATCACTTACTCTCAATCTGTAGTTGGCTCCTAACTGGTTCCCAAGCCTCTCATCTTTCTCCCATTCTGTTTTCTTTTCTTTTCTTTTCTTTTTTTTTTTTTTTGAGACGGAGTTTCGCTCTTGTTACCCAGGCTGGAGTGCAATGGCGCGATCTCGGCTCACTGCAACCTCCGCCTCCTGGGTTCAGGCAATTCTCCTGCCTCAGCCTCCTGAGTAGCTGGGATTACAGGCACGTGCCACCATGCCCAGCTAATTTTTTGTATTTTTAGTAGAGACGGGGTTTCACCATGGTGACCAGGATGGTCTCGATCTCTTGACTTTGTGATCCACCCGCCTCAGCCTCCCAAAGTGCTGGGATTACAGGCTTGAGCCACTGCGCCCGGCCAAATGTAAACGTTGAACCTAGAATCTTCTAATCCGTAGGCAGACGTGTTATCCATTGTGCCACTGGCCTTTCTCTCTCTTTTTTGTTTAAGACAGAGTCTCACTCTGTTGCCCAGGCTGGAGTGCAGTGGCCTGATTTAGGCTCACTGCAATCTCTGCCTCCTGGGTTCAAGCAATTCTCATGCCTCAGTTTATCAGGTAGCTGGGTTTACAGGTGCCTGTCACCACACAGAGCTAATTTTTGTATTTTTAGTAGAAACAGGGTTTCACCATGTTGCCGGGCTAGTCTAGAACTCCTGACCTCAAACGATCTGCCCGCCTCGGCCTCCCAAAGTGCTGGGATTACAGGCAAGAGCCACTCACTGCGCCCAGCCCTTCTTTTTCTTGTTTTTTTAGGCATGATGTCTCTAAAAAGCCACTGCGGCCAGGCTTATTTTTATTTATTTATATTTATATATATGTTTTTTTGAGATGGAGTTTTGCTGTTGTTACCCAGACTGGAGTGCAATGGCACCATTTCGGCTCACTGCAACCTCCGCCTCCTGGGTTCAAGCAATTCTCCTGCCTCAGCCTCCCGAGTAGCTGGGACTACAGGCGCTCACCACCATGCCCAGCTAATTTTTGTATTTTTAGTAGAGACGAGGTTTCACCTTATTGACCAGAATGGTCTCGATCTCTTGACCTTGTGATCCACCGCCTCAGCCTCCCAAAGTGCTGGGATTATAGGCGTGAGCCACCGCGCCTGGCCTGTTTTTGTTTTTTTGTTTTGTGTTTTTTGAAACAGGGTCTTTCTCTCTGTCACCCAGGCTGGAGTGCAGTGGCACGATCATGGTCACTGCAGCCTCAGACTCGTGGTCTCAAACAGTCCTCCCCCCTCAGTCATAGGAGTAGTTGGGGCTACAGGCATTCACCATCACACCCAGCTAATTAATTTTTTTTTTTTTTTTTTTGTAGAGATGAAGTCTCCCTATGTTGCTGAGACTGCTCTTGAACTCCTAGGCAATCCACCTGCCTTGACCTCCTGAAGTGCTGGGATTACAAGCATGCGTCCACCCAGATGGACACTTTAGGTTTGCCTTTAGCTTTCTGCTGTCCTGTCGTCACAGTGCACCCTGTTATGTAGTCCGTATCTCACGTCATTCCAGGGGGCAGGTTGAGAACAGACTGAGCTCTGTTAGTCCTGGGCTGATCCCTGAGTTCATGTTGCTGTTTCCCATACCTTTGCTTTATTATAATCTGGCACCAGAAGCCAGTGGCCAGGGCAGCCACTGAGCTTACATGTTGTCTCAGAAGTCATTGCTTGCTTTGCCCATGATCCCCATCCCTTAGCTTGGACTTTAGTTTTAGCCTTGCAGTTCTGTCTTTCTGTCTTCATTGCTTGCCCTGCAGATACCTGGAGCCCTTGATCCTACATTTGTTCTCCTAGGCATTTATCAATTAGAACTCAGGGAAAACATAGGCTTAGGAATCAACACTGCCATCATCCCTGCACTGCATGGCCAGTTCTGTGCCTCACTCCACATAGCTTGGCCCCAGTATGATTTCATGTACATTCCCAAGAACTTTTGATGTACACCTGGATTATATCTACTATGTTCTTCTGGGATTCAGTGTTGTAGTAGCATGGGGTGCTGACATCGTCCCTTTTTGAGAACCCACCCCAGACTCCAATTTCTTTACCAATCCCAGTCTGCAACCTAGTTCCTGATTTTGAACTTCAACTTGTTATTCTGTTGCTGGATTCTGACCCAGGCTATTCTCTATCAGTGTTCTGAGTTTTCTTGAGTTTTTTGAATCGAGGTCCTGTGCTCTCTCTCTGCACCACTGCTGCCACCATCCTAATGCTGAGGCCAACTCTTAGAACTCAAATGGGCAGATATCAGGGGCCTCAAAGTATAAATAGTGGCTAATCCCACCCAGTAGAGTTCATTCACTCATGGAAAGCACTTAGTGTAGTATCTGACCCAGAGTAAGCCTATTGGTGTAGGTATTGCTGATAATTAGGATGCGCCAAAATGAAGCAAGTGTTTTCTCTTGTACGGGGGGATCTTTGTGATGAAAAATGAAGACAAATCACCAAGGAATATGGTTAATTAGTATAATCATATGTAACTTGAAAAAAATTATTCATTTATTTATTTTTTGAGATGGTCTCACTCTGTCGCCAGGCTGGAGTGCAAGTGGCTCAATCACAGCTCACTGCAGCCTTGACCTCCTGGGCTCAAGCAATCCTCCCACCTCAGCATCCTGAGTAGTTGGAACTACAGGTGAGTGCCACCACATCCCCCAGCTAATTTTTAAAATTCTTTTGTAGAGATGATGTCTTGCTGTGTTGCTCAGGCTGGTCTCAGACTCCTGGGCTCAAGCGGTCCTCCTGCCTTAGCCTCCCGAAGTGTTGGGATTACAGGCATAGGCCATCACACCCAGCTGAACATCTTTTCATGTGCTTATTGACCACTCGTATGTCTTCTTTGGAGAATTATCTATAGCAACGTATAACTCTACACATGGCCGGGCGCGGTGGCTCACGCCTGTAATCCCAGCACTTTGGGAGGCCGAGGTGGGTGATCACAAGGTCAAGAGATTGAGACCATCCTGGTCAACAAGGTGAAACCCCGTCTCTACTAAAAGTACAAAAAGTAGCTAGGCATGGTGGTGTGCGCCTGTAGTCCCAGCTACTCGGGAGGCTGAGGCAGGAGAATTGCTTGAACCCAGAAGGCAGAGGTTGCAGTGAGCTGAGATGGTGCCATTGCACTCCAGTCTGGGTAACAACATCGAAACTCCGTCTCAAAAAAACAAAAAACGAAACTCTACACACACACATCCATCTTTTCTAGTACAGTCTGAGACTGTGCATGAGGTCTGATATTGCTTCTTCAGTTACCATCAGTGGTTAGAGTGGAGAGGGCATATCCTACACGCTTGGAGGAGAAGGAAAACTGTGTGGGTTGATATTTTTCCTCAAAGTTGCTTCTCTTGACTGTCAGGTGGCATATGACTGTGGGGATTAAACTGAGTACTGAATATGGGCAGTGTGATCTTGGGCAGTGTGATCTTCAGCAGCTCACATTGGTTCAGTGAGATCAATTATTTAAGGTCTGCCTCTGCCAGGTGCAGTGGCTCATGCCTGTAATCCCAGCACTTATGGAGGCCAAGGTGGGAGAATTGCTTCAGTCTGGGAGGTCCAGGCTGCAGTGAGCCACGATTGTACCACTGTACTCCACTCTGTGTGGCAGAGCAAGACAATGTCAAAAAAAAAAAAAAAAAAAAAAGAAAGAGAGAGGGAGGAGAGGATCCAAGATGGCTAATCATTAACAGCTCGGGATTGTAGCTCCCAGTGAAAGCACAGAGAGGACGCCACACTTTCAGACGAATTTTCATCACCCACGGATCAGAAGATTCCTAGTGGAGGAGTCCCACGGGTCGCCAGTGCGACTCTTGTGGCCGGCACCTCGGCGCGGCAGCTCTTCGTGCAGAGTAAATGGGACTGATTTCCCTTCTGACCAATTTTTGGAGCTCCGGGAAGGCAGAGCCACTTATTACGGACTCAAGAAGAAATCCAGACCAGAGATTCCTGGGCAGAAGAGCACCAACAATCTTAACACCGCTGTTTTAGCCGGTGCAGTGGGTTGCTCGGATTCCAGCATTGGGAATCAATAAACTGGACATCCACTCAGAAACCTATTTAGAAAGGCGGTAATTGTAAAGATGACAGATGGATAAATTTATAACAAAGGGAAAAAACCAGCCTAAAAAGGCTGGGAATACCCAAAATCAAAACCCTTCTTCCTCTACAGGGGATTACAGTTCCTCATCAGCAACGGAACAAGCCCTGATGGAGAAGGACTGTGTACCATTAACAGAAGTAGGCTTCAGAAGGTGGATGATAAGAAACTTCTGGGAGTTAAAGGAACTTGTTCTAACCCAATGTAAAGAAACTAAGAACTTTGAAAAAAGGTTTGACGAAATGCTAACAAGAATAGACAATATAGAGAGGAATATAAACTAACGGAGTTGAAAAACACAACACGAAAACTTAGCGAAATATACACAAGTTTGAATAGCCGAATTGATCAAGCAGAAGAAAGGATATCAAGAGGTCGAAGACCTACTTAATGAAATAAAATGAGAAGACAAGAATAGAGAAAAAAGGATAAAAAGAAATGAGCAAAGTCTCCAAGAAATATGGGACTATGTGAAAAGACCTAATTTACGTTTGATGGGTGTACCTGAATGTGATGGAGAGAATGAATTGAAGCTGGAAAATACTCTTCAGGATATTATTCAGGAAACCTTTACCAATCTAGCAAAGCAGGACAATATTCAACCCCTGGTAATACAGAGAATACCACAAAGATATTCCTCAAGAAGAGCAACCCCAAGGCACATAATCGTCAGATTCACCAGGAGAATGAAGGAGAAAATACTAAGGGCAGCCAGAGAGAAAGGTCAGGTTACCCACAAAGGGAAGCCTATTAGACTTACAGCAGATCTCTCAGCAGAAACCCTACAAGCCAGAAGAGAGTGGGGGCCAATATTCAACATCCTTAAAGAAAAGAACTTTCAGCCCAGAATTTCATATCCTGCCAAACTAAGCTTCACAATTGAAGGAAAAATAAAATATTTTATGAACAAGCAAGTACTCAGAGATTTTATTACCACCAGGCCTGCTTTGCAAAAGCTTCTGAAAGAAGCATTATACATAGAAAGGAACAACCAGTATTAGCCTTTCTAAAAATATAAGTAAAGAGCATCAACATAAAGAAGAATTTATATAAATGAATGGATAAAATAGTTAACGTCAAATGGCAATAACCCTAAATTTAAGCTGACTAAATCCCCCAATCAAAAGATACAGCCAAAACCTAACGGTATGCTGCATCCAGACCCATTTCACATCCAAAGATACACAAAGACTCAAAACAAAGGGATGGAGAAAGACCTACCAACCAAATGGAGAGCAAAAATAAATAAATAAAAAAAAAGCAGGAGTTGCAATTCTCGCATCTGATAAAATAGATTTCAAAGCAACAAAGATATAGTGGTAAAAGGATCAATGCAACAATAAGAGCTAACGATCCTAACACCCAGATTCATAAGACCCATAAAGAGATTTAGACTCAACGAGACAGAAAATTGATGAGAACAACCAGGACTTGAACTCAGATCCAGAACAAGTAAACTTAATAAATATTTATAGAGCTCTCCACTTTAAATACACAAAATATACATTCTCCACTTTAAATACACAAAATATTGATCGGCCATTATTAATACCCATTTTTAGAATAAAGCAATATTCCCGTTCTCTCTCCCTCTTTTTCTTCCTCTCCTTTACTCCTTTTTTCTCTTTCTTTTCTTCTTTCCAAAAAAAAAAGAAAATTATTAATAGTTAAAATTAATTTACTAAGTGCTCTGTGTGTGATTTTCTTTAATCATCTAACAAAATTAGAAGCAAAGTGGGATTCTACTCCTCATTCTATACATGAAAACAAGGTTTAAAAAAAAGAGAGGGAGGAAGGAAGGAAGGGAAGGAAGGAAAGGAAGGAAGGAAGAAAAAAAGAAAGAGAAAGAAATAAAGAAAGAAAGAAAATAAAAGAAAGAATGATGAAAAAGTTCTGCATCTGTTCTGATTGGCTGATGTCTGAGCCATAATCCTTATGAACATTTGGAATACCATGCCTGCCTCTACAGTGTCAAGCACTTGTGCCTGGCAAATGCTTGGTAATTGCTACTTTCTTTTTCCCTCCCCTCTCCTCCTCTCCTCTCCCCTTCCCCTTTCCTCCTCCCCCCTCCCCTTTCCTTCTTTTATTTCCTTTCTCCCCTCCTCTCCCCTTCCCTCCCCTCCCCTCCCTTCTCCTCCCCTCCCCTCCCCTCTCCTCCGCTCTCCTCCCCTCCCCTCCCATTCTGTCGCCCAGGATGGAGTGCAGTGGTACAGTCATGGCTCACTGCAGCCTTGAACTGCTGTACTCAAGCAATCCTCCTGCCTCAGCTTCCCAAGTAGCTGTAATTACTTATAGGCATGTGCCATTGTGCCCAGCTAATATTTAAAATGATATCCTCGCCTTTACTTTTGGGCTCCTTTACATCACTCCATCACTGACAGTAGGCCATCCACGGCTCTTATCTATGTTTCATTGTTCCACATCCCTGGATTTTCATTTCATCCTGGACCCTGAAGTGTGCTCTGATGCTCTTTGATGAGTGTTCTGGTTCTTTGTTATGAAAATGGAGAACTTTTGGCCAGGCTTGGTGACTCAGGCCTGTAATCCCAGCACTTTGGGAGGCCGAGGTGGGCAGATCACCTGACATAGGGAGTTTGAGACCAGCCTGACCAACATGGAGAAACCCCATCTTTACTAAAAATACAAAAAAAAAAAAAAAAAAAAAATTAGCCAGGTGTGGTGGCGCATGGCTGCAATCCCAGCTACTCAGGAGACTGAAGCAGGAGAATCACTTGAACCCAGAAGGCAGAGGTTGTGGTGAGCTGAGATCACACCATTATACTCCAGCCTGGGCAACAAGAGCAAAACTCTATCTAAAAAAACCCCAAAAAATAAAATTAGCTGGTGTAGTGGTACATGCCTATAATACCAGCTACTTGGGAGGCTGAGGCAGGAGAATCACTTGAACCTCAGAAGCCGAGGTTGCAGTGAGCCAAGATAGTGCCACTGCACTCCAGCCTAGGCAACAAGAGTGAAACTTTGTCTAAAAAGAAAATGACATCTTTCTGTATAGCCCTTTGGCTTGGCAACTTTGGCAATTGCTCATATTTCCAGACTTGACCCTGGAGCCACAATGTCTATTAACATAAGGGCCCACTTTTTTTTTTTTGAGACGGAGTTTCACTCTTGCTACCCAGGCTGGAGTGCAATGGCGTGATCTCGGCTCACTGCAACTTCTGCCTCCTGGGTTCAGGCAATTCTCCTGCCTCAGCCTCCCGAGTAGCTGGGACTACAGGTATGTGCCCCCATGCCCAGCTAATTTTTGTATTTTTAGTAGAGACGGGGTTTCACCATGTTGACCAGGATGGTCTTGATCTCTTGATCATGATACACCCGCCTTGGCCTCCCAAAGTGCTGGGATTATAGATGTGAGCCACTGCGCCTGGCCGAGGGCCCACTTTTAAAGGGTATTTCTGTATGGACACATTGGGTTCACAATTAGTAATATTCTCATTCACTAATAGCCATCAACTGATGTAAATGTTGAAAAAGAAAGTGTTAATTATGAGATTGTTTGTTAATGCTGAACAAATGGAAACAATTTAAATATTATTACTTTTTTTTTTTTTTTAAAGATGGGGTTTCACCAGGATGGCCAGGCTGGTCTTGAACTCCTGACTTCAGGTGATCCACCCACCTCGGCCTCCCAAAGTGCTAGGATTACAGGCGTGAGCCACCGCGCCTGGCCAGTGTTATTACTAGGGGACTGGTTAAATAAAGCATGATACGTCATATACTGCGGAGGTTGGCATGCTTTTTCTGTAAATAACTAGATCGTAAGTTCTTTGGGCTTTGTAGGCCACAGAATCTCTGATGCAAGCTTTTTTTTTTTGGATATGGAGTCTCGCTCTGTAGCCCTGGCTGGAGTGCCTTGGCATGATCTTGGCTCACTACAACCTCCGCCTCCTGGGTCCTGGTTCAAGCAATTCTCCTGCCCCAGCCTCCTGAATAGCTGGGATTACAGGCACAAGCCACCATGCCCAGCTAATTGTTTTTTTTGTATTTTTAGTAGAGACAGGGTTTCACCAGGCTGGTCTTGAACTCCTGACCTTGTGATTCACCCGCCTTGGCCTCCCAAAGTGCTAGGATTACAGGTGTGAGTCACCACACTTGGCTCCATCAAGTTTTTTTTTTTTAAAGAATATATAGCTGGGCATGGCTAAATATCAAAAAAAAAAAAAAAAAAAAAAAAAAGAATATATAGGCTGAGCATAGTGGCTTACGCCTGTAATCCCAGCACTTCGGGAGGCCAAGGTGAGAGGATCACTTGAGCCCAGGAGTTTGTGACAAGCCTGGGCAACATAGTGAGACCTTTTCTCTGCTAATATCAAAAACAAAAAACCAAACCAAAACAAAAAATGTATATATATATGTAAGTACATTTTTTGGAGCGGGAGGAGAAGGGGTCAAAGTCACACACACACAGACACTTGTGTTCCTATAAGCTGAAAGGACACACTCCTAACTGCCAGCAGTGGTCATGCCGATTTGGGATAGGTAGGCACTTTTTACTTTATTGTTTAAATGTTGTACAATGAGAGAGCCTGGCTTTTGAAATAATTAAATATAGCCGGTCGTGGTGGCTCATGCCTATAATCCCAGCACTTTGGGAGGCTGAGGCAGGCAGATCACCTGTGTTCAGGAGTTCGAGACCAGCCTGACCAATATGGAGAAACCTTGTCTCTACTAAAAATACAAAATTAGCTGGGTGTGGTGGTGTATGCCTGTAATGCCAGCTACTTGGGAGGCTTGAGGCAGGAGAATTGCTTGAACCTAGAGGTGGAGGTTGCAGTGAGCTGAGATTGTACCACTGCATTCCAGCCTGGGCAACAAGAGTGAAACTGCATCTAAAATAAATATATAAATACAATTGACTTGAGAATTTTTTTTTTTTTGAGAGAGGGTCTCACTCTCTCACCCAAGCTAGAGAGCAGTGGCAAGATCATGGCTCACTGTAAGTTCAACCTCCTGGACTTAAACAGTCCTCCTGCCTCTGCCTCCTAAGTACCTGGGACTAAAGATGCACACCACCACGTTAGGCTAATTTTTTTCTTTTTTTCTTTTTGCTTATACTCCCTCTGGTGTGTATCCTGAATATTTTTATTTTATTTTATTTTTTTGTAGAGATGGGGGTCTTACGATATTGCCCAGGCTAGTCTTAACCTCCTGGAGAGTTGGGCTCAAGCAGTCCTCCTGCCTTGGCCTTCCAAAGAGCTAGAATTGCAGGTGTGAGCCATCATGCCCGACAGGGAACTGGGATTTATTTTTAAAGTTCCAAAGAGCTTTACTAGTCTTTTTTTTTTTTTTGAGATGAAGTTTCACTCTTGTTGCCCAGGGAGTACAAGGGTGCAATCTCTGCTCACTGCAACCTCCGCCTCCTGGGTTAAAGTGATTCTCCTGCTTCAGCCTCCCGAGTAGCTGGGATTACAGGCGTGCACCACCACGCCTGGCTAATTTTGTATTTTTAGTAGAGACCAGGATTTCTCCATGTTGGTCAGGCTGGTCTTGAACTTCTGACCTCAGGTGATCCACCCACCTCAGCCTCCCAAAGTGCTGGGATTACAAGTGTAAGCCACTGCACCTGGCCAGCTTTACTAGTCTTAATCATAAGGTACCTAAACTTATATTCTACATAAAATATAATAACTTCACAACCATAATAACCATACAGCCATCATTCGCACAGTGCCTCCCACCCACAGCCTCTTAAGATTATAAACGGGAGTTCAGACAGATCCATGGGCGCAGGGAGGTTTGGTTCAGGAGCCAGGTCAGAGTCTTGGTTGGAAACACATGGGGCTGTATCTGGAGCCAGGGTCTAAGGCAAGCTGGGGACAGAGGAACCTCACTCTCAGCCTTCTCCATTCGCAACCCTCCCACATAGAGCTACTTTCAGGTCCAAAGGATCTCAGGAATGTTCCAACAGCTTCTAGCTTCCTGGTCATTAGCTGCATTTTCACCTACCAGGAGCCTTAGTTCCACATTTGCCGAAGGCTCACTGCAGGCCAGACCCTGGTGCCTGAGGAGGAGGCCTGCACCTCACAGCTGTAGCAGGGAGGAGACGTGCAGAGAGGTGAAGCTCACAGCCCTGGAATACGTGCACTACGGAGGTGAGTGCAAGTAGGAGGGGCCCTTGTGAAATAAGTCACATCTGAGTCACTCTGAAGTATGAATAGGAGTCCACCTCATCAACCAAGGCAGGACAGGAAATTCCAGGCAGACAGTAGCGCAGGGATGAAGGTCCAGAGACAGAAATACTTTTGAAGGCAGCATATGAAGTTTATGAACAGAGGTGGAGCTGAAATGCCACAGAACAGAAAGGGGAACAAGCAGAGGGTAGCAAGCAGGGGAGACAGGAAGTCAAATTTGAGCTTTAGGGAGATTTTTCTGGTGGTAGGGGAGGAGAATGTGTGGGTAGAGCAGTTACTAATCTCTTGTCCACAGAAGAAGTAATGCGGGCCTGGACTTGGAGCGAAAGTGATTCAGACTTTGCTTGCCTCGCCTCTGAGCCACACTCAAAGCTGCCCTACCAGCCCACCGTGTCCTCTCCTCTCCTATACTTTTGGTGTGCCAGCTCTCCTTTAGTCTTCACTCTTAAAGCTTGGGCATCACCTCCATTAAGAAAAGTCTATTGACTGGGTGTGGTGGCTCATTCCTGCGATCCCAGCTACTCAGGAGGCTGAAATGGGAGGAACTCTTGAGGCCAAGAGTTCAAGGTTGCAGTGAACTAGGATCACACCACTGCACTCCCAGCCTAGGTGACAGAGCAAGACCCTGTCTCAAACAAAACAAAACCAAAAACACCACTAATGTCCCCACCCCATCCCCTACCACTCCTGAGCCTGGTCAGGAACCCCTGCCCTGGACTCTAAGATGCTCTGTGCATTTCTCTGTGTGAGAATTTCATTGCTTTATGATTGCATCCTGGTTTTTGTTTTACCACCAGACAGTGATTTTCCTGCCAGGTCTCATTTGTTTTTCTGACTCCAGTGCCTATCACAAAATCTGGCACAGAGAAGGTAAGAAAATATCTGTGATCAAATGAGTAAATGATGAATGAAAAGTGAAGAAGGGCAATGAGAGAGGTATTTAAGGGTGGAAGCAGGATAACCTGGCAAGTGATTGGCAGGGTTAGTGCAGAGGGTGGGTGGTGAAAGGTGGCATCGAGAATAACTCCAGGTTTTCTGGTTTGGGAGTAGGGGAGCTCTAAACTGCTTTTATTCACAATACTTCTGCCACCAAATGTGTGAGTTTGTCTTTTCTTTTTCTTTTTTTTTTTTTGAGATGCAGTTTCACTCTTGTTGCCTAGGCTGGAGTGCAATGACACAATCTCGGCTCACTGCAGTCTCGGCCTCCCGGGTTCAAGCAATTATCCTGCCTCAACCTCAGAATTAGCCCAGCGAATTTTGTATTTTTAGTAGAGACATGGTTTCTCCACGTTGGTCAGGCTAGTCTCAAACTCCTGACCTCAGGTGATCTGCCCTTCCAAAGTGCTGGGATTATAGGCATGAGCCATTACACCCAGCCAGTTTTTTCCTTTTTGAGGTGGAGTTTTGCTGTTGTTACCCAGACTGGAGTGCAATGGCACGATCTCGGCTCACTGCAACCTTTGCCTCCTAGGTTCAGGCAATTCTCCTGCCTCAGCCTCCTGAGTAGCTGGGACTACAGGCACGCACCACCATGCCCAGCTAATTTTTTGCATTTTTAGTAGAGACGGGGTTTCACCTTGTTGACCAGGATGGACTCGATCTCTTGACCTTGTGATCCACCTGCCTCGGCCTCCCAAAGTGCTGGGATTATAGGCATGAGCCACCACGCCTGGCCAGTTTTTTCTTATACTGACCAATTATTCAACTCTCCAGATACCAACTGGGTATCCAACCAATCAATTCCATTCTGACGTTATCTACCTGGAATTAGTGTTAATGCCACCAGTTAAAGGGCTCCATCCCACAAGATTGCCCTGATTTCAGATGCCAGTTGCTGGTACCAGGTTACCATCTGTATTTCTTTTTTTTTTTTTTGAGACGGAGTTTCGCTCTTGTTACCCAGGCTGGAGTGCAATGGCGCGATCTCGGCTCACCGCAACCTCCGCCTCCTGGGTTCAGGCAATTCTCCTGCCTCAGCCTCCTGAGTAGCTGGGACTACAGGCACGCGCCACCATGCCCAGCTAATTTTTTGTACCTTTAGTAGAGATGGGGTTTCACCACGTTGACCAGGATGGTCTCGATATCTTGACCTTGTGATCCACCCGCCTTGGCCTCCCAAAGTGCTGGGATTACAGGCTTGAGCCACCGCGCCCGGCCTACCATCTGTATTTCTGACCAACCAGCTATATAAGTCCTAGGTTCCCACCAACCCCCTCTTCATGGTCAATAATTTGCTAGAATGGCTCACAGAACTCAGGGAAACACTCTCGTCAGGCTTGCCACTTTATGCTAAGGACACATGCTCAGGGACAGCCAGGTGGAAGCGATGCAGAGGGTATGGTATTGGAGGGGCATGGAGGGCTTCTACGTCTTCTCTGGGCCGCCCTCCGAGCACTTCAGTGTTTCCGCCAACCCAGAAGCTCCCTGAATCTTGTCATTTAGGGTTCTTTATGGAGGTTTCATTACACAGGCATAATTGATGAAATCATTGACCAGTGGTGATTGATTCAATCATCAGCTCCTTTTCCCTCCCGGAGGTTGGAGGATGAGCTGAAAGTTCCAATTCTGTCCTACTTTAGTCTCTCTGGTGACCAACCCCCATCCTCAAGCTATGTCAGGGAACCCTCAGCCACCAGGCACCTCATTAGCACACAAAAGACATCATTCCAGAGATTCCAAGAGTTATAGGAGCTGCCTAGACTGAGGACAAAGACTGAATACATATTTACCACATGTATTGAGTGGAGTGCTGGTGCCATTAGCCAAGGCGGGAGGTGCGAGAAGAGGAGCAGATATGGGAAGGAAGATTGTTTCCGTTATCTACTGTGTCGGTGACATAACAACAATCGTTTATTTATTCCTTTTTTTTTCTTTTAAGAGACAGAGTTTCACCATGTTGGTCAGGCTGGTCTCGAACTCCTGATCTCATGATCCGCCCGTCTTGGCCTATTTATTCTTTTTTTTGAGACAGTTTCACTCTTGTTACCCAGGCTGGAGTGCAATGGCGCAATCTCGGCTCACCACAACCTCCGCCTCCTGGGTTCAGGCAATTCTCCTGCCTCAGCCTTCTGAGTAGCTGGGATTACAGGCATGCGCCACCAGGCCCAGCTAATTTTTTGTATCTTTAGTAGAGACGGGGTTTCACCATGTTGACCAGGATGGTTTGATCTCTTGACCTCGTGATCCACCCGCCTCGGCCTCCCAAAGTGCTGGGATTACAGACTTGAGCCACTGCGCCCGGCCTTTATTCTTTATTTATTTATTTTGAGATGGAGTCTTGCTCTGTCACCCAGGCTGGAGTGCAGTGGCGTGATCTCGGGTCACTTAAACCTCTGCCTCTGGGTTGAAGTGATTTTCCTGCCTCAGCCTCCCGAGTAGCACGGATTACAGGCACACCCCACCACACCTGGCTAATTTTTTGTGTTTTTAGTAGAGATGGGGTTTCACCAGGATATGGTCAGGCTGATCTCGAACTCCTGACCTCAGGTGGTTTACCCGCCTCAGACTCCCAAAGTGCTGGGATTATAGGTGTGAGCCACCACACCCTGCCTGTAACAATCATTTATTATGTCTCCAGGTAATAGGGGTTGACTGGCACCTTCATTCCCACTCCTGGACTGAGTTGACCACCCCAGCTTGGCCTGGCTTCTGACTCACCCATTCCCCATTCTCTCTCATATGTTTACATACCTATTGTATCTCAGTGGAGCACAGAATGCCTCTTATTGACCTTGTTCACCCATGTATCTAGGAATCTTTCCTCTCAGAGTCTTCATGAGGGACCTTATTTATTTTTTTTTTTTTGAGAGGGAGTCTTGCTCTGTCGCCAGGCTGGAGTGCAGTGGTGTGATCTCGGCTCATGCAACCTCCACCTCCCTGGTTCAAGTGATTCCTCTGCCTCAGCCTCCTGAGTAGCTGGGACTACAGGCATGTGCCACTACATGGATCATTCCAGGATGTTCTGATATGTGAAAAAGCATGCATCTGAACCCTATTATACTAATAATATGCTGCCTTTTGTAGGAAAAAAAAGGAAAAAAGTATGCATACATACTCATTCATTTGCATATGTACAAAGGAGACAAAAAGAAACCAACAGATCCTTTGGGGAAAGGAACTGGGTGTCCCAAAGTGGGAAACTCCACTGTGTATTCTTTTTACCACTGGATTTTTTTTTTTTGAGACGGAGTTTCGCTGTTGTTACCCAGGCTGGAGTGCAATGGCGCAATCTCGACTCACTGCAACCTCCACTTCCTGGGTTCAGGCAATTCTTCTGCGTCAGCCTCCTGAGTAGCTGGGATTACAGGCACACGCCACCATGCCCAGCTAATTTTTTGTATTTTTAGTAGAGACGGGGTTTCACCATGTTGACCAGGATGGTTTGATCTCTTGACCTCGTGATCCACCCGCCTCAGCCTCCCAAAGTGCTGGGATTACAGGCTTGAGCCACCATGCCCGGTCTTACCATTGGAATTTCGAACTTACCGTGTTTTATGGACTCTCGCTCTGTTGCCCAGACTGGAGGTCAGTGGCGCCATCTCGGCTCACTGCAACCTCCGCCTCCCAGGTCCAAGTGATTCTCCTACTTCGGCCTCCTGAGTAACAATTACAGGTACCTCCACAATGCTCGGCTAAGTTTTCTATTTTTTGTAGAGACCGGGTTTCACCATGTTGGCCAGGCTGGTCTCTAACTCCTGACATCAAGTGATCCACCTGCCTCAGCTCCCAAAGTGCTGAGATTATAGGTGTGAGTCACCATGCCTGGCCCAATTTTTTTAAAGAGCTCCCTCCCCCAGTCTCCCTAGCTGAGATTGGGGTTGGGGATGAGGGAAATTTGCATCTCAGGGAGGGTATGCTGGTCTGATTTCATCTCAATGATCTCTTGTCTCCTCCACCAGAAAGCCCATCTTTGGTCATTTCTTTCTTCATATTGACTTGGCATAAACTTTTACTGTTATCAACAACTGCTTAGCCTAACATTAGCTTTCATTTCCCTTCTTCTCCCCACAAAAGGCTTTGTGCTTTCACGGACCTCCAGGGTTGGTTAGTGTAAGGTTCTGGATTTGTCTTGGTGCTAGCTGCTGGCATCTGCGTGGACACTCCACCACCTCAATCTTTATTGCTTGCCAATTATAGCTGCTTTCGGCTAAGTTTATTAAACTCAAGGACTGTTCCAATTGTCAGCTCTTCCTCCTCTGGTGGGGAAAGTCCCCTTTAAAACCATGTGCTTAAAACTGAAACCTGCAGGCCATCACAAAGGCGGAGTCTCCACACCCATCTCAACTCCACCAACTGCAGAATCCCAAGTACCTCTTTTTTTTTTTGAGACGGAGTTTCGCTCTTGTTACCCAGGCTGGAGTGTAATGGCACCATCTTGGCCCACCGCAACCTCCACCTTCTCGGTTCAAGCAATTCTCCTGCCTCAGCCTCCTGAGTAGCTGGGACTACAGGCGCACACTACCATGCCCAGTTAATTTTTGTATTTTTAGTAGAGACGGGGTTTCACCTTGTTGACCAGGATGGTCTCGATCTCTTGACTTCATGATTCACCCGCCTCAGCCTCCCAAAGTGCTGGGATTATAGGCATGAGCCACCGCGCCCGGCCACCAAGTACCTCTTTTAGAGGAAGTTCATGGCCAAGGTGGCTTGGGAAACCCAACTCTTGGCAGTTTCTAAATCTGAATTAATTTTCCCTCCAGTGAAAATTAATTCCTCACTGGAATAAAAATTCCAGTGAGGAATTTTTGTTCCTTGCAACCTGGTTGCTGCCATGTGACCAGGTCTGGCTAGTGCAGATTTTCCCCCAGGTAGAAGGATCTGGGTAGACTGATGCATTGATGTCAGACAAACAGAGACTATTCTTAGCAGCCACGGCAGTGGACTACAGACTGCAGCTTTAAGAAACTGCCCCCCACCACTACCCTCATCCCCTTCACTTTCATCACCATCACCACCACAGTCACACCAAGGTCGCCTTGCAACTCCATTTGTCTAGAAGAGACTTACCTGAAAGATTGGGGTAAATAAATAACTGAAGAGGATAAACATGGTTATGTATCTGTTTAGCTAAAGGAACAGTCACAGTGAATCCCATGGATCTGAGGGAGGCCAAAGGAGCTCTACCAGGAATATTCCTTCTCTGCTGGTATGTCTGCAGCTCAGCAAACTAGAAAACTGTGTGGACATAGCTGGGTACAGTGGCTCATGCCTTTGGGAGGCTGAGGCAGGCAGATCACCTGAGGTCAGGAGTTCGAAACCAGCCTGGCCAACATGGTGAAACTCTCTCTCTACTAAAAATACAAAAATTGGCTGGATATGGTGACTCACGCCTATAATGCCAGCACTTTGGGAGGCCAAGGCAGGTCGATCACGAGGGGAGTTCGAGACCAGCCTGACCAAGAAATTGAAACCTGGTCTCTACTAAAAATACAAGAATTAACACCCACCTATAGTCCCAACTACTCTGGAGGCTGAGGCAGGAAAATCGCTTGAACCTGTGAGGCAGAGGTTTTTATGAGCCAAGATTGTGCCACTGTACTCCAGCCTGGGGAACAGAGTAAGAATCCATCTCAAAAAAAAAAAAAAAAAAAAAAAAAGGCCGGGCGGTGGCTTATGCCTGTAATCCCAGCACTTTGGGAGGCTGAGGCGGGTGGATCATGAGGTCAAGAGATTGAGAACATCCTGGTCAACGTGGTGAAACCTTGTCTCTATTAAAAATACAAAAAGTTAGCTGGGCATGGTGGCGTGTGCCTGTAATCCCAGCTACTCAGGAGGCTGAGGCAGGAGAATTGCCTGAACCCAGGAGGCGGAGGTTGCAGTGAGCCGAGATAGCGCCATTGCACTCCAGCCTGGGTAACAAGAGCAAAACTCTGTCTCAAAAAAAAAAAAAAAAAAAAAAAAAAAATAGCTGGGCGTGGCAGGCATCCCAGTTACTCAGGAGGCTGAGGCCGGAGAATTGCTTGAACTCAGGAGGTGGAGGTTGCAGTGAGCTGAGATCATGCCATTGCACTCCAGCCTGGGCAATAAGAGAGAAACTCCATCTCAAAAAAAAAGAAAAAAAAAAGAAAAAAGAAAATTGTGTGGACTCTGACACTGTGGCATAAAAGTACTCTAATATAAATGGGAACTTGTTTCTAACTTAGTAGGTAGCGTGACCAACTAAAAAATAAGATCTGTTACACCATATATGGGTTCAGTTAAAGTCTTACCTCAGGATGTTTCTCTTCTGGTTTCACTTTTTAAATGAGTAATAAATCACACACGTGTCATTTTTATAAGAAACTCCAGGTCGCTGAGCACCAAGAAACACACACACAGACACACACAGACACACACACACACACACACGCATGCAAAAGAAACTCCAGGATAGAATTTTATTGTTTTCTTTTTCCTGGTCTTGTTACCAAAAAGAGTTGTATTTCTTTAGATTTAGGAATGTGCCTTTTTTTTCTTTGAGACAGAGTCTCATTCTGTCACCCAGGGTGGAGTGCAGTGGTGTGACCACAGCTTATGCGGCCTCAACCTCCCAGGCTCAAGGCTTTCTCCCACTTCAGCTTCCTGAGTAGCTGACCACAGGCGTGTGCCACCAGACCCTAATTTTGTAAATTTTTTGTAGAGGTGGGGTCTTACTTTGTTGCCCAAGTTGGTCTTGGAATCAAGTGATCCTCTCACCTGGGCCTCCCAAAGTGCTGGGATTGCAGGCACGAGTCACCTTGCCTGGCCAAGAGCTTGCCTTTATCTTGTAGATATTGTAAACTGCAAAACTAATCAGATTTCCCTTTCCACACAGGCTGCTAGGAAACTTTGAGTCAAATGTATGGCCCAGCTCTGGCAAGCATTGGGTTCTTTAAGCTCTGAATTTTTAATCTCTATTCCTGACTTGACTTTTTCTCTAGGGTTTGCCTCAGTTTCTCTCCTCTCTCTCTCTCCTTTTTTCTTTTCTCCTTTTTTTTTTTTTTCTGAATCTTGCTTTGTCACCCAGACTGGAGCATAGTGGCATCATCTTGGTTCACTGCAACCTCCACCCCTTGGATTCAAGCAATTCTTGTGCCTTAGCCTCCTGAGTAGCTGGGATTATAGGTGCACACCACCACAGCCAGCTAATTTTTTTTTTTTTTTTTTTTTTTTTTTTGAGACAGAGTTTTGCTCTTGTTACCCAGGCTGGAGTGCAATGGCGTGATCTCGGCTCATCACAATCCTCCTGGCATCAACGCCTCTTGGGTTCAGGCAATTCTCCTGCCTCAGCCTCCTGAGTAGCTGGGATTACAGGCACGCACCACCATGCCCAGCTAATTTTTTGTATTTTTATTGGAGACGGGGTTTCATCTTGTTGACCAGGATGGTCTTGATCTCTTGACCTCGTGATCCACCCGCCTCGGCCTCCCAAAGTGCTGGGATTACAGGCTTGAGCCACTGTGCCCGGCTAATTTTTGTATGTTTAGTAGAGACAGGGTTTCACCATGTTGGCCAGGCTGCTCTTGAACTCCTTGCCTCAAATAATCTGCCCGCCTCAGCCTCCCAGAGTGTTGGGATTACAGGCGTGAGCCACTGCACCTGGCCTGTTTTGTTTTTTTGGGATGAGGTCTCACTATGTTGACAAGGCCAGTATCAAATTCTGGGCTCATGCAATCTTCCCGCCTCAGCCTCCAGAGTAGCTGGGACTACAGGCATGCACCACCAATTCTCGTTAAGCCTCAGACATTTTTGATTCCAGATCCTCTGTAATCACCCTTCCATGAGTCAAGAGGGGACTCTTGATATAGCTGCCTCGGTAGGGAACATCATGGGACAACATAAAATACCAGGGAAAATCACATATAAACACTTACATCAAAATACTATTTGTCATAGTATTTAAGCATAATATTTTTTAAAAATGCTACTTTTATTTATTAGTTTATTTATTTATTTATTTTTTTGAAACGGAGTTTTGCTCTTGTTACCCAGGCTGGAGTGCAATGGTGCGATCTCGGCTCACCGCAACCTCCACCTCCTGGGTTCAGGCAATTCTCCTGCCTCAGCCTCCTGAGTAGCTGGGATTACAGGCATGCGCCACCATGCCCAGCTAATTTTTTGTATTTTTAGTAGAGACGGGGTTTCACCATGTTGACCAGGATGGTCTCGATCTCTTGACCTCGTGATCCACCTGTCTTGGCCTCCCAAAGTGCATGGATTACAGGCGTGAGCCACTGCACCCAGCCCTATTTATTTGTTTGTTTGAGACAGAGTTTCACTCTTGTTGTCCAAGCTGGAGTGCAATGGTGCCATCTTGGGTCACTGCAACCTCCACCTCCCGGGTTCAAGCGATTTTTCTGCCTCAGCCTCTCGAGTTGCTCAGATTACGGGCACGCGCCACCACACTAGCTAAGTTTTTGTATTTTCATGTATTTTTAATAGAAATGGGGTTTCACCATGTTAGCCAGGCTGGTCTCGAACTCCTGACCTCAGGTGATCCGCCCTCCTCGGCCTCCCAAAGTGCTAGAATTATAGGTGTGAGCCACTACAACTGGCCTCCTTACCATTTCTTCTAACTACTAACTACCCCCTACTTGTTTTACTTCCTTTTTTTTTTTTGAGACAGGGTTTTGCTCTGTCATCCAGGCTGGAGTGCAGTGGCATGATCATGGCTCACTGCAGCCTTGACTTCCTGGCATCAACCAATCCTCCCACTTCTGCCTCTTCAGTAGCTGGGACTACAGGTTCACACTGTCATGCCCAGCTAATTTTTCTTTTTTCCTCTCCTCTCCTCTCCTCTCCTCTCCCCTTCCCACCCCTCCCTTTCCCTCCCATCCCCTTACCTCCCCTCCCCTCCCCTCCCTTCCCCTCCCCTCCCCTTCCTTTCCCCTCCCCACCCCTTTCCTCTCCTCTCCCCTTCCCTCCCCTCTCCTCTTTTCCTTTCTTTTGAGTCACAGTCTTGCCCCTTGCACAGGCTGGTGCAAGCACAGTGGCTTGATCTCACTGCAACCTCTGCTTCCCAGTTTGAAGCAATCCTCCCACATCAGCCACCAAGTAGCTGGGACTACAGGTGCACACCACCATGCCCAGATCATTTTTCTTTTTTCATAGAGACACGGTCTCACTATGTTGCCATGGCTGGTTTTGAACTCCTGGGCTCAGGAGATCCTCCCACCTTGACTTCCCAAAGTGCTGGGATGAAAGGCATGAGCCACTGCACCTGGCCTTTAAAAAATTTTTTTTGTCTTCTTATTTTATTGAATAAGTCAGGACTTTCAGTATAATGTTTAATAGGAGTGGTGAGAGTGGATGTAATTTTCTTGTTCTTGAATTTAGGGGGAAAGCATGTAGTTTCTTACCACTACGTATGATGTTAACTGCTGTTTTTTGGTAGATTTGATCAACTTGAGGAAGTTTCCCACTATTCCTAGTTTGCTGAGAGTGGGTGTTCATTTATCATGAATGACTGTCAGATTTTGTCAAATGCATTTTTCTGCATCAATTGATAGGATCATATGATTTTTCATTTATCATGAATGACTGTCAGATTTTGTCAAATGCATTTTTCTGCATCAATTGATAGGATCATATGATTTTTCATTTTTATTCTGTTGATGTGATAGATTACATTAATTTATTTTGAATGTTGAACCAGCCTTGCATACCTGGAGTAAATCCCACTTAGTCATGGTGTATAATTCTTTTTATACATTGTTGAATTTGATTTTCCAATGTTTTGTTGAGGATTTTTGCATCTCTGTTCATGAGAGATATTGATCTGTAGTTTTCCTTTCTTATAATGCCTTTATCTGGTTTTGTTATTAGGGTAAGGCTGGCACCATTCAATGAGTCAGGAAGTTGCTCTAAAATGTGCACCTGGGATTTGTCTTAATTAGGTGTGGTAAGGTGACAGACACACAGACAACTGTCTTTGAAAGAAGAACTTATTATTTGTGTTTCCCAGGAGAAGCGGGCATGCAATAGAGGGCCACATGGGGAAGCACCAAAGTAGGTCAAAAGGCCGAGTCAGCCAGGGGACAGCCTGGCTAAGAGCCTACATTGTGTTTTCCATGGGAAAGGCAAGGCAGGGCAAAGGAAACAAGTTTACGATTAGCAGGTTAGAAGAATTCCAGTGGGCTTTGGGGCATAGAGGCTGTCCCTTGTTGTCTGGTACCCAACCCTGGATTGATTTAGGGAAAAGAAAATATTGTCTTGATGTCTGAGAATTAGATACAAAGGGTGACTCAGGGTATGGACTCTGGATTGCAGGACCAGTATTAAACAATTTTGGCCATTCATTTGGCCCTGCGACTAACAGATGCAAAACAGACAAATATAGACTCTAAGAAAACACAGAAGTATTGTCTCTGCTTCTATATTCCGGAAAAGATGAGAGGGAATTGATATCATTAAAAACATGTTGGGGGTCAGGCACGGTGGCTCAAGCCTGTAATCCCAGCACTTTGGGAGGCCAAGGCGGGCAGATCACAAGGTCAAGAGATCGAGACCATCGTGGCCAACATGGTGAAACACCATCTCTACTGAAAATGCCAAAAAATATTAGCCGGGCGTGGTTGCGCGCGCCTGTAGTCCCAGCTACCCAGGAGGCTGAGGCAGGAGAATTGCTTGAACCCGGGAGGCGGAGGTTGCAGTGAGCCGAGATTGCGCCATTGCACTCCAGCCTGGCGCCTGGCAACAGAACGAGACTCTGTCTCAAAAACAAACAAAGAAAAAGAAACAATAACAACAAAAACATGTTTGATAGGCTTCACCAGTGAGACTCTCTGGGCTTGGTGTTTTCTTTTATGGAAAATTGTTATTTATTGATTCAGGCTTTTTTTTTTTTGAGTTGGAGTCTCACATTATTGCCGGAGCTGCGGGGCAAGGGCCTGGTCTTGGCTCACTGCAACCTCCGTCCCCGGATACAAGCACTTCTCCTGCCTCAGCCTCTCTAGTAGCTGGGATTATAGGTGCCTCCCACAACGCCTGGCTAATTTTTTTGTATTTTTATTTATTTATTTTTTCGAGATGAAGTTTCGCTGTTGTTACCCAGACTGGAGTACAATGGCACGATCTCTGCTCACCGCAACCTCCGCCTTCTGGGTTCAAGCAATTCTCCTGCCTCAGCCTCCCGGGTAGCTGGGATTACAGGCGTGCAGCACCATGCCCAGCTAATTTTTGTATTTTTAGTAGAGACGGGGTTTCACCATGTTGACCAGGATCGTCTCGATCTCTTGACCTCGTGATCCACCCGCCTCGGCCTCCCAAAGTGCTGGGATTACAGGCTTGAGCCACAGCGCCCAGCTCAACTTCTTTTTTTTTTGAGACGGAGTTTTGCTGTTGTTACCCAGGCTGGAGTGCAATGACGCGATCTCGGCTCACCGCAACCTCCGCATCCTGCGTTCAAGCAATTCTCCTGCCTCAGCCTACCGGGTAGCTGGGACTACAGGCGCGCACCACCATGCCCAGCTAATTTTTGTATTTTTAGTAGTGACGGGGTTTCACCTTGTTGACCAGGATGATCTCGATCTCTTGACCTTGTGATCCACCCGCCTTGCCTCCCAAAGTGCTGGGATTATAGGCGTGAGTCACTGCGCCCGCCTCAACTTCTTTTTAAAGATTAATTGATTATTTATTTTTAGAGACAGGGTCTTGCTTCATTACCCAATATGGAGTGCACAATCATAGCTCACTGCAGCCTCAAACTCTTAGGCTTGAGCAAAACTCCCTCCTCAGCCTTTTGAGTAGCTGGAACTATAGGCATGTACCACCAAGCCTGGCTAATTGAAAAAAATTTTTTTTTTTTTTTTTTGTAGAAATGAGGTTTCACTTTGTTGCTGAGGCTTATCTCAAATCCTGAGCTCAAGTGATCTTCCCTCCTCAGCCTCCAGAAGTGCTGGGACTAGAGGTGTGAGCCACCATGCCTGGCCTGACTCAATTTCTTTAATAGATATAGGCCGATTTGGATTATCTATTTCTCTTTGTGAGTTTCAGTAGTTTGTATCTTTCAAGGAATTGGTCCATTTCATCTAAATTATCAAATTTGGGGGCATAAAGTTGTTCATAATATTCCTTTATTGTCTTTTTTCCCCTTTATTATCCTTTTAATATTCATGGGGCCCACAGTGATGACCCTTCTTTTATTTCTATTATTAGTATGTATGTAGTATTTATTTTTAGAGATGGAGTCTCGCTCTGCTGCTCGGGCTGGAGTGCACTGGCACGATTGCAGCTCACTGCAACCTCTGCCTCTGGGTTCAAGCGATTCTCCTGCCTCAGCCTCCTGAGTAGCTGGGATTACAGGAATGGGCCACCACACCCCGCTAATTTTTTTTTTTTTTTTTTGTGTGTGTGTGTGTGTCTTTTTTTTTTTTTTGAGATGGGGTCTCAATCTGCTGCCTAGGCTGGAATGCAGTGGCACCATCTTGGCTCACTGCAACCTCCACCTCCAGGGTCCTGGTTCAAGCAATTCTCCTGCCTCAGCCTCCCGGGTAGCTGGAATTACAGGTATGCACCACCATGCCCAGCTAATTTTTTTGTATTTTTAGTAGACACAGGGTTTCACCATGTTAGCCAGGCTAGTCTTGAACTCCTGACCTCATGATTCACCTGCCTCAGCCTCCCAAAGTGCTGGCATTACAGGTGTGAGCTATAGCACCTAGCCTAATTTTTGTATTTTTAGTAGAGACTGGGCTTTACCATGTTGACCAGGCTGGTCTTGAACTCCTGACCTCAGGTGATCTACCCTCCTGGCCTCCTAAAGTGCTGGGATTACAGGCGTGAGCCACCGCACCCAGCCTGTTAGCAGTAATTTTTATCTTTTCTCTGCTTTTCATGGCTAGCCTGGCTAGAGGTTTATCAATATATTGGTCTTTTTTTTGGTTTACTGATTTTTTTTCCCTATTGACTTGTTTTCAGTGTTATTGTTTTCAGCTCTAAGTTTCATTATTTCTCTTTTTGCTTGTTTTTTTTTTTTTTTTTAATGCTTTTATTTTTTTTTTTTGGAGACGGAGTCTTGCTCTTGCTCTGTCACCTGGCAGAATGTAGTGGCATGATCTTGGCTCACTGCAACCTCCGCCTCCTGGGTTCAAGCAGTTCCCCTGCTTCAGCTATCTGAGTAGCTGGGACTATAGGCACGTGCTAGTATGCCTGCCTAATTTTTTGTGTTTTACTAGACACGGGGTTTCACCATGCTGGCCAAGATGGTCTTGATCTCCTGACCTCATGATCCACCTGCCTTGGCCTTCCAAAGTGCTGGGATTACAGCTGTGAGCCACTTTGACCTGCTTGCTTAGTTTTATATTGCTCTTTCCCCCTTTAGATTGATAATATAGAAGCTTAGATTATTGATTTTTTTTTTTGAGACGGAGTTTCGCTGTTGTTACCTAGACTGGAGTGCAATGGCATGATCTCGGCTCACCGCAACCTCCGCCTTCTGGGTTCAAGCAATTCTGCCTCAGCCTCCCGAGTAGCTGGGACTACAGGCGCGCACCACCATGCCCAGCTACTTTTTGTATTTTTAGTAAAGATGGGGTTTCACCTCGTTGACCAGGATGGTCTCGATCTCTTGACCTCATGATCCACCCACCTTGGCCTCCAAAGTGCTGGGATTATAGGCATGAGCCACTGCGCCTGGCCTATTTATTTTTATTTTTATTTATTTATTTTTTAAATTTACTTTTGAAATGGAGTCTCACTCTGTTGCCCAGGCTGGAGTGCAGTGGTATAATCTTGGCTCACTGCAACCTCCACCCGGGTTCAAGCAGTTCTCCTGCCTCAGCCTCCTGAGTAGCTGGGATTACAGGTGCGTGCCACCATGTCCGACTAATTTTTGTATTTTCTGTAGAGACAGGGTTTCTCCATATTGGTCAGGCTGGTCTTGAACTCCTGACCTCGTGATCCGCCCACCTCAGCTTCCCAAAGTGCTGGGATTACAGGCGTGAGCCCAGTTGATTATCAATTTTTAATCTTTCTTCTTTTCTATTTGTATCTAATGCTTTAAATTTACCTTTAAGCACTGCTTTCACTATAGCCTACAAGTGTTGAGTTGTAGTTTCTTTCTTTCTTTTTTTTTTCGAGATGAGTCTCACTCTGTTATTCTGGCTGGAGATCAGCAGTGCGGTCTCGGCTCACTGCAACCTACACTTCCCAGGTTCAAGCTATTCTCCTGGCTCAGCCTCCTGAGTAGCTGGGATACAGGTGTCCGCCAGCTATCTTTCTCTTATTGATTTTTAAGTTAATTCTACTGTGGTCTGAAAACACATTTTTTATTATTTCTGTTCTTTTAAAGTTGTTGAGGCATGTTTTGTGGCTTGAATATGGTTTATCTTGGTGAACATTACATGTAAGCTTGAGTAGAATGTGTATTCTACTGTTGTTGGAGGACATATTCTATAAATGTCAATTAGATCCAATTGACTGATGATGCTGTTCAGTTCAACTATATCCTTACTGATTTTCTGCCTGATGAGTGGGTCAATTACTGATACAGGGGCGCTGAAGTCTACAACTAAAATGGTGAATCTGTCTATTTCTCATTGCAGTTCCATCAGTTTTTGCTTCACATGTTTTGATGCTCTGTTGTTAGGTATATGTAAGTTAAGAATTGTTATATCCCTTTGGAAAACTGACTCCATTGTCATTACATACTGCCCTCTTTATCCATGATATTTTCCTTGTTTTGAAGTCTGCTTTGACACAAGTTAATATAGCTATTCCAGTTTTCTTTTTGGATTAGTTTTAGCATGATATGTCTTTCTTAATTCTTTTACTTTTAATCAATCTGAGTTTTCGTATTTAAAGTGGATTTCTTGTATACACCATATAATTTGGTTTCTTTTTAAAATCCACTCTGATGATCACACCATCAGAGTAGATTTAAAAAATGGTTCAGATTTAAAGTGATTATTGATATAGTTAGATTAGTATCTACTATATTTGTAACTGTTTTCTATTCATGTCACGTGTTTTTTGTTTGTTTTTTGAGACAGAGTTTCCCTTTTGTTGCTCAGGCTAGAGTGCAATGGTGCCATCTCAGCTTACTGCAACCTCTGCCTCCCAGGTTCAAGCAATTCTCCTGCCTCAGCCTCCTGAGTAGCTGGGATTACAGGCATGTGTCACCATGGCCAGCTAATTTTGTATTTTTAGTAGAGATAGGGTTTCTCCATGTTAGTCAGGCTGGTCTTGAACTCCTGACCTCAAGTGATTCATCTGCCTTGGCTTCCCAGAATGCTGGGATTATAGGTGTGAACCACTGTGCCTGGCCTCTTTTTTTTTTTGATATGGAGTCTCCCTCTGTTGCCCAGGCTAGAGTGTGGTGGTGCGATCTTGGCTCACTGCAACCTCTGCCTCCTGGGTTCAAGAGATTCTCCTGCATCAGCCTCCCAAGTAGCTAGGACTACAGGCATGCACCACCACGCCTGGCTGATTTTTTGTATTTTTAGTACAGATGGGGTTTTGCCATATTGGCCAGGCTGGTCTCGAACCCCTGACCTTAGTTAATCCGCTCACCTCAGGATTTCAGGCATGAGTCACCATGCCTGGCCATGTGTTCTTTATTTCATTTTTTATTGTGGTAAAATATACATAACATACAATTTGTCATTTATTATTATTATTATTTTCAGACAGGCTCACTCTATCGCCAGCCTGGAGTGCAGTGGTGCAATCCCGGCTCACTGTAACTTCCATCTTCCGGTTTCAAGCAATTCTTCTGCCAAGGCCTCCCGAGTAGCTGGGACTAGAGGCACCCACCACCATGCCCTGCTAATTTTTTGTATTTTTAGTAGAGACAGGGTTTCACCATGTTGACCAAGATGGTCTCGATCTTTCGACCTCGTGATCCATCCACCTTGGTTGGCCTCCCAAAATGCTGGGATTATAGGTGTGAGCCACCGAGCCTGGCCTATTACTGTTTTTGAGATGGATTTCACTTTTGTTGCCCAAACTGGAGTGCAGTGGTGTGATCTTGGCCTACTGCCACCTCTGCCTCCCAGGTTCAACCAATTCTCCTGCCTCAGCCTCCCAAGCAGCTGGGATTACAGGCATGCGCCACTATGCCTGGCTAATTTTTGTATTTTTAGTAGAGATGGGGTTTCAACCATGTTGGCCAGGTTGGTCTCGAGCTCCTGACCTCAATTGATCTGCCCACCTCAGCCTCCCAAAGTGCTGCTATTACAGGCGTGAACTACTGTGCCCAGCCCCAAAATTTGTCGTTTTAACCATTTTTTTCTTCTTAGACAGGGTCTTCCTCTGTAGCCCAAGCTAGAGTGCAGTGGTATGATCTTGACTCACTGTGACTTCCGCCCCCCAGGCTTAAATGATATTCCCACCCCAGCCTCCTGAGCAGTTGCAACTACAGGTGCACACCAACGTACTTGGCTAATTTTTAAATGTTTTATAAAGACGAGGTCTCAATATATTGCCTAGTTGGTGTGAAACTCCTGGGCTCAAGTGATCCTCCCACCTTTGCCTCCCAAAGAGTTGGGATTATAGGCATAAGCCGCCACACCTGACAATTTTTTTTTTTTTTTTTTTTTTTTGAGAAGGAGTCTTGCCTTTGTAGCCTAGGCTAGAGTGCTTGGAGTGCAATGGTGTGATCTCGGCTCACTGCAACTTCTGCCTCCCAGGTTCAAATAATTCTCCCTGTGTCAGCCTCCTGAGTAGCTGTGATTACAGGCATGTGCCACACTTGGCTAATTTTGGTATATTTAGTAGAGATGGGGTTTCACCATGTTGGCCAGGCTGGTCTTGAACTCCTGACCTTAAGTGATCTGCCTGCTTCGGCCTCCCAAAGTGCTGGGAATACAGGTGTGAGCCACCACACATGGCCATGCCTGATAAATTTTAACCATATTTAAGTGTATAATTCAGTGGCTTCAAGTACACTCACAATGTTGTATAAACATCACTCCTATGTGTTTCTAGATTTTTTTCACCATCCCAAATAGAAACTTTACTCATTAAACAACTCTCCTTTTTTCTTTTCGCCTAGTCCCTGTAAACACTGTTCTACTTTCTGTCGCTCTAATTTGGGCTATTGTAGGCAACTATGTAAATGGAATCATATGATATTTGTACTTTTGTGTCTGGCTATGTCCACTTGTAAATAACGCTGCAGCACTTCACAAGTGGTACAGGTACCATTTATACATTCACAATTCCTCCTTCCCATCCTTTATAACATTGCTGTAATTCATTTCACTTATCCATATGCTATAATTGCCAAATACATTGTTGCTATTAGAACTTTGAACAGTTATCTACCAGATTAGTTAAGAATAAGAAAAATAAGCTGGGCGCGGTGGCTCCCGCCTGTAATCTCAGCACTTTGGGAGGCCGAGGCGGATGGATCACGAGGTCAGGAGTTCGAGATGCCTGACCAACAAGATGAAACCCCGTCTCTACTAAAGACACAAAAATTAGCTGGATGTGGTGGCACGCGCCTGTAATCCCAGCTACTCCGGAGGCTGAGGCAGGAGAATCACTTGAACCGTGAGGCAGAGTTTGCAGAGAGCTAAGATCACGCCACTGCACTCCAGCCTGGATGACAGAGCAAGACTCCGTCTCAAAAAAACAAAAGGAAAAGAAAAAGAAAAATATTTCATTTTACCTTCATTTATTCCTTCTTGGATCTGGATTTCCAATTTATATCATATTCCCTCTCTGAAGAACTTCTTTTTAGCATGTCCGTTTTGGTGCTGTTTCTGGCCTGGTGTGGCCCTAAGGTATTTAATAACTACATTACTCTTCGCATTGTTTCTGCTTTATTCAGGTAATGGAACAGAGTCGAAACAAAATATAAAATATATTCTAGTTCTCTACTGTCACTCAAGAGATGACCACCAGATGGCGCCCGTTCCCACTTCCTAAGGCCTCTGGTGTTCTGCACTTAGCCGGGACCCGCCGGCAGGGTACCTACCTACCTGCAATCCGCTGATGGCTGCTGCCTGAAGGCTGGTGGTTGAGTTTGTCAGTCTCCCGCCAACCCTGCATGAGAGATGTCAGCTCTCCCTCTAAAACATTCAGTGTTTCCTTGAGGGAGAACAGAATCACGGAGAACGGAGACCTGGGAGAAGGAAGGTGAGGGAATCTCAGCAGTGTTGATGCAAAGCTAGGACAGGAAAGCTGACCTGAGGGACTCTAGGGGTCCCCTGTAGGAACCAGGGAGGCAGCCTTTCCTCTGGAGCCTAGGCGCCTCAGGTTATCAAATAGTGATGATGATGGGGCCCAGTCCCCACATCATTCAGTGAATGGGACCGAAGGCTGGCGGCACACCCCTCTTAGCAATGGCAGCCATGCCATGCAAGGCCACCCCACTATCCTTCAGCTTCACACAGGCAAGTGCCTCTGGACAGGGAAGCTACGCAGATGGGTGCATCTGGGGGTAATTATAGACTGTAAGGAGTGGTGGGGTCTGTGGGGGTGCAAGCTCGTCTTGAAGGTATTCACATCCAAAATTGCTTAAGACACTGTGCTGCTGGCCGGGCGCAGTGGCTCAGGCAACCCAGCACTTTGGGAAGCCGCAGCAGGTGGATCACCTTAGGTCAGAAGTTCGAGACCAGCCTGGCCAAAGTGGCGAAACCCGGTATCCACTAAAAATACAAAAATTAGCCGGGTGTGGTGGCTGGTGCCTGTAGCCCCAGCTACTCGGGAGGCTGAGACAGGGGAATCGCTTGAACCTGGGAGGCGAAGGTTGCAGTGAGCTGAGATTGCGTTACTGTGCTGCTGCTGGGGTGCCAGACTCTGTCTCAAACAAACAAACAAACAAAACTGTGCTGGCCTAAAAATACACATCTGAAAACTACTTACCACCTTTAAAATGTCTGGTGCGGGATAAAGTCCAAATGCGTTAGCAAGGCCCCGGGGACCCTGTGGGTAACTCCCCATATAGGCACTGAGGAATGAGAGCTAAGCAGAACCCTGGCACAGTTAGGGCTTGAGGAATATCTCAATTTATAGTGTTACTTCTCAGCCATTTCCTTTTATATAATCCTTTACATAATCACATATTAGTTTATAGAAATAGGGCTTGAAGAATCCCTTTATATAATCCTGTATATATAATCATATAATAGTTGATAGTATGAGTGCCTAAAGAATATTTCCCTACATATGTACCTATAATTATATCTTAGTTCGTAATCGGAGGAATGCCTAGAGTGGACATAGTACAGAGCATGAATTAAGGAATAAGCAGCTTATAATCGGAGGAATGCCTAAAGCAGACACAGTGCAGAGCATGAATTAAGGGCAAAACAGTTATACCAGGACAAGAATCCATGGCCCAGGTGGCAGCGTTCAGTATCGTAAAGATACCCACTGTATGGCAGGCTTGGGGTGAGAGCCATCCTCCTGATAAAGGAGTTATAGGACCTTGCTCTAGTTCTTGTGGAAGGCTGCCCTCAGAACGGCAATCCACCTTGGTGACTGTGAACTTTTATCAGCTCTTGCTACTGTGCTGCTTGAAAAGCATCTTCTCCCAGCACTTTGGGAGACCGAGGCGGGTGGATCATGAGGTCAAGAGATCGAGACCATCCTGGTCAACATGGTGAAACCCTGTCTCTACTAAAAATACAAAAATTAGCTGGGCATGGTGGTGCATGCCTGTAATCCCAGCTACTCAGGAGGCTGAGGCAGGAGAATTGCCTGAACCCAGGAGGCAGAGGCTGTGGTGAGCCAAGATCGCGCCACTGCACTCCAGCCTGGGTAACAAGAGCGAAACTCCGTCTCAAAAAAAAAAAAAGAAAAAAGAAAAAAAGAAAAGCATCTTCCCATAGAACCCATTGGAAGCTGCCAGAAGGTGGCGGTAACCTTGACAGCTCTGTCACTGCTATGTGACTTATAGCACCCTCCTACAAATCTTAGAAGTAGTTTGCCCATAGATAGAAGTATTGCACACTGTACCCTCTTCACTGCGCACGGCCCACCTTCAAGCCTCGGTGATCTAATAGAGGTGGACCCCTTACTGCACACTGCCCTTGCCTTCGTGGGAACGAGCCAGTTGCTACGCACTGTCCACCTCCTGGCCTAGGTGACCTAATGGGGGTGGACCCCATGTTTTATTGCTTACGACCCTATCACTATCCTTAAAGATGATTTCACTCACTGCCCTGCCCCCTAACCTATACACAATAAATACTCATGCTTCTGGACATGCGGGGCCTCGCCTGACTCCGCTCATAGGTGGTGTGGCCCCCTGAGCCCAGCTGCATTATCTTTTTACTTCTGTGTCCTGTCTCTTTATTTCTCGGATCGTGCGCCTCAGCACAGCGTAAGGCTCGCCCCACGACCCTGTGGGGCCCTCAGTCCTACATCTGGCTCCCAACGTGCCCTACAGGACCCTTCACAGCTATTCCCACCCTCCTTTTCCATCCTGTCTCCCGCCTCTCTCACTTTATGCTCTGGCCAGACTGAACGTGCCACGCCCCTCCACGCCCTTTATTCAGGGCATAAGCCCTTTGTCTGGAAGGCCTTTTCTCCCGGTCTTCATCTCATTCAAGATCTAGCTAAAGTGTGGCCCGGCCTCCCCTATGGGCTATGGGCACATCCCAGGCTGGCTGAGGAAGGACCTTCGCGCCCCTCAACTCCAAGGAGCATCGTTTGCGCTGGAGTGTGTGAGAATGGCGCCCCCTGGTGGCCCTGGAGTTGTGCAACGCGGCTGGGCACGCAGCCGGCGCTCACTGCGTCTTTTCACTTAGTCACTCTTCTCTGAGGCCGCCTCCACCGCTGGCCACCAGAAGGCACCCTTCCCCTTTCCGGGGGTTTCACATTCATAAGCGAGTTGATGGTTAGGAAGCCGATTCTCAAGCTTCGCTTTGCTCTGCCTAGCCCCGACCTCCTGAACCCAGTAGAAGCCTACCTTGAGGTACATTTCTGCCCCTTTCTGCCCCATAGCTACTCCTGAACACTCCTCAGCAACAATTTCTTCCCAGGTGGACAATACAGGCTCAAGAAATTGCTCCGAGTCTTCAGATTCTTTCGTGATGCTTAAGCTTTAATACAACAGCCTTGCATGCCCTACTTGCCTAGACCTGCCCTGGATAATCAGTCTGTGCTCTCTTGGCTTGGGGAGGCCAAGAAGGGGGCCTGCCTGTGTGTGGGCCAGGCAGACAGCCTCCCAGAGAGGTGACTTCGAGGGTCTGGAAGGCTCCCTCGGCTCCCTGAACCTGTGGACAGATGGAGAGGACCCAGCGCTGAACATATCCCAGCAGAGACGGGAAAAGCTAGTGGCTAAAGGCACAAGCATCATATTCTTAATAGCGCCTCTAGAATTTCTGAAAAGAAGGGGCTCAGAGGCAGCAATCTGGTTGGGTGGTACTGGTAGAGTTTGTCCAGGTTCTTGGTAGTTTGAACAAAGGATTGGACAAAATGCACAAACAAAGCAAGAAAGGAAAGAACCAGCAAAAGCAGAGATTTATTGAAAAAGAGAGTATACTCCACGGGGTGTGAGTAAATCAAGCATAGGATTTCCTGGGGTTTAAATACCCTCTAGAGCCGGCTGGGTGGCTCACACCTGTAATCCCAGCACTTTGGGAGGCCAAGGTGGGCAGATCATGAGGTGGGGAGATCTAGACCATCCTGGCTAACACGGTGAAACCATGTCTCTGCTAAAAATACAAAAAATTAGCTGGGCGTGGTGGCACGTGCCTGTAGTCCCAGCTACAGGTGAGGCTGAGGCAGGAGAATCGCTTGAAACTGGGACACAGGCTGCAGTGAACAGAGATAGCACCAGCCTGGGCGACAGAGAGAGATTCCTTCTCAAAAAACAAACAAACAAAACCCCAAAACCATCTGGAGGTTTCCCATTGGCTACTTCGTGTACACTCTATGTAAATGAATTAGTGGTCCATTATCAGTCTGATTGGTTGCAGAAATTAAGCAATCAGAGGCTGAAGTGAAGTTACCAAGGTTATACCCTATGCAAGGTGTCTGATTCGTTGTGGAAAGCAACTAATTTCAGTTTTCCATCGGCCCCACAGAAAAGGTGGGTGAGGTTTGCAAAAGGAGTAGCTTCCAGTCCTTTTGTTACTTAGGTGTGGAAAGTTGGAGTTTTCCTTATGATTTAGTTCTAGAAAATCAGTGTGAATTTGCCTTAGGTTCCCAGCCTCAAGACCCTATTTTCCTGCTTCAGTGAGGAGTGGGTGGGCTGGAAATGTAGGGGCCAGCTATGGGTTTGACTTGAAACTCTATATGCCTTGTAAGGATGAAGCGTTTGCAGCTTAATTAAAGCAGAAATATTTTCTGGAGATGCCTTTATTGGTGTTTATATGAGTATATTATAAGTGCTTATTTTATTTAGAAGGTTTATGAAGATTATAGTGGGGAAAAGTATCCCTTGGTACAGTTCATGTCCTGGTGACAGGTGTGTTCACTAGTAGTGTTGGTGGTTTGGAAACTCTGATGGGTTTTGTTATTCTAGTGGGCTAATCCCGGAAGGAATGGGCTGCACCAGGATTATGTGGGTTGACACCAGGGGAAGAGAACGGGAGGAAGTGTTAAGACAAAGGGAGAGAGGTTTGGGAAATTCCCCAGGACTGGGAGGAGCCAGAAGTCTGCAATATCCTCAAGGACCTGAGACTCTCACCTACTCTCTCTCTCTGTGTCCAGGGAAGTAGCTTTCCCTGTAGAAGCACTGATGTGGCAGATATACTTAATAATGGGGTGCAGGGCCAGATTTAATTTCTTTCTTTTCTTTTCTTTTTTTTTTTAGACAGGGTCTCACTCCATTGCCCAGGCAGGAGTACAGTGGCTTGATTTTGGTTCACAGCAACTCCCACCTCCCCAGGTTCAAGCGATTCCCCAGCCTCAGCCTCCTGAATGCTGGGATTACAGGCGTGTGCCACCACACCCAGCTAATTTTTATATTTTTAGTGGAGACAAGGTTTTATCTCATTGGTCAGGCTGGTCTTGAACTCCTGAAGTCAAGTGATCCTCCCACCTTGGCCTTCCAAAGTGCTAGGATTACAGGTATGAGCCACCTTGCCCAGCCCAGATTTAATTTCATTTAAAAAATATGGCAAGGTAGGGGGAGGACAGGCCAGCAGCAAGTCTGGGCTGTATTAGGAATATCTGTGAGGTGAAAGAGTCTGAGCTAAACTCAGGGGTCCAGGGATAGATTGAGTAGCAATGAAGGCCAGGAGATAGGGAAGACAGAGACCACAGGCAGATGGGTTAGATGTGGGGCCCAGGGGAGTAGAGAAAGGAAACCGTGCTTTCTGAGCCAGGCTCATGCCTAGGATCCCAGCTTTTTGGGAGGCCAAGGAGGATCACTGGGGTCCAGGAGTTAGAGACCAGCATAAGCAACATAAAGAGACCTCATCTATAAAAACAATTTTTAAAATTAGCTGAGTGTGGTGGTAAGCACCTGTAGTCCCAGCTGCTAGGGAGGCAGAGGTGGGAGGATCACTTGAGCCCAGAAGTTCCAGGCTGCAGTGAGCTATGATCTCTATGATCTCGCCATTGTACTCCAGCCTGGATAACAAAGCTAGATCCTTTCTAAAAAAAAAAGAATGGGACAAAGGCAGAGAAAAGAAAGTTCCACTGAACCTTCTATTGGTTCTTTAATTTAACAAATATCTACACAAAAAGGCACCTTCCTGAGAACCAAAAATCAGGTGAATACTCAGGGGTTTTAACTTCAGATCACTGAAAGATGCACTGAAGAGGTAGAAAAACAGTCTTGAATTACTGATGCCACCTATCCCCTGTCCTCCAGCTGCAGAGAGATTTTCTGTGTGCTGGGGAAGGGAGAGCACAGCAATGGAGAGGCATTGAACTTAGTGCTGTCCTGCTCATGCAGAAAACAAACAAACAGATGAAAAACGGGGGCCTGCAACAGCCTCCCGAGTAGCTGGGATTACAGGCACTCGCCACCATGTCTGGATAAGTTTTGTATTTTTAGTAGAGACAAGGCTTCACCATACTTGCTAGGCTGGTCTCGAACTCCTGACCTCAAGCGATCCACTCACCTCAACCTCCCAAAGTGCTAGGATTACAGGCATGAGCCACCATGCTTAGCTCAAAATAGCTGTCAAAGAAACTCAAAGAAATTAAAGATAACACAGAAAAGAAATTCAGAATTCTGTCCGATAAATTTAACAAAGATATTGAAATCATTAAAAAGCAATAAAAAATAGTGATTGTTTTAAGACACTAACTCTTGGAGTTATTTGGTAAGCAGCAATAAGCCAGAACAAAATGTGTTTTTTTTAATTTTTTTTGTTTTTTTATGTGTTTAAGAATATAGTTTGGCTGGGCGCGGTGGTTCATGTCTGCAATCCCAGCCCTTTGGGAGGCCTACGCGGCCAGATCAACTGAGGTCAGGAGTTTGAGACCAGCCTGGCCAATATGGTGAAACCCTGTCTCTACTAAAAATACAAAAAATTAGCCAGGCATGGTGGCAGGCACCTGTAATCCCAGCTACTCGGGAGGCTGAGGCAGGAGAATTGCTTGAACCCGGGAGGCAGAGGATGAGCTGAGATCAGGTCATAACACTCCAGCCTGGGCAACAGAGAGACTCTATCTCAAAAAAAGACTATAACGTAGCTACTCAGGAAGCTGAGATGGAGGATATCTTGAGCCCAGGAGTTGAAGACCAGCCTGGGCAACATAGCCTGGAACCCGTCCTCCATAGATATGAGAGGCAACTGAATATAGATATATGAGTGGGGATTTACTGGGGGAATTGGCTCATGAGATCAGGGAGAGTGAAAAGTCTCATGACAGACTGTCTGCAAGCTGGAGACTCCGGGTTGCCACAGTGTGGCTCAGTTCAAGTCCTAAAATCTCAGAGCCAGGGCAGCTGATGGTGTAACTCTCAGTCCAAGTCCAAAGGTCTGGAACCTGGGGGCTGCTGATGTAAGTCCCAGAGTCCAAAGGCCAGGGAGCCTGCAGTTCTCATGTCCAGCGGCATAAGAAGGCTGGCCCAGCTTCAGGAGAACAAAAAAAAGAATCTGCCTTTTCTCTGCCTTTTGGTTCTATCTGGGGTCCCAGCCAATTGGATGGTGTCTGCCCACATTGAGGGCTGATCTTCCTCAGTCAGCCCACCCACTCACATGCCAATCTCTTCTGAAAACACCCTCACGGACCCAGCTAGAAAGAATGCTTTACCAGCTCTCTAGGTTCTCCACTCTTCACTTTATTCAGAGTTTTGCTTTCTGCAGTTTTAGTTACACCTGGTCAACCTTGGTAAGAAAATATTAAATTAAAAATTCCAGAAATAAGCGGTTCATAAGTTTTAAATGGCTCATCATTCTGAGTAACATGATGAAATCTCATGGCATTCCACTCTGTCCCTCCCAGGATGTGACTCATCCCTTTGAAATGTGTTTCCTCTTTGTGTACACTACTTACCGTTAGCTAGTCTCTCAGCAGCCATCTCAGTTAGGAGTGACTATCACACATCACAGTGCTCGTGTTTAACTGCTTAACTTAGCTGTTTTTATTACTATTGCTGTTAATCTCTTACTGTGCCTAATTTACAAATTAAACGTTATCATAGGTGTGTACAGGGTTCGGTACTATGTGTGGCTTCAGGCATCCACTGGGGGTCTTGGAACATACCCTCTGTGGATAAGGGGAGACTACTGTATTACTTAATTAAGTCAAGTTGACAGCTAAAGTTAACCATCACAGGAAGCATATGTCCTTTTCTAACTACTGAAACAAATTTTGAGGTATTGAAGTTACTGTTTTCTTGCAGCTTTGAAAGCAATCGTCTGTGAAACCATCTGGGCCTGGCACTCTTCTAAGTGGTAACAATGTGTGGGTGTGCACGCACATGAGTGTGTGTGTGTCTATGTGTATGTGTCAGAGAGAGAGACATTATTCAGTGCATAGATTTATGGCTGATTTTAAAATATTGGACTGTCGCTGGGTGTGGTGGCTCATGTCTGTAATCTCAAGCACTCTGAGAGGCGGAGGCGGGCGGATCACGAGGTCAGGAGTTTGAGATCAGCCTGACCAACATGGTGAAACACCATCTCTACTAAAAATACAAAATCTAGCCTAGCATGGCGGCGTACACCTGTAATTCCAGCTACTCTGGAGTCTGAGGCATGAGAATTATTGAACTGGGAGGTGGAGGTTGCGGTGAGCCAAGATGGTGCCATTGCACTCCAGCCTTGGTGACAGAGTGAGACTCTGTCTCAAAGAACAAAAACACGGCTGGATGTGGTGGTTCATGCTAGTAATCCCAGCATGTTGGGAGGCCAAAGCAGGCAGATCACCTGAGGTCAGGAGTTCAAGGCCAGCCTGGCCAACATGGTGAAACCCTGTCTCTACAAAAATACAAAAATTAGCTGGGCATGATGGTGGGGGCCTGTAATCCCAGCTATTTGGGAGGCTGAGGTGGGAGAATAATTTGAACCTCTGAGGGGGAGGTTGCAGTGAGCCGAGATGGCACCCTTGTACTCCAGCCTGGGTGACAGAGAGACTCCGTCTCAAAAGGAAGACAAAAACAAAAACAAAACAAAACAAAAACAAAAACGCAGTGACTTAGGTATCATAATAGAAGCTTATTCATCTTCCTGATGAAGATGTCTGGAAGGAGCAGCCCACGCCTGGCATAGCAGCTCTGAGGTCCCAGTCTCCTTCCAGCTTTCTGCTGTGCCATCCAACATCAGTTTCCATCCCTAGTGTCATCTCCTGGCCCTGGGTGGGAATGGGAGCTGGACTTCTGCATTCAGTGGTCCTCGTGGTAGGCCAGGCCTGGCATGGGATGTACTGGTGCCCAGATCCAAGGAGGAAATGCCTGTTAGAATCCAGGTGCCTGTGCAGATGAAATGGAAAAAAAACCCTCAAACAGTGTGATAGTTCATTTTATGTGTCAACTTGGCTATGGTGTCCAGCTATTTGGTCAAACACAGTCTATATATTGCTGTGAAGGTGTTTTGTAGATGTGATTAACACGTGCAAGTAGCTGACTTGAAGGAAAGGAGATAGTCCTTGTGGGTGAACCTCATTCAATCAGTTTAAGGTCTTCAGAGAAAAAAACTGCAGTTTCTCTGAGCGGAAGAAATTCTACCTTGACTAAAATATGGAGGAAGTGCTTCAATTTCCATCTTGATGACCTGTGCTATGGATTTCAGACTCACTAACCCCAGCTGCTTAAATTTCCATCTTGATGACTTGTGCTATGGATTTCAGACTTGTTAACCCCTACAATCATCTGACCCAATGAATGATATAGGAGTTAAAAAGAAATTACTTATGCAGAGAGTGAAGGTAAGGAAGTCCTCGGTAAGGTTTTCCCTTTAATGAAAAGCAGCCCCCAAATTATTTTCTTTTCTAACACAGAGCAGCCTGTAAAATTGAGCTGCAGACAGACAAGCAGGCTGGAAGCCTGCATGGGTGCATGCTGGCAGCTGTGACAACAGGAAAAGCCTGGTGGGACTAGGCGTATTCAAAATGGCGGCTCCATCTTTCCCTCTCTTTGCCAGCCATGTATGCAGTAAGGAGCAGACAACATGGTGCTGGCCAAATGGAGAGACTATTTTCATAAGATTAGGGTGGGGTGGCCAGCCTTCTCTGAGTATTATTTAAACATCACACCTGGTCTAACCAATCTGTGGGCCCTACGAAAATCAGACACCACCTCTGCAAGCCTGCCTGTAAAATTTGGTGCACTCCCATTCTGGGACAGATTTCCCATTTGGAATCCCCTCTCTCTTCTGAGAGAGAGCTGTTCGCCTTTCTCTTTCTTTTGCCTATTAAACCTCCCCTCTTGGGCCGGGCGCAGTGGCTCACGCCTATGGTCCCAGCACTTTGGGAGGCTGAGGCTAGTGGATCACAAGGTCAAGAGATCGAGACCATCCTGGTCAACATGGTGAAACCTTGTCTCTACTAAAAATACAAAAAATCAGCTGGGCATGGTGGCGCGTGCCTGTAATCCCAGCTACTCAGGAGGCTGAGGCAGGAGAATTGCCTGAACCCAGGAGGTGGAGGTTGCGGTGAGCCGAGATTGCGCCATTGCACTCTAGCCTGGGTAACAGGAGTGAAACTCCATCTCAAAAAAAAAAAAAAAAAGAAAGAAAAGAAAAGAAATCAAGACCATTCTGGTCAACAAGGTGAAACTCCATCTCTACTAAAAATACAAAAATTAGCTGGGCGTGTTGGTGCGCGCCTGTAGTCCCAGCTACTCGGGAGGCTGAGGCAGGAGAATTGCTTGAATCCAGGAGGCGGAGGTTGCAATGAGCCGAGATCACGCCACTGCACTCCAGCCTGGGTAACAAGAGCGAAACTCCATCTCAAAAAAAAAACAAAACCCAAAACCCCCAAAAACCTCTTCTCCTAAACTCACTCTCTATGTGTGGCTGTGTCCTTGAGGGGAGATGATGAACCCCAAATATTTACCCCAGACAACAAACACCACTTCACCGATTTCTTAAAATCTCTTCACTCCATGTTTGTGTGTGCGTGCATGCGTACGTGTGTGTGTGTGTGTGTGTGTGTGTGTGTGTATCTCCTATTGGCTCTGTTTCTCTGGAAAACCCTGATACAAACCATGAACAGTGAGGGGACTCAGGAACCATGTCAGCTATTGCTATTGATGTCAACACATTCCAAGGTCTGTTTAGGCAATCCCTGAAATTCAGCTTCCTTACCCAGCTCCCAAGCCGTGTTGCTGGGTTCTCCCCACCATGGCTCTCAGCCTAGACTGTGAGCTGTAACTATTATTGTGTCCTTGGTTTGGTTCTCTATTCATTTTAATGGATCATTTTAAAGGTAAATATTTCTTAAATAGCCCAGTTTACTAATTTTTTATTTATTTCTTCAAAATTAGGGCACAAGATAAAAGAATTTCATGATAGGTTAAATCAATTGTTGGTTTAGACCACATGTGTGATCTTCCACAGAGTTGGACCGAGTACTACTTATATATTACTTGCTCTCTCTTTGGAGACAGGGTCTCACTTACTTGCCCAGGCTGAGTACAGTGATACATCATGGCTCACTGCAACTACCACCTCCCAGGTTCAAATGATTGCTCTATCTCAGCCTCCCAAGTAGCTAGAGCTACTGGTGATGTGCCAAGATGCCCAGCTAATTTTTGTTTATTTTTTATAGTGACGTGGGGTGTGTGTGTGTGTGTGTGTGTGTGTGTGTGTGTGTGTGTGTGTCTCACTGTGTTGCCCATGCTAGTCTCAAACTCCTGGCACCAACTGGTGGCAGCTTGCAAAGAGCCAATTGTTAAATTTTCAGAAAGCAGGCAGGTTGGTCCACCTGCTTTGGCCTCCCAAAGTGCTGGGATTACAAACATGAGCCACTGTGCTCAGCCCACTCTTTGCTTTTTAAAAATCCATTTTCTGTGAATGATGAAATATTCTGATTCATGTTTTTAAAAAAGTTTTATTTTATTTTATTTTTTTTGTAGCAAGACCTTGTTTTGTTGCCCAGGCAGGAGTACAATGGCACAATCGTGGCTCACGGTAGTCTTGACCTCCTGGGCTCACGTGTTCCTGTGACCTCAGCCTCTGGCTGATTTTTACAATATTTTGTAGAGATGAGGTCTCACTATGTTGCCAGGCTGGTCTCAAACTCCTGACCTCAAGTGATTCGCCTGCCTCAGACTCCCAAAGTGCTGGGATTACAGGCATGAGCCACTGTGTCTGGCACGACATTCTCTTTTTCTTTTTTTTGAGATGGAGTTTCACTCTCATTGCCCTGGCCGGAGCGCAATGGTGTGATCTCGGCTCACTGTAACCTCTGCCTCACAGGTTCAAGCGACTCTCCTGCCTTAGCCTCCCAAGTAGCTGGGATTACAGGTGTGAGCCACCATGCCCGGCTAATTTTTGTATTTTTGGTAGAGACAGAGTTTTGCCATTTTAGCCAGGCTGGTCTCCAGCTCTTGACCTCAGGTGACACTCCCACCTTGGCTTCCCAAAGTTCTGGGATTACAGGTATGAGCCACCACGTTCAGCCTATCTTTTGTATTTTTTGTAGAGATAGGGTTTTGCCATTTTGGCCAGGCTGGTCTCCAGCTCCTGGGCTCAAGTGATGTGCCTGCTTTGGCCTCCCAAAGTGCTGGGATTACAGGTGTGAGCCATGATGCCCAGCCTGTCTTTTGTGATATTGACAATTTTGAAGGATACAGGCCAGTTGTTTTATATAATGTTCTCTAAATTGGTTTTGTCTGTTGTTTTCTTATGATTGGATTCAGGCTATGCATTTTTTTTGGTCACAAGTATCATGAATGTGATGCTGGATTCATTTCAGTGTATCATATCAGGAAGTACGTTATGTTGTTTTTTTTCCATTATTGGTGATGCCAACTTTAACCTGATTAAAAAAAAATAGCCTGTGACCTGGATTTGAAACAATCTCTGCCTTCCCTCTCCCTAGCCGGTGATTAGGTCAGAGATGGGCACTTGACCTAATTCAGGCCAGTGAAAGTTAGGCCCAGAGTTTTTGTTCAAACTGGATGAAGGGAAATTCTCACTCTTCTGCTGCTCCTACATCTGGGAGGAATGTAATTTTTGAGCTGCAGCAGCCATAATGTCACCATGAGGTCAGCCTGAGAATGAAGATACAGAGCTTAGAGATGGAGAAAGAAAAACCAGGTCCCTCTGACGTCATTTAACTATCACCATCATCCACACTGAAGCAAAGCCTACTCCATGGACTTCTCATGTATGTGAGTAAATAAATCCTTTTTGCTTAAGTCAGGTTTGATAGAGTTTATTTTTGTTTTTGCTCTTTTGTCACAAACCAAATAATACTCATAATACAATTACACACCTTACTCATTTTTTTCCCTAAGAACATGCCAGCTCAGAAAACCTGGGCCAGGTGTGGTGCTCACATCTGTGGTCCCAGCACTTTGGGAGGCCGAGGTGGGTGGATCACAAGGTCAGGAGTTCAAGACCTGCCTGGCCAAGATGGTGACATGTTGTCTTTACTAAAACTACAGGAATTAGCCAGGTGCAGTGGCACGTGTCTGTAACCCTAGCTTCTCAGGAGGCAGAGGCAGGAGAATAGCTTGAACCTGGGAGGTAGAGTTGCAGTGAGCTGAGATCACCCCACTGCACTCTAACCTGGGCAACAGAGTGAGACTCCATCTCAAAAACAAAACAAAAACAAACAAACAAAAACCCTGAAAATCTGAGTAACAGGAAACAAAATAAAGGATAGCTTGGCAGGAGATAACATTTGGACAAAAAAAGTGACTCAAAAAACAGGTTCTTTTTAGCTACAGATGCTTCCGATGAAGGTCTTGGGGCTGCATTGATGCAAGAAAGAGTGAGTGGTTTTCCCTGCAGGATTGTCTTCCTAGGGAATAAGACTTTTCCACAATAGAGAGAAAACTCCTAGCTATAGATTGTTTGACAACCTTAAATAGCCTTCGTAGGGCCAGTGGTTTTTACCTTTTTTTTTGAGATGGAGTTTCACTGTTTTTACCCGGACTGGAGTGCAATGGCACTATCTCGGCTCACTGCAACCTCCGCCTTCTGGGTTCAAGCAATTCTCCTTCCTCAGCCTCTTGAGTAGCTGGGACTATAGGCGTGCACCGCCATGCCTAGCTAATTTTTGTATTTTTAGTAGCGACAGGGTTTCACCTTGTTGACCAGGGTGGTCTCGATCTCTTGACCTCGTGATCCACCCGCCTCGGCCTCCCAAAGTGCTGGGAGTATAGGCGTGAGCCACCGCGCCCGGCTGGTTTTTATCTTCTAACCAATAGTCCTTCTGATCTTATTGACTTCTATGAAGCACAGCAATGTAATATTGAAGAGATAGACAAGGATGCTGCAGGAATTCAGAGTAAATGCAAAGTCAGGGTTGAGCCAACAGTGCCGTCTTTCAGATAGCTCAGTCTTCTGAATTTCACAGGGGAGGTAAAAAGTCATCTTGGTGCCCTTTTTGTTTTAAATCAGGCTACATAGTTCCATGACCCCATATTTTGTCATTAATCTGAGTTACCTGATTATTTTATCTTTGAGAGAATCAGGTTAAAAAGAATCCATTTTGTGGCCAGGCATGGTGGCTCACACCTATAATCCCAGCACTCTGTGAGGCTGAGGTGGTCAGATTAGTTGAGGTTAGGAATTCATGACCAGCCTGGCTAACATGGTGAAACCCCCTCTCTACTAAAAATACAAAATTAGCCAGGCATGGTGGTGCGTGCCTGTAATCCCAGCTACTTGGGAGGCTGAAGCAGGAGAATTGCTGGAACCCAGGAGGCAGAGGTTGCAGTGAGCCAAGATTGCGCCACTGCATTACAGCCTGGGTGACAGAGCAAGACTCCGTCACACACACACACACACACACACACACACACACACACACACATGGAATCCATTTTGTTTATCCTGATCAAGTACCTAGCCTAGGACCCAGTACTTAGCAGATGCTTAATATATTTTGGTTGAATAAATGGAGAAAGCAATGAATCAGTCAATAACTTCATTGCTCCTTCAGTTTGTTTGGCCTTAGCTAGCCATTGATTCTCACGAATCCAGCCTGCTGTTCTCTCACTTTGTGCTTCTACCCACACTTCCCGAAGTGTTAATTTCCTGGGTTTTGCTTGATGCAGGTTCTATGATACTGCGATGTCTTGTAAGTTCACCTTGCTCTTCTCAGGGATCGCCGTAAGCACCAACTTTATTATGGCCTTGTTTTATTTTCTCTTCATACCATGTGTGTTGGCCATAAAACTAATTTGTAATACCCACTTGGGAACTTGTAAAAAACACCTTCTCTCTCCAAAGCAGTACTGTATCTCCCTACATACTTTCTGGGAAATGCTCTGGTTATAGAATGCTTCAGTTTTCCCCTCTGAAACTCAAAGCAGAAAAATGAAGTCATAGAGACAAACAAAAATTTCTTTTCATCTGTAAGATTACAATTCCTGAAATTTCCTATATAATCTGAAGACTTGCGAATTCTCCCTCGGCAGTATCTTTTATATCAGCCCTGCTTTCCTCTTGCTTTAGTTAGTGGTGTTCTGGAGCCAACTGGCAGCAGCTTGCAAAGAGCCAATTGTTAAATTTTCAGAAAGCAGGCAAGTTGGTTGTTAAACTGTTGGCAGCTTGAAATTAGCAATATTTACACCACAGAAAACAGCAAATGCTACAAATCAGCTCCTCCCCACCTCTACCCAGAACTGAGCTGATTCTTACATATTTGCCAGCATGCTACTATGTGCAGGTCTTTCCTTGATTTGAGTTTTTATTACCTCTTGTCTGAACTACTATAATATCCTACTAACTGGTCTTTCTGCAGTTAGACTCTTCTCTTTCCAGATGATCGTTGTTAGAATACTTTGACTATAAGTAACAGAAAACACAACTACAGACTTCCTAAATGTAAGAAACATTTATTGGCCAGGTGCTGTGGCTCATGCCTGTAATCCCAGCACTTTAGGAGGCTGAGGTGGGCAGATCATGAGGTCAGGAGATCGAGACCATCCTGGCTAACGTGGTGAAACCCAGTGTCTACTAAAAATACAAAAAATTAGCCAGGCATGGTGGCACGTGCCTGTAGTCCCAGCTACTTGGGAGGCTGAGGTAGGAGAATCACTTGAACCTGGGAGGTGAAGGTTGCAGTGAGCTGAGATTGTGCCACTGTATACCAGCTTGGGCCACAAAGCGAGACTCTTTCTCAAAACAAAAAAAAAAAAGAAAAAAAGAAACATCTTATTGTTTCATGTAACAAAATGTTCAAAGATAAGGTACTTTCAGGAAAACACAGCAGCTCAAGGGCTAAGTACTTAGATTCTTTCTAATTTCAAAATTTGCCACACTTCTCATGTTAGTATTTCCCCCAGATGACTGTAATCTTTCAAGTGTCACATTCTCACATCACCACATTTGTACTTGCCTGTCTTAAAAAGCAAACAAAATCTTCCAAGAAGCCTGAAAATAGGCTTCCTCCCGGGTCTCCTTGGCCAGAATCACAACCCCCACTTCTTAAGTCAATAACAGGCAAAGATAATGGAATGACTATGATTGGTTCGGACCACTGGTTTCCAATCCCTCAAAACCAACTTCTTCTTACATATCAAGTATTTTTTTTTTTTTTGAGACGGAGTCTCACTCTGTCACCAGGCTGGAATGCAATGGCATGATCTTGGCTCACTGCAACCTACACCTCCCAGGTTGAAGTGATTCTCCTGCCTCAGCCTCCCAACTAGCTGGGATTACAGGAACCCACCACCACGCCCAGCTAATTTTTGTATTTTTAGTAGAGACTGGGTTTCACTTTGTTGGCCAGGCTGGTCTCAAAATCCTGACTTCATGATCTACCCTCCTTGGCCTCCCACAATGCTGGGATTACAAAGGCATGATATTACCGGCCACAAATCAAGTATTTTATAACACTCCTCTTTCCCGAAATGAAAATCAAAAACAATATAACCTGCCCCGATACACACATTAAAAATATAAATTAATATAAGCCCTAACGAGAATAGAAAGGTAAAATAAAGGTAATTTATAAAAAAGGATAGGTATATACATTTTAATATATATAGTAAATTGTATTACAAGTTTTACATATTTCCTGCTTTCCCACAATAGAATTATATGTCCCAGCCTATTGGCTTGTAATTTACAGTGCCTCTTAGACCAATGTAATGTGAATGGAAGTGTCATATCTGAGAAGAAGATGTATGACTCTGCTGTAACAACAGCATGTCTCAGATAGGGGCTGCTCCTTTAGCCTGGCTCTCAGAATGAAAAAGGTGTGTGGAACAGGAGCAGAGCAGCATCTGATGTATAATATAAACAAGAAATAGATTTTTGTTGTTGTAAGCCATTGAGATTTTGAGGTTTTTTGTTATTGCAGCAAAACTTATCAAAAGCTGACTAATGTAATATGGTACAACAATATTCTAGCATATAAAGAAGTAGTCTTCACTTTATGTATGTTTTCACTTATCTGTAATATTATCATGATCCAGCAGCTTCAGATGGACATGATACAATTGTATTGTATGAAAACATTCAGAAACCAAGAGGTCATTTCTATCAGTGAAATGATTTTCTGCAACAGTGAACAATTCTTAGTGAAACTGTGAGTTAAAAAAAGGCATCCCTCAATTACATGATAGTTTATATTCTTGGCAAATACCGTCTATAGGAAAATGGGGCAAAATTAGTTGTTGCTGGACTCTTATAAAGAGATGCTTTACCTACATGAATAGAAGTCATGCATCTATTTATGTTACGTTCAAAAACAGGAAAAATGTATACATGCTGTTAGAACACACATAGGTATATGATTGGAAGGAGGCATTAGGGTGTGTTCAGTTTGTGAAGATTCATCGAACTGGGCCAGGCAAGGTGGCTCACGCCTATAATCCCAGCACTTTGGGAGGCCAAGGTGGCAGATCACAAGGTCAGGAGATGGAGACCACCTGGCTAACATGGTGAAACCCCGTCTCTACTAAAAATTCAAAAATTAGCTAGGCATGGTGGCATGCGTCTGTAATCCCAGCTACTGGTGAGGCTGAGGCCCAAGAATCACTTGAACCCAGCAGGCAGAGGTTGCAGTAAGCTGAGATGGTGCCACTGTGCGCTGTCCTGTGCAACAGAGTAAGACTCCCATCTCAAAAAAAAAAAAAAGATTCATCAAAATGTACACTTCTGTGTGTTTTTCCATGTATATGGGTTTTTTTTTTTTGAGTACCAATAAGTCTTTATTTATTCATTGTATTTTTCCAGGGAAAGGAGAAGGGAAGGGAAGAGTCAGCATGTGTTAATAAATGATTAGAAAATGGGAAAGGAAATACCCAGTACAGCAAAATCAACCATCAGATAAACGCACCCCAGTGATGGGGTCACCAAAGCCCAATGGGGCTCGATCTCCTGCAGTTTAGGAATGGGGGAAAGGAATCAGGAAAAGAACAGACAGGTACAGGCTTTCCTACCCTCCCTCCCATAAATTCAAGATTTTACACAAAGCTTTGGTTTCTAGCAGTAAACATGGAGTTACATTTATTTGTCTCCTATTAAACAATCTTGTGGCCACTTTGACATAAGTTTCTAGCATCTGCATAAAAGTTTCTGAGTGACTTGGATATACATTCATATTCCCTTTCTTGGCCTCCTGACCCCACTTTCTATATGGAAGGCCCCGAGTTGTATCTCTCTACTTTAGGATTAAAAATTAGGTAAGTTTGATCCATCTAAAATACAGCAGTGTCTTTTTTTGTTTTTGTTTTTTGAGACGGAGTCTTGCTCTGTCACCCAGGCTGGAGTGCAGTGGCAAGATCTCAACTTATTGCAACCTCCGTCTCCCAGTTTCAAGTGATTTCCCTGCCTCCGCCTCCTGAGTAGCTGGGATTACAGGCACACACCACCATGCCCAGCTAATTTTTTGTATTTTAGTAGAGATGGGGTTTCACTGTGTTGGCCAGGATGGTCTTGAACTCCTGACCTCGTGATCCACCCACCTCAGCTGCCCAAAGTACTGGGATTACAGGCATGATGCACCATGCCCGGCCGACAGCAGTGTCTTAAGTGTTTGTCATTAATACATCAAGAAATGTTCCGCCAGACATGATGGCTCACCAGAACAAATGTATTGGTCTTGATTCAGGAGGCTGGAACAAGGAATGGAGGGTTTCTAACTTCTTCTGGATTTTTGATACATTATTTAAAAGTTGTGGAGACACTCCAAGCATTAAATGTGTATGAGTGTGGGTGTGTAGGTTTTCTTTTGGGGGTGAACAGAAAAGAGGGCAGGGTGGAAGACACATTTTTAGGACAGAAGATCTGGTCTGATAGGTAAAGAGGAATATAAAAGAAAGGATGGTTCAAGATCCCCACTTTAAGAAGACGGCCCCCCAAACTAATGTTTCAGATCTTTTTGCCTGGTGCAGAACCTTCTGTCAAAGATGCTTTGGCTATTTTTCTCTCAATACAAAAAGAAGTTTGTAAACAAAACCCCAAAGAACACAGAAAGACCAATACATTATATTTACACAAACTAGGCCACCTAGCAATCACCAAATTAGTGAAGTCCTACAAAGCCCAGACAAATACAATAACTAGCGGGGGGCAGCATTTAGGGGAGACAAGAACCCAGGATCAGACACACACCACCCAATGTGTTCTATTGCATTTGTCCCATTTCAACCCAGTGAGGTAGGTTTGCCGTGATCTCACAGCATGTAAACGAAACCCTCTTTTCTCCTTCAGCTACCGTGACACTAGTAATCTCTACTGCAGCAGGGCAGGACACGGGCCCCAGGCACCACAAAGCCCTGCTGGTGTGTCTTCCTGGAACCCAAGAATTTTGACAGGTTAAGGATTTTAGACCCTACTTCATATAGCCATCCCTTGACAGCACAGGATTAAGTACAGGGGTACTGGTCTTAAAACTTATCCTTACCAACTCTGGTTTTATGAACACACACACCCTGTTGTGCATGGTAGGCCTCGTCTAATCTGGTGGAGAATGGATCTGGGATGTAAAGCCCGTCCTGTGCCCTAGGATTAGACAACCCTCACCTAATCTTGGCTTCCTCTCTGGGCCTTTCACCTGGCCCAGCCTCTCCTAGCCTCTCTGCACCACCTTTTCCTGTTTAGACTAATTTCCAATCTTCCAGTAGGAGGCAATCAAGTCATGGGGCAACCCAGTTAAAACCTAGTTTCCCATAAAACATTTTCAAGGCAGAGGGGGTTTCAAGAGGACACTATGGCAGAAAAGCCAGCTCTCATTGGCAAAAATGAGGTAGTTCAATAGGCTGTGCACTCCAAATAGTTGCTCTCCACGGTGGCAAAAACAACAAAAAGTATTCCCGCTGTGCAGACCTGGAGCTGCTGCCGACTTATCCCTGAGATTGCTCATGTACCTGAGAACACAGTGCAGGAAATGAGGGCCTTAGATTAAAATATACAAAAATACAAAACCAGAATATTTATGTTAAGGAAAAAAAAGTTAAAATGCACAAGATACGTCATTCGCACACAGCTAGTGCAGTTGGCATCCTAGAGAAAGTGGGACCCAAGGTGCAGTATCCAAGGGAGCAAATAAATAGAATCACATTGACCCAGAATGGGGCGGGGTGAGTGCAGGAGCAGCAGGTCTGCAACTCTTCCCCCAAACACCCTTTTTGCCATCATCACTACCCATTGCTTGGGACAGTTGCCAGCACCCTAACCCAGAAGTGGGTATGAGGATATGAGATGTGGGAAAAAAAACTGCCTGATATTCCTGAGAGATTCACTTCCACAGAATGTAGTGGCTTGGCTCCATGAATCTGGTCTTATGCTTAATCATTTCACTCTGGCATGGGAATTATTATTATACCTCCTTTCTTTAAAAGGAAAACAACTTCCCTATCCAGGCCACTTTCAAAAGCTGGAAAATTCTGGGGATGGAGCCTCAGATAAAGCGTGCAGGTTGTAGGGTGATTCCCTCCTCTTGGTCACCCCCAGAACCCTCACTTGCATTTGGACAGAGCATGGATGGAGTTCCTTTGTCTCATCCTTTTCCCCCAACCTAGAGGGAAGAAAGGGTGATGGTGTGAACCCCAGCCTGAGATATATGGCAGTGCCAACTAGCCCCAATGCACCCTATTCCCACGTGCTCCTTGAAACTTCTTGATAGCAAAAGAATAGCCCCCCACCCACTGGGGCTCAATTCTGGGCCTCCGGGAGCAGGGCAGGGCTGTGGATTTCTTCTTCCTCCTGAAAGTATGTTGGCTTTCCCTGTGCGCTAGGGGCCTGCTGGGCCTTCAGTGGACATGAGGCTACCATACGGCTGATGCTGTGGCAGAAGTGGCACTTCTTGGGCTGGGGTGGCAGCTTGCATTCCTTGGCATGATGGTCTAGACCTCCACAGTTGTAGCACCTGTCTCCTTTTGATCTGCGCTTCTGCATGTTCTTCCCCTTTGGCCACCTCTCACTCCCAATACAGAACACCCCACTGGGTCCAGTGACATGGATGGATTCCAGACCCTTGGCGGACTTCTTAAAGGTGAACTCCACGGCCTCACCTTCCTTCAAGCTCCGGAAGCCCTCCATGTGCAGCTTACTCTGGTGCACAAAGACGTCCACTGAGGGGTCGAGCGCGACCCCGGTGCGGGGGGTCATGGACAGGAAGCCGAACCCTATGCGCACGTTGAACCACTTACAGATGCCTGCACGGTGCAGCAGCTGAGGCTCATCCGCCGCCCGGGCCGCATCCTCCGGCGCCTCCTCGGGCGCCTCTTCTGCCGCCTTGACGCAGCCACCTGCAAACTGTTGGTTGGACGCGGAGCCCAAGGTAGTCGGCTGAGCCTGTGGCCCCGGGCCCCTAGTCGGGCGGCTGCTGGCCCCAGAGAAGTCCGAAGGCAAAGGCCCATGTACATGGTTGTCAAATTTTGTTTTGTTTTTGAGAAGGAGTCTCACTCTGTCACCCAGGCTAGTACAATGAAAGGCACTGAGTGCTAAAAAAAAAAAAAAAAAAAAAAAAAAAAAAAAAAAAAAAATGCATGCTGAATTAAGCTGAACAGGAACACAGCTTCTAAATCTCACAAATCAGCGACCCAATATTCAAAATCTTTTAACTGGCTGAGACCTGTAGTTGTCATCTGGGTAATATAGAGCTTCCTATCAAAGCTTCAGTTGTGAGTTAAATGTACTTCCCTTTATTTTAATACGATTGCATCCTGAACTGGGCTCAGGGAAGGAAATGAAGGTGTTTGGCTTCTCTGAGCTTCCACAAGTCACCATGCCTGGGTCCTGTCAATGTGTACATAAAATAAAATACAATCAACAAGGCGGTGGGGGAGGAGGGCTGATAGCAGCTTGGCTTTAGCATAGCTAAGATGGAGCAGGTGGGACCAGGTGATATTTCAGTTACAATTCCGTGAGCATTTATGAGTGTCTACTAAGTGCTGGCTACTATGAGAGTCGCTGATATTGATTAATAAGAATCTTGGCTGAACATGGTGGCTAACACCTGTATTCCAAAATTTTGAGAGGCCGAGGCAGGTAGATCACCTGAGGTCAGGAGTTCGAGACCAGCCTGGCCAACATGGTAAAACCCCGTCTCTACTAAAGTTTGAAAAAAAAAAAAATTAGCCAGGTGTGGTGTTGCATGCTTGTAATCCCAGCTACTTGGCAGGCTGAGGCAGGAGAATTATTTGAACCTGGGAGGCGGAGGTTCCAGTGAGCTGAGATCAGGCCATTGCACTCCAGTCTGGTAACAAAAGCGAGACTCCGTCTCAAAAAAAAAAAAAAAAAAAAAAAGTTTCTCCATTTCTGTAATGAAGGAGGTGATGTATGTGTCCAGGTACCAGGAGGGAGGTGCAGACTGGAGATCAGAGACAATGTCTTTGGGCATGGGTCTCTCTGCCAAGCCTAGATGTCCTGACTCTGGTCTGCTGTGGCTGCCTATCTCACTCACTAGATTTAAAATTCCTTGTGGACAGGGACCGTACCTCATTCGAATTAACTGCTTCACACAGTGCCCAGCCCCTTGGGGCCAGGCAAAAATGTGGGACGAATCGCTAAGCAGTGACCTCTCCGCCCTCCTTAAAACTCCACCCCTGTAATTATAAGCCTGTTTCTTCTGCTTCTGAATGCCCTGCAGCCTCAGGTTCCCAACTGTCACGCCCCGCTGGGCTGCTTCCACTTTTCCCAGTTGCTTTGAGGTGTAATCCCTCGCGGCTCCGCCGCCAGCGCCAGCCCTCCCTCCCTCCCACGACATCCCCACCCTTCCTGCTGAGCATTGCGCGGTAGCAGCTCAGCCTAGCACTTCCTTTAATGGCTAGTGCTTTTGTGGGAGGTTCTGAACTAGGGTTAAAACACAAAAAGCTCTCCCCTTCCCCCAGTTTTAGTGTTGGTTCCTCTAGTTCTGATGTTCCGGTAGCTGTATTCCTAGATTCCGCCTTTGTTTTAAGCTCCAGAAGAAAGCCTTCCGGAGATTTTGTGACCTCACCTAATTTCCAACATTCCAGATTGTCTTTCCTTTCTCTCAGACTTTAAAAATCACTGTTCTCTCCTGATTCAGCTAGTAGGAGGCCAGAAGGGACCAGTGGGGCTTTCGAAGCTTGTCGAAACGAAACCCTGCTCTTTTGAAAAAGCATTTTCCAAAGCAACTTGGAGACAAAGTGGGGTTACATTTTTACACGGATTGCTTACGCGCAAGTTAAGCGGCTAACAAGCCATGAAATCGGAGAAGCAGGTAAAGCCAAAATTGGAAGGTCCCTCCAGGTCAGCCCATTCTGTGACCCACCTCCTCCCCTTTGCGGCAGGAACTCGACTCCATCGAGGGGGGCTTTGCTGCAGCGGCACAGCCCACGCATACTCAACTAAGAGACTCAGACCACGCCAGCCATGCCACGAGGTGTGTTTTATTTTTATTATTCATACAAATAATTTTCTATAATATCCCGGGGCAAACCGGAGAATTTGGCAGTCCGATTGGGGGGTCCCTTCAGAGACCCAAAGGCCGGTGGCATCGGCGCGGAGTGCCCAGGTTCACAGTGCAGCTTGTGGTTCGTGTCCATCTTGCAGGTGGCTCTTCCTCCACATCAGGACTAGGGTCTCGAAGATGACGGGGGCAGGAAATCCTCCAGGCTCTTAGGAAATTTCACTCCGCTTCTCCTGCTCAATGGCTGTGGAGAGCGGGAAGCGGGCGCTGGAGGGGGGTTGCAACCTCCACCCGCAACCGAGGTGCGTCCCAGTGTGGGCGAGGCACCCACGAGGTGTGGGGATTTAGAAGGAAGCTTGGGGCTGGGGAGACACAAGGCTCTTTGTGAAACTGAAGGGGTGGCCGCGGTCTCCCAGACCGGGGCAACGGCCGGATGGCGGGTGGAGGAGTGGGTTTGCAAGGGAAGGGCAGGGCGAGGGGCTGGGCTGGGGCGCGAGAGACCGAGGCACACTCACTCTCTTTGGTCGGCAGGGTGTTCTTCTCCTGCGTCTCCGTTTTCTTCAGCTTGGCCTTATCGAAGCTGGCGATTTCTCCCATATCTGGTTTGTCTGCCATTTTCTAAAAACAATCCTAGTGGACAAACCAAGGCGCTTGACCTGGGGCTGGAGGCCAGCGTCCCCCTCCGCGCTCCCCGCCGACGCCTCTCGACGTGGCACTCATGCCAAGGCGTGCCCGGCAGCCCCAAGGCCGAGGATCTAGGCGCGTACAGCACCCTCCTCCTGGGTCCCGGGGCGTGGTTGCCGGCCCCTGCGTCCCGTCCGAGAAGGGCGCCCGTCGCGGTTGCTGCGCGCCCGCCGGGTGCACCGGATCCGACCCCACCCCGAGTGGGCCCCCAGCCCCGGCGCCGCGCTCACCGTACGGTCCCGCTCAAAGCTTGGGCTCCTGGTGCTCCCACTCGCGTTGCTGCAGCAAGAGACAAAAGAGCGGCGCCCGCCCCTAGCCTTATATATGCCGCGCCCCGCCCCGCCCCTCACCCGCCGCAGCGGGGGCGGTGCTGGCACCCGAGGGGCGGGGGCAGCGCGGGCGGCTCCTCGCCCTGACGCGCCCTCCGCTGGGCTGCCAGCCCGGCTGGGCGCGACTTCTCCCGCGCCCGGCACCCCCGGCTCGCTGTGTGCTCGGCGTGGGGGCTGTAGGCGGCGCCAGGGTGGGCGCCAGGTCCCCGAGTTTGCTTTTGCGGCTGCATTTCCCTCTTTCCGGGAATCTGCTGCTCACCCCGCAGAAAGGATGTGGGGACCCGTGGGGGAGGGTGTGTAGTTTTGTGTGTGCAGATGTGATGTGTAGCCGTGGGTGTGGATGTGCGGGCGTGCACGCGCGCTCTGCAGCAATCCTCGCTCTAGGAGACGCCCCACCCCTGTCGCCCCCATGCCTCTTGCTTTTGCTCCTCCAGAGTCCCCTTCCCTCCCCCGCTTTTCCTCTCCTTAGGGAGGCTGAGTCCTAGGGTAGCCCCTCACTAAAAGAATGCGAGCCGAGGGTCTAGTAGTGGAGCGGGGTTAGGTTTCCATTGCTGTTGGGTGGTTGCCCTCTGGTCGGTAGTCCCCTGTTCCCTGAACTGGGCGTTTCCAGCAGGATCGTTGGCGTGGCGGGTGCTCTTTAAATGCTGTTAGATACATTGTGTGAGGGGCTGTGGTGGGAACACTGCGTCCTGAGAATGCTCGCAGTGTTCCTTTTCTCGCCGGGCTCCTAGGAACACTGTATCAGCGGGCGCGGTTTTCCTCCTTGAAGTTAACCTTGAGGATAATAGGGATCCACATGCCTACAAACGTTCTTGTTTTTCTTATTAACCCATTGTAGGAGTGGTATACCGCAATTATTCACATCTTTCTTAGAAAAGTTGTATTTGCAGCCTGGCAACACCGTTAATAAGTTCCTTAAATTACCAGCCCAGGAGGTAAGGCTGGTCATTCTTTTATTTGTTCTGACCTTTCTTTTTTCAAGTGTGAAGTATTACCAGGCTCTTTAAAGTGGGATTTGGTGATAACATCCTAAATTTGGTCCTGATTTTATTTCACTTATTTACTTTTTTTGAGACAGGGTCTCACTCTGTTACCCAGGCTGGCGTGCAGTGGTGTGATCACGGCTCATGACAGCCTGGACTTCTCAGGGGCAAGTGATTCTTCTACCTCTGCTTCCTGAGTAGTTGGGACTGCGGACGTGTGCCACCACCAGCGGCAAATCTTTTGTATTCTTTTTGCAGAGACGGGATTTCACCATGTTGCCCAGGCTGGTCTTAAACTTCTGGGTTCAAGCCATCCACCTGCCTTAACCTCTCAAAGTGCTGGGATGACAAGCCTAAGCACTGTCCCTGCCTTCTCCAGTCCTGATTTTGTCTGCTTTTCTCACCTTTTCTCGATATGTTTGGAACAGTGGGAAGAAAACTTAGGCTTGTGTGAACTTGGGCAAATTTTTTCTTTTACCGAGTCTACTGTGGTGGGGGCTGGAGTGTGGTGGCTCGATCTCGACTCACTGCAACTTCTGCTTCCCAGATTCAAGCAATTCTGCCTCAGCTTTCTGAGTAGCTGAGATTACAGGCATCCACCACCACACCTGGCTAATTTTTTTGTATTTTTAGTAGAGACAGGGTTTTGCTATGTTGGCCATGCTGGTCTGAATGCCTGAACTCGTGATCCACCTGCCTAGGCCTCCCAAAGTGCTGGGGTTACAAGTATAAGACACTGAGCCTGGCCCGCACCTTAGTTTCTTCATTTATAAAATAGCCTTGTCATAAACTTAAATGAGATAAAGAACAGGCATCAAGTGGATACTTTTCTTTCTTTCTTTTTTTTTTTGAGGCAGAGTCTCTGTGTAGTGGTGGGATCACAGGTCACTGCAGCGTTTATTTATTTGTTTTTGAGACAGATCTCGCTTTGTTGCCCAGGCTGGAGTGCAGTGGCACGATCTCGGCTCACCGTAAACTCTGCCTCCCGGGTTCAAGTGATTCTTCTGCCTCAGCCTCTCAGATAGCTGGGATTACAGGCACATGCCACCATGCCCAGCTAATTTTTGTATTTTAAGTAGAGACTGGGTTTCACCATGTTGGCCAGGCTGCTCTCAAAATCCTGACCTCAGGTGATCCACCCGGCTTGGCCTCCAAAAGTGCTAGGATTACAAGTGTGAACCACTGTGCCTGGCCTCAAGTGGATACTTAAAATAACAGCCTCATTAGAATATCACACTCATGGCCAGACACGGTGGCTCATGCCTGTAATCCCAGCACTTTGGGTAGGCCAAGGCTGGAGGATCATCTGAGGTCGGGAGTTCGAGACCAGCTTGCCAACATGAAGAAACCCTGTCTCTACTTTTTATACAAAATTAGCTGGGCATGGTGGTGCATACCTGTAATCTCAGCTACTTGGGAGGCTGAGGCAGGAGAATCGCTTGAACTTGGGAGGCAGACGTTGCATTGAGCCGAGATTGTGCCATTGCACTCCAGTCTGGGCAACAAGAGTGAAACTCTGTCTCAAAAAAAAAAAAAAAAAAAAAACCAATATCACACTCATATTTGATGAATGCAAAAATTATTTATTCTTGTTTCTGTCTTGGCAGGTCAGATGGTGCTGGGCTAAGCCAGGCTGGGGTTTGCTCCACAGGTACCTTATCCTCTGGCCAATTCTTAGGTGGTGGCAGAATAACAAGAGGGTTGTACTGCAATATAGTGTAGAAATGCTACAGTGTCAAAGCATGTCATGTCCTGTCACGTTTCCTACCAGCCTAGTGGGGAAAGTATTCCACCTATGGTAAGAGAGGGAGGGTAGTGAACATTTCTTGAATGAAAATGGAACTTCAGAGTCAGTGTGGGCAAGCAAGTATAACACACAGCCCCCAAAGTGGCTTAATGCAATACAAGTTTATTTTCTACTCATGCAGCAACATTCTATGTTGATGTTGCTGGTCAGGCAATTCTTTTCCGTGTAGTGACTCAGGAACTCAGGCCCCTTCTCTCTTGTTACTCTGTTCTCCTCTAAGTCCTTGGAGTCCACACCAACCAGCCAGTGGATTGGGAAAGAGAAGAGGCTAGAGGACCACACTAGAGTTTCTATGGATCAGGCTTGGAATTAGTCTCCATTACTTCCGCTCTCATTTGTTTGGCCAGAGCTCATTCATGTGGTTTCACCTAACTACAAGGGAGGCTGGGAAATGTAGTCTAGCTGTCCCTAGGAGAAAAAAAAAGCAGGGTTGGGAGGACTTGGAGCAGTCTCTGACATACATTGTTGAAAGATCTGCTAAATCGAATGTAAAAATATCCAGATTTTCAGATAGTGACTCTTTGGAGGGTTTCATTGGCACTTGACTACTTTTCTGTTGCAATGCCAAGCATTGTTTAGGTATGATTACAATACATTCCTGGCCCCACCTTTGACCTGGATGTAAGAACATTCAGTTGTACCAATTTGGACCCATGGTGAACTACCATTCCAACTTCCTTTTATTTAGAAAACAAAGGAATCAACTTCTAAATATAGCTATGGAGACATATGTTTGGAGACAGAGTAAGTATGCAAGACTCCTAAACAAAGGCACTTTAAGCAAACTTGCAGGCATTCCTTATTCTTGCTCAGTGCAGCCCTGTGGCCCATGTCTAACATAGCAGGCAGCCTGTTTGGCATTCATTGCTTGACAATGGTCAAATCTGTGTCTCATCCAGTTCCATTGGCAGTGGTTTAAAAACATCTGCATATTCTTTGGCATTGTCATACCATTTCTTGTGTACAGACTGGCCTTAGTGACTTTCTTATTTATTTATTTATTTATTTATTTATTTATTTATTTATTTATTTATTTTGAGACGGAGTTTCGCTCTTGTTACCCAGGCTGGAGTGCAATGGCGTGATCTCGGCTCACCGCAACTTCCGCCTCCTGGATTCAGGCAATTCTCCTGCCTCAGCCTCCTGAGTAGCTGGGATTACAGGCACACGCCACAGTGCCCAGCTAATTTTTTGTATTTTTAGTAGAGACGGGGTTTCACCATGTTAACCAGGATGGTCTCGATCTCTTGACCTCGTGATCCACTCGCCTTGGCCTCCCAAAGTGCTGGGATTACAGGCGTGAGCCACCGCGCCTGGCCTTTTATTTTTTTTAGACAGAGTTTCTCTCTTTTGCCCAGGCTGGAGTGCAGTGGCACAATCTCGGCTCACTGCAACCTCCACCTTCTTGTTTCAAGCAATTCTTCTGCCTCAGCCTCCTGAGTAGCTGGGATTACAGGTGCCCACCACCATGCCCGGCTAACTTTTATATTTTTAGTAAAGATGGGGTTTCACCTTGTTGGTCAGGCTTGTCTTGAACTCCTGACCTTGTGATCCATTCACATCGGCCTCCCAAAGTGCTCAGATTACAGGCATGAGCCACCAGGCCCAGTCATGACTTTGTTTAGTGCATAACACTTGGAAGGAATGATGCTTTGTGACTTCTGAGACTAGGTCATAAAAGATCACATGGTTCTGCCTGACATTCTTTCAGGATGCCTTTAAGTTTTGAGAAAACCAAGCATCTACAAGGAAAGACCACATGTCAGCATTCCAGCTATAGCCTCAGCTGAGGTCAGAGCCATCAGCCAGCATCAACCACTAACCACGCAAGTGAATGAGCCTTCGAAGCTTAAAACTGCCCCAGGTTGAGGCAGAGGTTGTGGTCAGCTGAGATCATGCCATTGCACTCCAGCCTGGGCAACAAGAGCAAAACTCCATCTAAAAAAAAAAAAAGCTTCAGGTAATGCTGAGTGGACTGGAGATGAGTTGTCCCTGCCCAAATTGCAGACTCATGAGCAAAATAAATGTTGTAGTTATTTTTATTTTTATTTTTTTTGAGATGGAGTCTCTGTCACCTAGCCTGGAGTGCAGTGGTGTGATCTCGGCTCACTGCAACTTCCGCTTTCTGGGTTCAAGTGATTCTCCTGCCTCAGCCCCCCCAGTAGCTGAAACTACAGGCATGTACCACTACACCTACTCACTTTTGTATTTTTTTAAGACATGGGGTTTCACCATGCTGGTCAGGCTGGTCTCAAACTCCTGACCTCGTGATCCGCCCCTCTCGGCTTCCTAAAGTGTTGGGATTACAGGCATGAGCCACTGCACCTGGCCCTGTTTTAGTTGTTTTAAGACACTAAGTTAGAGATTGTTTGTAACACAGCATTAGATAACTGGAACGCCATGAGGTAGATAAATCATAACCTGGTTGTTCCAGGGTCTCAGAACTCATTTGGGCACTTTTTTCCTATATACTTAATGTAACACACATATACTTATTCAATAAATGTTTACTGAATGCTCACAAAATGTCTGGCAGCATTCTGTGAAAGATACAATGAAACTCTCAAGTTACAAGTCTAGTGTAGTAAATGGCTCAAAGTCAGTCAATAATATTCACGGTCCTGCCTTGCATTCGCTTATGACTTGTGGTGCCATTTATATGTGACAACATTTCAGCCTGCTGCTGGAAACAGATTTTATACTGCTCACTGATGGAATAGACCAAGCTGAGCTACTGAACTGCAATGACATTGCCATTTTCTTTGTCAAGAAGGATGTTTTGGAAAATGTAGAACTAATGAGAGGAACTAAAAAAGTCTTGATGACTGTCGACCTGGTGGGGGTGGGGAAGCCTTCGGAGGCTTGCCATGGGGCTTCATTTCTCAGACTTGTCCAACGTGACATTTTTATCAGGGACTGGAAGGAGGATGTGGATAGAGCAATGATTATGCTATGAAGGATGAACGTCTACGCTCCAAAACCAGCTGGATCTCATAGAGAGATAAACAAAATGTGATGAGATAAATCTGATGGAGACAGATGTGGAAGGCTCTTGGCCCTAATATCAATCCTACAAATACAGAGAGAGATGATTAACATGGTTAACTGGCAAGTGGCAGTGAGATCTGTGATTGCATGGATAGGAAGAAAGAGTCCCGTCCAGATTTCCTTTGAATGTAAGAAAACCATTCACTCCTAGGCTGGGTGTGGTGGCTCAAGCCTGTAATCCCAGCACTTTGGGAGGCCAAGGCGGGTGGATCAAGAGGTCAAGAGATCGAGACCATCCTGGTCAACATGGTGGCACCCTGTCTCTACTAAAAAAATACAAAAAATTAGCTGGACGTGGTGGCACGTGCCTGTAGTCCCAGCTACTCAGGAGGCTGAGGCAGGAGAATTGCCTGAACCCAGGAGGTTGAGGTTGTGGTGAGCCGAGATCACGGCATTGCACTCTAGCCTGGGTAACAAGAGCGAAACTCCGTCTCAAAAAAAAAAAAAAAAAAAGAAAACCATTCACTCCTGCTACAGGGCCTTTGCCCTTGTTTTTGCTCTTCTTGGTCTAAACACATGCATTGTTCACCTTCTTCCTTCATTTAAGAACCTGCTTAAGTGTCTCTTTCCTCAGAGAACTCTCTTTGGCCACCCGTATAGAGCAACACCCTTGTTATTCTCTAGCCTTTAAATATGCTTCATTTTGGCCGGGCGCGGTGGCTCAAGTCTGTAATCCCAGCACTTTGGGAGGTCGAGGCGGGTGGATCGCGAGGTCAAGAGATCGAGACCATCCTGGTCAACATGGTGAAACCCCGTCTCTACTAAAGATACAAAAAATTAGCTGGGCACGGTGGCACGTGCCTGTAATCCCAGCTACTCAGGAGGCTGAGGCAGGAGAATTGCCTGAACCCAGGAGGCATAGGTTGCGGTGAGCCGAGATCGCGCCATTGCATTCCAGCCTGGGTAACAAGAGCGAAACTCTGTCTCAAAAAAAAAAAAAATAAAAATAAATAAATAAAATAAATGTGCTTCATTTTTTTTCATAGAATCAATCTCTAACCAATGTATAACTAAACATGTTACACATTCACTTCTTTGTGTATTGTGTATGTCCTGCCATAGAAAATGGGAGACCTCATCTGTCTCGTTCCCTACGGTATCCCCAGCACCTAGGCCAATGCCTGACATATAGTAAGAGCTCAGCCAATATTATTTGAACCAACACATAAAACTTGGCAGCTTCCAGGCAGGACAAAAAGAATGCGTAACTTTCTAATTGAAATGGAATGAGCTACTTTGGGGAAAGTGATCAGTTTCCTGTCATTGGAGACATTCAATGACTAGAGGCTATCCTCACTGAGATGAAGATAGCCAAGTATTTGGACTGTTACAGAGATGGGCCAGAGTAGGCTCACAAGTGAGGAGACCTCGCCCTAGATGACCTCCGTGGTCCATCTATTGCTGCTATTCCATTTGTGAAACAGTCTCTTTCTAAGTGTCAGTTTTGCCAGCCTGAAAATAGTTGCCAGCATCACACAAAGGAGGCATGGGAAGCAAAGAAATCAAGATGCAATTCTGTATTTTCCATACCTTCAAAATGCTGTATGTTTTTGTAGGTCATGAGGTTTAAGGGCTCATCCAAGATAAAATTGTGGCCAGGCACGGTGGCTTACACTGGTAATCCCAGCACTTTGGGGGGACAAGGCAGGTGGATCACAAGGCCAGGTGATGGAGACCATCCTGGCTAACATGGTGAAACCCTGTTTCTACTTAAAATACACACACAAAAAAAAGTTAGCTGGGGGTGGTGGCAGGCGCCTGTAGTCCCAGCTACTCAGGAGGCTGAGGCAGGAGAATCGCTTGAACTGGGGAGGTGGAGGTTGCAATGAGCTGAGATTGTGCCACTGCGCTCCAGCCTGAGTGACAGAGCGAGACTCCATCTCAAACAAAACAAACAAAACAAAACAAAACAAAACAAAACAAAACAAAACAAAACATTGTGAAGAAAATAAAGCAGGTCTTTGAGGGTCAGCCTCAGCAGAGATTGTTGTACTCTGTGGAGAACTGGATTAGCGCCTATGTAACCTTGGCAGTTGCTTAGGTAGCCCAGGTGGCTAAAGGCCACAGCATGAGTGAGAATGTTACTGTGTGATTTTTCATCTCTTCTGCTAGAATAGCAATGATGACAGCGACTCACATTACTGAGCAGTTACTGTGTTCCAGATTCGGCACTTGTATTCACATGTATTATCGTACTTAATCCTAGACAAAATAGTGTGAAATAGCAGTATTTTAAACATCTCTGCTTTATAGTACAGGTACCTAAGGCTTGGTGGAGGTCACGCAGCTGGTGATTGGCATTGCTGGGACTTGAATCCTGGTCTGACTGATTCCAAAGCCTGGGCGCCTCGCCACTGCACCGCCCTTGTCCTAGACCTTGCAGCAGAGTTTGCAAACTGCCAGCCTGAATTCAGCTGGCATATGTATTTTGTTTGGCCATGCTAAATTTAACAAAAACTTCAGCCAACACTTAAACATTGGAAGATTTCCGTACTGAAGATCTAGTAGCACTGGGTCTGTATTTTCTCATGGGAACACCACAGTGAACAGCTGTCCCCTTGAAATGAGGCATGTCCTCTTCATTGTACTGGATTTCCTATCATTCCCTAATGTCTTTCCAGCATGGAAACAAGGAAACAAGTGTCATTTGCTGCTTATTATATTTGGGCTGGTGTTCTGCTTATAATACAGAAGTATTTCTCTTTTTTTTTGAGACGGAGTTTCGCTCTTGTTACCCAGGCTAGAGTGCAATGACGCGATCTCGGCTCACTGCAACATCCGCCTCCTGGGTTCAGGCAATTCTCCTGCCTCAGCCTCCTGAGTAGCTGGGATTACAGGCACGCGTCACCATGCCCAGCTAATTTTTGTAATTTTAGTAGAGACGGTGTTTCACCTTGTTGACCAGGATGGTCTTGATCTCTTGACCTTGTGATCCACCTGCCTCGGCCTCCCAAAGTGCTGGGATTACACACTTAAGCCACCACGCCAGGCCTTTTTTTGAGATGGAGTCTCCCTCTGTTGCCCAGGCTGGAGTGCAGTGGCATATTCTCAGCTCACTGCAACCTCTGCCTCCCAAGTTCAAACGATTCTCCTGCCTTAGCCTCCCCAGTAGCTGAGACTATAGGCATGTGCCAAAATTTTTGTATTTTTAGTAGAGATGGGGTTTCACCATGGTGACCAGGCTGATCTTGAACTCCTGACCTCAGGTGATCTGCCCTCCTTGGCCTCCCAAAGTTTTGGGAGCCACTGCACCTGGCCAGAAATATTTTTTGATCCTTGGTTTCAGTCCGTGTGAGCCAGCCTTCAGGAGTCCTGCCTCCTGTTTCCATCCTTGTATAGTCCTTTCCTCTATTGCACTGGGATTGCCTTATGTGACCAATGGCATACGGCAGAGATGATAATATGTCATTTCTGAGATTAAGATATAAAAGACTGCAATTTCCATTTTGGTGCCTGGCTCTGTCCTCTCCCTTGGATTTCTCATTCTAGGGGAAGCCATTTACCGTGTTGTGAGCAGTCCTGTGAAGAGGCCCATGTGGTGAGGAGTGGAAACTTCTGGCTAACAGCCAGTGAGCAGCCGAGACTTGCCAACCACTGCATGAGTAAGTGAGGAAGTGGGTCCTCTAGTCTCAGCTAAGCTTTCGGAGACCTGCAGTCCTGGCTGTTGAGTTGATTGCAACCTCGTGAGAGACACTGAGCTAGAAACTATTCAACTAAGCTGCTCCCAGAAACTGTGAGATAAGAACTTTATGTTTGATGTGCTAAGTTTTGGAGTAATTTGTTTCTCAGCAATAGATAAACGAATTCACTCTCATAAGTAGGGAGAAAATACAGAGACCGCAAGTAGAACAGTGGTTACCGGTGACTGCGGGGAGGGGAGAATGGGGAATTCTTGCTACTGGTACAAAATTTCAGTGTGGGATGATGAAAAAGCTCTAGAGATGAATCACTGTGAGGGACGCCCAAGAATGTGAATTCACTTGATGCCACTGAACTGTACACTTAAAAATATAAATTATACGCTATGTATATTTTACCACAATAAAGAAAAAGTGAAAAAAAGTGAGGAGAAAAGATGGAACAAGAATGCCATGTGATTCAAGAAAAATAAGAAAGCACATTTATTTGTGAAAGTAAAGAATATTTGTATTATTTTAAAACCTGTCATAGTAAGAGATTTGACTGTACGTGGGACAGATGAGTGACATCAATCTTAATGGACCAGGCTGGTTTTGCTTCTTCATATGGTCTGCCTGACTCCTGTAGGGCTTTGAGTCAGCTGAGCACGCTGTAGAGCAGTGGTTTTTAATTTTTTTGACCTGAGAGATCCACCCTCACCCCCAAGAAGTACATTAAGTACCTACATATTGTTACCTAGTACTCACAGGAGCACACACAAATGAAACAAAAGTTTCAGGAGAACAATATTCACCCTTGCCCTGAGTGAAGCACTCTGAGCTTCTCTGCCCTGTCTATTCCTTTTCACTAAGTTTTTAGTGTTTAAATAATGATAGATTCACAGGAAATTGCAAAGATAAAAAACTGAGTTTCCTGGTACCCTTCTTCCAGCTCTTCTCAGTGGTAACATCTTACATAACGATAATAATTCAATATCAAAACCAGGAAGTCAACATCCGTGCGATCTATAGGCTATTTCTAGATTTCACCAATTTTTTTTTTTTTTTTTGAGACAGAGTTTCGCTCTTGTTACCCAGGCTGGAGTGCAATGGCGTGATCTCGGCTCACCACAACTTCCGCCTCCTGGGTTCAGGAAATTCTCCTGCCTCAACCTCCTGAGTAGCTGGGATTACAGGCACGTGCCACCATGCCCAGCTAATTTTTTGTATTTTTAGTAGAGATGGGGTGTCACCATGTTGACCAGGATGGTCTCGATCTCTTGACCTCGTGATCCACCCGCCTCCGCCTCCCAAAGTGCTGGGATTACACGCTTGAGCCACTGCGCCCGGCCAATTTAACCAATTTTTACATGTATTTATTTGAGCATGTGTAGTTCTAGGCTTTTATTTATTTATTTATTTTTGAGATGGAGTCTTGCTCTGTCACCCAGGGTGGAGTACAGTGGTATGATCTTGGCTCACTGCAACCTCCACCTCCTGGGTTCAATTGATTCTCTTGTAATCCCAAGTAGCTGGGATTACAAGCATGCACCACCACACCTTGCTAACTTTTTTTTTTTAGTAGAGACGGGGGTTACATCTTGTTGGCCAGGCTGGTCTTGAACTCCTGACCTCAGGTGATTTACCTGCCTCAGTCTCTCAAAGTGCTAGGATTATAGACATGAGCCACCTCGCCCAGCCATACGCATTTTTATTACATGTGTAGAGTTGTATTACCATTATTACAGTCTAGTTACACATTTATTCCATCACACACAAGGAGTCTCTCATGCTACTCTGTTATAGTCCCACACATCCCCACCCATAACTCCTGGCAGCCACTAATCTACATAGTGGAACATCTCTCTCTCTCTCTCTCTCTCTCTCTCTCTCTCTCTCTCTCCATATATATTTTTTGAGATAGAATTTCACTCTTGTGGCCCGGGCTGGAGTGCAATGGCGTGATCTTGGCTCACTGCAACCTCCACCTTCCAGGTTAAAGCAGTTCTCCTTCCTCAGCCTCCCAAGTAGCTGGGATCACAGGCATGCTCCACCACACCTGGGTAATTTTGTATTTTTAGTAGAGATGGGGTTTCTCCATGTTTGTCAGGCTGGTCTTGAACTCCTGACCTCAGATGATCCACCTGCCTCAGCCTCCCAAAGTGCTGGGATTACAGATGTAAGCCACCATGCCCTACCTATATTTTTTAAAAAGACAAAAATGAGATCCATCCTAGTTGTTGAGTACTTCATATACGTTTATTTCTTTGTATTGCTATGGTATGGGTGTACTGCCTATTGAGGGACATTTTGGTTGTTTCATATTTGGGCTACTAAAAATAAAGCTGCTTTGGGCCAGGCATAGTGGATCATGTCTGTAATCCCAAAGTGCTGGGGATATATGACCTATGACCCAAGGCCAGCGGGTCACCTGAGGTTGGGAGTTCGAGACCAGCCTGACCAACATGGAGAAACCCCATCTCTACTAAAAATACAAAATTAGCCGTGCAGAGTGGTGCATGCCTTTAATCCTGGCTACTCGGGAGGCTGAGGCAGGATAACCGCTTGAACCCAGGAGGCAGAGGTTGCGGTGAGCCAAGATCGCGCCATTGCACTCCAGCCTGGGCAACAAGAGTGAAACTCAGTCTCTAAATAAATAAATAAAGCTGCTTTGAAGATCTGTGTGCATTTTGTGGGGGCGGACAGAAGTTTTCATTTCTCTGGGATAAATGCCCAGGGTTGGGAGGCTGGTGACTACTGGATCATTTGGTAAGTGTGTGCTGAGTTTTATGAGAAAATGCCAAAGAGTTTTGCAGAGTGGCTGTATTGTTTTACATTCCCACCAGATGTAGGAGAGATCCAGTTTCTCAGCATCCTCACCAGTACTTTGTATTGTCACTGTTTTAATTTTAGTTATTCTAATAGGTGTGGAGTGATATCTCATCATGGTTTTAATTTGCATTTCCCTAATGGCTAGAAGTGTTGAATGGTTCCTTTCCATTTTATCATTTCATTAAAAATGCTGATTATGATCTTTCAGTTTGATTTTATTACCCACAAGTTGGCAGTGACTAATAGTTGAAACACCACTGTAGAGGGATCCCTTTATCGGTAGCTTAGCGCCTATTGTTCAGAAATTATCCCTTTAACATCTAAACTCTCCTTTCATCTCCGCAAGACAGATTTTTCTGAAATTTTATTTGTAACCCAGATGTTCTCTAGTGTCTGATCAAGATCTAGCTAAGAATGATTCCAACTCCACTGAGTGCAATGGCTCACTCCTGTAATCCCAGCATTTTGGGGGGCCGAGGCAGGTGGATCACGCGGTCAGGAGTTCGAGACCAGCCTGTCCAATATGGTAAAACCCTGTCTCTACTAAAAATATAAAAAAAAAATTAGCCAGGCATGGTGGCGCATGCCTGTAATCTCAGTTACTCAGAAGGCTGAGGCAGGGAAATTGCTTGAACCCAGGAGGTGGAGGTTGCAGTGAGCCAAGGTCATGCCACTGCACTCCAGCCTGGGTGACAGAGCGAGACTCCATCTCAAAAAAAAAAAAAGAAAAGAAAAAAGAAAACAAGACTGATTCCAACTCCTATTTGATGCTTTCCCATGATTTTTCTGAATTTTCAGGAATATTTTGTTTTTATGGTTATTTTTCATCTCTCAGAGTTTTTGGGTCTCTACATTAATGCACCTCCATATGTAGACTGCCCTTGGCCTTGATTTCCTTCTTCAGAGGAACAATATAAGGCTGGTGTGTGCATCACAACTTTTATCACAGATTTATGGGTTATGGGGAGAACCAGACATATTTTTAATGACACATCTTTGTGCCATTGGGATCCCTCCTGTGCTACTCCCAGGCATTCCCAAACTTACACTATCTCCACCTACAGCCAACTTAATTTTACGTATTTGTTTATTTTGAGACAGGGTCTTGCTCTGTCACCCAGGCTGGAGTGCAGTGGTATGATCACGGCTCACTGCAGTCTCAGCCTCCGTGGCTCAAGTAATCCTTCCACCTAAGCCTCCCAAGTAGCTGGGACTACAGGCACAGGCACAGTTATTTTTGTAATTTGTATTTTTAGTAGAGATGAGGTCACATTATGTTGCCTGGGCTGGTCTCCAGTGCCTGGCCTCAAGCGATACTCCTGCCTCGGTCTCCCAAAGTGTTGGGATTACAGAGGTGAGCCACTGTGCCCTGCCTCCTGTTCCCTTTCCTATTCTCTCCTTCTCTTAATTCTTCCGTTTGAGAAATACCAACTCTCCTCTTTTCTCTAGCAGAACAGTGACTTGGTCAGTGTACAGTAGAACACTGTTCCTTTCTTCCTTCGTCTAGCTGAAAGGAGGTTTTTGGGCCTCCTTTCCTACTACCAGCAACTAATCCCCAAAGACAATTCCTTTCCTCAGAGGAGTTTTGGTGTCAGCTGCTAAGATAATACTACCCCACGGGAAAATATAGAAACTTCCTGAGGCTAAGTTTGCAAGGGTGGCGGGTTTCAATACACATGAATGAACTGGCCCTGTGCAGAGGGCCCCAGGGAAGGTTGTCCAAGCCAGGAATTTAAGGAAAATTGCAGTTAGATCTTGGGGAATTTTCTTTTTTTTTTTTTTGAGACGGAGTCTCACTCTGTCATCCAGGCTGGAGTGCGACGACACGATCTCGGCTCACCGCAAACTCTGCCTCCCAGATTCAAGAGATTCTCCTGCCTCAGTCTTCTGAGTAGCTGAGATTACAGGCGCATGCCACCACACCCAGCTAATTTTTGTATTTTTAGAAGAGACGGGGTTTCACCATGTTAGCCAGGCTGGTCTAGAACTCCTGATCTCATGATCTGCCCATCTCGGCCTCCCAAAAAGTGCTGGGATTACAGGCGTGAGTCACTGCTCCTGGCTGAGATCTTGGGGAATTTTCAAAGCTAGGGAGGTCAAGGGGAAGGCTGACTCATCAAACTCCCACCCACCCTCCATGACTCTGCCAAGAAAACAGACCCTGAAATTGTCAGCTGCAGATGATTTGACAGCAGATGCAGGAAGGATGGAGAGAACAAGAGTCCAGAGAACCTCCTCTTCCTGACAGCCATGAAGCAAGGAATCCCCTGAGCCTTGAACCTCTCTGGAGAGCAGAGAGAGGCAGAGAGAGAGAGAGAGAGAGAGAGAGAGAGAGAGAGAGAGAGAGAGAGAGAGAGAGAGAGAGAGAGAGAGAGAGAGACAGGAGAGAAGGAACCCCTCAAGAACAAGTGTTTTTGCAGTGAGACTGAGTGAAGCCTTAGCAGACTGCTTGAAACAGGAAGAGACTGAGTTTCCTTTAATCAGCTCAGTTACTGCCCATCTGCCAGTGTGGGTGCCCAAGCACTGGCAGAGAAAAAGTAAGCTGCATTTTTCTTTCTTCCTAAGTATGGGTCTTAGTGTGTACATTTTGACCCCTTTTCCCGATTTACTGCATACAATTTAAGTATCTCCCATTTGTTTTTTTTCTTTCTCTGGTCCCAATGTCTGTATGTTTTCTGAAAGGAAATGCAGTGCAATAGTGATCACAGCCCCAATATGGAGACTCGATGGGTAACTGTGTTAATTATGCTCTTTAGATTTCAAGGAACAAAGACTCACTTGGGATCCCTTAAGCAAAAAGGGCGTGGCAGTTTGGGTTTCCCTGGAAGCAAAATCGGAGAGGTTTAATGTGCAGGATATTTATTAAGGAGTTCCCTTGAATTCACTCCTATTAAAGCCGGGGAAGGAAGTGGGACTGGGGAGAAGCAGAAGTCAAGTTGGATGATGTAGGTTTAATGACAGCCTCAGTACCCCCAACACCGCAGGGGAACCTCTGGGGCTAATGTTGTCCTAAGATAGGCTGAGATGGACTGAGACTGTAAGGGCGAGGTGGCTCTCAGCAGCCAAGGCAGAGCTACAGAGAATAACACCTGGAGGCTATCTGCGGGCAACATTTCTAGCCAGCTGGTTCAACGAGTTCTTGCTTGAAGGGGGACCTGAGCAGTCCGTTGCAGTGTCCATCCCAGGGGACTTAGGGTAAGAATGCCCTAGGGCTGCAACTAGACAGCTGCCAGCCGCCTCCGGGAGCGCTGAGTTTCTCCCTCACCTGCTTTCCTGACCCCTCTGCTCTCCCTAAATGCGATCTCTGCTTTCTCTGTGCACCTGGACTGCTTTCTCCTGGGTACCACCTGAATGGTCCTTACCGTGTTCTGATCAAATTCTGGAGGAGCCATTTACATTGACCTAGGATGGTGATTTCCAAACTGTGTTCCATGAAATCCTAGTTCTGGAGCTGTTACTATGTCCATCAAAAGCTGGGTGATATTTATATATGGGTTCAGTGTACTCCTTTGTCTTCTTCTGTGTGATTTGAACCCCCCATAATAGAACTCACACACACACACACACACACACACACACACACACACATCCTGCATATATATGTATATATATGCAGGCTGTTTATTAAGGAATTCTCTTGGATTAGCTTCTATTTAAGGAGAGGAAGAGGATATATATTAGTATATATATATGTATCCTCTTTCTATTTAAGGAGCGGAAGAGGATATATATTAGTGTGTGTGTGTGTGTGTGTATTAGTATGTATCCTCTTCTTCATATATGTAGTATATCTCCTTAAAGAGAATGCTAGCAGGTTGTGAGAGGAGGCAGTAGTACAGGGAAATGGGTGAAAGTTTGGACTCTAAAGGTAGACTTTGTGAGTTTGAATCCGACACCTACTAGATGTGATACCTTGGCCAAGTAACTTAACCTCCCTGTGCTGAGCTTCTCTGATCAAGGGCTGCACACAGGGTGGCTCCCGTTATGTGGAGACACTGGGTGACTGGTGTGTTCATGGCAGTTATTTTATGAAACCTATAAAGTCTCAAGCCCAAAATATATTTTAATCAAACTGCATATATCTGTATACAAGCACCAACTGGAAAAAATAGTATTATTGCTGTCTTATTTCTGAGAGGCTGTAAAGCATATTTTTCTTAGTAGAGAAAGACCTTTCCTCGGAGTAAGGATGTCCATGCACTTTTGGAGAGAGGCTGCCTCCTGGGCTGGGATTCTGGCTGATGAGGAAGTTCTACAGGGGCCATAGCAAGAAGAAAAGCAGATCTTTCACCCAGGCCGCCTATGGTAGGGGGAGGGGACCTGGGCAGAGTCTTCCTCAGCTAAGACCACTAACAGTCTGTGAGGCCGGGCCCCATATTGATCGCCATTCATGTGGTTAAAGGGAACTTCCTACCCAAGAAACAACGGATGTCTGGCAAGAAAGAAAGAAGAAGGAAAAAAGAACACCCTGCACTTCCTTTACCCAGTCATAAAATTACCAGTTGCCAGATGCCAGGACAGTATTCCAATGGCTGCTGGGGTCTCAGGGGCCAAGTGGAAGTCACAGCATTCAGCCAACCAGCCAGATTGGGGCAAGGGGTGCTGGCAGCATGTTGCATCTCTTGGAAAGGACTGGCCAGGCATGTGGCCTCAGCTTTTAAGGCCACTGTTCCTAATTAACCAGTTGGAATAACAAAAATGGTAATTCTGGGGTTTTATGCAACACTCATTTTGTCACTGCCTTATTCCCTGCAGCATTATTTATGATCATGAAAAACGACAAATAAGCCATGTTATGGGAAGTTCTTCAGTCATTAGGAAGAATCAGTAGATGGCTATGTTTTGAAGTATAAGGCACACTCTCAATTGGCCACATAATACATGCTCAAGAAGTAGTTAGTTTTTTTTAAAAAAAATCATTAAAATTAAAGAGATTATCAAAGATGTGCTTGTTATTTTATTAATTGATTGATGTATTTATTTTTGAGATGGTAGAGTCTCGCTCTGCCGTCCAGCCTGGAGTGCAGTGGTGCAATCTCAGCTCACACAACCTCTACCTCCCGCGTTCCAGTGATTCTCCTGCCTCAGCCTCTTGAGTAGCTGGGATTACAGGTGCCTGCCACCATGTCTGGCTAATTTTTATATTTTTAGTAGAGATGGGTTTTTGCCATGTTGGCCAGTCTGGTCTTGAACTTCTGTCTTCAGGTGATCTGCCTGCCTTGGTCTCCCAAACTGCTGGGATTATAGGCATGAACCACCACACCTGGCCTGTCCTTGTTATTAAAAAAAAAAAAAAATCAGAAATACAGAGGCTAGAGAGTAGAAACAGACTCTCTTTTCTTCCTTCCCCCACCTACACTTGTCCCACTCCCTCCCCAGATAAATCAATTTGCTGTTTGTCTTTCCTTTCCAGAGCCCAAAGATCTACTGCATTTGTAACTTTCAAATTATAAGGACTGTTTCATTGTTTTAATGTTTCAGTGATCAGCTCAGTGATTCCCAAACTGTGGTCTGTATGCGTTTGCACACGTGAATCAATATTTCCTAAGAACAGATTACTTTTGTGGAATTTCTAGGTCAGAGGGCATGGATATTTTAAGGGGTGCTGAATGCCTTACAAAAGGCTTTTACTGCTGGGTGCGGTGGCTCACGCCTGTAATCCCACTGCTGAGTGCGGTGGCTCACGCCTGTAATCCCAGCACTTTGGGAGGTCAAGGCGGGTGGATCACCTGAGGTCAGGAGTTTGAGACCAGCCTGGCCAACATGGTGAAACCCCATCTCTACCAAAAATACAAAAATTAGCCAGGCATGTTGGTTCACGCCTGTGGTCCCAGCTACTTGGGAGGCTGAGGCAGGATAATCATTTGAACCTGGGAGGGGGAGGTTGCAGTGACCCAGGATCACGCCACTGCACTCCACCCTGTGCAACAGAGTGAAACTTGGTCTCAAAAAACAAAACGAAACTAAACTAAACAAAAAGCTTTTACTTTCCTATTGGATATTGCCATGTTTCTATTTTTGCCAGTTTGATATATGGAAATGTACCCACTTGTTTTAATTTGCTTTTAAACATTATTTTATTTAAGAAATTGTGGTAAAATAATACATAACATAAAATTTATCATTTAAAAATTTTATTTATTTATTTATTTATTTTAATTAAAGATGGGGTTTCACCATGATGGCCGGGCTGGTCTTGAACTCCTGACCTCAGGTGATCCACCCACCTCAGCCTCCCAAAGTGCTAGGATTACAGTCTCGAGCCACTGCACCTGGCAAACTTTACCATTTTAATCATTTTTAAGTATTCAGTTCGGTAGTATTAAGTAGATTCATATTGTCGGGCAATCATTATTATTCATCTCCAGCATTCATTTGCTTTTATTTTATTAGCTGGACAGTATTTTTTCATTTCTTCATGCACTATTATATTTCCTCTTCTTTCCCCCTCTCATTTTCTTCTTTCCCCCTTTTCTTCCTCCTCTTATTCCTCTCCCTTTCTTTCTTTCTTTTTTCTTTTTTTGGTCTTTTTATGATCTTTGCCGATTTCCCAAATAGCCTGATAATCCTTTTTCTTTCTCTCTCTCTTTTTTTTAATTAGGAGCTTTCTATACTATGTGTATTATCTTTTGTCAATTTTTATGTATTCTGCTTGGCTCTTTATATATTACGTTAGTTATACTCTTTACAACATCCCTGGAAGACAAATATTCGGATTCCCATTTTGCAGATGAAGAAGATAAAGTTCAGAGATGTTACGTGACTTGCCTAAGGTCACATAGCTTGTAAGTGGCAGAGACAAGATGGGACTCCAGTTCTGTCTGCTTTTGGGGCCCAAATCCTTTTCACAGTGCTCAGGCCAAAAGGAAACTGCGTGGGATTGTGACACTTTACTAAAGGCAGGTAAAACTAGAGGCCAGTGGGAGTTCAAGAGACTGCAGGTGGAGGCTGGGGTGAAAGAGTTTGGGGGATCTAGACGAAGCTGATGTTTCTGAGCTTGGAGGAAGTGAGAGACAGACTCCCTTTTCCCCTGCTTCTTTCTTTCCCTGAAGGACCATTAAAATGCTGATGAAACTGGGGGTCTTATGAGTATTCACCCTGCATCACCAACAGCACTGCAGCTGCAGAGTTGAGGCCAGAGGGTGTGATCTAGAGGCCCTTTCTGGGTGCTAATTCTGGAAAGTTTCTTGTTTTCCCACTTCCCTACATCCAATTCACCACCAAGTGCAGTGGATTTTACTTTCGTTATAGCACTTCTCTTTGACCCCCACTGGTGCCTGGTGCAGGTCCCTATCGTGTCCCTTCACTGCCTCACCGCTTCTGCTTTCAGTTCTGTTTCCCCTCCGTGCTGCCGTCTGAGTGATCTTTCTAAAGTGTATATATGATTATGCAATTCCTCTGTTTAAAACACTTTGATGGCTCTGCAATGCCTTCAAGATATGGGCCAAACTCCTCATCTCAGCTCTGGGACCCTTTACTTCCAGCTCCTGCTATCTCTCTGGCTTACCCTTACCTGCCTTGGTCTATGTGCAATAGGACCGAATTCCATGAACACAGTGAACTCTCTCTTATGCCTCAAGGCCTTTGTCTCTGCTGTTCTTTCTCGCTAGAATGCTGCTTTCTGGTTAACTCTTACTCAGACCTGAGGTTTCTGTTTACATGACATTACTGTGGAAACTCTTCTTAGAATGATGGTGGGGTCATGGGCTGTCATGGACCCTCATCACACCACCCACACTACCATCTTGTAATTTTTTTTTGTGTGTGAAATTTCTGTCTGTTTCTCAATCTTGGCTGCATATTAGAAATACCATGACAGGTTTAAAGATGCTGGTGCTGGGGCCACACTCCCCAGAAATTCTGGCTAATTACCCACGGTGAGGCCCAGGTTTTAGTAATTTTAAAAGCTATCCAGGTGATTCTAATGTTCAACCAGTGATAATAGCCCTTGATAGGAAGCTCTGTGGAGCCAGGACTTATGCCTATCACCATCACTTTTTTTTTTTTTTTTTAAGATGGAGTCTCACCCTGTTGTCCAGGCTGGAGTACAATGCTGTGGCGTGATCTTGGCTCACTGCCACCTCTGCCTCCCAGGTTCAAGTGATTCTCCTGCCTCAGTCTCCCGAGTAGCTTGTACAACAGGTGTATGCCACCACACTCAGCCTAATTTTTGTATTTTTAGTAGAGGCGGGGTTTCACCATGTTGGCCAGGCTGGTCTTGAACTCCTGACCTCAGGTGATCTGTCCACCTCGGCCTCCCAAAGTGCTAGGATTACAAGCATGAGCCACCAAGCCCAGCCACAGTCATCTTTATAAACCCTCACTTGGCCCCTAACTGTTCAGGTATTTAATAAGGGTGTTGCATAAATGAATGAAACAGTTTCTGGAAAAGATGCAAGATCCCCTAAGGATAAAAAATAGTGCTACCAAATATGCACTGGGTAGCAAGTTAGAGCTTTTAAAGGTTCTATAGAACAATCACTCCCCTGTCTTGTAAGAAATAACCGATCATTTAGGTCACTTTTAGAAAAAGTGAGGGGTAGGGAGTTGGGGAGAGATAACATGGGGAGAAATGCCAGATATAGGTGATGGGGATGGAGGCAGCAAACCACATTGCCATGTATGTACCTATGCAACAATCCTGCACGTTCTTCACATGAACGCCAGAACCTAAAGTGCAATTAAATATATATTTAAAAAAAGGAAAAATAAAAAGAAAAAAGTTTGTAGTTTTGTTTACTTATTTACTCCTAGTAAAAACTGTATGTTTAGCTCATTGTCACTCGTGTGGCTGGGCTCCCTTTGGAAGGCCTTCTCTCTTCTCGGTTCCCACAGTGAAGCCATATGCCAACTATCAGAAGCCTAAAACCCACTTCTAAAGGAATGGTGTGTAATTTCAGTATCACTGGAAATTTCTTGAAAGTTTTCAACAGTAAGCCGTCACAAAAACCCCCTGGTCCACATCTCTGCTGTCTTTCCTCTCGATAGTCGTCTCCAGTCATCTTGCTGCTAGCTCCTTCACCCTTTTGCCCCTCACTGGTGAAAAACCCTTTTTCTTCCAATGTCCAGCACTTCAGCTTCCCCCTTCTGCTGATGTCTCCCAAATAGCGAGGGAAAAACCTGAAGCTAGCTGAACAGTCACCACCCTTGTTTGTCCTGTGCCCTCCTGGGAAGCCTCAGTTCATCTCAACATATTATGAAGCCCTTTCTGTCAGAACTCCTTTGTACAGCCACTAGCATTGCACCAGGCTTCTAGGAGCAAGTGAACATTGACCTAGCATAGCGTCACCATGCTGTATGCAGGGAGGGGAGGGGCAGGAGAGGAGGAATGGGAGAAGAGATGGGCGCGTGCCAACACCAGGAGACCCTCTCCCTCAACAAGGTCTGACAGAAGACCAGTGGAAGCACAAGAATGTCGAGGGGGCTGGCCAACATCCCTCCAAGTAGACATACAACTTATCAATGCCCTTCAGCCCTAGACCACCAGGGACACACTTGAAATTGCATTAGCTGGATTTATTGCTCTTTGTGATGAGGGAGAATTCTCTTGATGTGTGTCTTTTGCATGTCCAAATTTCTTCATATCTTGGGGAACTGCAGGGCCTATCAGTAAGAAGGTGTTAGGAGGGCTTGTTATAGGATTTGGACTTGTCAGGTGATTTGTGGAGGGTTCAAGGAAGTGGGGTTTTGCTCTGGGTTGGATGCTCTCAGGTATTAATAGTCGTCTTGGGATGCCACAAAAAAAATACCCCAGACTGGGTGGTGTAAACAACAGAAATTTCTTTCCTTCCTTCCTCGCTCCCTCCCTTCCTCCCTTTCTTCGTTCCTCTCTTTCTTTTCTTTCTTTCTTTTTTTTTTTTTTGAGACAGAGTCTTGCTTTGTTGCCCAGGCTGGAGTGCAGTGGTGAAATCTCAGCTCACTGCAACCTCTACCTCCCAGGTTCAATCAATTCTCCTGCCTCAGCCTCCCCAATAGCTGGGATTACAGGTGCGTGCCATCACAGCCAGACTAATTTTTGTATTTTTAGTAGAGATGGGGTTTCACCATGTTGGCCAGGTTAATCTTGAACTCCTGACCTCAGGTGATCCACCCACCTTGGCCTCCCAAAGTGCTGGGATTACAGGTGTGAGCCACTGCGCCCAGTCCAGAAATTAATTTCCTTACAGTTCTGGATGCTACAAGTCCGAGATCAAAGTGTTAGCATGTCTCTTTTCTCTGGAGGCCTCATGCCTTGGTTTGCAGATGACTGCCTTCTTGCTGTGTCCTCACAAGGTTGCCCCTCCGTGTGTGCGTGTCCCTGCTGTCTTTTTTGTGTGTCCAATGTTCTCTTTTTTTTTTTTGAGACAGGGCCTCACTCTGCCATCCAGGCTGGAGTGCAGTGGAGATCATTGTTCACTTCAGTCTTGACCTCCCAGGCACAAGGGATCCTCTAGCCTCATCCTCCTGAGTAGCTGGGACCTCATTCATGCACCCCCATGCCAGGCATTTTTTTTTTGGTGGTAGGGACAGAGTCTCCCTTTGTTGCCCAGGCTGATCTCAAACTCCTGGGCTCAAGCCATCCTTCCGCCTTGGCCTCCCAGAGTGCTATGTTTACAGGTGTGAGCCACCACGCCTGGCTTAGATTTCGTCTCCTTATACAGACACTAGTCAGATTGGATTAGGGGTCATCCTTATGGCCTCATTTTAACATAATCATCTCTTTAAAGACTTTATCTCCAAGTACAGTTACATTCTGAAGCACTGGGGATTAGGGCATTAACATATGAGTTTTGGGGGATCATAATTCATCCCCAAACAGAATCTTAATATATCTAACCTATGAGGTGGGAGAAATGAACTGAGATGAAAGCTGACCTTGGTAAGGGAGTAGGAGTCACTCTTAGCCAGAAGAGGCGGATGTCTAGTCCTTTCTTATGACATGAAAAATGTTCATGTTTTGTCTGTGTTGGGTTGTGAATCTGGAGGGGTCTTGCTTTCATCTTCATTCATCACAGAGTGGCCTTGTCTGCTGTCAATGCTGTGAAATTGTTTATGTTCAACAAGGGAACACCGTGGCTTAGCTGTGGGTGCCAGGCTAGCTTGCAGCAGCACCAAGCAAGGCCCGACTGATAGAACCTGACCAGCCCCAGCTGTCCAGGGATGTTTTCTCTTTTTTACAATCTGGTATAAGCAGTTTTCTTGCAAAACAAATGCAGCTTTGGGATACTCGCCACTCTTTCCTACTTAGAAATTCTTGTGCCTACACTGGATGGCCGAGGGAGTGTCACAACATTCAGCCCCTTTCCAAGAATGCGTGGAGCCTACACGCCTGGCAGTGGAGGGAGTAGGTGTTTCCACACTCCATCAGCTTCAGCTGCTCACCTTGAGGATGGACACACCCTGCTGGCTGAGCTCCGCTCTGGAACTCCTGGGAATGTGCTTAGCATTCCACTTCCCCTGGTGTATTAGTTACCTATTGCTGCGGCAACAAATTACCACAAACCCAGTGGCTTAAAACAGCACACATTTATTTTTCCAGTTGCTTTGGATCAGGAGTGTAGACATAGCTTAACTGAGTCCTCTGCTTAGGGTCTCACAAGGCTGCAATCGGGGGTTGTTGGCCAGGACTGGATTCCCATCAGAGGCTCAACTGGAGCGGGATCTGCTCCTGAGCTCAACTTAGTTTGTTGGCAGAATTTGTGTCTTCATGACTGTAGGACTCATGGCAACTTGTGTATCCAAAGACAGCAATGGAGAGAGAGACTTTAGCAAGACCAGCACTACATGCTTGTGTCACCATGTATAAGTAATCATAGCACAGCCCGTGACCTTTTCCACATTTCATTGTTAGAAGCAAATCTCAGGTTCTGGTTACAATCAAGGACAAGGTATGAAACATAAATGTGAATATCAGGAGGCAGAATCAAGGGGACTTGCCACTACACCTCTTTTGTCCCAATCACCTTGGGAAATCTGTGGATAGCCGCAGGTCAGCCAAGCCAGATAGAAAAAGGCAAGGTCAAGGCACAGAGGTGTGATAGAAGCCATAGAAAACCTCTGCGGCGGGGTGTGGTGGCTCACACCTATAATCCCAGCACTTTGGGAGGCCGAGGCGGGTGGATCACGAGGTCAAGAGATCGAGACCATCCTGGTCAAAAAGGTGAAACCTCGTCTCTACTAAAAATACAAGAATTAGCTGGGCATGGTGGTGTGTGCCTGTAGTCCCAGCTACTCGGGAGGCTGAGGTAGGAGAATTGCTTGAACCCAGAAGGCGGAGGTTGCGTTGAGCCGAGATCGTGCCATTGTACTCCAGTCTGGGTAACAACAGCAAAACTTCATTAAAAAAAAAAAATTATCTGCATACTCTGAAAACTTTATTTTTGAGGGTAAATCTGATTTTGGAGAAAGAGCAAAAAGGTATCTAGAGTATAATTTTCTCAGGTACTGCTATAAAGGGGACAAGCCTCATAGGTTTGTGTGAATTCAGAAAGTCATTAGTAGGGGCACAAAATAAGCACTTATGAATAGGTGGACTTAAGGGGATGCTGTAGTTTGAAGGTGCCCTCCAAAAGCATGTGTTGGAAAGTTAATCCCTAATGCTACAGTGTTGGGAGCTGGGGCATCATGGGAGGCTTCACCTTCATGACCTCATGCATGGCGTGAGGCTGACCAAGCTCTCAATCTCAATTTCTCTCTTTCTCACTCTCTTGTCCTCTCACCTTCCACAATGAGATGATGCAGTGAGGCCCTTGCCAAATGCAAGGAACCTTGATCTTGGGTTTCCCAGCCTCTGGCACTATAAGGAAATAAATTTCTGTTCTTCATAAATGACCCAGTCTGTAGTATTCTTCTGAGCAGCACAAAATGGACTAATACGGGAGCGTTGCCAAGGATATCAACCACACATGAAGGGGAAAGAGAAAGGACCAGGGAATGGAGACAACATCCTTTCGAGTTTTTTTTTCTTCTTCTTCTTGGGCGGAGTCCCTCTCTGCCAGGCTGGAGTGCAGTGGCACGATCTCGGCTCACTGCAACCTCCGCCTGCTGGGTTCCAGTGATTCTCCCGCCTCAGCCTCCTGAGTAGCTGGGACTACAGGCACGCGCCACCCTTGTATTTTTAGTAGAGACGAGGTTTCACCATGTTGGCCAGGATGGTGTCGATCTCTTGATCGGGGATCCACTCGTCTAGGCCTGGGATTACAGGCGAGAGCCACCATGCCTGGCCGCGTCTCTTTTAGGGCCGGGCGCGGTGGCTCACGCCTGTAATCCCAGCTCTTTGGGAGGCCGAGGCGGGTGGATCACGAGGTCAAGAGATCGATACCATCCTGGTCAACATGGTGAAACTCCGTCTCTAGTAAAAATACACACACACACACACACACACACACACACACACACACACACACACAAAAGCTGGGCATGGTGGCGTGTGCCTGTAATCCCAGCTACTCAGGAGGCTGAGGCAGGAGAATTGCCTGAACCCAGGAGGCGGAGGTTGTGGTGAGCCGAGATCGCGCCATTGCACTCCAGCCTGGGTAACAAGAGCGAAACTCCGTCTCAAAATAATAATAATAATAATAATAATAATAATAATAATAATAATAAAGTTTTTGATACTTTTTGCTTCCCCCCCCCACACACACAACCGAAGGAGAACGTTTTTGCCAGCAGGTGGCAGCGCTGGAGCCTGAAAACGCCAAAGAGCAGCGTCCTGGGTTGGCCCGGAGACTAACGATTGCCGCCGGGCTGACATGGGGGAGTCATCTGAAGATAGGAGACAGTCAACTCCAGAAAGTAAATCCCCACTCAGACTTAGAAAAAAAGTTAGCGATTTTACAAAAACATCTGAACTCTAAATGTTGGTGGAGTTAAAGCTCGATAGACTTGACTCTTCAAAGCCAGGGGTTCTTTACCAGGAAGCTGGATATGGGTTTCAGAAAACCTCTCCCCGCATTGTATGCAAATATGCCCCCCTCCCGTTTTTGTCTTTTTCCCTGGGAGATCGTCCAGTTTCTATCAGATTCTCAAAATGGACAGCGACTTAAAGCAATTGAAAACCACTGCGGCAAATGCTCCTGCAAACACCACTCCGAAGTTAATCGCGCAGAAGTCTGGACTTTAAAAGGTGGTGGTAAAGTGCGCTCAGGCATGGGTAGGAGGTGCGGGAGGCGGGGCACAGATACTTGCTTTCATAATTTTCTTCCTGAAGGACTAATGCTGTGTAAAATCCTCAGTGGGATTTTGGAGCCGAAAGGGAGCGACTGCAGTTTGCAGGTCTGCTATGTGCGCCAACCAAGGTATTTCTCATAAATGTCCTCTTTTAATCTGTGCGGCAATCCTCTGAGTTCGGTGTTAACATCCCTAATATTCTTCTCAAAAATATCTTAAGAGGGCTGTCAGTGGAGTGCTGGCTTTTGTGGTCCTGGAGTTTCAGTGGATGCTCATACTGACCATTCCTCTCTCTTACGTTCAACACTTCCATGTGATTTCTTTTGTTTTAAATGAACTTTACTTTATAAATAGCCTTTCATTTATTTTGTCTCTTTCAATCAAGAGGCACCCTCCTCTCAAAATTGGTAGCAAAAGCACAGACGCAAACGCGGGAACCAATGCGATTTTAGGTTGAATTTAGGACAGCGGTGGAACTTCACTTTTCCCTTCTTGCGGTTACACGAGATGGGCGGCGGCCCCGGCAGGGTTTGGGCCGTAGAAACGCGGTTCTGGACTACCGCGGCCGCCTAGGCGCGAGGCTGACCGGCCGGTGTGGGGTGGGGTGGGGGGAGGGAGATCGGGGCTCGGCCCCACGTGGCCGCCGCTGCCTGGCTCACCCCAGCCCCGCCCGGAGGCGGCCCCGCGGCCCCTGCTGGCCCGGGGCGGGCGGCCACTGCTCCCCTACTCCTTCCCTCCTCGTTCCGGGCCTCGGAGCTGCCGTGAGGAGCATGAGTCCCTGGAGCTGGTTCCTGCTGCAGACCCTCTGCCTCCTGTCCACCGGCGCAGCTCCGCGGCGCGGGGCGCCCAGCGCTGCCAACTGCGATCTCAAGCCCCAAGTAAGGCGCGCGTCGGGTGCTGGAGAGCCGGCCTCTCTGCACCTCCTTGGGATGGTTTCCTTCTAAACCCCGCGAAGCTCCGCTCTCGGACCCCGAGCCTGTTTCCGCAGCTGGGCTTCCACCTCGCACCGCGGCTCCCCTTTCTCGCGCACCTTTCCGCACCCGCGGGTTCCCCTTTCCGGCGGGGGCGCAGCTCGCTGGCTCCAGGAGACTCAGGCCTTTGCCCTCCTCCAGCCCAAGGGCGTCAGGGAGGGCTCCTGGGGGTCCCATCAGCCATTTTCGCTAGCTTTCTGGGGACGGATCCGCGAAGAGTGTAGCGGAGCAGGAACTTGGGCACATTTATTTGAAGTTTCTTCTTGCCTCTCTTCCTTAAGCGTTTATTTTATCTACTCTTACCAAAATATTAACAGCGCCCTGCAGCTGCTTGATTTAACCTTTATATGTTCAGTGCCTGAGTTAGAAGGGATTTTTTGGAGTTGAAGCAGTTTCCCTTGTTTTACTGTTGTGGGAAACTGATACTCAGTAGGGGACCTGTGTGCTCCAGGTCACAGAGAGCGTTGGTGGAGTGACCGCTGTCTGAGCCTTGCGTGTCCAGCGGGGCTCTTTAGATGTTCGCACCGCCGTTTTGCGGATGAGGGAAACCCAGGCAAGGGAGGCCCAGTGTCCTGCTCAAGTCCACACAGCTCTATAGCGGACAAGTCTTGCATCTCCGAGGCTGGACCTCTTTCGAGATGAGTATTTCCTTCTCTGATCGGTTTTCCTAAGCTAGGAATTGTCTGGGGTTCTCAAATCCCTCTCTTCTGAGTGCGGCATAGGTTGAATTTCCCGCATGTGTGCCCGTGGGTTTGATCTCTGCGCGTCCCTGGCTCTGAGGAGGGCCATGCCAGGCTTACTCTTCTGGTGCTCCCGCAACGCGGGGGGCTGGAATTTAGAGCTCAGCTCACCCTTGATGACACCTGAGTTCCCCGGTCTGCCTCCACTCCTGGCCATTCACAATTTTATTCCTCACTTCAACTACAGCAAAGCAGAGGACTGCCAAATAGAGCCGATCCTGGAGCTCAGGGCTGGCTGGGAGGTTGCGCGGTATTCTCCTCTCTAAGGCGCCGCAGGGCTGCGGACCGCCCTCTACTAAGGCAGCAGGTGCGGCAGCTGGAGAGGGGAGTCTGCACCAGGCATGGTTTCAAACCCTGTTGCGGTGTGGCAGCTTCTTGCTTTTTAGACAAGGTAGGAGTCCATCTCCTTACAAGAAAGCACATTGTCTTTCACTTCCGTAAAACCTATTACCAACTGGTAATTATGGTGAGTGAGTCTGGATATGGTCTCTCTCCTTTCGAATCTGTCTTTATGAGTCCTTTATTCCATCGGTTATCCTACCTTTTGGTCTCAGGACTCTTACATTACAAAAAAGTATCAAAGAAACCCGGCTTGGTGGCTCACTCCTGTAATCCCAGCACTTTGGGAGGCCCAGGCGGTGGATTGCTTGAGCCCAGGAGTTGGAGAGCAGCCTGGGCAACGTGGCTAGACCCGCGTCTCTACAAAAAAACAAAACAATTACCAGCATGGGGACTTGTGCCTGCAGTCCCAGCTACTCCAGAGCCTGAGGTGGGAGGAAGCCTTGAGCCTGGGAGGTCGAGGCTACAGTGAGGTGTGATTGGGCCGCTGCACTCCAGCTTGAGTGAGAGTGAGACCCTATTTCCAAAAAAAAAAGTGCTGAAAACCTCAAAGACTTTTACTTTATGTGAATTAATGGAGATGTTAGTAAAACACAATGTAACGCACATTCCATTAACCATCAGAGCAGTGTCCTCATTACACACATGTAGCCTTCAGGAAATTCTACAGTACCTTGTGAGAAAATAAGGTTGAAAGGAAAATATCTTCGTTTTATGAAAATAGTTTTGAACTTACAGATTCCCTGAAAGACTCTTGGGGACAATCCACAAGTCCCTGGACCATACTTTGACCATTGCTGTTCAATGCTGTGGGCAAACTCCCGCAGGGGGTACCCTGCGGAATTGGGAAGGCCAATCAGAGGCAGGGCTACATGCCTGACCCACATGCTGCAAGGGCATTGTAGGAGGGTCCCTCAGTGGGTTAGGGTCTTGAGATTGCAGAGTGGAAGCCCTGGGATCCAGCCTCCAATCCAGTGCCACAGCCCCTCTAGGATTCTGCAGGATTGCAGGCTTGAGAGCTGGTTTGGTTTTCATGGTTGGTTAATCATTAAGAGGTCTTTGAGCCCGAATTGGCCCCTAGACACTGCAGCGTTATCCTGAGCACCACGCAGGTTGAGTTTCTTTCTTATCAAACAGAACTCTTAGTGTTCTTTGCTATTCCTGCCTGATTCCTTTGCTATTCCTTTTATACTTGCTCTTTCTTCCCCCTGGAAAGTTCTTCCCCCATTTATTCACAGGCTTGCTCCCTTACTTCCATCTGGCTTTGGCTGTGGTGTCTCTCAATGGGCTTCTTCCTGATTACTCTAGCAAATGTGATGTCAACTTCTCCTGCCATCTGCCTTCCCTGCTTTATTTTTCTCTGGAGCACTTAATCACCATCTGATAAAAATTTTTGTTTATTGCTACCCCTTCCCCTATGTCACCTTCATAAGGGTAGGGATTTTTGTCGATTTTGTTTGCCTCTGCATCCCCAGTATTCAGAAGTGTGGCTGGCCATAATAGATGCTCAATAAATATTTGTTGGATGAAAAGGATAACGTAAAGCTAGCTTCATTCTGGCTGGAAAAGTGCAGTTATTGCAGGTCTGGGGATGCTAGGATGGAAGGCGCTGAGGAGGTGCTGGGTATTGGGAGTTAGCTTGCAGTATGCACTTGTCAGTGTGCCTTGTTCTTTTTCTTTGCATGGACTACACAGGTGTTTGTTAAAATCTCAGTTTAATTCAGAAGATTGTAGGTTCTGTGTCTCAGTCACCCATGGCCATGTTTTATCTTTTTTTTTTCTTTTTTGAGACAGAGTCCTACTCTGTCACCCAGGATAGAGTGCAGTGTCGTGATCATAGCTCACTCTAACCTTGAACTCCAGGCCTCAAATGGTCCTCCTGCCTCAGCCTCCCAAAGTCTTTGGATTACAGGCATGAGCCATCATGCCTGGCTGTCTTTTCCTTCTGGGAACAGTTGCAACAAGTTAGAAGGGACATGTTAATAGTGGTTCAGTTTTATTATTATCATTATACTTTAATTTCTGGGATACATGTGCAGAATGTGCAGGTTTGTTATATAGGTATACATGTGCCATGGTGGTTTACCTCATCCATCCCCCTGTCATCTACATTAGGTATTTCTCCTAATGCTATCCCTCCCCTAGCCCCCCACCCCTCTACAGGTACCGGTATGTGATATTCCCCTCTCTGTGTGTTTTCATCGTTCAACTCCCACTTATGAGTGAGAACATATGGTGTTTGGTTTTCTGTTCTTATGTTAGTTTTCTGAGAATAATGGTTTCCAGCTTCATCCATGTCCCTGCAAAGGACATGAATTCATCCTTTTTTATGGCTGCATAGTATTCCATGGTGTATATGTGCCACATTTTCTTTATCCAGTCTGTCATTGATGGACATTTGGGTTGGTTCCAAAGTCTTTGCTATTGTGAACAGTGTCATAATAAACACATGTGTGCATGTGTCTTTATAGCAGAATGATTTATAATTCTTTGGGGAGGTTCAGTTTTTTTTCCTTTCAATCATCCTAATGTTAATCTATGGATTCTTCTAACTGCCATCTATTTTAACAGTGAAATAGGGTAGTAGAGGTTTTTTGTTTTTTTGTTTTGTTTTGTTTTGTGGAGACAAATAGTCCTACCCTGAGGACATCAGTGTGAGAGAGGCAGAGGCAGTTGCACCAGTACAGTAAGTGCAAAGGTCCGGGGGCTCGCCAGTGGGCAAGGTAAGATAAGAGCTTCCTGATGAGAAGCCCTGAAGACTCTTCTTTCAGCCTATTGCTGCTGAGGGCACGCCTGCTAGGGCAGGATCAGTACTCTGCAGAAATGGTTATTGGTGCACACAGTGGGAATCAGGGTCAGAACAGAACTGTATGCATTGAAGAAATTCTATATAAGATTCATTTCTTGAAAAAACTCTTTTTGAGCTCCTATGTAGTAGTATATGGCAAGTATTTCAGTATTTGGGAATATGAAGGTGAATAAGGTATAGCCCTTGGCATAAAAAAGCAGAAAAGCCCCTGAATTGTGTTAATCTGTGAAGAGAAGATGGGAAAGGTGGCACCTGAGAATGTAACAAGGTCCATGTGGTATTAATCTGGGCAATCACCTGGGATCGGGAAGGCGAGCTGGACAGAGCCTTTCTAGATTCGGAGTCAGGTGGCGCTCCTGAGCAACAATATAACTAGCAGGGTATTAACTGAAAAAAGATATGACTGAATCACAAGTAAAGTCTATTGCATGTTAAGGCTGCATAAATATGGTGTTTAAAAGCCAAGACTCAGGAGCCAGCCTACCAGTCCACCACCTTAGCACAGGACATATTTTTGCTCCCACCATACACCATACCACTAAAACTCTTCTTGTCTAGGTCCTTAGTGACCTCAACGTTGCTCAATCCAGAGGTCAGTTCTTAAATTCCTGATTTATTTGGACTACCATCCACATTTTACCCACTTGCTTACTTTGTGTTCCCTGAAGTACTTTCTTCAACCAGCCTCCTACTCTTCTGATTTTCTTGGCAACCTTGCTGGCCACTTCTTCTCCCTCACTAGCTGCTCTTCTTTCTCCAGATTTCTTAGGGTGAGAGGGCCCTGGGTCCATTCCTAGACCTTTTCTCCTGCGGGCATTCTCTTGGAGACCTTACGTGGTAATGATGCCCTCATCTTCATCTCTGGCCCAGGCCTCTCCCAAGCTACCAGATGGGCCTTGGCACTAGGTTGTGTGTTTGACATCTCAACTGGACAGGTCCAAAACCAAATTTCTGACCTTCCCCTGTAACCCTCTTTCACTCCTGTCCTTCTCCATATCTGTTAATGGTAACCTCATCCTTTCATCAGCAGGTCCTATTTTCTTCTTCTTCTTCTTTTTTTTTTAATTTTGAGATAGGGTCTCACTCTGTTGCCCAGGCTGGAGTGCAGTGGTGAGATCATAGCTTACAGCAGCCTTACCCTCCCAGGCTCAAGCCATCCTCTTACCTCAGCCTCCTGAGTAACTAGGGCCAGAGGTGCCTGCCACCATGCCTGGCTAATTTTTAAATGTTTTTAGAGACAGGGTCTTGCTATGTTGTCCAGGCAACAACATAGCAAGACCAAATTTGGTCTCAAAATTTTGGGCTCAAGCAATCCTCCTTCCTCAGCTTCCCAAAGTGTTGGGATTACAGGCATGAGACACCATGCAGGCCAGCAAATCCTGTTTTCTAGAGTACATCCAGAATTTGATCAGTTCCCATCAATTCTGTCACTCCAGGATTATTTCATCAATTTTTATTGTTTTGGTAATGTCCTAAATGACCTACTTGTGTCTGCCCCCATCCCTCTATTCATCCCAGTCTCCAGGGCTATCCTTGCAACACACTGTCAGCTGATGTCACTCCTCTCTCAAAAACCTGGGCTAGCTCCCATCTGACTCAGTTGAAAGCCTGAGCCCTTCTAGGGGCCTTTCCAGGGCCCCACTGATCCTGCATGGTTTGGCCTTGCTCACCTCTCTGACCTCTGCCTCCTGCTTTCCTCTTCAGCCATCCCTCTCAGTTGTGCTGGCCTCCTTGCTGTTATTCCAATACATGGAGGCCCTCTCTGCCTCAGGGCCTTTGCACTGCTGTTTCTGCCTCCTGGAGGGAATGGTCTTCTCTCAGATATCCCCATGGTGGGCCCCTCGTTTCCTTCATGGCAAGGCTTAGCTGTCTTTCCAGACATTCAGTGACTTTTCTGGTCCTCTACTTAAAATCACCCTGCAACCCTGTGCCACAGTACTCCCTGTCCCTTTTCTGGGTTACTTGTTCTTGTTTTGGTTTTAGTTGTCAAATGATCCTTTACTGAAATGTTTTCCTTTGTGCTTCTTAACTAGCTGGGCATTCCACTGCGCCATGTTTCATGTCATCTATAATGTCATAAGGGTGGTGGCCATCAACATTATAGCCCCAAACTGGGCAGTCCCCAGGATCTCTTTAATGGTTCCAGAGAGTTCTCTGGCTAAAGATCGGTGCTGCGTCTGTTGAGCAATGTTGACAACCTCATTGAAAGTGATGCTTCCACTGTGTTTAATGTTTTCCTGTTTCTGTCTCTTGGCGGTTCCTTGAGGGCTTCGATGATCAGGGCAGAGGCAGAAGGCATCACCTCAATCTGGGCCTGTCTGTTCTGAATGGTCAGTTTCACTGTAATCCTCAGACCCCTCCAGTCATCAGTTGCCTTGGAAATGTGATCACCAACCTTATTTGGAGACAGACCCAGGGGGGCCAATCTTCGGGGCCAGCACAGACATGGCAGTGACTTTACTCCTGGTGCAACTCAGGTTTACGACTTTGCTCTCGTTGGGGTCCAGCTTAGGCTGCATGGTGGAAGTGGCTGGTGTCAGATGAACCCAGATTTGGGACAGCTGCAGAAAGTTAAACCTTAGACTCCTCCAAGCTGAAAGACTCAAAGCTGGCTTATATGTTCTCCACAGCAATTAGCACCAACAGGGACCTGTGTGTCACTCACTGCTGTATTCCCGCTGCCTGAAACAGTGTCTGGCATGTGGTAGGCTCAGCAGAAGTAATTGTGTTGAATGCACGCGGTGGGACAGTCCATGCGAAACGCTTGGGTGGAGCCTGGCACACAGTGAATAGCTGCTCTTAGCATTAGTACTGTAATGACATGGCAAGAGTCCAGACGTGTGTGTGTGTGTGTGTGTGTGTGTGTGTGTGTGTGTGTATGTGTTTTAAATCTAAGTGTTTTCAGTGAAAAGATTATACAGTGACCTTATTTCTAGACCAGCAGTAGTTGAAAAGGCAACAATAAATAAATAATAAAATGAAAAGGGATGCATATTGAACAGACTGCTTCTGAAGGAAAATGCAGGGATTTTGAGGTTGGATGGGGGCCTTAGGCAGATTAAGTGTGTTTGGATAAAAACAAACCAAAACCGAACCAAAACGAACCCCATCCCTCCATTATCCTGCGGTATGGGTTTTGTTTTTCTGGGAATATATTTGTTTGACATGATGGTGTCCTGATAGATGACAATGAATCAGATGCCCATGGGTTTAATAATAACATTCCAGTTTGCTTGCTGTGTCTCCCAGTTGGAAACCATGTAGAAGTTCTTGGGTAGACTGCCTGGAAGCTGTGCAATTACATCTCTCATGTAGGTCAGTGGCCCCAGACATTTCACCAGCCAGACCTCTAAATGAAGAAACAAATCAAACGAAAATTACTCTTTGAAGGCTGCCTCTACCTATTTGTAGGCAACAATTGTTACCCATTTACAATTAACCAAAGATATAAGGGTTACTGTCAGCTTTTCATTAGCATATATTATAGTTAACCAGTGTCTTCTACCCTGTTGATCTAATTCTAAGCAACAGTGAGACATTTGATTGCTTTATTTGCTTTAGCAGGCTTTCTTGGTAGATGTACAGTTTCCATGTCATTTTTGAAGTATTTAAATAGCCCCAGGGACCCTCATTACTGCATAAGAGGATGCCTAGGGGATGGGGACCCTGTACGATATTCATCTCTTAATATTACTTCAACAATCAATAGTTAAAAATTTTTTTTTTTCTTTTTTTGAAACAGTGTCTTGCTCTATTGCTCAGGCTGGAGTGTAGTGGCGTGATCTCAGCTCACTATAACCTCTGCCTCTGGGTTCAAGTGATCTTCCTGCCTCAGCCTCCCCACTAAAGTAGCTGGGACTACAGGTGTGCACCACCATGCCTGGCTAATTTTTGTATTTTTAGTATAGTCGGAGTTTCACCATGTTGCACAGGCTAATCTTGAACTCCTGACCTCAAGTGATCGCCCACCTTGGCCACTCAAAGTGTTTACAGGTGTCAGCCATGGCACCCGGCCTAAAATTGCTTTTCAAAAAAAAATATTTTTAAATTTGTTCTTTTATTTAACAATTACTTGTCTAATTTGTGTATTACCATAACTTTATGACAGGGCTTATTAATTTAACTTTTACAAATGCAGAAACTGGCTGGGTGCCATGGCTCACGCCTGTAATTCCAGCATTTTGAGAGGCTAAAGCAGGCGGATCACCTGAGGTCAGCAGTTTAAGACCAGCCTGGCCAACATCATGAAACACCATCTCTATTAAAAATACAAAAAAATTAGCTGGGCATGGTGGCATGCACCTGTAATCCCAGCTACTTGGGAGACTGGTGACAGAGCGAAACTCCATCTTAAAAAGAGAAAGGAAGTGGCTTTAAAAAAAAACTCAGTGGGGGGCTGGGTGTGGCGGCTCACACCTGTAATCCCAACACTTTGGGAGGCTGAGGTGGGTGGATCACTTGATGTCAAGAGTTGAGACCAGCCTGGTCAACTTGGTGAAACCCTGTCTCTACTAAAAATACAGCAATTAGCTCGGCATAGTGGTAGGCACCTGTAATCCCAGCTACTCTGGAGGTTGAAGCAGGAGAATCACTTGAACCTGGGAGGCGGAGGTTGCAGTGAGCCGAAATCGCATCATTACACTCCAACCTGGGTGACAAGAGCAAAAAAAAAAAAATAAATAAAAATAAATAAATAAAAATCTCAGTGGGGTAGCTGGGCCACAAGCAGATTTTAGGTTTATTTTGCCCTATTATTGAATTATTGTAAAGGAGGGTATGACCAGGTGCGATGGCTCACGCCTGTAATCCCAGGAGGCCAAGGTGGGCAGATCACCTGAGGTCGAGAGTTCGAGGCCAGCCTGGCCAACCCGATGAAACCCCATCTCTACTAAAAATACAAAAATTAGTTGGGCATTGTGGTGGGCACCTGTAATCCCAGCTACTCAGTAGGCTGAGGCAGGAGAATTGCCTGAACCCGGGAGGTAGAGGTTGCAGTGACCTGAGATCACACTATTGCACTACAAGCCTGGGCAATAAGAGTGAAACTCTGTCTCAAAAGAAAAAAGAATAAAAGAAAAGAAGGTTATGTAACTGCAACTTAAATGCCTTAAAAAACAAGATCAGGCCAGATGCAGTGACTCACATCTGTGATGCCAGCATTTTGGCAGATTACTTGAGGTCAGGAGTTCGAGACCAGTCTCGCCAACATAGTGAAACCCCCGTCTCTACAAAAATACAAAAATTAGCAGGGCGTGGTGGCGCATGCCTGTATCTCAGCTGCTTGGAAGGCTGATGCAGAAGGATCACTTGAACCCAGTACAGAGGTTGCAGTGAGCTGAAATCATGCCACTACGCTCCAGCCTGGCGAGGACAGAGTGAGACTCCACCTCAAAAAACAAAAAACAAAACCAAAGTCACAGGTTTGGGGCTAGTGAGATGTATTCTATTTACCCTTATGAAAATTGAGGCAACATTTACAAATTGAAAGATTTTATTTATCTATTTTTTAATTTAAGATTTTATACTTAAAATTAATTTTTATTTGCTAATAGAGACAGGGTCTCACTATGTTGCCTAGGCTGCTCTTGAACTCCTGGGCTCAAGCGATCCTTCTGCCTTGGCCTCCTAAAGTGCAAGGGTAACAGGGGTAAGCCTTTGGTAGATGATTTTACTGTTTAAAATGGCCCCCAGTGTAGTGCTGAAGTTGTCTAGTGTGCTTAAGTGCAAGAAGGCTATGATGTGCTTTACAAAGAAAATACATGTGTTAAATAAGTTTAGTTCAGGCATGAGTTGTAGTGCTTTCATCTGTGAGTTCAGTGTTAATGAATGAACATTATATATTAAATAAGGTGCCGTTCTCCTCTCTCTCTCTCTCTCTCTCTCTCTCTCTCTCTCTTTCTTGATGGAGTCTCACTCTTGTTGCTGGACTGGAGTGCAATGGCACTATCTTGGCTCACTGCAACCTCTGCCTCCTGGGTTCAAGTGATTCTCCTGCCTCAGCCTCCTTGAGTAGCTGGGATTGCAGACATCTACCACCATACTCAGATAATTTTTGTATTTTTAGTAGAGAAGAGGTTTTGCCATGTTAGCCAGGCTGGTCTCGAACTCCTGACCTCAGGTGAACTGTCCCCTCCACCCCACCTTTTAAAGTGCTGGAATTACAGGTGTGAGCCACTGTGCCTGGCCAATAAGGGGCCTTTCAGTAGAAGCACAAATAAAACAAGGCTACGTATTGATCAGTTGATGAAAATGTTACAAGCAGAGGCTCACTTAACCCTATGTTTCCACTAGGAACTTAACCCTGTTTCCGCTAGGAACAACAGTTTAATATTTGCTTATCTTGTGTTTGTGGCAACTTTACAAAATATAACTACCATGAATAATAAGAATTGATGGTAGATTGAAACTTCATAATCCAGGGAAGCACGTTACTTAAAAGACTGAAGTCAAACCCTTTGGTAAAGGGAGTATGTTCCTAATATTTCTTTCTCCCTTTCTCCCTCCCTCCCTCCCTCCCTTCTCTCTCTCTCTCTCTCTCTCTCTCTCTCTCTCTCTCTCTCTCTCTCTCTCTCTCTTTCTTTCTGAGACAAGGTCTTACTCTAGCTCAGGCCAAAGCACAGTGGTGCAGTCTCCTGGCCTCAAGCAGTCCTCCCACCTCAGCCTCCTGAGTAGCTGGGACTACAGGCATGCACCACCACGCCCGATTAATTTTGGTATTTTTTTATAGAGACAGGGTTTTGCTGTGTCGCCCAGGCTGGCCTCCTGAGCTCAAGTGATCTGCCGGCTTCAGCTTCTCAAAGCACTGGGATTATAGGCATGAGTCACCATGCTTGGCCAAAGTAGATACTTTTTTATAAACCTGGATTTTCACATTTCCAGCCTTCGTGATACAGTGTTCTTGTCACTAGTATGTCTGCCATTTACACCCCAATTCCTTGAGAGCTGCCCTGTGCACTTCTTTGTACAGTGCCTTTTAATAAACAGATACATTATAAATGCCAGTTGAGGCTGAGAGATACTCAGGGGCTGGGAGTGAAATGGCCTGGCCTCAGATGGACATGCACCACTGCTCAGCATGTGCAACTGCTTAGAGAGAATCCATCCAGCAGAGACCGTCCAGATCTCTGCAATTGAACCTGAAGGCTTTGTGAGACAAAGACATGTGATAGGATGATCCATGTCCTAAAGGGACGGGAGCAAACTCTGAAATCAGGGGCTCGTTAGGGCTCTAGTTTCAACCTTGACTGTATGTTGGGATCACCAGGGGAGCTTTAAAAGTAGCATCTCTGTGACAGACGCAGTGGCTCATGCCTATAATCCCAGCACTTTGGGAGGCTGAGACGGGCGGATCACAAGATCAGGAGTTTGAGACCAGCCTGGCCAATATGGTGAAACCCTGTCTCTACTAAAAATACAAAAATTAGCTGAGTGTGGTGGGGGACGGTGCTTGTAGTCCTAGCTACTTGGAAGGCTGAGGCAGGAGAATCACTTGAACCCGGGAGGCAGACGTTGCAGTGAAGTGAGCCTAGATTGTGCCACTGCACTCCAGCCTGGACACAGGGAGAGACTCCATCACTCCCTCCCCCAAAAAAGGTAGCATCTCTGAGCCCCACCTCCAGCGATTCTGATGTGATTCTTCTGGGGTGGGACCCAGGGACTGGACTTTTGAAAGCTCTTCAGGTGATTCCCGTGCGTAGCCAGAGTTTCGGATCCTGGTTTTGAGATCTGAAAAAGCAGGGACCCTGAGGTCTCCCTGAGAGACAATGGACTTCTCAGGTGTCTCCTAGCTGGTACCAGGTATGACCTTCAGGCCCCTGAGACTCACTTCTTTAACTCTTGCCCGGTTGCTAGGGCAGGGATGGCGCAAACTCAAAACTGGTGACTGCTATTGCTTTCTCATCTTGGAATCAACATTTTAATTGAAAAGGGGATGGTCTCACTCCCTTTTGATTGAAAAGGTGGGTCTCACCCCAGACCAATCAGATCAGAATCTCTGGAGGTAGGACCCAGATATGCTACTTTTAAAGCTCCCCTGGTGATCCCAACGTACAGCCAAGGTTGAAACTGGAGTCCTAACGAGCCCTGATTTAATAGTTTGCTCCTGTCTATTTAGGACATGGATTGTCCTGGCAGGTGAATCTATGTGAACTCAAAAGTCTAAATCCTATTCTGATATCTTTTCTCTTGAAATGTGACTAATTCATTTCCTCTCACAGGTTCCTGACCACCCCTCCCCCCATATTATACCTTTATGTTGCCTCTTTTTTTTTTTTTTTTTTTTTTTAGCAAAGTGAGTTGAATTCTTTTTTGTGGACCATTAAGCGAGACCCGCCATCTTACTTCTTTGGCACGATCCATGTCCCATACACTCGGGTCTGGGACTTCATCCCTGACAACTCTAAGGAGGCTTTCCTGCGGAGCAGCATTGTGTACTTTGAGTTGGACCTCACAGACCCCTATACCATCTCAGCTCTCACCAGCTGTCAGATGCTGCCGCAGGGCGAGAACCTCCAAGACGTGCTCCCCAGGGACATCTACTGTCGCCTCAAGCGCCACCTGGAGTATGTCAAGCTCATGATGCCCTCGTGGATGACCCCAGACCAGCGCGGCAAAGGGCTTTACGCAGACTACCTCTTCAATGCCATTACCGGGAACTGGGAGCGCAAGAGGCCTGTCTGGGTGATGCTCATGGTCAACTCCCTGACTGAAGTGGACATTAAGTCCCGTGGGGTGCCTGTCTTAGACTTGTTCCTTGCCCAGGAGGCTGAGAGGCTGAAGAAACAGACTGGGGCAGTGGAAAAGGTGGAAGAGCAGTGCCATCCATTGAATGGGTTGAACTTTTCACAGGTAAGACTCTCTTTTCATAAAAGTCTTTGTGGCATTTGGTAGTATGGGTGAATCTGTTTCCAGTGCAGGTAATGGACCATGGGCATAGCTTGTCTAGAAATTGTCTTTGCTCAAAAATGCTTTTCCAGGGGGTTAAAAAAAAGCCAGGTGGTTAGTTATATCACTTATTTGAGTATTGCCAAGAAAGAAAACTTGTTTTTTTCTTACCATTCCAACAAATACTGTGTGCTTTTAAAATGCATTTTAGTTGAGATCCTTCATTAAGAAGCTGCTTTGAGGCCAGGTGCGGTGGCTCACACCTATAATCCCAGTACTTTGGGAGGCCGAGGCTGGCAGATCATAAGGTCAAGAAATTGAGACCATCCTGGCCAAAATGCTGAAACCCTGTCCCTACCAAAAATACAAAAATTAGCTGGATATGGTGGTGTGCGCCTGTAGTCTCAGCTATTTGGGAGGCTGAGGCAGGAGAATTGCTTGAACCCAGGAGGCAGAGGTTGCGGTGAGTGGAGATCGTGCCACTGCACCATCCAGCCTGGGTGACAGAGTGAGACTCTGTCTTAAAAAAAAAAAAAAAAAAAGAAGCTGCTTTGAGAGAATGTGGACATGTGGCTGCCACACCTGGTTGTCACAGGGCATGGCCTGGTTTGAAAATTATACTGGCCATTGCTGTTTTAGGTGACAGCAGTCTCTTTGAGGTCACTATTGTCCCTCTTCAGGTTACTGCTCCAGTTCCTTTCCTAGGCAGAGTTATGCTCCTCTTACCCGTGGTTTAAAGATCCTAACCCAGGGCATTGAAATTTAGGTTGATGTTCAAGAAGTTGGTTCTTCAATTCTCATAAGCAATACTTTATTAAAGGGTCATTGTTTAGTTGTTTCTGTGAAACTTGTTTAAAATACATTAGATACTTCTGGAGACCAATAGGAGTTTTGCATTATGAAATAATGTGTTCTTGTTTTGTAAATATTCTCAGTGGGTGGGCTTGAGATTTTGCTCCTCAGAATTTGAGATTACTGTTAATCCAAATAGCTCAGCCTTAGCAGATTTTGACATACTGAAGTTGGACTGTTATTTAAAAGGTGTCAGGACATTTAACAGCCCAAAAGTAATGTTCCTGAGTTGATAATTATATCTCTAGAGAACTTATCTTGCTAAAATTCTATAATATTAATAAGTACTCAGATGCTATTCTATATGCTGTAGTATTTGTTTGGCACACTGAGATTTATAGATAAGATAAGGGATCATTAATTATCTGCATTGATCTCCTGGGGAAGATTTTCTTGCATTATTATGGAGACCCAAAGAGCCAATGTTACAACCGTTTCAATGTCTTCATTTAATATAATATTTTAAAAAAGAAAGGTGCTTTGATTTGAAGCATATTGATTTTGACCAAATGAGTTTGAAATTCATAAGTATTTTAATCTGAGTCAAAGTCTTCTTTCATACTCCCAGTTGGGGAAAATGTCTTGAAAGTAAAATATTAGCTCAGCAAGGTATCTTCGAAGGAAGGTGTGCAGCACTGTCTCTTAAGATAATATATTTAAGAGATATCTTAGAGCACTATAATTATAGACTGCAGTGTCGTGTTGATTTTATAACACTTTCTTAGGGTTTATGTAGGTGTTTAAGATGTATAAACTAAATTTCTTATAAGACCTTGAAGTTAAGCTAGCAAGATAGAGTTGTTTAAATTTAGGAGGAAAACATGACTTGTTCTTATTTATTTATTTATTTATTTATTTATTTATTTATAAAGACGGGGTTTCACCATGTTCGTCAGGCTGGTCTTGAACTCCCAACCTCGGGTGATCCGCCTGCCTTGGCCTCCAAAGTGCTTGGATTACAGGTGTGAGCCACCACACCCCGCCATCACTTGTTCTTAAGAGTCTTTTTTTTCATGTAACTTCCCTATGTTTCATTTCTAGAGAGAAACCATAAAATACTCGTAACCTGAGTATACAGCTCAATAACTTTTTTTTTTTTGGAGACAAAATCTCACTCTGTTGCCCAGGCTGGAGTGTAGTGGCATGATCTCAGCTCACTGCAGCCTCCACCTCCCAGGTTCAAGCGATCCTCCTGTCTGGGATTACAGGCACCTGCCACTATGCCTGGGTAATTTTTGTATTTTTAGTAGAGGTGGGGTTTCACCATGTTGGCCAGGCTGGTCTTGAACTTCTGGCTTAAGTGATCTTCCTGCCTCAGCCTCCGAAAGTGATGGGATTACAGGCATGAGCCACCACACCTGGCGTCAGTGTGTCACTTTTGACCGTCACAACTTCTCTGAACTTTAGTTTTGTCATCTTTCAATCGGGGATATTAAAACTTGCCCTACTATCCTGTTATCAGAGGCAAATAAGAACAGCAAATTGGAAGGCACTTCATAAATATTACAGGTATAAGCAGAAGGGAGTGAACATATAGTACCTAATATGAGACAGTCCTCACTGATAATTTTATATTTAACTCTTGAACTTCTCAAGATGGGTGGTACCATTGATTTTGCAAAGGGAAATTGTTTTTCTCCTTGGTTTTCCTTAGACAAATATTTTTTTAAAAAGAAGTTAAAGGAAAAGAGGACAAAAGCATAAAACAGAAGAGTTAGTGGAGGTTGCAAATAAGAGGCATGTGGGCTGAATCCGGCTCGCAGCTCTGTTTTATGTGATTAGCATGCTATTTTTTTTCCTTTTTAACGACTAAATTGATGATGTTTAAAAATTGAGAAATATCATATGGAGAACAGCCTGGTTTCTCTTGAGCCATCAGAAGATCTGGAGTACTGGAGCCATACTCCCAAATAGCAGCAGTTGGCTGGACTGACACCGGCTGCTCCCTTTAGATGGCGCCAATTTTGTCTTTCCAGTTGGCCGCAGTCCCCACTCCTCCCTGTTGCCTTTCACCTAGCCCTATTGACTTCTTTTAACTCATTTGCCTGACCCCTGTAGGCCTCGTGGCTCTTGGTTTGTGGAGTGTAGCTCCCTGAATCTAGCTGAAGTCCGGCAACAGGTTATGTCCCTGACACAGATGCCTGGATTTGATCTTGTTATTTCAGGGCAAACATCATCCTTGCCACTCAGTATTGAATCAAGTTATGAATTCCTGTTCTCCTTCACCTAAAATTCTTGCCTGCTTGGTACTGCTGGCTACATTGCTTTCCCTTTGTGAAGGAAGCACATAGCTTGAACCTGGAGGCTCAGTGGAGTGAGCTCAGGAGGGTGGTGTCTCACTTCCCCCTTGTCTGCCCAGGTTGGTTCCCCTAGAGAAATGGTCTTGCTGAATCCCATCTCCATGCTCACACATCACTAGACATCTGGGCATGGGGCACTGCAATGCCTGCTTCGCCCTGTCTAAACATAGGACTCTCCTACCAATGGATCAGATATCATGGTGGGGTGGGGCAGGAATCTGGGAAATCTCCGGTCTCCTCAGCATTGGAATCTGTTCTCTGGGACCCAGTCACGTCTTGGCTTGGGCTCCTTTTTGTCACATGCTGAAGCAAACATGAATGCAGCCAACAGTTGTGGAGTTTCCCTCTGCTTTCCACATCTTTGGGCTTTCGACATCCTAAGAGGCAGTTAGTTGGATGTAAAAGTCCTTTTGCAAACCCCAAAGTTGATGCTGAGGTGTTCTTATTTGAATTGCTATTATGTAAAGCATCATTTCTTTGTTATTGTTTACTCTTGCCAATAGATGGCACTAACATATTTCATATTTGCCCTTTTGGCTGTCACTCTGTACTTTTCAGTAAGATGGTCACTGCCAGTTCTTGTTCTTCAGGACCCTAACAACATGACTTTCTCTGCTTAAGAGACTCTTCCCCCCCACCCCCCCACAGTGAAACCTTCAATAGTAGTTTAGGCCCAGTGAACATACTTCTAGATTGTATGAAACTGCAATTCTTGAGCTATAGTTTTGGGGTATTGGAGAAGATGGGGACTTCGCTTCTTTGGAGCAAGTTGTCTTTAGTTTGGTTGGTCACCTTATAGAAGAAACAAATGACTCCAGGATGATTCTCTGGAAAGGTCCAGGGCAGAGTGGACTGGTGGAGGCAGCCCCGTTCCCCAGGAACTCTGTGGTCTGGCTGGGGAGGAAGGGCAAATTCCTAGAAGGATGCCACCTCTCTCAGCCTGTGGTTATTAAGGGCTAGGTGGATACTGGAGGAGTGGGAGCTGGGGAGGTGCTAGCTGTCCTGAGGATGACTCCTAAGGAGGAAAGGAGCCAGATTCTTTGAGGAGGGGGTAACCTGCCAGGCCTAAAGGAGAGGATCCCTAGGATACCATGTGGTGGCTTGTTTTGTACTTTGCAGTCTCTGCATGTTCTCACATTAGTGCCTGGGGTCTTAAGAACAAACCCTGAGGCTAGGAGGTCTTTGTTCCTAGAGGCCAAGGGAAGAGTGTGGGGCATCAGCCAGCAGAGGCCACCGGGGATGGTTTCCCGCTGGAATAACCCAGGAGAGGCCCACCTGGAGGCAGAGGGTGGGCCAGCTTGGGGTCACAGCTAGAATTAGTGCAGGACAGGCCTAGGCTCTCAGACCTCCTGTTTCTAATCCAACTCTGATTCTGAGTGTCATGCAGGATCCCTATTGACTTCAATGGGGATGGCACTAGGTTCAAAAGGCTGAAGAAGAGACCCAGAGCCAGCAAATGAGACACAGTGTTTATTGAGAGGACTGACTTACAGGGTGATCCAGTGGGCTGGACAGGAGAATCTGAATCGCTGGTAAAAAGCATGGAGTTGAGATAGCACATTCACTTAGCACATGCACCTACATAGCAACCCTCATTTAACTCAAAGCAAAGGGCCTTAGTCCCTTGTGTGGCCCATGTTCCACAGGATGGGCCAGGGGATCAGATGTTTCTTATAGATAAGGAATGAATCTCTGGGTTGGCATCTCCTGGATTCCTTAGCTCGGAACTCGGAACATACCTTTTTCTCCTGAAGTTATTGCTGTCAGGGGCAGCTGCCAGACTTTGAGCAGTAATTGGCTGAGGGGTTCTGGCTTCCCCAGTATAAATTCCAGTAAAAGCAGGAGGTCTCATTTTTTAAAAAAAATTGACCATGATGCTCATAGATGACTTTTCCACATTTTCCATGATTGATTTGGAAGACACCTGAAGATGGAGATCCTGATATTCTATTTTTCCTTGATAGGTTTGGTTTAAAATAGAGGCCTAGGAAAAATATGTAAACTCTCTGAAAGGGAATTCTTCCTAAAATATGCGCAGATTGATTCATGCAACGTCCTTAATCATGACCTCGGCCAGGCAGCTTGGTCGTGTGCAGGCCCACACTGTCTCCTCTGCCTGAAGCCCTTCCCTGTGCTGTCCCTCTGACCATGAGTTGAGTTAGCTTTCACGTTACTTACCTGATGAAGATTTCAATTGCAGACTTGAAACTTGCAGGCTTTTAAGGGTCCCGTGGAAGCCTCCACTGGGCCCCTGATCACTGCCTTCCAGCAGGCGCTGGCCCCTTCAGGCTGGGCCCTGCCCTCTTGGTCCTTGTATTCCCAGCTCCTGGTGTCGCGCTGTCATGAGCGAGGTGCTTGTGAATGGTTGTTGGCCAATGAATTGGCAGCTGCTGAATGTGTCAGCCAGGTAGGATGTGGGATAGTCAGATTTCAATGTGCAGAGCTTAGAGAGACCAGTGGGAGACCAGTGAACTTGTAGGTTTCTGGGCTGAAACACAACACAGTGTGAATGTGCACGGATGACTTAAAAAACTTGAATACAGCCTTTCTTTTTTTTCTTTTTTTTTTGAGACGGAGTTTCACTCTTGTTACCCAGGCTGGAGTGCAATGGCATGATTTCGGCTCACCGCAACCTCCGTCTCCTGGGTTCAGGCAAGTCTCCTGCCTCAGCCTCCTGAGTAGCTGGGATTACAGGCATGCGCCACCATGCCCAGCTAATTTTTTGTATTTTTAGTAGAGACGGGGTTTCACCATGTTGACCAGGATGGTCTCGATCTCTTGACCTCGTGATCCACCCGCCTCGGCCTCCCAAAGTGCTGGGATTACAGGCGTGAGCCACCGCGCCTGGCGAATACAGCCTTTCTAAGAGCTGTGTAGCTATAGACTGACATCTTAAGATTCACGTGAAGTCTCATGTGGGAGCAATTTGCTTTTATCCGGTTCTTTTGTTTTTTACACTTTTTCCCAACATTGATACATATTATTTCCTGTTCTTAAACGTGGCTGGGCTGAAGTGCTGTAGTTACTGTAGGGACCCCCGGAGGTTGACTCACCTATTCCTTGAATAAACCCTGTCTCTGCTCTCTCACAGGTGTCAATAGAGATGTTGTAGGTGGACAGTGTCATAAATTGAAAGTCTGGGTGGGTTCTTAGCTCCCTCAGGAGTGTCTTCTGCAGCATTTTTTCAAGTTGAATATCCCTTTAGTTTCTGATTTTTTTGACCAAAAGTAGAAAATCAAGTCAACTTTGTACTTGAATGGCTGACTGTGAAGCTCATGAACTTCCAGGCGCAGACTTTAGCTCTGTTTCCATCTGGGGATGGGCCTGCTCAGGACTTGAGTTGTCTTTCTTTTTATGGCCAATTTTTATATGGGACACATTTCTTAAGCACTCAGCATAGGTGAGGCACTCTGTTTCTAATTCTGGGGATTCAAAGACAAAGCAAATGTTGATCCTGCCTGCCCCTGGCTCTGGGCTGCCCCTCTAAAGTCCAAAGCATACTTCAAAAAAAGTTTCTATAGATATTTTTGTACCTATTTTTGTATAGGTTCCTGGATGCCACACATGCTGCTGGGGTCCTGACCATGCCTAGGCTGTGTCTGACCCTGCCCAGCTGCTTTTGGGGTCCTAAGAAGGCACTTCAAGGGAAGCGCAGCCTGGTTTCTGCCTTATATCCCTGCCTCCTGGCCTGGTGGACTAGGCTGGCAGTAGAGAGCTCCTTTGAAACCCCAGCAGCCAGCTTTTCCTTGACACCTGCTTGGTGGATCAGCCACGGACATCTCTAGACTTTAGGAATAACTCCCAGCATGTCTCCATGGTAAAAACTGTGCAGTTGATATAGCAACTCCACTGGGCCCCTGATCACTGCCTTCTAGCAGGCGTAGGCTCTTTTAGGTCTGGAGTCTACCTTCCAGGTAGGGGTAGTTGAGGCAGAGTCTACCCCACTTAGAGGAGAGGAAGAAGGTCAAGGAGACAGGTGGAACTGGGGACAAGTTGTTATCTGGGATCCTCCCAGAAGCTGGTTAAGGTCTTGGTGTCAAAGTGCTTCATGGCCCAGGGACAGAGGAAGTGGAGGCTGCCCTGGACCCTAAAGTGGTTGCTGGTGGTGTAGCATCATGGCATGCCACAGGCATTAGGGCCTTTCTTCTCTGTATTCTTTTTTTTTTTTTTTTGAGATGGAGTTTCATTTTTGTTACCCAGCCTGGAGTGCAACGGCACGATCTCGGCTCACTGCAACCTCCACCTCCTGGGTTCAGGCAATTCTCCTACCTCAGCCTCCTGAGTAGCTGGGGTTACAGGCACGCACCACCATGACCAGCTAATTTTTTTGTATCTTTAGTAGAGACAGGGTTTCACCACTTTGACCAGGATGGTCTCGATCTCTTGACCTCGTGATCCACCCGCCTCGGCCTCCCAAAGTGCTGGGATTACAGGCTTGAGCCACCGCGCCCGGCCTGTATTCTTTTTCTCTGTCCCTCCTGACACTTTTTGTGCTGACCTCCCTCCCTGAACTCTTCCACAAGGCTCTTCCCTTTGCATTCAGTCATTTGAGCTTGGGGAGCTTCAGCGAGAGCTGCAGAATCATAAAATGAGGAATCCTAACAGCAGAGACCGCATTAGCTTCTCAACACTCGGGTGAGAACTGCAGCTCACAGTGAGTCTCTGCTCTTGCGGGTGCTTTGGGCGAGTGAGCTTGTTTATCGCCGAGCAGAATACAGGCAGGTGGGTTTCCACTGCCTGACTTTCTGGGAGGCTCTGTGCTATCTGGGACTTCACTGCTGTCTGCCGATGGTTGCTGACAGAACCCAGGCCCAGAAGTGATTTAGAAATGCTGTCGGGCAGGGATCCCCAACCCTCAGATCACAGACAGGTACTGAAGCTTCATCTGGGTTTATAGCGGCTCCCCAGCTGTTCCCTGTCACTGCATTACTGCCTGAGCTCCTCCTCCTGTCCGGTCAGTGACGGGAGCGTGAAGCCTGTTGTGAACTGTGCATGAGAGATCTGATGCATGCTCCTTATGAAAATCTGATGCCTGATTTATCACTGTGCTCCATCACCCCCAGATGGGACTGTCTAGTTGTAGGAAAACAAGCTCAGGGCTCCTACGGATTCTACATTATGGTGAGTTGTAGAAGTATTTTATTATATATTACAATAATAATAGAAATGAAGCGCACAATAAGTGAAATGTGCTTGAATCATCCCCAAACTGTCCCCCAACAGCATCCCCCAACGTGGTCTGTAGAAAAATTGTGTTCCACAAAACCTGTTCCTGGTGCCAAAAAGGTTGGGGACCACTGCTGTAGGGTAACACCCCATTGGATGGCCCTGTAAATCTATTAACAGGCTGATGGGAAGTGTTTGCAGATGTCTGAGGCAGCTTGTGACTGAATCCAAGCTTGAGGGCCTGAAACCTGACTGGGCACCCCCTGCCCCCACTGCTCCCACCTCCCTTTCTGGATCTAGAACTTTCAAGATCCTGTCAACCCCTCACATTCCCCCCTACCCTGGCTCTGCCTCTTGAACATGGCCTACATTTGGCTTCTGCCTGTGGGTGATCTGGGGTGACCCCTCACACCTTCTCCACCTCTCCAACAACCCCTGACTCTGACTCTGCTTTTGCTGTGACAGTTCGGAAAGCAGGAGCCATTGCCTAGTAGGCAGAGGGGAGAAACTGTGGAGCATGGAAGAGAGAAGGAAATAAGCAGAGAAAAGGAGGCTTAGGAAAGGGATTCTCACAGCATGAGACTGGAGTTTTCTTCTGGTTTTTCTGGTCGTCTCCCTTGGAGATGAAGTAGAATCACTGTTAGGTACCTTCAGTGGACATGAGGGCTTGTATTAGTTTGCTAGGGCTGCCGTAAACTAAGTACCACACACTGGGTGGCTTACACAACAGAAAATGACTGCCTCACGATTCTAGAGCCCAGAACTCTGAGAACGTGGAGTTGGCAAGGCTGGTTTCCTCCAAGGCCTCTCTCCTTGACTTGCACATGGCTATCTTCTCCCTGTGTCTTCATGTCCTCATCCCTCTGTGTGTCTGTGACCTAAGTTCCTCTTCTTATAAAAACACCAGTCATACCGGATTATGGCCGGCCCTTTTAACTTAAAGGCTCTATCTCCAAATAGTCATTTTCAGAGGTACAGCAGGGTCAGGGGAGGTTTAGAAGTTTGACATATGAATTTAACGTTACACAGTTAAGCCCATAACATAGACCCAGGGTAAAGTTGCAAAGTTTGAGCATGGAAGGAGATTTTGACATCATTTCAATGCTGTCTGATTTTAGGTGTCCAGTCAAAGTGAAAACCTTGTGTAGAAGGTTTTTCACCTTGATGTGTGTGTGGTGGGGAGGAGAGCATCCAGCTGCGCCAAGTTCCTGGCAGGTGCTTACATTGCGGCTAATTGTCTTAGCAAAGATCACTTGAGCCCAGAAATTCGAGACCAGCCTGGACACCATAGTGAGACCTCCATCTCTCCAAAAAATAAACAAGACCGAGTCAAGAGCCAAAGAGGCCATTTGGACTGCCAGTTTCCTACCTGTGATGTGGAATATTTAGGCTAAGCCAGTGGTTCTCAACGTGTGTCCCTGGACTGGCAGCATCAGCATCACCTGGAACTTGTTAGTAATGCAAAATTTGGGACCTCCATCCTAGACCCCTTGAACTGGAAACTCCAGGGGCGGGGCCAGCCATCTTTGGTCTAACCAGCCCTCTGGGTGATTCTGATGCACACGGAAGTTGGAGAACCACCAGGTTCTATTCTTGTTCTCTGCTCTGTTCCTGTTCTTGTATTGCCATTGTGTGTTACCTCAAGTTGCAGGGCTCGGAAGACCCTCTTTTCTCCACAACTCATAGCGTCCTCTGTCCATACCACCAATGAGAAGTTGCTCATTTGCTGCCATGCGGTGTCTGTTGAATTATCAGACTTATGGTTATTTAATTCTTTTGTTGATGATTAACTTTCTAGGTGTTTATTTTGTCTTCTGGCCTGGCACATAAACTCCTAGAGAGCAAGGATCTTGATTTAACCACCCCCGCCACTTTTTTTTTTTTTTTGGTATGGGTGTAGCATAGTTTCTTGCACATGTGGGTGTTTACTAATTGCTGGGTGCAATTGGAGGGAGGTAGTTTTCTGATAGCTCAATCCGGCCATACTGTATTAAAAGACCAAACCACAGCATCTACTCTTTGCTGGCTGTTTCCATCCATCTTTACCTTGACTTTTTCTCTTCTGTTAACCTTCCCAGGCTCATTTTTTCCTGCCATCAGGGCAGAGATGCTGCTTACACAATAATGTTAGTGACATTTTCCTGGTGGGTAACCCCCAAACAATAAAAAAATGCAAGTTAAACACACCCCAAGGGCAGTAGTGGGTGTGTGGCTCATGGGCTGTGGGGGCGAATTCCTTCCTTGCCTTGTGACGGGTAGTTTTTGAATCTGTGGTGCAGGGTTTTTCTTAAATTTTTTATTTCCGTAGGGACGGGGTCTTGCTATGTTGCCTGGCTGGCCTCAAACTCCTGGTCTCTAATGATCCTCCCACCTCCGCCTCCCAAAGCATGGGGATTCCAGGTGTGGACCACCGTGTGCAGCCAAATGGGAATCAACCACTGCATGGTTCCACTGGAGTTTGGACCTGGGTCCTTTGGTGTGTAAAGCAGGCATGATTACCATTACACTATGGAACCATGTGTGATGCAGTTTTACAGCTTCTCTCCAAACCAGTCCTGGACTTCAGAGAGCCTCATATTGGTTGAAGAGCCTGAAAATGAAGGCTGTCCCAAGGCCCTTGATCGCTGGAAGAAGTGACAGACACCGTTGCAGGTGGGGTGGATTTTGGGCACAGCCTGTCCTCATGAACCCAGTTTTTCTCCTTTCATCCTTCTCTGGGGCTGTCATGGTAGAAAAATTGCCCAAGAATGTGACTGATGGGGAAAAGGTATACACATTTTATTTTCTAAATGTTATCCAGATTAATGAACATACTAGAATTTGAGCTGGATTTTTAAAGGAAGGCTAGGATTTAGTCAGGTAGGAAAAACAGAGAGCTATTCTGAATGGGCCAAAAGTGTAGACAAATCCTGGAAAATTCGTGCTGCGCTGGCCATAGGGTTGCAGGCTGGGTTGAGCATTTGTGTAGGGGTCCGGTGGGAGATGATGTTGAAGGGAGCTAGAGTGTGAGGCTGGGAAGCCCCAGTGTGTTCATGGGTAGAAGGGCTATACAGAAGCTGTTTTTAGTGGGGAGAGAGAGGCTGGATATGGTGGCTCAAGCCTTTAATCCTAGCACTTTGGGAGGCTGAGGCAGGAGGATTGCTTGAGGCCAGAAGTTGAAGACCAGCCTGGACAGCAGAGTAAGACCCCGTCTCTATAACAAATAAAATATTAACTGGCCATGGTGGTGAGTGCCTGTAGACCTAGCTACTCAGGAGGTTAAGGCAGGAAGATCACTTGAGCTCATGAGTTTGAGGCTATAATGAACTATGATTGTACCACTGCATTCTGGCCTGGGTGACGGAGCAAGACTGTCTCTAACAAAATAAAAAATAAAGTGGAGGGAAGGATAGCACACAGCAGTGCTGCAGGGCAAGGCATTTGGCCGCTGAGTGGCTGGGTAGGGTGAGACACTCATCTACAGTGGTGTTGGCGGTTGGCTCTTTGCTGGGAGGCTTGGCTGTGTTAACCTCAGGACCCTGGGCCGTCAGGAGGGAGACATCGGGAGTCTGGGAACTGAGACAGCTAGGGAGTGAGATATTTGACTTTTACTGAGTTGCTTTGTGTGTGGACTTGATAGTGTAGTATCAAGTAGTTTCCTATGTAGTTCATTCTACAAGGGAAAACCTGACATGCTGATCATAGATACTGGAGAAAATTAAGAAAAACGCCAGAGGCTCTGTAGAAGTGAAACAGTTTATAACAATTTAGATGAACTGCCTAGCTCTCATGCTTAACTGGTCCCAGTCACAAGTTCATACATAGTTAAGGAATTAACTTAACTTTGCTGTGCTTTTGATTTAATTCTTCATATCATTCTTCCTAGTTTGTTGACAAAGTCTTGAAGCTGAGTTTTCTTGTCACAACTTTATAAAATATAAAGGAAACTTACCAACCGAGCAGTAAAAGTTGGAAGAATGGAGATCTCCTGAGACAGTCTGGAAGTGCTTGGTAGAGGTTGTACATTTACTAGGACTTGGAGAGGAGAAATTAGTATTTATCCTTATTGTTACCCCAGCAGTGCATGGGATTTGGGGGAAGGAAGTATATCAGCCCGCGTGGGCTGCTGTAACAGAATACCACAGCCTGGGTGGCTTCGACAGCAGAAACGTATGTCTCACAGTTCTGGAGGCTCCAAGTTGAAGATCAAGGCGAATCCTCTCTCCTCGGCTTCCAGATGGTGTCTTCTTGCGGTGACCTCACACGGTCTTTTCTCTGTGGGCATTGGGAGAGACAGCTCTGGTGTCTCTTCCTCTTTTTATAAGGTCACAGTCCTGTTGGGTCAGGGACCCACCCTTATGACCTCATTCAACTTTAATTACCTTCTTAAAGGCCCTTTCTCCAAATGTGGTAACACTGGGGGTTAGAGCTTCAACATGACTTTTGGAGGGGACACAGTTTAGTGCATAACAGGAGAAGATGGATGTGCTCATTCATCTCTTGGAAGTCAGGGCGGGAGCTGAACTGATTGAAAAGGAGAAGAAATGGTCAGGAGATGTGACTAAAGCGAGCAGAAGGCTTGCTGGGCTTCCAGGAGGCAGTGCGAGGAAAACAGAGGGAGGGCCCAGTTAGCCATGTGCGTCCTTCCAGGCTCTGTGTGCTCTCACTTCTTCAGGTTAAAACGTCACTGAAGATCAGTTTGTCTCCTCCTTATGCTTGAGTCCTTTTGTTGAGAACTCAGGTCCAGGTTTTGAGAAGCACTTCCCCCTACCTCTGCCAAAAAGCAACCTAGACATCCAAAGAAGTGTGTGGAAGCTTTAGCTCCCATCTGGCAGCCTCCATTAACATGACACAGAGGAGCAGGACTTTCACCACCATCTTGCTTTGAGGGGCCACTCTAGACTCTTCCAAGGGAATAGTTCCTTTTCAGGTAAGGGAGGAGGTATTTGAAAGGGTGGCTGTGAAGGTAGAAAATGAGCTTGAGGACATCCCCACTGCCTGGAGAGCTAGGTGAGGTGGGAAGGCAAAGACCGGACACCCTCAAGGTGTCTTAAAAAATTATCTGGGTGAATGGTCTGAGGGCAAGGAAGACCCTTCCCCTATTGTTTCCAAACTATACTTCAAGGGACCGAATGGCTCTCAAAAGTGAACTAAGAAAAAAGGAAGACACAACAAGCCCACGCTCCAGAAGGTGAGGCCTGCGCTTGAACAGATGCGAAGCCCTTTGTTCCAGCGCGGGGAGGCTGGTGGGGTGGTGCCGGCCACTCTGAGCCGAGTAATGGGCGGTGCCTTTCATATGCAGAGCAGGCCTTTGATCTGAAGGGGATGAAAGTGCTGGAAAGAGGAGAGGCTCGAAGGGGGGCCTTTGTCTTTGACAAAAAAGGCATCTGCCGGACTCGAACCCCCTCACCCACCCCCTCAGCCCCTGGGCCAATGCAACAATGCCCCAACTGGGACCTGGGTCTCCCCACAGCTGAAGAAGTCTCAGGAAAGAGAAAGAGGCCTGCTGCAAATGTGGACAGGAGCTTAATCGATTCTTTCCACAGCCCAGAAAGAAAGGGAGAGAGAAGGGCTGTGGGGAGGCGAGGGGAGAGTGGAAAGGGGGACATGGGGGGTGGGGGAAAGGAAAGGTGGAATTTGAACCTTGAAGTAAGCTGTCTGGTAATAAGACTGAAGTATTCTCCAGTGAGCACAACTTTCAGAAGGCAGTGCAGGTGGGGTGAGTGTGCCATTGGAGGGAGGGAGAAGGGCATTCAGCTGATGATAAGCCATGATTATGGTTAGACTGATAATCATTTTTTTAAAAAGAGAGTATCACATAGGCAAGCACTAATGTGAAATAGCAATCTGTGTATCTTACTGTGTTTTCCAAAAGGAAAATTAAGTCCCTTTAGGTTTTGCGCCACAGGAAACGCCACACAAGCATGTTTTATCTTAGTTGTGATATTTTCAACAGTTCTTCTTTTCTTGTGGCCTCTTATCTCTTGCCCTTCTTGAAATCTAAACGAATGCAAATTAAAAGAGATTTGAAATGAGACAATTGATATAGAGATAAGCATTTTCTGCTTGTGGACAATTTTTGAGCCCATTCTGTGGGGTAGATATACTCTTTGAATGTTAAGCTGATGATTCAGCTGGTGCCGTATCATTGACTCAGGTGTCCACTCAGGTGTAACTGGCATGGATGGCTTGGTTAGGGAAGGGTATGTGGAATCATGTCCTATATAGTGCTGTCCCTTCAGAGGCTGTGGTTTGGGTAGGGGTTGGGAGAGGAAGGGCACAGCGATTTGACACCTTTGGTACACCCAGTAGGAGAGAAAGTTCTATAATCAGAGGATGGTTTTGTGGAGCTTTTCCCCAGAGGTGGAAGTTGAACTGATATGATCTCTGGGCAAGGGGCATTAGTTAACAGGACAGGAAGGGTGAGTTTGAGGCTGTCTGTGCATCTTACCCTGTGGTGCTGTCTTAACCAGGACAGGGCATTCAGGAGACCCTGTCACCTCTCCTCTTAGAGGTACATGGGTCTGGACAGTCAGGCAGGTCTTGCCTGAGGAGAAGTTGGCTTTAGAGGCCCAGGAGGCATGAAGGCCAGGCTTGCTGCCCATTGCCCTGTTCTGCTGTGCAGTCTCTCAGTGGAAAGAATATGAACTTTGGAGACTGTGGATCTGGATTTGAATCCTGGTTCCCCCTTTCCTAGTATTGCGACCTTGAGTGAGATATTGAACCTTTCTGAGTCTGTTTTATTTGTAAAAGGGGTATGATGAAACAAACACTGTCAATTTGTAGTGAAGAATAATAAACAGAGAACCTTTGTAAAGTGCCCAGTGCATAATGTTTTGGTAAGTTTGCTGTTGCTTTTGCTCTGACCACCCTAAGTAGTTGGGCTTACTCGTATCTACTCTGTATAGTTGTCCCTCAGTACCCCTAAGGGATTGGTTCCAGGACCCACTTGGATACCAAAATTCAAGGATGCTCAAGTTCCTGCTAGAAAATGGCAAGTTGCATTTGCACACAACCTACACACATCCTCCCAAATACTTTATCATCTCTATGTTACTTACAATAATAACACAATGAAAATACGATGTAAATAGCTGTTGCACTGTATTTTTGTTATTAAAAGTTGTATTATTTTTATTTTTTCAAATATAAGTAATGTATATTTATATATAATATATGAAAAATAAATAAATAGATAAATAAATAAAAACATACATATTTTTTGAGACAGAGTCTTGCTCTGTTGCCCAGATTGGAGTGCAGTTCTCAGCTCGCTGCAACCTCCGCCTCTCAAGTTCAAGTGATTCTCCTTCGTCAGCTTCCTGAGTAGCTGGTATTACAGATGTGGGCCACCACACCTGACTAATTTTTGTATTTTTAGTAGACATGGGGTTTCACCATTTTGGCTGGTCTTGAACTTCTGACCTCAGGTGATCCGCCCATCTCGGCCTCCCAAAGTACTCAGATTACAGGTGTGAGCCACTGGTCCTGCCTTTTCCAAATAGTTTTGGTTCATTGTTGGCTGAATCTGTGGATGTAGAACCCTTGGATACAAAGGTCCATCTGTATGCTTTTATATCCTGTCCCTGCTGACATGTTTTTACATCTTCAGTTTGGCTGGCCTTGTCCCATTTCTGTATTCCTAGGCATTCTTTTGCAAACTTTCAGGAGAGCCTGGGACAGGTTGAATTCTGTTTCTCCATCCAGTAATGTGTCACCTTTTTGCTTTTCCTCCAGATTTGCATCTTGGAATGATTGGTTAGAAATCAATTGGTTTAAAAACCAATCTTGCCTGCCATTGGTTCAGAATCCTGGTTTAAGCCAATTAGCATACAGCATTTTTCTGGCTACTCTTATTGGTCTGGATGTGAGCTTCTGTCTTAAATTGGCTCAGTTAGATGGAAGGTAGTTGAAGGGAGGTTTTCTTTTGCCCTGGCTAGGCTTGCATTTTCCAGTCATAAGGGCAGTTCAAGAATGAAGAAGTTACATAGCCCAGGGAGTCCTGATCTTATGATGCACCTCTGCTTTTGGGCTTGCTGCTGTGTGACAGTATGTTTCCTTATGGTTTAAACCATTGTAAATCTCTGTTCATCCTGATACCGCTGTCTCCATAACTGCTCCATATAAACTCCCATTTCTTACCTTAAATCACTATTTTCTTTGTATTTTTTACCAAACATGTACCCCCAACAGCATGTTGTCTGGTCTTGTTTTTGAATTGTTCTGTAAGTGGAACCATGTTTATATATATTCTCCTGTTTTTTTTGCCAGTTTCCTCAACATTGCATGATATTCACCATGCTAGGGTATGGGCACTATTTATTTTCACTGTTGTAGGGTATCTCATGGGTGCAAATACCACAGTTTCCCAGTTCTCTTGTAGATGGATGTTTGGGCATTTTCCAGTTTCAAATTATTTTGCTATAAACATTTACGACCTCCTCAGTAGTATTAGACACATTAGACCGAGAGGTGGGATCACTGCTTTTGTGGTGGGACTGGCTTCTTCACATTCTTCAAGAGAGCACACCCAACTGGGTCTCAGACCTGCATAACCAGAACTGGGCTCCTCCCCTATTTGTGTGGTGCCCTAGCTCCTTCCCGGTGGGGCTGTGGAGGCAAAAAGCTGGTTCTGTCACCCCTGTATTGGGTTCCTAGGGCTGCAGCAATAAAGTACCACAAACTGGATGGATTAAAACAGTATAAATTTTTTTTTTCCAGTTCTGGAGGCTGGAAATCTTATATTGAGGTGTTGGCCAGGAAGTGCTCTCTCTGAAGGACCTAGAGGAAAATCCCCCCTCCTGGCTTCTGGTGGTTGACACCAATCCTTGGTGTTTCTTGGCTTGTGGGAGCCTTACTCCAGTCTCTGCCTAATATGGTTTTGCTGTGTCCCCACCCAAATCTTATATTGAACTGTAGTTTCTGTAATCCCCATGTGTCGTGGGAGGGACCAGGTGGGAGGTAATTTAATCATGGGGGCGGTTACCTCCATGCTGTTCTCCCAATACTGAGTGAGTTCTCATAAGATATGATAGTTTTATAAGGGGCTTTTCCCCCTTTTGCTCACCATTTCTACTTCCTGCCGCCATGCTTCTTCTGCCATGGTTGTAACTTGCCTGAGGCCTCCCCATCCTTGCAAAACTGTGAGTCAATTAAACCTTCCTCCTTTATAAATCACCCAGTCTTGGGTATGTTTTTATTAGCAGCATGTGAACAGACTAACACACTGCCTCTGGTGTCACATGGCATTCTCCCTGGGTGTCTCTGCATGGTCTTCTCCCTGTGGGTGCCTGTCTTTCTGTGTCTATATTTTTCTTTTTTACAAGGACACAGTCATATTGGATCAGAACCCACCCTAATAATCTTAATTATATCTGCAAGACCTTGTTTCCAAATAAGGTCACATTCACAGGTTCTGGGGGTTAGGATGAACTTATCTTTTGTGTGGAGGGACGACATTTAATCCACACAACACCCTCTTTTGCCCTCTCTAGTGGTTCCGCAGCTGGTAAGGAGATGATTTTCAGATTGACCTGTCTTCCCTATCCTACAGTGACCTTTATCCTCCTTTGCTAATGTAAACTTCTCCTACTGGGAGATCTATCCTTCTTTTTTCTTATTTCCTTCTGGGCTTGCTGTTGGCCCACAAGGCTCTGGCTTCCATCTCATTAACTCAGGGAGCTTTCATTCTGCACAGTGGAGATGAAGGTCTCATCACTGGGCCTTTGGCTGCTTCTACATCGGGCTTATTGGTCATCTTTGCAGTTGTCACATTCCTGCTGCCCTCTGGGGAGAGCCTGGTGGCTCCTCCAAGACAAGATGCACCTCCAAGGACAAAATGCAACACCCTCCTCCACCCTGCCAACAGGCTGGGAGGACATATTGGCCCTGCTTCTGATAGCCAATCTAGCAACTCCTCCCACCCCGTGGTCATTCTAGCAAACCTCCCCCATCCCATGGTCATGCTGGCGTCCCTCCCCCAATGCCATAGTCAGTCTGGCAACCCTTTACCACCCCATAATCATTCTGGCAATCCTCCCTCACCCCATGGTCATTCTGGCAACCCCTCCCCCACCCCTTGGTCATGCTGGCAATCCTCCCTAACCCCATGGTCATTCTGACAACCCTCCCCCACTGCATGGTCACACTAGCTGTGCTTATTCTTGGACCTCTGGTGGCTACTCCTGTCCTTGCTGTGTTGGTCTGTCCTGGGACTGCAGACTTGGTTGCTGCCACACTAAGAGAGCCTGCTGCAGTGACTGTGTCTACTTATGCCACCGACCCTGTTGTTGTCCTTTGCCGGGCTTCATAGGTTTCTGACTGTAGAAGAGTATGTGCTGGGGACCCTTCCATGAATAGAGTTTGTGTGAGGTGGTTACGTTGGTGTCCGTCCCCCCAGCATAACCAGAGGAGATGACTCAGACATCTCAGGGACCACGTGGAGTCTCCTGATGCCAACCTAATCTTGACCCCCTTCTCCATGGAGCTCCATGGCCTGTGCCAAGGGGAGGAGAATCAAGCAAGGCTGAGAGGGCAGGATGGAGACCAGAGGGCTCTACTCCCGTTGCTTCTTGAGATGGAGCAAATTAAGGACTTATTATAAGTGTAATTACACTTGAGATCATCTAATCCTATCTTCTGTTTGTTGTAAGAATCCCATTTATGGTTATTTCAATCTTGACTGAACAGCCCTAGTGCCAGGGGAGCACCATCACAGTTCCCTAGGGAACCTCCTTGTATTTGTGTATATTACACACTTGTGCTGGTATTTCTATGGGGGAGAGAGATTCCTAGAAGTAGGACATACACATTTCCCATTTTGACAGCTACTGCTAACAGATTAAAATTTGCATGTGTGAAAACACACAATGTACTGATATATATAAATGAGTACATGGCAGTCATGGACAGAGAACTCAAAAAGAAAGGACTTTCTAATAGTTAAAATGTCTTACAAGACATTTTACAGGTGAGTGACTTGAGATGGATGGTGTGTTTGAAAAGAACTTGGATGTCAAGATGCTATAGAGGGGATTAAACACTGGGTATGAGATTAGAACAGCTGACAGTGAAGGCCTTAGATTCAGCCCTCTGGTACACTCTGAAAAAGCGCTGGGACCCTCTCCAAGGTGACATCACTCACTGGTGGCTCATTTGTTTCTAGGCCTTTCCACATGCAATGCCTGTTTCAGGTGAGCCTCAGAGAACAGCTGTGTATCACCCGGAGCCCGTCTTGAGTGTTTGCAGAGACTGAGACTGGGCTATGCTTGTCCTCTGCCATAGACACAGACATCCGTTGTATCCCTAGTTAGTGGTCTGGATTCCGCTAGGACCCTCCACTGGTGTCCTCAAATAATAAAAGAGTTTTTCTCAATAAATAAGGCCTTTCTGTGTATCTGAAGTGGATACCTTTGCAGGCAGCAAGAATGGCTAGTAGCAAGCTTTAAACATAGTTACTATTTCTTATAGTCTAGGACAGAAATCTTTATAGACTTCCAGGGAAGTAACCTAGTTAGTATGAAGGTCTTGGAGGTCTCTGGCTTCTTCCTTTAATGGCCTGGCCACATCCAGCAGGCTATTCATGGCCTGTGGCTGGTCAGGCCAGCAGCGTGATGGTAGGTGGTGGAGGAAGGGGCTGGTGGAAGCCATGGTCACTGTTAACCACTTGGATACCGTTCTGCACATCAATCACTTCTGTTTTGCTAATCAGGATTATGTTACTCTCAAACACTCTCCTCCCTTGGGTCATTGTCGCTAAAGGCCCCCTCCCTGGGGGGTTGAGCATGCCTGCTGCTTGGCCATCAGGAGCCAGGTAATACAGTAAGGTAGATTCACCGTTCATGGCGCCACCTGTTTTTTGATGGGTGGAGAGGCAAACTATAGTTCTGGGGCAAGGGAGTGACTGGGATAGCTCATTTCTCTCTGGGGCCTCCACCTTGACCCCAAACTCCTACTGTTTGCATTTATCCTCTACTGCTCTCTGTGACTGGTTGCTGTCACACACCCATTGGTTCTTGCCCCCTTTCCAACCCAAGAGCTACTCTGTCAGGGTAGGGCCACTACCATCTTCTTCCCCAAGTGTAGCTTAACCTCCCAGAGGAGTGGCTGACTCTGTGGGGTGGAGAAGGGGGTGAGGAATGCCATTGTTATTATTGTGATTATTATTATAATTGTAACTCTGTCCTGCTAACAGCTTTGATCTTGAGTACTTTGCTGTCCCTCTCCTGGATGCTCAGAGTTCTGATAGTCTACCATGCTTCCTTTTATTCTTTTCTCCCCCAGAGGATCTTGCTTTTTCCCCAGGTACTGACAGTGAGTGACAAGGACCTAAGTGAAGGCATTTGCTACCTGGCAATTTTTTGTTCAAGAGAACCCACTGGAGGTACATCAGTGTGAGTAGCTTGGCAAGATGGTAGCCATATGGGAGACATTAGAGAGGAATTCTCCTTGGAACATTCCACAAACTGGATTTGGAAACTTAAAATGTAAATTTCTTTTGAAATAATGTTTTAAAGAGTGATTTCTAGGCTAGTCCACAGAAAGGCTTATGTTTCCATGGAAAAACCGTAGTATGACTGGCAGAAGCATGCTGGCCCATTCTGCCAACACCCTAACAGCCCACGTCCCTCCTGGTGAGAGTATGAGTCAGGCTCTAAGAGCTGCGGTGCAGGGAATTGGCATTCCATTACCTGTTGGTAACTTGAGCCAGCAATTGATTACAGTGCAGCAAGACCAGCACCTCTCTAAGACATTTTATATTTGCAAGAGTTGGACATGTCAGGTGTTCATTTCTTTAGGTTCTTGAGGCTCTAACTCTGACAAGTCCTGTCTGTGGTTCCCAGCTTTGCCTGCATATTGCAATCACCTGGGGGTGGAGATTCATGAGGGTGTAGCTGTGATTACAGAAGATGCCCATCTGGTGTACAAGCTGGTGTACAAAAGAGCGGGTGTACAAGCTTGGCTTGGTTTATATGCAGCAATTACTCAGCAATTACTCATAAAAAGCTGGATGCACAATGTGGTCTTGTGCCTAAGATGAAGGGAAATAAGCAAGCCTATGGGTGGGTGGAGAATGCCAAGGTTTATATCAACAGTGAAGTGATGGAGAATGACTTGCAATCTATGGTTTGGGAAGTACTGCCTTAGAAGATCTCAGGGAAAATCAGAACATCTGAGTGTCTGGAAGAAGAAGTTGGTCTGAGATCTGGAAGAAATGAACCCTGAAGCCTTACAGGATAGTCTGAATTATTGAGCTGTAGAATTCTGCTTGAGTTTCTCCTTGAAGTCAGCCAGAGGCAGCCTAAGCCCAGAGCAGAGGTCTCAGGACAGCTTTGGGTTGAGACAGTGGGGTATAGATTTGGGGGTCTGCACCAAGGGTCTTCTGCATCTCAACTGTGTTCTCACTCAAAAGACTGCAGGGAATCTTGACTTGTCCCTTTTGGCAATCAGAAATTTTCCTTCTCCATTTCTGTGATTTGCCTCAGTCACTGATGTTTTCTTATAGATAGGACATCTCAGGCTGCATTTCCTTCAAAAACAGTGAAAAAAACATATTCAGCAGACTTTGGCTTTTTATTTTCTGCTTGTTTTGTCTTACATTATAATATATACTTTCAGGACCAGGCGCAGTGGCTTACACCTGTAATCCCAGCACTTTGGGAGGCTGAGGCGGGTGGATCACTTGAGGCCAGGAGTTCAAGACCAGCCTGGCCAATATGGTGAAATCCCTTCCGTACAGAATTACAAAAATTAGCCAGGAGTGGTGGCAGGTGCATGTAATCCCAGCTACTCTGGTGGCTGAGGCACGAGAATCGCTTGAACCCAGGAGGCTGAGGTTGCAGTGAGCTGAGACCATGCCATTGCACTCCAGCCTAGGCAACAGAGCAAGACTCCATCTCTCTCTCTCTCTCTTTCTGCATATATATATATATATATATATATATATATATACACACATATATATATATACACACACACACACGTATATATATACATATATAAAACAAAGACATATATATATTTCTCTTTTTCTCTATAAATATGTATATATATATATATTTTATATTTTCAGTATTTGTTCATGGAAAGGCTTTTACTGACTAAAGCCTTTGATTGACTTTTATTGGCCAAAGGAGAAAAACAAAAGTGGAGGAGATTATCTATCTATCTATCTATCTATCTATCTATCTATCTATCTATCATTTTTATGTGCAGAGCATCCGTGGAAAGAGATACAATGTGTTGGCAGCAGTGGTTGCTTTAGGGAAGACTGATTGGGGAACAGGAATTGGAAGGGGATCTATTTCTTTATACTGTTTAACATTTTTACCATATGCATACTATTAGAAAAAAACTAGCGCTGAGACTGACATGTGTTATGGGTTGAATTATGTCTTTGTCCCCAAATTCTTACATTGTAGTCCCAACCCCAAGTATCTCAGATTGTGACTATATTTGGAAACAGGGTTTTGCAGGTAAGGAAGTTAGGATGAGGTCATTAGGGTGAGCCCAACTCAAAAATGACCTTATAAAAAAGTAAAATTTGGACACAGAGATAGATACACAGGAAGAATGTGATATGTAGATTGGAATTATGTAGCCACAAGCCAAGGAACCACCAGAAGCTAGGAGAGAGGCCTGGAATAGATCCTTCCCACCTTCTTCAGAGGGAGCGTGACCTCACCAACATCTTGGTTTCACACTTCTAGCATCCAGAATGGCAGGGCAGTACAATTCTGTGGTTTAAGCTACTCAATTTGTGGTGTTTTGTTACAGCAGTCCTAGGAGCCTAACACAAGTGTAAAATGTTAGCAGAAACTGTAAAGGAAGGATTTGAATGCAGAAAGAGAGGCACAGTGGGAGGCAGTGAGCCTCCCAGGACCCATCCAGGACCCTTGTGCCTGCTCCTTTGCCTATCTCCCTCCCAGTCACTGTTCCCAGCTCCTGGCTGGGCATGCTGCTTATTGCACCTGGCCTTATTGGATCTCTAAGAACAACAATCCTTGTGCCCCAGGTGTGTTCAGCTGACTCATGTGAGGTGACTTGATCAGTGACAATGCTCCAGACAGGATGGCCCTCCTGGAAGAGGCCCTGGGGTCAACTTAACTGGTGGAGTTTCTGAGCAATTCTGTTATCCACAAGCCATATCCTAAAACCCCACATTTGTCAGACTGGCTCAGATTTTTCCAAGCACAGCAAGGAGACTATATTATGTAGGGATGACTGACAGTCATTAGTCCTAACAGAGAGGGAGCCTTCAGAGATGCCACGGTAGTTTCTGAGGATGCTGTATCTGAGCCTCAGTGGTTTGAATGGGAGGGAGTTTAGGGTTGTGAATTGCTTCTGTGGTGCCCACGGAGATTTCCCTTGGAGGACCATCCTGCCCCAGACTTGGCTCCTCACTGGAGAGGGAGTTATCTCCTCTAGCTTCACAGATGGCTACCCATGGCCTGACTAAAGGCTCACCCCAAGGGAGGCACCTTCAGCAGGGCCCTGCCCCTGCCCAGCTTCATTCTAGGGCAGCCCAAGGCATGGACTTCCAGGTCTGGGCAGCACAGGTAAAGGGCTGCCACCTGGAGTGGGAGTGCTGGATGGCAATGACCTGCCTCCCTGGTTTGTGGTGGTGATGTGTGATCAGGCACCTCGAGTCATCAGGGGAGTATTCTGGCTCCAAGGAAAACCTGTAAGGGCCCTTTGATCTCACTCAGAGACTTTTTCTTCAGGAATCTCTCTTGGGTCTTTCTCCAAAGAGTCTGTTTCAGTGAGGGCTTTCACCAGTTTAAACATAAACAGTGCTCCAGAGACTTCCTCACATCACAGCTAAGCCAGAGAAGGAGGGGTTTGGGGTGGCTTGCCTCGTCTATGACCCTGGGCCAAGCTGTCCTTGAGGCTCATCATGGAGCCTTCCTCTGACTTCCGTTGACTGTGTCTCTTTGGACATATAGCGACCACTGTGTTTGGTGCCTGACATCTGCCGGTGAGCACAGTGGGGCAGGATCCTTGCTCTTCTCAGCCAAGGAAATCCAGCCCCTTCTACCTCATCACTTAGCTGGTCTCTCCAGGAACTATATCTCTTGATCTCTTAGGTCAATGGCTTCTCTTGTGCTGGGTTTTAATCTGTTAGTGGTTTAGGGCTTTTCAGAAGTAGTGGGGGTATAAATAAGCACAAAAGAAAGCCATGCTTCCCCTGGGTTGTTACTCGGATCATTGCAGCAGCTCTAAAAGGAAAGGCATGTGGTGATTACAGGAAATCGTGCTAGAGATTTAAAAAGTACATTTCTGTGACTTTTAGTAACAAAAGAAAGATTCAGCACCAACTCTGATGCACAGTTCACTGTTCAAACTTCCTTAAAAGAAGAGTGTTTATGGTATGGCCTCCTCATCACAGTGCTAGGTGACATGGGGTGACCTCCCTCCCCTCCAGGCAAAATAGAAAGCAATGATCCTGGGATGATCAAGGGTTTTGATTTGCTTGTGCATGGGCTGTCCTGGCAAGCCTGAAATCAGAGTGTAATTTTGGGCCTCTGCTTTTCATCCTTTTCCCAGAAGCTTCTATGATACACCAGACCGCTCTTCCACTCTTCTTTTCATGATTTTTCTTGAAAAACGCCCCCTTTTTCAGGTTAAAAAAAAGCTCCATTAAAGGCAAGGATCTTGCCTTGTTCATGAGTGTACCTTCAGTGCTTGGAAGAGTAGGCATATAATAACTACTCATTGACTGAATTAATGAATAGAAGAAGGGATCAATGAATGAACTTTAGGATCATTTAGCACTGTGACTCGCCTTGATTCTGTCCTTGATTAGTTGACACAGAATGAACTCTCATAATACCTTTCATCATCCCTTATGCCCTTCCATTCTTGATGTTCAGTCTGTCAACCACTCCGTTTCCAGAATCCTAGAGTAACTTAGGATCACAGTTGGCATTTTGCTACCCTTCTTCTCACCCCCTCATCTCCTCCAACTTTGCTGTTCCCAGGCCTTCTGGTCCTTGACGACCATGGGACCGGAAACCTGTCACTGATGAGTAACATTAGCCAGGTCACTGTCCTAATGTCCATCTTCCAGCAGGGATTGTGGGTAATTCTCAGTAGGGAAGTATCTGATGTCTTAAATCATTATAATGCACTAAACTCTCCAGTAGTCATTTTATTTTATTTAGTTTTTGAGATGGAGTCTTGCACTGTTGCCCAGGCTGGAGTGCAGTAGCACAATCTCAGCTCACTGCAACCTCCGCCTCCTGGGTTCAAGCGATTCTCCTGCCTCAGCCTCCCAAGTATCTGGGATTACAGATGACCACAATGCCTGGCCAATTTTTGTATTTTTAGTACAGACAGTGTTTCACCATGTTGGCCAGGCTGGTCTTGAACTTTTAACCTCAAGGGATTCACCCGCATTGGCCTCCCAAAGTGCTGGGATTACAGGTGTCAGCCACGGTGCCTGGCCTAAAGTTCTTATTTAATCTGTGATGTGGCTCATACACAGTCTGCCCAATTTGCAGACTGACATGTCTGTTACAATGGGTGACTCAATCTTTTCCAAGTACCAACAAAACCTTAAGAAAGACTTTTCAAAATTAATGAACACTCTCGGAGGAAGATATTTAAGCACCAGGTAACCTGGGCTTGTGCTGAATGCTTTTAAGAGAATAGCAAAGCTCATCAGCAGGTATTTGTAAGCCAATCAGACTGTGATAATTTGGCTTAGATGAGTTAGATGGAGACAGAATATGTGGGACTTTGGCCTGGGGCTGAGCATACCTGATAGGTGTTTCATAATGCTCCTCTCTCTCCCCTCCCAAACCGCTGAAGGCTTGTTCCTCCGGCTAATCTGAAGTCTGATAGCAATTCCCAATTGTTGTGGGCAGGCCCTAATTGCATGGCTTTAGAATGCAGGTGCTTACACCTGTGGAAGGCTGAGTTGTCTCATTTAGATCAGTTTGCAGACAGGATGTATCCATTTCTCTGGCAGGGCTGTGATCCTGCATGGACTAGTCTGTTCTTACACTGCTAATGAAGATATACCCGAGACTGGGTAATTTGTAAAGGAAAGGGGTTTAATGCAGTCACAATTCCACATGGCTGGGGAGGCCTCACAATCATGGCAGAAGGTGGAGGAGGAGCAAAGGCATGTCTTACATGGTGGAAGGCAAGACAGCGTGTGCAGGGGAACTCCCCTTCATAAAACCATCAGATCTCATGAGACTTACTCACTATCAAGAGAACAGCATAGGAAAGACCCACCCCCATGATTCAATTACTTCCTTCCAGGTCCCTCTCATGACTTGTGAGAATTGTAGGAGCTACAATTCAAGATGAGATTTGAGTGGGGACACAGCCAAGCCATATCAACACATAACCAAGCAGTCTTGTTACCTGCTCTGGCTTGTCACCAATAGAGAGGTGGGGAAGGTGGGAATACGGTATGGTCTAGAGGGTTCCAGGATAGAAGATGCTGTTGTGCAGAACCTTGAGGAGATGCCCTCCAGGAGAGGCTGGAGGTGCCTCTGCCAGAGAAAAGGGGGAGGTATTGAGAGAAGAGAGGATGGAGAGGTTTTACAAAGAGAGATCTGCCTCCTTCTTTGGTTAAGGTTGTGTCACAGGCACAGAAAATATTAGAATAACTGAGGAAGGTAACTATCTGGAAAGAGGGATGTTGTGGTTTGAATGTGTCCCCTCCAAAATTCAGATGTTGCCGTTGTGATGGTGTTAAGATGTGAGGCCTTTAGGAGGTGATTAGGCCATGAGGGCTCCTCTTTATGGGACTAAGGCCCTTATAAAAGAGGCGTCATGTAGCTGTTCAGTTAGCTTACCCTTCTGTCTTCTTCCATGTGAGGATGCAGCAAGAGGGTCCTTACTAGACCAAAGGCCAGTGCCTTGATCTTGGACTTCCCAGCCTCCAGAATGGTGAGAAATACATTTCTGTTCCTTATAAATTACCCAGTCTCATTTTGTTGTAGCTGCACAAATGGACTGAGACAAAGGGCATGCGTGCAGTGGGCCTGTGCCACCCTGGCCCATGGGAGGCAGACCAGCAAGGCTTCTTGCCTCCTTGCCACTCAGAAAGAGGAGAGAATATGTGAAAGGAGAAAGGGGGTTGGGGCTGGGTAGGGTCATTTGCTGACTTGAGACCTCTAATTCATATTCAGTCTTTGCTGCAACACAGATGGACCAAGCCTGTCAGTATTGCAGCAAAGAGTGAGGGGATATTCCAGCAAAGGCAGCATCCTGTATGCTGGTTACTGGGGAAGCATAAGTAAGGAGAGCTGTCAGAGGCTATAGAGCTGCATCTGTACCTGGGGAAAGTGAGAGAGAAAATGCCACAGGATCATAAGTGTTGTCTGGAGCCTTGTAGGGAGTGGCCAGACCCACTCCCCACCTGATACCAGGAACCCAACCTCCCCACCTCTGACCCAGCTCTCCAGTGCCCAGGAGAATTCCCTGCTTTGTAAAATAAATTCCCCAGGGCACTAGAGAGCTTGGTCAGAGCTGGGGAGATACAGTTCCTGGCATCAGGATCTTGAATCTGGATTTTCCCAGAAGATATTCTAGTGAAGCTTTCTCTGGTGATGTGTGCCTCAAATATGTTTGGAAAACCCAGCATACTCTGTTCCTCATCAAGGAGACCCACATCACACATTAGTATATCAAAGACTCTTAGAAGTTCTGTAAAATTAAAACCTGTTTTCTTTTTTTTCCTGAGATGGAGTCTTGCTGTCATCCAGCCTGGAGTTCAGTGGTGAAATTTTGGCTCACTGCAACCTCTGCCTCCCTGGTTTAAGTGATTCTTTAGCCTCAGCCTCCTGAGTAGCTGGGACCACAGGTGCATGCCACCACACCCAGCTAATTTTTGTATTTTTAGTAGAGACAGGATTTCACTGTGTTGGACAGGCTGGTGTTTAATTTTCTTTAGCCTTCATTTCTCCTATTTTCACATTAACTTCTATTAATATCCAACGGATCTAATGAATCCATTAGCTAGCAGTGCCACACTGATGGTTGAAAAAGATGTGTATAATGCATCTTAAATCATTATAATGCACTAAGCTCTCCAGTAGTTATTTTATTTTACTTATTTATTTTTTGAGATGGAGTCTTGTTCTGTCACCCAGGCTGGAATGCAGTGGCACAATCTCTGATGTAAAACCATCAGATCTCATAAGATTTATTCACTATCATGAGAAAAGCATGGGAAAGACCCACCCCCATGATTCCATCACCTCCCACCAGGTCCCTCTTACAACACGTGGGAACAGAGTATGCTGAGTTTCCCAAAGTTCTTGCTCAGTCCTTTATGTAATTGGAATCCACTGGAGGTGTGTCTGTGAGTCCCCAGCCCTCTCCCTGCCCCACCTCCTGGCTTCTTCAGTCATTCCTCAGAAACCAGCTCTTGGGTTCCCTCACCTCTTGGTCATGCCGGTGAAGAGTTCCAGGTTGTTGTGTCCTTCATAAGGCAGTTCCCCAAGTGTGTCTGATTGGGGCTGATTTGGGAAGTCCTGTCCCTTGCTCGGGGATTTGTGTTCCCTTTTTTTAGTAGCAGTATCCACATCCTTACATAATGAGCACAGAGGTGAGGGGAGTGCCAGCCATGGACAAAAGAAGTAAGATGGCAGCAAACAGTTCTCTTCTTAGTGAACTTAAAGAGGGCCTTTCTTTCAGGTCATCTTTGCTTTGAACCAGACCCTCCTGCAGCAGGAAAGCCTGCGAGCAGGCAGTCTTCAGATCCCCTACACGACGGAGGATCTCATCAAACACTATAACTGCGGGGACCTCAGCTCCGTCATCCTCAGCCATGACAGCTCCCAGGTGAGTGCCCTTTCCTTCTGCCAAGCTAAGCATGCACTTAACTATAAGAATAAAAACATTACCTGGCAACACCTGTACATCTGTGTACAAAGGATTGAGGTCATGAGGGCTCTAAAAATAAAATGGGCAGATTTAGATGTCATTCAATGAGACACTGCAGATAATGAAGGTGTTACAAACCTTGTAAGAACAGAGATGGGCATTGATGAGGGTTAATTCTAGGATCTCAGCCAAAGGATGAAGCTTCAAAGGATTTAGCAGCAGGCCACATGAACTAGCCTTGAGGAAGGGAAGGGTTCTGAGTCTGATGGCCTCCTGGCTCATAGGTCACACTTTTGCAAAATGATGACGCAGAACTTTGGCTGCAGTTTCAGTGGCCTCTAGGAATGTGTGAGCATGATATAACTGTGTATTCATGGAATGCCTAAGAGTTGGGGTGTCGGAGCTGGGAAAGTTGCTAGCATTTGCAGATGTGCATCACTGATCCTGTGGTATTGCAGGATGAGTGTCACTGAGCCGGTGGAGTGAGTGTTTGCCCAACTCAGGCCTTACCTATGGGCCATCGAGGGGAAGGAAGCAACTGGTCAGGCCTCAGAAGATTATAGTCTCTTTCCAGGAGGGAAGTGGGATGCATCTTTGTTGTGCTTTTATCAACAGGCTTCCCATAGGACAAGCCATGGTGCCTTCCCCTGCTCTCTAAGACTACATGCAAATGGCAAACACTAGCTAAACTTCTGAGGTAGGGGAGTGTGTTGTTTCCCCCAGCCAGGACCAGTGTCTGTATGCATGAGGACACTGGTGAGGGGAGACAGGAGCTAGTGGGTGTGGGTGATGCTGTCCAGGTGTATGTTAGATCTGGGGACCCAGCCATAAGGAGACATGTATGTACATGAGAGCTGAAGAAGGAATAGCAGCACTGGGAAGAAAGACAGTACAGGCTGAGTGTAGCATTGGTCCAGGAAGGTGACATTTCCTTAATGACAGAAGCATCAAAAGACCTAATGACCATCCGCAAAAATCTAGAGGAAGAGGAAGTCAAATCAAGACAAAGTGAAGCAGAAGGAAAGGGAGAACAAGAAACACATTAAAGAAGGAAAAATAGAGTTGTTGGTGGTGATAATTCTTACCTGCACTCTTGCTGAGGGTAGAAAAAGGGGGAGAAAAGTCAAGATCAATTGGGAAATTGACATTTGAAGCAGCAGAAAAAAGTTAATGTGGGCAGAGGATTTGGTAGTTACATGGGCAAATGGTGAGGCTGTTGGAGCAGATGATACAAATGTCTCTTGCATTTCTCTCCTGTGGCTCTCCCATACCTGCCCTGCCCACAGGGCTCCTACAGGAGGTGTGGGATGTCAGAGAATGTGCTGCCACTGTGAGTGAGGACCAGGTGGGCCAGCAGGGAGTGGTGCAGGGTTTGGATGATGTTTGGAATTTAGAAGGTAGAGCAGGATGTCAGAGGGAGTTCACCCTGTGTGACATTGCCTCTGTGGAGAAGGGGGCTCTGCTGAAGAGAAGAGATTTCGGGAAATGGGCAGGAGGATCTTACATAAATGACATGATTTTTTAAAAAAGATGACAGAGTAGAAGATGAAGGCTGGTTGATTTGAAAATGAAAGAATATCAGGCCGGGCGCGGTGGCTCAAGCCTGTAATCCCAGCACTTTGGGAGGCCGAGGTGGGTGGATCACGAGGTCAAGAGATCGAGACCATCCTGGTCAACATGGTGAAACCCGTCTCTACTAAAAATACAAAAAAAAAAAAAAAAAGAAAAAAAAAATTAGCTGGGCATGGTGGCGCGTGCTTGTATTCCCACCTACTCAGGAGACTGAGGCAGGAGAACTGCCTGAACCCAGGAGGCGGAGGTTGTGGTGAGCCGAGATCGCGCTATTGCACTCCAGCCTGGGTAATGAGAGCGAAACTCCGTCTCAAAAAAAGAAAGTAGAAAAGACAAAAAATGAAAGAATATCATTTCAAGGCAGTTATGGAAGGAGATCTGTTATCCATAAGATGGAAGTTAATATTATGTAATGGAGTCTGAGGATTTTGGAAAGATTTTTTGAGAGGCTACTGGAAGCAGCAGCAGCAGCAGGGTAGCTACTGACCAAGGTAGTGGGTAACATTGTTAAGTCCCTGGGTGGAGGGGAGAGCATGCACCTGGGGGAGGAGTGGGAAGCTGAGGATTGGGAAGCCAGACAGCTGAGGAGGTGGGGAGAAAACAGAGTGCCAGCCTTACCTGCAGTCCCGGGCTGCAGGAACCACCTGATTGTCACAGTTTTGATGCACTTGTATCCTGTCATTAGCCAAAATACTGAAACTGGCTAACATGTATACAAGAATCAAGTGAAATATTTGCCAGGATGGCAAAGAACACTGGGGAAAGCAAGGGAGAGAAATAGAAGTGGAGAAATAATGAAAATGTAAAGTATAGGATTTGTAAAACATTTAAGTATTATAGAAATTTCATGTTTTTGGTAATAAAATCTAAAATATGTAACTATATAAAACTATTTTTATAAGAAAAGCATGTGTGAATCACACAAGTTAAAATTATAGATGTGTGGTGCAAAGATGGTGTCCTTTTTCTTTTCTTTTCTTTTTTTTTTTTTTTGAGATAGAATCTCACTCTGTTGCCCAGGCTGGAGTGCAGTGGCGTGGTCTTGGCTCACTGCAACCTCTGCCTCCTGGGTTCAAGAGATTCTTCTGCCTCAACCTCCGGAGTAGCTGGGACTACAGGCACGTGCCACCACACCTGGCTAATTTTTTGTATTTTTAGTAGAGATGGGGTTTCACCGTGTTAGACGGGATGGTCTTGATTTCCTGACCTCGAGATCCACCCACCTCGGCCTCCCAAAATTCTGGGATTACAGGAGTGAGCCACTGCACTTGGCCTGATGGTGTCTTTTTTATAAACATCAGACAGAACCATTTAAGTAAAACAGAAGTACAGTTTTAAATAGCATCAGAGTTCATTCAGCGTACTTCACTTAATATTTGTTCAATTTGGTTACAGAGAATGTGATATAGTTGGAAACGCAGCAGACAGGAAACTCCAAGGATGGTGTCATTCTTCTCTCGTCAACGTCTTGACCATCTAGGTTGGGGGATTTGATGCTCCAATGAAGTAATTTTCTTATTAACTTTGTTGCCCCTTATTTTATTTTATTTCTCTTTATTTTCGTGGAGGTTCCCAATTTTATTAATGCCACACTACCACCTCAGGAGCGCATCACTGCTCAGGAGATTGACAGCTACTTACGCCGCGAGCTGATCTACAAGCGGAATGAGAGAATAGGGAAGCGGGTGAAGGCCCTTTTGGAGGAGTTCCCTGACAAAGGCTTCTTCTTTGCCTTTGGAGCTGGTGAGTAGTGGGTCGCCTCTAATTAGCCTCTGAATCTGGGGCTTTTCTCAAGAAGGGAATGTTGAGGTGAGCCCCTGCTTAGAGCCTGTGTTAGTCATGAAGTGAGATGAAGGGAGTGACACAGTTCTTGACTTGTTTTAGCTGCAGAGTGGCTCCAGCTGGGGCTGGAGCATCTAGCATGGTTGAAATGTTGCCGAATGAGCTGGTTCATGAGACTTCACCATAGCTCTCTGCACACATGAGCCAGCTGGGAAGACATTTTTCCCCTCTGAACTTCACACTTAATCTCAACTTCTTCCTGGTACTTTACACTTGGTAAACTTTCACTAAAAAATCTGTCTGTCTTTACTCTTTTACCTGACAATAAGCCTCCCAAGTCCAAGGCCTGGGGCTGATACATCAGCTGTTATTGACTGCTAACAGCATACATGGAGACAGAATAGGACAATTACTTGCTTTTGTAGGCCTCTTGAAGTAAATTCTCTCCTCTTGAGTAACTCTGATACGGAATTCTTTGCAGCCTCAGGAACTGAGGATAGAAATGCCAGAGGCTGGACAGTGTGCAGAAAGATCATTTGCTGGGCTGGATTTTATTCTTTCATATTTTTCTGCTAACTTCATAAACTTGGACAATTCACGTTCTTCAGTTTCTTTACCAGTAAGATAGGGGGTTGGAGTGAAGCAATTCTGAAATGGTGGGATGAGGGCCTCCAAAAACCTGTTCTTCCATAACAGCATTATGAACACTGGAAAAAATGGTCAAATCAACTTTTTCACAGCTCTGGAAATTAATTAAAGGCTTGCAAAAATCCTAGAATTTTGATAGAAGTAGTGGGCTTCGTGGCATTTTAATTCGTTCTGTTTTTCATCTCCCTTTTCCCAGCTTCACAGTAGCCTTGAAAGTTAGGAGCCTTGAACTACAGTAGCTGTGAAAACCATTTGCCTAATGGTTACTGGAGGAGACAGAATGGATTCAGAGTTCCTCCAAAGCTCCATCCTCAAAGAATCATCACTATTTGACATATCTAATAGCTCCCTAAAAGTTCCATTTCCAAGCTTGTCTTCATTTGACCTGACTCAGAGCTTGCTCTGTGTGAATAGCCCTATTGTTAGGATGTTTGTTGAAAACAATCAGTGATAGCTGTTTAACATCATAGTTGCTGGAAATAGCCATATTAATTGAAACTTACAAGGGGCTGCCCAAAAAACTTAAAAGGAAGATCCCATAGGGGACTTTGAAAAGCTCTAACATATTCCTAGAAAGCCACATGCATGAGAAGGGCTGTACACATGCCCAGGAGAGACCTGAGGAGGTCCTAAGCTTCCACCTCTGGCTGCTCTTGAGGCTCTGTGCAAGTAGAATGTGAAAGCTAAGGAAGGGTCATAAATTTACTGTAACATCAAAGACATGCCCCAAAACTCACACAGCTCCTCTGCAAAGGCTGGGAAACTTAAGGAATTGAAGGAAATCTCTGTTTAGTCATTAGCCAGCCACTAAGCTGACTGAGCAGATCCTTCAGTGATCACATACACAACAAAGAATACAGACTTTAGAGACTTAGTCCTGGAAAAATCATTAAACAAACAGCAACAACAGTGTACCTGGAAAGGGGAGAGGAGATAGGAGTTTCAGGGTTGGTGTGTTACATTATTTAAATGTCTAGTTTTCGATAAAAACAATTATAAGACACTTAATATGTTTGATCTACTAGAAAAAGTATAACACTAGTTGTTATTATAAATATGTTTCAAAAAATAAAAGAGGCTGGGCACAGTGGCTCATGCCTATAATCCTAGCACTTTGGGAGGTTGAAGCAGGTGGACCACCTGAGGCCTGGCCAGTATGGCAAAACCCCATGTCTACTAATAATACAAAAATTATTCAGGTGTTGTGGCACGTTCCTGTAATCCCAGCTACTCAGAAGGCTGAGGCAGGAGAATCACTTGAACCTGGGAGGCGGAGGTTGCAGTGAGCCAAGATCATGCCACTGTACTCCAGTCTGGGTCACAAGAATGAAATTCCATTTCCAAAAAAACAAGAACAACCTGCCCCCACCAAAAAACCCCCCAAAACTAAAATAAACCATATCTAAATAATTAAAGGAAAGTTTGAGAACAATATCTTACCAAATACAAAATATCAATAAAAATTATTTAAAAAGAACCAAATAGAAGTTCTGGAATTGAAAGTGTAGGAACTGAAGTGAAAAATTCACTAGAGGGGCTGAACAGTAGATTTGAACTGATTGAAGAAGAATCAACATACATGAAGATGGCCAATTGAGATGATTCAGTATGAAAAAGAGAAAAAAAAGGAATGAAGAAAAATGAATAGATCTTCAGATAACTGTGAGACATCCTCAAATGTGCCAATGTATACCTAATGGGAGTGCCAGAAGACAGGAGAGGAAAAAAAATATTTGAATTAAAAAATGCTTGAAAATGTCTCAAATTTGATGAAAAACATTCCTTTGCACATCCAATGAATGAAGTATAAGTTGTATAAAATAAAAAAGTTTGCCTTTAGCTGCCATCTAACGCGTGTGTGCGCCTAATCTCAGCTGGTCCACCCGAGACCCCCTGAGCACCAACCCTAGTACTCTGCGTGACCCATTATCCACTCCAAGATGAAAGAAACAATCATGAACCAGGAAAAACTCACCAAACTTCAGGCACAAGTGCACATTGGTGGGAAAGGAACTGCTCGCAGAAAGAAGGTGGTTCATAGAACAGCCATAGCAGATGATAAAAAACTTCAGTTCTCCTTAAAGAAGTTAGGGGTGAACAATATCTCTGGTATTGAAGAGGTGAATATGTTTACAAACCAAGGAACAGTGATCCACTTTAACAACCCTAAAGTTCAGGCATCTCTGGCAGCGAACACTTTCACCATTACGGGCCATGCTGAGACAAAGCAGCTGACAGAAATGCTACCCAGCATCAGAAACCAGCTTGGGGCAGATAGTCTGACTAGTTTAAGGAGACTGGCTGAAGTTCTGCCCAAACAATCTGTGGATGGAAAAGCACCACTTGCTACTGGAGAGGAGGATAATGATGAAGTTCCAGATCTTGTGGAGAGTTTTGATGAGGCTTCCAAGAATGAGGCAAACTGAATTGAGTCAACTTCTGAAGACAAAACTTGAAGAAGTTACTGGGAGCTGCTATTTTATATTATGACTGCTTTTTAAGACATTTTTGTTTATGGATCTGATAAAATCTAGATCTCTAATATTTTTAAGCCCAAGCCCCTTGAACACTGCAGCTCTTTTCAGTTTTTTGCTTATACATAATTCATTCTTTGCAGCTAATTAAGCCAAAGAAGCCTGGGAATGAAGTTTGAAACCAAGGTTAATAAAGTTCTTTGCCTAGTAAAAAAATAAAAAAGTTCAACACCAAGGCATATCATAGCCAAACTGTCAAAAGCCAAAGACACAGAGTCTTGAAAACAGTGACAGCAAATCAGACAAGGGATTCCCCAATAGGATTAACAGCAGATTTCTCATCAGATGCCATGCAAGCCAGAAGACTTTGGGGGACATAGTCAAGATGCTGAAATAAAAGACTGTTAAACATTGCCACATCCAGCAAAACTCAAAAATGAAGGAGAAATATGTTGCATGTGAGCTAAATCGAATTTGTATCTGCTGTTGTAGGATGAAGTATTCTTTAAATGTCAATTAGATCAATTTGATTGATGATGCTCTTCAGTTCAACTATATTCCCTATCTGATAATTACAGAATCTCTATTATGTCTGAGTCTGGGTCTGATACTTTCATTGTTTCTTCAGACTGTAATTTTTCTTGTCTCCCAGCGTGCCTTGTAATTTTTAATTGAAAGCTGGACATTATGTATCCGGCAATGGGAAGTGAGGGAAATACGTTTTTAGTGTGAGAGTTTATGTTACTCTTTCTCAGAGTTGGGCTGTAAGTGTTTTGGTGTGGTCTGAGTGTTCCTTAAAATTCGTGTGTTGAATTATTTGATTATTTTTGTCATGGTATTAACAGGTGGGGCCTTTGGGAAGTGATTAAGACGTGAAGGTTCCACATTCATGAGTGGATTCACGCCTTTTAAAAGGACGGGAGGAAAGTAGCTTAGGCTCTTTTTTTGTTCTTGTGGCTTCCACCATGTGAAGATTTAGCATGAGCCCCTCCTGCCATGTGAAGACTCAGCAGGAAGGTCCTCTGTTGGTGGTGCATGCCTGTAATCCCAGCCCCTTGGAAGGCCATGGCAGGAGGATCACTTGAGCTCAGGAGTTTGAGATCAGCCTGGTCAACACAGTGAGACCTCAACTCTACCAACTTTAAATAAAAATTTAGCCAGGCATAGTGATGTGTGCTTGTAGTCCCTGCTACTTGGGAAGCTGAGATGGGAGGATCTCTTGAGCACTGGAGGTTGAGGCTGAAGTGAGCTATGAACATGCCAGTGCACTCCAGCCTGGGTGACAAAGTAAGACTCTCTGTATTTGAAAAAAAAAAAGAACTCTCATGAGGTGCTGAATGCCTATGCCTAGATTTTAGACTTCCCAGCCTGTAGAACTGTGAGAAATAAATTTCTATTGTTTATAAATGACCCAGTCTGTGGTATTTTGTAACAGCAACACATACTAAGGCATGTTTGCCGTAACTCTAGGTCCCAGAGGCTTCAGTTTCCTCTAGTATCCTCTAGTTTTTCCTCTAGTATTTTGTCTTTGTATTTTCTTAAGAACTCTTGTTAAATAGAGTCTAAGTCTTGCTGCACTTTCACCCGTAATCCACCGTTATTTTACTGGAGCCCTACTGATGTGGTGCTAAAGTAAAGAAACCATTTTATATTCACTAGGCTGCGATAAAAAACGATGAATAGTAAAAAGTTTTGGTGAAGGAGATATGGAGAAATTAGCACCCTCATACATTGCTACTGGGAATGTAAAATGGTGTAGCCATTTTGGAAAAACTGTTTAGCAGTTTTTCAAAATTAAACATTGGACTGCCATTTGACTCAGCATTTCAACTTCCAGATATATATGCCTAGGATAATTAAAAACATATATCCATGTGAAAATTTGTACATGGATGTTCATGGCAGCATTATTTATAATAGCCAAAAAATGGAACCAATCCTACTATCCATCAACTGACAGGGATATTTAAGGTGATATATACACACAATGGAATATTATTTGGCCATAAAAAGGAAAGAGGTACTGATATATGGTACTAATGTTTCAAAGTTTGAAAACATTATGCTGGCTGGGCGCGGTGGCTCACGCCTGTAATCCCAGCACTTTGGGAGGCTGAGGCAGGTGGATCATGAGGTCAAGAGATTGAGACCATCCTGGTCAACATGTTGAAACCCCGTCTCAACTAAAAATACAAAAAATTAGCTGGGCATGGTGGCGCTTGCCTGTAATTCCAGCTACTCAGGAGGCTGAGGCAGGAGAATTGCCTGAACCTGGGAGGCGGAGGTTGCGGTGAGCCAAGATCGCGCCATTGCACTCCAGTCTGGGTAACAAGAGCAAAACTCAGTCTCAAAAAAAAAAAAAAAAAATTATGCTAAGTGAAAACAGCCAGTCACAAAATCATGTGATTATATTTATATGGAATGTCCAGAACAGGCAGATCTATAGAGACAGAAACTATTAATAGATTAGTGGTTGCCAGGGGCTGGGGTCAGGAATGATGAAAATGTTTTACAATTAGATAGTGGTCCGCTTGCACAACTTTCTGAATACACAAAAAATCACTGAATGGCATACTTTAAAAGGATGAATTTTATGTCATGGGAATTCTATTCAAATATTAATGAAACTGTTATAGAAATATGAGGGGTTTGGCTTCCACATCATGCTCATTGAAAAGTTCTGCCACAAAACAAATTGCAGTTTCTGCCCTCTGCAGTGCCCGTGAGTATATGGTAGTTGTCTTCTTCTGTTAAGTCCTGTGTTTCATGTCTGGATTGGGCACTGTGTGCACATTTGCACTGTCTCAACAAATGGCTTCCTGTAACAAAGCTGTTAGCCTGGGCCTCACCCTTGAGGCACCACAACAGTGGTGCAAGCCCTAGATGAGGACGTTAGGAACAGAGCCTGTGGCGGGCGGTATCCCAATGCACCACCCCGGGTCTGCGTGGATGGAAGGTACCCAGGTGCTGGAGTGGGGCTTTTGCTTTCCACTCCTGCCAGACTTAGGTGAGCCCCCAAAAGCTTCCCTTATGTCCAGTGCAGGGGTAAGGGGGCTTTGTGGAGAGGGGAAAGGTCAACTGGGTTCTGGGCTGGTGGCAATTTGGGGCATAGCTTGGACTGAGCAGTTTGGTGGATGGGCCCTCGGATGGGGGCTTGCCCAGTGCTCCGGGCTTGATTTGTCAAACTGATGCAGTGCTAGACGAGGGCTCATAGCCCCGGGCACTTCAGGCATTGGGAGTGCCCAGGAGCTGTGAGCCCCTGTTTAGCACTGCCTTCTTCTAGGGCAAAGTTATCTTACTGCAGCCGCTTTCTCTCTGCTCTTTCTGAAGGCTACTATATAAATTGCTCCCAAATGCATGACTGTGTACTTTTAAAATTTACAAGCTGTGTGGCTAGCAAACTTTTAATTGCGAAATGAAGATAACCGAAAACGGAAAGTACTGGAGTTTTAAAATCAAGCAGCAACTTTTGTCATGGGGATCTGGATATAAAATGTGAAGATTGGAAATGGAAATCACCTTTGGAGTAGAAGAAAGATTGAAGTCAGAAGTGCTAAGTGGAAACTATAATCACTTGTTCTGTGAATTGCCGGTTATTTGCAAATGAATAACCTAGGATGAGTGGTGAAAGACACAACCTTTTTCCTTACTTAGGTGTGGATCTGAAATCAGCCCGTGCTGATTTTTGGCTCCTGTTTCCCAGGGTTACTTCTTCAGTGGGCTTAGCCTCCTCTCCTGCCACATTTCTAGGTAACAGCTAGCGCCCCTGCACTGGCAGCTGTTTCTAGTTAGTATCTGGTCTAGGCAGTGGGGAGGAGAGGGGAGATGGGAGGGAATGGTTTTGCCAAACTTCCCTTTCTGAGCCCCTGCTGACCCATGAACACCCGCTTTGATGCATGAGGGTGAAAGTGAAAGCAGGAGCCATGGGCCTTCTGCTTTCTTCTCGGGCCTGTTTACTGTACTGCCATAGGCTCCTAGGGTTCCGTGGTTGGGGCTCCTGAGACCATAGTGGGTTTGTCCTATGCAGAAACCTCCAAGAAGGACAGATCTTAGATTACGTTGCCTTTGCTTTTTCTAGAAAGTGGTGATTGGGAAGTAGCCATTTCTTCAGTCCCACCAGCCTTCCTGTTTTCTCAGAGAGCATATTTACATTTCATTCCTTCCCGTAGTTGGGAATTTCCTTTTTTTTTTTTTGGTTTTGCCTTTGTTTCTTTTCTTTTTTCTTTTTGTTTATTTATTTCTTTTTTTATTGCATTTTAGGTTTTGGGGTACATGTGAAGAACATGCAAGATAGTTGCATAGGTACACACGAGGCAGTGTGATTTGCTACCTTCCTCCCCTTCACCTATATCTGGCATTTCTCCCATGCTATCTCTCCCCAACTCCCCACCTTCCGCTGTCCCTCCCCTATTCCCCCCAACAGACCCCAGTGTGTAGTGCTCCCCTCCCTGTGTCCATGTGTTCTCATTGTTCAACATAATTGGGACAGAGTCTTGCTCTTTCACCCAGGTTGGAGTTCAGTGGCGTGATCTCAGCTCACTGCAACCTCTGCCTCCTGGGTTCAAGTGATTCTCCTGCCTCAGCCTCCTGAGTAGCTGGGATTACAGGCACCTGCCACCATGCCTGGCTAATATTTGTATTTTTAGTAGAGATGGGGTTTTGCCATGTTGGCCAGGTTGCTCCTGACGTCAGGTGATCTACCTGCCTCAGCCTCCAAAAGTGCTGGGATTACAGGTGTGAGTCACTGTACTTGGCCTGAATTCTTGTATTTTCTCCAGACCAGTGTCCTCACCTTTCAGCATCGTGCTCACGTATCACCTCCTCTGGGAGGTCTTTCGAGGTTGCAGTTTGATGTCCAGGTTTCTCCTTAGCTGTGTGACTTCAGGTAACTCGCTGCATTGTTCTGATGTTCATTGTCATCGTCTCTGAAATGCTACTGATGCCCCTGCCTGCCTTGCAGGACTGTTGGCAGGCCTGATTCCAGAAGCTCTCTGGAACTGTACTGTGCTGGACAGATAGGAAGGGGACTTGCCAGGGCAATTTCTTGGTTCTAGGGTGTGTGTCTGGGGAGAATGTTTGGTGGTCCTGAGAGCTCCAGCATTTCTGGTTGTTTTTCTCACTGCAGGTCATTTCATGGGCAACCACACAGTGCTGGATGTTTTGCGACGTGAAGGCTATGAGGTAGAACACGCCCCCGCTGGACGACCCATTCACAAGTAACCGTCCTGTGCTTCTGTCTTGGTTGGGGAGCTGAGACCCTCATGGGGCTGCCTGGTCACCACGGTGGGCTGCTATCTTGAGGAGCTCCAGAGAACCCCTGTTTGGTCGCTGCCCCCACTCTGGACATTTGGCACCAGCTCAGCTGGCTCTGTGTGGCTGGGTTGTGTCAGACGTGGTTGGCAGGAGGGACACTCTGGGGTGCAGCGGCCACATTGGTCTTCTCCTCAGCAGTGTTTGGGGAGCGGGGGAAGGTGAAGGGAAGGTTGTCTAGGGGTCAGAGTGGGGGTAGCAGGGGAAGGGAGGAGTAATTAGGCTTAATGCCCAGTGTTCTTTGTCTCAGTTGTTTTGGGAGTTTTCAGGAGGCAGAATGGGGGAATTGGGCCATGACAGTGGTAAATAGGCCAGAGGGGCTAGGGGTGGAGGAAGTGCATGTCTGGCCGCTCTCAGGGGCAGGAGAAAGGCCTTCTCTTTCTCTGAGCTGTTTCCTCCTCCCTAGGTTTATTTCTTTTTCTTTTTTTCTTTTTGTCAAACTGCCCCCTGCTTCCACAGACCTTTCTGTAAAGAACCCAGGAGGCCCGGCCCCCGGCCCCTCTGCAATGCTGTCTGCGCACTGGCTTCCCAACTGGTCGTCCATCCTGGTGGGCCCCAGGTGTCCTTCCCCTTCCCCTGTAGTCATCTGCTTGGGCTGTCATAGCCAAAACCACAGACTGGGTGATTTCATCAGCAGAAATGCACTTCTCACAGCTCTGGAGACTGGAAGTCCCGGATCAAGGTGTCAACTGGACTGGTTTCTCTTGGGATCTCTCTGGTTTGTAGATGGCCGCCTTCTCTTCCTGCCAGCACATGGCATTCTTTCCTGTAAGCGAGCGTTCCTGGCCTCTCTTCTAGTAAGGACACTGGTCATATTGGACTAGGGTCCTCATTTTAACAGAATCACCTTTTTAAAGGCCCTAATTCCCAATAGTCACATACTGAGGTACTGGGATTGGGGCTACAACATGTGAATGTGAGGGATGCCTATCAGCTCCTAACATCCCCTCCGTTTCTCTGGCCCCCACTCCCTCACGATCCGTGGTCAGCAGCCCCCTTTCCTGGCAGAGGTCTCAGCTGTAGCGAGAGTGCTCCAGGATGCAAATGCCCATCCCGACAGAGGATCCAGCTATGGTGTCTGCCCGATGCCTGCTCATCTCCAGCTGCCTCTTTCTCCTCAGAAGGCCCCCCTTCACCACACCTTGTCTCCCCGTCCTCCGTCACCGCAGAGGCTCATGCCTGGCAGGAGCCACAATTTTTCCAGTGTCCCTCTAGGCGGGAAATCCTGGATACATCCTGACTTCTCTTATCCCCACCTCTCTTCATGCCCTGCACTTAGTGTGTCAATAGTGACCGCCCTTCACAGAGCAGTTTCTAGTTTGCAGAAGCCCTGATGTGAGCCTGCGTATTTGCCTCCTCCACCAGGCCTTCGGCTTCCTCCAGTAAAGACTGGCTGGGATTTGTCCTTCCCCATTTCCGTGGCCGCTGCCTCCTTCCAGGCCCTTCTCCCTCAGGGTCACTCTTTGCCCTTCTGTGGGACGAATCTTTCCAAACCCTCCACGGTTTTTTATTGTTCTCTTCCAAAGTCATTGTCTTTACTCGGAGGTCTTGGCACTAAGACCCTACCCTTCCCACAGCTGGGATCTGCTGCTTGCTTCAGAAGAGCTTCCCTCCCGTTCCTGCCTCTCCACCTTTATGGATGCTACTCCCCCCACCGAGGGGCCCTCCTCTCCTCCCCTTGATTGGGGCGGGGGCAGAATTCCGCCCCTGCCTGAGTCTCCTCTGCTGCAGGCTCACACTCCTTCCTGTTCTCCTTCAAGTCTGGAGGAGCCAGCCCTTAGGGGTTCTCTGTACCCTGCAGGACTGTGGGTCTTTCCTCCCACACTGGGCTCTCTCTGGTCCCTTTTCAGCTCCTCTTGCTGGGCTGACTGGGCTGGGATTCAATGTACTGTCCCTGGGGTGCTGGAGAGGGCCCTGCCTGGTGTGTGTGTGTGTGTGTGTGTGTGTGTAATGAGTTTGGTGTATGTGATGTTTGTGTGTGTGGTGTGTGGTGTGTGTGAGGGGTGTGTGGTGTGAGGGGTGTGTGATGTTTGTGTGTAGGGTTTGTGTGGTGCATATCTAGTGTGCAATGTGTATGTGTTGGGTGTATGTGCATGGGAGTAGTGGGCATGTGTGTGGTGCATGTGTGTGTGGTACATGTCTGGTGTGTATTTGGTACATGTGTGTGAGGGGTGTGTGTATGTGGGGTGTGTGTGCTGTGTAGTGTGCATGTATGTGGTGCATGTCTGGTGTGTGTATTGTGTGTATGTGTGTGATTGTGGTGCATGTCTAGTGTGTGTGTGTAGTGTGCATGTGTGTGTTGGGTGTGGTGCATATTTGGTGTGTGTTGTGCATGTGTGGTGTGTGTGTGTGCATGCATATTTGGTGTGTGTGTGCATGTGTGGTACGTGTGTGTGGTGCATGTCTGATGTATGTGTTGTGTAAATGTGGGGTGTGTGTGGTGTATGTGGTATGTGTGGTGTGTGTGGTACGTGTGTGTGGTGTGTGTGGTATATGTGGGGTGTATGTGTGTGTATTGTGTGTGTTGCTGGTTGTTTCTAGGCTCCCTAATTCTGCCTGTAACCCTGACGCCTGCCCTTGGGGGAAGGAAGGTCAGGAATCGGTCTTTTTAGAAGCTCTCCAGGAGATTCTGATGCCCACTGAAGGCTGAGAACCAGTGTTCTCATTTCCCCAGGGAGGAAAAGAACATATTGGTGGATCATCAGGTGGTAGCCAGGTTTATTTACTCTCAGTTAATTCTCAAAACCAGCTTGCAAGGGAGCGTTCCTTCTCATTTACTAATGAAGAGACTGAAAGGTCACACAATTAACCAGGGCCCAGAAATAGCTCAGACCTTTCTATCTCCCAGACCTTTCCTTTCTGTCTTTCTTCTCCCACCTTTTACTTCCTAGCCTTTATGTCTTTGTTCGTGCAGTTTCCTCTGCCAGGGATTCTTTCCCTACCCTCACTACCCTCAGTTCTTTCAGAATCTGTGAGATCCAGCACATTGCCACACCTTCCTCCATCGCTCCAGCCTGGGTTCATCCTGTGCGTGACCCCAAGGAACCTATGATTTGTGCTTCTACAGTGGCCTTTAGCAAGAGCTATTTCTTCTAGAGCCTTCTGGACAAGGATCTAATTTTCCAAATTGGATTTCCAGAAGTATCTATCCTGGCATCTGGCACATGATGGGATCTCAAATAGGACTGATGATGTGTAACTAATATTATTGCTGGTACTGCTCACATGCATTCATTTATTCAGCCAGTGGGGGACCTGAGAGGTTTTAAGGGTGAATGTGCATACAGTGGTCCCAGGTGAAGCCATGAGGGAGGATGAGGTCTCCAAAGGAGAGGAAGAAGGAGCAGGGTCCCGGGAGGCTAAGAGCCCAGGAAAATGGGTGGGGGAGAATGCCTACAATGAGGGGCTGGCATGGAGGACCAGGGCAGCAGGGGGATATCTGTGTCCTTCTTCCCCTTCTCAGCAGCCATATAGTAGTCCTTAAGGGATAATTCTGGTCATGTGGAACTGGAATCCAGGGCAAGCTGGTGTGGTTGGGGAGAAGAGGGCTGTTAAGTGATGATCTAGCTTACTTCGGGTCCTGCCAGCTGCCTTAGTCTTGAGGCAGGGCCTTCAAGCTAGAGGCAGTTACCCCAATTTTTGGGGTATTGGGGAGACAGAGATGGGTTTGCATGTTCGGGTGTGGGGAGGGCAACTATCGGCCACCACATTCCACCTGTCAGCAGGCTGGAAAACTTAGGAAATGCTCCTGAATGTGAGGCTGCCCCTCTTTGAGCAGAGAAGAGAAAGAGATGCGCTTTCTGTTGGGCTAATCTGCAGAGGGCTTAGGCAGTTCCTCCCTCCTCTCCCTGGGATAATGGATACTATGTTAGCTTTCTATCACTGCTATAACAAATAATCACAAACTCAGTGGCTTAAAACAACACAGATTCATTATTTTATACTCCTGGAGATCAGAAGTCTGACACAGGTTTCACTGGCTGAAATCAAGGTGTTAGCAGGGCTGCATTCCCTTCTGGAGGCTCTAGGGAATTTTTTTTCTTTCCCTTTCCAGCTTCTAGAGGCTGCCCACATTCCTTGGCTTGTGGAGCTGCCTTCCATCTTCAAAGCCAGCAATGTTGCATCTCTATAACCATTCTTCCATAGTCACATCCCTCTCTGACTGCAGAAGGTTTCTCTGCTTTTAAGGGCCCGTGTGATTAGATTGGGCACACCTGGATAATCTGGGCTACTTTCCTCATCTTAAGGTCCTTAACTTAATCACATCTTCAACTTTCCTTTTACCCTGTAAGGTAATGTGTTTAGAGCTTCCGGGGCTAGGTCATGAACATCTTTGGGGATCTGGAAGATGTCCCTTTGGTTACACAGTGGGCTGCTCTAAGGTTCTGGTCAGCCGTGCTGTATAGGGTTTATACAGCTTCACTTATTCTCAGAAGACTGGGAGAAGGGGGATGCATCTTGCAGTAAGCATCTGCTGTGTGCTCAGCACTGTGTGAAGCATGGTGCTTGGACCATTTAAATCCTCACAGTACTGCGGTGGGATAGGTTAGTTTTATATAAGCAGAAGAGGCTCAGAAAGGTCAGTTATCTTGTCTAAGGCTCCAAGCCTGCGCTCTTTTCCTGGTCAACCAGTGTGCTTCTTTCTTGGATACTTCCACAGAGGAGGCTGTGTGAAATGCAGGTAGGGGACAAACAGGCTGTGAGCACAAGGGGGCAGTCCTATATTGTAGCCAAAATGACCGTGGGCTTAAGTTTAGTTAAACTGTGAGAATCCAGATTGGCCAAAACATGATAATCTAGATCTTGAGCCTGTGATGGATCCCATCACAGGCTCTGTGTGGGCTCTGTGTGGGATTGGGTGTGTTCAGCAGCTGGGATTTTCTATTTGAGACAGAAGAGCAGCCACCCCTATTGACCTAGGGACCCTTAAACCCTTGTCTGAGCCCATGTGAGCATTTGTCTGTAGGATCTCTCCCTGGAGATTATAGTGACACTAATTTATACTCTTCGTATTTTCTCCAATGAGATTGGTTTCGATTTATGACCTGAAAAAAATCTCAACAATGAATGTTACTTAAAAATGGCACGGAATCCTTCTTGGAACCTTGCACAGGTCAGTTTTTTTCACTCCAGTCTTCAGTTTCCTCAATCATAAAGTAGGTGTTAGATTCCTCAGGACTCCTTAGCTCAGAAATATGAGGGAGATAAAAACCAGGAAGAGTAAAGCTAATTTCTTCCTGATCCCCACCTTGCAACTCCCACCCAGAGCTGTTAACTTGGCTCTTAAGCCCTGGCCTTGGCTACCTGGAGTTTCTGGGGTGAGGTCTTTGTTGTGAGTTGAACAGAAACAAAGCTATGATTTGTCTTACTGTGAGGACCCACTGTTCCAAGCCATAAGACACAGCTATAGTCACCAAACACTTCTTTTAGTGAAGAAATAAGCTTTTAGAAGGACCAAGTTTGAGACCATGTTCCTTGCTAAGTCAAAGCAACAGACTTTTCTTGAGTGCTTACTATGTACCAGGACCTGTTTGGGTCATATGGAGGCCAAGGATGACACAGACATAGTCTCTGCCATGGGCAGAGGGCTTGGTGGGCATGGTGCTGCCTGACCATCTGCTCTTGAAGCCTCTAGGATGGTGGTCTCCAACCATTTTGGCACCAGGGACTGATTTCATGGAAAATTTTTCCATGGATCGGGGAAGTGGTTTTGGGATGAGACTGTTTTACCTCATATCATCAGGCACCAGTCTCCTTAGAGTCTCCTAAGGGGTATGCAGCCTAGATCCCTAGCACACACAGATCACTATTGTGCTCCTATGAGAATCTGATACCCCTGCTGGTCTGAGAGGATGTGGAGCTCAGGTGGTAATACGGTTGCTTGCCTGCTGCTCACATCCTGCTATGTGGCCCAGTTCCTAATAAGCCACAGACGGGAGCTTCAGGACCCTCACTGCCTGCCTACATCAGAAGACAATGGCATTGACATCTAGTAGAATTCTTCTCTTTCTGCTCCCCCATCCTCTTCACCAAACCCTTGACCAAAGTTCTGTTGTTGGAAGAAACTTCGTCCTTCTAAAAGCTTATTTCTTCTCTAAAAGAAGTGTTTGGTGACTATAGTCACCTTTAGGGGAATACTAGAAGTAAGTCTGAGTTCCTATCAGTTGTGAAAATTTCTCTTTGGGAAAGATGATTTCAGGCCAGATCTGCGATTAAGTGGTTGGAAGACAGCCCTGAGAGCCCCTTCCTGAATAAAGCCCTCATGAGGGTACAGAAAGGGTTAACAGGGTTTAGGGCTACTTCAGTTGTTTTAAGCAAATGGCATTTAAACATTTTCCATCTGTCTTTCAAAGCTTTATTGTTCACTAGCCAGATTGGTGACATTTGCTTGTATTTGGGGCCTGAGGTGGGAGAATCACTTGAGCCCAGGAGTTTGAGGCTACAGTGAGGTATGATTGGGCCATCACACTCTAGCCTGAGTGACTTAGGGAAATCTGGTCTCTAAAAAAAACCAAAAACCTATAATTGTCAGTGACTTTCTAGACAGGGCTGACCTGTTCATTGTTGGAAAAGTAAATACTGTACATGTAATAGTTTAAAAATCTTGGATCTTTCTCCCCAGGACTAGGGAATTTGGAGAGAGTAGGGTGAGGATATCTGAGGGGGGGAAAAAAGGTGTCAAAAAAAATCAATTCCTAAAGTAATTTCAAGAACCAGGTAACTTCTGCCCTCCCTGGCCAGCTTGAACTTTCAGGTTATCGGCTGTCATGATACCCTGAAATGTAAGAGAGCTGGGGGAGGTGCCATGCTGTGTGATCCTCCTTCAAATACCTCCTCTTTCCATTTATGTACAGAGAGAACAGTAAAAAGACCTCTCCATGGCCCACTCCATTCACCATCTTTGCTCCAAAAGTGCCCACCCCGGAAGTACTGGCACCAGAAGCCGTGTCTTCAGTGTACTCAACGTTGCCACCCCTTGTGTCCCAGCCTGGAAGTGCCGACCCTCCCAGCGAGGCCATGCAGAAGTTCCAGAAGTGGAGGCGGCCACAGCGGAGGCAGCGACTCCGGCAATTCAGCGATCTGTGGGTCCGCTTGGAGGAGAGGTCAGGCAGGTAGGCTGAGTCGGGTTGGCATCTACCTTTGCCCTGGTGAGCAGACCCAGGAATGCCTCTCACACTGGTTATGATGGGCAAGGGTGAGGTCTTTCTTTGTTGGGAGTTGAATAGAAACAAAGCTATGATTTGTCTGTGAGGATGTGCTGTTTCAAGCCATAGAACATAGCCCTAGTGAGTTTGAGACCATGTTCCTTGCTAAGTCAAAGCAACAGATTTTTCTTGAGTGCCTACCATGTACCAGGACCTTTTTGGCTCATATGGAGGCCAAGGATAACACAGACGTAGTCTCTGCCATGGGCAGAGGGCTTGGTGGGCATGGTGCTGCCTGACCATCTGTTCTTGAAGCCTCTAGGACAGTGGTCCCCAACCTTTTTGGCACCAGGGACTGATTTCATGGAAGAAAATTTTTTCACGGATCGGGGAGTGGGGGATGGTTTCGGGATGAAACTCTTCCACCTCATGTTGTCATGACACAGATGTAGTCTCTACCAAAGCTTTCTCTTTCCTCGTGACCCCAGGCACCCTTTTTCTGTCCCCTGTGACAAAAGCGAATCCAGATTTAGGGTAGCTGCTTCGGGGCAAGCGAAACACGTTTATGCTTGTTAAAGAACAAGTCTGGGGGTAGGATGAGTCTGTTAAAAGTGGAAGGCATCTGGAAAGGATGCAAAGAACTTAATTTTTCAGATCTTTCTCGATGGTAGATTCACAGAGAATGTCAGTTTTGCAGAGCTGGAAGCAGCTTGATAGGAGCGGGCATGTTTAACCCCCACATTGTAAGGGGAGGGTTGTGACCCTACACCAAATGTAGTCTCAGAAATGGCTAGGGAGGAGATTGGAGGTGGATAGATGAGCCTGAGTCTGCAGGGCACAAGACATCTGGAAGAACTACCCCAGAGAGGCTGGGAGCAGGAATCCAATTAAATTAATCTCAGGCTTATTGAGTCCGTCCTGTGTGCCTGCTATTGTGTTGGGTACTGTCTGTGTGGGGCCAACCAGACGTGGGCCTTGCCATTATGGAACTTGCAGTCTGGTGAGGAAGATGAATTTTTGAGTAGATAATCTGCAATGGAAGTGTAAGGTGCTATGGGTGTGTGTGTGGTGTATGCGTGCGTGCGTGCGTGCGTGTGTGTGTGTGTGTGTGTTGAAGGTTACTACTTAGGTCAAAGTTCGGGAAAGTCTTCCCTTGAGGAAGCATCCTTTTGGCTTATCCTGAGTAGAAGCCAAATTGGAACCTTGTGAATAGTTTCTGAGTCTGAATCAGTAGATGTAGAGATCCAGTGCCTACACAGGTGCTTAATAAACGTAGAATGAAAGAGTGAATGAGTGAACAACTGAATAGGGAAGGGGAAGGATTGAGGGCAGAGGTAACAATGTGAAAGCCTGGCTGGAGGGAACGGTTGCATTAAAGAAGCCAAGATAAAGTAATTCTGGCTGGAGCCCAGGAAGTAAAGGAGTAGTGAGGTGAGACGTGTCCAGAGAGGTAAACAGGGAGGAAAGTAGGGACCCACTGAAGGGTTTGAAGCAGGCATGTGATATGCTGTGTGACTTGCATTTTAAACGGACAGAAGCCGGCAGCCAGATGAGACCTGAAGAATGTGGACAGCTTCTCATGGTGTTCATGTCCCAGGGTGACTCATGAACCATCCTCCACTGATGCAGGAATAAATGGACCTGTTTAGTACTTTTTCAAACAGGGCCATTTCCTTTAAGGTGGCCATGGAGTTGGGCACTTTATACCTCAGCTGAGCTGAAAGATGTGGGTGAGCCTGAGGTCATGGGCCCCTCAACTTGTACTGTCTTGACCCAGTATACCTACATGTTGTGCACATCAGGCCTGGACTTGGGCAGGTGAGAGAGGCAGAGACCCAGGGAGGAATTTGCATGGTCCGGTTCTGCCTCTGTGGTGGCCAGTGAGGAAAGTCCCTGCCTAAGATTGCCCAGAGGCTAATAATTAGCAAACTTTGAATTGGGTCTTATACCAAGACTTTCAATAATCTTTGAATGAAGAACCAAATCACCAGGGACAGTTGGCCAGTCTGCTGGTTTTAATATCCTCTGCCATTGGGTTTTCTGGTAGCAGTGGCCAAAGACATGAAAGAGGGCCAGAGATATAGGAAGCCTATTAACATACTAATACCCATTCCTGTCCTTTAGGAGGGAGATGAAGAGAAGCTGTGTGGGCATTGGAGTGTGCAGTGGTTTCTGCTGTGCTTTCAGACCCTTTCTCTTTGCTTCCTAGTGACATGGTCCAGCAGCTCCAGGTCCCTGTCCCGGACAGGCACATCTCCACTGAGCTGCGGCTCCCTCGCCATGGGCACTCCCACCACAGCCAGATGGTGGCCAGCAGTGCCTGCCTGTGTCTCTGGACTCCTGTGTTCTGGGTGCTGGTGCTGGCTTTCCAAACAGAGACACCTCTGCTGTAATGACTGGAAGCACCAGGCTAAGACCCTGATCCCTTGGACTTGAAGAATGGCCTTTCCTGTACTCCACACTCTGGTCTAGCCTTGATGGGCCCAATCCAGGAGAGACTTCTCCCGAAAAAGAAGCCCAGTGTTGATTCTTCTCTTTCCAAGGAATGTGACTTCGGGTTATCCAACTCTGGGGGGAGGTGTACAGTTTGGTAACACAATGAGTTGTGTGAAAATAAATTATAAATGAATTGTATGAAAATAATTAAATACCTTTTTTTTGTGTAGACTTTTATTCATGATGTGTATATATCAGGCAGATGACTTCTTCTCTCACACCCTCTGAATCCTTTCCCTCCCTACCCCTAGGCCCTGCACTTCTCAGCTACAGCTCTGATCCCTTTGGGCCCTGGCTTCGGATCCTGACCCTTTCTTCTTTCTGCTCCCTTTCTTTGTGTGGCTCTGGGTTCTGGATGCAGGGGATTTGGTAGGCCATGGAACTTGTGGTCTGTACCTCTCTATTCAAGCTCTGGTGAATAGGATACTCCTGTGCCCTGAGCGATGCTTTCATTTTGTACAATGTGGGTGTCTCACTGACGTGCTAGAGGATGGGTGGGGGAGCGGGGGTAGGTTTTGTCAGAGGTGCTGTGCAAGAAAGTTTTTTCTTATCAACACAAATTGAGCCATTTAAATAAAAAAGCTAGTCCAGAAAAGGGTCTCATTCTATAAAGATTAAATCATTTCCAAATCACAGTGAAAGAAACATGAGGAATTAACCAATTTTGTTTTCTACTATGTGCCTTGGAGATACCTCACTAAAATTTGGTATCTGACACAAGAGAATAACATTTGCAGAATGTAATATTGTAGTGACAGTACTGAGGGTGATTGTACAGACTATTAAATGGTTATATCTTAATTATTTATATAGAATATTGGTCCGATAACATAAAAATAGAGAACAGCTTCTAGAAATTTATCTCATTCAGTGTTCAGAGATAAAAGAGTTAACCATCCTAAGAAAGCGGTTTTCATACTACTCCCAATCCCTATCTTGTTATTTATTATTTACATGTTTGTTGTCAATGTTTTTTCTAAATAAAAATCTTATAGGGACTCTCTCTATAAAATGTGTAAGAGTAGAAATTCCCCAGTTGAATCTGAAATGGGAGCTTTTAACCCTGCCCAGGTGATCTCCCTCCCCTAACCACCATGGTTCCAGATCAGGGTCCTACCTGTGGCAAGCTTCCTTCATGGTCCTGGGCCTCTGAGAAGCCCACAAAAACCCAGGGCAGAAGGTCTGTCCAGGACTTGGGTGGGGCCAATAAGAAGTAGTTGTATTTGTCCCAGATCTGGTTTAGGGTAAGGTTGATTGCCTGGGTTTGTTGCTCTGGCTTCCTTTCCTTTTCTGAGGCATTTGTGGGTTCATGCTCAGTTATTTCCAGGGCCCAGAACATCTCTGTGGCCTTACTGAAAGAGTGGTGTGATGGCACTCAGAACCCATGTCCATCACTTTGGTTCCATTCTGCACCACCTGTATTGCAGGGGTAGGCGGGCAAAACTCCCAAATCCTCTTGCTGCTATGATTAATTCTAATGAGATACACTCATGGGATATTTAGAAAATAAAAGTGAGCAGAGGGTCTTTTTCTTGAGAAGGGGGCATGGTTATGTGCAGGCTGCAGCAGACACAAGTTTGTGTGGTGGCCAGTTCTCTGCAGCCCCCTCTTCCCCTGCTTCCGTGTGGAGTAGCTGCAATATTGGCACGGTTTTTCCTTCAGGGCTCCCACCCTGGAGTACAGATGCTGTGATGACTAATACCAGCTCTTTGACTTCTGCAGCGGCAGCCGTTCCTAAAACCATGTTAGTTCCTCTTTCTGCTTGGAACACCAAGAGTAGTTTCTGATTTGTGCACTGATTTCTGGTAAAAGTGGTGTTCCCTGCTTCTCTGTGACTTGAGTCTGTTCTCAACCTCAGTAGGTATGGGGATAGAGTGGGGAGGCAGAGATAAACCGGGAGGGTAGGATCACTGTGGCTGACCCTGTTCCTCCAATTCTTTGTAAGAGGGTGGTGTGGTTCCCATCAAGGGCTCAATCCTAGCTGGGTGATTCCCTTGTTTCTTGGGTCACATTATGGCCAAGGAAGCAGGCAGACCATTACAGGCAGGACTGACACAAGATGGTTTGTCACAGTGGCTGCTCCATTTTAGAACTGACCCACCAACCTCTGCTTTTGAGGTGGCAGAGGCTCCAATTCACCTGGCTGGGACTTGGTTAGTTTTCATACAGATTCATCCTGAGGTGGAAGGGGAAAATCCTCCATCCTTGGGCAGGACTGGCCTGCCCTTTTGTGAAAGCACAGGCTCTTCAGGATTGTGATGTAGCCCCATGGAACGGGGAACTGACATCACGAGCCGACCTCTTATCCTGCTCCTTTGCTCTACCAGTTGTGCCCGCTGCATCAACCTTCCATGCACCGGACTCTGAGAGCCTTAATCTAGTCTAGAAATGGACGCACCTGGGATCTTTCCTATCAGGGTGAAGAGGAAAGAAGCTTGTGTGAGGAAGTGAGTGCTGAGTCCTGACTCTTTCTGGGGGTCCCAGAAGGTACTTATGGGAAGCTACCTGACTCTCACTTACGGTGGGGGAGCAGGCTTACTAGGTGGGTGTTGAATCCACTGCTTCTACATCAGAGCTTGGATTGCTGACAGGAAGAACTCAAAACACTTTATTATAAGGTCGTAAGAGAAATAAAAGTCATACTTAATACCTTTAAGGCAAATCGGAGTTAACACCATTTTGCTCACATAGAAATTATTCAAACCTTTCTCCCCCATTAGGAATGATCTCTGGCCTGGTTCTTTTTGGTGCTGAGGTGGCACCTTCTCACTCACTCAGCTGGCAAAGCAGAGCTGATCCCTTGGCAATCCAGTAGTCTTTGGACCGCTTGGAGGGTAAGAGGACAGTTACCACAAAGTTGGTTGAATGTCCTAGTTGAGGATACAGGAAAAAAAAGGTTGTTACTTAGAGAATAGCTTCCACATACACAGAGGGAGGCTACTAAGAGTCAAGGCCTCTGGGTTCCAGGCCTGACTGCCCTAAATATGTTGGACAAATAGTCCTTTATGGGTCTGTTTTGTGCTCTATAAAATGAACATTTTTGAACAAATAATTCTTTAGGATTCGTCCAGCTTAGACTTCACAGAATTTTTTTTTTTTTTTTTTTTGAGACAGGGTCTCACTCTATCACCTAGGCTGGAGTGCAATGGTGTGATCTCAGCTTGCTGCAACCTCTGCCCTCCTGGGTTCAAGTGATTCTCCTGCCTCGGCCTCTTGAGTAGCTAGGACTATAGGTGCGTATCACCATGCCCGGCTAATTTTTGTATTTTTAGTAGAGATGGGGTTTCACCAGTTGGCCAGGCTGGTCTCAAACGGCTAGCCTCAAATGACCCACCTGCCTCGGCCTCCCAAAGTGCTGGGATTACAGGCATAAGCCACCACTACCAGCCTAATAATTTATTAACCAGGATTCAAAGGAGTTTCATATCTGGCAACAGTGTTGTTTCTCTTAAATCTGTCAGTTGGTAGCTTTCCCTCTGCTTCTTTTTCCGCCCCCTCGTAATATATTTGTTGAAACAACCAGACTGTTTGTCCTGTTAAATTTCCCAGAATCTGGATTTTGATGGCAGCATTGCTGTGGTGATTTTAAATATATTCCTCTCTTCCTGTAAGGGGTGGTTAGATCTAGAGGCATGACTACATTCAGGTTCTAGGTTTTTTTTTTTTTGAGATAGGGTCTCATTCTTTTGTCCAGGCTGGAGTGCAGTGATGTGATTATGGCTAACTGCAGACTTGAACTCCTAGACTCAAGCGATCCTCCTGCCTCAGTCTCCCAAGCATGCTAATTTTTGTATTTTTTGTAGAGACGGGGGCTCGCCATCTTGCCCAGGCTGGCAGGTTCTTAGGCAGTATGTACTTCTATCAGGAAGCACATTGTATCTGATTGCCTTTCTTTTTTGGAATATTAGTGGCCATTCATGACTACTATGTAGGACTACCCCTCTTTTAAATAGCTGAAAAAGAGTTTCTGCTGATCCTTGTACAAAATGGGGTGTCTGTCACAGTTTCAGATAAGGTTAGGTTGTTGGTCCCCTCTCCTTACTGATTTGTAAGAATTCCTTATGCCAGGCTTCTGTAGTTCAGATGTTTGATCCCTCCAAATCTCGCGTTCAAGTTGATCCCCAATGTTGGAGATGGGGCTTAATGGAAGGTGTTTGGGTGATGGGGGTCAGCTCCCTCATGAGTAGATTAATACTCCTTGGGATGGGGGGTGAGTTATCATTTTATTAGTTCTTGTGAGAACTGCTTGTTAAGGAGTCTGGCGCCTCCTTCCCGTCTTGCTTGCTTCCTCTCTCGCCATGGGATCCTTAGACATCAGCTCCCCTTCGCCTTCTGCTATGAGTGGAAACAGCCTGAAGCCCTCACCACAAGCAGATGCTGGCATCGCGTCTCTTCTACAGCCTGCAGAACCACGAGCCAAGTAAACTTTTCTTTAAAGTTACTCAGCCTCAGGTATTCCTTTATAGAAACACAAACACAAACAAACTATGACAGTTGGATTTTTTTTTTTTTTTTATTGAGATGGGAGTCTCACTATGTTGCCCAAGCTAGTGTTGAACTCGGGCTCAAGTGATCCTCCCAACTCAGCCTCCTAAGTAGCTGTGACTATAGGCACATGATACCACACCTGGCTAGACAGTTGGATTTTTTTCAAAACAGAAGGTCAGTGATGATTTATTTAGAGCCTTTGTGTGTTCCAGACTGTCTCTAATCCCTTCCCTTTGGAAGATGGTTTGGTTGCATTTTGAATTCTGCTTCAAAGGTATTTTCCCTCAACCCTTTGAAGACAGTTCTCCATTATCTTCTTATGTACACTGTGGATAATGAGAGTTGACTGATGTCAGTCTGATTCTTATTCTCTGGGATTTCAGTTCCAGTATATATTATACATTGTTTTTTCTCTTTGGTTGTTTTGATAAGTTTTTTTTTTTGGTCTCTGACAGTCTTTTAAGTATCACTTTGGTATGTCTAGGTTCCTTTGAAGATTTGATTATTTGTTGTATGTTGCTAAAAATCATCCCTTCCACTTTGTAAGACCTCATAATCTAAGGATTCAAGTGTTTCTTTGGTTTTGGGAAATTACCAGCCATTATCTTTTTTCAAACATTCTTGCTCTTCCATTCTTTACTTTCTTCTTCCAGGTTGCCTAACTAGAAAAATGCTGCAAATTCTGGCTCCTTCTACAGGGTCACTTCTTTCTCCCCCTCCACTGTGCTGTATTCAAGGGGACTTCCCTGCCTCATTTTCCTTGCTCATTCTTCAGCTGTCACCTTGGTGTAAATGTGGAGGTGACTTTCCTTCTGTCTGGTTTCTGTTTTCAGGGCTGTGTATCAGTTTCAGATCCACTCTGTTTTGCATCAGGGCTTTCCGTTTATTTGTTTATTTACTTATTTATGATGGCATTTTTGCTCTTGTTACCCAGGCTGGCCTGCAGTGGCATAATCTTGACTCACTGCAACCTCGGCCTCCAGGTTCAAGTGATTCTCCTGCCTTAGCCTCCCAAGGAGCTGGGAATACAGGTGCCTGACACCAAGCCTGGCTAATTTTTTGTATTTAGTAGAGACAGAGTTTCACCATGTTGATCAGGCTGGTCTTTAACTCCTGACGTCAGGTGATCCACCTGCCTCAGCCTCCCAAAGTGCTGGGATTACAGGCATGAGCCACCTTGCCTGGCCTATTCATTTATTTTAAAATCTCTTTTATGGTGAGTAAAAATGGATTTGGTAGAGAAAGAGATTTTATTGTCTATTCAGGCCACCACTTTAAAAATGGAAGTCTCTACTTGTTAAACTCTATTTTCTACTCTTTAGATTCTAATAGAAGCAAGAATTAATTTATAATATTAATCTACACTCGGAACAAATAGAATTTATAATTACGCTTATGAATTTTGTATGTTTTAGATGGTTTCATTTTAAGTCTAGTTAATTGGCCCAAGGGAGATCTTGGGCCAATTACAGCTTAGTGTTTTGACTTGGATTGAAGATTGTATTTGGTCATTATCTGAACTAATCTTAAGAACATCCTCACCTGTGGTTGAGAGTGTTCCTGCCCGGGCCCCTGTTTTATAAAGCGGGGAGTGGTAAAGTGTTGAGTTTGGCTCATAATTTTGTTGCGGTTCAAAATGCACCACAGGCAGCATTGGATTCATCTGTCCGGGCAATGCATCTTCTATCACCATCTCCTTATCATCCCAACGAGAAGCATCCATGAACATCCCATGAACAAGAACACCATCCTCAGGAGAGGGCAACTGAAAGATACCCACAAGTTTCAAAGTGAGAGGGGGAAAGGGAGCAGCAGGTGTGGGTCATTTCCTATATCCCATACCCTCACTAGGTAACTCTAAACAACACTCTGTACATTGCTGTCATTATTCGCATTTTAGAGAGGGCAATCCTGAGGCTCTGAGAGGCAAGAAATGTAATAATAATGTAATGACTTTTCCCCTTTTAATGGGAAGTGGGTAAGAGAGCTGGGATTATCAACTGATATTCTTAGCAAGGTTTTTCAAGGATTAGGATGCCCTCCTAGAAGACAGAGTATGTATCTGCAATAATATTTGCAGAGTGCCTATGGAAAACTCCTTTTTGTTTTCTTTTTTTAAAATTGTGCTTACTTGTAATGTTTCTATTAAATAAGAGGGAGAGTGAGAGACCCTGCCCATCAGAGTCCTATGATTGGATGTCTCTCCTGGTGCACATTTTTTTTTTTTTGCCAATTCTGAGCATCTGTGTCATCCTTCCTCAAACACTGAGTGGATTTGGCCAGTTCTGGCCCCAGGTCTTTGGATAATTGGAGCCTCACATCTGTAGGCAGAGGACTAAGCAGTGTGGATTTTATGTAGTGCATTTTATAGTAAATAAAAGGATGGCAAACTAAATTCTTTTTAGCTGGTCTTTGCTTTTTGGTGTCCTAAACTTTCTGTTTCTTGGGTGCAGCAGGGTGGGCCTTCCGGTTTTTGGGCTGCCACATATGTTTATGCAGGTTTGCCTGAAAACTATCCTGCTACCTACTGGGTGTCCAGCATCTGGGCATCCATCCACAGGGAGCACCTTTTCCTATGCTGCACCAAGGTGACAAATGGGCTATCAGTGGCCTTGCCTGTTTGTAACAGAGATAGAGCTGTGTTTAGACCACCCGTACATGCGCTGGTCACATGGCACTGGCTGTTTCATTTGCACTGCACTACTGGCCTGTCTCCTGGTCTGTTGGTGGCAGACATTTGCTAAGTGGGTCAGGAGACAGGCCAGCTAGACAGTCTGAGGTCTCTCCAGCTCTCAGAGATTGTCATGGCTCAGCACATATGACCCAAGCAGAGACATGGTGTGAAATGGGATGGGGTGGAGGGACAGAGCCCTGGTGGTCACTGTAAACTTCTGTCTGTCAGAATCAGCTTCTGCAGCAGATGGATTGTGCTGGGCACAGGCCAGGGCAGCCTCCTGGAAGGCTCCAGTGGGGGCTTTTATGTGGGTGCTGCTTTGCCTTCCTGCAGCCTCAAGTTTTCCTAACATGGGCCTGGGACACCCTCCTCTTAAGACAAGAAGGGTCTTAAAATAATAAGAGGTGCAGACATGTTAGCAATTGCTCCAGCACACATAGCTAGTGAAAAAGGTGTCAGAATTCAAACTCAGGCTCGTCTAGTTTTTCTTTGTCTCTCTTTTTTTTTTTTTTGAGATGGAGTTTTGCTCTTGTTGCTCAGGCTGAAGTGCAATGGTGCGATTTCAGCTCACCGCAACCTTTGCCTCCCGGATCCAAGTGATTCTCCTGCCTCAGCCTCCCGAGTAGCTGGGATTACAGGCATGCGCCACCGTGTGCGGCTAATTTTGTATTTTTAGTAGAGATGGGGTTTCTCTATGTTGGTCAGGCTGGTCTTGAACTCCCAACCTCAGATGATCGGCCTGCCTCAGCCTCCCAAAGTGCTGGGATTTCAGGCATGAGCCACTCACTGCACCTGGCCTGTTTTGTCTAGTTTTTAAACCCTTGCTTTTAACTTCTTGCTATATTGCTTCTGTAAGAGGTAGAAGGTTATTATAGGTAGCTAAAAAAATATTACTTTGAAAATATTTCTATAAACCAGACTAGTTTAGGCAGTTCCCATCTGGTCACTGCTAACTGGGGAGCTTATCTTGGAGGTGTGATTGCTACCTTGCCCTTCTTGCTCCTGTTAACTGGAGGTGGTGGGGGAGTGGGACATGGGAGGTTGTCTGAAATCTTCAAGGACAGTGGGATAGAAGCTGCTTTGCCATAATAGCCAGGTAGGACAATACCTCTATGTCCATGGGCAGTTCTTGTCCAAATTGCACTGTCTTGGCAGCTTCTATCACTGCAGCTTGATCTCGATAGGTGGGAATTACGTTGTATTTGAAACTCAGCTCATCTATAGGCAAATTGTATTTTCGAGCATGATTTTGAAGAGTTCCTGTAATTATGAAAATCAGAAATCTGGGTTTAAACAACACTGCTACTCTCCAGGCACTATCCCCCTTCACCCCAACCAGGCTGCCCTGGCATTAGACAGCCTTCCTACCATAGAGAAGACCCAACTCTTAACACCTTATTCAGAGTTAGTTCACAGGTCAGGAAGCCTGCGGGTCATGTTGGGAGGTAAGGGCCCAAGGGATGGACAAACTCTGGTCCTGGTTGGGAAGAGAAGGAGGAAGGCCAGTCTGCAGTGCATTGCACTACCAGGTAGGAGACAAACAAGTGAGGCAGTTTCAGAGCCCAATCTCACTAACTTTAGGATTTTGTCCTGCTTGTTTTATATGGGCTATAATAGGTATTAAGAATGAGAGAGATGCTGGGCCTGGGGGCTCATGCCTGTGATCCTAGCACTTTGGGAGGCCGAGGCAGGTGGATCAGGAGATCAAGGGATCAAGACCATCCTGGCCAACATGGTGAACCTGTCTCTACTAAGAATACAAAAATTAGCTGGGCATGGTGGCATGCACCTGTCCCAGCTATTTGGGAGGCTGAGGCAGGAAAATCACTTGAACCCAGGAGGTGGAGGTTGCAGTGAGCTGAGATCACACCACTGCACTCCAACCTGGTGACAGAGCAAGACTCCATCTCAAAAAAAAAAAAAAAAAAAAAAAAAAAAAGAATGACAGAGATGAAGGGCTTGGCTAATTAGCATTGAGTTGCTAACAGGCTCTAGCCCCATCTGAGGCTCTCTAGCCAGATTCCCCAAGGGCCGATGGAGGCACATAAGATAATTACTTAGAGGGAAGGAGGCTGCTCACAGCTGGGCCCTGAGCAGGTGGACAGCAGTTGGTGTCCCCGAGAGTGGGTCACATGGGGAACTGAGGCACACTCTGTGTGTTCATGGAGGCAGCAGTGCCTGCACTTATGTAACCTGAGAGGGGCAGGGATTAGTTGCTGGGGAACATTTGCCATTTCTGCCATCTTTCCTCTACCCCCAACAAGTGAGGAAGAGCAGGACCTTGTTGGATTGCCCTAAGATCAATATCCTCACTATTAGAGCATTAGCAGCCATGCCATTTTCCCAGTACCTCAGAACCATGTGTATGACAAGTCATGCCTTTCCTGTGGAGTTTTTCTAGAAAAGCACTGGTACCTGTTAGAAATCCTTGAGGAAAGAAGAAACCAGAGATCCAGTAGGACTTAGGCTGTCCTCTTTTGAGCCACAGCTGAAGGAGAAACATACTCATAATAAACATTATTTCTGGGATAGCATTTGTCTTCTAAAGCAAAGTCCTATCTGGGGAGAGCTTCTCAGGAGGCAGAATCTAAAGCAGCCCTGAGTTAGTCACCACCCCCACTTCACTGCCTGTCCCGTTCCCCTTCCTGTTCTGCCAGCCTGATGACTGCAGACCCAGAGCCTGGTTATTGTGGGATATGTGAGAGGGAGACAGCAGCAAAGTTGTCTGGGGTTTGGATCCATTTCAGTTGGTCTATACCTCACTGTGGGGTCCCATGAACTAGAGCTGAAACCCCAAGGATGCCTGGAATTGAAATGGAATGTGGAGATGAGTGCCTAGGGCAAATGATATAATCAGTGTAAGACTTAAGTGATACCATGCTGGCCATTTCTGTTTCTCTGGGCTCAGACTATCCATCAGTGACTATGGATATCTTCAGTCAGAGCTTCCTAGGGACCTTAGGCCAGCTATGCCATCATATTCACCAAACCCCAGGGAAGGGAATTTTCTTACATCCACAAATGAGGTCCTCAGGATAAGGTCTTTGACCCATGATCCTAGTGGCTTCAGGGATGGGTAGGCTGTGTTGGACCACAGAGCAGGAACCTGGTTGTTGAGGAAACTGTTATATACTTTTTCCATTTCTTCAGACATCACCACCAATCCAGCGATGGCTTTGTTGAGTGTTTCCAGAGAAGTCTGAAAGAACAAAAAAGGGATTTAAGGTACTGGTGGCCTTTGCAGATGTCATTATCCAGTCAATGACACATTCATGGCAGCAGGGGCTACCTTGCCAGGAGGTGCCACTTGCTGGGTTCTATCCTCTTTGTACACTGTCTGCTGGGCCAGGCCCCAATATCTCCTGCATTATTACAATATATGACTGTTGCGATGTAGCACTTGAGGGTGGCAGTTGGTAGCAGAGTCCAATGCGGTGGAAAGAAGGAAGCAGAAACATCTCCCGAAGTCTGGAGAAGTGGCTGGGAGAAATGCCACTGTCCAGCACTCCTCGAGGCCGAAAGAAAAATGGGCCTGGCTGTGATTTGGGAACCACAGAGCGTGAGGAAGTGGGGGAGATGTGGAGTGAGAACCACCTCATGCCACTGCTAATTTCTGTTCAGGGGGTTCCCCCAACCCCGAGAGTTAGAGCAGAAAAAAGATATTCTTTTTTTTTTTGAGACGAAGTTTTGCTCTGTCCCCTCGCTGGAGCGCAGTGGCATGATCTTGGCTCACTGCAACCTCCGCTTCCTGGGTTCAAGCAATTCTCCTGCCTCAGCCTCCCAAGTAGTTGGGATTACTGGGGTTTACTGCCATGCCCAGCTAATTTTTGTATTTTTGGTAGAGATGGAGTTTTGCCATGTTGGCCAGACTGGTCTTGAACTCCTGTTCTCAGGTGATCTACCCGCCTCGGCCTCCCAAAGTGCTGGGATTACAGATGTGAGCCACTGCCCAGCCAGAAAGGGGAGAGTCTTAGATGAGACTAATCTTCCAGTTGGCATCAGAGGGTCTCCTTGTACTGGAAACACCTCCTTAAAACATGTCTCATGGCCTCTAGATGGAGGCAGGCCATAGTCTGGAGAGACACTGGCCTGGAGTGGAGTACAGGGCGATGTTTGCCCCCTGGCTAAAGACGAAGGAGAGCATATAGGTGGGTTATGGTCCCCACAAGTTGCAGTGTTGTGAAAACTGTCATATACTGGGAAAATATAATAGGAAGATGTTAGAGGCAAAATTTATGTTGATTAAATAACCAAATAAGGCCTGGGACCACATGCAACTTCTTAGCGACAGGCGCTGTGTGGATGAAACCAGGATACATATCCTTCCATTCTTTCATAGATTTATTTGTTGTTCCCTTCTCCCTGCGCCTCTTTTTACAAGAGGCAGTGGTAGAAAAAAATAAGTGCTTTACTTAGATTTGTCCTTAAGATCTTAGGAACCATCTGCAGCAAAGTGCAGGAAGAAGGCCCTTAGCCAGAGCCAAGACAACCTCCTTGTTAGACCTGGAAATAGGAAGAAGTAGCAGAAGACTCATCTAAAATGCAGAGTGAACACATACAATGAGAGGTGGAGGGAACAGACTGCTGAGACCTTCAAGATCTGCTTAAAATAGACAGAGGTCATGTTGCAGTTGATTCTCCCAAAGGAGGCAGCAACACACAGATGTATTAAATGGGAGAAAGAGTACTTCAAAGGCTTTCCTTCCCCTATGGCTCGAAGCCTATACAGGGTGGCCTCATCACTCCCAGGACCTGCCCTATCCCACGGTTCTGTTTGGAGGAGAGTGGGTTCACCAGGATGGCATTCCCCAAGACTCCTGGGTGCTGCTGCCTTCCCCTGGCTGTTCCCAAGGGGAAGGGAAGGTGAGGCTGGGAATAAAGCCAGGGCAAGGCAGGAGCAGGCCTTGAAGTCTAGGACTAGAGGTCAGGTGAGGAAGGCCTCTGGCACAGTCACAGCATGCCCTGGGGGGCACCTCCCTTCTGATGGGAATGCTTGGCTGTGATTCCTGATGGCTCTGCGGGCCACCTGACGCTGGGCTCCTCCAGTTATGCTTCCATTAGGTGAATTCCTCCGTTAGTGGTGATCTGGGGTTTGTTTGGCCAGAAGAAGTAACCAACGGAGACCTGAGAGTCACATTTGTTCACTCATACATTCAAATATTCATGGAAGATTTAGTATGTCAATTACTAAGGAAACAAAGATGACAAATATAACAGCTACCTTGTCTTTAAGAAATTCTTTGTTACAGTAGCCATATTCATGGGGGAAAATTACAAGAAATGTAAGAAATACAGTGGTGGACACAGACACCTGAGATGACGGGGCCTTGATGGGACCCTAATTCATCTGGCAGAAGAAGGAAGGGCTGGTCTCTCCAGAAAGACATTATGGAGGAAATGACATCTGAATTTATCTTCAAGTGGGTGAAAGTTCATGGAAAGGGCAAGACATGAGTAGCTTCCATCTCCTGGTCTTCCTCAGAACAACAGCACCTCCTTAGTGCTAGCTGCGCACACAGCGCCCCCTCTGGAGACTGCGTTTCCCAGCCACCCTTGCAGCTGGGGTGTGACCATGTGACCAAGTTTTGGCTAATGCGATACCAGAAGAATGTCTGGATCACATCTGTATAAGGAAGCTGCTTTTCCTTGCCTCTCTCTTTCCTGCTTCCCGCTGGCTGGCAAAAGGGGACAATTGGGGCAGCCACCTTAGACCCAGACACGGAAGTTGTCTGTTGGGATTAGAAGAGCCAACCTGTTTATCCCTGGATGAGCTCACAAAGCAGAATTAAATGCCTCCCCTAGACAGGGCTCCCTCTAGGCTGTTAAGGGAGAGTAAAGTGAATGTTTATCTTGTTTTGGATTATGTTATTGGGATCTTTATCATAGCAGCTTAGTCTATGCCCCAATTCATCCAGTCTAGAAGGAGATAAGCCCTGACCTGGCGACCTGATCAGGGGACCGAGAGAGGAGAGAGACTTAGCCTGCTGACTTTGATGCATACCCGACTAGACGCCATAGTCTCAAGGTGAAGACCACATACTCAGCTGACCCAGGGCCCATCTAATCAACAAACCTAGGTATTGCCAGCCAAGCAGGAACATCCGGAGACGCTGCCTTTCTGATAGGAAACAGAAATGGTCTTTTGCTGTAAAAGATCTCTCTCAGTTCTACCCCAATCTTATCTCCAAGTCTAGACCTTGAACTAGGCATTTGGTTTCCTGCTTAGCAGTAACACTTTTTGCTGTTAATGCTCAATATTTGCTAATAGTTATTCTTTTTCTTTTATCAAAGTTATGCACAGAGAAACTAGGAAGACCTTTAACCATCATTATAAATACAAGGCAGTGCAGAGAGAAGGTATCTATGAACATAAAGCAGAGGATGAAATAGGTGTTTGCAAATTTTAGTGGCATTAAAACCATCTGGGGAGTTTATTTAAAATTCATATTCCCAGGCTCTGCTTCAAGAAATTCTGACACAGTAGGTCTTGAGTGGGATCACGGAATCCACATGTTGAACACACACCACAGGGGACTCTAATGCAGGCATTCTGTGGCCTGCACTTTGATAAATTCTGGTTTTCATAGTCTTGCTTAAAGACTATGCTATTAAATGCAAAGTAGACATTAAGAACAAGCACTGAATCACCCCTAATCGAGTGCTTAGGTCTCTGATCAATTTCTCGTGAGTCAATAGAATCTAAGGGTGTAAGTCAGGATAGGGAGGAGACTGAGAATTTGTAACGTTACATATCCATTCCATAGAAAATGGGAATACAGATTCATTAGAGAAGGGTAAATTCATTTTTAGACCAATTGGGCTTAAAGAGTTGTTAGTGTATCCAAATGGAAATGCTGAAGTGATGGGAACGGAAAAATTTCATATTACACAATTCTCTATAAAGCTTTGATGCTCGATAGCAAAGATGGAAGTAAGCTCTCATACATGAATTAACTTCAGCAGGTTGTTAAACCGGTCCACTTCCTGTCCAAGAACAGTGGTCAAGGAGTTCAGGCGTCCTTGAGGATCCTTGACGAAAAGGCTCTCAGAAGCACCCTCCATTTCCAGTTTTTCTGAAACATACACAGGGATTCCTCAAGCCAGTTATCATTGATTTGTTCTCACAATATTGCTAAAGCAATGCAATTATCTTAACATTAAAAAAAAGCCAGCTTCTCTCATTGTTTAAACCAGATACATAGGATTTAAATGTGATATTTTTATAATTTAGAATGCTTTTGTGATTCACCTGTGTGTATATAGAAGCAATCACAGAAAATTATGCTTAAATTCATGTGTATCATGGCACACGCGTGTGCGCGCGCGCACACACACACACACACACACTGTTTTTTCTCTCAAACCTTAAGCCATTGCATTTTATTTCCTCCCTTAAAGCATGTTCCTCATGGGTATTTTCATCTTCCTAGTGTGAGCTATGTGGTCTATGGCCCTGGGACAGGGGATGTAGGTCCCCAATTGCTTAAATGAGATCCTAGAGACTGGCTGTGCTAACGTAGGAGGAGGACTGGAAAAGGGAGGGAGAAACCTGATAATTTTCATTCTGATTGACTGTGGGGAGGAGGTGAGGGTTGAGAGGGAATAGGATGAAATGGAAGGTCAGTATGGCCCAGTGGTATCTGCAAGTTTGATGAGGGGTTTGAAAGGTCTCCAATGTGGAATGAGGGGGGTTGGCAGGAGGGCACAGGAAGGTGTGCGTGGCTTTGCCTTATTGGGAGGCAGAACCCTGAAGCCTTCATTGGCAAATGCTAGCAGGACAAAGCTGTTGCCTGGCAGACAAGGAACATTCCAGAAAGTAGGCTTAAAGAGTTGTTAGTGGATCCAAATGGAAATGTTGGATGGCCCAGTGACCCCGAGTCTTCCCCTCTGCCATACAGGTGTTTAAATCTGCTTTCTTGCTCACCTGCACTGCAAAGGAAAGGTTGGGGGCAGGAGACAGACTTAGTGTTTATCCCACATTACTGGCCATTATTTAAAGAAACTGACAGCATTATTAAACAGGCCCATGGTTCAAACTGAATGGAAAATGTAGCTCTTCTTTCTCCCTACAATCATCAAATGCAGGCTCAGATGAAGAATCATATGAGCTACAAAACAGGAAGGAACAGCATTTTCCTTGCATATCTGAGAAAAGTATGTGTAAACAAATGGCTATGACATACATATATCAAATTTTTTCTTGACCACACATATTTGGCTGCTGGACAAAAATCCCATAGCAGTGCCAATGAGTCTAATCTCTTGGGTCCACAGTGTTGTGGTTACATGTCCCTGGTCTTCTCGTTCCACCATTCTTCTAAGGGCTATTTCAAACTCTCAGTTCTTTGTTGAGCTAATTGCTTCCCTGCGCCCTCAGTCTCAGCAGATGACCTGCTTAGCATTTCACAGTAAAAGTACAAGCTTTATGAAGCTTAGAGAGAAAAACCTCTTAGGTGTCAATGGGATTCTACAAAACAAGTGCATGGTCTCTCCAGCTGTCCATTCATCTCTCCATCTTTTTCCCAACCAGCACTTCATCTTATACTTATTGATCTTATATTTATTGACTCTATTTGCTTCAACAACAGAATTCTCTACCCAAGTAGACACTCTCTTGAGGGCCTGCTTCTAGGAGGCAGATAACTGACTTCTGAAATCACAGGGCTCCTTTTCTTCCAGCAGGACTCAGTCACTATTTTTTTCTGCCTCAATTTTCTTTTTCCTGTAATGACATCTCTTCCAAGCATGAATAAATAAGACATCTAAATCTCCAGCGGATCTAAGAAAAATCTTAAAATAGATATCTTGTGATCATTCAGGAAGATTCTTTCACTTATCAGAAAACAAGGTGAAACTAATTTAGCCATTTCTTCTAAACAGAGAAAAAAATTAATTGGATTCTAGAGCAGGACTGTCTAGTAGAATTTTTAATGATGATGTAAGTGTTCTCTATCTGTACTGTCCAATATGATAGCACTTGAAGTGTGACTGGTGCAAATGAGGAAATTAAATTTTTTTTTTTTTTGAGGAGTTTCGCTCGTTACTCAGTCTGGAGTGCAATGGCATGATCTTGGCTCACTGCAACCTCTGCCTCCTGGGTTCAAGCAATTCTCCTGCCTCAGCCTCCTGAGTAGCTGGGACTACGGGCATGTGCCACCATGCCCACCTAATTTTTGTATTTTTAGTAGAGACGGGGTTTCACCTTGTTGACCAGGATGGTCTCAATCTCTTGACCTCGTGATCCACCCTCCTCAGCCTCTCAAAGTGCTGGGATTGTAGGCATGAGCCACCACGCCTGGCCCATGAATTATAAATTAAATTTAAATTTAGGTAGCCATATGTGGCTAGTGGCTGTTTTCTTGCACAGCACAGGTCTAGAGACATTAGAATAATGAAACCAAGGGAAGTTCAGGAAAGTCTGGTTAAAGTTATGTTGAGCTGGAAACCAGTTTCCTCCTAATGCTTCTGGGAGTTGAGATGTTGAGCTGTTATAAGCTTCTAGTCTATAAGTGAAGAGCTCCATGTCAAAAGAGTTCTTTAGGTTAAAAAAAAAAAGCCTACATAATAAACAGGTTTAGATACCTGTTTATCACTCAGTTCTTGGAGTTTATTCCTAAAATTTCCATTACATAGATTCCTAAAATTATTTATTACCTGGAACTCTGGTCTGGACAGAAGCAACAAGTTCTTGAACAATTTCGTCATTGCTTTTTCCCTCTCCACCAGTAGATGATCTTGGCTGAACCTCAAGCATGGTGTTGATTAAAGTGTTGGTCTCTTTGTACTGTAATGGCAGTAAGAGAAAAGACTGATATTCTCAAAAAAAAATTTGCAGCACATATAATTACTTACAGAAGTAAAGGCATTTCTCTAAAACAATAATATTTATTTTACTTTATTTTATTGTGGTAAGAAAAATTAACTGAGATCTACCCTCTTAACCAATTTTAAGTGTGCAAGACATTATCGCTGACTATAGGTACAATGTTGCACAAAAGATCTCTAGTGCTGATTCATCTTGCTTGATTGCAAGTTTATACCTATTGATTAGTCTCCCCAGCCCCTGGTAACTACCATTCCACTCTTTAATTCTATGAATTTCACTATTTTAGATAACTGTAAAAGCTAAATCATGCAGCATTTGTGTTTTTGTGACTGGCTTAAGGAAATTTTATTTTCTGTCTTGAAGGTAGAGTTGGTAAAATGCGGTCATTGGAAATGCCTAGTACATAGTTGTTACTGACACTAAAATTTTTTTTGTTGAACAACAATGTGCTTACTGGGCTGGGCCCAGTGGCTTATGCCTGTAATCCCAACACTTTGGGTCGTCAAGGCAGGAGGATTGCTTTTAGCCCAAGAGGGATTGCTTTAGCCCAAGAGTTTGAGACCAGCGTGGGCAACACAGTAAGACTCTGTTCCTACACACACACAACAAAAATTAGCTGGGTGTGGTGGTGTGCACCTGTGGTGGGAGGCTGAATGGGGGATAGCTTGATCCCAGGAGTTAGAAGTTGCGGTGAACTGTGATGTTACCACTGCACTCGAGCCTGGGCAACAGAGGGAGACGCTATTTCAAAAGGCAAGAAAACAAAAATAAACAAAAATAAGTAAATAAATGTACCTAGTGCTGCTGAACTGTACACTTAAAAATGATTAAAATGTATATTTTCTCATATATATTTTAATATAATAAAGAATGATTAAACATTTTTAAGCTAATCAGTTAAAAGAAATTATGAAAGTGAGAGAAAAATAATAACAACACAGTTTCAGGTCATCGATTTAACTTTTTTTTAAATAAGAAAAATATGGTCTATTATAGGAAATTGAGCTAATCAATTTACGTAATATCGATTCATTTTCAATATTATGAGTCTTCTCATAGCACAGAAAAATCCTCATGAACTATGCTTTAAGTGACTATGTGATAATTTAAGTGACAATGTGATGCTAATTATGGTATGAATGCACCATAATTAATATGAGTTATTTATCTATTTTTTGGAAATTTCTAGTTTTTTAAATTTTATTAGACTTTTTTTTTCTTTTTAAGATGGAGTCGCACTCTGTTGCCCAGGTTGGAGTGCAGTGGCATGATCTTGGCTCACTGCAACCTCTACCTCCCAAGCTCAAGTGATTCTTTTGCCTCAGCCTCCTGAGTAGGGATTACAGGCACCTGCCGCCATGCCTGGCTAATTTTTATATTTTTAGTAGAGACAGGGTCTCACCATGTTGGACAGGCTGGTCTTGAACTCCTGGCCTCAAGTGACTCACCTGCTTTGGCCTCCCAAAGTGCTGGGATTACAAGTGTCAGCCACTGTACCCAGCTGATCTTATTATATTTTGGAAATAGAATATGTATGTATGAATTTCATCCACCATTTTCAAAATTCTTTAAATGATGTGTAGAGGCAATATTTTAAAACTGGGTATTACTATATTAATTTCTAAAACCATTGTATCAATTTATATTTCCAACAATATTGTATCATAAAACCTGTCTTTCTGTGTCTTTGCAAGATTAATATTATTACTTAAACACATATTTGCAATTTAATAGATAAAAAATAGTTTCTCATTTTTTGCACTTTTTTTTTTTTTTGGTGATGGAGTCTCTCTCTGTTACCCAGGCTGGAGTGCAGTGGCACAATCTTGGCTCACTGCAACCTCCATCTCCTGGGTTCAAGAGATTCTTCTGCCTCAGCCTCCCAAGTAACTCGGACTATAGGTGTGCACCACCATGCCTGGCTAATTTTTGTATTTTTAGTAGAGATGGGGTTTCACCATATTGGCCAGGTTGGTCTTGAATCCTGACCTCATGATTCGCTGGCCTCAGCCTCCCAAAGTGCTGGGATTACAGGCGTGAGCCACTGTGCCTGGCCACATTTTTCACCCAGTCACTGTGCCTGGCCACATATTTTTTAAAATTTAAATTCTTAAAAATTAAATTCTTAAATTTAAATTCTTTAAGATCTTAAAAAATATATTCATTGACCATCTATATTACTTGTTTATAAATTATTTGTAATGTTTTTGCAAATTTTTGATTTTCAGCATTTTATATTATTAATTTCTATGATTCTATAATATGAAAAGCTAATTTTTTCTGTTTTTTTTTTGTTTCAAAATGTTTTGATTTGCCACTTGTAATTTTTTAAAAAAAATTTTAGATTCAGAGGGTACATGTGCACATTTGTTACATGGATGTATTGCATGGTGCTGAGGTTTGGGCTTCTATTGAACTTCCCCAAATAGTGAAGACAGTACCTAATAGGTTGTTTTTCAACTCTTTTCTTCCTTCCTTTTTCCTCACTTTTGGAGTCCCCAGTGTCTATTTTTCCCATCATTAGGTCCATGTGTACCTAGCGTTTAGTGTCCACTTATAAGTGAGAACATGCAGTATTTGGTTTTGTTTCTGCATTAATTCACTTCGGATAATGGCCTCCAGCTGCATCAATTTGCTGCAAAGGACATGATTTTTTGTGGCTGTGTAGTATTCCATGGTGCACATGTTCCACATTTTCTTTGTTCATTTCACTGTTGATGGACACCTACGTTGATCCTATGATCCTATTTCTTTGCGATTGTGAATAGAGCTGTGAACATATGAGTGCATGTGTTTTTTTGGTAGAATGGTTTATTTTCCAGTATGGGATTGCTGGGTTGAATGTTACTAATATTTTCAATTTTTTTGAGAAATCTCCAAACTGCTTTTCACAGGGGCTGAACTAATTTACAATCCCACCAACAGTGCATAAGCATTCTGTTTTTTCTATAATCTTACCAACATGTTATTTTTTGACTTTTTAATAATTGCCATTCTGACTGGTGTGAGATGGTATCTCATTGTGGTTTTGATTTGCATTTCTGTGGTGATTAGTGATGTTGAGCATTTTTTTCATGTTTGTTGGCTGCTTGTATGTCTTTTTCTTTGAGAAGTGTCTGTTCATGTCCTTTGCCCCCTTTTAATGGGGTTGTTTTTTGCTTGTCGGTTTCTTTAAGTTCCTTATAGATTTTAGATATTAGTCTTTTTGTCAGATGCATAGTTTGCACATATATTTTTCCCATTCTGTAGGTTGTCTGTTTACTCTGTTGATAGTTTCTTTTGCTGGGCAGAAGCTCGTCATTTTAATTAGGTCACAATTACCAATTTTTGTTTTTGTTGCATTTGCTTTTGAGGTCTTAGTCATAAATTCTTTGCCTAGGCCAATGTCCTGGTATTCCCTAGGTTTTCTTCTAGGATTTTAATAGTTTGAGGTGTCACATTTCATTATTTAATTCATCTTGAGTTACTTTTGTATATGATGAGAGGTAGGAGTTGAGTTTTATTCTTCTGTATATGGTTAGCCAGTTTTCTTAGCACCACTTATTGAATAGAGTGTCTTTTCCCATTGTTTATTTTTGTCAACTTTGTTGAAGATCAATTGGTGTAGGTATGTAACTTTATTTCTGGGTTCTCTGTTCCATTGGTCTCTGAGTCTATTTTTTGTACCAGTACCATGCTGTTTTGGTTACTGTAGTCTTATATAATGCCTCTGGCTTTGTTCTTTTTTCTTAGAATTTCTTTGATAATTCAAGTTCTTTTTTGGTTTCCTGAATTTTAGAATGTTCTTTTCTAATTCTGTGAAAAATGATGTTGGTAGTTTGACAGGAATAGATTAAAATGCCTGATTGCTTTGGGCAATATGGGCATTTTTATGATATAGATTCTTCCAATCCATGAGCATGAAATGTTTCTACATTTGTTTGTGTCATCCATGATTTCTTTCAGCAGTGTTCTGTAATTCTTGTAGATATGTTTTACCTCCTTAGTTAGATGTAGTCTTAGGTATTTTATTTTTCTTATGGCAATTGTGAATGGCATTATGTTCTTGATTTGGTTCTCAGCTTAAACATTTTTGATGTATAGAAATGTTACTGATTTTTGTACATTGATTTTGTATCCTGTAACTTCACTGAAGTAGTTTATTAGGTCTGATAGTCTTTTGGCAGAATCCTTAGGATTTCTGTGCACAGAACCATATTGTCAGTGAAGAGAGATAATTTGACTTCCTCTTTTCCTATCTGGATGCATTTTATTTCTTTCTCTTGCCTGATTACTCTGGCTAGGACTTCCAGTACTATTAATATGTTCAATAGGAGTGGTAAGAGTGAACATCCTTGTCTTGTTCCAGTTCTCAGAGAAAATGCCTCCAATTTTTTCTGTGAAGTATGATACTTTGGTATGGGCTTGTCGTAGATGGATCTTATTACTTTGTGGTATGTTTCTTTGATGCCTACTTTGTTGAGGGCTTGTATCATTAAAGAATGTTGGATTTTATTGAATGCTTTTTTGGCACTGATTGAGAAAATTATATGCTTTTGTTTTAAATTCTGTTTATGCAGTGAATTACATTTATTGATTTGTATGTTGAACCATCCTTGCATCCCAAGAATAAAGCCCACTTGATTGTGGTGGATTACCCCTTTGGGGCACTATTGGATTAGATTTCCCAGTATTTTGTTGAGGATTTTTGAGTTTATGTTCATCAGGGTTATTGGCTTGTAGTTTTCTCTTTTGGTTGTGTCTTTGATTTCATAGAATAAGTTAGGGAGGAATCCCTCCTCTTCGATTTTTTGGAATAATTTCCATAGGATTCATACTAGCTCTTCTTTGTACATCTGATAGAATTTGTCTGTGAATTCATCTGGTCCAAAACTTGTTTTGATTGGTAGGTTTTTTTAAATTGCTGATTCAATTTTGTAACTCATTATTGGTCTGTTTAGGGTTTTTATTTCTTTCTGGTTCAATCTTGGGAGGTTGTGTATTTCCAAGAGTTTATTCATTTCCTTTAGATTTTCTAGTTTGGGCACATAGACATATTTGTAGTAGTCTCTGAGAATCTTTTATATTTTTGTGGGAGCAGTTATTATGTCACATTGTCATTTCTAATTGGGCTTATTTGTATCTTTTTTTCTTTGTTAATCTAGCTAACAGTTTATCAATCTTTTTCAACCTTCCAATGAGCTAACTTTTGTTGTTGTTGTTGACCTTTGTATGCTTTTTTCTTTTTTGGTTCCAATTTCATTTAGTTCTGTTCTGATTTTAGTTATTTCTTTTCTTCTGCAAGCTTTGAGATTAGTTTGTTCTTGTTTTTCTAGTTCCTTAGGGTGCAACATTAGGTTGTTAATTTGAGATCTTTCTATTAATATCTTCTTGATGCAGGTAGTTAGCTTCATAAACTTTCCTCTTAACACTGTTTTTGTTGCATCTCAGAGCTTTTGGTATCTTGTATTTTCACTTGCTTCAAAGAATTTTTTGATTTTTGCCTTGATTTCTTTGTTTACCCAAAAGTCATTCAGAAACATCTTGTTTAGTTTCCATGTATTTGTGTGGTTTTGAGAAGATTTCTAATTATATTCCACTGTGTTCTGAGAAGACACTTGGTATGATTTTAATTTTTTAAATTTGTTGAGACTTGCCTTATGACCAAGCATGTGGTCAATATTAGAGTATCTTTTGGGTGCAGATGAGAAGAATGTATGTTCTGTGGTTATTGGTGGAATATTCTGTAGATGTCTATTAGGTCCAATTAGTCAAGGATTGAATTTAAGTCCAGAATTTCTTTGTTAGTTTTTTTCCTTGATGATCTCTCTAATGTTGTCAGTGGAGTGTTGAAGTTCCCCTACCCTCTGTCCCCCTGGTTATTGTGTGGCTGTAGAAGTCTTTTCTCAGGTAGAAGTAATTATAAGTCTGGGTGTTCCAACGTTGGGAGCATATATAGTTAGGATCATTAAATCTTCTTGAGTTGAACTCTTTATCATTATATCATGCCCTCTTTGTCCTTTTTTACTGTTGTTAGTTTACAGTCTGATTTTTCTGATGCAAGGATAGCTTCCTCTGATCTTTTTAATTTTATTTCCATGATAGATCTTTTTCCATCTCTTTACTTCAAGCCTATAGTTGTCATTACATGTGAGATGGGTCTCTTGAAGACAGCAGAAAGATGGGTCTTGTTTTTTTAATCCAATTTGCCATTTTATGTCTTTTAAATGGAAAGTTTAGGTCATTTATATTCAGGTTAATATTGATATGTGAGGTTTTGTTTCTGTTGTGGTGCTGTTTCTGTTGTGGTACTGTTGTAGTGTTGTTTCTGTTGTGGTGCTGAAGTTCTTGTGCTGATTCCTTCTCATCTGAAGGAGCTGAAGATTTTTTTTTTTTTTTAAAAATTCACTGTTGTTTGAATGGAGTTTTTTTTGACTTTTTATTCTTTTTCTTTCCTGGAGGGTATGACTGTAATATATGTTACACACAATCAGTTGACTTCATTTCTGGGTGTTTTCAGAGGGCCAAGGGTCTATATGGATTCTTTGGTTACATATAGGTTCATGCAGTGTGTTCGAGAGGCATTGCCTGTAGCAATGTTATTTTTGTTTGGTATTGTAATTCAGGCAGTAGTCCAGTAAATGGTGCTTAAAAGAGCCAGCATATAGGCTCTTAGCCACAATAGCCCTCAGTGGGGGTGGAGGCACCAGAGAAGTGCAAAAAGCATGCTCTTCTAGCTCACAGTTACCTTCAGCAGGGATGGGTCCAGTGGAGAACCACAGAGAACAGCTTATTGCAGTACACACACTTACGAGGCCCCAACAGGAAGAGCTCCAGGAAGGCAGGGGAGGGTGGAAAATGAGAGATGGTCACTCTTTAAGTCCATTCCTAGGCCTTGGTGGTGTCCCTTTCAGTGGCTGGCATCACATCCCTATTTCCTTTGTCCCAAGTGGAGCTTTGATGGAGTGTGCTCCCTCCTTTCCTAGGGGTGGTTTGCACCAAAGACTAAGTCTCTAGAAGACCCTTTACTCCTTAGGTAACTGCCTATCTCCTGTGCTTGCCAAAGTTAGAGCTAGTTGCGGAGTATGTCTGCAGGTGGTTTGGTGATGCAGTGGTTCAAAGGTGGAGGCTCCCTGGACAGGGTAGTGGCACTGCCGGTGTACAACCAATATGGCATCTACTGCCTAGGTCTCAACCCAGTGGATGGCTGTGGGACCTGCCCAGCTCATGCTCGCTGATCTGGTGAGTCTTCCTCCAGTCTCTGCCCAGATAGCAGGACCAACCAGCTAGGCTTGTCCCAAGCCATTTGTGTCCAGATCACTGAGCCAGCTCAGGCAGTGTGGGCCATGAAACTTCGTAAGGGAGAAGTGATGGCTATTAGGCCATGCCCAGCTTGGTCCAGTCTTGAAAAAGGACGGGTGACCATCTCTCATGCTGGCACACAAATCTGTGCCATACTCTTCTTTGTGTTCTGACAGTGGGGCTTTTGCCCTACTTGAGCTCAGGCAACAGACATCAACTTGATATCCTGGGTGGTGTGCTTGTGTCCTGGGGAGTTGGGACCAGGACTGCGGATTTTTCCTTTAATCTCTAGGTGTCAAGCACTGGCTGTGATGGAGGTTGTAAACTACTCCTGGGTTGCCAATGAAACACTCAGGCAGGGCTGTGGAGGCTGTGATGTGGGCACTCTCCCGCAGGAGCAGCCTCACATGTGGTCTTGAGAGGGACCAGTCGGCAAAGGGGTGCATGGATTAGGGCCTGTAGCAATGGTGGTGGGGTCTGTCTTGAGGCGTGAGCATGTCCAGGCCCTGCTCTTTCCTGGCCTGGCAGACAGCGGAGCTACAGCCACTCAGTGTAACATGGAGAGCCTTGGGGGATGAGTGTCTGTGGTCGTGTTACCTTACAGCTGCACAGCATAGCCAAGCCTTCTGGGCTCTGTGTGAGTTCAAACTGTGCCTCTGCTTATTCTTTGGGCAGTTCTGCCTGCCAGTCTGCCAGTCCAAAGGTGTGTGGGGGTCATGGAAACTCCTGTGATAGGGTCTCAGCAGTCCATGGCAGGAATGTGGTGCCCTGGGGTTTCTTCACTGACTTCTTCTTTAGGCCCAGTCCAAGTCCAGGGGCTGGTTCTGGTGCCTGGTGACCCCAAGCAGGCTTAGGTCATAGGAGAGCCTTGAGTGCACGCCGAAGAGCTTGGACTACCCTTAGGTAATGGTGCAGCCTCATAAGTTCTTACATAGCGGAGTAAAACAACCCAGTTTGCTCTGGGTTATGATCTGTTGCTGTGACCATGCTTTTAATAAACAGTGTTTTAATTTATCTGCTTTGGACATTTGTCACTGTACTTTTATAATTGAATCATGTATGGATCCACAAACCTTTGTGTAATATGACACAAATGTGCCCAGCCTGGTGGAAGAAGGGCAAAGAAAGACAGTTATATTATTATTGAAATCCTCATGTAATTGTTGGACTGTGAACAGGTAGATTATGGATGTACTAGGCAGAAGGCCTGGAGATGGAGGGGCTTTGCCAGTGACAGGGAAAATGCATGCATGATGGTCTTAGGATTCTGTGAAGGATCCAGAGGGACCAGGCTAAATTAGAACCAAATGTTGAAATCAAGGTGAAACAATTATCTTATTTGTTTATTTAGGAAGATCATAATTTCCAGAGTTAGTAGGCATGATTATTGATGTTTTGAGTTTATATAAACAACATAAATATGTATCTTAAGAGGAAAGGCCACATACCTGGAAGACTAGATTGGCATTTTCATGCATTCCAAAAATTTCTGGGTCATCGATCAAAGGCAGATTTTCAATGTAGTCCTTAAACTCTTGCAGGCTGTCAGCCATGGGTGCAAAATAGATGCCTGTTATTAAAAACACAGAAGACAAATATGTCTCAAATAGACTGGCTTTGTACTGCCGAGTTTGATTCTTCTTTGCACGGTGCTGATGGTGTTTGCAATCAGCTGCCTCATGTAGAATGGGGGATTGTTTTTCCTAAGTTTTCATTGCTGCCTGTCTAGTTTTGCTACCTTTTCTTCAGGTCTTGAGAATCTGACTACTGTCCTAACTTTTCAGATGCCTTCTCCACAGCATTTAAAGATGCTGAGAATCCAGGGATATGCTGCTGAAAGGGGTATCTCATGAAGGTCTCCACATTTATGCTGAAAGGTGTAACTCATCAAGGGCTTAAATTTATGCTTGTGTTAGAGATTGCTTTCATATTTGATAAACAACAGCCCTCTCCAGTTCCCCAAACCAAAAGCTACATTTGCCAAACATTGAAATCTAGGGTTATCCAACTACCAATCATGATTGCAGGAAAAACAGTTGAATCTTTATTTTTTTTTTGAGACCAAGTTTTGCTCGTCGCCCAGCTGGAGTGCAATGCAATGGCATGATCTTGGCTCACTGCAACCTCTGTTTCCCAGGTTCAAGCGATTCTCCTGCCTCAGCCTCCTGAGTAGCTGGGATTATGGGCCACTATGCCAGCTAATTTTTGTATTTTTAGAAGAGATGGGGTTTTACCATCTTGGCCATGCTGGTCTCAAACTGCTGACCTCAGGTGATCCACCTGCCTTGGCCTCCCAAAATGCTGGGATTTGGGAGCCACCATGCCTGGCCTACAGTTGAATCTTATCAGCTCTGACTGATGCTCAATGATAGGAGCTTTTATGAGCTTGTACTAATCAAGTTGCTCCTTCCAAGGGGATCAACACTCAGGACAATTAATCTGTTTGCTGTCTGACTCATAATGAGCTATCACCGACTCACAGATCTGGTTTTTACTCAACTTACTGTAATAGATATTTTGTTTTATTTTTAAAAAACTTTTATATAATAATAATCATAATATTTATTATTATTTAGAGACTGGCTCTTGTAATGTTGCCCAGGCTGGAATTGAATTCCTGAGCTCAAGTGATTCTCCCACCTCAGCCTCCTGAGTATCTGGGACCATAGACATGTGCCACCATGTCTGGATGTTTTATTTGATTATATTCAAAATATATTATAATATAACACTGAAAACACATTTAGACACAATGCAATAAATTTTAAAATCAAATAACAAAGTAGTTACCACACACTATGTATCTCTGTGATTCTACTATCAAACTCACTCTGAAGGTGATTAAGCATGGGGACAGGGTGTGGTCAGAACAGGGTTGTGGAGACCAGACACAGACAGCCATTGGATGGAAAACTGAGAGATGCTCTCAACGACTTCTGGGGAAAGGCCCTTTCTGTAATATTGAAAAGTCATTCACCTGATTCAGAGTATTTATAATCTTCTTCTAATGTCTCAGGAGAAAAAAATCTTTTCAAGATAGTACGAAGGCATCTTTGATCCCAGGTGTCTGTGACTCTACCACCATAAGTAATTTCACCTGAAAAGGAATTTGTATTTTGAAATTATTACTGTTTTTTTTTTTAAATTTATAGGCATACCTAATTTTTAAATTTTAATGTTTATATATACATTCATTTGGTACTGAAAATGGAATGCACACATTAGAATTTCCTTCCACCACCCCATCAAAGATAATAAAAGTCAATTTTTGAAAAGTAGAAAAAAATCTATTCTATGTATGCTACCCTCATTATTTTGCTGTTTTAGTTTTCAGAAACTAAAGCCACTGAGCTCTATTTACCTATTTCTTTTTTCTTTTTGTTCTTTTGCTTTGAAATATTGATTTTAAATATTATCATTGATTGCAGTATTCTAAAACATACACACTCTCCATCAAACAGTGCTTCTTTTGGAGCCAATGAGTAAAATGGAATCTCGTATTTGTAGCAAGGCATTCAAGCTCTATACATTCCTTATAAATTATTGCTATCAAAGTTAAAAGGAAAGATAGATTCAAAATGAAAGGGACAACTCGCTTCATAGTAATTATAAGGGATTATAACTGGTTGGTATCCCATCTCTCTTTCCAAAGAGAAGCTACTTTCCATGTATTCCATTGCCATCCCAAAATTATGTGTAGCAAGGAAGCACACTGGAATCTGTTGCTGATATAATTTCTTTAATATTCCAGATCCATTGCTACAATTCACCATTCACCACTGTCGTGTTCCTGGAAGGATTTCGCCTGTGATACCAACATTGTCAACTTCTAAATCCTCCAACTGTTGATCCATTCTCATCTCTATTTCTTCCATCATGTCAGGAAGAAAAAAATATTTTTTCTTTCTCTTTCAAGCTGAGATGATTGGTTGGGAGAAAGTTATTTCAGTCTTTGGAATCACAATAATTTATTTCTTCCAAGACTGCAATGTCCTTACGTGCACATCCTGTAGGGATGCCTGTCTTCCCTCTCCTGTTGGAGTACCTCTTGTCAGTCTTGCTGGATAAGCCACTGAGGGAGAAGGGAGGTGCAGTAGGTACCAGGGCTGATGGTTAAGTTGCTGAAATCTTGTATTAGCAATTCCAAGAGGTAAAAAGGAGATGTTCTGTACCTTCCTGGGAATATTTTTCAGCGACCCTCTGGGAAATCTTGGAACACAAAGTTGGGTTAAATCTCTGTCATGGATCCATCTAATTTGGGCCTAACTTGAAGCTCCTCTTGGGTCCTTGGCGCTGGAACATAAAGCTCTAGTGTCTCTAGTTGCATGAAGATGTCAGGGAAAGAAGGGTGTCTTAACATATATTATTCTAAAATAAGTTTCCAACTAAAGTATCTGCATTTTGACAAGCAGCACAGAAATGTTTTCCTTACAAATCAACAGATTTTGTGCTTCTCCATCCAGATTTGACTTTATCCTTTTTCTTGGGTCAGACTGAGTAAACAAGGAACTCTGTCATTTTGACTCAGGGTAGATGACTCACAGCTCACTTTCAAGAAGGAGTCTTCTGGCTTTGGTCTTCTTAGAAGAGGGACCATGCACATGTATGTGTGTGTGTGTGTGTGTGTGTGTGTGTGTGTGTGTGTGTGTGTGTGTGTGTGTGTGTGTGTCTGTGATGTTAACCATCCATGCCACTGCCTGGTCTGGCCACAGCATCGTGGTTCCTGTGGGTCACACTGCAGAACCCAACATAGGGGCTTCCCCCTTCTCTTCCTTTCCCATCCCTGTGGGCTGGGTCAGGGATGGTTCAATAAAAACTGGAGAGGCCTGAGGTTTGACTTTGTCTTTGCTAACTTTGAGCTCAGATCCACCCCCAGTACCACTCCTGGATGTATGTATTGCTGTAACCTACACTACAAAATCTGAAGGTCTTCCTCCAATCCCAAATACCTTCCAGTATTTAAAGCCTCCTAAATATTTCTCTGTTTACTCTCTCCTGTCTAGTTTCTCCACTGGTATTGATATACCTCCATGTTTAATCCCTTATTTTGCTTTTATTATAGTTTTGTGAATTGTTGCACCTCTCCTAGTCTAAAAGACCATAATTGCTAACCAATGTTTGTAAGTTAGAACAAAATTTATTAGTAAGACACATAGATTTTTCAAGATTTGCCCCAGCTCACCTTTTTAGTGTTGTTGAAGACACAACTGCCCTCCATACACACTTCCTCTTTTGGAGGTACTAACTGTTTCTCTAGTAGTGCCATGTCCCACACACTGTTGGCCTCCCCTAACCCCCACACCTTTATTGAGGTATAACTGGTATTCAAAAAACCGCACATAATTTATGTCTACAATTTGGTGAGTTTTGACATATGTATATTACTTATGTTGCTATCTCCACAATCCATATGGCAAACATATCCATCACCTCCAACAATTTCTTCATGCCCTCCACTGTTTATTGTTGTTAGAATACTTAACATGAAATCTACCCTCTTGACAAATTTTAAAGTACACACTACCTTATGATTTAAAGTACACAGTACCTAAATGCTATATTGTATAACAGATCTCCATAACTTACTCATCTTGTGTAACTATAATTTTATACTAATTGAACAACTACTCCCCATTTTCCTCCTCTCTCTATGCTGTGATAGCCACCATTCTCTTGTCCACTTCTAGAATTCTGACGATTATAGGTGCTTCATATAAGAGGAATCATGCAGTATTTATCTTTCTGTGACTAACTTATTTCACTTAGCATAAAGCATAATGTCTATCAGGTCCATCCATGCTGTCACAAATGGTAGGATTTCTTTCTTTTTTAAGAATAAATAGTATTCCATTTTATGTAATTACTATACTTCCTTCATCCATTTATATATTGATGGACATTTGGGTTCTTTCCATATATTGGCTACTATGAATGATTCATTATCTCCATCAGCTTTTGGTAGGCAGAGACTATGTCATCTTTGATATCCAGCATCTATTTAATAGTATTAATCATTATTTTCTGAATTAATCCATAAACAAATGCCTAAAAATCTCACCATTAGCAAGTATTGCCACCTGCATAAAGCATTGTCTTTTTGCTCCTATCTTTTTTTTAAAAACAGTTTCAATGAGATATAATTTAAAACAATAAAATGCACATAAAACAGATATATGCAAATTAATATATATTGAGTATATATCTATTCTTATATATATTACATGTATATAATTTATTATTATTTTTAAAAATTTATAGAGTTGTCCAGTCATCATTACAATCTAATTTTAGAACATTTCCATTTCCCCCTCAAAAGAAATATTGTGCCCATTTGCTGTCACTCCCCATGTCTACTCCTTGTCTTATGCAACCCCTGATCTACTTTCCATCCCTATAGATTTGACTTATCTGGAACTTTCATATAAATAGAATTGTACTTGTGGTCTTTTGTGTCTGACTTCTTTTACTTAGCATAATGTTTTTGAGGTTTATTTATGTTGTTGTATGTATCGGTACTTTATTCCTTTTTATGGTGAAATAAGATTCTATTTATGGATATGCCACATTTTACTTATCTATTCACCAGTTAATGAACATTTTTGGACATTATGAACAATGCTGTTATGAACATTTGTGCACCCGTTTTTGTGAGGACATATGTTTTAATTTTTCCTAAGTACTTATTTATGAGTAGAATTGCTAAGTCATATGGCAACTCTATTTAAATTTTTTTTCAAAGCAGCAGGACAATTTTACATTGCCACCAGAAGCATATGAGGGTTCCAATTTTTCCATATGTTCACCAGTATTTGTTATTGTCTTTTTTTAAATTATAGTCATCCTAGTAGGTGTGAAGTGGCATTTCATTAGAGATTTAACTTTCGTTTCCCTCATGACAAATTGAGTGTCTTCTCATGCATTTGTGCATCCTCTTTGGTGAAATGTCTACTCAAATCAAATCTTCAACCATTTTAATATTGAGTTATTTTTCTTATTATTATTGAGTTGTAAGAGGTTTTTATATACTTTGGATACAAGTCCCTTATCAGATGTATGATTTGCAAATATTTTCTCTCAGTCTGTGTCTTGCCTTTTCACTTTCTTGATGGTGTGTGTTGACATGTAGAAGTTTTAGATGTTGATGAAGTCCAACGTATTTTCTTTTTTGTGTCATGTCTTGGAAGTCAATGACTAACCCCAAGTCACAATTTACTCCAAAGCTTTCTTCTAAGAGATTTACCTTTATCTATTAATTATAGATCTGTTACCCATTTTGAATTAATTTTTGTGTATGGTATAAGATAAGGGTCCAAACTTATCCTTTTGTAGAAGGGCACCCAATTGCCCCAGCATCATGTGTTGAAAAGACTATCCTTCCCCCATTGAACTGTCTTGGCACCTTTGTTGAAAATCAGTGGTCATAAATATAAGGGTCATTTTTGGGTATTCTCAATTCTACCCAATTGATTTGTAAGTTTATTCTTTTTTTTTTAAATATAAATGTTATTTCTTAACACAAGCTCCATCAATTCAAGATATTTTTGTAAGCAATGATACCAGCCATTCAGTCCATCCCTAAAGAACTGATGGACCTGGGAGTTTAATTATGTCAATGCAGTCTTTTTTTTTCTACATTAACCAAAGAAAAATGCGTGCTCTTTAACAAAATTTTAATATTAGGAAACACAGAAGTCAGAGGGAGCCAAATTAAGTCTGTAAGGTGAATACCTAATAATTTCCCATAAAAACTCTTGTGAAAGTGTTCTAGTTTGATGAGAGGCCTGAATAGCATTGTTGGAGTAGAGAAGGACTCTGGTGAAGTGTTCTTAGGGGTTTTTCCATTAAAGCTTTGGCTAACCTTTTCAAAACACTCTCATAATAAGCAGATGTTATCATTTTTTGGCCCTCCAGAAAGTCAAAAAGCAAAATGCCTTGAGCATTCCAAAAAGCTGTTGCCATGAGCTTTGCTCTTGACTAGTCTGCTTTTGCTTTGACTAGACCACTTTTATTCCTGATTAGCCATTGCTTTGATTGTGCTTTGTTTTCAGGATTGTACTGGTAAAGTCATGTTCCATCTCCTATTATAATTCTTCAAAGAAATGCTTCAGGATCTTGACTGCACTTGTTTAAATTTCCATTGAGAGCTTTGCTCTTGTCTGCCTCTGATCCGGTTTTAAGAGTTTTGGCACCTATTGAGTGGAAAGTTTGCTCAACTTTAATTTTAGTTGAAATTGTGTCACATGAACCTATTGAGATGTCTATGGTGTTGGCTGTTGTTTCTGCTGTTAATTGCTGTTGCTCTTCAGTGAGGGCATGAACAAGATTAATTTTTTCTTTGCAAATTAATGTGGATGGCCTGCTGCTGTGGGCTTCATCTTCAACACTGTCTTGGCCCTTCTTAAAACTAGTTATCCATTTATAAACTGCTACTGGTTTATTTGGAGCATTGTCCCTATAAACTTTTAGTAAAGTATCAATATTTAACCATTTTTCCAAGTAAGATTCACCATAAATTTGAGACTTTTTCTGCTTTAATTTTAGCAGAATTGATGTTGCACTGACAGGGTCTCATTGCAAATTGATATCTTATTCTTCTTATTGCCTCAAACTAGATCCAGAAACAGAATTTTCAACACAGATTGAAGAATCAAATTTTTAAAAACTGGAACACCTTTTCAAATTTTCCCATAAAATCAGTCTTATTTACAGAAATACTTGGGATATTTGTTGCTGAGATTTCTTGTTTTCTTCAGCACAATTGTTTGTCCATTCTGAGACTCTTCTGACCAAGACAAGGTGCTGGCCTGGAGAGAATAGTGGATGGGTGCCACATAAAAATAAATTGACCTGATAAAGGCTCTGTTCCCTTCATGCCAGAAACAAGAAATGTGAAAGAGCTATCACCACTACTGCCAAGTCAAAAATCTATGTCTATTTTTATGCCAGTGCCACAATGACTTGTTATAACTTTGTAGTAAGTTTTGAAATTGGGAAACATAACTCTTTTGACTTCATTCTTTTTTTTCAAGATTGTTTTTGTCACTTGAGGTCCTTCAGATTTTCATAATCAGCTTGTCAATTTCTGCAACATGCCAGCTGCTCTGGGTGTAACAGTCTTCTGTTACATAGGGATTGCATTAAATCTATAGATTGATCTGGCAAATTACTTTTTACCTCCACAATTACTTTCATACCAGTAGAGACTGAGATAACCTGAAACATTGAGGGTTGTAGGAGAGGGAGAAAGAAAAGGAAAATGAGAAACAGGAAAATTCAGGGTAAGCAGAGGATACCGGAGAACAATTTTGCCTACCTTACCACTGTGTAAAGCAATTTTGGCCCCATTGGGATGGCTTGGGGCAGGAGTATAAAGTAGCCTCCCAAATTCCAAGCCTTTCCCCATTGGTCCACTCTGGGGAATGGTCCTAATCTATTTTTACTGTTTTTTTTCTGCCTCCATCTCAAACATATTTTAAAGTTTCATTTTGCCTTTTAGGTTCTAGATTAGCTGATACCCTTCTGCTGTTCTTCATTTCCCTTACTTGCCAATGAAAATCATCCATTTCCTTTCTGTCCCTTTTCAGAGCTCCTCCTTCCCCCACTTCCCAGTACAAATATCCTCTTCCTTACTACTTGAGCCCACATGGTCCAAATTGGTTCTATTTTTGGCAACAAGATCCCTATATGTAGTCACAGTTAATATTTACCAAAAATTTAATTTCTGAAATATTTTTCCTTTTTCACAGGTATATCTGAATTAACAGGTCTCTACTAGTTAATTAATTCTTAGGTTCTTTTGAATTTAAGATCATGGACTCTGGAGGCTACACTGCCTGGGTTCAAATCTTGGCCCCAGCACTTTGTAAATGGTGTGCCTCAGTTTTCTCATGTGTAACGGTGATAATAATTGTCCTCATATTATAAGACTGTTATGAGGATTAAATCTGCTGATTCTTGGGAAGTGCTTAAAATAGTGCTTGGCAGGTAGCAAGCATGATTTTCCCTATTACTATTTGGGAAAGCATCTGTCCCATTTTCTATGTGTGAATATTCTCATGATGTCCTTACATGTTCTTGTCACAATCTTATCTTCACACAGGGAACATCAAAAGCCATCATCACCACCATTAAACACTGGGGGAGGGCATCCCATCTTTGTAAGGGCCAGGTGGGCATAAACAACAACTTTGTGGAACATAGCTGGAAGCCCTGGCTGCAAGGATGTACTCACCAGTAATGTAAATCAGTGCATCCCAGGGAATTTTTCCTTCTTTACAATAGAGGTTGAGGTTCAGTAAAGCACATTCCCTGTCACTGTCATTAAATTCATAGCAGATATTCCAACCAAGGGGGCCAAACTTCTTTCTCTCCTAGAATGAAAAATAAAAATGGTCTGAAATAAAATTTGATAATATTAATTTTGTGTAAAATGTTGAAAACTAAAAAGAAGTTTCCATTGAAATTGGGCATCCCCACTCTACAAAATCAGTAAAAATAATGTAACTCAACTTCAGCTAGGCTTTCACCAAAGAGAGGAAGTACTTCTTCCTTCAATACTGGTTCCTCATATTTCTAAAAGAAAACTTGCTATTACTAGAAATGTGATAGACCTGTTAAAAGACCATTTTTTAAAGCATTTTCTCATCAAAGTAGGAAAAAAAATTTCACCTATAGTCTTTTGGCATAAAAATACTGATATAATCTATCTATCTGGTAGAGAGAGCTATTCCCTACTGTTTTAAGGAGTCTGTCCATGGTTTTTTAGTTATGCCACACACAGAATCATATTCCTTGTTTCAGGACACACCATCATTAAATCCTCCCCCAACATCCTTTGTCATCTCCCTATCCTGCCTTCATTTCTCAAATTTGAAACTGATAATTGTGCCAGAGGATTGGTTCCAAGTTCCCTGCTCTTGATCTCAAAATTTTCCTAAAGCTTAAATTACCTCCTCATCTCAGCTGCTTTTGTGAGCAGAACAAGGGCTTCACACCCAGAACTCCTGATCCCAGCCTGTCAGACCTCCCCTAAGACCTTTTAACCTATTTATCTTATATCTTGGCATCTTTTCTTTTTTTTTTTTTTTTGAGACAGAGTCTTGATCTGTCACCCAGGCTGGAGTGCAGTGGCATGAACACTTCTCATTCAACCTTGACCGCCCAGGCTCAAGCAATCTTCCCACTTCAGCCTCCTGAGTAGCTGGGACTACAGGCATGTGCCACCATGCCTAGCTATTTTAAAAAAATTACTTGTAGACATGGAGATTTGCTATGTTGCCCAGAATGGTTTTGAACTCCTAGGCTCAAGCGATCTGCCCAAGTTAGCCTCCCAAAGTGTTGGGATAACAAGCAAGAGCTACTGCGCCCAGTCTGATTCATTCATTCATTCATTCTCTATAGACCACACATGTTTGAAAACCGGGAAGCTAATATAATAAATATGCCATCTGGAATATGTATTTGGAGAGTTAGAATTCAAGCACAAGGTTACAGGATGAATACCAGACCAAGCAGTGACATTTGAACAGAGGAAAGGAGACAGTGGTTCTGAGTTGAAGGTAATTTTTCAGGGAACTTGGGGCTTCAGTCATATTGGAGAAAGAGGCAGTTAAGGGAAATAAGCTCATTCAAAACAACAGGTAAGAGTAAAGCTATTGTAAGAAAACAAAGGACTTGATGACTGATAAAATATGTATGTATAAAGAGGAAGAATAAAAGTAATCTTGAAGTTCTGATTGTAGGTGATTGAGAGAATGGGACCACTGATTTTAGTAGAGCTTGGAGGGGAAGCAGATTTTGGGCAGAAGGCAGAGCTGAGGAAATCTATTTTGAGCTTGTTGCATTGAATTGAACCTGCTGCACTCAACCAAGTGATGGTATTCTGTAGGCAGATCAGATGAGAGGTGAGAGCTGAAGCTGTGAAATACTGAGGCAAGGGGAGAATAGAGATTGAAGGTTGAATTAAAACAACTTGAGTTCAGACACAGAATGGGGCCTTCAGCATTTGGCAATGACATTTACACGCTTTCACTTAATTCTTACTACTTATTTCATAACACACTTCTTTGTTGCTATTAAAAAGCAGATTTAAGTGTACCTGAATAATTGCATGGAAGAAACAAATGCCAAATATTATTTGTCTCCATTTTTTTCCAAGTATATTTTCTTCAAAAAACGAAGGCGTCATTTCAGTAAATGCTCGTCTGATATTTGCACGTAAGCCTTTTGGAGGCTCATTGGTCACCTGGATTTAGATAGAATATACATGGCAGAGAGAGTGATTGTATAGATTTGCATTATTTCTGAATAACACACATAGACTGAAGCCATTGAGAGGGTGTAGATAGCTGATGTTCATGAAGAAGTGGGGACAATTCCTAGCATGTTCAAACCTGCTTTGAATCTTGCTCAGGCACAGTACAGGAAGGATAGGGAATGGCAGGGTTCTCAGACCAACAGTGGTTGAACCACATGACAAGAATCTCAGACACTTCCATTTGGTGTCCATTTTTTCTAAACCTAGGCCAGAAAGCATATTTAGGGTTTCCTTTTTGAATTTTGCATCATGCTGACATAGGGCATTGCCCCATAGTTTGTCCCCTGATGTCCTATGATATGGGGCAGGAAGGGAAGGAGCACCTCTTGTTCCTCATATGCAGAGACTTGCCACAGATCATAAACTTCCAGCATTAAAATCCAGCAGCCACACTACTATGGACTGTAGGCCTCCTCTCTCTCAAATGCTGAAACATTCCCTTAACTCTGGAAGGAGTTCCTTTTTTATCACTCTGTACCCTTAACATTTCTTGTGAGGGTGACAGCTGGAAGAGTCGAATGACCAATAGGACTGGAATATGCAAGGCTGGGTTGGGAAATCGTTTCCCTGCTTGCTATAGTTGAAAGGTTACTGACCTCACCTCCCCACCCTGGCGACACAGACCTCCACATGGTTTTGCGCAGGCTCTGATCTCCTTGGAAGCACTAGATGTATATTCTGAAATGAACCATTTCACATTGTTCCAATAATATGCATACATTACCTTAACAGAATTTTGAAGAACCGTAACAGGAAATGTATTACTAGGCATGGAGCTTAAGAAAAGTCGAAAAGTGTCCTTGATAGCACTATCTGTTTAAAACAAAGATAAACAACAAAAAAGAAAAATGTTTAGTTGGTAGTAGCACTTTTCTTTAAGAAATAATTATCCTAGAGAAGGAAAAAGTATTATAAGCTTTGTTTAAAGACCTAGTTAATATATTTCAAGTATTTTGTGAACGGTTTTAAAATGGGAGTAAGATGTGTTGTTTTAGAAACTTCATGGTAGGAAGGGTTGGCAGTTTAGAAGCAAGCACATTTGGGTAAATAAATTAGAGACATATTAATTTTGAATACTTGCTGAACTATTAAGGGCCTTATCTTTGAAATGGGAAACATTTTCATTTGAAAAAGAGGGCAGTTATCGCCCAGGTATTTATTCTCATGAGGATTTTTCGACCGTTCAGTTTAACACAAGTTGCATGAAAATGGCCAAAAAGCCCTACTGAGAAGAGATTTCTCCCCTCAGTAGAGAATTTGCAAAGGAAACAAGGGAGCAAGGATATGGAGATATTCCATGCATGGCATTAGCACGTTAAGTCAATGCACTTACTTTCTGAGCTATGGACAGAGGACCCAAGAAAAAATGAGCTCCATTGTAGGTTCAAAAGGCCAAAATAAAGTTGGAAAAATCATTGCTTCCATCACAGGAAGACACAGGAATCATCCAAGGACAACTTCCTTGGCATTGGTTTTTAAGTACATATTATGCGGTTTCTCAAACATGCTAGGCTGGCTCCCTCTCTAGGGCCTTTGCGCTGGCTGTTCACTCAGACTCCCTTACTTTCTTCATGTCTTGGTCAAATATCACCTTCCCAAAGAGATCTACTCAGATGAAACCATTTAAAATTGCTATCTTCCTGGCACCTACTCACATCCCATCTCAATCTTTCTGATCCTCCTTATCTTACTCTCCTTTTTATTTTTTCCAAAGCACAACCATGTTCTACCATGCCATATATGTTACATATTTAACATATGGTTTATTCATTGCCTGTCTTGCCCCAACTAGAATGAAAGTTCTACGAGGACAAATATCGATGGCTGTTTTCTTCACCAGCATATCCTAGAAAAGTATATGGTACACAGTACATCCTTAATTATTTATGGAATGAATGACTGCAAATCAAAGCTGATTTCATGTTTCTCGGTTTGGTAACCTAAATTCATAAGCCACATTAAATGGCCCAAATTAAGAGTTCTATCAAATTCTAGAGCAACACTAACACTGCTTGCATAGTAAAAACTATTAGGCAAAGAAGTCAAACAACAACTAAAGTCTTAGGACCAATGCTTTCAGTAACCAAAACAACAACAACAACAACAACAAAAAAAACCAAAGGAAGAAGGCCAGGTTTGGAGAAGCATTTTTTCCATACTTTTGTTCTTACAATTGCAAAAGCACCAAGCTTCTTAACTTTCATAGACATTATAGAATTTTAGGGCTGGACTACAAGAGAATCTTAGAAATCGTCTTAGTAGAAGACTTCTCATGATGATGTCATGTAGTCATTTTATAGCTGGGGAAACAGACCCAGAAAAAAGATATAGCACGCACAGTCAGGAAGTGGTGGGACAGAACTCTACAGAGGTGATAGGATTTCAAGTCCTGAGGTTTTATTTGTTTTTTTTTTTTTTTTTTTTTCTTTTTCTTCCTTTTATATTTTCAGCTTACTAACTGAAGGTATTTTATTTCATCTTCGTTCAAGTTAAACATCAGAACTTAAATGGTTAAGTTATAAATGATTATAGCAAGGGCCAGAAAAGGATTTTTCTATCCACTTAAGTTTAGTAATCACTTAAAATATACAAAAAACTTCAGCTGGCTTCATTAACCCATCCAGTCTCCCTGAAGAATGGGCAAATGCTCTTGTTCTAGTTATAGTGAAGCTGAAAGGCATCTCCATATTCTGGAGGCTCATATAGTAACATCATAGCAAATTGCTTTTTTGATGCCTCTCTAGCATTTTTTTTCTTAATTATATTCCTAATCATCAGGGACCCCTGACCAGTACTGAAGACCTCCTTGCCATTTCTCTTTAATTATTTAAATAGAAATAAGCCACAGGCCCAACAGGAAGCAGGCCATCTCTTATTTGACTGTGAAAGAGTGTAAATAGTGGAGATTCTGAATGGTGGATAAAAATGAGTCCTTACTTTTGTTGGAAGCAGCCTGCAGAAGGCTTATCAGTGAGGGCAGGGGGCCAGGAAGTGAAGGGCTTTTAGGGAAAGGTTGCTAACCCCTGACTTGGTTCAGTGATCAGTGCAGACTGGGGACTTTGTAAAGGAGCAGCTCTTCACCTTAACAAGTAGCACTAAGTAAAGTGATTTGCAAGATCATCTGCATAGCTCTCACCTTTCCGGAAAGCTTTCTGTAGTCAGGGCACAAAGGAAGGCCTTAGAGAAAGGGCTCTTTCTGGATATGCTTGTCTGGTGGTTCTCCCCCAGGGCTTCCCAGCGGAGTGGTAGAGTGGGACCTACACAATTTCTTTTTTCTTTCTTTTTTTTTTTTTTTGAGACGGAGTTTCGCTCTTGTTACCCCGGCTGGAGTGCAATGGCACGATCTCGGCTCACCGCAACCTCTGCCTCCTGGGTTCAGGCAATTCTCCTGCCTCAGCCTCCCGAGTAGCTGGGATTACAGGCACACGCCACCATGCCCAGCTAACTTTTTGTATTTTTAGTAGAGACGGGGTTTCACCATGTTGACCAGGATGGTCTCGATCTCTTGACCTCGTGATCCACCCTCCTCGGCCTCCCAAAGTGCTGGGATTACAGGCTTGAGCCACCGCGCCCGGCCCCACAATTTCTTACCAATAAAATAGTTCCTGAGGTTTTGGTTATTTTTATACTAACACTTTAAAATGAATAGATTCTAATTCCACTTCTCTCTTTGCAGCCCATTGTACTTCCTTGAGTGGGCAAGAAAGTGGTGAGATAATAGCTAGTGCTAGCAACCATGAGTAATGCTGGGCACGCCCATGGGGTGGGTGTGGCTCTGACACACATGTAGAGGTTAGTTGTCATGTGGCTTACAGAGGATAAAAGATAGTAAAACACTACTCTAAGGGATAGTAAAACACTACTCTAAGGGAATTGGTGGTAATTTGAACTCTGCTCCTTTACATTTCATATTTTATAGGGAAGGATTTAGTTTCTTTTGTTTGTCCTAAGTATATTTTTCTGTTTCTTTTTATTATGCCTATAAGCAATATATTTCAAATTCAAATGACCTCTCATAGAAGGCAATAAGAAACAGAAATGATCCAGTGGATCCTAGCTTCAACTTGGACATCTGAAGGCCTTTTTTCAAATCCTGGTTGTATAAATTAGCTAAAACTGTCTAGATCTCAAATTTCTCCTCTTAATATAGGGAAACACAGTGCCTACAATAATGAATTACTATAAGGAACGAATTCAACAAGAAAAGGTTACATAAAAATGTTATTATTATGCATGGGCTATGTGCTCAACACACCTGGATCTGTGAAGGTTTTAATGAGCTCTTCCATTGCCAACATCCAAGAAACAGCAAGATGGCAGTTTTGCAAAAATACCCAGTTTCCTGATTTCATTGCATCCTTGATCATTTTTTCAGCAATAGGTCCTTGTCCTTGCCCCAGTGAAATTGACTGCACCCTGAATTGAAGAGCAAAAACAAAATACCATCTTATGCTATTTTAAAGGAAAACTAATAGCAAGAAATGTAAATACAGTAGACTCTTGCTTAGGATATACATACGTTTTGAATCCTCATTCCAATAGGAGTCCAAATATGTTTTTCTTATTTCTTGTTTTTAGAAACATTTTTACCATGACCCACATAGAAAAGTATAAAAACTGTATATACAGTTCTACAAATGATCACAAATCAATAACTGTGGTTGAGAAGAGAACTATGCTGATACCACAGAGACATTTCTCCTATGCCTCACTCCACCTTAATGATTTCCTCTTCCTTCTTCCCACAGGTAATCATTACCCTAACTTCTAACAGAACAATAGATGAATTTTTAAAAACTGAAAAAAATTACAGCCTAACATATATACAGAAAAATACATATTATTAGTATATGGATCAATGAATTCTCACAAAGCAAATGTGCACATGTACCACCACTCAGGTCAAAAAACAGTCTTTCTCCTTATCCCAAAAGGCAAAAACAGTCTTGAATTTGAATGCCATTGATTAATCACACAACGTCTGTGAAAGCCAATGCTGGAAACTAGCTACAACTAAGGAACCTGTCTGTGCAAAATTGGCCCTCTGAAAGCACCCAGAGACAAAGTCAATGAAGTGTACGCAACATACACAGTCAAACTGTCAAAGGAAAATAGGAATACAAAAATAAAAAGCCTCAATGAAATGACAGCAACCTGAAAATGATAAATGCCAGTCCCTCGGATAATTAGGAGTCAGCACAAGAACTCTGGCAATTCAAAAAATCAGAGTGTTTCCTTACCTCTGAAAAACTGCAGGCCGGGTGCAGTGGCTCACGCCTGTAATCCCAGCACTTTGGGAGGCTGAGGCAGGTGGATCACCTGAAAACTGGAGTTCGAGACTGGTGTTTCCAACATGGTGAAACCCGTCTCTATTAAAAAAATACAAAAATTATCTGGGGATAGTGGCAGGTGCCTGTAATCCCACCTACTCAGGAGGCTGAGGCAGGAGACTCCCTTGAACTCAGGAGGTGGAGGTTGCAATGAGCCGAGACCATGCCATTGTACTCTAGCACTCTAGCCTGGGCAACAGAGTGAGATTCTGTCTCAAAAAAAAAAAAAAAAAAAGAAAGATTGCAATGGATCCTACCAGAATCAAATGTCTGAAATGACAGATATAAAATTCAGAATCTAGATGACAAGGAAGCTCAATGAGATCCAAGAGAAAGTTGAAATCCAGTCCAAAGAAGCCAGTAAAATGATCCAAGCTTTGAAAGATGACATAGCTATATGAAAAAGAAAACTGAACACTTGGAATTGAAAAATTCACTACTGGAATTTCAAAATACAACCGGAAGCCTTAACAACGTACTAGGCTAAGTCAAAAAAGCATTTCAGAGCTCAAAGACTGTTCCCTCAAAACAACTTAGTTAGGAAAAAATAAAGAAAAAAGAATTTAAACAATGAACAAAGCCTATGAGAAATATGAGATTATGCAAAGAGATAAAACCTATGCCATACTGACATTCCTGAAAGAGGAGAAAAGGTAAACAATATATTTGAGAATATAATCCATGAAAGTTTTCCCAATATTGCTAGAGAGGGACATGCAATTTCAAGAAATTCAGAGAAACCCTGGGAGATACTATATAAGATGACCATCCCCAAGACACATAGTTGTCAGACTTTCCATGATTAATGTGAAAAAAAAAATTCTTAAAGGTAGCTAGAGGAAAAGTCAGATCACTTACAAAGGTCATCCCATCAGGCTAAGAGCAGACTTCTCAGCAAAAACATTACAAGCCACAGGAGAAAGGAGACCTATATTCAGCATTCTTAAAGAAAAGAAATTCCAGCCAACAATTTCTTACCCTATCAGACTAAGCTTCATAAGCAAAGGAGAAATAAAACCTTTTCCAGATAAGCAATTTCTAAGGCAATTGTTTGCAATTAGGCCAGCATTACGAAAGATTCATAAGAGAGCTCTAAACACAGAAATGCAGGAGTGATACCTGCTATCACAAAGACACACTTAAGTCCAGAGCCCACAGACTCTGTAAAGCAACTACACAGGATATAAGTGGTCTAAACACCCCATTTAAGAGGCACAGAGTAGCAAGTTGGATAAAAAAAATAAAACCCAACCATCTGCTATCTTCAAGAGACCCATTTCTCATGTAACAAAATCCATAGGCTCAAAGTAAAGGGATAGAGAAAGATCTATCATGCAAAAGGAAAACAAGAGAGAAGGGGGTGACTATTCTTATATTGTAGAAATAAGACTAAATTGACAACATTAAAAAGGACAAAGAAAGGCATTACCTAATGGTAATGGTCTGAATTCAACAAAAAGACTTAACTATCCTAAATATAGATGCACCCAACATTGGAACACCCAAATTCATAAGACAACTACTTCAGGACCTATGAAAAGACTTGGAAAGCCACATCATAATAGTGGGAGACTTCAACATCCCACAGACAGTGTTAGATCATTGAGGCAGAAAACTAAAAAAAATTCTGGACATAAATTAGACACTTAATTAATTGGACCTAAGAGATAGCTACAGAATACTCCATCCATCAACCACAGAGTATACATTTTTCTCATCTGCATATGGAACATAGTCTAAGATCAACCACATGCTCAGCTATAAGAGAGTTGATAAATTCAAAAAGATCAAAATCATACCAAGCATACTCTCAGACACCATTGGAATTAAAATAGAAATCAATACCAAGATCTCTCAAAACCACACAATTAAGATGGAAACTAAACAACTTTCTTCTGAATGTCTTTTGGGTAAACAATAAATTAAGGCAGAAATAAAACACTTCTTTGAAATAAATGAAAGGAGAGAAACAATATACTGAAATCTCTGGGATGCAGCAAAAGCAGTATTAATAGTTTACAGTGTGTCTGGGTGCAGGGTCTGTAATCCCAGCACTTTTGGAGGCTGAGATGAAGGACACTTAAACTGTTTGAGATCATCCTGGGCAACCTGGCAAAACCCTATTTCTACAAAAAATACAAAAATTAACCAGGCATGGTGGTATGTGCCTGTAGTCCTAGCTACTCAGGAGGTAGAGAACAGAGGATCTCCTGAGCCTGGGGAGGTTGAGGCAGCAGTGAGCCATAATCACACCATTACAGTACAGCCTTGGTAACAGAGTGAGACCTTGTCTCAAAAAAAAAAAAAAGTTTATAGTGCTAAATGCTTATACTGAGAATTAGATTCACAATCTAATATTGCAATTAGAGGAACTAGAAAAACAAGAGCAAACAACTCCTAAAGTTAGCAGAAGAAAAGGAATAGGGATAAAATCAGAGCAGAATTAAATGAAATTAAGACCCCAAAATCCATACAAAGAATTAATAAAACCAGGTGCTGGGGTTGTTGCCATCAGTCCGGATTTCACTGCTGTGCACCCCCGATGCCTGCCTGATGTGCATTCCCAATTCCTTTTGGTTCCAAGTCCAGTATGGCAACTCTCAAGGGTCAGCTGATTCATAATCTTCTAAAGGAAGAAGAGACTCCCCAGAATAAGATAACAGCTGTTGGGGTTGGGACCCCAACCTGTGCCATGCCAACAAGTCCATGAAGGACTTGGCAGATTAACTTGCTCTTGCTTATGCCATGGAAGATAAACTGAAGGAAGAGATGATGGATCTCCAATATGGCAGCCTTTTCCTTAGAACACCGAAGATTGTCTCTGGGAAAGACTATAATGTAACTGTAAACTCCAAGCTGATCATTGGGCTAGGGCACATCAGCAAGAGGGAGAAAGCCATCTTAATTTGGTCTGGTGTAACATGAACATCTTTAATTTCATCAATCTTAATGTAAAATACAGTCTGAAGAGCAAGTTGCTTATTGTTTCAAATCCAGTAGATGTCTTGACCTATGTGGCTTGGAAGATAAATGGCTTTCCCAAAAACTGTGTTATTGGAAGTGGTTGCAACTGGATTCAGTCCAATTCCATTACCTGATGGGGAAAGGCTGGGAGTTCACCCATTAAGCTGTCATGGGTGGGTCCTTGGGGAACATGGAGTTTCTAGTGTGCCTGTATGGAGTGGAGTGAATGTTGCTGGTGTCTCCCTGAAGACTCTGCGTCCTGATTTAGGGACTGATACAGACAAGGAACAGTGGAAAGAGGTTTACAAGTAGGTGGCTGAGAGTGCTTACAAGGTGATCAAACTCAAACGCTACACATCCTGGGCCACTGGACTCTGTGGCAGATTTGCAGAGAGTATAATGAAGAATCTTAGGGGGGTGCACCCAATTTCTACTATGATTAAGGGTCTCTATGGAATAAAGGATGATGTCTTCCTTAGTGTTCTTTGCATTTTGGGACAGAATGGAATCTCAGACCTTGTGAAGGTGACTCTGACTCCTGAGGAGAGGCCTTTGTGAAGAAGAGTGCAGATACACTTTGTGAGATCCAAAAAGAGCTGCGATTTTAAAGTCTTCTGATGTCATATCATTTCACTGTCTCGGCTACAACAGGATTTTAGTTAGAGGTTGTGCATGTTATCTTTTTTTATCTGATCTGTGATTAAAACAGCAATATTTTAAGATGGACTGGGAAAAACATCTATTCCTGAAGTTAGAAATAGGAATGGCTTGTAAAATCCTACAGCTATATCCTGATGCTGGATGGTACCAATCTTGTGTAGTCCTCAACTGGTTAGTGTGAAATAGTTCTACTACTTCTTAGGTACCACTACCAATGCTGCACATGCTGCAGTTGCCCCTTGAACCAGATGGATGTTTACCCTGTGTTATATAACCAATATCTGGCACAGATACAATAAAAATAAAAACCAGGCCAATATCCCTGATGAATATAGATGCAAAAATTCTCAACAAAATACTAGAAAAGTGAATCCAGCAGCATGTAGCAAAGTTAATTCACCATGACCAAGTAGATCTTGGCCTACTTGGAACAAGTAGGCCTCATTCTGGGATGCGATGCTGGTTCAAAATACACAAATCAGTAAATGTGACTCAATCTTCTATGACAAGCCCACAGCCAACATCATACTGAATGGGCAAAAGCTGGAACCATTCCCCTTGAGAACTGGAACCAGACAAGGATTTCTACTCTCACCACTCCTTTTCAACATAGTACTAGAAATCATATCCAAAGCAATCAGGCAAGAGAAAAAAATAGAAGACATCCAAATAGGAAAATAAGAACTCATACTACCTTTCTTCTCCAACCATTTGATTCTGTAACTAGAAAACTGATAAACGTCTCCAGTAAGTTTCAGGATACAAAACCAATGTACAAAAATAAATAGCATTTCTGTACAGCAATAATATTTAAACTGAGAGCCAAATCAAGAAAGCAATGCCATTTACAACAGCCACAAAAAAGAATAATACCTCTACTCAAGGAGGTGAAAGATCTTTACAAGGAGAACTACAAAATACTACCAGAAGAAATAATAAATGACACAAACAAATGGAAAAGCATTCCATGCTCATTCACTTGAAGAATCAATACTGTTAAAATGACCATATTGCCCAAAGCAATATACACATTCAACACTATTCCTATCAAACTACCCATATCATTGCAAAACTATTCTAAAATTCATATATAACCAAAAAAGAATTGAAATGGCCAAAGCAGTCCTGACAAAAAGAACAAAGCTGGGGCATTACATTACCTAACTCCAAACCATACTATAAGGCTACAGTAACCAAAGCAGCATGGTACTGATACAAAAATAGACACATAGACCAATAGAACAGAATAGAGACCTCAGAAATAGAGCCGCACACCTATAGTCATCTCATCTTTGACAAAGTTGACATTAATAAGGAATGGGGAAAAGATTTTCTATTTAATAAATCATGTTGGGATAGGATAGCTGACTAGCTATATGCAGAAGAATGAAACTGGACTCTTATGTTTCACTACATAACAAAACTAACTTCAGATGATTAAAGACTTAAATGTAAGACCTCAAACTATAAAAGTCTTAGAAGATAACCTAGGAAATATCATTTTAGACATCAGCCTTGGAAAACAATTTATGATTAAGTTCTCCAAAGCAATTGCAACAAAACAAAAATTGATACATAGGACCAAATTAAGTGAAAGACCTTCTGTTCAGGAAAAGAAACTATCAACAGGGTAAACACAGCCTACAGAATGGGAGAAAACATGTATCTGAAAAAATCTAATATTCAGAATCTATAAGGAACTTAATTCAACAAGCAAAAAACAACTTCATTAAAAAGTGGACAAAAGATATGAATAGACAATTCTCAAAAGAAGACATACAGGTGTCTAAAAGCATATAAAAATGCTCAACATCACTAGTAATCAGAGAAATGCAAATAAAAACCACAGTGAGATGCCATTTCACACCAATCAGAATGGCTATTATAAAAAAGTCAAAAATTAACATAAGCTGGTAAGGGTGCATAGAAAAGGGAACACTTACACACCATTGGTGTATAAACTACATTAGCTTACAAAGTAAACTAATTCAGCCGCTTCGGAAAGCAGTTTGGAGATTTATGAAAGAACGTAAAACAGAATTACCATTCAACCCACACTGTTCCCATTAATAGGTATATATCCTAAAGAAAATCCATTGTTCCACTAAGGAAGACATATGCATTTGTGGTATTCATATTGGCAAAGATATTCAATCAATCTAGATTCTCTCATAATGGTGGATTGGATAAAGAAAATATGGAGCTATAAACCATGGAATATGATGCAGCCACAAAGAATAATAAAATCATGCCCTTTGCAGCAACATGGATGCAGCTGGAGGTTATTATTATAACTAAATTAACACAGAAACAGAAAACCAAATACCACATGTTCTCATTTATAGGGGAAGCTAAACATTGGGTACACATGGAAATAAAGATTGGAAAAATGGACACTGGAGACTACTGGATAGGGGAGGAGGAGAAGGTTGAAAAACTAACCGTTGGGTATGATGCACACTACTTGAGTGATAGAATCATTTGTACCCAAACCTCAGCAATATGCAACATACACATTAAAAAACCTGAGTCTCAAGTAGAAGTTGAAGTTTTAAAAAGTGAATAAAGCATTTTCTAATTTACCTTGTGATTTCTTAAAAGTGTATCATTTAGGCCAAGAACCTCTGGCCTCAGGAAGTACATGTGCAACCAGTTCCCCTAAACATGGAGTCCTGTAGCCCAGGTCTTACCTGAATCAGGATGAGGGAGTGTTGGGTCCAGGTGGGGCTGTTGGCTATGCCCCTGCTTGCTGCATGCCTGCACATCCCACCCCTTCAACTCTCCCCTGCCCTGCACTCATGGAAGTCTTCAGGCTTTGCCTTCAGTGACAAACCAAGACCGCATCACTATTCCATATTTGAGCAGGCCAGCATCGTGGAAGCTCTTTTGAGGCATTTGGGGCTCCAGAACCACAGGATCAACCTTCTGTCTCATGACTATGTAGATATTGTTGCTCAGGAGCTTCTCTACAGGTACAAGCAGAATCAATCTGGTCGGCTTACCATAAAGAGTCTCTGTCTGTCAAATGGAGGTATCTTTCCTGAGACTCACCGTCCTCTCCTCCAAAAGCTACTCAAAGGTGGAGGTGTGCTGTCACCCATCCTCACACGACTGATGAACTTCTTTGTATTCTGACGATGTCTCACCCCAGTCTTTGGGCCGTATACTTGGCCCTCTGAGAGTGAGCTGTGGGACATGTGGGCAGGGATCCGCAACAATGATGGGAAGTTAGTCATTGACAATCTCTTACAGTAAATCAATCAGAGGAAGAAGTTCAGAAGGCGCTGGATGGGAGCTCTTGCCTCTGTAACTATCCCCATTCATTTTATCTATGGGCCATTGGATCCTGTAAATCCCTATCCAGAGTTTTTGGAGCTGTACAGGAAAATGCTGCCACGGTCGACAGTGTCGATTCTGGATGACCACATTAGCCACTATCCACAGCTAGAGAATCCCATGGGCTTCTTGAATGCATCTATGGGCTTCATCAACTCCTTCTGAGCTGGAAGAGTAGCTTCCCTGTATTACCTCCCCTACTCCCTTATCTGTTGTGTATTCTACTTAGGAAGAAATGCCCAAAAGAGGTCCTGGCCATCAAACACTATTCTCTCACAAAGTCCACCTTACTCAAATTGGTGAACAGTGTATAGGAAGAAGCCAGCAGAAGTTCTGACTAAGGTTGACATCATAGTCCACCTCCCATTACTCTGACATCTGATCAAATGTATGGACTTGGCTTTGTTTTTGTGTTATTGGGAAATTCTGATGAGTGTTACTATTCACCGATGCTGAAAGACATTCTTTTGCATAAAAGATTTTTTAACACTTTGGACTTCTCTGAAATATTCAGAAGTGCTAACTTCTGGCCCAGGCCCAGTAAGAATTCTAAAGTAAGAATGAGGAGAAGGGGGCCTCCTTCCCTCTCCTTGAATGGCTTTATGGGCACATGCGTTTTAAAAGTTCTTTAAGCAACACAGAGCTGAGTCCTCTTTGTCATACCTTTCGATTTAGTTTCATCAGCTGTTTTTAGTTATACACATTTTGTTAAAATAGATATTGGTTTGAATAATATAGTATTCTTAGTATGGTTTTTAAGACTATGATTTACTTACAGATTATATATATTTTATAAAGATCCTAACCCAGCATAGCATACCCTTACTCTGCCAGAGTAGTGAACCTAGTTAAACATGTTTGATTTCTGAATAAATTGAACTAAATCCAAACTATTTCCTAAAATCACAGGACATTAAGGACCAATAGCATCTGTGCCAGAGATTTACTGTTATTAGCTGGGAAGACCAATTCTAACAGAAAATAACAGTCTGACACTCCTCATACCTCAGTACTAAAAAGCATATCTCTCTTGAGCTACTGCAGAGGGGAAGGAATTGTTGTGTAGTCCAAGTCACCATACTGAATGTACATGGATTCCTTTATGATGACTGCCTAACTCCCCATTGCCTCCCCATTGCCTCCCCATTGCCTGAGGCTTTCTGATGTAGCTCAGTAATTCCTGTACTTTACAGACGGGTAAGTTCCAGAAACTTTAAGAACAAATTCTGAAAGACCTATGAGCAAATGGTGCTGAATACTTTTTTTTAGCCACATTTCATTGTCTTAGTCAAAGCAGGATTACTGATTATTTAAAATTCATTTTTTAAAAATTAGCAACTTCAAGTATAACAACTTTGAAACTGGAATAAGTGTTTATTTTCTATTAATAAAAATGAATTGTGACAAAAGTGGAAAAAAGTGTATCATTTAATTTCCATATATTTGTGAATTATCCATATTTCCTTCTGTTATTTATCTCTAGTTTTTTTCTCTGTTTGAAAATATGCTTTTATGGCTCAATCTTTTTAAGTTTATTGAGACTTGTTTTGTGGCCTGACATATAAACTATCCAGGAGAATGTTCTGTGTGTACTTGAGAAGAATGTTTATTCTGATATTGTTGGGTACAGTGTTCTATATATGTCTGTCAGATCTATTAAAATTAGTTTGAGTGTTGTTGAAGTCTACTTATGTATTTTTCATAATTGTTCTATCCATTATTAAAGGTGGGACACTGAAATTTCCAACTACTATCTTTGAACTATTTCTGCCTTCAATTCTGTCAGTTTTTATTTTATATATTTTGGGAGTTGGTTGTTAGGTGCATATGTATTTACAACTGTTATGTCTTTTTGATAATTGACTTATCATTAAAGTATATCCTGCTTTGTCTTTTGTAACAATTTTTGTCTTGAAGTATATATAGATTTTGATATTATTATAGCCACTTCAGCTCTTTTAGTTACTGGTTGGATCTAATGTGAATCTCTTGGAGGCAGCATGTAATTGAATTTTTTTTTTTTGTGTGTGTGTGTGTGTTTTAAATCCATTCTGCCAATCTCCGTCTTTAAATTGGAGACTTTAATGCATTTGCATTTAATATAGTTACTAATAAGGAAGAAATTTACTTCTATCATTTTATTTTTTTTACATGTCATATCCTTTTGTTCCTCAATTCCTCCATCATTGCCTTCTTTTTGTTAGATATTAATTTTAATTCTCAGCTCTTTTACTATATTGTATATAATTTTAGTTGTTTTCATAGTGATCATGTCATGGATTACAATTAACATCTGAATTTATAAAAATTTAAATTTGAAATAATACCAATTTAGTTTCAATTGTATACAAAATTTGCTACTACACAGCTCTGCCCTCTCTTGTGTTGTTATTGTGTTACAAACTACATTTTTATACATTATGTTACCATCAGCATATATTTATAATTATTGTTTTAGGCTTTTGCCTTTTAAATTATATACAAAATGAAAAGAGGAATTATAAGCCAAAAATATATTCTTAGTGAATATATTTACCTATGTAGTTACCCGTACTTGGGTTATGTATTTCTTTGTGTGAATTCAAGTTGCTGTCTAGTGTTCTTTCATTTTAGTCTGAATGACTCATTTTCGTATTTCTTGCAAGGCAGTTCTACTATTGACAGAACTTTTCAATTTTTGTTTACCTGGGAATATTTTAAGTTTTTCTTAATTTTTGAAAAATTATTTTGTCAGATATAGAATTCTTGGTTAACAGTCTCTCTTTCCCCCTGAGCACTTTGAATATGCTATTCCTTCTGGCACCATGGTTTCTGTTGAGAATCAGCCATTAATTTTAATGAGAATCTCTTATCTGTGAAAATTCATTTCTCTTTTGCTGCTTTCAGGATTATTTCTTTGTCTCATTTTTTGATAGTTTGATTATAATGTGTCATAGTATAGCTCTCCTTGAGTTTCCCACTTAGAATTTGATAAGGTCTTTGGATGTGTAGATTCATATCTTCCAACAATTTGAGAAGTATGGGAAATATGGGCCATTATTTCTTCAAATATTCTTTCTTTCCCCCACTCTCTTGTCTCCTCAGATTTCCATTAGTGTATGTTGGTATGGTTGATGGTATCTCTCAGGTCTCTTAGGTTCTCTGTCTCTTTTTTTTTTTGAGACTGGATCTTGCTCTGCCTCACAGGCTACAGTGCAGTGGTATAATTGTAGGTCACTGGAGCCTCAAACTCCTGGGCTTAAGTGATCTTCTTGCCTCAGCCTCCCAAGTATCTGGGACTACAGGCACATGCCACCATGCCAGGCTAGTTATTATTATTATTATTTGTAGAGGCAAGGTCTTACCTTGTTGCCTAGGCTGGTCTGCAACTCCTGGCTTCACATGATCCTTCCACCTTGGTATCCTACAGTGCTGGGGTTACAGTTGTGAGCCACTATACCTGGCAGGTTCTGTTTGTATTTTTGTCTTTCTGCTCATCAAACTGAGTAATCTCAGTGGACCTAGATTCATGTTCATGGTTCTTTCTTCCATTTTTCAACATCTATTGTTGTATCCCTTTTGTATATTTTTCATTTTAATTATCGTACATTTTATCTCCAGAATTTCTACTTGGTTCGTTTTAATAAATTCTATCCCATTGATATTCTCTATTTTGGTGAGGTATCATTCTCATGTTTTCCTTTAGTTCTTGGTTCATGTCTCCTGTAACTATATGAGCATATTTTAAATAGTTGATTTAAAGTTTTTGTCTAGTAAGCCCAATGTCTGGTATCCATCAGGGTCAGTTTTTATTGTTTTTGAATGGGTCATAATTTCCTATTTCTTTGGAGGCTTTGTATTTTTTTTTTGTTGTTGTTGAAAAGCAGACATTTAGAATATTATAATGCCAAAACTCTGGAAATTAGACTGTCTCCACTCCCAGTGTTTCTTGTTGCTGACTTAGGTTTAATGACTTTTGTGAACTAATTTTGTAAGGTCAGTATTTTTTGTTGTATGTCTCTACTTGATTAGTTTAGTGTTCAGCTAGTAATTCAACAAACATTTCATTAAATGTCTGAAGCAACAACAAAAATTTCCCAGATTTTGCAGATGGGCTCTGAGTGTGCCTTGGGGTATGACTTCAATACTCAGTTGGGCAGTTTGCAAGTCTTCATTTGCCTTCACTTCCTGGTTGGGCCAAACTTGAGATTGGCCAGAGGTTGGAGCTTAGTTCCTGCTCATCTCTTTTGTGAGTATACACTCAACCTTGAACATGAATGTGGACTTCTGGATTCCCAAAAATATATGGGAGATTTTCAAAGTCTTTATTTCCCAAAGCATCTTACTCTCACCTTTCCTCCCAGGCTTTCTGCTTTGTCTGCTAGTTGCCTCAACTGTTATCACTTGGGCCAGGAGGCAGTGGCTTACACATGTGCCTTTAAATAATTTTGACAAAATCTTCCAGGGTAGTACCTCTCTCCTGGAGCATTCTTAATTAGATTAAATAAAAGAAAGACCTGTGAGCTAGTCCTTCAAAGAGCTACCAGACAGGCCAAAACAAATAACTACAATCCCCCAAGAACAAGATCTTTTCTGTTCACTGTGGCACCAGGAACTCACACCAGGAATGCAAGTGTACTCTCTTTAAGTCTACTGCTAAGCTAGAGAATGTGGGTTGGGGTAAGTTAAAATTCCACAAAGCTCTCCTGCCTCAATTCAGTTGCCTTTTCTTTATTAAGCATTCACTTGGTTGCTGTAAACCTTCAGTTATTTTCCAGAGTTTTGATGAAGTTGATTCTGACAGTTTTTGCCAGACTGTTATTTCTGTGTTGTCATGCCAAGTGTCAGGTTCTAGCCCATGCTGAGGTCCAAGGGGAGTGGGTGGATGGCTGACAGATAGGTGAAAGAACACTTGGGGGGCCATAGGCAGGTGAAATACGGCTTTTATTCTCTGGCTCCGCTCTGCTCTGTCTTTATATTGGTTGCCTGCTCTGGCTGTAGCCCTTCTCAGTGGCCGGCTCCATGGCTCCTGCTGTCCCCATGGCTCTCCCTTACAGGGTCAGCAGTTCCACTCTCTCTCTTTGGGCGTGAACCATATTTACAGCATCAGCAGGGCAGTTGTATCTTTTACAGACAATAGTGGCTCAGAGCCAAGTATGAGCTTACAAAAACAGGTTATATAACAAGCAGAGTTGTGTGCCTGCGCACCAAACTCACTGAGTCACACTGGCCCAGTTATCTTTCTTGGCCTACTCTTAACTGGAGCACCTTCATTTTCCTTACATGTGTAGAGATAGATTTTTGGCATTTCTACTTTGCTATTGTTTCTGATATAACACCTGTCTTGGTTATTCTTGGTCCTTGTGTTTATACGTAAGTTTTAGAAGTATCTTGTCAATTTCCACCCAAAACACCAAATGGTATTTTGATTTAGTGGCATTGAATATATAGATCAACTTGAGGAGAATTGATATCTTTACAATATTGAGTCTTCCAATTAATAAATATGGCATATCCATCCATTTATTTAGGTCTTTTTGATTTCCTCCAGTAATATTATATACTTTTCTGTGGTGACACATTACCTATCTGTATTATAATTATCTTGAAGTATTTGATTTTTTAAGCTTTTATTGTGGGAAGGTTTTTAATGATAAATTTCTTTTATAATTATTGGACTATTTAGACATGCTACTTATGCTTATCAGTTGTTAAAAGTTATATTTTTGAGGAAGTGTTAAATTTCATTAAAATTTTCAAATTCACTGGCAAGTTTTTTTTAAAATATAATCATTTTAATGTCTGCTGATCGGTAATAATATTTTCTTATTCATTTTGATAAAATTTTTTAGACTCTATTTATTTAATCAGTTTTGGCAGGAATTTATTAGTTTTACTAAGCTTGAAAAACCAAATTCTGGTCTTTTGGATCTTGTCTATTGTATGTTTCCTAAGTCATTAATTTTTGCTCTTACTTTTATTTTTAAAATTCGAGTAGAATTTAATTACCAAGTTTTAGATTAAAAAAAAAATATATATATATTTAAGCCTATAAATTTCCCTCAAATTCTGGCTTTAGGAGCATCTCACAAGTTTTGATATATTTCCACCATTATTCTGCTTAGTTTAATTTTGGGTTTTCATTTTAAATTTCTTCTTTGAAAAAGGCTTAATGTTGACTTCAATTTTAAGAGAAGTTTTGACAGTAATTTGCTTTCCACACATAGAATATATGTGTTCCATATTTCATTATTTCTTCAGAGAAAACAGTCAATGGCATCTTTGAAGTCAATTTGTTTTTAATTTTTTTTTTTCCCTCCACAATTCATTGTAATGGGTCTAGGTAGAGATTTTCCTTGCATTTATTATTCTTGGCATTTAGGAGACTTTAGTAGAGTTAATATAATCTGTGGATTGATGTCTTTTGTTTTGGAAAATTCTCAGCCACTGTTTATTAAAATATTCTGCATTCTTCTCTCTTGGGACTCAAATTACACTTTATTAGATCTTGTTATTGTATCTCTGTCTCTTATCTTCTCTTGCATCTTTTTCATGGTTTTGTCTCTTCATGCTTTCAATTCACCAAACTGATATATTGAATTCTTACTTTTAGGTATACATAAATACACACACACTTATTATGAATATACGTGTGTGTATGTGTGTGTGTGTGTGTGTGTGTGTGTATACTTTTTTTTGACACAGGATCTCACTCTGTCACTCAGGCTGGAGTGCAGTGGCATGAATATGGCTTACTGCAACTTCCTGTGCTCAAGTGATCCTCTTGCCTCAGCCTCCTGAGTAGCTGGGACTACAAGTGTGCATCACTCCACCTGGCTAATATTTTTGTAAAAATAGGTTCTTACTATGTTGTCCAGGCTGGTCTCAAGTGATCCTTCTACATCAGCCTCCCAAAGTGCTGAGATTATAGGCATAGGCCACTGTACCTGGCTAAGTTATATTTTTAAATTCTAGAATTTTATTTTGAGTAATTTAAATTATCTGTCAATTTTCTCAATTTTTTATTTCCTTGAACATTTAAAAGGTCATCTTTTTTTTTTTGAGAAGGAGAGGAAGAAAGAGGAAGAAAAAGACGGAGAGAGAATAGGAATATTGCTTTATTCTAAAAATGGGTATTAATAATGGCCGATAAATATTTTGTGTATTTAAAGTGGAGAGCTCTATAAATACTTATTAAGTTTACTTGTTCCAGATCTGAGTTCAAGTTCTGGATATCTTTATTAATTTTCTGTCTCGTTGAGTCTAAATCTCTTTATGGGTCTTATGTATCTGGGTGTTAGGATCCTTAGCTCTTATTATTGCATTGATCCTTTTACCACCATATCTTTGTTGCTTTGAAATCTGTTTTATCAAATGTGAGAATTGCAACTCCTGCTTTTTGTTTATTTATTTATTTTTGCTCTCCATTTGGTTGGTAAATCTTTCTCCAACCCTTTGTTTTGAGTCTTTGTGTATCTTTGGATATAAAATGGGTCTGGATGTAGTACACCGTTAGGTTTTGGCTGTATCTTTTGATTGGGGGATTTAGTCGATTTAAATTTAGGGTTACTGCCATTTGATGTTAACTGGCTATTTTATCCATTCGTTGATGTAAATTCTTCTTTATGTTGATGCTCTTTACTTTTTGGTATATTTTTAGAAAGGCTAATACTGGTTGTTCCTTTCTGTGTGTAATGCTTCTTTCAGAAGTTTTTGTAAAGCAGGCCTGGTGGTAATAAAATCTCTGAGTACTTGCTTCTTCATAAAAGATTTTATTTTTCCTTCAATTGTGAAGCTTAGTTTGGCAGGATATGAAATTCTGGGCTGAAAGTTCTGTTCTTTAAGGATGTTGAATATCAGCCCCCACTCTCTTCTGGCTTGTAGGGTTTCTGCTGAGAGATCTGCTGTAAGTCTAATAGGCTTCCCTTTGTGGGTAACCTGACCTTTCTCTCTGGCTGCCCTTAGTATTTTCTCCTTTGTTTCAACCCTGGTGAATCTAACGATTATGTGCCTTGGGGTTGCTCTTCTTGAGGAATATCTTTGTGGTGTTCTCTGTATTACCTGGGGTTGAATTGTGTCCTGCTTTGCTAGATTCGGAAAATTCTCCTGGATAATATCCTGAATAGTATTTTCCAGCTTGGATTCATTCTCTCCATCACATTCAGGTACACCTATCAAACGAAGATTAGGTCTTTTCACATAGTCCCATATTTCTTGGAGACTTTGCTCATTCCTTTTTATCCTTTTAATCTCTATTCTTGTCTTCTTGTTTTATTTCATTAAGTGGGTCTTTGAACTCTGATATCCTTTCTTCTGCTTGATCAATTCGGCTATTCAAACTTGTGCATATTTCACTAAGTTCTCGTGTTGTATTTTTCAACTCCGTTAGTTCATTTATATTCCTCTCTATATTGTCCATTCTTTTTAGCATTTCCTCAAACCTTTTTTCAAAGTTCTTAGTTTCTTTACATTGGGTTAGAACAAGTTCTTTCAACTCCCAAAAGTTTCTTATCATCCACTTTCTGAAGCCTACTTCAGATAATGGAACACAGTCCTTTTCCATCAGGGCTTGTTCCGTTGCTGATGAGGAATTGCAATCCCCTGTAGAGGGAGAGGGATTCTGATTTTGGGTATTCTCGGCCTTTTTAGGCTGTTTTTTCCCCTTTATCATGAATTTATCCATCTGTTGTCTTTACAATTACTGCCTTTCTAATTAGGTTTCTGAGTGGACGTCCAATTTATTGATTCCCAGTGCTGGAATCCGAGCAACCCACTGCGCCAGCCAAAACAGCAGTGATAAGACTGATGGCGCTCTTCTGCCTGGGAATCTTCGGTCTGGCTTCCTTCTTGAGTCCGTAACATTTTAAAATGTTATCTTAAAATTAATGTCATGTATCCATTATCAGGATACTCTGTGCTCTAGTATATATTGTTTTTCTTGGTTTTTAAGCATGTAGTCTGGCCTGCTTATATGTGTGGTCATATTTTCTGGTGCAGCTAAATTTTCTGTTCCCCCAGATAAGATTTATGTTTTCTGGCAGGCATCCAGAGATACTAGTAATCAGGGATTATCTTAACCTCTTCAACAAACCATTTATTTCTTAGCTGGCATTATTTGTTTTGATAAATCTCCTCTGAGTGCAAACAACATAAGGGAGGTTTACTGGCCTCCCCTCCTACTTAGTGGGCTCTGGGTTCTTATTTTGTCCCCTTTGTCCTTTGAAGCAATCAAAAAGTCTGCTCAGCTTTGCAGCCCCTTAGCCTCCTCCTCTGGTGCCTCTAGGGAAAAAATGGCCATGAGCACTGGGCTCATTGCTCTAGGTTTTCCATTCCTCCTAAATATTCTTCATTATTTTATTAATTCTCCAGACCCTCAAACATTCATTTTCTTAAATATTTTATCTATGGTTTCTAAGTGTTCTTAGTGAAAATATTGATCTGAGTCCTTAGTTTGTTATTACTGGAATGAGAAGTCCACAAATATGCATAAATTTACCTCTAAGTGCCACATTACTATACCCTACAGGTTTTTATATGTAATATTGTTTTTATCATCTTGCAATATGAATTGTTTCCATAGCTCCATATCTTTGCCACCATTTTGCCAATTGGATAGGTGTGAAATGGCATCTTTTCATGGTTTTAATTTGTTGTTTCCAAATTACTAGTAAGGTTTGACATATTTTCATACGCTTATTGGGCATTTTGTTTTTTTTTCTGAGAATTCTCTGTATTTTTTTGTCTTTATTCCTATTGGGTTGTTTTCTTTTTCTTACTGATTCACAGAAACTCTTAAGTCTACAGTAATACTTTGTTGAGATTTCAGAACCGAAGGCAAATGTTTAGGATTGTTTGATGATTTATTTTATGTGTCAACTTGTCCAAGGCATGAGATATTTATATATTTGGTCAAACATTATTCAGGGTGTGTCTGTAAGGGTGTTTCTGGGTGAGACTAGCATTTAAATTAATAGATGGAGTAAAGAAAATTGCCCTTCCTAAGTTAGCAGAACTTAGCTAATCAACTGAAGACCTGAATAAAACAAAAGGGCTGAATAAGAAAGAACTTCTCCTGCCTGACTATTAAACAGGGACATCAAGTTTTCCTGACCTTTAGACTCAGACTGAAACACTGGCTCCTGTGTCTGCTGAATTTTGGACTGGTACTTATACCCTCAGCTCTCTTGGCTCTCAGGCTTTTGGACTCAGACTGGAACTACACATAAGTGGTCCTAGGTTTCCAGTTGTTGACTGCAAATCTTGCAACTTTCTCTCTCTCTCTCTCTCTCTCTCTCACACACACACACACACACACACACACACACCCCTTATTATTTCTGTATCTCTGGAGACTTCTAACTAATACAGAACATGAACTCCAAATGAAGAAATGGAACCAATCATTAATTCCCAGTCCAAAGACAAGGCCAGACCAGCCACTCCATGCAGGAACCCATCAGAGCTGGAGGCTACCTTGTGGATCTAAGACCCGTATTCTCCTCTGCCATTGTGTGGTCTTGTGTACTTTTCTGCCCACCTGGATACCATCTTGGAGAGGATTAGGGATAGAAAGGGGAGTTAGGAAGACTGAACTTTCATTTAAAAAAAAAAAAACCCAAATCAGCTTACTGTAAAGGAGACATTTAAATCAGAAGAATATAATGTAAATGGGCAAGTTTAAATATCCCCCTTGTCCCTATTACCCAGCAGAGTGAAGACTCATGAGAAAGATGAGATTAATAATAGAACATAAAGAGCTCATTTTTTGTACCTTTAATTATAGAGAGTAATCTTCAGTACCTTTTTTGTTATGTTAAAATCCTGTGTTAAACACCAAACAAATTTCAATCATTATTCCACTAGATTATTATACTTCAACATTTTAAGCCATTTCTCCTTTGCTTAAATAAAATTTACAACTACTTTTATGATTTTTGACCCCATTTTAACAATAGCTAACTATTAACATATCTTAATTTATTTAGTAAGAGATACCTGAATATAAGCATTTGTGCTCTGTAAGGGGAAGAACAAAGGCAAATTTTAACAAAGAGATGTTCATATGCATATGCATTATTAAAACTGCACAACATGACCTTACCGTTCTGAATATCCACTTTCCCGGGCAAACCTCTGAAATGCACCCATGGGATCTGAGCCTGTGCTTAAGATGAATACCAGGGGAGTGTTGCATGACATGTCTTGATACAGGGTAGCCAGGTCCACAGGTGGTGTCTCTACAAACTGTTTCCCAAGATTTTCTATCACAAAGTCTGTAAGAGCAAAAACCACCTGAAAGTTTAAAAGAAAAAAAAAAAAGTATGTTGAATGAGGAGCCTTCATAATTTTATCCTAATTTTCTTCTCCAACTCCTCAGAGGATGATGCCCTGTGTTTTTGTACTTATTCTGCCTTGATTGAATATACATCTTTCTACAGACAGTTTTATTTAGTGGATTTGTTCACCAAATATCTGTGGACAGCTATGGTTCTCATGACTCACAAGCAAGATGAAATATTAGGTAAGAGGGAAGTCCCCTAATATTCGCTCTATCTATGAAGCTGCTGTCTCCCCTTCCTTGCCTCTTCTGTTTTGTCTTTTTCACATTGTTGTGGACTTTAGTTTCAGTCTCTCCATTGCCTCTTTCTGCATTATTGATTTCTGTTTCCTTGATATTCCTATCATCATACAATTAAGCATTACTATATTCCATCCTTAAAACCAAAACAAAGATCTCCCCTTGATGGCAGCTACTTTTCTAGCCATTATTTCATTTCTTTGCAACCATTCACAAGCTAACTTTTCAGAAAATTGGCTTCATTTGTTGTCTCCCTTTCTTCATCTCACTCACTCACCAGACACTTCCGATCCCTCTCTGGAACTAACCTCAGCCTTGATGGTTATGCCCAGGTCTGGCCATTTCCTATGTCAATTTGGTTCTTTCACTGATTCTACCCTGTCATATTTATCTCATTCTTGTTCTTGCAGGTCTCATCCCTCACCAGCCCATATGGAGCCTTTATGTGAGATAGAAAAGGGTGTCTCCTCTTCAAGGGACTTTTAATGTGCCAGAAAACTGTTATGAAAATACACAGCCTATAACACGTGTAATGTGAATGGCTCCCCCATCGGTTGTTCAGTGGACCTCCTGCACAACTGTAAACAGCAATCCTGCCCTTAGCCCTCCACTAGCTATCAACACTGTTCTGTCCAAACAAGCCTTACTGTGTGTGTGTGTGTGTGTGTGTGTGTGTGTAATACTGTTGGGCAGGGAGGTGTCCCAACCTAGTCTAGGGCCATGGCCTTGGATCACACCCTTCTGTGGCCAACTTGGGAAAAGACAGTGCTCACATGCCTGTTCCTTTAAGTGGGATGTATTATGGTACTAACTATAAAGGTGTCAGAGTCTAGAAGGCACAGCCGTGCAAGAGGGCCATCACGTTTGGGACCTAGTTCTAATTCTAGTTGTGTCACTGTGTGGCTAAGAATAATTCACTTAGCCTTTCCAACATCAATTTCTTTATATTTTGTTTCAGATAGACACGCTTTTTTGTATAAATTTATGGGGTAAAAGTGTAATTTTGTAACATGCATAGACTGCATTAGTGGTTGAGTCAGGGCTGTCGGGTTTCTGTCACCTGAATAATGTACGCTGTGTCCATTAGGTAATTTTTCATCATCCATCCCCTTCCTGCCTCCTCACCCCTGAGTCTGCATTGTCTATCATTCCTTTCTCTACATTCATATGTACATAATATTTAGCTCTCTCTTATGAGTGAGAACATGTGGTATTTGCCTTTCTGTGTCTTGTTTCAACTAAGATAGTGGCCTCCAGTTCCATTTATGTTGCTGCAAAAGACATGACTTTATCTTTTTTTATGGTTGAATATAGTATTCCATTGTGTATATATACATTTTCTTTATCCAATCATCCATTGATAGACACGTAGGTCAATTCCATATCTTTCCTACTGTGAACAGTGTTGTCATAAACATATGAGTGCAATTATCTTTTTTATGTAGTGATTCCTTTCCTTTGGGTAGATAGCTAGAAGTGAGATTGCTGGATGAAATGACAGTTCTTTTTACTTTTTTTTGGTCTGAGATGGAGTTTTGCTCTTGTTGCCCAGGCTGGAGTGCAATGGCATGATCTTGGCTCATCACAACTTCTGCCTCCCAGGTTCAAGCAATTCTCCTGCCTCAATCTCCTGAGTAGCTGGGATTACAGGCATGCACCACCATGCCCAGCTAATTTTGTATTTTTAGTAGAGATGGGGTTTCTCCATGTTGGTCAGGCTGGTCTTGAACTCCTGACCTTGTGATCCACCCACTTCAGCCTCCCAAAGTTCTGGGATTATAGGTGTAAGCCACTGTGCCTGGCTTCAGGTCTTATTTTTAAGTCTTTAAATCTTCCTTAGTTGGTTTTTGTATATGGTGAGAGGTAGGGGTCCAGTTTCATTCTTCTGTATGTGGCAATTCAATTTTCCCACCACCATTTACTGAAAGAAGTATCTTTTCCCCATTGTATGTTCTTGTTGACTTTGCCAAAGATCAGGTGGCTGCAAATATGTGGCTTTATTTCTGGGTTCTCTATTCTGTTTCATTGACCTATGTGCCTAATTTTATAACAGTGCCATGCTATTTTGGTTACTATAGCCTTATAATATAATTTAAGATGCTTCCAGCTTTGTTCTTTTTGCTTAGTTATTGCATTGGCTACTTGAGTTCTTTTTTTGTTCTATATAATTTTAGGATTGCTTTTTCTAATTCTGTGAAAAATGATGTTGATATTTTATAGGGTTTGCATGGAATCTGTAGATTGCTTTGGACAGTATGGCCATTTTATTGGTATTAATTCTTATTCATGGGCATGAGATGTTTTTCCATTTATTTGTGTCATTCACAATTTTTTTCTTCAGTGTTTTGTAGTTTTCTTGTAGAGATCTTTCAATTCCTTGGTTAAATATATTCCTAGGACTGTATTTTTTTTTTTTTTTTTTTTTTTTTAGACAGAGTCTTGCTCTGTTACCCAGGCTGGAGCACAGTGGGATGATCTTGGGTCATTGCAACCTCCACCTCTTGGGTTCAAGCAGTTCTCCAGCTTCAGCCTCCTGAGTAGCTGGGATTACAGGCATGCACCACCATGCCCAGCTAATTTTTTTGTATTTTTAGTAGAGACGGGGTTTCACCATGTTGCCCAAGCTTGTCTCGAATTCCTGAGCTTAGGCAATCCACCTGTCTTGTTCTCTCAAAATGCTAGGATTACAGGTGTGAGCCACTGCACTCTTCCAGGTACTGTAGTTTTTTTTTCTTTGTAGCTATTATAAATTGGTTTGCCTTCTTAGTTCCATTCTCGGCTAGATCATTATCAGTATGTAGAAATGCTGCTGATCTTTGTATGTCGATTTCGTATTCTGCAACTTTCTAAATTCATTTATCAAATTTAAGAGTTTTTTGGTGGAGTTTTTAATTGTATTTTTTAGATATTCCATACCATATCATCAATAAACAGGAATAACTTGACTTCATCTTTTCCAAACTGTATGCCTTTTACTTCTTTCTCTTGCCTGATTGCTCTGGCTAGGACTCCAGTACTATGTTGAAGAGAAGTGGTAAAAGTGGGCACCCTTTTCTCGTTCTAGGTTTTTGAGGAAATGTTTTCAACTTTTCCTCATTCAGTATAATGTTGGCTGTGAGGTTATCTTATATGGGTTTTGTTATTTTGAGGTCTGTTCCTTCTATGCCTAGTTTGTTGAGGGTTTTTATCGTGAAGAATTGCTGAATGTTTCCAGATGTTTTTCTGAGTCTATTGAGATGATATATGATTTTGTCCTTAAATCTGTTTATGCGATGTATCACATTTATTGATTTACATATGTTAAACCATCCTTGCATCCCTGGGTAAAACCCGCTTGATATTATCTCTTTCATATTATCTTTATATTGTATTACCTTTTTGATGTGCCATTGAATTAAGTTTGCTAGTATTTTGTTGGGGACTTTTGAGTCTATATTTATCAGGGATATTGGTCTGTAGGTTTCTTATTTTGTTGTGTCCTTGTCTGATTTTGGTATCAGGATGATACTGGCTTCATAGAATGTGTTAGGGAGAATTCCCTCCTCTATTTTTGGAATAATTTTTATTGTTTTTATTTCAAAAAGTTTTGATTATATAAACTATTTGCTTTTTACTTTGCTAAAAAGTGATCTGAGAGTTTACAATGAATTACAATATACAAAGCACCAATAATTTATTTCTTGGGGTTGCTGTGTAAATACCAAAATGGTAACACACTCATTAAATGGTTTTGAACTTAAAAAGTTGGAGAAATACTTTTCCTGCAAACAGGACAAACTATCATTAATATTACAGAGTGCTTTTGGTTTTCAGTGGCTTTATCACAAGCTATTGGTTTGTTACAAGCTTATGTAACATGCAATTTCCCATGTGTGTGAACTAATTTTCTTTATAAAACATTTTAAATATGCAGAAAATAAATGTGCATAAAACACACCCTCATTGGTTGCTATTCACCCAATACATATATCCAAGAACGTGGTTAAGTACACAGAATACAGAAAGGAGATCAGTTAAAGCTATAGAACAGAGGATTCCTGCAGAATTGGCACACGGTTTCCTGTTCTTTGATTTGTCCTAGAGCTAGCTGTCTCTCTAGGAAAGTGGAAAGTGAATGATTCTCAGGTGGAAGAAGGGGCTTTACGGTAGCAGTGAATTATGTATGCATGCCAGCCCAGGAGTATGTATCTCACAATTATCATTGCTAAATGGTCCTCCCCACTTTCATACTAAGTGGTTTAGAGTTCTCTGCTATTTACAATAATGCATAAAAGATCTTGTTCATACAAAAGATAATATAATAACTCCTATCTTAGTCACTCACTTCTTTGATTTTAGTTGTTCTAGTCAGTATAAATGAACCAGGCCTGCTTCCTGATGTTGAAACCATCACTGGCATAATGGCCTGAATAGAGAGTGTTTTCTTATGACTGACAACATGCTGAGATGGTGGGAGTATGGAAGATTTCCTCCTGGCTTGACATTTTTGATCCATTCTTCAGCTGTAGCTTTTGTGTACTTTGTATATAAATTTCCTGACGTTCAGAGTCCTTATCAGTTCCCACTCTACCCAAGAAAGTTTTGCCATCCTTCAGTGGACTTGCAGTGGGCTTAATTCTGTAGTTATGCTGAGGTCTTTCTCTCTGTACTCCCCTGTACTGTGCTGCTGTAGAGTCCTAGATAGTGACACTGACCTGCTTAGTCCTCAAGGGCTTCTTCATATCACATGGCTGGAACTGATCAACTTCTCTCTGTGACTCTTTTGGATATTTTGCTGTTCTATTTTCATGGAGATACTGATGGCAGTAATGACAAGAATTTGCTGTGGAAATGGCTTGGATTTCTTATAATCTATAAAGTCTAGATAGCCAGGCATTTCTTAAAGATCACCCTCTGCAAAATCTTATGTTTGGATTGCAGGATCAGAGAATGTTCAATCTCTTCCCTCTTTATCACCAAGTCCATTGCTGGGAGCTCCTCTCTCTTCTTTATAAAATTGAATTTCCCATTATGATATATGTGACTCTATTTTGTTTTGCTTAAAGCTCTTTTTTTTTTAAGCTTTGCTGCCTGATCCTTCACACAGTCTCTGGCTGAAGCCCTCAGAGCATTTTTCAGTTTATCCTTTCCATCAGAATTCATCGGCATTTCCATAGGCAATTCCTGGTTTCAGAGGAATACTTTTTTGAAGGTATTGATGGGTGAGTGCATAAATTAACCATTGAAAGACTCTCTGTGATTGGGGATTCTCTCCCCAGAGGAAGGGCATGGTTCTGTGTTTTCTTTGTGATGAGAAGATAAGTTTAAACATATGGGAATAAAGATTCCCTGCTCATCCTTCATTAGTAACAAGTCTTATTAAAGCTATAGTGTATTAGGTGGCCTATCAGGACCCTGGGTGACCTGCTGAAATTGTGAATTATAACAGAACCCTTGTCATTATACTTCTTAGCATCATAGTCAAGGTCTTGAGACCTACAGAAAATATAAGAGAATGTTAAGTGCAATAAGGAGGTACATTTTTCCTTGTAGAAGGCTAATGGATAGGTCATTAAACTGGTTATAAGAATTACAATGACTCAAAGTTTAAATTGGTAATAATTATTGCATACTCTGGTAGCACTATTGTCAGCAAAAATCCATCAAGGTAAACTTTTTTCCTCAAGTTCAATATTAGCCTTCCACATTATTTAATTTTTCTATGTCTTCCTTCGCTTGATCCAAATAGTGACTTAAAAATTCTTGAGAAAAACACTCCACATACTAGGAATATAGAAGAGAACTTCCTCAACCTGATAAGGAACATTATATTATCAGTCCATTTTCATGCTGCTGATAAAGACATACCTGAGAATGGGCAATTTACAAATGAAAGAGGTTTAATTGGACTTACAGTTCCATGTCGCTGGGGAAGCCTCACAATCATGGTAAAAGGCTGGGGGAACAAGTTACGTCTTACATAGATGGCATCAGGCAAAATGAGAATGCTTGTGCAGGGGAACTCCTCTTTTTAAAACCATCAGATCTTATGAGACTTATTCACTATCAGGAGAACAGCATGGGAAAGACTTGCTCCCATGATTCAATTACCTCCCACTGGGTCCCTTCCACAACACATGAGAATTCAAGGTGACATTTGGGTGGGGATGTAGCCAAATCATATCAGATATCTCTGAAAATCTGACAGCTAACACCATACTTAGTGATGAAAGACTGAATGCTTTTCTTCTAAGATCAGGAACAAGGAAAAGATCTGCTCTTATAACATCTATTCAACATTGCGTTGTGTAGGTCCTATCCAGGGCAATTAAACAAGAAAAATGAAAGCATCTAAATTGGAAAACAAGAGGTAAATTTATCTCTATTTGAAGATGACACGATTTTGTATATACAAAACACTAGGGAACTCAATCAAAATCTACTAAAACTAATAAACAAGTTTGGCAAGGCTGAATACAAAAATGTACAAAAATCAACTGTATTTGTATACAGTAGTAATGGGAAATAAGAAAATTGTTTTAGTCTGTTTTGTGCTGCTATAATAGAATACTTGAGACTGGGTAATTTATAAAGAACATAAATCTATTTGGCTTATGGTTCTGAGGGCTGGAAGTCCAAGAGCATGATATGGCATCTGACAAGGGCCTCTATACGCCTCATCCCATGGTAGAGGGCAGAAAGGCAAGAGAGAGCAAGAGAGCAAGAGAGGCCCAAACTTGCTTTTATAACAAGCCCACCCTTGTGATAACTAACCCACTCACATGACAATGACATTAAGCTGTTCGTGAGCTCAGAGTCCTCATGATCTAATCGTTGCTTAAAACTGCTGTATTAGGGATCAGGTTTCTAACAAATGAACTTTGGGGAACATATTTATATCATAGCAAAAATTAAGAAAGCAATTTAATTTAGAACAGTATCAGAAAGAATAGATTACATAAAAATAAATTTAACAAAAGAATAAATTTGCGTATAATAAATAAATTTGTATATAAAATTTCTTCTCTCGGAACTATGAAATATTATTGGATGAAGTTAAAGAAGATCCATATAAGTGAAAAAACACCACATGTTCATAGATCAGATGACTTAATGTTGTTAAGATGTTAATATTCCCCAAATTGATCTACAGGTTCAATGCCACTCTTTTTTATTTTATTTATTTATTTTACTTTAAGTTCTGGGGTACATGTGCAGATCTTGCAGGATTGTTACATAGGTATATACATGCCATGGTGGTTTGCTGCCTCCATCCCCTCATTACCTACATTAGGTATTTCTCCTAATGTCATCCCCCCCAACAATCTCCCCATCCCTTGCTATCCCTCCCCTAGCCCCCCAACCCCCAACAGACACCAGTGTGTGATGTTCCCCTCCCTGTGTCCATGTGTTCTCATTGTTCAACACCCACTTAGGAGTGAGAGCATGCAGTGTTTGGTTTTCTGTTCTTGTATCAGTTTGCTGAGGATGATAGTTTCCAGCTTCATCCATGTCCCTGCAAAGGATGTGAACTCATCCTTTTTTTATGGCTGCATAATATTCCATGGTGTGTATGTGCCACATTTTCTTTATCCGGTCTATCTTTGATGAGCATTTGGGTTCCTTCTAAGTCTTTGCTATTGTAAACAGTGCTGCAATGAACATACATGTGCATGTGTGTTTATAATAGATTGATTTATAATCCTTTGAGTATATACCCAGTAATGGGATTGCTGGGTCAAATGGTATACTTCCCAAAATAATTTATAGATTCAATGCTATCCCTATTAAGCTAACATTGACCCAATAGTCAAGTCAATTCTAAGCAAAAAGAATAAAGCACAATTGTAGTCAACTGATGTTCAGCAAGGCTGCCAGAATCATTAAATGGATATGGAATAGTCTTAATAAATGATGGTGTGACAACTGGTAGCCACATGGAAAAGAATGAAGTTGGACCCTTTCTTCACGCCATATACAAAAATTAATTCAGGGCTGGGTGCGGTGGCTCACATCTGTAATCCCAGCACTTTGGGAGGCCAAGGCAGGTGAATCACGAGGTCAAGAGATCAAGACCATCCTGGCCAACATGGTAAAACCCTGTCTCTACTAAAAATACAAAAATTAGCTGGGCATGGTGGTATGCACCTGTAGTCCTAGCTACTCAGACCACCTGGAATGCCAGGACTCTGAGGGCCTTTATCCCGACTTTTACCTCCAGGACCACTACCAGGCTGACCTCTGGCCCTCCCCAAGGTCCACCACCAGGTCTACCTCTTGGTCCTCCACCTTGGGGACCCCCACCAAAGCTACCTCCCCCTGCACCTCCAGATTTTCCTCTACCTCGTTCTGGCATGATGCGCTCACCTTTGGTGCCTCCCCTTGGACCTGCCCCTCCTCGGCTTTTCTCAGCAGCTCCCTTGCCGAACCCTGGGGTTTTAAGTGCCCCACCCAACTTGATTCAGCGACCCAAGACGGATGATATGAGTGCAGCCACCATTGAGAAGAAAGCCACAGCAACCATCAGTGCCAAGCCACAGATCACTAATCCCAAGGCAGAGATTACTCTATTTGTGCCCACTGCACTGAGAGTACGTCAGGAGAATAAAGTGGCTACTGCTGCTCCCCAAAGAAAGTCAGAGGATGATTCTGCTGTGCCTCTTGCCAAAGCAGCACCCAAATCTGGTCCTTCTGTTCCTGTCTCAGTAAAAACTAAGGATGATGTCTATGAGGCTTTCATAAAAGAGATGGAAGGGCTACTGTGACAGCTTTTGATGCCAGAACAGGCTTCTGTTCATAACAGTGGCCCACGGAGAAAGAGGCTCTTATTAAACTTAGATGAAAGAGCTGCTTCCATTGTCAGGATATTTTCTAATTTCAGTTCAAGGAATATCCTAAAATTTAGCCTTGTCCAGAATTTACTGCACATAAAAGAGAGTATTTCATTCAGAATAGATCAGTTATTGAAGCAGTGCTGCTAACATGATTCCCTTTCACACCACCGTTTTCATCCTGTTTCTTCACCAGCTCTTTGGAAATTTGTGATCAGAGGGATCTTAGTTGCTTATTTTGTTTTGACTCTCTTCTCGTGTGCTGTGGGCATTGGAGTAGAGATTTCTGACAAAAACACTTCATTTCATCTTGCCTTTTGTGTTTGAGTTATTTTTAATATTTTCCTGTAAATATTTTGTAATATTGTACTTGTAATGAAATGGGTAAGACAAGGCAGGATACGTGGGAAGAAAATGTACAATTCTTTGATTAAAATTATTTCCCACTAGAAAAAAAGTGGCATATCCATGCAATAGTATATTAGTTGCAATAAAAGGGAATGAAGTACTGACACATGATACAACATAGGCGAATCTTTAAAATGTTACGCTAAATGAAAAGACAGACACAAAAGACCAGAATAGGCAAATCTATAGAGACAGGAGCAGACTAGCGTTGGTGGTGATGGCACTGGGGGATGATGGCTGTGGGTATGGCATTTCTTTTTGGGGTAATTAAAATGTTCTAAATTGATTTGGTGATGGTTGCACAACTCTGTGAAGATACTAAATGCCACTGAAGTGATTATCTTAAATGGGTAAACTATCCCCCAATAAAGTCATCAAAATTTTTGTTACTACACATGATCAGAGAATATGTCTGTGGCAGCTAAAGTGACATTTTTAACATTTTCAAGTAACTCTTGCTTAATCTGTATGACACGGACATCTTTCTTACTTAGCAAGCAGTTGTGCCAAGCAGCAATGAAACTCTTGTGGGGAATTTTCTTCCATGGGATGTTCTGCTTAAATAAATAGTCAGCACATGGCAGAATTAACAATAAGGACTTCACATTGCATTCATACTTCTGGGGTTTACCAAATTGGGAAAAGCTTGTAATTGTTGCTCTAAGTGAGATTCATCATAATTCTGGGTTACTCTATGATTTTTAACAGAGAGAAAACTAGCTGTCAAAGAAACTGTATTCTTTCTGAGGTGGAAGAAGCCTGGATTGCAACACCAGTCCTGCAAACATTTCAATTCCTAGTGGATTTAGCCTTGGAAACCAAGATGCTGCAGGGAACAGTGTATGACCTCATCTCTCTGATAGCTTTGAAAACAGTTTATGTATATTTAATCACCTTAAAGCAGTGGTTCTCAAAGTATGTTTGCAAAATCAGCAGCATTAGTGTCACCTGGTAACTTGTTAGAAATGAGTGTTTTGGTCTTTAGCCCAGACCTACTGAATCAGAAACTGGGGGATGGGCCCCAGGAATCTGTTTTAACAAGACCCCCAAATGATTCTGATGTACACCAAAATTTGAGAACACTGCTGTAGAGAACTTGTCTTAGCTTTGTTTTGTGGTGATGAATTATCCTCTATCAAGCAAGCTTTATTCATCTCTGAATTATGGTAGTTTTTTTTTCTCTTTCTAGTTCAAAGTCCTAATAGTCTTTTCCTGAGAGACTGATAATATTGATACCAAAGAAATAATTTTTGGGATGACAAGCATTCTATTTCCTGTTGTAGTTCTAATGAGCCTGCATCACATGGCTTAGTAAGAGTTTTTTGAAATGAAATGTTATCTTTAGGTCTAAACATGCTATTTATGAAGAAGGCCTGCTTTTTGTGTAAAACTATAGTTTCCCACAGAAGCCACTTCGCTGGAATATCCTCTTTCTCTCAATAGAGCAGTTGATTCTACCGTATAGCAGGACTGGATGCCCAAGAGGCTCCGATTGTGAACAGACCTGGGAACAACAATTTGGTTACTGTGAACTCTCTCATCACAGAGGTCTTGTTTCTGGTCTTGTCTTAGTTCTAAGGCTTCCTTACACACTCTTTTTCTCTAGTCAGGGAATCTAGATCTTCAGTTTTGAAATGAAATTTGGATTCTTCACTCTTGAACCCCAATTTCTTTAGAAAGTTATTCTTTGGCATCAATAGCAGGGTAAGGATTGTTCCTAAATGCCTTGATGAGGGCTCTAATTGGGAGGAGGTATAGCTGGGACAACACTGTCATACTTCAATCTTTTCTTCAGGGTGATCCTGTTCTTGGTCTTGGCTGATCCAGGTTCTTGTCTTCTCTGGAATGGGTGTCTAGCTCTTCATTTCTGAAACCTAATTTGGGTTCTGATTGATGTTGATTTGTGAATATATGCTACCAGTTGTTTGGTATCACACCTGGGTAAGGTTTTTGGTTGAAGGCACTGATAAGAGTTTTCAATTAAACCTGTGAGTTTGGTATGAGAGTGTCTACTGTTTGTAGCTTTGATCACATGTGGACAGCAATCCTAGGACATGTTGCAGAGAGTTTAGGTGTTCAAGAATGTGACTAAGAGTCAAAATTTTTTTTACTATGGAAAATTTCAAGTACATATAAAATGAGAGAATAGGCCGGGTGTGGTGGCTCATGCCTGCAATCCCAGCACTTTGGGAGGCTGAGGTGGGAGGAATGCCTGAGCTCAGGAGTTTGAGACTGGCCTGGGCAACATGGTGAAACCCAACTTTTACAAAAAAGTACAAAATTAGCCAGGTGTGGTGGTTAATTAGCCTGTGGTCCCAGCTACTTGGGAGGTTGAAGTGGGAGGATTCCTTGAGTCTGGTAGGTGGAGGTTACAGTGAGTGAAGATCAGCAACAAAGAGAGACCTCATCTCAAAAAAAAAAAAAAAAAAACATAACCACAGTACCACAATTACATCTAGAAAAGTAACAATAATTCCTTAATATTATCAAATAATTCACATTTTTCTAAATTATAAATGTATGTGAGTGTGTGTATGTTTAAATAATAGTATGCTATTGTGTACGTTTAACAGTATGCTATTATATATATTTGGGATGTTAAGTTAGGATCTAATAAAGCTTATACATAGAGATCATTTTGTCTCCTAACTGTCTTCTAATCTATAAACTTCATTCTCCATCTTCTATTTACCGAAAAACAAACCAAATGTGTTTTTGAAGAAATCAGATTGTATGTCTTGCGAATTTTTCATAGTCTATAATTGCCTAACTTCAATGACTTTATTTTGAAAACTCCTTTTTTTTTGACTCATGGCATCTAGTCATCCTCTCATTTTTTCACCATCTCACCTGGTAGGTATTGTCCATATTCATCGGAGACTTTCCACGTGGATCATAGCCAGCCTTCCTTTCTATTTTATATCTGTTCCATTGAACAAAGTGTTACTGATTTATCTACTGCATCCCAGGCATTGTCCTGCTACCATCTGAGTGGACACAACTCAGGTTCAGGGTTCACGTGGAGATCCATCAGCCTAACCTTGCAGTTCCTTGGCCTCTAACTCCAGTGCACATCCTCTTATCTCTTTCACAGTCACCCATACCCATGGTCAACCTCAGAATACTGTCATCACTTAGAACTGTTCCCATTAGACATTTTAAGTTCAATTTTGATTATAACCTCCCCCATCCTCTCAGCTGTGCTACAACCATAGTATAACTACATTATTTCTCAAAGAAATTTCTACCTACTGGTTGTTACTTTTCTCCCAGTCTATAAGCCCTTTCTATATCTCTTATTTTCCTATAACTACTTTTACCGACATTCTCAGTGGTAAATGCAATGAATTGCATTCTCTATTCATTTATTACAATAATCTGTGTCTCCGGTCAACCACATAACTTATATTCTGTGTTCCTACAGAGTGACATAGCTTGAATGTTTGCCCCTCCAAATCTCATGTTGAAATGTGATTCCCAATATTGGAGGTGGGGCCTGTTTGGAGGTGTTTGGGTCATGAATGTGGATCCCTCATGAATGGCTTGGCACTCTCCTCACAGAAATGAGTTCTCACTCTACTAGTTCATAAAAGATCTAGTTTTTTTAAAGAGTCTGGGGGTGCCTCTCTCCCCTCTTTCTTGCTCTCTCTCACACCATGTGACATGTCTGCTCCCTCTTTGCCTTTCACCAATATGTAAAAGCTTCCTGAGGCCAAAACGAAAGCCAAGAAGATGCTGGTGCCATACTCGTACAGCTTGCAGAACTGTGAGCCCAATGAACTTCCTTTATTTATAAATTATCCAGCCTCAGGTATTTCTTTATATCAATGCAAAATAGAACAATACAAAAAATTGGTACTGAGGAGTGGGGCACTGATATAAAGGTACCAGAAAATGTGGAAGCAGCTTTGGAACTGAGTAATGAGAAAAGACTGGAAGAACTCGGAGGGCTCAGAAGACAGGAAGATGAGGGAAAGTTTGGCTAAGTTGTGACCAAATGCTGATAGAAATACGGACAGTGAAAGCCAGGCTGATGAAGTTGGGAACTGGAACAACTGTCACCCTTGTTATGCCTTAGCAAAGGACTTGGCTGTATTGTGTCCATGCGCTAGGGATTTGTCGAAGGTTGAACTTAAGAGTGATGACCTAGGTTATCTGGTAGAAGAAATTTCAAATTTTTTCATCATCTAATTTTTTCACCACGAAGTGGTCAAGAAGTGTCATAGCTCCTTCTAACAGCCTACAATCAGATATGGAAGCAAAGGAATGACTTAAAATTGGGACTTACAACTAAAAGGGAAACTGAGGGTAAAAATTTGGAAAATCTGTAGCCTGCTGATGTGATAGAGAAGGAAACAACATTTTCAGGAAAGGATTCTAAGAGGCCTGCAGAACAACCACTTACTAGAGAGACTAGCATGACTAAATGGGAGTCAAGTGCTACTATTCAAGGCAAGGGGAAAAAGACTTCAAAGGCATTTCAGAAATCTTCCAGGTACTCCCTTCCATTGCAGGTCCAGAGGCCTAGGAGGCAAGAATGCTTTCAGTAGATAATCCTTGGGTATTGCTGCCCTGAGCCCTTGATGGAAGCTACTCCCCAAATCCCAATAGCTCCAACTCTACCCTTAGCTCAGAGGACTCCAGGTAGAGCTTGGGCTGCTACTCTGGAGGGTACAATCCACAAGTTTTGGTGGCTTCCATGTGATGTTAAGTCTACAGTTGTGCAGAATGCAAGAGTGAGGGAGGCTTGGCATCTTCCACCTAGACTTCAGATGTATTGGAAACCAGGGTGCCCAGGCAGAAGCCTGTGCAGGGGTGGAACACCCACAGAGAGATCCTACTAGTGCCAAGGAGAAATGTGGGGTTAGAGCCCCCACATAGAGTCCCCACTGGGGTGCTGCCTAGTGGAGCTGTGAGAATGGTAGTGATATGGCAGTGTGCATCCTCAGTCTGGATAAGCCATAGGCATTCAATTACAACCCAGTAGTGCAGTCAACATGGACAGCTCCCCAAAAAGCCATGGGGACAGGGCTTCCTAAGGCCTTGGGAGGACACACCTTGCACCAGAGTGCTCAGGATACAGGACATGGTGTGAAGGATTATTCTGGAGCTTTAAGATTTAGTGTCTTCCCTACTGAGTTTCAGACTTGCATGGGGCCTGTTGCCCTTTCCTTTTGGCTGATTTATCCCTTTTAGAATAGGAATGTTTACCCAATGCCCAAACCACCACTGTATCTTAGAAGTAAATAACTTGTTTTTGATCTCATGCGTTCATAGGTCGAAGGAACTTGCCTTGAGTCTCAGTCTCGGATGAGACTTTGTACTTTGAAACTTTGAGTTAGCACTGGGATGAGTTAAGACTTTTGAGGACTGTTGGGAAGGCATGATTGTATTTTGCAACATGAGAAGGACATGAGATTTGGGGGACCAGGAGTGGAATAATACAGTTTGGATGTTTGTCGCCTCCAAATCTCATGTTGAAATGTGATCCCCAATATTGAAGGTAGGGCCTAGTGGGAAGTGTTTGGGTCATGGAGGTGTAGCCCTCATAAATTGCTTGGTGCCCTCTTCATAGAAATGAGTGAATTCTTGCTTTAGTAGCTCCACAAAAGATAGACATTTAAAACAGTTTGATGCCTCATTCCCCTCTTTCTTGCTTCCTCTCTCACCATATGATGTGCCTGCTCTCCCTTTGCCTTTTGTCCTATGTAAAAGCTTCTTGAAGCCTCACCAGAAGCCAACAAGATGCTGGTATCATGCTTGTACAGCCTGCAGAACTGTGAGCCAAATAAAACTCCTTTCTTTATAAATTACCCAGCCTCAGGCATTTCTTTATAGCAATGCAAAGCAGAGTAACACACAGAGATTGCAGAAAATCCTACAACATAGCCTCAACACCTCCCAAGTATGCTTTCCTCTTTTCCAGTTAGTTCTTCCTTTTCCAGAAGAAATCACCTCCATTTTTCTCTAATGCTTCCTGAAATTCACCACTCAAATCCTTAGCAGATAATATTATTCCCTTATTAACAACAAAATTAGGAATTACATCTAAACACGTAGAAACTGGAAACTGTCCTGAATGCTGTATTCATTCTGCTGATAACTTGTGCTGTGTTGAAACTAGTACCTCCTTGGTTTCCATGACACCTTTTTTCTCCTAACATTTTTCCTGACCCTTTGCTACTCCTTCTCATGGACTCCTTATCCTTTCTCTCCGCCTTTTAAAAGTTGATGGTAATACGAGCTTCATTGTTTGCCCATCTTTTCTCTTATTCTATTCTGTTTTATTCCTCTACCATCCTAACAACTCTGAGTTTTACTTTCCATCTGAATGCTGATTCCCAAATCTCTATTTCTAATTCACATATCTCTCTACAGTTTCCTACTTCCGTATGAGCTGACTTCCAGACTGCTATCCACTCTGATAGCCGTAGAATCAATAGCGTCTTTCTCTCACACATTACTCCTTTCACATATGCTTAGTTGTTGGCACAACTGTCCCCTTTGGCATGCAAACAGAAACTGAGAGCCACATCAATTGCCTCATCTCCATGCCCCCTTTCATCTCTCTAATCTACTACCTCTGTCTTAATTCAGGCTGCCATAATTTCTTTTATCATCAAACAGGTCCTGGTAACTATGGCTTTTTGCCCTTCAAAATCTCCTTTTTGTTGTTGTCAAGATTTGAAAGGCCCATTATTTCCCTTCTAAAGCTTCCCAACAGACCCTATCCCTTCAGCAGAGAGCACGGTACTCTAATGGCACACACCAGGGAAAGGATAACTGTGGCCCTGGCTGGCTCTCCTTCGTGATTCTCTATATAAAACATTATGTTCCAGTAACAAAGAACCATGTTTCATTTTTTTGAGTCATCTCTTGAACTTGGCCATTGTTACTCTCAAATAGATTTATAAATCATAACTGGCTAGTGAGCTTTAGTAGAAAGAATTGTAACATAGTCCTTCAATTTAAAAAAGTGTCCTACCTTTTCTTCTTTACAACATTTAATAAGAATTAGCTTATGGAAAGAACTCAATCCTGCACTCCAAGGATGCTGGTGTGCGGCCTCCTTGTCCTGTCTTATGTGTTTCTCTTCGTGTTTCATTTTACTATAGCCTTCCCATTCCTGTGGGTTAATATATGTCTCAAAAGATCCTGGAAATACAATTTAAAAAGATAATTTAATCAGATTTGTTTTGACTTTGAAATTAAATTATGTTTGGTAATTTAACAATATCTCTATATTTACTATCAGTTTTAACCACAAGTATACTCTAAATACACCAGTCTCCCCTGATACCCAACCTAATAAAAAAGTAAATAATTTAAAATGTAATCAGAAAACAGCAGCAAACCACTTACAAAAAATGAAAACAAAACAAAATAATAGAAAGGTTAAAAATAAAAAGGATGCATAGAGATACTTAAGCAAATGTGAGTGAAAAGACTGAAGTGATAAGAGTTAGTATTGTGTTAACTAGAATTCAAAGCAAATATAATTAAATGGGACAAAGTAGGTTCTTATGTTAATTAAAATAACAAATCCATAAAAAAATGAACCCTCATGTGCCAGAAAATAGCATAAAGATATGTCAAATAGTCACTGTTGGAGGTAGAAGAAAAGACAAGAAAAAAAATAACATCAGTCTATGATGAAGTAAACTGAAAATTCTGGCATATATAATATGAACAATATAAATAATAGCTGAATATATTGACATATTTACATTATGCTCTAATAAACAATATATCATCCCCTGCTCCCTGGCTATAGAATATTTATAAGAAATGGATTTGTATCTTGTATGAAGATTAAAATCATAGTTAGCTTTTACAATGGTTATAACAGCTACTAAGAATTAGCATTGAAATTTCTGTAGGTACAGAGTGCATGTGGCATAAACCTTTCAGAAAGCCAAAATAACGAATATGTTCTCCAGTGAGGAAACAGGTTTCTTGGGTTGGCCATTAGGCACAATTGTTGGCTTCCATTTCAGGCTAGAAAACAACTTTCTCTAGCTTGTCTGCAGGGGCTCTCTTCTGGGGGCTTAATCATAGCAATCAGAAAGCTAGTGACATAAAAATTTGGTAACACTTCTGACCATGGCCTTGGGGTAGTGTTCATCTTTGTAAGACTTCTAATTTATATGTGGAATATAGACAATTACAAGGTATGAGATCACAAGGCATACCACACCACATTACTCTTTAGTAAAAGGTGTTTGCATTATTCTGAAAACCAGGTAGCACAAGCATGTATTGCAAAAGGACAACTTTTCCAGTGAGGTTCTCATTATTTATTGTGTAAGCATTAGGACTCCAGCTAAGATGGGAGAAAATAATGCATAACATATGCATTATAAGATGGCATCTAATAATGCTTTATTTATTTATTTATTTATTTGGAGACAGAGTCTCACTCTGTTGCCCAGCCAGAGTGCAGTGGTGCAATCCTGGTTCACTGCAACCTCTGCCTCCCAGGTTCAAGTAATTCTCCAGCCTCAGCTTCCTGAGTAGTTGGGACAGTAGTTGGGACAGGTGTGCAGCACCACACCAGGCTATTTTTCTGTATTTTAGGAGAGATGGGGTTTCATCATACTGGCCAGGCTGGTCTCCAACTCCTCAGCTGAGGCAATCCACCTGCCTCGGCCTCCCAAAGTGCTAGGATTTCAGGTGTAAGCCACTGTGCCTGGCCTAATAATGTGTATTTTAAATGATAACTCCCAACTAATAGGAAATGAAACACTTAGAAATCATGAAAGATGAAAGATTAAGGCAATTAGAAAGTTTCTGAAGGTAAGATTGACAATGGAATTAAATATTAAACATCACTTGCAAAGATCTAAAGTTCACTTTTAGAATGCCAGGCATCCTATCAAACATGTACAAACCTTCATAAGTCTATAGCATTTCTGGAATAAACCTTGAAATGTAACACATAAAAGTAGGAAAGTTTTTTTAAATTGTTGAAATTTTAGTCTCAAGGACATAGATAACACATAGAGCATTTTATAAAAAAAATTATGAGTTGTCCCTATAATTACTTTGCTTTTCAACCTCCACACCCTCCCTATTCTTTTGCCTTTATGTATATGAGGCTCCATCTATCCCTTTCTGTTTTGGGTCTGTTCCTAACTGTCTGGCTCTGGGTTTCTCCTATGAGAATTTTTCTTTTTGTTTTCTACCTCTACCTCTAGATTGTCTCATTTAACAGGTGCATAATATAAAAAATGTTTTTACTAGCGGGGGACAAAAGACTAGGGGGGAAACTTTTCAATAAGTTGTTGCATTTATTGAAAAGCTTTTGATCGCTAACAGTTCGGGATTGTAGCTCCCAGTGAAAGCGCAGAGAATGAGAGGACGCCACACTTTCAGACGAATTTTCGTTGCTCACGGACCAGAAGATTCCCACTGGAGGGGCCCCACGGGTTGCCAGCGCGACTCTTGTGGCCGGCGCAGCGGTTTTGCCGGTGCCTCAGCATGGCAGCTCTTTGTGCAGAGTAAATGGGAGGAGATTCCCGGGCAGAGGAGCACCATCAGTCTTATTGCTGCTGTTTTGGCCAGCGCAGTGGGTTGTTCGAATTCCAGTGCTGGGAATCAATAAACTGGGCATCCACTCAGAAACCCAACTAGAAAGGCGGTAATTGTAAAGACGACAGATGGATAAATTTATAACAAAGGGAAGAAACCAGCCTAAAAAGGTTGAGAATACCCAAAATCAGAACCCCTCTCCCTCTACAGGGGATTACAGTTCCTCATCAGCAATGGAACAAGCCCTGATGGAAAAGGACTGTGTGCAATTATCAGAAGTAGGCTTCAGAAGGTGGATGATAAGAAACTTCTGGGAGTTAAAAGAACTTGTTCTAACCCAATGTAAATAAACTAAGAACTTTGAAAAGAGGTTTGACGAAATGCTAACAAGAATAGACAATATAGAGAGGAATATAAATGAACTAACGGAGTTGAAAAACACAACACAAAAACTTAGTGAAATATGCACAAGTTTGAATAGCCGAATTGATCAAGCAGAAGAAAGGATATCAGAGGTCGAAGACCTACTTAATGAAATAAAACGAGAAGACAAGAATAGAGAAAAAAGGATAAAAAGGAATGAGCAAAGTCTCCAAGAAATATGGGACTATGTGAAAAGACCTAATTTACGTTTGATAGGTGTACCTGAATACGATGAAGAGAATGAATCCAAGCTGGAAAATACTCTTTAGGATATTATTCAGGAAAACTTTTTGAATCTAGCAAAGCAGGACACTATTCAACCCCAGGTAATACAGAGAACACCACAAAGATATTCCTCAAGAAGAGCAACCCCAAGGCACATAATCGTCAGATTCACCAGGGTTAAAACAAAGGAGAAAATACTACAGGCAGCCAGAGAGAAAGGTCAGGTTACCCACAAAGGGAAGCCTATTAGACTTACAGCAGATCTCTCAGCAGAAACCCTACAAACCAGAAGAGAGTGGGGTCCGATATTCAACATCCTTAAAGAACAGAACTTTCAGCCCAGAATTTCATATCCTGCCAAACTAAGCTTCACAATTGAAGGAAAAATAAAATCTTTTATGAACAAGCAAGTACTCAGAGATTTTATTACCACCAGGCCTGCTTTACAAGAGCTTCTGAAAGAAGCACTATACATTGAAAGGAACAACCAGTATTAGCCTTTCTAAAAATATACCAAAAAGTAAAGAGCATCAATATAAAGAAGAATTTACATCAACGAATGGATAAAATAGCCAGTTAACATCAAATGGCAGTAACCCTAAATTTAAATTGACTAAATCCCCCAATCAAAAGATACAGCCAAAACCTAACGGTATGCTACATCCAGACCCATTTCACATCCAAAAATACACGAAGACTTAAAACAAAGGGATGGAGAAAGATTTACCAACCAAATGGAGAGCAAAAATAAATAAATAAATAAAAAGCAGGAGTTGCAATGCTTGCATCTGATAAAATAGATTTCAAAGCAACAAAGATACAGTGGTAAAAGGATCAATGTAACAATAAGAGCTAACGATTCTAACACCCAGATACATAAGACTCATAACGAGATTTAGACTCAACGAGACAGAAAATTAAGGATATCCAGGACTTGAACGAAATGCTAACAAGAATAGACAATATAGAGAGGAATATAAATGAACTAACGGAACAAGTAAACTCAATAAATATTTATAGAGCTCTCCATTTTAAATATACAAAATATATATTCTCCACCTTAAATACACAAAATATTGATCAGCCATTATTAATACCCATTTTTAGAATAAAGCAATATTCCCGTTCTCTCTCTCCCTCTTTTTCTTCCTCTCCTTCACTCCTTTCTTTCTTTCAAAAAAAAAAGAAAAAAAAAAAAAAAGAAAAGCTTTTGGCTGGGCGCAGTGGCTCATGCCTGTAATCCCAGCACTTTGGGAGGCCGAGGTGGGTGGATCACGAGGTCAAGAGATCGAGACCATCCTGGCCAACATGGTGAAACCCCGTCTCTACTAAAGATACAAAAAATTAGCTGGGCATGGTGGCGTGTGCCTGTAATCCCAGCTACTCAGGAGGCTGAGGCCGGAGAATTGCCTGAACCCAGGAGGCGGAGGTTGCTGTGAGCCAAGATTGTGCCATTGCACTCCAGCCTGGGTAACGAGAGAAACTCACTCTCAAAAAAAAAAAAAAAAAAAAAAAAAGAAAGGAAAAAGAAACAAGAAAAAAGGAAGCAAATAAAATGCTGGCAAGAAAAATATGCCCCAAAATAAAGATGACCAATGTAAGTCCAATTAGATTAGAGTTTCTTAACTTTACTAATACTGACATTTTGGAAGCTGTAGTTATTTGTTGTGGATGGTTGTTCTGCACATTGTAGAATATATAGCAGCATCTCTGGTCTCTACCCACTAGATGCCAGTAGCACCACCCCAGTTGTGGCAAACAAAAATGTCTCTAGACATTGTCAAATGGAAATCTCCCCAGTCAAGAAGAACTGAAATAAATAAATAACCATAATAAATATAATCAGGTTAAAATTTGCCTGTTAAAGGAAAGACTTTCATGCTCCTCAAAACAAGAACAAAATCCTACTAAGATACACCAAAAGCATGATGATGACACACAAAAAATAGAAAGTAAAGAGTGTAGAAACATATAGAGTGGGAGTATTGACTAAGAGAGGTTTGCTGTAATAATATTAATATTAGAAAATGTATTTTGAGGTTTTATGTCAGGATCGCTGACTAGATGCAGGTATTGTGTGCTGCTTCCACAGAGAAGAGCCAAAATAGTAAGTAGATACTCACATTTCAAACAGGTAATGTAGGAGAGAATGCTTGGATTCATTAGAGAAGAGACATGAAGTACCAGAAGTAAGTAAGGAGAGGGTTCAAGTTAGCTTGCCCAGCCAGGAACTGACTGAGAGCAGGGAGATGCTCCTGGATGCAGGGAAACCCTTAATCCACTAGGGCCTTGTGCCTGACATGTGACCTAAAAATTGTATAGAGACATTGCTCCAGAAAGGGAACCCACACAGACTCCCACAGGAATCTGAGCCTGGAGCAGTCTCAGCTGGGTGCCATTTTGAGAACCCAGATCCTGGGGATTTACAGACACAGCTGCAGCCACTGTACTGCTCCAGGGAGGGAGAGGCACAGCAGGCACATCATACATCCCCTAGAGGGTACTTGCTAAGCAGGCACATCATACATCCCCTAGAGGGTACTTGCTGCCCTGTTATGAGCTGCTGTTGAGACTGTTATGAGTAGACCATAATTCCCACAGCTCCCTGCTTATGCTGCTTGTCTCAGTGGTGCCCCACCCTCTTTAGCCCTAGACCCAAGGTGCCCTTTTAAGAGTTTAATGCTGGGCTGAGCCCCATGCTTTGCTGAATTTAGGCTGACGTGGCTGTAGCCTCTGCTCAGCTAAGGAAGAACAGGGAGACCAGGTCATTCTACTCATGTCTAGGACAATACTAGGACAGCTCTGTAGCAGGCTGTTATGAGACAGATGGATGAAACACACTCCCTGCAGCTTCTTGCTCATGCTGCCTGCCTGGGCAGTGTGACCTGCCCTCCCTGTTCGAAGGCCCAAGGTACCATTTTCAGAATGTAGTGCTGAGCTATGCCCAATCACTGGCCTGAGTTTGGGCTATTGTGGCTGCTGCTGCCACCCAGCCAAGCAGGGCCAGGGGACCAAGGCTCTCCCACGTATATCTAGGGCAACACCCAATGCCTGGCTATGGGCTGCTGTGACACTGATACTTGAATGATCACATTCCTCACAACTTCTTGTCCATGCTCCTCACCTGAGACAGCAGTGGCCATAGAAAGCATTTTAGTCTTAGGTGAGACTGAAGTGATTGTTCTGGAAGGGGATAAGTGTCCTCCCAAGCAGAATTGAGCAGTGAATGTGAAGACTGCCCCAGTAATAGGTGCTGGTAGTATTCTCTCACAGGACTGGCGTGGGAGGAGAGCTGCTAAAGCTGAGGTTTTTCCCAGAGGGCAAGACTTGCAGCCAGAGACAGCTTTGCAAACTAGAACTGGTCTGCATGGGTCATTATGAGGTGTCCAAGCCTGCTTCCTTGTTCAGCTGGAGAACAGTGCCCCACCAGCTCTGAAGAGTGGGAGAGAGGCAGACTCCCCTCCCCTGGAGATCTAACCCTTGATGCAGACTGTCCCTAAGGGAGGGAAGAGTGCAGCCCACCAAAACCCCTTGGATAAAAGAAAACGTGAGTGCAGTGCCAGCCACTGAAGTTTGTACCACCAAAGCCTGGGAATGGACATGGAGAGGGGCTTACACTTGCTCTGCCATCCCTCTTCTCAGTGCCCTGTCATGGATTTGCAAATGACTCTTCACATTGGGGCCTGGGGAATGTGGGTGGAAAGAGCTTGTGTCTCAAGCTTCTTCAGCAGCTCCACCCTAATGAAGATGAATGTGCTTTGCAGAGGTGCTTTTTGTATTTCTAGAGTGCCTCCACCCCTGCTTGTACCCATCAGTTCTTACTCTTAAGCACCATCTACTAGATTGCAACCTGAATTATACCACCAAATAAAATTACATTGCTACAACAAGCTACTTCTGAAAAAGCCACTGCATGAACCTATTTCGAACCAAGGAATCTGTACAGAGTTGGCACTCTGAAAGCACCTAGAAATGAAGCCAATTAATACACAATATACACCATGGTTATACCCCCCAAGGGAAAAAGAGTAAACAAAAAGTCCCATCCAAATGAAAGAAAAATTTAAAAAATAAAAGAGAAGTATCAGCTCTCTCAGATAAGGAGTAACCAGTGCAGAACCCCAGCAATACAAAAGGCCAGAATGTTTCATCACCTCCAAAGGATCCTACTAGCTCCCAAGCAATGGATCCTAACCAGAATGAAATGTCTGAAATGACAGATATACAATTCAGAATATAGATGGCAAGGAAACTCAATGAGATCCAAGAGAAAATTGAAATCCCACAAAAAAATCAGAAAATTGATCTAAGTTATGAAAGACAACATAGCCATATTAAGAAAGAACCAACAGAAGTTCTGGAATTGAAGAATTCATAACAGGAATTTCAAAATACATATGAAAGCCTTAACAACAGACTAGACCAGGCAAAAGAAGACTTTCAGAGCTTGAAGACCAGTCTGTCAAAATGACCCAGTCTGACAAAAGTAAAAAAGAATTGAAAAAATGAACAAAGCCTTTGAGAAATATGGGATTATGTAAAGTGACCAAACCTATGACTTATGGACATTCTTGAGAGAGAAGGAAAGAGAGTTAGCAACTTAGAAAACATATTTGAGGATATAATTCAGGAAAATTACCTCAATCTTGCTAGAGAGTTTGACATGCAAATAGGAGAAATTCAGAGAACTCCTATAAGATACTACACAAGATGACCATCTCCAAGGCACACAGTTGTAGGACTAACCAAAGTCCATATGAAAGAAAGAACTTTAAAGGACCTAGAGAAAAGGGTCATATTGCTTATAAAGGGAAACCTATCAGACTACCATCAGATTTTTCAGCACAAACCTTATAAGCCAGAAGAAATTGGGGGCCCATTTTTAACATTATTAAAGAAAATAAATTTCAGTCAAGAATTTCATATCCTGCCATGCTAAGCTTCATAAATGAAGGAGAAATAAAATCTTCCCCAAACAACCAAGGGAATTTGTCACCACCAGACTGGCCCTACAATACATGCTTAAGGGAGTTCCGAACATGGAAATGAAAGAATAATGCTTGCTACCATGAAGCCACATGTAAGCACATAGCCTACAGAACCCATAAAGCAACTATACAATAAAGACTACAAAGCAACTAAGCTAACAACACTGTGACAGGAACAAAACCTCATATATCAATATTAACTTTGAACATAAATGGCCTATATGCTCAACTTAAAATATGAAGAGTATCAAATTGAATGAAAATACAAGACCCATCCTTCTTCTATCATTAAGAGGCCCAGTTTCACATGTTATGACACCTATGTGCTCAAAGTAAAGGGATGGAGAGAGATCTGTAATGCAACAGAAAACCAAAAATAGCAAGGGTTGCTGTTCTTATATCAGAATTTAAAAACAGAATTTAACCCACAAAAATAAAAAAGGACAAAGAAGGGCATTAAATAATGATAAAGGGCTTGATTCAACAAAAAGCCTTAAGTTTCCTAGATATATATGTATCCAAAATTGGAGCACCCAGATTCTTAAAACAAAAACATCTAGACTTAACAAAAGACTGGCAGTCACACAATAATAGCTGGGGACTTCAACACTCCACTGATAGCATTTGACAGATCACTGAGGCAGAAAATTGACAAATTCTGGACATAAATTAAACATGACCATTTGGACCTAATAGATATCTACAGAAATACTCTACCTAACAACCATAAGATACATATTAGTCTTATCTGCATATAGAACATACTCTAAAATTAACCACATGCTTGATCATAAAGCAAGTATCAATAAACACAAAAATATCAAAATCATACCAAGCATCTTCTGGGACAACAGTGAAATAAAAACAGAAATCAATACATTGAAGATCTCTCAAAACCATAAAATTATGTGGAAACTAAACAAGTTGCTCCTGAATGGCTTTTGAGTAAACAATGAAATTAAGGCAGAAGTAAAAAAAAACTTTTTTGAAATAGATGAAAACAGACATGGAATGTACCAAAACCTCTAGGATGCAGCAAAACCACTGTTAAAAGGAAAGTTTATAGCACTAAAAAACTATATCGAGAAGTTAGAAAGGTCTCAAATTAAAAAACTAATCTTGCACCTAAAGGAAATAGAAAAATAAGAACAAATAAACAAAAAGTTAGCAGAAGAAATAAAAGAACTACAATCAGAGCAGAACTGAACAAAACTGAGACCTCAAAAACCATACAGAGGATCAATGAAACAAAAAGTTGGTTTCTCTAAAGGATAAACAAGGTTGATAGACCACAGCTAGATTAACAAGAAAAAAAAGAGAGAAGATCCAAATGAGCATAATCAGAAATAACAAAAGTGACATCACAAACTATCCTCCAGAAATGTAAAGGATCTTCAGAGGGTACCATGATATGCCTCTATCTCTATGCACACAAACTAGAAAAATCTAGAGAAATGGATCAATTCCTGGAAGCATACAACCTCCCAAGACTGAACCAGAAAAAAACAAAAATCCTGAACAGATTAATCATGAGTAATGAAATTTAATCAGGAATAAAAACCTACCAACCAACCAATCAATGGGCGGGGTGGGGCGGGGAGGGTGGGGAACCCTGGACAACCAAATTGTACCAGATGTGCAAAGAAGAGCTGGTACCAATTCCACTGAAACTATTCCAAAAAATCGAGGCAGAGGGACTCCTCACTATCTCATCCTTTGTAGCTAGCATCATCCTGATACCAATATCTGGCACAGACACAACAAGAAAAGAAAACTAAAGGCCAATATCTCTGATGAAAATAGACCCAAAAATCTTCAACAAAATACTAACAAACTGAATTCAGCAGCATATCAAAAAGTTAATTCATCATAATCAAGTGAGCTTTATTTCTGGGATGCAAGAATGATTCAACATCAATAAATGTGATTCACCTCATAAGCAGAACTAAAAACAAAACCATATGATCACCTCAATAGATGAGGAAAAGCATTTGACAAAATTCAACATCCCTTTATGATAAAAATCCGCAACAAACTAGGCATAGAAGGAACCTAACTCAAAATAATGAGAACCATTAATGACAAACCCACAGCCAACATTATACTGAAAGGGCAAAAGCTGGAAGCATTCCCTTGTAAGAACTAGAACAAGACATAGATGTCTACTCTCACCACTCCTATTCAATGTAGTTCTGGAAGTCCTAGCTAAAGCAACCAGGCAGGAGAAGGAAATTTATCCAAATAGGAAAAGAAGAAGTTAAATTATCTCTCTTCACTAACAATATGATTCTGTACCTAGAAAATCCTAAGGATTCTACCAAAAGACTCCTAGACCTGATAAATGACTTCAACAAAGTCTTCTGATATAAAGTGAATGTACAAAAATCAGTAGCATTTCTATACACCAATAATGTTTAAGTTGAGGAACAAATGAAGAATGCAATTCCATTTAAAATAGCCACAAAAAATATCTAGGAATACATCTAACCAAGGATGTGAAAAACCTCTATAAGAGGAACTACAAAACACTGCTGAAAGAAAGGATGACACAAAGAAAGAAAAAAACATCCCACACTTATGGGTTGGAGGAATCAACATTGTTCAAATGACTATACCATTCAAAGTAATCTACAGATTTAATGCTATTCCTACCAAATTACCAATGTCTTTGTCCACAGAATTAGGAAAAACTATTCTAAAATTCACATGAAACAAAAAATGTGCCCAGACAGCCAAGACAATCCTAGTAAAAAAGAACAAAGCCAGAGGCATCACATTATCCAATATGTAAATACACTACAAGACTACAGTAATCAAACCAACATGATACTGGAATAAAAGTAGACACATGGAACAATGGAACAGAATAGAGACCCCTGAATAAAGCCACACACCTACGACCAACTCATCTTTCACGAAGTGAACAAAAATAATATGGAGTGGATATTCTAGTCAATAAATGAGCTGGGAAAATTGGCTAGCTATGTGCAGGAGAATGAAACTGGACCCCCATCTCTCACCATATACAAAAATGAACTCAAGGTTGAAGTAAGACCTCAACCTATAAAAATACAAGAAAATCTAGAAAATACTCTTCTAGTCATTGGCCTAGGCAAAGCATTTATGATGCAGAGTCCGAAAGCAAATGCAACAAAATAAAAAATAGACAAATGGGATTTAAACTAAAGAGCTTCTGGATGAAACTCAAAAGAAAATATCAATTGAGTGAACAGACAGTGTACAGAACGGGAGAATATGTTTGCAAACTATGCATCTTACAAAGAACTAATCTTCAGACTCTATAAAGAACTTAAATCAATAAAAAGTAAATAAACCCATTAAAAACTGGGCAAAGAACATACACAGACACTTCTCAAGAGAAGACATACTAACTACCAACAAACATATGAAAAAATGCTCAACATGACTAATCATCAGAGAAACGCAAATCAAAACCATGAGACACCATCTTACACCAGTCAGAATGGCCATTATTAAAAAGTCAAAAAATCATAGATGTTGGCAAGGTTGTGGAGAAAAGAGAATGCTTACATACTGTTGCTGAGAATACAAATTAGTTCAGCCTCTGTGAAAAGCAGTTTGAATAGAACTCTCGTTCAACCCACAATCCCATTACTAGGTATATACCCAAAGGAAAATAAATCATTCTACCAAAAGACACCTGCACTCATATGTTTATTTCAGCACTATTCACAACAGCAAAGACACAGAATCAACCTAGGTGCCCATCAACAGTGAACTGGACAAAGAAAATGTGATACATATACACATGGAATACTATGCAACCATAAAATGAATGAAATTATGTCCTTTGCAGCAACATGGATATAGCTGGAGGCCAAACAGACAATCAAATACTGTATGGTCCCACTTATAAGTGGGAGCTAAACGTTGGGTACACACAGAAACAAAGAATGAAACAATAGACACTGAGGACTCCAAAAGAGGAGATGGAGGGAGGCAGCAACGGTTGAAGACCTGCTTATTGAATGCCATGTTTGCTACCTGGGCAATGAGATCACTGGAAGCCCAAACTTCTCCAGCATGCAATATACCCATGTAACAAACCAGCACATATACTCCCTGATTCAAAAATAAAAATAATAAATTAAAAAAGGAAATTTCTTTAAAGCAAAAAGCATTAAAAAGTGAAGAGGAATATTATTTAATAAAAAGGAACAATTACTAAGAACTTAACTTTAAATCTATTTTTATATACTGGCATAGTTTCACAGTTAGAATGGGAAAAATTCCAAAATTACAAAGGAAAATTGCCAATCATAGTGGTATATCTTAATATAGCTCTCTTAGAATCTGAAACATCAAGTATAAAAACATTATTAAGATAAATACCACAACTAGCATGTTTGAACTAAAGGTCACAGATGGAAACTTGCATTCAAGAAGTGACACACAGGGAATATTTTATATAAATGAAACATGTGCCAGGCTGCAAAGGAAGTGTATATAATTCCAAAGAGTCAATTTCATAAGAACCATGAGTATAATTTCCATAATGCAATTAAATTATAAATAATAAAAAGATGGTCCCCTAAATCCTAAAATGGTTTTGAACTAAAAAGTGTAGTTTTAGAATTGAAAGGGCTATATATTAAAACTTGTAGGAAAAAAATTAATACATAATGTTATAATTCAGAGTAGTTGTCACCTTTGAGGAAGAGAGAAGGGAGAAAGAGGGGATTCTGCTGGTACTGTTCTATTTCTTGATCTGGGTGATGGCTCATAAATAAATGTATACAGTTTGTGATAGTTAATCAAATTGTACAATTTTGATTTTCACACTTTACTAGATGTATGTTATCCTTCCATAAAAAGTTAAAAAAACCTATGGGATGCAGCTAAAGCAATACACAAATGTATATTTATATTCTCAAATATATATATATATACACACAAAATGTATGTATGTATGTATATATATAAAATAGTAAACATGAAATATTGAAAAGTCATAGGCCGAGAATTCAACTCAAGAAATTGTGAAAACAAATAATTCACAGTTTCTTAGAAATGAAGGAAGTTCCTAGTGAAAAGTATTGACAGTGCAGAAGAGGTTAAAGAAAACATTAAGATTAGGATTCAAGCAGATTCTTGTTGTCACATTACCTAAGCGTATGCAAATAGGATGTGACAATATATTTTGGGTAAGTCCATGAAAAACTGGAAATGATTCTTCCAAGTCACAGCATGCAAACCATGTAGCAGTAAGCAGCCAGGGAGCTTCAGGCTTGGGTGGGCGTTCCTATTTGAAGACAGAAAGAGAATGAATAGTTATTCACAAAGGCCATCCAAAATATACTTTCACTTTGTCCAAGTGAAAAAATCAAGCTCTGATAGTATGTTGAAATCATCATTTTCCTAGGAAAAGTAATACAATATGGGAAATAGCAATGGTGTTGAATCAAGTCTAATTTTGGTCCTTTGCACAGAAGTATAGCTGCTAAAAACTTTTCAGATTGACATTTATAGAAAACAAAGCTGATCAACTAAATCTGCCACTTTCAGCCTGTTTTCCAACACCCTACATCAATCTTTCCCCACTCGCCAAATGTTCCTATGCTTAATAATTTTTCTCTAGAGAATAATTTTTCTTTAGAGAACTAGTCTCCAAATCAGATTCCCAGATGTTCTCACCCCTAGGAGATACAGAAAGCTGAGTATGGAACAGTATCAGTAGCAAGACAAATGCCAACCTTATTCCAGCTGTGATAAGTGTTTGTCTAATTAGTTTAGATATTCTTAGAAACTTCTGGGAGAAGTATTATGCCATCTGGCAATATTCCATGAAGCACTTGTATATGGGCCCAGTTTTAAAAGAGACAGAGAAACAGCTGTGATTGTAAGACTGAAACTAGTTCTTTAAAATTTCCTGAATATTTGCCTGAGGTTCCTTACTACGTTTAAAAACAGGTTTATTGAGATACCATTCACATACTAAGCAATTCATCCATTTGAAGTATATAACCCAATGATTTTAATATATTCACAGATATGTACAACCACCATCACAATTTAGAACATTTAATTTCTCAAAAAGATACTGTGTACCCTTTAGCTTTTACTCCCCTTTAATCCCATCCCTTCAACCCTAAGCAACTGCTAAACTACTTACTGTCTCTATATATTTGCCTATTATGGGCACTTCATGTAAATCAGATTATATATACGTGGGCTTCTGTGATGGACTTCTTAGCTTAGTGTTTTCGAGGTTCATCCATGTTGTAGCATGAATCATTTAACCAGTAAATGTAATGGAAATATTCCAAAAACTGAAAAAGACTCAAAATCTGAAACACTTCTGGGCCCATACTCAACCTGTAATGCATTGTAGCAACTCTAAGCATGCACCCGCTCCCCAAAGGCTTGTTATTGTTACTTGCTTATTTGTTTAACAACTAACTGGATTATTTTAGTGGAGTCTCCCCACAACCCCTGCACAGCTTGAAGCCTCTAATGTTGCTTCTCAAGCGGTGCAGCCTTAGGAAGGCCCACAGTTACCCTGTGATGATCACAGTCTTTTCAGGGCTCTTTTTGGTAGTTTCTTTGCCTGACTGCCTCTAGCTGCTAAGCACCACTAAGAGTGGGCTGATTGCTCTGATGTTTTTAACAGTGCTCTTGGGGACACACATTTCTCCTCAGACTAAAACATTCAAAGTTGGGCCCCTTTGAAGGAGTTGCTGAGATCAGTGTTTGGGTTTTCTTCTGGTCTTTGGCAGGCCTCTCTCTCAGTGTATTCTCCTGAGTTATCTCTGGCAAATGAGCTGGCTTATAGCTTTGTCTCTCTGTCCAGTAATTTCATCAATCTTTCAATAGCTGTTCACTACAACCTTTATTGTTTTAGAGAGCATCATTAGGCTTAAACTTTTTCATACTCTGTTGGACATGAAGTCAGTTACCTGTGAGGAGATAAGGAAATATCTGTTTTATAGGCTGCTTCTCCCGCTCAGGCAAAATCTCCAAGCAGTGGCAAGACAAGGCTGCACTTTTTGCAGAGTCATATTCTAGCTCTAGGAGCTGAGTTTGCTGTGGGTGGGAAGACAGTAGCCTCAGGTCTCCTCAGCTTGCCTCTGCCATTGAGGAACTACTATCTTAGGAGCTGCGACAACAGTGATGATGCACTGAACACAGAGCCCCAGTCTCCCAGTGGGGGCTGGGTGGAAGAAGGCAGCCCCATCTTTTGGCTATACTCAACAGGAACTTATCCTCAGCAGTAGGTAGCTGTGGGCAGGATGAGAAACGCTGATGTCCTGTCCTCTTCAGGAATATGGCCCTTTAACTGGCAGCAGGGAGTAGGCAGGAGCCCTGTGCTCTTAGCGGCATCAGTCTGCAGTGCAGTTTCTATCTCACTAAGCTGGGAGCAGGAAGGGAGGGAGTGGGTCTAGGTTCAAAGACCCCAGACTCTCGCTGTCCTTACTGAACCTCTAGTAAATTTTCTCAAATAAGTGTTTATTCATTTGCTATATGTGACCAGGACCATTTCCAGATACTTTAAATGATGCTTATATAATTTTCAACAATTTTGCTGGGGAGCAGGTTGAAGATCCTCACACTGTCATGCTGGAGGTGGCATTTCCCTGAGTTACATCTTGATCCTAGATAAACCCTTCAAAGACTCTTAGATTAGTTAACGTTCATAGGCATTTACAAATATCTAGTACACAATTCTGAGTGGTTTTCCTGTATTTTTGATCTCTAATAAGAATCTGTAAAACAAATCACTAGTCACTTGTTGTAAAACAAATCATGGGTGTAAATTTTAATGAATTTTCCAGGAAATAGATTTCATGTAAAGTTTTCTGGGTATGCTATTATATACTAGCATCATTTTTTAGATTCCTAGCATTAAGAGAAAATGCTTTAAAAAAAGCTTGTCAGCTGGGTGTGGTGGCTCACACCTGTAATCCCAGCACTTTGGGAGGCGGGCGGATTGTGAGGTCTGGAGTTCAAGACCAACCTGACCAAGATGGAGAAACACTGTGTCTACTAAAAATATAAAAAGTTAGCTGGGTGTGAGCCACCCAGCCACCCAGTAGTGTGAGCCTGTAATTTCAGCTACTCGGGAGGTGGAGGCAGAGAATTGCTTGTACCTGGGAGGTAAAAGTTGCAGTGAGCCAAGATCACACCACTGCATAGCTTGGGTTATAGAGTGAGACTCCGTCTCAAAAAAAAAAAAAAAAAAAAAAGCTGGTCCAACCCACGGCCCACAGGCCACATGTAGCCCAGGATGGTTTTGAATGTGGCCCAATACGAATTTGTAAAGTTTTAAAAAATATGATGCGATTTCTTTCTTTTTTTTTTTTTTTTTAAATTTTTATTGCATTATAGGTTTTGGGGTACATGTGCAGAACGTGCAAGATAGTTGCATAGGTACACACATGGCAGTGTGTTTTGCTGCCTTCCTCCCCTTCACCCACACTTGGTATTCATCCCCAGGCTATCCCCCCAGCCCCCCCACTGTCCCTCCCCCATTTCCCCCAACAGTCCCCAGTGTATAGTAGACCGCCTCTCTGTGTCCATGTGTTCTCATTTTTCTCACCCACCTATGAGTGAGTATATGCAGTATTTCTTTTTCTGTTCTTGTGTCAGTTTGCTGAGAATGATGTTCTCCAGATTCATCCATGTCCTTACAAAGGACACAAACTCATCATTTTTGATTGCTGCATAATATTCCATGGTGTATATGTGCCACATTTTCCCAGTCCAGTCTATCATCGATGGGCATTTGGGTTGGTTCCAGGTCTTTGCTATTGTAAACAGTGCTGCAATGAACATTCGTGTGCATGTATCCTTATAGTAGAACGATTTATAGTCTGCGATTTTTTTTCTTTAAGCTTATCAGCTATCATTAGCGTTAGTGTATTTTATGTGTGGCCCAAGACAATTCTTCTTCTAGTGTGGCCCAGGGAAGCCAATAGATTGGACACCCCTGCTTCAAAACATCATCATTTGAACACATTACTTGTCTAGACTGAATATAGCCAATGAGAATAGCCTGGAGACCTCAATTTGCAGAAATCCATTTACCTTGTCCACATGTGACAGAAACCTGCAGGTGCTTGAAGCTTTGTGTATTGGTTCCAGTTGTTTTCTGTTTATCCCTAAACTCTTAACTGTTGTGATTCGATCCTGGAAATAGCTACTTCTGCTCATGCCAGCCAGTCTCCGGTTGCAGACCCAGGCATCTCCCCCACCTTTTGTTGTTGCCACCTTCTAGAAATCTGTGTTTTGCTTAACTGGATTTTCTTTATCTAGTGTTTCCAGTCAACTCCAGATTCTATGGGGCATATATCTTCTTCCTCTCTCTCTTCCCATCCTGGACACTCATCTTTTACTCTTTTTAGGTCTCTTCCAGGGCCCTTTTGTGGCACCATCGCCTTGCATAATGACATAATCTTGTCATAGGTGTTTGGAGCTCAGTGCACATTTTCCACAGAAAAAGTTTTATGCATGGAAGTTGGCTTCCTAGGTTATTCCAGCAAAATCTAATTTAGATCATAAGGAATGTGGCAAAAAACAATGTAGCACTTTTGATAAAAATAGAAAACACTAATGTCAAAATATTAAATGATGTGATCATATAAAATACATTCCCAAATATATTTCTAAAAAAATAATTAGTCAAGAATCATTCAAATTTCCTCATGGTAGAGGAAAATGGAGTTTAATTAAAAATAATTCAAATAAGTTTCTGATGTTTAAGTTTGATGGTATTTAAAAACATTTTTTAAAATTTCCAAAATATGCTGTTCATGAGAAGTAGGTGGTCTTGGAATGGACATGGGCTTTGGGAGCTTAGACAAAGGTTTGAATCAGACTGTGTCATGCATTAGTGTGATTTTGGAAAGTTCTTTCTTTAATCTCTTTGAGTCTCGGTGTGAGAAAACCGTTAAGCAGAGCTGTTGACAAGGCTGCAGTGAGGAAGGAAGGGTGAAAGCACACAGGGCAGGGCCTGGCTGAATGATTGGCTAACAGTCAGCAGTGGGGTGAACTGGTTGAGGGAGCAGGCTTTACAGACTGCAAGTGTTCAAATCCTGGTTCCAGGTCTTATTAAGTATGTGATCAGGACAAGTTACTTAACCTTTCAGTGCCTCATTATCTTATCAGACTAGAGATACAAATTAGGAACTTACCTCAGAAGAATACTGAGAGGAATAAATGGGTTGATATATATAAAACACATAGCAAGCTCTCTGTGAATATGAACTGTGATTATAAGACACATTAAGAGAGGAGTCATGGAATATGTATGTGTGCAAGATGGATGGCGGTCAGGGAGGAAGGAACATCTGGTGGAGAGGTCTTGTCTGGGCTTTTTCTGGGAGCATGGGGTGCTGAGAGTCAAATAGAAGCCTCAGGTTCAACCTCCTAGTGATACATTGGGGCTCAAATACTGGTGAGCAGATGTTGATGTCAGGTCTGCAGGGGCCACAGGCAGGACTTGAGATTTGCACAGTTGGACAGAGCCAAGAATTTAGAGTGGAACAGAGACCAAATTGTAGGCAAGGTTTCACCTCTGCTCCACTCTATATTTGTGGGCCACTAGTTGTGATATGTGTGTGGGTTAAGCCACTTTAAGGGACTGGAGCAAGCAGGACAAGCAGATGAATATGAAGAAGGGAACTGTAGCAGAACTCGTGTTATAGAAAGTGAAATCAAATTATTTTGTCACTTCCTATGCTTTATAATGAGAGATATCTCTAGGCAAGAGAGGATCATGGTTTTTAAAAACTATTGCTAAGTCTGTGAATTACAACTTTTATTGGATTTTAGCTCTTTATGTTTGTAAGAGGGTCAGCTTTGAAAAACATGTTCACTTCTACTAGTTCACTGGTTACTCCCAACATTCCTTTTCGATAGATGAGGACAGTGCTCCATACAGAGGTTAAATGATACATTACACAGCTACTTGGAGGCAGAGCTGAGTTATAACCTGGGTCTCCTGACCCCAGTTCCCCTCCACTGGGCCACACAGCCAAATGTATGACCTTCAGCCACCAGAGTCACCACAGAGCACTGGTAGGTGCTTGTGGGCTCTATCTAGACTAACGATCATTGCATTGGTCTGTTTTCATGCTGCTAATGAAGATATACCTGAGACTGGGTAATTCATAAAGAAAAAGAGGTTTCATGGACTTACAGTTCCAGGTGGCTAGGGAGGCCTCACAATCATGGCAGAAGGCAAAAGGCACATCTTACATGGCAGCAGGTGAGAGAGAATGAAAAAAATGAAGCAAAAGGGGTTTCTCCTTATAAAACCATCAGGTCTCATGAGACTAATTCACTACCACGAGAACAGTATGGGAGAAACTGCCCCCATGATTCAATTATCTCCCACCAGGTCCCTCCTACGGCACATGGGAATTATGGGAGCTACAATTCAAAATGAGATTTGGGTAGGGACACAGCCAAACCACATTAATCATCATCTAAGTGGGAAATAGGTACCTTTTCCAGTCCTGCAGAACCTCGGAGAAAGAAATTCCATTCAGCATCAGTTAGAGTTCCTTGCTGACGCATGATCTCAACACAGAGCATAAAGCTATAGATAAGTTTATGTTGTTCAAAAAGTCCTCTTGAAACATTGACATAAGCAGTTAGGAGAGTTTGTTCTAGTAGTATGTCCAGGCGCTGTTGCAGATTTTCTGTCTTTACAGACGTTTCAATGGTGGTATTGAACAACTGTGTGAAAGAGAGCTGTATCAATGTCCTGATTTAATTCATTCTCTGTGGAGAAAAAAAAAAACCACTCTATCTCCCTTGCTAGCATTCAGTGAGTAAATGGCAGCATGAGAGATGAATACAGTAAGTATTCAATGTGGCCAATAGGTTCTTGGAAACTGAGACTTTAAGTGAAATGAATGCATGGCAGGTCTTTGAATTATGAACAACCTTGCTTTCAAAGTCATTTTGCTATTATAGTGATAAGACAAAAAAACCCTGATTTCATTATATGTCATTTTTGCTTAACAAAGTTACAGTTTCCAAGAACCTATCCACAACACTGAGGACTTACTGTACTATGAAAAAGTCTAGAATTCATCCCAAAGTGATATGTGCTATTTGTTTGCTACACTCTCCCTTCTCTCTTATTTTTAAGCAATGGACCAATGCCAAGCTCTTGACAATATTTAAAAGGCATCATCTTGATGTGAGACATGAAACTTTGGAAAATGAAAAGTTTCATTTTGAGCTGGCAGGACCAGTTTTTTTTTCACATCTTCAACCTAGATTTGACAAACCTTTCACTTTGGGGTCAGAGATGTAACAGCAAGGTAAGCTCATGCTTATTTCCTAGCACTTCCCCGAGATAATTCTTAGCATGTAGAAACAATGTGCTAGAATTTTCATTGAAATGTAAGATAAACTGATTTTAAAGAAGATTTCTATCCTGCTTCCTACCTGAAAGTTTTGAAAGGAGAATCAGTATTCCAAAGGTACCCCATATTATAAAGATATGGGAAGGCAGTAGAGATGGTGGCATTGAAGGATTAGACCTGAGGTAGCCCTCCCCATTTTCTGCAACTTCTAAGTGGAAGTGGGAGGTGAGGCAGTACCTACCCAATCCCTGGGATCAAGATATATTGTTCATGGTGAGGGCAGATGGATCAAAACAGACTGGCAGCTGGAAGCCTGCTAAGGACCAAAGCAGACCAGAGCCAAGAAGTGTCCTCTACTCATTCCTAGAAATACTGTGCTGAGGCTGTACAGGCCTTTCCTACCCACCCCTTCTATGAATAGGATGGAATACAAATGGAAAATGGCCCGACTGTGTCAGTCTCCTCAACAAAATAGGTCTCCATTCCCCAAAGTTAAAAGGGCTTAGAGGAAGCCTACAATTATTGCAAAGTCCTTGTTAATTCTCCTGAAACCTTGGTTGACAAGGGTAATAGATTTTTGTTTTAACACATTCAGGAGAAAAGAGAATTCAGCCTTCTTTAACAATCTGCTAAGAAGCATAGAGGTTAAAGCCCAGTGAATATGTCATAAATATGGTACCAAAATAAAACACGGGAAATCTCAAAATTTCCTAAAGAATTTCACTGTGAAATAAGTTTGGTAGAGGGTATCCTGGCCAAGGCTGTCACCTACAAATATGCTTTGGATTTCTGGTTTCCCTTCTAATCCGTAAATTCCAGAACTTTGATGATTCATCCTATATCACTTTTACTTTCAGCCCAAGGTATTTTAGGATATCTTCACTTTTATTTCTTGAAGGAGATTTTAAAACCCTGAAAAGCATAAATTCCAAAACACCCAGGATAAGAAAGATATTATCAAAAAGTCATTTAGGTGGCATTAAATGGTTTGATAATTCTTATTTTGCTTGGGTTGATACCTGTTAACTAAAGGAAGGGAGCAGAGATATGAGAACTCAAACCCTTGTCTCTAGAAATTGAGGTTTGAACCCAGCACAGATGGCTTTTAAAAGCTGCTAAAATGAACATCTTGTTGAATGACAGCCCAGGCCTATCTAAACAACATGACTCCCATTTCTTTCAATTCCTCATTTCCATTCTCTCCTAGAAATGGAAATTGCTCCTGGATCTCCAACTATTATCAAGGGTACTAAATAAGACCTCTAGAGGAAACACCAAGCTTGGTCTAATGTCATAAGAATTGTTTGAATACTGGAAATTCAATAAGAATTACTGGAATGTTATATGCAGAGATCAAAACAGACTCTTCACGAAACACTAATGGGTGTTATGTGGTGCTAAACACCACTGGGGATATGGGATGGGTGAGGCTTCATTTTTGCCTCCTGGGAATTCAGATTCCAGCAGGAGAGAGAAGGCAACCACCCAAGACAATGTGGGGTAATGTGATGCCATATGAAGCATATAAAATGTTTTGGATAAAGACTGCTGAAACTGTTTGCTACTCCTCCTCCCATTGAGAGGTAGAGTCTTAATCCCCTTCTCTCAAACTTGGACTATCCTAGTGATTTGATTGACAAACAGACTGTAGCAGAATTGATGTAGCATGAACTTCAAGTTAGGTCAGAAGAAGCCCTGGAGCGTCCGTGTTGGTTTCTTTGGATGTTTGCTTTGGGGAGAGGCCCTCTTGGAACCCAGTTGCCCTGTAGTGAGAAGCCCAAGCCACATGGAGAGGCCACTGCAGGTGCCATGGGTGACAGCCCAGCCATGTGAGCCAGCCATTTTGGATGTCCATTCTAGTCAGCCACCAGATGTTTGCAGCCCCAGCAGCAGGTTTTGGTCAAGAAGGTGGCATTTAGGTTGGGAGTGAAGGCATTCTAAAGAGAGGGAGTATCAGAAACACAAAAGCATCCAGTTAATCTTGGGAATGTAAATAGATCAATTTGGCTATTGCAGAGGAGTCATGAGAAAGGTGACTGGAGAGATGAAACAGGGACAGGCTGGATGTGGCTTTGAATTCCAGGCTACAGAGTCTGAATTGTGTTGATGGGAAATATCTGTGAAAATTCATTTAGTATCTAGGTCTGTGGAACAGTGTTGTGAAAACACTAGGCCCAGGCTGGCCTGGCTTCCAGGTGTGTGAGCCAGCATTGACTATCCAGGGGCATGTAACAGGAAATAAAAATGTGTTGCAGGGAAAGAGCATTATGTTCACAATTCTCCACTGTTTTCTACCGAGTGGCATGTAAGGAGGGAGAGGCCTTTGTTGGCTGAGTTGTGTCATGGGTAGGGTATGAGTATGGATGAACAGAAAAGTCAAAGCAAGTTAAACTGCTCTGCCCAGAAAAGGAGACAGCACTGCCAAGAGACTGAGCCAGGGAGGCTATGGTGGGGTGGGCTGAGAGGAGGCCACTGGCACCTGAGAGAACCTCTGCAGTGAACCTCTGAGGCAGTTGCTGTGTGGTGAGTAATGCAAACTCTCTGTTGGGAGTCTTTAGCAGAATTGACATTGCCTGCTGAAGCTTTGTGGCATTGAATTTGCTTTTGGGAGAAAAAAGAATGCTGCTACAAAGAGGATAAGGGGTGAAAACATCCTACTCATGAGACAGCAGATGAAATTCAACTGTGAATATGAGCTAAAGAAGAGAGACTGAAATAAAACAAGAGAGTCTCATAGTCATATGGTGAAAGTGGAACAGGAACAAAGGAAAGATCCCTCTAAATCAAAGGCGGGTGCAGGGAAGGAAGACGGACAGGCTGTTGCATAAAATGTTCGGGAAATAAAAGATACATAAACCAATTTGGTTAAGGTCTATGCTGTTCAGACTCGAGATATAGCAGAAACACTAACAGTGGAAAGGAATCTAGATTACTGCAGAGGATGTCTGTAGAAATGTCGCTGAGCTGTGACTCTTAAAAAAGAGAGAAAGGCAGGCCTGAAAGAAAACAAGAATGCTAATTAGTTGACGAAGTTAGGAGCAAATGAAACTTGCAAAGCAGCCTTCTTCTCTTCCTCTCCAGAGTGTTCTGTGCATATCAGGCAATCGAATCTTTAAAAATATTCTAAGTTTTATATGTACATATATATAATAATCAACTCTATTCTAAAAACTGAAACTTTGGAAGGGCTGGTGGAACCACTCTTTTTTCTTTTTGAGATAGAGTCACGCTCTGTTGCCCAGGCTGGAGTACAGTGGCATGATCTTCACTCAATGCAACCTCCACCTCCTGGGTTCAAGCAATTCTCCTGCCCCAGCCTCCTGAGTAGCTGGGATTACAGGCACATGCCACAACACCTGGCTAATTTTTGTATTTTTAGTAGAGATGGGGTTTCCCCATGTTGACCAGGATGGTCTTGAACTTCTGACCTCAGGTGATCCACCCACCTTGGCCTCCCAAAGTGCTGGGATTACAGGTATGAGCCATTTCACCTAGCTGGAACCACTGTTGAACCATTCGTGCACCTGGAAGATTTTACCTGATAACTAGACCCATGGCTTGTGTGAGGCAAGAAGTAATTCAACAGGTGTAATGGAAGCCAAAGAGATGACTTTCATTAGCAACAAGAAAACACTTACCTGTTTAAAGTATTTTAATGAATACTGGTACATAGGATCTATTTCTGAGAGGCTTGCAATGACAAAGTACATCACAGAGCCTCGAGTGGCCACTGGACGATACTTCTCACGAGCCACATTGATCATCTGCTCAGTGGACTCTGCTTCTTCCAGCCTGGTTTTAACGGCACCAGAAGTGATCTGAATAAACATATAATAACAGGTTCTTAGGGATCTGTTCCAGAAAAATAGTGGGACTTTTGGAATGTATCCAGTTAGTTAGGTCTAGGGAAGAAATAAGGATAGAATGAGTTGATGATTACAGTAAGGGGTCCCGAGGTAGAAAGACTGAGTCTCAGGGCTTGGTGACCTTCTGAATAAGCTGACCTTTCTTCCTTCTAGTGTTAAAAATAGGCGGAGGGCAACAGACAATACAAGTAGCTTTGAAAACACAGGAACAGCACATTTCTGAGACCCAATCTGAGTTACTCCTACAATGCAAACACTGACGCAGCACTCCTAATTGCTCGTGAACTTCTTTGTGAGACGTCCAGGGCTCACACAATGAATGAAGGTATGAAAAGAGAAGGGATACCCAGGAAAATGGGTATCTACTCCAAAAGAATGGAGTAGAGAGTTGCTGGAAGGCAGTGGCACCACACTCCTCCCTGGAATAACAACGGTGACTAATATTCTTTTTTTTTTTTGACTTTGAAGCATTTATTTTCTTTTCTTTTTAAATTTTATTTTATTTTATTTTTTATTGCATTTTAGGTTTTGGGGTACATGTGCAGAACATGCAAGATAGTTGCATAGGTACACACGTGGCAGTGTGATTTGCTGTCTTCCTCCCCTTCACCGACATTTGGCATTTCTCCCCATGCTATACCTCCCCAACTCCCCCCGCCGCTGTCCCTCCCCTATTCCCCCCAACAGACCCCAGTGTGTAGTGCTCCACTCCCTGTGTCCATGTGTTCTCATTGTTCATCACCCACCTATGAGTGAGATTATGCGGTATTTCATTTTCTGTTCTTGTGTCAGTTTGCTGAGAATGATGTTCTCCAGATTCATCCATGTCCCTACAAAGGACACGAACTCATAGTTTTTGATGGCTGCATAATATTCCATGGTGTATATGTGCCACATTTTTCCAGTCCAGTCTATCATCGATGGGCACTTGGGTTGGTTCCAGGTGTTTGCTATTGTAAACAGTGCTGCAATGAACATTCGTGTGCATGTGTCCTTACAGTAGAACAATTTATAGTCCTTTGGATATATACCCAGTAATGGAATTGCTGGGTCAAATGGAATTTCTATTTCTAGGTCCTTGAGGAATTGCCACACTGTCTTCCACAATGGTTGAACTAATTTACACTCCCACCAGCAGTGTAAAAGTGTTCCTATTTCTCCACATCCTCTCCAGCATCTGTTGTCTCCAGATTTTTTAATGATCGCCATTCTAACTGGCATGAGACGGTATCTCAAGGTAGTTTTAATTTGCATTTTTCTGATGACCAGTGATGATGAGCATTTTTTCATATGTTTGTTGATCTCATGTATGTCTTCTTTTGTAAAGTGTCTGTTCATATCCTTTGCCCATTTATGGATGGGCTTGTTTGTTTTTTTCTTGTAAATCTGTTTGAGTTCTTTGTAAATTCTGGATATCAGCCCTTTGTCAGATGGGTAAACTGCAAAGATTTTTTCCCATTCTGTTAGTTGCCGATTCACTCTAGTGACTGTTTCTTTTGCCGTGCAGAAGCTGTGGAGTTTGATTAGGTCCCATTTGTCTATTTTGGCTTTTGCTGCCAATGCTTTTGGTGTTTTGGTCATGAAGTCCTTGCCTACTCCTATGTCCTGAATGGTTTTGCCTAGATTTTCTTCTAGGGTTTTTATGGTGCTGGGTCTTATGTTTTTTTTTTTTTTAATTTCTTTTATTTATTTTTTAATTTTTATTACATTTTGTGTTTTGGGGTATATGTGCAGAACGTGCAAGATAGTTGCATAGGTACACACATGGCAGTGTGTCTTGCTGCCTTCCTCCCCTTCACCAACATTTGGCTTTTCTCCCCAGGCTATCCCTCCCCAGCTCCCCCCCCGCTATCCCTCCCCTATATCCCCAATAGACCCCAGTGTGTAGTACCCCCCTCCCTGTTTCCATGTGTTCTCATTTTTCTCACCCACCTATGAGTGAGAATATGTGGTATTTCGTTTTCTGTTCTTGTGTCAGTTTGCTGAAAATGATGTTCTCCAGATTCATCCATGTCCTTACAAAGGACAAAAACTCATCATTTTTGGTTGCTGCGTAATATTCAATGGTGTATATGTGCCACATTTTCCCAGTCCAATCTATCATCGATGGGCATTTGGGTTGGTTCCAGGTCTTTGCTATTGTAAACAGTGCTGCAATGAACATTCATGTGCATGTGTCCTTATAGTAGAACGATTTATAGTCCTTTGGATATATACCCAGTAATGGGATTGCTGGGTCAAATGGAATTTCTATTTCTAGGTCCTTGAGGAATCGCCACACTGTCTTCCACAATGGTTGAACTAATTTACACTCCCACCAACAGTGTAAGAGTGTTCCTATTTCTCCGCATCCTCTCCAGCATCTGTTGTCTCCAGATTTTTTAATGATCGTCATTCTAACTGGCGTGAGATGGTATCTCGATGTGGTTTTGATTTGCATCTCTCTAATGACCAGTGATCATGAGCATTTTTTCATGTTTTTGTTGGCCTCATGCATGTCTTCTTTTGTAAAGTGTCTGTTCATATCCTTTGCCCATTTTTGAATGGGCTTATTTGTTTTTTTCCTGTAAATCTGTTTGAGTTCTTTGTAAATTCTGGATATCAGCCCTTTGTCAGATGTGTAAACTGCAAAGATTTTTTCCCATTCTGTTGGTTGCTGATTCACTCTAGTGACTGTTTCTTTTGCCATGCAAAAGCTGTGGAGTTTGATTAGGTCCCATTTGTCTATTTTGGTTTTTGCTGCCAATGCTTTTGGTGTTTTGGTCATGAAGTCCTTGCCTACTCCTATGTCCTGAATGGTTTTGCCTAGATTTTCTTCTAGGGTTTTTATGGTGCCAGGTCTTATGTTTAAGTCTTTAATCTATCTGGAGTTAATTTTAGTGTAAGGTGTCAGGGAGGGGTCCAGTTTCTGCTTTCTGCACATGGCTAGCCAGTTTTCCCAACACTATTTATTAAACAGGGAATCCCTTCCCCATTGCTTGTTTTTGTCTGGTTTATCAAAGATTGTATGGTTGTAGATATGTTGTATTGCCTCCGATGCCTCTGTTCTGTTCCATTGGTCTATATCTCTGTTTTGGTACCAGTACCATGCTGTTTGGATTACTGTAGCCTTGTAGTATAGTTTGAAGTCTGGTAGTGTGATGTCTCCTGCTGTGTTCTTTTTGCTTAGAATTGACTTGGCTCTGCGGGCTCTCTTTTGGTTCCATATAATGTTCAAGGTGGTTTTTTCCAGTTCTGTGAAGAAAGTAAATGGTAGCTTGATGGGGTAGGGTTGAGTCTGTAAATTACTTTGGGAAGTATGACCATTTTGACAATATTGATTCTTCCTAACCATGAACATGGAATGTTTCTTTATCTGTTTGTGTCCTCTCTTACTTCATTGAGCAGTGGTTTGTAGTTTTCCTTGAGGAGGTCCCTTACATTCCTTGTTGGTTGTATTCCTAGGTATTTTATTCTTTTTGTAGGAATTGTAAATGGCAGTTCATTCTTGATTTGGCTCTCTTTAAGTCTATTATTGGTGTATAGGAATCCTTGTGATTTTTGCACATTGATTTTGTATCCTGAGAGTTTGCTGAAGTTGCTTATCAGTTTCAGGAGTTTTTGGGCTGAGATGATGGGGTCTTCTAGATATACTATCATGTCATCTGCAAATAGAGAAAATTTGGCTTCCTCCTTTTCTATTTGTATACCCTTTATTTCTTTTTCTTGCCTGATTGCTCTGACTAGAACTTTCATTACTATATTGAATAGGAGTGGTGAGAGAGGACATCCTTGTCTAGTGCCAGATTTCAAAGGGAATGCTTCCAGTTTTTGCCCATTCAATATGATATTGGCTGTTGGTTTGTTGTAAACAGCTTTTATTATTTTGAGATACATTCCATCAATACCGAGTTTATTGAGGGTTTTTAGCATAAAGGGCTGTTGAATTTTGTCAAAGGCCTTTTCTGCATCAATTGAGATAATCATGTGGTTTTTGTTTTTGGTTCTGTTAATGTGGTGAATTATGTTTATCGACTTGCGTATGTTGAACCAGCCTTGCATCCCCGGATGAATCCTACTTAATCATGGTGGATAAGCTTTTTGATATGCTGTTGCAATCGGCTTGCCAGTATTTTATTGAAGATTTTTGCATCTATGTTCATCATGGATATTGGCCTGAAGTTTTCTTTTCTCATTGAGTCTCTGCTGGGTATTGGTATCAGGATGATGTTGGTCTCATAAAATGATTTGGGAAGGGTTCCCTCTTTTTGGATTATTTGGAATAGTTTCAGAAGAAATAGTAGCAGTTCCTCTTCGTGTGTCTGGTAGAATTCAGCTGTGAACCCATCTGGACCTCGGCTTTTTTTTGTGTGGTAGGCTCTTAATTGCTGCCTCAACTTCAGACCTTGTTATTGGTCTATTCATAGTTTCGGCTTCCTCCTGGTTTAGGCTTGGGAGGACACAAGTGCCCAGGAATGTATCCATTTCTTCCAGGTTTACTAGTTTATGTGCATAGGGTTGTCTGCAATATTCTCTGATGATGGTTTGAATTTCTGTGGAATCTGTGATTTCCCCTTTATCATTTTTTATTGCATCTATTTGGTTATTCTCTCTTTTCTTTTTTATCAATCTGGCTAGTGGTCTGTCTATCTTGTTGATCTTTTAAAAAAAACCAGCTCTTGTATTTATTGATGTTTTGAAGGTTTTCCTGTGTCTCTACTTCCTTCAGTTCTGCTTTCATCTTAGTTATTTCTTGTCTTCTGCTAGGTTTTGAGTTTTTTTTGATCTTGCTCCTCCAGCTCTTTCAATTTTGATGATAGGGTGTTGATTTTATATCTCTCCTTGCTTCTCATGTGGGCATTTATTGCTACATACTTCCCCCTAGAGACTGCTTTAAATGTGTCCCAGATATTCTGGTATGTTGTGTCTTCATTCTCGTTGGTTTCGAAGAACAACTTTATTTCTACCTTCATTTCACTGCTTATCCAGTCAACATTCACGAGCCAGTTGTTCAGTTTCCATGAAGCTGTATGGTTCTGAGTTATTTTCCTAATTCTGAGTTCTAATTTGATTGCATTGTGGTCTGAGAGACTGTTATGATTTCCATTCTTTTGCATTTGCTGAGGAGTGATTTACTTCCAATTCTGTGGTCAATTTTAGAGTAGGTGCAATGTGGTGCTGAGAAAAATGTATATTCTGTGGATTTGGGTTGGAGAGTTCTGTAAATGTCTATCAGGTTTGCTTGTTCCAGGTCTGAGTTCAAGTCCTGGATGTCCTTGTTAATTTTCTGTCTGGTTGATCTGCCTAATATTGACAATGGGGTGTTACAGTCTCCCACTGTTGTTGTGTGGGAGTCTAAGCCTCTTTGTAAGTCGTTAAGAACTTGCCTTATGTATCTGGGTGCTCCTGGGATCCTATAACGATCCATATATATTTAGGATTGTTAGCTCTTCTTGTTGTATCAATCCTTTTATAATTATGTAATGTCCTTTATTTTCTCTTTTAATCTTTGTTGCTTTAAAGTCTATTTTATCAGAGATAAGAATTGCAACTCTTTCTTTTTTTTGCTCTCCATTTGCTTGGTAAATCTTCCTCCATTCCTTTATTTTGAGCCTTTGTGTATCCTTGCATGTGAGATGAGTTTCCTGGATACAGCACACCGATGAGTTTTGGCTTTTTATCCAATTTGCCAGTCTGTGCCTTTTGATTGGTTCATTTAGCCCATTTACATTTAGGGTTAATATTGTTATGTGTGAATTTGATCCTGCCATTTTGATGCTAGCTGACTGTTTACCACATTAGTCGATGCAGTTTCTTCATTGTGTTGATGCTCTTTACCATTTGGTATGTTTTTGGAGTGGCTGGTACTGGTCATTCCTTTCTATGTGCAGTGCCTCTTTCAGGATCTCTTGTAAAGCAGGCCTGGTGGTGATGAAATCTCTGAGTACTTGCTTGTTTGCAAAGGATTTTATTTTTCCTCCACTTATGAAGCTCAGTTTGGCTGGATATGAAATTCTGGGTTGAAAGTTCTTTTCTTTAAGGATGTTGAATATTGGCCCCCACTCTCTTCTGGCTTGTAGGGTTTCTGCCGAGAGATCTGCTGTGAGTCTGATGGGCTTCCATTTGTGGGTAACCCGACCTTTCTGTCTGGCTGCCCTTAGCATTTTCTGTTTCATTTCAACCCTGGTGAATCTGATGATTATGTGTTTTGGGGTTGCTTTTCTTGAGGTATATCTTTGTGGTGTTCTCTGTATTTCCTGGACTTGAAAATTGGCCTGCCTTGCTAGGTTGGGGAAGTTTTTCTGGATAATACCCTGAAGAGTGATTTCCAGCTTGTATTCATTCTCTCTGTCACCTTAAGGTACACCTATCAAACGTAGATTAGGTCTTTTCACATAGTCCCATATTTCTTGGAGACTTTGTTCATTCCTTTTCACCCTTTTTTTCTCTAATCTTGCCTTCTCATTTCATTTCATTGAATTGATCTTCTACATCTGATATCCCTTCCTCTGCTTGGTCAATTCAGCTGTTGAAACTTGTGTATGCCTCATGAAGTTCTCATCTTGTGTTTTTCAGCTGCATCAATTCACTTATATTCCTCTCTAAGTTGTTTATTCTCGTTAGCATTTCGTCTTTTTTTCAAGTTTCTTAGTTTTTTTTGCATTGGATTAGAAATGTTGTTTTAGCTTACAGAAGTTTCTTATTACCCACCTTCTGAAGTCTGATTCTGTCAATTCATCAAACTCATTCTCCATCCAGCCTTGTTCCCTTGCTGATGAGGAATTGTGATCCCTTTTAGGAGAAGAGGCATTCTGGTTTCGGGTGTTTTCATTCTTTTTATGCTGGTTTCTTCCCATCATTGTGGATTTATCTACCTGTCATCTTTGTATTTGTTGAATTTCAGATTGAGTCTTGGAGTGGACATCCAGTTTGTTGGTGCTGAAATTATCTCTTTCTGTTTCTTAGTTTTCCTTGTAACAGTCTGGCTCCTCTGCTGTAGGGCTGCTGAAGTCCACTCTATGCCCTGCTTGCCTGGGAATCACCTGTGGTGGCTCCAGAACAGTAAGGGTTGCTGCCAGTTTCTTCTGCTATCTTTGTCCCTGAAGGATACCCACCTGATGTCAGTCTTAGCTCTCCTTTATGAGGTGACTCTTTGGATATATGTGGATCAGGTAGCTGCTTGAGGAGACAGTTTGTCCTTTATAGGTGCTCAAGTGCTGAGCTGTGAGCTCCATTGTTCATTCAGAGCTGCTGGGCAGGTACGTTTAAGTCTGCTGCAGCAGAACTCATAAACCCCTTTCTTTCTTTTTTTTCTCCCCCAGGTGCTCTGTCCTGGGGAGTTACAACTTTATTTATGAGTTTCTGTTGTGCTTCTGTCTTTTTTCAGGGCTGCCTTGCCTAGCAAGGAGGCAGCCTAGTCACTGTCTGCCTGCAGAGGCTTTGCTGAGCTGCTGTGGGCTCCACCCAGCTTCCATGTGAACTTCCCTGCAGTCCTGTTTATACAGGTGTAGTTAGAACTGTCTCAGCAATGGTGGCCCACCTCTATAATGGTGGACTCTCTCTGTAATGGTGGGCTGCCTGGGCAACGGTGGGCTGCCTCAGCAATGGCAAACTACCTCCATAGTGGTGAACTGCCTCAGTAATGGCGAATGCCCCTCCTCAGCAGAGCTGGACCATCCCGGGTTCAGCTGTGCTTGCTGTGAAAGTCTCAATCCAGAAGATGGCGTCGTAGAAGCAACTCAGGATTGCAGCTCTCAGTGAAGGCGCAGAGGGTGAGTCCTAGTCGCATTCTCGGATGGACCTTTTTTGCCCACAGAGCGTTGAAAGTCCCAGGTGTGGGAGAGACACGGGACACTAGTACAGCCGGCTAGCGCAGCTGGCTTGCGCGGCCACTTCGGCCGGCGCCACAGCGGGACCCGGCATGGAACTCACTGGTCTGGGTGCCCTGTTAAACCGGCAATCTGAGATTTGAAAGGGCAGATTGGCATGTCCATCTGATTGAACAGGACTTGGACAATGAGCCAGACCTGGAGTTTCCTGGGAAGCGTGATCTGACCCAGTGCAGTGGGCAGCGGCATGGGAGATCGCACGGATCCCAGTGCCCTATCGGCAGGCTACTGGGGCGCCAGTGAGAGAGTCGACCTTTCATCTTGGGGAGAGGAAGAGAGAGAGAGAGAGGACGGACTCTGAGGCAGGGAGCTGGGTGATCGGGCTCGGCGGGTCCCACCCTCATGGGGACAAGCAGGGTGGCGACTGGAGGCACTCGGGGCTGAGAGTTTTGCTGCTGGCATCTAGGACGGTGCAGCCCGGTGAGGGAGGGGCGTCCACCACTACAGATGCAATCCTCCCCTACTGAAGTACCACCCAGGGTTGACACAGCCTGCCATTGCCGAGGCAACCTGCCATAACAGAGAGACTCCGCCAGGAGGGGGGAGTGCTCCACAGCAGAACAGAGCCCAGCAGCAACAGGGTGGACCTGCGCTAGCAGGGCAGAGTCCCGGCAGGCAAATAGTGAATAGACTGCCTCCTAGTGGGGCAGGACAGTGCAACAGATACTCATAAAGAAAGCCCCAACTCCCTGAGACAGAGCATCTAAGGGGGGGGGAAAAGGGTGGTGTTTTATGAGTTCTGTTGCAGCAGACATAAACAACCTCCCAACAACCCTGAATGAACAACGGAGCTCACGGCTTAGCACTGGAGCTCCTATAAAGCACAGACCGTTTCCTCAAGCAGCTCTCTGACCCCTGTATATCCAAAGAGTCACCCCAAAAAAGGACTAATCAGACTGACATTGGGCGGGCATCATTCTGGAACAAAGACAGCAGAAGAAGAAACTGGTATCATCCCTCACTGTTCCGCAGCTGATACAGGTATACCCTAGACAAGCAGGGCCTGGAGTGGACCTCAGTACTCATACAGCAGAGGGGCTAGACCATTAGAAGGAAAACTAAGTAACAGAAATACTTCATCATTAACAATCTCAGCATCCACACAGAGGCCCAATTGAAAAATCAGCAACTACTAAGATGACAGGCGGATAAATCCATAAAGATGGGAAGAAACCAGCGCCAAAAGGAGTAAAACACCCGAAACCAAAACACCTCACCTCCTACAAAGGACCAAAACTCCTCTCCAGCAAGGGAACAAAGCTGGACGGAGAATGAGTGCGACGAAATGACGGAATCAGACTTCAGAAAGTGGATAATGAGAAACTTCAGTGAGCTAAAAGAACATGTTCTAAATCAGTGCAAAGAAACTAAGAACCTTGAAAAAAGATTTGAAAAAAGATTCGAGGAATTGATAACAAGAATGGACAACTTAGAGAGGAATATGAATGAATTGAAGGAGCTGAAAAACACAACAAGAGAACTTCGCGAAGCATGCCCCACAAGTTTCAACAGCCGAATTGACCAAGCAGAAGAAAGAATATCAGAAGTTGAAGATCAACTCAATGAAATAAATTGAGAAACCAAGATTAAAGAAAAAAGCACAAAAAGAAATGAACAAAATCTCCAAGAAATGTGGGACTATGTGAAGAGACCCAACCTACGTTTGATAGGTGTACCAGAATGTGACGAAGAGAATGAATCCAAGCTGGAAAACACTCTTCAGGATATTATCCAGGAAAATTTCCCCAACCTAGCAAGACAGGTCAATACTCAACTCCAGGAAATACAGAGAACACCACAAAGATACTCTGCAAGAAGAGCAACCCCAAGGCACATAATCGTCAGATTCACCAGGGTTGAAATGAAGGAGAAAATACTAAGGGCAGCCAGAGAGAAAGGTCAGGTCACCCACCAAGGGAAGCCCATCAGACTCACAGCAGATCTCTCGGCAGAGACTCTACAAGCCAGAAGAGAGTGGGGGCCAATATTCAACATCCTTAAAGAAATGAAATTTCAACACAGAATTTCATATCCAGCCAAACTGAGCTTCATAAGTGAAGGAAAAATAAAATCCTTCATGAACAAGCAAGTATTCAGAGATTTTGCCACCACCAGGCCTGCTTTACAGGAGCTCCTGAAAGAGGCACTACACCTAGAAAGAAACAACCAGTACCAGCCATCCTAAAAGCATACCAAATGCTAAAGAGCATCAACAAAATGAAGAATCTACATGAACCAACGGGCAAAACAGCCAGCTAGCATCAAAATGGCAGTATCAAATTCACACATAACAATATTAACCCTAAATGTAAATGGGCTAAATGCACCAATCAAAAGACACAGACTGGAAAATTGGATAAAAAACCAAAACCCATCGGTGTGCTGTATCCAGGAAACCCATCTCACATGGAAGGATACACAAAGGCTCAAAATAAAGGGATGGAGGAATATTTACCAAGCAAATGGAGAGCAAGAAAAAGCAGGAGTTGCAATTCTCGTCTTTGATAAAATAGATTTTAAAGCAACAAAGATCAAAAGGGACAAAGAAGGTCATTACATAATCATAAAAGGATCGATACAACAAGAAGAGCTAACGATTCTAAATATATATGGGCCCAATGCAGGAACACCCAGATATATAACGCAAGTTCTTAATGACTTACAAAGAGACTTAGACTCCCACACAATAATAGTGGGAGACTTTAACACTCCACTGTCAATAGCAGACAGATCAACCAGACAGAAAATTAACAAGGATATCCAGGACTTGAACTCAGACCTGTAACAAGCAAACCTGACAGACATTTACAGAACTCTCCACCCCAAATTCACAGAATATACATTCTTCTCAGCACCACATCACACCTACTCCAAAATTGACCACATAATTGGAAGTAAAGCACACCTCAGCAAATGCAAAACAACTGAAATCATAACAAACAGTCTCTCAGACCATAGTGCAATCAAGTTGGAACTCAGAATTCAGAAAATAACTCAGAACTGCACAGCTTCATGGAAACTGAACAACTGGCTCTTGAATGTTGATTGGATAAACAATGAAATGAAGGCAGAAATAAAGAAGTTCTTCGAAACCAACGAGAATGAAGACACAATGTACCAGAATCTCTGGGACACATTTAAAGCAGTCTGTAGAGGAAAATATATAGCAATAAGTGCCCACATGAGAAGAGTGAAGAGATCCAAAATTGACACCCAATCATCAAAATTGAAAGAGCTAGAGGAGCAAGATCAAAAAAACTCAAAACCTAGCAGAAGACAAGAAATAACTAAGATCAGAGCAGAACTGAAGGAGATAGAGACACGAAAAACCCTTCAAAAATCAATAAATCCAAGAGCTGGTTTTTTGAAAAGATCAACAAAATAGACAGACCACTAGCCAGACTGATAAAAAAGAAAAGAGAGAACAAATAGATGCAATAAAAATTGATAATGGGGAAATCACCAAAGATTCCACAGAAATTCAAACCATCATCAGAGAATACTACAAACAACTCTATGCACATAAACTAGTAAACGAGGAAGAAATGGATAAATTCCTGGATGCCTGTGTCCTCCCAAGCCTAAACCAGGAGGAAGCTGAAACTATGAATAGACCAATAACAAGGTCTGAAGTTGAGGCAGCAATTAAGAGCCTACCGCACAAAAGAAGCCCAGGTCCAGATGGGTTCACAGCTGAATTCTACCAGACACACAAAGAGGATCTGGTACCATTCCTTCTGAAACTATTCCAAATAATCCAAAAAGAGGGAACCCTTCCCAAATCATTTTATGAGACCAACATCATCCTGATACCAAAACCTGGCAGAGACTCAACAAGAAAAGAAAACTTCAGGCAAATATCAACGATGAACATAGATGCAAAAATCTTCAATAAAATACTGGCAAACCGATTGCAACAGCACAATAAAAAACTTATCCATCATGATCAAGTAGGATTCATCCCGGGGATGCAAGGCTGGTTCAACCTAAGCAAGTCTATAAATGTAATTCACCACATAAACAGAAGCAAAAACAAAAACCACATGATTATCTCAATTGGCGCAGAGAAGGCATTTGACAAAATTCAACAGCCCTTTATGCTAAAAACCCTCAATAAACTTGATATTGATGGAACATATCTCAAAGTAATAAAAGCTATTTACGACAAACCAACAGCCAGTATCATACTTAATGGGCAAAAACTGGAAGCATTCCCTTTGAAATCCGGCACTAGACAAGGATGCCCTCTCTCACCACTCCTATTCAACATAGTACTGGAAGTTCTAGCCAGAGCAATCAGGCAAGAAAAAGAAATAAAGGATATTCAAATAGGAAGGGTGGAAGCCAAATTGTCTCTCTTTGCAGACGACATGATAGTATACCTAGAAGACCCCATCACCTCAGCCCAAAAGCTCCTGCAACTGATAAGCAAATTCAGCAAAGTCTCAGGATATAAAATCAATGTGCAAAAATCACAAGCATTCCTATACACCAATAACAGACTTAAAGAGAACCAAATCAAGAACGAACTGCCATTCACAATTGCTACAAAGAAAATAAAATACCTAGGAATACAACTCACAAGGAACGTAAGGGACCTTTTTAAGGAAAACTACAAACCACTGCTCAACGAAATAAGAGAGGACATAAACAGATGGAGAAACATTCCATGTTCGTGGTTAGGAAGAATCAATATCGTGAAAATGGCTATACTGCCCAAAGTAATTTACACAATCAATGCTATCCCAATCAAACTACCATTGAATTTCTTCACAGAACTGGAAAAAACCACCATGAATTTCATATGGAACCAAAAAAGAGCCCGCATAGCCAAGTCAATTCTAAGCAAAAAGAACGCAGTGGGAGGCATCACACTACCAGACTTCAAACTATACTACAAGGCTACAGTAATCAAAACAGCATGTTACTGGTACCAAAACAGAGATATAGACCAATGGAACAGAACAGAAGCATTGGAGGCAACACAACATATCTACAACCATATTATCTTTGATAAACCAGACAAAAACAAGTAATGGGGAAAGGATTTCCTATTTAATAAATGGTGTTGGGAAAACTGGCTAGCCATGTGCAGAAAGCAGAAACTGGACCCCTTCCTGACACCTTACACTAAAATTAACTCCAGATGGATTAAAGACTTAAACATAAGACCTGACACCATAAAAACCCTAGAAGAAAATCTAGGCAAAACCATTCAGGACATAGGAGTAGGCAAGGACTTCATGAACAAAACACCAAAAGCATTGGCAACAAAAGCCAAAATAGACAATTGGGACCTAATCAAACTCCACGGCTTCTGCACAGCAAAAGAAACAGTCACTAGAGTGAATCGGCAACCATCAGAATGGGAAAAAAATCTTTGCAGTTTACACATCTGACAAAGGGCTGATATCCAGAATTTACAAAGAACTCAAACAGATTTACAGGCAAAAAACAAACAAGCCCATTCAAAAATGGGCAAAGGATATAAACAGATACTTTACAAAAGAAGACATACATGAAGCCAACAAACATATGAGAAAACGCTCATCATCACTGGTCATTGGAGAGATGCAAATCAAAACCACATTGAGATACCATCTCACGCCAGTTAGAATGGCGATCATTAAAAAATCTGGAGACAACAGATGCTGGAGAGGATGTGGAGAAATAGGAACACTCTTACACTGTTGGTGGGAGTGTAAATTAGTTCAACCACTGTGGAAGACAGTGTGGCAATTCCTCAAGGACCTAGAAATAGAAATTCCATTTGACCCAGCAATCCCATTACTGGGTATATTTCCAAAGGACTATAAATCATTCTACTATAAGGACACATGCACACGAATGTTCATTGTAGCAGTGTTTACAATAGCAAAGAACTGGAACCAACCCAAATGCCCAACGATGATAGACTGGACTGGGAAAATGTGGCACATATACACCATGGAATATTATGCAGCAATCAAAAATGATGAGTTTGTGTCCTTTGTAAGGACATGGATGAATCTGGAGAACATCATTCTCAGCAAACTGACACAAGAACAGAAAAAGAAATACCGCATATACTCACTCATAGGTGGGTGAGAAAAATGAGAACAGATGGACACAGAGAGGGGGTCTACTACACACTGGGGTCTATTGGGGGGAATGGTGGAGGGACAGCGGGGGGGCGGGCTGAGGAGGGATAGCCTGGGGATGAATGCCAAGTGTGGGTGAAGGGGAGGAAGGCAGCAAAACACACTGCCATGTGTGTACCTATGCAACTATCTTGCACGTTCTGCACAGGTACCCCAAAACCTATAATGCAATAAAAATTAAAAAAAAAATAAAATAAATAAAAAAGTAAGTCATTTTAAACAAACAAACAAAAAAATAATAAAGTCTCAATCCAGAGTGTTTCAGATTGCTGTTCTTTTGTGGGGGTGGCACCAGCTTAGCCTGATCACCTGGCTCTCTCCCTCAGAGCCCCCCCCTTTTTTTTAGTTGAACCGTCGACTGTTTATCAGGTGTTCCTGTCATCTGTTGAAAAGGCATCGGGATCTGTGTGATTTCCTGTGTGGCAACCCACTATGCCTGCGCTGGCTGAAATAGCCACACTAAGATTCATGGTACTTTTTTGCCCAGGAATCTCCTGGCTTGGCTCCCTGTTTCAGTCCCCTTTTTAATCAGTTGAATGGGTGCCTCTGTCTGCCAGGAGCTCCAATTGCTAGCTAAAATGGTGCCCAGACCTGAGTATTTTGTACAGAGAACTGCCAGCAAAAACAGCTGCACTGGCCAAAACAGTTTGGTTGGATATGAAATTCTAGGTTGAAAGTCCTTGTCTTTAAGGATGTTGAATATTGGCCTCCACTCTCTTCTTGCTTGTAGGGTTTCTGCTGAGAGATCTGCTGTGAGTCTAATGGGCTTTTCTTTGTGGTAACCCGACCTTTCTCTCTGGCTGCACTTAGCCATTTCTCCTTCATTTCCAACTGTGGTGAATCTGATGATTATGTGCTTTGGGGTTGCTCTTCTTGAGGAATATCTTTGTGGTGTTCTCTGTATTTCCTGGACTTGAATATTGGCCTGTTTTGTTAGGTTGGGGAAGTTCTCCTGGATAATATCCTGAAGAGTGTTTTCCAGCTTGGATTCATTCTCTCCATCACATTCAGGTACACCTATCAAACATAGATTAGGTCTTTTCACATAATCCCATATTTATTGGAGGCTTTGCTCATTTCTTTTCACTCTTTTTTTTCTCTAATCTTTCCTTCTTGTTCTATTTCATTGAGTAAATCTTCAATTCTGATATCCTTTCTTCTGCTTGGTCAATTTGGCTATTGAAACTTGTGTATGCTTTGTGAAGTTCTCGTGTTGTTTTTCTCAGCTCCATCAATTTATTTATATTCTTCTCTAAGCTGTTTATTCTCATTATCATTTTATCAAACCTTTTTTCAACATTCTTAGTTTCTTTGCATTGGGTTAGAACATGTTCATTTAGCTCACAGAAGATCATTATTACCCATTTTCTGAAGTCTGTTTCTGTCAATTCATCAGACTGATTCTCTATCCAGCCTTGTTCCCTTGCTGGTGAGGAGTTGTGATCCCTTGGAGAAGGAGAGGTATTTGGATTTGGGTATTTTCATCCTTTTTGCACTTCCTTCACATCTTTGTGTATTTATCTACCTGTGGTCTTTGTAGTTGGTGGCTTTTGGAAGAGGTCTCTGAGTGGACATCATTTTTGTTGATGATTTTCTTGTTACTTCTTTCTTTCTTTCTTTTTTTTTTTTTAGTTTTGCTTCTAACAGTCAGAACCCTCTGCTGTAGGACTGCTGGAGATCCACTCCAGATCCTGCTTGCTTTGGGATCACCTGTGGTGGCTGTAGAACAGTAAGGGTTGCTGCCAGTTTCTTCTTCTGTTATCTTTGTCCCAGAAGGATACCTGCAAGAGGTCAGTCTGAGATCTCCTTTATCAGCTGTTTCTTTGGATATATGCCTTGGGGAGCTGCTTGAGGAGACAGTCTGTCCCTTATAGGAGCTCAAGTGCTGAGCTATGAGCTCTGTTGTTCCATTCAGAGCTGCTGGGTAGGTATGTTTAAGTCTGCTGTAGCGGAACTCATAACTGCCTTTTTTTCTCTGGTGCTCTCTCCTGGGAATATGGGGCTTTATTTATAAGTTCCTGACATGCTGCTGCCTTGTTTTCAGAGATGCCCTGCCCAGCAAGGAGGTATCCTAGTCATGGTCTGCCAGCAGAAGCATTTCTGAGCTGCCATAGGCTCTGCCCAGCTGCTGTGTGAACTTCCTTGCTGTTTTGTTTATAGAGGTATAATTAGAACTGTCTCTGTAATGCTGGACTGCCTCAGTAATGGTGGACTGCCTCGGTAGTGGTGGACTATCTCAGTAATGGTGGGAGCCCTTATGCCCTTCCCCCCACAGAGCTGGACTGTCCCAGGTCCAGCTGTGCTTGTTGTGAAACTCTCAATCCAGAGTATTTCAGATTGCTGGTCTTTTGAAGGTGGGACCTGCTGAGCCAGATCACCTGGCTCTCTAATTCAGCCCCCCTTTTTTCAGTTGAATGGGCAACTCTGTCTCCTAGACATTCCAGGTGCCAGTTGAAAAGGTGCCCAGATATGTGTGAGTTTTTTTGTGGAGACCTGCTGTTTCAGCTCAAACAGCTGTGCTGGAGACTCATGGCACTTTTCTGCCCAGGAATCTCCTTGTCTATGGGCAGTAAAAATTTGTTTGGAAATGTGATGATCACTCACCCTCTGTGTTCTTGCTGGGAACTGCACTCCAGAGCTATTCCTATTCAGCCATCTTGGATTGTCTCCCAGTCTCTCTCTTTCTATTTCTGTCTGTCCCTGCTTCCTCTCCCTTCCCCCACTGCTTTTCAGAGGTGGATATCCCTAGGTTGGTAGACCCTCTTGTCTCTAGAAAGTCAAAGAGATTAGAGCAGGGACTATGAAAAATCACCAAGAGAACTGACTGCTCAGTATTTCCTCCATCAGAACCAAAAGGAATCATCAAGTTCCTGTTTAGACAAATGCTTTCCAATGGAAATATAATGTAAGCCACATATATAATCATATATTTTCTAAATTTTAATAATATAATTTTTAATACACCCAATTCTAGTATTTTCTAAATTTAAAAAATATCCTTTTTAATATACTCAAAATATTATATCAACATATAAACCACATAAGAATTCCTGAGATATTTTATTTCTTTGGATTTAGCCCTTGAAATCTTTTGTGTATTTTACACTAACAACACATCTCAATTCAGGCTAGCCATATTTGAAGTGCTCAACAGCCACCTATGGCTAGTGGCTATCTACCATAATGAAGAAGGTAAGTCTAGACTATTTTCCTCAGCCCACCAGGAAAGGTAGGGGATGGATTCAGTGTGGAAGCTGTTTTCAGGAATCAGAAGCTCAAACTCTCCCTGTAATAACCTCTTTGGAAGCTGAAGGGGAAATAAAGGACAGAGTTGAGTAGAAAACCCCTGCCTTAATATGGGGCTCAATTAAAGCTTTCAAATCCTAGTAGAAAAAGAAGTTGATATGGGAGCAGCTGGTGGATTATGGAGACCCACCAGCAAGTAATTCTTTATGTCTTGGGGAGCACAAGGCACTGAAAATGTAGAACCTAGGGCTAAAGAGAAGGAAAGTGGAAAGATTTTCTTCTCTTTGCCAAGGAATATTAGAATACTATATGCCACCATTGAGTTTGGCAACTACTTGTAGACATTATGCCCTACAGATTTGACATTTCAGCGGTATTCATAGAATATAAGAAATACTTCTATGTAAGGATTCTGAGAGTTGAGAGGAGTATTAACTGTAGCCAAGGATCAATCAGTTTGATCCCTTCTCTACAGAAAGGATGACTCCAAGGCAACTTCTTGCAAACAAAACCAGCTTATAGATAAAGATGGCAGTCATCACATGTGTATCTACCTTCACTTCCTACTGAAACTACAATAAAATTGTAGGAAAGGGCTTAAAAATGCAGTGTAAACCTATAAAGATAGGAAGAATGGGAGAGGAAAGATCAATGAACTTGAAAACAGACAGAAGGGTGGAAATGACTTAACAGACCCAGAAAGATGAATTTCTAAGCTGGCAAAACTGTACAGCCATGAACTCACCCAATTTATCAAACAGAATCCTCCCCAAAGGGTTAAGAATTAGTAGCAAGAAGCATTCTTGGAAGTGGGAAGGGTTTAAAATAAGAATTGGTTATAAGACCCCCTAGGTCATCTTCCCACTTCACCTATAGCCAGGGGTCTGTCCCTTTCTCACTCTGGCCGAAAAAAAAGAAATGCCCTTTAAAGAAAGTAAAAAAGAGAGTTTTTTCATGGAAAGAAGGAACTAAAACAGAGTGACTGGGTGACTGTATGCATATTGGTTGCTGAGACCCTAGCCCTTCTTATTCTCTCTAAATACTTATAGCCAGATCTTCACCCTTAGGCAATGTTAACATTTAATGTTCAGCTATAATCAAGATATAACTACAGTGGGAGGCCAGAGGATGGGAAGATGTTTGTGTGTGTTACAGGTGTAGATAACAGTTGAGACACAAAATGAAAGTAGTTGCCTTCGCTGGCACAGTGGCTCACTCCTGTAATTCCAACACTTTGGAGGGCCAGGGCAGGAGGATTGCTTGCGGCTAGGAGTTTGAGACTAACCTGGGCAACATAGTGAGATGCTGTCTCTACAAAAAATAAAAAAGTGAAAAACTATTTGGGTATGGTGGCATGCATTTGCAGTGCCCAATATTTAGGAATTGGAGGCAGGAGGATGGGTTGAGCCCAGGATATGGAGGCTGCAGTGAGTCATGATCATGCCACTGCACTCCAGCCTGGGTGACAGAGCAAGATCCTGTCTCAAAACAAAACAAAACAAAAAAACAAAAAACCAAGAAAGCTGCCTCTGTGAAGGGAGGCATGGGTTGGAAGAGAAGGCAGGGGATGCTATTTTTCACAATAAGCCTTGTGGAAATGTTTTATTCTTTAAAGAGTTGGTTAACAGACAACTGTCAGAAATAAATAACCCAAGGAGGAATGAATGAGAGGAGGATAAAGAGATCTATGAACAAACAAGCTAAAGGAGAGAAGAAAAGAGAGACACCAAATTACTTGCTTATTACTGTTTTGATATTGAAATCTCAAGGGACTGTATGACATAAAGCAGTCAACCAGTTTTTAGGTCAACAAAAGCAGAAAACATAACCTATATGCTTCTGGCTTAATAAAGACAAAGGAATTTTTGTTTTTTAGTAAATTATTTTGTTTCTCACAAATGTACGAAAATCATTTTGAAAGCTGTGTTCTTAGTATACACTCCTTAAATGATGGTTTGAATCCGAGAAACAATTTCCTGAAGAAGTTTAATGTAAAACTTCATCTTACTATCAACACATTTTTGTTGAGTAACAATTGTGTGCAACCACTGAGTGCAATTCGTGGAGAAGGAATATCAAAATGAACTACTCACAGATTGCCACTGCATGTAACTTAACAACCTAACAGAAGAGATAAGCCATGTAATTGCATAATTGTGACAGGGTAAACAGTGACAAGTGCTGTACTAGAGATTCAGATAAGATGCTGTAGAAGTTCTGAGGAGGAGGAAGTTAATTTCCACTGGGAATATCAGAGAGAGGCTTCCTGCAGGTGATGGCATTCATATAAAGGTTTATTGTCTTTGTTCCTTTCAATTTATATATTGTTCCAGTTCTTTACATTATGTGTTTTATTTAAGAAATGCAGAAAAGCCAAGAGGAGCAGTGGTCTACAGTTTCTCGATGTTTCTTTGGTAGGCAAGGAGCCCCGACACGCAGGCACCTGTTTGTGTGTCCATGGAAGCCCGGTGTGGCCCTCATCTTGCAGGACCCTCAAAGGCTGTAGCTACAGCTTCTGAAGTAACACACTTTCTATAAATACTAAAAATATTTTACTTGCCTTTGAATCCTGGAGTGTGTCAATAAGTTCTTCATTGTCCAGAATATTTCCTTCAGAGGTGAAGAGCATTCTCAGAATTTTCTCTTCGATAGTTTTCAGCTGGTTTTTATCAGCGTTGATCCTCACGATGAGCTTGATTCTTTGTTCTTCCAACTTGGGTTTTTCAAGTCGCACCACATCACTAAAACCAAAGTTCAGATACCTAAATTATGTCTCTGCCCCAAAGTTGCTTCTATTTTTCTTTCTCTGTTTGTAAGCATTCTTATTCTGAATACTATTTAGCTGAGCATAATGCTGCTAGCTGAATCTGAATGCAAAACATGTCTTTTTTGCTAGGTTTACACAGTAGCTTATGACTCAACTACATGTCAGTTCTGATTCTTCATTTTGTATTTGAGAGATGCATGCTATGAAGTTCCCGTACCTTCTGCTCATCTCTTAGGAAGACTTGCTTAACACTTGATCTCTCTAATTCAGTTTCTGTCTCTAACACTTGTTTGTGTCAAGATGAAAATAGTGCCTGGAATATTTATGGTGCCTGGGATAGTCTTTCTGTGTCAACATGGGAGATTCTGAAATCATACCACCACCATGAAATGATTTTTGACTGCGTATGAGAAAGGAGCCTTACCTCCAGCTTCATCCCTATAAACATGTGAACTTATATCTTCCTTCACTTGTTCTTTCATAATTTGCTCCCAGTCTCCATTTGTGAGAGTTAATCTTTATTAAGCACTACTCTATGCCACACACCTTGCTGAGAGTTTTATGTGGATTATCTATTAGTCCTTTGAATGCCCCTTTAAGGTGGACACTGTGGTTATCACCCCCAGCTTGCAGATGAACAAACAGACTCTAGTGAGTCACTTTCTAAGATCACATGGCTATGAGAGGCCAAGGTGGGCTTGTACCTGGGTCTGCTGGCTCCAGAGCATGTGCTGCTACTAGTATGCTGCCTCAAGTAATAACCCATTATTTACTCATTATGTACATGCTGAATTCAGATACCTTGAAATTATTAGATAAAGAATATTAAAAATCATAACCTGAAATTCAACTGTTTAAATAAGTCTTTCGTAAGAGAGGGGTTTAAAGAATTTTTAAGATAAAGGTGAGCTCAGGAAACAGCTTGAGGGAAACAATAATCAAATTAGTCCACTTTGGGAGGACAAGACGGGTGGATCACAAGGTCAAGGGATCAAGACCATTCTGGTCAACATGGTGAAACCCCATCTCTACTAAAAATACACAAAAAATAGCTGGGCATGGTGGCGTGTGCCTGTAATCCCAGCTACTCAGGAGGCTGAGGCAGAATTGCCTGAACCTGGGAGGCGGAGGTCGCGGTGAGCCGAGATCACGCCATTACACTCCAGCCTGGGTAACAAGAGCGAAACTCCGTCTCAAAAAAAAAAAAAAAAAAAAATCAAATTAGTCAAGTTAAAAATCAAAAGGGCCTGCCAAGAAAGTCTATGAGATAAGTTAGAGTTTCTGGAAACAGAAAGGAAGACAGAAGAAGGTGGACTAACTGAGTGGTTGAATGGAATTCCTTGAAGTTGAAAAATGGCCTTGTATTAAAGATTTAAACATAAGCACCAACACCATAAAAACCCTAGAAGAAAACCTAGGCAATACCATTCAGGACATAGGCATGGGCAAGGACTTCATGACTAAATCACCAAAAGCAATGGCAAGAAAAGCCAAAATAGACAAATGAGACCTAATTAAACTAAAGAGCTTCTGCACAGCAAAAGAAACAGTCATTAGAGTGAACTGGAAACCAAGAGAATGGGAAAAATTTTTTTGCAGTCTACCCATCTGGCAAAGGCCTAATATCCAGAATCTACAAAGAACTGGATTTTACAAGAAAAAAAAAAAACAAACAATCCTATCAAAAAGTGGGTGAAGGATATGAACAGACACTTCTCAAAGAAGTTATTTATGCAGCCAACAAACATATGAGAAAAAGCTCATAATCACTGGTCAATAGAGAAATGCAAATCAAAATCACATTGAGATACCATCTCATGCCAGTTAGAATGGCGATCATTAAAAAATCAGGAGACAACAGATGTTGGAGAGGATGTGGAGAAATAGAAATGCTTTTATACTGTTCATGGGAGTCTAAATTAGTTCAACCACTGTGGAAGACAGATCCTCAAGGATCTAGAACTAGAAATACCATTGACCCAGCAATCCCATTACTGGGTATATCCCCAAAGGATTATAAATCATTACATTATAAAGACACATGCACACATATGTTTATTGTGGCACTGTTCACAATAGCAAAATAGTTGGTTCACAATTGGAACCAACTCAAATGCCCATCAATGATAGGCTGGATAAAGAAAATGTGGCATAGATATACCATGAAATATTATGAAGCCATAAAAAAGGATGAGTTCATGTCCTTGGCAGGGACATGGATGAACCTGGAAACCATCATTCTCAGCAAACTTACACAAGAACAGAAAACCAAGTAATGTGTGTTCTCACCCCTAAGTGGGTGTTGAACAGTGAGAACACATGGACACAGGGAGGGGAACATCACGCACCGTGGTCTGTCACGGGGTGGGGTGCTAGGGAAGGGATAGCATTAGGAGAAATATCCAATGTAGATGATGGGGTAATGGATGCAACAAACCACCATGGCATGTGTATACTTGCGTAACAAACCTGCACGTCTTGCACATGTACCCCAGAACTTAAAATATAACAGAAAAAAAAGAAAAAGAAAAATGGTGCTGCCCCAGAAGGACTAAAGCATTGTGGTTGGCATTCTCCAGGAGGCAGGGAGGTGAACTGTGATGTTCAAAATTGAGAGGATCTGAGGAAAATTTCAATGAGCAACTAAGCGTAATGAGTATCTCTGCCTGTCCAGGAGCTCAGCAGAGTACAGGACAGCTGAAATAGGTGATGGCCTGTCAGAACACAGGCAGACCCAGCTCTGTCCTCACTCTGGCTTCGGGCTGTTAGCTTCCTCTTTCAATGCCATCAATCTAGGAGAAATAGCAGGGAGATTATGCACTCCATAACTGAGTCCCAGCATTTCCCATGCTCTGATGAGGGCACTTCTACTTCTTGTCCCAGGCAGCCTAACATGCTGGCGGCTTAGTGACATAGCTGAGCTTAATTATGCACAAGAACAAACTGGTATGCAAAATGTTCAGCCAAGTCCTTACAACAAATTCATAAAATAAGGTGAAATAACCTTTAATTGGAAAGAAGTTAACCTAGTGGAAGGTAAGCAAGTTACTAGTAGCTGGCAGAATAATTTCTAAAACAAACTAGAGAAACAAGACTTAAGCTCATTAGTGACAAGGGTAAGTCAGGATGATCTTGACTTGAATATAAGAGATACTTCTTTTGAACATGGGTCTAAATTATGTTTCTTTAGAGTGAATGAAAATACATACATATGTATTCCTATGTATATACATATGTATATATGTGTTAGTCAAATATATATTAAATATAAAATTAATTTTGAATCAACCTCAATGCTATTATTTTAATAAATATTTTAAAAGTTTGTCTCCTGAACCTCTTGGCTAATTCTGATGATTAATATTAACAACTCATAATCCAATATTCAGGAAATAGGGATTTCATCACACACAGAGTACACTAAGAAAGGATAAATATATATATAATACACACATATTTGTGTGTATTATATGTATATATATTTGAAGTGGATAGTTAAATACACTAAGAAAATATCTAAAGACCAGTGAAGCAGGAACAAATGCATTTGGAGTAGCTGCTTTTTCACACATATGGACCAGTACATTTCTAGGAACAACAAAGACTGAATTTATTCACTTGCTCAAGCTGGAAATCCTAGTGAAGGGAAGAGGCAGGGTGCGGCTGCCAGCCTGGTCCTAACAGTCGGGGGGGAATTAAGGGTCTATCGTTGTTGTCCTTGAGAAGACAGTGGGCAAGATCAGCTGCCATGAGCAGCTACAGAAATAGTAAAGAACTTGGCCATTTACTTGTATTTTTTTGATTAAAGGTTCATGTATAGTAATTTTACACAGCAGAAAATTTTTTGTCAATATTTCCAAACAAAATATTTAGGAAACCCATGACACCCACTCCCCTCCCCCCAGTTTCCGTTTTTTTTTTTTTTTTTTTTTTACCTTAACAACTGATCCTCCAGACCTGACTTTGTTACTGTGAAATTGATAATGGTAACTTTAATGCATACCTGGAAGAGAAGCGCAGAATGCATAAAAATGCTTAAGTGCAAACTAACCTAATACCTTTCTTTATTAGAACACAGCTCATTACTACCCAGATGGATGTATCTCAGGTCTAAGTGCACACACACTTACACCCACACATACTTCAGGTGTAATGTGGCTTATAAAATCCTCATATGCTTTTCCCTGCCAGTATGAGTTACAATCTTGTTCCTCAAACACCAGTCATAGAATCCTACATGGTGTTTTAGAGCAAGGTGAGCCAGCAAAGGATGAAAAGCAGTATTTTGGAATCAATGGCTTGGGTTCAAATTTGAGCTGCACCCTTTAGTGACTGTGTAATCTTGGATGAGCCACTCATTTGTGCTAAGCTTTAGTTTCTGATATTTAAAAATTTGGATAATTATATTAACAACTCATAGGGTAGCTTAGAGAACTAAATGAGGTAATAAAAGCACTTAGTTACTTATGACACAATGTGCCTTTGCTTGAAAGAAGCTATTATTGATAAATAAAACTTTACATGCTTTGTCTAATATTTTAATAAAAAGATTACTATAATATATTCTGACATCACTTGATAAGTCAATAGCAAAAACTATTAAGTATAACAAGAGTGGGTGAATGAACACATTGCATCTGAAGGATATTGTAATATGTATTACATATTGTAATTTTATAATATTTACCGTATTACAAAAACCTTGAAGTAGGATTGATCTCCTTTTAGAGATGATTGACTTAAGGATCCTGGAAATGGGATAATTTGCCCCCTGTCACAGAACTAGGCTTGGGTCTTGTGGGCAATATAACCTCTCAAAAGTTAAATAAGTGAGAAATCAAACATTGGAAGCTGGCATGTTACAGCTCTTTTTTGGGGGTGGTCTCTGTTGCCTCAAGCATTTATTATTTCTTTGAGTTAAATACATTTTAATTATGCTCTTTTAGTTACTTAAAAATGTACAATACATTATTGTTGACTGTAGTTATTCTGTTGCACTATTATATGCTAAATCTTATTTTTTCTATCTAACTATATTTTTGTCTCCATTAACTATCCCTACCTTACTGCCCCTCTCCATTCTTCTTCCCAGCCTCTGGTAATGTTGGTCACTTTTCTAAACTCTGAAATGGGACTTGGGACATGAGCCCTGGAAGTGGCTGTGTAATTAAACTCCTCGAGACTGACAAAGAAAATCCTAACTTAAACTTTCAATGATATTTCCCCATCTTATTCAAGAAATGTGCCAATTTCATTCAACCTGAACACACCCGGTGAAGACAAATAGCTATGAGCAATTCAATAGCTAAAATGAAAGTGACTCTCTTTGGAATGGTGTATTGTAAACAGAAAGAGTGACATATATATGTATGTGTGTGTGTGTGTGTGTGTGTGTGTGTGTGTGTGAATCTTTGGAAAGTGACACTCCTTGGAATGGAATATATATTTGGAATGGAATGGAGTGACACTCTTTGGAAAGGATATTTTTTGAAGGGTGGTTGTTGCGAAGAAAAAAAGTTCTGAGGTCAAGTTCCTCATCTATGTAAGAGCCTGCAGAGTGTGCAGATGTGCCTGGAGCTGGGGCAGCACCTGGGCATGTGGGGTGGGAGTTGTGGCCAGGTGGAGCCTTGTGGGAGCTCTGTGGGAGGGGCAATGGATTCCCAGCTGTCTTCATTTCTGTTGCAACTATCTTGGACATTTTGGTACTAGAGGAGGGGGTTCTTCTAGAGTCTACTGAGTCTCAGGGACATGTGTAGGGAGTGGAGCTCACACAGTTCCTCTCAAAGAATCTAAGAGTATGAGAAGGGGGACAAGATGCCCCCACCACCCATAACTCTAAGTATTGACATTGGACCACTGGATCATTATTCTCTAATGTTGTCTTGCTCCTAGAGTTTTCAAATGGGTGACCTCTTTATTTGGGCACATATGCTGTGGGCATTGGCACATTTAAAAAATGACACCACCTCCTCCCTTCACCCCAGCCCCATGGACTCTCAATTAAGCTCTGATTCATTTATTAGTCATAATAACAGGAACAAAGCAGTCTTTGCCAATGGAGGGAAGAGAGAGTTTAGAAGGGAGGTGCCTTGTGTTTAGGAGGAGTGGCTGTGGACCAGGAGGGAGATGGCGAGGGCAATGGAGAGGTGCGAAGTGGGGAGAGACAGAGCACTGGCCTGGGCCCCGGTGGGCAGGGGCTTGCAACCTAACTAGATGGTGATGACAAGGGTGATTGGAATCAGAATAAACACTCAGAAGAGAAGCAAGAGTGCAGAATGTGTATAGGAGATGAGGGAGAATGGGGGAGAGCTTTCCTTCCAGGTGGGAGCCCATCAAACTTCAGACTCATCACATCATGATAAACAGCTGAGAATTCCAGAGCAGCAGTTCATACCTCAGGCAGATAGTGGGGATTTGGCAGTTTGGTTGTCATATAGAACCTAAAGTTTTTGTCATAATCAATGTCTGAGTCTCCAAGACGGATAAGTAGCCGGCCACCACTGATAAAAATTTGTTTCAAAAGGATGGGTTCTAGAGCTGGATCCAAGGTTTCCTTAAGCTTAGAAATTAAAACAGGACAATACAAAAAGAAGCAATTAAAATGGATAGCATCAACTTCACAAAATTCCTTAGGCCTCAAAATGTATTATGAATGAACAATTTTTCAGTGATCTGATGGATATTTATTAACATCCTCGCACTACCTCTAACAGTACCTATTTTCCAGTGAGCATTTTATTAGCAATCTAAGGAAATAAGAGCATCTGAAGGTGATACATCTATTTAGATTAATCTTATACACTATTCATTTCCATGAGAAGAAGAGAGAAGCTGGGTAGATTAAGTAACTGCAGGTTGGACTTCAACAAGCCCCATACAAATGAAGGTCTGTTCATTTTCATGGTTGTTTAAAACCAGGGACTGGCAATTGACAGCCTGCAGGGCACATCTGGCCCTGTGTGGCCATTTTTCTATGACTCTTGAGCTATGAATGTTTTTTTTTTTTTTTACCTTTTTTAAGGATTGTAAAAACATATAAACAAATAAACAAAAAAAAAACCACTAAACCAAAACAAAAAAGAATATGCACAGAGACTACAGGAAGCCTGCAAAAACTGAAATATTTGCTTCCTGGCTCCCTATAGAAAAAGTGTCTGTGAATGCCTATTCTACATGATAGTTACACCTTTTTCCTCAAAGTAAATCTGACTGTTGGTAGGAATGTGGGTATGCAGACATTGCCCAGGGATCCCATCAGAAACATCTTTATGTTGGGACGCATGTGAGGGGGTCCCATGGCTCAGGGGCTTTCAATATTTGACTGTCATCCATAGTAACAAATTTGTTTAACATTGTGACATGGTACCCATACATGTAAATTCTTCAAACAAAAGTTTATGAGATAAGATTTACCTGTATTCAATATAATTTTGGGTTAAAAAAATTCTATTTCATTTGAATATGTTGATTGAGATGGTCTAAACTGATTTCATACCCATGAATGGGTGGAGACAAAGTTTGAATATACCACTCTAGCAAATGTAGAAAGCAGCTAGGGGTGTAATGTTGATGACCCTAAGGCACAGAAAGTCCGGAAGAACCAGTTAGAGTGTCCTGTTCCTGGCCGGAGCCCTGACAAGGACCCACCCCCTCTCACAAGAGCACTTTGCTATAGTTAAAAGACTCTTCCATCCAGAGTCCGAACATCACAGAAAACCTTTTGTCCACTGCCATGAAAGAGGAAAGTCCCTCAGGACCTCCTGTGTCATGAAGTAAACCTGAGTTCAGGAGTCTAGTTTGGGGCTAAAATACCTGTGCCAAAGTTTCCGAAGACTTTACCCTCTCCTGTGACTGGGATCCATTAAAGAACCACCCTCATGTTGGTCAAGGCCAAGCTTGGCCACACAGAGGCCCCTCATGCTCTTTGTGGCTTGAGTCAGGAAGAGTGTAACTTGTGGATTTCCTAGGCAGGCAAGGCTGATTGGCTAGTTTATGTGACCCTTCTAGACCTCAGTTTCTTCATTGACAAAATGGGATAACAATAGTAACTATCTTGTGATGTGGTAGTGAGGATTAATGAGTTAATATACATAAAACACTGAGAATAGAGTCTGGTATGGAGTGAACATGCAACAAATATTAGTTAATGCTAACATGTTAATTACAATTCCTAGTCATCATGCAGCTGCTGCAGCTAAACTGCCCTGGTCCATGGTCTTTTTAAGCTTTCCATCTTTCTGCTGAAGCAGAGATAGTTCTAGACATGGTTAAACTGAGACTTAACTCATAGCCCATGCTTTTGTTCACTCATTATTTTCTTACTTATAGGAAAATAAACCATTTTCTTCTGTGCCCAGGGCCTTTGCACATGCTGTTCCCTTTGCCTGGGAAGCCCTTCTCTCTAAGCCTGTCATATGGCTGAGCTCATCACATAGGTCACAGCTTAAATTACTCCCTTTAGCCACATATCTAAGTCAGACCAGCCTTGGTGGTCTATCCCTTGGTGACTATCCCAGCCCCCTTCTCTTGCCCTTTCAAAGCTCTCATCACAAGTTCTCTTTCTCTCCTTCTCTCCCATTTCTTCTCTTTTTCTTTCTCTGTCTACTATCTCTGACTTCACCTCAGTTGTAAGCTATTGAGGATAGAAACCACGTCTGTATTGTTTGCCACTGTTTCTCAAATAATGTTGGAATGAGGGAACAGTTTAAAAAACATCCATTCTTGCAATGATAGCCAAAGAAATGGAGTACTGAGACTCAACAAACAATACTTCCCTCCCTTTTTTCTTTCTTTGTTTCTTTTTAACAAAAGTTCATTCTTATCTAATTCACTTAATCCAATTCTGAGCTATACCCAGGTAAAGCATAATGTTTATACCCTCTAGAATATTTTACTGGCTTTACGTCATTAGTGTAGGTACATAATCCTGAACTGCACTACTGTTGTGAATTTTCAGAGAAGCTCACCATCAAGGACCATAATGAGGCCTGTGAAATAGCAGTGTCAGGAAACAGAGACCAGCCCTCATAACACCAAAACCATGTCTGAAAGTCAACAGATCCTCCCTCCCACTCCCCTTGCAATATGATAATGTATTGCTACTAATCTGAAAATGGAGTTGACTGGTGTTTTTAGCATGAGGAGATGTGGCCTGCATAGGATTCCATGTATGACTTGAAAGTTGGGAACTAACATGAGAAAAGGCAGTGAAAAGCAAACCTCTTCCAGTAAGACAGGTAAACCAAGTCGGATTGAATTCTCGAGTATTCGTAAGAAATTACTGTCTGTGAGCTTAATGATCTTTAAACCACTTTTGCTTTCCCTGTTCCTTATCCAACGGTTTGCCTGTTTGGAAAAACACAGAGCAGAATATTTGCTTCAGGGCATAATAAATGGCTAGAAAGCAAAAGCTTTAGAAGAAAGTGTGGAAATGTTATGCAATCTAGAAACAAATTTGAAATATGTATACTATACTGCCCCTGGCAATAAAGACATCTTTTAAGCCCAATGTTTGGGACTCTTCTCTTTGTTCAGATTTGGAAAAAGTAAAGAAAAGAGTCATCTGGGAACAGAGGTTATGACTATGGTATTCAAGTTTGTCTCCCTTGCTTCCACGGCGCCTCCCTTTTCCAAACCCTATTTAGTACGACCTGATCTATGAACTTAGGGAGTCAGAAAAGGATGCTGGAGATTGTAAATGCCAGTCAGGCTTGGCCTAAAATTCTATCATACCCTGACTTCATTCTCATTCCTCAGACCTTTTAGGAGCAAGGACTACATAAGAATGGAGACCTGTGGATTTCTGTCCTCACAGAAAACAAAAAATGAATCGTCAGTCCCCTAAACAAAATCAATCAAAATCAAGCATGAGAGCCCTTCAACTCTTTCTTTCTTAGTTTCTCACCCACATAATGAAGGACTTGGATTAGAGGACTTTTACACTCTCTTCTGGGTCTAAATCTCCATGTATGTTAAATCTAAGTCTCCAAGTATATTAAAGTCTACTTTTATAATTTTTAATAGATAGCTCAACATTAAGCAGAACCAAAAGACCACTCTCGTAAGCATTTGCTACATACCTGATCTTGGGGATCAATCATCAGAGGCCATCGTCTGCCTTGAGTAACCAAAATGCCGTTTTCTGTTGATGTCAAGTCACGTGGCAGCCCATCAGTGTTCCACTGCCGTATCTCATAGGGATCTCCAAGAATGTTAATGAGACTGAAGGAAGGGTCAATTGGGATCTCCAGAGATTGACAGTCCTGGATCCAACACTCTATAAGCTGTAGAAGGGGGAAGGCTTACTTGAGTAGAGCCAGGAATAATCAGTAAACGAGGCACATGCAAAACGTGGTGGGCAGCGGTAAGTCAGTGCCTGAAGAGATAAGCCCTCCCTGTCTCCACAGGCATGGCGGCATCAGAGCATGGGACACAGGAAGTAGACTAAAATCAGGAGATCTAGGTACTCTAACTATACCATTAGTTAGATGTGACTTTGGAAACACCATTCCCCCATTTGAACCTCAGTTGTCTCGTGTAAATGACTGGGTTTTCAACCAGGTTTCTATTTTCCCTGTTGGGAGACTGTGAAAGCATGTGGAGAAGTTTGGGGTTATCACAATGACTGAGGGTGTACAAGCAATCAGTAGATGAGGGAAAGGGATGTTAGCACCTGACCTTCTTCAATGAGTGGTGCAGTCATGCACAACAGAGAACTATCTGTCCCCTAAATGCATAATTGGCTCCAGTGAGAACTATGGCACCCTAAGACCTTAAGAGTTCCTGGAGACTCTATATGAGAGTCCTATATTAGGTTTTATAACTCAAGGACAAGGGTAAACATTTTCAGGAAGACGTTTCAAAAAAAATGACTGTAAAATCCACTCAAATAATTTCATTTCCTGGAAATTGCATGTAGATGAAACTTCTATTCTCTGATAAATGAGAAGCTTTCTTTCTTATAGAGATAAAAGCCTAAGGAAGCACAGATTCCTCCTGTCCTGTCTTCCGCTTTCAGTTGACTGGCCCTCTGTTGCAGTTTCACCAATTGAGAACATCTCATCCAGGCTGGCTTTACATACCACTTCTGATCATAAGTCCCTTTTCCTTCCCCCAGGTTTCTGAGTTGTGTAAATGATGAATATGAATAGCTTTTTAAGACAAGAGAAGGAAAGGGAGGAATGTGTTAAGGAAAGTCTAGGGGTGGACCATCACTGGCTGAAGGGGGAATGGAGGGCTGAAATATATAAAGAAATTCTGCCATGAGGAACCTCTATAGTGGACAGCCTCCATCTGAACTCAGAAAAATAAACCAGCCCTGGTTCCAGTTTCAGCTTCTTCCTATCCTCCTTACAGAAAGTAGGGTTACTCACCGACTGCCGGTACTGGGCTGTGAAAGCCCCATAGTAGGCAACACAAGCTGCTGCTATAAACACGTTCCCGGTGATATTTGATATTTCTTCCTCAAACTTCTGTATGCTTTCTTCCCATCGAACCTGCTCATCTTCTAACGCAGCCGTCAGTTTTCCAGCACGTACTAGACGTGCTTTTGTCAGGGCCATGGTCTTTGCTAGAAAATTTTAAGAAAATCAGATTATATTATTCAATATTTTTGTAAAATATTAAAAGCTTATTTACCTGCTTCTGTTTGTAGTAGAATGAGTATTATTTAGCCAATGATGTCAATACATCTCTATAAAACCTCACACCAATTCAGCTTTCATTCCCATTTCAGAACCAAGTCTAAGTTTGCCTCTTCCATATTGAGAGCTCTTTTTCGATACTCTATTACTCTGGCTGAAGACAGTGCTTTCTATGCCCTTGTAGTATTTAGTTTCTGGATCAAATTCACACACTATTTTGTGTTTTAATGTAACATGCTCCACTAAGTCTTGTTCAGGTAAAGGATGTTGAATATATAAAACATATGATTTTTTATTTGATACTAGAAGGGTAATGGAAATACATTGTATATGTTGGATAAAGCTGAAATATGACTGCCTAAAAGTTCTTGCTCCTTTTGAAAATCAGGCATTTCCTGGCCAATGTAAATTCTGTGAGTTACTTACCCAGACTTTCTTTTTCATTTATACTTTTGTCATATTCATCTTGTAAGGCATTTATTTGATTTTCCACTTGTCTTAGTAATGCTTGCTTTTCTCTCAGGGTAGCCATGGTAATGTCAAGTTCAGCCTAATAAAATCAAGCAACTGTTTAAGAAAAGGCCCCCAAAGAAGGCTGAATTTGCCCATTAATAATACAGATCTTAAAAAATTTACATATATTCCTCTTTTCGGGTCCAAAAAGACTTTGATATGATATATAAAGTTGAAACAAATATAAATTAAAGTAAAATACCAGAACAGAAGTAAATAAAACAAAATCAATAAAAATCATAATAAAGAAACAGGTGTACCAAGCATTTAGGATGAATCAGTTACCAAAATGGATTATTAATTTTAAACGATGCAACAAATTAAATATTCATGCAATCGTGGAAATTAATATTTCCTAACTAGTTATCCATATCAGAGGTCTGCAAACTATAGCCTGTAGGTCACATCTAGCCTGCACCTGTTTTTGTACAATGCAAGCTAAGAATGGTTTTTACATTTTTAAATAATTAGAAAAATTTTTAAAAGAATAATATTTTATGAAATGTGATAGTTGTGTGAAATTTGAATTCCCGTGTCAATAACTAAAGTTATACTGGAACACAGTCATGCTTATTCATTTATATATTGTCAATGACCGTTTTTGTGCTGCAACAGCAGAGCTGAGTGCTTGCTGCAGAGACCACATAGTCTGTAATGCATAACATACTTATTATCTGGGTCTTTCTAGAAAAAGTTTGCCAATCCCTGCTCTATAGCCACAGTTCTTTTCAGTAACCTGTCTACTAAATGCTCATTTTTTTTCTTCTTGGGAAGATGAAGGGCCTCACAACTGATGGCAGAGTTAAGCTGGTTCTAAAACCTCAGATGACACCATCAAGCGTGGAAGTATTTACCAAACGGAAATACAGACCATCAGATGCTTGAGCTAAAAAGTACCTTAACAAATAACACACCTAATTCCCTTTTCTCAGATGAATATACTGAGGAGCTCATGTTCCTCTTAGGCTGAAAGAAGGCTGATTTCAGAGGTAATTTCTGAAAGAATATTGCCAGCTCTTGCTTAAAACAAAAGCTAATTTCCAAAAGTTTTTGTCACTGTCTGTATTGCGTAGGACCACAGTAACATTATATAGAGAACTTGAATGATCAGCAAAAATAGCCTTCAATTCTATAAAATATCACAATCTGGACAATGTACCTGTGCAGCACGGAGCTTTTGTCTTTTCGGTTCGACTTCCTTGACCACTCGAGAGTACAAATCCATAGCTCTTACCCACATGCACATAGATTTACATGCTTTGGACACTTTCTCCACTTTTTCAGGCACAAAATCAGGATTATTAATATACTTTTGAAGCTTTGCCAATATCTGAGGCTTTATGTTCTCCTTATCGTATTCTAAAAGCCTTTTTAGAAAGTTAGAGTCACCAAGAAGTTGCTTTGCTGACGGCCAATCAGGCCTGAAAGACAGACATGATAAATTAATAGCACTGGAATTAAGTAATATAAGAATGAAAGAAATGTATTCCTTTGAGAATTATGATAGTATCCCAATAAGTAGCTAGTTTTAATCTTGGTACTATAATTCTGGTAATTGGTAGTTAGGTGCACCACAATTAATTCATGGGGCAAAATGAAAATGGGTGTCTAAGGTCGTTCCATGCAACCCAGCTTTGGTAGAGAAAGAATTATAAAATTGTGGAGTTTTATAAATGTAAGACATTATAGAAACAATAATTTTATTTTTAAAATGCTGTAGGCACTCACATTTTACCTCCTTTGTCATATTTCCCACCCTTCAAATCTCCTACCAGGACACTGCAATTGCTTTCTAACTGGGCTTTATGTCTCTTTGAACTTTGCTCTTCTGAACTTTTGTCAGATTGATCTTTCTACCATGAAAATCTGATTAGGTAATAAATGTTCAACGATTATCAGTCCCTTCTGCCCACAGCTCTCTATCTGTGCTCTGCAGAGCTCTAAGGGCCCTACCGAGGTACCAGTTTAAGAGTCAGTGGTGACCTCTCCACCCTGTCTCCTGGAGGCCTGGTGGTGGTGTGGTGCTCTGAGCTTGCTCAGTTTTACACAAAAAGGTTCATATAACATAATTTTATTGAAAAAAAGTTTGTATTGCTAAAGAAAGTTTGAAAACTACATCTCTCCAAGATGAAATCTGAAGTGTCAAGTGCAGCATTCGAGACCTTTCATGATGTAATCACTGGCCTCCTGCCCAGCCCCATCACATTCCAAGAACATCAAAGCTCATTCCTGACTTGTCTATGGTCCCACTGAGCATCACTTTCCAAAAAACCTGCTTGCATATTCCCAGCTGGACTTAAACACTCTTTTCTCAGCACTCCCAATACTATACAACTCTCATATTGTAATGAAATTACTAGTTTTCATATCTATCTTTCCACTAGCCTGTGTATATCTTGTAGAGGAAAACTTATCTTCCATCATCTAGTACAAAATAGATGTTGGGGAAGAAAATACTCCTTAAATCAATTTATTGAATGGTCAACTGAAACAATGAGATGGTGGAGAAGGGAATGAAGATATGAATTAACACGAAGGAAAACAGTAAAGAACTCTCACCAGGTATCGTGGCAATATGTGATTCTGAATTACTCACTTGGCATTCAAGAGAATGGAGATGGCTTCCATTACAGTCATGACCAAATCTGGGGGTTTTGTAAAAACTCTGATTTCAGATATATCTGCCTTATCTAAGGAATCCAGTGCTTTATTGGCAGCATCAAGTGCGGGTAATGCCTCGTCAAGATCTCTTTGAGCATCATCAGCTATTGCTTGGGTTTCTTCAGCTTTGACTTTTGCTATTGCTTCATCCTCCTGCACCGTGTTACGGACCTAACCATTGAAACATGACTGCTTAAGTGGCCACATCATTTGAATTTTAATGTTTAAAACAAAGCCGATAATAATGAGTCATATTTGCCCTTTGGATTAGAGTAACAATGAGAGGGAATTAGCTAGATTGCATTTTATGCTCTCCTTTGTCCATCTATGCCATGTTGATAGCATAATGAATATAAACTTATTATAACAAACAGTTCCATCTTAGGAAAGGAATAGCTGCTTTATTTTTTATTTTTTGAGACAGAGTCTTGCTCTGTCGCCAGGTGCGAGGTTAGAGTACAGTGGCGCAATCTCAGCTCACTGCAATCTCCGCCTCCTGGGTTCAAGCAATTCTCCTGCCTCAGCCTCCCTAGTAGCTGGGCCTACAGGCAGAGGCCACCACGCCCAGCTAATTTTTGTATTTTTTAGTAGAGATGGGGTTTCACCATGTTGGCCAGGATGGTCTCAATCTCTTGACCTTGTGATCCGCCCACCTCGGCCTCCCAAAGTGCTGGGATTACAGGTGTGAGCCACCGCGCCCGGCCAGAAAAGCTGCTTTATATTTGTAGGTGGTGCTTTTCTCATAATTCTCTGTCCCATTCATTGGGCTGCATTACTTCTTGGGGACAGAGCCAAGCTGATTTAGTAAAGGGAGATTTTTAATAACTTAAAAGCATTGCTAAATTGCTGAAAAAATTTTGCTAAATCTATCACTTAATTATTTTAATGACATAGATAATAAAATAATCCAATCTTGTCTCATGGTACATAAGTGATGAGTTGCTGACTGAAGCCTTTCCTACATTCTCAGGAAATGCAGCATACCTGATCAGCACTTTCTTGATCCACCGCCAATTTTTCCATCAGGGCTTCAACATCTTGTGACTTTTTTAAAAGCACAGGCTCTAAAGCTGAAAGATCTAATTTCATTTTATCTACTAGTACATTTGTTTCTAATAGCTTAGTGAGACCATTCTTCACCCGATCACGTGCCTAAGTGACAACGAAAATTTATATTAAAATGAGTATTACAAACTCTAAGTTTACCAGTATTTAACACATATTACTCATGTATTAGACTTTTACATCGATAGAATTGGTAAATCAGTTTGTAATAACTCAGGTTGTGAACATATTACAAATTGGGAAATGTTCAGATAATGGAACACTAGGAATGGCCATGGCATTCATCACAGTAGTTTGGATCCATGCCCTCTGGCCATAGCAGTGAGGCATCACTGGGCTGTGGCTCACTGAGAGTGAGGACCACATGCTACTGTTTTCATTCCCTGTGGTAGTATGTTGAATGAGTGAGAAACAAGTTCAGATGTGAATCCTTGGAGGCTGGAGTTCTGGGAGCTTGTTTGCTCCAGCCAGCAGGGCTGAAGACTCCTAGGGAGATGAGGTCCAGAAGGCCTAGCTCTGACTGCTAGATTCAAACCCTACTTCCCAGTGGTAGAAAACTCTTGGCCGTAATCAAAGGGATGGTATCTGGTGAAGGACACACCTGGGAAGAACTGTTTTTCTTGTTTCTTTTTTTAAAAAATATATTTTATTGCACTTTAGGTTCTGGGGTACATGTGAAGAACATGTAGGATTGTTGCATAGGTAATTACATGGCAATGTGGTTTGCTGCCTCCATCCCCATCAACTATATCTGTCATTTCTCCCCAACTCCCTAGCCCCTGCTGTCCCTCCCATATTCCCCCCCAACAGACCCCAGTGTGTCATGCTCCTCTCTCTGTGTCCATGTGTTCTCATTTTTCAACACCTACCTATGAGTGACAACATGCATTGTTTGATTTTCTGTTCTTGTGTCAAGTTGCTGAGAATGATGGTTTCCAGGTTCATCCATGTCCCTACAAAGGACACGAACTCATCATTTTTTTATGGCTGCATACTATTCCATGGTGTATATGTGCCACAATTTCCCTGTCCAGTTTATGATTCATGGGCATTTGAGTTGGTTCCAGGTCTTTGCTATTGTAAACAGTGCTGCAATGAACATATGTATGCATGTGTCTTTACAACAGAATGATTTATAATCCTTTGGATATATACCCAGTAATGGGATTGCTGGGTCAAATGAAATTTCTATTTCTAGGTCCTTGAGGTATTGCCACACTGTCTTCCACAATGGTTCAACTAATTTATGCTCCCACCAACAGTGTAAAAGTGTTCCTATTTCTCCACATCCTCTCCAGCATCCATTGTCTCCAGATTTTTTAATGATCGCCATTCTAACTGGTGTGAGATGATATCTCAATGTGGTTTTGATTTGTATTTCTCTAATGACCAGAGATGATGAGCATTTTTTCATATGTTTGTTGGCCTCATATGCGTCTTCTTTTGAAAAGTATCTGTTCATATACTTTGCCCACTTTTGAATGGGTTTGTTTGTTTTTTTCTTGTAAAGCTGTTCTAGTTCATTGTAGATTCTGGACATTAGGCCTTTGTCAAATGGGTAGATTGCAAAATTTTTTCCCATTCTGTTGGTTGCTGGTTCACTCTAATGATTGTTTCTTTTGCTGTGCAGAAGCTCTGGAGTTTAATTAGATCACATTTGTCCATTTTGGCTTTGTTGCCAATATTTTTGGTGTTTCAGTCATAAAGTCCTTGCATAAGCCTATGCCCTGAATGTTTGCCTAGGTTTTCTTCTCAGGTTTTTATAGTGTTAGGTCTTATGTTTAAGTCTTTAATCCATTTGGAGTTATTTTTAGTGTAAGGTGTCAAGAACGGGTTCAGTTTCTGCTTTCTGCACACTGTTAGCCAGTTTCCCCAACACCATTTATTAAACAGGGAATCCTTTCCCCATTGCTTGTTTTTGTCAGGTTTGTCAAAGATCAGATGGTTGTAGTTGTGTGGTGTTGCCTCCAAAGACTCTGTTCTGTTCCATTGGTCTGTATCTCTGCTTTGGTACCAGTATCATGCTGTTTTGATTACTGTAGCCTTGTAGTATAGTTTGAAGTCTGGTAGTGTGATGCCTCCAGCTTTGTTATTTTTGCTTAGAACTGACTTGGCTATGTGGGCTCTCTGTTGGTTCCACATGAAGTTTAAGGTGGTTTCTTCCAGTTTTGTGAAGAGAGTCATAGGTAGCTTGACGGGGATAGCATTGAATCTATAAATTACTTTGGGCAGTATGGCCATTTTCACAATATTGATTCCTCCTAACCATGAGCATGGAATGTTTTTCCATCTGTTTGTGTCTTCTCTTATTCCCTTGAGCAGTGGTTTGTAGTTCTCCTTGAAGAGGTCCTTTACATCCTTTGTTGGTTGTATTCCTAGGTATTTTATTCTCTTTGTAGCAATTGTGAATGGCAATTCGTTCTTGATTTGGCTATCTTTAAGTCTGTTAGAGGTTTATAGGAATGCTTGTGGTTTCTGCACATTGATTTTGTATCTTGAGACTGCTGAAGTTGCTTATCATTTTCAGGAGATTTTGAGCTGAGATGATGGGGTCTTCTAAATATACAATCATGTCATCTGCAAATAGAGACAATTTAACTTCCTCCTTTCCTAATTGAATACCCTTTATTTCTTTCCCTTTCCTGATTGCTCTGGCTAGAACCTCCAATACTATACTGAATAGGAGTGGTGAGAGAGGGCATCCTTGTCAGTGCCAGATTTCAAAGGGAATGCTTACAGTTTTTGCTAATTCAGTATGATATTGGCTGTGAGTTTGTCATAAATAGCTTTTATTATTTTGAGACAGGTTCCATTGGTACCTAGTTTATTGAGAGTTTTTAGCATAAAGGGCTGTTGAATTTTGTCAAAGGCTTTCTCTGCATCTATTGAGAAAATCATGTGGTTTTTGTCTTTTGTTCTGTTTATGTGGTGAGTTACGTTTATTTTATTTTATTTATTTTATTTTTTTTTTAAAGTGAGGAAGAAAAAAAAGGGAGAGAGAACGGGAATATTGCTTTTAATGGGTATTAATAATGGCTGATCATTATTTTGTGTATTTAAAGTGGAGAATGTATATTTTATTTATCTAAAGTGGAGAGCTCTACAAGTGCTTATTAAGGTTACTTGTTACTGATCTGAGTTCAGATTCTAGATATCCTTATTAATTTTCTGTTTCATTGAGTCTGAATCTCTTTATGGGTCTTATGTATCTGGGTGTTAGGATGTAATGATCCTTATACCACTCTACCTTTGTTGGTTTGAAATCTGTTTTATCAAATGCATGGATTGCAACTCCTTTTTGTTTATTTATTTGTTTTTGTTCTCTATTTGGTTGGTAAATCTTTCTCCAACCCTTTGTTTTTAGTCTTTGTGTATCTTTGGATATAAAATGGGTCTGGATATAGTATACCGTTAGGTTTTGGCTGTATCTTTTAATTAGAAAATTTAGTCGATTTCAATTTAAGATTACTGCCATTTGATGTTAGCTGGCTATTTTAGCCATTTGTTGATGTAAATTCTTCTTTATGTTGATGCTCTTTACTTTTTAGTATATTTTTAGAAAGGCTAATACTGGTTGTTCCTTTCTGTGTATAATGCTTCTTTCAGAAGTTTTTGTAAAGCAGGCCTGGTGGTAATAAAATCTCTGAGTACTTGCTTGTTCATAAAAGATTTTATTTTTCCTTCAATTATGAAGCTTAGTTTGGCAGGATATGAAATTCTGGGCTGAAAGTTCTGTTCTTTAAGGATGTTAAATATCGGTCCCCACTCTCTTCTGGCTTGTAGGGTTTCTACTGAGAGATCAGCTGTAAGTCTAATAGGCTTCCCTTTGTGGGTAACCTGACCTTTCTCTCTGGCTGCCCTGAGTATTTTCTCCTTTGTTTCAACCCTGGTGAATCTAATGATTATGTCTCTTGGGGTTGCTCTTCTTAAGGAATATCTTTGTGGTGTTCTCTGTATTACCTGAGGTTGAATGGTATCCTGCTTTGCTAAATTGGGAAAATTCTCCTGGATAATATCCTGAAGAGTATTTTCCAGCTGGGATTCATTCTCTCCATCACATTCAGGTACACCTATCAAACGTAGATTAGGTCTTTTCACATAGTCCCATAATTCTTGGAGACTTTGCTCATTCCTTTTTATCCTTTTTTCTCTATTCTTGTCTTCTCATTCCATTTCATTAAGTCGGTCTTCGACCTCTGATATCCTTTCTTCTGCTTGATCAATTTGGCTATTCAAACTTGTGCATATTTCACTAAGTTCTCGTGTTGTATTTTTCAACTCCATTAGTTCATTTATATTCCTCTCTATATTGTCCATTCTTTTTAACATTTCGTCTAATCTTTTTTCAAAGTTCTTAGTTTCTTTACATTGGGTTAGAACAAGTTGTTTCAATTCCCAGAAGTTTTTTACCATCCACCTTCTAAAGCCTCCTTCAGATACTGGAACACAATCCTCTTCCATTAGGGCTTGTTCCGTGGCTGATGAGGAATTACTATCCCCTGTAGAAGGAGAGGGGTTCTGACTTTCGGTTTTCTCGGCCTTTTTAGGCTTTTTTCCCTTTATTGTGAATTTATCCATCTGAGGTCTTTACAATTAGTGCCTTTCTGATTAAGTTCCTGAGAGGATGTCCAATTTATTGATTCCCAGTGCTGGAATCCGAGCAACCCACTGCGCTGGCCAAAACAACAGCGATAAGACTGATGGTGCTCTTCTGCCTGGGAATCTCCGGTCTGGCTTCCTTCTTGAGTCTGCAACAAGTGGCTCTGCCTTCCCGGAGCTCCAAACACCAGTCAGTAGGGGAACCAGTCCCGCTCACTATGCACGAAGAGCTGCCGCGCCGAGGCGACGACAAAACCGCTGTGCCGGCCACAGAAGTCACGCTGGCGACCTGCGGGGCTCCTCCACTGGAAATCTTCTGGTCCGTGGGCGACGAAAATTCCTCTGAAAATGTGGTATCCTCACGTTTTTCGAGCTTTCACTGGGAGCTACAATCCTGAGCTGTTAGCGATCAGCCATCTTGGATCGAATTACGTTTATAAACTTGAGTATGTTAAACCAGCCTGGCATCCCCAGGATAAACCCTGCTTGATCATGATGGATAAGCTTTTTGATGTGCTGTTGCAATCAGTTTTCCAGTATTGTGTTAAAGATTTTTGCGTCTTTGTTCATCATGGATATTGGCCTAAAGTTTTCTTTCCTGTTGTGTCTCTGCTGGGTTTTGGTATCAGGATAATGTTGGTCTCATAAAACAATTTGGGAAGGATTCCCTCTTTTTAGATTGTTTGGAATAGTTTCAGGAGTGGTACCAGCTCCTCTTTGTATGTCTGGTATAATTCAGCTGTGAACTCATCTGGACCTGGGCTTTTCTTGGTTGTAGGCTATTAATTGCTTTCTCAACTTCAGCCCTTCTTATTGGTCTATTTGTTAATTTTCTGTATCATTGACCTGTTTAATATTGACAGTGGAGTGGTAAAGTCTCCCACTATTATCGTGTGGGAGTCTAAGTCTCTTTGTAGGTCATTAAGAACTTGCTTTACATATATAGGTGCTTTTGTATTGGTTGTGTATATATTTAGGATTATTAGGTCTGCTTGTTGCATTGATCCATTTACCATTATGTAATGCCCTTTTGTCTCTTTTGATCTTTGTTGGTTTAAAGTCTACTTTATCAGAGAATAGAATTGCAACTCCTGCTTTTTTTTTTGCTCTCCATTTGCTTGGTAAATCTTCCTCAATCCCTTTATTCTGAGCCTATGTGTATCCTTGCACATGAGATGGGTTTCCTGGATACAGCACACTAATGGGTTTTGACTTTTTATCAAATTTGCCAGTCTGTGCCTTTTGATTGGGGCATTTAGCCCATTTACATTTAAGGTTAATATTGTTATGTCTGAATTTGATACTGCCATTTTGACGCTAGCTTGTTGTTTTGCCCATTAGTTGATGCAGTTCCTTCATTGTGTCAATGCTCTTTACTATTTGGTACGTTTTTGGAGTGGTTGGTTCTGGTTGTTCCTTTCTGTGTTTAGTGTTTCTTCCAGGAGCTCTTGTAAGACAGGCCCAGTGGTGATGAAATCTCTGAGCAATTGCTTGTTCATAAAGGATTTTATTTCTTCTCTGCTTATGAAGCTTAGTTTGGCTGGATATGAAATTCTAGGTTGAAAGTTCTTTTCTTTAAGATGTTGAATATTGGCCCCCACTCTCTTCTGGCTTGCAGGGTTTCTGCTGAGAGATCCACTGTGAATCTGATTGGCTTCCCTTTGTGGGTAACCCGACCTTTCTCTCTGGCTGTCCTTCACATTTTTTCCTTCATTTCCACCCTGGTGAATCTGACGATTATGTTCTTTGGGGTTGCTCTTCTTGAGGAATATCTTTGTGGTGTTCTCTGTATTTCCTGGACTTGAATATTGTCCTGCCTTGCTAGGTTGGGGAAGTTCTCCTGGATAATATCCTGAAGAGTGTTTTCCAGTTTGGATTCTTTCTCTTCGTCACATTCAGGTACACCTATCAAAAGTAGATTAGGTCTTTTCACATAACCCCATATTTCTTGGAGGCTTTGTTCATTTCTTTTCACTCTTTTTTCTCTATTCTTGCCTTTTTGTTTTATTTTGTTGAGTTGGTCTTCAATCTCTGATATCCATTCTTCTGCTTGGTTGATGCAGCTGAACTTGTGTATACTTCACAAAGTTCTCATGTTGTGTTTTTCAGCTCCATCAATTCATTTATATTCTTCTCCAAGCTATTTATTCTCATTAGCATTTTGTTAAACCTCTTTACAAGATTCTTAGTTTCTTTGCATTGGGTTAGAACATGTTCGTTTAGCTCAGGGAAGTTTGTTATTACCCACTTTCTGAAGGCTGTTTCCATCAATCCATCAGACTAATTCTCTATCCAGCCTTGTTCCCTTGCTGGTGAGGAGTTGTGATCCCTTGGAGGAGCAGAGACAATCTGGTTTTGGGTGTTTTCATCCTTTTTGTGCTGGTTTCTTCACATCTTTCTAGATTTATTCTACCTGTGGTCTTTGTAGTTGGTGACTTTCAGATGGGGTCTCTGAGTAGAGGTCCTTTTTGTTGATGATGAAGTTATCTTTCTGTTTTTTAGTTTTCTTTCTAACAGTCAGGACCCTCTGCTGTAGGACTGCTGGAGGTGCACTCCAGACCCTGCTTGCTTGGGGATCACCTGCAGTGGCTACAGAACAGTAAGGGTTGCTGCCAGTTTCTTCTTTTGCTATCTTTGTCCCAGAAGGATACCAGCCACATGTCAGCCTGAGCTTTCCTTTATGAGGTGTCTCTTTGGATATACAGGGGTCAGGGAGTTTCTCAAGGAGACAGGCTGTCCCTTATAGGAGCTCATGTATTGGGCTGTCAGCTCCATTGTTCCATTCAGAACTGCTGGAAGGTACATTTAAGTCTGTTGCAGCAGAACTCAACTGCCTTTTTTTCTCGGGTGCTCTGTCCTGGGAAGGTGGGGCTTTATTTATAAGTTCCTGATGTGCTGCTGCCTTTCTTCAGAGATGCCCTGCACAGTGAGGAGATAGCCTAGTCACAGTCTGTCAGCAGAGGCATTGCTGAGCTGCCATGGGCTCTGCCCAGGTGCTGTCTGAACTTCCTTTTTGTTCTGTTTAAAGAGGTATAATTAGAACTGCCTCAGTAATGGCAGTCTATCTCAGTAATGGCAGACTGCCTTGATAATGGTGGACTGCCTCAGAAATGGTGGACTGCCTTGGTAATGGCAGATGCCCTTCCCTCCACAGAGCTGGACCATCCCAGGTCCAGCTGTGCTTGCTGTGAAACTCTCAATCCAGAGTATTTCAGATTTCTGGTCTTTGTGTGGGTGGGACCCACTGTGCCACATCACCTGGCTCCCTGATTCAGCCTACTTTTTTTTTCAGTTGAATGGGTGATTCTGTCTCCAAGGCATTCCGGGTGCTAGTTGAAAAAACTGCCCAGATTTATGTGAGGTTTTTGTAGACACCCACTGTGCTAGCTGAAACAGCCCTGCTGGAGACTTGTGGCGATTTTCTGCCCAGGAATCTGGTCTGTGGGCAGTAAAAATTTGTTTGGAGATGTGGTGATCATGCACCCTCTGTGTTCTCGCTGGGAACTGCACTCCAGAGCTGTTCCTATTTGGCCATCTTGGATCCAACCCCCGAAGAATTATTTTTTGAAGGTGAGTCAGAAAGCTTGACTCAAATGGGCAGATTTCAAAAATATTGGTCAAGTTATTTCATGAGGCAGACATTTTATCAGGTAAATATCCTCTGAGAAAATTTAAATATCTATATTGTGCTTCCCTTTTTAGTGTGTTTAAAATGTAGTAAATTGTAGGTCATGTTGATATCCTGATGATGATGATGATGATGATGATGATGATGGCAGTTTCTATTTTCTGAACACTTTATATGTGTCAGATCATAGTTCCCGAATTCACTAACAGTCTCTTAAATTCCACAACAATCCAAGAGGTAGATATAGATTTTTTTAAGCTTTATTTTCTACTAAGACTTAGAGATGTTACTAATGTGCTCAAAGTTGCACAGTTAGAGACAGAACATAGGCTGTACATAGTCTGGCTGATACCCCAGCCCTTGCTCTTAGTCAGAAGGACTGACACATGTTCTTTAAAACACTATCTTTGTTGCTTGACAAAATGTTTTCCTCTGTATTAAATACCACAGAGATGACTAGCTCACCACACAACTTTGATGGTTTTGTGATGCCCATATCACTTTACTGAGTCAAGGATACTTACATAAATGAAAGAAGGAAAATATAATTATTGAGAAAGGAGAAGGTCCTAAGACCAAGAGCAGGAAACACTTTTTGGGTCATATTTTAGGTTGTCAGGGAAACATGTCAGGATGGAGAGGGCTTGATATGGTTTGGGTCTGATTCCCAACCCAAATCTTATGTTGAAATGTAATCCCCAATGCTGGAGGCAGGGCCTGGTGGGAGGTAACTGGATCATGAGGGAAATTTCTCATGGTTTAATGCCATCCTCCACTTGATGCTGTTATTGTGATAGTGAGTTCTTGTGAGATCTGGTTGTTTAAAAGTTTGTGGCACCACCCCCCTCTTGTTCCTGCTCTTGCCACATAAGATGTGCCTGTTTCCTCTTTGCCTTCTGCCATGATTGAAAGTTTCCTGAGGCCTCCCCCAAAGCTGAGCAGATGCCAGCATTATGCTTCCTGTACAGCCTGCAGAACCATGAGTTAATTACATCTCTTTTCTTATGAATTACCCAATCTCAGGTATTTCTTTATAAGCAGTGTGATAATGGGCTAACACAGGGCTCTGACAGGTAAGACAGTGCATAGAGTTTCCACGTATTCTCAGAAGTTTTGAGTTCAAGCAAAACAACATATTCATGGACAATGTTGAACCTACTGAAATGATCTGCCTCCTTTTTTCAGACAGCATAGACAGGTAAAGATTGATAAGCTCCAGGTAGGAGGTGGGTGTCGTGTAGTACCGCCTGCGCAGTTCATTGTAATAGCGCTCTGCCATGCTGGAGACACTCAAGTGAATGTTCACGCACATCAATGAAAGCTTTTCTTTCCGTTCTTCATTTCCTGCATCGACTTGTGAGAAAAATGTCTTTGACACAGAAAGAAGTGCTTCTCTGGGCCACTGTAAATACAGAAAAGAATCTAGAAAATATGTTGTGTCATTTCAATAACATACAGTTTAATACTAAGAAAAACATATTTCTAGGGCTGCGTGTGGTGGCTTACATCTGTAATCCTAGCACTTTGGGAGGTTGAGGCGGGTGGATCACGAGGTCAAGAGGTCAAGACCATCCTGGCCAACATGATAAATCCCATCTCTACTAAAAATACAAAAATTAGCTGGGTGTGGTGGCACGCACCTGTAGTCCCAGCTATTCGGGAGGCTGAGACAGGAGAATTCCTTGAACCTGAGAGGCAGAGGTTGCAGTAAGCCAAGATCGAGCCACTGCACTCCAGCCTGACACCTGGAGACAGAGTGAGACTGTCTCAAAAAAAAAAAAAAAAAAAAAAAAAAGAAAAAAGAAAAAAGAAAAAAGAAGAAAAGAAAAACATATTTCTCATGAACTCCTCCTTGCCCAGTCCCCTCTTCACCTAGTTAACACAGACACATGTCTATGGTGCTTAATGAACTGAATGGCTCTGTCCATTTGAGCGGTGCCTGGGTCTGTATTTGCTGATCAGTATGTCTCCACAGTATCATGCACACAGAAGTTGTTCAATAAATATTTGTTGACTGAATGAATTAATGATTGGGTGTCTCTAGAGTTCCCTAAATAAATCACATATGTTACAGGGACCTTATGTCCTCATTCCATTTGTTACATAGTTGGGACCTCATGTCCAGCATTGTAATTACTGTTCTGCACACCTCAACTCCTTTATTCCTCTCTTGCTTCTTTGAACTCACCTGAACATTGGTCAAATGCAAGTCTTTTACCCCATGCCTGCAACTGTGCAGCTGAGCATGGCTGGAGAAAAACACACAACCTTGCTGATTAGTATCAGTTTAAATTTATGATAATTAGTTTCTTAGTGCAGCCCAGAAATGCTTCTACATTTTCTAATACAGCAGTTTTGTGCTCTCTTGAGTATTTCACACTTGATTCTACTTCTTCAGACTGCTGACAGTCTTTCTTCTTCACTCTCAGCTGATGACCTTGCTACCCATATTACTAAAAAATAACAGCAATGCCAACAGAACTTCAATGAGCTCTTACCTCGATATCTTTCCACCTGCCTGCATCTGTGCTCATATATTCTGCCTCCCCACCTGTTACTCAGGAGTAAGCTGTGGATGGTCCCTGACCAGGTCAGCACCTTCACTGATGACTTGATCCCATCCCTTCTTGCTTACTCAAAAATACTGGTCCCACAGTACTTAACTTGGTATACTGCATCATCAATATATTTATCTTTTCTGGGTCATTTACATCAGCATACATGCATGCCACTTGCGTTTCACATTTAAAAGTACTTCTGTTTTCACCTCACATGTCCCCTAGCTCTTACCCCATCTCTCTGCTTTCCTTTGGGGCAAAACTCAAACATGTTGCCTATAATCATAACTAAGATTTCTCTTCCTTCTTCTCTCTTGAACACTTTCCCCCACCATCCATTGAAATAGATCTTGTCAACGGATAACTTCCACATTGCTAACTTCAATGGTCTTCTCTTCTTTAAAAATTCTGTTTTGTCTTTGTTCTATGATTGTCATGATTACTCCCTATATGAATAAATTCCTAGCAGGATTTAAAGCTAATACAAATACAAGTACCCATGAGTTACTCTTGGACAATGTTACCCCTTTAAAGTCATGAAAGTCCAACTCCTCAAAGAGATATCCTGGGATGTCACCAACCTGCACAAACCAGTCAATGGTGCAGCAGTTCACAAGAGATGGAAACATCCTGCACCGGGACCGAAAGGCCTCCCCAACTGGGCTCATGCAGAGAACAATGTGCAGCTTCTGACGCACTCTGCTGATAAAGTATTGAAACACCTGACAAAAAGAGATTTTTCCAGTTTAAAACAATGATTAAACAACAATGAAAATTAGTGTTAGCTAATGCATCTGAGGCTCCCAACATCAAATATAAAATGTCAGCATAGTAGAAATGTAAATTTTCTTGTTCAATATTCTCTCCAACCTCTTTCTCTCACACAGTCTGGAAAGATTAAAAATGACATTTTGCAAACTCCATTGCAACTAAGGTTCTGGAAGTGATTTAGGTCCCTTTTATCCATGTACTTGAGGAGACCCTTTGAATAAAGGGCCATTCATACAAGGTTTTGCTGTGGGAGAGAGGACAACTGGGAGAGAGGGGCAGGGTGCACAGCATCAGGTTTTACAGGTGCAGAGCCTGGCAGAAGTTGCATGGTATGGAAGCTTTTTTTCTTTTTCAACTTTTATTTTAGATTCTGGAGGTACATGTGCAGGTTTGTTGCAAAGGTATTTTGCGTGATGCTGGGGTTTGGAGTATGACTGATCTCGTCACCTGGGCAGTGAGCACAGTACCCAATAGGTAGTTTTTCAACCCTTTCATCCCTCCCTCCCTCCCTGCTCTTGTATTCTGCGGTATCTATTGGTCCCATTTTTATGTCCATGTGTACTCAGTGTTTAGCTATAAGTGATAACAGGTGGTGTTTGGTTTTCTGTTTCTGCATTATTTGCTTATGATAATGATCTTCAGCTGCATCCATGTTGCAGTAAAGGATATGATTTCATTCTTTGTAATGGCTGTGTAGTATTCCACGGTGTATGTGTATGACATTTTCTTTATCTAATCCACCATTGAAGGGCACCTGAGTTGGTTCCATGTCTTTTCTATTGTGAATAGTGCTGCAATGAATATACAGGTGCATGTGTCTTTTTGGTAGAATGATCTATTTTCCTTTGGGTATATACCAGTAATGGGATTGCTGTATCAAATGGTAGTTCAATTCTTAGTTCTTTGAGAAACCATCCTGGAGCTATTATCTCTGGAAGTGGCTCCTGATTTCAGCTGCTTCATGATGTGACAGAGGACACATACCTATGGAGCTGGCAGTTGATGCAGAGGCACACTGACTGGTTTAGTGGCTCCCTGTTTCAGCAGGAATGATTGTGGTAGAGGCAGCCACCTCCTTGATCATTGACTTATACAGTGTACATTTTATATTCATTCCAAGGAGTTAAGTCTGGGATTTCTTTCTTTGGCTCCTCCAATGATTTGGTATCCCTTTAATAAATCCCTTCCTGGGCCAGGCACAGTGGCTCACAGTAATCTCATCTCAGCACTTTGGGAGGCCAAGGCAGGTGGATCACCTGAGGTCAAGAGATCGAGATCATCCTGGCACAACATGGTGAAACTCCATTTCTATTAAAAATACAAAAATTAACTGGACATGGTAGTAAGCTCCTGTAGTCCCAGCTACTTGGGAGGCTGAGGTAGGAGAATTGCTTGAACCCAGGAGGCGGAAGTTGCACTGGGCTGAGAGAGTGCCACTGCACTCCAGCCTGGTGACAGAGCAAGACTCCATCTCAAACAAACAAAAAATCCCTTCCTGCTTACATTAGCGGAAGTAGGCTTGCGTCTGTACCTATAATCTCTGACCTAGCAGTAGAAAAAATTCTCACAAAGGGAAATAGTGAAGAAGAGCCAGAAATTTAAAGAAGGTACAGAAACAAGGAAAAAAGCTAGGGTGAACAAGTAACAGTGCAGGGGATTATTATGGTGTTGGAGAAATGGAAGCGAACAGCAGCCACAATGTTCTGGAGACAGTGAGAGAAAACACATTTCTGCTTTGTTGTGTCATAATGTTACTGCTAGTCAAGGGCATCAACAATACTAGACTCATGCCTTCACCCCTCTACAGGCAGGATGTTGCAGTGTGTGAAATAAACCGGTGCTTAAAGAGAAGTAAGACAGGCTAGCCAGTTTGGACAAGATTGACCTCTGTGGGGCAGTGGGATTTCAGTTTTCTGCTTCTGACAGAACTTTCTGTAAGTTTGGTGAACCAATGCTTTCAATATCAAAAATAAAATACATAGAATCTGGAGAACATCATTCTCAGCAAACTGACACAAGAACAGAAAAGGAAATACCGCATATTCTCACTCATAGGTGGGTGAGAAAAATGAGAACACAGGGACACAGGGAGGGGGGTACTACACACTGGGGTCTATTGGGGGGAAGGGGGGAGGGACAGTGGGGGGGAGCTGGGGAGGAGGGATAGCCTGGGGAGAAATGCCAAATGTGGGTTAAGGGGAGGAAGGCAGCAAAACACACTGCCATGTGTGTACCTATGCAACTATCTTGCACGTTCTGCACATGTACCCCAAAACCTAAAATGCAATAAAAAAAAAAATAAATAAATAAAATAAAATAAAAAAAAAGAATACAAAGGAAACCAATTATATTGAAAAAAATTCTATTCATGGACCCCTTAAGGGGATGTATGAATGGTTAAGTAAAAGGTGAAGGAAACTTTTTATGACAAAGCCACATAATTACTCTGGCATGTCCTACCTCATCTCTGTTCCCCTCGGAAATTCCTACTTCTTTTGCTTTTGGTCTAGTGGCCGCTAAAACCTGCTCCAGTTCATCCTTTTCAAATAAATTAGGCACTTCACCTGAGTTCAGGATGTTATTTATATCCTCTAGGAACTCCTCCACTACAATCTGTAGAAGAAAGTGGTGATCATTACAACTTGCCCAATCATTTTCCATTTATTTTATAAAGCAAATATTTGTTCTAAAATTAAAATGAATCAATTTCGTCTTTAAGAGAAGATAATCTTAAAATTACATGGAACCCTGAAGTTCTAACATAGCGAGTATGCTGATTTTTCATTTTTTTATTTGTTGTTTGTTTCTCAGCAGGCATTCATATTTTACCTGGGTCAAGTCATATGTGCAAGTATTTTATATTCTGCCCATTTCAGTTATCATTTTATCATTAATACTAACCCATAGTTCTGTACAGCACTCATCATATTTATCACAAATATAGAAGCACAATGCACCATTGAGCTGATGCACCATACATTTACATGGACAGAGATAGTTTACAGTCTTGTTTACATTATAGGAACAATTTTAGGCATATAGTTTTTCTCCTCAGTTGGATTATTTTCTTGAAACAAATTCCGAGGAGTGAGATTAGCAATTAAATGCATAAATATTTTCTGGATTTTGAATATTTTACTATTTCTCATTCAATTCAACTGTGACATCATTAATTTTTAACATTTATTTTTGTTAATTTGGGAAGTATAATAAATGCTTTCTTTTGGAGAATTTATTTTGGATGTTTTTGATTATTAGCAAGGGAAAATATTATCCCATATTTATTATTGCCCATTAAAAAATCTGCCTAAACTTTGCAAACATCTGCATCTTGGAGTTTTCTTTCAAATTTGCATGAGTAATTTACATGTTTTGAAATAGACTTTTTGTTTCTTGACATTGATGCAAAATTTTAAAAGTAATCTCTCATTTACCTTTTTTCTCAGTGAACTTTTTAGTTATATAGAAGTTTGAGTATTATATATTTTTCTATGACAAGATATGTTCTTTTATTTTCTTCATTTGACACTTTTTGTTTTTCTTAATAAACTTGGTATAATTGTGTCTGCCAATTTCCCCTAGGAACAAACCGTAGTTTTCTGTGTTCTAATTTATATTTTCTTTTATCTTGTTTCATTTTCTTATTTCTCTTGTGACATTTTTCCCTCCTAAAGTTTTAAGAAAATTAATTTGTGTAGTTTCTAATTTTTGATTCAAATCTATAAATGTAAATTTGAGAACTGTTTGGTTGCATTCTACAGATTTTTATTTATATTGTTTATTTTTCCTAATCTCTAAGAGATTTTGATTTTCTTGATCTTTATATGAATGTTTTAAAGTCCTAAGACACATCATTAATTTCTCCTTTGATTAAAGCATGGGTAAAGAATGTTATGAATACAGCTTACACTTTAAACAATTTAATAAAAATTTCTTTAAATCTAATACATGATTAATTTCTGTAAACATTTAGTAGTATTAGAAAATATTTGCTTTCTCTGTAAAATATGAACTATAGTATATAGCTCTTAATTGTAGCTTGGAAATTTTATTATGCAAAATATCTAATCATATTTATTTCTACTTTGTTAGTTATAGCCAATTAAACTCGATTTTTAACATCTTGTTTCTCTCAATTTCTTCTCACATTTATAATAGTTTTGTGTATACATATAAGTCCGTGCATAGACATATGCATTTTTGTTTTTATGGTTACACTTATTATTTGTTACTCTAGAACATTTGAGGTTGATCGGGGCTTCCAACAGAATGCAATAGCTTTTTGTCTGAAGAGAACTAACACAATATAGCTTGATCTTTGGAGCTTTAATACTTGGAGACTTTTTACGTAATTTGTTTGATTTTTAAGGGCAATGATAAAAAGACTATCAGAGGTTTCCGTTGTTGGCCTCTTGCTGCAGGAGCCGTATACTGAAGACCATGTCTGGGAGTTCTACTTTGTAATTGTTGGACACTGTGATAATCCAGTTTTTTGAAATGGAGGTTTTGCCAGCTGGGAAAGCAGAATCCTGACCATTGTCATCTGAACAAGTTCATGGCTCATGCTGCTCTCGACCTTGCAGATGAGAACATGTGGCTGTTGAACAACATGTTCTTGAAACTGTGGACAAGTTCGAGTGGTTTGTATCAGCACATGTCACTGCAGGGCATATGAGATTTATTATGCTTCATGACATAAGACAAGAAGATGGAATAAAGAACTTCTTTATTGATGTTTATGATTTATATATAAAGTTTTCAATGAATCCATTTTATGAACCCAATTCTCCTATTTGATCAAGTGCAATTGACAGAAAAGTTCAGTTTCTTGGGCAGAAGCACCTTTTAAGCTGAATGCAGAAAATTCTGAAACAATTTCACCACAATGGTGTATACTCGGGAATGTCTACATTGTAAATTACTTGAATTAAATCACCTGGAGAACTTTTGTGTAGTCTCAGCTTATCTAAACCTAATGAAATTCCTTCTATATTTTAAAATAGTACATTCTGTTTCTTGTCACATATCAATTGATATTTCCTTGTGAACAGTGTTATTTATTAAGAGCTCGTTATCAAAAATAAGTATTTTAATTTAAAAATTGGGAATAAGCTTTTGACTTGCCCAATTTAGATAGGTTGATCTTTTGCTTTTTTGAGATGGAGTTTCGCTCTGTTGCCAAGGCTGGAGTGTAATGGCGCTTGGCTCTCTGCAACCTCGGCCTCCTGACTCCAAGTGATTCTCTTGCCTCAGCCTCCCAAAGTGCTGGGATTACTGGCGTGAGCCACCATGTCCAGCCCAGATAGGTTGATCTTAATGTGACAATCCCAAAACAAATGTCATAGTCAAGATTTGGTAAATAGATTTAAAACTAAATATTTAAAACTAAAATATTCTGCTGTTGGGAATGAAATGTGATAGGACATAATAAATGTCAATTTATTTATACATTTAGAGAGATTATAAAAATGTGTAGGCAGTATACACAGCACTACTCAAGAAGCCAAAGAAACACTTGTGCAGTGCTGAGTGTCACATGTCTGCTTCTGCCAGAGGCGAGGAATAGTGATCCTGCTATAATGTGAGAACCTGGATCCATGTTTGTGGAATAAAAGTCTGGGAGCAGTTGCAGGCCACAGTGAAGTTTGTTGTTTCTGTCACTTAATATTCTTGTATTTCCTTTCCTTCAGAGAAACTGTTGATACCAGTACTTGTGAAAAGTTGCAAGGCAATTTTTAGGATTGTTGTCAAAGAAAAGCTTGGATTACATTAATGTTTGTACTCAGCCTTTTAGGTGATACACCAGAGGTGGCTGGGAATGGTCTCTTTCTTCCTATAAGTAGATCTTACTGTAAAATAGTAAATGTCCATTGAAAAGCAAGTAATACAATCTGTGCTAATTGAGAGCATTTGAACAATTTTGTTCCATTCTGAATAACTTTTGAGCAAGTAATTCTAAGCTTTGTCTTGTATCCTTGTGAAATTGCTACTATCATATTTACCCTATTTATTTGATTTCTTAAATAAAGATGTTTGTTCCAGGAAAAAAACACTATCAGAAATATCTTAATTTTAGGATAATTAGAAACTACAGATAAGCAAAACTAAGAAAATAGAAATCACTCACAATCCCATGATTCAAATGTTTTCTCTTTGAACATAGGACATACATGTCTAGATATACATTAAAATGTGTATGTTGCTATAATTTTAAAGTTTTTACACAGTGCTCTAGTATATGGTTATATACTTTCACTGGACATTAATACTCTTTCAGATTATTATTTAAAAAATTACAATAGATATTCTTAAACATGTAATTTTGTATGTAGCTTTTATTATAATGTAAAAGAAATGTAAAGGCTTTACCTACATATTGCCAATTACCTTCCAGAAAGATTTTGTTAATTTATAATCACCCAGTGAAGTATAAACAAGTCTATTATTCCTACACCTTTGCCAACTCTGTATATTATTATTTTTAACCTTTATTAATTTGTAAGGCCAAGCCATTGGCATTTTTATTTATTACAATTTCCTTCATCAGTGGTGAGGTTGAAAATTTCTTCAGGTGTTTAAAGTTCTTTGTTTTTTGGAACTGTGTATTTATATTCTATCACATTTTTTTCTATTTCTTCTATAGATGTGGGTTTTTCCTTTTGCATTTGTAATAGGTATTTTTATACTAAGATATAAACTCACTGCATGCTACAGATATTAAAAATATTTTTCCAATTTTGTGTTTGCATTTAATTCTGCTTACAACTTTTTAAAAACATGTACACATCAAATCTATCACTTTTTAATTCCTTGGCTAACTTCTAGATGGGTTTATTTTCTCTAAAGACAAAAATACCCAAGAATATCCAATGTAGAAAGTCCTCCACTATAGAATTAATTCAAGTTGGCTGTTGTAGTTATAGATGTAATCATCCTTCAATTTAAAGGTAATTTAACCGAAAACAGAGCCCTTTTTTTTCCTTTCTATAGGTAAAGCATGTTTCTGTAATTGAATTTTTAGTAAATTATTTTCTTATATGCACTTTTATACAGTTTATTACCTTCTGTTATCTTTGGCTTTTCCCTCAAAGAAAAGTTAAAAACTTACCTGTTTGACCTTTGATCAAATGTAATTATGAAGAATTTAAAGAGGGAGATAATATTTGGTAAATAAATAAAAATGTATTATAAAAGTCTTTTACAAGCTGCAGGAAATCTGTTATCAAAGGGAACAATCCCTTGAACTTCATCCTATACACCGTTCAAAGCACACGCCCAATTATAACACCCATACATTTCCTGTTCTTACCCATGGGCTATCTAAACACATACCTGGGTGTCAGTGAAAAGGAAAACCATATTCTTGTCTTCTACACCAGCCATTTTGTACAACTTCCTCAGGTCTTCATGAAAACTGTCATAATTATATCCCCGGCTGAGTTCAATCTGCAAACATTTGTAGCCACATATATGAGCTGCGAGTCTCGTGAGAGACTGCTTTCCTGTGCCTCCTACTCCCACAAGCAGGGCATTGCCTCTTTCTTGACGTATCATCCGAGCAATCCTGCAAACATCAGAGCAGAGAAAGATTTATTTCAAGTTCACAGACCTGGCTTCTGCTCAGAGAGCCTGCCCCAGCGTGGAAGGCTGGTGGCCAGTGGAGGCTCCTCCCTGGACAGGATGCTGCAAGGGAAGAGCTGGCTGCATATCAGGCCAAGGTTTGGTGAACAGCACTGCTGGGCTTTTCTCTTCTTCATTCTTTCCCCCATTCCTAACAGGCTGTTATGTCTCGGCTCTAGTTGTACAAATTTAGAATAAAGTAAAATCTCTTTTCCTTGAAGTCTGAAGAACTTTGCTGGAGACCTTAGCTGATCTAGGCCACAACTTATATTGTCAATTGGCAAGCCCAGGTTTCCATTTATAAGAATGAGCAAGCAGAAAAATCACTGAACGTAGAAAAAGACACCATAGTGCAGAAGGAGAGATCAACAGAACACTTTGAGATGGATTTACTACAGGATACCAACAAAAGTTTAGAAAGTTTCATGTTAATTCCTGTTAAGATTCATGTTAACAAGAATTTTGAAAAGAACTGCGATCATGATACTATAGTGAGCCTCAAAAAGGAGGAAAAAACCCCTCAAATTTAGGAAAAGTTGGATAGAGATGGAAAATCCACTAAACCAAAAACCTGAATGGAAGGTGATGAGTCTCACAAACACAATACCATGGAGAGTTGAACAGAAAAAGTAGAAGCCAAACTCCAGGAATATACCCAGAACTCAGAAAAAAGATCTCAATCTTAATGAGAGATAAAATGGAAGATAAGGAGGGCAAATCTAGGAGAAACAAATGGGATCCCAGAGGCCACATCATAGAAATTACAGGAATGAGAAGAGGGAATAGAACTGAGGCAATGGTGACTGACAAAATAGGAGAAACTACTGGAGTTGAACCCACAGACCCAAAGATTAAGAAAGGAAAATAGGAGAGGCAAAACACTAAATATTTCCTAGGAGATCTCTAAGTAATTTACATATAGAGATTTTATAGCTGAAATCTATGTTTTAGACATAACTGAAAAGTTTATGATTATCTAATGCAGAAATAATAGACTATCCCCAAAGGACCAAATAATTTTAGGATGGCTTCAGACATCTATTCTACAAGATGACATTTTATAAGACAATGGTTAGAGGGAGAAAAATACCATGTTATGGCTCACAGAATAAATAATATGCAAAACCTCCTTACAAGATTCCTTGAAGATATACAGAAGTATGAATAAAATGTAAAAACCTGGGAAGTGGGAAGGGATGTCATATAAAGGTGACCAGTATGCATGAGAATCAGTTCTACACATTGTTGTTAAGATGACAGAAAAGGAAGAGATAACGTCAACAAGTTCGTCTTAAGAAGATACAAAATGTAAAGATAATAAAAAAATTATTATCACCATTATCTAAAATCTTAGACTGGGTTAGCAGAAACTAGAAATCATGAGAGAAATGTAAAAGCAGATTTAGTCATTTTTCCTCTTTCTCCTCCTTCTTCTTCTGGGAAGTCTCTCTCTCTCTCTCTCTCTCTCTCTCTCTCTCTCTCTCATCTATCTATCTAGATTACTTATATTGCTGATAATTAAAGAAAACAATGTTCAAGTATTTTAAAATTGTAGTGACTATTATTTTTTAATTATGAAAACATCACATGGTCACTGTAACTCATGAGAAAAAACTGTTGCTAACTCTTTCCCACACATAAAACTCCATCATGGGGGATTGGATGCTGTCCAGTTCTCTATGAGAACAGTGCATAACATTTGGTGGGTGCTCCATCAATTCTACATTCAGGTATCCAACTTCTAGAGACTGTAACAGTTATGAAGTAGAGAACACTGATTAGTTATTACACATGATGGCAGGAGATAAGAGCTATGTAGTGGAAGAAAAGAACAGGGAGTCTACAAGGACTTATTTAAAAAGTCTTCCTCCAATGCAAAGCACAGACTCCCAGTCATTATTTAGGATCTTCTGAAATAAGAATCGAGCTTTCAAATTTGTTTCCTCCACCTTTAAACCCTCTCCTGCTTCTCAGACAGGTCTACTTTTTCCATACCTTAAATGCCTTGGTAAGAAGGCTTTGTTTAAAATGGGTCAGCAAACTATGGCCTGTGGGCCAAATCCTGCCTCTTTACCATGTGGTTTTTTAATGGCCCATGAGCTAAGAATGGTTTTTAGATTTCCTTTTAATGGTTGAAAAAAATCTTTAAAAAGTAGTATTTCATATGTGAAAATCCTTTGAAACTCAAATATCAGTACTATAAATAAAGTTCTGTTGAAACATAGCCAAACTCATTCATTCACTTACTGTCTGTGGCTGCTTATGCATTATGACAGCAAGATTGGTTAGTTACAGTCTGATCTGCAGAGCCTGAAATATTTTCTATCTAGCCCTTTACAAAAGTAGTTTGTCAACCTCTTCCCCAGAACTTTTGGCCAACTCCTCTACTAGAACAATAAAGACCCATAGGCACAATTGTCATTGCTATGTGTCTGCCACAATACACATTTAATGAAAGACACATCAGAGGTCTATTTGCTTATTGCTCTTCAGGTGCCCATGAGAGCATTTTTCTTATTTTTCCCATAATGTACAAATGTCCTACAGTTGATGAAATATTGAATATGATAAAAATCTTGCACTTTACACATCACTCTTTCCTTATTTCATACTTTATTACTTATAGTAGTTTGATTATTTCTATCTGAAACTACTGGAAACAAATTACTTGTCTGTTTTGCTTTGTAGTGTTATTTTTTTCCGGCAATTAACTTGTAAATGGATTGAAAACTTCCCCCAGTAAGAATCCTCTAATGTAGTAGGTAAGTTACATGTTCTCTTATGCAGTAGGCAAGAGATGATTCTCCTAATTAGTGGCTTATATACTAATAGATTTGTTCTACTACTCTTGGAGTGTGATGACAACTTTGGGGACATACAATGGGCAGAATGTGCCTGGTGTATTTGCTCTTTGAAAGCACAGGCTCTAAAGCAAAATTTCCCCTGAGTTAGAAGACTTTTACTTACTTACCCTATGTCAAAAAGCCAAAAACTAAAATGTCACCAACAAATGGAAATATAGTATGTGCAAATTACCATTGAGTAATTAATCCATAAGTCACTTTTATAACAAAGTCCTTTCCATTGCTCATCAGCATTAGGTGTTTGAAAGCTCTTACAAGCAGAAACATGTTTTCTCTGATTCCTAACTACTGATCCTCTCTTGAATAAAAGAGAAAAGTTTACATCATTATTGACACGGCTGTCCTTTCTGCATCTGAAAACCAAATCTTTGCCATTCTACAAATGGTTTTTAATTTCCTTCTATAATATTTTAAGCAAACCTTGAGGGGCCTGGTAATTCTCTTTCACAAGAGCAAGAAAGATTATAAATAGAATTAAACCAACTTTGTCTATGGTCTGGATTGTTCTCCAGGAAGTTTCTCAGACCAAAATGCTGCCATTATTTTTTTCCTTGCAGGCTTAGGGCCTGCCTGAGCGATGGGAATAAAAGTTGTTAGGGGATAGCATGTGGGTATGCTGCCAGAGGGACAGAGGGGAAGCAAGCGGCATCTGCACAGGCCAGTGACAAATGACCTATGTTATAACCCTTAATCTGTGACAAACATAAATCTTGAATTAGGATTAATTAAAGAGCTGAAATATGAAAAAGGTAAAGACTTTATTTGCTTATGGTTTATGTGAAAAAGTCCTGGGGATTTAACTGTCAATCTTAACAAGAACCAATGCTAAAAAATGTAGTTGACGCAGGAACAAAACCAAAGCCACGAAAATCTTGCTGCAGCAGTAGACCATGGGAAATCACGCTCTCACTGTATTTTACTGTATTTATTCCACAGAATCTGATATCAAATCTGGATGCTATATTTTAAGTAGAACCTTGAAAAATTATAAAGTACTCAGTATGTGAAGGCTGGAAATAAATCTAATAGTCAATAAGAAAGATATGGGATAATTTTGCTTGGAGAGGATAAAGCCAATAATATGGAAATAATTTTCAAATATTTGGAGGGATGTTATGAAAAAAGTGAGCCAAGTTTGGAAAGGAACACCCGTAGTGGATTTAGAGCTAAAGTACTGGCTGTGATCCCCACCTGCCACTCACTGACTAGAGGACTTTGCACCATTTACCTAATCTCTCTGTGGCACACTGTGTTGTCCAAAAAATGGCTGCAATAATGCCTCTAGTCCTAGTTGCTCTTTGATCCCATCAAGAGACAGGGTCTCATCCTCTTCTTATGACCCTGAGTGGACCTGTATGACTGCACTGACTAGAAGGGCATGGTAGAAATGATGCTATGTGACTTCCAAGGCTACGTCAAAAAGGCTGTTTGGCTTCTGCCTGGCTCTCTGTCTTGGAGCACTTGCTTTTGGAGCCCTGAGCCACCATGTGAGAAGTCCACATACCCTGATGCTGTCATGTTGAGGGACAAGTGGAGAGTCTACATGGAAGCAGAGATGCTCCAGGCACTCCAGCGGCTGTCTGACTGCAACTGCAAGAGAGATGCCCAGAGAGAACAGCTGGGAAAATTGAGAGATGATAAAATGAATCTACTAAGGGTAGGAGTGGCTTGTTATGTAGCAATATACCACTGGGACATTCTCTGAGCTTTATTTGTAAAGAGATTATGGTGCCGAGCTACAGAGAAAGTGTTTTACCAGGTAAATGAGATGCTCCATATCATGATTTCATACCCACACTGAGTGCCTTAAATCATGACTACTCCATAGGATGGAATGGATACCAGAAGCACAGGAAGTAGAGGTTGGCTTATCCTGGAAGAATCATTTTAACATTAGAACTGTCAAACAGGACAGGAGCCAATTCCGAAAGTATGCCCCAAGGACTGCAGATATTTAGGCTGGATGCTCATGAATGTGTCAAGTGCCCTCTAGGACGCTTGCCGTGGTAAAAGTCAGACTCGCAAGCAGGTGAAATGTATGATCCTGGATTGAACTTATTTTGCTCTAATTTTGAAGCTCCCCTTTCTTTAGGCATGCATGGAATTAGCCTTGTTATGCTGTACGTGTATCTCTGTAAACTACCCCATATCCTTTTTGTAACAAGACAGGACAGATAAAAACGAACAAAAACCATCTGTTAATATTTAACAAAAATAATGACTCTGGGGATTCCATAGAAAGCTCATTCCATAAATATACAAAATAAATTAAACAATGACTCAAGTTATAGTGAGAATTAATAAAAGACCTCTGACCAGCTAGCAATCTGTTTAAAGAGTTTTATACAACTTTTTTTTTTACCCTTTATTACAAAAAATTTAAATCAATGCATTATTGGGCACCTTATAGCACTATACCTTGAAACATGTTCTACAGCATCCTGGAAGAACACCAACTTTACTTCTTTGGGATTTGTGAGATTATAATCGTCAAGATAGTCCTGTAGAACATTTCCAATTTTCTCTATATCAGGCATGTCATCATAAATCCGATCAGCTTTATCTGCTCCAAACTATAATTTATGGGAGAAGAACCAAGTTGGATCAATTCTGATAGTACATATTCATAAAACGCATAACCTGGAAAATCCATTTCATTCAACTTCTTTAAGAGCTACACTGGAAATTTGAAGATCTTTGCAATAAAATTTATACAGAAGCTCAGAAATGGGCTTTTGATTTTTCTCACAATTCTATGTTCTGGTTTCATTTTTTTTTTTTTGAGATGGCATCTCTTTCTGTTACCCAGGCTGGAGTGCAGTGGTGTGATCGGCTCACTACAACGTTTGCCTCCCAGATTCAAGTGATTTTCCTGCCTCAGTCTCCTGAGTAGCTGGGATGACAAGTGTCCACCACCATGCCCAGCTTATTTTTGTATTTTTAGTAGAGATGGGGTTTCACCATATTGACCGGTCTCCAGCTCCTTACCTCAAATGATCCACCCACCTCTGCTGGAATTATATGTTTGAGCCACCGCACCCAACCTGGTTTCATATTTTTGCTGTTAGGTTACTGACATTTGAAAAGCTAACTGGTTCAAAACTGTGCATAATAGACTGCTATTATTACAAAAAATCATGCCAGAACTATTTGTAGTTTTTAAATAGCAGTCATCTAGGGTTACCAAAATTGTTGAGAATGAAATTCAGGTGTAAACTATAGGGAGTCGAGTCCTTATTTTAATCTATTGATGACGTCTCTTGTCTACTGTTTGTGGCAACTGCCCCAGGGGTACTTTCTCCTGGACTCTGTTACTGAAACACACACAGGCAATGAATGCAAGGAGAGTCTAGCTGTTCCTTTCTGTCTATTCCCTCATCTGGTAATACAATAACTAGAAACACACAGGAAAATAATTTTGGGAAACAAACTTTGGACCAGACTTTTAATAATATATATAAATATATTTACAAAAATACACAGTTTATCTTTTTTATTTGTCAGGTGTAACACTTATCTAGAGTGGAGTTATCAGAGCAGTGAGGTACTGTATACATATAATATAAAGACGAGTTCCTTTATGTGTTGGCATTGATTGAGAGCCTGCTACGTACCTCTGTGCAGGAACCTGGGAACTTAAGATGAACAAAAATAGATGTGGTCTCTGCCCTCTTGGAGACACTAGGGATGTTTTACTTAAACAAGGGCACCTTAGTAAAACAACATGGTTATCTGCCAATGTAGGTAGGGTAGTGAGATAGCAGATTTCTTCTAGGCAGGTCTAGAGGGTAAAAATTACCAGTATGTAAAATTAGGTTTAGAGGGTAAAAATTAGGTAGGTAGTATTGCGGAGACAGGCTTGAGGAACTCGTAAGGGAATACAAAGGAAGTTAAATATGATAACAAATTTGCTACTAATTAGTTACCCTGAAATGAAGAGGACAATTCTCTTAACCAAGTAACTTCACTATGAAAAGTATAAAAAGGGGGAATTCCTGAGTTAAGAGACTAGACCTCTCTGCTCTCTTCCAAATTGAATACCGGGGCTCTCTGATTCAAAGTGTTTCCAAAATGAATTGTAATCAGATCAGGAGTCAGCAAACTTCTTCTGTAAAGGGCCAGATAGTAAATAGTTTAGGCTTTGCAAGTCATATGGTCTTTGTCACTATTACTGACCCCTGCTGTTGTAGAGCAAAAGCAACCATTGGTTGTGGCTGTGTTCCAGAGAATTTTGTTTACAAAAATAGGTGGCAGGCAGATAAGAGTTGGCTGACATCTGGCCTAGATCTTAACTCTTCACAAAGGTAAAGTTTTTGTAGAATATGAATTTGCATTGGAAATAGTAACTGCTTTATAATTTTCAAATGAGGTCAAGTCAGTCTAACATACTTGCCTTAATGAAATCTCCAAATATGATGGGCTTATTCAAAAAATATTCCAGGCCAATCGCAATTCCAAAATGTTTATCTATTTAAAGAACAAAATCAAGTTTTTAATTTAATGATAATCTTGAATGCAATATTTTAGTGATAAAACATATAGAATAATAGCTGCTACTTTACTTAGAAGACTTAATTAATACATATAAAAACTAAGAGAATACTGTGTTAACACCATGCCACTTTAGTTTGGCTGATAATCTCCCAAGTTTAAGAGTAATGATACTTAACAAATAATTTAAAACATTTCTTTCTTTCCTTTTTTTTTTTGAGACGGAGTTTCCCTCTTGTTACCCAGGCTGGAGTGCAATGGCGCGATCTCAGCTCACCGCAACCTCCGCCTCCTGGGTTCAGGCAATTCTCCTGCCTCAGCCTCCTGAGTAGCTGGGATTACAGGCACGCACCACCGTGCCCAGCTAATTTTTTGTATCTTTAGTAGAGTCGGGGTTTCACCAAAAACGTTTCTTAAATAATGAATATTGGATACATATATAAGAAATAAGAAGTACTTTAGAATTATCTTGGCTTCTTATCAGACAAAATACTGTTTCTCCTACTTTCTCTCCTCTACTTGAAACTTCATAATAAATTAAAATATTAATGCTTCCTGAATTTATTTATTTATTTTTGTATTTTTAGTAGAGATGGGGTCTTGCCTTGTTGCCCAGGCTGGTCTCAAACTCCTGAGCCCAAGGGATCCACCCACCCAGCCACCCAAAGTGCTGGGATTATAGGCATGAGCCATCATGCCTGGCTGGCCCTTCCTGAATATTAATAAAATTATTTTATAATATTACATAATATTTCATATATTTTAAATATTTGAACCATCAAAGAAAATAATTTTTACTCATAAATGAGGAAAATTCATTTTGTGATAACTTTACAGAAACCAAATTGCTTTTCTACTCAAATAAAAAAAACAATAGCTAAATAAAGATTCATATTTACTGGCCATTTCTGTCAGAATAACATGGAAATAGTGCTTATCTTCATTATTAATCAAGCGATCGTGGAAGACTCTTTGGCACTCGTGGCAAAAGAGTCTAAATATCTGAATTTCTTCTCTTATTGTTCCTGAATCACATTGGAGGATACCTGTTTTTTAGAAAAAGAAAAAAAAGAAAAGAAAAATTCTACATTTTTGGAATCTCTAGTAATAGTTGAGTTAGGAAATCCTTAAGTACAACTTTATCCCTATATTGCCAAAAATGAATGCTTCCCTAGTAGATATATACATATACTAATAGTGACCTCATTTTTTGATAACAAAACTGGGACACATTATTTGACAAAAACATTTTTTCCCCTGTTTTGTGATGTTTCTTTAACTGAGTATTTTAAGTGGTCAAACTTCACATATAAGCAAGGTTCATCTCATTATTACATAGGTTGCAATGTGTTAAATGAAGAGTCTCACATTACTTTAAAATATACTAAAGTATATATATTTACTTATCTTGCAACTTTCCCCCTCCCAATGCTTATACTGTTTCTGAATCTCCCCATTTCGCTCTCTTTCTTCCCCAGTGTTCAGTTCTTACCAAATGCCCTGGACCTTCTGGCTTCTACTAAGATCATTCTGAGTACTCATTTCATTAATGTTAATTGTTATTGCAAACACAATTCTAATGATTTCAAGTTACAATCAAAGCAACAATGTACAGGAATTCCTGGAAATGGTCCTTATCCACAGTGACCACCAATATGGGGCTCCTCACACTGTAGACAGGGGCAGGGACAGTGTCTACTGTGCACATGGGCACACTCAGCAGAGAGTGTGTACCACATAGCATGGTACTGCTCATGTTGCTCTGGAATACTAGGGTATTTCTACAGATAATAATTTTTTTTTGCATCTCACATTTGTGTCTGTGTGTGTGTTTGACATATATGTTTCTTGAAATGCTTGAAGTTTTATTATTTTCAGTTAATATTTGTAGAAATAAGGAAATTTCTAGCACTTTTGGATAAAATGCGGGGACAAGGAGAAAGAGATTCAACATTGGAATTTCCTGGGTATTTTATGATGAGTAATTTCAGAGATAAAGTCCTGAATTTTGAAGCTCAAAAATTATCTTAAAAATAGGAATAGAAAGGCAATGGGGAAGGATAATAAATTAATGACTAGATTAGACTGTGTCTGAGGATCAGGAAGTGAGTCTAAAGCAGTTCATGAAAGAAAGCCATATTCTAACGTTTTCTAGGAAAATTGAGTTCATGAATCACAGGACTAAACTGCTAGTATAAGAGGGTAAGATTTCAGTGGAGGAAGAGGCAAACAAATTATTGTGCCATCTTGTGGCACGGATGGTGTGCCAGCTTCCAGAGTCCTTCAGGCTCTTGAAGGAGGAAGAAAAAGAAAGGAGAAAGAGATAGAGCCTTCACATGGGAGTTGGGAAGATCAGGAACCTGTGTGAGAACTGTGCATTAGGGAGGAGCAGGAGGGGTCTGCAGCGTTCTTCATGCCTAAGCTCCTGCCATGGGCCAGCATCTTCTAGTTCATTCCCAGACTTAAGGCACAACAGTTAATGACTTAGATTGTGATGAAGACAAGAAAGAGGGCTGGCTTTCAAAGAGGCCAATCATTGCTTCGGCTTCACACGAAAGCACTCCATAGCTTTTGCTTTGGCTACTTTGCAGATACTAAAAACAAACTTATAAATGTTAGTTAGACTCTTTTTAGAGAAAAAAAATATTGGCTGGGCACAGTGGCCTGTAATCCCAGCACTTTGGGAGGCTGAGGCGGGTGGATTACCTGAGGTCAGGAGTTCAAAACCCAGCCTGGCCAACAGGGCAAAATCCCATCGCTACTAAAAATACAAAAATTAGCCGGGCATGGGGGCGTGCACCTGTAGTCTCAGCTACTCGGGAGGCTGAGGCTGGAGAATTGCTTGAACCCAGGAGGCAGAGGTTATGGTGAGCCAAGATCGTACCACTGCACTGCAGCCTGGGCGACAAGAGCAAAACTCTATCTCACAAAAAACAAACAAACACAAAAAAGAGTGGTGTAGAACAAAGGGAACTGGCCGGGGAGTCAGGGGTGAAGCAGATCGTGGAGCAACTAAGAGTTAGTGTCCTTTTATACAAAATCAAGGGAGATTTGTTTATTCATCTAGATATTAATTCTAGGCCCAATTAGTCACTGAGATGCAGTTGGCCATGTGAAATACATACAGCCCTTGGGAAGCTGATGTCCCAGTGGAAGAGTCAGATACATAAACATATATATGCAGAGAAATATGTGTGATCTGATTGCAGGTAATAGGAGCTAAGAAGGGACATGGGAAAGTTTTGCTGAGGAGGTGACATTTGAGCAGGGAGAGTGAGCTACATGGGTATCTGGTGTCAGAGCATTCCAAGTGATGTACAGAAGTCCCTGGGCAGGCCCAATTTCAGGAATGGCAAGGAGGTGGCAGTAGCAAGGGGGAAAGTGGTAGGCAATGAAAGGGAGAGGAAACCCAGATCCAGATCACACAGAGACTCAACACAGGAAGGTGCTGGAAGCAGCCTCTGAGTCCCTCTGAACAGGGTAAATGGACAACTAGAGGCAGAAGATTAGAGGGGAGGTTGGAGGTGTAGTGGATAGAGTGGTGAGAAGTGGTTAGATTTGGGGTATATTCTGAAAATAAAGCTGTTAGGATTGTTCGTGGATTGCATAGGGGTTTTCACAGCTCCTGGCCAGATCAACAATTGGTAGTCTCCTCTGGGGATGGGGTATGCACATATGGCCAGGGTACAAGGGAAAAGCAAGAATTCAATTTTGACATGCCAAGTTTTGCAGGCCAGCCGGATGCCTGAGGGAGCACACTGAGAAGGAAGCTGGATATGCAAGTCAGACACTTAGAGAAGAGGTGGGAGCTGGAGGCAGGCACTCCAGTGCCATCTCCGAGTAGATGGTATTTGATGTTGATGCTATAGAATTGACCAAAATTACTGAGGGAATATGTGTGTAGATCTGAAGATCAAGCCCTGTGGCCCCAACATTTTGAGGTAGGGAAGAGGAGGAGCAGCTATCAAAACAGACTGAGTGACAGCAGGTAGTGAGGGAGGACCCCAGGGGAGCCTTCCCTGGACCACTGGAGAAGGTAGGGAGGGGCAAGTTGTGTGGACACTGCTGTGAGGTTAAGGTGCTGCTGAGAGCTAACTAGTGGATCTGAGCAGACAGAGATGGGACTCAGGAAAAACAGTTTAGTGCAGTGTTGGGTATCAGACTTTGACTGACATATATTAAAGGGAGAACCAGAGGGAGCAAGTGGGACAGAATGGTCTCTCCTCCCCATCCCACTTAGAGCAGAGAAATGGGAGGGGTGCCATCAGGGAATATGGGACTGAAAGAAAATTATTTTTTTTAAAGATGGGAGGTATGATAGTGGCTTTCTATGCTGTTAGGCATGATCTAATGAAAAAGGCAGCATTGAAGATGAGAAGTGGGAATTATGAGAGCACAATCCTTGAGTAGACAGGAGGGGATAGGGTTTGGTGCTAGAAGGACCACTGGCACTGATAGATGCAGGGGCAGCTCAGCATGGGGAAGGAAGATGCAAGTTGTCTGGGAGATTTAGAAGATGAAGCAGCTCTGGTCCAATTGCCTCTACTTTTTTTTTTTTAGTGAAAGAGAGTAATCAGCTGGGAGTGAGAAATGGGAGGTGGTGTTGGCCATGTGAAATAGTTGTGAAGTACTCAGCCTGAACAGGGACAGGTGATGGGATTTCCAGGTGAGTCACAGACACCTGCAAGCAGACAATGTTACTGAGAGATTTGGAGGCCAATGGAAAAAAAGGGAAGGTGAAGATCAGAAAACAAGGGTTCAGTACAGTACCTTGCACACATTTGGATAAGTCCCTCAAGTTAAAGATGTAATGGGACTTGGCAGGTGTTGGCAGGAGGTCAACACTCATTCTGTTATAAATCTCAACTGAGGCTTCTACAATGCTTGATGCAGTTTGTTTTACAGCTGGAGGAAAATCACTCAGGAAGCCATTTAAGATGGCCTAGAACCAGAAACAATATGAGAGGATCACATTTATTTAGTATTTAAATATCTACTTTTTAAATACTCCAGATGATATATTTTCTAATAATAGATAGAAAGTCAAATTCCAACATAAAGGCTTCTGGTATCAAAGCTCTTCTGCTCATTTCAGAAAACATTCTCAAGCATGTGCTCACTCTTGTCTTCTGTGATTGTTTTGTGATGCCTGAGTGGCATTTTGACTAGTGAATTTACATGAATGTACTCTCAAGTTTAGATCTTTGCTTGAGGTGAGTCCAAGGAGTCTTCATGAAGGGCACAAACTCAACTGGAAATGAATGAATACCCTCTCTCTCACTTTTGTGGATGAATGACCACCACTCTCATAGACTTTCATCTTCATGTATATTTTAAGTGTGACTTACTTGCAATGGTGAACTCCACCACACCTCAGCTTCCCCATCTCAGTAGCTGGCCATTCCCTCCTAAGTTCAGATCAGGAGCTTGGAAGTCTCTTTAGACACCTCCCATTCTCTGTCCCATACAATCAATCTTGAACACATTTCTTGGGTCTGTTTTCTTCCCTCTGTTTCCCCGGACATCATCCCATTCTGGGCCCCACTATTTTTTTATCTGAGCTTCTCCTCTCTCTCCTTTACTCTGGCCTCTCCACTTCCATCCTGGTCTCCCTGCTGGTTTACCCTCCCCCCAACTCCCTCACTGCACTCCTCCCTTCATTGCTCCCTATGTCCCTGCCACAGTAGCCTGAACACCCATGCTCCTTCCCAGCTCAGGCCCCTTCACTGCTGCTCGCCTCTTCCTGTGCCGACTCCTCCCTGCTTGGCAGGTGCCTTTTCATCCTTCACGTTTTAGGTTACATGTCATCTCTCCAGAGAGGCCTTTCCTTGCCACTCAATCTAAAACAAGTCCTCTCATCAGTCTTTTTGATCTTCTCATCCATAACATCACAACTTGAACATATGTATTTATTAGCTAGTTGTTGACCCTCAAGTGCTTGGAAAATCATTATTGTTTTTTAAATAGATAAATTCTTATCCCCATTAACCCTGGAGTAACTCATGGGAGAAGCCACCAGAATGCATATCAATGTTTGCAAGTTAGTCCAATCTGGAGTTATGACTTCAGATTTGGTGTCAAATATGAGATCCTTTGAAATAAGCCTGAGTATTTGTTTTCAGTGGGCCTCCTGTTTAACATTAGCTTTAACTTGTGAGGATGATCTTTTTAGGTACCCCCCGCTGGTACCCCAACATGAGTTTAACATACTCCACATGGTTTGTATTTTGTGTAGGACCTTCCCAAAACCAATCTTTAAATTTGAAATCTGTCCAGTTGTGTGGTGAACAGACGAGCTGATAATTTTATTTATATATATATATATATGTATATAAAAAGTTCCAGCCTTCTGTTCTCCACGACACAAATGCAAACACAATTTCTAATATATACATGAGTAACTGTGTCTATATCTAGATATCTCATTCATCTATTCATTATCTGTGTCCATGGAAGAAGATCCATGAGGACAGGGATGATACACCAATGTCAGGCACATGGAAGGCACACAACTGTTTAACGAATGAATTAAAGGCTACTAAATTGGTATTCATAAATTAAAATTAACATCTCATTATAGAATTTACTGAGGATCACAACCTGGCATTCTACTTAAGGGTCTAGCTTACATGATCTGTTTGGTAACTTTGCAAAACTCTTACTAGGAATATGTACAGAAGATATAGCCAGATTTCTCAGTTTTGGGGGAGGGATTCTTGGCATAAGCACATTATCAGTAGTTTATGGAGCTGATCATGGTTTTCAATTACTGCTGTTACAGCTTTCTAATTAGAGATTTCATTAAATTTAATTTACCTGGTTGTATGCTGTTCAGTTTACCCTTAGATTGTATAGTGATGCATATTTCAGCACATAAATTTCCAATAAGTAAACACTCAGGTTTGTATGAACTGTAGTTCAAGAAAGTGTCACTTATAATGTACATATTCTAGCTGTGCAAACCATGACTGGGCATTAGTGGTACTGCATATATGCACTGTTTAACTAATTTGCAACAGACTATCAAAGAAAGCACAGTGATAGAACTAATTGTATGAACACTAATAGGTGATTAAAAACATCATCTATAATACATGTACTATTTAGACACACAGGCTTCTTTTACCTAGTATAAGTAAATCTATTTATATATGTTGCTAACAATAAATTTAACTTATTGATTTTGCTCTTCTTCAGTTCTTGATTTTCCCCAGTTCTATCTCCTCCAAACAGTAATGAAGGACAGGGCAGATGGGTGATGAATTCTTGGGTCCTGCTTAGGTGGGTTGTGATGAAAAATGAAGTTTGAGATCCACAGGGCTACAGCAAGTTTATTTTTTTCTACAGGCAAAATACCCTGCCGGTTGTAATGAGAGCAATATGCTTTCCCACCTGAATTCAGTCCAACCTGGTAGCCCCCAGAATCTCTCAGTTTTGCCACATTTCATTTACATTTCCCCTTATAGCTGGTGTGAGTTTTAAATATAAACCTGTAAAAGTTATAGGGGGAGGCATCAGCCCTATCACAGTCAGTTTTCAGCTGTGATATGCTTGCTGGATGAGGTTCACATGGGTGACACATTTCCACGGACACGATAATCCCACAGGAGGTTGAGAGTTGGGGACCGTGTCTTTCCCAGTGGCCCAGACTTCACTGTATTCTTCCCACTCACAAATGGATATAATTCCGTTTTGGAATGATTAAGAATGACATTTTTGCAGTCATAACCCTGAATTTGCTTTAACTTAGTAAAAAATGAAATAATTTACAAATTCAGTCCCTTCTAACCAGACATAAGTGACTTGAGACACCCCTCACCACTCATCACATCACAGTGTATCTGTGGTGTGGTTGGGAATCACTCACTTCAAACTTCAAAATATAAATACAAAAGTTCTCAAAAAAAAGTGTGCAGGGGCTTAGACAACCCTTCTAATGGCTTTGGTGGTTCCGGTTATATATTGTTCCATATTCTAGTGTTTAATTATAGGAGCTAAGCTCCCATCCTTTCATATTTTCATATATATATACACATATATATACACACATATATACATATATATATATATATATATTACACTTTAAGTTCTGGGGTACATGTGCAGATCATTCAGGATTATTGCATAGGTACACAAATGGCAATGTGGTTTGCTGCCTCCATCACACAGTCACCTATATCTGGCATTTCTCCCCATGTTATCCCTTCCCAACTCCCTACCCCGCACTGTCCCTCTCCTAGTCACCCCCAAAAGACACCAGTGTGTGATGCTCCCCTCCCTGTGTCCATGTGTTCTCACTGATCAACACCCGCCTGTGAGTTAGAACATGTGGTGTTTGATTTTCTGTTCTTGGGTGAGTTTTCTGAGAATGATGGTTTCCAGATTCATCCATGTCCCTACAACGGATATGAACTCATCGTTTTTTATGGCTGCATAGTATTTCATGGTGTATATGTGCCACATTTTTCCCTTTCCAGTCTATCATTGATGGGCATTTGGGTTGGTTCCAAGTCTTTGCTATTATAAACAGTGCTACAATAAACATATGTGTGCATGTGTCTTTATAATAGAATGATTTATAATCCTTTGGATATATACCCAGTAATGGGATTGCTGGGTCAAATAGAATTTCTATCTCTAGGTCCTTGAGGAATCGCCATGCTGTCTTCCACAACGGTTGAACTAATTTACACTCCCACCAACAGTGTAAAAGTGTTCCTATTTCTCCACATCCTCTCCAGAATCTGTTGTCCCCAGATTTTTTTTAATGATTGCCATTCTAACTGGCATGAGATGGTATCTCAATGTGGTTTTGATTTGAATTTCTCTAATGACCAGTGATGTTGGCCTCATAAGTGTCTTCTTTTGAAACGTGTCTGTTCATATGCTTTGCCCACTTCTGAGTGGGTTTGTTTGTTTGTTTTTCTTGTAAATCTGTTTTAGTTCTTTGTAGATTCTGGATATTAGCCCTTTGTCAGATGGGTAGATTGCAAATATTTTTTCCCATCCTGTTGGTTGCTCGTTCACTCTAATGATTGTTTCTTTTGCTGTACAGAAGCTCTGAAATTTAATTAGATCCCATTTGTCTATTTTGGCTTTTGTTGCCAATGCTGTTGGTGTTTTGTTCATGAAGTCCTTGCCTATGCCTATGTCCTGAATGGTTTTGTCTAGATTTTCTTCTCAGGTTTTTATGGTGTTAGGTCTTACGTTTAAGTCCTTAATCCATCTGGAGTTAATTTTAGTGTAAGGTGTCAGGAAGGCATCCAGTTTTTGCTTTCTGCTCATGACTAGCCAGTTTTCCCAACACCATTTCTTAAACAGGGAATCCTTTCCCCATTGCTTGTTTTTGTCAGGTTTGTCAAAGATTAGATGATTGTAGATGTGTGGCATTGCCCCGGAGGCCTCTGTTCTGTTTCATTGGTCTATATCTCTGTTTTGGTACCAGTACTATGCTGTTTTGATTACTGTAGCCTTGTAGTATAGTTTGAAGTCAGGGAGCGTGATGCCTCCAGCTTTGTTATTTTTGCTTAGAATTGTCTCAGCTATTCAGGCTCTCTTTTGGTTCCATATGAAGTTCAAGGTGGTTATTTCCAGTTCTTTGAAGAGGGCCATAGGTAGCTTTATGGGGATAGCATTGAATCTGTAAATTACTTTGGGCAGTATGGCCATTTTCATGATATTGATTCTTCCTAACCATGAGCATGGAATGTTTTTCCTTCTGTTTGTGTCCTCTCTTATTTCCCTCAGCACTGGTTTGTAGTTTTCCTTGAAGAGGTGCTTCACATCCTTTGTTAGTTGTATTTCTAGGCATTTTATTCTCTTTGTAGCAATTATGAATGGCCGTTCATTCTTGATTTGGCTCTCTTTTAGTCTGTTATTAGTGTATAGGAATGCTTGTGATTTCTGCACATTGATTTTGTATCCCGAGACTTTGCTGAAGTTGTTTATCAGTTTAAGGAGATTTTGGGCTGAGACACTGAGGTCTTCTAAATATACAATCGTGTTGCCTGCAAATGGAGACAGTCTGACTTCCTCCTTTCCTAACTGAATACCCTTTATTTCTTTTTCTTGCCTGATTGCTCTGGCTTGAACGTCCAAATCCTATATTGAATAGGAGTGGCGAGAGGCATCCTTGTCTAGTGCCAGATTTCAAAGGGAATGCTTCCAGTTTTTGCCCATTCAGTATGATATTGGCTGTGTGTTTGTCATAAATAGCTTTTATTATTTTGAGAGACATTCTGTTGAGACCTCCGTTTATTGAGAGTTTTTAGCATAAAGGGCTGTTGAATTTTGTCAAAGGCCTTCTCTGCATCTATTGAAATAATCATGTGGTTTTTGTCTTTGGTTCTGTTTATGTGGTGGATTATGTTTATAGTTTTGTGTTATGTTGAACCAGCCTTGCATCCCTGGGATGAAGCCTCCTTGATTGTGATGGATAAGCTTTTTGATGTGCTGTTGCAATTTGTTTGCCAGTATTTTATTGAAGATTTTTGCATCTGTGTTCATCATGGATATTGGCCTGAAGTTTTCTTTTCTTCTTGAGTCTCTGCCAGGTTTTGGTATCAGGATGATGTTGGTCTTATAAAATGATTTGGGAAGGATTCCCTCTTTTTGGATTGTCTGGAAGAGTTTCAGAAGGAGTGGTACCAGCTCCTTTTTGTATGTCTGGTAGAATTTGGCTGTGAACCCATTTGGACCTGGGGTGTTTTTGGTTGGTAGGCTCTTAATTGCTGCCTCAACTTCAGCCCTTGTTATTGGTCTATTCAGGGTTTTATCTTCTCCCTGGTTTAGGCTTGGGAGGATGCAAATGTCCAGGAATTTATCCATTTCTTTCAGGTTTACTGGTTTATGTGCATAGAGTTGTTTGTAGTAATCTCTGATGGTAGTTTGTATTTCTGTGGAATCAGTGGTGATTTCCCCTTTATCACTTTTTATTGTATCTATTTGATTCTTCTCTCTTTTCTATTAATCTGGCTAGTGGTCTATTTTGTTGATTTTTTTCAAAATATGAGCAACTGGATTTACTGATTTTTTTGAACTTTTTTTGTATCTCTATCTCTTTTAGTTCTGCTCTGATCTTGGTTATTTCTTGTCTTCTGCTAGCTTTTGAGTTTTTTTGATCTTTCCCCTCTAGCTCTTTCATTCTGATGATAGAGTATCTATTTTAGATCTTTCCTTGCTTCTCATGTGGGCATTTATTGGTATACATTTTCCTCTGGATACTGCTTTAAATGTGTCCCAGAGATTCTGGTACATTGTGTCTTTGTTCTTGTTGATTTTGAAGAACATCTTTATTTCTGCCTTCATTTCATTGTTTATTCAGTCAACATTCAAGAGCCAGTTGTTCAGTTTCCATAAAGTTATGCAGTTCTGAGTTAGTTCTTAATCCTGAGTTCTAATTTGATTGCATTGTGGTCTGAGAGACTGTTTGTTATGATATCCATTCTTTTGCATATGCTGAGGAGCAATTTACTTCCAATTATGTGGTCAATTTTAGAGTAAGTGCAATGTGGTGCTGAGAAGAATGTATATTCTGTGGATTTGGGATGGAGAGTTCTGTAGATTGCCTATTAGGTTTGCTTAGTCCAGATCTGAGTTCAAGTCATGGATATCCTTGTTAATTTTCTGTCTTCTTGATCTGTCTAATATTGACAGTGAAATGTCAAATTCTCCCACTATTATTGTGTGGGAGTCTAAGTCTCTGTGTAGGTCATTAAGAACTTGCTTTATGTAAATGGATGCTCCTGTATTGGGTGTGTATATATTTAGAATTGTTAGCTCTTCTTGTTGCATTGATCCTTTTACCATTATATAATTTCCTCCTTTATCTCTTCTGATCTTTGTTGGTTTGAAGTCTATTTTATCAGAGACTAGGATTGCAGCTCCTGCTTTTCTTTGCTCTCCATTTGCTTGGTAAATCTTCCTCCATGCCTTTATTTTGAGCCCAGGCATGTCCTTGCATGTAAGATGGGTTTCCTGGACACAGCATCCCAGTGGGTTTTGACTTTTTATCCAATTTGCCAGTCTGTGTCTTTTGATTGGGGCATTCAGCCCATTTAAATTTAAGGTTAATATTGTTATGTGTGAATTTGATCCTGACATTTTGATGCTAGCTGGTTGTTTTGCCCATTAGTTGATGCAGTTTCTTTATTGTGTTAATGCTTTTTACCATTTGGTACATTTTTGGAGTGGCTGGTACTGTTTGTTCCTTTCTATGTTTAGTGCTTCTTTCAGGAGCTCTTGTAAGGCAGGCCTTGTCATGATGAAATCTCTCAGCAATTGCTTGTTCATGAAGGATTTTATTTCTCCTTCACATATGAAGCTTGGTTTGGCTGGATATGAAATTCTAGGTTGAAAAGTTCTTTTCTTTAATGATGTTGAATATTGGCTCCTACTCTCTTCTGGCTTATAGGGTTTCTGCCGAGAGATCCACTGTGAGTCTGATGGGCTTCCCTTTGTGGGTAACCCGATCCTTGTCTCTGCCTACCCTTAGCATTTTTTCCTTCATTTCAATGCTGATGAATCTGACGATTATCTGCCTTGGGGTTGCTCTTCTAGAGGAATATTTTTGTGGTGTTCTCTGTATTTCCTGGATTTGAATGTTGGCCTGCCTTGCTAGGTTGTGGAAGTTGTCCTGGATAATATCCTGAAGAGTGTTTTCCAGCTTGGATTCATTCTCTCTGTCATATTCAGGTATACCTATCAAACGTAGATTAGGTCTTTTCACATAATCCCATATTTCTTGGAGGCTTTGTTCATTTCTTTTTACTCTTTTTTTCTCTATTCTTGCCTTCTAGTTTTATTTCATTGAGTTGATCTTCAATCTCTGATATCCTTTCCTCTGCTTGGTCAACTTGGCTATTGAAACTTGTCTATGCTTCACAAAATTCTCATGTTGTGTTTTTCAGCTCCATTAATTCATTTATATTCTTCTCTAAGCTGTTTATTCTCATTAGCATTTTGTCAAACCTTTTTTTTAAGGTTCTTAGTTTCTTTGCATTGGGTTAGAACATGTTCTTTTAGCTCAGAGAAGTTTGTTATTATCCACCTTCTGAAGCCTGTTTCTGTCAATTTATCAGACTCATTCTCCATCCAGCTTTGTTCCCTTGCTGGTGAGGAGTTGTGATCCCTTGGAGGAGGAGAGGCGTTTTGATTTTTGGTGTTTTCATCCTTTTTGCATTGGTTTCTTCCCATCTTTGTGGATCTATCTACTTGTGGTCTTTGTAGTTGGTGACTTTTGGATGGGGTCTCTGAGTGGATGTCCTTTTTGTTAATGTTGAACTTATTTCTTACTGTTTTTTAGTTTTCCTTCTAACAGTCAGGCCCCTCTGCTGGAGGGCCACACCAGACCCTGCTTGCCTGGGATCACCTGCCAGTTGCTGCCAGTTTCTTCTTCTGTTATCTTTGTCCTAGAATGATACCTGCCAGATGTCAACCTGAGCTCTCACCTTATGAGGTGTCTATCTGGATATATGGGGGTCAGGGAGCTGCTTGAGGAGATAGTCTGTCTCTTACAGGAGCTCATGTGCTGAGTTGGGAGCTCCATTGTTCCATTCAGAGCTGCTGGGCAGGTACATTTACATCTGCTGCAGTGGAACTCATAACTGCCTTTTTTCTCCAGGTGTTCTGTCCTGGGAAGGTGGGACTTTATTTATAACTTTCCGATGTGCTGCTGCCTTTTTTCAGTGATGCCGTGCCCAACAAGGAGGTAGCCTATTCACAATCTGCCAGCAGAGGTATTGCTGAACTGCCATGGGCTCTGCCCAGCTCCTGTGTGGACTTTCTTGTGGTTTTGTTTACAGAAGTGTAGTTAAAACTGCCTTGGTAATGGGGGTCTGCATCAGGAATGTGGACTGCCTCAGTAATGGCAGACTGCCTCAGTAATGGTGGATTGCCTTGTTCATGGCGGACTCCCTTGGTAGTGTTGGACTGCCTTGGTAATGGTGGACTGCCTCGGTAATGGCAGACTTCCTGAGTAGTGGTAGACTGCCTCGGCAATGGCAGACACCCTTCTCCCCACAGAGCTGGCGTCCTGGGTCCAGCTCTGCTTTCTGCAAAACTCTCAATCCAGAGCATTTCAGATTGCTGGTCTTTGTGTGGGTGAGGACTGCCAAGCCAGATCACTTGGCTCCCTGTTTCAGCCCCCTTTTTTTTTTCAGAGAACGGGTGGCTCTGTCTCACAGGCATTCCAGGTGCCTGTTAAAATGGCCATCCAGATTTGCATGAGTATTTTTGCAGAGACCTGCTGCGCCAGCTGAAACAGCCATGCTGGAAACCCAGGAATCTCCTGGTCTGTGGGCAGTAAAAACTCGTTTGTAAATGTGGTGGCCACTCACCCTCTGCCTTGTTCTTGCTGGGAACTGCACTCCAGAGCTGCTCCTGTTCGGCCATCTTGGATCCACTCCCTTTCATAATTTCTAAAGCACTCTCCCAACATTTTTCAAAATGTGGCAGTTTTTATATATAATTTTGGCATTAGCTCTTAAACAGTTTATTGGAACTACTTCAATTTAGTAAAACAATTTCCTGCAAATATAAGCTATTTCAATACAAACAGAAAACTCCTTTCCATGTACTGAAGGTTGTATACATGAGGGCTCTGTCCCTCTTGAGAGAGGGCTTCCACTAGAAGAAGCTGATACTGGTGAATATGGAGGTTCACTTAATTCCCACATCCTTGGGCCTTACTGTTCACATCACTGTCATCAGCTTTTCCAGTCACCTGAACTGTCTTATTCTACCTTTGTGCCCACCTTACCATTTTCTGCCTCTGCAGTTGCATTCACCCAGCACTTCCTGTTCCCAAGCTCTGTTTCTCCCTGTTAATTCCCAGCATCCCCAAGACACAGCTCACAATCTCTCTTCTCTAAGCAACCTTTGCAGATTGGTAATGCGGGGCTTTAGTTATGCTGCTTCACATTCTCTCCTCGTTCTACTCAAAATAATCTGCCTCACAATTTGTTGAGCACTTGTAGGGCAGACACTATTATTTTCCCATATAAAGGATGAGGAAGCAGCTGGTTAGGGAATTTAGTACAGGTGGATGAAATATAGGTTATTGTTCTTAGTGATGGTGGCCAAGGAGAGGAGTTCTGTTTTAGGTGTATTGAGCTTGAGCTCCCTGTCATATCAGGTGACAGGTTTGGTAGCAAGCAGACACATAGACCTGGTGGTTAGGAATTAGATGAGCACAGAGGCAGGGACCGGGTAGTGATGAGATCTGCTAAGAACTGTGTGTGGCGTGCTAAGTAGCAGGGACCTAAGATGCAGCCTTCTCTAAAGGTATGGGTTTTGTTTGCATAATCTTTCTGCATTTCTAGAACTCTGAGACCAACAGACACAGAAGGTGGTGATGTAAATGCCTGCCAGCTATTCTCCAGGTGTCTATATTTCCTGAGCCCCTGCTCAGGAAAGAGATGGATAGATGGACTCCCTGGAAACACAAGACACCACTTTGATTATGGGAACCTTGGAACAAATGTTTTCTTTTCTCCCTTTTGCCTAAGTTAAAATCAACACTCACCTGAAAAATCTGTTTCAGACTGTGCTCTGAGGGCATTGGGAGGCACAGCATGCTGAAGTGTCTGATGAAGCGGGGAGTCACAGGGTTGCGGCCACCGCCTGGAGGTGCACATGCTGATACAATTGTTACATCCTGTGTGCAGAGAAATCCACTGGGGTCACTCAGTAGAGAATGAAATGAGACCTGCCTATCCCAATGGTAGGACTTCCCAAATGCCAGCATTGCATTACATTTTTTTTTTTTGGTGTATGTTAAATGACTTAATTCTCACAATCACTCCAAGAGATCACTATAATTACAGGTGGGGAACGGGCAGGGAGCAGCAGAATACCCTTGGATCAGAGCAGCCATTCATGGCCATATGTGGGAACCCCAGAGGCCAGGGTAAGTCATTTCCATGTGATTTGTTTGGCAGAGAAGAGACACTGAGCGCTGGCCTGGTGGGAGGTTTGGCAGTCATTCCCTTCCCACCCTCATCCCCATGGCACTGAGTCAGGGGAATTCTAAACCTACAAAGGACACATGATATTTTCTCCTCACTGCTTTGTTGGGAAGATAAAGTTAGACAGACTTACTTGGAAAGTAAAAAGCCTTTTATGCAAAAGACTTCTTTGTTTGTAAAGAGGCCTAATTATATTCTCTTTTTAGGAAAGGTTTTCCTGTTTAATACAGGCTCTAAATACAGTCTGGAAGAAGAAAGCTGCTAACTACTTCCCAGGAACTGAACATGGGTTCATCTTCCATCCGGGCCTCCCTGTATTGGTGACCAAAGCCCCTTTGTCAGGACCTGCTAACTGTGCCCCATCAGTTTTCACCTCTACACAGCTGGAACTCTCTCTGCAGTCTCCATTTATCCCTCTGGCTCATACACTCATCTTATTTTTCACTTCAAAGAATGTTTATGCCTTATTTAAACTTTCATTTTGATAGAAAGTGCTCTACCTGGAAATTCCAAGGCTCTGGCTTAGCAAGAGGGGCAGAGAGGAATCTTAGCTCAAATCACATATTCAGGAGCTGAATGGCCTGGGCTCTAATCCCAGTTTTGCCACTTACTAGTAGTGTGACCTTGGGCCAGTTATATAGCTCCACACTCTTGGCCTGTTTCTTGATCTATAAAACAGGACTGACAGAGTTATCCATCTTATAGGGATGCTGGGTGCCAGTAAGTGGGAAACACCTAGAATAGTGCCTGGTATAATTATTTGTTTTTATCATGAGCAAAACTAAACATGCCCCCACCCTCTTCTTGTCGAGGATGTTGGTTTCTGTTCTCCAGAACAGAAATCGGGCAGTCAACCTAGGAGGTTCCCTCTTCTCCCTCTTGATTCCAAACCCCACCTGTGATGGTTAATACCGAGTGTCAACTTGATTGGATTGAAGGATACAAAGTATTGATTCTGGGTGTGTCTGTGAGAGTGCTGCCAAAGAAGATAAAACATTTGAGTCAGTGGGCTGGGAAAGACAGATCCATCCTTAACCAGCCCTTAATTGTGGGTACAATCTAATCAGCTGCCAGTGTGGCTAGACTATAAACAGGCAGAAAAATGTGAAAAGAGCAAGTGGCCTAGCCTCCCAGCCTATATCTTTCTCCAGTGTTGGATGCTTCCTGCCCTTGAACATTGGACTCCAGATTCTTCAGTTTTGGAACTTGGACTGGCTCTTCTTGCTCCTTAGCCTGCAGACGGCCTATTGTGGGACATTGTGATCATGTGAGTTAATACTTAATAAACTCCCTTTTATGTATCCGTATCTATTCCACTAGTTCTGTCCCTCCAGAGAACCCTGACTAATATACCACCAGTCCTGCTGATCTGCCTTCTGGCTTCTAAACCCTTCTGACCACACACATCACCACAGGAGGCTTGACCCTCATCTCTTCTCCTCTAGGCTACTGCAGTTGCCTCTGGTCTTGCCACCTCTTCAGTTCATCCCTCTCTTGCAGCTAAGGGGATCTTCCCACAACATTTCCTTCAGCAGTTCCTCAGCACTTACAGGATAAATCCAGGTTCTTCCTTCTGGGCCCGCAGCACTGTGGGATGTGACCTCTGCCTCTATTGTTGCTTTGGTGCTCACATTTCACACTATCATAGTATTTTACATTCCCCACTTCTGGGGTGTAGAATGCTCCCTTTCCCTGCTTTGGCATGCATGCCTTCAGAATCCAGCTCCAACATCACTTCCTCTAGGAGGCTTCTCCCATCCTCAACCCAACCCCAACCCATGACTCTCTCCTTTCTCTCCCCTCTTATCACTATGCATTAAAATGTCTCTCCACTCTCTGAAGCTGAGCTCTCTGGGAGACAGGGACTGTCTCACTTGTCCATGAATCTCTTGAATCAAGCATAATAAAAACTCAATATGGATTGAATGTATTGAATTACACAGAGGAAAAACTGAGGCCACATGTTATGGGCTGAATTGTGTCCCCTGTCCCCAAATCATATGTTGAAGTCTTAACCTCAGTGTCTCAGAATGTGACTGTATTTGAGATAGGGCCTTTAAAGAGGTGATAAGTGAAAATGAGGTCATTAGGGTGAGCCCTAATCCAGTATGACGGGAGTCCTTATAAGAGGAGATTCAGACACAGACAGACACAGAGGGAAGCCCATGTAAAGACATAGGGAAAGAGTGTTCAGAAGAAACCAATCCTGTGGACACCTTGTTCTTAGACGTCTAGTCTTCAGAATTATGAGAAAATAAATTTCTGTTGTGCAAGCCACACCATCTGTGGTACTTCGTTATGGTGGTCTCACAAACTATCCATCATATTTCCTTGACATTTACATTTAAGCACACCAAGTAATTTAAAAGCTAAAGTAACCTGTATTTCTTTCCAAAAGAGTTTGTTTCTGTCATAAAATCCCCCAAAATCTTGATACTGCCGAAGTAATTCTATCGGAGGCTGAGAGCCATAGCGATCCAGTCTGGGCATGTTTAAATCATCAACAAAAATTATAATTCGTTTGTTTCCTGGTGCTCCTGGGGAAAGACAGTGAATTTAAGAATTATGCTTTTCCTTTAGGAAATGGAAGACAAAGCTGAGGTATGACTCATAGAGAGCTCACTTCTGAGTCCTGCTTGGAGGAGGACAGACTTTCTTCTGGCCCCACCCAGGCCCCTGCAGGGAGATGTGGTCCTGGTCAGGAAGTCCATAATGTCATGCATGGTGGCCCTCACCCTCACTGTCAGGGCACAAGATGGTGGCCTCTCTCCAGCAGGGAGTGAACCTTTCTCTGTTTCAGTTACATCCACTGCCCTCAACAACTGTGTGGCTTGGACATGAGTGAGGAACGTCATTTTGTTTCCATAGTTGGAAGAGGAAGAATGCCAAAGTTTCCTTTCATAAATGTCATCACACCACCCTCCCAGGGAAAATAGGTTAGATATTCAAAAGCATCCTGATCATATCAAAGGAAAATCCAGTGCAGTGGGGTCACATTTAATAAATATACATACTCATTAGAAAAAGGAATGAGTGTTAGCAGAGAAAAGAGAGACCTGATGGGCAAATAGCCATGTCCCTGTGGTTGGGATAATTATGGAAATTGATTCCAAGGTAAAGTGAGGGCTCCATTCCATCCGTGGCCTGCTGGAAGCCAAGTAACAGGACAGGGGGCAAAAAAGGGGTCTAAGATAAACATTCATAAAGAGTTGGTGCCCCCAGCAGAAAACAGAATGACATCTGTTGCTCTGTGCCTACTTAAGCAGGAGAGAGGGGACAGAGAGAGGAGGTGGTAAAGCAGCTGGTGGCACCATTGCTTGATATGACACGGCCTGGTAGATGGTGGGCAATATGGGAGGCAGCCAGGCCTGAAACCTGACTGGTGTGCCATCCCAGAGACTGCAGGCTGAGCAAGTGGGCCCTAGCTGCAAGAAGCTGCAGGAAGGACTACTGGAGGGTGAAGGCTGAGGTCCTGATTTCCATCCTCAGGGAAACTTCCAGTGGTGAGCCCAATGCCTGACCTGTTAACATCTCTTTTAGTAGTTGCTTTCAAGAGCCCACTCCTGAAAGCCTGCCTCACAGACAGCACGGACACCACTCAGTGCCAGCTAGAGAAGCAGGGACCAGTCATGGAGAGGCCCATCTAAGCACTGGTTAGTGAGAAGACACTTGTCCTTTCCTTCTTCTCCTCCCATTTCCTGCATACTCCAGCCTCCTACAGGGAGGGTAGGGAGAAGTAAAGAGAACCCCATGACCCCTTCACCTCCCATATGTATCTGGAGCCACAAACCTGGCTTAAGACACATGAGAGGAGGAGCTTTGAATTGGGTATTGAATTGAAGCTTTACACTGGCCCAGACTACAAATGTCTGAAGGTGACCAGAAGGTTATGCTATTTTTCTAAGCAGTTAATAAAGAAAGGTGGGGAAGTTACCACAAAACCTGGCTGAAAGTACTGACTGAATTAAAAACCAAAACAGTCTCATGCCTATTCCTCACTGAGTTCAGATGACTCAGTGTGCCAGATATACTGAGGGTTGTTTGTTTTAAATAAGGGGAAACCAGTGCATGTTGGAAGAACCTGCATGGAGAGAGATAGAGCCATGGAGAGGCAGAGATTAAAGATGTTCTGAGTTGAAGGTGATGATAGAAATAAATGACTTGCTTGGTAACACTAAGACATCTACTTAGCTAGCATAAAAAAATGCCATAAACAGAATCACCTTTACAAGTAAATTAAGCAAATAAAATATCCAATTGTCATTTTATTACATGCACTATTTATGTTATTAAATAAATTAATGAATAATTTGTGTGGGACAAACTAAAATGATGATTCTTACCTAGAATATTTTTTCTTTTTCTCTCCAATTTTGACTCAATGATCTCTTGTGTCCTTGCAGATGAAGTTTGAGCAGAAAAATTCAGATAAACAGGGACATAGCCAGCTGATTCTTGAATTTTATTTAGCAATCCTTTCGTAATCACAGACTTAAATTAAAAATAAGTTAATTAATGTCACATCAATATAATCTCTTTCACTTGTCTGTATCTGTAATAATTTGGTACCATGGGTAAGAAATGGGATAAAAAGAGAGAGGTTAAAGCCAGCTGAAAATGTCTGCTTTCTCTTACTGGAGATTCCGTTTAGTTATATTTTTCAGAACCAAAGAGACATTCTAATCAGCACTATCTCAGCAAAAAGTTTTATTTTAGTTTCATACCAAAATCTATCTTGGCTACTCTTCAAGCCAATTTATGGAAAGAGTCACAGAAAGATCCAAATTTCTTTTAGAATATTTTTTTTTTGGGGAACCAGCTAAGTCCTGTTTATGTGGATTCTCCAAAACCTAGAAGCCCAAATCATCAATATTCCTCCTCCATTCTACTTTAACAAAAAACCCAAGTAGTCAAGGATATCATTTTTGTATCAGGTAGAAATGAACAGGCAGGAGGGCATGGGCTGATCTCCAGCAACAGTCTTGGGAATGCATAATCCCCTGGCCAATTCCCATCCAATCAGTGCAGTGGTAGCCCCCAAAATACCAAGAGATAAAACATAAAAGCCCATAAACACAAATGCTGGCCTACAGGACCCTCTAGTTCATAAAATATTAACTCCAAAAATGTATTCAGAAACTGGCAAACTTTGGAACAATTCCCAGGATCAACATAGATTCAGCATAATGTTCTTACTAATAAAGTGCTAAAAGTTAAAAATAATTCCTCTTAGAATTAATATTACTTCTGGTGCTGACATTTCTATGTCTACCACACCCTCATTTTTGGAAAGAACTTGTTTGATGTAAGCTTCTTACCTTGCCTACTCCAGTTATTCCAGTAAACAACACAGAATGCTTGACTGCCAGTAGTTTTTCCATTAAATACCCATAGCGTACTGTATCAGTTGTGGGGACAAGCATTTCAAAAAATGGAACATCTCGGTTGTATTTGAAGGTAGGTATGATTCGTTCCCAGGGATCCAGCCGTTTGGTGTCAAAGTCCATATGGATGCTCCACAGATCACCAGAACTGGGAAGCTAAAGTACAAAATTAAACATGACTTTCAATAGGCTATAGGCAATATTGACACACAGTAGTAGATACATTCACATAGAAACAAAGGCAGTCACGAAAACCTAAATGAATTTGGATTTTTTTTTTCCTTTGTAGAGACATAGTTATTTAGGTATCTGAGACTAGTTATTTAAACAAAATCATGCAATACAATGCATTAAAATATCTGTTATATTGATTACATTAAAACCCATGTCAGAATTGTAAAGCATTTTTAATTAAATTTAACAGTCGGGGGCTTATTCCATGCCAAATACTGTCTGTGATGCTGAGGACGAATGCTGAATGAGACCCAGCCTCTGTCTTCAATGACCTGGTAATCCCCCCTGGGGGACATAAGTACTTCAGTTAATACCCATGGGGAAATAAGGTCTCTAAAAGAGTTTATAACACACACACACACACACACACACACACACACACACACACACACACACACAGAGAGGGGTGGCTCATTATTTCTATTTGCAGGGAAGTTATGGTGATGGCTAGAGATTCAGGAAGGATTCCAGAGGTGGTAATGCTACAACTCAGACTTGAACAAACTGGAGTCAGATGGGCAGAAAAGGGATGGAATAGCTGTGGGAAAGAAGGGATCAAGATTCAAACTGAAAAAACAGGATTTGAAGTCTGATGCCATGAAAGCACTGCATACAGTGAGATGAGGCTGGAAATACAGATGGGCCAGATTATAAAAAGCTTTACTTATTAAAAATCTTAGAGCAACAGTTCAGTGAGGGATTCTAAGTAGGTAAGTAACATAATCAGATTGCATTTCAGAATTTTCATCCTGGCAATTGTATAGAGAAGCTTCATGTTGCAGTGTCAGCACCAGACTTGCTTTAAGCTCGTTTGACAGTGACTTTTAGTAAGAAATTATTTTTTCATTGACTCTGTACATACATATATATGTGTATCTATAAACATGTAAAATATTTGCCACTACTATGTGCAATTCACTCTAATTTCTATTTTTTTTTAAACTCAAGGTATATATAATTTTTTGGTCAAATTTTAAGAGTCCATTTTAGAGAGTTTTAACATATGTAGATGTTAATATAATCACCCTAGATTAAATCATAGAACATGTACAGCACCTGGGAAGGTTTCTTTCTTCTACTTCTTTGTCAATACTAGTTTGTCTATTTGATTGTACTCTCACCAATGCCACACTCTTAACTGCTGCTGTTTTATTGTCTTGAATTATTCAAGTCATGTAGTTTAAGTCCTTCAAATGTGTGTTCCTTCAAGATTATCTTAGTTATTATAGGTCTTTTACATTTTTATATACATTTTAGAATGAGATTGTCAGATTTCATAGAAAAAATCTGTTGGGATTTTTGGATTGAAGTTGCCTAAAATCTTCAAAATATTTTGGGAAGAACTGATAACTTAAAAATAGTATCTCAATCCATGAACATAGTGTATCTCTCCATTTATGCAGATCTTTTAAAATTTCTCTCAACAATGTTCTGTAATTTTCAGCAGAGGTCTTTCACATCATTCATTAATTTTATTCCTAGGTACTTGTATTTTGTTGCTTTTGTAAATAGTATTGTTTTAAATTTTCACCTGTTAACTGTTTGTGGACCTTATATCCAAGGGCCTTACTAATTTCCTTATTAATTGTAATCATTTGTAGATTTTTTAGGATTTTCTATATGTTCAGTAATTTTTTTCTGCAGGTAATGACTACTTTACTTCTTTCTTTCCAAAGTTTATATGTTTTATTTCTTTTTCTTGCCTTATTGCACTGGCTAGACTCTCCAATACAGTGTTGACAAAAAGTTGTAATAGAGGATATTTCCATTTTAAAAACTGAGTTGTGGCCCTTTCACTTGATTTCATGACCAGTTAATAGATTGTGATCTTTAATTTTAAAAATACTGGTAGAAAGACTGAATTAGATAGGACTGGAGCAAAAGTAAAGGAATGCTAAATAGGCTATTTTAATAGCCCAGGGAAGAAATGATAAGAACCTGGGTTATCCAAAGGCAGCAAGGATGAAGACAAAGAACATATGTAAAAAAAACACTTAATAAAATTTATCAAATACTGATATATTATTTAATTTACATTTGATATTCAAATATTGCCTTTTTTCCCAATAATATTATTTATAGCTATGTTTTTCCAAGTCTAAGATCCAATCCAGGATCATGCATTGCATTTAATTATCTCTCTTTAGTCAAAAGTCTCTCAGCTTTGTCTCTTATGACATAGACATATTTGAAAAATACAGTCCAGTTTATTTTATAAGATATTCATTGGTTTGGGTTTTCTACATGTATCCTCATGATTAGATTCAAGTTACATATTTTTAAAAGAACTATCACAGAAACAAGATTATATCTTTGACAGTGTCCCATATCAGGAGGCAGGCAAATTAAGTTAAATTGATAATATAGCTAAGGTGCTGTTTACAAGATTTTTTTTCTTTACTAAATACTTCAAAACTATGTAAATATTGCTTATCATGAAACCTCCACCCATTAGTTTTAGTATCCATTGATGATTCCCGCCTGAATCAATTATTACAAAAATGGTTGCAAGGTAATTATAAGAAAAAGTTTTTCTTTCTTCCTACTTATTTAGTCATGCACATTTTTATTATGAGTATTATTATTAAAAGGGTTATGATCCTATACCATGATTATTGATTTTGATGCTAAAATCCAGTTTTGACCAGCGGAAGTCCCTTCAAACTTCTTTCTGTGTTCTTTTGACAAGTCACATCATTCTTTGAGCACTTTTTTACAATAGTTGTTTTGTATCTTCCCTGATCCAGTCTTGAAATCAACTATTTTACTAAGAATTTATCATTTCCTTTAGTGGAGAATGACAATAGTATTTAAAAATAAGTATACTCGATACGCTCATTGCTGCTATCAAAATATTTTTATGTCTAGCTATATTATATACATATATATACACATGTATATGTATGTGTATAGATATGTATATATATGTATATAATATAGCTAGACACATATATATGTGTGTATATATACATATATGTATATATGTATATATATGTACACACACACAGACACACACACACTAATTTTCATACATTTACTTATTTAAAGTAAATTTGTATATATATGTGTATATATATATACACACATATATGTATGTATGTATATATATACATACACATATATATGTATGTATATATATACACATATAGTGTATATATACACACATATATATGTATATATATACACACATATATGTATATGTATATATATATGTACACACACACACAGACACACAGACACAGACACACCAATTTTCATACATTTACTTATTTAAAGACAGAGTCTTGCTCTGTTGCCCAGGCTGGAGTGCAGTGGTACGATCATAGCTCAGTGCAGCTTCAAACTCCTGGGCTCAAGCAATCCCCTTATCTCAGTCTCCTGAGTAGCTAGGACTACAGGTTTGCACCATTGAGCTTGGCTACTAAACATTTTTTTGTAGAGACAGGGTCTTGCTATATTGTGCAGGTCTCAAACTCCTGGCTTCAAGTGGTCCTCCTACCTTGGCCTCCCAAAGCGCTGAGATTACAGGTGTGAGCCATGTGCCCAGGCAATTTTCAAACATTTATATGTATATATGTTAACATTTTGAATATCAGTGAGTACTGAGGCCTGCAATTCCAATGCAGTAATACAGAGTGTATTTTAATTTTCCTCCTTCCATATTTGTAAATCCCTTCTCTAATGGTGAGAAATTCATTGCCATTATTCTCAATACATTTACTTATGTAATCAATCTTAGAATATATAGCAAGTACCATCCTAGCAATTCAAAATAGCTAACCAATCACCCTGTGAAAAATAAATTTACTAACTAGAATTCAATATTTGTTTATAGTAGAGAGTTTTTATATATTTATACATCTTACTTTTTTCCCATATGACTGGGAGAGTACTCCTAACTTATGAAATATGAAAAATGTTAACTATGGTTGGAAAAACTTGAAGAATTTTAGGAACCAGCTTAGTGTACATGTTACATTTTCAGTAGAACTACAGCTCTTAAAGTTTTAATCTTAAATTTTAATTTTAATAATTCAGAATTATTATGTTAAAATATAATTTATTTGGTTCTTACCCTGGCATCAGGATTATCATCAAATTGTGTTCTAATAAACGTATCAAAAGAATCCCAATAGTGTTCAGTTAGGTTTCCACCCAAAGCCCATAAATAACAGAATACAAAAGTCTGACATAGTATAGTGTTCAGTTTTATTTGTTCCTGAAAGAATAAAGAGAAACAGAGTTAATATTTTATATATAAACATAAAAGAATCTTAAGCTGCAAAGTGTAAAGATGTTTTTATTTCATTTAGACTCACATATATTTTTTTTAATTTTTTAAATTTTTATTGAATTATAGGTTTTGGGGTACATGTGCAGAACGTGCAAGGTAGTTGCATAGGTACACACATGGCAGTGTGTTTTGCTGCCTTCCTCCCCTTCACCTATTTTTAAATGGGCACAGTGTATGCTTCTTATGCTTCATTCAGTGTTTCACAGAGTAGTGTTTTCTTATGGTTATATATTACAACCACTGATGAGAAATTGAATGAGAAGGAATATGTGGGGAAAAAAGTCCAAGCTTGTTTTTCAACTGATTGTTATAACTTTTTAAATGCCTGCATGAAGGTATGTAAGCAGATTGAGAATATGTTGTATTGGGAATATGTTGTAGACTGTAAGAGAGTTCAAAATTGAGTAGTGGAATAAATTATATGCTCTAATGTTCCTTCTAGTTTTGAGATTCTATGAATGTAATAGTAGCTATTAGTTCCTTGTAAAATTAACTTAAAAATAAAATGATTATATTTTAGAATGGAGTCATTTCTTTGCAAATAATTTATACAATAATCTAATTTTTCTAGCTTCATAGCAGTGAGAAAACGCTTCATACCATTGCCAAGTTAACTCCATCTTTCCCAAGTATCAGGGACTCCAATAAGCAACAGAGTGTAGTAACTTTGCTGATGTCCACTTGTGGAATTGCTTGGCTGCACTTTTTATTGATAAAATGTAAACCTTCATCAACATAACGTTGGAAAAGATTCAATATATATTCTTGGGTTTCCTCATTCAGCTGAAAATGAAACAAATAATAGTTCAGCAAGACTTAATAAACATATAATTAAGTTTAGAAACAGGTTGGTTAAAATCTGAATATTTGTATATATTCAGTAACTTTTAGACCAAAGGCTATAACTATCACAACATACTAAACAAATTAAATTTTAAGGAAACCTTTTATGACTGGGAAGGGATACGTGGGGCAGATTATATGTAGTTGATCATGTTCTATTTCTTGGTCTGGCAATTGATTCAAAGGTGCTAATTTCATAATTATTTCTTAAGCTGCCTATATATATTTCATGCACTCTTCTATATTGATGTTCTTTCACCATTATTAACAATGAAAAAGAAGAAACAAAGAAGACAACATTTTAATTTTGATGTAAGATAGACAAATAATTTCTAAAGATTTAAAAGTGAACTTATCCCCTCTCGCTACTCATTCAACATTGTCCTAGAAGTCCTAGCTAATACAATGGAACAAGAAAAGGAGGTGAAAGGTATACGGATTGGGAAGGAAGAAATAAAACTGTCTTTGTTTACAAATAACATAATTGTTTATATAGAAAATCTGCCTAAATTGACAAAAAAAAAAAAACAAAACTGAAACTCATAGGCAATTGTAGCAAAGTTGCAGGATATGAAGTTAACATACACAAGTCAATTATTTTCTTATACATCAGCAAGGAGCAACTGGAACTTTAAATTAAAAATATAACACAATTTATATTAGTGTCAAAAATTAATTATAAATATAACAAAGCATGTACTAGATTTATATAAGACAAGCTATAGAAAGTAAATAACTACTAAATAAATTGAGAGAAATACCACATTCATGGATAGGAAGACTAAATAGTCTTAAGATGTCAATTTCTCTTATATTATCTATAAATTCAACACAATTTCAGTTAAAATTCCTGTAAGTTACTTCGTGGATTAATTGACAAACTGATTCTAAAGTTTATACGGAAAGGCAAAAGACCTGGAATAACCAACACAACAATGAAGAAAAAGAACAAAGTTGAAAAAAATGACACTACCTAGCTTCAAGACTTACTATACAGCTGCAGTAATCAAGACAGTGGGGTATTGGAGCAAGAATGGACAAATAGATCAATGGAACAGAATGGAGAGCACAGAAATAGACCTACATAGTCAAATGATTTTGACAAATGGCAAAGGAAATCTGATGAAGAAAGGACAGTCTTTTCAACAAGTGGTGCTGGAACAACTGGATATACCCATGCAAAAAAAAAAAAAAAAAAAAAAAAGAATCTAGAAACAGACCTTAAAACTGCCTAAAAATTAACTGAAAATAAATGTAAAACACAAATATAAAATGTTAGAAGATAACAAGAGAAAATCTACATGACTCTGGACTTGGTGGTGAATTTTTGGGTATGATACCAAAGCCACCATCCATGAGAAAAAAAAACAAAACAATAAGTTGGATTTCATTAAAATTAACTTCTACTCTGTGAAAGACATTGTAAAGAGAATAGAAGATGAAATATTTATTCAAGCTGAAGAGAAACCAGAATATTGTTAAGAAAATAAAAGGACAAGCCACAGACTGGGAGAAAATATTTGCAAAAGATATAATCTGATAAAGAATTGAATTCAAAATATACAAAGAACTCTTAAAATTCAACAATAAGACAACAAACAACCCAACTTAAAAATGGACTAAAGACCTTCCTTAATAGACACCTCACGACATATGATACATAGAGAGCAAGCAAACATATGAGAATATGCTCAAGCCATATGCCATTAGAAATTGCAAATTAAAACAAGATACTACCGCATGCACATTAGAATGGATAAAATCTACAACACTGAACGATGCCAAATGCTGTCAAGGATGTGAGCAACAGGAATCCTCATTCACTATTGGTGGGAATACAAAATGATACAGCCACATTAGAAGACAGGCTGACAGTTCCGTACAGAGCTAAACATATACTATATGATTCAGCAACCACATTCCTAGGTATTTATCCAAATATGGTGAAAACTATGTCCACACAAAAACCTGCACATTAATGCTTATTAAGAGTTTAATTCATAATTGTCAAAACTTGGAAGCAACCAAGATGTCTTTCAGTAGGTGAACTGGTACATGAACTGTGGTACATTCATACAATAAAATATTATCCAATGCTAAAAAGAAATAAGCTACCAAACAGAAAGACATGGAAGTACCTTAAATGAATATTACCAAGTGAAAAAAGCCAGTCTGAAAAGGCTATGTACTGTATGATTTCAACTGTATGACATTCTGAAAAAGGTAAAACTATAGAGATAGTAAAGAGATCAGTGGTTGCCAGGGGTTTAGGGATGGAGAAGAGGGATAAATATGTGGAGCTTAGAGGACTTTTAGAGCAATGAAACTATTCTGTCTGATACTATAACGGTGGAAACATGACATTATGCATTTTTCAAAACACATAAATTGTACACAAAGAGTGACTCTAACGTAAACTATGGACGTTGGTTAATAAGACGTATAAATACTGGTTCATCATCTATGTGAAGTGTTAATAATAGGAGAAACTGTGGGGGAGAGGAAGCACATGGGAACTCTCGGTTCAATTTTTCTATAAACTTAAAACTGCCGTAAGCATAAAATAATCTGTTAATTTTCTAAAAAGTGAACTCAGAAAAGTTTAAAAATTGAAGGTAGCCAATGATAAGCTCTCAATTCTGAGAATTAGTTTATATAATAAGGTACTCTGAGACTAGACCATAATATCCTTAAAATATTGATGCCTAAAAAGGAGGAAAACTATAGTTTTCTGGCTCATCTTTGGAGGGGAAGAGGCATAGAAGAAGATGTTTTACTTGGAGTAGAAGATGAGACTTGGGGGCGGGAAACATCTCAAAGGACTACTTGTTAAGGTAAAGAGAAAAATTCTATGTTAGAATGGAGAGGCTACAGAAGATAGTATAAACTAAATTGTTTTGAATAATAATATATAAACTTTACTTCACTTTGGTGAAGTAAATACCTCTGAGGTTAGAATGTGTCTTGGGTCATGAACCTACAATTGGGGTAGGATGTAAACCATTTTTTCTTTTATCTTTGGCTATTTGGGGCTCTGAAAACTCCAAAAGCAATGACGGTTAGTGTCTGGACTTAAATATTCTTTTTCTTCGCTGTGTTTCCCTCTTTCTACAAAGACTTTCTTCAAAGTCTCAATGCCTCAGGCTGTTGTAGCTGTGTTTTTAGGGACTCAAAAAAGTGGCTTGTGTTTGTAGTCTGGGAAGAAGCCAGCCAGAATAGGCAGGGGGCAGGGTGAGTAGGCAGGCTGGCAGGCTGGGATAACAAGGAATGTGGACAGATTTGGGGAGAGATAAACATTACTGAAGGATTCCAGGAATTCTTAGGGAGTACTAGGTAAAATAATGAAGTCCCCTCAATCAAGAACAATGAATCCTTAACCTATTATTTGTACATCTGAAGGTAGTGTGAGTCCTGACAGCTGGAGATATTGGGGAATATCTGGTTGCACTTACTTTTTCAGAAATACCTGTCATCCAAGTTTTAACATAAGGCATCCATTTCAGTTCTTCAGGATCCACAAATACCATTCCACATCGACTGACTGTTGCAGGGGAGGCAACCCGCAGATCTTGCACCTAAAGTTGAAGAAAGTTAAATAGGAAACAGCTAATATGACGCTTCCTTATTTCTCCAACTTCAGTGTTCACACTTTTAAAATGATTCACACTTTTAAAGTCTAACTTAACACTGAAAGGCTTTGTGTGGAAGAGTGGGAGAGCAATACGTAATTAGAAATGGAGGAGGAAAGTTACATGAGGTATAAGGTGAAAAAAATTCCCACAAGTATAGGAGGATACTTCAAATCCTATGAGTAGGAATAGGTATTTTTTTCTTTCTTCCCTTTGCTTTTCTCTATTCTCCTTTTCATTCTTGTATTAGAATTCCTAGCACACAGTAGGCATTCAATCAGTATTTGATGAATGAATATAACACAGATGGTATCCTTCATAATGTTTGTAGCTGTGCTTGGTCCACATTCCTCGTCCAATCCCTCATCAAATATTCATATCACAGTGGGATAATTTATTCTTATTAAATATAATAATTGTTTAATTTGAAATGCATTTCAAATCTCTGTGTCTCTCTCCAAAGGAAAGCAAGTGCTAAGGAAGCCAGAATTTATTTTGTTCTTCCTATTTATAGGGACAAGAACATTTGAGACTTTGACTGTCAGGACTGATAATCTATTAAAAAAGGATAACTTAGTAAGTAAACAGAGCACAATAACAGCCATTATAGATAGTAAAGGCTACATTAGTGTGAGAAAAAAAAGCAATGATGGTATGCCAATTTAATGAATTATTTTACTCCACAGTAATGTGCACACTTACTTCAAAAAGCATGTGAATTTGAGGTGTGAGTTTAATCCTCTCACTGTTAGCCAGGCAAAGCATCTTGTTATCGTCCAGCACTGTATTCATGTTTTCAATCCAAAGAGCATCTACTGGCCCATCACTGATGATCCATTTGTGGTCTTCTGAAGTATCATTCACAGCTGCTCGGACACTTAATGCCATCAAACCATCTTTCCATTCCAAGGTTAAGTTATTAACTTCTCCATATAATTCACCCATGGTAATTGATTTAGGGTTGAGAACGTATGTTTTAACTGCCTGGTAAAAGGGATTTTCTATCCCAAGTTTTTGTAAATTTCCTAAAGTTTCTGCTAGTACTCGGTAAACTGTGGTCTTGCCACCTCCTGTTGGCCCAACTAACATAACACCATGCCTTACTAGCATAGTTTCATAAAACTGTATCACTTTTCTAACCATACACATCTCAGGCTGAAGATTTTGTCCATTCATGACATCCACAATTGTTGACTGTAAAATACCATAATCATGTTCTGGAATTTGGACCCCAGGAAAAAGATCTGATATGATTCCACTGTCGAAACAAAAATAAAATCAATTAGAAAGAACTGGTCATTGATATTTCCCCATATTTGTTACAAAAAATGAAATATTATGAGTCTTATTGTTTCTCATTGATCTTTTTCTTTTGAACATGTACAGTATTAGTTTGTCCTATGTGCTGTACCAGAATCTATCATTTCTCTGATATTACATATGATTTTGCTTGTTTCCTGTATAGTCGACCAATGTTCTTAAGTATATTAGAAGCTTTTTGGGAGTAAGCAATATCTCTTATGTTTTTTCTGTATTTCCCACAGTACATGGCATATACCAAACATATAGGTAATGAACTTGTTTTTAATTATTTAAAAAATTATAAAATATCTCATTAAAAATATTTAAAATTATTTGAAAATTATATGTGTAGCTCAACTTTTTCTAAAATCACCTCCATATACTGCTAACTGTATGTGAATATTCAGAAAAATAAGGTGAATATACAAATAAAAATTAGGTAAGAAAGGGAGGAAGGAAAAATGTGACTGTTTCTAGAGGGAAACAAAGCTAAATCTTTATCTCACATTATATACACATATACATTATGTGATACAGTTAAAATCTTAAAGTGATGAAAGTACTAGATCAAAGTACAAGAGATAAATTTGGCAACATTGTGGTAAGGTGGTCTTTCTAAGAAAGGCAGGAAATCTATAATTGTAAAACAAATGTTGACAGAGTGAAAAATAAAAAGAAACAGACAAACCCCAAACTTCAGTGACATAGAATATACAAACTTACAGCATGAATGAGAGACTTAGAAAAACATTTCCAATGTTTATGTCAAAGGTTATAAGTTTCTATAAATCAATAAGTAGGGAAATTTCCAAGATGGCGCCATAGAAACAACTCAGGATTGCAGCTCTCAGTGAAGGCGCGGAAGGTGAGTCCTAGCCGCATTTTCAGACGGACCTTTGTTGCCCACAGAACGGGGAAATTCCCAGGTGTAGGAGAGACACAGGACAGCAGCACAGCTCCTTCGGCTTGTGTGGCCGTTTTGCCCAGCACCGCAGCACAGCGGCACCAGGCACAAAACTCACTGGTCTGGGTGCCCTGTTAAACCGGCAATCTGAGATTTGGGAGGGCAGATTGACATGTCCATCTGATTGAATGGGACTTGGACAGTGAGCCAGACCAGGAGATTCCTGGGAAGAGCGATTTGAGCTGGTGCAGTGGGCCACTGCATGGGAGATCACATGGATCCCAGTGCCCAATCAGCAGGCGACTGGGGTGCCTGTGAGACAGTCAACCATTCAATTTGGAGAGAAAAAGAGAGAGAGAGAGAGGAGGGACTCTGAGGCAAGGAGCCAGGTGATTGGGCTCGGCGGGTTCCACCCTTACGGGGACAAGCAGGGTGGGATTCGAGGCGCTCGGGGTTGAGAGTTTTGCTGTGGGCTCAGCTGAATCCAGGACAGTGCAGCTCGGTGGGGGAGGGACGTCGGCCACTACGGACGCAATCCGCCCCTACTGAGGTACACGCCCATTGCTGATGCAGCCTGCCATTTCCGAGGCAACCAGCCATAACAGAGAGACTCCGCCAACAGAGGGGAGTGCACCACAGTAGAACGGAGCCCTGCGGTAGCAGGGTGGACCCGTGCTAGCAGGGCGGAGCCCCGGCAGGCGAATAGTGAATAGACTGCCTCCTAGCTGGGCAGGACAGTGCAACAGATACTCATAAAGAAAGCACCAACTCCCTGAGACAGAGCATCTGAGGGGAAAAAAAAGGGGATTTTATAAGTTCTGCAGCAGCAGACTTAAACACATCTGCCGAACAACCCTGAATGGTCAACGGAGCTCACAGCTCAGCACTAGAGCTCCTATAAAGTACAGACTGTCTCCTCAAGCAGCTCCTGTATATCCCTGTATATCCTGTATATCCAAAGAGTCACCTCAAATAAGGACTAATCAGACTGACATTTGGCGGGCATCATTCTGGGACAAAGATAGCAGAAGAAGAAACTGGTAGCATCCCTCACTGTTCCGCAGCTGCTACAGGTGTTCCCAAGACAAGCAGGGCCTGGAGTGGACCTCAGCACTCATACAGCAGAGGGGCTAGACCATTAGAAGGAAAACTAAGTAACAGAAATACTTCATCATCAACAATCTGGGCATCCACTCAGAGACCCAATCAAAAAATCGGCAACTACTAAGACGACAGGTGGATAAATCCACAAAGATGGGAAGAAACCAGTGCAAGAAGGAGGAAAACACCCGAAACCAAAACACCTCACCTCCTAAAAAGGACCAAAACTCCTCACCAGCAAGGGAACAAAGAATGGACAGAGAATGAGAGTGACGAAATGATGGAATCAGACTTCAGAAGGTGCATAATGAGAAACTTCAGTGAGCTAAAAAGAACATGTTCTAAATCAATGCAAAGAAACTAAGAACCTTGAAAAAAGATTTGAAAAAAGACTCGAGGAAATGATAACAAGAATGGACAACTTAGAGAGGAATATGAATGAATTGAAGGAGCTGAAAAACACAACACGAGAACTTCACGAAGCATGCACATGTTTCAACAGCAGAATTGACCAAGCAGAAGAAAGAATACCAGAAGTCGAAGATCAACTCAATGAAATAAAACGAGAAACCAAGATGAGAGAAAAAAGCGCAAAGAGGAATGAACAAAATCTCCAAGAAATGTGGGACTATGTGAAGAGACCCAACCTACGTTTGATAGGTGTACCAGAATGTGATGAAGAGAATGGATCCAAGCTGGAAAATACTCTTCAGGATATTATCCAGAAAAATTTCCCCAACCTAGAAAGGCAGGCCAATACTCAACTCCAGGAAATACAGAGAACACCACAAAGATATTCTGCAAGAAGAGCAACCCCAAGGGACATAATCGCCAGATTCGCCAGGGTTGAAATGAAGGAGAAAATACTAAGGGCAGCCAGAGAGAAGGGTCGGGTCACCCACAAAGGGAAGCCCATCAGACTCACAGCAGATCTCTCGGCAGAAACTCTACAAGCCAGAAGAGAGTGGGGGCCAATATTCAACATCCTTAAAGAAAAGAACTTTCAATCCAGAATTTCATATCCAGCCAAACTGAGCTTCATAAGTGAAGGAAGAATAAAATCTTTTGCCAACAACCAAGTACTCAGAGATTTTGTCACCACCAGGCCTGCTGTACAAGAGCTGAAAGAGGCACTACACATAGAAAGGAACAACCAGTACCAGCCATTCTAAAACCATACTAAATGCTAAAGAGCATCAACAAAATGAAGAATCTGCATCAACCAAGGGACAAAACAGCCAGCTAGCATCAAAATGGCAGGATCAAATTCACACATAATAATATTAACCCTAAATGTAAATGGGCTAAATGCACCAATCAAAAGACACAGACTGGCAAATTGGATAAAAAACCAAAACCCATCAGTGTGCTGTATCCAGGAAACCCACCTCACACGCAAGGATACACAAAGGCTCAAAATAAAGGGATGGAGGAAGATTTACCAAGAAAATGGAGAGCAAAAAAATAGCAGGAGTTGCAATTCTCGTCTCTGATAAAATAGACTTTAAAGCAACAAAGATCAAAAGAGACAAAGAAGGTCATTACATAATGGTAAAAGGATTGATACAACAAGAAGAGCTAAGGATCCTAAATATATATGGACCCAATACAGGAGCACCCAGATATATAAGGCAAGTTCTTAATGACTTAAAAAGAGACTTAGACTCCCACACAATAATAGTGGGAGACTTTAACACTCCACTGTCAATATCAGACAGCTCAACCAGATAGAAGATTAACAAGGATATCCAGGGCTTGAACTCAGACCTGGAACAAGCAAACCTGATAGACATTTACAAAACTCTCCATCCCAAATCCACAGAATATACATTCTTCTCAGCACCACATCACACCTACTCCAAAATTGACCACATAATTGGAAGTAAAGCACTCCTCAGCAAATGCAAAACAAGTGAAACCATAACAAACAGGCTCTCAGGCCATAGTACAATCAAGTTGGAACTCAGAATTCAGAAACTAACTCAGAAAAACACAGCTTCATGGAAACTGAACAACTGGTTCTTGAATATTGAATGGATAAACAATGAAATGAAGACAGAAATAAAGAAGTTCTTCGAAACCAACGAGAACGAAGACACAACATACCAGAATCTCTGGGACACATTTAAAGCAGTCTCCAGAGAAAAATATATAGCAATAAGTGCCCACATGAGAAGAGTGAGGAGATCCAAAATTGACACCCAATCATCAAAATTGAAAGAGCTAGAGGAGCAAGATTAAAAAAACACAAAACCTAGCAGAAGACAAGAAATAACTAAGATCAGAGCAGAACTGAAGGAGATAGAGACATGAAAAACCCTTCAAAAATCAATAGATCCAAGAGGTGGTTTTTCGAAAAGATCAACAAAATAGACAGACCACTAGCCAGACTGATAAAAAAGAAGAGAGAGAACAACCAAATAGATGCAATAAAAAATGATAAAGGGGAAATCACCACAGATTCCACAGAAATTCAGACCGTCATCAGAGAATACTACAAACAACTCTATACACATAAACTAGTAAACCAGGAAGAAATGGATAAATTCCTGGACACCTGTGTCCTTCCAAGCCTAAACCAAGAGGAAGTCAAAAACTATGAATAGACCAATAACAAGGTCTGAAGTTGAGGCAGCAATAAAGAGCCTACCACACAAAAAAAGCCCAGGTCCAGATGGGTTCACAGCCGAATTCTACCAGACACACAAAGAGGAGCTGGTACCATTCCTTCTGAAACTATTCCAAATAATTCAAAAAGAGGGAACCCTTCCCAAATCATTTTATGAGACCAACATCATCCTGATTCCAAAACCCGGCAAAGACTCAACAAGAAAAGAAAACTTCAGGCAAATATCCATGATGAACATAGATGCAAAAATCTTCAATAAGATACTGGCAAACCGATTGCAACAGCACATTAAAAAACTTATCCATCATGATCAAGTAGGATTCATCCCGGGGATGCAAGGCTGGTTCAACATACACAAGTCTATAAACGTCATTCACCACATTAACAGAACCAAAAACAAAAACCACATGATTATCTCAATTGATGCAGAGAAGGCATTTGACAAAATTCAACAGCCCTTTATGCTAAAAACCCTCAATAAACTCGGTATTGATGGAACATATCTCAAAGTAATAAAAGCTATTTACAACAAACCAACAGCCAATATGATACTTAATGGGCAAAAACTGGAAGCATTCCCTTTGAAATCCAGCACTAGACAAGGATGCCCTCTCTCACCACTCCTATTCAACATAGCACTGGAAGTTCTAGCCAGAGCAATCAGGCAAGAAAAAGAAATAAAGGGTATTCGAATAGGAAAGGTGGAAGTCAAATTGTCTCTCTTTGCAGACGACATGGTAGTATACCTACAAGACCCCATTACCTCAGCCCAAAAACTCCTGAAACTGATAAGCAACTTCAGCAAAGTCTCAGGATATAAAATCAATGTGCAAAAATCACAAGCATTCTTATACACCAATAACAGACTTAAAGAGAACCAAATCAAGGACGAACTGCCATTCACAATTGCTACAAAGAGAATAAAATACCTAGGAATACAACTTACAAGGAATGTAAGGGACCTATTTAAGGAAAACTACAAACCACTGCTCAACGAAATAAGAGAGGACACAAACAGATGGAGAAACATTCCATGTTCATGGTTAGGAAGAATCAATATCGTGAAAATGGCTATACTGCCCAAAGTAATTTACAGAATCAACGATATCTGCATCAAGCTACCATTGAATTTCTTCACAGAACTGGAAAAAACCACCATGAACTTCATATGGAACCAAAAGAGAGCCCACATAGCCAAGTCAATTCTAAGCAAAAAGAACACAGCAGGAGGCATCACACTACCAGACTTCAAACTATACTACAAGGCTACAGTAATCAAAACAGCATGGTACTGGTACCAAAACAGAGATATAGACCAATGGAACAGAACAGAAGCATCGGAGGCAAATCAACATATCTACAACCATATAATCTTTGATAAACCAGACAAAAACAAGCAATAGGGAAAGGATTCCCTGTTTAATAAATGGTGTTGGGAAAACTGGCTAGCCATGTGCAGAAAGCAGAAACTGGATCCCTTCCTGACACCTTACACTAAAATTAACTCCAGATAGATTAAAGACTTAAACATAAGACCTGACACCATAAAAACCCTAGAAGAAAATCTAGGCAAAACCATTCAGGACATAGGAGTAGGCAAGGACTTCATGAACAAAACACCAAAAGCATTGGCAACAAAAGCCAAAATAGACAAATGGGACCTAATCAAACTCCACAGCTTTTGCACAGCAAAAGAAACAGTCACTAGAGTGAATTGGCAAACCAACAGATTGGGAAAAAATCTTTGCAGTTTACCCAACTGACAAAGGGCTGATATCCAGAATTTACAAAGAACTCAAACAGATTTACAGGCAAAAAACAAACAAGCCCATTCAAAAATGGGCAAAGGATATGAACAGACACTTTACAAAAGAAGACATACATGAGGCCAACAAACACATGAAAAAATGCTCATCATCACTGGTCATTAGAGAGATGCAAATCAAAACCACATTGAGATACCATCTCACGTCAGTTAGAATGGCGATCTTTAAAAAATCTGGACAACAGATGCTGGAGAGGATGTGGAGAAATAGGAATACTCTTACACTGTTGGTGGGAGTGTAAATTAGTTCAACCATTGTGGAAGACAGTGTGGCGATTCCTCAAGGACCTAGAAATAGAAATTCCATTTGACCCAGCAATTCCATTACTGGGTATATATCCAAAGGACTATAAATCGTTCTACTATAAGGACACATGCACACGAATGTTCATTGTAGCACTGTTTACAATAGCAAAGACCTGGAACCAACCCAAATGCCCATTGATGATAGACTGGACTGGGAAAATGTGGCACACATACACCATGGAATATTATGCAGCAATCAAAAATGACGAGTTTATGTCCTGTGTAAGGACATGGATGAATCTGGAGAACATCATTCTCAGCAAACTGACACAAGAACAGAAAAGGAAATACCACATATTCTCACTCATAGGCGGGTGAGAAAAATGAGAACACATGGACATGGGGGGGTACTACACACTGGGGTCTATTGGGGGGAACAGGGGAGGGACAGCGGGGGGGGGGAGCTGGGGTGTGATAGCCTGGGGAGAAATGCCAAATGTGGGTTAAGGGGAGGAAGGCAGCAAAACACACTACCATGTGTCTACCTATGCAACTATCTTGCACGTTCTGCACATGTACCCGAAAACCTAAAGTGCAATAAAAATTAAAAAAAAATATTAATCTCAGAAAATTAAAAAAAAATCAGTAAGAGTATAATAGGAAGATACCTAAGAATAATAATTATAAACGAATAAGGAACATAGAAAATGATACCCAATGACACTAATAGTTAAAGAAATGAATATTAAAATAGGCTACTGCATTTGGCCTCTTTTTAAAACACTTATGGGAAAATATGCGCCTTCATAAAACCACTTATGTAAATGTAAAAGGGTAAGCCATCTTTGGAGGACAACTTGAGACAATCCATTTAAATTAAAAATGTGCAAACCCTATGACCTAGGAACCTTGCTTCCAGGAATCTCCCTGTAGAAATATCATACATGTGCAAAGATATATATATATATATATATATATATATATATATATATATATATACATGGATGTCCATCATTAGAATAGAAAACAATTAGGAAAAATCTAGATGTCCATATATGACCTTTCACATTAAAGTAGATCTGTAGGTTTACTATGTCTCAAAGTACAATCTTATATAATAGCAATCTAGCAGCTGTTAAAAAAATAGACTCATGCATATATACTAACATGACAAAAAGATGCTTATGATATATTACTAATTGTAAAAGCAACAGCTGTAAACATACAAATGTATTAAAAGCAATACATGAAAGTACCAACCAACTTCTTTCTCCAGGAAGACAGAACAGATTTACTTTAAGTACAACTAAATTCCTTCCATTAAGTACAACTAAAACCGCTGTAAATTATGTGTAAGTAAAATAAAAATAAGAAGACTCTAAAAGGTAGAGAGAAAGCAGACTGGCTAGGTACCTTAAGATGCAAGCAATAACGTGATGGTAAGTCCCTTGTGTCCTTTTGTCTTTTATATCTTGGCAATCCAGAAATGCCAATGGGCACAGACTTTTTTTAAAAACAGCCCCAGGAAAAGCTTTATTCAAAAGACCAGGATAGGGGCAGCCCAGCAAGACAGAAAGCTTTGAGGCAATAACTGCTCTACTCTAACCAAACATCACAGAAAAATCCTGAGGTATTTATTCCCACCCACACCAGCAGAGACTGAGTGCGGAGCCCAGACTTCCACTCTAGCTAGGGTGTAACAAGTTTCCCCAAATTCCTCTCCTCATTTTCTCCTGGTGTTAGAGAAAGCCAAATAGGGATACAGCACTTTCATCCTCACTGGGGGGTAATGATGCCCCCTTTGGTATTAGTGGAGACCATATGGGAAGCTTGACCTTCCAGCCCCACCCAGAATAATGGAGCATCCCTCCCTCTCTCTGATGGGTGGCATCAGAGGAGGCTCAGTGGAGAGTCAGGACTTTTACCACTGTCCAGGGGAAGCTGTCTTCCCCTGTGGCATCAGTGGAGGTCATGTGGTGAGCAGTAATAAGGCACTTCTACTGTCCCGTGATAAGGACATTATCACAGGACGACTGTGGGGGGAGCTGGAACTCCCACCCCTACACAGCAGAAATGACTGCTCCCAGCAGATATCAACAGAGGTTGAATTCTATCCCCACCTGGCAGTAACAGAGTTGCATTTCTAATTTCTCTTGCTGGTGTGGCATCAGGAAAACCCAGCTAAAACAAGTTTAAATAAGACCTAGAGTCTCATGACATAATATCTTAGATAAGTAGGCTTCAATAAAAATAATTTCTCATATCAAAAGCCAGAAATTTCTCAAAGTAAACTAAGAGAGACAATCAACAAATGTTAACACTGAGATGAGAGAGTTGTTAAAACTGTCTGACAAATTTGTTTTATTTCTTAAGGGATAGAGTCTCACTATACGGGCCAGGCTGGCCTTGAACTTCTGGGCTCAATCTTCCTGCCTCAGCCTTCTGACTAGCCAGGACTATAGGTACATGTGACTACACACAGGTGAGATCATTATCTTAAAACACACATCGTAAAAATGTTTTAAGGACCCATTATGAACACATTAGAAACAAAAGAATATAAGGACATCTCGGCCAAAAAAAAAAAAAAAAGAAAAAGAAAAAAGAAAAAAAGAATATACAAAGAGCCTATTTGAAATTTTGGAACTGAAAAAATACAACAAAACAAATCAATAGGTGGTTTCAAGAGCAAAATGGAAGGGATAGAAAAAAGAATTGGTAAATGGCAAGATAGAATAATAGAAGTTATGCAATCTGAACAAGATAGAGAAAACTGTCTGAAAAAGAAATGAGCAGCCCTTGGGAACCTATGGAAATATAACAAAAGATCTAACATTTGTGTCATTGGAGTCTCAAATGATGGGGAAAGATGAAAGAGCTGAAGAAGTATTCAGAGAAATAATGACTGAAAACGTCAGGCATTTGCCAAAAAGCAGGAACCTACAGATTTAAGAAGTTGATCAAATCTCAAACATGATAAACCCAAAGAAATCCATGTGAAGATACAACATAGTCAAACTTCTAAAAACAGAAGAAAAAGAAAAAAAATCTTAGCAGAAGCCAGAAGAAAAAAAAAGAGACCTTACCAACAGGAAAAAAACACATAAAATCATAGCAGAATTCATGCAGGCTGACAGGAAGTGATACAACATCTTTTTAAAAAAATGTTTTATTTTCAGTTCTGGGGTACATGTGCAGTTTTGTCACATAGGTAAACATGTGCCATGTTTGTTTGCTGCACCTATTAACCCATCACCTAGGTATTAAGCCCAGCATGCATTAGCTATTTTCCCTAATTCTCTCCCTTTCCCCACCCCACCTACAGGCAGGACCACTACTCCATACCCGCCGACCCCGACAGGCTCCAGGCCCTGCTCTTTTCCCTTTGTCCACGTGTTCTCATTTTTCAGCTTCCACTTACAAGCAAGAACACGCAGTGTTTGGTTTTCTGTTCCTGCATTAGTTTGCTGAGGATAATGCTTCCAGCTTCATCTATGTCCCTGCAAAGAACATGATCTCATTCCTTTTTATGGTTGCATATATATGGGAAGTGGTACAACAGCTTTCAAGTACTGAAAGAACTGTCACTCCAGAATCCTATTCCCAGGGAAAATATCCCTCTGTAATGAAGGGATATCAAGACATTCTCAGAAAAATGAAAAGTGAACAAATTTGTAGTCAGCAGATCTACCATGGAGATTGGCTAAAGGGAAGTTCTCTAAGCAAAAAGAAAATGATGAAAGAAGCAAACTTGGAGCATCAGAAAGGAAGAACATGACAAACAAAAATATGAGTTCCAATTATAAACACGGTATTACCATTTATTGTGAAACTTAATCATATATTTATATATAAACATCCTTCAGAGATGTTGGTGGTTCAGTTTCAGACCACTACAATAAAGTGAATATAGCAATAAAGCAACTCATATAATAAATTTTTTTGTTTCCCAACGCATATAAAATTTATCTTTATGCTATACTGTAGTAATTTAAGCATACAATAGCATTATGTCTAAAAGACGTACATACCTTTATTTAAAAACACTTTATTGCTAAAAAAGGCAAATGACCATCTGAGCCTTCGGCAAGTTGTGATGTTTTTGCTGGCAGAGGGTCTTACCTTAATGTTGATAGCTGCTGACTGACTGAACAGGGTGGTAGTTGCTGAAGGTTGCAGTGATTGTGGCAATTTCTTAAAATAAGACAACAATAATGTTTGCCACATTCATTGACCCCTCCTTTCATGAAAAGTATCTATGTAGCATGTGATGCTGTTTGATAGCATTTTACCCACAACAGAACTTTCAAAATTGAAGTCAATTCTCTTGAACCCTTCCACTGCTTTATCAACTATATTTATGTAATAGTCTAAGTCGTTTGTTGTCATTTTAACACAGCATCTTCACTAGGAATACATCTCATCTCAGGAAACTATTTCCTTTGCTAATCCATAAGAAGCAACTCCTCATCCATTTAAGTTTGACCATGAGACTGCAGCCATTCAGTCACGTCTTCGGGTTCCACTTCTAATTCTAGTTAGCTTGCTATTTCCACCACTTCTACAGTTACTTCCTCAACTGAGGTCTTGAATCCCTCAAAATCATCCATAAGGGTTGGAATCAACTGTTTCCAAACTCTTGTTAACGTTGGCATGCTGTCTTACCATAAATAATAAATGTTCTTAATGGTATCTAGAATGATGAATCCTTTTCAGAAGGTTTTTTTTTTTTTTTTTTTTTTTTTTTTTTTTTTAATTTTTATTGCATTATAGGTTTGGGGGTACATGTGCAGAACGAGCAAGATAGTTGCATAGGTACACACATGGCAGTGTGCTTTGCTGCTTTCCTCCCCTTCACCCACACTTGGTAAGGTTTTTAAATTAACTTTGCCTGGATCAATTAGAGAAATCACTATCTATGGCAGATATAGCATCACAAAATATATTTCTTAAACAATAAGACTTGAAAGTTGAAAGAACTCCTGGATCCATGGGCTACAGAATGGATGTTGTGTTAGCAGGCATGAAAACAACATTCATCATCTTGTACATCTCTCTTAGAGGCCTTGAGTGACCAGGTACATTGCCAATAAGCAGTGACATTTTGAAAGTGTCTTTTTTTCTGAGCAATAGCTCTCAATGGTGGGTTTAACCCTTTTCTCATTTAGAAAAAAAAAGGGCAGCTTGCTACCAGTACTAATTTAATTTTACACAAACTCACTCTTTGAGGCCGAAGCAAATTTGACTGCTTTTCAGTGTGAAAATAAAATATAAAACTGTTCTTAGAGTTTTTTCTAAACAGAACTAACATTAGAATCATCCAAATCATCAGAGTCATCTATTTTGGAAAAATCAGATTCATGAGATGAAACTCTGGCCAACAATTATGAAAAAGATGGTAACACCATGCATAGAAATGTTATGCTTTCTAGGATTTGATATTTTTAGTGATGAATAATTACTATGTTTTGTAAGTGGAAATACCACTACTAGAAAAGAATGCTATAGAATGATGATGCCTTTTGTTTCCAAAGTCAACACATTAGAGCAATGTGAAAATAATAACAATAGTGAGATATTTCATGGCAAAGTTATCTTGGGTTAAATTCTGCAGCTGCAAGCGCTGCCAGTGAGTACTCTTGGGGCAAATGGGAAAAGGGTTAAAATATTCAGTAAACCATGCTCTAAACAGATGTGCTGTCATCCAGGCTTTGTTGTTTCATTTAGAGCACAGGCAGAGTAGACTGAGTGTAATTCTTAAGGGTCCTAGGGTTTTTGGAGTTGTAAATGAGCACTGGCTTTAACTTAAAATCACCAGTTGCTTTAGCCCCTGACTAGAGTCAGCCTGGCCTTTAAAGCTTTGAAGCCAGGCATTGATTTCTTCTTTTTAACTATAAAAGTCCTATATGGAACCATCTTCTAATAGAAGGGTGTTTTATCTACATTAAAAATCTGTTGGTTAGTGTAGCCACCTTCATCAGTGTTCTTAGCTAGATCTGGATAACTTACTACAGCCTCTACATCAGCATTTGCTACTTTACCTTGTATCTTATGTTATGAAAATAGCTTCTTTGCTTCAACTTCATGAAGGAAACTTCATGAAGCTAGCTAGGAAAAGAAGTTTGAAGCTAGCTACTTCACCAGGAGTAGATCCCACCTCAAGAAACCACTTTTGGCTGGGCACAGTGGCTCACACCTGTAATCCCAGCACTTTGGGAAGCTGAGGCAGGCTAATCACTTGAGGCCAGGAGTTCAAGACCAATCTTGCCAACATGGTGAAACTCTGTCTTTGCCAAAAATACATAATTAGCTAGGGGTGATGGTGTCATCTGTAATCCCAGCTACTTGGGAGGCTGAGGGAGGAGAATTGCTTGGACCTAGGAAGCAGAGGTTATAGTGAGCCAAGATTGTGTCACTCTACTCCAGCCTTGGTGACAGAGCAAAACTCCACCTCAAAACAAACAAACAAACAAACAAACAAACAAACAAACAAACCGACTAACTTTCTTTGCTAATCTATAAGAAGCAACTCCTCATCCATGCAGGTTTTATTATGAGATTGCAGCAATTCAGTCACATCTCTGCTAGCTTTGAGCTTTTCTTCTACAGCTTTCTCACCAGGCTCTCATCCTTTATAGAATCGAAGAGAGTTAAGGCCTTGATCTGGATTAGACATTGGCTTAATAGAATGTTGTGGCTGCTTTAATCTTTTATTCAGACCACTAAAACTTTCTCCATATCAGCAATAAGGTTACTTTCTCTTTCTTATCATTCATGTATTCAATGAAGTAGCACTTCTAATCTCTTTCAAAGTCTTGTCCTTTGCATTCACAATTAGGCTGTTTGGCACAAAAGGCCTAGCTTTCAGCCTGTCTTGGCTTTTGACATGCCTTCCTCACCAAGCTAATTGCTTCTAGCTTTTGATTTAAAGTGAAAGATGTGTGACTCTCCCTTTCACTTGAACACTAGAGACCATTGTAGGGTCATTAGTTGGCCTAATTTCAATATTATTGTCTCAGAGAAGAGGGAGGCCCAAAGAGGAGAGAGATGGGAGAACGGCTGTCAGTGGAGCAGACAGAGCACACACATTTATCAATTAAGTTTGCTGTCAGGTATGGGTGCAGTTTGTGATGCTCCCGGAACAACTGCATAGCAACATCAAAGATCACTGATCACGGATCCAACATAATAATAAAAATGTTTGAAATATTGTGAGAATTACTAAAATGTGCCATGCATACACACAGTGAACACAAGCTGTTGGAAAAACTGTGCCGATAAACTTGCTTGATGAAGGTTTACAAACCTTCAATTGGTAAAACACACGATATCTGTGAAGTGCAGTAAAATAAGTGAAATAAAATGAGGTATGTAGATACCTCTGCCCTCAGGATCACAACAAACTAGTATGAAAGCCAGCATCAGGGTAGGAAAATGTGAACTGTAATTGATAAATTGCTTGAGGCTAGATGTGGAGATGTCTGAGAGTCAAAAACTCCAGAGGCATCCAGTCACGTGGTGGAGGGGCACGTCTTTTGTGAGTTTTACCTCTAGGAGCTCAACCAGGTTCTTGGAGTAAATATCTGAGATAAATCCCATCATGCAAAAATTTTTGCAATCTATGCATCTGGCAAAGTTCTAATATCCAGCATCTATAAGGAATTTAAACAAACTTACGGGAAACAAAAAACAGCCCCATTAAACAATGGATAACGTACATGAACAGACACTTCTCAAAAGAAGACACAGATGTAGCCAAAAACATATGAAAAAAAGCTAAACATTACTGATAATAAAGAAATGCAAATCAAAACAATAATGTGAAACCATCTCATTCCATTTAGAATGGCTATTATTATTACTATTATTACTGTTATTATTATTTTTTTGAGACGGAGTTTCACTCTTATTGTCCAGGTTGGAGTGTAATGGCATGATCTGTGCTTACTGTCACCTCTGCCTCCCGGGTTAAAGATATTCTCCTGCCTCAGCCTCCCAAGTAGCTGGGATTACAGGCGTGCACTAGCGCGCCTGGCTAATTTTGTATTTTTAGTAGAGATGGGATTTTATCATATTGATCAAGCTGGTCTCAGGCTGGATCACCTCAAATGATCCACCTGCCTCAGCCTCCCAAAGTTCTGGGATTACAGGCGTGAGCCACTGTACACATCCTAAAACGGCTATTATTAAAAAGTTAAAAAAACAAAAAACAAAAAACTACAGATGCTGGCAAGGTTGTGGAGAAAAAAGGAATGCTTTTACATTGTTGGTGGGAGTGTGAATTAGTTCAACCATTGTGGAAAGCAGTTTGGTGATTCCCTAAAGAGCTAAAAACAGAACTACCATTTGAAATAGAAGTCATTCTATTATAAAGACACATGCATATGTATGTTCATTGCAGCATTATTCAAAATATCAAAGACATGTAACCCACTTAAAAGCCCACCAATGGTAGACTGGATAAAGAAAATGTGGTACAGTCCGCGTGTGGTGTCTCATGCCTGTAATCCCAGCACTTTGGGAGGCTGAGGTGGGTGGATCACAAGGTCAAGAGATAGAGACCATCCCGGCCAACAGAGTGAAACCCCATCTCTATTAAAAATAAAATAAAAAAAATTAGCTGGGTGTGGTGGCATGCATTTGTAGTCCCAGCTACTCAGTAGGCTGAGGCAGGAGAATTGCATGAACCCAGGAGGTGGAGGTTGTGGTGAGATGAGGTCATGCCACTGCACTCCAGCCTGGTGCCAGAGCGAGAATCTGCCTCAAAAAAAAAGAAAAAAAAAAAGAAAAGAAAATGTGATACATAGGCACCATGGAATAGTATGCAGCCATAAAAAAGGAATGAGATTATAAGCTTTGCAGAAACATGGATGGAGCTGGAGGCAATTTTCCTTAGCAAACTAATGCAGGAACAGAAAACCAAATACTGTATGCTCTCACTTATAAGTGGGAGCTAAATGATGAGAACACATGGACGCATGGTGGGGAACCACACACACAAGAGCCTGTTGGAGGGTGGGGAGTGGGAGGAGAGAAGGTCAGGAAGAATAGCTTGTGGATGCTGGGCTGAATACCTAGGTGATGTGATGATCTGTGCAGCAACCCACCATGGCACACGTTTATGTAACAAACCTGCACATCCTGCACATGTATCCCAGAACTTAAAAGTTGGAAATGAAAAAAAAAAAAAAAGTCACATTTGAAAAAAAAAGAAAGAAAGAAATCCCCTCATGCTTCTGGCAGGGGAGGGGAAAAGAAACCATTCTGAAATAGGCAGGAGCACTCTGCTCTTCCTAAGAAGAAGAAGAAGCCAGGAGAGTTAACACGAGCCTAACCTGCTAGAGTTTTGTCAGAGCCTAACAGACCTGGGGGAAGGGAAATATCAACTCCAGCTGGCTCTGGCCCTTCACTGGGAGATGGAAAAACCCAACTCTAGGGCACTCTGCCACCCTGTATCACCTAACAGGGGGAGAAAAAAACTGAGAAACACTTATGAAGCTTACAGCTCAAAGGCATAGGCTCATTAAAAGACTGAGTCCTAGTTCTAGGACAATAGAGCATTTTCCCTTCCTGCTGCACCATACCACAACATTACTTAGGGCCAACTTACCTTTGTCCTAGTTCCTTTAACCACTGCATCATGTCCAGCTATCAAGAAAAAATTGGGAGGCATACTAAAAGGCAAAAAACACAATCTGAAGGGAGAGCAAGCGGTACAACCAGACATGGGAGGGATATTGAAATTATTGGACAGGGATTTAGAACAACAATGATTAATATGTAAAAGGCTCTAATGAATAAAATGAACAGCATGCAGAAACAGTTGGGCAATGTAAGCAGAGATATGGAAAGCCAAAGAAAGAAGCAAAAAGAAATGCATGATAAAAAATCAGCACAGTATAACAGAGATGAAGAATGCCTTTGATAGACTTACTAGTAGATTGGACACAGCTGAGGAAAGTATCTCTAAGCTTGAGGGTACCTCAATAGAAACCTCTGAAACTGAAAAGACAATAAAGACTGGAAAAGCAACATAGTAGCCAAGAACCATGGCACAGCTACAAAAGGAGTAGCATGTGTGCAATGGGAATACCAGAAGGTAAGAGAGGGAGAAAGGAACAGAAGAAATATGTGTGTGTGTGTGTGTGTGTGTGTGTGTGTGTGTGTGTATATATATATGGTATTGCACTTTAGGTTCTGGGGTACATGTGCAGAACATGCAGGATTGTTGCATAGGTACATACATGGCAATGTGGTTTGCTGCCTCCATCCCTGTCACCTATATCTGGCATTTCTCCCCATGTTATCCCTCCTCAACTCCCTACCCCCAACTGTCCAACCCCTAGCCCCCCGTAACAGACTCCAGTGTGTGATGCCCCTCCCTGTGTCCCAGAAGAAATATTTGAAAGAATAATGACAGAATTTCCCCAAATTAATGTCACACACCAAACCTTACATCTAGAAAACTCAGAAAACACTAAGCAGGATAAATATCAAAAAATTATACTGAGGCATATCATTTTAAAACCACAAAAAATTAAAGATAAAGAAAAATATAGAAAGAAGCCAGAAGGAAAGAAAAACCCTCTTTACCTATAGAGAAGCAAAGATAAGAATTACACTTGACTTCTCAGAAAACTACGCAAGCAAGAGGAGAATGGAGTGAAACATATGAGAAACCCCCTCCCAACCTTGAATTCTGTATTCTGTGAAATTATTCTGCAAAAGTGAGGAGAAATAAAGACTTTCTCAGACAAATAATATCGAGAAAATTTGTTGCCAGTCGTTTTGGCTTGCAAGAAATATTAAAAGAAGTTATTTAGAGAGAAGAAAAATAACATAGGTCAGAAACTCTGATCTACCTAAAAAAAGAGCATGGAAGAAGGAATGATTGAAGGTAAAATAAAAAGTTTCATTTTTCTTGGCTGGGTGTGGTGGTTCACACCTGTAATCCCAGCACTTTGGGAGGCCGACGGGGGCAGATTGCCTGAGGTCAGGAGTTCAAGACCAGTTTGGCCAATATGGTGATAACCTGTCTCTACTAAAAATACAAAAAAAAAAAAAAATTAGCTGGGCATAGTGGCATGCACCTGAAATCCCAGCTACTGAGGAGGCTGAGGCAGGGGAATTGCTTGAACCAGGGAGATGGAGGTTGCAGTGAGCTGAGATCATGCCACTGCACTCCAGACTGGGCGACAGAGGGAGATTCCATCTCAAGAAAACAAATAAACAAAAAAACTTTTTTATTATTCTTAATTGATCTAACAGATAACAGTTTGTTCAAAATAGTAATAGCAACAATGCATTTAATTATGTATGCCTATGTATATATAATACATATACTTTTGTATGCTCATGTATAAGTAAAATGAATGACAGCAATGTTACAAGGGATGGAAGGGAGGAATTAGAATAGAAGGGAGGAATGGATTATTACAAGGTACTCACATTTCCCATGAAATGGTATAGTGTTAATTGAAAGTGGGCTTAGATTAGTTGTAAATGTGTCTTGCAAAATCTAGGACAACTACTGAAATAAGTGAAAAAAAAAAAAAACAAAAAAAGAAATGGCATGAATGTGGTGTTAAGAAGTTTGGAGGGAGATAACAAAATAACTAAATAAAAGAGTTGGAAAATGATTGTTTTTGGAAAGTGGGAGTTGGTGAAAGGCTGGGGACTGTTGCTTTCTATGAGACCAATTTATGAAACTATTTGCTTTTTACATGTACTCTATACATGTATAACTTGGAGAAATGTAAAATTAAATAACAAACAATGAAATGGATAAAAGCAATCATATTTATGTTAAGACCCAGGTCTGACTTTTTTTGAGTCAGAAACTTCTCCTACATCAGGAACTTATGGCCAAATGCTAATTTGTATAAGCACATAGTCCGGTGATTAATATTTTGATTAAAAACATAAATGATTGAAATTATGCCCAAACTTTAGTATCTTTATTTTAGGAGTATTTCTTAAACTGCAAAATAAGTTTCTCCAGAAAAGACGAGAAAGTTTTCAGTTTGTTAGAGAAAGAAATAATTGAAGATCGGCCACGCATTGCAGCTGCCACTCGACCGGGGGGGAAGAAGAGAAGATGGCTCTGTAGGACCAGCTCAGGATTGCAGCTCCCAGTGAAAGTGCAGAGGGTGAGTGGACACCACATTTCCAGACAGATCTTAATTGCCCACAGACCAGGAGATTCCCAGATGGAGGAGCCCCATGGGTTACCAGCGCGGCTGTTTCAGCTGGCGTGGCTGTTTTGGCTGGCGCTGCAGTGCAGCGGCTCTCCCTACAAAATACACTGGTCTGGATGCTCTGTTAAACTGGCAATTAGAGATCCGGGAAGGCAGATTAGCACATTCATCTGATTAAAGGGGACTGAAACATAAAGCGAGGACAGGAGATTCCCGGGCAGCGACATTGTTTCAGCCAGCACAGTGGGTCGCCGCATGGGAAATCACACAGATCCCGGCACCCTTTCAGCAGGCGACTGGAACACCTGGGAGAGAGTCAACCGTTCAACTTATAAAAAAAAGGGCTCTGAGGCAGGGAGCCAGGTGATCAGGCTCGGCGGGTCCCACCCCCAAAAAAACAAACAAACAAAAAAACTGCAATTGGAAACACTCGAAGTTGAAAGTTTCATGGCAAGCACAGCTGAACCCAGGACAGTGCAGCTCAGTGGGGGAGGGGCGTATGCCATTACCGAGGCACTCCACCCCAACGGAGGTAGTCTGCCATTGCTGACACAGCCTGCCATTGCCGAGGCAACCTGCCATAACAGAGAGAGTCCACCATTACAGAGGTGGGTCACCATTGCCATGGCTGTTCTAACCACACCCATACAAACAGGACTGCAGGGAAATACACACGGCAGCAGGGTGGACCCCAGAGCAGCTCAGCAAAGCCTCTGCAGGAAGGCAGTGACAAGGCTGCCTCCTTGCTGGGCAGGACAGTGCAACGGATATTTATAAATAAAGTCCTAACTCCCCGGGACAGAGCATTTGGGGAAAAAAAAGGAGGTTTTATGGGTTCTGCTGCAGCAGACTTAAACATACTTGCCTAGCAGCTCTGAATGAATAACAGAGCTCACAGCTCAAAACTTGAGCTCCTATAAAGTAGAGACTGTCTCCTCAAGCAGCTCCCTGATCCCCATATATCCAAAGAGTCACCTCACAAAGGACTGATCAGACTGACATTTGGGGGGCATCATTCTAGGACAAAGATAGCAGAAGAAGAAACTGATAGCAACCCTTACTGTTCTGCAGCTGCTGCAGGTGTTCCCTAGGCAAGCAGAACCTGGAGTGGACCTCAGCAGTCCTACAGCAGAGGGGCCAGACTGTTAGAAGGAAAACTAAGAAACAGAAATAACTTTATCATCAACAATCTGGACATCCACTCAGAGACCCAATCAGAAAATGAGCAACTACTAAGACGACAGGTGGATAAATCCACAAAAATGGGAAGAAACCAGCGCAAAGAGGAGGAAAACACCTGAAACCAGAACACCTTGCCTCCTACAAGAATTCACAACTCCTCACCAGCAAGAGAACAAAGCTGGACGGAGAATGAGTGTGATGAAATGACAGAATCAGACTTCAGAAGGTGGGTAATGAGAAACTTCCATGAGCTAAAAGAACATGTTCTAACTCAATGCAAAGAAACTAAGAACCTTAAAAAAAGATTTGATGAAATAACAAGAATGGACAACTTAGAGAGGAATATGAGTGAATTGATGGAGCTGAAAAACACAACATGAGAATTTCGCAAAGCATGCACAAGTTTCAACAGCCAAATTGATCAAGCAGAAGAAAGGATATCAGAGGTCAAAGATCAACTCAATGAAATAAAACAAGAAGGCAAGATTAGAAAAAAAGCGCAAAAAGGAATGAACAAAGTCTCCAAGAAATGTGGGACTATGTGAAGAGACCTAATCTACGTTTCATAGGTGTACCTGAATGTGACAAAGAGAATGAATCCCAGCTGACTAATACTCTTCAGGATATTATCCAGGAAAACTTCCCCAATCTAGCAAGGCAGGTCAATAGTCAAGTCCAGGAAATACAGAGAACACCACAAACATATTCCGCAAGAAGAGCAAACACAAGGCACATAATCATCAGATTCACCAGGGTTGAAATGAAGTAGGAAATGCTAAGGGCAGCCAGAGAGAAAGGTCGGGTTACCCACAAAGGGAAGCCCATCAGACTCACAGCAGATCTCTCCGCAGAAACCCTACAAGCCAGTAGAGAGTGGGGGCCAATATTCTACATCCTTAAAGAAAAGAACTTTCAACCCAGAATTTCATATCCCGCCAAACTAAGTTCATAAGTGAAGGAAAAATAAAAACCTTTGTGAACAAGCAAGTACTCAGAGATTTCATCACCACCAGGCCTGCTTTACAAGAGCTCCTGAAAGAGGCACTACACACAGAAAAAAACAACCAGTCCCAGCCACTCCAAAAACATACCAATGGTAAAGAGCATCAACAAAATGAAGAATCTGCATCAACTAACGGGAAAAACAGGCAGCTAGCATCAAAATGGCAGTATCAAGTTCACACATAACAATATTAACCCTAAATGTGAATGGGCTAAATGTACCAATCAAAAGACACAGACTGGCAAATTGGATAAAAAGCCAAAACCCATCGGTGTGCTGTATACAGGAAACCCATCTCACATGCAAGGATACACAAAGGCTCAAAATAAAGGGATGGAGGAACATTTACCAAGAAAATGGAGAGCAAAAAAAAGCAGGAGTTGCAATTCTCGTCTCTGATAAAATAGACTTTAAAGCAGCAAAGATCAAAAAAGACAAAGAAAGACATTACATAATGATAAAAGGATCGATACAACAAGAAGAGCTAATGATCCTAAATACATATGGACCCAATACAGGAGCACCCAGATATACAAGGCAAGTTCTTAATGACTTAAAAAGAGACTTAGACTCCCACACAATAATAGTGGGAGACTTTAACACTCCACTGTCAATAGCAGACAGATCAACCAGATAGAAGATTAACAAGGATATCCAGGACTTGAACTCAGACCTGGAACAAGCAAACCTGACAGACATTTACAGAACTCTCCACCCCAAATCCACAGAATATACATTCTTCTCAGCACCACATCACACCTACTCCAAAATTGACCACATAATTGGAAGTAAATCACTCCTCAGCAAATGCAAAACAACTGAAATCATAACAAACAGTCTCTCAGACCACAGTGCAATCAAGTTAGAACTGAGAATTCAGAAACTAACTCAGAACTGCACAGCTTCATGGAAACTGAAAAACTGGCTCTTGAACGTTGACTGGATAAACAATAAAATGAAGTCAGAAATAAAGAAGTTCTTCAAAACTGATGATAACAAAGACACAACATACCAGAATCTCTGGAAAACATTTAAAGCAGTCTCTAGAGGAAAATATATAGCAATAAATGCCCACATGAGAAGATTGGAGAGATCCAAAATTGACACCCTATCGTCAAAATTGAAAGAGCTAGAGGAGCAAGATAAAAAAAAAAACTCAAAATCTAGCAGAAGACAAGAAATAACTAAGATCAGAGCAGAACTGAAAGAGATAGAGACACAAAAAACCCTTCAAGAAAATCCATAAATCCAAGAGCTGGTTTTTTGAAAAGATCAACAAAATAGACAGACCACTAGCCAGATTAATAAAAAGGAAAAGAGAGAATAACCAAAAAGATGCAATAGAAAACGATAAAGGGGAAATCACCACAGATTCCACAGAAATTCAAACCATCATCAGAGAATATTACAAACAACTCTATGCACATAAACTAGTAAACCTGGAATAAATGGATAAATTCCTGGACACTTGTGTCCTCCCAAGCCTTAACAAGGAAGAAGTCGAATCTATGAATAGACCAATAACAAGGTCTGAGGTTGAGGCAGCAATAAAGAGCCTACCACACAAAAAAAGCCCAGGTCCAGATGGGTTCACAGCCGAATTCTACCAGACACACAAAGAGGAGCTGGTACGATTCCTCCTGAAACTATTTCAAATAGTCCAAAAAGAGGGAACCCTTCCCAAATCATTTTATGAGACCAACATCATCCTGATACCATAACCCGGCAGAGACTCAACAAGAAAAGAAAACTTCAGGCCAATATCAATGATGAACATAGATGCAAAAATCTTCAATAAAATACTGGCAAGCTGATTGCAACAGCACATCAAAAGCTTATCCACCATGATCAAGTAGGATTCATCCCGGGGATGCAAGGCTGGTTCAACACATGCAAGTTGATAAACATAATTCACCACATTAACAGAACCAAAAACAAAAACCATATGATTATCTCAATTGACGCAGAGAAGGCCTTTGACAAAATTTAACAGCCCTTTATGCTAAAAACCCTCAATAAACTCAGTATTGATGAAACATATCTCAAAATAATAAAAGCTATTTACAACAAACCAACAGCCAATATCATACTGAATGGGCAAAAACTGGAAGCATTCCCTTTGAAATCTGGCACTAGACAAGGATGCCCTCTCTCACCACTCCTATTCAATATAGTACTGGAAGTTGTAGCCAGAGCAATCAGGCAAAAAAAAAAAAAAAAAAAAAAAAGAAATAAAGTGTATTCAAATAGGAAAGTAGGAAGCCGAATTGTCTCTATTTGCAGACAACATGATAGTATATCTAGAAGACCCCATCGTCTCAGCCCAAAATCTCCTGAAACTGATAAGCAACTTCAGCAAAGTCCCAGGATACAAAATCAACGTGCAAAAACCACAAGCATTCCTATACACGAATAACAGACCTAAAGAGAGCCAAATTAAGGACGAACTGCCATTCACAATTGCTACAAAGAGAATAAAATACCTAGGAATACAACTAAGAAGGAACATAAAGGACCTCTTCAAGGAGAACTACAAACCACTTCTCAACGAAATAAGAGAGGACACAAACAGATGGAGAAACATTCCATGTTCATGGTTAGGAAGAATCAATATCGTGAAAATGGCTATACTGCCCAAAGTAATTTACAGAATCAACGATATCCCCATCAAGCTACCAATGGCCTGCTTCACAGATCTGGAAAAAACCACCTTAAACTTCATATGGAACCAAAAGAGAGCCCGCATAGCCAAGTCAATTCTAAGTAAAAAGAACACAGCGGGAGTATCACACTACCGGACTCCAAACTATACTACAAGGCTACAGTAATCAAAACAGCATGGTACTCTTACCAAAACAGAAATATAGACCAATGGAACAGAACAGAAGCATTGGAGGCAACACAGCATATCTACAACCATACAATCTTTGATAAACCTGACAAAAACAAGCAATGGGGAAAGGATTCCCTGTTTAATAAATGGTGTTGGGAAAACTGGCTAGCCATGTGCAGAAAGCAGAAACTGGACCTCTTCCTGACACCTTACACTAAAATTAACTCCAGATGGATTAAAGACTTAAACATAAGACCTAACACCATGAAAACCTGAGAAGAAAATCTAGGCAAAACCATTCAGGACATAGGAGTAGGCAAGGACTTCATGACCAAAACACCAAAAGCATTGGCAACAAAAGTCAAAATAGACAAATGGGACCTAATCAAACTCCACAGCTTCTGCACGGCAAAAGAAACAGTCACTAGAGTGAATCGGCAACCAACAGAAGGGGAAAAAATTTTTGCAGTTTACCCATCTGACAAAGGGCTGATATCCAGAATTTACAAAGAACTAAAACAGATTTACAAAACAAACAAACAAACAAACAAACAAACAAACAAACAAACAAGCCCATTCAAACATGGGCAAAGGATATGAGCAGACACTTTACAAAAGAAAATATACATGAGGCCAACAAACATATAAAAAAATGCGCATGGTCACTGGTCATCAGAGAAGTGCAAATCAAAACTACCTTGAGATACCATCTCACACCAGTTAGAATGGTGATCATTAAAATCTGGAGACAGCAGATGCTAAAGAGGATGTGGAGAAATAGGAACACTTGTACACTGCTGGTGGGAGTGTAACTTAGTTCAACCATTGTGCAAGACAGTGTGGCAATTCCTCAAGGACCTAGAAATAGAAATTCCATTTGACCCAGCAATCCCATTACTGGGTATATATCCAAAGGACTATAAATCTTTCTATTATAAGGACACATGCACATGAATGTTCATTGTAGCACTGTTTACAATAGCAAAGACCTGGAACCAACCCAAATGCCCATCGATGATATACTGGACTGGAAAAATGTGGCACATATACACCATGGAATATTATGCAGCAATCAAAAATGAGGAGTTTGTGTCCTTTGTAAGGACATGGATGAATCTGGAGAACATCATTCTCAGCAAACTGACACAAGAACAGAAAAAGAAATACTGCATATACTCACTCATAGGTGGGTGAGAAAAATGAGAACACATGGACACAGAGAGGCGGTCTACTATACACTGGGGACTGTTGGGGGAAATGGGGGAGGGACAGTGGGGGGGGCTGGGGGGGGATAGCCTGGGGATGAATACCAAGTGTGGGTGAAGGGGAGGAAGGCAGCAAAACACACTGCCATGTGTGTACCTATGCAACTATCTTCCACGTTCTGCACATGTACCCCAAAACCTATAATGCAATAAAAATAAAAAAAAAAATGATGAGTTTGTGTCCTTTGTAGGGACATGGATGAACCTGGAGAACATCATTCTCAGAAAACTGACACAACAACAGAAAATGAAATACCACATGTTCTCACTCATAGGCGGGTGACGAACAATGAGAATACATGGACACAGGAAGGGGAGCACTACACACTGGTGTCTATTCGGGGGAATAGGGGAGGGACAGGGCAGGGGTTGGGGAGAGATAGCCTGGGGAGAAATGCCAGATATGGGTGAAGGGGAGGAAGGCAGCAAATCACACAGCCACGTGTGTACCTATGCAACTATCTTGCATGTTCTTCATATGTACCCCAAAACCTAAAATGCAATTAAAAAAAAAGAAATAATGGAAGTTAAGACTACCATTTGCTTCTACAAGATAGCCATGCTTTACTTGGTAATGTCCAGAAACTTACCTGAACAGAAGAGCATCATCTGTGAGAAATTTTGGCAAATTGGAGTCTCGTAAAGCTCTTATCAACACCACATCTTCATTTAGGTTTGGGTTTTCTCTTTTTAAAGATCTAAATTCAAAGGAATATATCGGATAATATCGCAAGCACATAAGGTTGAACGTGATTTTCTAAACATGTGGGGAGGGCAGAGCCCTTCCTCTGAGGATTCCTGCTAGAAGGAGAAGATCATTTTCCCTTGTGTGCTCAGTGTTCATCTCCATCAGAGCACACTGACAAAGCCTGCGATGGCTATGCAGCCTTAAGGAGAATGACAAGGACATCTTCTCAACACACTCCCCAATCCCAATTTCATTCCACCTGAATTTATAGCTCCCTGAATACACCATGATGATTCCTATTCCTCTGATTTTCTTTTCTCTCTGCCCAGAATATCTTGCCTGTTCTTTGCCTGCTCTTATTTCCCCCTCAAAACCCAGCCTAGTGATTCCCTTCTCTAGAAAGCTCCTGTCCTCTATCCTTCTCAGTGAGCCTTGGGTGGGTGCAGCCCTGTTGTTGCCCTCCCTGCATTGCAGCCTACATGACTGCACACTGGTCTGTCTCTATGACCCATTGGACTGTAGTTGTGCTCCTTCAGTGAAAGTGTTATCCAAATTTCTTAGTATTTCTAGTCCTTAAATAGCCATCCTGTAAATAGGGGACACACTATATCTGAGAGGTTAAAAGAACAGAGAGTAGGAAACTGCAGGGAGATCTTTGCAGAACCCAGTGATACAGAAGCCAGGCAGAGGGTTCCTGGATGTGCAGAATCTGAGCTAATGAGTCAGGGCCTGAAAGGAAGGACTAGAGAGAAAATAGGTCATCTTAGAGGCTCTCAACAAGTTGGGGGATTCCAGATACAGTAGTTTGAAGAAGTTATAAAGAGAAAAGTTGGGGCCTGAAAAGAGGAAAGACTCTTTCTTTACTAGACACTAGAAAGAAGCTTAGGCTTGGACCACATTACAAAGACAAAGGTGAAATCTAAGACGTAAGCTGAACTGAATTGAAATGAAATGATGTTTCATTCACACTCCTGAGCTTTCTCAGGTAACATGTATGACTGGCCTTGTTGCACATTCATAACAGACAGTGCGACTTTTAAGTCTAGTCATACCAACTTATGGTGGTAAAGGCTTTGGACACAAAAACCTAATGTCTGAATTTGAGTTCTGGGAAGTGAATGTTATCCAAAGCCTACTTGGGGATCAGTTTCTATCGAGGATAACCATGTGAGGATTCACAGTGAAGAACTGTCATGGGATGAGGAGAGAGAACCTGTGTCACTTTGTCATGGGAGTATCAAGGTAAGAATGATGACAACAGCAGCCAACATTTATTAATCACTTGCTGTGTGCCAGGCATCTCTCTGAGAGCCTTTCCTGAGTTACCCATTTAATGCATTTGATCACATGGTTTGGGATTTCACTCTTGACTACTTTGGTTTCTTACCCAGCCATGACCAGGACAGACTTCACGGCTCTCATGCCAAAGTCATAGTGATCTTGCTGAGACAGCTGCTCACTGCAAAGCTTATACATCTGAGTCATTTTTCTCGCTAATGTTTTACTGGATTCAAATCCTTCTGAATATAGAATTACCTAGAATAGAAAAAATCATGCAATGAATATTATATTGAATTGATATCAATGTATCTGCATGATACCAACATATTCAAAATTGACTTTAAGCATTATACCTTCCCAAGTTGTTATGTCATTTAATAAAGAAACATAAAGATTGAAGGGAAAAAGGCTTTCTGTGCCACAGAAAACTAGAAGGCAGAATATTGTATGGGGTATACCTAGGCACTGATTCTATTTTCCTTCTACAAATGCAGATGTAGCTTTGGGGACATTTGGTTCAAGGAGCAGAAGAGCTCAATTTTTGAAAATGTTCCTGTCATGAAAGTTTGATGGTGTTATTAGGCCCAAGTACAAAAGCAGGAATTGAGCTTCTCTGATGTGACAGGAGCGCCACCCTAGTGGACAGTGATTGCCACCAGCTCCCTTAGTTTCCCTAGGAGTCGGGAAGCCGTGCAGATTGTCAGCCTCTCCTCTGCCTTTCTTCTGACAAGTTTCTGCATCCTTGGTTACATTAATCAGATGATGCTTAGTGTCTTTGACAGTGAAGCTGGCTGTGGACCCTTTTTGCTATTTATATCTGCCTGAAAAACTGCAGTTGGCTTTAGATGCGGAATTTGGAATGAGGCAGAGTTCTTACTGGTGTCTGTTTTGTTTTCTGTTCTATCCCTGCTGACTAGCATAGTGCTCTGCACACAGTAGGTGCTTAAAAATATTTACTGACAGGCCAGGTGCAGTGGCTCATGCCTGTAATCCCAGCACTTTGGGAGGCCGAGGCGGGTGGATTACTTAGTCAAGAATTCGAGACCAGCCTGACCAACATGGTGAAACCGTCTCTACTAAAAATACAAAAATTTAGCCAGGCTTGGTGAAAGGAGCCTATAATCCTAGCTACTTGGGAGGCTGAGGCAGGAGAATGGCTTGAACCTGGGAGGAGGAGGTTTCAGTGAGCCAAGATTGTGCCATTGTACTCCAGCCGGGCGACAGAGCCAGACTCTGTCTCAAAGAAGAAAAGAATTCTGATGACAGAATCTAATTCATTTTAACTCTAAAAATAGTAAGAATAGCACTTGAAGACTAGACTTTTAAATTTGTCCCATCTATTACTGAGTAATATAACAATAGGACAAAGCATGAGGTGTGGACAACATGTTGGACTGGGCTCTAAACCTGTTTTTTTTTTCTTACCAGGTTGGGACAATGAGCAAGTCATTTATTGTTCCTGTTTGTAGAGAGGGTCAGGTTACTACCTGCCTTAGCTGCCCCCCCACCCCACCATTCCAACAGTGGGTATGGGGGACGCCTGAGTTGCCGTGAGCATTATTCTAATTGATATAGTTTGGGTGTTTATCCCTATCCAAGTCTAACATTGGATTAAAATTCCCGGTGCTGAAGGTGGGGGCTGATGGGAGGTGTTTGGGTCATAGGGGTGGATCCTGGATCCCCCATGGTTTGGTGCTGTTTTGCAATAGTGAGTGAGTTCTCCTGCGATCTGGTCATTTAAAAGTGTGGGGCACCCCCACCCACTCTTTCTCTCTTGTTCCTGTTTTTGCCGTGTGCAGTGCCTGTTCCTGCTTCACCTATCATGAGTAAAAGCTCCTTAAGGCCACCCTAGAAGCCTAGCAGAAGCCAGCACCACACTTTCTGTACAGCCTGCAGAGCCATGAGCCAATTAAACCTCTTTTTTTTTTTAATGAATTACCCAGTCTCAGGTATTTCTTTATGGCAATGCAAGACCTAATATACTAATATAGGCTGTAATTTTTCTAATGATAGGCTTTGGCACAATCTACTCTATTCTTAAGTAATTACTTTTATTTCACATATAAGAATATTTAAAATTAGCTGTTTTCATAGGAATTTATTAGCTAAAGGAGTGATCTGTGCTTTCTGAGAAATTTCATCCTAAAGGGGTAGTGTTCCTTGTTATGAAATGCAGCACTGAGCACACAAGGGGCCTTCTGGAGGCCTAAAAATGCCTTATGTTTTGGTCTTGGTGGTCACATAGATGAATACATGCATAAGAATTCATTGAACTGTACCCTTATGAGCTGTGCTCTTTATTGTGTATAAATTATAACTCAATAAAAAGTGCCATGAAAATATGCATAAAATGTATCTGGATGCAGTGGCATATGCCTGTAGTCCCGGCTACTTAGGGGCTGAGGTGGGAGGATTGCTTGAGCTTCATTTGATTCCAGTCTGGGCAGCATAGTGAGACCCTGTTTCTTTCTTTCTTTTTTTTTAAAGTACAACATTTAAATATATCAATTCTTTTTTAAAAATTATTTTATTTTTAACTAATTAAATATTTATTTATTTATTTTGTGACTACATTATGGGACTGGCTAATTTTTATATTTTTGGTAGAGATGGGATTCTACCATATCACCCAGGTTGGTCTCTAACTCCTGGGCTCAAGCCATCCTCCCACTTTGGCCTCCCAAAGTGCTGGGATTACAGGTCTGAGCCACTGTGCTTGACTAAACACATCAATTTTTGGTTAGCATTTAAATTCCTGGCTATGTAAAACCAGTTTAAATAGAAAGATGCCTAATTAGATACAGAAAAAACAAACACAATTATAAAGAATTAATTTGTTAATGGTTACTATTTTTCAACTAAGTTGATATAGACTTATAAACCATCTCCACCTACCATCATAGTGAGGCTTCTACTCAACATTCCTTGACTCCAGTAAAAAATAATGTGCAAAGAGAAATAAAAATAATCTGTGTTTGTAACCAATTCAGACATTTTAATTCCTAGAGAGGAACTGAAAAACCCCAACGAACTGGTTAATTAAATTCATTGATTCTTTCCAGTTTTAGGGGCCTATTATATTCCAGATGCCATTCTGGGTATTATGGATATAGCAGTAAACAACAAACACGCAGAACTTAACATTCCACATTGTAACACTCATATCCACACTTAGGTTATACTAGGGGCATTTATAAAGGAAACTTTCCACCTTGATAGAGTTGAATGGCAAATAAAAGAAAGAAGTTTACATTTCTGCTGCTTCATAATGTGATGCTCACCTCTGCAATCAAGGCATAATTTGGAACCATCATCGCAAATGGTCTAAACAGGGCTTTCAAATTATCAGGCAATTCGGTTCTGCCTGCATAACCAGGATTCATCGTGATGAAGGCTGCGCAAGTCATCACCAACTTTATTTCCCGCCCCTCAAACATGAATCTAGAGAGCTGTTCAAAGATAAAGTATAAGTTAACATTCCTCCAGACACTTGGGAAACTTTTGACCTAATTATTACTTGAATACAAGACACGTAATGAAGCACTGAAGCAAAGACTACTGAATCCTGCTGCTGCCCAACAGGGAACATTTCTGATTCTGTCCTGCCTACTTCACACCTCTTCTGGGCTCGGTGTTTCCTGATTTCTGCCTCCCTTGTCTTGCCCAAATCGCCTCTTCCTTACTGGCCAAGTCCTAAGATCTTCTAGGCCTGAACATTTGCTGAGGCTCTTTATCTCAGCTTTCTGGTTTTTTGTTTGTTTGTTTGTTTTTGGGACAGGGTTTTGCTTTGTCTCCTATGCTGGAGTGCAAGTGGCATGATCAGAGCTCACTGCAGCCTTGACATCTTAGGCTCAAGCAATCCTCCTATCTCAGCCCGCCAAGTAGCTGGGACCACAGGCATGCCCCGCCATGCCCTGCTAATTTTCTATTCATCTTAGATTTACTGACCATTAAAGCTTCTCTACTCCCACTTCCTGGTATTCCCCAAGAAATTCCAATCTAATCTTAGTTCTTGAGTTGTTGAGGCCCCACTGTCACAGTTTTTGTTATCTCCCCTCCACTTCTACTCAACAGCAAACACTTGTTGAACACCTGTTGCAGGTGAGGCACTAGGTGAGGCATGGAGGCACATAGCTGAAGGATCCTCACTCTTGAGCCCTCCAGAAACTCCCAGGCTTGCTGTCTGTAATCAACCTGGAAACCATAATCACAAAGCGCAACATATGCTACAGTGCAGTTGTGTGCAAAGCCCATGGGGGTAGCAGGCAACCTGCTTGGAATCTGAATAAAGAAGAAGGATGTTTCAGGTAGGGGAACAGGGGCACCATTCCAGGAAAAGGGAACAGGATCAAGAAATCACTGGGTGTTCCGAAAATGACCAGCAATTCACTTTGCTAAAGGGCAAAATTCCAGAAAGTATAGTTAGGCTGGGCCTAAGCATCTTGATTGTTTACTGCTAATCTAAAACTAAGGAATTTAGATTTTGTCCCATGTTTGGGGGGAAGCAGAGAAGACTTTCAAGTAGATCGATAGGATTAAAGTTGGCAGTGGAGAGGTCAGACAGGCTACACACAGGGAGACCAGTGAGGAAGGATCACTGGGGACATGAGAGCCAGAATTCAAGAGGTGTAAGTGGGGAGAAGCATCTCGCTGATAAAATTAACAAGATTTGGTGATGGCTTAGATTCTGGGACTGATAGTGATGGGTCAATTCCAAGGTGAGTTCTAGGTTCTAGTTGGGCCACTAGATGAAGGTGCTATTAACAGGCATGAGAAATACAAGGGGACAGCAGGATGGAGCAGGGTGGTGTGCCACAGCCTGGAGGAGAGAATGTGTGGTGCAACTGGAGAGACCATTTCTGCTGCTGCTGAATGGCTGCTCGTGCTAGCAAACCTCTCCATTTCTGTGGTTTAGTTTATCTATGCCAGGGAATATACCCTACTCCAGCTGTCTCATTTGGCACTGGCAGCCTGAGGATGAGGCTGGTTATCTGCAGATGCTCTCCCATCTTCCTCTGTCCTCATATGGCTGTTCTCTAGTGACAAAGCTTCAATCCTGCCTCTGCCTTTACTCTCTCTGGTCCCTGTCCCCTTACTCCGCACACTTTGCTCTCAGTGAATTGCTCAGCCAGATGATAATCACTTGCATAATACAGACTATGCTATCACTGTATTTAAAGATCTTGTATTTAATATAGACCTCCCCAGAGTATGCAGGAACAAGAGAGAGTACAGATAAGGGAGCTTAGATTTTAGGATCTGATAAATTTTGGTGTCTGTGAAAATATTTTTTAACTTTGAATTATTTCCACCTCTTACCTTGGGGGAAATGACATAGGCTTCATATAGGTTTGGTGTAAGATGAAATATGTGTAAGCACATACCACAATGACTTACACAATTTAGCAGCTCACTAAAGGCCAAGTCATGGTTTCTTTTTACTTGTTCTATAACTTGTTTTTTTGCAGAGGTGATAATCAAAATATTTAACAATTCTTACCAGGGTGCCTTCCAATGAGATAGCCTCTGCCTCTGAAGCTAGAGCTGAGTCTAGAGTACTCCAGGCTATGCCAGGATGAACCCTTATTGGTGTATCCAGAGAGGTCTGGGGCTCTTCTGAAAGGACCAAGGGAGTAGTGGGGGCCCTCACAGGGCTTGGAGCAGTGCTGTTTTTGTTTGCAGAGGCTGAACACCAGTGCTGCCCATTGTGACCAGATCTCAGAAGGTCAACACAGAGTGGTAGAGACTTGGTCCCAACCTTCACTGCCATCAGTTTCTGAATATGAAACCCCCTCTCTAGACACATGCTTATAAGGGACTAAAACAAATTTTAAATAACAGGGCCACTCAGTATCTTCACCTCACCTCATTCTCTTTAGATTTTCCAGTCCAGTTAGTTCTGGAGAGCCAAGGTACCCTTGAGATCCCATAATCTGTGTAGCTATTCCTCAGTAACTTTTTTAGTACCTCCTTCCTAAAATGTAACTTCCTGTGAGTTAATTGCAAACTTAAGGACTGCTACCATAACAGTCGATTGCCCAAAGCATTACCTTTGCTGCTTTGGCATTCCTAATGGTAATGAGTTGCTGTGCAATGACAGATAGAACTTCTATGTCAATTCGATTAAATTCATCAAAGCAGCACCAGGCCCCTGACTGTGCCAAGCCACTGAAGAAGCGCCCCATCATCTGAAATCAAAATAAAGCGGTTCAGCTTTGTATTGCATAGTTCAACTCCTTCGAAAATTAAATTTTGAGCTGAAATGTAAAAAAAGGTGGTATCTACAAATAAGCAATAGTTTTATGTGAATATTGGACTCTGTCAGAAGTAAACACTTTTCTACATGAGGAAATATCTTTTTGAGTCTAAGTGATTTGAATCTGTTTTATTTTTAAATAAAACGACAATCCGACCAATTTTTCTTCTTGCTTATAAACTCCACTCACCTCTGTAAATATGTAATAGATTTCCAAATAATCTAACACATGGAATGTACAAACTTAAGGACTTTTAAAAAACTTGAAAAATTTTACTAATGGAAGATTTCCTTATCTTTAGAAGGTATTCTAGAAGGCAGACACACACAAGAACTACCGAGCAGAAGGCATAGCAGTGCAGATTATGGCAATAATTCTTAATTTCTTCTACAGCAGAATCCTAATGGTGGAGGAAAATAAGTACATACCATCTAAAGTGTTGCATTTCTTATGGGGACTTGAGATATTGGTAAAGCATGTGTACAAATCTTGCATTATACCACAGATCTATCTCTTTAACAATAGAACTAATGGTTTCAAAATTTCAAGGTGGTCAACTGAATTACTTCCTCCCCTTCCTTTGATTTCCATAACGCACAGAGAGACTGATAGATCACCGTCTCTCTCTCCTTTTCTGTGTCCACACTTATATCTGTACTTGCTTGATAAAAACATAATGGAAAGGGAAACCAGCAGGAAGAAATTTTTGAAAAAAAAGCTGAAATAGGCTAGGCACAGTGGCTCACGCTTGTAATCCCAGCACTTTGGGAGGCTGAGGCAGGCAGATCACGAAGTCAAGAGATGAAGACCACCCTGGCCAACATGATGAAACCCCGTCTCTACTAAAAATACAAAAACTAGGTGGGCATGGTGGTATGCACCTGTGGGACTACATGGGACATGTGAAGCCTGCTGGTCACACATTCTGTACTTCCACAGAGCTCTTGGTAGTTCTTTCATTCAAGGAAGGGCCATTTGGGGGAAACAAGCTGTTTATACTAATTAAATTAGTCATTCATCTATACTTATGAACCAAAATAAGTAAGATTCAAGAAAGAGAAGGAATGAGAAGAATGAACTAATGAGGAACTTTAGAGAAAGTGGAGATAATTTAGAAGACAGAAAATAATTTTACAAAATTCAAATAGAATTCTCAGAGAGATTTGGGAGGGAAACACATTCCTAAAATAAAACAAGAGACTCTGTTAAAGGAATTAGTCAGAGATAAGAAATAGTCCCTGGAAATTAGTAATAATATAGCCAAGAGAAGAGAAATTGAATGAATGGATGGAATGATAGCATGGACAGGACTAAAGACCAAGTTGGTGTTCTGTACAACAAAGCTGAGGAAAGCTTCCATGTTGTGGAGGAATGGTCTTCATACTTAGGATACATGTAAGCCCTGGCATACATGCAGACTTTCCAAGGGATACTTATGAACAAACAGTTTTAAAGGAAATAACAGAAAATTCTAGATCTGGATCTGTGATACCGACTCTTTGCTAATATTTTTCTCTCTGAGAACATGTCTGTGGTCATGCTGGTTCTTCATTTCCATTTGCTCTTCAAAAATGACCCTCTTTCTCTGCCAGTCCTGGCTGTGCAGTTTGTGCCTGGCTGTGGAGGAGAGTGGGGGGTTTGAAACCCAGACCTGACATGGCTGGTGACTTGGTGAACATGTGCCACATGCATAGAGGCTGAGTAGATGATACTAGCAGCCTTGCTCTCATCCAAACCAAATCTTGCTATGGAGCATTGCCCCAGATGCAAAAACCTCCAGGGTGCCAAAGGAGCAGTTCCAAACATTGATCAGGAACACAGGAAAGCTTGCAATGACTGACTGGCTAACAAATACTTTTTCAAGTAGGGCAATTTCCAATTCTTTGTTTTCAACAAAAGTGAAGGACAGAGTCAATGCCTACAGGTCAAAGATAACCAGAAACACACCTGTAGTCAAACACAACTGGGTTTACCACTTGTTCCAGTAAGGGAGACCACACACTGGGGAACCAAGGATTCTCTCAGTGAAAGGATATTAGGAGGATTTGGACTTGTATTAGAAAATTCTGGGGAAGGGTCAGTGAAGAAAAGTTTTGCTTTGTTAATTTTTGAGAGCACTGTATGGCTTAAAGCAGCAGCAATTTATTATCTAACAGTTCTAGAGGCTAGAAGTCTGAAATCAAGGTATCAGCAAAGCCATGCTTGATCTGAAGGCTCTTGGGGAGGATTCTTCCTTGTCTCTTGGTAGCTCCTGGTGGTTGCTGGCAGCCCTTGGGATTCCTTGGCTTCTTGGACTGCATCACTCTGATTTCTACCTCCTGTGTACCTTCACTTGGCCATCTTCTCTGTGTGTCTATATCCACATTTTTCTCTTCTTATAAAGGCACTAGTTACTGGATTAGGGTCCATACAATTCCAGTATGACCTCATTTTAAACATCAGAATCTTTACAAATATAAAGACTCAAATTAGGTAACATTCACAGATACTAGGCATGAGGACTTGAGTGTATTTTGAGGAAACACAATTCAATCCACAACACTGTGGATTAGGTGCTGGTAGGATATCATAGTACTATTACATAGAAGGCTGATGGATAGCTGGCTGAGGCTTTGGTAAAGGTGAAGCAGTTACACAGGTTAACCGGGAGAGGGGGATGTTAGATTATTTTTGTGGTTTGGATAGAATTCTTGTGTGTTCTCAGACATGATTTTGGCATCTTATTCCATAATGGATGCATTGTGACCTGGTCTGTAGTTGGTGGTCTGTGAAATTGTGTTCAACTGGAGAAGCAAATAGTCTGAGTCAGGTCAGCTCTCAGCTGACAGCAGCCAGGGGCTATTTTGTTTTGGTTTTCAGAGATGAATTGTATAGCAATTAATTGACCATTAGAAATAAGTTTTGGTGTTATTTCTACCATTTTATTTTGTGATGATTTCTACTTTAAAAAACCCTTATATTTTGAAAGATTTCAAACATAGACAAGGGGTGAAAGAACGTATACATCATCCAGCGTAACAATTACCAATATTCTGCTATTTTCAAAATACTCTCCAACATTTTTTGTTGTTATAGTATTTTAAAGCAAACCCTAGGCATCATATTATTTCACCATAAACTCTGTAACATGTAAAAACCCCAAAATTACCCAAATCAATACTGTTAACCTACTCAAAGAAAAATCCAATAGTTATTTAATATCATGTTCAATTTTCCTCAATGGTACTAATCTTGTCCTTTTACAGTTGGTTTGTTCGGATAAAGATACAAGCAAGGTAGAAACATTACATTTGTTACTGTGTCTCTTAAATCTCTTTAAATTTATAGCAGTTCCCTGAATCCTCTCTCTTTCATGCAATTCATTTTTGAAGGTCTGTAAGTTATTTTTCCCCATAGAATTCCCGATTCCATATTTAGCTGATTGTTTTCTTGTGGTGTTAACATGTTCCTTTATCTCACACACCTGTACTTCTTGAAAACTAGAGACTGAAGTAGATTTATAAGTTTGAAGTTTAATTGTTTTGAACAGGAATAATTCATAGCTTACATATCATAACAGGAGATACGTATTTCCTAACTGTCAAAGTTGTGACTGATCAGTGGATTACCTACTGTGCTTGTCCATTATACATTTTCCAATTAGTCTTTAGTGGTTTTAGCAATAAAGGCCATTGCTAGATACATTATTTTTTAAAGGTTGCAAAATACCAATTTATAATGTTATCATCCTTTCTGCATTTATTAATTGTGATTATTCTACAAGGAATTTTCCTCATCAACTTTTTTATTAACCCCCAAAACAGTCCACAGAAAAGGCAGGATAAATACTTAATTCTTTTTCTTTATCAATTTTTCAAATAAGTTGTTGCTCTGGAAACCTCCAAGATGATCAATGAGTTTTGTTTTATACTTTTTCATTAATCATTGTACATTAGTGAATTTAAAAATGTTTTATGTGTTTTGATCCCCTCCAGTTATTATTATCATTCTCACATTGTCCCATCTTTGGTCAATGAAGAATCCCTTTTAGTAACATTCTGATTAATAATATGATCACATAAATTTTTGGTGTTTTGTTGTTGTTTCAGATAGGACAGGATGTTGCAGGCTCATTTTATGCAACATCCTAGAGCCAGCTCTGGTTAATTTTAGTAGAAACAGGTAATTAAGACCCACAGTCTGGGTACTGGAGGTGATCACTGTTTTTAGGCTGTCAGTGTCCCTTTTTAGAGGACAGAACTAAAAGATAACATCTAACTGAGAGAAGAAATCAGTATCACAAACATATTAAAAACCTGCGACTCAATTTTAAAAAGCACAAGCAAGCCAAGAGAACATGAGGAAATGATGTAAATAGGTATTTCATAGATGAGAAATCCTAGAGTATAAACATTTGAAAAGAAATTCAACCTCACTAGTGACCAGGGGAATACAATGGGATACCATTTCATACTTCTCAGATTGACAACAGTTGTGGAGCTTGACAGCATGGGCAAGGATGTGGAGCATAGGCAGCTCTCATATTTTGAATTTTTTTTGTAATATTTTGAAAATATTAGAGATTTTCAAAAATATAAGACAGTGGGACTTTTTTTGTTTGGAAGGTTTTCAACAAAAACATGTTTATGTTAACATATAATAGGTTTACTGTTACTTTTTAAACAAATAAAAATATATATAAAACATATTTTATTTCTAACATATTTTATTTGTTTTCTTATTTCTAATATGGTAAATATCAACAGATGTAACCCATATGAACAAAAGCTCTTTGGAAGTCTCAATAGTTTTTTAGAGTGTAAAGGAGTCCAATGACTAACAAGTTTGAGAACCACTGTATTGAAAAACCTTACCTTGAATTCCCACCTCCCACATATTTCATGTTCAATATGTCATTCACTGAATTGCCAATTTCCTACCGTAAGCTTAGTCCTTATTACTAGGTTTCCCTGCTATTCTATTTTATACCTCACCTCATTTCTTTCTTCTTACTGACATGTACGGATTTTTTATTTTTTCACCATTTGACAAACCATCCCTAGCCTTGATTCTTACCCAGACTACCCAGACCAAGATGTGTTGACTCTTCTCTTTGCTCTATTCATTCCACTTTAGCCATTCTTTGCCTCATTTCTTTTCCCTTGCTTGCGATCACTCCATCCTCACCTTATTTTGTTATGTCATGTTGCAAATAGAGAAAAACACATAAAACACTTAATGTTAATATTCAGATGCAAGAACTATACCTTGTAGTCCAAACCATCAGAACAGTTAAAGACCACACACTGGATGGCAAGAGCTTTTGCCAGATCTTTAGTAGTCTCTGTTTTCCCAGTGCCAGCAGGACCAGCTGGTGCACCCCCAAGGTCAAGCTGCAAAGCTCCCATGAGGCATAGATAGCAGCGATCCTGAAGAAAGCAATGAATTATCAATACAAAGGGAACCAACTCTGGTCACAAATTAAGTCATTTCCTTTCTATGGGGGAAGGGTTACTATTTTCTATGAAAAATAGAGTTTAAATACACCAAAAGATCCACACACATAATTAAATAATGCAAATCTTCGCTTTACAAACGTATTCATAGTAAATCCTTTAAAAAGTTAATGTCATATAAAACTTTTTAAGACTTTTGATTGAAAAGCATTCTTGTGTCAATATTAACTTAAGTGATCAATAACTTACTGTGAGAGGAGTAATAACCAATCTTGGGCATGCACCCAAATATTCATAGCCATAAGTGTACTGAGACAGCGCCATTCTGGCCACACAATTATCCACATCTGTATCCCAGTAATAGCGCAGTTGCCTCTGCCAGTCAAAGGATTCAACTGTCTCCACCTATATGCGATATACATATTAGATATGCTCATTCCAGAAAGAAGTATATAATTTTACTTAAATGAAATAGTTACCTTAGATTGTATAAGTTCAGTGACTATATCTCTTGCATGCACATCAATAGTAATCAATGCAGTTAGGATGTTTCTGTGTAATTTTGGAAGACTGCCTCGAACTATTGTAGCCAGGGCATTTAATCTCTACAAATTAAAAAAAATTGTCATGGTGAATTTTCCAATATCAGCTTACATATATACATTATCTCTTTCACCATTTAATTTGGAAAGACATTGCTAAAAACCATTTGATTTTAAGAATCTATAATTCTGTGACCAAACAGGACAATACTTTTATTTAATTCCCATAAGACTTCTGTGAAATACATACTATCTTTATCTCACTGTACAGTTGCAGAAACTGGAGGTCAGAGAGCATAAGTAACTTGATGCCAGTCATACAATTATTAAGTAACAAAAATGAGAACTGAGTAGACATTTGCCTTGAGGAAAGCCCATGCTCTTAACCACTATGTGATGATTCTCTAGAGGAGCGTGTTCTCCCTAAAAATTAAATGTAGTTAAAGGTGATACTCTTCAATTTTAGGGGTGGTTTTTCCATTGATAATCAGAAATCTGAGCATTTTAACCTAGCCAATAACTGATTAAATGAAAACATTTTTCGGAAGAGTGAGCTAAATTTTCACTTGATTTTTACTAAATAATTAAATCTTTTTCAAAGAAAAGCAGTGCCTCTGAGGACCTTGCACCATTGTGCTGAAATGTCACTTAGGCCAACCCTGATGTGGGACCACCTCTACATAGAAGCAATAGAACTTTCTTTAGGGAATCATTTCTCTTTTCTGAAGCTATGGAGATGAAATTTATTTGAGGAATTTCATGAGAGTGTTTTCTCTTATTTCAATAAAGTTGTTTTATTCAGTAAATAAATATTTATTGAATGTTTACATATAAATATATATAAAGAATTGTTTTATTTCAATAAGTTATTTTGTTCAATAAAGCTGTTTCATTTTTCTGTTTTAAGAGTGAATCTTTAATGTAGTATTGCTTGGAAGTAGAATTGAATTTGGAGTTAGAGTTGGCCTAGGTCCTTACAAGACATACTGTTTGTAAATGTTTTCCTTAATTTTCTAGGTTGCCTTTTCACTCTGTTGATTGTTTCCCTTTGCTGTGCAAAAGCTTTTAAGTTTGATACAATCCCATTGATATATTTTTTGCTTTTGTTGCTTGTGCTTTTGGTATCATATCCAAAAATCAATGCCAAAGCCAATGTCAAAGATTTTCACCTATGTCTTCTTCTAGGAGTTTTGCAGTTTCAGGTCTTACATTTAAATCCTTAATCCATTTTGAGTTTATTTTTGCATATGGTGTAAGATAAGGGTCTAATTGCTCCTACAACTCAATAGCAAAAACCAAATAACCCAATTAAAAAATGAGCAGGGGACTAGCATAGACATTTCTCAGAAAAAGGCATACAAAGGGCTAAACAGGTATATGAAAAAAGGCTCAATGCCACTAATCATAAGGGACATGCAAATAAAAACCATAATGAGATGTCATCTCACAACTGGTAGGGTGACTATTATCAAAAAATCAAAAGATAACCCATGTTGGCAAGAGTGTGGAGAAAAGAGAACCCTGGTATGCTGCTGGTGGGAATGTAAACATGGTGCAGCCATTACGGAAAACAATATGCTGGCTCCTCAAAAAATTAAAAATAGAACTACTATATGACCCAGTAATCCCACTCTGGTACATATCCAAAAGAAATGATGTCAGGATCCAGAGGAGATTATCTACACTCCTACATTCATTGCAGCATTATTTACAACAGCCAAGATGTGGAAAAAGCTAAGTGTCCATCCATGGATGAATGAATAAAGAGAATGTGAGCTGGGCATGGTGGTTCATGCTTGTAATCCTAGCACTTTGGGAGGCCAAGGCAGGAAGATCACTTGAGGGAAGATTTTGAGACCAGCCTGAGCAATACAGTGAGACCTTGTCTCTACAAAAAAAAAATAATAATAATTATCCGGGTGCTATGATTTTATCCCTGCACTCCAGCCTGGGAGACAGAGCGAGACCCTGTCTCTTAAAAAAGAAAAAAAAAAAAAGAAAATGTGTTATACACATACAATGAAATATTTATTATTCCATCTCAAAAAAGGAGGAAATCCCATCACCTGTAACACCATAATTGAACCTGGAGGATATTAAGCTAAATGAAATGAGTCAGTCATAGAAAGATAAGTCCTGCATGATCTATTTACATGAGGTCTAAAATAGCTAAATTTATAGAAAAAGAGTAGTATGGTGCTTACAGGGAGCTAGAGAGAGGGGGAAATGTGGAGTTGCTGTTCAACAAGTATAAAGTTTTAGTGCAATTTAAATGCTATTTAGTAAAATAGCATTTCCTAGCTATGGCTAAAAGCTCTTGATGGTATTTAAATTCTTTGAATCATTTATTGTTTGTTAGTTGCCTGACAGTTCTACAAAATAGCAGAAATAGAATTAAAGCCCAGAAATAGAAATTGCATGAATCTGGAGGTTTTCCTGGACTAAATAAACTTCCCTGAGAGGTATCCAGGAACTAGTGAATACGGTTTGTCCTTAAAAGTTGCAAACCATTATAACCCTGATGTTTTATTCCGGAATTGTTTTTCCTCCTATTTTCACAAGTATTCATATAAATACTACACAAACATTAAAGTAGTGTCTCTAAAAAAATTGGAACACAATTTTAGTGAGAATTCCAAAACTTTCTAAGTCATGTCAGCACATGAGAATTTCTGAAATAAAGTGAATTTGTATTAACCATGCTCAAAAAACCCACACTAAGACCATCTTGCAACTCAACAATGTCACTGTGGCACAGATCTCACCTCAAAATTTACTTTTTCAAAATCCTCCAGGGCCGCTATATGATTATTGTCTTCTGTTTCCAGACATTCGGTCAAATCACGGCACCACATAATTTGAGAAACGGTCAGGATAACCTGCAAGAAAACATCTTTCTTAAATATGTGATGTATATCACCAAAAAATAACTCAGAAATATGAAATGTGAGTGTGAGTTACTTGAGAAGGGTGGCCAGCAATCACCCAGTCTGTCCTCAGCTTCCCCTGATAGTCAGCGATGGCAGCTTTGCACAGGCGCCGCAGAGATGTGAACATGGCTTCTTCCACTTTACCAAGCCATTCTTCTACATTGCCTCGGGCCTTGAGGCCTTTCCCCAAGCTAACCTAAAAGGTAATCAGAGCACTGATGAAGTGGCTTTTGTGGGACTTGTAAGCTGTATACCTTCTGTATTTCCATGACAGACTCCTGAGCTACATAAACGCTGAAGCCTGACCGCAAACACTGAAACTTCTATTGATATTCCACTACACAGCTATCTCCTTTCGCCCCACCTATTGCTTCATTTTACTGCTTCCACTTGGCGTCAACTCCCTGAAAGAGGAGTCTATATACACTGCATGGATTTCTTCACTTATTTTCACTTTCCTACTTGCTGCCATCTGATTTTTGTCCCCGAGCACTTCTGTAAACCTGTCTTTATTAAGGTTACCCAGGTCCTCCCAACTCGAAAGTTCAAATGACACTTTTCGGTTCTTGTATCTATTTTTTTTGGACTTCCAATGGCCTGTCATGACTGTTTTGCTTTCTTTCATCTGCTCTTCTTCTAATCTGTCTTTAAATTTCATGTTTTCCCAAGATTCTATCCTTGGTCTTCTCCTTTCTCTTTTGCACCAGTGATGAGCAAATTCTTTTGCAAGAGGATCAATTCAGAAAAAATAAAATGTTTATATGTTCCCATAGATACACACTGTGTTCTTACTGGACCCAATTCCTTGGCATTTCCCTGCACAGTTCCTGTGTCTGAAATGTCACCCATGTCCATGTAGACGATACTCCCCCTTCCATCTTATTTGACTTTGTGTATGTGTACATATGTGTGGCTCTCCTCTGTGAAGTCACTTGGTTCCTCACAGTGTGCTAATATATTCACTCTCTTAGTGTTCCCTATATACCGGGAGCTGAGCAATGCCCTGGAGATGCTGCCTCTAGCCACTAACATTTCCATAGTGCTTATTGGGTACTGCTTTAAGGAATTTACGTATACTAACCCCTGAACAGGCTCATCATTCCATTAATCAGATATGATTACTAATCCCCATCTTTTGGATGCAATTAAAGGGTAGGACTTAGTCCAAGTGGCCTGATAGTAGAACCAGTGCTCTTAAGTCCACTGGTGTGCCTTTTGTGGAGAGTTGAATAAGACATCATTTCAGTTTTCTCCACTCTATTTCCAACAACAGAACACATGTCTTTGTTACTGTATTTTCTGTGGTGATTTTCAGTTGTTTCTTTGACTACTTCTCCGCTAGACTTTGAGCTCTTTGAGGGCAAGAATTTTATTTTGTTTTTTCTTGAAACTGCTGAGCCAGCAGTGTATTCGTATGCTTAGAGAGAGAATAACCCTAGAAGAGTAACAAAGTTCATCATAAAGAAATATAGACAAAAGCACCTCACCCTTTCTCCCTCTGGTGACAGCATTGCTAAAATATCATTAGTATAAACCTTTTCTGGTTCTCCATCAATACCAGGAATCTTTCCTTCGGCAGGAGGCATGAGAGCAAATTCGAGCTTTGAAATGGAGTCAAAGCATTTCCTTAAGTGTGGCTGCACAGCCTGTGGATTTCGTGTCTGGGCCAAAATCTCCAGAAGTTCATCATTTGACAAGAAGTAAAATCTGCATTAAAAAACATCCTTAAAATGTAAGTTGAAATTGAAGTAAAGTCTTAAATAGACATAAAAGATAAATTCCTTAGCCACATCTCTTCCTTGTTTACCAATTTCCTGGACCTCCAATTATTCGGGTCATGGGTTTCTGGGAAGGCCACATATCTCTAAATATGATTTCTATGAAAATTAGTGATGATGCACCTAGGTGTGATGATGCATACCTAGAATTAGTGCCTAATACATAAAAGATATGTACATAAAAATTGTAAAAATGCTAGAAACTGTTGTGTTCACATGTCTGTTTTACCTGGCTTTAAGCCTCCAGAGTGAAAACCTATTATTTGTTTTCCCTAAAATCTGGCCTAGTATGTCGCACATAACTGGTATTCAGTACATGATCTGTTGAAGAGTTAATAGATGGATAGGTAGTTGCAGGAGAACCTTATTGGGTTCTGTGAATGTGTTCTGGGCCATTCTTTCAACTCAAAGGTATTCGTTATTCCCTGCAGCACATGCTACTGTGAAAAGGGGCATAATATAATTTTGCCAGCACACCATTTCCAACCATGTGAAGCTATGTAGAAACAAAACATTTATGTATATTTCAATATTATTACCAGCAAGACAGGTAAAGGAAACTATAAACTTACAGAAGATTATTTTGCCATAGATTAGGGTTGGCAAATAACAGCCCACAGGACAAATCTGGCCCACCACTAGTTTTTGTAAATAAAGCTTCATTGTCACACAGCCATGCAGACATACTGTCTGTGGCTCCTTTTGTGCTACAATAGTGGACCTGGCTACAGAGACTGTAAAGCCTACAAAGCCTTGAGTATCTACTATGTGACCTTTTATGAAAGAAAAATTGTGTGTCTAGATAACCCAGAATATTCTAAATACCAGTCTTGGTGTAATATAGTTTTTGTATTATGTTTAATCTCTCCAAATTACTCAAAAGGAATTTGATTTATTATTCCAATTGACTATCCTAGTTCATATTAAAACAGGTTAGAGCGATTAACTATTCATGTTTAAGACAGTGATTTCCAAATATTTTTTTCAATCAAGGATCCTTTTTACTGCTCTTCCTATCTCCAACTCGCTTATCTTTTGGAGGACTAAATGTAAAAACCAGCATTTAGTAAATGCTCTAGATTATTGATTGTCAGCAATATCCCTGCATTAGGGAAAAGCTGGAATGACATTTCTAGAATCTCTTTCCAGTAAGGTTTTAATTCAGATGCTGCCTATGAGATGCTCTTCTATGTGACTGAGAAGGTGGAAGGAAGCAAAGCCATTACCCCCAACTTGAGCATGGATGACTGAAGTGGGTGGGATTTTATCTTTGGTTTTCAGGTGTCCTCCTGATAATTCCTCCCTTTCTTGTTGCAGGAAGCTGAGACTTTGGTGGCACTTCACTGAGACCTCTGCCTGTATTTCTGGATTTCCTCAAAGTGGTCCTCAGTTCTTCCCTTCTTCTGCCTCTAGAACCAGCGAAAACTTCTAATTTCCTGAATGAAACTTTTGCTCTAAACACCTAGAGTGGCTTCTGTGTTTTTGACCAAACCTTTCCCAAGTAATATAACCAGATGTTAAAGTTTCAGTTTTGGCTGAAGTTCTAGGACTAGAGTTGTCACATTTCAAAGTGAGATGTCAGGTCACTTGGGGCTGACTCATAAGGAGATGGGTAAAGACTCTGGAATCCTCACTTGCCTGAGGATATGAAAGTGTAAAAGCTGAAGAGGCTGGATAGCTAGAGATAGGAACTTTTTTGGCAGAGAGATGTGCTAAGGGTGCTTGCTATGCCCATGAGAAAGAGTCTCCTCAAGACTAGGCATCTTGGAAAGCTTAACATGGATTTCTACCAATTAAGCTAAAGAAAATTGCTCAGGCAACACCAGTCTCTAACCGTTTATGCACACATCTGTGCACACATACACACATGCACAGGCACACATATTCATTCAACAGTAAAATGATTAAACAATGGGGTGATGAAGAATCATTTTAATTTGTGAGATCTAAAAATCAAAACAATTGAACTCACGGAGATAGAGAGTAGAAGGATGGTTACCAGAGGCTGGGAAGGGTAGTGGAAAGATTGGGGTTGGGGAGGTGGGGATATTTAATGGGTACAAAAAATAGGAAGAGTGAATAAGACTTAGTATTTGATAGTACAACAGGAAGACTATAGTCAATAATAATTGAGTCATCAATAATAATAATTTAATAGTCAATAATAATTTAATCGTACATTTAAAATAACTAAGAGAGCATAACTGACTTCTTTGTAACACAAGGAATAAATGCTTATGGAGATTAATACCCCATTTTACATGATGTGATTATTATGCATTATATACCTATGTCAAAACATGTTATGTACCCCTTAAATATACATACCGTTATACCCACAAAAATTAAAATAAAATAAAATTATTTCAGCAACTTAGATAATTACCCACTTAAATATTTATTGAATATTGTATCTTTGTCCTTGAGATTCATACTCCCCAGTTAAGATAACTAGTTGTATTTTCATTATCATAGATCTTTTTGTCTCTCTGTTTCCTTGATGCTTTGAGGTTATAACTATAACCTCAACTTGATCAAGAATCATAACTACTAGAAAGTATCTTAGGTTGCTTTATAAACTTACCTTGGAAAGATAACTCTTTTTGATTCTAAGTATGCCTCTAGGCACTTCTGAATTTGGTCAAGTAATGCATTATTGTTTTGAAAAGTTTCCAGAAGTCCTGTTCATTAAAAAAAATAGTATTGGTAAAACTGTGTTAAAATCAAATTCTTTTTTCAGAAAAAATTATCACTTTAAAATACAATCAATTTATGAATCTTCTTTCTAGAAAACTCTTTAATAATACTCTTTAATAAAAATATGCTTTGAATTGTCCAAATCTAAAGTTAAAATGAGTCATGAAACTGAAATGGCAGTAAAAAAATTATATCATCAGCAAACGCTGACAGTTTGATGTCCTCTTTACCAATCTGGATGTCCAGACAGTATCTGCTGTCTTCAAGAGACTCACCTAACCCATAAGGACTCACATAAACTTAAGATAAAGGAGTGGAAAAAGATAATCCAAGCAAATGGATACCAAAAGCAAGCAGTAGTAGTTATTCTTATGAAAGACAAAACAAACTTTAAAGCAAAGCCATTTAAAAAAGACAAAGAAGGATATATAATGATAAAAGGACTTTTCCAACAAGAAAATATCATGGTTATAAATATATATGCACCTAAAAGTGGAGCTCTCAAATTTATGAATTTATAAAACAATTACTACTAGACTTAAGAAATGAGATAAACAGCAACACAATAACAGTGGGGGGCTTCAATACTCCACTGACAGCACTAGAAAGGTCATCAAGATCGAAAGTTAACAAAGAAACAACTTAAACTACACCCTAGAACAAATGGACTCAACAGATATTTACAGAACATTCTACCCACCAAATGCAGAATATACATTCTATTCATCAGCACATAGAATATTCTCCAAGATAGACCATATGATAGGCCACAAAACAAGTCTCAATAAATTTCAGAAAATCAAAATTATATCAGGTACTTTCTCAGATCATAGGTGAATAAAACTGAAAATCAACTCCAAAAGGAATTCTCAAAACCATATAAATACATAAAAATTAAATAACCCTAAAGACTCATTTGAAAAGCTCCTAGAACTGATCAATGAATTCAGCAAAGTTTCAGGATACAAAATTAATGTACATAAGTCAGTAGCTCTGCTATACACCAACAGTGACCAAGCTGAAAATCAAATCAAGAACTCAACCTCTTTTACAATAGTTGCATAAAAAAATAAATAAATAAACAACTTAGAAATACACCCAACCAAGGAGGTGAAAGACCTCTACAAAGAAAACTAGAAAACACTGCTGAAAGAAATCATACAACACAAATAAAGGGAAACACATCCTATGCTCATGAATGGGTAGAATCAATATTGTGAAAATGACCATACTGCCATAAGCAATCTATAAACTTAATGCAATTATTATCAATATACCACCATCATTCTTCACAGAGTTAGAAAAAAACAATTCTAAAATTGATATGGGACCAAAAAAGAGCCCACATATCCAAACCAAGACTAAGCAAGAAGAGCAAATCTGGAGGCATCACATTATCTGACTTTAAACTATACTATAAGGCCATAGTCACCAAAACAGCATGGTACTGGTATAAAAATTGGCATATAGACCAATGGAACAGAATAGATAACCTGAAAATAAAGGAAAATACATACAGCCAACTGATCTTCAACAAAGCAAGCAAAAAAACATCAAGTAAGGAAAGGACACTATTCAACAAATGGTCCAGGGATAACTGGCAAACCACATGTAGAAAAATGAAATGGGATCTTCAATTCTCACCTTATACAAAAATCAAATCAAGATAGATCAAACACTTAAATCTAAGACCTGAAACCATAACAATTCTGGAAGATAACATTGGAAAAAACCCTTCTTGACATTGACTTAGGCAAAAACTTCATGACCAAAATCCCAAAGCAAATGCAACAAAAACAAAGATCAATAGATGAGACTTAAACTAAAAAGCTTCTGCACAGCAAAAGAAACAATAAGCAGAGTAAACAGAGAACTCACAGAGTGAGAGAAAATCTTCACAATCTGTACATCTGGCAATGGACTAATATCCAGAATCTACAAGGAACTCTAAACAAGTCAGCAAGAAAAAAGCAATCCCATCAAAAAGTGAGCTAAGGACATGAATAGACAGTGCTCAAAGAAGATATACAAATGGCCTACAAACATATGAAAAAATGCTCAAGACCACTAATTATCAGGGAAATGCAAATCAAAACCACAATGCGATACCACCCTACTCCTGCAAGAATGGCTAAAATAAAAAAAAATGATAGATGTTTGTGTGGAGGTGGTGAAAAGGGAACACTTTTACACTCCTGGTGGAAATGTAAACTAGGACAACCACTATGGAAAACAGTGTGGCGACTCCTTAAAGAACTAAAAAGTAGATCTACCATTTAATCCAGTAGTCCCATTACTGGGTAACTACCCAGAAGAAAAGAAGTCATTATATAAAATATTATTGCACATGCATGTTTATAACAGCACAATTTGCAACGGCAATAAATAAAGAACCAGCCCCAATGTCTATCAATCAATGAATGGGTAAAGAAAATGTGTGTATATATGCCATGGCATACGACTCAGCCATAAAAAGGAATGAAATAATGCATTTGCAGAAACCTGGATGGATTTGGAGACCATTATTCTTAGGGAAGTAAATCAGGAATGGAAAACCAAGCATTATATGTTCTACATCATAAATGGGAGCTAAGCTATGAGGACGCAAAGGTGTAGGAATGATACAATGGACTTAGGCGATGAGGGGTAAAGGTGGGAGGGAGGTGAGGGATGACAAGATAAAAGACTACACATTGGGTACAGTGTACACTGCTTGGGTGGTGGGTGCACCAAAATCTCAGAAATCACCACTAAAGAACTTATTCATGTAACCACATATCACCTGTTACCCCAAAACCTACTGAAATACAAATGAATAAATAAAAGAAATTCAATGGCAGTGGTATGGTCTTTTCAATAAAAGGTATTAATGAAAATATCAAGAAAGATAATTTTAGTAAAATTAAAATATACTGTTAATATTTTAAAAGCTTTGGTATTATTTGATAAAGGAATGCTCTCATACATTAAAATGGGGGACATTGACTAGAAATTTTAACTATTACCTTTAATAATAATTTAGGTATTTACAAAGTGTGAACAAGTATATTTAATATGAAATATTTTTAGCTGGTGTATCCCACTTTTGGGGGGCTAGGAGTACAAATCCAAAGCCAAGCAGTTGCCTTCTCCTTGACTCTTCAAACCAAGCCACAGTCTCTACCTAGTCATTGTCTGTCACTTTCTTACTGGCACCTTTTCTGTATCCTCTGCTGTCTTTAAATGACAAAATTGTGGGGACGGGATACTATTTCTTTATCAATAAACTACAGCTCCTTAAGGAGCAAGATCCATGTCTTGTTTATCTTTGTAGTTTTGGTGCCTATCATAGTAGCTGATATCCCCACCTGCCCAAGAACCAAATCCACAGTCTTTATCATGGTTTCCAAGGGTCTATGTAATCAATGAGCAGTAAGATGCCCAGTCCCCCACCTAAGTACTCTTGCCTCTCTTGCTTCACCACCTGAGCCCTTCTTCTGCATTCCACTTCAGCTCACATTGGCTTTCTTGCAAACAGTTGTGCATGTGAAGCATGCACTTGCCTTGGGAGCCTTGCTTTGATTTTCCCTCCTCCTTTAACAATGTTCCTTTGATAACATACATGACTCCCTTGTTTCTGCAGGTTTCTGCTCAAAAGCTTTATAAAAAAAAAGCCTTCTGTCTGTCTGTCTGTCTCTCTCTCTCTCTCCCTTCCTCCCTCCCCTCCCCACCCCTTTACTCTACTTTATTTTTTTTTTATAGCTTTATCATCACCTAAAATGATCTATACAAGTCATATAAGTCTCTGTTCTTATCTTACATCCTTAGAAGCAGATGTATTTTTGAATCAATTTTTTTAAAATTTCAGAAGTTATATTTTATAACAAGTCTAGTAGGAACTGTGACAGCGCTCTGTAATCAAACATAGTTTTCACAGCAAAATGTTTCAACATGACAAGTGACTGCAGTAGACAGAATAATGGCCCTTTAGAGATGTTCATGTCCTAATTCCCCAAACCTGTCAATATGTTAGTATACATGGAAAAGAACTTTGCAAATGTGATTGAGTTAGATCAGGATCATGTGATAAAGAGACTGTTGGATTGTCTGGTGGACTGATCATAAATAGGCCATCATAAGCAGGAGGCTGGAAGGTTGGAGGCTGATAAGGAGATGTGATGACAGAAACAAAGGTTAGTGTGCTGAGATTACAGGCTGGAAGAGGGCCATGAGCCAAGGAACGTGGGCCAACTCTAAAAGACCCAAAGAGTTTTCAATGCTATTATTCCATATAGTGTTCTTTTCCATTTCTGTCTTACGTCAGAGATTTTGGGCAAAGAGTACAACCCAGCAACCGCTGCAGGGAAGCTGTCTGAGGATATTTACCAGGCTGTGCCATGTACTGCTATATCCTGAACAACAGGCAAGCTTTCCAAGGCTCTTACTTAAAGCGTAAAGTTCAAGAGCCACATATGTGCGTCCTGAAAGACTTTGATTCCACATCCACAGAAACAGAACTTATTAAAACACATTTCAACCTTGAGACTAGAAATGCAATAAGTGGTAATATTTTTGAACTAGTTTTAATGAATTCATCAAAAATAGGGCATGGAAATTTTTGTGGCTATAAATCTGTGGAGGAGCTTTAACAGAGTATCAACTGAATGCGAATATTTGTCTCCTTGTCAAAATTCTGAGATGAAAACATCACTGATACCCTAGAGCAATGTCTCCAAATCATAAAAACAGCAAAAATAGGGAGATTCTCCTTTTCCAAAACTACAAACTAAGCTGAGAGATAATAATAATAAAAAAAGTCTAGTGTTCCATTGACATTGTTTAGCAAGTGTGTGAAATGCAAGTATTCTTTGTCACCCATACTGACTAGAATCAAGGGCTGAATGTACCACATGTTATTAGGTTCCCAGAGAAGAGAAACATTTTAGGTGATTGTAGTCTTTTTGCTTGTTTGGAATTTTGTTTTATACCTGGCTGAGTAGCAGCTCGAAGAGCATTAGGCAGACGATTCACCTTCCTCATAATTTCTTTCCATGACTTATCCACCTGAAGGAACATCTTGGCCTCTGCAGGCAATTGCCTCTGAATATCTGGAGCATTGAAAATACTTTCTAGGTAGAGCCAGTTTCTCTGGCAGGTCAGCCACTCTTCCTAGGAGAAAAATACAGACATTGTCAAATTTAATTCCCCTATTAAAAACATATGGTTATAGTAAAAATCATGACAGAAGGAATCACTATATCTTTTTCCTTGAGGGTGGTGTTATGGCTCCTCACAGGTTTTTTGAAATTAAATTCCTTACGAGGTCCAAGATTCACCTTAGTCTGATTTCATCCCACTGTCTACAGGTTTTCTATATAGTTACCAGAGTTCTAACGGGTTTTTCACGTAGTTACCAGAATGGATCCAGAGAAACATGATTAAAATACCCACAGGAGAGATTCAGGGGGCAGCACGATGCTTATGTAAGGAAATCTAGAGGGAAGAGGAAAGTTTAGTGACCATTTTCAAATATATACAAGATGTTTGTGAAAAAAGTTTGTTTTTTCTCTCATCTCTATTGTGTGTATATTCTTCCTTTACCTTTCTTTAAAAAAGAAAATAAAAAAAAACTCTGCTTATGACAGCAAATGTGGAGCCTGGAAGAAGAAAATCATGCATTCCCTTGGCTTTTAGACAATCACTGTCAATAAAAGAAATCAGAAATACAGGGTCAGAAATTAAATATCTGGAGACCTCACCTTTCCTCTGTGTCTCCTGCTGTTATTGCATGTGTGCACCAAAAATTCTTGAGAGAGTTCCTTTCTTCTCAATCTAGGTTTGGGAGTAAGCTCACATGTCACAACCACTTCCTGATTTATCTCAGGTCTCACACTTTACAAGCAATTCATTCTCTGGAGGGTCCTCATTATTCAATTCAGACTTCTTTCAAGGACCCTCTATGAAAATGTCCCCCTTGACTTTGATCTGTAGTCCCTCCCTTCACAAGGCTCGGCCATCAGTCCAGAAGGCTGGACAGGGCCCAGACAATGTGGTTGGTTGAAGAAGATGAATTTCTGAGAAAGTTCTCTTTGAAACAAAGTTGGCACAAGTTATTTTTTCTTCTTACTGCCTTTATTATTTCAGAGATAACTTTTCAGATTAGAAAATCTGGAAACCTAAACATAATTAAGTCAAGCCAAGTATCTGAAGTCTAAGAAAGAGATTGGATGGGAGCAAAGTGAGATTGGTGTAAGTGGGTTCTTTGCTTTGCTATGAGACTACTGAAGGTGGAATAAAATTAAAAGGACATGTGTACCACAAGGAAAGATTCCAAGGAGACTTCAAGCAACAAAGAGCATTCTTCCAGTAAATATAAAGTTGTAGCAAGACTCATAAGGTGGCCCCTAAGATGTGATGTTTACATCCCTGTGTAATCCTCTCCCCTTGAATGTGGGTGCCATCTGTGACTTGCTCCCAGGCATATGGGATGTGGCAAAGGTAACAGCATGTACATAATTATGTTCATATTATGTAAGGCTGTACTAGTCGTCTTGCTGGGATCCTTTTTCTTCCTTGCTAGACTGATGTAGCCAACAGTAATGTTGGGGAAGCCCACACATAAAAAACAAAACAAAACCAACCAAACAAACACAAAAACCAAAAACCTGTGGGCAATGCCTAGGAGCTGAGGATGGCCTCCGGCTGAGAGCCAGCAAGATATTGAAGCCCTTAGTCCAAGAATTGCAAGAAAATAACTTCTTCCAACAACTGGAGTGAGCTTGGAAGTGGATCATTCCCTAGTTAAACTTCTGATGAGAAACCAGTCTGGCTGACATCGTGATTGCAACCTTGTGAGACCCTAAGGAAGAGGCCTCAGGTAAACCATGCCAGAATTCCTGAGCCACAGAAACTGTGAGATAATAAATATATATTGTTTAAGTTTGTAGTATTTGTTTCACAGCAAAATAAGAATATGGGCATGCTTTGTTTTACTGTGCTTCACTTTATTGCACTTTGCAGATATTGCATTTTTTACAAATTGAAGTTTGGTAGCAACCCTGCATCAAGAAAGTTAATTCATGCCATTTTTTCCAACAACATGTTCTCACTTTGTCTCTGGGTCACATTTTGGTAATTCTTGCAATATTTAGAACTTTAAAAATACTATTATTAAGCATTATTATTTTTATATCTGTTACAGTGATCTGTGATCAGTCATCTTTGATGTTAAGATTATAATTGTTTTGGGGTGCCATGAACCACGCCCATATGAGATGGCAAACTTAATTGATAGTATTAAATATGTTCTGATTGCTCCACTGACTGGCTGTTTCCCTGTTTCCCCATCTCATTTCTTTTCTTCAGTGTCCCCCCCATTCCCTGAGACACAACAATATTGAAATTATGACAATTCATAACACTGCCAGGCCTTAAGTGTTCAAGTGAAAGTAAGAGTCCCATGTCTCTCAATTTAAATCAAAAGTTAGAAATGATTAAACTTAGTTAAGAAAGCATGTCAAAATCCAAGATATGTCAAAAGCTTAGCCTCTTGGACCAAACAGTTTTAAGACAGTTGTGAATGCAACTTCAGTGAACACACTAATGATAAAAAGCCAAAAACCTATTTCTGATTTGAAGACTTTGAGTGGTCTGAATAGAAGATAAAACCAACCACAACATTCCCTTAAGCCAAAGCCTAGTCCGAGGCAAGACCCTAACTCTTTTCAATTAGAGGTGAGAAATCTGTGGAAGAAAAGTTTGAAGGAGGCAGAGGTTGATTTGTGAGACTGAAAGAAGCTATCACTGTAACATAAAAGTGCAAGGTGAAGCAGAAAGTGCTGATAAAGCTGCAGCAAGTTATCCAGAAGATTTAGCTAAGATCATTGATGAAGGTGGCTACTCTCAACATCAGATTTTCCATGCAGACAAAATTGCCTTCTATTAGAAGAAGATGCCATCTAGACTTTCATAGCTAATGAAGATAAGCCAATGCCTGGCTTCAAAGATTCAGAGGACAGGCTGACTCATGTTAGTAATGCAGGTGATTACTTTGAGTTAAAACCAATGCTCATTTACCATTCAAAAAATCTCAAGGCCTTTAAGAATTATGCTAAATCTACTCTGTCTATGCTCTAAAAATGAAACAAGAAAGCCCATGTGACAGCACATCTGTTTAAAGCATCATTTATTAAAGATTTAAGCCTACTGTTAGACCTACTGCTCAGAAGAAAAGGCTTCTTTCAAAATATTACCGTTCATTGACAATGGACCTGGTTACCCAAGAACTCTTATGGAGATGTACAAGGAGATTAATGTTGTTTTCATGACTGCTAACACAACATCCATTCTGCAGCCCATGGATTAAGGAGTACTTTCAACTTTAAAGTCTTATTATTTAAGAAATACATTTTGTAAGGTTATATCTGCCATAGATAGTAATTCCTCTGATGGATCTGGGAAAAGTGAATTTAAAAACCCTCTGGAAAGGACTATTCATTCTAGATGCCATTGAAAATATTTGTCATTCATGGGAGGAGGTCAAAATATTAACACTAATAGGAGTTTGGAAGAAGCTGATTCTACCGTATAGATGACTTGGAGGGATTCAAGACATAAGAGGAGGAAATAACAGCAGATATAGTGGAAATAGAAGGAGAACTAGAATTAGAAGTGGAGCCTGAAGATGTGACTGAATTGCTGCAATATTATGACAAAATTTGAACAGATGAGGAGTTGCTTCTTATAGGTGAGCAAAGAAAGTGGTTTTATGAGATGGAATCTACTCTTGGTGAAAATGCTATAAACATTGTTTAAATGGCAACAAAGGATTTAGGATATTACATAAACATAGTTGGTAAAACAGCAGCAGGGCTTGAGAACATTGAGTCCAATATTGAAAGAAGTCTGTCATGGGTAAAATGCTATAAAATATTGCATGCTACAAACAATTTTTTTAATAAAAGGAACAGTCAATAAATGTGGCAAACTTCATTGTTGTCTTATTTTAGGAAATTGCAACAGCTCCCTGCCACCTTCAGCAACACCCATAAACATTGAGGCAAGATCTTCTACCAGCCAAAACATAATGAGTCACCGAAGGCTCAGATAATCATTAGCATTTTTAGCAATATAGCATTGTACACTTAATGGACCACAGTATACTATAAAAAATAATTTCAACTTATATTTTAGATTCAGGGTTACATGTTCAGGTTTGTTAAATGAGTATGCTATGTTATGCTGAGGTTTGAGGTATGAATGACCTTTTCACTCAGCGAGCATAGTATCCAATAGAAAGTTTTTCTGCCTTTGCACCCCCCCTTCTCTCCCCTCTTTAGTAGTCTCCAGCGTCTATTGTTCCTATCTTTATGTCCATGTGTTCCCAATTCAACATAACTTCTTATGTTCTTGGAAACAAAAACTTCATGTGGCTTTCTCTATTGCAACATTTGGATTATTATGGTGGTCTGGAACCAAATCTGCAATATCACTGAAGTATACCTGTGCAAGGGTGATGGTAATAGCATTAAGCTGTGTTCTTACGTAAAGAAGAGCTCAATACCTCTGCATTTCTCTTACATTCTAAACATGGTAACATGTCCACAATTAAAGCTTACATTATAAAACCATATAATATTTAAATAATAAAACAAATTATTTCTAAGGTCCTTGTGACTCTCTAATTCTCTGAGTGTATGAATTGAAATTATTCTTACTCACCAATGTTTGATTAAATAAAGCAAGTTGTTTTTGCCATTCATCCACTCGAGTTTTCAGTGGCCCAACGTAACGTGATGAGGCAAGTGTTGCAACATTGATGGTGCTATCATCAAGAAGGACCTTTAAAGGAAGGGGAAGAAAATATATGCAGCACCAGGTATTTGTGCTCTCAGTAATGTTTCAGATACATAATCCCAAGAGTCTGCTTAAAGGCAAACTCATTGAATTAATAGCTTAGCCCCTCCTCCTGTTTCCTACTCATCAATTTTCCCTCATTATCACATTTTGGTGGCACTGTGATGTTCTTTCAAAGGTCACCCAGGACTTGTGGTTTTCAAATTTCTCTTGCTCCTGTAATTATTAATGGTACAAGTTTTTGTATGGTTCAACACTCTTCTCCTCTCTACTCCCACTATTAGGTAACTAGTACCTTCTTAACACAATTTGGTCACCTGGTCTTGCCTTCATTTCTCAAAATATCATATACTGGCAAAATTGCCTATTGTCTGTCCAGTGAATTATCGCTTTCTCTCAATTATCTTAAGGGAGAAATAAACTCATTCATATTAAGCTCTCAATGGTTGTAACAGTTTCTCCTCCACCTCCATCGTCTACTACTTCCCTTTATACAACAGCATCTCTCACAGAGCATGTGAATTTTTAAAAATGTGTTTGTTATCGGAAAGATTTAATGGTCCATTTCAATAATAAGGTTTTGAGAGTAGAAGCCGCACCATCTGACATCAATTGCCCTAAACTTACTGACCTCTTTGAGTCTCCTCTCCCATCCACAGAGCAGAGTGATATCTGGTCTTGCTCTTCCAACCTACACATGGCAAAACCATGTTACCTCTAATTCTAGCCTAGGTACTCTCTATTAGGCCAGAGCTTTGCCTTTTAAGTTGGGCTACGTGACTGAGCTCTCTTTGCTAAACAAATGTTCCTTCAGATTTTAAATGATAAAGACTATCCCAAACACATGGGTTAGATTTATTTTCTTTTATGGTTAACAGAGCATGGCCATCGTTTCCTAATTTCAACACATTCAAGTGAATTTAGCCTTTTAGTGCGCTATAAACATGAAATGCTCATTCAGGTTTCTTTGCCTTGTTTACAGGTTTGAAGTGGCCTTTATTTTTTTCTATGTCTATCAAATCCCATCTAATATTTAAGATCCACTTTGTTATGACTGGTCTGGGAAGAATGCTCTGATCATTGCAACTGTAACTGATCTTTCTGTTTTTCTAAATTCCTCAACAGTTACCAACTACAGGTTGCAACTCTTACATATATATGCCATTTTTAATGCTTTGTTAAATATTTCATGTAGAAGCATTCATGTCAATTATTTGCATTCATCTTGCTTTTCCAATTAGATTTTTTCTTCTTAAGTGACTCTCATATTTTATTCCCTCATCATAATCTCTCACGGAAGATTTAGAAATAGCTGTGGCTGAAACCTTTACCATAAGTCTTCAATAATGTGGTTACCCACCTGTATGTCATCTGTGCCACCCAGTATAAACACATCTTTGGCATCACGGTGAGGCAGAATGACAAATTCAGTTGTTTTCCAAGAGTCCTCCACCTTAGAAATAATTCAAGTCTTAGGATATCTAAATTCACTGTGTTTAGATAATCAATAAATGCATGTGAGATGAAATAAGTAAAAACTCCATAATTATCTCATTTTCCTCCTTATTGCCCTTTAAAATTCATAAAATCTTCTTGGATAGATGACACTGACTTGCTTAATTTTATTTGAATGATATTAACACACACGCTTTGAGAGAAAAAAAATCTTTTTATGCAGAGAATTAGTAGGTGTGTATATATCTTTAGGGTAAGGAGATAGTAACGTAACTAAGAAAATCTTAATGTCTTTTGAAGCATTTAACAGATTTCTCTGGTAGTTTGGAAGATAATGTATTTGGGTTTAAAATATCTTTCTTGGTATATAGTTTTATATATAAGCATGCACATTTCAAACCTTGTGGCCATCAAGTTCCTATGAGCTGTAGGATAAGTAGAAGGAGGAGATTTTTAGAGGTGATAACAGTAATATCTGTTGTAAGGAAACAATAGAGGGATGACTGATAATGAGGGACTGAAAGCTGCAACATTGAAAAATCCATCCAGATTACCAAAAGTGAATCTGAAAACTTTCACATTCCCTAATTATATAAATACATATTCCAGATTTACCTTTTTAAGAATTGTTTCTAAGGCAGCTTCTCCAGAGGCCTGTCCAGATATGTCCTGGATTTCTTGACTGAAGTCAAAAACATGCAACTCGGAGAGCCTCTCCAAGGTTAATGGAATTTCAGTATCCACTAGAGTGGTATCAACTGTTTGTTCAATAGCTGCCCAATGTCTTGGCTTCAAAGCCGGGTTCCTCAAGTCAATGATAACTGGAAGCTGAAAAACAAACACTCTCAGAGACAGGAAGACATGATGCTTTTTATCTTAAAAATATAACCCAAAGCTTCTGGTTTCAAATTATGCATGTAGAGAGCTGGAAAGAGCACTACTTACCCGTCTTTCCACAAAGCAAAATCTGGACAACTGCATATTAATGACTCTAATTGAGCCTATTGAAAACCAAGTTTGCAGGGCAGAACCAACTCAAAGTTTGGAGGGAGATTGATACCGACAGGTTTCTCTGCAAGGAGAGACAGTAACTGAGAATTTTCCTACCAGGGCAGATTCCTTGGGATGACATATGAACTATTAAGAAGATAAGAAGATTCAGCTAAATTTAAAAAATAGAGTGCTAAAGATTAAGTGCGGGGTAGCGTGAGAATGGAAAGTCTCTGAGCCTACAAATACAGTGGTGCTGACAGTGAAGACTGAAAGGACTCTTAAGAAAGCTTCCTTTATGATGCTGGCTGGGGGAGGGAAACAGTGGCTGTTATATAGTAACTCTAACAAATTCATCTCCCCTACTCCCTCTGTGGAACAAACCCCTTGACGTACAGAGAAAGGAACAACAAACCGCTACCTTAAGGCACTGGTGATAACTCATGACAATATCTTCCTATAACTGGAGAAATAGAACATGGAGAAAACAATTTACCCTTGGGGGAGAGACAGAAATAAATGCTAGGCTCACTACAGCTAGAAAAGTGGGAGAAACACCTGTGATAGGAATTCTGAGAACAAGAGCTATAGCACCTCACTAAGATAGAGGTTTAATCAGAGCATGAGGGGAATGTTCCTTCTCACCTCTCCCACCAGGTTAACAAATATTGAATAAGAATAGCAGTGGGATACAGAGTAGAAAGCTGCAAGTGACAGCTTCTCAGTGGGGCACAACACAAAGGGAAGACCCAAGGTCAGGGGAAAACAGGAATTGAGAAAATAACCTTTGGTAAACCAGTCCGACCCTAAATTCAAGGTATCACTAGAAAAATTTGAAGCCTGTGGTGCACTGAGGATAACCATACCAACATCAACCCTTAAACCCAGCCCAATTCCTAACTACATTTAACACAACATGTCACTCAAAAATCCACATAGGGGAAGAGGCATGCTCATTTCCAAGCATAAATATTATTTGTTTTGGTATTTACTGTACTATATATCTGGCTTTGAACAAAAAATTAAGATGCATGTGAAAAGGCAAGAAAAACCACACATCTAAGAGACAAAACAATAATCAGACCCAGAAATGACACATATGTTGGAAGTAGATAATTTAAAATAACTATGATTAGTATGTTAAAGGTGCTAATGGAAAAGTTAGATAACAAGCAAAATCAGTTGGGAAATGTCAACAGAGAGATGGAAAGTACAATTACAAATTGAACTAAAATGCTAGAAATAAAAAAGACAGTATAAAAAATAAAGAATACCTTTAATGGGTTTAACACAGCCAAGGAATTAATGAACTTGAAGATAAATTAGTATGAATTCCAGAAACTGACATGCAGAGAAAAAAGAGGGAGAAGAGAAAATGAAAACAAAACAGAGCATCCAAGACCTGTGGGACAATGTCAAATCGCCTAATGTACATATAGAAATCACAGAAGGAAAAGAGAGAGAGAAAACAGAGCAGAAGAAATGCTTGAAAAATAACAGCTGCAAAATTTTTCAAAATTAAAAACAAGTACCACATCACAGATCCAAGAAACTCAAGAGAGCATCAAGCAAAATAAATTTAAACAGTGAACAACAACATGTGCACACCTAGGCATTCTTTATTCCTGACTGATGAGAATCAAGACGAAGAGCGAATCTTGAAGGTGGCCAGACAAAAAAGGACATATCATCTATAGAACAACAAGAATTTAAAACTACAGCAGACTGCTTGTCCAAAATCATGCAAACGAGAAGAGTACCTCCAAATTACTGAAGGAAAAACAGAAACAAAAACTGTTGGCTCAGAATTATATACCCAGTGAAAATATCATTCAAAACTAAAGGATAAAGACTTCTTCAAAATAAAAACTGAGGGAATTAATTATTACCATACTTACTCTATTAGAAATATTAAAGGATATTCTTTACGCAGAATGAACATGTTATGAGTCAGGAACTTAGATCCACACAAAGCAATAAAGAATATTGGAAATGGAATACATTTAAAGTAAAATTCATTTTCTTTCTTATGTTTATTGCTCTAAAAGATAACTGTCTGGAGCAAAAAACAGTAAAAACAAGTTATATTTATAGTATATATAAATATAGACATAACAACATCAGCACAAAGAATGTATGGAGGAATTAATTGGGTGTATACTATTATAAGGTCTTTACACTACATGTAAAATAGTAAAATATTATCTGAAGGTTAATTTAATTATATATTTATATTTTAAGCCTAGAATAACAATTTAAAACAATTTTCTAAAAATTATATAAAAAGTGGTATGAATAATTTCATTGAGAAGATAAAATGAAATAATAAAATATGCAATTAAATTAAAAGAAGGCGCAAAAAGAGAGAAAAAGAAAGAACCAGTAGACTAAAACAGCTGGCAAGGTGGTAGATTCAATACAACTATATATATAATGATTTTAAATGTGAATGGTCTACACACACCTATTAAGGGACTAAGAATATTGGATTAAAAAAAAAGAAGTCAATTATATGGTTTCTAAAAAAAATCTATTTTAAATATAAAAACACAGATAAAAGTAAAAATGGAGAAAGCCATATGATATGAACACTGAAAGAAAGCTGAGCTTGCTATATTAATTTCAGATAATGTAAATGTTAGAAAGGAATCTTATCAGAGATAAAGAGAGACAATTCATAAATGATGAAAGGGTCAGTATGTAACAAACTTGCACATTCTGCACAGGTATCCCAGAACTTAAAGTATAATTTTCAAAAAGCAAGAAATGAACTACTGCTTCACATGACAATGAAGAATCTGTTTTTCTTAAAAAATTATAATTCACAGAGTTATGCTACCATCACCTCTATCTGATTTTAGAACATGTCATCACCCCAAAAAGGAAACTCCATACTCATTCATAAGCAGTCACTCCTATTTCTTCCTCCCCATAGTGCTTGGTAATCATGAGTTTACTTTCTTACTATAGATTTCTCTATTCTGGACATTTCATATAAATGACATATGCTATCTGGCCTTTTTTTTGTGTGACTGGCTTCTTTTACTTTGCATTATGATTTTAAATTTTTTATCTTAATTTTTGCAGAAACTAGGTCCCACTATATGTACAGGCTGGTCTTGAACTCCTGGGCTCAAGTGATCCTCCCACGTTGCCTTCCAAAGTATTGGTCACTGCACCCAGCCTAGCATCATGTTTTTAAAGTTTGTCTATTCTGTTGCACATATAACTTAATTTCATTTTGCTACTGAATAAAATTTCATCATATAGATATGCCACATTTTATTTCTCCATTTTATTAACTGATGGAAATTTTTTTTTCTCACTTTTGGATATTATGAACAAGGCTGCTATGAACATTTGTGTTGAAGTTTCTCTGTGAACACATGCTTTCAATAATCTTGGACATATATCTAGAAGCAGAATTACTTGGTAATATGGTAGGTCTATATTTTACATCTTGAGCAAATGCCAGACTATTTTCCAAAGTGGCTGTACCACCATACAATCCTACCAGCAACATGTGAAAGTTCTAATTTCTGCATATTCCCTACAATACTTATTCCTATATAATCTGTCTCTTTGATCATAGCCATCCTAGGGAGTGTGAAACACTATCTCATTGTGGCTTTGATTTGCATTTCCCTAATAACTAATGGTGTTCAGTATCTTTTCATGTGTCTTCTTTGGGGAAGGGTGTATTCAAATCCTTTGCCCATTTTAAAGGGTTATTTGTCTTTTTACTTGTAAGAGTATGTTATATATTTTGGGTAAGACTACATAGAGGGATCTTAAATGCATTTTGCTGAGTGAATGAAGCCAGATCCAAAAGGCTGCATATTGTATTACTTCATTTAGATAACATTATGTAAAAGGCAAAACTATAGAAGACAGAAGACAGATCAGTGGTTGTCTGGAATTGTGATAAAGAGAAAAGCTAACTACAAAGGGACAACACAAGCAAATTATTTGGGTAATGAAATTGTTGTGTATGGGATTGCTGTATTAGACACATTACTCATTTGTAAAAACCCACAGAACTGTATACCACAAAAAGTGACTTCTACTGTATGCAAGTTAAAAATATATATATAAACCAGGATTTCAAGGGAACCCAGTTGGAATGCAAACTATATCAAATAAATTTGTTTATTATTGCAAGATACAATCACACTAATGGCAATAAAGAAGAAAGAAGCTACTTAAACAACTTGGGAAGTGTTTTGACTAGATATTGTAAGCTAAAGGGGAAAAAATATTGTGCAAATAATGCTCTTTTCAAGGTGGAAAATTTTCTTCCCATTGTATCTGAAGCTTTGCTTACTTTTCTTTTCCACATCTTTTTAGTTCTTGATTTCATCTTTAAAAAAAAAAAAAAACTAAAATTGCCCGGGTGTGGCGGCTCATGCCTGTGATCCCAGCAATTTGGGAGGCTGAGGCGGGTGGATCACCTGAGGTCAGGATTTTGAGACCAGCCTGACCAACATGGTGAAACCCTGACTCAACCAAAAAAATATATAAAAAATTAGCCAGGTGTGGTGGCGGATGCCTGTAATCCCAGCTACTCAAGAGGCTGAAGAAGGAGAATCTCTCGGACCCAGGAGGCAGAAGTTACAGTGAGATGAGATCGTGCTACTGCATTTCAGCCTGGGCAACAAGACTGAAACTCCATCTCAAAAAACAAAGAAACAAACTAACAAAACAACAACAACAACAAAATACCCTAAAGTTGTTTAAAAAACTAAAATCATATCCCTTTTCTTAACCATTTCAAGCACTGGCTTAGCTGAGTTGGTTTCAAAGAGCCAGCCCTGTATACCTGGAGCCTGGTTTCCCAACTTTCTTCACATCATAGCATATCTGGAAAATGGCATAGTTATGTGGTGCAGTTATGCAAATGGACAAGGTGGACTGGACAAGTTTAGCCCAGCCTCAACTGGCTCCCTAGGGGTTTGAGTGGATCAGTATCTTAGTACAACTACAACCTATTCCTGCACTGTTTCCCCTACCACTTGGGAAACACTCTGAATGCCCCTTCTAACCACAGTATTCAACTGCATGATTTGGCCAACTGAAGACAGGGATGCAGTCTGTGCCACTGCAAAAAAATGAATTTGACTATTGTTTTTTTCTGTCTGCAGAGCTCACTAACTTAATCAGGGAAGAATTCCTGATTTTGGTTTCATTAGCATCAATTAAATAACCAACTGGCCTAGAGTTTTTGAAATAATTTCTATCAGCCTTACCTTTTCTTTCATGGTTTCCACCTTGTATTTGAGCTGGGGCACTACACTGTTGGGTGGCAAGCCTTTTTCCAATTGAGACACAAATTTAGCATATTTAGAAACTTGACTGTTGAGAACTTCTGGATCCAGGCAATCAAATTTGGACTATGAAAAAATTTTAAAACAAAGCAAAACAAGTTAAAACATAAAATCAAAGTCAAGTTTAAAATACTAAAAAAAATTTAAAAAGTTAGTTAATCCAAATCTACACTATAGTTTTGGAAATGGCTTTACCTATTAAATTGCTAAAAATATTATATATCCAGCATCACCTGTTTATTTCTTTCATGTTCTTGTCTCCCACATCATCAAATATAGTATTGCAGTCTCTGCAATTTATTTCTGAGGATTAATATTCATAAAGTCCTCGAAGGAGACAATTAGCTCATTTTTTGCTCTTGCTTACCAGAAATTTCTCACCTAGTAGTCTTCTATTTTTGATTATGCACCTGTTTAACGTAAATATTTTAAAGATGTACCCCAATATACTTATAGATCTATAATTATTTTTCTCATTATGTAAACATATAAGTATACACATATATTGACATGTTAGATAGCCATACATGTACACTGATGGCAGTAGAAAATTTGTAAACCTTAATTTTTCTTTTTTTGTAAATTCTTTTTTCTTCTGCTCCCTAATGGATTTTCTTGTGTATTTCCTAGGGTGAAGGCATCCTACATTGGAAGTCACTGCTCTAATCCATAGTGGTAATCAGAAAATTAATTCTCTAAACTGCTGCTTCTTAAGAATATTTTTTTACTGCTGAAATAAGTGATAAATGAGTTAAAGGAGAGCACTTAAAACTGATGTTACAGCATGTATTTGTTTTTGTTTGTTTATTTTCTATTTTCTCCACCAAAAGGTAAGTTCTATGTTTGAACTTTGTTCTTATTCTCCACTGGCACTGTTTTTTAACCAATCCATGTGGCTTCTAATTATAGGCATCAGCATAGGTAGGATGAATAAGAAGTGTAAAACAATATTTGTAAAGTTGATAGTATTTCTAACATATCCATACCACACTTGAAATATAGGTGGGGCCAGGTGCGGTGGCTCACGCCTGTAATCCCAGCACTTTGGGAGGCTGAGGTGGGTGGATCACGAGGTCAAGAGATCGAGACCATCCTGGTCAACATGGTGAAACCCCATCTCTACTAAAGATACAAAAAATTAGCTGGGCATGGTGGCGCGTGCCTGTAATCCCAGCTACTCAGGAGGCTGAGGCAGGAGAATTGCCTGAACTCAGGAGGCGGAGGTTGCAGTAAGCCAAGATTGCGCCATTGCACTTCAGCCTGGGTAACAAGAGCGAAACTCCCTCTCAAAAAAAAAAAAAAAAAAAGAAAGAAAGTATAGGTGGCCATCTATTTTGCCTTGTAGAGAGTTGACCCTTGTTAAGATTGAATATAGGGTAGATCCTAGAAACAAAACTCGGTAATGGCTGTTGATATTTGGCTAATTTAAAAAGTTTACTACTGAGCTCTCAAAGGAAGATCCTAGATTTTATCACTCTATTCTATTACAGTGAACAAAATGGCTTCCTTTTTAAAGGACAACAAAAATAGAAACCTAAAGTATATAGATCACAGATAAAATGCTACAACCCTCAAGAACACTGGAGCGTATGATGACAACACTGTTTAGAAGCCACAAAGTGATTAAATGTCACACAGCATGTTCTGTTGATACTTCCACTATGTAGCCTTCTAACATGAAGGATCTGAGAAGCCTGGCTTACAAGAATACTTTCTGCTCTGTAGCATACAGTGATATGAGAACCTTTATGATTTTCACTGGAAAGTTTATAAATATTCTCAGAAAATGATACCATTGCATATTTACTGACATTAAGAAAAGCACCAAATTGTTAAAAGTTGCAATTCAAATTATAAGAAATTTAAGATTAATTCATATAAAAATAATTTAAGAACCGAAGGCTTTTCCCCCTACCTTTAGCCATTCTTGTTGGAGTTTATCCCATTCAGAGAAAGAATCCCAGAGCAATTGTTTGAGCTTCAGTTCAGCACTAACTTCTTCCAAAGCTTCAAACTTGGACACTTCTACCTGTAAAAATGTAGTAAACAAAATGTGCAATTTAGTTTTCAGATATAATGATCATATGCTAGTCTCCTCTTAGTAATTCTTGGTACGGTGATTACTTGGCAGAATGTGAGGCTTAAATGGGTTAAGAAAAGGAGCACTAGAAACAAATGAAGGAAAAAAAACTCCACAAAACCCCACATATATTACAATTTCCATTAGAGTAACAAAATATAACTCCTGGTATTTCCTTAGGACTTATATATTCTCCAAAGACATAAATATTATAAGAGTAACATAGGCATTCTTCTTTGAGTTGGATTATATAAGCACGTATGTGCTAGACCTTCTAGGGAAAGCAGAATGAGTCTTTAGAGGCACTGATTTCTGTTAGGCTTCTGTACTTAAATGGCATAAGAGGAAATGACTGTGCGGTAGCTGGTGGGGAAGACGGTGAAGTTTAAGATGGAGAGGACAGTGTGGTTTCTTATTCTTTTCTAACCATGGATTGTATATGAACCTTATGGAGAGGAAGGGTGCAAGAAAATGAAGAAGGTGTTTTCATGAGAAGTGTTTTACGACTGCCTTGGCTCAATGGTGGGAAAGCCTTCAGGGAGTTGGTTGCACAGAAATTTTTGGACTTTGACATTAGGAATTTAGTCTTATTTTCCATTAAGAATTGCAAATGATTTCCTGCAACTTAGATCAGTCAGGCTTTCACTCCTATTCTCCAAATAATTAAGAGCCACAGAGGGAAGGCTAGATCAGAGGCAATCAGAAAGGAATCAGTCATGGAAGATGGAAGGAGAAAGACACACTTCTATTTCAGGTTCTGTGTTTTTAAAAATTTATTTTTTAACTAATTTTTTCTTCTTGTGGGAAAATCCACATTACATGAGATCTACCCTTTTAACAAATTTTTAAGTGTAACGTATAGTAATGATAATGATAACGTTAACAAAATTATTTAATGTACTTTTTCTAGTACCTTTTCACCTTGTATAACTGAAACTTTATACACATAGAACAGCTCCTCATTTCCCCTTCTTCCCAGCCTCTGGAAACCATCATTCCACTTCTGCTTATATGAGTTTGACTATTTTAGATATCTCATATAAATGAAATCATGCAGTTTTTGTAGCTGGCTTATTTCACTAAGCATAATGTCCTCCAGGTTCATCCATGCTGTGGCATAACAGGATTTTCTCCTTTTGTGAGATTGAGTGAAATTCTATTTTATGTAGATATCACATTATCTTTATCCATTTATCTGCTGATGGACATTTAGGTTGTTTCCATATCTTGGCTATTGAGAACAATGCTTCTATGAACATGGGAGTGCAAATGTATCTTCAAGAGCCTGATTCAATTATTTGGTATATATGCCCATAAATGGGATCATTGGGTCATATGGTAGTTCTATTTTTAATTTTTGAGGAATCACCGTGCTCTTTTCCATAGTGTTTGTACCATTTTACATTCTCATCTACAGTGTAAAGGATTCAATTTCTTCACATCCTTGCCAACATTTGTCATTCATTTTATTTTTATAATGGTCATTCTAACAGATGTGAGGTGATAACTTCTTGTGGTTTGATTTTAATTTCCCTGATGATTATTGATGTTGAGTGTCTTTTCACATGCCTGTTGGCCATTTGTATGTCTTCTCTAGAGAAATATTTATTCAAGTCCTTTGTCCATTAAAAAATTTGGGTTATTTGCTTTTTCCGCTATTGAGTTATAGGAGTTCCTTATATATAAGGAGTTTAGATGATAACCTCTTATCAAGTGTATAATTTGCAAATATTTTCTCACATTCAGTATTTGCCTGTTTACTCTGTTGATTGTTCCATCTGCTTTGCAGAAGCTCTTTAATTTGATGTAGTTCCACTTGTCTATTTCTGTTTTTGTTGCATTGGTTTTTGGTGTCACATCCAAGAAATCATAGCCAAGGCCAATGTCATAAAATTCATGAAATTTCCCCTACAATTACTTCTAGGAATTTTATAGTTTTAGGTCTTTTGTTTAAGTCTTTAATACATTCATTTTGAGTTGATTTTTGTATAAGGGTTCAGCTTCATTCTTTTGCATGTGAATATCCAGTCCCTTAACATTATTTGTTGAAAAGACTATCCTTTCCCTATTGTGTATTTTTGGCACCTTTGCCAAAGATGAGTTGACCATATTTGTTGATTTATTTTTGGGCTTTCCATTCTGTTTCATTGGTCTATATGTCTGAATGTATGCTAGTACCATACTATTTTAATTACTATAGCTTTTTAATATGTTTTTAGATCAAGATATGTGAGCCTTCCAGCTTTTTACTTGTTTCCCAAGATTGTTTTGGGTACTTGAGGTCTTCTGTGTTCCCTATACATTTTAGGATTTGTTTTCAATATTTCTGTAAAAAAACGTCATTGGGAATTTGACAGGGATTACATTGAATGTATAGGTCATGTTGGGTAGTATAGGTATTTTAACAATAATACGTCTTCTAATCAATGAACATGGAATATCTCTCCATTTATTTGTGTATTCTTTCATCACAGGTTTTTAGTTTTCAGTGTGTGTCTTTCACCTCCTAGGTTAAATTTATTTCTACTTTATTATTATTATTTTTGATGCTGTTATAAATGGCATGCTATTGTAAATTGTTTCCTTATCTTTTGGATTGTTTGTTGTTCGTATATAGAAATGCAACTAATTTATGTAAGTTAATTTTGTATTCTACAACTTTACTGAGTTTATTTATTAGTTTTAATTTCTTCCCCCTGGAGTTTTAGGGTTTTCTACATATAAGACATCTAGAAAATGCTGGATCCTGTCACTACTCCAAGACAGGTGATACAGAAGTTTGTCCCTTGAGCAGTCCCCTGATAATGTACAACATTGGACAGTCACTTCAAATCTTTCCTTGTCCAGATAGAAACTGAGATTTGGGAGTTCTTGCTTGCTTACTCTGTACTTAGTCAGGGGTGGGGGAAGGGGTGTTAATGGCTAGTGAGTACAAACTGGTCCAAACTATTGCTTTTGTTCTCAGTGGCTTACAACCTGGGGTCCTTTCCTGTCCATAATCAAATTCAGGCAAGAGAGAAACCAATCTCTCAGGCAGACTCCTAAAATGTCAGCATGCCATATATTCCATCCAGTTTATCTTTCTTGCCCTCCCCAGGGAGAAGCTGAGAACTTCCTCCTAATTGTGTAGCACTGTGTTGGGGGCAGGAATTATAGTGAAAGGGTGTTAGAAATTATTCTACTGGCTTCAATAAGTTGCTGTTATACTTACCCACGGTGCAAGAGACGTTGAACTTGTCTTTATATTTCTCACAAAAGAAATTGGTTCAGGTGTTGTTGAGTCAGTATGTCCAAGGGAAAAAGGAAGGATGGGGGCTTCATACTCTGCCATCTTGGTAACAGGACCAATGTTATTCTTTCTGACTCAAGGAGTGCTCACATGTGTATTGTAGCATTTAAAAAAATTTTTTATTGCATTTTAGGTTTTGGGGTACATGTGCAGAACATGCAAGATAGTTGCATAGGTACACACATAGCAGTGTGTTTTGCTGCTTTCCTCCCCTTAACCCACATTTGGCATTTCTCCCCAGGATATCCCTCCCCAGCTCCCCCCTCGCTGTCCCTCCCCTATTCCCCCCAATAGACCCCAGTGTGTAGTACCCCCTCCCTGTGTCCATGTGTTCTCATTTTTCTCACCCGCCTATGAGTGAGAATATGCAGTATTTCCTTTCCTGTTCTTGTGTCAGTTTGCTGAGAATGATGTTCTCCAGATTCATCCATGTCCTTACAAAGAACACAAACTCATCATTTTTGATTGCTGCATAATATTCCATGGTGTATATGTGCCACATTTTCCCAGTCCAGTCTATCATCATTGGGCATTTGGGTTGGTTTCAGGTCTTTGCTATTGTAAACAGTGCTACAATGAACATTCGTGTGCATGTGTCCTTATAGTAGAACAATTTATAGTCCTTTGGATATATACCCAGTAATGGGATTGCTGGGTCAAATGGAATTTCGATTTCTAGGTCCTTGAGGAATCGCCACACTGTCTTCCACAATGGTTGAACTAATTTACACTCCCACCAACAGTGTAAGAGTGTTCCTCTTTCTCCACATCCTCTCCAGCATCTGTTGTCTCCAGATTTTTTAGTGATCTCCATTCTAACTGGTGTGAGATGGTATCTCAATGTGGTTTTGATTTGCATCTCTCTAATGACCAGTGATGATGAGCATTTTTTCATGTGTTTGTTGGCCTCATGTATGTCTTCTTTTGTAAAGTTTCTGTTCATATCCTTTGCCTATTTTTGAATGGGCTTGTTTGTTTTTTTTTCCTGTAAATCTGTTTGAGTTCTTTGTAAATTCTGGATATCAGCCTTTTGTCAGTTGGGTAAACTGCAAATTTTTTTCACGTTCTGTTGGTTGCCGATTCACTCTAGTGACTGTTTCTTTTGCCATGCAAAAGCTGTGGAGTTTGATTAGGTCCCATTTGTCTATTTTGGCTTTTGTTGCCAATGCTTTTGGTGTTTGGTCATGAAGTCCTTGCCTACTCCTATGTCCTGAATGGTTTTGTCCAGATTTTCTTCTAGGGTTTTTATGGTGCCAGGTCTTATGTTTAAGTCTTTAATCCATCTGGAGTTAATTTTAGTGTAAGGTGTCAGGAAGGGGTCCAGTTTCTGCTTTTTGCACATGGCTAACCAGTTTTCCCAACACCATTTGTTAAACAGGGAATCCTTTCCCCATTGCTTGTTTTTGTCTGGTTTATTAAAGATTATATGGTTGTAGATATGTTGATTTGCCTCCGATGCCTCTGTTCTGTTCCATTGGTCTATATCTCTGTTTTGGTAAGAGTACCATGCTGTTTTGATTACTGTAGCCTTGTAGTATAGTTTGGAGTCTGGTAGTGTGATGCCTCCTGCTGTGTTCTTTTTGCTTAGAATTGACTTGGCTATGCGGGCTCTCTTTTGGTTCCATATGAAGTTCATGGTGTTTTTTTCCAGTTCTGTGAAGAAATTCAATGGTAGCTTGATGGGGATATCGTTGATTCTATAAATTACTTTGGGCAGTATAGCCATTTTCACGATATTGATTATTCCTAACCATGAACATGGAATGTTTTCTTCATCTGTTTGTGTCCTCTCTTATTTCGTTGAGCAGTGGTTTGTAGTTCTCCTTGAAGAGGTTCCTTACATTCCTTGTAAGTTGTATTCCTAGGTATTTTATTCTCTTTGTAGCAATTGTGAATGGCAGTTCATTTTTGATTTGGTTCTCTTTAAGTCTGTTATTGGTGTATAGGAATGCTTGTGATTTTTGCACATTGATTTTATATCCTGAGACTTTGCTGAAGTTGCTTATCAGTTTCAGGAGTTTTTGGGCTGAGGTGATGGGGCCTTCTAGGTATACTATCATGTCGTCTGCAAATAGAGACAATTTGGCTTCCACCTTTCCTATTTGAATACCCTTTATTTCTTTTTCTTGCCTGATTGCTCTGACTAAAACTTCCAGTACTATATTGAATAGGAGTGGTGAGAGAGGGCATCCTTGTCTAATGCCGGATTTCAAAGGGAATGCTTCCAGTTTTTGCCCATTCAGTATGATATTGGCTGTTGGTTTGTCCTAAATAGCTTTTATTACTTTGAGATATGTTCCATCAATACCGAGTTTATTGAGGGTTTTTAGCATAAAGGGCTGTTGAATTTTGTCAAATGCCTTCTCTGTGTCAATTGAGATAATCATGTGGTTTTTGTTTTTGCTTCTGTTTATGCGGTAAATTACATTTATAGACTTGTGTATGTTAAACCAGCCTTGCATCCCCAGGATGAATCCTACTTGATCATGATGGATAAGTTTTTTAATGTGCTGTTGCAATCGGTTTGCCAGTATTTTATTGAAGATTTTTGCATCTATGTTCATCATGGATATTGGCCTGAAGTTTTCTTTTCTTGTTGAATCACTGCCGGGTTTTGGAATCAGGATGATGTTGGTCTCATAAAATGATTTGGGAAGGGTTCCCTCTTTTTGAATTATTTGGAATAGTTTCAGAAGGAATGGTACCAGCTCCTCTTTGTGTGTCTGGTAGAATTCGGCTGTGAGCCCATCTGGACCTGGGCTTTTTTTGTGTGGTAGGCTCTTAATTGCTGCCTCAACTTCAGACCTTGTTATTGGTCTATTCATAGTTTCGGCTTCCTCCTGGTTTAGGCTTGGGAGGACACAGGTGTCCAGGAATTTATCCATTTCTTCCTGGTTTACTAGTTTATGTGCATAGAGTTGGTTTGAATTTCTGTGGAATCTGTGGTGATTTCCCCTTTATCGTTTTTTATTGCATCTATTTGGTTGTTCTCTCTTTTCATTTTTATCAGTCTGGCTAGTGGTCTGTCTATTTTGTTGATCTTTTTGAAAAACCACCTCTTGGGTTTATTGATTTTTTGAAGGCCTTTTCGTGTCTCTATCTCCTTCAGTTCTGCTCTGATCTTAGTTATTTCTTGTCTTCTGCTAGGTTTTGAGATTTTTTGATCTTGCTCCTCTAGCTCTTTCAATTTTGATGATAGAGTGTTAATTTTGGATCTCTCCACTCTTCTCATGTGGGCACTTATTGCTATCTATTTTCCTCTACAGACTGCTTTAAATGTGTCCCAGAGATTCTGGTATGTTGTGTCTTCGTTCTTGTTGGTTTCGAAGTACTTCTTTATTTCTGCCTTCATTTCATTGTTTATCCAATCAACATTCAAGAGCCAGTTTCTCAGTTTCCATGAAGTTGTGTGGTTCTGAGTTAGTTTCTAAATTCTCAGTTCTAACTTGATTGCACTATGGTCTGAGAGACTGTTTGTTATGATTTCAGTTGTTTTGCATTTGCTGAGGAGCGCTTTACTTCCAATTATGTGGTCAGTTTTGGAGTAGGTGTGATGTGGTGCTGAGAAGAATGTATATTCTGTGGATTTGGGGTGGAGAGTTCTGTAAATGTCTATCAAGTTTGCTTGTTCCAGGTCTGAGTTCAAGTCCTGGATATCCTTGTTAATTTTCTGTCTGGTTGATCTGTCTGATATTGACAGTGGAGTGTCAAAGTCTCCCACTATTATTGTGTGGGAGTCTAAGTGTCTTTGTAAGTTGTTAAGAACTTGCCTTATATATCTGGGTGCTCCTGTATTGGGTCCATATATATTTAGGATCGTTAGCTCTTCTTGTTGTACCGATCCTTTTACCATTATGTAATGACCTTCTTTGTCCCTTTTGATCTTTGTTGCTTTAAAGTCTATTTTATCAGAGATGAGAATTGCAAGTCCTGCTTTTTTTTTGCTCTCCATTTGCTTGGTAAATCTTCCTCCATCCCTTTACTTTGAGCCTTTGTGTATCCTTGCATGTGAGATGGGTTTCCTGGATACAGCACACCGATGGGTTTTGGTTTTTAATCCAATTTGCCAGTCTGTGTCTTTTGATTGGTGCATTCAGCCCATTTACATTTAGGGTTAATATTGTTATGTGTGAATTTGATACTGCCATTTTGATGCTAGCTGGCTGTTTTGTCCCTTGGTTGATGCAGATTCTTCATTTTGTTGATGCTCTTTAGCATTTGGTATGGTTTTAGAATGGCTGGTACTGGTTGTTCCTTTCTATGTGTAGTGCCTCTTTCAGGAGCTCTTGTACAGCAGGCCTGGTGGTGACAAAATCTGAGTACTTGCTTGTTGGCAAAAGATTTTATTCTTCCTTCATGTATGAAGCTCAGTTTGGCTGGATATGAAATTTTGGGTTGAAAGTTCTTTTCTTTAAGGATGCTGAATATTGGCCCCCACTCTCTTCTGGTTTGTAGAGTTTCTGCCGAGAGATCTGCTGTGAGTCTGATGGGCTTCCCTTTGTGGGTGACCCGACCCTTCTCTCTGGCTGCCCTTAGTATTTTCTCCTTCATTTCAACCCTGGCAAATCTGACGATTATGTGCCTTGGGGTTGCTTTTCTTGTGGAATATCTTTGTGGTGTTCTCTGTATTTCCTGGAGTTGAGTATTGGCCTGCCTTGCCAGGTTGGGGAAATTTTCCTGGATAATATCCTGAAGAGTGTTTTCCAGCTTGGATTCATTCTCTTCATCACATTCAGGTACACCTATCAAACGTAGGTTAGGTCTCTTCACATAGTCCCACATTTCTTGGAGATTTTGTTCATTCCTCTTTGTGCTTTTTTCTCTAATCTTGGTTTCTCGTTTTATTTCATTGAGTTGATCTTCGAATACTGATATTCTTTCTTCTTCTTGGTCAATTCGGCTGTTGCAACTTGTGCATGCTTTGCGAAGTTCTCGTGTTGTGTTTTTCGGCTCCTTCAATTCATTCATATTCCTCTCTAAGTTGTCCATTCTTGTTATCATTTCCTCGAATCTTTTTTCAAATCTTTTTTCAAGGTTCTTAGTTTCTTTGCATTGATTTAGAACATGTTTTTTTAGCTCACTGAAGTTTCTCATTGTTCACCTTCTGAAGTCTGATTCTGTCATTTCGTCACTCTCATTCTCCGTCCAGCTTTGTTCCCTTGCTGGTGAGGAGTTTTGGTCCTTTGTAGGAGGTGAGGTGTTTTGGTTACGGGTGTTTTCCTCGTTTTTGCACTGGTTTCTTCCCATCTTTGTGGATTTATCCACCTGTCGTCTTAGTAGTTGCTGACTTTTTGATTGGGTCTCTGAGCAGATGCCCAGATTGTTGATGATGAAGTATTTCTGTTACTTAGTGTTCCTTCTAACAGTCCTGCTCCTCTGCTGTATGACTGCTGAGGTCCACTCCAGGCCCTGCTTCTCTGCGGTACACCTGTAGCAGCTGCAGAACAGTGAGGGATGCTACCAGTTTCTTCTTCTGCTATCTTTGTCCCAGAATGATGCCTGCCAAATTTCAGTCGAATTAGTTTTTATTTGAGGTGACTCTTTGGATATACAGGGATCAAGGAGCTGCTTGAGGAGATGGTCTGTACTTTATAGGAGCTCCAGTGCTGAGCTGTGAGCTCTGTTGTTCATTCAGGGTTGTTGGGCAGGTGTGTTTAGGTCTGCTGCAGCAGAACTTATAAACCCCCCCTTTTTTTTCCCTCAGATGCGCTGTCTCAGGGAGTTGGGGCTTTCTTTATGAGTATCTGTTGCATTGTCCTGCCCAGCTAGGAGGCAGTCTAGTCACTATTTGCCTGCCAAGGCTCTGCTCTGCTAATGCGGGGTCCGCCCTGCTGCTGCGGGGCTCTGCCCTACTGTGGTGGGCTCCTCCCTGTTGGCGGAGTCTCTCTGTTATGGCGGGTTGCCTTGGCAATGGCAGGCTGCTTCTGCAATGGGCGTGTACCTCAGTAGGTGCAGTATGTGTCCATAGTGGCAGATGCCCCTCCCCCACTGAGCTGCACTGTCCTGGATTCAGCTGAGCCTGCAGTAAAACTCTCAATCCTGAGCATTTCAAATCGCTGTTTTGTTTGTCCCTGTGGGGTGGGACCCACCGAGCCTGATCACCTGGCTCCCTGCCTCAGAGTCCTTTCTCTCTCTCTCTCTCTCTCTCTTTTTTTTTAAGTTGAATGGTTGACTCTCTCACAGGTGTTTCAGTCGCCTGCTCATAGGGCACCGGGATCTGTGTGATTTCCCGTGCCGCTACCCACTGCACCAGCTCAAATCACACTTCCCAGGAATCTCCTGGTCTGGCTCACTGTCCAAGTCCTGTTTAATTAGATGGATATGTTAATCTGCCCTCCCAAATCTCAGATTGCTGGTTTAACATGGCACCCAGACCAGTGAGTTTTGTGTGGGGTGCCACTGTGCCATGGCGCCGGCCAAAACGGCCACGCAAGCTGAAAGGGCTGTGCTGGTGTCCCATGTCTCTCCTACACCTGGGAATTTCCCTGTTCTGTGGGCAACAAAGGTCTGTCTGAAAATGTGGCTAGGACTCACCCTGTGCGCCTTCACTGAGAGCTGCAATCCTGAGTTGTTCCTACCACGCCATCTTGGAAATCAAGAGCCTGTAGCATTTTTTTTTTTTTTTTTTTGAGATGGAGTCTCACACTGTCACTTGGGCTAGAGTGCAGTGACGCAATTTCAGCTCACTACAACCTCTGCCTCCCAGGTACAAGTGATTCTCCTGCCTCAGCCCCCATTGAGTAGCTGGAATTATAGGCACCCACTATCATGCACAGCTAATTTTTTGTATTTTTGGTAGAGGTGGGGTTTCACCATATTGGCCAGGCTGGTCTCGAACTCCTGTTCTTGTGATTTGCCCCCCTTGGCCTCCCAAAGTGCTGAGATTACAGGTGTGAGCCACCGCACATGGATGTATTGTAGCTTTCTATCAAGTAGTATTTCCTCCATATCTTGCTCCTTACTACATACCTTCCTGTCTTGTCTGGGAACAACAACTTTGATGCTGTTCTGCCTCAAGTATCACCAGCCTTATTGCCTGGTATCAAGTTCATTATTTTTAGATTTCTCTACCAATCCCTGGACCCTTGAGTAGGGAGCATGTCAGATCACTTTCTGGTCATACATCTGGGGCTCTGGAAGAGACAGGTGCATTCCCCTGTGTGGTCCAAGCATGTTCCTCCAAGACTTTTGGGGAGACCAGTGGCATCTTCCTTTTGCTAGGGAGTCCCTAGTTTTGACACAGAGTATTTTCTTTTCTATTCTCTTTTCTTGTTGGTCTCTCTAAAAGCTATTCAAAACACCTGCATCTGTTGCCCCTTTCTCTTCATGTTTTTTGAAATACCTCTTCTAGTCTTTCAAATAAACATTTTTTTTTTTTTTTTTTCTGAGACAGGGTCTCACTCTGTCACCCAGGGTGGAGTGCAGTGGTGTAATCTTGGCTCACAGCAACCTTCACCTCCTGGGATCAAGTGATCTTCCCACTTTAGCCCCACCAAGTAGCTGGGACTACAGGTGTGTGCCACCATGCCTGGCTAATTTTTATATTTTTAGTAGAGATGGGGTTTCACTATGTTGGCCAGGCTGGTCTCCAACTCCTGAGCTTGTGATCCAACTGCCTCGATCTCTCAAAGTGCTGGAATTACAGGCATAAGCCACTGCTCCTGGTCCTCAAATACACCCTTTTACACCCATTTGTCCCTGGCTTAGCTGGTGATGTCATTTTTCTCAAATTGGCACATAAAACCAGGGTTAATAAGGTGATATTAATGGAATCATAAAATACATATGAATGTAAAAGAAGCCTGAATATTACTTAAGAAAGGATAGTGTGGTTTTAATTGACCACATTAAAAAATCCACCTACATTTTAACATAGAAAGTACAGTTCCTTGTCTGAAAGTTTTGTGTAATTCACAATTACTTTTAATAAGAAAAATATTTGGTATCTCATGTGTACTAGTCTTTAAACACTTAAAAGGCAGGTAATATATCATATTTTATATCTGAGAGTATTTGTAGCACACTGACTAGAACATAGTTGTCCAAATATTAAATGTTTACAGTTACATTATTCAAGTTCTTATGGATATATGCCATTTCTATACACACATTTCTAAGACAGATGGTGTAAAACTGTCATTACCTTAAAATTCTTCTGATAGGACTTATATTGAAATGCACGTTTTTGAAGGTCAGCCAGAACAGACTGCAGATTATTTAATATAAGCCTTATTTTGTCTTGGTCAGAAGAAATATCTAAAATCTGTGGATCCTGTAAATTTAAGACAGTTTTTGGTTAGCCATTCCTGCTTTTTGATAAAGATCAATAAAATTAAATGAATTAATAAACATTTTTAAAAGAGTCATTTGATTCTCTTTTCTTTTTGATTTTTAGAAATGATGTTTAAAATTGTTGCTTTCCTGAATTTTAAAGCAATGCATATACATTATAAAAAGTACAGATTTGTATAAAAGTGCCATGGAGATAAAATTTTTTTAAAACAGTATCTAATATATTCTCCCTCATCTGTTTTCATTTCCTACACTTCTTCAACCAACGTGACCTCAGATAAGGAGAGGTGAATGCAACAGGGAAGAGAAGGAAGGGGATATGATATAAGGTAAATTTCCATTGTACAATAAAGGAATTGAAAGGCCTTTGTATTCTAAGGTGGTAGAAGAGAGAAAATGAAAAATATAAATAGCAAGACATGTTTTATGGCTGGCCTGCTAGGATTTAAACCCCAGTGAATGGGAATGGAATAGTTTAGGAACAAAGCAGAAGCATATAATTAGATTTGGGATAATCTGAGAAAATGAAAGGAATCTGAGAACCATTATAGCCACAACTCACGGAGGCTAGTTATTCCATGTCTTAGTCCGCATGGCTGTGCATTCAAACTGGCAACATGCTCTAGATTAGAAAAAGCCAAGGGATGTGTCCAGGATGAAGGAGCTCATATTGGCATTCTGGTGTCTTGTGACTTGGTATGATATGCTGGGAATCCTGAAGTTTTCATGTGTCTTGATTTGGATAGTGGGGACTGCTGAGAGAACTAGTGAACCAGAAGATGTCTGAGGCAAGGATGAGAAAGCCACAGATTACTTGTGACTGTAGGCTATGGAAGAAATTATGAATTGCAGCCTACTACAATGGTGCCTGAAGAACCAGGAAAGACCCTTAGTTATTAACAGCAACCTGGGACAAGCAGGTGCAGCCCAGTCGAACTGCACTGGAAGCTGCTATAGTCCAGAAGATAGCATGAAGAACAGATGACCTGTCCCTCCCATTTATGCACCATGAAAAAATGCAAGCTTCCCTTGTGGGGCAATAGGTAGGAGGGGATGGTGGCACAGGTGAAAAAATGCCCCATAGAAAGTTAAATTTTTGGTTGAATTAAAATCTATCCAAAAGAGACCCGGGTAGAATGGAACAGATGTTTTAAACTGAAATAAATTGAGTTATCATCAGTTGCCACATTTAGGTTTTCTCTCTAATTCCCCACAACAGCAGGAATGGGGGTCTTGATAGCAAGATGGTATCATTTATGGAAATAATGAATTTACAGTTCTTTGCCCAAGAGAATTAATTTCAAATCTTCTATAGAAGAAGCACTAGTTAGAATGAGCCCATGCTTTCATTTTTGTGTATGTGCATCATGCTATTTAAAATGAATGATTTGCATGCGCATATTAATTGCAGCACTAACAACAATAGCAAATACATGGAATCAACCTAAATTATCATGAATATCAGACTGGATAAAGAAAATGTGGCACATATACACCATGGAACACTGTGAAGCCATAAAAAAAGAACAAGAGTATGTCCTTTGCAGGAATATGATAGAGCTGGAGGCCATTATTCATAGCAAACGAATGCAGGAACCGAAAACCAAGGTTTTTCTCAGGTTCTCACTTATAAGTGAAAGCTAAATGATGAGAACACACGGACACAAACAGAAACAGCAGACACTGGGACCTACCTGAGGGTGGAGAGTGGGAGGTGGGAGAGGATCAGAAAAAAATATCTATTGGGTACTAGGCCTGGTACCTGGGTGACACAATAACCTATACAGCAAACCTCTGAGACATGAGTTTATCTATATAATAAACCTGCACATGTATCCCTGAACCCCAAATAAAAGTTTTTATAAAAATAAAAAAAAAGCATGATTACACATTAAGCATTTGCTAACACTTGTGTTTTCTCTATCTATACATAGATATTCATATTAATAGCATGCGGTGTGTAGAATACAGTATATGGTAAGCAGACTATTAATCATTGAAAGTAGACTACTTAAGCTTGAATCCAGATTCCTCCATTTAGTGTCTGTGTAACCCTTGGCCAATTACTTAACCATGTACCTTAGTTTCCTTTTCTGTAAAATGTGAATAATAAAACCCTAAAGTATTTTGATAACTAAGTAAGTTAAAACATGAAAACATACATAGGAAGTTTCTAGGACTATTACTCATCATTGCCCAAAATGGTAATAATCCCAATTTCCATCACACATGAAATGAATAATTGTAAAATACAATAAAATTATATACAGCAACAAACATGAATAAACTACATCCACAAATAGAAACATGGATGAATCTTAGGAACATAAAAAAATAAAGGGCACACTATATGGTTTTAAATAATAGAAGTTCAAAAATAGGAAATTTATAGTATTTCCACTCCAGATGGCCTGCCACTGCTATCACACCTGCTGCAGCAGGGAGGCATGGACAGGGCTACATGCTACATGGAGCCAGTGGGAGCTAGGGACAAGTGGGAGCCTCAACCCTTCCAAGTCGGGGTGGGAGCTGTAGCCACCCAAACTGCCGCTGCAGACTCAGTCAGCCCTGTGCTTTTGAGGGTATGAGAAGGCCCCCCTGCCCTCGCAGGCTTGGCCATGTCTACTCCTGCTGCCTGGTCTTTCTCCACTCTGATCTTGGAAGGGAGAGAGGCCAGGCAGTGGGAACAGGCACTTCACTGATCTTCTCCAATTCTGGATCAAAGTCAGGGCCCATCCTGGACGCCATGAACTGCAGCAGGAGGCAGACAGATTCCTGAGTGGAAGGGGTGGGTCCCCAGTGAGGCCCCACCTTCAGGCCCTCCCTAGCTTGAAAGCTAGGGGCCAGGCTGCCAGTCCCACAGACCAGTGTGGGAAGTTGTGATGCCTTTTCCGGCCTGCCCATGATCCCCCATGGGTCAATCAGTGCATACTTCCTCCCCCCTGAGGTTTATAAAAGCCCTGGGCTCAGCCAGAGCTGAGCCGACAATGGGACAACAACCTACAGAGAGAAGCTACCATCTCTGCTGAGGGCCACAGAGACCTGTAGAGATGTCAGGGCTACCAGCTTCAGAGATGAGCAACCCACTCCAGGGCCTCCTCTCTGCTAGGAGTTGGGCATACATCGGGACAATCAGCTGCAGAGAGGAGCGACCCTATGCATGCCTCCTCTCTGCTGAGAGCTGCAGAGACGATGGGACAACCTGCCTGCAGAGAGGAGCCACCCACTCCAGAGCCTCTTCTCTGCTGAGAACTGAACACTCAATGGGATAACTTGCCCACAGAGAGGAGCTACCCACTGCCAATCTCCTCCGAGCTGTTCTAACACTGAATAAAGCTCCTCTTCATCTTGCTCACCCTCCACTTGTCTGCATACTTCATTCTTCCTAGATGCAGGACAAGAACTTGAGCAAAGGCATCACCAGCCACAGAGGTTTCTGGCCAGAAAAATGATACCCCAAAGATCCCATAACAAAAGAATTAATAATTAGGAGGGAACACTAGGGTATCATAATGCTTTAGTTATTGACATGAGTCGTGGATACATAGATATGTTTACTTTCAGATAATTCACTGAATTGTACAGTAGTAAGTTATGTACACTTTTGTTTGTAATAAAATACAAAAGTACTTCAGTACAAAAGTAAAAACAATGCGAAGTCCTTAGAACACTGCTTGACAAACAGGAAGCACACAATGTGAGCTGTTTTACATTTCCACATTAATTCATGTAAAGGTATAATCTTTAATGTCTGTACTGTATTCTTTTGAGTCAATATGCCTATATATTTTCTATAGTAAAAGTGGTACAAGTTAACCAAATATTCTTCACTACCAGCTATCTGTTTTATACTCTGCCTCTTTCTAAAGGTGAATTTTCTAATATGCTTGCAAAGTTTATTTTTATTTTGTATTTAGCTTTTACTTTAAGTTCAGGGGTACATGTGCAGGTTTGTTATACAAGTAAATTTGTGTCTTGGGGTTTGTTGTATAAATTATTTCATCACTTAAGTATTTTTTTTTTTTTTTACGTTGTATAAAGGGTTGGTTTGGTTTTGTTTTTTAAGCCATTCCCAGCCATGTAGTCAATGTGATGCGACAGGACAGCCTGAACTTTCAGGCAGACCTGGGTTCACATTCTTGCTCCACAAGTTACTGCTGAGTTACTTTTTTTTTTTTTTTAGAAAAAAAGGAGAGAAGGAGTGGAAGAAAGAGGAAGAAAAAGAGGGAGAGAGAACAGGAATATTGCTTTATTCTGAAAATGGGTATTAATAATGGCCGATCAATATTTTGTGTATTTAAAGGGGAGAATGTATATTTTGTGTATTTTAAGTGGAGAGCTCTATAAATACTTATTAAGTTTACTTGTTCTGGATCTGAGTTCAAGTTCTGGATATCCTTATTAATTTTCTGTCTCGTTGGGTCTAAATCTCTTTATGGGTCTTATGTATCTGGGTGTTAGGATCCTTAGCTCTTATTATTGCATTGATCCTTTTACCACCGTATCTTTGTTGCTTTGAAATCTGTTTTATCAAATGTGTGAATTGCAACTCCTGCTTTTTGTTTATTTATTTATTTTTTGCTCTCCATTTGGTTGGTAAATCTTTCTCCAACACTTTGTTTTGAGTCTTTGTGTATCTTTGGATATAAAATGGGTCTGGATGTAGTATACCATTAGGCTTTGGCTGTATCTTTTGATTGGGGGATTTAGTCGATTTAAATTTAGGGTTACTGCCATTTGATGTTAACTGGCTATTTTATCCATTTGTTGATATAAATTCTTCTTTATGTTGATGCTCTTTACTTTTTGGTATATTTTTAGAAAGGCTAATACTGGTTGTTTCTTTCTGTGTGTAATGTTTCTTTCAGAAGTTTTTGTAAAGCAGGCCTGGTGGTAATAAAATCTCTGAGTACTTGCTTGTTCATAAAACGTTTTATTTTTCCTTCAATTGTGAAGCTTAGTTTGGCAGGATATAAAATTCTGGGCTGAAAGTTCTGCTCTTTAAGGATATTAAATATCGGCCCCCACTCTCTTCTGGCTTGTAGGGTTTCATCACTTAAGTATTAAGTGAACTTTAAAATTGTGACAATAGCTGTAATATGTGCTAGCGAGTCATTAAAACACTCTGCAAAATAATAAATACAAGTAGGACTAGAATTTAATTGACTAAATTCAATATTATACATATGCTTTGTGATAGTCTGAAATATATTTCCTACTTAGAGATTTTGAAACATTAAATTTTAAGTAGCAGTTCAAAGACATTGTTAATTGGTTAGAACAAAACTACAAAAAAACTAAAGCTACATCAGTTAAATGTGTTCTCTAAATGGTTTGAAGACTGGTCTTAATTATTCTCACCACAAAAAATGATGTATGTGAGGTGATAGACTCATTAATTAGCTTGATTAACAATATCACAACATATACGTGTATCAAAGCATCACATTATACACTGTAAATATATGTAATTTTTATGTTGACTATACTTTAATAAACAAATGTAATAGTCGAACTTTTCATACGTTATTTTTTACAAAATCCTGATTTAGCTTACCTGTGCTTGCAGTTTTACTTCATTCACTTCATTGTTTAATTCTTCAAGATCAGTACCCAAATGTACACAAAATTGCTTAATGTGTGATTCTCTATCACCCACTGCTTTATCAATGGCATTCCGAACAGCAACAATGGATGGCTTCATAGTTGCAAAAACAGCAAAGTCTTCAGGAGGTGTGGGCACCTGATATTGTTCAATAAGCTTGTACATTTGAATCACTATATTCCCTTCATCTTCAAGGCTTTCAATCTAAATGGAAACATAGTTTGCTCATTAAATGTAGCAGAGTCCTATTATATTCTTAAAGTTTGTTCTAATAGGAGACAGCCACTATACCATATGAACACTGTATTAGTCTGTTTTCCTGTTGCTAAATAAAGACATAGGCAAGAATGGGTACTTTATAAAAGTAAGGTTTAATGGACTCACAGTTCCACATGGCTGGGGAGGCCTCACAATTTTGGCTGAAGGCAAGGGAAAAGCAAAGGCATGTCTTATATGGTAGCAGGCAAAAGAATTTGTGCAGGGGAACTCCCATTTATAAAACCATCAGATCTCATGAGACTTACTACCACTAGAACAGTATGGAGGAAACCATCCTCATGATTCAATTATCTCCACCTGGCTCCATTCTTGACACATGAGACTTCAATTCAATGTGAAATTGGGGTGGGGATGCAGTCAAACCATATGAAACATCAGATGTGAACAGTCAGCACAGGAGTGTATTTTAATATTATAGTCAAATTTGCTAAAGCCTGCTGGATGAGAAATATAGTCATTGCTACAATACAGGTAATCAAGTTAGGAGGTAAATTGTTCAGAGCTGAGCTCTTATAAATGTTTCCTCTTTCTTTCTGTTTTGTTCTTTAGTTGTATTAAACAATGCCAATATTTAAAGTTTTCTGAGAAAACATGTGCTGTGAGGTTGTTCAGCTGAGGTATCTGAGCTTCCAGGCATGTGTGATGGGCAGTGATCATCTCAGAGCAGTCCTTGAGGAATTGACAGGCTGTGGACTTCGCTGCACAGTTTCAGAACACACATCTAAGGTGAGATTCCCACTATCCTTTAATAAATTATTTAACTACAGCCCAATGACCACTAAACTTCTACACTTTTGTTTCTCACTTTTAGTGGACAGTATTGCTTGTTTTTCCTAAGTTTCTGGCAAGGGATCCCACAATTTTGGGAAAACTCCTTACCCCCAGCTATGTCATATGGTTATAGAGGAACCAGCCACGTTCACATTACTTGGTCCAACTTCCTGGCCACAAGCTGAACCAAGGAGCATCAAACTGTGATCTAAAGAACTTAGCTCAGTCTGGCCTTTCTCTCCAACATAGAAATAGTTAGGACTGAGGCCATTTGCTTTCATATGGAGACAGAACAGTTCATTAACATGAGAAGATAACTGCAGAGAAGCTTTTAGAGAAATAGTTCTCAATCTTTAGCCTTCATTGCAATGACCTTGGAACGCTTATTAAATCAGATTGCTGAGCCCCTCCCAAGAGTGATTCAGAAGGTCTGGCAAGTCATAAAAACACTGTAGTCACTTAGGGTGGGTCCCAAGAATGTATTTTATTTCTAACCCATCCTCAGGTGATGCTGCTGCTGCTGATTTGGAGTCCCCCTTTGAGAACCAGGTTCTAGAGAGGAGCAGAGACGAGAGAAGGAGAGAGGCATTTTTTTAAAAGGCCTAGCTCTATCCATACTTTGGGATTCTGAAAGATATTTCTGCAAATTTAGAATAAATCTTCCCATTTTCTAAGCTATTTATGTGGGTTTTTGTGACTTTCAACCAAAGTTTCTAAGACCTTCAACAAGTTACTTATAGAACTAAGTCTCTCTACATCAATATCTGTTCATCTTCCTGTATTTCCTCTATTTTGGGTAAGTGTATATCCAGGTTTCTCTGGAATGTCCTGGATTTACACTTATTGTTCTAGTATAATTATTAATAGCGTCTCTTTGACTCTCAGAAAAATGTCCTGATCAGACAATGAATTATGTAGCCTACCTTCCTTATACTGGTATGAAATTTCTATCTACCTTTTCCCTGCAGAATGATACCTAAAAGTCACCTCATTCTCCTCTCACTGTTCTCTCATTCAGTTGTCCATTAAGTCTTTTCAATTTTACTTAACAACTTTATCATTAACTTCTTCTCTCCTATCCTTGAAAACACTGCTTTAGCTACACAGTTCATCAACTTTTAATCAAACATTCTTTCTCCAAAGCTCATCTATAACTAAATCTTGTTTATGTCACATTGCCTCCTGTCTTTGCACATGGCTTTCCCTCTCCCCAGAATGCCCACCTGAATGTTTCATGTATTTTATGACAGCTTAAATATCCCATTCTCCACACAGCCTTCTGTAGCTCATAGGCAAGAATGACTACAAACTTCGCAGTGATAAAACAGTATCTTATACCTACGCTCATTGTATCAGAATTATCTGGTTGCATTTAAGACTTAGCTCCTTAAAAGCAGGTTTATTCATTGTTGTAATTTTTGCACCTGCTAAGTGGTACTCACTAAACTTACTGACCGAATAAATGAAGTTCCAGAAAAAGTTTTTGTGCGTGCAGAGCATCTCCCTCAAAGAAGCTGCTTTCCAAACACATCACCCAGCAAACACAGACAACCTCCTGGAGATGGGACACAGTCTGTTTTCTGCATACTGAATGGACTTACTGGTCTGGAACCACAAGGTAATAGCAGCTGACCCTCAGCAGCCATTGAATATGATGTGACCCTACCTTCTTGACATAGTTTATAGGACAGAATAGGAGCTCTGAATAAATTTACTAGACCTTTAGAATCAATATTGAAAAAGAAAGATTATCTCTTTCTTGCTGACTGGCTAGACTTGCAAGTTGTAGCTTGGGAGCAGCTGGTGGCTATGTTCGCTGCTGTGGTCAGAAGAAGCAGAAGCAGCTGTCTGCAGAGGGAGAGAAGTGAAGCAGACTCTCAGAGAGATGCAGAGAGGAGAGATGGAAGGAAGGACTACCGGGTCTTCCCACAGCTGTCCTATTCCTGGTTCTGGTCAGTTCCTGAGCCTAGTTACATTCTTGATTGGGAGTTCCATGAAGCACCCCTGAATCCTCAAATGGGATCCCTATTTTGGCCTAAGCTTTCTAAAGCGGGTTTGGGTTATTTGTTTGAAGTGGCTTAATGAATACAAACAATAATAACTGCTTGGCATCTTTAGACTCCTGGGACAAAGAGTAAGCAAACCTGGGGAGAACCACAATCATCTGCCGTTTTTGAGAAAGCATGATTTCTTGAAATGAGAAACACTGTTACCTTTGTAGTCATGTGAAATAGCATTTATTATTAATTTGGTTAAAAATATACAACATTTATTCAGTTTACATTTTTTATTTGAAACATTTCTTCAATTTTCAGAAATTCAAGAAAATAATTTAGCTATATTTTCAGTTCAATCCTAATATGAATGAAAGTTCATGAAAAACTGACTATTGAAGCCAAATGCTAGATTGCTTCCCACAGGGAAGAGCCTGAGAGGAGAAAACCAAGTTTCCAGAGAAAAAGAAGCAAGAGAGACAAAGGAGTGTATGTGTGTATGTGTGTGTGTGTGTGTGTGAGTGTGTGTGTGTGCATGTGGTGTGTGTGTGTGTGTAAGAGAGAAAAACAGAGACCTGACTCCATCTGCATCACTTGAGTCCCCAAATTTCCTTTTTTTCTTCCCTTCATCTTCTCACTTAAGCAGGTTTTTGCTGGGTTTCTTTCATTCTTAACAGGAAGATTCCCGACTATGCATCCAGATTACCATTAGGATTAATATCTAGATTACAATCTTATTACCATTTTCTAAAAATTAGAATTCCAATAAACTATGGTTGAGAACATTGGTTATGCAGTCAAAGAGACTCAAATCTAAATTCTAACTCTATCACATACATACATATCTGTGATCTTGGATAACACATCCTATTTTGGTTTCTGTTTCCTTATCTGCAGCATGAGAATAGATTATCATCCACACTTCTCAAGCTTTTGTGAGAATTAAAAATGTAATCCATGTAGACAATGTAATATGATGCCTGACTAGTCGTAAGAGTCTGATAACTCTTGGCTGCTTTATTTCTGTGATATAGAACATTCACTTACTTTGAGGTATGCCACTAAATCAGTTGTCTTTTGCCCTTTAGTCCTTCACTTTTTCTTGTCCTATGTCTTCCTTCCTACTATAAGATCCAGAATATTAAATTACATGAGAAAATCAACTCACCCGTTCCTGAATTTCATCAAGAAATATTAAGCTATGAACATACTCTGTGGTAGTAGTTGGAACAAATTCAAGTTTATACTCTGCATCTTGTGCCTCAGAAATAATGGCATCCACTTTTTTCTTGCTTTGAAGAGGAAGCATAAAATTTAGCACCTAAGAAAGAAAATAATGTGAATTATAAATAGTTGAATATTTTCATTTTATTATATATTTTAGCCAAATCCTAATTGGACATCTGTTAAAATCAGCAGACATTGGAAGCAGCGGAGGATATAAAGAAACATTTTTTCTCATTAAATCACTGCTAAATAGGCAACAGGAAGACCAGATTCTGAAGATCATTTCCACAGTTTATCAAAAATTTTCCCTAAATGCTCTAATATCTTGCAGGTAAGCTTCCTGCTTCTTTGGCCTATGTAGTGGACATTGTGGTACCCCCTCCAGCATCAATCCCACTCCTTTCATGATGGATGCTAGCCATGCAGTTTGGGGGAAATTGATCTCTCCTTCAGAAACAATATGGAGTCTGACTAATCACTCGGCAAATAGAACATGGTTTTTTTGGCCAAAGTGATCAGATTAAGGTTGTATTAGTCCATTTTCACACTGCTGTAAAGCACTGCCCGAGACTGGGTGATTTATAAAGGAAAGAGGTTTAACTGACTCACAGTTCAGCATGTCTGGGGAGGCCTCAGGAAATTTACAATCATGACAGAAGGTAAAGGGGAAGCAAGGCAATTAGCGCAATCATCATCCCAGGCAGGGATATCTTTGAGAAATGACTCAGTTCTGCCCTAGGCCTTTGTGACTCTGCTTAAAGCACACATTCCTGCTGACTCTTGTACCTGGGGAAGCAAAATAGTCACCAACATGCTCTTTTTTTTTTTTTTTTTTGAGACGGAGTTTCGCTCTTATTACCCAGGCTGGAGTGCAATGGCGCGATCTCGGCTCACTGCAACCTCCGCCTCCTGGGTTCAGGCAATTCTCCTGCCTCAGCCTCCTGAGTAGCTGGGATTACAGGCACGCACCACCGTGCCCAGCTAATTTTTTGTATCTTTTTAGTAGAGACGGGGTTTCACCATGTTGACCACGATGGTCTCTATCTCTTGACCTCGTGATCCACCCGCCTCGGCCTCCCAAAGTGTTGGGATTACAGGCTTGAGCCACCGCGCCCGGCCACCAACATGCTCTTAATGAGAAACAACACACCGAGCACAGCGGAGCTGTACTAGGCAACCCCCACAGGCTGCAGTGGGCGTCTGCCCTACATACGCCCTGACCCCTGGGGCCTGCCTGCCCAGCCCTTCATGCTGCACACTCCCTGTGTTTGTGCAGATCCTGGCCAGTATGAAGTTGTTGCTCTTGTCTTGTCTTTTCTTACAGTCTTCCTCCCATTATAGAATGTCAACCAAAGAGTGCCCTCCTCCCCCTCAGCCTCCTCTTTAGCTAGCCTCCCCATCTCATCACTGCGCATGTCTGTGACCTTTGTTAATCATTTACAGTACCACACAGAACCCTGTATTTTGCACACAAGGCAGCAGGAATGAGAAGTATATGAGAGTGCAGGAAAAACCACAATTTATAAAACCATCAGAGCTTGTTAGAATTCACTCACTATCAGGAGAACAGCATAGGGGAAACTACCCCCCATAATCCAATCAATTCCTATCAGGTTCCTCCCTTAACACCTGGGGATTACAGTTCAAGATGGGATTTGGGTGGGGACACAAAGCTACACCATAGCAAGGGTGAATCTCTGACTTTAGTTGATTCAATCAGATAGAGGCCCGGCACTTTTATTTATAGCTGAGAGACATGTGTACTCAGAACCCCTATCTCTCTTCCTTTCTCTCTCTATACAAACAGAGAAATAATTGGCTGTGGAGCTTTTGACAATCATTTCACAAATGCCTTAGGATGAAGCCTGCACGTGACGAGGCTCAGGAAAGAGAATGAAAGAATTGGTTCCTTAGTAACACCACTGAGCCACTAGATCATATGTCCTTGATATCGACCCAATCTCTGGGGTTTTTAGATGTAGATGCCAATAACTATTCTGATTGCTTAAGCCAATTTGAGTTCAGTTTTCTTGGGCTTATGGTAAGTATATACCCAAATATTTATTGAGCATACAGTAGTTTGTTGAAAATGAATTAAATTTGTTCCAATTATATACATAATTATATATATATATAAAAGAAATATATGCATATTTCTTTTTTAGCAGATGAAGAAGCAAAACTCTAGGAGAAAGCCCAATGCCATGCAATTAATTAATGATGAAACCTATTAGCCCTCAGGTCTGTACTCTTTTATATAGTGCTTTACCTTCCATCATCTACCAGGGACCAGAAAATGTTTTCTATAAGAGCCAGATAGTAATTATTTTAGATTTGTAGCACATACAGTCTCTGTCACAACTACTCAACTTTGTCCTTGTAGGAAGAAAGCAGCCATAGATGATATGCAGAACATTGTCATGGATGTGTTCCAATAAAACTGCATGCATACAAAACAAGAGGCAGGCTGGGTTGATTCTGTGGGCTATAGTTTTCCAATCTGTTTTATATCATTGTCTCTTTGTGGGCATTTGGGAAGATACAAATATACTCTGGCTCCAAAGGAAATGATTGTATTGGTTCAGCAACTTATTACAGAAATTTCCCTAGCTCTATAGCTTGCCAAAACATAACCAGACTTTTAGGGACAATTCCAGATCAGAAAATGATTTTCTAAACTTGATCTTGGTGGTCTAGAATCAACCATCACTCCCTCTGGGATATTGAATTGTTATTGTAGTATCCTCTCTAAAAGTCTTGAAATGCTCTGACAATGGAAAAATGAGTAAGAGCAAGAGGCTAGTGTGAGGCCTGTAATCCCCTCCATTATCTCATCTAAAAGCTGAGTATGCTTGTGACAAAAAGACTACAGACCTTTTCTTAGAAATTAAGGATGCCCAATAGTCTTAGGTTAATTTTGATTAACAAAAACATGCAATACTGGAAAATAAATAATAGGTTTTTGTGCAGTATAAAAATCATAAAATAATTGTAGAGAAATAATTTAAAATTTTTATAGTTTATAGTTACCTCTAAGCATCGCAAAGGTGATGGAATTAACTTCTCTCTTAGCAGCTTAGTGTCAATGAGCAGCAATCCTACATTTCTGGTGGGTCTGAGAGCTACTGCCTCCTTGTGCTGTTTGTGATATTTTTCCAGTTGTCCACTAAAAAAGTTAACATCTACATAAAAAAATCACATAAAGCATAAAATATACCATATTGGATTTTAAAAGATCATTACAAAATATTTTAAAAATCATTGCAGTAATAAACTTGCACATATATTTATAATGTTATTATCAGTACTTAGAGTATCTCACATAACTTTAAAATGCTAATTTGAATTGCTTTATAGTATTTTATTCTTGTGATAGAGAAACTAATATTTTATAATGTAAATATGCTTTCTGGCTCCTATGAAGAGATGATAGAAGAAAATAACCTGTGAGTGCATTAGAGAATCTAGTCTGGAATTGACTAGATGTCAGAGTTAGGTTGGTTTCAAGTTGGGCTTAGTCTGAATGTTCTCTCCCACATTGTATCTCAAAGTAAAGCATTTTGAGAATATTAACAACAACAAAATTTGAAACATAAGAGATCACACATAGCTAAAGCTATCTCGGTTCCTCTTCCCAACACTTCTCTCTGTCATTCCTGCACCCTACATCATGGTCAAAGCCTTCATCAATTTGCATATACTGCTGTTGCATTTTAATAATCTTCTTGCCTCCATTTTCTCCCTCATCCAATCCACCTGGAACCAATGGAAATCTAATTATCCTTTAATATACTCCCATAATACTATCAGTCAAAAATAGCTCTCTATCTAACGCATATACAATTCTAAACTTCTCTGCTTGTCTTTCAAAATTCTGTACCCTCTGGCCTCTAAAAATCTAGCTAATTTTATTTCTAATTACCTCCTCCATTTGGATCAAATTGATTTCCCTACTGTCTACCCTTTTTTTTCCTTCCATAATCTTCCTCCATCACCCTGAAGAGAAAAGGGTGCTGTTTCTTGCCTTTATTAATTCCATCTTTATTCATGCCACCTTTATTCATGCCACCTCCTCTCCTGATTATAAGGGGTAGTTTGATATAGTATAAAGAACACACCAGAGAAAGTATTAGAAGACCTGAACTCAGGTCTTTAACCCATGTATGGCCTTAGGAAAGTCACTTAGTCTTTCTGAGCTTCAGCTTCCTCATAATATAAAACAGAAACAACAATTATCTCCCTTACGTCAGAAAGTTTTGATTTGTGTATTTTTGAAAGCCAACTAAATTAAGATGTTAAATGCTCTGAGAGGTCCTATGGTAAGGATACCTGTATAATGCTGTGTTGCCTAGTATTTTCCAAATTTACTTGAGCACCATCTTTATTTCATGACATCATGTAATTATCCTTCAGAACAGTGCCAATGAACACCACTTTGGGAACCACTGATTTGGTCCCAAACTCTTATTTTATACATAGAGAAAACTGAGATTAATTGAGGTCAAATGAGTTGGCTATGGTCACATAGCCATAAAGGAATAAAAGATTAAAGACAATAGTTGAGAAATACTATTTCTCTTTGAAATTGAGGAGAGGCAGTACGTAAAACAATTAAGCAGACAAGCTTTCAAGTCAGAGAAATTGGATTCTAAGCTGCTCACTAGCTGTTTAATCTTGAAGTTGCCTCATCTCTATAGATCTGTTTTATTTTCATTTATTATTTTGTTTTTTTTTTGAGACAGAGTCTCGCTCTGTTGCCAGGCTGGAGTGCAGTGGCACAATCTTGGCTCACTGCCAACTCTGCCTCCCAGGTTCAAGCTATTCTCGTGCTTCAACCTCCTGAGTAGATTACAGGCACATGCCACCACACCCAGCTAAATTTTTTATTTTTAGTAGAGATGGAGTTTCACCATATTGGCCAGGATGGTCTCAATCTCTTGACCTTGTGATCCTCCTGCCTTGGCCTCCCAAAGTGCTGGGATTACAGGCATGAGCCACTGTGTCTGGCCTCTGTTTTCTTTTTATAAAATGGCAATACTAATACTCTGCTCAGAATTGTGAGGTTTGAATGAGATGTCTAAATATTACTTAGAACAGTATCTATTATGCTGTAAGTGCTCAGTTAAGTGCATAAATTACTAGTAAACACTAACACTTATAGGAATTTAATGGTGGGATGTGGCTTATTGTCAGGAAGCCAGAACCTATCTGCTGCTCATTCTCGGAAGTGGGACAGGCAGCAATCTGGCTAAAAGTTGAGTTAGACATTTATTAAGGATCTACAATATGTGCTAAGCAATGTTGTAGTAATTTGAGGATATAAAATACCAGGTAAAAATGATATCTAATGGCAAAGCCCACTTTTATAAGCCTCTGGCAACTAAGCGATTTAAGATGTATTGGGGGTTCCAAACAGGAGGAGCACAGAGGTTAGGAGTCCAGGGCAAGGTACTCCACAAAGTCCCATCCATCAAAGTGTTGGAACTGGGAGATCTGGTTTCAGGATTGGGTTTCAAAGGCAGAACTGGAAAGCCAAGGTAGGACTAGCTGAAGAGCAACTTGGGAGTCAGGGGACTTCACCCTGATGGGAGCTTGCTGAGAGATCACAGTTATTCAATGTGAGGACTGTGGTAGCAGGAGGCTAGGAAGCCTTGGGCTCAGGATATAAGTAGAAGACCTCAGGGATTAGAATGGGCCATTTGGATCATGCCTCTATTTGTGCCAAATGCCAGGCTCCATGCCCTGCTGCCACTGTGATGCCATGCCACGGCACGGAAAGCATCATGTCCTACGTCCCTGTCAGTATGCTTCTGTTCAGCACACACTAAGACTCTGTGTGATAGTGTTGCCAAAGAACAATGGAAGTAGGCTTGTCTAAATTTTGTTTTTCTAAATTGGGGCCCCATTTTGGTCTCTCTAACAACTTAGTATATTGAAGACTCAGACTTCTGCCAAGATGGCCGAATAGGAACAGCTCTGATCTACAGTTCTCAGGGACAGCGATCCAGAAAGCGAGTGATCTCCGCATTTCCAACCAAGGTACCAGGTTCATCTTATTGGGACTGGTTAGACAGTGGGAGTAGCCCAAGGAGGGCAAACTGAAGTAGGGTGGGGCGTTGCCTCACCCAGGAAGGGCAAGAGGCCAGAGAACTCCCTCACCTAGCCAAGGGAAGCCACTAGGAACTTTTCTGGACACTCCAGCACTCTGGCTAAGATACCGCTCTTTTCCAACAGTCTTCAAAACCCACAGACCAGGAAATTCCCTCTGGTGCCTAAAACACCAGTGTCCTGGGTTTCCAGCACACAACTGGGTGGCCATTGTACTGCAGCAGTTTTTTTTAAATTCTCATACCCTAGTGGAGCCTGGAACACCAGCGAAACAGAACCACTCATTCCCCTGAAAAAAAGGGGATGGAAACCAGGAAGCCAAGTGATCTGGCTTGGCGGGTCCCACTCCCATGAAAACCAGCAAGCTAGGATTCACTGGCTTGAAATTCTCACAGCTAGCACAACAGTCTTAGCTTGACCTGGGGCTTTCAAGGATGGTGGTGGGGAGGTGGTTCTAAAGCCATTACTGAGGCTTGGGTAGGTGGTTCTAAACTCACCTGGAAGTTTACACAGCAACTGGGTGAAGCCCACAGCAGCTCAGCAAAGCTACTGCAGGCAGACTGTGACTAGATTCCCTACTTGCTGGGCAGGGCATCTCTGAGAAAGGCAGCAGCCCATCAGGGACTTAAAAATAAAGCCCCCATCTTCCTGAGACAGAGCACTTGGGAAAAGGGGCAGTTGTGGGTTCCACTGCAGCAGACTTAAATGTCCCTGCCCAGCAGCTCTGATGGGACCAATGGCTCTCCCAGCACAGCACTTGAGCTCTGATAAGGGGCAGAGTGACTGCTCAAGTGGCTCCCTGACCCCCATTTATCCTAAGAGACACTTCATACAGGAGAATTCTGGCTGACATCTGGCAGGTATCCTTCTGGGACAAAGCTATCCAGAGGAAAGAATATTTGCTGTTCTGCAGAGGAAAGAATCTTTGCTGTTCTGCAGCCCCCATGGGTGATTCCCAGGAAAGCAGGGTCTGGAGTGGACCTCCAACAGACCTGCAGCAGAGGGGCCTGACTGTTAGAAGGAAAACTAAAAAATGGAAAGAAATAGCTTCAACATCAACAGAAAGGATGTCCACTCAGAGACCCTATCCAAAAGTCATCAACTTTAAAGACCAAAGGTAGAAAAATCCATGAAGATGGGAAGAAAAAAGCACAAAAATGCTGAAGTTGCACCAAAAACCAGAACACCTCTTCCTCTCCAAGGGATCAAAACTCCTCACCAGCAAGGGAACAAAACTGGATGGAAAACGAGTTTGATGAATTGATAGAAGTAGGCTTCACAAGGTGGGTAATAACAAACTTCTCTGAGCTAAAGGAGCATGTTCTAACCCAATGCAAGGAAACTAAGAATCTTAAAAAAGTTTAGATGAAATGCTAACTAGAATAACCAGCACAGAGAAGAATAAATAATCGACCTGATAGAGCTGAAAAACATAGCATGGGAACTTTGTGAAGCATACACACATTTCAATAGCTGAATCAATCAAGCAGAAGAAAGGATATCAGAGATTGAAGATCAACTCAAGGAAATAAAGTGAGAAGGCAAGATTACAGAAAAAAGAATAAAAAAAAAATAAAGCCTCCAAGAAATATGGGATTATGTGAAAAGACATAATCTATGTTTGATCAATGTACCTGAATGTGATGGGAAGAATAAAATCAAGTTGGAAAACACTCTTGAGGAAAACTTCTCCAACCTAGAAAGGCAGGCCAACATTCAAATTCAGGAAATACAGAGAACACCGCAAAGATATTCCTCAAGAAGAGCAACCCCAAGGCACATAACCGTCAGATTCACCAGCATTGAAATGAAGGGAAAAATGCTAAAGGCAGCCAGAGAGAAACTGGCAAAAGGAAGGCCATCAGACTGACAGCGGATCTCTTGGCAGAAACCCGATAAGCCAGAAGAGTAGGGTCCAATATTCAACATCCTTAAAGAATTTTCAACCCAAAATTTCATATCCAGATAAACTAAGCTTCATAAGTGACAGAGAAATAAAATCTTTTACAGACAAGGAAATGCTGAGAGATTTTGTCACCACCAGGCCTGCCTTACAAGAGTTCCTGAAGGAAGTACCAAACATGGAAAGGAACAACCAGTACCACCCACTGGAAAAGCATACCAAATTGTAAAGATCATCAACATTATGAAGAAACTAACAGGTATAAACTAACAGGCAAAACAACCAGCTACCATCAAAATGGCAGGATCAAATTCACACATAATAACATTAACCTTAAATGTAAATGTAGTAAATGCCCCAATTAAAAGACACAGACTGGCAAATTGGATAAAGAGTTAAGACCCATCAGTGTGCTGTATTCAGGAGACCCAACTCACAAGCAAAGACACATAGGCTCAAAATAAAGAAATGGATGAATTACCAAGCAAATGGAGAGCAAAAAATAAACAAAAACAAAAAACAAGTTTTGCAATCCTAGTCTCTGATAAAACAGACTTTAAAGCAACAAAGATTAAAAGAGACAAATGGGCACTACATAATGGTAAAGGAATCAATGCAACCAGAAGAACTAACTATCCTAAATATATATGTACCTAATATAGGAGCACCCAGATATATAGAGTAAGATGACCTACAAAGAGACTTAGACTCCTACACAATCATAGTGGGAGACTTTAACACTCCACTGTCAATATTAGACAACTCAACGAGACAGAAAATTAACAAGGATATCTAGGACTTGGACTCTGATCTGGACCAAGCGGACCTAATAGACATATACAGAACTCTCCACCTGAAATCTACAGAATATACATTCTTCTCAGCACCACATCTCACTTTCTCTAAAACTGACCACATAATTGGAAGTAAATCACTCCTCAGCAAATGCAAAAAATGGAAATCATAACAAACAGTCTCTCAGACCACAGTGCAATCAAATTAGGACTCAGGATTAAGAAACTTACTCAAAACTGCATAACTACAGAAACTGAACAACCTGCTCTTGAATGACTACTGGATAAATAATGTAATGAAGGCAGAAATAAAGATGTTCTTCAAAACCAATGAGAATGAAGACACAATGTACCAGAATCTCTAGCACACATTTAAAGCAGTGTATAGAGGAAAATATATACCACTAAGTGCCCACAGGAGAAGTGAGGAAAGATCTAAAATTGATACGCTAATATCATGATTAAAAAAACTAGAGGAGCAAGATCAAAAAAATTCAAAAGCTAGCAGAAGACAAGAAATAACTAAGATCAGAGCAGAACTGAAGGAGATAGAGACACACAAAAAAACCCTTCAAAAAATCAATAAACCCAGGAGTCGGTGTTTTGAAAAGATCAACAAAATAGATGGATTGCAAGACAGACTAATAAGAAGAATAGAGAGAAGAATCAAATAGATCCAATAAAAAATGATAAAGGGGATATCACCACCAATTCCACAGAAATACAAACTACCATCAGAGATTATGCACATAAACCAGTAAAAATGGAAGAAATGGATAAATTCCTAGACACTTAAACCCTCCCAAGACTAAACCAGGAGGAAGTTGAATCTCTGAATAGACCAGTAACAAGGTCTGAAGTTGAGGCAGCATTAATAGCCTACCAACCAAAAAAAGTCCAGAGAGGTTCACAGCCAAATTCTACCAGAGGTACAAAGAGGAGCTGGTACCATTCCTTCTGAAACTATTGCAAACAATACAAAAAGAGGGAATCCTCCTTAACTCATTTAATGAGAGTAACATCATCCTGACACAAAAACCTGGAAGAGATACAACTATAAAAGAAAATTTCAGGCCAATATCCATGATGAACATTGATGCAAAAATCCTCAATAAAATACTGGCAAACCGAATGCAACAGCACATTAAAAAGCTTATTCATCATGATCAAGTCTGCTTCATCCCTGGGATGCAAGGCTGGTTCAACATACACAAATCTATAAATGTAATCCATCACATGAACAGAACCAAAGACAAAAACCACATAATTATCTCAATAGATGCAGAGAAGGCCTTAGACAAAATTCAACAGCAATTTATGCTAAGAACTCTCAATAAACTAGGTATCTATGGAATGTTACTTAAAATAATAAGAGCTATTTACAACAAACCCACAGCCAATATCATACAGAATGGGCAAAAACTAGAAGCATTCCCTTTGAAAACTGGCACTGGACAAGGATGCCCTCTCTCACCACTCCTGTTCAACATAGTATTGGAATTTCTGGCTAGGGCAATCAGGCAAGAAAAAGAAATAAGGATTATTCAATTAAGAAAAGATGAAGTCAAATTGTCTCCATTTGCAGATGACAAGATTGTATATTTAAAAGACCCCAGAATCTCAGCCAAAAATCTTCTTAGGCTGATAAGCAACTTCAGCAAAGTCTCAGGATACAAAATATATGTGCAAAAATCACAGGCATTCCTATACACCAATAACAGACAGAGAGCCAAATTGTGAGTGTACTCCCATTCACAAATGCTACAAAGAGAGTAAAATACCTAGGAAAACAACTAACAAGGGTTGTGAAGGATCTCTTCACGGAGAGCTAGAAATCACTGCTCAAGGAAATAAGAGAGCACACAAACAGATGGCAAAACACTCCATGCTCATGGTTAGGAAGAATCAATGTCATGAAAATGGCCATGCTGCCAAAAGTAATTTATAAATTCAATGCTATCGCCATCAAGCTACCATTGACTTTCCTCACAGAATTGGGAAAAAAAACCTTAAACGTCATATGGAACCAAAAGAGAGCCCACATAGACAAGATACTCCCAAGCCAAACAACAACAACAACAACAACAACAACAAAAAAACCAAAGCTGGGGGCATCATGCTACCTGACTTCAAACTATACTACAAGGCTACAGTAATCAAAACAGCATGGAACTGGTACCAAAACAGAGATATAGACCAGTGGAACAGAACAGAGGACTTGGAAGCAATGCCACACATCTACAATTATCTGATCTTTGACAAACTTGACAAAAACACGCAATGGGGAAAGGATTCCCTACTTAATAAATGGTGTTGGGAAAACTGGCTAGCCATATGCAGAAAACCGAAACTGGATCCCTTCCTTGTACCTTATACAAAAATTAATTCCATATTGATTAAAGATTTAAACATAAGACCCAACACCATAAAAACCATAGAACAAAACCTAGGCAAAACCATTCAGGACATAGGCATCGACAAGTACTTCATGACTAAAACGCCAAAAGCAGTGGAAACAAAAGCCAAAATAGACAAATGGAATCTAATTAAACTTAACAGCTTCTGCACAGCAGAAGAAACAATCATTAGAGTGAACCATCAACCAAAAGAATGGGAAAAAAATTTTGCAAGCTACCCATCTGACAAAGGGCTAAGAACCACAATCTACAAAGAACTTAAACAAATTTACAAGAAAAAAACAACCCTATCAAAAAGTAGGCAAAAGATATGAACAGACACTTTTCCAAAGAAGACATTTATGCAGCTAACAAACATATGAAAGAATGCTTATCACCACTGGTCATTAGAGAAATGCAAATCAAAGCCTCATTGAGATACCATTTCATGCCAGTTAGAATGGTGATCATTAAAAAAATCAGGAGACAACAGATGCTGGAAAGGATGTGGAGAAGTAGGAATACTTTTACAGTGTTCATGGGAGTGTAAATTAGTTCAATCTTGTGGAAGACAGTGTGATGATTCCTCAAGGTTCTAGAACTAGAAATACCGTTTGACTCAGCAATCCCATTATTGGATATATACCCAAAGGATTACAAAACATTCAATTGTAAAGACCCATGCACAGGAATATTTATGTGGCACTGTTTACAATAGCAAAGTCTTGGAACCAACCCATATGTCCATTAAAGATAGACTGGATAAAGAAAATGTGGCACATATACACCATAGAATACTATGCAGCCATAAAAAGAATGAGCTCCTGTCCTTTGCAGGGACATGGCTGAAGCTGGAAACCATCATTCTCAGCAAATTGACACAGAACAGAAAAACGAAAGACGGCATGTTCTCACTCATAAGTGTGTGTTGAACAATGAGAACATAAGGACAAAGGGAGGGGAACATCACACACGTGGGCCTGTCGGGGGTGGGGGCCTAGGGGAGGGATAGCAGGGGGTGGGGGGATTGAGGAGAAATAACATTAGAAGAAATATTTAATGTAGATGACGGGGTGTTGGATGCAGCAAACCACCGTGGCACATGTATACCTATGTAACAAACCTGCATGATCTATATGTGTACCTCAGAACTTAAAGTATAATAAAAAGAAAAAAGAAAAAAAAGACTCAGTTTCAGATTTTTTAAATTCAAGGGACATAACAACCAAATACAACACCTGATCTTGGACTTGATCCCTGGCCAAATCAGCTGGAAGTGGCTTTACTTAGGGAATTTTGAGCATGGAATAAGTGTATATATTAAGGAATTGCTACTGGGGGAGGTGATGCTATTTTCATTCTGTAGAAACATGTTTTAGAGATGCATATTAAATTATTTAACAAGAATGGAATGTGTAATTTACTGTAACATAGTTCAGCGTAATAAAGAATAAGGAATTGAAAGAAAAACATAACAATATAAAGAACAATATAAAGAGAAAATTAGTGCAGCTTCATAGAGGAAATTGTCAATGTAATTATATTTATACATAAGAAAATATGACACAAGAACAGAAAATCAAACACCGCATGTTCTCACTCATAGGTGGGTGTTGAACAATGAGAACACATGGACACGGAGGGGAGCATCACACACGGGGTCTGTTGGGGGGAAATAGGGGAGGGGCAGCAGGGCATGGGGAGAAATGCCAGATATAGGTGAAGGGGAGGAAGGCAGGAAATCACACTGTCATGTGTGTACCTATGCAACAATCTTGCATGTTCTTCACATGTACCCCAAAACCTAAAATGCAATAAAAAAAGAAAATAAAGCAAGCCCATGAAATAAAAAAGAATATGAAAGACATGCTTCATGTTTTAAAATAGCAAACAAATATACTTATTTTTATAATTTTCTGAGAACTTGCTTGCCTGAAATTTCACTTGGGTAGTGTAGATTATCTTTTTTTTGTTAAATATAATATTAGTGAAATAAAATCATTTTCCCTTAGGTCTAATTTCATGAGTTGTTGATTCATACCCACCAGATCTTAATGTACACCCAGAAGAAAAAAGAATAAGTTCCTGAGATAGAAAAACTTATGTAAACTTTATTTAATGGAATTGGTAAAGGTATCGATTCTTTTCTACTCCTTCCCATATTCAGGCCATATACTCTTAGCACTGATACAACTTTAAACTAAATGATAAGCTATTAGAAAGGAATGGCTATCCATAATATCCTGAAATAAAACGCTAATACTGAAAAAGGATAAAGGAAAAAAGTAATTCTATAGAAAATAAGCTAGAAATTAATTAACTCTTGTCTTTTGTCAGCCCAACTATTTTGGGCTATCATTTCTGTCCCCAAACACCACCAAATAGAAACCTAAAAGACAACAAATCTCAGTATTCCTATAAAAAGAATTAGTAAGTATAATTAGACAAGTTACCAGGTTCCTGAAGTTTAAGAGCTTGTAAATCAAGACTTTCATTTTCCTTGAAGAATATCTGGAACTTTTCAAAGGTTGCTGCATAGATGCGGGCAGATTCAAATGCTGCCTGAATGGTTTCCTACATGTTATAAATAAGCAGACAAATATGACCATATTTTAGTTAGGCAGAATTTAATTCAATACAATTAAACAAAAAAACCCCACACAAGCACACATACTTTGTGCCCAATAGTATGTTTTTATTTGGGAAACATGAAGGAAGGAAGGAAGGAAGGTATCATCCTTGATATCAGGAGCAATTTATGGATTCAAGAAGAAATTGTTATGAAATTTTAAAAAATTCATTTTAAACCTGACTTCTGAAGAATTATTCCTTGTGACTGAAAGGAAACACACTTGTAATTTGTATCTGCTTCATGGTGAACTTATATATTGCTAGTAAGCATACGGCAAAGAGGCAATACCTGTTTATTTCCCAAACTGTGTATCTTATATTTTAAAGTGTTTTTGAGCAAGGACAAAACTGTTTAGCATGCCCACAAAATCACTTGCTTAATCTTACTTCAAATCCTCTGTATTGGCCAGTCTCTTATTCCAATATGTCCATACTTTGCCATAGTAAAAACCTTTTCTTCATCTCTCTTAAACTTGGTTCCAGCCAGTATTTCCCCAAAAAGTTTTTTTAAACCAAGACAATGATTTCAGTCTGGTTAATAACTATGTCAAAATATATGTTCAAAATCTATGAAAGGCAGTTGGGATTTGCTTGCTGTTGGTCCATGTCGACTTGACTGTACTCCTTACCTTTTTTTTGTGCTTTCTATCAAGACTTGTAAAGGCCTGCAATTTGTCCCAGGAAAACCAGAGGTGATCAATGTAATTGTACAAATCCCAGAGTCATACCTTATGGTAGTAGAAAGTCTAATTACAAAGAATAGCACACACCCCATATATCTATATTTAGTTATTTGTTCATTTATTTTATTTTGATAGGCTTTTATGTAATCTTTCAGAATGTTTCTGCTGTTTCTTTCTTTATAATAAAAATGGAAAAAAAATTGTATCAAGCTATGTTTCCTTTGAACTGACTAAATAGTGTCTCTGATATGTGATCATGCCTGTGCTAGAGACAATGTAAGTCTTGCAAACGGAAAGCCCCACCAATGTTCAAAATATGATTTCAAAATATTTTTATTTTGAAATAATGTATGATTCACAGGATAGTTACTGGAATAGTACAAAGAATTTCAAATATCTGTCACCAAAATTCCCTAAATTTCAACAATTTATCATATTTACTTTATAATTCTCTATATATACATATTATTATACTTTGAATCATTTGGAACAAAGTTGCAGACATGTGGCATATTTACCCCTACATATTTCAGGGTTTATTTACTAAACACAAGGACATTTTCTTACATAACCACAGTATAATGGTCCAAATCAGGACCATCATATTAATATTGTTATCTAAATATAGGCCTCATACAAATTCTACCATTTGTTTCAGTAATACATTTCATAGTAGAAGGAAAAAACATTTTTTGTTCTTATCTACTTTCCTACCTAGGATCATGTATTGCCTCTTTTCATATCTTTTTGGTTTTCTTCAATCTGGGACAATAACTCAATCTTTCTTTGCCTTGTATGACCTTTACATTTTTTAAAGGTATCTTTCAAAATGTGTGCACATTTCTCCCCAGGTGAAGGGGAGGAAGGCAGCAAAACACACTGCCATGTGTGTACCTATGCAACTATCTTGCACGTTCTGCACATGTACCCCAAAATCTAAAATGCAATAATAAAAAAAGACAAAATATGTGCACAGTTGTGTGCATATGTGCATGTGTGTGTTTTATGTTTCCTTATGATTAGATTCAGATTTAAATTTTTGGCAGTAATACTACATAAGTGATGTGTATTCTCTGCAGCATCTCACAGGACACTTGTTGATTTGTCTCATTACTGGCAATATTAACACATTGGCTAAGGCAGTGTTTGCCAGGCTTATCTCTGTAAACTCACTATTTTCCCCTTTGAAATCGATAAATAGCTTATGGATAGAAAATTCGAGGCTATGTAAATATCCCATTTCTCATCATACTTTTGCATACACATTTTAGTACACATCAGAGATTCTTGCTGATTGCTAATGGCTTCTGTATTGATTTTTCTATTTGTCTTTTCTTTCTACATGTATTTGTTTGCATTCTACCAAAAGAAAAACTTTCTCTTCTCACTCATTTATTTAATTCATTAATTCATTATTTCACAGTATGGACTCATATATTCTCATTTATTCAAGGGATTTGGTACCTATCAAATTGTTCCAGGGAGACCCTTTGAGTTGGCTTTTTGTCTTTTCTACATGTCTCCATTGTTCTTTGGGCATGTTCTTATGTTTTAGCTCAATAATATTTTCTAGGCTCATATTGTACTATCCTGTACCACTCTTTGAAGAAGAGAGTTCTGCAAAGAGAACAGAGAGAGTTCCTTTTGATTGAGAATGATATATAGAAACCGACATGTGGATACTAGAAGTGCCCATTGGTATTGGTATGTCATTGCTTCTAGGCTATTTCAGCAGACAGGTCTAGGAAACACACATACACCCCACATGCAATCATGAAACCCTACACATTTCTTTATCTTTCCATAGATCAATTAAAAATCCATGAGTTCACAGCTCCATTCCAATGGAACAACATAGGGTTCATTCTAGCCTTCCTCTTCCATATTTGTAACTTCCTTTCTGAGAATGAGTAACCTCATCTCATCATTCACAATATATTTACTTATTTTGCTCAACTCTAAATAAAATACACCAAAAGTAGTTTCAGCATGGCTAACACACTAATACCACTGTAAAAAACAACTTACTAACCAGAGTTCAGTATTTGCTGCAGTTATGGTGGTTTTCATTCTTAGGGTATGTGGCCAAAATACTGTGCTCAAAAGTTACTTGGCTTAGTTATTTTCCCCCTTCCCTTTAGTGTGATTATTTATTTCACTTGCAGTACATGCAGGTTTATTTTTGTTTGTATTTATTTTAGGGTTTTGGTCTCCATTTTGCTGATTTTTGTTAGAACTATATTAAGAGGTATACTCAGAAAATAGTCGCTTCTCTATTTTTTTTTTTTTCAGTTTTTACCCACCATCCTCACCCTTTCTACACCATTTACACTACCTCCTCCAGGTAACTAATTTCCTTAGTTTCTAGTTTATCTCCCTTTCCTTCCTACTTTTGACATGAACAGTAGTATACCATAGATTTTCTTCTGTACTTTGCCTTTTCAATCTAACAGTATACTCTGGAAATCACTCCATGTTAATTATAGCCAACTTCCTCATCCATTTATTCAGTCACATAGTACTCCTTTGTGTGGATGTAGCATAGATTATTCAATAATTTTTCTATTCATGGCTATTTTGGCAGTTTCCAATTTTTTTTTGCAGTCATAAACAATGCTGCAATAAGTAACCTAGTGCATATGTACTTATGCATTGTTGAAAACATATATATATTTTTTTGAGATGGAGTCTCACTCTGTTGCTCAGGCTGGAGTGCAGTGGCACAATTGCAGCTCACTGCAACCTCTGCCTTTCAGGTTTAAGCTATTCTCTGCCTCAGCCTCCCAAGTAGCTGGGATTACAGGCATCCACCACCATGCCTGGCTTTTTTTTTTTTTTTTTTTTTTTGGTATTTTTAGTAGATATGGAGTTTCACCTTTTTGGCCAAGGTGGTTTTGAACTCCTGACCTCGTGATCCACCCATCTCAGCCTCCCAAAGTTCTGGGATTACAGGCATGAGCCACCGCGCCTGACTGAAAATGTATTTTTAGGGTAAATTTTAAAGGTGGTATTGTTGGGTCAAAAGGTAAATGCATGTATAGTTTTGTTTTGCAAAATTTTTATTTTTTGCATTCCCACAAGCATAATGTGAGAGTGTCTGTTTACCCATAGGCTAATCACCAAAAAGTACTGGCATACTTTTTGATTTTGCTAATCTGATAGTTGAGAAATTACACTCAGATTTATTTTAATTCACATTTATCTTATAAGTAGACTATCTTTTCATATGTTTAGATGCTACATTTAGTGAATTTTTTATCACATGTTTTGACCGATTTTCTTTTTTAAAATTTAATTTAAGTTCCAGGGTACATGTGCAGGATGTGCAGGTTTGTTATATAGGTAAATGTATGTCATGGTGGTTTGCTGCACCTATAAACCCATCACCTAGGTATTAAACCCCACATACATTAGTTATTTATCTTGTTGTTCTCCCTCCTGCCACACCCTGACAGGTCCCAGTGTGTGTTGTTCCCCTCCCTGTGTCCATGTGTTCTCATTGTTCAGCTTCCACTTATAAGTGAGAATATGTAGTGTTTTCTGTTTCTGTGTTAGTTCACTGAGGATAATGGCTTCCAGCTCCATCATTTCCCCACAAAGGACATGATCTTATTCTTTTTTATGGCTGTGTAGTATTCCACAGTGTACATATATCACATTTTTGTTATCCAGTCTATCACTGATGGGCATTTGGGTTGATTCCATGTCTTTTCTATTGTGAATAGTGCTGCAATGAACATGCATGTCAATATATCTTTATAATAGAATAAATATTCCTTGGGGTATATGCCCAACAATGAGATTTCTGGGTCAAATGGTATTTCTGGTTCTAGGTCTTTGAGGAATCACCACACTGTCTTCCACAATGGTTGAACTAATTTCACCAGCAGTGAAAAAGTGTTCCTATTTCTCCACAGCCTCGCCATCATCTGTTGTTTCCTGACGTTTTAATAATTGCCATTCTGACTGGCGTGGGTGGTATCTCACTGTGGTTTTGATTTGCATTTCTCTAATGATAGTGATGTTGAGCTTTTTTTTTTTTTAATGTGTTTGTTGGCTGCATAAATGTCTTCTTTTGAGAAGTGTCTGCTCATGTCCTTTGCCCAGATTGCACAAATGTCTCCTATTCTGTAGGTTGTCTGTTTTGATGATAATTTCTTTTGCTGTGCATAAGCTCTTTAGTTTAATCAAATCCCATTTGTCAATTTTTGCTTTTGTAGCAACTGCTTTTGATGTTTTGTCATGAAATGTTTGCCCACACCTATGTCCTGAATGATATTGCTTAGATTTTCTTCTAGGGTTTTTATAGTTTTGGGTTTTACATTTAAGTCTTTAATCCATCTTGAGTTAATTTTTGTATAAAGTGTAAGGAAGGAGTCCAGTTTCAATTTTCTGCATATGGCTAGCCGGTTCTCCCAGCACCATTTACTAAATAGGGAATCCTTTCCCTACTGTCTGTTTTTGTCAGGTTTGTCAAAGATTAGATGATTGTACAGTCTTATTTCTGAAACCTCTATTCTGTGTCATTGGTCTATGTGTCTGTTTTTGTACCAGTATCATACTGTTTTGGTTACTGTAGCCTTATAGTATAGTTTGACGTTGAGCAGCATGATGCTTCCAGCTTTGTTCTTTTTGCTTATGATTGTCTTGGCTATAAGGGCTCTTTTTGGTTCCATATGAATTTTAAAGTAGTTTTTTTCTAGTTCTGTGAAGAATGTGTTTTGACCATTTTTCTACCTAGTTTTGGTTTCCCTTCTTTCTAGTATTAGAAATATGAGTCCTTAGCTTTACTATATGATACAAATAGATACTTCTGGTTAATAACTGTATTTTTACTTTGTTTACGATGTTTCCTTGCAAAAGATTCATTTGTGTATAATCAAATTTATCAATTCATTCTATTCTTGCATCTAAACTTTTGAGTCATAGATAACTTTTTTAATGAACAAACTATAAAATAACTTGTCCATCCTTACTTAGATATGTGTGTAGAATGTGAACTATAGATCTAATTTTATCTTTATCCAAATAGCTATTCAGTTGTATCAGCTCCGTTTATGAAAAAAATTCATATTTGTCTCATTGATTTGAGATACTATATATTTTATACATTTCTATATGTACTTTGGTGTCTATTCTATTCTACTGGTCTGACAGCTACCTGTGTGGCAGTACTATATTCTTTTAATTATAGAGGGCATATATTAAATATTTGGTTAGTATAGTACCCCTCATAGCTTTTTTCTTTTCAACATTTTTGTAGTTATTCTTATAGGTCTATTTATGCATATAAGCTTTATTATAAACTTGTCAGTATTTTTATTGGCATATGTTAAAATTATAAATTAACCTAGAGAGAAAAAACATCTTCATCACGTTGAGTCATCCCATTTAAGAAATTTTTTCCAAGTCTATTGTGTCTTCCAGAAGACTTTTTAAAAACATAAAATTGTTCTTCATATGGGTTTTTAGCATTTCTTATTAAATTTATTCCTAAATATATTACCTTCTTTGTTGCTATTATGAAAGAAGTATTTTTCATCAGGCATTTTCAATATGTGGAATAACTGAGGTAGCATTGTGACTATCTGCTGGTCTTCGGAGATTTGATAAATTTCCCCCATTTAGGTCTGATGCTTTTTGTAGAGTGTTTCTTTGGTAACTTTCTCTATATCTTCTGTAGATATTAGTAAGTGTTCTATTTCTAATGTGAACAATTCCAATAAATATGTTTCCCTAAAAGACTCTCAATTTTAACTAACCCCAAATGTAAATGGTCTAAATGCTCCATGTAAAATACATAGAGAGGACAGCTGGATAAAAAGACAAGACTCAACCATTTGCTGTCTTCAAGAGATCCATCTCAAATGGAAAACCAAAAAAAGCAGGAGTCACTATTCTAACAGCAGACAAAATAGAGTATAAACCAACACCAATTAAGAAGGAAAAAAGGGCATTACATAATGATAAAGGGTACAATTCAACAAGAAGGCTATTCTAAATATATACATAGCCAACACTAAAGCACCCAGGTTAATTAAAAAGTTACTTCTAAACCTACAAAAAGACATGGACAGCCACACAACAATAGTGGGAGACTTGAACATGCCCACTAACAATGACAGATCATTAAGGCCAAAAACTAACAAATAAATTGTGGACTTAAACTCAACACTCAAACAACTGAATCTATTAAACATATACAGAATACTCTACCAGACAATCACAGAATATATGTTCTTCTCATCTGTACATAGAACATATTCTAAGATTGACCAGATGTTCAGTCATAGTAAGTCTTAATAAATTTAAAAAAAATCATATCAAGTATACTCTTGAACCACAGTGCAATAAAAATAAAAACCAATATCAAAAAGATCTCTCAAACTACACAAATACATGAAAATTAAACAACTTGCTCCTGAATAACTACTGTATGAATAATAAAATTAAGGCAGAAACTTGAAAAGCTTTTCAACTCAATAAAAATAGGGACATAAATTACCAAAATACCTGGGATGAAGCTAAAGCAGTATTAAAGGGAAAATTAATCATACTAAATGCATTCTTCAAGAAGTTAGAAAGTTCTCAAATTAAGAATCTAACTTTGCACCTAGAAGAACTGGAAAAAAACAACCAACCCCAAGGCTAGCAGAAAAAAAAAATAACTAAAATTAGAGAAGAACTGAATGAAATTGAGTTACAAGAAATCCACACAAAAGATCAATAACACCAAAAGTTTGTTTGCTGAAAGAATAAACCAGGCTGATACACTCACTGGCTAGATTAACAAATAAAATGATCCAGATAAACACAAAAAGAATTGACAAAGATGAAATTACAACAGATTCTAGAGAAATAAAAGAGATTCCCAAAGACTGCTGTGAACAATTATATGTACACAAATTAGAGAATCTAGAGGAAATGGATAAATTCCTGGAAATATACAACCTGCCAAGACTGAACCAGAATGAAAGTAAAACCCTGAACAGATCAATAACAAGTTCTGAAATTGAATCAATAATAAAAAACAAAACAAAACAAAAGTCCTGGACAAGAAGGATTTACAGTCACGAGAATGATCCAGGAAAATCTTCCCCCATGATTCAATTACCTCCCATCTGTTCACTCCCACCACCCATGGGGATTATGAGAGCTACAATTCAAGATGAGATTTGGGTGGCACACAGCCAAGACATATCAATACCCAAAGGAAAATATATCATTCTACCAAAAACAAGCCAGTCTTCAAATAAAACCCTCATTGTTGAGACTCTAATGAGCTTCCCTGCTAGGTGATATTTCACTTGTGTTGTCAAAATCCACTGCTGGAGGAATTAAGTGCCTCCTGTGTAACTCTACTGGAGAGGACTCTTGAAAGCTGTGTCTGGTTTCCTCTGAACTTTACCCCATGTGCCTCTTCCCTTTGTTAATTTGCTTTATATCCTTACAATGTAATACATCATAGTACAGTTATATACTAAGTCCTGTGAGGTCTCCTAGAAAATCATAGCATCTGGCATTAAAGATCCCTGACTCATAGGATCCCAAGCTCCACTTTCTTATTGTTTAAATTTGCCCCTACAACATTGAGGATTTCTTCATTTTTAGTCTTTCTAAATCATCTTGTTTTGGGTTTCTCTTTTGTATCCAGCATATTGTTTTGTCTTGCCTTGTGAGCCAAATTGAAAATCTTTTTCTTTTAATAGATGAATTGAATTCATTTATATTAATTACATTACTGATATATTTGATCCCAACTTGGTCATATTATTTTTCTATGTGTCTTATGGTTATATGTGAACTTCTTTCTTTTTTCTCTGAGTGACTATATATATATATATATATATATATATATATATATATATATATATAAATATATATATATATTTAGTTGGATTAAAATAGCGTTTTATTACCAATACTTTCCATCTTCTATTCTTTTTTAAAATAAAAGGTCAATTTTTATTTTTAATTTTTTTTATTTTAATCCTCATCCTTTACCTTTTGTATTTCAATGCATCATGATGTTCACTGATGATCTAAAGATAATACTGGAATATTTCAAATGAACTGGACTTCCTCTCAATATTTTAGAAAATCAGTGCAGATACTATTGGCGATGAAGTGTTCTTTGACTTATTAAGCCGATTTCAAAGCAATAGCATGGATGATCAGAGATGCTGTTTACAAGAAAAGAACTGCCATACAGCTTTAACAACAACTCCTTCTACTCCCCCCAAAATGATGCTAAAAAGTGAGTCATCTCTATTTCTCCCCCAGTTTTAATAGTTCTCTTTGATAGGCTTGTGATTTATTTCTGAGAATTTAGTTATAGGAGATACGATAAATGAGCCTGAATCCAGGTGTATCTGAAATGCTGCTGTTTATACAGTTCAAACAAGGTTTTTCAGTTCCCTAAAGTATATCTGTGTTTTTAGTCCAGTGTGCTTGCATAAGTATATCATACTACCTCCCTAGTTTTCTTTTTTCTTTTTTTAATTGCATTTTAGGTTTTGGGGTACATGTGCAGAACATGCAAGATAGTTGTATAGGTACACACGTGGCAGTGTGATTTGCTGTCTTCCTCCCCTTCACCCACATCTGGCATTTCTTCCCATGCTATCCCTCCCCAGCTCCCCCCACCACTGTCCCTCCCCTATTCCCCCCAATAGACCCCAGTGTGTAGTGCTCCCCTCCCTGTGTCCATGTGTTCTCATTGTTCATCACTCGCCTATGAGTGAGAACATGTGGTATTTCATTTTCTGTTCTCGTGTCAGTTTGCTGAGATTGATGTTCTCCAGATTCATCCATGTCCCTACAAAAAAAATGAACTCATTGTTTTTTGATTTGCTGCATAATATTCCATGGTGTATATGTGCCACATTTTCCCAGTCCAGTCTATCATCGATGGGCATTTGGGTTGGTTCCAGGTCTTTGCTATTGTACACAGTGCTGCAATAAACATTCGTGTGCATGTGTCCTTATAGTAGAACGATTTATAATTTTTTGGATATATACCCAGTAATGGGATTGCTGGGTCAAATGGAATTTCTATTTCTAGGTCCTTGAGGAATCGCCACACTGTCTTCCACAATGGTTGAACTAATTTACACTCCCACCAACAGTGTAAGAGTGTTCCTATTTCTCCACATCCTCTTCAGCATCTGTTGTCTCCAGATTTTTTAATGATCGTCATTCTAACTGGCGTGAGATGGTATCTCAATGTAGTTTTGATTTGCATTTCTCTAATGACCAGTGATGATGAGCATTTTTTCATATGTTTGTTGGCCTCATGTATGTCTTCTTTTGTAAAGTGTCTGTTCATATCCTTTGCCCATTTTTGAATGGGCTTGTTTGTTTTTTTCCTGTAAATCTGTTTGAGTTCTTTGTAAATTCTGGATATCAGCCCTTTGTCAGATGGGTAAACTGCAATTTTTTTTCCCATTCTGTTGGTTGCTGATTTACTCTAATGACTGTTTCTTTTGCTGTGCAGAAGCTGTGGAGTTTGATTAGGTCTCATTTGTCTATTTTGGCTTTTGTTGCCAATGCTTTTGGTGTTTTGGTCATGAAGTCCTTGCCTACTCCTATGTCCTGAATGGTTTTGCCTAGATTTTCTTCTAGGGTTTTTATGGTGCCAGGTCTTATGTTTAAGTCTTTAATCCATCCAGAGTTAATTTTAGCGTAAGGTGTCAGGAAGGAGTCCACTTTTTGCTTTCTGCTCATGGCTAGCCAATTTTTCCAACACCATTTATTAAACAGGGAATCCTTTCTCCATTGCTTGTTTTTGTCACGTTTATCAAAGATTGTATGGTTGTAGATATGTTGTGTTGCCTCCGATGCCTCTGTTCTCTTCCATTGGTCTATATCTCTGTTTTGGTACCAGTACCATCCTGTTTTGATTACTGTAGCCTTGTAGTATAGTTTGAAGCCCAGTAGTGTGATGCCTCCTGCTGTGTTCTTTGGCTTAGAATTGACTTGGCTATGCGGGTTCTCTTTTGTTTCCATATAAAGTTTAAGGTGTTTTTTCCAGTTCTGTGAAGAAGGTCATTGGTAGCTTGATGGGGATAGCATTGAGTCTATAAATTACTTTGGGCAGTATGGCTATTTTCATGATATTGATTCTTCCTAACCATGAACATGGAATGTTTCTCCATCTGTTTGTGTCCTCTCTTATTTCGTTGAGCAGTGGTTTGTAGTTCTCCTTGAAGAGGTCTTTTACGTTCCTTGTTAGTTGTATTCCTAAATATTTTATTCTCTTTGTATCAATTGTGAATGGCGGTTCGTTCTTGATTTGGCTCTCTTTCAGTCTGTTATTGGTGTATAAGAATGCTTGTGATTTTTGCACATTGATTTTGTATCTTGAGACTTTGCTGAAGTTGCTTATCAGTTTCAGGAGTTTTGGGGCTGAGACGATTGGGTCTTCTAGATATACTATCATTTTGTCTGCAAATAGAGACAATTTGGCTTCCTCCTTCCTTATTTGAATACCGTTTATTTCTTTTTCTTGCCTGATTGCTCTGACTAGAATTTCCAGTACTATATTAAATAGGAGTGGTGAAAGAGGGCATCCTTGTCTAGTGCCAGATTTCAAAGGGAATGCTTCCAGTTTTTGCCCATTCAGTATGATATTGGCTGTTGGTTTGTCGTAAATAGGTTTTATTATTTTGAGACACGTTCCATGAATACCGAGTTTATTGAGGGTTTTTAGCATAAAGGGCTGTTGAATTTTGTCAAAGGCCTTCTCTGTGTCAATTGAGATAATCATGTGGTTTTTGTTTTTGGTTCTGTTTATGTGGTGAATTACATTTATAGACTTGCATATGTTGAACCAGCCTTGCATCCCCGGGATGAATCCTACTTGATCATGGTGGATAAGCTTTTTGATGTGCTGTTGTGATCAGTTTGCCAGTATTTTATTGAAGATTTTTGTGTCTATGTTCATTATGGATATTTGCCTGAAGTTTTCTTTTCTTGTTGAGTCTCTGCCGGGTTTTGGTATCAGGATGATGTTGGTCTTATAAAATGATTTGGGAAGGATTCCCTCTTTTTGAATTATTTGGAATAGTTTCAGGAGGAATGGTAACAGTTCCTCTTTGTGTGTCTGGTAGAATTCGGCTGTGAACCCATCTGGACCTGGGCTTTTTTTGTGTGGTAGGCTCTTAATTGCTGCCTCAACTTCAGACCTTGTTATTGGTCTATTCATAGTTTTGGCTTCCTCCAGGTTTAGGCTTGGGAAGACACAGGTGTCCAGGAATTTATCCATTTTTTCCAGGTTTACTAGTTTATCTGCATAGAGTTGTTTGTAATATTCTCTGATGATGATTTGAATTTCTGTGGAATCTGTGGTGATTTCCCCTTTATCTTTTTTTATTGCATCTATTTGGTTATTCTCTCTTTTCTTTTTTATCAATCTTGCTAGTGGTTTATTTTGTTGATCTTTTCAAAAAACCAGCTCTTGGATTTATTGATTTTTTGAAGGGTTTTTCGTGTCTCTATCTCCTTCAGTTCTGCTCTGATCTTAGTTATTTCTTGTCTTCTGCTAGGTGTTGAGTTTTTTTGATCTTGTTCTTCTAGCTCTTTCAATTTTGATGATAGGGTGTCAATTTTGGATCTCTCCATTCTTCTCATGTGGGCACTTATTGCTATATATTTTCCTCTACAGACTGCTTTAAATGTGTCCCAGAGATTCTGGTATGTTGTGTCTTCGTTCTCATTGGTTTCAAAGAACTTCTTTATTTCTTCCTTTATTTCATTGTTTATCCAGTCAACATTCAAAAGCCAGTTGTTCAGTTTCCATGAAGCTGTGCGGTTCTGAATTAGTTTCTGAATTCTGAGTTCTAACTTGATTGCACTGTGGTCTGAGAGACTGTTTGTTATGATTTCTGTTCTTTTGCATTTGCTGAGGAGTGCTTTACTTCCAATTATGTGGTCAATTTTAGAGGAGGTGTGATGTGGTGCTGAGAAGAATGTATATTCTGTGGATTTGCGGTGGAGAGTTCTGTAAATGTCTATCAGGTTTGCTTGTTCCAGGTCTGAGTTCAAGTCCTGGATATCCTTGTTAATTTTCTGTCTTGTTAATCTGTCTAATACTGACAGTGGAATGTTAAAGCCTCCCACTATTATTGTGCGGGAGTCTAAGTCTCTTTTTAAGTCATTAAGAACTTGCCTTATATATCTGGATGCTCCTGTATTGGGTCCATATATATTTAGGATCGTTAGCTTTTCCTGTTTTATCGATCTTTTTACCATTATGTAATGTCCTTCTTTGTCTCTTTTGATCTTAGTTGTTTTAAAGTCTACTATATCAGAGACGAGAATTGCAACTCCTCCTGTTTTTGCTCTTCATTTGCTTGGTAAATCTTCCTCCATCCCTTTATTTTGAGGCTTTGTATATCCTTGCATGTGAGATGAGTTTCCTGGATACAGCACACTGATGGGTTTTGGCTTTTTATCCAATTTGCCAGTCTGTGTCTTCTGATTGGTGCATTTAGCCCATTTACATTTAGGGTTAATATTGTTATTTGTTAATCTGATACTGCCATTTTGATGCTAGCTGGCTGTTTTGCCCATTGGTTGATGTAGATTCTTCATTTTTTTGATGCTCTTTAGCATTTGGTATGTTTTTTGGATGGCTGGCAGTGGTTGTTTCTTTCTATGTGTAGTGCCTGTTTCAGGAGCCTCTTGTAAAGCAGGCCTGGTGGTGACAAAATCTGTGAGTAGTTGCTTGTTCACAAAGGATTTATTTTTCCTTCACTTTTGAAGCTCAGTTTGGCTGGATATGAAATTCTGGGTTGAAAGTTCTTTTCTTTAAGGATGTTGAATATCGGCCCCCACTCTTTTCTGGCTTGTAGGATTTCTGCTGAGGGATCTGCTGTGAGTCTGATGGGTTTCCCTTTGTGGGTAACCGGACCTTTCTCTCTGGCTGCCCTTAGCATTTTCTCCCTCATTTAAACCCTAGTGAATCTGATGATTATGTGCCTTGGGGTTGCTCTTCTTGTGGAATATCTTTGTGGTGTTCTCTGTATTTCCTGGACTTGAATATTGGCCTGCCTTGCTAGGTTGGGGAAATTTTCCTGGATAATATCCTGAAGAGTATTTTCCAGCTTGGATTCATTCTCTTAGTCACATTCAGGTACACCTATGAAACATAGATTAGGTATCTTCACATAGTCCCACATTTCTTGGAGACTTTGTTCATTCCTTTTTGTGCATTTTTTTTTCTAATCTTGCCTTGTCATTTTATTTCATTGAGTTTATCTTCGACATCTGATACCCTTTCTTCTGCTTGGTCAATTCAGCTGTTGAGACTTGTGCATGCTTCATGAAGTTCTCGTGTTGTGTTTTTCAGCTCCATCACTTCACTCATATTCCTCTCTAAGTTGTCCATTCTTGTTATCATTTCCTCAAATCTTTTCTCAACGTTCTCAGTTTCTTTGCATTGATTTAGAACATGTTCTTTTAGCTCATGGAAGTTTCTCATTACCCACCTTCTGACATCTGATTCTGTCATTTCATCACACTCATTCTCCGTCCAGCTTTGTTCCCTTGCTGGTGAGTGGTTGTGGTCCCTTGTAGGAGGTGAGGTGTTCTGGTTTCAGGTGTTTTCCTCCTTTTTGCACTGGTTTCTTCCCATCTTTGTGGATTTATCCACCTGTCGTCTGAGTAGTTGCTGACTTTCCAATTGGGTCTCTGAGTGGACATCCAGATTGTTGATGATGAAGTATTTCTGTTTCTTAGTTTTCCTTCTAACAGTCTAGCCCCTCTGCTGTAGGACTGCTGAGGTCCACTCCAGGCGCTGCTTGCCTGGGGAACACCTGTAGCAGCTGGGAAACAATGAGGGTTGCTACCAGTTTCTTCTTCTGTTATCTTTGTCCCAGAATAATTCCCACCAAATGTCAGTCTAATCAGTCCTTTATGAGGTGACTCTTTGGATATATGGGGGTCAGGGAGCTGCTTGAGGAGACAGTCTGTACTTTATAGGAGCTCAAGTGTTGAGCTGTGAGCTCTGTTGTTCATTTAGGGCTGCTAGGCAGGTACATTTAAGTCTGCTGCAGGAGAACTCATAAAGCCTCTTTTTTTCCTCAGGTGCTGTGTCCCAGGGAGTTAGGGCTTTATTTATGAGTATCTGTTGCACTGTTCTGCCCAGCAAGGAGGCAGTCTAGTCACTGCCTGCCTGCAGAGGTTATGCTGAGCTGCTCTGGGCTCCACCCTGCTGCCATGGGCTCTGTCCTGCTGCTGTGTGTAATTCCCTGTAGTTCTGTTTATATGGGTGTGGTTAGAACTGCCATGGCAATGGTGGCTTGCCTCTGTAATGGTGGACTCTCCCTGTTATGGAGGGTTGCCTCAGCAACGGCAGGCTGCGTCAGCAATGGCAGACTACCTCTGTAGGGGTGGAGTGTCTTGGTAATGGTGAATGCCCCTCTGCCACTGAGCTGCACCTTCCTGGGTTCAGCTGTGCTTGCCATGAAACTCTCAACCCCAAGCGTTTCCAGTTGCTGTTTTGTTTGTTTTTGTGGGGGTGGGACCCACTGAGCCTGATCACCTGGCTCCCTGCCTCAGAGCCCTTTTTTTTTTTAAGTTGAACTGTTGACTCTCTCCCAGGTGTTCCAGTCGCCTGCTGAAAGAGCGCTGGGATCTGTGTGATTCCCCATGTGGCAACCCACTGCACTGGCTGAAACAACGTTGCTGCCTGGAAGTGTCCTGGCCTGGCTTACTGTGTAGGTCCCATTTAATCAGATTAATGTGCTAATCTGCCTTCCCAAATCTCAAATTGCTGGTTTAATAGGGCAACCAGACCGGTGTATTTTGTATGGAGTGCTGCTGCGCTGTGCCGCTGGCCATAACAGCCGCACCAGTTGTAACAGCTGCGCTGGTGGCCCATGGGGCTCCTACACCTGGGAATCTCCTGGTCTGTGGGCAATAAAGATCCATCTGGAAATGCGGCATCCACTCACCCTCTGCGCTTTCACTGGGAGCTGCAATCCTGAGCTGCTCCTATAGCGCCATCTCTACCTCCCTTGACAATATATTTTTTAAAAATACCATTAGTGACTTGTTTCCTTATTAACCTTTTATATTTTCATTTGTTGGTTTTTACTGATATTCTTTAATTTTATCCTATTAACTGTACATCAATCAATAACCTTATTCTACTTTTCTCTTATTCTCTTCCTTCTCTATTTTTAAAGTTGTATTATTTCTACTTCATTAGAACAAAGATTCATATACTAGTCTCCTATTCTTGTCTATATCTTTGTTTTAGGCTTAGATAGATCTACAATTAAATATGTTAAATATTCCCCACCAGCTTTTCCCTGACAAAGTTATTTCTTAGCTGGATGAAACTTATCCTATAGTAGATTCCTAATGAGTACAAAATTCCCTGGGTTCTTACATGTTGAAAACTATTTTTGTATAGCCTTGATACTTAAAGGACCTGCTTGGCTAGATAAAAGTCTTGATTCACATTTTTTTTCATGAGTTTCTTTTAAAAATGCTCCTCCATTATTAGCTCACTTTGTATGTTGTTTTTGAGAAGTCCGATGCTAGTATAATTCTCTTATCTCTGTAAGACCTGTAGAAACATTTTTTAGATTTAAAATATAATAGTTGTAAAAGGCTATATCTCAGAGTTGATTGTTGTGGGTTATTTTCCAAGGAACTCTGTAGGCCCTTTCAATGTGTAGATTCAAATTTTCTTTTCCTGAACTATAGTTATAAATGTTTGCTCTGTCCTCCTCTTTTGCTTTTCTCTTACAGACACTCCAATTATATGTATGTTGTTTCTTCTTTGCCTCTCTTCCATTATAATAACTTTTTTTCTGACCCCTTTTAATGATTTCTCTATCTTATTTTTATTCATTTTCTTGGTTGGTTTCTTATCTTTCTTCTATACTCATTATTTTTTTCCCATCATTCTTCTATAGTCATGTTAAACTTTTTAACTTATTCTCCTTTGAGCACTATGTAATTTAGCCTTCATTTCTGATTTTGTCTTTTTTCCCTTCCACTTGTATTTTGAATCTTGAATTTTTAATTCAATGTGGTTTTTTGTATATATGAGTGCTTCTTTGAGAATATTTACTTGTGTGTAGTGTTGCTTTTGCTTCATGGTTGTTAGCAGACTTGCATTTAATCTTTTTAATTTTTTAGCTCATGGATTGGGATGATTTATAAGATTTTAGTTTAAGAGAATTCTGTTCTATTAGTGGAGCAAAATGAAATCTGTTTTATTTTATTTTTTGGTGACAGGGAAAAAGTTGGATATATTCTCACTTATTTGATTTTTTTTTTTTTTTTTTTTTTTTTTTTTTTTTTTGATACAGAGTTATGCTCTGCTGCCCAGGCACTGGCATGATCATGGCTCACTACAGCCTTTGCCTCTGGGGCTCAAGTGATCTTCCCACCTCAGCCTCCCAAGTAGGTTCTTTTTTGTCTTGCAGAACTTACATTTTCAGTAGTTGCTTCATTTCCTCTGTATCATCCAATGTTCACATAATGCTTCATATTCTTTAGAAATTTTTAAATTTTTATTTTTAACATCATTTCCTCTCCCAGAACTAATGCCATCTTGAATAGCTTGAATTTTTAAGTCCCTTTCCAGTAGTCAGTCCTCTGATACACTAGGACTTAAAAAAATCATTATTGGATATAGGGTGGGCTTCTTTTTGGCTGTGACTTTAGATTAACCTCTGGCCTGCTGATAGCTACTTGCTTCTCTTGTTTATAGATTTCCCAAGGACTGGCCTCCCTGTCTGCAAAGGCTGTGGCAGGAGCATGAGAAAGAAGGTTCATTGGTATTTGTGTTTATTTTTCTACTTAAACGTAATTTGATATTTGGGTATTCTCTTTCTTTTAGTTACTTGCTAAAGGCATAAATTTTGTTTAGTTTTATTTGTTTTTCTTGTAAGTTCTTATTAATTTTGGAATACATGTGGGTGATTCATATTTAGATGTTGCCATTATCCTTGGCTCTCTGAATTGAAAATATAACTTTTAATTACAAATGTTGTAGCCATAATTAAAAGAATAATTGTCTAAGGGAGAGAAATTTGATGAGTCATAAAACCATTTTGGTACCAGAAAATCTAGTAGTGAATGAAATAAGATTGTAGAATACTCTCTTCAGCATAAGTATTAATGCAAGAGAAACAAAGAACTAGGATGAAATTTTGGAGCTGGATCATATGCCATATGTCAATTTGTATACATAGAGTCAATTTGCAAAGTTAAAATTATGAAAGAGGCCAAGCTAACATGGTGGGAAATTATAACTTTTGAACTGATGATTTAAAATAATGTAGCTAAGAATTCCACCATAAACAGAGACAGTAGTAGATGGAAAATGTTTGCTTTTAAAATCATACCACGACAGTTACAACCATTATCTTGATGAAATAAAGAGATTAAAACACTGCTAATTTTAAGTTACATAGTAATGTATATATAATGGATATTTATGACTGACAAATGGGTAAATTTTAAGTGTGAGAATTACAGTAGCACTTTGGTGTCAAGCACAAAAGGCATTTGTAGTATGTTGAGGGCTGCATTTTTATTCTCCAAACAGGAAATTAGGTTACTCAGAGATGAAGGAGAGAAACAAGCCAAGGAATAATGCTATTCTTTCCCTCCTCACATCAATCACCTCGATAAGTGTGGCTCTGAGTTTAAAAATTGGGACATCTAAGATAAAAACTTTAATGTGTGGAATGATATTTTCAAAGTCTTCAGGGGCTATGGATAGATGCCATTGTATTTATTTTCTAAAGGGCCTAAAATAGTGAAACACTATACTTCTGTTTTAATAAAACATTAGGCATGTAATGAAAAAAATGACTTTAGTAAAGGCTCTGCCTGTGTCTCAGCATCCTTAACAGCCAGGGTTACTTCCCTAAAAACACATGCACATGGATCGCTAATGATACGTAACTATTTCTCCAGATATTTTGATGCTTTTTAAAAATTATTTCATGCTTAACAGAACAATTTCTAGAGAACAAAGATTATCATCAAATTTTACCATTTAGAGATTAGGCATATTTCAATATTCACATACAGAACATTTAAAGATAAGAAAGGAAAAAATATATATTACTCAATTTCATCTGTATTGAGATTATAAAATAGTTTTCATCAGAGTAAATATACCTTTATTTGAGAAATAATTGTGTGAAAATTCTTATCATCCTCAAATACTGCTGCTAAGCTTGGCCCAGTTCCACAGGTTTTTTCTTCAAGTTTGTTGTTAATATAAGGGCTGGTGAAAGCATCAAAATACGAATCAGGCACGAGATTGGGAACTGATAATACAGTGTTTTGACAATGATTAACTGCACCCAAAATGCCATCCTGTTAGAGAGAAAAGCATAAACATAAATGTAAACATGTATATTTATAAATATTTTTCAATTTTATGAAATGCTAAAATAAATAAGAATAACTTATTCAACCAGGCCAGATTTGTGCTGATTCTGAGTATATGAAAAATCAAAAGACATGGCCCTACCTTCAGGACACATGTTTTCTAATTGACAGAGACAAAAAAATTGTGATGTGTTCTATATTTAAAGTGTGAACAAAGCACCAGCAGGTCACAATGGAAGGAAAGCCAAGGAAGCCTACATGAAAATGTAAAGGGAGGGTGAAAAGGGTTTATACTCTTTGAGTAGTAATTTATATTCTAGAAAGTTAATCTATGAGAAAAAAATAGACCTGTAAACAAAGATCTATGTGCAAGGACAATGACTGTAGTACTGCTTGTATTAATAACTAATTAGAGAAACACTTGTGCTCAAAAATAGAAGTATAGTTATATAAGTTGTGGTGTTTTTATACCTTGGAAAATTACACATCCTTACGAAATAGCATCTCCCAGAAATCATTTAATGACATGAGAAAAAGCTTATGATCTAACGTTAAAGTCTGAAAGAAAGAGAGTGAGCAGGATATAAAACTGGTATATAATATTATCTCAATTTAAACATGTATCTATATCTATCTCTGTACATAACCTCATGGTAAGGTAGGTATGTCAGCATATTAGTATGCACTAAAGACTGGACAGAGCATATAAAAACGTTAATGGGTATTTATTTTTGGTACATAATATTATGGATTCTTTTAATAATCTTTTTCTGTGTTTTTCAAAGTCTCTGCAATGAGCATAAATTAGTTTGTAATTTATAATAAAAAGTCTAATTAGAGAAAATGAGATAAAAAAGGTACATCTTTAAATGAGTCTCAAAAGATGAACAGGAGCTTATCAAGTATATCAGACAACAGTATAATGCTTGCCAAGTCATTATGTGCGGGGCACAAGGAGCAAGCAGGTGAGGCATCTAGGCTTCAGCACTAGAGTGGGGAAATAGGATATTCTGCAGATGCAGTCAGCCCCTTCATGTAAGACCTTGTGCATGATGCCAATGTTAGCCCATGGGCCAGCACTCCCCAAACTGTGACCGTGGATTACCCAGAGGATAAAGGGCCCTAATTTCCGAGGTAAATTTGAGAAGAAGTTTGAGTTACATGAATTTAAACAGGATTTTAGAAAAAAATCCTTCTAAACAGGATTTTTTATATCTGTTAATATACAAATGTATATAACAACCCCTTTTCTCCTGAAATGCCTATCAACAACTCACAGGATATCCTGTGAAAGATGCTCCTACAGGCAATGGACAAATTTTAAGAAGGAAAGGGACATGATTAGATTTGCTTATGAGAATAATCTTGCTCTCAGCAATATGAAAAATGGATCAGAAGGGAGAGAGGCAGGCAGATCAGAGCAGACCATTTCAGCAGGCCAGTAGAGAGATGATGAAGTCCCGATGGAAAGGAGTGGCGGAGTGGGTGCAACCATGGTTCAGCACACTAGAGCTGATGACCTGATTTCAAGGAGGTAAGGGAGACTCTAGGAGAACTCCCAGACTGCTGGCATGGGCATCTTTCATTGTGATGGAGATAAGAAGGGAGGAGCAAGTTTTTGAAGAGGTTAAGTTTAATTCATATTGGTAAAATGAAATGAACTGTGGGAGATTCAGGTGAAGATTTCCAGGTGACCATGAGTGGGGCTTAGAAGAAAAGTATTGGATCTATAGATATAGGCATATAGATACAGGTAGAGATACAGATAGGTGGATATATAGATATAGATGTATGTTTACGTCTGCATTCTGGGCACAGGAAAGAGTACCCAGAAAGAACAGTAGGGTGTGAAGAGGAGAAGGGAGCCCTTTAGTATAACAAGAATCAAGCAAGGATCAGATAAAAAAGAGGCTCTTGGAAAGATGATTGAGAAGAAAAAAATGTTGCTACAGAAATAGAAACAGGTGAAATTAAAACAAAGGAAGAGTCTATTTCAAGAGGCAGAAGCAGTAAACAGAATCAAATGCAAAGGGAGGTTTGTCTCACACAGCAAAAAGATTAGAATTCAAAAGTACAGATCGAATCAAGTATTAGGAAACCACAGGTAACCTAGGAAAGAAGAAAGTAAGAGATCGTGACTTAGGTATATAATTTTCCTTTAGATTAATCTCTGTGTATGCATGTTTGGAATCACCGGCAATGATTAAGGCTAATGACCAAAATAATAGTAAAAAAATAGAAAATTTATGAATGATAGTCCTATATATACTTTTATTGGCTGATTTTGGGTTATATGAAATAAAATCTTAGTTTGGTGTGAATGGACAAACATGCTAATTATTCCCAGAGCCTGGCCATGTATGTTTCATGTGTAGAAGCTAAAAATACCCATGTGAAGAACAGGGTCCTACGGTAGGAAATGGGAAGGGTATCAAGTTTTTTTACCCTTGGGGGTAAAGGACAGCTAACTGCTTGTGAAAGATCCTCCTTTAGTCATCTGCAGCCCAGGACATCTGCATCTCATGGGAAAGACATCTGTCTTGTGGCCAGGAGGGGGCATGAGAGCCCAGTGCCTCTTGGCATGGGCGCTCCTGAGCAAGCTTCCAACCACAGGGACCTCAGCAGTCTGCTTGTCATTGTAAATGCCTTCAAATAGCCTATTCCATAAATTACAGAATCATAGACTGCTGGAAGAGGAGGCAATGCTAGAACTCATATGTCTTCTCTTTACATAAATGCAGAAACTGAACCCCAGAAGTGGTTTTCCCAAAGTCAAATACTAAAATCTAGGGATCCCGATTACTAGTGCTTTTGCATCACAGTACAGCAGCTAACAACAGAAGACAGACTTTGACTGTTTACTAATCTATGCACCTATCCAAATGTAGTAGGCAGAATTCTAAGATGACCCCCAAAATTCCTGCCCCTGTGTACACATGCTGTTCAGTCCTTTTCTCTTGAGTATGGGTGGGACTTGTGAATATGATGGGATGCCAGTCCCATGATTAGGTTATGTGATGCATCAAAGGTGGGGGATAGTGCAGATATAATTAGAGCCCCAATTCAGTTGTTTTCGAGTTAGTCAAAAGTGATTATCCTTGAAAGACGTGACTGAATCAAGTGAAAGCCCATAAAAGAGGGATTGAGCCCTTCTTAAAAGAATGGTCCATCTGGCCTTCAAGAAGTGAACAGCCATATTGTAAACTGCCTAGAGAGTGGGCCACATGGCAAGGAACGACAGATGGTTTCTAGGACCTCAGGATGGTCCTTGACTGACACCCCTCAAGGAAATGGGACCTTAGTTCTATAGTTGCTTAGAGTCAAATTCTTCCAGCAGCCTAAGGGAGAGCAAGACCTTAAAACAGATGATAATCTGAGTAGCCAGTGAAACTCCTGACCTACAGCAACTGACATGATTCATGGTGGATGTTTCCCACTGCTAACTTTGTGGTAACTTGTTACACAGCAATGAATAACTAAGACAACGAAATTCTCTCAGATGCAGCATAACTTTAAAAAGATTTCAAAAATGGTATTTACAGGCTGGGCATGGTGGTTCACACCTGTAATCCCAGCACTTTGGGAGGCAGTGGCAGGCAGATCACTTGAGCCCAGGAGTTCAAGACTCACCTGGGCACCATGGCAAAGCCCATCTCTACAAAAAAAAAAAAAAAAAAAAAATACAAAAAGTAGCCAGGCCTGGTGGCATGTACCTGTAGTCCCAGCTACTCAGGAGACTGAGGTGGGAGGATTGCTTGAGCCTGGGAGGTTGAGGCTGCAGTGAGCCAAGATCACATTACTGTACTCCAGCCTGGTTGAGAGTGAGTCCCTGTTGAAAGAAAGAAAGAAAGAGAGAAAGAGAGAAAGAAAAAGAGAGAGAGAGAAAGAGAGAAAGGAAGAAAGGAAGGGAGGGAGGGAAAATGTACTTACAATGGAGTGATTTCTTGAGTTGTCCTTAAAGGGATCCCTATGGTCACTTTTAAATTTTGTATAGAATATGTTTTCTCGTACCTTACCAAGCCTCTAATCTGACTCAAGTTAGAGATCATGCGCTAAACCTCTAGATAGTTTATATATAGCTGTAATGCTGTGGCAAAACAATGCTTTCTCTCTTTCTTATGATCATCTTGGAGTAGTGACAACTACAATTCTGACAACTCATTGACAGCAAAACAGTTGCCTCATTTTCCAAAAAGGAACTTGCATTGGATAACATGAAAAATACACACCAGAAAGTCTTCCAGACAAGGCTCAAAGTGGAGTGACTGGATTGTCAACATTAGTTCTGTGAGAAACATGGGGATGAGCGATTCATCTTCTTCTTGCCTTTCCACCACAAGGGGCCCCTGAAATGAGTATATTTACAGTGTTATAAAGACACAAGTATCAATATCTAAAACAAAATAAAAAGACAAGGCACATATAAACTTAAGTTTATATAATTAGCTGAATTCATAACCTTGGCATGTGGAAAGTATTTCAGAGAATAAAGCACAGAAAGAAAAAAAAGGCAAATATTGAAAGACTACATAACAGTGTAAAACTTTTCTCCCTGTAAAATTACTACCAACAAAATGGAAAAGCAAACAGTAAATGGGGAAGACATATCAATAATGTATAGAACAGGTAGAAAGTTGATCATGTTTGAATAGATCTATAGTTGATATACTTAATAGAAATATATGCCAATAATATATTAATGAATCCTTACATAGAAATATATTCAAATACAAATATACTTAAAGAGAAAAATGGGCAAAGGGCATAATCTGAGAATTCTTGAAAGCAAAATGCAAATGATCAATTCACCTCTTTCTTCTCTTCCTTAAAATGGTTTATTTAGTAACAACATTTACAGAGAGTTTACTGTGTGCCAGGCACAGTGCTGGGTATTTGTGTAATTCCCACAACAACCTTCTTAAACAGGTTCTATTATTGTTCCCATAGGATCACAATGGGATCTGGAAATGGTGGAATGTTTCATCCAGGTCATGCTAGCTAGTAGGCAGCAGACCAGAATTCAAACCCAGATATTTTTGATTCCTAGACCCATGCCCTTATTCTTGTCCTGGGGTCATAATTAAAAGAATACAACATTTGAAAGCAGTGATATACCACTTTGTATCCAACAAACTGATGAAAATTAAAATGAATGATAATATTTAGTGTGCATGTGAGTAAATGCTCATTCTTAAACATTGCCATAAATTGACAAAGCTTCCTGGAGCATATGTGTCAGTGTGTATGTATCAAAAGCCTTAAAAATGTGCATATTTCCGACTCAATTCTACATCTAGAAATTTTTTCTAAGGGGAAAAATATGAAATATGTGAAAAATAAATAGACAAGGATACCCTTTGCAGCATTATTTTAAATAGTGGGAATGTTTATTTATGAGAATTAGCATACATTTATCTGTGAGAATATCACATGGAAAAATGCATGTTGCCTTGAGAAATATTTCACAATACTGTATTGCTAAGACAAAAAAGCAAGGGATAAAGCAGTAAGAAAAGTATGCTATCTTTTTTCCTCTTTGAAATAGTTATCTTTGAGTAGCAAAGGATGCTTTTCTTTGTATATTTCTGTGTTTTCCTAATTTTATACACTTAGCATAAATTACTTTTAGAATAGAAAAGTGTGGCTTTTAAAATTTTGATAATATTTATAAAAAGGAGAAATTCAGAATAGGGGAGGAGAGAAAGCTATGAAAAGGAGTATATACTTTGATATAACTTTTAGAAGAAAGGGAGACTAAGGCTGAGTATCAGGACTTGTACTGTGTAATTAGGTTTCTGTGGCACGAGAGACTTAAGCTGTGAGGGTAGGAGGCTTGATGAAATGAGGTGAACATGTTTTGCTATGTTTGTAGGTATTCTGGCAAGAAGATATTAGTACTAAGGATAGAGAGAGGGAAAAACTTATTGGGAAATTGGAATATGAGATAATATGATCTTTCTTTTAGCTATTTGTGCTGGAATGCACAAATTTGTACTACTTCATCCAAACATCTTAAAGTACTCTGTGTCTTTAATACCAACATCCTCATAAAAGGTCACCCCCTCAAAGCACAATAATTTGCTTCTTTTCACCTCTAAACTAATGTTTATCTCTTTTACTTACGCCACTTTTCCTGCTTCTCCCTGCCAGTTTATGCCCACAAGAAACATTTATGTCCCCATGAACTATAAGCTTTTGGGGGTAAAAATCCTGTCTATGCTTTTCATCACTACATAACAACATCCAGCACAGGAATTGGTACTCAGTAAGTACTTAAGAAATATGTCAATGAATGCATGAATAAGCTTTAGCAAGTTCCTGTGACAGTAACTTTCTCTCAGCATGGATTTTTACTCTATTATTAGATACTCGTTGATATGCTGATTTTCAGTCTGCCATTTCATGTGTATTGTAGGGTCTGATTATAATGTGAAATATTCTATACCAGGGCTCCCCAAGCCCAGGGCTGTGGATCAGGTACTGGTCTGGGCTGCACAGCAGGAGGTGAGTAGAGAGTGAGCATTACTGCCTGAACTCTGCCTCCCCTCAAATGAGCGGTAGCATTAGATTCTCATAGGAGCCCCAATACTACTGTGAACTGTGCATGTGAGGGATCTAGGCTGCATGTTCCCTATGAGAATCTAATGCCTGATGATCTGAGGTGGAAGAGTTTTCATGCTGAAATCATCCCCAATAGTCTGCGGAAAAAATATCTTCCATGAAACTGTTCTCTGGTGTCCAAAGAGTTGGGGACTGCTGCTCTATGCACTTCTCATTTTTTTCAGCACACAGAAAATAGCATAATTCATAGAGCATAGTTTACACTCCTCAATACATACTGACCAATAAAATATTCTTAATATTGTGTGAGTATACCTTTTTATCAGTGACTTCAGGCTTGTCTTCAGTAATCCATTTCTGAATAACATCTGCTGAAGGTGTTCGTTTTAGCTTGTCAGTGAGATGATTTAAAAGCAAATTAACAGAATTTACTGTTAAGATGTGCATTGTGTTCTCAATTAGATAGTCATTTAGACGGATAAAGCTTAAAAGAAAAAAACAAATACAACTTCAGTTTTTTATTTTCACTATTTTTGACAGTGCCTCTAAAGCAAATACTTAAAATATAAAATATCATAATTTCTCTTTGAATTTCCATTTAATTATAATATCTGAAATGTATTGTTTAGAAGAGATATTCTTAGATATTCTTCCTTTTAAAACAGAAATATATTCAAATATGTAGCATCAATTCAGTTAGATGTTCTAAATTTTCAATAGAATATTTAAAGAGTAATATAGCTGTTAGGGAAAATGCTCTAGTTTATCTAGCTAAAAGGCCCATAATATATTTTTAAAAGATGTTTTAAAGAAGAAATTAATGCATACAACATCTGTAACTTGCATTCTAATAGTAAAAGTGTAAAATCTTTGCTATTGAATAAATGTTGATGGCAATTGCTAACACAAAGGTTTGAATTTTATGTTTCCTTACTTGAGAGCTTAGAATGCAGACTGAGTCAGCAAGACATTTAGAATAATTCTACTATGCTCAAGTGGAGCTCTAAGGCCTCTAATACTTCTAGGCCCTCTACAGTAGCCTCAGAGACCACTTCACTGCTTTCTGTTGCCACACAGACATTTTCATATATAAACTAGCTTAGAGTTAATATATATTAAATAATTGCAAAAGTTGGATTAAGTCAGTGAGCACTGAATAACAATAATCAGTATTTTATTGTTCCATAGATATGAAGTTTTAGAATGATGGGAAATCCAAATTCTGGAACAGTTGAGGTCAAGATCCAGTTGGGTAAGCAGGTGTTAGAGCTAGTGCTAATGAAAGTCCCCTGGTGAGGTCCTAGGAGGGATATTTCCTTTTTTGGCTCTCAGTGGCAGATCCCATTTTAGGGATTGGGTGCACCTTTGTGAAGTCATGCAGTTGTCTATTGTTCTTTTGTGACCAAAAAGATGGAGTAAGTCCTCCAGGCCCACTTGAAGAGTTCTATAAATTTGTGTGCCTGATTTCTCCCTGCCACAGCCCGCTGTACTGTGAGTCTCCATGCCCAGGCTGAGCCAGAGGGAAACATAGCCAGGGAGATCAAAGAGGAGCTCTTGACCTTGGACTCCTACTCTGTATCTATCAGCTCACAATTTCAGAGCTGCTTTGGTTGGTGGCAGTTTGGAGAGGAAGTCTTCTGGGCCATGCATTCAGGTTACTGTGTCCTGCAAATTTCTCATCACCATTCATGAACAATGTGGTGAAGGGTTCCATTTTTTGTTTTTGAAATATCACTTACATTCTAGAAAAAAATCTACTTTTCATTTTCATTTCTTATTGTGTATACTTACGGTATACAACATGATGTTTTGATATACATAGTGAAATTATATTCATCACTTTCTGGGGCTTAAGTTTTAATGAAACTTGAGAAAGATGGATACTATACTTTTTCTTCAAATAAAGAATAATCTTACCATGTCAGCCTCTTGCAATGATGCCTTTTGCTGGCCTGTTCTGTATATGTCATTTTCTCAGAGTCTCCATAAGTGGGCAATTCATATGGAATATTAATGAAACTTACAACGCTCTGCCCTTTATAACAATCTAAGAATAACAGAAGGCACAACAAGAAGTGTACCTGTGTAAAAGTTCCATTTCTTTCAATATGATTCAAAGAAAAGATAAACAAAATTCAAAAACAACAAAATATTTTGGTACATGAAGCATTTCAAACCTCCAAAACAGCCCAATTATCCAAAAAAATTTCACATCAAAGCATTTTAACTCAACAAGATTGTAGATATTTACAGACATTCTCATTAACAGGATTTGATTTGTATACTATGCTATCTCTTTCCCAGGAACACCTTTACCCTCCTTTTCTACCTACAATTTAGTCATCCTTTATAATACACATCAACTGGGTCAATCCTAAGGTCAACCTAGCCCCTTAATTTTAACAAACCTATTGTCTGTGATAGTAGGCTGGACATAACCTTTAAGCAGAGAGAGTTGCTGAGTCTACTCTAAAGTGCTTATTAATTAAGATTCTGTGTCCAGTTTAGAAATACTGTATACAAACAGCAGTAATGGGAAAAATACGCAGTATTTACTACTTCTCTCCCTTCTTCAAAATATATTAAATTTATAACATTAATAAAATGTTTGCAACAACTGAAACATAGAATCATTATTTTAACTTAAAAAAAACAAACTAAAAAAGGGCTGACATTTTAGAAAGCCACTACTTCTGATATATTGGGGTTCTTTCCCCTTCATACCCTCATAAGGTCCAAATGCACAGTCATCAGGAACAAATCCTGCAGCGCGCAAAGCAAATCGACAAGCCTTCCTGACTATATCTTTTGCCTCATTTCGAAATTCTCCTAGGTGTTCTGTCACCTAGATATTGTTGAATATGTATAGTTAGTGACACTGAAGTATCAAAACTGGAGAAAAAAGCTTTGATTCTTACAGATAAAATTTGTTACCTCTGCTAGCCATATGACTTGTGCAGCCTTGAATTCCTGCAGGGTGTAGGTGTGACACTTTTCAATATAACAAAGTCCCATAAAACTCAAATGATAACACAATTCATTTATTTTAAGAAGAGCTGGTCGCAAATGCTGAATGAAAATAGGAATGTATTATTTAGTAAAAACATTCTGTATTTTAGAAGTATAAAACATTTGAAAAGCAAGAATGGTTATTAAGGTTAACAAACACCTGTGTTAACTTCTGCTACAACTACAAAATGCATATATTAAAAGATCACTTCTATAACTCTTTTCTAAAAGTATTCCTTGAATTATCTAATTTGTCTAAATTCCTTTCTTTTGATTTTGAAAACATATACATGTCTTTCAGCTACTTAAGGAGTAAGGCAAGTAACTTAAGGAATTGAAGGCAAGTAATAGAAAACTGGGTGTTACCTTGAGTACTTTACAATGTCTAGTCATAATGATAATGGAAAGGCCCATCTACTAATTTAAGAGGCAAGGACACAGAAAAAAGCCAAATTTGACATTAAATTGTTATTGGGTAACAGGTTGCTTTGGAAAACTGCTTCATGTTTTCTCAAAAGGTTAAATATAAAGTTGCTAATGACCCAGCAATTCCTCTCCTAGGTATAGGCCCAAGAAAAATGAAAACATACATCTAGACAAAAACTTGTACATGCAGGTTCATAGCAGCATTATTCATAATAGCCCAAAAATGGAAGCAATCCAAATATCCATCAATAGATAGACAAATAAAATAGGTATATCCAATATAATTTGCCAATTTAAAAAAATGCTGTGCTACAACATAGAAGAACCTCGAAAACATTACGTTAAAAAAACGAAAGTCAGTTACAAAGGACCACATATAGTCAGTCTTCTGTATCCTCGGATTCCAGTCATGGATTCAAACAACTGCAGATTAAAATGTAGTAGGGTCTACCATGCTTGAGTCCATATTAAAAATGAATAGAGTTTTTTGGGGTCATTATTTTCTAAGCAATATAGCATAACAACTATTTACATAGCATTTACATTGTATTAGGTATTATAAGTAATTTAGAGATGACAAAGTATATAGGAGGATGTTTGTAGGTTATATGCAAAAAAGCCATTTTATATAAGGGACTTGAACATTCAGGATTTTGGTATTTGCTGGGGTGGTCCTGGAACCAGTCCCCCATGGCACTGAGGGACAAGTGTATTGTATGATTCCATTTATGTGACATGTACAGAATAGGCCAGTCTATGGAGATAGAACGTAGATTAGTGGTTGCCTATAGTTGGGGGATGGGACAGGAGAGTCAGAAAGAAATAGAAAATGACTACTAATGGGTAACGAGGTTTCCCTTGGAATGATAAATATATTCTAAAATTGACTGTGGTAATGGTTGATCAATTCTGTGAATACACTAAAAATAATTTAATTGTATACTTCAGATGTGTGAATTGTATGGTACGTAAATTATATATCAAAACTGTTATAAGAAAATGACATAGGCAGAGGTGCCAACAAAACTTGTTATTAAAAAAAATCATAAAAAGAAAAAATTCAAGGACAACTCAGTATGTCTCCCTTCAACCTTGTCTAGGGGAATCAGCCCTAGTTAACTAATTTTACATATAAGGCTAGTGGTGAAGTGTGTGGGTAATTACAGCATTTAATACACATTTAAAATAAGCATTTTAAGCAAGGCCAATCCTTGCTTAAAATGATGAGAGCTTTCTAGTCTGCTGAAGCTAAATTTAAGAGAAGATACTCTAAAGGTCAGAACATCGCTGGTATAAGTGGACACAGAATGACAACTCTCAACACATAAAATAAGAGAACATGCTTTGAGGACTGATAGAAGTAATTTTAAAGACAAATCAAGGATGAACTATTTTACATATCTAGCAACAAATGTATGAGATGTGTAGTGTTCAATGCATGGTAAAAGATGAAAGATGCTAAAATAACTTCAAATAACTTATGGATCCTCAATGAAATTTGAGTTGCATGTCAAGAAGGTCTGGAATATTTTTTCACAACACAGAATGCACAGTGGAATGGATGACTTGAGGTAGTCCATCTTGTATATTTGTCTTGTACTAATATTTATGTTAGCCAGAGACCTCGAAGTTTTCCCTCTTGTGTACGTTGATAACAGTCTTTCATATTATAATATGCAAAGTGAAGGAAGTGACTAGTAAAAAGTAAACTTGAGGTAGTGTCATAGAAACAGACAGCTGAGGACCAGAACTCTGAGTGTGATGGTAATGATGACTGCAGTTTATTCCTAGGGGCCAAGTAGGAAACTTCTAATGCAAGTTGAAATCCAATGGATAGAAATTTTAAATATGGTGACACACTCTTTAACAGTTCATTTTTCATGATCGTCCCATATCCAAAGTAAATAATGAAAATTTTCCTACTGTATGAATCCATTGTAGAGGAAACATATAATATATTGGGAGATACTGACCCATGAAAATGAGACCCCGACTTATTTTGGACCATAAAGTCTACAGTGTCTCAAAGATGAGAAGAGGTAATAGGGGTTACCAGCCTACTCTGCTCAAAATGACATATAACTTTCCTGATCAACAACAAAGGGGACCACAAATCCAAAAAATCAGAGGTGACTTCTAATCAAAAGAGACCTTTGCAACTCTGTTCTTATGCTTTTGCATTTTGCAGGCCTAGTTAAAATGCAGAAACACCCCTAGATTGCCAGACTGTTAAATGACAAGACAGGATGAAAACTGGGAATTCCCTTAAGAATATAAAATATTTGATTTCAAGAACAGTCTATACCAACAGGTATAATAGATTCACACTTTTTTTTGTAAGTAATTATTTTAAAATATGAATGATAAATACATACAGGATTAACAATGAACAAATTTTTTTGTAGAAATTTTCGACATCCAGTGATTTTCTTGGAGCGGACATTCTTCCTCCATACACTAAAAGCTTTCCATTTCCGGAACAGTGAAAAGATGGGAATCTTAGTGAGTTCTCTGTGATACAGATATTCCTGTTCCCATCGATCAATTTCGATAAATTCAATGTCATCATTATAAATGTGTGTTACTGCCTTTTGGCTAATAGTATAGTAGTCATTTTTATTGATGTTCTCATAACTTACAACCCTATAAACAAATAAAAATTGGGACTAATAAATATTCAATACGAAATGAAGCAATTGCATTATTCTTTTTGTTTTAAAGAGATAAAACATTTCTGGGAAACAAATGTTATTTAGAGTTAAAAAATCCTAACAAACTACTTTCAGATTAAATACGCTACTCAAGAAAATGAGTGAAACAAGTTGGGCTTATTATAAAGATTTCACAACTGTGGCAATATGCTTGATAATTTCAGTTACATGATTTTTACATTAAAATGAATTGACTATAAATTATTAAAATTTAATAGTACTACATCAAAGCTACCTGGAACTAAGTTTTCATTTATTATTAACTCTTTAGAAACTATTCAATATTAAGAGCATAAAAAATTTTATGCTATTAAGCATTGACAGAATTATGAGAAAGATGGAAGTAAGGAAACATTAATTAGGTGAGATAAGAATTAAGAACAAGATTATATGTCCAATTTATCACCAACAAAATAATTATTATTGATAAGTTGTTTAGTTCATAATATCTCTCTTTCAACTGTCATCATGGATATTCTTCAACTGTATGAGTAACGGAAAACTGATCAAGTAAAGAAAAGCAAGAACAGAGTAAAAACAGGAGAAAGAAATGAAGCAATGAAAACAGAGCCGATTCTCTAAAACTGCTTAAAATAAAAATTTTCCTATAGCAAAATGATGTTTTCTGTAATTTTAGCTATAATGCTGAAATATTGAATGCAAGAAATATTCAGTAATGGAACAAGTGTGAAATATGATACCGTACCTTATTAAAATACATTTAGGAATTTAGGGAAATAACTTTTTTTCTAAAATGTTTCTCTCTCTTAGGAGAGCTTAGAATAACAAGATAAAGGTTAAGGGCAAAAAGAAAGCCATAAATTGTTTCTATATTAAAACTATGCAAAAATTAGACAGAAATTAGACAGGAGCACTCTGGTGGAAATCAGCTGTTTTCCATGTCTTTCAGTCCTTAGCTCTACCTGGAGTCCACAGCCCTTTATTTCATTTTAATTAATTATTATTATTACAACTACTATTATTATTTTTGAGATGGAGTCTTGCTCTGTTGCCCAGGCTGGAATGCAGTTGTGCGAACTTGGTTCACTGCAACTTCCATCTCCTGGGTTCAAGCAATTCTCCTTCCTCAGCCTCCTGAATAAGTGAAATTACAGGCACCCCACCACCATGCCCAGATAATTTTAGTATTTTTAGTAGAGATGGAGTTTCACCATGTTGGCCAGGCTGGTCTCAAACTGCTGACCTCAAGCGATCTCCCTGCCTCAGACTTCCAAAGTGCTGGGATTACAGGTGTGAGCCACCACGTCCGGGCCACAGCCCTTTTACACAGCCTTCGGGTTATTTGTGAAATCCCTGAAATTGTTGTATGAAAAATTCATGTATATATGTATCAGCTTTTAAGACACTGGAATAAAATTCTGTGTTTTGGGTCTATTAATAAAAAAGTTAAGAACCACTGGCATAAATAATTTTTAGTTTTTAATTTCTATTTTCATTTTAATAAAACTGAGTAGCAAAAATATTTTTAAAATTACGGCACATGAGACCAGAACGAAAGCAAACCCAAACCAAGAGCTGTTCATGTGAACCTGCAAGGAGACCTGGGGGCTGATGGTGCTGTGTGAAGTGGGAGAGGACTAACCGTGCTTTCTTGCTGTTCAATGAAGATCAAGGGGTCCCTTGTCAAATTATTTTACAGTAAAACCTGTCTGAGTCCATCTGAAATAAAACTTAGACTTCAAGACTTCTATTAATTTATTAAAGTATGTGTGTCTCATTTGAGATAACCGTATGGACTGACCCTGCCAACTTGGGAGCTGCCATGGAAAAACCTTCAAACTGCTCGGCTTTTACCTGATCCCACTATCTGACTTTTTGTCTGTGTGCTAAGTAACTCACCTCAGAAATGTCTGGAAAAATGCCAGGTATTGCACAGGGCTGGTGAGGAATATGGAATACATTTTACATGTTTTTCCTTTTCTTGTTGTCAATAGCTAAAGACATAATTAGAGTATTCTTGGGGTGATTGTTTCTAAAATGTGAAACTTCAATTTGCCACTGAAATTGTAATCAACTTCAGATGTTTCATTAACATTAGGCATCAAAGTAACCTAAAAACAAGAACAAATTGCTGACTGTGGCCCTGGTGCATGTCTGGAAAACTTGCTCTGTGTAGTCTGTCTGCTACTGATGGCCCTTCTAGAAGGTGGTCATTGTGGTCCATGATGTTAAATTCGAACTTGGTGCTCAGTGCCACTTAGAAAGCCTTTTTATTTGTATTTCTCTTCTTATTGCAGATCCTTCATTCTCAAGCCCCTAAGTCTTTTCCTTCTTTACACATCTCTACTCTTCACTGAACAACTGAACACAAGAGAGCCCTTTGTAAAGGTTAGATCATCAGCATCAAAATCATCTGAGATGCTGATTAAGAATATAGATTTCTGAGCAGAATCACAATCTTTGTATATTCCAAGACTCAAAGACAGTGAGATGCCTGGGTCATTTTGATATACAATAATGTTTGTGAACCACCAAACTTTATTACAAAACAAAAAGAATGTGAAAACAAGGCAAGCTCCCTCTCTTACCCTCACTTGAAGTTCAACATACCATGATTTTCCCCCTCATGCTTTCCTCCAAATGGACATGGAGAGGTTTCACCTCACCGCTCTCTAACTTTCTCTAGTTTTTTGGCTACTTTTCCTCCACAACTAAAAGTGAGCAGAATGTCCCTTTAGCATATGGAAAATCTTTTCTTGATCCTGCCACCTACTTAACTAAAATCCCACACTTTTCTTCTTAAGTTTCCTTTATAATGGTGTGTGTCAATGGCCGCATGCACCTTATCCACTCCTGAGAGTTCCTGAAAATTGGTTTTGTTTTCTGCTACTCTAATGCAATTATTTTCTCAAAGATCAACAGGGACTTCCTTCAAGCCCAATCCAGTCAGTAGGTAGAAGGGCCTGCAGGGTTAGGAAAAGATTTGCAAAAAATAAGAAAGTGTATGCACATTTCTCTGTAATCCTAGTCTTAGACTGTTTTCATTACTGAGAGGTCACCCCCCAGATCTACTCCTTAGACTGGCGTGTTTTGCTGTACATGCTCTGCCTCCAAGTACTGATCCATTTCAGGAGTTGAACCCCAACTCCTATGATCATAACTGCCCACTCAGCATTTACTTCATGGCACTCAGGATCAAACTTTGGCTCCTCCTAGAGAGTGCTTTTGGATGTTTGTTCCACTAAGGCTTTTCCTTGAGGAAATAATCAGAAAAAGTGGACTTTAAGAACCAAAAAGAAAACTTCTAAAAATTCAAGTACTGTGTTACAAAATTCCTACTTTTCATATAAAGATGAAGACTTTTGGATCTAGTTAACTAGAGAACCTTGGTGAGTTAACTAATTAGATTGAGATGGAAGTCTCAAATAAAATTATATTTAACTATGCTCTACTGTCTTATAATTGGAAAAAATATATGTAGTGCTTTTTTGCTGTTCAATGAAGATCAAGGGGTCCCTTGTTAAATTATTTTACAGTAGAAGCTGTCTGCATCTCTGAAATGAAACTTAGGCTTCAAGACTTTTATTAATTAAATAATAAACTCTAGGGGTTTAACCATCTGTGTTTTAGCAAGTCTTCTAGGGCTTGAGAACTGCTGCTCTAGGTCCATGATGCATAACTCTGAATCTTCTAATCAACTGGCAGGTTTTAAAGAAAAGCTGTTGCTCAGGCTCCACCAGGGACCAATCAGATAAATCGTAAGTAACTGGAAGTGGAGCCTGGATGATTCTAATGAGCAGCTAAGGCTAAGAACTACTGCTCTAGGTTCTTCAGATTTTTTGTGTGAAATAAAACCATCATCCTCTAAATTACCATGGCTCCAGAGCAGTGCCAGGATGTGTGTGCATGTATGTTTGTGTGTGCATGTGTTTGAAGGAAAGGTACGAAGACAATCTGGAGTCTAGATCTAACCAATGTTTGTCTTTTACCAGTGTTGGAAAAAAATAGATCTAATGTAAACTAGGGAAGATAAATGCTTGCCGTACTTCTGGTTTGATTAATCAGAAGGTTTTTTTGATTATTCCAAATGAAAATTCAAAGGGCCCACATAGTGTTTCCACTTGCTGACTCAAATTTGACTTAATAGATTTAAATTTCTTCATAAATTAGCCTAAGAAAACTACATTTTGTTAGACAACCTGGTGAGAATTTTTGATAATATGGCTTCAAAATGATCTGTTCCTTATTACATAATATATAAACTTCATTATAGAGTTTTAAAAAAATAATTATAGCTTCACACATAAATTAGAATGGCTCCACTTCAGAAGGTTTCAAGCTGATACCACTGATTAATTTGATAACATTTTTAAACAAATAAGATATTTAGGCAAAAGGACAGGTCTGCTACTGTAGTTTACAAATCTATGTTTGAGATAATCCTAAGTATGCTGCTTAATTTCTCATCTCTTTTGACTACTGTGTTTGCAATATAGAGTTGGTAGTTTTCTAGCTTTAACAGAAAATTTTCCATTATAAATGAGCAAAAAGATAAATATCTGTCAAAATTAAATCCATATTCCCATAATACCATAAATTACCAAATTATCATAATTTAAGAGAATTATAGACCTTAATATCAGAAAATGAGTTTTTAAAAACTTTTAGGTAATTTTCATTTAAAATGTTTTTAAAAACTCAAGGATGTGGTAAGAAAATAGTAAGTATTGGTATATAGGTTTCATTAATTTAAGAAGTAAAATTATAAAAATTTCAAAAAAATAAACATTGCTTACACTTAAGTATGACAAAAAATATCTTTGGAAATTACAAAAGTCTACAGTGCTATTTACCAAGATAATTTTATTAGAATATGTTTTCAAATTATGCTTTAAAAAACTATTTTTGAGTTTTAAAAACAATTCATTATGAAATTCAATTAAGATTTAGATTTTTCCCAGTGGTAACATTGAAAACCAAACAAGAGGAATGGAGGAAAAAAGGGATAGAAAAATTAATCAGAAACACCTAATTGCTTATTTTTTTAGGAACACATAATATTGCCTCAAAAGGAAAACACAAAAATAAGAGCAAATGAAAAAGCAATGGCAAGAAAAGCCAAAATAGACAAATGGGATCGAATTAAAATTAAGAGCTTCTGCACAGCAAAAGAAACAATCATTAGAATGAACCAGCAACCAACAGAATGGGAAAAAATTTTTGCAAGCTACCCATCTGACAAAGGGCTAATATCTAGAATCTATTAAGAACTAAAACAAATATACAAGAGAAAAACAACCAACCCCATCAAAAAGTGGGTGAAAGATATGAACAGACACTTTCAAAAGAAGACATTTAAGAGGCCAAAAACATATGAAAAAATGCTCATCCTCATTGGTCGTTAGAGAAATGCAAATCAAAACCACATTGAGATACCCTCTCACACCAGTTAGAGGAGACAACAAATCTGGAGACAACAGATTCTGGAGAGGATGTGGAGAAATAGGAACACTTTTACACTGTTGGTGGGAGCGTAAATTAGTTCAACCATTGTGGAAGACAGTATGGCAATTCCTCAAGAATCTAGAAATAGAAATTCCATTTGATCCAGCAATCCCATTACTCAGTATATAGCCAAAAGATTACAAATAGATCTATTATAAAGATACATGCATACATATGTTCATTGCAGCACTGTTTACAATAGCAAAGATGTGGAACCAACCCAAATGGCCATCAAACATAGACTGGATAAAGAAAATGTGGCACATATACACCATGGAATACTATGTAGCCATAAAAAGGATAAGTTTGTGTCCTTTGCAGGGACAGATGAAGCTGGAAACCATCATTCTCAGCAAACTGACACAAGAACAGAAAACCAAACACCACATGTTCTCACTCATAAGTGGGTGTTGAACAATGAGAACACATGGACACAGGGAGGGGAACACCACACACTGGGGTCTGTTGGGGGTTGGGGGGGCTAGGGGAGGGATAGCAGGGGGTGGGAAAATTGGGGAGGGATAACATTAGGAGAAATACCTAATGTAGGTGACAGGGCGATGGATGCAGCAAACCACCATGGCATATGTATACCTATGTAACAATCCTGCAAGATGTGCACATGTACTTCAGAACTTAAAGTAAAATAAAAATAATAATAAAAACTAAGCAAGAATTTCTTTGTGTTTCCCACATACACAAAAACAGTTTTGCTGATAAACTGCGTTTGTCTTAGAAACTGAAAGGAAGGGTCTACAGTAACAATCAAACTCAGTCGGATGGTTCAACAGGAAGGTGGCAGAGGCTGTGTTGTGTTCCCACTATAGAGCTGCTCTCTGGCAGACTGGGCTACACAGTCCTACCCATGGAAATATTTTCTGAATTCAGAAAGTTTAACAAGGTAGCCATACAAATATTAGAAAAATAAAATTTCACCCTTGGCAAATTTCTGAGTGATTGTGTTTTTTTAGAAAAATAAGTTTTCATCACCATGAACAACTGGGGCACACTGGGAGTCACTTGCTTGGCTGCAGCACACTCTTTGGGAAGCTTTGCTTTATAGCTGTGTTAAACATTTAGCATCTGGAACCACTGACTGGACATTTGATACTCACTCAGACTATCAATTTTATGTAAATTTTGTGAGGATCTCATCACAAATTTTAAAATAATAAATATAAGCCATAATTTAAAAAAATTAATAACAAGATTCTCTTTAGTCAGTTGAATGATGAGTAGTGTCAGCCACAGATGAGAGTTCACACCCAGCTAGCTCTTTTTCCCCATTGTATTTTTTTTTTTTAATTAAAAGATCTTAAATAACAACTTAAATTCTTTGGAAATGACAGCATGTAACTAGAGTTTCTATCACATAGTTCTGGGCCTCTAAACAATCTATAGAGCCAAAATTTCTTGATCATTTCACTGGAGTCTGTTTTTAGCACTGAATCAGATGGTAAGTCAACAAGTACATGATGCTATAAAGCTGCAAGGCTGGGTGTGTCAATTTAGAAAATGGAAGTAAACAAATTCTTATTAGCTCTTAGGTCACATTTGGATTGAAAAGTATCTTCTCATGTTATTGAGTTTAAATATGATTTTTGGATAGATATTCCCACTAATACATGAACAATTATTTTTCTCCAATTAGTAAAACCATAAGATGCTGGGAAAGAGCCAAATCTGTCTTAAGGTACCCTTGACATATACACTAGAGTTCAGTCAGCCTAAAATTTCAATATTGTATTTTGAATCTTCAAAATATTTTGGCACCAAATTGATAGGCTGTCTACTCAAAATATTAAACATATCTCCAAGATATAACCCTTGAGCAAGTCCCCTAAAATCATAGAAATGGTCTTTACTAGTATTATTAGTTTCACAAAATGTTTTAAATCTTACTCTTCATTTCCTGCATATTTCATGATCTAAATAAGATCTTTTACTTGCTATTTCAATGTATGACCATGGAAAAGTGCACAGTTAGTGCACACAAAATCTTTGATTTTATGATATTCACAATTTTCACTCTGTCAATGTTAAGTCAAAAATGAGAGGTTTACTGTTGTATGTGAATGCTCTCTCCGAGCAGAGCAAATCCTTTCTTGCTGCACACACAGCTAAGTGCTCAGACACTACTGATTCCTACATGCCTTTTGCAGTCTAAATCCCTGCTCACAACTAACTGAAAACACTCTTCTATAGCACAGGTTTGTAGTGATAATTGGAAAAAAATTGTAGAGCAGATTTTTCTCAAACGTTTCATTGCACATTTGGGGTTAAAGCAAAATACCTGTAAGCACACTTTATACTGATATGCATAGTCAGTTAATAAGAGAATTTTGCAAATAACTTGTAACTTACTCTATTTTCTCTCTAAGCATATCTTGCCATAGGTGATTAAGCAATAGCATGACATATCATTTTTAAAAGATTTTTGCTACAAGAAGTGCAATTTTAAATGATTTCCATAGTTTAAATCTCAAGTTCTCCTTTATTCAGTTCTATACTGAGAAGCAGTATTTTGCATTTTGTTCATATTTTTTTCTGGAAAAATTCAACAGGCTTCTCAGAGACACAGATTATTGCTCTAGATTGAAAAATTATAAAAAATGCTTCGACAGCTTCACCACATTTGTTGGATAATGAAGACATTCTTTAACAGCAAACTCACAGTCTTATCGTTATTTTATCACATTACTTTTAAAAGGAGTTTGGTATAATGACCTCATCTTGTTGACACAGTATATACCATGATTAACTTCCAGTTTAGCTGCTGCTAACTCCACAGCATCCAAATCATTGTCTTTACTCATAAGGTTGACATTTGGAGTTAAAGTTAGGGAAGAAAGTTTAACATCAAACCCTAAAATGCAATAATAACAAACCATGATTGTAAAATATCTTTCTAATTGAGACCTTACATATTACTATTAAGCATCACTTCTGAGAGTCCAAAAAAGTATAAAATATCAACTCAATTTCCCTAGTAGAAGTGCTCATTAATCTAGGAAAAAATCTCCAGAACTGAACAAAAGCACAGTTTTCAGTCTCCTCTTCAATACTTTATCTTGTGCTGGTAAAAGATGAGAATCAGTTCTACATGGAGCAAAATTTGGCTCTTCTCACAGTGGAAAATGAATATCACAAATAGCACTCTGTAATATCTGGGTTATTAGATGATTAGTTTTTTCCTGAAGAAAAAACTATGAAAATATTTTTCACATATGAATCAAGAAGTATGTTTTAAAATCACCAAATAACCCACTTTCCATAAGTTTCCACTTAAGATCTACAACTTCTTCACCAAAGGCATATAAAAACCAGAAAAGGGAGTAAGGTAGTGGTAGGAATGACAATACTGTTAAGGGGTTTTTTTTTCATCAAAGGGTTTTAAATCACATTATATGTTAAGTCTTCCATCTTAAAAAAAAAATGAATTGTCTCAGGTTGGAAAAAGCTTCTTTTACACTCCAATTCTTTATCTACCATCTCTTCTCCTTTTAACATCCCTAAATTTATGTATCTGAACACAAACATGTATTTTTCCTTGATGATTCTGCTCCATTCAATCTTCTGTGTCTCAGTTGCAAAAGGAAAATAAATCTTGGGGCCCCCAAATCACTAAACTAAAGGTAAAAGTCAAGCTGGGAACTGCTTAGGGCAAATCTGCCTCCCATTCTATTCAAAGTCACCCCTGTGCTGAGATAAATGCATATCTCATTGCCTCATTTGGAGAAGCTAATCAGAAACTCAAAGAAATGTCTCTTACCTACTTATGACCTGCAAGCCCCTTGCTTTGAGTTTTTCAGTCTTGGCTTTCAGTTGTTCCATCTTTCCAGTCTGAACCAATGTACATCTTAAACATATTAACTGATGTCTTATGTCTCCCTAAAATGTATAAAGCCAAGCTGTGCCCCTACCACCTTGGCACATGCCATTAGGATCTCCTGAGGCTGTGCGCATTCTCAACTTTGGCAAAATAAACTTTCTAAATTACTTGAGAACTGTCTCAGATTCCAGGGTTCACAGTCAATCACAACTCTACCCTTCTTGCTCAGACAACTGGATCATTAAACTCATCCTGTATTCCTTTCTGGTTATCTACCCTACATAATGTTTGTAAAAACATCCTGTTGGTTTCACCTTTAAATTATTTTCAGAAGCTAACATATTTCTTACCACTGATCATCACCCCCTGGTCCCTTTCTCACCTGAATAATTACAGCCTTCAATTTGTCTTCCTGTTTCAACTCAAAGCCTATTCTTCACACAGCAGCCAGAATGCTTCCTTAAAAAATGTAAATCAGATCATGACACGTTTCTGCCCCAAATTCTTCCACGGTTCTCCACTGGCCCTGTGATGATATATCCTTTATCTCTTGTTCACTCTACTGTAGTCACACCAGCCTCCTCTTTGTCCCTTGAGCATGCCAGGTCTGCTTCCACTTCAGGACGTTTGCATTGATTTCCTGCTGCCTGGAATGCTCATAACTGTACTACCACATAATTCATTCCTTCTCTTTCAAGTCCTCATTCAAATGCCAGCTTCTCAATGAGGCCCACCCTGACCACCCCAGTTAATTCACAACCTCTTCCTCAGCACTCCCAATCCTCTTTACCTCTATTTATTTTCTCCAATATTTATCATATTTTAGTATTCTACATAATTTACTCACGTATGGTTTATTATTGTCATCCTCTGCTAAAATGTCAGTTCCATGAATGCAACAATTTTGATATGGATGGTTTACTAATGTGTCTCAAACACGTAAAACAGTTCCTACTACAGAGAACGTGCTCAACAAATTTTGCTGAACGATTGCACCTTCATAAGCATTTCTGTTCTTCCTACAAGTTATTGTTCACTCCTGCTAAGCTCTTCAAGATTTACAACAAATCTATCATTTTAAATTTTGATTAAAACTTTTTACTTTAAAGCAACTTGCAGCCTCATAATTATGTGACTTCAAATTGTATCAACAACAAATGTGTGGCAATAACACAGAGGAAGTGTGTGTATTTTATTCATCTATATGAATATCCTAAGTTATCAAGATCATTTTATTAAAAAATCCTTACTCCTCTATAAAGAAAAGATGAAATAACATGAAAAACAAATCATACATCACCTACTTTTTATATATTGCCATCCTCTTTTCTCAGTAATCATAAAGTATCAAAAATATGTTTGTAATACTGATTAAAAATATATGGTGTAACATTACATAAATATATGAGAAACTCAATAGTAGAGATAAAATAGTTAATGTTTCTAAATGGATAAAGGGAAGATAAATGAAAAAAATACATAATTGTTGTGATTAGGATTAATTTATCATTCTATGATAACCAAAATTATATTTTATTTTTATAATTAATATCCAATCAATTATGAATAATATGTGCACTCTTATTTGTAATTTTTATGTTAAAGAAATTGTGTCATAAAAAAGAACTCACTTTAGATTATATGTATCATATTCAATGGATGATCTTGACACTGCAGGGATCATATAAAGAAATCCAAGATCTTCATTTTCACGTATTATTTTAATGATTTGCAAGGGATCACGAATGTTGGCTTTAATAACTTCTTCTCGGTCGTGGAAAGTGTACTTAGGGTAAGCTGAAGATCTAGTCCCGAAGAGACCTCTTCTTCCAATACTGGTACGTGACAGTTTAGGAGGAGAGGGCTGATAAATCTAAATAAAGCCAATTTTTGAAAAAAAAAATGAGTCTTTGTACACACTCAAGAGTGACAAAATATGTCCCTCAAGGACTAATTGCCATATTGCATGAGATGTCTAGGCCTCAAAGGCAAACATTTTGGCACTGAAAATTTTTAAACTATTGTTAGGGAGCGATATTCCTCCTCATTACTGCCTATCTAGATACCCATCCTTTTCCCACAAAGCAGTCCCAGTGTCAGCTCCTATTGCCTTCTCCTCTCCTTTAACTCAATGTTTATTACATCCAAATATCACCTGGTCTTTGATATTCTTGGGAGCACTCCACCCTCCTTGCTTGGTTGCTCTTCATCTATCTTTTCTGGGGCCTCTCCTCTCAACCTCCCCATCTGTTCCAACTACCTTGATGCTCTTCAGTGAGTGAAGTCTTGGACAGCTGTTATCATAACTCATATTAACTTTACTTCTTTGTGAATATAAGGAGTGGTTATATTGAGTATTGGAAATAATTATATGATAGCCTTAGAGAAGCACTGATTTTATTAACTAATATTGCCTTTGCCTTATACCAGTGCTTCTCAAACTTTAAATGTGCAGTGAATTACCTGGGGTTCTTATTAAAATGCAGATTTTTATTCAGTACAGCTATGGTGGAGCCTGAGGTTCTGCCTTTCTAACCTGCTCTCGGGGATATGCATTCTGCTGACCATGGACTACACTTGGAGCAGCAAGGCTGAGTTTCACCCTGCCATGTCCACACACTCCAGCTTTGCACTAATCTCTAGGCTTCACAGTCTGTGCTCTCAGTGCCACGCTATCCCACCCCCAGAAAACTTGGGTGGCATCACCCACATCTGTTGCTCTCATGGAGGAGGTTAATCATTGGATTTGAAGAAATTTGACACTAACTCCAAAGGTCATCACCTTGCCTCTCTGACGGCGTAGGAGTAACTGGCTTTAAGGTAAGAGTCACCATAGCAGACCTGCTTTCTTGAATAACTACTGTAAATATATGCATGAGTATTTCATTGCCTATTAACGTAGCTGGTAGAGGCTGCCATTTCTGCAGGATTTATTGCTACAAGCTCTGTGGAACAACCTCTCCAGAAAATCTGTACTCATAGGGAACATTACATCTATCTCTGATTAAATATACTCTATTGAATAGCAGTTGGAGAGAAACCTAACAAGTTCAGAGCTGAAGGAAACACATCTTTGAACTTAAAAGGCAAATAAAATGTGTCTTTGAATTCTTGGCCAGGGATGGAAGCAATAGCACTGTTCTCGTCTGTGAATGAATGTTCAGGCCAAACCTGAACAAGAGAAAAAGCACATCACCTTACTTCAATGTTGCAACAAGGGCTAATCCACTTTAGTATTTTTATGAGACTAAAGTATTACTGTTTTAACAGAAAATGCATTTATTTGTTCTAGTCTTTAAAAAGTCTTACTGCATTCTAAGTTGAAGACGTCTTCCATGACAGGGTTACATATTTTCCTCTCAGCACTAATTTCTCATTATGTAACTCAGTGGAAAAATGTGATTCACATCTTTAGCATTAACATAGGTTTAGATTTGGGGGTGGGAATTAAAGAAAGCATTTATTCATAAAATGTACAATATCTGTAGTACTCCTCTCTGATGGATGCCCAGTACAATTTGAAAGTCAATTTCTTTCTTAATTAACAGAGGCCTCCAACTTCCTTCCTTTCTGCCTTCCTTTATCTCCCAGTTGCATTTCTATTTAAAATTCATATTGATAAATCAACATCTGAAAAAGTTACCTTTTTTTCAGAATAAATATCTTTTTTAGTTTATGTAAAAATCCCCTTTTCCATATTTCTCTTTAATTCCTCTTTACTGAATTCTTCACTGAGTGACAGCTACAACCAAAAATCATAGCTCACAGCCTAACATTCCTTTTCAGCCCCACTTTCATCCAGATGTCTGTACAATTTCCCTCCTTTTCTTTAAATTCAAATTCTTGAAGCCCTCTTTACAGCAAGTGAATTAATTTACAGGCAATCAAATCTTTCATGGCTCAGATCTTTTCTGGAGAAAGAGCTCCCTCTGTCTCCACTTCACTGACACCATAGTAAGTGAGGTTTTGTAATTTCCATATAATTCTTCATATGATTTCATTCTTTCAGGATGATCTCACCCAAACCCAAAGTAAGCTCCTGTCCATCTATCTTCTCCTCAAGCTTCCACCTCTCCCACCTTATCTATCCCATTAACTTTATACACATTCTTCTCAACTTAGTGTAACTCCCAAGGGTAGCTTTTATGCAGACTGGCCCCTCAATGGCCAGGTGTAAGAGTCCTTTTTATTTAGTTTTTCATTATTTTGTACCTTAAACAACCAAGGAGAGCTCTATACTCCACTGTGCTGAGTGTTCACTTGTCCACCTACATACCTCTAGACTCTGAAATCCTTGAGGATAGACCTTGTCCTCAATTGTGCACATCTAGCACTTCTAACTCAATGCTTGGAGCCAAACCAGCAATTAAATGTGTGATTGTCAAACGATCCTCTCAACCAAAATCTCAGAGAAATCTTGGCTCTATTGGTATCTTTGCTGTTGGTATGCTCTTCATATTCTCTCCTCTTCCTGTTTTTTTCTTTCATTATCTATAGATATTCATTTAAAGGTAAGCTCTGGTGATTTCTTCCCCAAGCTACCATTTCTTTTCTTTTTTTTTTTTTTTTGAGATGGAGTTTCATTATGCTGTCCAGGCTGAAGTGCAATGGAGCAATCTCGGCTCACTGCAACCTCTGCCTCCTGGGTTCAAGTAATTCTCTGCCTCAGCCTCCCAAGTAGCTGGGATTACAGGCATATGCTACCATGTCCAGCTAATTTTTGTATTTTTAGTAGAGATGGGGTTTCACCATGTTGGTGAGGCTGGTCTTGAACTTCTGACCTCGGATGATTCATCCGTCCCCACTCTGCAACTCTCACCAGCTATACAAGTTGTCTTTCTAGCTGGCTTAGTCTTAGTCTCCATTTTATTACCCTTCACCAGGGTCTTCAAAGATTATCATTTTTGGTAAAAATGATGAAAATTTCAAAAAAGTTATTCAAAATACTACTATGTCTTCTTTATCATGCAAAAGAAGGTCAGAAGGCACTGTACAGATGCTGAAAGTTTCCTTTATGATTTTTCTCCACTGTAAGAGTTTTCCTTAAATAGGAAGAATGAAAAAATGTCATATTCCCCAAACTCATTATGCAACTTTATAGCAAATGACTTTGCTACTATTTTTATGAGTTAAAGGCATGTTAGCAATGCTATACAAAACAAAATTAAGTTAAAAGAATCAATTAAGTATTTTAATATTATACCTGTATTTTTTTCATAGCATCTTCCTGCTCAAGAAACTGAGTAGATGATGTAACAGAACTTATTTTTGCTTTGCTTACTGGATGTTTAATGATTCCAGAAGTCATTAACTGAAATCGATTCTGTTCATGTATGTATTTTGGCTGCTTATGATCTTGGTAGACTTTTAGCACTGGCTTTGGGAAATAGAGAGACATGTTAATATTTTTAGCATTCTTATAAACTTGTTTCATTTTTCACTACCTTTGCACTCCTTTTCCTGTTGGAAATTGATCTCCTTGATCTAATTTTCTATGAAAGACACAGTCCTAATAGTAATTACCACCATTGCCTGTCCCTGGCCTATTGTTTAAGTAAGACTTTTCTACCTAGATTCCATTAATTTTATACTTCAAATTATCAATGAATACTTACAAGAATAAATTACAACAGAAAAGGCTCAGAAGTATGAAATCATATACTCCCTAATTGCCCATTACAAATCCCCATCATTTACTAATACTCTACTATGGGAAGAAGTGCACAATCCTCCCACCAAAATCATCAATCCCCCAAGTAATCAATCACTTCTCATAGCCATAACTTATTGAAGATTTAAAAAAAATAGGTGGCATTATCTTAAGCCATCTAACTGAAAATTATGGCAATAAAACCCCCAGGTTTTTGCATAATAAAGTGAATAATTCATTATGATCGCTTTTAGTTACTAAGCATTATGAGTTTAATCATGATAGCTAGTCTCTCGTACAGTGAGATAAGAAAAAAAGGCTTGAGATTAAGTAAAGAAAAGCACTTAACTTTTCAGGTAAATTGCCTTTGGTTTTAAATGAAAATCCCTTTTGAGCGACTCACTGAAGAAAGGAAAAGCCTAGCTGGTGCTGCAGAGATGAGGGAGATCTAAGTTATATAATAGTGCTAAAAAGGAATAGAGGCCAAATCACAAGTTGAGAACAAGAAGAAAAGTTGTATGTTTACACAGAGTGACTTCACAGAGACCAAACAATGATCTATAAATATGATGTTAAGATAAATACACATTTGGAAAACCCTTCTCTGAAACTTACTGAAATGAACAAGGAAAGCAAATAAGCAAATGTTGAGAGATTTCATTACCACTAGATCTGCCTTAGAAGAGATCTTGAAAAGAAAATTACTAAATACAAAAAGAAAAGACTATTAGCTGGTGCCCAGTGGAGTAGAGGCAAGCTCTACCTAAATTGCAGATGTCTGGCAGTTGATACAGGCTGTTGGCTGGGACTTGTTCAGATAACATCTCCTCAGAGAGACCTTTCTAGTCACCCAACCTGAAGTAGTCTCTCTTAGTGTCTACCACATTCCATGTGTTCTTTTCTTTTCTTTTTTTTTAGAGACAGGATCTTGCTCTGTCACCCAGGCTGGAGTGCAGTGATATATTCATAGCTCACTGCAGCCTCGACCTCCTGGGATCAACGATCCTCTCCCTTCGCCTCCCAAAGTGCTGGGATTACAGGCATGAGCCACTGTGTTTGGCTTATTTTCTTAATAGTCACTATCACTAGATGAAATTGTTCAGTCTGCTTATTTAGAATTACTAGAATGTCAACAGGAATCTTGGCTGCTTTGTTCATTTTCTTTGCTGCTTCCTCAGAGCATGACTCAAACCCTGGCACAGAGGAGGCACAAACAAACTTAACATACATGAGTGGATGACATTGGTGACAAGTTGAACAACTTTAATCATCAGTGGTTAATGATACACTTTTTTTTTTTTGAGATGGAATCTTGCTCTGTCACCCAGGCTGGAGTGCAGTGGCACAATCTCGGCTCACTGCAACCTCTGTCTCCTGGGTTCAAACAATTCTCTGCCTCAGCCTCCTGAGTGGCTGGGATTATAGGCACCTGCCACCAAGCCCAGCTAATTTTTATATATTTAGTAGAGACAAGGTATCACCATCTTGGCCAGGCTGGTAAGTGAAGGCAAATATGTCAGATATGTCAGGTAGAAAAATGGGAAGGTGGACTTAGTGCCCCACAACATGTGGTGGCACAGGCACATTGAACCCTGGGGAAGAGGAGGGCAGCAGTCAGTGCCACATCCACCCGGCAAATGGAGGTGCAGTGTTAAACCAACAACAATAGTGACTTTGCATTTTGTGTTGATTCCATTTGTATTGGTTTTGCATTTTCTTTGTATTTAAGGTGTCAATTTGTTTATTAACAATTAGAATTAACTCCTAGCATAATTCTTTTTTCACATAAAGTAACATTAAATAAAAAATAACAAACTAGCATGATGGATTAAGAGTGCTTTCCTTCAAGAGAAATCAGTACTCAAACTTAAGTTTGAGAAGCAATAAAATAAGGATTAACATCCATAATATATTTTTAATAACTTAAAAATAAGTGAGATAAAGACAACTTAATTTTAAAATGGACAAAGGTTATGAACAGATAATCCACAAAATAAGTAATATATGTGGTGATGAATGAATGAAAATATACCTAACTTCATTAATAAGATGCAAATTATAACAACAATGTGATGCCATTTTTAACATATCAGTCTAGCAAAAATTACAAAAAAAAAAACCTGATAGCACCAGGCTTGGCAAAGATGTGGGTAAACAGGCCCTCTCACACATTGTAGGTGAAAAGGTACATTTTTAGAGGGCAATCGGGTAAATTTTTTTGAAATTAAAAATGTACATATAAGCTAAAGATACCATTTCTAGGAATGCACCTTGATATGTACAAAGACATCATTCAACACAGCATTATCTGAAATAGCAAAACAAAAACAAAATAAACAAAACCAAATAAAAACAAAACAAAAACAAAAAGGAAATGACTTGAACTCACATCAATATGATACCAGTAAATCAGTACTGTGTTATGGCACCTCTATGCAACAAAGTACAGTGCAGTGGTTAGAAAAGACACCTCTACATGCAAGGATGAGAACAATTTCTATATGATTAAGTGAAATAAGTACCTTGAAGATAAGTATGTATTGTATAATCTTACTTTAAAACTGTATGTTTATAAACACAAATATATATGCAAAAATATTTGAATAAACATAAAACAGTCTGAAGGGCACACACTAATGATGGTAGCTAATGTCAAAGGGTGGAGAGAAGAACTTTCACTTTTTAATTTTTTTCCCTTTTACACCTCCTTTACATGCATTTATAATTATCCAAGGGCATAAATGATTTCTAAAAATTAAGTATTTTCAACATGCACACAATTTTTTAAAGACAAAGGCATGTATGTTGAAAATAATAAAACTATATGTCTAAATATAACATGTTTACCAGATTTCTCAGTATTAAATGGTACCCTAATATCTAAAAGAGTCTTAAAACATACATAGTTAAGTATCTGTATTGTACATAATCCTAGAGAGGACTTAGCTGCCCCAAAACTTTGCCACTGAATCCTTTAACTTAAACAGTACCTAGAACTAAATATTTGTTAAATAAATACTTACCATATTTACAACTTCATAAAAAGTTCTTATCTTTTAGCTTTCATTCCATCTTTGTCAATTCAGAGTCTAGAAATGACTTCCATCCTCTAAAGCAATTTTGGAACTTCCTCTGTGGCTACAGAGGCTAAAACAATGATTTCTGAACTTACCAGAGGCTCTAGTTTTATAGGCTGCTGTCGTTTTCTTGTCTTCTCCTGAGCTTTTGTAATGTGCCTAAATGTTAGGATCCGTGTATCAGATTCATTTTCTGTGGATGTCACATAACTCACTCTTCCTTTGGCTTTTATGTTATTCAGTCTTGGAAGCGCAGAACTTTCTGCATACTCTTCAGTATTTGTCAGGTCATATTCACTATCTGTGGCCCGAAAAGTCATCCTTACTCCTGGAAAGGATGGGGTGAGAAAAAAAAAATAAAAAGTAGATCAAAAAGATTGGGGAAGGAGGCTAGTGGAGAGGGACTTAAGGACTAGGAAGCGTTGAATTTGCTCGCTGTCCTCAAATAAAACCCATCAAAGTTACCCCAGTCTTCCCAAACTGAGGATTTGAACCAAAGAAATAAAAAATTAGAAACTGTGCCTGGGCTTCAAGAACCCCTGTAGTTGGGGTGGAACCCAGGAATTTGCATTTCTTATAGTTTCTTAGGTGATGCTGCTGCTGCTGCTGATCTGGGGACCACACTGATCTAGATTTAGAAGGACAAAAGGAAATGCAATTAGTATTGAGATTATTGTCTCTCATCTCCTGGGAGCTTGTTCAAAACGCAGCTAATTCTAATATACACAGTCTGAAAAATACAGCATAGGTATTCAAGAAAAAAAACAAAGGGAGGAAAAAAAGAATTGAGGGCTAATTTCTGACACAGAGCTTCTGGAGCTTTAACATGCAGGAGAATCACTTGCAGAGCTTGTTAAAATGAAGGTTCTGATTCATACACTGAGTAGCAAGGTCCTACAACACTAGAAATATAAACCTTTTGTAATGGTCTTGCACTTTCACCACTACGCACACTTCCACCCCATTAGATGGGTGAAGATACTTTGAAACACCTTTCAAAATAGTGTTAGCACAAGAGGTCTCGAATCAGATGTTGGCAGACCTAGGTTTTATATAGATCAGGGCCGGCCAATAGAAATATGAGAGTTTTGTATGCAATTTAAATTTTTCAAGCAATAGCATTTTAAAAAGGGAAACAGGTGAAATTAATTTTAATAATGTGTTTTATTTACCACATCCAAAATGTAATTATTTGAACACACAATATAAAAATTATATTGATATTTTATTTTATCTTTTGTACCACGCCTTCAAAATCCAGCGTGTTTTTTAATATATGAGCACATTTCAATTCACACTAGCCACGTGAGGTCTAATGATTACTGTATTTAACAGCGCAGGTCCAGACTTGACCACTCTGAGATAAAAGTCTCCTGATATCGCTATTGCTTACTTTCCACCCCTCTAAAATGATAGGCAGATAGGAGCAATCACTGAAATGCGTTTGCAGTGACTTTCTCTGCCTCTTTGAGCCTTTCCTTATGTTCTCTGAAAGCCAGGCTTTGTTTCTGGCCCAGAAATCAGAGCTCAAAGCCGAGACTCGGTTCCCAGGACTCACCAAGTTAGAAAAGAGCAATCGCTGCTGAGGGTTTCCAGAGAGAGCAACGCCTGATCGGGAGTAGAAAGTCCTCGGTAGCGATTAATGTTTCCCGTTGCCTAGCGACCACCTGGCCTCTACAGATGCACAGCGCAACTGAGTAACACGTCGCCAGGCAACGCAGCAACCAGTCACAACTTTCGGTTCAGGAGAGCGCCAGGTAATTGAACCAATTCGTGTCTCCGAAACATTTCCTAAGTCGCTGATTGGTGGAGAGTCCGCACAGCCCGGTTCCTTCTCTGCGCTGGGATTTGAGTACTGTGCAGGAGGTGTAGCCAGTGCAGCCAAAGGAGGTGGTTAATTTTGTTTGTTTCTTTGCTTATCGACCACTCGCACCCATCTCAGTCTCCTACAGGAATCTCTTTTCTGTTTTCCTTCAAGAAGCTTAAGACTTGACGTGCACTTTAATAGAAATTTATCCGAAAGAGTCGAGAATTTCAGGAGAGGAATGTGAGTTGTGTAGACAGATGAGGTCCCCCTCTCCAAGGGAGTAACCACTCTGCAACCCTGTCCTACCCGCCGACCTCCTCACGAGTGTCCCAAGGCTCAAGAAATGTGGTCTCTTCTTCCCTCAAACTCCACTGTGACCTTCCAACTAATGTTCTTTTCCACTTGGAAGGTGACCTTGGTGTTAGGCATAGGATGAACCCATATTACTTGGTTCCCATATCCTTTCTACCACAGCAGATCCTGGATCTTATTCTGGCATTTAGTCTAACTTAAGTTCCCAAATGACTGTTGCTAATGTTTATGGAGCGATCCCATCGAAGGCCAGTGCCTGTTGCTTACTCAAGATGACTTATCCCAGTTACTGATCAGCAGAAGAAATCCTTTTATCTACCTCAACGAATCCTTACACCAGATGGCTGAGCTCCGGTTTTCAACCTTCTCTCCAAAACGACATAATCACCACTTGAACTCATCATTTTCTTTTGCTCTTTTTGGTTGCTGTTTGTTACCTCGATATTTGTTTCTTGCTCTATGTGAAGTTCTTTACATTATGGTTCCCACAACCTGCATCTTCTCGGTCCTAACATATGCAGGTATCTATTTCATATGCTGGTATCATTCTCATAGAGTCAACGATAGAGCTAAAATGGAGATTACAGGTCACATAATTCAACTCCCTCATTTGATTAATAAGGGAGTTGAAGCCCAGAGTGGGCGAGGAATTTACTCCAGGTTAGTCAGCTAGTTGTGAAAGACAAAACTAGAATGCAGATCTCCCAATACCTAATGAGAAACCGGTAATAGCAAGAGAGTAAAGTCAGTTTAGAAAAAATTAAAAGAATTCAGAAAAGTTTCAAATGTAGACAAAATAAAGATTAATTCCTCAGAGATTAAAAACACACACACACACACACACAAAACTAATCAGCTAGTAAAATGTAATCATTGATATAAACTAATAATGGAAAAAGAAATTCAAAGCCAACTCAATATATCAAAGCGTAAAGTTATAACAACAAGCAATGTTAGACACACCCCCAAAATAGGTTTCATTTCAGATGTGCAGTGAAAATTTTAATGTTTTCTTCAAAGTTTATGTAATGGAGACAAATCTATTGCTCCTCAATCTTAGACTCCCTTTTTTAGATTAAGTGGGATTTTATACAAGTGTTACCATGCGATCTGAAAGCATTCCAAAAGCTGTGTGTGTATGTGTGCGTGTGTGCACGCGTGTGTGTGTGTGCACGTGCATGTGTGTGTGTTGGAGTGACGACGGGAAGGGTTAGAAGATATAGGCATATAGAGTTTCACAAAGGTATTACTATATGAAACACTGCTCATCAAATCTCTCCAAGCTACTTTTTTATTGTGGCAAGATGTTATCTTCATTATCAACTGACCACTTACTAAATCAATGTAGACAGCTTTGTGTGTAGCCTGTTTATTATTTTTATGGTTCTTATAAATAATCGTTACAATTTATTGGTTGTTTCTTATGTGCCAAGTACTGTACTATATACTTTGCATTCATTCTCTTAAGCACTTCTAACATGAAATTCCCATTTCATAGCTAAAGAACTAGGTTACAAATGGTTATTTACAAGTTCACATCTTTAATAGTAAAAGTATATCAGTTAAATTTTTTTTAGCATTAAGATTTATATACCAGGCCATTTGTGACATGTGACATTCCACTAATCATTGCAATAACTTTACGTTAGAGATATTATTATACCTACTCCATAGATAGGAAATTGAAGCTTAAAGAGGTTATGTGTCTTTCCCAAGTCAGTCCAGAGGTAGTAAGTGTCAGAGCTGAGATACAAATCCAAATCTATCAACTTAAATTTCTATATGAATTTGAGCCCAAGGTTATTGAATCATAGAATTCTGCTTCTGGATATATAGTGGACTATACTCTGAAAAATTTCTGAGGCACAGCATTTATGAATTTGGATAAAGTCCAAGACACATAATTTCAACTGCATTGCAGGGCTCACAGAAGAAAGGGAATCCTCAAAGATCAAAATAATAATCAGATGAAACCAGAGCAATAAGTAACATGGAAGCTGTGGGTGATGTGAGTGCAAATGCCCATATAAAGAACATATAGCTTCAGGGATTAATGCTGAGGAGAAATAGAAGACTCAGCCTTGCTTGAGTCTACATAAAATGGAAGACAACTAAAGTTGTCACATACATCTGAGACTGTTGGAAGAACTATCCGCTCAGTAATAGGTCGGACTAGAAAAAACTGGCAGTGATGAAAACCTACAGGAAAACCAGTATATTTCTACCTGCAGATCACAGTTTAAAAATTGTTAAAAATATAATAGTCTCCTCCCAAGAATTTACAAGTATAGACAAAACCATCTCACCAGTTCTGTTTTGTTTTTCTTCTTAATTGGATTTGGACCTGAAGAAAGACAGTTCTGGGTTTTTAATTTATACTACCTATGTGGACTGGGGAAAAAAATGCAAGCTACTAGAAAATACTCACAAAGAGAAAGCCATCATCAACACTGAGTCCTTAGAATTCTCACGAGTTAGTTTCAGCCAAATATAAATTTACTAAAAAAAAAAACATATAGGAAAACAAGCCACTCCAAACAAGAATTAGCAGAACAAACAACAGATTTAAAAGGCAAACACATTATATAGTAGAACTACTAGATATAGAATACATCAAAAATATTTATGAAATGTTCAAGGATAATGAAAATATAAAATTTCACAGTAATTATGGAAATAACATTAGCAAAAGTGGTAGCGTAGGGAACTCTAAAAGTCCATCCTTCCACAAAAGTTGTAAGACTTAAGTGACTTTAGAGATTTCAGAAACCACACCTGACAAAGCATATGGTCTTTAAATAATAGTTTAGAAAAGTCAGCAACAAACAAATACAACCTACAATAAGAAGAAACAACAAATTCTGAGAAGACAGGAGAATCTGATTTCCAAAGCTGCCATATTACAATATTCAACATATCCAATTTTCAACCAAATATGAGACATGCAAACAAAGAAAGCATTATCCACTTACAGGAAGAAAAAATTAATTAATTATGAATTAAGATGTTAATTGTAATGATAGGGAAACCACTAAGAAAATAACTAAAAAAATAAAATAAATAAAAAGTGAACCAAAATGGCACTTTTTAAAAAAGAAGGCATACAAAAGAAGGCAATAATGAGAGAAATGAAAAACAACATAGAAAAACAAACAGAATATGTCAAAAATAGGTCCTTCCTCATCAGTAATTATGTTAAATGGAAATTGATTAAACTTATCAGCTAAAAGGTAGAATGAATTTTAAAAAAGACCCAAAAACATATTGTCTACAAGAGACATACTTTAGATTTAAAAACACAGACAGGTTGAAAATAAAATAATGGAAAAATATATTTCATGCATACTCTAAGGAAAAGAAAGCTGGAGTGGCTATACTAATATTTTTAAAAAATGGAGTTTAAGACAAACATTGTGATTAGAGATAAAGGTCCTGAAAAGAATCAATTCATCAAGAAAATATAACAATTATAAATATATTCACCTAACAACACAGCCCCAAAATATATAAAGTACAAACTGACAGAATTATCGAAGGGAGAAATGGACAACTCAAAAATAGTTGAAAATTCTATCTTTCAGTAATGATGAAACAAATACTGCTATGGTTTGTATGTGTCCCCGAAAGTATGTATGTTGGAAAATTAATCCTCAGTGCAAGTGTTGAGAAGTGGCACCTAATAAGAGGTAATTAGGTAATAATGGAGACCTAATGCAGAGACTTTATGGGAAGTGGGCTAATTATTGAGAAGACTTGTTATACAAGTGAGTTTGGGCTTCTCTTGTTCTGTCATGGACTCTCTTGCCCTTCCATCTTCCATCATGGGTGAATGCAACATGATGTCCCTTACCAGATGCTTCTGGCCTCTCAATTTTGGCCTTTCCAGCCTCCAGAACTGTAAGATATAAATCTCTGTTCTTAATAAATTATCTAACCTATGGTATGTATTCCATTATAGTCACCAAATTGACTAAGGGACTCTAGAAAGATTAATAAGGAAATAAAACAATTGGGCAACACTATTAACCAAACATACTTGACAAACATCTATAAAACTTCCCACCTCCAAAACAACAGAAAACACATTCTTTTCAAATGTATGTGAAACATTCTCCAAGATAGACCATGTGTTAGGCCGCAGAACAAGTCTCAATAAATGTTAAAAGTTCGAAGTCATACAAAATATCTTTTCTGATCATGTAAAATAAAATTAGAAATACTAGCAAACTGAATCCAGCAGTATATTCAAAGGATTGTACACCATGGCAAAGTATAATTCATCGCAGGGATAAAAAAGTAGTTCAAAATTAAAAAAATCAATAATACATCATATTAATAGGAGAAGAGGGAAAAAGACAGCAGGATCATCTTAATTAATGAACGAAAAAGCATCTGATAAAAATCCAACACCATTTCATTATAAAAACATTAAACAAACTAGGAATAGAAGGAAACATCTTCAACCTGATAAATGGTATTTGAAAAACCCATAGTTAACATCATACTCAGTTCTGAATGCCTGAAAACTTTCCTAATAAGATTAGAAATAAAACAAGTATGTCTGTTCTTGCCACTTCAATTGGATATTGTACTGAAATTTCAAGCCAGAGAAATTAGGCAAGAAAAAGAGATAAAAGGCATCCAGATTAGAAAGGAAGAAGTAAAACTATATTTATAAATGAAATTATCTTATATAAAAATCTTAAAGAATAGACAAAATACAATTAGAGCTAATAAATGAGTTTAATAAGGTTACAGGATACATGATCAACACACAAAGGTTAGTGTACATTCATTCCTATGTACTTGCAATGGACAATCCAAAAATAGAAAACAATTCTATTAAAAAAAGCATTGCAAATGATAAAATATGTAGGAATAAACTGAATCAAAGAAGTGCCAGACTCACATGCTGAAAACTAGAAAACATTGCTGAAAGAAATTTAAGACCTATGTAAATGGAAAGCCTTCATGTATTTATGAATCTGAAAATTTACTATTATTAAAATGGCAATACTCCCCAAATTGATGATCAGATTCAATACAATCCCTATCAAAACTACAACTGTCTTTTACAGAAGACAAGCTAATCCTAAAATTCATGTGGAATTGCATGGGGACTTAAATAGCCAAAATAACATTGAAAAGGAAAAACAGGATTGCAGTATTCACATTTTCCCATCTCAAAACTTACTACAAAGCTATGAATATCAAAACAGTGTGGTAATGTCATAAGAATAGACATACAGATGAATATAATAGAATACTCCTAAATATTGTCCAAGACCACCAAGAAGGTACCTCTGTGAGTCTGCAAAAACAACAGTGTTACTGGGCTTGGGGTGCCCCCTCAAGCAGATACAGCTTAGATTACAACACCCAAGTCCTTTTACATATCTAGAAAGCCTTCTGAAAAAGGATGGCTACAAACAAGTCCCGACAGTGAACACAACAATAAATACCTAATTCTTTAATTTCCAGACACTGAAGAATATGTACTAGCATCAACATTATCCAGGAAAACATGATCTCAGTGAATGAACTAAATAAGGCACCAGGAACCAATCCTGGAGAAACAGAGATATGTGACCTCTGAGACAGAAAATTCAAAATACCTGTGTTGAGGAAACTCAAAGAAATTCAAGATAACAGAGAGAAAGAATTCAGAATTCTATCAGATAAATTTAACAAAGAGATAAAAATAATTAAAAAACATCAAGCAGAAATTCTGTAGCTGAAAAATGCAATAACATACTGAGGAATGCATTAGAGTCCTTTAATATTAGAATTCATCAAGCAAAGGAAATAATTAGTAAGCTTGAAGACAGACTATTTGAAAATACACAGTCAGAGAAGAAAAAAAAAAACTAGGAAAAAACAATGAAGCATGCCTACAGGATCTAAAAAATAGCCTCAAAAGGGAAACTCTAAAAGTTATTGGCCTAAAAGAGAATGTGGAGAAAGAGATATGGGTAGAAAATTTATTTAAAGAAATAATAACAGAGAACTTCCCAAACTTATAGAAAGACATCAACATCCAAGCACAAGAATGTTACAGTACACCTAGCAGAGTTAATCCAAAGAACACTACCTCAGGGCATTAAATAACCAAACTCCCAAAGGTCAGGGATAAAGAAAGGATCCCTGTTAAGGGCAGCCAGAGAGAAAGGTCATGTCACCCACAAAGGGAAGCCCATCAGACTCACAGCAGATCTCTCAGCAGAAACCCTACAAGCCAGAAGAGAGTGGGGGCCAATATTCAACATTCTTAAAGAAAAGAACTTTCAACCTAGGATTTCATATCCAGTCAAACTAAATTTCATTAGCAAAGGAGCAACAAAATCCTTTACAAACAAGCAATTACCAGAGATTTCATCACCACGAGGCCTGCTTTACAAGAGCTCCTGAAAGAAGCACTAAACACAGAAAGGAATGACCAGTACCAGCCATGCCAAAAATGTACCAAATGGTAAAGAGCATCGACACAATGAAGAAACTGCATCAACCAGCAGGCAAAACAACCAGTTAGCATCAATACGGTAAGATCAGATTCACACATAACAATGTTAACCTTAAATGTAAATGGGCTAAAGGCCCCAATCAAAAGGCACAGACTGGCAAATTGAATAAAAAGCTAAAACCCATCGGTGTGCTGTATCCAGGAAACTCATCTCACATGCGAGGATACACATAAGCTCAAAATAAAGGGATGGAGGAAGACTTACCAAGCAAATAGAGAGAGAGAGAGAGAGAAAAAAAAAAGCAGGAGTTGTAATCCTAGTATCTGATAAAACAGACTTTAAACCAACAAAAATCAAATGAGACAAAAAAGGGCATTACATAATGGTAAAAGGATCAATGCAACAAGAAGAGCTAATGATCCTAAATATATATGCACCCAATACAGGAGCACCCAGATACATAAAGCAAGTTCTTAATGACTTACAAAGAGACTTAGATTCCCACACAATAATACTGGGAGACTTTAACACTCCACTGTCAATATTAGACAGATCAACAAGACAGAAAATTAACAAGTATATCCAGGGCTTGAACTCAGACCTGGACCAAGCAAATCTAATAGACATTTACAGATCTACAGAATATAAATTCTTCTCAGCACCACATCACACCTACTCCAAAATTGACCACATAATTGGAAGTAAATCACTCCTTAGCAAATGCAAAAGAACAAAAATCATAACAAACAGTCTCTCAGACCACAGTGCAATAAAGTTAGAACTCAGAATTCAGAAACTAACTCAGAACCGCACAGCTTCATGGAAATTGAACAACTGGCTCTTGAATGTTGACTGCATAAACAATAAAAGAAGGCAGAAATAAAGATGTTCTTTGAAACCAAAGAGAATGAAGACACAATGTACCAGAATCTCTGGGACACATTTAAAGCAGTGACTAGAGGAAAATATATAGCAATAAAAATGCCCACATGAAAAGCAAGGAAAGATATAAAATCGAGACCCTATCATCAAAATTGAAAGAGCTAGAGGAGCAAGATCAAAACTCGAAACCTAGCAGAAGACAAGATACAACTAAGATCAGAGCAGAACTGAAGAAGATAGAGACACAAAAAAACCCTTCAAAAAATCAATAAATCCAGGAGCTGGTTATTTGAAAAGATCAACAAAATAGATCACTAGCCAGATTAATAAAAAAGAAAAAAGAGAATAACCAAATTGAAGCAATAAAAAACAATAAAGGAGATATCACCACAGATTCCACAGAAATTACAACGGACCATCAGAGATTGCTACAAACAACTCTATGCACATAAACCAGTAAACATGGAAGAAATGGATAAATTCTTGGACATTTGCATCCTCCCAAGCCTAAACCAGGAAGAAGTCGAAACCCTAAATAGACCAATAACAAGGGCTGAAGTTGAGGCAGCAATTAATAGCCTACTCACCAAAAAAAGCCCAGGTCCAGATGGGTTCACAGCCGAATTCTACCAGACATACAAAGAGGAGCTGGTACCAAACTATTCCAAACAATTCCCAAATCATTTCATGAGACCAACATCATCCTGATACCAAAACCTGGCAGAGACTCAACAAGAAAAGAAAACTTCAGGCCAATATCCATGATGAACATAGACGCAAAAATCTTCAATAAAAGGCTGGCAAACCGATTGCAACAGCACATCAAAAAGCTTATCCATCATGATCAAGTAGACTTCATCCCAGGGATGCAAGGCTGGTTCAACATACACAAGTCTATAAACGTAATTCACCACATAAACAGAACCAAAGACAAAACTACATGATTATCTCAATAGATGCAGAGAAGGCCTTTGACAAAATTCAACATCCCTTTATGCTAAAAACTCTCAATAAACTAGGCATCGATGGAAATTATCTTAAAATAATAAAAGATATTTATGACAAACCCACAGCCAATATCACACTGAATGGGCAAAAACTGGAAGCATTCCCTTTGAAATGTGGCACTAGACAAGGATGCTCTGTCTCACCATTCCTATTCAATATAGTATTGGAAGTTCTAGCCAGAGCAATCAGGAAAGAAAAAGAAATAAAGAGTATCCAATTAGGAAAGGAGGAAGTCAAATTGTTTCTATTGGCAGACAACATGATTGTATATTTAGAAGACCTTATCATCTCAGCCCAAAATCTCCTGAAACTGATAAGCAACTTTGGCAAAGTCTCAGGATCCAAAATCAATGTGCAAAAATCACAAGCATTCCTATTAACAGACTTAAAGAGAGCCAAATCAAGAGCGAACTGCCATTCACAATTGCTACAAAGAGAATAAAATACTTAGGAATACAACTAAAAAAGAATGTAAAGGACGTCTTCAAGGAGAACTACAAACCACTGTTCAACAAAATAAGAGAGGACACAAACAGATGGGGAAACAGTCCATGCTCATTGTTAGGAAGAATCAATATTGTGAAAAAGGCCATAATGCCCAAAGTAAATTACAGATTCAATGCTATCCCCATCAAGCTATCGATAAGCTTCTTCACAGAACTGGAAAAAACCACCTTAAACTTCACATGGAACCAAAAGAGAGCCTGCATAGGCAAGTCAATTCTAAGCAAAAAGAAAAAACCTGGAGGCATCACACTACCTGACTTCATACTATATTACAAGGCTACAGTAATCAAAACAGCATGGTACTGGTACCAAAACAGAGATATAGACCAATGGAACAGAACAGAGGCCTTGGAGGTAACACCACACACCTACAACCATCTGATCTTTGACAAACCTCACAAAAACAAGCAATGGGGAAAGGATCACTGTTTAATAAATGGTGTTCGGAAAACTGGCTAGCCTTGTGCAGAAAGCAGAAACTGGACCGCTTCCCGACACCTTACACTAAAATTAACTACAGATGGATTAAAGACTTAAACATAAGACCTAACACCATAAAAACCCTAGAAGAAAACCTAGGCAAAACCATTCAGGCATAGGCAAGGACTTCATGACTAAAACACCAAAAGCATTGGCAACAAAAGTCTAAATAGACAAATGGGACCTAATTAAACTCCACAGCTTCTGCACAGCAAAAGAAACAGTCATTAGAGTAAATCAGCAACCAACAGAATGGGAAAAAGTTTTTGCAATCTACCCATCTGACGATGGGCTAATATCCAGAATCTACAAAGAATTAAAACAGATTTACAAGAGAAAAACAAGCCCATTCAAAAGTCAGCAAAGGATATGAACAGACATTTTACAGAATAAAACATATATGAGGCCAACAAACATATGAAAAAATGCTCATTATCACTGGTCATTAGAGAAATGCAAATCAAAAGTACATTGAGATACCATCTCATGCCAGTTAGAATGGCGATCATTAAAAAATCTGGAGACAACAGATGCTGGAGAGGATGTGGAAAATAGGAACACTTTTACACTGTTGGTGGGAGTGTAAATTAGTTCAACCATTGTGGAAGACAGTTTGGCGATTCCTCAAGGACCTAGAAATGGAAATTCCATTTGACCCAGCAATCCCATTACTGGGTATATATCCAAAGGATTATAAATCATTCTATTATAAGGACATATGCACACAAATGTTCACTGCAGCACTGTTTACAATAGCAAAGACCTGGAACCAACCCAAATGCCCATCGATGATAGACTGGACAGGGAAAATGTGGCACATATGCAACATGGAATACTATGCAGGCAAAAAAAAACTGATGAGTTTGTGTCCTTTGTAGGGACATGGATGAACCTGGAAACCATCATTTGCAGCAAACTGACACAAGAACAGAAAATCAAACACTGCATGTTCTCACTCATAGGCGGGTGTTGAAAATGAGAACACATGGACACAGGGAGGGGAGCATCACACACTGGGGTCTGTAGAGGGGAGAACTAAGGGAGGGACAGCAGGGGGTGGGGAGTTGGGAGGGATGGCATGGGGAGAAATGCCAGATATAGGTGATGGGGAGGAAGGCAGCAAACTACATTGCCATGTGTGTACCTATGCAACAATCTTGCATGTTCTTCACATGTACCCCCAAACCTAAAACACAATAAAATATATATTTTTTAAAAAAGAAAGGATCCTAAAAGCAATGAGAGTAAAGAAACAAATAATATACAATGGAGCTTCGATGCATCTGGCAGGAGACTTTTCTATGGAAACCTTACAGGCCAGGAGAGAGTGGCATGACATTTAAAGTGTTGAAGAAAAAACCAACAACTTTTACCCTAGAATAGTATGCCTGGTAAAAATATCTATCATCAGAGAGAAATAAAGCCTTTCCTAGAAAAGAAAAGCTGAGGGATTTCATCATCATCACTAGTTCTGTCCTACAAGAAATGCATAAGGGAATACTTTAGTTAGAAAGGAAACAACATTAGTGAGCAAAAAATGATCACCTGAAGCTACAAAGTCACTGGTAAGTCAGAAAAAAACCCACAAAATATTATAACACTGTAACTTTGGTGTGTAAACTACTATTGTCCTAAGCATAAAGACTAAACAATGAAACAATAGCAAAAATAATAACTACAGCAACATTTCAAGACATGGCACAATAAGATATAACTAGAAACAACAAAAAGTTTAAAAGTGGGGGGATGAAGGTAAGGCATAGAGTTTTTGTTAGTTTTCTCTTTCGTTCCTTGTTTATGCAAACAGTGTTAAGTTGTTATGAGGTTAATGTGATGAGTTCTAAGACAGTATTTGCAAGCCTCATGGTGATTTCAAACCAAAAACATACAATGAAGACACACACACACACACACACACACACACACACACAGGAAACTAAGTAATATCACCAAGGAAAATTACCTTTACTACTAGAAGATAGGAAAGAAAGAAAGAAAAAGAAAGAAAGAAAGAAAGAAAGAGAGATGCCCAGAAAACAAATAATAAAATGGCAGGAGTAAGTCCTTAGTTATCAGTAGTAACATTTAATGTAAATAAACTAAACTCTCCAATCAAAAGACATAGACTGGCTGAATGAATGAAAAGACCCATTGATCCAATGCCTACAAGAAACACACATCCCCTATAAAGACACACATAGATGGAAAATAAAGGAATGAAACAAGATATTCCATGCAAATAGAAACCAAAAAGAGCAGCAGTTGCTATACTTATATCACACAAAATAGATTTCAAGACTGAAACTATAAGAAGAGACAAGGAAGGTCAGTATATAATGATAAAGGGATCTATTAAGCAAGAGAATATAATAATTATAAATATATGTGCACCCAATGCTGGGGCACCCAGATATATAAAGCAAATACTGTTAGAGCTAAAGAGAGATATAGGCCCCAATACGATAATAGCTGGAGACTTCAACACCCTACTTTCAACTTTGGACAGATATTTCAGACAGAATATCAACAAAGAAACATCAGATTTAATCTGCAATTTAGACCAAATGGATCTAGTAGATACATACAGAATATTTCATTCAATGGCTTCAGAATGCACATTCTTTTCCTCAGCACATGAATTATTCTCAAGGATAGCCCACATGTTAGGTCACAAGACAAGTCTGAAAACATTTTTAAAAATTGAAATGATATCAAGCATCTTCTCTGACCACTAAGGCATAAAATTAGAAATTAATAACAGGAGGAATTTTGGACCTATACAAATACATGGAAATTAAACAACATGCTCCTGAATGACCAGGAGTCAATGAAGAAATTAAGAAGGAAACAAATATTTTTTTGAACAAATCATAATGAGAACACAATATACCAAATCCTATGGGATACAGCAAAAGCGTTACTAAGAATGACGTTTGTAACTATAAGTGCCTACATGAAAAAAGAGGAAGAACTTCAAATAAACAATGTAATGATGCATCTTAAAGAACTGAAAAATCAAGAGCAACCCAAATCCAAAATTAGGAGAAGAAAAGAAATAATAAAGATCAAAGCAGAAATAAATGAAATTGAAACAAAGAAGACAAAAGAAAAGATCAATGAAACAAAAAGTTGGTTTTTTGGAAAGTTAAACAAAATTGGCAAACCATTAGCCAGGCTAATGAAGAAAAAAGATGAAGATCCCAATAAAGAAGATCAGAAATAAAAAAGGTGACTTTACAACTGATACTGCAGAAATTCAAAGGATCATTAGGGGCTGCAATGACCAATTATATGCCAACAAATTGGAAAATGTAGAAAAATGAACACATTTCTAGACACATACAAACTACCAAGATTGAACCAGAAAGAAATCCAAAACCTGAAAAGACCAATAATGAGTAATGAGATCAAAACCATAATAAGAAGCCTCCCAGTAAAGAAAAACCCAGGACCCGAAGGCATCACTGCTGAATTTTACCAGACTTTTAAATAATAACTAATACCAATCCTACTCAAACTATTTCAAAACATAGGAGAGGAGAGAACACTACCAAACTCATTCTGCAAGGCCAGTGTTACTCTGATAACAAAACCAGAGAAAGACCCGCTTAAAAAAAAAAAAGAAAACTGCAGGCTAATATAGCTGATGAATTTTGATGTAAGAAATCCTCAATAAAATACTAGCAAACTAAATTCAACAATACATTAGAAAGATCATTCAACATGACCAAATGGGACTTATCCCTGGAATGCAAGGATGACCCAACATATGCAAATGAATAAAGGTAATATACCATATCGACAGAAGAAATGATACAACTATATGATCATTTCAGTTGATGCTGAAAAAGCATTTGATAAAATTCAACATCCTTTCATGATAAAAACCCTCAAAATTCTGGGGATAGAAGGAACATATCTCCACATAATAAAAGCCATAAATGACAAATCCACAGTTAGTATCATAATAATTGGGGAAGAACTGAAAGCCTTTCCTCTATGATTTGGAACACGACAAGGATGCCAACTTTTATCATTGTTATTCAGCATGGTACTGGAAGTCTTAGCTAGAGCAATCTGACAAGAGAAAGTTACAAAGGACAGCCAAACTGGAAAGGAAGAAGTCAAGTTACCTTGTTTGCAGATGATATGATCTTGTATGTGGAAAAATCTAAAGACTCCACACACACCCAAAAACTATTAGAACTGATAACCAAATTCAGTAAAGTCGCAGGAGACAAAAATCAGTAGCATTTCTATATGTAACAGTAAACAATCAGAAAAAGAAATAAAGAAGTAATCTCATTTACAATAGCCACAGATAAATTAACTCCCTAGGAATCAAAGAAGTGAAAGATCTCCATAATGAAAAGTATGAAACACTGATGAAAGAAATTGAAGAGGACACCAAAAAATTCAAAATATTCCATGTTCATGGACTGGAAGAATCAATATTGTTAAAATGTCTATACTACCTAAAGTAAGCTACAGATTCAGTGGAATCTCTATCAAATTACCAGTGACATTCTTCACAGAAATAGAAAAGACAATCCTAAAATTTATATGGAACTTTAAAAAGACCTGAAATAGCCAAAGCTATCCTGAGCAAAAAGAGCAAAACTTGAGGAATCACGTTACCTAACTTCAGTTTATACTACAAAGCTATAGCAACCATAACAGCATGGTACTGGCATAAAAACAGACACATAGACAATGGAACAGAACAGAGAACCAGAAACAAATCCACACACCTACAGTGAACTCATTTTGGACCAAGGTGCAAAGAACATACATTGGAGAAAGACAGTCTTTTCAATAAATCGTGCTGGAAAAACTGGATATTCATATGCAGAAGAATAAGACTAGACTTCTATCTTTCATCATATACAAAAATCAAATCAAAATGGATTAAAGACTTAAATCTAAGACCTCAGACTATGAAGCTGCTATGAGAAGGCATTGGGAAAAATCTCCAGGACACTGGTCTGGGAAAACAACATTTCTTAGCAATACCCTACAAGCACAGGCAACCAAAGCAAACATGGACAAATGGGATCACATCAAGTTAAAAAGCTGCTGCACAGGAAAGAACACAATAACACAGTGAATAGACAACCCACAGAATGGGAGAAAATATTTGTAAACTACCCATCTGACAAGGGATTACTAACCAGAATATATAAGGAGCTAAAAGAACTCTACTGGAAAAAACCTAATAACCTGATTTAAAAAAAATGGCCAAAAGATTTGAACAAACATTTCTCAAAAGAAGATGCACAAATGTCAAACAGGCATATGAAAAGGTGCTCACCATCCTTGATCATCAATGTAAATCAAAACTACTATGAGATGTCGTCTCATCCCAGTTAAAGACAGTCAATAACAAACTCTGATGAGGATGTGCAGAAAAGGGAACCCTTGTACACTGATGAAGGGGATGTAAATTAGTACAATGGAGAATTGTTTGGAGGTTCCTCAAAAAACTAGAACCTGAGCTACCATGTGCTCTAGCAATCCCACTGCCGAATATATCCAAAACAAAGGAAATCAATATTTTGAAGAGATATCTGTACTCCTATGTTTGTTCCAGCACTGTTTACAATAGATACGATTTGGAAGCAACCTAAGTGACCATCAACGGATGAATGAATAAAGAAAATGTGGTATGTATACACAATGGAGTGTATTCTTTTTATTAAGCCATAAAAAGAAGAAAATCGATTCATCTGCAACAACATGGATGGAACTGAATATTATGATGTTAAGTGAAATGAGCCAGGCACAGAAAGACAAACATTGCATGTTCTTACTTATTTGTGGGATCTGAAAATCAAAACAATTGACCTCATGGACACACAGAGTAGAAGGATGGTTACTAGAGACTGGGAAGGGTAGTGGGAGGTTGTGGGGAAGGTAAGGATGGTTAATGGGTACAAAAAAAAAATAGAAAAAAATGAGTAAGACCCACTATTTGATAGCACAACAGGGTGACTATAATCAATAATATCTTAATTATACATTTTAAAATAATCTGAGGAGTGTAATTGCATTGTTTGCAACTCAAAGGATAAATGCTTGAGTGGATGGATACCCCATTCTCCATGAAGCACTTATTCCTGTTGCATCCCTGTATCAAAACATCTCATGTACCCTATAAATATATGCACCTACAATGTACCCACAACATTTAAAAAAATTAAAAAACAGCAGATGGATGTGTGCCTCTCTTTGGTGACAGTTGGGAAAATGAAAGATATGAGGGGTGACAGCCACCAAAGAACAGGAATGTGAACCCCATGTCTTGAGAAAAATGAGTTAGTTACCTTTAAATTAGCACAAGAAAGCATAAGAAAGCATGAAGTGGAGGGACAATGAACTTGGTGGAGGCCAGGATAAAATGGATCAGGAGCACTGCTGAAAGATTTAGTTTTTGATAAAAAGAAATTATATCTGTTCCATGTAGATGGAAGGAAGGTGGCAGTGGTTTAGGTAAAGTGATAGATTTGGGGTCTTATTTATTCTGTTTTCTCTCTAAAGCAGGAGATGTGGTCAGCTGCTGAGAAGGGTGGAGGTGGGAGTGGTAGAGGCTTCATATAATTTATACAGGAGTTAATGTCTCTTCGGCCTTGGCTGTCCAGTTTAATTTCAGGGTCTGTGAACCGCTTACAATTCTTTTCATGTTTTTGTGTGTGCATTTCTTTGTCTATAACATTGATAAGATTCTCAAAAGAGTCTGTGACCAATCACCTCTTACAGATGAGAATTAGACATAGTCTGCAAGTGGGCCGCCCTTAAGTGCTGGCATAAGCCATGGCGTCTCAACTTTCTGAGGGGTTAGTGATACTATAATCTGTTGCTTCATCACCACCTTGTGGTCAAATGTAGGCATTACTGATTTTTGAATCAGGACAATGGTTTCTTTTAAATATATATATATATATATATATATATATATATATATATATATATATATATTATTGCACTTCATGTTCTGGGGGTACATGGGCAGAAGATGCAGGATTGTTGAAATAGGCACATACATGGCAATGCGATTTGCTGCCTCTATCCCCTCAGCACCTATATCTGGCATTTCTCCCATGTCATCCCTCCCAAACTCCCTACTCCTTGATGTCTCTCCTCTAATCCCCCTCAACAGACCCTAGTGTGTGATGCTCCCCTCCCTGTGTCCATATGTTCTCACTGTTCAACATCCGTCTACAAATGAGAACATGTGGTGTTTGATTTTCTGTTATTGTGTCAGTTTGCTGAGAATGATGGTTTCCAGATTCACCTATGTCCCTACAAAGGACATGAACTCATCATTTCTTATGGCTGCATAGTATTCCATGGTGTATATGTGCCACATTTTCCTTAGGACAATGGTTTCTTAAATCTGAAAGGAACTTGAGGCATTATATAGTCTAATGCCCCATGAGTTATGAGAATTAATAATTATCATAAAGTTTTCCTTCAAAATATTGAACCTATGTGAATATGTATCAGTGATACACCCTGCCAAGCCTAGATAATTACATTTCAAGACTTAAAGGTCTTTGCAGAGGTGATCTCTAAGTTAATGTTTTTGTGATTTGAAATGGTCAAAGAGGCTGGATGTGGTGGCTCACACCTATAATTCCAACACTTTGGGAGGCCAAGGTGGGTGGGTCACTTGAGGTCAGGAAGTTGAGACCAGCCTGGCCAACATGGCGAAACCCTTGCTCTACTAAAAATACAAAAATTAGCTGGGCGTGGTTGCGCATGCCTGTAACCCCAGCTACTGGGGAAACTGAGGCAGGAGAATCACTTGAACCAGGGAGGCACAGTTTGCAGTAAGCTGAGATTGCCATTGCACTTCAGCTTGGGGGACAGAGCAAGACTCTGTCTCAATGAACGAATGAATCAATCAATAGTCAAAGAGCTTTTAAACTTAACTGCATATTAGGATCACTTGAAGAGCTTTGAAAATTTCTGATGCCCAGGCCACAGATCATACAAATTAAACTCTCTAGGAGTGAGAGATCCAAACATTGATACTTTTTCTAAAGTATCCCCTACCCCAGGTGATTCCCCAAAGACACATCTGAGAGCCTCTGCCACAGCACCTTGCTATTCAAGGTGTGATCCATGAATGAGCAGCATTGGCATCACCCGAAAAGCTTGCTAGTCATGCAGAATCTCAGATCCTGCCCCAGACTTCATGAATCAAATGACTTCAACATTTTGATAATTCCCATGTGGTTCAGTTCATGTTAAATTTTAGAAGTGCTGCTATGGAGAACAGAATGGGTGTCCAGTAAGTCTGCTGGATATAGAAGGTGGGAATGGTGCCTCTAAGGTGGGTTTCTCATCTCTGATCACTTCCAGTTACAGGAAATGCATTATATCTGTGCCTCTGTTGGAGAGTTCTAATTTTCAGAAAGTTCTGTTTTGAGTAGATGTCAAAATCTACTCTCTATTCACTTCTACGAACTGTCCCCACACTTTTTTTTTAAGTTTGAACACATATGTTGTTCTACCCTTAATTTTCTTTCTTTCCCTCTCCCTCCTAACCTTCCAGTTTCTTTAGTCCATGTATGATATTTTTGCAGAACTCTCTTTAGTAATTCTACACTAAAAATTGCTCTCAGGACTGAAAGTGGGATTTTGGATGTGATGTGATATAATCAGTGCAGTAGGAAAATGATTTCCCTTCATCTAGAAATTCTACTAATGTCTACTTTTCGCTTCCTGAAAATCAGGATATTAGTCATGGTCTTCGTCAAATGCTACATTATAGAGAATATGTATATAGCAAACAAATAGATATTGATGGTTTCAGGGTCTCAGATCATTAATATGTTACCACTAATAATGTCCTGAGCTCTCAGAGAGAAACCAATGTGTGAGTCCTGGGCTGAGGTTTTTTTGGACCTTTATCTCCAGTGGAGCCAGACTCTTGTCCCCCATTCCCCTCTCCTAGGACCGCATCCTTTCACGGAGACAGCCCTTTCCTCTGTGTGGCTGTCAGGGAAAACCTGCAAACCCTGCCTGCTGCCTCTGATCTCAGTCTGTCCACTCTATCTTGCCTTTTACTCCAAAATCAAATGAATGACAACCACTCCTGTCCTTACCGTGGCTTTAGTTCCTCGTGCTTGACCATACACACCTGTGTGCCTTGGTAGGAAGCCTTGCTTGTTGTCATAGTCCCTTAAAACTGAAAAAACAACCTATCACAGACCAGTTTCACATGAGTTCTCCTTGTCAGCATATTTGATCTCAGCATCTCACCCCTTTACACATCTTTGGGCCTGAAGCTGTTGTGTCTACCAAGGATGTTCCCAGCCAAGCTTCCTCTTGGATCATCCGCGGCACTTGCATAGCCATCCAGTCTTCTGGTGCCAATTCCTTCTGCAGCTTTTCAGTGATGACTCATTTACATAATTTTTTAACTCCAGGAATTTAAACCACATAGGCTTGGCCAAGGATTTTTGCTTACAGAGTTCAAATTAGCACAGCAACTTGGAGAGAAATTTTGCAGCATTTGTTGAGTTTCGAAAGCTATGTGTAGTTTCTCTTTTATAAATCTGACTTTAAAAATATGTAATTAGAAGCACACAGATATTATTTTTATGGAAGCTATATTTAAATAAAATATAATATCTATGCTATGATTCCCATTAAATTGCTCTAGCTAATTAAAACAATGAAGGAGAGCTATATGTATTGACATGACATGGGGGAATGTACTTAATATATTGTTAAGTGAAAATGTGAGTTTCAGAATATGATACATTATTTCACTTTGTTAAAAATATACATATGATACATAGTTTATACTTATGGTACAGAATCTGTATACACATATTAACTACATACAGCACAGAGCAGGTATTAGCAAACCCTATACTATGGGTCAAATCCAGACCTCTACCTGTGCTTTTGTAAATAAAGTTTTTACTGGATCACAGCCATGCCCATTTAAAATAGTAAATAAAAATATTTACTATCTGGTCCTTTAAAGAAAAGATTGTCCAACCTCTGCTGTAGGAAATACAAATATAATAGCATATAGAAAAATACATAGAATATACAGTATACATAGAAAGTAGTCACTATGTCAAAATAAAGTACCATTTTAGTTTTACAAAACTGAATCTTCTAGGAAATTTGTCATTGCTGTTAACTTTTGCTTGTTATGATTTTGTAGTGTGTGTCATTTTTTATTATCTTTAGGCATATTGCAACTCAATAAGTTAATACTAGAAAGATTTCAGAAACTGTGGTTTCAAATGGTAAGAAGATAGTGACACACAGTGGGCAATAGCAGTAAGCTCTGAGAATTACATTCCCTGAGGCACTTACGTATTTGGATAAAAAGTGTATGAAAAGATTATTCCTATAGATGTAAGAGCAATATGGCATTTTGACTATACCAAACTAGTTTTATTTCTTCTTAAAACCCCACTAAAAGAATTTCTTTAAGTTAGAAACTCAGAAAAATTAGGAGAATGGGAGAAGAAACAAAAATATGAAATATGAATGGTAAGTGCTTTAACAGACAAAATAAAGGTGGACTCTAAGCAATGGTGAGAAAAGAGAATAACCAACTAATACACATAATAGAATCCTTGAAGACTCTGGAAGTGGTGGCACCAGACAGGTCTGGAAATAAGGGTTACAACAAGAGGGCTGGCTGACAGTCTGTTCAAGGATTGAATGGGTCTTCAGATTTGCTCTATCCTCCCTCAATCCCAGGAAAAGACTAGAAATTTATTCTCTGGAGTGAGTAAAACCAAAGATCTCTACTCTAAGGGGCAATAGGCATATTTGAAGGTGGGTAACCTACTGAAAACAGTGTCATTATCTGAATGTGAGCATGCAAAATGACAAGATCACCCAACCATCTTTCCCTATTTAACTCCCAGAATGGTGACATAGGATGCTGAATCATTTCAATTTTCTTTAGACCTAAAGCAGTCCCAAGATGGGGTCTTTCAGTTTTAAAATTATGATAGGCCTGAGAAAACTACGATAAGCTGGTTGCCCTAGCCTCAAAGCATTTGTAGTTAGACCTCCACCTTCTGAGCTCCTAGGAGAATCAGAGAATCTTCCCTGAGGAATTTGACCAGCACAAGGGTAGAGACTGAATGTGTAGACAGACAGGTTCTACAACTAAGTGGCCTCACCAGATCAGCCCTGCAATGAAGCTTACAGTAAACAAGTCTTACCTGGGTACTGTTTTGTGTTTTCAGACCCTCTGTCTTAAAAATAGGCAGACAACTACGGACTGTTAGAAAATTCAAGGAAAGCCTCTAACACCAAAGACAGAAACCAAAACATTCAACAGAAGAAACAACTTGAGAGGTAGGCACATGATTCAAATTACAATGATCAGAGTCTTTCTCTTGAATTTTAAAATGTGGATCTGGGAGAAAGAACACTTCTTCTGTGGTCCCAGCCATCATGTCCACAATGAAGATGGGATGAAGGGAATAAGGTTAAAAAATATACTTATCCCTTTATAGCAAAAGAGTAAAATCTCTCCCAGAAGCCCCTATGTTTGATTTGGACTTATGTCTCACTGGCCAGGACTGGATCCAGTAGTCACATTTTGCTGAAATGAATGCTGAGAAGGTAGAGGACAGAATTGTTTTAAGTGGCTTCTAACAGTCAAGATCCATTCCCTGGGTTCATGGCCACTTTCCCTCCCATGCCAGAAAAGAAACACCTTAGGATTCTACTGAGAAGGAAGAATAGGCAAAAAGGAAACTATATGGAAAATATTTCTGCCACAGGAACCAAAGTAAGCAGGTTAAAATGTTAAAAATACAGTTGAAACTGGAACACACATACATTGCTCCTGGAAATAGAAAACGATACAGACACTTTGAAAAACAGTTTGGCAGTTTCTTATGAAGGTAAAAATACACTCCTGCAGAGTTTTCTAGATAAAATAAAAATGTATATTTACCCCAAAACCTGTATTGCAGATATTTATATCTACTTTATTTTTAATCTCCAAAATTGGAGGCAACCTAAAGATCTATCAATGGATGAACTAATAAACAAACATGGTACATTTATCCAATCTACTACAGAACTCAGCAATATAAAGGAACAAGCTACTAATATGCAACAACCTTGATGAATTTCAAATGCATTAGTGAAAGAAACCCAACTAAAAATTATATATTCATGGGCCAGGGGTGGTGGCTCACACCTATAAATCAGCACTTTGGGAGGCGGAGGCAGGTGGATCATTTGAGGTCAGAAGTTCTAGATCAACCTGGCCAACATGGTGAAACCCCATCTCTACTAAAGATATAAAAATTATCTGGGTGTGGCGGCACAAACCTGTAATTCCAGCTACTCAGGAGGCTCAGGCAGGAGAATTGCTTGAATCCAGGAGGTGGAGGTTGCAGTGAGCTGAAATGGAGCCACTGCACTCCATCCTGGGTGACAGATTGAGACTCCATCTCAAAAAAAATTATATATTCATAATTCAACTCATATATCATTCTGGAAAAGGCAAAACTAAAATAATAGAAAATAGGTCAGTGATTACCAAGGGTTGGAAGTAATTGACTTCAGTGAAGTAGGGAGGAAATTTGGAGGGTGATGGAGGAGTTCTATATCTTGATTGTAGTGATGGTTCTATGACTGTGTACATGTTTCAAAATGCAAAGAATTGTACATAAAAGGGTGCTGTTTACTGAATGCACATTAAATTATACAAGAAAAAGTGGAAAAGAAAAATAAGAAAAAAAGATAGAGAAAGAAGAAAGAGAAGAAAGAAAAGAAAGAAAAAGTCAGAAAGGAAGAAAACCATACAGCTAAGACTTTCTGGAAGAAGCTGAGCAATAATATGAAAGTAGAACACTAAAGACACATCCCTATTTCTGCAGAAAAAAATATGTGGCAGATACAAACATTTCTGCTGATGCTTCAGGCCAAAAAGTCCAAGTATTAAAAAAATGTAAAAAACTGAAAAATGTTTTGTTCTGGGATTCATAGTGTACAGTGGGGGTACTGGTCTTCACTGGGGCCTGAGGGACACAAGATTCAGAAATATCAACGGTGGTGTCATTTCAAGCATCTGCTGATATCGAGTCTCTAGATTAGTAGTTCTCAAAGTGTGTTCCTTGGACAGTAGTATCAGCATTACCTGGGAACTTATTAGAAATGAAAATTTTGCAGCCCTATCTCGGAACTACTGAATCAGAATTCTGGAAATGAGGTCTAGAAATCCATTTTAACAAGTCTTCTGGGTGATTCTGAGGCATGCTTAAGTTTGAGAACACTGCTCTAGATTGAACAAATATGGGGTCAATGAGTGAACTGGCAGTCTAACCAATTTAGAGTGAATTCTAGCAAGTCCACAGACCATATTCTCTAATCAGCCTTAAGAATAAGAAGGTGCAAGGCAGAGCTAATTTTATAGAGCTTCTTTAAAAGGAAGAAGAAAAGAAAAAGAAAGAAAGAAAGAGAACAAACAGCTGGAGGATCCAAGATGGCCTTCTCTGGAGTGCACTTCCCAGAAAGAACAATGCAGAGGGTGAGTGCTCACTGCATTTACAAACAAGTTTTTACTGCCCACAGACCAGGAGATTCCCAGGCTGAAAAGTGCTACGAGTTTTCAGCACAATTTGTGCCTCGGGTTGGCGCACAGTAACTCACACAAATCTGGGTGACCATTTCAACTGGCACTTGGAATGCCTGGGAGACAGAGCTGCCCATTCAACTGAAAGGGAGGGGGCTGAGACAGGGAGCCATAGGATCTGGCTCGGTGGGTACTACTCCCACAAAACAAGCAATCTGAAACGCTCTGGATTGAGAGTTTTGCAGCAAGTGCAGCTGGACTTGGGACTGTCCAGCTCAGTGGGGGGAAGGGCATCTGCCACTACCAAGGCAGTCCACTAATACCAAGGCAGTTCACACAGCAGCTGGGCAGAGCCTGTGGCAGCTTAGCAATGCCTCTGTTGGCAGTGTGACTAGACTACTCCATGCAGGACAGGGCATCTCTGAAAAAAGTCAGCAGCGTGCCAGGAACTTATAAATAAAGCTGACCTTCCTAGGACAGAGCATCTGGGAAGAGAGGCATTTATGAGTTCTACTGCAGCAGACTTAAAGGTACCTGCCCAGCAGCTCTGCATGGAACAATGGAGCTCCCAGCACAACACTTGAGCTCCTATAAGGGACAGACTCTCCTCAAGCAGCTCTCTGATCCCTGTATACCCAAAGAGACACCTCATAGAGGAGAGTTCAGGCTGTCATCTGGCAAGTACCCTTCTGGGATAAAGATAACAGAAGAAGAAACCAGCAGCAACCCTTACTGTTCTGCAGCCCCCATGGGTGATCCCCAGGCAAGCAGGGTCTAGAGCGGACCTCCAGTAGTCCTGCAGCAGAGGGGCCTATTAGAAGGAAAACTAAGAAACAGAAATAGTTTCAACATCAACAAAAAGGACGTCCACTCAGATCCCATCTGAAAGTCACTAACTACAAAGACCACAGGTAGACAAAGCCACTAAGATGGAAAGAAACCAGTGCAAAAATGATGAAAACACCAAAAACCACAATGCCTCTCCTCCTCCAAAGGATCATAACTCCTCACCAGCTAGGGATCAAAGATGGATGGAGAATGAATCTGATGAATTGACAGAAACAGGCTTCAGAAAGTGAGTAATAAACTTCTCAGAGCTAAGAGAACATGTGCTAACCCAATATAAAGAAACTAAGAACCTAGAAAAAAGGTTAGATGAGATGATAGCGAGAAGAAACAGCTTAGAGAAGAATATAAACAGCCTGATGGAGCTGAAAAACAAAGCATGAGAACTTTGTGAAGCATACAGAAGTTTGAATAGCCAAATCGACCAAGCAGAAGAAAGGATATCAGAGATTGAAGATCAACTCAATGAAATAAAGTGAGAAGGCAAGATTAGAGAAAAAAGAGTGAAAAAAAAAAGCCTCCAAGAAATATGGGATTATGTGAAAAGACCTAATCTACATTTGATAGGTGTACCTGAATGTGACGGAGAGAATGAATCCAAACTGGAAAACACTCTTCAGGATATTATCCAGGAGAACTTCCCCAACCTAGCAAGGCAGACCACCATACATGTCCAGGAAATACAGAGAACACCACAAAGATATTCCTCAAGAAGAGCAACCCCAAGGCACATAATCGTCAAATTCACCAGGGTTGAAATGAAGGAAAAGATGCTAAGGGCAGCCAGAGAGAAAGGTCAGGTTAGCCACAAAGGGAAGCCCATCAGACTGACAGCAGATCTCTCTGCATAAACCCTACAAAACAGAAGAGAGTTGGGGCCAATATTCAACATCCTTAAAGAAAAGAACTTTCAACCTAGAATTTCATATCCAGACAAACTAAGCTTCATAAGCGAAGGAAAAATAAAATCCTTTACAGACATGCAATCATCACCATCAGACCTGCCTTACCAGAGCCCCTAAAAGAAGCACTAAACATAGAAAGGAATAACCAGTACCAGTCACTCCAAAAACATTACAAATGGTAAAGACCATCGACACAATAAAGAAAATGTGTCAACTAACAGGCAAAACATCCAGCTAGCATAAAAATGGCAGGATCAAATTAACACATAACAATATTAACCCTAAATGTAAATGGGCTAAATGTCCCAATTAAAAGACACAGACTGGCAAATTGGATAAAAAATCAAGACCCATCAGTATGCTGTATTCAGGAAACCCATCTCACATGTAAGGACACACATAGGCTCAAAATAAAGGGATAGAGGAAGATTTATCAAGCAAATAGAGAGCAAAAAAATGGAGGAGTTGCAATCCTAGTCTCTGATAAACTGGACTTTAAATCAATAAAGATCAAAAGAAACAAATAAGGGCATTACATAATGGTAAAAGGATCAATGCATCAAGAAGAGCTAAGGATCCTAAATATATACACACACCCAATACAGGAGCACCCAGATACATAAAGCAAATTCTTAATAACCTACAAAGAGACTTAGACTCCCACACAATAATAGTTGGAGACTTTAACACTCCACTTTCAATATTAGACAGATCAACAAGACAGAAAATTAACAAGGATATCCAGGACTTGAACTCACATCTGGACAAAGCAGACCTAATAGACATCTACAGAAATCTCCACCCCAAATCCACAGAATATACATTCTTCTCAGCACCACACTGCACCTACTCTAAAATTAACCACATAATTGGAAATAAACCACTCCTCAGCAAATGCAAAAGAATGGAAATCATAAAATACAGTCTCTCAGACCACAGGGTAATCAAATTAGAACTCAGAATTCAGAAACTAACTCAGAACTGCACAACTTCATGGAAACTGAACAACCTGTTCCTGAATGTCAACTGGATAAACAATGAAATGAAGGCAGAAATAAAGATGTTCTTTGAAACCAATGAGAATGAAGACACAACAAACCAGAATCTCTGGGACACATTTAAAGCAGTGTCCAGAGGGAAATTTACAGCAATAAATGCCCACCAGAGAAGCGAGGAAAGATATAAAATTGACACCATATCATCAGAATTGAAAGAGTTAGAGGAGCAAGATCAAAAAAACTCAAAACCTAGCAGAAGACAAGAAATAACCAAGATCAGAGCAGAACTGAAGGAGATATAGACACAAAAAAGCCTTCAAAAAAAATCATGAAAACCAGGAGCTAGTTTTTTGAAAAGATCAACAAAATAGACAGACTGCTAGCCAGATTAATAAAAAAGAAATGAGAGAAGAATCAAATAGATGCAATAAAAAATGAAAAGGGATATCACTACTGATTCCACAGAAATGCAAATTACCATCAGAGATAACTATAAACAACTCTATGCACATAAACCAGTAAACGTGGAAGAAATGGACAATTTCCTGGACACTTGCATCCTCCCAAGCTTATAACAAGGGCTGAAGTTTAGGCAGCAATTAATAGACTATGAACCAAAAAAACTCCAGATCCAGATGGGTTCACAGCCAAATTCTACCAGACATACAAAGAGGAGCTGGTACCATTCCTTCTGAAACTATTCAAACAACACAAAAAAGAGGGAATCCTTCCCAAATCATATTATGAGACTAACATCATCCTGATACCAAAACCAGGCAGAGACTCAACAAAAAAAGAAAACTTCAGCAATATCCATGATGAACATAGATGCAAAAATCTTCAATAAAATACTGGCAAACCAATTGCAACAGCACATCAAAAAGCTTATCCATCATGATCAAGTAGGATTCATCCCAGGGATGCAAGGCTGGTTCAACATATGCAAGTCTATAAACGTAATTCACCATATAAACAGAACCAAAGACAAAAACCACATGATTATCTCAATAGATGCAGAGAAGGCCTTCAACAAAATTCAAAATCCCTTCATGCTAAAAACCCTCAAGAAACTAGGTAACGATGGAACATATCTCAAAATAATAAAAGATATTTATGACAAACCACAGCCAATATCATACTGAATGGGCAAAAACTGGAAGCATTCCCTTTGAAATCTGGCACTAGACAAGGATGCCCTCTCTCACCACTCCTATTCAGTATAGTATTGGAAGTTCTAGCCAGAGCAATTAGGCAAGAAAAAAAAAGCATATTCAATTAGGAAAGGAGGAAGTCAAATTATCTCTATTTGCAGATGACATGATTGTATATTTAAGAGACCCTATCATCTCAGCCCAAAATCTCCTGAAATTGATCAGAAACTTCAGCAAAGTCTCAGGATACAAAATCAACGTGCAGAAATCACAAACATTTCTATACACCAAAACAGACTAACAGAGAGCCAAATCATGACTGAACTCCCATTCACAAAGAGAATAAAATACCTAGGAATACAACTAACAAAGAATGTAAAGGACCTCTTCAAGGAGAACTACAAACCACTGCTCAATGAAATAAGAGAGGACACAAACAGATGGGGAAACATTCCATGCTCATGGTTAGGAAGAATCAATATCATGAAAATGGCTATACTGACCAAAGTAATTTATAGATTCAAAGCTATCCCCATCAAGCTGCCTATGACCTTCTTCAAAGAACTGGAAAGAAAAACCACCTTAAACTTCATATGGAACCAAAAGAGAGCCTGCATAGCCAAGACAATCCCAAGCAAAAAGAACAAAGCTGGAGGTATCACGCTACCTGATTTCAAACTATACTACAAGGCTACATTAATCAAAACAGCATGGTAGCGGTATAGACCAATGGAACAGAACAGGGGCCTGGGGCCAATGCCACACATCTACAACCATCTGATCTTTGACAAACCTCACAAAAACAAGCAATGGGGAAAGGATCACTGTTTAATAAATGATGTTCAAAAAACTGGCTAGCCTTATGCAGAAAGCAGAAACTGGACCCCTTCCTGACACCTTACACTAAAATTAACTCCAGATGGATTAAAGACTTAAACATAAGACCTAACACCATAAAATCCCTAGAAGAAAACTTAGGCAAATCCATTCAGGACATAGGCATAGGCAAGGACTTCATGACTAAAACACTAAAAACATTGGCAACAAAAGCTGAAATAGTCAAATGGGACCTAATTAAACTCCAGAACTTCTGTACAGCCAAAGAAACAATCATTAGAGTGAACTGGCAACCAACAGAATGGGAAAAAATTTTTGCAATCCACCCATCTGACAAAGGGCTAATATCCAGAATCTACAAGGAACTAAAACAGATTTACAAGAAAAAAACAAACAAATCCATCCAAAAGTGGGAGAAGGATATGAACAGACACTTCAAAAGAAGACATATGAGGACAACAAATGCATGAAAAAATTCTCATCATCACTGATTATTAGAGAAATGCAAATCAAAATCACATTGAGATACCACCTCACGCCAGTTAGAATGGCAATCATTAAAAAATCTGGAGACAACAGATTCTGGAGAGGATGTGGAGAAATAGGAACACTTTTACACTGTTGGTGGGAGTGTAAACTAGTTCAACCATTGTGGAAGACAGTGTGGCGATTCCTCAAGGACCTAGAAATAGAAATTCCATTTGACTCCGCAATCCCATTACTGGGGATATATCCAAAGGATTATAAATCATTCTATTATAAAGACATATGCACATGTATGTTCATAGCAGCACTGTTTACAATAGCAAAGACTTGGAAACAACCCAAATGCCCATCGATGATAGACTGAACAAGGAAAATGTGGCACATATACACCATGTAATAATATGCAGCCATAAAAAAATGATGAATTGTGTCCTTTGTAGGGACACGGATGAATCTGGAAACCATCATTGTCAGCAAACTGACACAAGAACAGAAAATCAAACACTGCATGTTCTCACTCATAGGTGGGTGTTGAACAATGAGAACACATGGACACAGGGAGGGGAGCATCACACACTGGGGTCTGTGGGGGGGCCAAGGGGGAAGAGCAGAGGGGTGGGGAGGTCAGGGATAACATGGGGAGAAATGCCAGATGTAGGTGATGGGGGATGGAGGCAGCAAACTACATTGCCATGTGTGTACCTATGCAATAATCCTGCATGATCTGCACATGTACCACAGAACCTAAAGTACAAAAAAAAAAAAAAGAAAAAAGAAAAAAAGAAAGAAAGAAAGAGAACAAACAGAGAAAGAAAGAAAAGAGAAAGAATACCTTTGCAGAAATCTGTGAGTATGTGAAGATATTGCTTGGGGCCTTTGCAGGGCCTTGGAAGGAACTTGTCCAAGCAAGGATACTAAAGCCTAAGCTCCATTCAATAATTACTAAACTTGCATCTGTAAAGGAGACACATATCTTTTAACTTTAAAAGTATATTATAGGGCCAGGTGTGGTGGCTCATGCCTGTAATCCCAGCACTTTGGGAGGCCGAGGTGGGTGGATCACAAGTTCAAGAGATCGAGACCATACTGGTCAACATGGTGAAACCCCGTCTCTACTAAAAATACAAAAAATTAGCTGGGCATGGTAGCGTGTGCCTGTAATCCCAGCTACCCAGGAGGCTCAGGCAGGAGAATTGCCTGAACCCAGGAGGTGGAGGTTGCAGTGAGCCGAGATTGTGCCATTGCACTCCAGCCTGGGTAACAAGAGTGAAACTCCGTCTCAAAAAAAAAAAAGTATATTATATATAAAGAATTTTTTTTTTCTGGATCACTCTGACTCTTGTGTCTTTCTCAAGAAAGAAATAATGATGTCTCCCTGATTCAACAATAGAAGGATACATAATTTCCTAGTGGGAATGTGAATTACAGTTTGTCCCAGGTAGCAATTATTCATTTAGATGTTGACCCTAAAGACACTCCCACATTCTCTACCAATAATTTCCAGAAAGTAAAGAGAGAAATTTAAAAGATAAAAAAGAAAGCACAAAAGAAACTCTCACATATGTGCACTGTTGGACTTTCAGGGAGGCCAATAACATACCCCACTTTTCCCTAACTGATTTCAGAACTATTTGAGAAATAGATGCAGGAGCCAAGTAAATAATCTATATCATTTTTATCATTGATAGAGCTATTATGAGGGAAGAGAGCTTATGGTGAGGGCCATGTGAGCTCATCTATGCTCCCTGCAACTCACCATCTACATTCCCGCCTCCAGTCTACACCTAGTGGCAGCTCACCCCAAACAAAGTTTGGTTCAGCAGTAATGGCCCTACATCATCATTTTAATGCCTGCTATGGTAGAAAGAATAATAGTTCCCAAAGATGTCTTTGCCCTCATCCTGGAACATGTAAATATGTTTCCTTATATGGCAAAAGGGACTTTGCAGATGTGATTAAAGTAAGGATCTCGAAATGGGGAGATTATCCTGGATTATTCAGGTGGGCCCAATGTAATCATAAGGATCCTAATAAGATGGAAAAGGCAGGAAGATCAAATTAAAAAAAGAAGTGATGGCAGAAGTAGAGGTTGGAGTGTTGTACTTTAAAGCTGAAAGAAGGGGCCAGGAGCCAGGGAATGTGGGTGGCTTCTAGAAATTGAAAGATAAAGATTCACTCCTTGAGCCTCCAGAAGGAATGCATCATGCCAACACCTTAATTTAGATTTAACTTAATTTTAGATTTCTGACCTCCAGAACAGCAAGAGAATAAATTTACGTTGTGTTAAGCAACATTACCTTTGTGGTAATTTCTTACTCCCACTGTAGAAAACTAACATATCTGCCTATTTTCCTATCTTTGGGCATCTAGACCAGTTCTTATTTTAATTTGTATATTTTCGTGAGCATGGATAAATTATTTTCTTAGGACATTTTTTTTTATGCCTAAGAACAGAGTACTTGATTTATATTCCTCAAATGGAGTATAAAAGTAGACTGGAATCCTAAGAGTGTGTCAGTTGACAAAAGACAGGATCCCTTTAAAAAGACAGCTTTGAAACATACAAATATCCCACTGTGTCATGATGTCCTAGATTAGAGTGTTTGTCCACAGGAATGTACTTTCTTCTCTTTGCAGTTTTCCCCATAGACAGGGACTTGGTACCAGGTCCAAAGAGTATAATCACAATTCAGTAACAGGTTTTAAGTGCTGACCTCAGGTCTCCCACTGACCTGGAAAAGGGGCCTGCCCTTGCTCTCTGGCTTCTTCCAACAGTGGGCCAAAATATTTGTGAAATTCAAGTAGTGCTTCATCACTGGCAGAATTTAAGCCCCTATTCACAGGCAGCATTATTTGGCAAGTGTCTACAAGTGCTGCTTAGGATTTATCAACAAATCTTCCCTATATTGTCTATGGCTTCAATGCAAGAGGTAAATTTGGGTTCTGTATCCTTCATCCAGGAACTGGAGATAACAAGAATTGATGGCTCTGCAGGAATTACTTTTTGTGATCCAGGGGTACGACATGAGCCAGACTCCATATGCTAGGGGGATGAATGCCACTGCAGTTGCTCAATTCTTCACAGGGTCCATATTCTAGTCAAGGCTGTGTCTTTGATAACTGTGGTGCCTGGATTTGAGGCATTCAGATAATATAATATCCTATATTTAGGTAGCACCTTCTATTGTCCAGTGGAATTTCAATGCACATTGGATCCTCGAAATAGTTCTGGACCAGAGGGGTAGAAATAAATGTTGCCACTTGGCAGATGAGAAATTTAATGCTGAGAGAAATTGTGCCTTTAAAAGTCTTATGTAATAAAAGCTAGGATGAAAATTTTGGGTCTCGTGACTCCCACATGAGAGTCACGTGTATTTACCCCTTCTGTCTATGGTGAATGAGTAAGAAAGAAGAATGCAAACCTGTGTGAAGCTAAAGTTTATGTTGTCAGACCTACAACCTGGTTTTTCTGGGCTCCTTTGGCATCCACAGGTGAGTCTTTGATCTCCAGGTATCAGAGAGCCTCTTTTGCTCACCATTGTAACCTGCCACTGAGCAATGGTCCAAACACATAGATGATGCTAAATAAATATTTGCTGAATAAACAAGTGATTGATTGGTTTAAATCATTAAATGCCTAAGCCTCTGAGTCCAAGGAACACTGTAGATGGTTTTGTAGAACCAGTTTCCTCTGGCCTCTTTGTCACTTGTCTGTTGAATGTTTTGTTCTTCTACTGCATTTGTGGTGAAAGAAAACTCCTTTTTTCTTGCCATGGGAAAGGCAAACAGCCATGTAGATCTGGAACACAGCCAGGTTTGTATTGGCAATAAAGAAGGAAAGCCAGTTAGCTATTAACCAGCAGACAAAATAATTCAGATGCTTATCACACTCTAGTCACCTGCCTTTGGAGGCCTTTTCCTGACTTTTTCCAGCCCAGAGTGGTAAGACTAAGGCCTTGGGCAATCACCGTGTACATTTGTTTCCCTACCTTTCTCCAACTGTATCAAGGTGTCAGCAGGTTATAATAAACACCAGGAAGCTTGAGGTGGAAAAAGTAACAGTCAAGCAATCTGAAGGCTAAAGGGTGAGTAAAGCTGGAGGAGGGGGAACTTCAAGAAACTGATGACTTCAAATTTATTTGGACACCATTTAAGGAGAGCCCCAAGCTTATTCCCCTCTGGTGGCTTCTCAGGATTTTGGGTCCTTGTATTTTATACTCAAAGTAAAGGTACAGAATTGTGACTATGTTAGCATGTGTTTTAGAAAGGTTGAGTAATTTAAGGGTAGTGCGTGGGATAAACTAATGTCTTTAATGAGAAATGAAGCAGAAAAGAGAGTTGGAACTGAAGCTATAGAAGTCTCAAAGGGGTAAATACACCAGTTAAGATAAAATATTTTCTGTGTTATCACACAAAATTGGTATCATTGGCAAAAATCACAGTTTGAACCTCTTTTTAACAGCTTAGTATTGCAAGTATCTATCCTATGAGGAATGAAGATTTTTGAACATGGGGACACATCAAATAATTTAAAACTTTCATTTCAATTCTGTTTCTGAAAGCATGGAAATCAAATAAGTAGGTTGGAGTTTGGGGACAAGGCCAGCAAGGTATCCTGTGCGCCCTGAAACATTTCCAAGTCCCACAGATGAGCAGAACCAGTGGCTGGGACTGTATTAGTGTGGAGAGGGTGGAAGATCCCACAGAAATATCAATTCAGATGAGCAGACAGATGATGTTGCACTAAGAACCACTCTTGCTATAAAGTCATAGAGCTGGGTTGAAAACTGAACTGGGCACATAACTGGCCTTTAGGAAGGTTTTGGGAGGGTGTAAATCTCCAATATTGAAGAAAAAAACCCAAAATCTCTCTTGAGCAGAAAGGATGTGTGTTTACAGCAGCACATAGTACAGCCTCATGTAATCTTATTTTTCTGCCCCTCTATAGGTTCCACCCACTATCCGACTTGCTCATCCTAGGTCTTAAGGCAGGAAGATCATGAAAACACCTAGAGTTCAGATGATGGTCCAAATCACTTCTTTATTGTCATTATAAGGTCTTTGATTCCATCAGAGTCAGCCCTGAGTAGATACCCAAAGGCCCCACTTTCCTCCCCTTCCCTGTTTTCTCCTTCTTTACTTTCTATCCTTTTGCCCTCCCCAGGGTTCTACCTGCATCCTACCCCACCTCTGTCCTGTATTTGAGACCCGTGAACCTCATTCCATACTCCCTCCTGGAAGGACAATGGTGAATAAACTAATACGCTAATTCTTAAGAGTAGAGCACCTACACCAACACTCCCCCCCATTAGATAACACTGATCACTGTCATGGCATAAATTCAACATTATTGTTTTTTAAAAGTTCCCTTTCATTAGAGATTAGGATGGAGAAGAATAAAGGAGGTTAGAGTGACTCGAACTCTATTCTGTCATACTTTCAGTTATTTAACTGCTTCTTGTGCCTTGGGCTTATCTTTTTGCCTTCTCTTGAATTTCCAAAAGCACCCAGAACAGGACTGGGTTCAGAACTCAGAATTACAGAATCTCTATAATAAAAGAAAACTTGGTGGTATCATTTAGTTTAGTATTTGCAACCTTGATACATACTTGAATAACTGGAGTGCTGTGGGAGGTAAAACAATGGCTCCCCAAAGATATCCACATTCTCATCCTTGGTATCTGTGACCGTGCTGCCTTACATGGTGAAAGGGACTTGCTGATACGACTAAACTTAAGGATCTCAAGATGAGGAGATGATCTCAGATTATCCATGTAGGCCCAATCTAACTGCATGAGTCCCTAAAAGTGGAGGACCTTTCCCAGCTGTGTTCAGAGGGAAATGTGACTATAAGAGAATGGTCAAAGTGATGCAGCATTACTGGCCTTGAAGACAGAAAAAGAGGCCACAAACCAAGGAATATGGGCAGTCTCTAGAAGGCAGAAGAGGCAAGGAAAGAAACTTTCCCCCACAGCCTCCAGTAAAGAAAGCAGCCTTGCTAACATCTTGCTCAAATACCAACTTTTGGTTTTGGTGAACATTGTGTCTGCATTAAATAGTACAACACTTTGCTGTCAGGTTTTGGATCCAAACCAAAATGAAATAGACACACTTTACCCTATTCTTCCAATTTATTACAGCTAAAATACCTACATGTTATATGTAAGCATAAGGAGACTGAATGTGAAGAAAAGATGGCAGATTGACTCGGGATCTAAGGACCTAAGGGATGATGTGATGATGAGTTTCCTGGAATTTCTTTCTGCCTCACATATCCTGGACTGGATGCAGACGTCAGCAATCCAGAAATGCTGACAAGAATAGAAAAGCATGCTCTCTCTAGCCAAAAGATGGGGAAAGGGGCAGCTTAGCAAGACAGAAATCTTTTAGAGTATAACTACCCTACCCCAGCCAAACACAATGGGCAAAAACAGTACCATCCCTGTTTCTGTCAACAAAACCCAAATGGGCAACCTAGATTTCCATTCTTGCTCAGCTATAACAGGTGTCCCCTACAACCCCAGAGACCAAGATAGTAGGGGGATGTCTTTGTGGGGAGCTGGGATTTTTATCCCTACTTGGAAATAATAGAGCCCTCCCCCAAAGGTGTCAGTGAAGGCCACATACGAAGATGCTGGACTTCCCACCTGACAATAATGAGGTACCCTTCCCTCTCCCTGTCTGTTATATCAGAGGAGGCCAAATGGCAAGCTGGAAATGTCAGCATTAGGCATACTCTGTGTCCTGAATGTTCACCGTACTTCCTATAAATCTATAATTATTTTAAAATAAGGTTTTTATATTAAACCCATAAACTTCGCTGTGCTCTTTCTCATGCCCTCATGCTTATTCTAGGTGACTGTATATCCCAGGGAGGTGGGGGAGTGGAGAGAAAGGTGGGGAAAGAGGAAAGAGAGAGAGCACACAACAGACCATGACTGTGCAAATTTCTAAAATCCATCTCCAAGTTTGTGCTATCTCTAGGTTGATCGTTTCGCAGTTGGCAGGTAGTTTGAGCACTGTCTCTCCTTGTGGCATTCTGTTATCCTCAATATTGGCTGGCACACATGTAAACAGCATTAGAAGGAGTATCAAGGCTTTGAGTATAAAATCCTGAGAGCTACTGGTCAAAAGCAGTGAGCTGCCAAATGCCAGAGGCTGGATGAAAGTCAGGTGGGGAGCTTTTTAAAAATACAAATTCTTGGCCAGGCACAGTGGTTCTCACCTGCAATCCCAGCACTGGGATGCCAATGCCAGAGGATTGCTTGATCCTGGGAATTCAAGACCAGCCTGGGCAACATAGTGAGACTCTGTATCTACCCAAGAAAATTCAAAAATTAGCCAGGCATGGTGCACATGCCTGTCATCCTAGCTATTTGGGAGGCTGAGATGGGAGGATCATCTGAGCCTAGCAGTTGGAGGCTGTAGTGAGCTATAATCATACTACTGCTCTACTGCCTGGGTGGCCTAGTAAAACTCTGTCTTTAAAAAATAATAATAAAATAAAACGTTTTACCCTTATTGCTTTGTGTTTACCTCCCACTTGTCTGACATCTGCATTTTTAAGTGTCTCCTCCTGGAAACTTGAATCCTGCTGGCAGGAAAGTAAGCCAGGGAGGCATGGAAGGCTTCCCAGGCCCCCTACACTCAATCTGTGCTCCTTTAGCACTATGATTGCCTTCAACAATAAGAACAAGTGTCATTCACAGCCACATCTGCTAGGCCCTGATAAGTCACATCCACATCTGCCCCGAGGGGCTACCTCCTGAGTAGCAGTTGTTGGAGAAAATAAGCTGTGAATCTGGGGTTGCTGCCTGTTATGAGTGAGACAGCAGTTGGTCTGGACAGATCCCTCAGACTGTCTTAAGGCTGCAGGAAGACAAAGAATTCTGAGCTTCCTCTAGAAGGGAGCAGTTTGTATTATCTATCTTGATTTATATTTTTAAAATGAGATGATGCTGTTCAATAGCCTGAATAGCATCAAGGCACATTAAGTGCCTGCCTGGTTTTATTTCACTTTCAGGAAGATCCAAAACTTTTGCCATTGATTTCACCTGGAGGTATGACTTAAATGCCAGTCAGTTCCAATACCACTGTAAAAATAAGTTAATTGGATCAGAGGGAAAGAGAACTGACATTTACCAAGGACATTCCTTGAGCCAAGAAGTGTGAAATATACTTTTCTTGTGTGTTGTTCTATTTTGTAACATAACCTACCATGAGGTAGGTATTGTGATCCATATTTTATATACAGTGGAAGCTATACAGGAGGAATGTCCCCCCCCAAAATTAAATCTGTGAAGGTGTTTGCATGTGTCTGAGTTTGTATCAAGAAGTGGGTTCCCTCTTCTTTAGCAAAAAAAGTTGCCAGCTACGTCACAGCAGAGCCAGCGGCAGGAAACTGCCTGGGAGCCTTTGAAAATGGCTTCCCTCAGACGAGCAGAGTGGACCCATCTAGGATCACAGGGTATGGCTTCTCCTAGAGGAAGGCATAGAGGCAGAGCCAATATTGTCTGGTGAGAATAGAATGGGTCATAGAAACAAGGGAGGATGGTGGATGTACAAGGTGGTAGATACCTGAACCAGTGCTCTAGAGTCACTGTGATACTGCTTAGCAGGAAAGGATTGCTCAGCAATGCTGCCTGAGAACGCAGGGTTCTACAGCCTAACCTCTGTCACCTCTAACTCTTTCTGCCAGAGTGGCATAGACTCTTACTGCCTCCTTATGACTGTCATAAGCATCAAGAGGCACAAATGGGGATAGAGGAGGTAGATCTGAACAGCTGACTTCCTTGGTGTTTGCAGCATGTGGGGAACAAAGTCAAGCATATGAGTTGCTCCTTGGGTCTTGTTAAATCCAAGCGAGGAATTTAAGACTCAAAGAAGTTACGTGATTTTCCGAAGGTAACAATGCTGTGATCTCTGCTGAAGCAGGGACTGTTGATGGTGAAGTCCATGTGTATTCTTTTCCACATGTTAGTGAGTTTTGTCACTTTCACCAGCACTGGGTGAAAATGTGAGGCCATTTTCATTTGTTTTTCAAGGTACATCTTGTTTCTTTCCTACTTACCATTTTATCTTGCTTCTCTTAAATTCATAGAGACTTTTTTTTTAAAAGGAGAGATATCATCTTGGTGTTACCATGCACTTGAAAGTCTTTGACTAAAACCATGGAGTAAATGGAATAATCCAGGACATCGGGGTTGGTGTAAGGCTTTGGGGCCTTAAGTGGTGGTAGCAGGACACAGATTCAAGGATATGCACCTATCTGCCTGGAATATCAGCTGCCCACTGCTGCCCAATCCACTGGCATCTGCCCCTACAAGTACACACAAGTCTTTCCAATCAGTTGGTTTTGATGTGTTTGCTGCAGGATCCAAGACAGAGGCGTTCTCTTATTGAAGAATTTAGATGAAACTGTGAGGATGCAGGCCTCAAGTGAGACAAGGCCTTATGATTTTTTTTTGTTGTTGAGACAGAGTCTTACTCTGTCACCCAGGCTGGAGGGCAATGATGTGATTTCAGTTTACTGAAACCTCTTCCTTCTGGATTCAGTCGATTCTCCTGCTTCAGCCAACCCAGTAACTGGGATTATAGGCACCTGCCACCACACCCAGCTAATTTTTATATTTTTAGTAGAGACAGGGTTTCACCATGTTGGTCAGGCTGGTCTCAAACTCCTGACTTCCTCCCAGAGTGCTGGGATTACACAGGTGACCCACTACACCCGACCATGACTTCTTTAAGTAACTGGATCCAGCTATGTCTGAAGGTTTGCCCTAGTTTTTCAGTTAAATGAGCCTAAGAAAATAATGTTCTACATCTGTTTAGTATTTACTACTGTCCACTAGGATTTAGTCTCTCTTCTGTGTACACAGATTATCTCATTTAATCCACACAATAACTATATGAGGTAGGTACTGTTATTACCCCTATTTACAAGTGAGGAGCTGTGGCACACAGATGTCCAGGTGAGATATAAAACTGAGAAATGTACTTACAGTGCAACAAAACCATAATCTTTGGGGTTTTCTTTTCTGCTGGATAGAAATAATTTGCATTTCTACCAGAATAAAAGTCTATTAGTCAAGAGAGCTTCACAGAGTCTCAGTCCTAAGCACATCTCTTCATCTATAAAAAACAAAAACTATTGATTGTTCTTTCTTTTATAAAAGTAATGAAGTAACCGAGGGGGAAAATCTGGAAAACAATCATAAATCCCAAAGTAGAAGTTATCTGTAAAATTTATAATGAAGAAGCATATAATTTTTGTATTAACTGTGAAACCAAATCAAGTAAAGGCTCATCTTTGTAGAGAATAACTCTTTAGTGGGCTTGTTAGACAATGTTGCAGAATGGTACTGAAAGGGATGCTTCCTTTTAAGTCCAAACAGAACCCATCAACTGCTGTTAAATGACGTCAATCTGCAAAGCCCAGTACTCTCACTTATTTCAAAACTACAGAAAGCTCCAATGAAAAAGGCAACTATCACAGCCCAAGGCATGAAAATGCTGAAGATGAATGGTGGAGCCTGAGCCTGAGCTCCCATAACCTGGTAGCTTTGGGTTTTATTTTTGTGGCATCCTTTGTCCGTCAAGAACAAGGAAGGGGGTTATTCTCTTCCACCTTGGAGTCCTTTCTCAGGCCACAACTAGCTTCCCAAAAACTGTCTTCTTTCTTCTCCATAGGCCTCAGGGCCCTACTTTTCTCTCTTTTTAGTACTAACTCTTGGGACTCTTTTATGGTTCCCTCTCTGCTACAGAGTGGGTACGGAGTGGGTTACAATATCTTCAGTTACATTCAGGGTCTCAGGGACTCTTGTTCTCTTCTGGTGTCTTTCCAGAAATTTTAACATGAATAAATTCTTATGTGGCGACATTGGCAATCTCTGTTAGATTGCAAATGTGTAATTTGGAAGAGGCTATCTATTAAATAGGTAAAAGCCCTAATGTATCTAATTTCTCTGAGACCGCATTGCCCTGAAAATAGGGCAAACGTCTTCAGAAGTTCATAGAGGTGGTGGAAGAATGGCGGGATCCAGTGCCGGACAGTATGAGAGTGGTAGAGACAGGAGGCAGGAAAATTCTGGGCAGAAGAGGGTTCCCAGTGAGGGCCCCACTCTCAAGCTGAAAAGCTTGATACTGCAGCCCAAAGTGAGACCATACATCCCTGTTTTTCCGCTCAAACGTTTCCTTTTCTAAAACCACCAATGACCTGCCCTGCCCCCCCTCCATCCTGTGCCTATAGAAACCCCAGAACTCAGCTGGCAGAGGGGATAGGCAGCTGAATGTTGGCAACTATGGTTGGACATCAGAGAGAAGCAGCTTGACTTCAGAGGGACAGCTTGATGGCGTAGCATTGGAGAGGAATCCAGCCAGGGACAGCTGATGGCATAGCATCAGAGAGGAGTCCAGCCAGGGACAGCTAAACTCCAGGGGAAGATTACCTTCCCACTTCATTTCCTTTTCAGCTCCCCTTCCCTCTGAGAGCCACTTTCATCAGCAATAAGATCCCCTTATTTACCATCTTCAATTCATCGTGCAATCTCCTTCCTCCTGGATGCCAGATAAGAACTCAGGTGGTCTGACCATCTGGTGCAATTCAGGACAATTCTAAGGGCTTTGGCCAAGATTGTTGTTGGGCCTGTAACAAACAGCTGGATGTTTCCTACCACCCAGTCTTACTCTCTTCCCTTCCTTTCAACAGGCTTGGTCCCCAGGGTACTCTTGCACAGGGTATTCTGCGTTGGCTTCCCAGGGGGACAAATCTGCAACAGGGCTCAAGTATGAGGAAAGGAAACTATATTTGGAATCCATTTCTTCTAGAGGAGAGGTCAAAGTTCTTGACTTTCCTGTAAGGTCCATTGCAGATAGAACCTCCCCTTCAGAGGTACTGAGTAGATCAAGCATTCAACAAACTGTCACTGGCTTTCAAGAGGACCCTGTAGGTGCATTTCATAGAGTTCCTTGTCCTCATTATTTGGGAAAGGCAACTCCCCAACTAGCAGTGCCACTCTCTGTCAGAGGAGAGGGAAAGAATCTGTCTCTGCTCAAGTTGGCCAGTGGTATTAGCTGGTTCTTTCTTAGAATTGTGCTGTGTGATTTTGTCTCTCTTTGAGGCTACACTTCAGATGAAAATAATCTTTGGCTCTTCTGACTCATCTTTCCTCCTAGTTCTCCTAGAAGGAAGTGTTAAGTGTTTCTGATTTGTGTTGTACCACCTTCCTTAAATAAGGTGAAGAATACAAGCTCCCTAATCCCTCTGCTGGTTTTATGAAGGGATTAGTAGTACCTACAGTGGGGCCTGAGGGCTTAAGCTGGCTCATCGGCCCTAGGAACCTGACTCTCTTGGCTACACCACGTTTCTCTTTAAGTGTGCTTGTATCACTGGGGATGAAGCAGCTATTTTTCCTTTGAAAGGCAGATTTTATTTTTCCAGAAAGAAGTTGGCAGAACTGGGCCTGGAGAAGGTTATTCTTGTTCCATTTCCACGTGGCAGAGTCAGATTGCCCGGGTGAATTCATGCAAAGTTTTAGCACATCCAGAGTATAGCAGTAAGATTTGTAACACTTACAAATGCTTTTGCTTTTCATACTACTTTCTATTCTTTGACCTTCTCCTCACAAATACTCAGCCCCCTTGCCCCAACTAATTTCTGTTTGGCTTTCTCGGTCCATTGATTCAGGAAGGGAATGTGAAACTCAAAGACCTCAGGACAGAAATAATTTAGATTTAGGACAAAAATGTGAGTTAATGTCTCCAAGATCAGAAAAAGATCCTCAGGTTAGGAAAAAAGGGAAACCAGGAGAGCTCAGGTGCTATCTCCCCATCCCCACTACCCCAGCATGGAGGTGAATGGAGGTGGGGTAGTCAAACTAATTACCAGACAGGTTTGAGGAGTCTGTCAGAATCATGTGAACCAGAGCAACTCCATCTTAAATAGGAGCTGGGTAAAATGAGGCTGAAACCTACTGGGCTGCATTCCCAGACAGTTAAGGCATTCTAAGTCACAGGATAAGATAGGAGGTCAGCACAAAATACAGGTCATAAAAGCCTTGCTCATCAAACAGGTTGCTGTAAAGGAGCTGGCCAAACCCCACCAAAACCACAATGGTGACCAGAGTGACCTTTGGTCATTCTCACTGTTACATCCCACCAGTACCATGACAGTTTACAAATGCCATGGCAATGTCAGAAAGTCACCCTATATGGCCTAAAATGCGTAGGCATGAATAATCCACCCCCTTTAGCATATCATCAAGAAATAACCATAAAAAATGGGCAAACAGCAGCCCTCGGGGCTGCTCTGTCTATGGAGTAGCCATTCTTTCATTCCTTTACTTTCTTAATAAACTTGCTTTCCCTTTGCACTGTGGACTCGCCCTGAATTCCTTCTTGAAAGAGATCCAAGAACTCTCTCTTGGGGTCTGGATTGGGACCCTTGTCTTCTAACAGTTCCACAAAGCTGGAACTTCCAGGGGAGTAGGGGAAAAAGAGAGTGAGACAGCAAGAATGCATGTCAGAGCAAGGATGCAGACTGGTGGCAAGATGTAGCTAAATGCTATGTTTTGGCAAGTGGAGAAGTTTCTTGTAGCCCACAGAGGATGAAAGGTTCTCATATGCCTGAGAAGAGCCCAGAGATCTCTGGCAGAACCAGAGAAAAACAAGCCTTCAAAGTAGGAGTCAGTGACGATGCAACATTAATTTGGACCACAGCTAAGGAAGGATGTACGTATCAGGAGATGCCAGCACAGAGACCAAATGCTCCTTACACTACATTCACCTCACCCTAGCATCACACCAGGAATTTAGACGAAACTCTGGTGAAAGGAAAAGGATCTACATTCTGGTAGGTTGGGGGCTCACATAAAATCAAGGTAAGATATATAACTGTAATTACTTTTATATTTAAAGAGCCAAAATTTCTTAAATAGGCAGAAAACCCATTGTGGATTCCACACGAGTGACTATAATCAATTTATTTTGTTAAAAACAATGTAAATGAAAAAAATGCAAATGAGAGACTTTGCTCCAACAGATTGAAACTCATTACTTAGCTCAGTCTTGTCAAGATTCTTGGTTGCAAAGAGCAGGGACTACTTTGGGTTAAGTTATTCAGAAAAAGACACCCCCTGGAGCTGCTACTCTAGACACCAGCCACCCAGACTGCTGAGTCTCCTGACTCCCCCAGGCACATACCTTTAATTGACTCTGCTTATTCACACGTTTGTGAGAACATGGAAGGGTGGGGTATGGGAAATGGATATATATATATATATATGCTTTAATACACACAAAAAATAGCTCTGGAAGGATACACAAGAAACTGGATCATATTGGCTTCCCCTGGGGAGAAATGGGTGGTGGAGAGACAGCGGAGGAAGATTTCTCACTGCTCATATTTTAATATTCATTGTACCATTTGAATTTTGATCCATGGTAATAAATTACCAATTTCAAAAACCAACAACTAAAGGTTCCATCCAATCCAATTAAAAACTTCAACCTTATACCTAATTTAAAACTCCTCCCTCCCTCCCAGGTCTGGCATGATCTGTGGCTCCACAACCTGCAGCTGGGAAGGAAGGGGTTGAGGTCTGTTTCCTCCCCTTCTGTTTTACTCCTCCTCCCTTCACGCCCTTGCTGTACATTGCTGCAGGGGTGGGGTTTGGTTTGGATAAAATCTCTTAGATGGTGTTATTTGTGGTTCTCTCCTAATGGTCCATTCTCTCTTTGGAATGCTGGCTCTTTGTGAGAACCTCATGGATTTTTCAGAAACTCCTCTCCCACTCCCCTGCACAGTATGCTGACATGAATTAGGTACTCTTTGGCTGGCCTTCTTATAACTCTCCCTGCCTTCCTCCTCCCTCTGGGAGTTCTCTATAGTCTTTTATGCTAGGGTTTCTTGCCTCAGAGGATGGCATGTCTCTAGGGGGAAGCTTAACTTTCTTTCTTGACATGCATTTTACTCACAGGATTATTAACACATCTTGATACACCAAATACTGCCCTGACTGCTGATGAGGGCTGCTCCAGCTAGCCTCCTGCCTTTACAATTCTCTAGGAAGGAGGCAGACATAAACTTTAACAGTTAAGTCTGCCTTCCAAATTCAAGTTTTCTCAAGCATTCTCTGACCAAGACCTACTCTAGCTAACTGTTAGAAGCAAATGCTTGTTCCCTGGTGCTGAAAAGAAGAACTAGTGCTCAGACAAATAATTTTCTCAGCAAGGCAATTTTACTTTCTGCTGAAAGGGTGCTTCTCAGAAGCCTTACTCTCACGAGAGAACCCTTGAACAAAGAAAAGCAGAGATTTTTATCCTGGACACACTGGGTCCTTACTGCTGTGTCCTATATCTATTGGCTGAAGCCAGACTGCACAATCTAGACTGATTGCAACTGGTTAAAAACTTAAAACTTTCCTAAATAGGAAAATGTGTGATGGAGAACAAAGAAAGGAAGGGGGTTGTTTATGGGAAACTAGGAGAATAACATTTCCAAATAAGGAAGAGGTGTAAGCTATAAGCTGAGAAATGCCTGAGCGTGTTCGAACATGTCTGAGCAGGCTATAGGCCAGAACAAACGACTTGGTTAAAGTAGGACACAGAAGGTACTTATTCCCTTACTATACTTAACAACTACATAGGGCTTAACAAAGAGCTATTAGCAAAAACTAGGAAGCCTGAAGGAAACGTTTTTAAAAGAAACTGTTATTTCTAACACATTATGTATTCTTTAACAAAAAGGGAAACTTTGAAGAGGAACTTTTTACTCTTCACATAACTCAGGTAGGCTCATGAATTTCTGCAGTTCTGTAGGGTTTTATCCTGAGATTTAATACCAGCAATATTTTGATAAGAAGCCCTCACCCACAAACTTGGCTGGGAGTGGAAGGAAAAGGGAACATTAAACTGACAACTCTAGACTCAGAAGCATCAAACCCCTTGTTAACCCGGAATATCTGAGACAGGTCTCAGTCAATTCATTAAATTTATTTTGCCAAGGTTAATGACATACCCATGACACAGCCTCAGGAAGTCCAAATGACATGTGCCCAAGGTGGTTGGGATACAGCTTGCTTTTATACATTTTAGGAAGGCATGACACATCAGTCAATATTTGTAAGATGTACATTGGTCCATCCAGTAAGGCGGGGACTTCCTGGTTAGAAGTAGATAAGCGACAAAAGGTTGCATTCTTCTGAATCCTTGATCAGCCTTCCACCGAACACAAAATTTAGTCTAGCTCAGTGAATCTGCATTTTTACATACATAATAGGGCAGAGGAAACAATCAGATATACATCTGTCTCAGATGTGCCTCAGAGGGATGACTCTAGTTCTGGCTGTCCTTTGTCCACAAGATATTTCCTGTGGTTAAACTGTGAGGGAGGTATGTAGCTTATTATTTTGTAGGTATATTATTTAGGAATAAAATGGGAGATAGGTTTGCCTGATGCAGTTCCCAGCTGGACTTTTCTCTTAGCTTGGTGACTTTGGGGTCCTGAGATTTATTTTCCTTTCACACCCCCATACAATGAATTCTAGTCTTTTGCTTATCCAAGCAGGCTGGGATGTGGGGGTGAGAATTCCAAGACAAGTTTGGCCACCTCCTATCAAACTTCAGAGCAAAGTAGCTCCTAGACAGCCCTCCTTACGAATATGGAGGTAAGTAAGGTTTGTTGTCTTCAGCTTTAGGGCTTTAGATAAAGTTTTGAGACAAATAGAAATATCCTATTCTAATTTGGTAACTCACTTTAGTTAAAACCTTCAAAACATCATCCTTCCATGTAAAAAAGGCAGTTCTTATCTTTAATGATAATAACTACCATTTATCCACCATATATTTGGTACAAGGTGGCAATACTTTATATACTAAATGTATTAAATGTTCACAATGCTCTTTTTTTTTTTTTTTTTTTGAGACAGAGTTTCATTCTTGTTGCCTAGGCTGGAGTGCAATAGCATGATCTCGGCTGACTGCAACCTCCACCTCCCAGGTTCAAGTGATTCTCCTGCCTCAGCCTCCTGAGTAGCTAGGATTACAGGTGTGTGACACCACACCTGGCTAATTTTTGTATTTTTAGTGAAGACGGGGTTTCACCACGTTGGCCAGGATGGTCTCCTCTGACCTCAGTTTATCTGCCTGTCTTGACCCCCAAAAGTGCTGGGATTACAAGCATGAGCCACTGCGCCCAGCCAACACCTTTATGAAATAGGGAGTTTCATTCCCATCTCCGTAATGAAATATGAAACCCAGAGGTCACATAGCCAGCAGCAGAGTTGGAATTTGAATCCAGACCTGTGTGATTCCAAAATTCAATCTGCATATATATGCTTTTAATCTATAACTAAGGTCTGAGTCCTCAAGACGTTCTTCTGGAGTCTCAGTAAATTTATTTAATCTACATGGGTGTAGGTGCTAGGGTGATTACCCTTATCTTGTCTCCTGCTAAGTCACAGAGGTTTGGGGAGTTCCTTCAGACCTCCAACAAACTTGTTTGTGGAGGCCTGAGGAGTTTCTTCGGATCCCCAATGAAACTTGTTTAATCCTAAATGGGTTCTGTTAAGAATTCTTTCGTTATTTTGTTATGCTTTAAGGCCCAGGAAAGGCCTAGGGAAAGCCCTTGGTGGGCTTTTGTTACATCCCAGCCTTTGTATAAGGGCACTAGCTTTTAATATTTAACTTAATCACTCAGTCAGTACTGAAACAGTTGTTATGGAAGCCTGCATTATTACAGTACAGTTATTACAAGAGATTGAAATATCCTAAGTCCATTAAAGATTGTCTGTGGATCCAAAAAATAATCTGTATACTACCATTTCTCATATATATATCAATTCAATTCAACAATGCATTATTTGTGCCAGGCACTGTTCTAGGTGCTGGGATACTTCAGTGTACAAAACAAACAAAAATGCCCATCTTCATGGAAATACAAATTTTCATTAAAAGTGTACTGAAAGTATATTTTTTTGTCATCATGCATTTTATCGATTAAATGAAACTAAACATATAACTTACCAAGGGACAGCTCAGGAAGAATTTTGCTATTTAAAATAGCAAGGGGTTTTCTATTTATTTGCTATAAAAATATCCAGCTTGTTACAATGAATATATTTGGAAACCACTGATACTATTTAATTATCACAAGAACGTGATCCACGAGGGAGGAGTTTATTTGCAGCGAAGTCCAACTGGAGAATGACAATATTTGGATCATAAAGTATTGGGCAATCTCCTTGAGTAATCCCACTCATCCATCTCAGCTCAGTGCAAGTTATAATGACTACCTAAGTAAATTAGGATTACAATTTTATTGACAATTCTGATGAGAAATCTCAGGAGCACGGTTTCAGCAGAGACGCAGATTACTTCACCTCTTGTTTACCTTTTGACTTTGAGGCTCTCTGAGGTTCCTTCTAAAGCTGTTACAGAAGGAGGGTACGGTTTGTCCAGAAAGGGAGCAAAGTCACATTTGACCTAGAATTTCAGCCCTTAGGAACTTCAGGGAATAAACTCATACACTTAGTGCTAGTCAAAGACTGTATGATTACTTAACTAAAAATCCACATTCCAAGAAACTAAGTGTCATAAACATAACTTTTGATCTTTCTCATCACGTCTTTCCCTTCACCGGCCACGAGTGCCAGTTCAGATTCCGGTCTCCAGGCAACCCGTCCCGGTCCAGGCACAAGGTAGGCGGTGAGAAGTATTATTCTAATAGCAAATGAGGAAAGCGAAGGGGCAGGAAATGGGCCTAGGATACAAAGTTCTGGCACTGCTCTTCGCACCTCACCTCGCTGTTTCTTCCTTCCTTGTCTTCAAGTCCCTAGTCTCCCGGGTGTCACTGTCGCTCTCTCGCTCACTTCCCGCAGCCTCCCTCAAAAGCTACGAACCAGCCGCGGCCATCAGACTACATTGCCCACAATGCCACTCGCCGGCCAGTTTCGCGTAGGGGTTTTCCCTCGACTGCTGCTTATAATTAATGTTAATCAAACCTAAGTTTCTAGGAAGGAGCCGAATTATTATCTCATTCTCCCATAGGATATCTTTTTATCTTCCCCTGCCACCCCTGCTGTTTCGTGAAGAATCCTCTGCAGAGGGAAATTTGTTCAGGCGACTACTGTGGCCACCCTCCGCCTCCTCCGGCCTTTGCCCCTGTTAGGTCCCCGGGGGCCTGGGAGTGTCATTGGCGGATGACCGCAATTCTTGCCGCTGCTGTTGACATCGCGACCATGGTCTCCGGCAGCAGCAGCCTAGCCGCCGCCCGCCTCCTGTCGCGCAGCTTCCTCCGTGAGTCCAATTAGGACTCTGTCTTCCTGGCTTTCGCGGGTTCTTGGCCCTGCCGGACCCAATGTCCGGGCCCAGGCCGCGGCTGGGTCCTCCAGGGCGGGACGTCGGCGGGAGCCTGGCAGCCTCTTGAATTAGGCTTCGAGTGGGGGACTTCTACGGAGGAAGGAGCTTTTCTGGATACGACAGGAGGGGGCCATGACTTAGGCCGCTGGCAGATGGAGATATTGGGTGGCTGAGCTAGGATTCGGGTCTGGGAGCCCTGCAAGTTTAGAAGCTTGCTCTCGGTTCCGCGGTGACGAGTGGCAGGGTGGGGGTGGCGTCTAGACTGGCCTTATTTGGAGTTGGGGATGAAGAGGTCCAGGGTGAACTTGGTGGGGAGGGTAAGTGTTTGGGTTGAGGGGTAGGAGAAGAGTGTCAGTAGGAAGTTGGGGAATGAGGGTGTCCCTACTACGGAAAGGTTCTACACCTCGAATTCCCCCTCCGCAGGATTGTAACGTCAGGGGAAAGATCGTTTCTGTACACGGAGTGAGTCGAAATGGCCGCATAGACCCCTAGAAGTTTTGGTTGGCTGGGACCTAAACCAGCATATTTGCAGTGTCTCCACCAGGCGGTTTGTGAACACATCAGTTCCCGAAAACTTAGCACCCAAGGTTGCTAGTCTTTGAGAAATGCTGACTATGGAAAATTCTTGCTATATTCAAAGTCTCTGTGCTTGTCAGGTAGGTTATAGTAGAAAGAAACTTTGGAATCAGCCACATCATCGTTTGAAGTCTGGCTAGTCCCTTTTCACTCTGTGTAATAACCCTGGACACTTTCCTTAATCTGTTTTTCAACTAATGTTTCTAGTTAGATGAAAATATTAACATATTTTAATGAGTCTGACACACCATCACCTGTAAGGTGGACCATTATTTTGTTTACCACTAAGAATGAAAACCGATCGCTTATTAAAATTGTGACACACCAATGGTTGTCACATGTATCCCGTTTTTTTAAAAAGTGAAAAAATATGCATCTTAGAAATGATAATGTGCAGGATGATCTGGGTTCACTGCAGAATAAGTGAAGCAATTTATATAAAGTATCTCGTATGTAGTAAACAGTTTTCTTCTTCCACTTTGCTATTAATTCTGCTGCTTGTGCTGAATATTGTATAAGACTTAATTCCTTTCTTGAGAAGATTACATTCTAAAAGTGTACATTGATGAGTGTGAACTCAATAGCCAACACTTAGTTGCCAATCACTTGAAGACAAAGGTCTGGCTAGATAACTTTAGCAAGTATGAAATAATTGGTTCGTTTGGTAAAGCTTTCTGGAGATTCTTACTGTGTAATTTCAAGGACCGTTGAGGGTGTCGTGAGCAGGTCAAAAAGGATTAATTATACCCAGTAATCACTCAGGTCAGTAGGATTTGAGCACCAAGAATGAAGTATATTGGATATGGTTTTAAACCAGCTTAATTTGAATAGAGACTAGGTTAGAATGTAGAAGACCAGATGTGCAGCACAGCCACCGTGGTGGGAAACCCCAGGAAGAAGTTGCCCACCTGTGTCTGTCTCTTCTGTGGTCTTGCTAGTCTGACGTTCTGAAAGATCCTAGCTTCAGGCAGGTCTGCTGCATAGAAGAATCTAGAGGAGAAAGGAAGTGTGTCTAAAAGATCTAGTTCCTTAATCCACCTTTAGCAGTACTCTCAATCCTCTTCCTATAGAACTGGAAGTTTGTTCTTCCTGGACTCCCAGAATCATTTGGTCTTAAAGTGACCATCTCGTTTAGTTTTGTTACTGGAGTGGGCTTGAATTATCCAAGTCATGTGATTAAATTGTTATTAAGGGTCTGAAATCTAAACCAAGGTATATTCTATATTTAGAGGGGTTACAGACAACAATGTTTAATGTATAAACACCCTAAATTCACAAACCTCTAATTCCTCTTTCCCATGCCACATTTCTGAGCCCATTTTCACTTCCACGAGAAAAATAGCAGCCACAACATCACCTTGGAAACTTTTTTTAAAGGGGCCATAAATTATTTAGGCTGTGAAGCTAATAGAGCTGCAGCTGTTAGGGAATTTTGTTCCCTCTGTTAAGTTTCAACTTATGGTACATTACTTACTGAAGGTCATAGTGTTGAGATATTGATTAGAATTAGCAGCAGCAAAGAAACTCAGAGGAGGACTGCTAGAGGCCTTCCAGAGCCCTGTTGGAAGGAAAGAAACAAAATCTGTTACATAGCTTATGAAAAAAGGAAAAGGATCCAGTTGAAGTGGAGAGAGAAAATACAATGAAAAAATGAGAAAGGTTTCTTCTGTGAGGAAGTTAAGGATTTCGTAAGCACCCTTGAAGTTGAAATAGTGAAGTGAAGTTTAAAAGTCTTTTTAAAAACTGGTCAGTAGTTTCTGTAACTTGAGTCTTTTAGAATAAATAGGGAATAAGAGCTAGTATTTTTGAACCTCAGAATTATGGTATTTTAATGCCAGAAGGTAAACCTTAAAACCCTACTGGTCCCATACCTTTGTATGACAGATGAGGAAATCCAGAAAGTTTCCAGCCAGTATCAGAAGGGGCCCTAGCACCCAGGTCGTCTGTCTTTGCAGTATCCGTTCCATCAGCATGTACCGTGTGATATTTTCAGCTTCTTTTTTCGAAGCTCTGATTTTTTTTTTTGGCAGTCTCAGTGGTGTGTTGAGAAGGTGACTATCCTGTTCAAAGGTGCTGCCTTCCTTTTCCCCATGTTTGCTAAGTGTGTAGGCCTATTTTTAGAATCAGATGCATTTAAAGTGTAGTTTGGAAAAGGAGATCTTCAGCAGTGATGTTTTGAATACTAGTATCTGTTGCCATTGCATCTAAGAATCAAATCTTTGTTTCAGAAATACAAAATAGCCTTGATTCAGATGTACCAATGTACCCATGAGATTTGATTTTCTGACATCAAATTTGTTTTTTCATAGAAACATAATTAGGAATGTTAAAAACAATTTCTCTGAAGTATAGGGCAACAATTTCATCAAGGGACTGCCATGCCATAGACCCACATTTTTTACATTATAACATTTCTTACATTAGGATGTGTCTTATTGATAACTTTTTTTTTTTTTTGAGACAGAGTTTTGTTCTTGCTGCGCAGGCTGGAGTACAATGGCACAATCTCAGCTCACTGCAACCTCCACCTTCCAGGTTCAAGTGATTCTCCTGCCTCAGCCTCCCGAGTAGCTGGGATTACAGGCATGTGCCACCATGCCTGCCTAATTTTAAATTTTAGTAGAGACGCGGTTTCTCCATGTTGGTCAGGCTGGTCTTGAACTCCCAACCTCAGGTGATCCGCCTGCCTCATTTTTTCTTTGTTACCAGTAATTAATAGTACTTAAAAATCAATCATATTTTATATTTGATGAAATATGGTACTTACAGCTTATTAACTTCACTTATAAGTCAATATTAAATGAATATATAATTTCACATTTGAATAGTGGGTTGTTTGGAGTTTGTTGGTAAGTGGCTGCTAGCTACTCTGCAGTATTATAAGGTCCTGTAGGTATAGACTACAATAGCCTGTGTCTTACATATGCATAATACCTATGGTTAATACGTGTACATTTGTTAAATTCATGAGTACGTGCATGAATAAATGTTTATCAGGGACACAGTTTGAGAGGTGAGTTGAAGGAGTATTGAGTATTTTATGAATAGAGTCTCAGGTTATTGGTTAGGAACATGGCACTGGTAATATAAGGCCATGGTTTGAGTACCACCTGGGCAGGTGCTCTTTGGCTATAGATTGTATCCTTTATCCTACCAGCCATCTTATAAATGATGTTACTATCTGTGGTGAAGAGGACCAGTGTGTGGCTGACAGGTACAAATCTATCACCCCTGTTGAAAACACATCTCTCTCAGGTTACTCAGTCTCTTTCCTTCATTGTCTTTACTACAGTTTGTACTTTTGGTAGTTTTGTTTTTCTTTGTGTAATGTTTAGCTCTTTTACAGGGCAGGAAACTTCATGTGGGTAGGGCCTGAGCCTGTCTTGTTCACCTGTGAATCCCTAGCACCTGGTAGATAGCCTGTCACAGTGAACATCTCAAAGCAGTTTGGTTTACTCATTCTGCATCGGTAGTAATAGTGATAATAAAATAACTCTTAGGGATATAACACTTGCTCTATCCCAGGCACTGTTTTAAATGCTTTATATATTACTAACTCGTTTAATTCTCATGTCAGCCTATGAAGTATATACTATTATTGTCCCTGTTTTATAGTGAGGGCTGTACCTTTACAAATGTATTATATGTTAAAAATTTAGAAGTATATTTATGCATACTGCCCATTATATGTAGACATGGATTAGTATGTTTATAAATATATGTAAGATGCGCACAGGGGCATATAGAAAACATTTTTGGCTAGACTTACTTGATTTTAAAATAACATTTTTTCCTCTCTCTTTTTAGGGAGAGATTTGCCTTTGTGTTCATGTGGGTTGTAAACCCACTTTTGGGAGTACACCAGGCACTGTGCTACCTGGTGCCAGTTTAAGGAGTGATTTCATATTAACATCACAGTCTCCTGGGGCAGTTGTTATTCCACTTATAGATGGGAAGACTAAGGCTAAGGGAGATCAAAAGATATGCCCTGGGTTACGTGGCTGGTGAAAGGCAGAACATAAACTCAAGACCAGGCCTGTCTGATTCCTGGGATGATGTTCTCAGCTGCTCCTGGGGACACAGTCCCAAGGTTAAGCTGGACAATTTCTAAGAATCAGAAGAGAAGGAGGTAGTCTAGGATGTGGCAACTACAGCATTCGCCATCAGAAATTATTCCTGGTGGCCATCCTCACCTTTCCTGCTGTAATATTTAATTTAAAATACTTATTTTCAACCAGGTGTGGTGGCTCATGTCTGTAATCCCAACACTTTGGGAGGCCGAGGCAGGCGGATCACTTGAGGTCAGGAGTTCGAGACCAGCCTGGCCAACATGGTGAAAACCTGTCTTTGTTAAAAATACAAAAAAAAATTTGCCAGGTTTGGTGGTGCCAGCCTGTCGTCCCAGCTACTCGGGAAGCTGAAGCAGGAGAGTTGCTTGCACCTGGAAGATGGAGGTTGCAGTGAGCTGGGATCATGCCATTGCACTCCAGCCTGGGTGACAGGGTGACAGAGTGAGACTCCATCTCAAATAAAATAAAATAAAATAATACTTATTTTCTTATTATTAGTAAAGCTAGGCATCTTGTCACATATTGATTTGCAGTTTGTCATCCATTGTGTATCTTGTTCATGGCCTTTATCAGTTTTTCTCTTAGGCTTTGTGCTCCTCTTTTTGTTGGCTCTTCATGTTACCCAGGTTAATTTGTCTGTTAAATGTTATGAAAACACTCCCCTATCTGTCACTGCCTTTAACTCTGTCTGTAGTGTGTTTTACTCTGTCTGAATGCTTTGTTTTTTCATGTAGGGAAAGAGTCAATTTGTATTATTGCCTTTGGGTTTCATTTATTTAAAAAATGTTAGCAAGGCATTAACGTAGCTTTGGGCACCAGCAGCATTTTAGGGCTGAACTTCTATGCAGTCTCAATATGAATTTTAGAGAAACCTATGATTTTTATATGTACAAAAATAGATACAGAGTTCTTTTCTCTCTTTCCTGATATGTGGGAGTTCAAGATTGACTTTTTCTAACTCACTGAAAAAGAGATGGACCTTATCATATTAACTTTGTATAAGTGTTTCTTTTGGAGACCCAGATTCTTGTCCTGGAATTCAGTGCAATGTTTCCCATGCACCTGCTGTGTATAAAGCACTGGCTGTATACCATAGGCATCAAGATGAATAAGACATGGTCCTGACACTCATGAAGTTTACAGTTAGCAGTCCTAAAAGTATTTAGATGGTACTTGAAATAATCTTGAAGTAAATTTAACCTTAGACAATTTTACTTAGAAATAATGTGGTAAAAAGAGTAATTTGTATGCATTCAGTAGTATGCTGTGTGATGGTATTTATTGTATACCACATGAAAGTGTTCGTAGCTTCTGTTCTTCATAATCTTGGATCCTTTTTAAAGTTCTCTGTTATATTCATAAGTCGTGTATATCGTGAAGATTTAGGAATTCCTGACTGTAATGTTCTATTTAAATGTTAATTTATATGGATTAATGTAAGCAAAATTCTCAGAAAGTGGAGGACAGTGAATCTTTAATTGAAATGTAAGAGATATTTGTAAGATTGTTTGGCCACTAATGTATGCCTTGTGTTCTAAATTTCACTTTAGGAAATCACTCACTCTAGTAATTTGGTGGCTTTGTCACAGAGATCAGGTTTGTACTTAAAACCAAAATATGATTAAGCAGTGGACAGTGGATGATTTGCGCTGTGAACTACTTTGGTTAAGCAGTGGACAGTGGAAGATTTGCACTGTGAACTACTTTGCATTCTCGAGCAGAAGTGGAGTAGGCTATTTTTAATTGCTTAAGGTACTTCACTGATAATTTGGGTAGAGAAGAAATTACTTAGGGAAAGTATAGAGTCAGTTTGGTTTAATATTTACAGCAGCTAGAGGTTTGTGCTTTTTACCAGCCCAAATTAAGGAGAGTAGTGGAAGGGTTCTAGGAGGGAAGGTGAAGAGCTGCAGTAGTGGACATGTGGGGAGGCTGCTTTTGTGGGAAACCTCCAGCCTGAAATTCTGGGCCTTAAATTATTTAAGGTGGGGAAGAATAAGGAGTATGAGAGTGATTTAAAATTTGGTGAGTTTTACTTGGAATGTAAGCATATTTTGCATTATTTCCATTTGAATGCAAACACAGCAACAAAGAATTTCCTTCATTTTATGATGTCAGCAATAGCAACTTATCATTGATTTGATAGCAGTATTGCCTCAAATAGATCCACCAGTTGTTAGGTGTGTCATGGTAGCATGGAGTGGCAGGTGACTGAGAGTTGGTTGTTTCTGGAGTGTGTTACTTCAAGCTGTTGAGGAGGCAGAAATGAAGTATTATAACACAACTTGCCTTTAGGTCCTCCTTACAGCCATGACAGGTTGGAGAGCATGCTTGGTATAAAGAGCCTGGGGTAGCATGGGTTCATCTTCCGGTGTAGGTTGAGTTTCTGGGATTCAAAAGGCATTTGTGGTGATTATGCTATACCATCATGGCTTGCTGGGCTCTTTAAGGTTTTCCGCTGGGTTTTGGAGGCTGCTCTGATTGCCAGCATTCCTCCTTTGGCTAGCCTAACATGTCTTAGAGCAGTATTCTAGAAAAGGAAGCATATATTGGTCCATAATTCCTTGTCTGGATCTCCTGTGACAAGTTAATTCCTATTGTGCAGGGGTAGCTGTCAGTTTAGGTGATACGGGCTCAAGTTAGGTAGCAAGGGCCAGGGCTGGGGCAGAAGCGAAGAGAGTTTTTAGTTGGGAAGAGTCGTAACAGTGGCCCAGAAGCTGAATGAATCTCTTTCCTTTCTTTAGGAGCTTGAAAGTGAACTTATTTGGGGTTTTAGCAGTAAACTAGTGATAGCCTAGGTTTCAATTTGGAGGTAATCTCAATGAGGGATTCATTCCTTAACTCCACCCCCGCTACCCTCACACATACATAGACTTCTCTACCTTGAATAGGGGTCCCAAATGCCCAAGGCTTTTTTCTTATTTTGGTATTTTACACACAACACAGTTGTGGCCCACTTTTATATCAGTTCAGATAGATTGTGAGTTCTTTGAGGACTGAGATACTGTCATTCATCACTGTATCCTTAACACCTGGCTTTATGTGGCATTATGGTGGTATAGGTGCTCCCTAAATGTTGACTGAATAAATGAATGAACTGACATTCAATACCAGATGATAACCTCGTCTGGCATCATACAGATTTCTTGTCAGGATGGAATGTGATCAAGAATTTCACTTCCTTGCCTTTGAATACATATTTTGGATTTGCCTCTATTAGTTCCAGCTCATCTGGAAGTGGGTCCATATGAGCTTAAGCCTGGTGCATGGATGTGGAGATCACACAGGCATGAGCCTCTAAGATGATAATAGTCTATTAGTTCCAGCTTATCTAGAAGTGGATCTGTATGAGCTTAGGCCTGGTACATAGATGGGTAGATCACACACACCTACATCTATTCATTAGAAGTTTTCCAAGATTTACTTAATTAAATGCTGTAAGCTCTCAGGGGCATTGCACTGGCTGAGTAACACTAAAAGGCCAGGGGATTGGGAGGTGAGCTGCTGTTTATCAAACTTCCGATATAGTTTTTATGAGCACCAAAGATGTGCTGTTGTTACATCTTGAGCTCCCTAATAGAATTGATCCAGGAGTTTTGGAGTTACTATGAGAAAGTAGAGATCTTCATTGGTCTGTTATTATAGCTGTGCTTTAGGGACACAGACAGACCTCTTTTCTCAGGGTGACATCTCCTGCGGAAGGAGAAGAGAATTGTCTGATCTCTGTTAAGTTAGTGAGTATAAGAGTACTTGTGGAGAACCAAACTTTACCTACAAAAAGTATTTTGTTTTAACAATAGGGACTCCGGATATCCTGATCATAACATCTAATCTTATAATCAAATCTTCTACCTTCTTGTCTGAAAACTATGATATGATATGACCATTCGTTGAAGTTTCCAGGAATGGGAGGGACTGGTAAAGCCGATTCTGCCACAAGTCAGGAATTGTAGCAGGGTAGGAAAGCGTGGAGCTTCTACACAAATATCATGGTTGTAGGTGTTCATCTGGGAGAAGTAGGAGCCAAGGGCAAGAATGGGTCTCACGTGACAGCACTGGTGAGGGTGGGCTGTGTTGCATAGCTCAGTAGGGCCAGGGTCTCAGGCCACAAGTCCCTGCTGTGTCAACTAGCCTAGAGTCAAATACTTAGCTGTGACTGCTATGCCAGATCTTGACCTGCAAAGCTCTCTAATGGCCCCTTCTTAAGCACAGTCCAGTGTGAGAAAGCTGTCTGTTACCTAGCAGTTCTTTGTGGGCACGATATGCTACCCAGGTAGTAAGGGCTAAATCTGAACCTGTGTCCTTTCTGGAGGTATAAGGGATTCCAAATACTTCTCCCAAAAGCAGATCTTGTTGCTCTTTCAGTTTTGGAGTGTGAGGTCAGGACTTAGGTGGACATGAGGCAGTGATTTAAGGCAGAAAGTATGGAGTGGACTCTAGGTAAATACATGACAACGTGTTCTTTTTTGTTGTTCAATAGAGATTACGCCTTATGTTCTTTTCTTAGACTTGCTTCATGGGCGACCACAATGATAGATAGAAGGCCTGGCTTCTTTGAAGGGACCGGGGATGGGTCACAGAAAAGGCATGTTGATAGTACTAATGGAGGTTTAGAAAGTAGCCCACAATTTTGTCATCTATGTTCTTCCTACTGCTTTTTTGAAATGTGGGGAGCTGGTTGTAGTAACTACTCAGATTTCTCAACCTAGGTCTTCTTTTTTTTTTTAATTCCACAAGCTGCTTCTTCTCTTGTCTACTTTCCTATTTATTTTATCCCTGTTTCTTTTATATGTGAGTTAATATCAGAAGAGATTAAGTGATTTTGGATTGTATTTTAGATAAGTTTTATTCTATGACTTAACATTTAATATGTTGTTTGTACTAGAGAATGAGTTGCTGAGCGATTTTTACTTGTATTCCTGACAAAGTTTGTCTCTTAGCTTACCTATTTAAAGGTATTAGGCTTTAAAAATTTGGGTCAAATGGGAAACCATGTGGCTGTTTAGTAAACATTATTAATGGAGGTGACAGTTTTCAGTCCCTGGATTTAATTTGAACCATTTATCTGTGAGCCTCAGTTTTTTTCTAGGAAATAAAAATGATATACTTTAGCTTTTTCTTTCTCAGTTCAGAAAAAACAACAAGATCGTGGTTCTTGATAAAGAGGGGATCCTGGAGAATGGAACAATGTCTTTTTTGTCTCTGCATCTTATTTAAAAGGTGGCATTTAGGTTTGCCGTGATCACAAGATAGCTTGTGCATTACAGGATGTTTTCTTGTGATCAAGTTGAATTATGGTTCAAAGTTTAGAAAAATTATAATGTGTTTTTTTTTTTTTTTTTTTTTTAACCTCTTAGTGCCACAGAATGGAATTCGGCATTGTTCCTATACAGCTTCTCGGAAACATCTCTACGTTGATAAAAATACAAAGATTATTTGCCAGGGTTTCACTGGCAAACAGGTATGTGTATCTAGATTTTTATTTTTAAATGTAGACTAGAGATATAACAGATTAACAATTTTTTTATTTTTAACATCACAAAAATAATATATCAGATTGTTGCAGAAAAATATACTGTACAGCAATGGGGTTGTATGTCAGGAGGAGGATGTCAGGAGGAGGTTAGTTGCTATTGTCAGCCTATAACATAAAAATTGTATTTAAACTTATTTTGCAAAGGAGTATATTGCATGCTTACTAGGACTATATTGTATTGGAGGCCCACATACTTTCTTTCAGCAAATACGACACTTGGTTTTCCTATAACGTTGAAACAGATTATTGTTTCTTTGACTGAGCACTAGGTAAACTAGATTCTTGTGTTTAGGTTTTGTACAGACAAACAAACAAACAAAAAAACATATTGTTAAATACAGAATCCATATTTAGTGTGGAGAAATGTTCAAACCCACAGAGTCTCTTGAATAGTGAGACAAGCAGAAGAACCAGACCACTGATTTTTCCCAACTTATACTCTCTCTGGGACCATGATTGGGACTACCAGGCAAAATTCCCTGAAGTGTTTTAATTTATTCTCATTTATTTATATTCATTGACTCATCCTGTTTCCTGTCACATCATAGATTTTGTATAAGTGAAAATATATCTGTGATATGATTCTGTAATAAAATGCCACCTAAGAATCTCCTTTCCATTTTCCTACCTTTCTAATCCCCAAGAATTCATTCTGTTAATAAATTGGCAGATATCATTTCAAATATTTTTCTTGTGCAGACAAATGTATTTATATAATATGTGTTTTGTAGTGTTTATTATACAGAACTATACTTATATAATGTTATCCAGCATATAATACATATAATGTATATATCTATAAAATAGATACCTAAAAGTAAAACTGGATATCATATGGTCTATGTAGTTAAAATTTTCATAGCTAAATTGAACTTTAAAACATTGGAGCAGATTTATACTTCCACCATAGTAGATGTGCAGAATTTTTTAAAATGAGGAAGTACTAACAAATTAATTAGAGTATAATCACTATACTCTTAGGTGTCTTAACCCAAAGTATCCCTTTCTTTATTATTAAAGGAGATATGGCAAGATAAAAGCAGTCAATAATTTTTTTGTAATTTAAGGTTAATGATTTTTCTGTAATTAAAAGAATTGTCAAGTCAATTCTTCAGTGTTTTGGTAATCTAGAGCAGAGGTGACTAAACTTATTCCGCAAAAGGCCAATTTGTAAACATTTTAGGTTTAGTGGGTCATACAGTCTCTGTTACAGCTACTCAAAAGCATTATAACAGCAAAAGCAGCCATAGAAAATAATGTCAATGAATGGGCCTGGGTGTGTTCCAATAAAACTTAATTTACAAAACCAGGTAGTGGGCCAAATCCTGTAGACTGCAGTTAGCAGTTTGTTTCATATAAAATGGTTCTTTTGCTTTTTTACTTTTTTTCTGAAATAACTGAGCACACAAATGTGTTGCAGTGGACTTTTCTTCTTTTTCTTCTTCCATTCCTCTATAACCTTAAATCTACCAATAACAAAAAATGAAGCACCCACTAAACCCTGAAATTTTGTTCCTGGTAAAAATGGCTGGGTGTGGTGGCCCAGACCTGTAATCCTAGCACTTTGTGGGGCCAGAGCAGCAGGACTGCTTGAACTCAGGAGTTTGAGACCAGCCTGGGCAATATATTGAGACCCCATCTCTCTAAAAAAAAAAAAAAACAGAAAAATTAGCTGGGTATGGTGGCATATGCCTGTGGTTCCAGCTATTCCGGAGGCTGAGGTAGGAGGATCACTTGAGTCGAGAAGGTTCAGGGTGCAGTGAATCATGATTGAACCACTTAACGCCAGCTGGGATGACAGAGTGAGACCCTGTCTCAAGAAAAAAAGGTTTATTCTGATAGCCAAATGTCTTATATGTATGTCACTTCCATTACATACATTCTAAGGAAAGAAGATCTTCATCCAAGATTTGAAGTGTGTTCTATCATCCCCTTTCCAATTGATGTTATATTCAGCCTGTTTTTTGTTATATATTAATTTTATTAGCATATAATCAGAAGACGTTTGATTAATCCAAATTCCCTACATAAATTTATTATATATAATTTTGTTTTTCTGTTTGCAAAATATTACATGATCCTGTGACATTTTAAGCTGTGGGCTTTTTTATAAGAACCATTGCCCATGGTGTAAGCACTATTGAGAACTGTCTCCATATTCTAAATTAGGTGATGGTTTGCCTAAATATTTAAATCCAAGGGTAGTTTTAGTGTTTTTCAGTTACTTGCATTTACATTGTTTCTCATTCACTCTCCTTGTTTTTGTTTTTAAAGTAAGTGAATGTTAATCCCCTCAGGTTTGCTGATTCAGATTCATTATAGACTTAATGATGAGGTCTGAAATTTATAGCTTTCTTCCACAGTAAATCTGCATATTATCTTATTAGTTTGTTTTCTCTGTGCATACGTTGTTCCACATAACGAATGAAAAATCCTTGTATTTTAGGGTAGGTTTTGGCAATGCAGATTTCCATTGGGTGCCATCTTGTTTCTTACGCTGGCTTTATAAGCTGCTAAAATTATTCCTATTCCTAATTGTATACTGGCTGGTGATAATGATAAAACTAAGGAAAATAAGCTTATTTTGAATAGATGTGTTACTTCTGTTTATCGATACTTTATGATTAAAATTTGATGCTTTTGAATTTACCTGGCAGTGTAGTCTAGGGCAGTGCTTCTCAGTGTCTATAGCAAAAAACCCGTGTGGGTGTTTGTTTTTAATTTTCAGTCTAATATACATCAGTATTTTTATAAAGTACAATAAAAGCTGTAGCAATGTCATACTGCTATATTTGCAAACATTTTTACTTTTTTTAAAATTAGATTTTTCCCCCGCCTCTCTCCCTTCCTTTATTTTTGTTTTCTTTTTCTTTTTCCTCTTACCTCATTGTAGAGCAGCAAGAGTCTGCATACTATACTTTGAATAGCACTGTTTTAAGAGAGAGAACACTGGCCTGTGGTTCTTTCAAAACTCTGCCTCTGACTTTAGACAAATTAATTAACATGCTTGAGGCCAAGTTTCCTATTTTGAAATAGAATTTCAATCAAAATTTCTGAAGTCCTTAAGGCCCTAATTTTTATTCCTTTAATAGATTGTCAATATTTGGGACCACATTTTGAATGACCACATAGATTCATTCATTTTTCAACAACTATTTATTGAGTGCCTACTGTATGTTGATTTAGGTGTCATATTGCAATGAACAAAGTAGACATAAATCACTGTCTTCATGGAATTTACATTTTAGTGGTTGCGGGGGAATGTATCAACAAAATCAATGAGTAGATTATGTGGTATGTTAGAGAGTACAATTACTCTGGAAGAAATAAGCCAGGGAGATAGTTGGGCGGTTCTTGCCGGAAGTGGAGAGTGGCTGATCGAAGTCCAGAGGTGGTACATTATGGCTGACATGCAAAATCTGGTAGAAAGATTGGAGAGGGCAGTGGGTCACCTGGAGGCAGTATCCCATACCTCTGACATGCACTGTGGGTATGGAGACAGTCCTTCAAAAGCAGGAGCAACTCCCTATGTGCAGGCATTTGACTCACTGCTTGCCGGTCCTGTGACAGAGTACTTGAAGATCAGTAAAGAGACTGGGGGAGACGTGCAGAAACATGAGGAGATGGTCCACACAGGTTTGAAGTTGGAGCGAGTTCTCTTGGTTACAGCTTCTCAGTGTCAACAGCCAGCAGATAACAAGCTTTCTGATTTGTTGGCACCCATCTCAGAGCAGATCAAAGAAGTGATAACCTTTCGAGAGAAGAAGCGAGGCAGCAAGTTGTTTAATCACCTGTCAGCTGTCAGTGAAAGCATCCAGGCCCTGGGCTGGGTGGCTATGGCTCCCAAGCCTGGCCCTTATGTGAAAGAAATGAATGTTGCTGCCATGTTTTATACAAACTGAGTCCTCAAAGAGTACAAAGATGTGGATAAGAAGCATGTAGACTGGGTCAAAGCTTATTTAAGTATATGGACAGAGCTGCAGGCTTATATTAAAGAGTTCCATACCACCAGACTGGCATGGAACAAAACGGGGCCTGTGGCAAAAGAACTGAGTGGACTGCCTTCTGGACCCTCTGCTGGATCAGATTCTCCTTCCCCTTCACCAAGCCTCCCTCCTCCGCCAGTCTCTACCAGTTCAGGCTCAGATGAGTCTGCCTCCCGCTCAGCACTGTTTGCGCAGATTAATCAGGGAGAACATCACACATGCCCTGAAACACATGTCTGATGACATGAAGACTCACAAGAACCCTGCCTTGAAGGCTCAGAGTGGTCCAGTACACAGTGGCCCCAAGCCATTCTCTGCACCTAAACCCCAAACCAGCCCGTCCTCAAACCATCCACAAAGAAGGAGCCAAGTGTACTTGAACTGGAGGGCAAGAAGTGGAGAGTGGAAAATCAGGAAAATGTTTCCAACCTGGTGATTGATGACACAGAGCTGAAACAGGTGGCTTACATTTACAAGTGTGTCAACACGACGTTGCAAATCAAGGACAAAATTAACTCCATTGCAGTAGATAACTCTAAGAAACTTGGCCTGGTATTCAATGATGTAGTGGGCATTGTGGAGATAATCAACAGTAGGGATGTCAAAGTTCAGGTAGTGGGTAAAGTGCCAACCATTTCCATCAACAAAACAGATGGCTGCCATGCTTACCTGAGCAAGAATTCCCTGGATTGTGAAAGTCACTGCCAAATCTTCTGAGAAGAACGTCCTCATTCCTACAGAAGGCAGTGGCTTTAATGAATTCCCAGTTCCTAAGCAGTTCAAGACCCTATGGAATGGGCCACCACTGTGGTTGGTCACCACAGTGACAGAAATTGCTGGATAAGTGAAGTGCCACTGGGTTATTTGCCCTCCCTTCACACCATGGGATAAATCTGCATCAAGACGATTCTTTTCTAGATTTTCTCTACCTTTCTGCTCTTAAAACTGCTCTGCTCTGAGAAGCACAGCTACCTGCCTTCACTGAAATATACCTCAGGCTGAGAATTGGGGTGGGATAGCAGGTCAGTTGATCCTCCGCAGGAAGGTGCAGCTTTTCCATATCAGTTCAACCATGCCAGCAGTCCATTCTTCAGGAACTGCCAACCAGGACTGATGATGCATTTTAGCTTTGAGCTTTTGGGCATTATTCTATCAACAAACAGTCCATTGAGAAGAAAATAGTCCCAGGAATGAACAGATCAGAATGTTCACACTGGTTAATCTTTTTCTAACAATGAGCATGAAGATAGCAGAAGCTGGTGTGTTTCCAGATGGTTCTAACCAAACTAATTTTTTACTGTTGACGAGTGAGGCAAGAGTTGCATTGGACCAAAGGCTAAGGCTTGGCCATCTAGCGTTCTATACAGAATTGTTCCCTATAAGCATTCCTTTTATTCTGTATTTCATCCTGGGTCTGCCTCTACCATGCTGTGGCAGTGCCCTTCATCCAGAGCAGTTAAAGGCGTCTTGGACCCTTTCTTTCTCTAGGATTCCTGCCGAGCACCTTCTACAGAGATAACTTAAAAGGAAAAGAAAAAAAAGAAAAAACACACAATTCTGAGGCGTTTGGCATTCCTGAATCCTCCTTGCCTGCTAGGTGCCTGTTACCTGTCTTCACTCTCTCCTTTTCCCTGTCATGCTCATCAGCTATGGCTTCTGTCCAAGCACCTGAAAAGAGGACTAAAACCTCCATAGCAGGCTGGTTTTAGGTCTTGATTTATTTAAGAATCTTGCACAGCACTGCTAATGTAAAGTTCAGTTTTTTCCCTCTAGGACAAACACTTACCAAAATGTGCAATTTTTTTTGGTGGGAAGAGAGATTGTTCTGTGATTTCTACCCATTTCCTGAGGCCTGTGGAAATAAACCTTTATGTACTTAAAGTTAAAAAAAAAAAAAAAAAGAAAGAAGCCAGGGAAAGGAGGAGTGGTTAGCATGGTGGTTAGGATGGAGGAGAAGGAGATTTTATAACAGGTGGTCAGGGAAGGCCTGATCTCTAAGTTAAGATGTAAAGGAGACATGGGAGTGAACCAAGAGGATATTTTAGGGAAGGGTATTCCATGCAGAGGGCACAATGAGGCTATGAGGCAGGCATATGCCTGCTGTGTGGGGAAGCCGCAAGGCCAGCATGGCTGGAGTGTAATGAGCAGGCAGATATGTGACTCTGATGTGGGGAGACAGCTTGTAGATTAACTTGTAGACCGGTATATGGAGTTTGGCTTTTACTTGACTGAAATCTAAAACAATTCGAGTATTTGATTAGAGGAATACTGTGATCTTATGTTTTGACCAGATCACTCAGGCTGCTGTGGAGATTAGATTGAAGGGGAGCAAGACCAATAACCCATCAAGGTTGAAGTGACTTAGACCAATGTGATAGCGGTAGAAGGGGAAGGAGTTGTCGGTTATACTTTCAAGATGGAGCAATAAGATCTACTAATGGATCTAATATGAGATATATGAAAGAGAGAAGAATTAAGGATGACTTCGGTATTTTTGATGTGATGATCTGTAAGGAGTGAATTTGTCTTTAAATGAGATGAGGTAGATGGAGGGGAATGATTGGGAGCTCACTTTTGGACATGTTGAGTTTGAGAGGCCTGCTAGTTCTCAAAGTGGAGGTGTCAGGTAGGCAGTTGACAATGTGAGTATGGAGTTCAAGGCTTAGATAAGTGAGGTGTTTGTATCTTTGCGTATGTGAAGGGATCACCATATGGATGAGATGTATTGCCATGATAAGGGATGACATCACCAAGGGCATGAATTTAGACAAAAAGTGAAGTTAAGGAGAGAGAAAGAAAAGAGGAAAACCAGGGGAAGTAGAGCCCCAGAAGCCTAGTGAAAAAGAATCTTTCAATCCTTGGAGCTGTTTTTGGTTGTCATAACTGGAGGAGGTTATGACAGTTAGGAGGGTGTGTTATTGGCATCTAATGGGTAGAGCCCAGGGATGCTGCTAAATGTCCTACCAGGCCCTGGATGACCTCTCATAAGAAAGAATCATCCTTCCAAAATGTCAGTAATGCTGAGGTTGAGGAGTAAAAGTGAATGGATAGAGAAATACAGGTTGTTGACTGGGCAGTATTAAAGGCTTACTTAAGGTGAGTGATCATTAATTTAAAATGAGACCAGTTGACATGTTTTCTTGTCTTTTGTTTTTTTTTCCTCTAGCCACTTTTTGGCTGCACATGTCTAGGCTTAGAGTAGGGGGAAAATTGTATTTAACCCAGGTTGTGGTTTTGCTAGATGTTTAAGTTGAAGTGAGAGAAAGCCAAGGTGGTTGTGGGAGGATAATGACCTATCATGAATTTTAAACTGAGGAGTGTGAGCACATGAGGAGTTGAGAAACAGGGAGTTTTTGATCACCAGCCAAGTTTGAGAACAGGGAATCAAAGAGGCTCCTGTTTATAGCTATTTTGGCTTTTCAGAGGCTTGTTTTGCTTCAAGCTTCAAAGCTATGTTTAGTAAATAGATGGGCATGCTTCCTGTAGTTACTGTCTGGGAATAGTTAACCTATTTGTTTTTCTTCTCCTAAGTTGCTAAGATTGCTTTTGCTTCTCTTGGGCTTTCCAGTCTGCCGTTTCTCAAGGATCTTGTGCTTTTTCCCCTCCAGGGCACCTTTCACAGCCAGCAGGCTTTGGAGTATGGCACCAAACTTGTTGGAGGAACCACTCCAGGGAAAGGAGGCCAGACACATCTGGGCTTACCAGTCTTTAATACCGTGAAGGAGGTAATTAATGCTACCTGAGTTTGGCAAGGCAAGAAAAGCAAGGGAAGAGTGAGCATTCTTTGGGTAGAGATCTTAATTGTGTTTCTTTTGGGAGAGTCACTTACTGTTTGAAAATTCAGTAACCTAGAAAAATTTGAATTGCCTTCAAAACCCGTGTGTCATTTGTGTTTCTAGGTATGCATCAGCTCTTAAGGGAAGAAGTTCTGTGGCCAAGCTTCTGTTTGTCTTTTTATCATTGCCTTACTTTTCTTCTTCCAGTATGTTAGTACAAATGTCAGCAACCACCCTCTAACTCTTCCTTAGTGGGGACTGTGCAGCAGGCACTGTGCTAGGTGTTTCATTCAGATTGCCCTGTTCAGGCCTCACTACAACCCTTGGAGGTAGGTGCTGTTATCCTCCTCATTTTAAAGGTAAGGATGTTACTAGTGCAAAGAGGTTGAAGATCTTGCCCATGATCTGACAGCTGATAAATGGCACGCTTAGGATGGCCCAGAGTAAAGAGTGGTCCCATGTGAAGAAACTAAATTTTGGAATTACATTTACAAATCACAGTGTCCTAAATTCTCAAATTATGGACTTCTTAATAATACCTTTAAAAATTATTTTTGAATTAAACTTTAATTCTTTGTTACAAAACTGATATGTGCTTTTTGTAAAAATGCAGATGGTATAAAAGGTAAGTAAAGTTAAATTTTACAGTGTCTTCAACATCTCAGATTTTGCCTCTGTAGGGAGCTAACTTAAGCTTAGTGTGTAGTCTTTCATCTCTTTTTACTCTTATATGAATATTTACAAAACTAATAGTATTTAAAAGAAACCCTGTAGTGTAAATTATTGGGTATTTAATTTAAAAAATCTAAGAAATAAACTTAGTTTTTCGGGATGATGTGTTGATCAGCCTTAAATGTGTTCTTCCCCTCTTCTTATGCATATTTTTAAGCTGTATTTTAAAGCACTACATTTTTTAAGGTACAAATTTAAAGTCCTTTCTGCCTTAAATTCTATTATGGCTGATTTTATAACTTCAAAATATAGAGAGGAGATGTTTTTTCACAATTTCTCCAGGTTGACTTTTCTTTTGTCATGAGCCGTTTTTTGCTTTTTTTTTTTAAGAAAGTCTTGTTGCTAAGCAATCCATTTGTTATAGTGACAAAAATAGTTGTGGCATTTGGAATATTCTGTAAGTTTTTTTGACAGATATTGTTTATTTTTCACCCATTCTGCTCTTACAAAGAGATTTTTGAATGAGTAGCATTGGTACCTTTCATCCATATGATTTCCTAGCACAATATTTGCTGTTGTCACAGTCTAGCTTCTGGCAGTATTTGTAGTCTTTAGAGGTAGAGAACTATGTACTGTAGTTACTTTTCAGTCAAGTATCTACGTGCCATGATTTGACTTCTTTTGGTTTCATACTAGTTTTAATATTTTTTTGTCTCCCCCTCTATTATTATCTTGAACAGAGTTTTAAAAAATTATTTTTAACCTCTGGCATCATTTGTGAATGATATATTGGCTTCCTTTGACTCTGTTCACTGTCAGGATGCTTTTAGGTTTACTGACATGCCATAGTCTAGATGTCACAGAAGCTTTCAATTCACAGTGGCATTCAAAGGGGGCTGAGAAAGGGCTATGCTTAATTCTGCTCTACTCTGATAGTGTAGTGAATTTGAGAATGGGAAGAATGCTATGTCTTTGGGTAGTGTCCTTTTCTTTACCGCAAGACATTATTAAAATGATAGTATTGAATTTATTTTACAATGTTTATGATTTAACCAATAATAACGTGCTTCATCGTTAATGTTTCAGGCCAAAGAACAGACAGGAGCAACGGCTTCTGTCATTTACGTTCCTCCGCCTTTTGCTGCGGCTGCTATTAATGAAGCTATTGAGGCGGAAATTCCCTTGGTTGTGTGTATCACTGAAGGTATCCCACAGCAGGACATGGTCCGAGTTAAGCACAAATTGCTGCACCAGGGAAAGACAAGACTAATTGGGCCCAACTGCCCTGGAGTCATCAATGTGAGTGCAAAATATAAAAAGAAACCCAGATTAAGCCTCTCACAAGGCTAAACAGCTTTGAGTGAATGCAAGTGTATTTGTGTGTATGACCTGTGGGTGACTTTTTTTTTTTTTCAACTTTTCTGAAACTCTGATTTACTTTCAGCCTGGAGAATGTAAAATTGGCATCATGCCTGGTCATATTCACAAAAAAGGAAGGATTGGTGAGTTTGTTTGTTACTTTCTTACAGATTAAAACAAAAAATTATTTGCCTTAAACCCTCAAAACTCACAAAGAATTTGTGACTTTGCAAATCAAGTTTATTTTAATTAAATTGACTTGAGTAGAAGTCAATTGACTTGAGTAAAACTACCAGGGGAGTTTTGTAGTCTATCAATTCTGTATCCTGAGTGTAATAAGTTTATTTGAGAAGCCATTACAGTTCTACAGAATCAATGAAGACATTGGTGGTGGGAGTTTAAATATTTTTTTCCTGCTCAGCATTCTGTGTATTCTTCCATGTGTTTGCATGTATCAGTAGTTAATTTCATTAACTATCATAACTTAGTTGTTGCTAAGTAGTATTCTATTGTATAATTATACCAAGATTTGTTTATTTATTTTTCCATTAATGAACATTTGGGTTGTTTTCATGTTTGAGCCTTATGAACAAGGCTTAGGTCAACATTTGTGTATAGGTCGTTTTGTGGACACATTTTTGTTTCTCTTGGGGAAAATGCATAGGAATGGACGTGCTAAGTCATGTTTGTATGGACATAAGTAGAGTATGCTCAATTTTTTAAGAAACTGCCAAATAGTTCTGCTAAGTGGCTATATCATTTTATATTTTCACTATTAATGTAGGAGAGTTTCAATTGCTCCATGTCTTCACAACATTTAGTATTGTTAGTCTTTTTAAATGTAGCCATTCTACTGGGAGTAAAATGGTATCTCTTGTGGTTTTGAGTGTCCCTGATGACTAATGATGCAGAGCACCTTTTCATGTGCCATTCACATACCTGCTCAATAATCACCTTGCTCTTTTAGATATCACAAACTTTCTCAAAATGTTTTTGGTTTATGGGCACCTCAGAAAGCAAGGCAGTGATCAGAAAGCAAATTAGATGGCCTATCGTAGGAAAATTATATTGCTACTTGGTTAGTTCCTCGAGGAAATAGCCAAGGTAACATTTCAAAGTTAGCCACATTAGGCTAACTTTGATTCTACACCAAACTTTAAACTGTACTGTTTTTCAATCATAATAGATGATTGACAGGGCTTTTCTCTATCTATAAAGCATGGCTACTAATAATAAATAAGGGTAATCGTCATAGTGGGTGAGTGTCGGTTGTGCAGTTTACAGGGTTCGGTTAAAGGTTATGAGTTTTCTTTATTACTAATGTCTCTTGGAGCTGTCAGCCCTGCTGTCAGTGGCAGTACTTGATAATTTTATGAGAGAGGTTACAGGGAGCTCCCTAGGCCATCTGAATTCCAGTAGGCCTGATCCATGTATCACTGATGCTCTTGTGCATATTTGAATATTACTTAAATTCTTTTGTCTGTTTTGAAGGTTACTGCTATGGTCTTAAGGCAAGCATGGAAGGGAATGCTCTGTGCTGAGTTGCTTTTCTGATCACTGCCCGGCTTTCTAAGGTGCTCATAAACCTAAAAAATGAAAATCAAGAGAAGTTCAGGGAAGTCCTTTAGACATTGGCTTTGTGAATGGTCATAACACATTGCTGAGACAGTCCTCTGGGAGACTGCTTTTAATTCCTTTGAAAAAGGGCTTTTTTTCAAAAGAGAAAATACGTGACACTGCAAGATTTTTGAGAGGATGAGGAGAGGAAGTTGGTTATTTGTACCAACTATTCCTATTTTGGTACTATTGCTAATAGTCTCAATAGCCTCCTTGACTTCTGATCCTTAAGTTGAGAGTTAAGAGAAAGAAGGATTTTTCAGTCCTTTAGCTATTTCTGAATGGAATATAATGTAATGTGATAGCAGTATAATAGTGTAATGGATTTCCAGTTTTTCTTAATAAAAGCTAATGAAATTGCATATCTGCTAATTGAGTATTATTGAAGGAAGTGATTGGATTCCAAATTGATGATATTTAACTGTACCATGTTATTTTTTCTTTTATGATAGTTTGTTACTCTCAACCATGTGTCACATGCTTGACTCTTCTGTTTTAAAATTTTAATTAAACTGCCTATATTGAGATAATTATAAATTCATGTGTAGTTGTAAGAAGTAATACAGACAGATCACTCTTTATTCAGTTAGCTCAATGATTAACATCTTGTAAAACTATAGTATGTTCATAAATGGGATGCTGACATTGATGCAGTCAATACAGAAAACTTTTCCATCACAAGTTTCCTTCATGTTGCCCTTTTCTAGTCGCTTCCCTCCTGCTTCCAGCCCCTTCTCAATTCCTGACAACCAGTTATCTGCTCTCCAATTATATAATTTTGTCGTTTCAAGAATGTTATACAAGTGGAATCATATAGAATGTAGCCTTCTGGGATTGCCTGTTTATATAGTCAGAATAAGTCTCTGGAGATTCATCCAGGTTGTTGTATGCATCAATAGTTCCTTTTTATTACTGAGTATTGATGGCATAAATGTACTTCAGTTTGTTTAACCATTCACCTGTTGAAAGACATCTAGGTTGTTTTTCAGTTTGGCCTATTACAAGTACAGCTGCTAAAAACATTTGTATACTGGTTTCTATGTGAACATTGTCTTCATTTTTTTGAGACAAATGTCCAGGAGCATGGTTGCTGGGTTGTATGATATACTTGTATGCTAGTTTTTTAAGAAACTGCTAAATTGCTATCCAGTGTGGCTGTGCTGTTTTACATTTCTACCAGCAATGTATGAGTGATCAAGTTTTTCTGCAGCCTTGCCAGCATTTGGTGGTGTCACTGTGTTTTTATTTTAGCTATTATGGTAAATCTTTAGTGATAGCTCTTGGTACTTTTAATTTGTATTTGCCTAGTGACTACTGATGTTATCTTTTCATAGATTATCTTTTTATAGATTTATTTGCCATCTGTTTATCTTTTTCAGTGAAGTGCCCCACCTTGGGTTTTGCCCATGTTCTAATTGGATTGTTTACTTTTTTATGGTTTAGTTTTGAGAGTTCTTTATATATTCTAGGTACTAATACTTTGCTGGATGTGCAATTTACTTTTTCACATTTATGTTAAAGTGATCATGTTTGTATCTACAAAAACTCTTCTTGGGATTTTGTTAGGAGTACACCATTACATAAGTAGGTAGGCATTACCCACCTAACCTTCTCAGTGATGAAATGTCCCATAGAGGGGAGGGACAGTGTTGAGGACAGAGGATGTGGATGGGACAAAGGCACTGAGAATAGGGAAAAAGTGATAAATGAGAAATATGGGGGTAGAAGTTGTGATGGTTGTCATTTGTTATGCATTAGGGTTCACTTAGTGAATAATCTTAAAACTATTGAAATTAAATTTCACTTAAGAGGGTGATCTTACTCCATTGATGATTTTTCAGTTTCAACTCATTTATTAACATATTTGAGCACCTTGTGTGCCTAGAACTGTGCTTTAAGCTGGAAACACAGGGGTTATGAGGACTTATTTATTGACCCGTTGGAAATTATAGTCTAGTGAAGAAGGTAGCTGCCACGGAATCTCAAGCACCATTGGTGGTCTCTTACTGAACCAGGTGGTAGGTTTGTTCTTAATTGAAGAATCAGTGTGTGGTCACTATATTCAAATTTCAGGCTGGTTGTTCGAGCCTGACTGTGTATTTATTTTGCCAAGCCAAGATTATCAGATAAAAATTAAAACTTGAAATTTATCCTTTTCTTTTTTTCTTATGGACCTTTCAAAGATGGACCATTCCATTTTACTGTGTCAGTAGTAGAAGGCCATGTTATGTGGTAGACTCAAGGGCAGGGCTCAGGCCAGCAGGTCGTCTCCTTAGAGATGTTAAACTGTTGATCACAGGCACTGTCCTGCCTTCTGAATAAAGAATTTGTGTTTGTTCCATCCCAAGGCAGGTTTTCTGTAATGGAAATATAAATAACTGCCCATTAAAGCTAGGTAGAATCAGTATTTTAGATCAGATTTTTAAGGACTTCTGCTTTTGGTAAAATTATTTTTATTTTTTAAAAAGCATTACTGTGATTTTAATATAATTCTTAACAGTGTTGAAAGTATTAGCTAAAAGTGACCTCAAACTTAGTAGTGTTTGCTAGAACACTAGGAAAAAAACAATTACCTGTAGTGTTCTCTTCATGATCCTCCCTCTGTCCTCAGTATTTGGAGTCAGTACCTGCCTTAACCTCAGGAGCAAGAAGAGTTGACAAGAAATGAGCCCTTTAAACAGAGTTTATTGAAGAAAGATAAAGTACATTTAAAGAGAGGAGCTGCTGACCAGCTGGCTGACCACCTGGAAAACAGCTGTGGCTGGTCTAGCTGGAAAAGTAGTAGTAGCAGTGTTTATTTAAAGAGACAGTACACCCTGAGAGATGATTCAGAATAGGCTGCTCGAAAGAGAGGATGAGCCAGCAGCAGCTAATGCTGGGGGACTTTCGTTATGAAAATCTTGCCTGATTATTCATGAAGGGGCAGGAGGGGGTGTCACTTGCAACCATGTTTTAGGCAACCTCCTTATGTGCACATGCTCTGTAGTTGTACATGCTAGTATACATGTCACAGGTCTCATTAGCATTTAAAATCTCTACCCAGGGGTGTAGTTTTTACTATTATAATGAACAAAAGGCTACTGTAGGGCAAGTTATTGGAGAAGTGCACACACTTGTCAGCAGGGAAAGCCCCTACCATGATTATCTCCAGCTAGGGCCTGATAAGTCCCCTTCAGGGCCAGAGTAGCCCGACCACAGGCCAGAAGTAGCCAGTGTAGCCATTGCCTTTCTGTGGACTATCAGTGGGCAGCGCCTCCAGGACTTTTCACAGGGCTCTCCTCACTGCTCGTTTCTGGCCATCTGCCTACTCTGACATTCCTACTGTGTCTTATGGTAACATTAGGGCTAATAGTGAACCATTCAATGAATGAAGTTGTTTCTACCCAGAAAATACTTATGGTTTCACAGTGGTGGGAAAGGTACAATTTCTGCTTATTTCCTAGTAATAAGGGCAATAGGAAATATAAAAGCACTGAGGAGATTTAGAGAAAGAGATTTTATCTCACTTCTCTTTGGGGGTGATCAGGAAAGACCTCAAAGAGAAAGTAGCATGTAATGTGGACCTTGAAGGATGATTAGAAGTTTTGTCAGATAGTGGAGGTGAAACACTCCATTTTAAGCAGAGCAATTACGAAAAGACAGGAGAGCATGAAATATCAATGAGGATTAACCAAGTTTCACTGGATAGGGAAATAGTAAGAAACAAGTCTGGAGAGGGAGGCTGGGGACTATGCTGGACTGAGGGTTAGACAATGCCACATGAAATGAGGCATTGTCGAGGACATAGGTTTCACTGTCTAGTGAAATGCATCTAAAAGAGCAATATGACAGTGTTCTGTGGGGTCCATCTAGAATGACTGAGTTACAGTCACACTGTTCTTTCCATTTGACTGGTTGGTATAGAGAACCTGAAGTTATTGTGTGCCCAAATGCATAGTAAGAAGTTGTGTGTTTATGCATAGGTCACACACTTAGTACACATTAATATACAATGATAATGGTGACATAGCACTTTGCTTAAAAAAGTAAACCTGCTGTATGGAAGTTGAGGTAGCTTATGGTTATGGTTTTTGTCCCAGACTGACAAGAATTCTGTTTGCCCCAGTAGGGTGATCATATTATTAGAAAAGGGTCTTCTGAGTTCTTGAGAGTTGCTCCAAGGCAGAAGTTTAAGGAAAGTAAACCATGGACACCCTGGATTGATTTTTCTGTTTGTCTAAAGTATTGCATAGATTGTGCTTTGAATAAATTACCTTTTTGAAAGCTTAGCCAAGCATAGTGAACTACAAGAGAAGACAACTAGCTGTCACTCCTGTCTGGCCCCCACTGGCTCTCCTCCTTCGACACATACCTAATCCAGATGTGAAATTAAGTGCTTTCACACAGGCCCATTTATAAAGGAAATTAAGTTGGAGACTTGATTCCAGAGGGATCTTGACCTTATTCCCCAGTTTTCTTAATATTGATTTTAGAGCCTATGTATTGGTTCAAAATTATTGGGAAAATAGTTATGGAGAAGATAGGTAGCATTTTAAAATGTAACTAATGCTAATTTTGATGGTTTATAGTTTGGGTACTAAATTAGTCTGTTTTACATTGCTACAAAGGAATATCTGAGACTGGGTAATTTATAAGAAAAAAGATTTGTTTAGCTTATTATTCTGCAGGCTATACAAACATAGCATTAGCATCTTTTCAGCTTCTGGTGAGGCCTCACGAATCTTTTACTCATGGTGGAAGGTGAAGGGGAGCAGGCATGTCACATGGTGAGAGAGGGAACGAGAAATTTCAGGATCTTTTAAAGAACCAGTTCTCATGTAAAGGAATAAAGTGAGAACTCACTCATTACCATAGGAGGGCACAAAGCCATTCATGAAGGATCTGTCCCGATGACTGAAACATCTCCCACTGTGTCCCACCTCCAACATTGGGTGTCACATTTCAGCCTGAGATTTGGAGGGGACAAATATCCAAACTACGTCATGGTAATATAAGTCTAATCTGTTACATTCTGCCACTGTAAGTATGCCAAATTTATATTGCTATTATCCTCTTCATAAATATTCTCAGAAGAGGTAATTTAAGTCTTTCTTGCATTGTTTTTATAGTCAAAAAATGACTTTAACTAATAATATACTTTTCTCCTATGTCTAAATTTAAAAACTTCCCTGCTTTAATTTAAGCCTTTTCGTTTTATCATTTGAAGATACTATTGGTTTTGATGGCGAATCATGGAATGAATTTTATACCTATGTTAGTCACTCAAAGTGTTCGGTAATTTAGTTGACCGTATTTTAGCCTAACGTAGAAACACAATCTAATATTTTTGAATCTTTCCTTAAGGCATTGTGTCCAGATCTGGCACCCTGACTTATGAAGCGGTTCACCAAACAACGCAAGTTGGATTGGGGCAGTCTTTGTGTGTAGGTGAGGGATTTTTGCTAAAATCTTTTTATTGGCATGTAGTGTGTTCGCTGAATGAGTATAATAATAATTCTAATTTTATTATTTGCAAAAGATTTTGATACTGTTATAAAAAGGATATTATGATCTCAAATTTAATTTGCTTAAGTGCAAAATTGTTCTGTATTTTTTCAAGATTCATGGTCCAAGGTTTTATTTCCAGGTTGAAGAACTAACTAACATCTTGAGACATGTGGCTCCTGGTGCCTGAAAACATCACTTGTTTTGATTACTCCGAAGAAATGGTTCCTTATATTAGGACTTTTGTTGTCTTTGCCATTATGTTCATTAGTGCTTCATATTTATTGAATTCTTTGCCATTCAGTGTCTCATTGTTAAGGCAAGCCTCTCAGGCATCTGTGAGCGGGAAAATTGTACTGTTAGAGCCTTATTGGTGAGAAAGTCAAGGTTGAGGAAGGTTCACTTTCTCAGAACCTCTCTTTTTATCACACCATACTGCCTCCCACTTGAAAAAAAAAATTACAAGTTTTTTTTTTAAATTTATTTATTATACTTTAAGTTCTGGGGTGCATATGCAGATCGTGCAGGTTTTACATTTTAAAATAATTTCAGTATTTGCTGCCAAAAGCCAAGGCAAATTACTCATTTTCATATTGATAAATATTCCTTCAATTTCTTAGAATACCTTTTAGAAGTATCTGTACCAAAAAATCATAACATATAGGTATTTTTATTAAGATCCAAATTCATAAGTTAAATATTAAAAACATCCATTGAGCATTTCTACATGTAAAACATAATTTTAAGTGGACGATATTTTAGTGTGACAGAGAATAAGAAATGGTTTGAAACAGGCTTACCAATTCCTTCTTTTTTAGCTTCAGTTTTGAGTTTTTAAATGGAGGATAATAATGCCTATCTCACAGAGAGGGTGAGAAAATTAGGAAATGACAGATCTAACGTGTGCCAAAGCATAGGACTTGGCACATGGTTGGCACTTAATAAATGCTGTTTTCCTTCCTCCACTCCATTCTTCAGAGATGCAGTGAAAAGTAAGAAATCAGTCCTGCCCTCATTAAGTTTGTAATTTAAAAATAAAAGTGGCAGCCTATCTGTATGAAACATTTACTTTAACCCTGTCCAAGTACTCCTTTTAAATGTTGTGTAGTAGGGCCCTGATACACAGGCTCCGTCATTATCCACTCTGGATCCAAAACAGGAGGGGTCAGGGCACTCACTGTCACTCACTGGCACATGTGTCTTAAAACTTGTGGGTTTCTCTGCAACATACCTCATCAGATAGTTTCTTTGCTCAAAGAAATTTGTTAAATATTTATTCTTTCCTTTAGTGTAACATCGGCATCTTCTTAAAATGTTAATTTCTAAGGAGTTATCTGGGAATAATTTTGTGGGACAGAAGAGGTTTGATAAAGGAGCTAAAGCAAAAAGAGGGTTGTCTTTGTTACAGCCCTAGAATATTCCTGGGATACCAGGAACCAACCACCATTTAGCATTCATATAATATTACCAACAGAAATAAATGTAGCATTTTGTGATTTTAAAATATTATATATAAGAATAATAATACATTAGCTGGGCATGGTGGCGTGTGCCTGTAATCCCAGCTAGTCGGGAGGCTGAGGCAGGAGAATTGCCTGATCCCAGGAGGCGGAGGTTGCGGTGAGCTGAGATTGTGCCATTGCATTCCAGCCTGGGTAACAAGAGCAAAACTTCATCTCAAAAAAAAAAGAATAATAATACATTTAAAAATATTAGGGAGAAGGGGAAGAAAAATGATAAACCAGTTAAAAACATTTCTTGACCTAAATTCCATGGTTTATCTTTAAATTTCCAGCTATTGATATTTTTCAACTATTTTAGGCATTGGAGGTGATCCTTTTAATGGAACAGATTTTATTGACTGCCTTGAAATCTTTTTGAACGATTCTGCCACAGAAGGCATCATATTGATTGGTGAAATTGGTGGTAATGCCGAAGAGAATGCTGCAGAATTTTTGAAGCAACATAATTCAGTAAGTTTGGGTTTGGAAAAATATAGCTCTTTGCTCTAAATACAGAGGCTTGTTTCAGAAGTTATTTTTATTTTTTCAAAGATTAATTTTTTAAGAAAACACGAAAGATAAAACTTTCTGGCCAGGTGCGGTAGCTCACGCCTATAATCCAGCACTTTGGGAGGCTGCGGCAGGTGGATCACGAGGTGGGCAGATCACGAGGTCAAGAGATAGAGACCATCCTGGCCAACATGGTGAAACCATGTACCTACTAAAAATACAAAAATTAGCTGGGTGTCGGCGGCGCACGGCTGTAATCCCAGCTACTTGGGAGGCTGAGGCAGGAGAATCGCTTGAACTCAGGAGGTAGAGGTTGCAGTGAGCTGAGATCGTGCCACTGCACTCCGGCCTGGTGACAGAGCAAGACTCCTTCTCAGAAACAAAACAAAACAAAGAAAACAAAGGGGCCTTCTGTACTGGACACTTAGACAATTCTGGATTATTTCTGGGTTGATTCTCTACTTCCCTGTTCTGAACTCTTCCTCCCTAGGCATGACCCCACACTTTGTGGTAAGTAAGTCGTTCACCTGCTGAGTGGATACATTCAGGCCATCAGCCTCAGAGCCCCCACTTGACCTGCAGACTTGATTTTCACCTATGGCTGGTGTTCTTTCTCCTGATCTCAGAGGGAAATAGTGTTCTTTCTCTTTTTCAAGGCTGACCTAAAGATCCTATCCTCATGCCTTTTTTTTCAGGATCTTGCTTCCCTCTAGTTTTAGACTTTCCTTGTGGAATGGCACTTCCCTTCAGAGATCAAGTAGAAAAGCTTTACTGTCTACGTCCTGTGGAGGCTTTCCGTGTTGCCTCTCCCTTAGAATCAAATGTAAAGGAATAGTGCTGCGTTGTGCCATAATTCTGTTTAGGTTAGGGGAATTAAGCCCTATTCCTGTGATGAAAGGAGAGATCGGGGTGCAGCGGTGACTGAAGCAGTTTGGTGTCCACCAGCCCCCACTCAGTGAATTTGTGCTGTGGCCATTATTGTATCACAAAACTGTGGGAAAAAAAATCAAGCAAGTGATTTTCAGAATTTCTCTTGCACTGACGAATGAGTGAAAAATCCTCTCCAGGAGACTAGGCGAGAGAATGCAGATAACTTTTTCTCTATGCTTATGAAAAAAATCTCCCAGTGAATAAATTAAATGCCACAGAAAAATAATACTGGAGAGTTAAAGGAACCAATAATATCATGCAAAGGGTAGTTTACATAAAACAAGGCATTTATTTGTGTTTTAAAGAATTTTAAAGGGCTATTTTGAATATTCTTGATTTTCTTCTTTGGTGACTTTAAGCCCTAACTCCCATATTAGATATGATTCAACTTTACCCTCATTCTTTCAATTTCTTTCCTTACTCTTCATTCATTCTTGAATCTTCAGCAGTCTGGTTCCTGTCTGTCACTTAGAAGCTATATGACCTTGGGAATGCTTCTGAATCTTGTTGCCTCACTTTCCTTATTGGAAAAATGAGGATATAGTAGTGCCTGCCCCCTAGAGTTATTTTAAGAACTGTGAAGTTTAAATGACTTAGTAACATATAGCATAGTAGTGCCTGACACTTAGTAAGTAGTCTTACTGAGCTGTTTGCTGCTGTGGTATCTTCTTACTCTCCTGATACTGTTTTTGTAGAGGTCACCAGTGGCCTTGATTCGTTTGCCGTCTTCTTTATCGTCTTGGTTTCTTTCCTGGTTTTTCTCCTCTTTATCATTACCTGGATCTGTTTTCTGTGCCCGTTAGGTATGAACTGTTATCTTATATAAGCGACTTCATACTTAATGCAGTTTCTATGGCAGAAACCTGAGAACCATCTTTTATTTCTCTCTCATCTTGTTTCTACTCAGTTACCAAGATCTGTCTCAGACATGAGTGGTTTGTCTAGATTCAGAGCCTTGTCTATGCATTGTACATCTACTTTGGTTTGGGTCCTCATCCCATCTCATCTGGACCATCTAAATGGTTTCCTTCATGAGCTCTCTCTCATTTTCTCCATCCACCTCCCTTTACTCTTAGGCCATTCTGCTTATGGCCACCCAAATTATCTGCCCTTCTGAAACACAGGCATTGGTCTGTTTATCCTTGGTTCACATCAGACAGTGTTTCCCATTACATGTCAGTTAAAGGGCAGATTTAGCATGAATTCCAGTCCTTCGCATATCATCCTAACTAACCTTCCCTTTCAGATCCATTTTCCATCTGACATGCCAGTTTTCATTCTCACTTGCCTTTGTTTGTTTCTTCTGCAAGGCATGCTTAATATCTGACTTTTACTCTAGACTGTGTTATGGACTGCAGGGAGCTGTTATCCTCAGTGCCCTGCCCAGTCCCCTGGACTGGTCAGGTGTTGGTGGAATGGAAGAGTAGATTATTAGGGATTGGAGTAAAATGTTAGATTTCCTTGAAGTCAGAAAGTTGTATAGTTTGAAATTTAAGTAAAAACTGACTTACTTAAAAAAAGAAAAAGGTTTGAGTTAATACAGCATTGTACTATGTTAAATTGAATTTAAAATGTATTTGAGCCCAATTCTGAATCCCTTGAATAACTTAGTATTTAGTGGGAAAAATGAAACAGACATTTTGTTTCATTTGGTACATGTTTCCAATTCTTGGTTAGTTCTTATGGAATTAATTTTTATTGAGAACCTAATACGTACAAGATTCTAGGTTAAGCAGTTCAGATGCTACATTATATAAAACATCTAGTATACTTGACATAGAGTAAACACTCGATAAACATGATCTGCTGCCTTCCTGCTATCATTACAATGATAATAATTATTTGCAAAAGTTCTGGTGTTTAACTTTTATTCTGATGCTTTGGTAAGATGTTTTCATTTTTTCTTTATGAATGAGGAAACTGGCACAGGACGGTTAGTAACTTGCCAAGGGTAGGTATACAGCAAATAAACCTGGGTGAGATTCATAAGTGAAACTGGCTTTTTTTTCCTTTTCACTGTGAGTGGTACACGGGAGTAAATGACAGCTACTCTGGTTCCACTGACTGCCCTGATTCCCACTAAGAGGCCAGCATGCAAGGAGCTACATGGTCAGACACTGCTTACTCCTGCCTCATCTCCCGCCTTTCCACCTTCCACCTCAGTCTAGCTCTGTGCCTTTGCTGAAAATGTTCTCCACCCTCCTTGGACACTTTGCAAACTCCCAGACATTCTAGGCTCATTAAAGTCTTGATCCTTTCTTGTGCAACAATATTCCCACTTTTTGGGGGAACAGGAGAGCAGGATCAAATAGAAATTAATGCCATTCAAACATGAGATTCTCATATTCTATGTAGGTCTTACAAGTGAATGAATAACTTGTGGAGTCTTTTCCTTTTAATTCTATACCATAGATACTACAGTAGGTGCCAGGCATACTGAAATTAGTGAAAATACAACCTCTGTGTTCAGGGAATTCATAGTTTAGTAAAAGAACACATGGGGAATAGGTTATAGCCAGCATGTTGAATTTTATAGTAGAAAGGTACAAAAGGTACAGCATAGTCACTGATGATATGATCAACTATGAGGGCATTTGTGGGGAGGGTGGGAGGAAGAGTCAGAAAAGGCTTATAGGAGAAGAGGAAGCTAGAGTCAGATCTTACAAGTTAAGTAGGAGTTTGCAAAGTGTCCAAGGAGGGTGGAGAACATTTTCAGCAAAGGCACAGAGCTAGACTGAGGTGGAAGGTGGAAAGGCGGGAGATGAGGCAGGAGTAAGCAGTGTCTGACCATGTAGCTCCTTGCATGCTGGCCTCTTAGTGGGAATCAGGGCAGTCAGTGGAACCAGAGTAGCAGTCATTTACTCCCGTGTACCACTCACAGTGAAAAGGAAAAAAAGCCAGTTTCACTTATGAATATCCTTGATGAAGTGATAAAAATTATTACTTTTATTAAATTATGACCCTGGAGTCAGTATTTTATGATAAAATGGGAAACAAAGCACTTTCACAATTGAGCTGTGAGCTGAACTAACTGCCTTTTTCACGGAACACCAATTTTACTTGAAAGAGTGATTAGCAGACAGACTGGTTGTTCAGACCTGAGTATTTGACAGATCTCTTCTCAAAAATGAACAAAGTAAACCTGCTGTATCAAGGAAAACAGTTGATAGTATTTGTTGATAATAATAACATTTGAACTTTTTAAAAAAATTTTAAGTTCTGGGGTACATGTGCAGATCTTGCAGGATTGTTACGTAGGTAAACACATGCCATGGTGGTTAACTGCCTCCATCCCCCCATCACCTACATTAGGTATTTCTCCTAATGTTATCCCTGCCCAATCTTCCCACCCCCTGCTCTCCCTACCCTAGTCCCCTACCCTGCAACAGACCCCAGTGTGTGATGTTCCCCTCACTGTGTCCATGTGTTTTCATTGCTGAGCACCCACTTATGAGTGAGAACATGTGATATTTGGTTTTCTGTTCTTGTGTCAATTTGCTGAGAATGTTGGTTTCCAGATTCATCTATGTCCCTGCAAAGGACATGAACTCGTTGTTTTTTTATGGCTGCATAGTATTCCATGGTATGTATGTGCCACATCCTCTCTATCTAGTCTATCTTTGATGAGCATTTGGGTTGGTTCCAAGTCTTCACTATTGTAAACAGTGCCTCAGTGAACATATGTGTGCATGTGTCTTTATAATAGAATGATTTATAATCCTTTGGATATATATCCAGTAATGAGATTGCTGGGTCAAATAGTATTTCTGTTTCTAGATCCCCGAGGAATCGCCACACTGTCTTCCACAATGGTTGAACTAATTTATACTCCCACCAACAGTGTAAAAGTGTTCCTTTTTCTCCACATCCTCTCCAGCATCCATTGTCTTCAGATTTTTTAATGATCACCATTCTAACTGGTGTGAGATGGTATCTCAGTGTAGTTTTAATTTGCATTTCTCTAATGACCAGTGATGATGAGCATTTTTTCATGTTTTTTGGCCACATAAATGTCTTCTTTTGAAAAGTGTCTGTTCATATCTTTTGCCTACTTTTTGATAGGGTTTTTTTTTTTTTTCTTGTATATCTGTTTTAGTTCTTTGTAGATTCTGGATATTAGCCCTTTGTAAGATGGATAGCTTGCAGAATTTTTTTCCCATTCTGTTGGTTGCCCATTTCAACTTTGAAATTAATAATTAAAATTTTGGAAAGCTTGGATCTGCAACTGTGAGCTTGACAGCTTCCTCCTACCTAGAGGCTTTTCTAATCAGCTTGGTGGTGATACTGATAACTGGTTTGTTATTAAATGGTGTGTATCAGCATTTGGAAGATCTGCATAACTCAGTGAACTCATATTTCCTAACTGAGGAATGCATATTACAAAATCATTGTAGTTAAAAGATCACTCAAAGTGCAAGACAGATTAACAGATTTCAAAGTAACAAAGGACAGAAAGTTCACTGCGAGGGTTTCATATTCCAACATTGCACCTAACCTTTAAGAAATAACCACTTGAAGAGATTTGTCTGGTATCAAAGTAGAATACTCCCAATTATATGTAAGGCAATCAATTAAAATATGTCTCCCTTTTCCAATTACATATCTTTGTAAGACTGGATTTTCCTTTTATACTTCAGCTTAAATAATATATTGCAACAGATTGAATGCAAAAGCAGTTATCAGAATCCATTTGTCTTTTATTAAGTTAAACATTGAAGAGTTGAAAATATAAGTGGTAAAATAATGCAACTCTTCTCACTGGAATGTTTTTTAAAGTTTTAAAAAGTTATTTTTAAGTGAATTAACAAATATTTATAAAATTTGTTTTAATTTCTAATACACTAAATATCATTAGCTATAATACATATAAACAAAAGCTCTTTGAGATCCTCAGTAATTCTTGTAAGTATAAGGGATCCCCAGACCAAATGATTTGAGAGCTGCTGGTCTGGGGGGATGACAACAGTACCTAAGTGAAGGCTCTCAGGTTCCACTTGTGCTCAAGTTCTGCCTTCTCCAGGCCTCTCTGTTTTACCTGGTTCCTCATTATCTCTGGACTTCTATTATGAACATGATATTACCATTCATTGTGAACTTAATCATATATTCATATATTAGTTTATGGTATCTCTTAATGGATTGAAGTACATACATATTTTATTTCTTCAACTAATATGCAAGTCTAGAGTACAGAAATTTTTATATTTTCTTCGTTTTTTTTCTTAAACCTCAGAATCTAGTATGTAGAGATTGTACATTACAATGGATTTTTGCTGAATAAAACTAATTCTGATATTCCTTCTTAGATGTAGAATTCCAGAGTAGAAAGGGCTTTTGGATGTCAGTCTAGTTTGGCCATTTTATTTCATAGATGAGGAAGCAGAAGTCTGCAGAAGTGATACGCCTTGTCCAAGGTCATGCAGCTTTCCTTACTAGAAAATTAAGTCCGAGGTCCTTTCCTATATACTTCCCATCTCATCTTTCTCTTTTAGCACATTCATTAAGGGTGAACCAATAATAAATTAAGGCATAGCATTAGGTTGAAGTAAAGCGACCCAGTCTTATGACTTAAATTATTATTATCACAACTCATATAACATATTTTCCAGTATGCTTTTTTACTTTTCAAATGAAAGAGTCGCATGTGTATTTGTGAAGTGGAAGTTTTGTATTCAGCAGGTATAAACATTGGCTTAGTGTTGTATTCCTGAGTTTGTATGGAAAGTTAAAGGAGAATGCAGTGGTTTCAATCATGGTTTATTAGTTGGTTTTCCTAGGATGAATGGTAGGCTTTCCCCTGCCCAAGCCATTTACCATTTACCAGCAGAGTCATGAATTTGAGGTCCAGTTTTGATTGACTTCTTCATTAGAGTGCTTAAAATATTACTTTCTTTCCAGGGTCCAAATTCCAAGCCTGTAGTGTCCTTCATTGCTGGTTTAACTGCTCCTCCTGGGAGGCGAATGGGTCATGCAGGAGCAATTATTGCTGGAGGAAAAGGTGGCGCTAAAGAGAAGATCTCTGCCCTTCAGAGTGCAGGAGTTGTGGTCAGTATGTCTCCTGCACAGCTGGGAACCACCATCTACAAGGTGAGCTCCAACAGTGGCCCAAGTGCTCTGAAGTTGCAGGCTTTCTCTGTGTGTGGCCACACTGGATACTTGGAAATCATGGCCTTTGCTTCTGGGACTTAATTTGTTTTCTGATGTGCAGCTTAATAATTTTTTTTTATCAACTCTGTTAATGTCCTAGTGCTCTAATTGGGCATGACCAGGAATAATATTCTGATTTTAAAGCTTTCTTCTTTAAACATTGGGATTTGTATTTTTGTAAATGGCAAGATGTAACATAAAAAAAAGCATCTTAAAGATTGTATGTATCACGATTTCCATTTTGAGGGTTTAGGAGGTAGCAGAGAACTGCTTTATGTTTTGTTACTTGTTTTTTCTTTTGTGATATAGCCACCCTGGCCCCATAGCTTTCTGTTTCTAGGAAGAAAGGGTTGAAAGCTGAATAACAAGAAATGGAAACTGGATGAAGAAGGAGTTGGGGTGGAAGGAGATCTAAAGAGGATGGGGAGACTGGTCCTGGCTGTGTTGTACATTGTTACTTATAGGTTGAAGGAGTGACTTCTTAACCGCTTTTTTTTTTTTTTTTTTTTTTTTTTTTTTTGCTTTTTCCTTTTTTAATAGAACATTATGGGTTAAAATAGTCTAAGTAATTTGGTATCTTTTATAATCTCTTTGCACTGATTTTCAGCTTGTCTCTTTCAGTGATCATTTAAGGCTCTCTCTCCCCTCATTATAATGGTATACCCTTGTCAAAAAAGTCATGAGGGTAGAAACCTCCTGAATGGGATTAAAGCCCAAATAAAGAGCAAAGAGCAACACAAAAATATTTTCTTAAGCATGCCAAACATAGGTACCAGCTGGTTTCCTAGCAGCGAATAGCATTCAGAGAGAATTTCAAAATCCTGATTTGGTAGTCTTCTTTACCCTTGTCTTAGGGATAAATAAAGTGGACTCCTTGTGTTATTGAATCTTTGCATGATCCTCCTTTTGGAATATAACACTATGTGCCAAAATGTTTGACAGAAATATAGGTGGTTAGTGAGTGTGAGAAAGAAGTTTAGTTGAAGGTGGGGGAAAAGGAGAAAAGCAAATGCTTAAATTCATGTTGGAGATGTGTGTTATCATTTTCTTCCAGTAAGTGGCAGCAGGCATCTACACATTGTATCCTAATTGATAAAATCTAGAAAAATAGGATTTTTGGTATTGTTTCCTTAAACACTACTTTGCTTAAGTTATTTGTTTCAGGTATTTCTAAGGTTCTTGACATTTTGTTCAAACCCTAACAATCTGTCTTAGCTTTATTCTCTGAGAAACTGAACAAACCTGTTTCCATTTCCTTATTAGAAGGGCTGGATGTAGTTCATATATATAGCACTACAGTTTGGATAAGTACAATAAAGTTTCTCAACTCCTAAAATTATTATTATACTGCTGTGAAAAAAATAAATATTATTCAAAACCTCCCTCTCCTTTTCTGGGTTTAGGAAAAATATAAAGTTGAAGCTCTGCTTCTTGTTACGTGAAATTCAAGCTGACACAGACTAATTTTGAAAGCTGTTATTTTGTGTTCAGACACCCTCATCCTGGTACATTTTTCTTCTGTAATTTGGTTGTTCAAAGAATGCTAAAGATAATGGGTTTCAAAATCATTTTGACCATAAATGTAATTTGGATCTTTCATATTTTTATTCATTCCATTTCTCTTCTCTCTTCTGTTTCTGAAGGAATTTGAAAAGAGGAAGATGCTGTGAAAGAAAAAAAAATGTCTCCTAAAACTGTGGAATGGATCATTTAAACATGTGGCCCAGCAGCAGTTTGCTTCTGTAATCTACAGATTATCAGCCTATGTGCCTGGCATTGGTCTTTCAGTGTAACTGGAAGCCTAAACAAGGTGGAGGATGTCCTGAATTAAGATGTTTTCACCTCATTGTATAACAGAGAGAGCCAATAAATCTGCCATTTGATTTGAATATTGTTTTGGAGACTTATTATTGTTCCAGTGTGAAGGATGAGGAGAGTAGGAGAAATGGAGGTGTATTTATGTGTGTATGTGTTTTAATGGGTTATTTAGAGAACATTGTAGCCAAAACCTCTGGGAGAATGAGGCTATAACAGTTTCAACATGGCATTTGTCTATCTTAAACATAGAATGACTTCAAGTATCTTTTGAATTATAGTTTTCTCATGTATATACATAATAATCTCCATCGTGCAGGGTAGTTCAAAGGGTTGGAGATAATGCATGAAGTCCCTGGCATGTAGTAAGGCAACTTAATTGTCATCAGTGCCTCCATCATCACTACCATCATCATCATCATTATCATCATCAGGATTAGAGGCAGAAGCTCATTTATATTTCATTTTCTGCCTCATTGGGAAATGGAGAGTCTTCACTAATGCCATGCTTTTCTGTGGTTCTGCAGAGGGCTGTACCCTTTTCCGTCCAGAGGCTACATTTTTTCTTTCTAACAGTCACTGCTAGAAAACTGGAAAGCTGTTAGCCATCCTACTTCATGTTCTAAAGGGAACTTGTTATAACAAGAAGTAACCCCAGTGGGTAATTGCCACTAAACAAGACAGAGAGGGTGACTGTCATTAGGAACTTACATTCTGTACCAAAGTATTATCAGATAGTATAACTACCCTGAATGAAACAAATAAGAGCTTCAAAAATAATAATAATAGGGAGAAGCCCCTGAATAAAGGCAGACTAGGGAATTCTCCCTGGGGAGGGGACATGAGGTGACACCTGAGGACTGAGAAGGTACTAGCCATGCAAAAAGGTGTATGAGCACTCAGGTAAGGGAACAGCCAGTGCAAAGTCAGGGATGGGGAAGAGCTCATTTTGAGGAGGTGAAGGAATACTGGGTGGTTTGAGATGGGTTTGGGGACGTTTGAGGGGCCTGAGGAAATGTGTTTTGGGAGCTTGCATGACCATGCCCAGGCTGCTGCTCAGGACACAAAAAGCTGGTGTCAGGTGTCACAGACCAAGGAATTCTGCCCAGACCAAGGGACACATGATTGGCTTTCAGGTCGAGTAGACATTAGTTTCTGCTTGTTTCCTCAGCTTGAAAATGTGGATAATGGTTCCCATGCCAGAGTGTACCTGGGTATACGTTATGTGGCATGTGAGGGTGCTCATCACAGGGCAGGCTTGACTAGGGCTTGGCATTGCTCCATAAACTTGAGCGTATCCTGCTGTTGTGCTTGGGGCAGCCCAGACTGACATTGCCGGCCCAGGGAGGAAGGCATTTCTTCCTTCCTCTAAACCAAGGACCCTATACGGAAAATAGGTTGGTTACATTCACTGGGACTTTGTGACCCAGTGATACAACTCAGATGATAGGTAGGTGACCTGTTTTAGCTCAGGCTACTATAACAAAATATCATAAACCAGATGGCTTAAGCGTTATTTCTCACAGTTGCAGAGGCTGGGAAGTCCACTCTCAGGATCCAGCAGGGTTGGGTTCTTGGTGAGGGCCTCCCACTGGTCTACAGACGGTACTGTGTCCTCACAAGGTGGAAAGAGCTAACTAGCTTGCTGGTCTCTTATAAGGGCATTAATCCCATTCAGGAGGTTTCTACCCTCATGACTTAAAAGTCCCGCCTCACAATACCATTGCATTCTGATTAGGGTTTCAAAACACAAATTTGGAGTGACATAAATATTCAGTCCACTGCATGACCCTAACAGAAGATATCCTTTTCAGAGTCTACCCAGACTCAAGGCTCCTCTGGGATTGCATCAGCACCCTGCCCTATCCCCTGAGTGTCTGTCCCAAGACTACATGTCTCTCTTCACCCCTCTGCTCCTGTTACCTAAACTAGGTGACTCTGTCTCTTTCATCTTCTTCCACCACCACCTCCATGTTCCCATTCCCTTTTATCTTCCTTTTGCCACCTACCCTCTCCGTTCCTCCTAGGATCCTGTGAAGCCACCTTTTCCTGACCATCTCTCTCACCTTTCCCTTCCTACAACCACCACTACCTGTGGTCTGACAGCTCAGACAGCAATGGGTGAAATATTAGGTTCTGGTGCTTCCTATTTCAGTTTTATAAACAAAAAAAGTGAAAAGGCAACGCACAACTCCAGAACATTTGAGAAACTTCCGTTAGGCAAACTTTAAAACATTTACAAAAGAATTGGAATAGCATAATGTACGCCCATGTACCTATCACCTAGCTTTGAAAATTATCAACATTCTATCATTATTGTATGATCAATAAGTATCTCCAATCCACCCATGTCCCAGAGTGGTGATATTGTTGTAAGAGTACATGCCTGTTCTGAAGATTGCTAGAAGATGCTAGCTTGAGGATGTTTGTAGATGTCCTTTAACATGTCAGGTAAATTCCCCTATATTCTAAGTTAGCTAAATGTCTTTGTTAATGTTGTGGGGCTTTTTTTTTTTTAAATGGGGGAGGGGTTTCACTATGCTTCCCAGGCTAGTCCCAAAATCCTGGCTCAAGCAATCCTCCTACCTTGACTCCCAAAGTTCTGGGATTACAAACATGAGCCACTATGCCCAGCCTTGTTTATTTTTAAAATCGCGAACGGCTGCTGAATTTTTTCCAAATCTGTTGAGATAACTACGTGTATTTTTTACTTTATTTTGTTAATATGGTCAATTTAAATGTTTGATTTTTAAATGTTAGCTTGCATTCCTGTTTGTAATTGCCACTTGGTCATGATGTTATACTTGTCTTATATTGATGGATCAACTTGGTAATAGCTTGTTAAGAATTTTTATGAACATCATCATAAGGGGTATTGATCTTTATTTTCTTGTAATAAATTTCATACATGTCGTTGCCAATTTCAGTATCAGGGTTATATTGGATTTCTACGATAATTTGGAAAGTATTATTTTTTCTTCTGCTTTCTGAAAGAGTTGGTGTAAGGTTGATATTGTTTTTTCCTTAGATTTAATAGAATTCACTAGTAAAACCATCTGAGCTTGAAATTTACTTTGTGAAAGCTTTTGATTATAAATTCAATTTCTTTGATAGATAAAGGGCCTTTCAAATTTCCTATTTGACCTTGTACCATTTTTTTGGTTTTTGCTACTTACTGCTTATTGGAAAAGACCTTTAAGTGAAAAGCTACAAACTCAGAAATCTCACCTGTCATAGTGACCTCTTCACAGGTAATCTCCTTCACTGTCTGCATGATTTTGGTCACTCTACAATGGTTTCAGGTAGTTGTTATCTTATAAAGAATTTGTCCAGATTTAGTAATTGTTATCTGCTGGAAGATTAGTTAGATCAAGCTATTCCATCTTTGCCAGAAGATGAAACTGACTGCATCTTCTAACACAAATGAAAAACCCCCTCTTCTTGGCCAGCACTGCCACTATAGAATGAGTAGCAGTGAACAGGGCAAGGCATGTCATTCTCACATGTAATCAGATTTTGTTTTACTGAGGGTGTCAGATTTCACCCTGTCCCGTGAAAGTCACATGCAATGGCTTTCAGATACATCCACATCGTGGGTGAAGTCCAAGGCCAAGATTTTAACAGATTTCTGTAGCCTAAAGCGCTCTTGGTCACTTCTGGCCTGGTGTTATATTGCCACTGTTTTATGGTTTTGAATATCTCACACATTCACCATATCCCTAGTTCCACATTTTCCCAATGCAGAATGTAACCCATTCTTGAATTCTTCACAACCCATTCTGGAAGCTTAGTTTGTGGTGGACCTTTTTCAAGAGAAACAGCAGAGTGTGCTCAAGCTGGGAATGTCAGTCATATCTTTTTTAAGTCATACCAAGGCCACAGAGAAATCCTTTCCAGGGCACTCTTCTCCTGCAGCTCCTGTTGCAAACCATTGCCAACTCTGAAAATCACTTTCATTTCCTCTGCAGAGCCTTTAGCACTTACTGCATCTTTGCCCCAGCACGTCCCAGCTTTTCAGGATGTCCTGATCTTCAAAATCAAATACATTATCATTCTCTAAACAATCGCAATCACAGGTGTCCCCATGCGGGGGCAAAAATACAAAGTACATTACAAAATAGGACTCTCTTTTTGTCTTGTTTCTCCAGACTACAGCCTGTAATCTGGCTGATTCTAGTTCAGTGTTATATTCCACCACCAATTCACCAACACCAACTAGGTGTCCTACAGTTCTATTAAATTCTGACACTAACTACCTGAAGTTAACACTGACCTCATGGGGTAAGGGACTCAGCCCCACAAGGCTGTTCCCAATCCAATGCCAGCCAAAAGTCCTGATTGTACCTTTGCCACCCACAGTTCTGTCTTATTTGGCTACAAATCTGGGGCTTCCCATAATCCCGTTCAGATTCAATAATTTGCTAGGACAATTCAGAGCTCTCTGATGGCACCATACTTATGATGATCGCAGTTTTATCATAAATAATACAACTTCAACAGCCAAATGAAAGAGAAGGGCAAGGTCAGAAGGACCTTCTATTCCTGCAGGGTTGAGGTGTACCATCCTCCTGGGACACAATGTTGGTGCTGAGAGAGTAGAAAGGAGCTGAGATATTTCCAAAGGATAAAGAATGCTGGGTCAAATGGAATTTCTATTTCTAGGTCCTTGAGGAATCACCAGAAATGCCAAATGTGGGTAAAGGGGAGGAAGGCAGCAAAACACACTGCCACGTGTGTACCTATGCAATTATCTTGCATGTTCTGCACATGTACCCCAAAACCTAAAATGTAATTACAAAAAAAGAATAAAGAATGCTGAGTGGTAAAATCGGATTAACTGGAAATGATTACCATTTTTGGCCCCAGATTCCTTTTCAAATTCAATGAATGCTATGGACTCTTTGCCCAGAAATACATACCCTTAGACATGTTGGGTCCCAGGGTTAGATCCCTTGACTTAAAGCTTTTCCCTGAGGCATATGTATCATAATATTCAGCTCTCGGAGAAGGAAAGACTAAATCTTACACGAGAATTACAGGATTCATTGTGTACCTCATCACTGAAGCTAGTCTATTCTATTCAGGCAATTTATACCTGCCACTAGAAGGGTGAGCATAATTTCCCACTGTCAATCCTTTGGAAGCACTTTTGCTTGTATCTGACTGGCTTTGTTTGATCCTGTCTTTTCAAGGTTCTGACCTTCTGGCTTTGCATCTCCTACTTTGATTCCTGGTCTGACACTAGGACTGGACATGAGGAGCTATTCTCCTGTGTATTTGAATGTTGGCTTTCCTCAGTGGATTTTGGCTTGGGTGACCCTTTAGTTTTCACCACCCTGAATTGTCCCTGGTAGGTGTCAGACGGCACACCCAAAGGTGAAGCTCCCTGGGATCAGCAACAGTGAGAAGCCATTACCACCTTTAGGTCTGAATTGGGAAGGGGTGGAAACTATTCCTAAAGCTGGTGAGAGGCCTCTGGCAGAAGCTGTGGCCCTGTATAGAGGAACACAACCACTACCCAACTCAAACCTGACACGGAGCGGGGAGGGGAATAAATGCCCTGACCTCACACCTCTCAGAGCTCCTGTCAGTACGAAGATCGGCTGAACTCAACTGGAAGTCAGAGAGTGGGAAAGTGACAATTATGACATGCCAAGAGCAGTCTCCTGGGGGCACACAGCAGGGCAGTGAAGGGTAGAAAATGGATCCAGAGGGCTGACTGGAAAAAATCCCAATTCCATCTACCCTGACTTTCACATTTGGCCAACATCCTGGCCAGTGCAGCAGCAGGCCCCTTTTTGGGGGAATTTGCGGACGAACTAGATACTAGATACTGTGGAATGTTAGTGTGGGGCATATTTGGGACAACACCTGATGCCTCCATGGAAGTCCTTGGTGGAATTTGGCATACACCCTGTACCAGTGGTATTCTCCAGGAAAAAGAGAAAAAGTTAATATTTGGTGTGCTCTTGGAGGTTTTGGAAGATAAAAGGGCATTTGCAGAAAAGTGTGCTATGGTATTAGGTTTCTTGAGTGTCCCATAAGACCAGTAAAGATAGCTTTAGGACTGTTCGGGAAGCGAGGGTTGCAGCTGCAGACGAGCACCCTGGAGCCCAGGAGGTGAAGGGCCTGGAACCTGGGACAGAAGAGGTCAGGAGCCTGGACCAATGCAGTGGCCCTGCAGAGTCCAGGATTCACACTGTATAGTTTCCCAGAGTCCTCATGGTAATTGTTCAGTTGTAAGTTTTTTGGTCCTAAGCTGCTCTCTGACTGGGTTTTCTTTTTATTTTTTGTTTTATTTTATTTTGTTTTTAATTTTTTTCCTTCAACTTTTCTTTGAAGTTCTATGGTACATGTTCAGGAAGTTCAGGTTTGCTATAGAGGTAAACACGTGCCATGGTGGTTTGCTACGCAGATCAACCCATCACCTAGGTATTAAGCACTGAATCTGTTAACTATTCTTCCTGACGCTCTCTCTCCCTGCCACCCATGGACAGGCCCCAGCGTGTGCTGTTCTCCACGTGTCCATGTGTTCTCATTTTTCAGCTCTCAAAGTGTTTCTCCCAAGGTCACCTGGTAGGAAACATTTTGCCTAGAGCAAGGCAGGCAGGATGGGACTTCTCCCTGAGGCTCACAGGCAGGTATCCCTGGCCAAGGGCACAGTTCCCTTTCTGTGGTTTCTATTTTGCCTCTTGTTTTCTGGATGACAGAGAGGGACTGTAACTGAGAATATCTCTAAAGATTGACCTAGCTTTATTTTTCAGACAGGAGAGCTGAGATCATGGAGATAAAGTCTAAAATCATAACTGAGTTGGTGGCAAACTGAAATTTGAACCGGGGTTGCCTCTCCTGGCTCCCAGACCAGTGCCTTACTTTGGCAAGGGGCCTGCCAAAGGCATATGAGCCAGTCATCAGTGCAGAGGGCATATGAGCCAGCCAAAGTGGTTCAGAAGTGAAGGGGAGGAGCTCAGAATAGGCAGTGTTTTTAGGGACATCATAAGCCACAGAAAGTTATTCAAACAGAGTGAATTATACTTGTGACCTACTCTCTTTGAATTTTACATATTCTAGAAGTAGAATAGGTTTGCATTGAGATGGGGAGAACAGTCAGAGTGTGGTCTGTGGCCATGAGACGGAGTCAACCTGAAGGGCTGGGCAGGAGTCAGGACCTTGCCTTTGGCTTCAGGGGCTCAGAGCTCAACTCTTCTCATTAATGAGGTGACCACAGATGATTGAGATGGACGAAGCAAGAGGGTTGTGGTAACTTTAGGAAAGGCCATTGGAAAAGGAATGGCACTTCCACATCAGTTACACTTCATCAAGAATTTCATCAAAGCTCTTCAGGGCTGGGCATCTCTGATGTCAGCTTGTCCTAACTGGAACTGAGATTTGAAATTGCTCATGATCAAAAGCCTGGTTAGGTATGCTGTAACCCAAGGGAAAATTGAGCTGACAATGTAAAGGTCAGTACTCATAGCTTTTATTCAAATAAAAGAGTTCTGCCTTTTATTAACTTTTTAGCTCATTATTATTCTGATATTATGGAAAGGAAAGCATCTTCGTAGCAGCTGAATTAATGATGTTTCAATATTTGAGAACTTTAATTTTGAAACAGGGTAGGGAAGGCCTCTGCAATATGATCTGGTTGGTTTCTGGTGATCCCTAGCAGCTGTGGAAGGTTAAGCAGTGACTCAGAGAAGAGTATGTCCCCTCCAACCAGGCACCTGCAGGTGACAGGTTTCCAGTGATAGGATGAAGTAAAGGAGTTGCCCACAGGAGAGTCATCCTCAAATATCATCCGAGACTGGTGCTGTATAGTTGGACAAACCCTAAGATAAACCATGTATGTTTTGTTCTTCACTCAGACCACCTCACCTGCTTAAAGTCCATCTTCTTATAAGTCCATACTTTAACCCAAATGCCACCCCTCCTTCCATCAATATTCCCCAAACCCCACTGTCCACCCCAAAGCTCTTAAGGACTACAATTGGCATTTGACTTCTTGTGACCCAAATTACCTGTGCTCCTCATGGCGTTCAGCTGGGCCTGCAATTTGTATTTCCTACATCTATCTGTCTTGTGCTTCCCAAGCAGACTATGTTTCTGAAGGGCACAGCCTGCATTTTATGTTTCTGTGTGTCTCTCAGAGTCATGCCCTATATCTACGTGGTGTTCAATACATATTAAACAATAAATGATACTTTTTAGACCCAACTCTGCAGGGCTCAAAGGAATTGTTTTATGCACAAAGTTAAGAAATAAAAAGCCAAACTCCAGCAAAATCACTTTCTTTTGCATTCCTCATTTTGATGAAGTCTCTAAGGTGTGTTTTTCTAGATTCTTTATGCCCCTAATATACTCCAAATTACCTTATATTTCTGTTTTATCTAATAGATAGGAGGTGACATGTAAGGATACAGCGCCCCGGTCACCTAGAGTCATATACCAAAATCTGTCAGAGTAATCTCAGAGATCACACCGGAACATTTTATTAAAGGCATTTACCTCGCACCAGGTAATTAGGCACTATAAAGTTAATTCATACTGGAAGGAAGAAACAGGAATGTGGGGTGTATGTAATTCAGCCAGTTGAGACAATGATATTAGGATTACTCTGGGAGAAACTTCCATATATCATTCTGATCCAGGCACTATTTGGAGGTCATTGAACAGATGCCATTTGAGATACTGCTATGCACTAGGAAAAGAGGAAAGTGAGAAAACAGCAGAAGATTTGAAATGATTCATATTCTGTGTCCAAGGTATTTAAACCCATAAACTATTCAACCTGCCCTCATTGCAGGGACATTCAAAGTTAATCCGTTGAACCTTCAACCTGAACTCAAATTAACCTACACTTTGCTTTTACGCAGTAAGTAGATAAATGGTAATAGTTTAAGGATGTGTCTCCCTCTAAAAGCAGTTTTTAAAAAATGAGGGCTGACCCATTTCTCTCTTGCAGTCATTAGTCACCTGATTTACTTTAGGGCAGTGGGTTACTCAGAATCAGCTCACAGGAATCCAGCATTAATTCAGCTTTCATCCAGCCACAGCCAAATCCTGCTCTTAGCCTTCTTTGCTGAAAAAAGATGCTTACCACATGGCCACAACCACACCTACAGAAGTTCTGCCCTTTACTTCCTCACCAGGCTCTATTTCCACCTATAAAATCAAACTTGACTAATTGCTAAGTCTATCTAAACTGTCTTACACAGAGGAATGGTTTATTATTATACATAATTTATGTGTGTATATGAACACACACACACAATCTGCAAAGATGCAGCAAGCAGCAGAATTTTGGGGATCTAGTGCACCCATTTCTCTCACAAGGCAGTCTTTCTATGAGAGTCTGTGAGATTGTCCTGCTTTTACAGGATGTCATAATCTCAGGTTTCTCTTTCTCAAAAATTACTAAGACAGCTGAAAAATGCTCAATTTCTGAGACCAACAAGTGTGTCTATCTAATTCACAGCTGTAGCCTCAGAATCTGGTACACAGCAGATGTGAAATACTCCTTAGGTCATGCCCATAGACTACCAAGTGGTTTATAATACTCAATGAAGATGATACATTTAAGATGTAATCTAATAAATACATGTGCATTTGTTAAATGACTAAATGAGTTCTGACTGCCTACACTATTGCTCTCTTCTGGCTGCTGGCCCAAATGGGAATGAGTGCGGTTAGAAGGGAGTGTTAGGTCTTCATTAGGCAGTCCCACTGGGAGGCACTCCCCCTACTCAAGGCAATAGGAGTAGGATGCAAATAGAGGTAGCTGGGCAGGTTTACCGAGGGGCCAATCAAGCTTAAGCCTCAAAGCTTCTTACTGCCCTTGCCCTTCCAAGGCTCTGTGAGGGGGTCCTGGTGATTCTGTATTCCCTACCTTGCATTCCTTTTAAAAAATATTTAATTAACACATCCACCACTACCCATAGTTACCGTGTGTGTGTGTGTGTGTGTGTGTACACTTAAAATCTGTCATCAAATTTTAAGTACAGCACAGTGTTATTAACTCTAGTCACCATGCTGTACAGTAGATCCCCAGAACGTATTAATCTTGTCACTGAAAATTTGTGCTCTTTGACCAACATCTCCCTAATCCTACCACCCCTCATCCCTCAGCCCCTGGTAACTACCATTCTACTCTTTGCTTCAGTGAATTTGACTTCATTAGATTCCACACATGAATGAGATCAGGCAGTAATTTGTCTTTTTACATCTGGCTTATTTTACTTAGCATAATGCCCTCCAGGTGTTGTTGCAATTGGCAGAATTTCCTTCTTTCTAAAGGCTAATATTCCAGTGTGTGTGTGTATACAGTCATGCAGTGCTTAACAATGGAGAAATGTTTGGAGCAATGTGCCATTAGGTGAATTTGTTATGTGAACATCACAGAGTATACTTACACAAACCTTGGTGGCATTACCTGCTACATATCTAGGCTCTGTGGTATAGCTTATTGCTCCTAAGTTACAAACCTGTATGGCATGTTAGTATACTGAATACTATAAGCAATAGTAACACAATACTAAGTATTTGTGTATTTAAATACATCTAAATGTAGAAAAAGTAAAGTAAAAGTACAATATACAAGAAAAAATTAGTACACCTGTATTAACATGTTTTTACTGTAACATTTTAATTTTATCAACATTTAAAGTTTTTAACTGTTTGATTCCTTTGTTATACTACTTGGCATAAAACACGAACGTATTGTACAGCTGTACAAAAGTAATTTCTTTCTTTGTCTCCTTATTCTATAAGCTTTTAACTATGTATTTATTTATTTTTTAAGTAGAGATGAGGTTTTGCCATTTTGGCCAGGCTGGTCTCAAACTCTTCACCTCAGGTGATCCACCTGCCTCAGCCTCCCAAAGTGCTCGGATTACAGGTGTGAGCCACCACACCTGGCCACAAAATTTTTATATTTTTACTTTTTAAACATTTTTCTCAAAAATAAGGAGACAAAACACACACATCAGCCTATGCCTGCATAGGGTCAGGATCATCAGCGTGTCTGTCTTCAGTCTCCATATCTTGTCCCATTAGAAGATCTTCAGGAGCAAAAACACACATGGAACTGTCATCTCCTAAGATAACAATGTCTTTGTCTGGATAATTCCTGAGGGACCTGCCTGAGGCTCTTCTTGAGGAGGTGTCATTCTTTTCAGAAATATGTCCATAGTGGCTTGCTTGGTTTAGTCCTTTTTTTCATTGCAGATTTGCTTGTAAGCATATAATGCACCAGGAATATTCCTCTCTATTAATGAAAAGCTTTCAGTGTCAGGGGCCATGTTTTCAAACTTTTTAAAGAAGTTGTTGAGGTCTGCAAAAGCTTCTGCTAAAGCATTCACTGTGAATTTCTGGGGGGGGTTCTTTTTCCTCTCCCACAGTTTCCTTTTTCTTGCTTCTTCTTCAACTATGTGTTCCTGCTCCATCATAATCTTATGTGGCTCATCATTGACCAAGATGTTATGAGGCTCATGACCACCTATACCAAAATTTTTTAAATCTATTTATCTGTGGAAGGACACTTAAGTTGTTTTCATATCTTGGCTATTGAGATCAATGCTGCAATAAAAATGAAGATATATTATAGATATCTCTTCAAGATACTGATTTCATTTCCTTTGAATATTTACCCAAAAGTATATGACCTGAAGTGAGATGGCTGGATTGTGTAGTAGCTATATTTCTAATTTTGGAGGAACACCCATGCTGTTTTCCATAATAGTGGAATTTACATTCCTATCAACAATGTACAAGGGTTTCCTTTTCTCCACACCATCACCAACCTTTGTTATGCTTTTTTTTTCTCTTTAATAGTAGCTATTCTAACAAGTGTGAGGTAATATCTCATTGTGGTTTTGATTTGCGTTTCCCTAATGATTAGTGATGTTGAGCATCTTTCCATACACCTGTTGGCTACTTGTATGTCTTCTGTTTCCCATTTTTTAATTGGGCTATTTGATTTTTGCTTTTGAATTTTGTGAGTACCATATATATTTTGGATTTTAATAAACTCTTTATCACATACATGGTTTGAAAATGCTTTCTCCCATTTTGTAGGTTACCCTTTCATTTTCATTGCTTCCTTTGCTGTGCAGAAACTTTTTAGTTTGGTGTATTTCCACTAGTTTATTTTTGCTTCTGTTGCCTGTGCTTTTGGTTTCGTGTCTAAATAATCATTGCCAAGACCAACGTGGAGGAGTTTTCCCATTTTCTTTTAGGGGAAACTGTAAAACTCCTAAAAGAAACTTTAATACATTTTGATGTAATATAAGCATCCAATTTCATTCTTTTGCATGTGGCTATCCAGATTTCCCAGAACCATTTATTGAAGATACTATTGAAGTTACTATTGAATTTACTATTGAAGTTACTATCCAGATTTCCCAACACCATTTATTGAAGATACTAATGAAGTTTGATAACTATACCTTTGTAATATAGTTTGAAATTCCAGCCAGTATCATGCTGTTTTGATAAATATACTTTTGTAATATAGTTTGAAATCATTGTGATGCTGCCATCTTAGTTCCTTTTCTTTTTTTTCTTTTAGAGACAGGGTCTTATGTGATCCCACCTAACTATAGCCTTGAGTTGCCAGGCTCAGGTGATCTTCCAACCTCAGCCTCCTGAGTAGCTGAGACTACAGGTGTATGCCACTATGCCCAACTAATTTTGTATTTTTTGTAGAGATTGGGTTTCACTATGTTGCCCAGGCTGGTCTTAAACTTCTAGGCTCAAGCAATTCACCTGTCTTGGCCTCCCAATGTGCTGGGATTATACGCATGAGCCACCATGCCCGACCCCATCTTAGTTCTTTTTGTTCAATATTGCTTTGCTTATTAGGGGTCCTTTGTAGTTTCATACAAATTTTAGGATTATTTTTCTACTTACATGAAAAATGTCATTGGAGTTTTAATAGCGATTACATTGAATCAATCTGTAGATTGCTTTGGGAGATATGGACATTTTCACAATATTAATTCTTTCAATTCATGCACACAGTATATTGTTTATTTATTTGTGTCTTCTTTAATTTTAATTTAATTTAATTTTTTAAGAGACAGGTCTCACTATGTTGCCCAGGCTGGTCTTGAACTCCTGGGCTCAAGCAATTTTCCCCTTTGCAGTGTCCCAAAGTGCTGTGATTACAGGCATGAGTCACTGTGCCTAGCCCTTCAATTTCTTTCCTGGATGCCTACAGTTTTCAGTGCTCAGATCTTTTACCTTATTAGTTGTTTATTTCTCAGTATTTCATTCTTTTAGATATTGCTGTAAATGAGCTTGTTTTCTTAATTTTGGAGGGATTGTTCATTGTTCGTATATAGAAATGGTACTGATATTTTCATGCTGATTTTGTATCCTGCAACTTTACTGAATTTGTTTATTATCTCTAACAGTTTTTGGTGGAGTATTTAGGGTTTTCTATGCATAAGATAATATAATCTGCAAACAGACAATATAACTTCTTTTTCAATTTGGGTACTTTTTTTATTTTTCCTTTTCTTGCCTATTTGCCGTGTCAAGGACTTCTTGTAGTATATTGAATAGAAGAGTCAAGAGTAGGCACACATGTCTTGTTTATGATCTTAGAGGAAAAGCTTTTAGCTTTTTTTCTTTTCTTTTTGCAGTTTTCCTCTGGGATACCTCACCTGTTATTCTCTTTGCTTCCTCAGCCTACATACACTGTTAGACTGGAGAGTTTCTTTCCAGCTATTCTTTAGGTCTATCTTCTCAGATCCTCCAAATCTATATTTTGACCCTCTCCCTGCCCTTACTAATTTTCTTTCCATAGTAGCCTGCTGATTTCTACTCTACCAATTATCATGTATATATTTGGCTCTGTGTCACCACCCAAATCTCATCTGGAATTGTAATCTCCACGTGTCAGGAGAGGGGCCTTGTGGGAGGTGATTGGATCATGGGAGTGGATTTCTCCCTTGCTGTTCTTATCATAGTAAATGAGTTCTGATGAGATCTGGTTGTTTAAAAGTGTGTGGCACTTTCCCCTTCTCTCTCTCTCCTGCTTTGCCATGGTAAGTCGTGCTTGCTTCCTGGTCACCTTCTGCCAAGATTGTAAGTTTCCTGAGGCCTCCTAGCCATGCTTCCTTTACAGCCTGTGGAACTGTGAGTCAGTTAAACCTATTTTCTTCATAAATTTCACAGTCTCAGGTTGTTCTTTATAGCAGCAGTGTGAGAACAGACTAATACTGAGTTATATTATATGCATGCTTATCTGTTTAATATCTCTCTCTCCCATAAGGTTGGTAAAAGTAGAATAACCTATTTTGTTTATCCACGTTGACCATAGTAGACTCAGTGCCTGGCACATAGTATGTGCATATTGAATGTCTAATGAATAAATGAACAGATACTTTCATGGCACTGAGTGAAATCACATTGCATCATGGTTTACTTTGCTTTATTTTGCATGTTTTTACATTATTATTTCTTTCATTGTACATCCCTACTCTTAGAAGGCAGGAACCATGTGTTTTTGTATCATTTGTGTCAGGCACATAGATAGGTGCTTAAAGACATAACAATTAAAAAAATCCTTATTCTCTCCCTGTGCTAGTGCAGTACATATGCTGTGATATTGCCAACTATTTGCTCTGAGGTACCTAGGGCCTACCTTGGCATGCATGGTTTATTTTCCACTTTAGTAGCTGAGCTAGGGAAAGAATCTCTGAGCTTATGCTGCTTTTGGTATCTTTTTCCCTGTCCTTGTTGGCAAGGAAGCAATAAATTCATGTTTTCTTTGCTGGCAGCTCTAAGCAGCACCTAATACACTGGAGCTGTGATCCTCAGATTGTGCACGAGAGGCTGCTGGGGAAACTTCGAATACCTGGGCCTCACACCAGTGTGATTACAGCATGACCTAGGTGGTGGGTGTGCCACAGAGGTGTTTTGAATTCTCCCAGGTGATTCTAATGAGCAGTCAGGGATGAGACTATTGGGGAAACAAACATGGCTGTGGCATCTTCTGGAGATGTTTTTGTAGAATCTCTGCTGGAACTGGTCTAATTTTTGTGTTACAAACTCAAGCAGAGAAGCTTTGCTCCCAGGCTCTGATCCATTTGTGTCACACACAAATGTGGAAGGAATAACCCCCTAAAGGCCCTGCGGCTTGCAAAACTTTGAAAGAGAAGTAGAACTTTGGGGCTTGGAGTTTCTCCTTTGATTTCCTATACTCTCTCATCAGCAGAGCTGGCAGAATTAAATGAGGTGTGCAGTCTGTGGGGCCAATGTGATTTGGAACTTGATTATTTGGGGAGTCAATAGTTACAATGGAATTGTCACCAGGTGAAACAGAAGGGACATTTATCTAGCCTTAGGCCTTTCAACCTGGTATTCTAGGTGCTGGTTCAATTTGCAGTCAGAGGGCCTAGGTTTGATTCTTAATATTAATACTCACCATATGTGTGATTCTGGGCAAGTTACTTAACTCTCTGAGCCTCAAATCTTTATTTGCCAAATTGGAAGAATGGTATATGCAACACTGGATTTTCTTGTGAGGATTAAATGAATAATGTTTGCAAAACGATCGTACTGAGTACATAGCAAATACTCAATAAATGGTATCTGTTGGTAATAATAAAAGCAAATATAAGCTCTCGGAATACTTTACATGGCTAGGTTGTAGAGTCTGTGCCAGTAGGAATAATTTTGTTGGTGTTTCGACCCCCAACCCCTGCTGCATATCCTAATAACATATATACAACTGAATTGTTTCCTAACAATTGTTTTGTAATCGATGTAAAAAATGTTTAGATCAAGCTCGTCCAATCTGCGGCCTGTGTTGGCTTGGAATGCAGACCAACACAAATTTGTAAACTTCATGAAAACATTATGAGTAGTTTTTGCAATTTTGTTTTAAAGCTCATCTGCTATCATTTCTATTAGTGTATTTTGTCTGGCCCAGGACAATTCTTTCAATGTGGCCCAGGGAAGCCTTTAAAGATTGGACATCCCTAGTTTAGAAGAAGCATTTGGGCCTTTCTACATATTGACATAATGTGAATCCAACCAGTTTGTTTTACAAAGTTAGAAACATACTTCGTTTTTTTTTTTTTTTTTTTTTTTGTTGTTGTTGTTGTTTTGATATGGAGTCTCACTCTGTCACCCAGGCTGGAGGGCAATGGTGCCATCTCTGCTCACTGCCAACTCCACCTCCCAGGTTCAAGTGATGCTTCTACCTCAGCCTCCTGAGTAGCTAGGATTACAGGCGTGTGGCACCATGCCTAGCTAATTTTTGTATTTTTAGTAGAGACAGGGTTTAACCATGTTGGTTAGACTGGTCTTAAACTCCCCACTTAGTGATCCGCCTACCTTGGCCTCCCAAAGGGCTAGATTACAGGTGTGAGCCACCACACCCAGATGTCAAATCCTTCTAATTAGAAGCTATACCTTAATTTCCCCCAATAGAAAGCAAGTGTGATGCATATAGGGTTGTCTTCACTAAATACACTTCCCATGTCTTTCTTGATCACACAGACATTTGGAGTCTTTCTGATGACTTTAGCTTTAAGTCTCTGGGCAAGGACAGCCTATGTGTGGCTGAGTAGGGCTCTGTTGAGTCAATGATTTTCACCTGGCTGAACATTAAGTCACCTGAGAAGCTTTCAAAAATCCTGATGTCCAAGCTCCAGATTCTTTGAAGATGAGACTCAGGGATCGTGCCTAATTGAATGATAGAGCCTGCAAATCTAAATACAATACTGCATTTCCTAGACTCCTTTATATTTTGATTTTACAAATGACCCAGCTTTCTCCTACCTGATACACTCATGCAAGATTAGAAGAAGGACATGAACATTGTGAGGCAAATAAAGTTGTGGAGGTGCTTTAAAAAAATTCTATAGCATTTGTAGCAGAGGGCCTAGTGTCTGTTTTCAGCTTTGTGGTTTCAGCTGTTGAGAAGCAAATATTTATATTTAATTGTTGGTAAAGATCACAGCAGAAGTAGCAGTTTTGGTGCTAACTGGTAGGTTCTTGATCTCAGCTTCCTGATCACAGCATAGGTAGCAGGTGACTAGGTAGGCAAGTTCTGCATTGTTTTGAGGGTCATTCCTGGGAACTCAGCTCAATTGTTAGTTTTTTGAATAAGTCGCCTAATAGTGAATTCTAGGTTCCTTCATACTAAATCTTGCCAGAATGAGTTCTTCTGTGTGCTCTGAACCTGGAGTAATGTAGAAATCACTGCTAGAAGTGATTGTAGCAAACAAACATTCAGGGATGGGAATCTGGGGTGGATTCCATGACTTAGTTGGGTTTGAAGGCCCCTTGGGTTCCAGAGGAGGGGCTACTGGTAGATCATGGCCAGGAGAAATGAAACTTTAAGTTACATAAGTTCCAGGGTAAGGAAAAGTGTCTATTGGACTCCTGGCTCTCATGGACTGAGTGACTATATAGTTGGAGTAGGAATACAAGGACCATGGGGATGTGCTGGCTATTTACAACAGCATTTGAAAACTTACAAAGACTTGGAGTTTCAAATGTTCATTTTGAGGCTTAGAGAACTAGTGAGTTTCTTCTGCCCTAAAATAATCTCTTTTGTTGTTAAAGAGTTTATATAATCAAAATCATCTGCAGTGTCTGGTGTGTGTGTGAGGGGGAGGGGGCTGAGGGAGTTAATTAATTACAACACAGGTGGAGCTCACAGCCTCACCAGAACACCTGTGAAAGTTGAGCATTTACAAGAAGAGGTAGGTATCTAAAATTGGGAATTACCACATTTGGGAGGATTTGGAGAACGCTTACTCTCTCAATGTTACTGAGTCTCCCTTGTATGAGGGGTCTATGTTTCTTGTATCTTGGGCTCTGCAAATACCCTCTCTCACCAAGCAGACACATGCCCATGAGACAGGGAGGGTGGTGTGGACATGGGGAGGGAGGTGCTTCCCTTCGGCTGCTGCCAATTCTGGCAGAGGCAGTGTGGTATTGAAACCAGCATTTGTGGTGCAGCTCACTGATTCCCTGGCTTGCTTTCTGACATGGCAGAGGCTCCCTCAGAAGGTAAGTTCTAATGGGTTGTTTTAAAAGTTCTTGAAATCTCAGCCTTGAGCCTGCTCTTTTGGCATTACACTTAATAATTTATTTTTCTGTCTCAAGTAGCTAGAGTAGATTGTGTCTTCTGCAACTGAACCCAGATACAGAGGGATAACATATTAATTCACCATCAGCTTTTAAAATTCCAGCTCAAATTATATGATTAAAGGCCTTTAAAGGCTTTAAAGGACCTGTTTTCTAGACCCTAGAGAAAAAGCTCCTCACAACCATAAAAGGCAGATGGATAGGTTCTGCTTGAATCCCAACAGGGATAAGTTTTTTAGGCAACTGATTCTATTTTGAACAGATTCCAACTATTAAAGAAATTAGACTTGTCCCCAGAGCCTATTTGTAACTTGAGCCTGTTGATTTAAATTTCCCGTTAGCACATTGGTTTAGCTTTCTGCTTAGCTACAAACTCAAATTCCTCCACGTGAACCTTTTGTAACATGATTCCCAGATTCCTTAATGGATTCTGCATTCAACTAGTTAAAAGAGAGAGAGGAAAGAGGTGAGGGGGAGAGAAGAGTTATTCTTGGTGGAGATTGTGCAAGGTGTCTGCATGTGGCAGAATGTGCTGGTATAAATCTTTATGTAGAAAAGCAAAGCCAAAAGAGGGCTGAAGTATGTGATTAAAAACCTTATTTTAAAGGAGTTTGGGTACAAGCTCATGTTTATTTCTATGTTTCCAGCCTCCCTGGAACGTTTTCTTCTCATGAGAATTTATCCTTTAACTACCTGTCCATTTTTGTGAGTAAATTAATGACTCTTGGGTGACATACTATGTTGACAGCATGAATTTTATTTTAGCCAGTGGGTAGTTACCCATGTTGAAAAAGAAAGGAAAGAGGAATATAAATGAAAAGCAAATCTTAAATAAGAGGGGATTAAACCACATTCCCCTATTTTTATTTCTCAAACTATCACTATCATCAAAAATAGTTGTTCATATGTTTATTGTCTGCCTTCCTCCATGAGAATGTAGATTCCAAGAGGGCAAAGACTTTGTTTTAATCCTCACTGTATCCTTGAAGCCTGGTCCATTTTGTCCTCTGTTTACACACTGTAGATTCTCAAAATATATGTATGTTTTGAAAAGAGGGAGGTGAAGGGAGATGGTGTTAGAGCAATAACAAATTACCACAAATGTAGTCACTTAAAGCAACACACATTTATTATCTCACAGTTTGCATGGGTCAGGAATCTGGGCACTGCTTGATTAGTTCCTCTGCAGGCATCTCCCCAAACTGTGTTCTCAACTGGAGGCTGGTCTGAGAAAATATCCACTTCTGAGCTTACTGAGGTTGTTGGCAGGATTCATTGCCTTGCAGTGTGACTGAAGGCTTCAGCTTCTTTATGCGTTATTGACTGGAGGCTATTCTCTGCCACATGGTCCTCCCACAGGCAATTCATATGTGGCTGTTTGCGTATTCAGGTAGGCCAAGACAGTCTTATATAATGCAAGGTAATCAAGAAAGTGACATCCTGCCACCTTGGCAGTATTCTCTTGGTGAGAAGCAAGGCACAGATTCTGCCCCAACTCAAGGGAGGGGATCGTACAAGAGTGTGACTCACTGGGGGTCACCTTAGGGCATATCTGCCATAGGAATCCAGGAAAGAATAGAAATGATCAGGGAGCCAGAGATGTGGCATTTTGTTTTTCAAGCATTTCTTCTGATGAAATTTACCCTCCATTTCAAAATCAGGATGTCCTACAGCTCACAGATTCAGATTATGAAGCCCCCAGTCCTAGGCAATTTAGAAATTCCAAGGGCCTGGAATTGGTGGATTTGCTTAATGATTCACATTGTTTGGAATCTCTTTCTAGATTTTAGTTTCTCTCTGGTGAAGAAGAAATTTCAAGAGAGAACATTAGACTGGATTTGAGCGCCTTACTACTTAAGAAGTAGAAGAGTCTTCGTTAAAAAGATGGATAAAATTTTAAGCTGAGAATTTAAAGCATCCAGCAGGCTTGCCCCTGAGTCAATAACTAAGAGGGTAGATTATATATACATATTTGAAAATCACAAGAGAAACAACAGAACAGATTGACTATGCTTGCATCAGAGGAGCCTGTGAAAGACCTAACATATTCAATTGAACCTAAGACATCATCAATTGTTAGGCACATTATCATTTATATGCCACTAAGGAATAAAAAACGAAGTGCTGGAAATTTAACAATGACAAGTCACTGGTTAGAAGACACATCACTATTTCAGAGATATTCGTACAAAAAATATGTGGCTTAGGATTGAAGACTGCAATTGGTTTTTCGGAGTAAATGTATCTAGAATTGGTATTACCTCCAGGAAGCCCTGATTCTCAGCAGAGTTGAGGCCCAAAAGACGTAGAAATATACTTGTTACTCTGCTGTCACTAGCAAAATAAATCATTACAGATGGAAATGCCTTTAGGAGTCATGTAACCCAGCCTCCCTCCTAGGGAAGGGACAGATGGTCTGCCAGCCTCTGCCTAAATATTCTGAGACTTGAGGAACTCACTTCCTCACACGGTATCCTGTTTCATTTTGCGGTATGTTTTATCAGGTGATGGGATCCCAGTTGAAACCTATATAACCCGTGCTTATATAGATCTGACTCTGTTTATAAATATATGGGTGGTTAATAGAGTAGGTGTCACCTGTGGAATGATAAAGTCAGAGTCCTGACAACGTATACTAATGACAGTGCCCCAGTTTATTCATTCATACTTTCATTCAATGAGAGTCCCTACCATGTGCCAAGGTCCAAATCAATGAGAGACACAAGTTCCCAGTGTCCACTCCTCACAACTCCCCACTCCTCCAACTCCAGTGTGAAAAACACAGAAGCATGCTCTAATTGGACAGGTTTGGCTTGGATACCTGCATGCGGTCCAATCAGCCACCCCAATGTGGCTGTGACATAGTACAGACACTGTCGCTGGTCTTTCCCTCCTGTGGGACTTGTCATACAGCAGGTGTTTTGGGTCCCTCTATACACTACACTGCTGGATATCAGCTGGGGATGCACCATGACACACTGCTTTGCCTTGGACCTCAGAGAACCAGACTGAGAGTAAGAGCAAAGGAGGTGAAAAATAATTATGCCTCAGATTATCTTTATTAATCACAGCAGAGACACCCTTGATGAACTGCTCCAAATAGTTGGGGATTATTGCAGTACAGTGGGACCTTCCTTGATGTTTTCATCACAGAAATCTGAGGGACAGAGCCAGTTACACATTATTTGCCAGTGTTAATGAACACTGCTTTGACCGCCTGTGAAGAAATCTATGGAGAAACACAATTATATTTTTACCAGATGTATTCCTGATAACCTGCACCATTACAGTGGTTCTTAACTGTCATTAATAAAAAATTAATATTTTATTAAACTTTTGTAATATGTTAATAAAGTGCTAGTGTGTTTTATGAATTCATGTTTGTCCATAATCTCATTCTTCTCTGGTATAATTAATGAGACAATATTTAAACTCGAGAGAGAACTATGAATAGCTGTCTATGCTTAAATTAGATTTTAGGAAAGTACAAGTAGCCTTATTCCAAAGTCTGTGCCAATGACTCGTTGATGGTCATTAAAAAACTGAATGAAAAGTAAACTATTTTCTTTTGAAGATTAAAGTCATCTTTTTTTTTAAATCATAGATAAAGTTATATATATGAATAGGACAAGAACAATTTCCAAATTCATAGCAGTGCTCACTGTTAAAGCATGTTTTTTAACTGATGCTTTTCCAGGTTGATTTATATTGATTACTGGCATCCCATAATTTTATTAATCCTAAAACATTTTTTACTCTTCTCATTTCTAATCGTCCCTTCCTTTCTTCGTCATTCTCTGTCTTGGTATTGTAGCATTTCATTTTAGAGAAATAGTATATTTTATTCCATATCATTATGTTAATGTTTTTCTTTCAATATTGTCATGTTGCACTTTTTTCTCTCCCTCAGGAGCTACATCTATAGAAGCTTCAAGTACGAACGAGTCTCTATTCTTAATAAACTCCATGATCTGCCTTCTTTTATCTGAGTTCAGGCCCTCATCATCCTTTATGACAATGATCGTAGTATCCTCTCTGTTCACTCTACCTTCGTCTTTCTCCCGGAATACTCCTGACAGTATGTCATTTACTTACCATTTTGTTTTAGATGAAAGACTAATTTCGTTCCTGTGGCTTGAAGCCCATCCTGCTGAAGGGCGACTGCTTCTCCTGCAGCTCCCTCAAATCCACTCTATTCGGGCTGCACAACCTCGCTGCCCGTTCTGGAATCAGCCCTCCTGGTAAGGCTTCTGCAACTGCATGTGCCATTCCTCGGTAGAATGCTGGGTCCTCTACAGTGTACAACTGGTACACTGAGCAATTTCCCACTCACCTTTCCCACCTCAGTTCAGGGTCACCTCTGTGAAACTTCTCAGTACCCTCTGAGCCCAGGCAGATTGGCTGTATCCTCCTGTTTGTTTGGTAAACACCTTTTTTCTAGACTGTGAACTTCTTAAAGGCAAGGAATGTGTTTCTATTTCTAGTCCCAGAGTCCAGCACAATACTTGGCTCAATTCATATTTGTCAAATAAATGAGGAAAACAATAATATAGTATAAGAAAAAAGGGAGAGTGACTTGCCTTCCCAGCTGTGCTGTGAGTTTTATGTGGACAGGGACCATGTTTTATACTTGGTTGGTTCCCACTTGGTCCTTACTAGAGTGTTGAGTATATAACAAAATCCCAGTAAATATTGTTTAATCATTGAAGAACTAAATGCAGCATATATTCTGATCACTTATATTTTACCTATATAATGTTTTCTTATTAAAATAAGGGTATAATAAATTAGCAATAATTATGTACTAATTACATGAACAAGGTCATATATGGGGACATGTGTAGAAAGGCTCAAATAACCAAGGAACGAGTTCATTTCCCTTCAATGGAGCCAATGCCGCATGGCCACTAGGTGACGCTGGTTAGTCCAATCTTTCTCCAGCAACCAAAGATCTAGGAGAGTTGCACATGCCAATCAGGAAGTCTTGAAACTTCCTTCTGGTGTACTCACTAATTTTAATGTTTTTCCTCCTTTAAAAACAGAAAAGCTAACAAAACCATGTGTCTTCACTGTCAGTCTACACAATCTTTTTTTTTTTTTGAGACGGAGTTTTGCTCTTGTTACCCGGGCTGAAGTGCAATGGCGCTATCTGGGCTCACCGCAACCTCCGCCTCCTGGGGTCAAGTAATTCTCCTGCCTCAGCCTTCTGAGTAGCTGGGATTACAGGCACGCGCCACCATGCCCAGCTAATTTTTTGTATTTTTAGTAGAGACGGGGTTTCCCCATGTTGACCAGGATGGTCTCAATCTCTTGACCTCGTGATCCACCCGCCTCGATTTCCGAAAGTGCTGAGATTACAGGTGTGAGCCACCGCGCCTGGCCCACTTACACACAATCTTATGAGTATCCTTTAGATTTTTCTTTCTTTGCAGGAGAGACTATCCTTCTTTCCAATGATATAAAAATGACATAGGATGGAATCCTTTAAAATCCCAAAACTCATCAGTTTATTAGCTCAGTGTTCATCAATAGTTAAAAATAGTGTTTTAGACCAGTGATTCCCAAAGTGTGGTTCCCAAGGCAGCAGCAATCAGGATTATCCAGAAACTTGTTAAATATGTACATTCTTGGGCCTCATCTCACACTCACTAATTCAGAAACTCTAAGGCCACAGTCATCTGTGTTTTAACAAGCTCTCCAGGGGATATTTATTTTGATGCATGCCAAAGTGTGAGCACCAATGCTTTGTACCTTTAACAGTCATACAACAGTGCTAGAGCAAGACACAATCAGGTCTCATAGCTGCCAGAAAAAAACATGGAGAACAGTTATTAGGAGACAAGCTTTGAAGCCAGAGTCGGTTTGCATTCACATCCTGTCTCCACTGCTCACTTGTTTTGTGACCTGAAACAATGTACTTAGTTTCCCCATGGCTCAGATTCCTCAGTTCCTCATCTCTATCACTAAGATCACAGTTGTACCTATCTAATAGAGGGTTGTTGTAAGGAATGAATGAATTCCTATTCATAAGTGCTTACAACAACATAAACTTTTTTTTTTTTAAAACAGGGTTTCACTCTATTGCCCAGGCTGGAATGCAGTGGTGCAGCAGCCTCAAACTCCTGGGCTCAAGCAATCCTTTGGCCTCAGCATCCCCACCGTCTGGGACTATAGGCATGTATTATCATAACTGGCTGAGTTTTACATTTTTCTTTTGTAGAGATGGCGGTCTTAAACACCTGGCCTCAAGTGATCTGATCCTCCCACCTTGGCCTCCTAAAGTGTTGGGATTACAGAGATGAACCACTGTGTCTGGCAAAATAAGTGAACTTGAAGCCAAAAGTTTCAAGAATAATCTTCCAGGATAGGCCACCATGAGAGACACAGAGCTGGTGGGCAGAGCAGGGCACACCCCTTGAGGAGAAACCTTTGCTACTCCCTGCTGGTGACTACAGCCTATGTATTGGGTCAGAGCACTTCTCCCAGAAGCTGAGGCAGCAGATGCAGAGTACAGAAATCTTTATCTATTGCAGCAGGATGGACAGCTGTGCTGTTCTGATTGCTAGGGGAGAAGGCATCAAGAAATGCAGTTATCCTTCACCAGCACCTGGCAGGTTTCTGAGCTCCTTGGGCTGTGATTTCGCTAAACCTTAGATTTTGGAGCTTTCATATGTACTGCTTTCTTAAAAAAATCAATGGCAATATCATCTAGGCACTAACATCCATTCCTGTTTGTTGGTAGTATATTCTCTATCAGTTGGCAGATTTGATGTATTTTAATCCAGCCTTTAGCTTTCTCTAATCTCATTTCATCAATCCTCCTCTGCTTAGACATGTCTGCCTTCTTTTGGCAGACATGGCAGGTTTTTCATTTCCCTCATGTAAATGACTTGTTTATTACAGTAGTGGTCCCTGGTCTTTTGAAACAGCTTACAGATATCCTTAAATAGAGCTCAGAAAGGGCTTCATGAATAATAATGCCTGAGTAAACCTGAGATGAGTTTAGACTCTGCCTCTTTGAAATTCATGTATCATCCTAAGTGCTGTCATTCAAACAAAGTGTAGAAGGCTTCCTGTGAAGGCTGAGTCTAAAATATGCTTTTGTTACGAAACTTATCATTTCAGCACAAAACAAACGGTGGAAAGCAAAGGTGGGAGTAGGTGATTCCTAGTATGTGTTTTACTTGAGCATAAAATTTGTTTTTCTGATTGTACTGAGACTTTTCACAGCCCCTGGTTTTAACTTTTTAATTTGCATTCTCTTTCTATTAAATATTCCTCAGCTTTCTTATATCTAGACTGAGAATTTATAATCTGAAGATGAGGACATGGCCATCCAGAGTGAGTTATCTCTCAATTTTGTTTTCGTTTGTCTTGGGAGACAAGAAAGGATTGTCAGGTGTATTTGTATTATGGACTTCAGCTTCTGTCTAGATCACAGATTCTCAAGCTTGGCTGCACTTTGTAATCACTTGGAAACTCTTGAAAAATACCAATGCCTGGGATCCATCTAAGATCTTCTGGTTTGGGTACTTCCTGGACATTGGGACTTTTCAAAGATACCTAGGTGATTCTAACATGCGACAAACTTGGAGACTACTTGTGCTTATTATGTTAACTCCATGAATTTGGAGATGACCAGTTATTTCTGGAGAATGTGTAAGATGAACAACCAAAGTTTTTCCCGTGAGGGGGTTGAGTAGCTTCTTAGGGGAGAATCCATCTCTAAGGAGGAAGGAGCCAGGCAAACCCAGGTACAAAGGCCATGAACTCTGCTTTTGGGAGTATTCACTTCACTCTGTCCCCTGCCTAGTGTCACAGTTGCAAATCTTAGACCTAGGGAGACAGAGGACTGAACAGAAATGACAAGTGTTTTCCAGTAAAATCTCAAAGCACTGGGTTCCAGCAGAACTAGTAACAGTGTGTAACATAATTGGAATGAGGAAGGTTCCTCTCTGTTTTGCTTCAGACCATGGAACACATCAGGCCTCCCAAAGGCTGGAGAGTAGCAGTGTAAGTTGTCCATTGACCCACAGTGACCTCCAGCACAGACAACAGAGGCAGAGCAGTGTAGAGAGATCCGCCCTGTGGGGTCTGCAGGAGCCTGGGTGGTATCTAACAGATATGCTGGGAAGACAGCAGATTTGTCAGGGTTCTGAGGTCATCTACATGAGCAGGCAACATAATGATGAAATTTGCTTGGATTGCATGTGTGTATCTATTCACCAGCAGGTGAGGCCTGAGAACTCAGGGCATAGTTTATCTGTATAACTGAGGATGTAAGCATATAACTATACTGCTTCAAATTAGAAAATCAGAATGCTATCTTTCTGACCACACTGGTTTAGTTCCCCTTAATAATGGTTAGATTTAGTGGTCTGCCTTTTATCTGACTCAAGGAAATGGCAACAGGAAGAGAATTTTGCCATAGCTGTGGAATTGCTGTGAAAGGAATTGTTCATTATATCATTCAATGGTCCTCATAAAGTCCCATGTGATGAATTCCTTTCAGAATTCAAGGGTGAATTTATTTTAAATAATTGGCATGCTTCAATTTATGAGATAATAAGAACTGTGTAACTCATTACATGTCATACCTTCTCCTCAGCAGTCATGAATTTTAAAATCAAATAGGCTGCTTATAATAAATATAACCTCTGGTGTTAACAACATTGAATCCTCTTTTCTATTATGGTTTTTATTTTTTGCATGTTAATCTCTTATTTTAAACCACTCTAAAATACCTTTTTAAAAGAAGCAAAGGGAAAACAAAGATCTCAGCTTACTAGAATCCAATTAATTTTTTTTCCTTTGTGGTATAATATATACAATCACCTGCACATATTTAAAGTATTAATATAATATCTGATAAGTTTTGACCTGTGTATACCTGTGATATTGTAAAATACATGTTTTTCTTTCATCTATTTCTTGTCATCCAATTCCTAAAATCCTTAGAATCTCTAAAGTGATGTATTTTTGTACACTAATATTGTGTTGACTAATGCCTGGCAGTCCCTAGGTAGCTTCAGGATTGGGGGTGGTTACCAAAAAGATCAAGTCATGATTAAAGGTTGCGACTCCCAGCCCTACTCCCCTTTCCCCAGCCTGGGGTTAAGGGAGAGAAAAGAAGTGGCTAAAAGTTAAGTTGGTCACTGATGGCCAATGATTTAATGAATTATGCATATCCAATGAAGTCTCCATAAAAGATCCAAGAGGATGGGGTAAGGAGGGTTTCGAGATAGTTGAGCACATGGAGGTTCCTGAAGGTTGGTGTACACAGAGAGCACATGGAAGCTCCATGCCCCTTTCCCTTATACCTCACTTTCTGTATCTCTTCATCTGTATCATTTATAATATCCTTTATAATAAGCTGGTAAATATAAGTGTTTCCTGAATTCTGTGAACTGCTCTAGCAAATTAATCAAACCTGAGAAGGGGGTTGTGGAAACTTTTATTTATAGTGGGTAGGTTGGTAGGGCGTGTATTAGTCTGTTTGCATGCTGCTGATAAAGACGTATGCAAGACTGGGCAATTTACAAAAGAAATAGGTTTAATGTACTTACAGTTCCACATGACTGGGGAGGCCTCACAATTATGGTGGAAGGCAAGGAGGAGCAAGTCACATGTTACATGGATGGCAGGGGGCTAAGGGAGAGAACTTGGGCAGGGTAACTCCTCTTTATAAAACTATCAGATCTTGTAAGACCTCATTCACTATCACAAGAACAGCATGGGAATGACTTGCCCCCATGATTCAACTGTCTCCCACCAGGTCCCTCCCACAACATGTGGAAATTCAAGATGAGATTTGGATGGGGACACAGCCAAGCCATATTAGGCAGAAACAGGTAAAATGACCTGGGACTTGTGACTGGTATAAGAAGTAGGGGGCAGCCTTGTGGTACTGAGCCCTCAACCTGTGGGATTTGATGCTATCTCCAGGTAGATAGTTTCAGAATTGAATTAGTGGGCATCCAGCTGGCTTCTGCAGGATTGCTTGCTTGCTTGTTATGGGGTTAAAACATCCCACACATTTGGTCACTTAAGTATTCTGTATTGATCATTGTGGGATGAGAGCAGAGAAAAAACCTGTTTGTGCTTTTTCCACTCATAATTATGCTGGAACCATAAAACATCACCATGATTTAGATAATAAATGTGTCTGTCACCTCCCTGTTACTGACCACAGGTTCTTTGGTTCTCAATGCAACTGAAATTGACACAAGGCCAAAATAATTTTCCCAGAGAAATTTTTATTGGAGCTTATACCATAGCATAAAAAGGCAGCATGAGAGAGAGAGGGAGAGAAATGGTGAAGAAGGAGGAAAGTGGAGTGGGGAGAGAGGCAGAGGGGGAGAGGTAATATTCTTAGGCTGGCTCCTGGCTGGGGTTGGAAAGGCAGTTTTAAGTGGGGCTATGGTAGGAAAGGAGTGACATTTAGGCATGTAGAGATGGGGAACTTTTAGCACCTACATAGTTTGTTAACATGTTTCTTCATATATCACATCTCATTAGCATGTTGAGTCTTCACCCCTGAGTGTGATTTTTAGTATTGTAATTAAGCTAAGGTTAAGGATCATTCTCCTGGCCTTTGCACATGACGGTGGTGAGAGTTTTCTAGAGTAAGATTTATGTAGAATGTCAACTTATCTTGTTTTCTTCAGATAACTTGCAGCTTGAAAGGACTTGTGGTCAGTGGGAATGGGTGAAAGAATGTTCTGGTGGGGGTGAGCTGAAGCCAAGTCCCATCGCTACTCTGTCTCATTCCCAAAATTCCCACGTCTCTCTGTAATCCCTTTCTCTCAGCACTCCTTACACCCCTATCCCTAGGCAACTACTGATATGCTTTTTTTTACTTCAGATTTGTTTGCATTTTCTAGACTCCTTTACAAATGGAATTGTATAGTATGTATGCTTTTTGGTCTGACTTCTTTCACTCAGCACAATTATTTTGAGATTCATCCATCCTGTTGCATGATAGTTTTTTTTTTTTTAACTGCAGAGTAGTATTTCACTATTTATTCAGCTGTTGATGGACATTGCAAATGCAGTCAGGATTTAGCTATTACAAATAAAGTGGCAATAAACTTTCATAGACAAGTGTTTAGGTAGACATAGATTTTCATTCATTTTGAGTAAATACCTAGAAATAGAATGGCTGGGTTGTATGGTAAGTAAACATTTAGCTTTTTAAGACACAGAAAAAGTGTTTTGCAAGGTGATTATGACATTTGGCATTCCTATCAGCAATGTATGGGAGTTCTAGTTGCTTTACATCCTCACCAAGACTTGGTATGATAGTATTTTAGCCATCCTAATGATGGAAGTGGTGGCCTGTCTGGAATAGCTACTGTGAAGATGCTGGCTGTAGTTGGGGAGGTGCACTCCACTCATTATTGAGTTGGTGGGGTGGGAGCCCCACCCTCCTGTATACAGCTGCAACCACCCAGCCATGGTTGCTGACCCAGGCATCCCTGCACTCTTGGGGGTCAGGGAAGTCCCCATGCCTCTGCAGACTCAGTAGTGTCTGCTCCCACTGCCTGGCCTCTCCCCACTCCCAGAAACTACTCTGACTTTGGAGCAAAGTTGAGGCCAAGACCAGGGTCTGTTATAACCTGACTGCTTGGGGCAGTGCTGACAGGTCAGCCTCCTGCTGCCTTGGCCCCCCAGACTTAGGACACCAGTGAGCACAGGAGGGATACCAAAGAAGGAGTTGAGGGCATCTCAGCACAGGCCTGCAGGTGCCCCTTGGCAGGAATAGCCTGGGGGCCATGGACGTGATCAATGGTGACAGGAAGCAGATAGGCTTCTGAGTGGAAAGGAACACATCCCTGGTGAAGCCCCACCCTCAAGTCAGGGATGGCCTAAAGTATGGGGCCGGTTTGTCAATTCTGAGTGGAGTCTGCAGACCAGAGTGATAACTTATGGTGCTTTTTCCAGGTCTGACCATGCACTTCCTCCCTTTGGAGCCTCTAAATACCCCAGACTCAGCCATCAGGAGGACCTGCCTATAGATAGGAGCTACCCTCTTACCCTCTGTGGGTCTCTCCTCCACTGAGAGGTGGATGTGTCTCAGGACGACCTGCCTGCAGAAATGAGTTACCCACTTTGGGTCTCCTGAGAGCTGTTCTATTGCTCAGTGAGGCTCCTCTCTGCCTTTCTTACCCTCAGTTGTCCACATACCTCATTCTTCCTGGATATGGGGCAAGTTACTAGGGACCCACCAAATGGCAGGACTGAAAAAGCTGTAACACAAAATGTTGAAACATCATCCTCACTCACCATGTTGCAGGTGACAAGGAGAGAAGAATTACTGCCCCTTTGGGGACCCCAGATTTAGGAGCTTCCCAAACCAGGGCTGTGATACACCCTCTTTAGGGCTCTGCAGTTCCTAATGTTTGCAAGCTTCTGGGTGCCACCATGTTCCTCTCATCCAGATGCAGGTGCCTGTAGCAGAAGCCATGTGCAGTACATCTGGCCCAACCACAGCCTCACATGGAGCAGACACCTGTGCTGGCACCTGGAGCTGCTTGCCCAGCAGCAGCAGTCTGTGTGCCTGGCTATACACAGTGGCCAGGCTCTGTGCTCACTTACCCACACACCCCTCAACACTCCACAGCTTGCTCACCCTTGGCAGGTATGGGATATGGGCAAGTAGCATGATCTGAATGCAGCCTGCTGAGCTTAGTGGGCCCCATGAGCCCAGTGGGCATGAGCAATATTCAGGCAGAAGACACTGCCAGCCACAGAGGTTTCCAGCTGGTAAGCAACAACCCAGGGCTCCTGTGACACTAATTTGTATGTAATGGTATGATATTATAGTTTTGGCTGGCATTTCCCTAATGAGTAAAGATGTTGAACTTCTTTTTATGTGTTTATTTGCAATTCATATACTTTGGTGAAAAAGCTGTTCAAATCTTTTGACAGTCTTAAAAATTGAGTTGTTTTCTTATTGTTTTGAGTTTTTAATATATTCTTGGATACAAGTCTTTTATTAGATACGTGATTTGAAAATCTTTTCTCAAAGTCTAACTCTTGTTTTTTCATGAATCTGATTCATCAGTTCAGCATTTAAGCAACCCTAGCACAGTTCAGGCCTGGGAGACTGTGAAAGGTGATGCTTAGAATTATGTCCCTGAGATTCTGCAACATCTGCAGGCATCATCCTGCTCTGCAATCCTGTTCACTGAATGTCTTGGGCTAGCATAACCTATTTACAAATAAGGTCACATTATGAGGTACTAGCAGTTAGGACTTCAACACTTGAATGAATACTTGTGGGACACACCTCAACTCATGGCAATAGGTAATTGCATGTAGTTCAACCTAACAAAAACTTAGCTCAGTCTCTCTGCTTTTAGTTCCTGACTTCCTCATAGCTTCTGCTTTGGATTGGCTGGACAATTCCAGATGAGTCACTTTTCTGGGTTCTGTGGAAGGCTACTTTAAAATGCAAATGTTTTTAGAATGATGCAGAGCAGTGGAGAACTCAGAAGACAAAAGTGGTTGATAGATTGTTCCACACACTTGGTGTGCAAGGAAAAAGCATATTCATCTGTTTTACAAACAAAAATTCGGTATAGCCCTATGCCTGTGTTAGCAAGAAATCCAGTGTCAATGAGGACAACTCTGCCACCATTCTCAGGTCTTGGAATGTGTTTACTTGCCTGCAATTCATGATTGCTCTTGGTTTTTGTTCTCTTCCATGCTGCTCCCATTGAGCTTGACTCACTTTACTCTGCCAGCGTGGGCAATCCCACAGTATTTGTAACTGACCCTGGTAATTGTTTGCCTAACATCCATTTCTTCTTCTTACTTGCCATTGTAGCCCTGATTTTGTTTAGGGTGACCATGTGCCTAGCCCTAAGTGTCCATCACAGCTAGACTAGGCCATGTAACCTAAGCCGGTTATAAAGGAAGAGAGCTGCGAGAGCTTTTGGAAAACTTTTTGTTTTGCTGTTAGAAAGAACAGATGGAGCTGGTATCTTTCCTTCTTTATTCCTACCTTGAATATGGACATGATACTTAGAGTTGGGACTGTTATTTTGTGATCACATGAAGAACTATCTTTTTGCATTTATCTGTAAGCAAAGGGAAAGACAGGACAGTATGAATGATTTGTTGAAATTGAGTTGTTTTCAAAAAATCTTTGGTCTGTTGGTAACCATGATTATTCAGTTTTTTGGGATGTGTGAAGATCTATTCAGAAGTCTCCTTTAAAGAAATTCTCTCATTTATAAATTCAGTTTAGTGTCAAGACAATAGAATTTGGATTTAGAACTCCTAGGTTTGAGCCATGGCACTATTATTTCTAATGTGAAAACTGGACAAGCCACTAACCTCTTTGAACCTTCATTTCCCTATCTGTGAAGTACAAAAATGTTGCTTGGTATTCAGATGAATCATGGGAAAAATGATCGTACAGAAAAGTAAGTGGTATAATTTTCATTAAAATAATTTGTGTGGTAAGACTTTATATAATCATTAATATTTTGTCATATCTAATTGTTACATCAAAAATAATTATTTTGCAGTTGTGGAAAACTATGAGATTGAATAACAGCTCATATGCACTGGGAGACTCTTTGTATCAGTTACAGTTCTTAGATCTTTATGCATTAATTTAATCATCACAACTACGCTGTAAGGTGATTAGTATTTAGAGTCCATTGTAGAGAGGAGGAAACTGAAGCAAACCAGGCTAATCCTCTTTAAAAGGTTAATTCCCTCCCCCACACAAGACCCAAATCATTTGTCGTCTTCCTTCTCCACAGAACACTCTCCCTAAATCTATTTTCTAACACTTCTCTGTGATGTCAGAGAGTAATTTCTCTCCCCTTCCTTTAATCTTTTCACTGGGGCTCTAGATCCCTTCTCGCTCTGTCTAATTAAAACCCTCACTGTCCTGAATTCTCTCTCACTCCATATTGTCCTTGGGTTCCCATATTTAGTTTCTTATCCATTCAGAAATTCACTGGAGTTCATTAAAAATAGGAAAACTGCTTGACTCTGCTGTTTCTTTTATCTCTATCCTATTTGTGCTAATTCTTTTTCCTGTCAAATCATACTGAAAGCAAGTCTATAATTAGACTTAATTAACATTTCTTTTTAACTCCTGAAATCTGTCTCCTAATCTCTCCTGCTCAAACACTGTATGGCAGCACATCTCCTTGGCAATCTTCCTGAATTTCTTTTACTGCAAGATTAGCAACCTCTTCTATCTCCTAGCTGTCTCCACCTATCTCAGCCTTCAGATAGTGTCAATCAAGCTTGACTGAAATCGCACAGTCCTGGGGTCTTTCTCTCTTAACTTGCACTTTTTTTGGTGTTTGATTCAATTGCCTTCTATCCCACTGAGTTACTCTCCATTCCCTTATTGTGTTTTATTATATTTTGAGAAATTATTACCACTTGAAGTGATTATATATTTTTCTTTTTTGACTGCTATAAAAATCACCTTCTTTCTTTAGCTGGTCTATCTCTACAACATTTATTTATATAAAGGGTGCACTGAGGAGGTAGAATGAAAAATAACTGCTTCTAAGTTTCTAGCTGGAGAACAAATATCTCTTGGATCAAATCTTTTGGTCTTCTGAGGATCACTTAAAGACTTCCTTGCGTGTTCTCTTTGTTACTACTAGCAGTTCTGGAGATGTCAGAGAACACAGAGTGTGGGAGGAAAAATAGATAAGCAACGTGGCAATTAATGAAGGTACTAAGAGTGAGGGCTCCCTTCTTACTGAGACTCAGTCAGATCTAAATCTGGTGGAGGAAGAAGTTTGAAGTAGGAAAAGAGATTGAGCCTTTGGTATCAGCAAGGATTGGAGTCTGGAGGCTGTTGAAGTAGGGCACATGAGTGATGTTAGGTGAGGGAAGGGAAGAGAGAACTAGGCATTGGCTACAGAGGAGATAAGAAGTGGTTGACATCAGAGAATGCTATAAACACCTCTATGCACATAAACTAGAAAATCTAGAAGAAATAGATAAATTCCTGGAAACATACATCCTCCAAAGACTGAATCAGGAAGAAACTGAATCCCTAAATAGACCAATAATGAGTTCTGAAACTGAGACAGTAATAAATAGCATACCAACCAAGAAAAGCCCAGGACCAGATGGATTTACAGCTGAATTCTACCAGAGGTACAAAAATGGAGCTGGTACCATTTTTTTTCAGAAACTATTCCAAACAATTGAAAAGGAGGGTCTCCTTTTTAACTCATTTTATGAGTCCAGCATCATCCTGATACCAATACCTGGCAGAGAACAAAACAAAAGAGAGAAAACTTTGGATTAATATTTCTAAGAACATCAATGCAAAAATCCTCAATAAAATGGTGGCAAACAGAATCCAGCCATACATCAAAAAGCGTATCCCCCATGATCAAGTTTTCATGTAATGTAAGGTTGATTCAACATATACAAATCAATAAATGTAATTCATCACATAAACAGAACTAAAGACAAAAGCCACATTATCTCAATAGATGTAGATAATACCTTCAATAAAATTTAACATCTCTTCATGTTCAATAAACGGGGTATTGAAGGAACATACCTCAAAATAATAAGAGCCATATATGACAGACCCACAGCCAATTTCATACTGAATCATTAAAAGCTGGAAGCATTCCCCTTGAAAACCATCATAAGACAAGGAGGCCCTCTCTCACCCTCCTATTCAACATAATATTGGAAGTTCTGGTCAGGCCAGGTGGGCAAGAGAAAGGAGTAAAGCATATTCAAATAGGAAATCAAATTATCTTTGCTTGCAAATGGCATAATTCTATGTTTAGAAAAGTACACTGTCTCAGTCCAAAAGTTTAAGCTGATAAGCAACTTCAGCAAAGTTTCAGGATACAAAATCTGTGCAAAAATTGCAAGCATTCCTACACACCAACAACAGGAAAGCAGAGAGCCAAATCATGAATGAACTCCTCTTCACAATTGCTGCAAATAGAATAAAATACCTAGGAATACAGCTAACAAGGGAAGTTAAGGACTTCTTCAAGGAGAACTACAAACCACTGCTCAAAAAAAAATCAGAGAGGACACAAACAAGTGGAAAAAATATTCCATCATCACAGATAGGAATAATCAATATCGTGAAAATGGCCATACTACCCAAAGTAATTTAAAGATTCAATGCTATTCCCATCAAACTATCAATGATATTCTTCATAGAATTAGAAAAAACTACTTTAAAATTTATATGGAACTAAAAACGAGCCCAGGTAGCCAAGACAATCCTAAGCAAAAAGAACAAAGCTGGAGGCATCACAGTACCTGACTTCAAACTGTACTACAAGGATACAGTAACCAAAACAGCATGGTACTGATACACAAACAGATGTGTAGACCAATGAACAGAATAGAGAATCCAGAAATAAGACCACATACCTACAGCCCTCCGATCTTCAACAAACCTGACCAAAATAAGCAGTGGGGAAAGGATTCCCTATTTAAAAAATGGTGCTGGGAGAACTGGCTATTCATATGCAGAAAATTAAACTGGAACACTTCCTTACACTGTACACAAAAATTAATTCAACATGGATTAAAGAATTAAATGTAAAACCCAACACTATAAAAATCCTCGAAGAAAATCTAGGCAATACCATTCAAATTGTAGGCATGAACAAAGATTTAATGACAGAAATGCCAAAAACAATTGAGAAAAAGCAAACATTGACGAATGGGATCTGATTAAACTAAAGAGCTTCTGCACGACAAAAGAAATGATCATCAGAGTGGAGGTCAGACAACCTACAGAATGGGATAAAATTTTTGCAATCTATCCATATGACAAAGGTCTAATATCCAGAATCTATAAGGAACTTAAACAAATTTAAACAATAAAAAACAACCCCATTACTAAGTCAGCAAAGGACATGAACAGTCACTTCACAAAAGAAGACATTTATGCATTTATAAAGATACATGCATGCATATGTTCATTGCAGCACTATTCACAATAGCAAAGACATGGAATCAATCCAAATGGCCATCAGTGATAGAGTGGATAAAGAAAATGTGGTACACACACTATAGAATACTATGCAGCCATAAAAATAAATGAGATAATGTCCTTTGCAGGAATATGGATGGAGTTGGAAGCCATTATTCTCAGCAAACTAATACAGGAACAGAAAACCAAACACCACATGTTCTCACTTATAAGTTGGGAGCTGATTGACGAGAACACATGGACACATGACAGGGAACAACACACACTGAAGCCTGTGTGAGGGAGAGCATCAGGAAGAATAGCTAATGGATGCTAGGCTTAATACCTAGGTGATGGGTTGATCTGTGCAGCAAACTACTATGCACACGTTTACCTATGTAACAAACCTGCACATTCTGCATGTGTCCCCCTGCACTTAAAAGCAGAAGAAAAAAATTGTTGATTTTGGAATGTATTTAGAGGATAATGCAAATGAGATTTGTAGTTGGTTGGTTATGGAGGTTAAGGGAAAGAGAGGAATGAAATATCCTCAGTTTTGGGGTGTGAGCAATAATGATGTTACTAATGAGGGAGGAGCAGGTTTGGGGATAAATCAATATTTGTAGATGTGATGCTTGAAAATCCCCTTGCACAGACAAGGGGATGTACAGATTGTCTTTTGCACAGAAGGGGGATGTAGAAGAAGCTGTCTTTTTTTTTGGCTGGAAGGATTTCTTCATTCTTTAGATTTAAAAAGCCTTCTTCTGGTCTGTTTTCTGGTGTCTAAAAGGCATAAAAGGCTCTGTAAACCAGGTGAAATGAGGGGTGGCATAGGTTGGTTGGCAAGTCTTCCCATATTCAGCACACGTATATAATTTATCCTATACTAATTTCCTAATCAGAGATGGCAAATGATTTCATGTTGCCTGCCAAACTAAAAAAAATAGTCCTTATTAACTACTTTATGTGCCATGAATGGAAAAGTAATAAATCAATATGATATACTGTAAAATGTTTAATAGAAGTACATTTTCATCACTGTTTCTAATAAAAATAATACAAAGGTTTTATAAATATTGATGACATAATTTTTAATTTGTTTTACTGTGTAAAATTGTTCTCATCTTTGGAACAAAGCAAAATTGTTTTTGACTTGATACAATTTGTAGTAGAGAACAAGCATTCAGAAAAATCATTTATTGAAAAAAATGATCAAATAAAAAATTATATACTTTAGAAGTCATGGAAAGTATTAGGTTATAAGTTTGGAGAGTACAGATACTGCAACCATAACCTGCAGACAATACAGAAAGTGACTCTACTGATGTCTCTTGACAACCTGTAGGTAACATTCTGGGTTATTTCACAGTTTTATCTGCATGGTCTTTAACTGCATTCCAACTTGCTTAAATTCATGAATGCATAGAAGAGTTATTTTGGTCTTTTTTACTTTTCAAAATTTGGAAAAATAGAACCACTTTTAAAACAAATTCACTATTCAGAAATTAATCCATGTAATTGAGAAACATATGTTATGAACCTGTGTGTCGTAGTCTGGGCCAAACACTGAGTACACACAGATGATGGGAAGCAACCAGATCAAGACTTTGTAGAGCTTATGTGATAGTTGTGGGTTCAAATATAAACATATGAAGCAAATCTCTATTGTATAAACTGCTTACAAATGTTAACTTATCTGTTTCACATATTTTTAAATATTAGAAAACAATTTCTTATATTTTTCTGGTGGATAGGTCTGTGATTTGATTCAAAATGTCTGCAGAATAGGATATATAATTAATATAAAGTATATAACACACGAGGATTTATCTTTTTCAAACTACTAGACTGCAAACTACAGTTAGCTCAATCACATGTATCTTTTCTGTTTGCTTTTTTAGCTCTAAATTTTGAGGTTCAACTTGACAGCCTGCATAATTGATTTTTAAAATAATTTCAGCTTTTAGATTCAGGAGGTACATGTGCAGATTTGTTACCTAGGTATTCTGTGTGTGTGATGCTTGGGTTTGGGATATGAATAATGCCGTCACTCAGTAAGTGTAGTATCCAACTGGTAATTTTTCAACCCTTGTTCCCTTCCAATCCCCACCAGTAGTCCCTCTGGTGTCTATTGTTGTCATCTTTAGGTCTGTGAGTACCCAGTGTTTACCTTCTGCTTGTAAGTGAGAATATGCAGTACTTGGTTTTGTTTTCTGGCATTAATTTGCTTAGCATAATGACCATATTGCTTCTCATAAGCATCCAAGTTGCTCCAAAGAACTTGAATTCATTGTTTTTTATAGCTGTGTAGTATTCCATGGTGTATTTGTACTGCATTTTCTTTATCTAATTCACCATTGAGGGGTATCTAGGTTGATTCTACATCTTTGCTACGGTAAATAGTGATACATGGGTGCATGTATCCTTTTGGTAGAATGATCTGTTTTCTTTTGGTTATACATCCAGAAACGGGATTTCTAGATTGAATGGTAGTTCTGTTTTAGGTTCACTGAGAAATCTCCAAACTGTTTTCTACAGTGTTTGAATTAATTTACATTCCCACCAACAGTGTATAAGCATTCCCTTTTCTCTGCAGCCTTGCCAACATCTGCTATTTTTTGACATTTTTGTAATAGCCATTCTGACTTATGTAAGATAGTATGTCATTGTGGATTTGATTTGCATTTTCCTGTTTATTAGTGATGTTGAACATTTTTTCATGTTTATTGCCCACTTGTATGTCTTCTTTTGAAAAGTGCCAGTTCTTGTCCTTTGCCCACTTTTTAATGGGATTGTTTGTTTTTTGCTTGTTAATATAAGTTCCTTATAGAGTCTGGATATTAGACCTTTGTCAAATGCAGTTTGTGGATATTTTCTCCCATTTTGTAGTGTGTCTGTTTGCTCTGTTGATGATTTCTTGCTTTGGAGAAGGTCTTTAGTTATTGGGTCCCATTTGTCAGTTTTCGTATTTGTTGCAATTGCATTTGAGACTTAATCATGCATTCTTTCCAAGGCCAATTTCCAGAATAATGTTTCCTAAGTTTTCTTCTAGAATTTTTATAGTTTGAGGTCTAATGTTTAAACTTTTAATTCATCTGAGTTAGTTTTTTTTTTTAATTTGGTGAAAGATAGGAGTCTAGTTTCATTCTTCTGCATATAGCTAGCCAGCTATCCCAGCATCATTTATTGAATAGGAAATCATTTCTCATTTGCTTATTTTTGTTTGCCTTGTCTAAGATCAGATGGCTATAGGTGTGTAGTTTTATTTCTGGGTTCCCTATTCTGTTCCATTGGTCTATGTGTCTGTTTTTATGTCAGTACCATGCTGTTTGGGTTACTATAGCCTTATAGTATGGTTTAAAGTCAAGTAATGTGATGCCTCCAGCTTTTTTCTTTTTGCTTATGAGTGGTTTGGCTATTCAGGCTCTTTTTTTGGTTCCATATGAATTTGGTTCCATGGGAATTTTAGAATTTTTTTTAATTATGTGAAAATTTATATTGGTAGTTTAATAGAAATAGCACTGAATCTGTAGATTGCTTTTGGCAATATGGCCATTTTAACAATATTGATTCTTCCAATCCATGAGCATGGAATATTTTTCCATTTGTTTGTGTCATCTATGACTTCTTTAAGCAATGTTTTGTAGTTTTCCTTGTAGAGATCTTTCACCTCCTTAGTTAAATGTATTCCCAGGTATTTTATGATTTTTTTTTTTTGTGTGTGTGTCTATTGTAAATGGATTACATTCTTGATTTGCCTCTCAGCTTGAACATTGCTGGTATATAGAAATCTGACTAATTTTTATACATTGATTTTTGCATTGTGAAACTTTGCTGAAGTTGTTTATCAGCTCCAGGAGCCTTTTGGTGGAGTCTTTAGGGTTTTTTAGACATAGAATCACATTTTCAGCAAAGAGAGAGACATTGACTTCTTTTCTTTTTATTTGGATGTGTTTTATTTCTTTTTCTCTTGCCTGATTGCTCTGGCTAGGACTTCCTGTCTGTGTAATTAAAAAGAAAATGATGTTTATTTCTGTTTCTGTTAAAAGAATTTTAGGATGTCAATAAAATTATTTAAGAAGCCAGTATTAAATAAAATATTCACAACATAAACTAAAAATCAGATTATAGCATTCAAACCAAAATGAAATTCTTTCTTTGAGTTGGAATTTAAAAGACACTTGAAATCAAACAATCCAGCACACTTGAAAGATTAGAGAACTCCACAGAACAAGATTTCCAAACAAATTGAACATATATCAAGTCAATAGTTGCTATGGATGGAATGCTTTTATCCCCCCAAAATTTATACATTGAGACCTAATTTCCAATGTAATGGTATTTGGAGGTTAGATCTCTGAGAGATGATTAGGTCATTATGGTGGAGCCTTTGTGAATGGGATTAGTGCCCTTATAAAAGAAACCCCAGAGAGCTCTTCCTCCTTTGCCATGTTAGGACACAGTGAGAAGATGCAGTCTATAAATCAGGAAGTGGGCCCTCACCAGACACAGAATCTACTAGTGCCTTGATCTCGAACTTCCCAGCTTCCAAAACCATGAGAAATAGATGTTGTGTCTGAGCTATCCAGTCTGATGCTTTGTTATAACAGCCTGAACAGACTAAGACACTAGTATTATGCTTAGGCAAGGCATGCAGTATGCACACATATATTGCAAAACAACACAGTTATTGTTGTCAGATGTCAGTATAGTCAGACATAATGTTACCTGATTCGTTACATCATCTTATCATACTTTCTATGGAAAAGCTAAAATAATTCTAAGGTAATTCTAATAAATTTTATGTGGAGATGAAAATTAGTAAGAACTATATCCTTTTAAAATTCCTTTCCTTCTAAAAAGTTACAGTGTCAAATTAGATTATTAAAGGAAAATATTAATTGAAAAACCTCCCATTATAATATTAGCAAATTAACTCTAATGTGTATATGTGTATTTATAGCTTTTTTTTTTAATAGGGTCTCTCTCTGCTGCCCAGATTAGAGTGCAGTGGTGTGAGGTAATGGGTGACTGCAGTCTCAAACTCCTGGGCTCAAGAAATCCTCCTACCTCAGCCTCCTGAGTATCTGGGACTATAGGCACACATCACTACACTTAGCATATTTATTTATTTATTACAGATGGAGTCTTGTTATGTTGCCCAGACTGGTCTCAAACTCCTGGCCTCAAGTGATCCCCACACCTCAGCCTCCTGAGTAGCTGGGATTACAGGCATGTATTACCACACCTGGCCAATTTACTTATTTGTTTATTTGTAGAGATGGTGTCTTGCTTTGTTGCCCAGGCTGGCCTCAAACTCCTGGCCTCAAGTGTTCCTCCCACCTCAGTCTCCTGAATAGTTGACACTACAAGTTTGCAACAGTATGCCTGAACAATTATATTTTTTATTTTTATTTTTGTAGAGATGTGGTCTTACTATATTGCTCAGGCTGGTCTTAAACTGCTGACCTTAAGCAATCCTCCTGTCTTGGCCTCCCAAAGTGCTATGATTACAGGTGTAAGTCACCACACCCAACCTGTGTCTATATCTATAGATACAGAGACACACCATTCCTGCTTGAATATATAGCAATATATATGAGCTTCCACATTCTTTATGTCCATGTGGTTTTTTTTTCCTCCAGGATGAATCTATGATGATGAATAAAAAAGTTATTTTTATTCTGGTGTAGATAAACTGCTTCTATTGCTTTCAAGCTGCTATAACCTGGGCCATCTTGTTTGGGTAGACTGTACAGTCAATTCTTTAGAATCCAGAAGGAGTCATTAATTCTTGCTGGAAGATAAGGGCTAAGCTGTTAACTTCTGGCATATGGAGTAAGATCCTGACTCAGGAACAAGAACATCACACTTGGAGTCATGAGCCCTCATTTGGAGTTCTAATTCTGTTATTACCTCAATATGTGAAACCCACGCTTCCCCATACTTTACTAACTTTTGAGTATAAAATTCAGTAGCATCAATGGTCAAATTTCATAGTCTCCTCACCTGTGTAAAACGGACCTCTGCAACCTAAAATAGATCTTTCCCTTAAGGACGTCTCATGTACACTTGGCAGTAGTCAACTGGTGTTTGGGGACTACATCACTGAGGAGATTTCCATGGATGCAGTAATGTTTTCCTTCAGTATTTGGGAAGAATGTGTTCGTGTATGTATGTTGGGGACAGATTATAAAGACTTCTATTTTCATCCCAGAGATCACTAAGCAAAAGCAAATGTTTTTCAAGAGAGGGTTACATGATTAGGAAAACGTTGGAGGGACAAATGATTAAGAGGGGAGTACACAGTGAGGGGAGGTAGAGATGGCTCCAGTGTGGGTGGTCCATGTGAAAAAGATGAGGAAAGAAGACTCATTCTTTCTGAGCCTGTAACTAGCCCTTGAGAGTATATGCTATCACGGGAGGCAGCATATGAGCTCACATGTGTTCCTTGTGTTGTGGCCCCATGTGGTGACTTGTAGGGTCTTTTCAAAGTCAGACCATGGTTGTAACTTAAGGTAGGGGGTTTGTGCTTTTTCCACCTTTCAATCAGATATTTAAACATTCCTTTTGAGGAACTTAAAATACCAGGATTCCTCCAGTAGTGGGGATATAAAATATCATTTGATATTTCAGGACCTAACTGCGTGCAGTGACAAAGGTCAGATGGTATTACTTCAGGTTATATTATGTATGCTAATGCTTATATTAATGATAGTAAAGTCCCACAGGAAGATATTATTTTTAGGATCATTAAGAAAAGCAGCTATAGCAGTTCAGTGTACAAGTCTTAACCTGTCTTTCACTGAATTTATTCCTAAGTAATTTATTATTTTTGATGCTACTGTTGTCTTAATTTTATTTTCAAATTATTCTTGGCTAGTGTTTAGAAATACAACTGAGTTTTATCTATTGATCTTGTGTTTTGCAATCCTGTTTACTGCCTCTAATAATTCTTTTGTATGAATTTCTTAGAAACTTTTTATGTACAAGATTATATCATCTCAAAATATAGTTCCAATTTTTCTTTCATTCTGGATGGCTTTTACTTAATATCTTGCCTAACTGACCTAGCTAGACTCTCCAGTACAATGTTGAATGAAGTGGCATATGTGGAGATCCCTGTCTTGTTGCAGATCAGTTTTTCAGCATTAAATATGATGTTTGTGGTTGGCTTTTTTAATAGATGCCCTTTTGTTAAAAAGGAGGAATGTTTGAGGACATTTTAATCAACTTTTGAAAAAGCCATTAGACACAGAGCTTACTCCCCTCTAAGTGAGTGCTACCTTTTCACCATGGCAGAAGATTGGAGGTTTATCTTCTGAAGAGAGCAAAAGAGAAAGTCTCTTTTCTGGAACATCAGTCACAGTCGAGGGCAGGGACATTGTAAGTACAGGTTTGTGTACTGAATGTGAAGATCTCCAGCCTTCTTTCCCACCTAGTCCCCAGTGTGGGCTTGCTTCTAGGATTATATTTTCCAGCTGGGACATTATAAGAGCCTTCTCTAGAAATTTTGACCAGCCCAAAAGAAAAGACATTAAGATGCTGAGATCCAAGTTTATTCTTCCTAAATCTCAGCCCTATTATACTACTTGAAGCTCCATAGAATTCACAGTGACTTTGGACTTCTCAAGATAATGCTGGATATTAGAATACAATGGAACACAGCTTTACAAAATTCTGGGAGAAAACATTTCTACCCTGGAAGTCTAAACCCGGTCAAATTATCAAGCAGACATAAGAATAGAGTAATAACTTTGTAAGAGGTAAGGTCCAAAATATTTTGTTTTTCATGCATGCTTTCTCAGGAAGCTACTGAAAGATGTATCTAATGAAAATGATGGAGTAAATGAAGAGAGAGGTAATATATGAAGGGAATCTCAGAATGATGCTGAAGGGAAAACCTAAGACAACCACAGGCCCAGAGAGCAGCCAGCTCAGACTGCAGCTGGCCAGAAGGCTGGGTACTGGCCTTTTTAAGAAGATGAGCATGAAAATATATAGAGAGGTAACAAGTGGGGTCAGAGTTCGGGGACAAGTGAGTCACAACTAAACAGGGAAACTAAGAAAAAGAAGCAGTAAAGCAGTTTTTTTTTGTGTGTGAGAAACAAATTGTTATGCAGGAAAGGAAAAGGCATATTACTGTAGGCTACTCAGCTCTCAGTAGTACTTATGTCATTATGAAGTTAACACCAAATACTGATATAACCCAAATTATACATTTCTATATTGGGCAGATGGGAAATGTGCATGTGTGTGGTGAGAAAAAGAGGCAATTGTGTGAAAGAGAGCTAAATCTTCATCTCCAAGTATGGAAACCCCATAATAATAATGAAGAGAAAGCCTCAAATATTTCTAAAAAAGGGAAATATTAAAATAGCTCAGTATTTTGCAGTGGTCAAGTGAGGGTAACAGACCAAGGGGCTTTTTTTTTTTTTATAAAACACACACACACACACACACACACACACACACACACACACACACACACACACACACACACACACACACACACACACACCAAAAAACTCATGGAACTATTTGACTATTTCGTTTAACTTTTATTTTAGGTTTAGGGTTCTTGTGCAGGTTTGTTATACAGGTAAACTTGAGTCACAAGGGTTTGTTGTACCAATTGTCACCAGGTACTAAGCCTAGTATCCAACAGTTAGTTTTTCTGTTCCACTCCCTTCTCTCACCCTTCAGTCTCGACGAGGCCCCAGTATCTGTTGTTCTCTTTGTGTCTAGGTCAGCTCTCATCATTCAACTCCCACTTATAAGCGAGAGCATGTGGTATTTGGTTTAGTTTGTTAGGGATGATGGCCTCCAGTTCATTCATGTTTCTGCAAAAGACACGATCTCATTCTTTTCCATGCCTGCATAATATTCCATGGTATATGTACCACATTTTCTTTATCCAATGTACAACTGATGGACATTTAGGTTGATTCCAAGTCTTCACTACAGTGCTGCAATGAACATAAATGTGCATATTATCATTACAGTAAAAATTTATATTCCGTAAATTTATACTTGGGTATATATCCAGTAATGGAATTGCTGAGTCAGATGGTGGTTCTGTTTTTAACTCTTTGAGGAATCACCACACTGTTTTCCACAGTGGTTGAACTAATTTACACTCCCACAAACAGTGTATATGCTTTCCCCCTTCTCTGCAACCTTGTCAGCATCTTATTTTTATACTTTTTAATAATAGCCATTATGACTGGTGTGAGATGGTATCTCATTGTGATTTAAATGTACATTTATCTAATGATTAGTAATATTGAGCTTTTTTTTTCATATGCTTGTGGGCTGCAGGTATGTCTTCTTTTGCAGAGTGTTCATGTTCTTTGCCTACTTTTTAATTTTTTTTTATTAAGTTCCTTATAGATGCTGAACATTAGACTTTTGTCAGATGCATAGTTTGCAAATATTTTCTCCCATTCTGTAGATTATCTCTTTACTCTGTTGATAGTCTCTTGCTGTGCAGAAGCTCTTAAGTTCAATTAGATCTCATTTGTCAATTTTTGCTTTTGTTTTGATTGCTTTTGGCATTATTGTCAGGAAATCTTTGCCTGTTCCTATGTTCAGAATGGTATTGCTTAGGATGTCTTGCAGGATTTTTGTAGTTTTGGGTTTTCCATTTAAGTCTTTAATCCATCTTGAGTTGATGTTTGTGTATAATACAAGGAAGGGGTCCAGTTTCACTCTTCTGCATATTGTTAGCCAGTTATTCCAACATCATTTATTGGTTAGGGAGTCCTTTCTGTATTGCTTGTTTTTTTGGTCAGCTTTGTTGAATATCAGATGGTTGTAGGTGCGTGGCATTACTTCTGGGCTCTATTTTTCCTGTTGGTCTGTGTGTCTGTTTTTGTACCAGTAAATACCATGCTGTTTTGGTGACAGCAGTCCTGTAAGTATAGTTAGAAACTGGGTCTTAGTGCTTTTTGCTGAGGATTCTCTTGGTTATTTTGGCTCTTGTTTGGTTTCAGATACATTTAAAAATACTTTTTTTCCTAGTTCTGTGAAGAACATCTTTGGCAGTTCGATAGAAATAGCATTAAATCTGTAAATTGCTTTGGGCACTGTGGCCATTTTAATGATTGATTCTTCGTGTTCATGAGCATGAAATGTTTTTCCATTTGTGTAATCTCTGATTTCTTTGAGTTGTATTTGGTAATTTTCAGTGTAGCAAACTTTCATCTCCCAGGTTAGCTGTAATCCTAGGTATTTTGTTCTTTTTGTGACAATTGTGAATGGGATTGGGTTCCTGACTGGCTTTTGGCTTGGCTGTTGTTGATGTATAAGAATGCTAGTGATTTTTCCACATGATTTTGTATCCTGAAACTTGGCTGAAGTTGTTTATCAGCTGAAGGAGCTTTTGGGCAGAGAATATGAGATTTTCTAGATATAAAATCATGTTGTCTGCAAACTGGGATTGTTGGACTTCCTCTCCTCCTGTTTGGATGCCCTTTATTTTGTCTGATTGCTCTGGTCAGGACTTCCAATACCATGTTGAATCAAAGTTGTGAGAGAGGGCATGCTTGTCTTGTGCCAGTTTACAGGGGGGATGCTTCCAGCTTTTGTCCATTCAGTATGATGATGGCTGTGGCTTTTTCATAGATGGTTCTTATTATTTTGAGATATGTTTCTTTAATATCTAGTTTATTTAGAGTTTTTAACATGAAGGAATCTTAATTTTATTGAAAGCCTTTTCTGAATCTATTGAGATTATCATGTGATTTTTGTCTTTAGTTCTGTTTATGTAATGAGTCACATTGATTAATTTGCATATATTGAACCAACCTTGTATCCTGGCGATAAAGCCTACCTGATTGTGGTGGATTAGCTTTTTGATGTGCTGCTAGATTCCGTTTGTAAGCATTTTGTTGAGGATTTTTACGTCAATGTTCATTAAGAATATTAGCCTGAAGTTTTCTTTTTTGTTGTGTTTCTGCCAGATTTCCTTTTCTTTTTATTATTATTTTTTAATATGGAGACAGTATCTTCTCTCTCTGTTGCCCAGGCTTGTCTCAAACTCCTGGGCTCATGGCATCCTCCTGCCTCAGCCTCCCAAAGTGCTAGGATTACAGGTATGAGCAACTATACCTGGCCACTGCCGATTTTCATATCAGGATGATGCTGGCCTCACATGAGTTGGGGAGGAGTTCCTCTTTCTCATTTTTTTGTAATAGTTTCAGTAGGAATGGTACCAGCTCTTTGTACATCTGATAGAATTCAGCTGTAAATCTGTCTGGTGCTGGGTTTTTTTTTTTGGTTGGTAGGCTATTTATTACTGATTCAACTTTGGAGCTCATTATCGTTCTATTCAGGGAATCAATTTCTTCCTGTGTCAGTCCTGGGAGGGCACATGTGCCCAAGAATTTATCCATCTTTTTAAAGCTTTCTAGTTTTGTGTGTATAGAGATGTTCATAGTAGTCTCTGGTTAGTTGTATTTCTGTGGGGCAGTGGTAACATCCCCTTTATCATTTTTCACTGTGTTTATTTGGATTATCTTTTCTTCTTCATCAGTCTAGCTAGTGGCCTATCTATCTATCTATATTATTTTCAAAAAACCAATTCCTGGATTTTTTGATCTTCTGAATGGGTTTTCATGTCTCATTCTTCTTCAGTTAAAGTCTAATTTTGGTTATTTTTTTGTCTTCTGCTAGCTTTGGGATTGGTTTGCTCCTGGTCCTCTAATGTTTTAGTTGGGATGTTAGGTTGTTAATTTGAGATCTTTCTAACTTGTTGATGTGAGTATTTAATGCTGTAAATTTCCCGCTTAACACTGCCTTAGCTGTGTCCTAGAGATTCTGGTATATTGCATCTTCGTTTTCATTAGTTCAAAGAACTTCTTGATTTCTACTTTAATTTCATTATTTATGCAAAAGTTATTAAGGAGCAGGTTTATTTTCCATTTGATTGCAATTGCATGGTTTTGAGCAATTATTTTAAGTCTTTTCTTTTTAATTTTAAATTTTTATTGCATTTTAGGTTTTGGGATACATGTGCAAAACGTGCAAGATAGTTGCATAGGTACACACATGGCAGTGTGTTTTGCTGCCTTCCTCCCCTTCACCCACATTTGGCATTTCTCCCCAGGCTATCCCTCCCCAGCTCCCCCCACGCTGTCCCTCCCCCATTCCCCCCAATAGACCCCAGTGTGTAGTAGACCCCCTCCCTGTGTCCATGTGTTCTCATTTTTCTCACCCGCCTATGAGTGAGAATATGCGGTATTTCCTTTTCTGTTCTTGTGTCAGTTTGCTGAGAATGATGTTCTCCAGATTCATCCATGTCCTTAAAAAGGACAAAAACTCATCATTTTTGATTGCTGCATAATATTCCATGGTGTATATGTGCCACATTTTCCCAGTCCAGTCTATCATCGATGGGCATTTGGGTTGGTTCCAGGTCTTTGCTATTGTAAACAGTGCTGCAATGAACATTCATGTGCATGTGTCCTTATAGTAGAACGATTTATAGTCCTTTGGATATATACCCAGTAATGGGATTGCTGGGTCAAATGGAATTTCTATTTCTAGGTCCTTGAGGAATCGCCACACTGTCTTCCACAATGGTTGAACTAATTTCACTTCCACCAACAGCATAAGAGTGTTCCTATTTCTCCGCATCCTCTCCAGCATCTGTTGTCTCCAGATTTTTTAATGATCGCCATTCTAACTAGCATGAGATGGTATCTCAATGTGGTTTTGATTTGCATCTCTCTAATGACCAGTGATGATGAGCATTTTTTCATGTGTTTCTTGGCCTCATGTATGTCTTCTTTTGTAAAGTGTCTGTTCATATCCTTTGCCCATTTTTGAATGGGCTTGTTTGTTTTTTTTTCCTGTAGAGCTGTTTGAGTTCTTTGTAAATTCTGGATATCAGCCTTTTGTCAGATGGGTAAACTGCAAAGATTTTTTCCCATTCTGTTGGTTGCTGATTCACTCTAGTGACTGTTTCTTTTGCCATGCAAAAGCTGTGGAGTTTGATTAGGTCTTATTTGTCTATTTTAGCTTTTGTTGCCAATGCTTTTGGTGTTTTGTTCATGAAGTCCTTGCCTACTCCTATGTCCTGAATGGTTTTGCCTAGATTTTCTTCTAGGGTTTTTATAGTGCCAGGTCTTATGTTTAAGTCTTTAATCCATCTGGAGTTAATTTTAGTGTAAGGTGTCAGGAAGGGGTCCAATTTCTGCTTTCTGCACATGGTTAGCCAGTTTTCCCAACACCATTTATTAAACAGGGAATCCTTTCCCCATTGCTTGTTTTTGTCTGGTTTATCAAAGATTATATGGTTGTAGATATGTTGTGTTGCCTCTGATGCCTCTGTTCTGTTCCATTGGTCTATATCTCTGTTTTGGTACCAGTACCATGCTGTTTTGATTACTGTAGCCTTGTAGTATAGTTTGAAGTCCAGTAGTGTGATGCCTCCCGCTGTTTTCTTTTTTGCTTAGAATTGACTTGGCTATGCAGGCTCTCTTTTGGTTCCATATGAAGTTCATGGTGGTTTTTATCAGTTCTGTGAAGAAATTCAATGGTAGTTTGATGGGGATAGCATTGATTGTGTAAATTACTTTGGGCAGGATAGCCATTTTCACGATATTGATTCTTCCTAACCACGAACATGGAATGTTTCTCCATCTGTTTGTGTCCTCTCTTATTTCGTTGAGCAGTGGTTTGTAGTTTTCCTTAAAGAGGTCCCTTACATTCCTTGTGAGTTGTATTCCTAGGTATTTTATTTTCTTTGTAGCAATTGTGAATGGCTGTTCATTCTTGATTTGGTTCTCTTTAGGTCTGTTATTGGTGTATAGGAATGCTTGTGATTTTTGCACATTGATTTTATATCCTGAGACTTTGCTGAAGTTGCTTATCAGTTTCAGGAGTTTTTGGGCTGAGGTGATGGGGTCTTCTAGGTATACTATCATGTCATCTGCAAATAGAGACAATTTGGCTTCCACCTTTCCTATTTGAATACCCTTTATTTCTTTTTCTTGCCTGATTGCTCTGGCTAGAACTTCCAGTACTATGTTGAATAGGAGAGGCGAGAGAGGGCATCCTTGTCTAGTGCCGGATTTCAAAGGGAATGCTTCCAGTTTTTGCCCATTCAGTATGATATTGGCTGTTGGTTTGTCATAAATAGCTTTTATTACTTTGAGATATGTTCCATCAATACCAAGTTTATTGAGGGTTTTTAGCATAAAGGGCTGTTGAATTTTGTCAAATGCCTTCTCTGCATCAATTGAGATACTCAGGTGGTTTTTGTTTTTGCTTCTGTTTATGTGGTGAATTACATTTATAGACTTGTGTATGTTGAACAAGCCTTGCATCCCCGGGATGAATCCTAGTTGATCATGATGGATAAGTTTTTTAATGTGCTGTTGCAATCATTTTGCCAGTAGTTTATTGAAGATTTTTGCATCTATGTTCATCGTTGATATTTGCCTGAAGTTTTCTTTTCTTGTTGAGTCTCTGCCAAGTATTGGTATCAGGATGATGTTGGTCTCATAAAATGATTTGGGAAGGGTTCCCTCTTTTTGAATTATTTGGAATAGTTTCAGAAGGAATAGTACCAGCTCCTCTTTGTGTGTCTGGTAGAATTCGGCTGTGAACCCATCTGGACCTGGGCTTTTTTTGTGTGGTAGGCTCTTAATTGCTGCCTCAACTTCAGACCTTGTTATTGGTCTATTTATAGTTTCGGCTTCCTCCTGGTTTAGGCTTGGGAGGACACAGGTGTCCAGGAATTTATCCATTTCTTCCTGGTTTACTAGTTTATGTGCATAGAGTTGTTTTTAGTATTCTCTGATGATGGTTTGAATTTCTGTGGAATCTCTGGTGATTTCACATTTATCATTTTTTATGGCATCTATTTGGTTGTTCTCTCTTTTCTTTTTTATCAGTCTGGCTAGTGGTCTGTCTATTTTGTTGATCTTTTCAAAAAACCAGCTCTTGGAATTATTGATTTTTTTGAAGGGTTTTTCGTGTCTCTGTCTCCTTCAGTTCTGCTCTGATCTTAGTTATTTCTTGTCTTCAGCTAGGTTTTGAGCTTTTTGGATCTTGCTCCTCTAGCTCTTTCAATTTTGACGATAGGGTGTCAGTTTTGGCTCTCTCCACTCTTCTCATGTGGGCACTTATTGCTATATATTTTCCTCTACAGACTGCTTTAAATGTGTACCAGAGATTCTGGTATGTTGTGTCTTCATTCTCGTTGGTTTCAAAGAACTTCTTTATTTCTGCCTTCAATTCATTGTTTATCCAATCAACATTCAAGAGCCAGTTGTTCAGTTTCCATGAAGCTGTGTGGTTCTGAGTTTGTTTCTGAATTCTCAGTTCTAACTTGATTGCACTATGGTCTGAGAGACTGTTTGTTATGATTTCAGTTGTTTTGCATTTGCTGAGGAGTGCTTTGCTTCCGATTATGTGGTCAATTTTGGAGTAGGTGTGATGTGGTGCTGAGAAGAATATATATTCTGTGGAATTGGGGTGGAGAGTTCTGTAAATGTCTATCAGGTTTGCTGGTTCCAGGTCTGAGTTCAAGTCCTGGATATCCTTGTTAATTTTCTGTCTGGTTGATCTGTCTGATATTAACAGTGGAGTGTTAAAGTCTCCCACTATTATTGTGTGGGCATCTAAGTCTCTTTGTAAGTCATTAAGAACTTGCCTTATATATCTGGGTGCTCCTGCATTGGGTTCATATATATTTAAGATCATTAGCTCTTCTTGTTATATCGATCCTTTTACCATTATGTAATGACCTTCTTTGTCTCTTTTGATCTTTGTTGCTTTAAAGTCTGTTTTATCAGAGACGAGAATTGCAACTCCTGCTTTTTTTTTTGCTCTCCATTTGCTTGGTAAATCTTCCTCCATCCCTTTATTTTGAGCCTTTGTGTATCCTTGCATGTGAGATGGGTTTCCTGGATACACCACACCGATGGGTTTTGGTTTTTTATCCAATTTGACAGTCTGTGTCTTTTGATTGGTGCATTTAAGCCATTTACATTTAGGGTTAATATTGTTATGTGTGAATTTGATACTGCATTTTGATGCTAGCTGGCTGTTTTGCCCATTGGTTCATGTAGATTCTTCATTTTGTTGATGCTCTTTAGCATTTGGTATGCTTTTAGAATGGCTGGTGCTGCTTGTTTCTTTCTATGTGTAGTGCCTCTTTCAGGAGCTCTTGTAAAGCAGGCCTAGTGGTGACAAAATCTCTGAGTACTTGCTTGTTCGTGAAGGATTTTATTTTTCCTTCACTTATAAAGCTCAGTTTGGCTGGATATGAAATTCTGGGTTGAAATTTCTTTTCTTTAAGGATGTTGAATATTGGCCCCCACTCTCTTCTGGCTTGTAGAGCCTCTGCCGAGAGATCTGCTGTGAGTCTGATGGGCTTCCCTTTGTTGGTGACTCGACCTTTCTCTCTGGCTGCCCTTAGTATTTTCTCCTTCATTTCAACCCTGGTGAATCTGACGATTATGTGCCTTGGGGTTGCTCTTCTTGCGGAGTATCTTTGTGGTGTTCTCTGTATTTTCTGGAGTTGAGTATTGGCCTGCCTTGCTAGGTTGGGGAAAATTTCCTGGATAATATTCTGAAGAGTATTTTCCAGGTTCAATTCATTCTCTTCATCACATTCTGGTACACCTATCAAATGTAGGTTGGGTCTCTTCACATAGTTCCACATTTCTAGGAGGTTTTGTTCATTCCTTTTTGCGCTTTTTTTCTCTAATCTTGGTTTCTCATTTTATTTCATTGAGTTGATCTTCGACTTCTGATATTCTTTCTTCTGCTTGGTCAATTCGGCTCTTGAAACTTGGTGCATGCTTCGTGAAGTTCTCATGTTGTGTTTTTCAGCTCCTTCAATTCATTCATATTCCTCTCTAAGTTGTCCATTCTTGTTATCATTTCCTTGAATCTTTTTTTCAAGGTTCTTAGTTTCTTTGCACTGATTTAGAACATGTTTTTTTAGCTCACTGAAGTTTCTCATTATCCACCTTCTGAAGTCTGATTCCATCATTTCGTCACACTCATTCTCCGTCCAGCTTTGTTCCATTGCTGGTGAGGAGTTTTGGTCCTTTGTAGGAGGTGAGGTGTTTTGGTTTCGGGTGTTTTCCTCCTTTTTGCGCTGGTTTCTTCCCATCTTTGTGGATTTATCCACCTGTCGTCTTAGTAGTTGCTGATTTTTCAATTGGGTCTCTGAGTGGACACCCAGATTGTTGATGAAGTATTTCTGTTACGTAGTTTTCCTTCTAATTGTCTAGCCCCTCTGCTGTATGAGTGCTGAGGTCCACTCCAGGCCCTGCTTGTCTGGGGGTACAGCTGTAGCAGCTGAGGAACAGTGAGGGATGCTACCAGTTTCTTCTTCTGCTATCTTTGTCCCAGAATGATGCCCACCAAAGGTCAGTCTGATTAGTCCTTTTTTTGAGGTGACTCTTTGGATATACAGGGGTCATGGAGCTGCTTGAGGAGACAGTCTGTACTTTATAGGAGCTCCAGTGCTGGGCTTTGAGCTCTGTTGTTCATTCAGGGTTGTTGGGCACCTGTGTTTTGGTCTGCTGCAGCAGAACTTATAAACCCCCCCCTTTTATTCCCCCCCTCAGATGCTCTGTCTCAGGGAGTTGGGGCTTTCTTTATGAGTATCTGTTGCACTGTCCTGCCTGGCTAGGAGGTAGTCTATTCACTATTTGCCTGCTGAGTCTCCATCCTGCTAGTGCGGGTCCGCCCTGCTGTCGCAGGGCTCTGTTCTACTGTGGTGCACTCTGCCTTGCTGGCAGAGTCTCTCTGTTGTGGCAGGTTGCCTCGGCAATGGGAGGCTGCGTCAGCACTGGGCGTGTGCCTCAGTAGGGGCAGATTGCATCAGTAGTGGTGGACACCCCTCCCCCACCGGGCTGCACTGTCCTGAATTCAGCTGAGCCTGCAGCAAAACTCTCAACCCCGAGCACCTTCAGTTGCCATCCTGCTTGTCCCCATGAGTGTGGGACCCACCGAGCCTGTTCACCTGGCTCCCTGCCTCAGAGTCTGTCCTCTCTTTCTTTCTCCCCAATTTGAATGGTTGACTCTCTCACTGGCACCGCAGTAGCCTGCTGATAGGACACTGGGATCCGTGTAATCTCCCGTGCCGCGGCCCACTGCACCGGCTCAAATCCCGCTTCCCAGGAATCTCCTGGTCTGGCTCACTGTCCAAGTCCCGTTTAATCAGATGGACATATCAATCTGCCCTTCCAAATCTCAGATTGCCGGTTTAACAGGGCACCCAGACCAGTGAGTTTTGTGCCGGGTGCTGCTGCGCTGCAGCACCAGCCAACCTGGCCGTGCAAGCCAAAATACTGGCTGTGCTGGCGTCCCGTGTCTCTCCTACACCTGAGAATTTCCCCATTCTGTGGGCAACAAAGGTCTGTCTGAGAATGCGGCTAGGACTCACCCTCTGAGCCTTCACTGAGAGCTGCAATCCTGAGTTGTTTCTATGGCGCCATCTTGGAAATCTGACTATTTTAAGTCTTGATTTCTATTTTTATCACATTGTGGTCTGAGAATGTGTTTGATGCAATTTTGATTTATTTCCATTTGCTGAGGATTGTTTTATGTTCAATTGTTTGATTGATTTTAGAGTATGTGCCATGTGGTAATAAGAAGAATGTGTGTTTTGTTGTTTTTGGGTAGAGTTCTGCAGGGGTCTATCAGATCCATTTGGTCTAATGCTGAGTTCAGGTTCTGAATATCTTGTTAATTTTCTGCCTCAACAACTTTTCTAATAGTGTTTGTAGAGTGTTGAAGTCTTCCACTATTATTGTGTGGGAGTTGAAGTTTCTTTGTAAGTCTCTATGAATTTGCTTTATAAATCTGGGTACTCCTGTGTTGGGTGAATATTTATTTTAGTTTATTTTTATCTCAATAGTTTTAGGGGGTACAGGTGGATTTTGGTTACATGGATAATTTCTTTAGTGTAGATTTCTGGGATTTTGTTACACTCATCACCTAAGCAGTGTATACTGAACCCAATGAGCAGTCTTTTATCCTTCACCTCCTCCCACCCTTCTCCAAGTCCCCAAAGTCCATTATAACATTCTTATGCCTTTTCATCCTCTTAATTTAGCTCCCCCTTATAAGAGAAAAACAGAACAATATTTGGTTTCTCATTTCTTTTCTTTTCTTTTTTTCTTTTTTTTTTTTTTTTAACATTTTTAAAGAATTATTTTTTTTTCTTTCTCTCTCTTTCTTCTTTCTTATATATATTTTTATTATACTTTAAGTTCTGTGATACATGTACAGATCTTGCAGGATTGTTACATAGATACATACATGCCATGGTGGTTTGCTGCCTCCATCCCCCCATTACCTACATTAGGTACTTCTCCCATTGTTATCCCTCCCAAATCTCCACACCCTCACTATCCCTATCCTAGCCTCACACCCCCCAACAGACCTGAGGGTGTGATGTTCCCCTCCCTGTGTCCATGTGTTCTCATTGTCCAGCACCCACCTATGAGTGAGAACATGTAGTGTTTAGTTTTCTGTTCTTGTGTCAGTTTGCTGAGATGATGGTTTTCAGATTCATCCATGTCCCTGCAAAGGACATGAACTCATCTTTTTTATGGCTGCATAATATTCCATGGTTTATATGTGCCACATTTTCTTTATACAGTCTATCATTGATGAGCATTTTGTTGGTTCCACATCTTTGCTATTGTAAACAGTGCCACAATGAACATATGTGTGCATGTGTCTTTATAATAGAATGATTTATAATCCTTTGGGTATATATTCAGTAATGAGATTGCTGGATCAAATGGTATTTCTATTTCTAGATCCTTGAGGAATTGCCACACTGTCTTCCACAATGGTTGGACTAATTTACACTCCCATCAACAGTGTAAAAGTGTTCTTATTTCTCTACATCTTCTCCAGCATCTGTTGTCTCCAGGTTTTTTAATGATTGCTATTCCAACTGGCATGAGATGGTATCTTAATGTGGTTTCAATTTGCATTTCTCTAATGACCAGTAATTATGAGCATTTTTTCATGTTTGTTGGCTGCATAAATGTCTTCTTTTGAAAAGTGTCTGTTCATATCCTTTGCCCATTTTTTGATGGGATTATTTGTTTTTTTTCTTGTATATTTGTTTTAGTTCTTTGTAGATTCTGGATATTAGCCCTTTGTCAGATGGGTAGATTGCAAACTTTTTTCCCATTCTGTTGGTTGCTGATTCACTCTAATGATTGTTTCTTTTGCTGTGCAGAAGCTCCTAAGTTTAATTCACTCCCCTTTGTCTATTTTGGCTTTTGTTGTCATGCTTTTGGTGTTTTAGTCATGAAGTCCTTGCCCATGCCTATGAACTGAATGGTATTGGCTAGGTTTTCTTCTAGGGTTTTTAGGGTGTTTGGTCTTATATTTAAATCTTTAATCCATCTGGATTTAATTTTTGTGTAATGTGTAAGGAAGGGGCCCAGTTTCAGCTTTCTGCACATGGCTAGCCAGTATTCCCAATAACATTTAAAAACAGGGAATCCTTTCCTCATTGCTTGTTTTCATTAGGTTTGTCAAAGATCAGATGGTTGTAAATGTTTGGCGTTGCTGACGAGGCCTCTGTTCTGTTCCATTGGTCTATATCTTTGTTTTGGTACCAGTACCATGCTGTTTTGAATACTGTAGCCGTGTAATATAGTTTGAAGTAAGGTAGCGTGATGCCTCCAGCTTTGTTCTTTTTGCTTAGGATTGTCTTGGCTGTGAGGGCTCTTTTTTGGTTCCATATGAATTTTAAGGTGTTTTTTTTCCAGTTCTGTGAAGAAGATTGATGATAGCTTGATGAGGATAGCATCGAATCTGTAAATTACTTTGGGCAATATGACCATTTTCACAATATTGATTCTTCCTAACCATCAACATGGAATGGTTTTCCTTCTGTCTTTGTCCTCTTTTATTTCCCTGAGAAGTGGTTTGTAGTTCTCCTTGAAGAGGTCGTTCATATCCTTTGTTAGTTGTATTCCTAGGTAGTTTATTCTCTTTATGGCAATTGTTAATGTGAATTTGCTCATGATTTGGCTCTCTTTAAGTATAGGAATGCTTGTGACTTTTGCACATTGATTTTGTATCCTAAGACTTTGTTGAAGTTGCTTATCATCTTAAGGAGATTTGGGTCTGAGAAAATGGGGTCTTCTAAATATACAATCATGTTGTCTGCAAATAGAGTCAATTTGACTTCCTCTTTTCTTAACTCAATACTTTTACTTCTTTTTCTTGCCTGATTGTTCTGGCTAAAACTTCCAATACTATGTTAAATAGAAATGGTAAGGGGGGCGCCCTTGTCTGGTGCCAGTTTTCAAAGGGAATTCTTCCTGTTTTTGCTCATTCAGTATGATATTGGCTGTGGGTTTGTCATAAATAGCTTTTATTGTTTTATGTTCAATCGATACCTAGTTTATTGAGAGTTTTTAGCATAACGGGTGGTTAAATTTTGTCAAGGCCTTTTCTGCATCTATTGAGATAATTATGTAGTTTTTGTCTTTCATTCTGTTTATGTGATGGATTATGTTTATAGATTTGTGTATGTTGAACCAGTCTTGTGTCCCGGGGATGAAGCCTACTTGCTCATGATGGATAAGCTTTTTGATGTGCTATTGCATTCATTTTGCCTGTATTTGATTGGAGATTTTTGCATAAGTGTTCGTGTTGGATATTGGCCTGTAATTTTCTTTTTAAGTTATATCTCTGCCATGTTTTGGTGTCAGGATGATGTTGGTCTCATGAAATGAGTTAGGGAGGATTCCCTCTTTTTGTATTGTTTGAAACAGTTTTAGAAGGCTTGGTACCAGCTCCTCTGTGTACATGTGGTAGGATTCAACTGTGAATCCGTCTGGACCTGGACTTTTTTTTGGTTGGTAGGCTATTAATTGCTGTCTTGACTTCAGACCTTGTTATTGGTCTATTCAGGAATCTTCCTGGTTTAGTCTTGGGAGGGTGTAAGTGTCCAGAAATTTATCTATTTCTTCTAGATTTACTGGTTTATGTACATAGAGTTGTTTGTAGTAATTTCTGATGGTGGTTTGTATTTCTGTGGAATCGGTGGTGATATCCCATTTATCATTTTTTATTGTGTCTATTTGATTTTTCTTTTTTCTTTTTTATTAGTGTGGCTAACAGTCTATCTATTTTGTTGATCTTTTCAAAACACCAGCTTTTGGATTGATTGATTTTTTTAAGGGATTTTTGCATATCTGTCTCCTTCAGTTCTGCTCTGATTTTAGTTAATTTTTGTCTTCTGCTAGCTTTTGAATTTGTTTGATCTTGCTCCTCTAGTTTTTTTAACTGTGATGATAGAGTGTCAATTTTAGATCTTTCCTGACTTCTCATGTGGGCATTTAGTGCTGTAAATTTCCCTCTAGATGCTGCTTTAAATGTGTCCCAGAGACTCTGGTAAGTTGCTTCTTAGTTTTCTTTGGTTTCGAAGAACATCTTTATTTCTGCCTCCATTTCAGTATTTGAGTAGTCATTCAGGAATGGGTTGTTCAGTTTTTATGTAGTTGTGCAGTTTTGAGTGAGTTTCTTAATCCTGACTTCTAATTTGATTGCACTGTGGTCTGAGAGACTGTTACAATTTCCATTTTTCTTTTTTTTTTTTTGTTTTTGTTTTTTGCATTTGCTGGGGAGTGATTTACTTCCAATTATGTGGTCAATGTTAGAGTAAGTGCAATGTGGTGCTGAGAAGAATGTATATTCTGTGGATTTGGCGTGGAGAGGGCTGTAGATGTCTATTAGATATGCTGGGTCCAGATCTGAGTTCAAGTCCTAGATATCCTTGTTAATTTTCTGTCTCATTGATCTGTCTAATATTGACAGTGGAGTGTTAAAGTCTCCCACTATTATTGTGTGGAAGTCTAAGTCTTTTTGTAGGTCACTAAGAACTTGCTTTATGTATCTGGGTGCTCCTGTATTGGGTACATAGATATTTAGGATAGTTAGCTCTTTTTTTGCATTGATTCTTTTACCATTATATTATGCCTTTCTTTGTTTCTTTTGATCTTTGTTGGTTTAAAGTCCATTTTGTCAGAGACTAGGATTGCAATGCCTGCTTTTGTTTTTAGCTTTCCATTTTCTTGGTAAATCTTCTTTCATGACTTTATTGAGTCTATGTGTGTCTTTGCACATGAGATGGGGCTCATGAATACAGCACACTGATGGGTCGTGACTTTTTATCCAACTTGCTTGTCTGTGTGTTTTGACTGGGGTATTTAGCCTATTTATATTTAAGGTAAATATTTTTATGTGTGAATTTGATCCTGCCATTTTAATAGTAGCTGGTTGTTTTGCCTCTTAGTTGATGCAGTTTGCTCATTGTGTTGATGGTTGTTACCATTTGGTATGTTTTTGCAGTGGCTGGTACTGGTTGTTCCTTTCCAGTGCTTTCTTCAGGAGCTATTGCAAGACAGGCCTGGTGGTAATGAAATCTCTCAGCAATTGCTTATCTGTAAAGAAGTTTATTTCTCCTTCACATATAAAGCTTAGTTTAGCTGGATATTAAATTCTGGGTTGAAAGTTCTTTTCTTTAAGGATGTTGATCATTGGCCCCCACTCTCTTCCAGCTTATAGTGTTTCTGCTGAGAGATCTGCTGTTAGTCTGATGGACTTCCCTTTGTGGGTAACCCGACCTTTCTCTCTGGCTGCCCTTAGCATTTTTTCCTTTCTTTTAACCCTGCTGAATCTGATGATTATGTGCCTTGGGGTTGCTCTTCTTGAGGTATATCTTTGTGGTGTTCTCTGTATTTTCTGGATTTGAATGTTGACCTGCTTGTTAATTGGGGATCTCCTGAATAATATCTTGAAGAGTGTTTTTCAGCTTGGAGTCATTCTCCCCATCACATTCAGGTACACCGATCAAACATAGATTAGGTCTTTTCACATAATCCCATATTTCTTGGAGGCTTTGTTCATTTCTTTTTACTGTCTTTTCTCTAATCTTGCCTTCTCATTTTATTTCATTGAGTTGATCTTCAATATCTGATATCCTTTCTTCTGCTTTATTGATTCAACTATTGAAACTTGTGTATATTTTGTGAAGTTCTTGTGCTGTGTTTTTTTAGCTCCATCAAGTTATTTATGTTCTTCTCTAAGCTGTTTATTCTAGTTAGCATCTCATCTAACCTTTTCCCAAGGTTCTTAGTTTCCTTGCATTGGGTTAGAACATGTTCCTAGCTCAGAGAAGTTTGTTATTACCCACCTTCTGAAGCCTGGTTCTGTCAGTCAAATTCATTCTCTATCCAGTTTTTTTCCGTTGCTGGTGAGGAGTTGTGATCCCTTGAAGGAGGAGAGGCATTCTGGTTTTTGGTGATTTCATCCTTTTTGCACTGGTTTCTTCCCATCTTTGTGGATTTATCTACCTGTGGTCTTTGAAGTTGATGACTTTCAGATGGGGGTCCCTGAGTGGACATACTTTCTGTTGATGTTGAAGCTATTTCTTTCTGTTTTTTAGTTTTCCTTCTAACAGTCAGGTCCCTCTGCTGCAGGACTGCTGGAGGTCCACTCCAGACCCTGCTTGTCTGGGAATCACCTGTGGGGGCTGCAGAACAGCAAGGATTGCTGCCTATCTTCCTTCCTCCCCTCCCTCCTTCCCTCCTTTTTTTCCTTCCTTCCTTTTTCCTTCCTTCTCTTTGTCTCTCCCCTCCCTCCCTTCCTTCCTTCCTTCCTTCCTTCCTTCCTTCTTCCCTTCCTCCCTTCTTCCCTTCCTTCCCTCCTTCCCTCCTTCCTTCCTCTGTTTATTTTCCATCAGTCTTATTTCCATATTGCTTAATAACCCGTGCAAGAACAGCTTAAGGCCATTCAGTGGTTGCTCCTACCCTTTCAGTGGCCTGAGCAGTGGGAGCTGCCAACCAGTCTTTTGCAGCAGGCTGGGAACTCCAGTCTTCAGTAGAAAACTACTGGATAGGAACAGAGGGCACCTGCATGCCTTCAGACCAGTTTGCAACCTCAGGCTGAGCAGCAGTGAACTCAGGAAGTGAGGCAGTCCATTAGCCCTGAAATGCCTCCTTGATTACAGCCTTTTCAGCAGCAGCCTGCTCTTCTTTTTCAATCTCTTTAGGGTCTCTGTAGAAGTAGAGATCAGGTATGACCTCCCATGGGTGTTCACGGTAAATGGTGTCACACATGTGCAGAACTTCCTGAGACAGCATCCACCACATCAAACCCATGAGTGAGCTCCCTTGTAGTTGAATGGAATGAAAATCTCCACATAATGCAGAGGAGAATCTGTGTTACACAGAGCAATGGTAGGTAGGCTAACATAAGATGCCTCCGTGAGAGGCTGGTGGTCAGCCCTGGGGTCAGTAAGCACAAGCAGCCGTGGTTCCCAGAAGGCTGCCTGGATCTGGTTAGTGAAGGTTCCAGGAGCGATGCAGCCAGCAAATGGGGTGGCTCCAGTGGCAGAAGCAAACATCAGCATGGCCCTCTGGCCAGTATTCCTGGAGGATATAACACTGACATCAGCAGAGTTTTCAATGGCAACAATGGCATAAGCTGCCAGAAGAAGCTTTTCCAAAGTCCCCTTCAGATTTATGATGTAGATGCCATCACTTTTCCTTTTGTAAATGGACTGTTCCACCTGGAAGTCAAGGTTAGTTCCACTTAAAAGGGTTTCTGCTGCAAGGAACTTAAGGACATCCTCCTCCTTCATTTGCAGGACATCAAGGGCTCCAGACATTGTGAAAGTTTCCTTTTAAGTTATGACAGGAAATTATGAGTTAAGTTATGAACAATGCCATATGGACCCCTTGGCAGGTAGCATGGAAAGGCGCTCCCTGTTCTTTCCTCTGGTAGCTTTGTTCCTGAAGGGTACCTGCCAGCTGTCAGCCAGTTCTCTCCTGTATGAGGTGTTTTTTGGATATATGGGGGGTTAGAGAGCAACTTGAGGAGGCAGTCTGTCCCTTATCAGAGCTCAAGTGCTGTGCTGGAAGCTTCATTGCTCCCTTTAGGGCTGCTCTGCAGGGACGTTTAAGTCTGCTGCAGTGGAACTCACAAGCACCCCTTTTCCCAGGTGCTCTGTCCCGGGAAGGTGGGGTTTTATTTATAAGTTCCTGACAGGGTGCTTCCTTTTTTCAGAGATGTCCTGCCCAGCAAGGAGAGAGTCTAGTTACAGTCTGCCTGCAGAGGCACTGCTGAGCTGCCACGGGCTCTGTCCAGCTGCTGTGTAAACTTCTTGTACTTTTGTTTACACAGGTAAGGTTAGAACTGCCTTGGCAATGGGTACACCCTTCCCCGCATTGAACTTTACCATCCTGGGTTGAGCTGAAACTGTTGTGCTGGCTGCAAAACTCCCAAGCCAGAGGGTTTCAGTTTGCTGGTCTTTGTTGGGGTGGGACCCACCAAGCCAGATCACTTGGTTCCCTTCCTTCAGCTCCCCTTATTTCAGGGGAGTGGGAGGCACTGTCTCTCAGTCATTCCAGGCACCAGCCGAAATGGCCACCTGGATTTGTGCTGAAAACCCACAGCACCAGCTGGAACAGCTTCTCAGATTTGTGCTGAAAACCCGTGGTGCTTGCCAGCCGAGCAGATATCTCCTGGTCTGTGGACTGTAAAGGTCATAGGAGAAGTGCAGGAGCTGAAATGGAGTGTCGGAGTGGCCAGAAAGGTCCCTAATGGCCTCCTTTGGGTAGGAGGGTTGTCCTTCTGCCAGTTGCACTTCCTGGGTGAGGCAGCACTCTGCCCTGCCCCGGTCTGCCCTCCTTGGGCTATACCCGCTATCCAACCAGTTTCATTGAGATAAACCTGGTACCTCAGTTGGAGATGTGGAGATCGCTCACCTTCTGCATTGCTTTTGCTGGGAACTGCACTCCAGACTGTTCTTATTTGGCCATCTTGGTTTCCCGTTTCTTAGTTACTTCACTTGAATAGGGCTGAAGACCATGATTCTAAGTTGCTTCAAAGTACGTTATTTTGTTCCTCTTTTATGGTTGAGTAGAATTGTATGGTAATGGGCACTTAGATTGGTTTTATATGCTTGCAATTGCAAATTGTGTTGCTAAAAACATGCATGTGCATGTGTCTTTTTAATATAATGACTTCTTTTCCTTTGGATAGACACCAAGTAGTGGGATTGCTGGATCAAATAGTAGTTCTACATTTAGTTCTTTAAGGGATCTCCATACTGTTTTCCATAGTGATTGTACTATTACATTCCCACCAGGAGTGTAAAAGCATTCCCTTTATACCACATCCCTGCCAACATCTATTTTTTTAACTTTTTGATTATGGCCATTCTTGCAGGAGTAAGGTAGTATCTCATTGTGGTTTTAATTTGCTTTTCTCTGATAAATAGTAATGCTGAGCATTTTTTCATGTTTGTTGACTTTTTATCTTCATTTGAGAATTGTCTATTCATGTCCTTTGCCCATTTTTTTTTTTTTGGTTGAATGTTTTTTTCTTGCTGATTTGTTTGAGTTATTTGTGGATTCTTGATATTAGCCCTTTGTCGGATGTGTAATTTGCAAATATTTTCTCTTACTTTGTGGGCTTTCTGTTTAGTTTGCTGATTATTTCTTTTGCTGTGTAGAAGCATTTTTAGTTTAATTAGATCCCATTTATTTATTTTTTTGCTTTTGCAGTATTTGATTTTTTGGGTCTGAGTCATAAACTTTTTGCCTAAACCAGTCTCTACAAGTGTTTTTCTGATGTTTATCTCCTAGAGTTTTTATGGTTTCACGTCTTAGACTTAAGTCTTTGATTGATCTTGAGTTGATTTTTGTATAAGGTAGAGATGGGGATTCAGTTTCATTCTTGTACATGTGACTTCCCAGCTTTCCCAGTGGCATTTATTGAATAGGGTATCCTTTCCCCAATGTATGTTTTTGTTTGCTTTGTCAAAGATTAGTTGGCTGTAAGTATTTGGCTTCATTTCTAGATTCTCTATTTTGTTCTATTGATCTACATGCCTATTTTTATACTAGTACCATGCTGTTTTGGAAACTATAGCCTTGTAGTATAATTTGAATTCAGGTAAGTGATACCTTCAGATTTGTTCTTTTTCCTTAGTATTGCTTTGGCTATGGGTACATATATGTTTATGGTAATTAGGTCTTGTTGAGGTGAAGATGTTACTATTGTGTAATACATTTTTTTTTTTAATCTTTGTTGGTTTAAAGTCTGTTTTGTCTGGAATTAGAATTGTAACCTCTGCTTTTATTCTGCTTTCTATTTTCTTGGTAGATTTTTCTCCATCACTTTATTTTGAGCTTGTAACTGTCACTGTGTGTGTGAGATGGTTCTCTCAAAGACAGCATACTGTTGGGTCTTGCTATTTTATCCAGCTCGCCACTCTGTGCCTTTTAAGTGGGGAAATTAGCCTATTTACATTGAAGATTAGTATTTATATGTGTGAATTTGACACTGTCATTATGTCATTAGCTGATTATTATGCTGGTTGGTTTTGCTTTATAGTGTCACTGGTCTGCGTACCTAAGTGTATTTGTGTATTGGCTGATAATGGTTTTTCCTTTTTATATTTGGTGCTCCTTTCAAGATCTTTTGTAAGGCTGGTCTGGTAATAACAAAATCTCTTAGCATTTGCTTATCTGAGAAGAACCTTATTTCTCCCTCACTGAGGAAACTTAGATTGGCTGGATATAAAATTCTTGATTGACCTACTCTTTCTCTCCAGTTGCCTTTATTATTCTTTCTTTCATTTCAACCTTGGAAAACCTAATGATTATGTATCTTACCAATAATCTTCTTTAGTAGAATTTTGCAGGTGTTCTCTGTATTTCTGCCTTTGATTGTTGGTCTCTCTAGTTATGTTGGGGAAGTTTTCATGGATGATATTTTGAAATATGTCTTCAGGGTTGTTCACTTTTTCCCTGTCTCTTTCAGGAATGCCAATGATTCATAGACTTGGCCTTTTTATTTAATCCCTTATTTCTCAGAGGTTTTATTTATTTATTTTTCTTTTTTTATTATTATATTTTTTTGAGATGGAGTCTTGCTTTGTCACCCAGGCTGGAGTGCAGTGGTGCAATCTTGGCTCACTGCAACCTCTGCCTTCTAGGTTCCAGTGACTCCTGCCTCAGTCTCCTGAGTAGCTGGAACTATAGGTATGAGCCCCCACACCTGACTAACTTTTGTATTTTTAGCAGAGATGGGATTTCACCATGTTGGCCAGGATGGTCTCAATCTCCTGACTGTATGATCCACTTGCCTTGGTCTCCCAAAGTGTTGGGATTACAGATGTGAACCACCATGCTTGGCATTTTTTTTTTTTGTCTGATTGTCTTATTTCAGATAATCAGTTTTCAAATTCAGAGATTATTTCCTCAGTGCAGTCTTTTCTGCTTTTTTGGAGACCAAGTCTCACTCTGCCACCCAGGTTGGAGTGCAGTGGTGTGATCTTGGCTTACTGCAATCTCTGTCTCCCAGGTTCAAGTGATTCTCCTGCCTTAGCCTTAGGAGTAGCTGGGATGACATGCATGTACCATCATACCTGGCTAATTTATTTATTATTAATTTTTTAGTAGAGATGGGGTTTCACCATGTTGGCCAGACTGGTCTTGAACTCCTGACATCAGGTCATCTGCCCATCTCAGCCTCCCAAAGTTCTGGGATTACAGAGGTGAGCCACCATGGCTAGCCAGGCTTTTTTTTTTTTTTTTTTTTTTTTAAATACTGGCTATTTTGTCTGTCAGCTCCTGTATTATTTTATAGTGATTCTTGGTTTCCTTAGATGGATTTTGGCATTCTGAATCTCAATGATACTCATTCCTATCTATGTCTGAATTCCATTTTGTCATTTCATCCAACTCAGTCTAGTTAAGAACACTTGTTGGAGAACTAGGGCAATCATTTGGAGGACATAAGACACTTTGGCTATTTGAGTTGCCAGAGTTCTTGTTTTGATTCTTTCTCATCACTGCATGTGGATGTTTCTTTCATTGCTGGACTCCCTCTGATTGAAGTCATTAGACTGGGGCAGAGTGGTTGTGCTAGAGTCCCAGGTTAGGTGTCCCTGCCCAGTTAGAAGAAGTGAGGACTAGAACCTACATGAAAACCAGTCCAGCCATATTTCTGAGAGGTGGATGCTCTGGGCTGGGGGTCTGGATCAGCCCCTAGTCCCATGGGTTCTCCAGAGCCTGAAGAGAGCAAAGGCAAGGTCTGTGAGATAGCAGAGATGGTGATCCACCCCTCCCACTGGCAACTCTGTCCCAGTTAGTTGTGGAGCTGCTACTGGCTGGATAGTCCCAGTGAGAGTAGCTGAGGATCCAGGCTGTGAGTATCTGTCCAGTGAGAAGATATGGGACTGGGGACTCATGTAAGAAACATTCAGGCCTTTTTTTTTAGGGCTGCTGCAGTATGCTGGGGGTCCACTCCAGTTCCTAGCCATGTTGGGTTTTCCAGAAAATGAATATATCAACAGTGAAGGTGGCAAAGCAGCAATATGGGAACCCTGGCTCAAACAAATTGGTGGGGGTGGCTGGGGATCCCTGATGGGGGTCCCACTTAGTGAGGAGGAATGGGATTGGGGACCTGTGTGAAACAGTGGTCTGGCTGCCTTTTTTGTAGAGCAGCTGTGCTGTTTTGGGGGTCCCTTCCAGCTCCCAGTCACATTGGACTCTCCAAAGCCTCAAGGTGACAATGGCTAAGGCTGTAAAACAGCAAAGATGGCAGCCCGCCCCTCCCTCTGGGAGCTCCCAGGGAGATTTAGAAGAGATGCTCACTTGCAAACACCAACAAGGGTGGTTATAGACCTCAGTTGGGAGATTTCAACTAGTGAAGAGAAATGGGACCAGCATGAAAAAGCAGTCTGGCTGCCACTTCATAGAGCTGCTGTGCTGTGTCGGGGGTGGGGTTGGGGGGGGAACACTCTAGTACCTTGTTGTTTTGGATTCTTCAGAGGGCTATGGCTGTGAAAAAGCAAAGATGGTGCCTGGACTTGCCCTCTGGGTGTTTTGTCTCAGGGAGTTGTAACCATGACTAGCTGGAGTTCCAGGCCAGTGGGTCTTATCCTCTGAAGTGCCTAGGGAAGCAGGGCCTGCAGACAGTCCCTGCTTAGCCCCCTGGATTCAGACCCTTTCCTAGGGATATCTACAGGAGTCTAACCTCCTGGTCAGCTGGAGTTGCAGCCACTTTTGCCAGGAAGTCCAGGTATCTAAAGCTCTTGGGTCACCATGTGTGCCTGAGTGGCTGCTCTGCTAAAACTGCACAGAGTGGAGTGTCAGACTGAAGTCCCTCATGGAGTGGATTCACAAGGGGATCTCCTGACTGAATGGTTGCAAAAATCCATAGGAGAAGTATCTGTCCCTGGGACACTCACTGACTCACTGCTTCCCTGGGCAGGGGATGCTTACCTGGTTTTGTGTTGCTTTGAGCTGAGTGGTCATCCTGCCTTGCTTTTCTCCATTCTGTGTGTTGAATTGTTTTCTTGATGAGTCCCAATGAGAATACTTTAGTGTTTCACCATTAAAGGTGCTGTATTTACTTGTCTTCTATTTTTCTTTGTGAGAGTGGCACATATTAACTTCTCCTAGTTGACCATCTTGACCAGCCCCTCCTGTTTGACTCTTTAAATCATGCTTGTAAGTAACTTTAATGATATTAAATATTAAATTTAGAAAAGAAGTGATCATAAAAATAGACTTTTTATCAGATTGGAAAAGTTTTAAAACATTTACATTTTTTTCTGAAGGGTGGTTAAAATTTAAGCTATGTAATTTTTGTGCTCAGAATTCCTATTTCTAGAAATTGCTCCTAAGAGTAAAGTATAACTATGTTCAGATAAATGATTAAAATGAATGATAAATAGCCATGTCAGCTGCCATTTATGAGCATTTACATATACCTTGCTCTTTGTACAGGGTCTGATTTAATTCAAATGACAACCCCATCAGGTAAATATCATTGACCCTCTTTATGTACAAGGAAACAGCCCTCCCTTGTTCTTGCTTTCATTTTACTTCCTTCTATTCTTTCTCTTTTCTTACTTCCCTTTCACTTCCTCTCCTCTCCACCACATTCTTCATTTTTGCTTCTTGTGTTAGGAACAACAGGTTAGGAACTCTCTTCTCTTATGAAGTATCCCACATACTTAACGTGTGTGATTCAATTCAAGGAAAATAAAAGGAGATGAAAGCCTCTCTTTTGTCAACAGAGTATGTTCTGTAATGTTGTTGTTTTTAATAAAGACTGTAATTTGTCTCCCTGTTTTTCCTAATTGTTGAGAACTTGAAATGGAGGACAGTGGGTGAGTGTCAAACCTCCAAAAGTCCATGTCAAAAGAAGTCTTAGTTAATCAAACCATGCACTAAAAGAATATCAGATGCCACAAGAAAATCGGCCAGATGTGGATGTTTTATGTAATCTTAAACTAATAGATGCTCCTCCTTGAAAAGTAGCTCAATGATATCAGTAGTTGCAGCAGCAGCAATTTTGATTATCATGAACTCTCATGCACACCTGTAGTGCCCAGAGTTTTATTTTGCATTTTCATTTATCAAGTAAAAAAACTTAAAGGACAGCTCAATACCATATTTTAATCATGAAAACTGAGGATGGGTCTGAAATGTCTTTCTGCTGTTAGAAAGCAAGGATTATTTCAAAGTGTGGGAGACTACTAGTCAAAGACCATCAGGCACATATTTGGATTTTTTTATTACAAGGAAGAACACACTCCAGGAGAATCTTGTGGTGTCTGGGCAATAGGTAATTGGGAAGAGCTTATTATGAGATTTTTGCTTATGTTGACTAATTTTATGAAGAGATTGAAGAAGCAGGGACCCTCTCTGGATTGGATAATGTCAAGACGCTAGGAGAAGTTTGACAATTGAGTATCTAGTAATCTTTGAACAAAACATGGAAGGAGTGAAGCTAGGTGAGGATGTCATTGGCAAGAAAGTGAAAATCACTCAGATATATTTTGCCTTTAACTGAATTATGGCTTTGACTATGCTTGTTAGAAATTGTTTATCATACCTTGATAGCCAGCTAGCAGGGCTGATATTTACTTTCCTAAGGATATCCAAGGCAGTGTAAAAAGCATAAAGAAACTGACTTAAAGGGATTCTTACTGGCTAAGTTGAGATAATTTAAGCATCAGAAAGAGAATGATTATGAATATGGAAGCTATGAGGTCATTAAGATACCCAAATGAAAAGTTAATGAAAGTATACAAAATGTAGCTATAATAAAAAGAAAGGTGAACATTGTGGAATATATTTAATTTTTATTGATTATGTAAGCTTCTAATTAATACCTACATGCATATATATAATACCTACATGTTAAGAAATGTCAGCCATTCCAAAGATAAATAACATATTTCTGGGAATACAACATGTTTCAAAAGTTTAAAACCTATCTGAAAGGCAGAAACTTAAAAGTCTCTTGATGTAATACATAAAATTTTATTACAACAAAAAGCTCAGTTGAATGCCCCAAGGTTTGGGTTTAAATCACAAGGGTTTACACAATCAGGATTCTTGGCCAACCAAGATTTATCAGTTGCAAAATTCTACAGTTTGCCATTTCAGCTGGTCTGAGATGGTATTCTTTTGCTTTTGTGATGAGTAAAACTACTTTAGCCTTAGAAACCTTGGTAATACATAAAAATCCTAGAAAGGAAGAAGCATAAGAACATTGATAAAATTTATCTTGATTTCAGTACCTTTGTAGCTGGTTTAAAATGAAAGTATAATAGAGATTTAAAGCATTCCTTATTTATGTATTTTGTTTGATTTTTCAGAAAATATAAAATATTAGAATGAGATTTTAATTAAATTATTTAGGACTTTTAAAATCTTTTAAGTTCAAGGTTACATGTGCAGGTTTGTTACATAGATAAACTTGTGTCATGGGAGTTTGTTGTACAGATCATTTCATTACCCAGGTATTAAGCCTTGTACTCATTAGTTATTATTCCTGATCCTCTCCCTCTTCCCACCCTCCACCCTCCAAAAGGCCCCAGTGTGTGTTGTTCTTCTCAATGCATTCATTTGTTTTCATCATTTAGCTCCCACTTATAAGCAAGAAAACATGGTATTTGGTTTTCTGTTCCTGCATTAGGTGGTAAGGATAATGGCCTCCAGCTCCATTCATATCCCTGCAAAGGACATAATCTTGTTCTTTTTATGGCTGCATAGTATTCCATGATGTATATGTACCACATTTTCTTTATCCAGTCTATCACTGGTGGGCATGTAGGTTGATTCCATGCATTTGGGACATACTATTAAATAATTTTGTGACCAATAAGTAAGTTTTAGGAAATCAAACTTGTTTTATTCTACATCTGTATGTATTGGTTATGAAAGTACCATGTGAATACTTAAAATAGTGATGGTTTACTGCTTCAGAAATAATTTTTTTAATGAAGTCAGATAGTTAACAAATGGGGCATTAAACAATAGTAATGAATATTCCTCTTTATGTACAGGACCTTTTTAGATACCAAAAAAGAATCTACCCATAGGGCAGAGGTAAGGATATCATAAAATTGAAAAGCAATGTGTTGGAAAATCACTCATCCATTTTTTTTTTGGGACATTTTCACAACAAAGCTCCTTTTGAGAGCAACCCACCACCTATAAACCCTGAGAACTTTGTGATTCCATCATTCCCGCTATAAATAGGTTAGAGAAGCTGATATTTGTTTCTGTTGGCATTTCTCTTCTGGTCACAAAATGTCACCTACAGATCAGGCAAGAAGAAGAATGAGTAAGTAGGATGCTGCTGCTCAGAGCTGTCCATAGACAGGTGCATTCAACCAGTGATCTCCCACCTCCCTGCATTCTGGCTTTCTTCACATGAAAGTCACACATCGTAATGCCCTGAAGTTCCCAACCTAACATGGGGTCCTAAGGGTTCCCTCCTTCATGTTCCAATTTAAAGTTACATCTGATGTCTCTTTGGCTAAAAAAGTAAAGGAAGTTGAGAAGGAAAGAATTTATGTGGGTTATTGCCACTTTGAAAAACATAAGCAATTTAATAAGGAAGATAAGAAATATGGATGTTGGGTGATCAGTTGCAATATTTGCCACAGGAGTGATCAATTTCCCAAACCAGGTATAATTCTTCAAATGAAGAAAAGAAAAAAAAAATCGTTCACAGTGGGAAAACTCTCAGGAGATTCTTACTCAGGTGAGGACCAGGCACAGAGAGCAGTCCATCTGGGAAGATGCTATCTTTTGTGATTTTGGGTTTGGCCTGTTGTCAGATATAGTCATCAACTGTGCATTCTCAGAGCCCTGGACTTTATCTCCCATCAGCAATTTCCCTCCCAGGTTACTCTCACGCTTTCCCTGTCTCAGAGGCAGAAAAGACCTGCTATCTATTGAGGTCATAATTGCAGTCTGCCCCTGCACCGTGGACCCCATTGATTACAACTCTATAATGTCCTTGTAATCTGTCTGTCTGTCTCTGTCTCTCTCACTCATTCTGATTTTCAATCTCTCTTATCCTCTTGCCTTCAAAAATTTGTACATTTTTCTTCATAAACTGTGAAACCACAGCCCTGACATTTAATTCATCACATTTTTTTCTATGATTCTTTCTGCTACTAAATATTTCAGTCCTGTGTCTCATGCCATTTTTTTTTCCTCTGGCCCTAGAAATTTGAAGTTTCTCAGTTTACTACTTGATTTTTTCCCTTAGAGGACATCCAGAATTATTCTTATGCAATTAAAATGGATTTTTAAAAATTGTATTATTACATCCCAATTTCCTGTTGTAACAGGTATTCTTGACCTTTTACTCTTCTTAAAGTCCTTTCCTCTTCAGTTTTCTTTCTTTTACAACTTTCTTATTAGCTCTTTTTCTCTGTCTGCCAATCTATTGAAGACTGTTTTTCCCCCATTTTATTTTCTTCTGTCTTTAGAGAAAAAAGTCACAGAAATATTTCATTGAATATTCTGAGTTGAAAATGACAAATCAATATGCACCTGTAGCTCTCTTGTCTCTCTTCTACCCTAGTTCCACATTGTGAGTTGCACTGGGAGATTTCCACTTCAAAGTTCCACAATCGTTTAAAGCTTAATCTCTTGGAAAACTAATTCCCCTTCCCATGGTCTCTATTTCTAACAGTGAGGCATGGTGCTTTTCAGCACAAACTTCAGAATCAGGCAAATAGAAATCCAGCTTTTACAATGACATGCTGAAGGACTTCAGGTGAATTACCTAACCTCTCGCTATCTTTGTTTTACTAACTGCAAAGTAAGGATATCCACCTCAGAGGAGCCGATACTTTGTTTAGTTCTCTCCTTGTAAGTAAATAGGAGGGCTATAGTAAGGTGCCCTGTTGAACTCAGTCTGGCCATTTGCTTTGGTAAATAAAATGGGAGCAGAGGTGACACATAGCATTGCTTAATTAAAAGCCACCACATCATTGTTCCGAATGGTGGTTTCTTTGGCACTCTAGTGAAATAATAACATGGGGCCGAGTCTCATCCATCCTTGAAGGATGTGTAATGTTAGTAAGAAATAAAACTTTTTTATTTTTAAGACTGAATTTTAGGATTGTTTTGTTAGTATATCACAACTGAGCCTACATTGATTGTTACATCTTTGCACTAAGAATAAGACAGAGAGGTGGGGCCAAGAGGCCAGCTGGAAACAGTGATGTTTGGAGGCTCCCATGGAAAAGAACCATAGTAAGTGTGTGAATCCTTCACTGTCAACCAAGGCATTTAGGTTCTCTCATCAGAACGGAGTAGAAGGCTGGCATAATCCATGGAGAGGAAGGTGGTGAGTGAGCATGCTACCCAGCCAGGGAAAGCATGCTTTTTCCGTGGAACTGTATAACCCATGGATTGAAAGATCCCACTTGAGAACCCATGCCACTGGGGCCTAGCATCCTAACTCTGAAACCATGCAGATTCTCAACAGCCTCTCAGCTGGAATCTGCTTAAGCCTGCTGAGCTCCTGGGAGGGACAGGGTGACCAGCACCACAGCTGCGGCTGTGGCTATGGCTGCCTTCTGTCTAAGCTGTTTGTACTCCTTGGCAGAGAGGTAGCAGCCAGAACTGGGACTCACAACTGCTTAACCCACCAAGCTCCATGGGTGGGGAAAGGGTGACATCCATCTTTATAGTTCTGGGCTGTGCTTTTCCCCTGCTAGAGCCAGGGAGGCTAAATGGCTTGGCCCCAAGATGTGTCCCCTACAGCCCAACATATCAGACTGTGGCCAGAGTGCCTCTTCAGGCCTGATCCTGACCCATCCTTCCTCACTGGGTGGGGCTTCCCTGCAGGAACTCCAATAACTCCAGCCAGGGGCTCAGGGACAGAACCTGAATCTCCTTGGGCCTGAGCCCCTAGTGTGGGGGTGGCCACAGTCTCTGTGGACCAACAGACTCAGCCTTTCCTCCTGGTACTTCTGAAGAAATTGGGGAGCTCAGATGAATGTATTTCCCACCAGCAAAGCACATCCCCTCCACCAAGGGACAAATTGCTTGATTAGATGGGTCCCTTTCCCCATGCCACCCAACTGGGTGAGACCCTCCAGGGGTTGGCAGACAACCTATACAGGAGCAATCCTATGGACATCAAGTTGGTGCCCCTTGAGTTCAGAGATCCCAGAAAAAGGAGTGGGCATCCATCTTTGTGGTTCTCCAGCATCCTTGAGTACATCTCTGGATATGGGGGCAAACCAGATGAGTAGGGCCTAAAGTGAACCCCAAGCAAACTGCAGCAGGCCTACAGAAGAGGAACCTGACCATTGAAAGAAAAACAGACAAGTAGAAGACAACAACAGCATCAACAACAATGAAAAGTCCCCACAAAAACCTCATCCAAGGGTCAGCAGTTTCAAAGATTGAAACTATACAAACATATAAAGATGAGAAAGAATCAGTGAAAATATGCTGAAACCCAAAAGGCCAGAGTGCCAATTCTCCTCCAAATGATTGCAACATCTCTCCAGCAAGGGTGCAGAACTGGACAAAGGTTGAGATACACAGATTGACAGAAGTAGGCTTCAGAAGATGGATAATAAAAACTATGCTGAGGTAAAGGAGTATGTTCTAACCCAATGCAAGGAAGCTAAGAATCTTTATAAAAGGTTAGAGGAGCTGCTAAGTTAAATAATCAGTTTAGAGAGGAACATAAATGACCTGATAGAGCAGAAAAACACAGAACAAGAACATCATGAAGCATACACAAGTATCAATAGCTGAATTGACCAAGTGGAAGAAAGCATATGATTTTGAAAACCACCTTGCTGAGATAAGGCATGCAGACAAGACTAGAGAAAAATAATGGAAAGGAATGAACAAAGCCTCCAAGAAATATGGGACTTCTTAAAAAGACTGAACCTACAATTGATTGGAATACCTGTAGGAGACAGGGAGATTAGAAGTGAACTGGAAAATACCCTTCAGGATATTATCCAGGAGAACTTCCCCAATATAACAAAACAGGCCAACATAAAAATTAAAGAAATACAGAGAACATCACTAAGATACTCCATGAGAAGATCAACCACAAGATGTATAATCATCAGATTCTCCAAGGTTGAAATGAAGGAAAAAATGTTAAGGGCAGCCAGAAAGAAAGGCTAGGTCACCTCCAAAAGGAAGCCCATCAAATTAACAGCAGACCTTTCAACAGAGGCTTTACAAATCAAAAGAGATTGAGGGCCAATATTCAACATTCTTAAATAAAGGAATTTCAACCCAGAATTTTATATCCAGCCAAACTAAGCTTTGTAAGTGGACAAATAAAATTCTTTCCAGATGAGCAAATGCTGAGGGATTTTGTTACCACCAGGTCTGCCTTGCAAGAGCTCCTGAAAGAAGCACTACCTATGGAAAGAAAAAACTTGTACCAGCCACTGCAAAAACACACCAAAATATAAAGATGAATGACACCATGAAAAAACTGTACCAACTAGTGCACAAAAGCCGAATAGCATTATGATAGGATCAAATTCATGCATAACATTATTAACCTTAAATGTAAATGGGCTAAATGCCCCAGTTAAAAGACACAGACTGGCAAATTTGATGAGTTATGACTTATTGGTGTGCTGTATTCAGGAGACCCATCTCACATGCTAAGACACACACAGGTTCAAAGAGATGGAGAAAAATTTACCAAGCAAATGGAAAGAAAGCAACAACAACAACAACAAAAACAACAAACAAAAAGGAGGGGTTGCAACCTAGTCTCTAACAACCCAGATTTTAATCCAACAGATAAAAAAAGACAGAGAAGGGCATTACATAATAGTAAGCGAAACAATTCAACAAGAAGAGCTAACTATTCTAAATATATATGTGCTCAATACAGGATCACCCAGATTTATAAAACAAGTTCTTAGAGACTTACAAAGAGGATTAGACTCAAACACAATAATAGTGGGAGATTTTAACACCCCATTGTTAATATTAGATCAACAAGACAGAAAATTAACAAGGATATTCAGGACTTGAACTCAGCTCTGAATCAAGTAGACCTAATAGACATCTACAGAACTCTCTACACCAAGTCAACAGAATATATGTTTTTCTCAGTGCCAGTGGCAGTTATTATAAAATCAACCAATAATTGGAAGTAAAACACTCCTTAGAAAATGTAAAACAATGGTATCATAACAGTCTCTCAGACCACAGTGCAATCAAATTAGAACTCAGGGATAAGAAATGCACTCAAAACCAGACAATTACATGGAAATTGAATGACTTACTCCTGAATGAATCCTGGGCAAATAATAAAATTAAGGCAGACATCAAGAAGTTATTTGAAACCCATGAAAATAAAGAGACAATGTACAAGAATCTCTGGCACAGGCCAAAGCAGTATTAAGAGGAAAATTTATAGTACTAAAGGCCCACATCAGAAAGCTAGAAAAGATCTCAAATTGATACTCTAACATCACAATTAAAAGAGCTAGAGTGACAAGAGCAAACTAATCCATAAGCTTGCAGAAGACAATAAATAACTAAGATCAGAGCAAAATTGAAGGAGATAGAGACATAAAAAATCCTGCAAAAAAAAATCAGTGAAAAATAAACAAAGTAGATAGATTTCTAGGCAGACTAATAAAGTAGAAAAGAGAGAAGAATTAAATAGACACAGGAAAAATGGTAAAGGAAATATCACTACTTAACCCACAGAAATACAAACTACTATTAGAGAATAGTATAAACACCTATATGCAAATAAACTAGAAAATATAGAAGAAATGAATAAATTTCTGGATACCTACACCCTCCCAAGACTAAACCAGGAAGAAGTCTGATCCCTGAATAGATCAATAACAAGTTCTGAAATCAAAGCAGTAATTAATAGACTACTATATTAGTCTGTTTTCATGCTGCTGATAAAGAGAGACCAAGACTGGGGAGAAAAAGAGGCTTAATTGAACTTACAGTTTCACATGCCTGGGGAGCCCTCAGAATCATGGCAGGTGGTGAAAGGTACTTCTTACATGGCAGCAGCAAGAATAAATCAGAAAGCCAAAGTGGAAACACCTGATAAGCCTATCAGATCATGTGAGACTTATTTACTATCATAATAATAGCATGGGAAAGACTGGCCCCCATGATTCAATTACTTCCCCCTGGGTGTCTCCCATAACACATGATAATTCTGGGAGATACAATTCAGGTTGGTATTTGGGTGGGGTCATGGCCAAACCATATCATTCTACCCCTGGCCCCTCTAAATATCATGTCCTCACATTTCAAAATCAGTCATGCCTTCCCAACAGTCCCCCAAAGTCTTAACTTATTTCAATATTAATTCAAAAGTCCATAGTCCAACATCTCATCTGAGACAAGGCAAGTCCCTTCTGCCTATGAGCCTGCAAAATCAAAAACAAGCTAGTTACTTCCAAGATATAATAGGGGTACAGGTACTGGGTAAATAAAGCAATTCCAAAGGGGAGAAATTGACTAAAATGAAGGGGTTACAAGGCCCATGCAAGTCCAGAATCCAGTGGGGCAGACACATTTTAAAGCTCCCAAATGATTTTCTTTGACTCCAGGTTTCACATCAAGGCCATGCTGATGCAAGAGGTGGGTTCTTATGGTCTTGGACAGCTCTATTACTCTTGTGGCTTTGTAGGGTTTAGCCTCCCTCCTGGATTTTTTCAGGGGCTGACCTTGAGTGTCTATGGCTTTTCCAGGTACATAGTGCAAGCTGTCAGTGGATCTGCCATTCTGTGTTCTGGAGGATGGTGGCCCTCTTCTCATAGCTCCAGTGGGCAGTACCCTAGAAGGGACTCTGTGTGGGGGATACAACCCCACATTTCCCTTCTGCACTGCCCTAGCAGAGGTTCTCCATGAGGGCCCTACCCCTACAACAAATTTGCCTGGCCATCCAGGTGCTTTCATATATCTTCTGAAATCTAGGCAAAGGTTCCCAAACCTCAATTGTTGACTTCTGTGCATCCACAAGGTCAACACCATATGGAAGCTGCCAAGGCTTGGGGCTTCCACCCTCTGAAGCCACAGGCTGAGCTCTACATTGGCCCCATTTAATCCATGGCTAGAGTGGCTGGGACACAGGACATCAAGTCCCTAGGGTGCACATAGCATGGGAACCCTGGGCCTGGCCCATGAAACAACTTTTTTCCTCCTGAGCCTTCAGGCCTGTGATAGGAGGGGCTGCCATAAAGGTCTCTAACATTGCCTGGAAACATTTTCCATGGTCTTGGGGATTAACATTAGGCTACTTGCTATTTATGCAAATTTCTACAGCCAGCTTGAATATTTCCTCTAAAATAGATATTTTTTCTTTTCTAGTACATCATCAGGCTGCAAGTTTTCTGAATGTTTATGTTCTGTTTTCCTTTTAAAATGGAATGCTTTTAACAGCACCCAAGTCACATTTTGAATGCTTTGCTGCTTAGAAATCTATTCCACCAGATACCCTAAATCATCACTCTCAAGTTCAAAGTTCCACAAATTTCTAGAGCAGGGGCAAAATACCACCAGTCTCTTTGCTAAAACATAACAATGTTCACCTTTGCTCCAGTTCAGAAGTTCTTCACCTCCATCTGAGAATACCTCAGCCTGGACTTTATTATTCATATCAGTTTTTATCAGTATTTTTGTCAATGTCATTAAACAAGTCTCAAGGAGGTTCCAAACTCCCACATTTTTCTGTTTTCTTCTGAGACCTCCAAATAGTTCCAACCTCTACCTGTTATCCAGTTCCAAAGTCACTTCTATATTTTTGGGTATCTTTTCAGCAACACCCCACTCTACTGCTACCAATTTACATTATTATTCTGTTTTCACACTGTTAATAAAAACAGACCTGAGGCTGGGAAGGAAAAGAGGTTTATTGGACTTACAGTTCCACATGTCTGGGAGGCCTTGGAATGGCAGGAGGTGAAAGACACTTCTCACATGGCAGCAGCAAGAAAAAAATGAAGGAGCAAAAGCAGAAACCCCTAGTAAAATCATCAGATATTATAAGACTTATGCACTATCACAAGAATAGCATGGGAAAAGCTGACCTCCATGATTCAATTACTTCTCCCTGGGTTTCTCCCACAACACATGGAAATTGTGGGAGATACAAGTCAAGGTGAGATGTGGGTGGTGCCAAACCATATCACCTACCAACCAAAAAAGGCTTAGGACCAGATGGATTCATAGCTGAATTCTACCGGAATTACAAAGAGGAGCTGGTACCATTCTTTCTGAAACTATTCCAAACAACTAAAAAGAAAAGACTCCTTCCTAACTCATTTTTATGAAGCCAGAATAATCCTGATTCCCAAATCAGGAAAAGACACAAAAAAGAAAACTTTGTAGGGACATGGATGAATCTGAAAACCATCTTTCTCAGTAAATGGACACAAGAACAGAAAATCAAACACCACGTGTTCTCACTCATAGGCAGGTGTTGAACAATGAAAACACATGGACACAGGGAGGGGAGCATAAACACACTGGGTTCTGTTGTGGGGGCTAGGGAAGGGACAGTGGTGGGTGGGGAGGTTGGGGACAGATAACATGGGGAGAAATGCTAGATATAGGTGAGGTGGGGGATGGAGGCAGCAAACCACCTTGCCATGTACATACCTATGCAACAATCTGAACATGTATCCCAGAATCTAAAGTACAATTTAAAAATTATCTTGGAGATTTAAAAAAAAGAAAAAAAAGAAAAAAAACTTCGGGCCAATATTCCTGATGAACATCAATGCAAAAATTTTCAATAAAATACTTGAAAACCAAATCCAGCACATCAAAAAACTTATCCATCACAATCAAGTCACCTTCATCCCTGGAATGCAAAGCTGGTTCAACATATGTAAATCAATAACATAATCTGTCATATAAACAGAACCAAAGACAAAACCACATGATTCTCTCAATAGGTGCAGAAAAGGCCTTTGATAAAATTCAACATCCTTTCATGTTAAAAGCTCTCAATAAACTAGGTATTAATAGAACATATCTTAAAATAATAAGAGCTGTTTATGACAAACCCACAGCCAATATCATATTGAATAGGCTAAAGCTGGAAGCATTCCTTTGAAAACTGGTAGAAGACAAGGATGCCCTCTCTTACCGTCTTATGCAACATAGTACTAGAAGTTCTGGACAGGGCAATTAGGAAAGAGAAAGAAATAAAGGGTATTCAACTAGGAAGAGAGTAAGTCAGATTGTTTCTCCTTGTAGATAACATGAATTTATATTTAGGAAACCCCATCATCTCAGCCCCAAAACACCTTAAACTGATAAGCAACTTCAGCAAAATCTCAAGATATGAAATCAATGTACAAAAATCACAGGCATTTCTTTACACAAACAATAGACAAACAGAGAGCCAAATCATGAGTGAATTACCATTCACAATTGCTACAAAGACAATAAAATACCTAGGAATACAACTTACAAGAGATGTGAAGAACCTCTTCAAAAAGAACTACAAACCACCACTCAAGGAAATAAGAGAGGACACAAACAAGTAGAAAAACATTCCATGCTCATGGATAGGAAAGTCAATATAAAAATAGCCATACTGCCCAAAGTAATTTACAGATTCAGTGATATTTTCATCAAACTACCATTGACATTCTTCACAGAATTAGAAAAAATTCTTCTTCTTTAAATTAGAAGAACTTGAAATTTCATATGGAATCAAAGAATACCCTGTATAGCCAAGACAATCCTAAGCAAAAGGAACAAAGTTGGAAGCAACCCACTACCTGACTTCAAACTATGCTACAAGGCTACAATAACCAAAACAGCATGATACTGGTACCAAAACAGACATATAGACCAGTGAAACAGAATAAAAACCTCATAAATAATACCACACATCTAATCTTTGACAAACCTCACAAATACTAGCAATGGGTAAAGGATCTCCTCTTCAATAAATAGTGCTGGGAAAGTGGTCTAGCCATATACAAAAAACTAAAACTGGCCCCTGTCTTTACACGTTATGCAAAAATTAACTCAAGGTGGATTAAAAACTTAAATGTAAAATCCCAAACCATAAAAACCCTAGAAGAAAACCTAGACAATACCATTCAGGACATTGGCATGGGGAAAAACTTCATGACCAAAATGCCAAAAGAAATTGCAATGAAAACCAAAATTGACAAATGGGATCTAATTAAACTAAAGAGCTTCTGCAAAGCAAAAGAAAATATCATCAGGGTGAACAAGCAACCTACAGAATGAGAGAAAGTTTTTCCAATCTATCCATCTGACAAAGGTCTAATATCCAGAATTTAAAAGAAACTTAAACAAATTTACAAGAAAAAAACAACTCTATCATAAAGTGGGCAAAAAATATGAATATACACTTCTCAAAAGAAGACATTTACATAGCCAACTAACATATGAAAAAAAGCTTAACATCACTGATCATCAGAAAAATGGAGAAATGCAAATCAAAACCACCATGAGATATCACATGCCAGTTGGAATGGTGATTATTAAAAAGTCAAGAAACAGTAGATGCTGGTGAGGCTGTGAAGAAATAGGAATACTTTTACAATGTTGGTGGGGATGTAAATTAGTTCAACCATTGGGGAAGACAGTATGATGATTCCTCAAGGATCTAAAACCAGAAATGCCATTTGACCAGGCAATCTCAGCAATCTCTGGGTATACACCCAAAATAATATAAATCACTCTGCTATAAAGACACATGCACATGTGTCTTTATTGCAGAGCTTTTTACAATATCAAAGGAATGGAACCAACCCAAATGCCCATCAATAATAGACTGGGTAAAGAAAATGTGGTACATATACACCATGGAATACTATGCAGCCATAAAAAGGAATAGGATCATGTGTTTTGCAGGGACAGGGATAAAGCTGGGAGCCATTCTCAGCAAACTAACAAAAGAACAAAAAATTAAACACCACATGTTCTCACTCCTAAGTGGGAGTTGAACAATAACACATGGACACAGAGAGGGGAACAACACACACCAGGGCCTGTTGGGAGTTGGAAGTGATGGGGGAACTTAGAGGTTGGGTCAATAGATGCAGCAAATCACCATGGCACATGTGTACCTATGTAGCAAACCTGCACATTCTGCACAAGTATCCTTTTTTTTTTGAACTCAAAAGAACAAGACAGATGTAGTTTCTGACCTCTTAGAGTTCGTAGCTGAATGGGGAGATAAACATTGGATTGTATTTACGGAAGGTTTTTCTGTAGTAGCTCTTATGTCTTAACAATTTAGCATTTAACACTGTCAAATGCTATTAGCTCTTTGATAAAATCTTCCCTTTTATCTCACCTAAGTTCTTTCAGTTGCCTTTAAAAACATTTGTTTTATTTAAGTTGCTTTCAAGTGGAAGCATTCATTAAAATCACTTGAAGGGCTTGTTAAAACAGTTTTTTTTAATTGTATTTTTAACTCACAATAATGTTGTATATTTATAGAGTACAATGTGATGTTATGATATATGTATACACTGTGGAATGATTAAATCAAGCAAACTAACATGTTCATCTCCTTACAGGCTTATCATTTCTTTATGGTAAGAATATTTAAAATCTACTCTTAGAAATTTTGATAATAATCATTCCTTTTTAAATTATTATTATTATTATTATTACTTTTTCTCATTAAACTTTTTAAATAGGCTTCAAAATTCTGTGACAAATTTTTGGTCAAGTTGTTTCCATTAAAAAGTACTGATTTTAAAAAGTAATAACTTAAAACTGCCACAAGCAAAAAAGAAAACCAAAGTGGTCCACAAAGCATTAGCCTTTCCTTCTGAAGGTTTTACAATGCGTAGTTATCATTAAACAGTCTTTTACTACTAAACTTAAATGGCCAATTGAAACAAATAGTCCTGAGACCATTCTTCCTCCACCACTGATTAAGACCAAGGTGGCAGGCATTAGGGATAATATTCATTTAGCCTTTTGAGCTTTCTCGGCAGACTTGGTGACCTTGCCAGCTCCAGCAGCCTTCTTGTCCATTGCTTTGATGACATTCATTGCAACTGTCTGTCTTATATCATGAACAGCAAAGTGACCCAGAAGTAGATAGTCTGAGAAGCTCTCAACACACATGGGCTTGCTGGGAACCATATCAATGATGGTAGCATCACCAGATTTCAAGAATTTAGGGCAATCTTCCAGCTTTTTACCAGAACAGTAATCAATCCTTTCCTTCAGCTCAGCAAACTTTCATGCAATGTGAGCTGTGTGGCAATTCCAGTACAGGGGCATAGCCAGCACTGATTTGCCTGGATGGTTCAGGATAATTACCTGAGTAGTGAAGCCAGCTGCTTCCATTGGTGGGTTGTCCTTGCTGTCACCAGCAGCATTGCCATGACGAACATCCTTGACAGACACATTCTTGACATTAAAGCCCACATTGTCACCAGGAATAGCTTTACTCAAAGCTTCATGGTGCATTTTGACAGATTTTACTTCAGTTGTAACATTGACTGGAGCAAAGGTGACCACCATACCATGTTTGAGAACACCAGTCACCACTTGGCCAACAGGAACGATACCAATACCACCAATTTTATAGACATCCTGGAGAGGCAGACACAAGGGCTTGTCAGTTGGATGAGTTGGTGGTAGGATGAAGTCCAGAGCCTCAAGCAGCATGGTTCCACTAGCATTGCTATCCTTATGGGTGATTTTCCATCCCTTGAATCAAGGCATGTTAGCACATGGCTCCAGCATGTCATCACCATTCAAACCAGAAATTGGCACAAATGCTGTGTTGGGGTTGTAGCTAATTTTCATAATGTAGGTGCTGACTTACTTAATGATTTCCTCATATCTCTTCTGGCTGTAGGGTGGCTCAATGGAATCCATTTTGTTAACACCAACAGTTAGTTGTTTCACACCCAGTGTGTAAGCCAGAAGTGCATGCTCTTGGGTCTGCCTATTCTTGGAAATACCGGCTTCAAACTCACCAACTCCAGCAGCAACAATCAGGACAGCACAGTCAGCCTGAGATGTCCCTGTAATCATGTTTTTGATGAAGTCTCTGTATCCTTGGGCATCAATAATAGTCACATAGTATTTGTTAGTGTCAAATTTTCACAAGAAGATATCAACAGTGATACCATGTTCATGCTCAGCTTTCAGTTTATCCAAGACACAGGCATACATGAAGGAGCCCTTTCCCATCTCAGCAGCCTTTTTCTCAACTTTTTCAATGGTTCTTTTGTTGATGTCACCACATTTGTAGATTAGATGGATAGTAGTGGTAGACTTGCCCAAATCTACATGTCCAATGATGACAATGTTGATATGAGTCTTTTCCTTTCCCATTTTGGATTTTAGGGGTAGTTTTCATGATTCCTGTGCTCTGGTAGCAAATCCATTGTGAAAAAGGATAATAGTCATTCTAACAGGTGTGAAGTGAGAGCTCATCATGGTTTTAACTAGCATTTCCTTGATGTTAGTGATGTTGAGCATCTTTTTATATACGTGATTTTTTATTTGAATGTCTTCTTTTGAAAACTGTCTATTGAGGTCCTTTGTCCATATTCTAATCAGGTTATTTGTTTTCTTGGTATTGAATTATTTGAGCTTTTTATATATTTTGGGCATTTACTCCTTATCAGAGGTATGATTTGGAAATATTTTCTTCATTCTGTAGGTTGTCTCTTCACTCCACTTTCTCCCCCCTGTGGAGAAGCTTTTTAGTTTGATATAATACATTTGCTTATTTTCACTTTTGTTGCCTGTGTTTTTGGGAGCATATTTTCCCTGACCAATGTTATGAAACTTAGCTTTTCTCCTATGTTTCCTTCTAATAGTTTTACAGTTTAGGGTCTTATGTTTAACTCTGTAACCCATTTTGAGTTGGCTTTTGTATATGATGTGAGATAAGGGTCTAATTTCATTCTTCTGCATGAGGATATCCAGTTTTTCTAACACCATTTATTTCAGAGATCCTTGTCTCCCTATTGTGTTTTTGGTATCTTTGCCAAAAATTAACTGACAGTAAAAGTGAAAGAGAACAAGTATTGGCAAGGTTGTGGAGAAAAGGAAACCCTTGTTACACTGTGGGTGGAAATGTAAATTCATATAGCCATTATGGAAAACAGTATGGAAGTTTCTCAAAAAATTAAAAATAGAACCATATAATGCAGCAATTCCATTACTAGGTATATATCCAAAGGTAATAAAAGCAGTATGGGAAGGGATAACTGCACCTTCATGTTCACGTAAGCATTATTTACAATAGCCAAGTTATAGAACCAAATTAAGTGTTTAGCAATGAATGGATTCAGCCTTAAAAAAGCTCTCTCATTTGCAACAACATGGATGAACTTGGAGGACATTATGTTAAGTGAAATAAGCCAGGCCCAGAAAGACAAATACTTTACAATCTCACTTGTATGTAGAATCTAAAAAAAGATGAATGAGAATAGAATGGTGGTTACCAGGATCAGGAGCCAGGAGGGTACAAACTGAAAGATGTTTGTGAAAGAACATAAAATTTCAGTTTGGAGGAAAAAGTGCAAGAGATCTAATATACAACATGGTGACTACAGTTAATAACAATGTGTTATATATGTGAAAATTGCTGAGAGTATACTTTTAAGTGTTCTCAGCAAAAAAATAATAACTAAGGCCAATTTAGCCATTTCTTAATGTATACACATTTCAAAACATAATGTTGGAAATATATGTAGAATTTTTGCCAAGGCACAAACAAAATAAAAAGCTGAAAAAATAAAATAAAACAAACAAAAACTCATATTTCTGGCTTCCACCTGAGATCCTGATTCAACAGGTCTTGAATGAGGCTCCCAATTTGCATTTTTAGCAAGTTACCAGGTGATATAAAAAACCATACCTTAAGAACTCTTTTGCCAACTCTGATTGCTAGTGGCATGCAACATTCTTGTCTTTTTTAATGCTAGTCTTTCTACACTCACTAGATAATGTTAGGTCTAGCTCAAGTTCATAGGAATTTCTTATATAACAACAGGTAGAAAAAGAATACTGGAGGTTGTTTGGGGTGGGGGGATGCACAGGGTAGGAGTTGTGATGTTTGGATTTCCTGGGGTCTTTGTGATAATGCTAGAAGCAAGGCAAACAATATTTTTGAGCTGGAGCTCTAACCACGGTGGAGTTCATTGGTTGTTGTTGTTGTTGATTGTTTTCCATTTTTTGAGATGGTGTCTTACTCTGTCACTCAGGTTAGAGTGCAGTGTCACTGCAATCTCCACTCCCAGGTTCAAGGAATTCCCTTACCTTAGCCTCCCAAGTAGCTGAGATTACAGGCATGCACCACAAGGCCCAGCTTTTCTTTTCTTTTCTTTTTTTTTTTTGTATTTTAGTAGAGACAGGGTTTCACTGTATTGGCTAGGCTAGTCTCAAACTCCTGACCTCATGATTCACCTGTCTTGGCCTTCTAAAGTCCTGGAATTACAGATGTGAGTCCCTGCACCTGGCCCAGCACTGCTTTTATTGATTAGTGAGAAGGCCACATTGTCTTTTCCAAGAGCTGATCTTGGTAGAAAAATAATAGGGTTAAACCCTCCCTAGAGTATCAGCCTCCTACCTCCAGCTGTCTACTCACATAAAAGGACCCATCCTTACAGAAGAATTGGGTCCAGAATAAAATAAAATGTCTGATGCAGACTGAGCCATGTTGATTTAGTCCATAAGGTATAGGTCTGTAGATTTTCTTAAGACAAAACAATATATTTGGGGCAATTTTCAATTAAAGTACAGACAAAAATCAACTCTATCTTAAATGTCCAACTCATTCCTTGCTATTCCTTTAGGAACCCTAACCACTGATGCTTTTTAACTCTAATAGCTTGCCTTTCCTCTAAAGTTTGTGGCTCCTTGAAAAATAATAAATATAGCTACATCCCAGATGTCATGTTAAACCCTTTTATACTTATTATCTTATTAAATCTTAACTTCAACAAATTAACTTTAATACTAGCTTAGATGTGGGTATTGTTATTCTCATTATCTTATAGTCAAGAAAACTAAGGCCCTGGGAGGTAAAATTGCCCAATTTTACCTGGATTGTAAATGTCAGCATTGAGGTTCAAACTCTAGCTTCTGATTCCAGGCAGTTAAATACTGTGAATAATGTGTAAAAACTCAGGTTAGGTCTATGATTAAACTTGAAATTCTCTCCTTCCTTCTAGGCATTTTTAAACTTCCCTTCCTGTATTATAAGCACCCAGAAAGGATCATTAGGCAACAGAATGAGCCAGAACAGGGGGTGGAAAAAGAATAACCCTAGGTAGATTGGCCTCTAAAATTAACTCTTATTTCTAACTTTAAGACAAAATGTGAAATTTTTATCTTTAGGCTTTTGGCTGGCATTCCCAGACTCATGCTCCTATTTTAACATCTTTCTGATGTTTTTAATTAAGGCCAGAACCCTCACATATTTGCCTGATACTCAGTAAGATATTTTAGTGCCAGATGGCAGGCCTAACAAACACCCTCCATCTGTGATGGTGTAAGATCATGGCTTACAGTAATATTTTTCCTCAATAATAGTACCTTTCTTCAAACAATATTTTACACGATGCTTCCATATATAGAAGACATCCTAGTGGCACAGTTGAAGTTGGGCCTAACTTGCTGACCCTTCCCTCCATTCTGGTGGTTCTAAGGACACAGAGGAGCACTTGGTCCTGATGGGTCAAACCTCACCAGCCTTCCCTTAGTTGGGACCACCGACTGCACATTAAACTGATTTTCAGCCAGTCCTCCTGCTTTCAGGGCTACCTTTACCTCCTCTTTCAGAACTACTTGGTGTTCTCAAATTCCTGAGTCATTTGGGGTTCTTCAGTATAAATGAGTTTGCCTTTTCCTATTTCAGCATTCTTGGGTCTGTTGGTTTCCACATTTCTATCTGCTCCTCAGCTTTTATATGTATGTGTGCACATATGTATGTAGTGTATGTATTTAGTCACTCCTTCCATTTTGTGAGGTGCTTTTACAAGTCCATTCATGATTATTTTAGTAGCATTTTGAGAGGGGCAAAAGGGCTTCTTTAAGCAGAAGCCATCATTGACTCATTTTTATTTTTCGTGGTATGTAGTAAGCATATATATTTATGGGGTGCTGATATGTTTTGGCACAGGTATGAATGCAGAATAATTACATTATGAAAAATTGGGTGATAAACACAAGCATTTATTTTTTGTGTTATGAAGATCCAATGATACTCTTTTAGTCATTTTAAAATGTACAATTAAATTATTATTGACTATGGTCTCCATGTTGTGCTAACAAATACTAGGTCTTTCTCATCCTAAATATATTTTTTGTACCAATTAACCTCCCTCTACTTCCCTTGCCATCTCCCTACTACCCTTCTCAGCTTCTGGTAACCATCCTTCTCTATTCTTCATCTCCATGAGTTCAATTGTTTTTTATTTTTAGATCCCATAAATAAGTGAAAACATATATGTCTTTTTGTTCCTGGCTTATTTCACTTAGCATAATGACCTTCAGTTCCACCCATGTTGCTGCAAATGACAGAATCAGTCTCTCAGTCTCTCAGTCTCTCTCTCTCTCTCTCTCTCTCTCAGTCTCTCTCTCTCTCTCTCTCCTCTGTCTGTCTGTCTCTCTCTCCCCCTCTCTCTTTTGGCTGAATAGTAGTTTATTGGGTATATGTAACACAACAGACACTTTTCTTTATCCATTCATCTGTTGACGGACACTTAAGTTGTCTCCAAATCTTGGCTATTGTGAACAGTGCTACAGCAAACATGGGAGTGCAGATATCTCTTTGATACACTGATTTCCTTACTTTTGGGTACATATCCAGCAGTGAGATTGCTGAATTGTATGATAGCTCTAGTTTTACATTTTTGATGAGCCTCCAAATTGTTCTCCATAGTGATAGTACTAATTTACATTCCCACCATCAGTGTACCAGAGTTCCCTTTTCTTTTTTTTTTATTGCATTTTAGATTTTGGGGTACATGTGAAGACCATGCAAGATAGTTGCATAGGTACACATATGACAGTGTGATTTGCTGCCTTCCTCCCCTTCACCTATATCTGGCATTTCTCCCCATGCTCTCTCTCCCCAACTCCCCACCCCCCACTGTCCCTCCCCTAATCACCCCAACCAACCCCAGTGTGTAGTGCTCCCCTCCCTGTGTCCATGTGTTCTCATTGTTCAACACCTGCCTATGAGTAAGAACATGTGGTATTTCATTTTCTGTTCTTGTGTCAGTTTGCTGAGAATGATGTTCTCTAGGTTCATCCATGTCCCCACAAAGGAAACAAACTCATCATTTTTGATTGCTGCATAATATTCCATGGTGTATATGTGCCACATTTTCCCAGTCTAGTCTATCATCGATAGGCATTTGGGTTGGTCCCAGGTCTTTGCTATTGTAACAGTGCTGCAATGAACATTCGTGTGCATGTGTCCTTATAGTAGAATGATTTATAGTCCTTTGGATATATACCCAGTAAAGGGATTGCTGGGTCAAATGGAATTTCTATTTCCAGGTCCTTGAGTAATCGCCACAGTTTTTCCGCAATGGTTGAACTAACTTACACTCCCATCAGAGTGTAAAAGTGTTCCTATTTCTCCACATCCTCTACAACATCAGTTGTCTCCAGGTTTTTTAATGATCGCCATTCTAACTGGCATGAGATGGTATCTAAATGTAGTTTTGATTTACATTTCTCTAATGAACAGTGATGATGAGCATTTTTTCATATGTTTGTTGGCCTCATGTATATCTTCTTTTGTAAAGTGTCTGTTCATATCATTCACCCACTTTTGAATGGGCTTGTTTGTTTTTTTCTTGTAAATCTGTTTGAGTTCTTTGTAAATTCTGGATATCAGCCCTTTGTCAGATGGGTAAACTGCAAAAAATTTTTCCCATTCTGTTGGTTGCTGATTCACTCTGATGAGTGTTCCTTTTGCCGTACATAAGCTGCGGAGTTTGATTAAGTCCCATTTGTCTATTTTGGCTTTTGTTGCCAATGCTTTTGGTGTTTTGGTCATAAAGTCCTTGCCTACTCCAATGTCCTAAATGGTTTTGCCTAGATTTTCTTCTAGGGTTTTTATGGTGTTAGGTCTTATGTTTAAGTCTTTAATCCAACTGGAGTTAATTTTAGTGTAAGGTGTCAGGAAGGGGTCCAGTTTCTGCTTTCTGCTCATAGCTAGCCAGTTTTCTTAACACCATTTATTAAACAGGAAATCTTTCCCCATTGCTTGTTTTTGTCAGGTTTATCAAAGATTGTATGGTTGTAGATATGTTGTGTTGCCTCTGAGGCCTCTGTTCTGTTCCATTGGTCTATATCTCTGTTTTGGTACCAGTACCATGCTGTTTTGATTACTGTAGCCTTGTAGTATAGTTTGAAGTCTGGTAGTGTGATGCCTCTCAGTGTGTTCTTTTTGCTTAGAATTGACTTGGCTATGGGGGCTCTCTTTTGGTTCCATATGAATTTTAAGGTAGCTTTTTCCAGTTCTGTGAAGAAGGTCATTGGTAGCTTAATGGGGATAGCATTAAATCTGTAAATTACTTTTGGCAGTATGGCCATTTTCACGATATTGATTTTTCCGAACCATGAACATGGAATATTTCTCCATCTGTTTGTGTCCTCTCTTATTTAATTGAGCAGTGGTTTGTAGTTCTCCTTGAAGAGGTCCTTTACGTTTTTAGTTAGTTGTATTCCTAGGCATTTTATTCTCTTTGTAGCAATTGTGAATGGCAGTTCATTCTTGATTTGGCTCTCTTTAAGTCTGTTATTGGTGTATAGAAATGCTTGTGATTTTTGCACATTAATTTTGTATCCTGAGACTTTGCTGAAGTTGCTTATCAGTTTCAGGAGATTTTGGGCTGAGGTGATGGGGTCTTCTAGATATACTATCATGTCGTCTGCAAATAGAGACAATTTGTCTTCCTCCTTTCCTATTTGAATACACTTTATTTCTTTTTCTTGCCTGATTGCTCTGGCTAGAGCTTCCAGTACTATATTGAATAGGAGTGGTGAGAGAAGGCATCCTTGTCTAGTGCCAGATTTCAAAGGGAATGCTTCCAGTTTTTGCCCATTCAGTACGATATTGGCTGTTGGTTTGTCATAAATAGCTGTTATTATTTTGAGATACATTCCATCAATACCAAGTTTATTGAGGGTTTTTAGCATAAAGAGCTGTTGAATTTTGTCAAAGGCCTTCTCTGCATCAATTGAGATAATCATGTGGTTTTTGTCTTTGGTTCTGTTTATGTAGTGAATTACATTTATAGACTTGTGTATGTTGAACCAGCCTTGCATCCCCGGGATGAATCCTACTTGATCATGGTGGATAAACTTTTTGATGTCCTGTTGCTATTGGCTTGCCAGTATTTTATTGAAGACTTTTGCATCTATGTTCATCATGGATATTGGCCTGAAGTTTTCTTTTCTTGTTGAGTCTCTGCCAGGTTTTGGTATCAGGATGATGTTGGTCTCATGAAATGATTTGAGAAGGATTCCCTTTTTTTGGAATATTTGGAATAGTTTCAGAAGGAATGGTAACAGTTCCTCTTTGTGTGTCTGGTAGAATTTGGCTGTGAACCCATCTGGATCTGGGCTTTTTTTGTGTGTGGTAGGCTCTTAATTGCTGCCTCAACTTCAGATCTTGTTATTGGTCTATTCATAGTTTTGACTTCTTCATGGTTTAGGCTTGGGAGGAGGCAAGTGACCAGAAATTTATTCATTTCTTCCAGGTTTACTAGTTTATGTGCATAGAGTTGTTTGTGATATTCTCTAATGATGGTTTGAATTTCTGTGGAATCTGTGGTAATTTCCCCTTTATTGTTTTTTTATTGCATCTATTTGGTTATTCTCTCTTTTCTTTTTTGTTAATCTGGCTAGTGGTCTATATATTTTGTTGATCTTTTCAAAAACCAGCTCCTGGATTTATTGATTTTTTGAAGGGTTTTATGTGTCTCTATCTCCTTCAGTTCTGCTCTGGTCTTAGTTATTTCTTGTCTTCTGCTAGGTTTTGAGTTTTTTTGATCTTGCTCCTCTAGCTCTTTCAATTTTGACATAGGGTGTCAATTTTGGATCTCTCCTTGCTTCTTGTGTGGGCACTTACTGCTATATGTTTTCCTCTAGAGACTGCTTTAAATGTATCCCAGAGATTCTGGTATGTTGTTTCTTTGTTCTTGTTGTTTTGAAGAACATGTTTATTTCTGCCTTCATTTCATTGTTTATCCAGTCAACAATTCAAGAGCCAGTTGTTCAGTTTCCATGAAGCTGGGTGGTTCTGAGTTAGTTTCTGAATTCTGAGTTCTAACTTGATTGCACTGTGGTCTGAGAGACTGTTTGTTATGATTTCCATTCTTTTGCATTTGCTGAGGAGTGACTTACTTCCAATTATGTGGTCAAGTAGGTGTGATGTGGTGCTGAGAAGAATGTATATTCTGTGGATTTGGGGTGGAGAGTTCTGTAAATGTCTATCAAGTTTGCTTGTTTCATGTCTGAGTTCAAGTTCTGGGTATTCTTGTTAATTTTCTGTCTGGTTGATCTGTCTAATATTGACAATGGAGTGTTAAAGTCTCCCACTATTATTGTGTGGGAGTCTAAGTCTTTTTGTAAGTCATTAAGAACTTGCCTTATATATCTGGGTGCTCCTGTATTGGGTCCTTATATATTTAGGATCGTTAGCTCTTCTTCTTGTATTGATCCTTTCACTATTATGTAATGTCCATCTTTGTCTCTTTTGATCTTTGTTGTTTTAAAGTCTATTTTATCAGAGATGAGAATTGCAACTCCTGCTTTTTTTTTTTTTTTTTTTTTTGCTTTCCATTTGCTTGGTAAATCTTCATCCATCTCTTTATTTTAAGCCTTTGTGTATCCTTGTATGTGAGATGGGTTTCCTGGATACAGCACACTGGGGGGTTTGGCTTTTTATCTAATTTGCCAGTCTGTGTCTTTTGATTGGTGCATTTAGCCCATTTACATTTAAGGTTAATATTGTTATGTGTGAATTTGATACTGCCATTTTGATTCTAGCTGGCTGTTTTGCTCATCAATTGATGCTGATTCTTCATTTTGTTGATACTCTTTATCATTTGGTATGTTTTTGGAGTGGCTGGTACTGGTTGTTCCTTTCTATGTGTAGTGCCTCTTTCTGGAGCTCTTGTAAAGCAGGTCTGGTGGTGACAAAATCTCTGAGTACTTGCTTGTTTGCAAAGGATTTTTATTTTTCCTTCACTTATGAAGTGTAGTTTGGCTGGATATGAAATTCTGGGTTGAAAGTTCTTTTCTTTGAGGATGTTGAATATTGGCCTCCACTCTCTTCTGGCTTGTAGGGTTTCTGCCAAAAGATCTGCTGTGAGTCTGATGGGCTTCCCTTTGTGGGTTACCCGACCTTTCTCTCTGGCTGCACTTAGCATTTTTTCTTTCATTTCAACCCTGGTGAATCTGATGATTTTGTGCCTTGGGGTTCCTCTTCTTGAGGAATATCTTTATGATGTTCTCCATATTTCCTGGACTTGAATATTGGCCTGGCTTGCTAGGTTGGGGATGTTTTTCTGGATAATTTTCCTGAAGAGTATTTTACAGCTTGAATTTATTCTCTTTGTCACATTCAGGTTCACCTATTAAATGTAGGTTAGGTCTTTTCACATAGGCCCATATTTCTTGAAGACTTTGTTCATTTCTTTTTGTGCTTTTTTTCTCTAATCTTTCCTGCTTGTTTTATTTCATTGAGTTGATCTTTGACCTCTGATATCCTTTCTTCTGCTTGGTCAATTTGGCTGTCGAAACTTGTGCATGCTTCATGAGTTTCTCATGTTGCTTTTTTCAGCTCCATCAATTCACTCATATTCCTCTCTAAGTTGTCCATTCTTGTTATCCTTTCACCAAATCTTTTATCAAGGTTCTTAGTTTCTTTGCATTGAGTTAGGAAAAGTTCTTTTAGCTCATGGAAGTTTCTCATTACCCACCTTCTGAAGTCTGATTCTGTCATTTCATCACACTCCTTGTCCATCCAGCTTTGTTCCCTTGCTGGTGAGGAGTTGTGATCCCTTGTAGGAGGAGATATGTTCTGGTTTCAGGTGTTTTCCTCCTTTTTTCACTGGTTTCTTCCTATCTTCATGGATTTATCCACCTGTAGTCTTTGTAGCTGCTGATTTTCAGATTGGGTCTCTGCATGGATGTCCAGATTGTTGATAAAGTTATTTCTGTTTCTTAGTTTTTCTTTTAACAGTCTGGCCCCTCTGCTGTAGAACTGCTGAGGTCTATTCCAGGCCCTGCTTGCCTGGAGGTCACCTGCAGCAGTTGCAGAACAGTAAGGGTTGCTACCAGTTTCTTCTTCTGCTATCTTTGTCCCAGAATGATGCCTGCCAAATGTTAGTCTGATCAGTCTTTTTTGAGGTGACCCTTTGGATATACAGGGGTCAGGGAGCTGCTTGAGGAGACAGTCTGTCCTTTATAGTGACAAGTGCTGAGCTGTGAGCTCCATTCTTCATTCAGAGCTGCTAGGCAGGTACATTTCAGTTTGCTGCAGCAGAATTCATAACCCCCCCCTTTTTTTTTTCAAGGTGCTCTTTCCTGGGGAGTTAGGGCTTTATTTATGAGTTTCCCTTGTGCTGCTGCCTTTTTTTATTTTCAGGGCTGCCCTGCCCAGCAAGGAGGCAGCCTAGTCACTGTCTGCCTGCAGAAGCTTTGCTGAGCTGCTGTGGGTTCCACCCTGCTGCTGTGTGAACTTCCCTGAAGTCCTGTTTATATGGGTGTGGTTAGAACTGCCTCAGCTGTGGTGGCCTGCCTCCTTAATGGTGGACTCTCTCTGTTATGGTGGGTTGCCTCAGCAATGGCAGTCTGCCTCAGCAATGGCAGACTACCTCCATAGGGGTGGAGTGCCTCAGTAATGGCAGACGCCCCTCCTCCACTGAGCTGGACTGTTCCAGGTTCAGATGTGCTTGCCTGAAACTCTCGACACTGAGTGTTTCCAATTGCTGTTTTTTGTTTGTTTGTTTTTGTGGGGGTGGGACCCACCGAGCCTGATCACCTGGCTCCCTGCCTCAGAACCCCCTTATTATTTATTTATTTTTTTAAAGTTGAGTGGTTGACTCTCTTTCTCCCAAGTGTTCCAGTCACCTGCTGAAAGGGCGCCGGGATCTGTGTGATTTTCCATGTAGTGACCCACTGTGTCAGCTGAAACAATGGCACTGAGATTTGTGGTGCTTTTTTTGCCCGGGAATCTCCTGGCCTGGCTCCCTGTTTCAGTCCTGTTTAATCAGATAAATGGGCTAATCTGCTTTCCATAGATTCAACTGCCAGCTTAAAAGGGCAACCAGACCAGTGTATTTTGTATGGAGAACACCCATGCCAGGGCACTGGCAAAACAGCCATGCTGGCCAAAACAGCCACATTGGTGACCCGTGGGGTTCCTCTGCCTGGGAATCTCCTGATCTGTGGGCAATAAAGATCCATCTGGAAATGTGGCATCTACTCACCCTCTGTGCTTTCACTGGGAGCTGCAATCCTGAGCTGTTCCTATACGGCCATCTTGCTTTACCTTAAATCCAGGGTTCCCTTTTCTATGCCTCATCACTAGTGTTTGTTATTGCCTGTCTTTTGGATATAAGCCATTTTAACTGGGGTGAGATGATATCTCATTATAGTTTTGATTTACATTCCTCTGATCAATGATGTTGAGAATTTTTTCATATGCCTGTTTGTCATTTGTAAGTCTTCTTTTGAAAAATATCTATTCAAACTTTTTGTCTCTTTTGGTTATTAGTTTTTTTCCTACAGAGTTGTTTGAGCTCCATATATATTCTGGTTAGTAATCCCTTGTCAGATGGGTAGTTAGCAAATATTTTCTCCCATTCTGTGGGTGGTCTCTTCACTTTGTCAATTGTATTCTTTGCTGTGCAGAAGCTTTTTAACTTGATACCATCCCATTTGTCCATTTTTGCTTTGGCTGTCTGTGCGTGTGTGGTATTATGCAATTTTTTTTTTTCCGGACCAGTATCCTGGAGATTTTCCCCAAAGTTTTCTTGTGGTACTTTCATAGTCTGAGGTCTTAGATGTAATTCTTTAATCCATTTTGATTTGATTTTTTGTATGATGAGAGATAGGGGTTTAGTCTTATTAGTTTGCATTTGGATATCCAGTTTTTCCAGCATCATTTACTGAAGAGACTGTCTTTTCCCCAGAGTATGTTCTTGGCACATTTGTCTAAAATGAGTCTACTGTAGGATTTGTTTCTGGGTTCTCTATTCTATTCCATTGGTCTATGTATTTGTTTTTATGCTAGTACTATAGTGTTATGATTACTATAGTTCTGTAGCATAATTTAAAATAAGGTAATGTGATTCTTCCAGTTTTTTCTTTATTGCTTAGAATAACTTTGGCAATTCTGTGTCTTTTGTGGTTTCACATAAATTTTAGGATTGCTTTCTATTTCTGTGATGATTGTGATTGGCATTTTGATAAGGATTGCATTGAATCTACAGAATAAGTAGTCTAAACATTTTAACAATATTCTTCCAATCTATGAACATCAATTAGCTTTTTACTTTTTGGTGTTCTCTACAATTTCTTTCTTCAATGTTTCATAGTTTTCATTGTAGAGATCTCTCACTTCTTTGGTTAACTCCAAGGTATTTTATTTTATCTGTGGCTATTGTAAATGGGATTACTTTTCTCATTTCTTTTTCAGATTGTTCATCATTGACATGTAGAAATGCTACTTATTTTTGTATGTTAATTTTGTATCCTTCAAGTTTACTGAATTTATCAGTTATAATAGCTTTTTGGTGGAGTCTTTAGGTTTGTCCAAATACAAGATCATAACATCTGTAAACAAGGATAATTTAACTTCTTCCTTCCCAGTTTGAATGCCCTTTCTTTTGCTTGTCTGACTGCTCTAGCTAGGACTTTCAGTACAATGTGGAATAACAGTCATGAAGGTGGACATCATTCTTGTGTTTCAGATCTTAAGAGAAAAGTCTTTCACTTTTTTTCTCATTCAGTATGATACCAGCTGTGGGTCTGTCATCTGTGGTTCTCATTGTATTGAGGTATGTTCATTTTATACCTAGTTTTTTAAGGTTTTTTTTTTTTTTTTTTAAATCATGAAGGGATGTTGAACTTTATCAAATGCTTTTTTAGCATCAATTGAAATCATCATATCAATTGAAATAAAAGGCTTTGTTTTTCATTCTGTTTATATGATGTATCACATTGATTGATTTGCATATGTTGAACCATCCATGAATCCCTAGGATAAAGCCCACTTGCTCATGATGAATGATCTCTCTCTCTCTCTCTCTCTCTCAATAGTTTTGGGAACAGGTGGTGTTTGGTTACACGAATAAGTTCTTTAGTGGTGATTGATGAGATTTTGGTGCACCCCTCACCCAAGCAGTGTACACTGTACCTGATGTGTAGTCTTTTATCCCTCACTCCCCTCCAGAGTCAATTGAATGATCTTGTAAAATATCATAATGTAAGCATCCCTGTGGCCGCCACTAGTGGGACAGTTCTTGGTCAGACCTGAAACCAGCACAGCACTGGGACTTGCCTAAGGCCCTTCCTTTCAGGGAAGTGAGTTTCCCCAGGGCCCAGGTGTGTTCAGTGATGCTGTCTAATTTTTTATTCTTGAGATGGTCATTTTCTATACGTGGATAGTTGTTTAAATTTGTGTTCCAGCATGGAGGGGTGATAAATGTTGTAGGCTTCTATTTTTCCATCTTGATTTGCTCCTTTTCCCTCATTAACTCTATAAATCTTGACTCTCTACCTCTTCCTTCTGGCTTCTTTTTCTGCAGCATGTTTTGCCCATATGTGGGTAGTTGGCAGCTTATCGTTCTATATATATATTTTTAAAAACTATTAAAAAACTGTTTTCTACATTGATATAAGAAAATACTTAATACTTTATTGCATTAACTTATCCTTTCCTACTAAGATTTACTTCAGTAACTACAGTTTAATTTTTGGCCTTTCTGATGAGTTCTTCTAAAAATCTTAAATCTTCTTGATTCAATAATTGCTTGTTTTGTTGCAGAATTTAGTTTTCTTGGTATATGGATATTAGTCATTTCTTTATCTGATTGAGGATTTATGCTGTTTTAAAGTCATTTTTTACAGAAGCATGCATTATTACTTACAATCTTATAAAAGGGAACTCTGTTATTTGTTCAGTTTTTGACTGTCTTTTCTGACATTAATTTTGCTCACATGATTTAAAATTTTAGTTTGTGAGTTTAAGGGGGTGGATGTTTATGAAAAGAAAAAGGGTGACATTTTTCTTGTGCTCATCCCTGTTGCTTCCTCCACTCTTCTCAAAGCTCCAGAACCAGTGTTATACTGATGGCTTAGGGCTCTCTTTTAGGAACATTGCAGGTTTATGAGTTCACTGGTAGCTGCCTCTGCTTCTAGCCTTCACAGGGAGCATCATGTTATAGCCATGGATGCAGAACTGGCCACAGCCCTGTTATCCCTCCAGGTAACAGAGGGAGATGCCAACCCCAGGTCCAGTTTGACTCCAGGGTCCTGGCTTTGATATACCAACATCTTTGGGGACCATTATCTCTTTCAAGCCCAATATATCCATGGCTTCAGCCCTTCAGCTGTTCTTGTGTTGTGCCATAGTTGTTCTGTGTGTTTCACCTCTTCCCTGTTCTATTCATGGTGTTTGTGAGTGAGGTTAACCCTTATATGCTATTTTTATCCTGTCCAAAAATCAGGTCTTTCAGATTCCTCAGTAAGAAAATATAAGACACACCTTCCTTTTGCTAATATTTAAACATCTTCTTGCATAACTTACATGAATCATTGGTAAGATCTGAAAGAATTATCTGGATTACCAGCCAGAAACTCTTTTTTTGTTACTTTCTCCCAAACAGTCTCTCTCTCTCTCTGTCTCTGTGAAGCCACCTGGAACTGGGGGTTGTGGTGATGTAAGCACCCCTGTAGCCAATAATTGGTAATAAAGCTTATGTCTCTTTGCTATAGATTGCTGGAACAAGACCTAATGTATGTGATGGAGTATGTTGTTTGCTGAGAACAATGGCAAGGAAAACTAAGCCAGTCCCCCATGTGGAAACCTGTTTGGGCATTCTAAAGTAGTAAATAGTTTATGTATATCATATACGAGTTGAACTAGTTCTTTAAACATGGGATATGTGACCCTGCCCCCGTGGCTCCCTCATGGAGAATGCTGTATCAGTGGTAAGCAGGCACCAGCTGCCTGCCTAGTTTATCTTGGTTCTGTAAGAAAACACAGAACACCTGCCTGTTGATACTAATTACCTGTTCAGAGAAAATAAATACGTGGGTCAGCCTCTGCTTGAGGCTCTGAGCTCAGAAGGCTGTTAGCCCCTTGAGGCTCTCAGCTCGAAAGGCTGTCATATCCCATTTTGCTGCTCTGTCTTTGTGTTTGTTTCTTCATTCCTTCAGCACTGCCTGGGGTGGGGTCTCTATGACCAAGCTGGTCTCGGCAATAGACTCATTTTCAAAACCTTTTAGGAATAAAGTTTAAAGGATGTAGGCTTTTCAGGGAAAAGAAAACTCTGCTATAAAATATGTGCTTTTCAGGTCAGGAAGATTAGTTAACATTGATCTCATTTCTAAACTGAAGTTTACAGAGTTAGAAATCTTTAAAGGTCCAAGAACTAGTGGTTAGTTCTTGGACTTCAGATGTCTTTAAGGGCTAGCTCAACTGTTTCCTCTTTCAGAAAGACTACTCACTGCTTGAACCATTTTCTCCTATGCTTTCCCCTACTGTTACATGCAAATGTGTTCAAGTTTGTGTATGGTAGTATTGGTTACTTTTATTCTTTTTTTTTGGGAGAGAGGCAATTTGATCTGTTACTGTTCTGTGTGTTTCAACCTCACGTCTTAAGTAGTGGAAAACCTACAAGGGCATACTGTGTCTTTTCCTACTTCTGTGAGCACATTATGATGGTTTATGCAACAATAAATGCTTATTGCATACAGATTTATTTTCTTGGCAATGCATGAGATTGTTCCAGCCAGGATCGCTACCCTAGGTGGGCTAGTTTTGACACATCTTGGAAGCTTATACTTCCAAGACCGGAGTTTATCTTCTTGTGTGATCTATTTCATGTCTCCAGTGCCAGAGAATGTTAGCTCATCAGAGAACTATTGAATTGGAAGGGATATTGGGGACCTATGATCCAGTGGTCTTCAAATGTCTTCTTATCCGGGGAGTGTTGCCTTCAAAAATCTTAGTGTAAAATAGAGAGTGATAAATTTGTTCTTCTTACATAGGATCTGGAGGAGGGACTCACTCATTTGCCTCCTTGCCCTTACCACTCTCTTCTCCACCTTTCCAGATGTAACCCAATGTATCACTGGGGAATCTGGAATCCACAAAACATATGTAAAAATTTCAATCTAGTCCAAACTTCTCATTTATACAAACTGAGGCCCACAGAGGAAAAGTAGTTTGTCCAAAGTCTCATGGTTGCTAACAAAGACAGAGCTAGGACAGGCTCTACCCAACTCTGCTTCTACCAGGGAGTCTTTTCCACTTTACCATAGTGTTCTAACAGAGGCAGAAATAAGTGAAAATTTAAATTAGACTGTTAACCAAAACATTGCTGAATGCTCCCCACTTTCTAACCTGTACTTTCAGACTCTCCATTCTGTGGTGAGCCCCAAATAGAAAAACCTGCTCAGCCAGCTGCCCGATTGACTGGCTTAATCCTCTAGGGAAGACCATCTCCTGGAGATATGTCAAAAGGCTTAGACTTCATTAGGCAAAGTGTTTCACTAAATGTGTAATAAGAACCATTTAACTTACCCCAACAATTCCTTCCAGCCCCCATTAAGCCTCTGACCCAAGTTTAATACCCCAGTTCATGAGATATTTGCTAAGAGCACAAGTGAGCAGACAGCCTAGGTCTGTGGAAAATTCAGATATAGGGTGAAAAGGTGAGATGACACAGGAAGGCTTTAGATTCTGTGATCTACTTTGGTCACTACGAGATTTTGGTAAACTTCCCTATTAATTTTTTTAAAGTTGGATATGCTAAGATTTCTTCTGAAATTGAGACCCCAAATTTTTCAGAGCTTTGGGATTTTTTTTTAGAAGATATACCCCTAGAAAAGTCAACAATTGAATTTCTTAAAAGAAATGAACGATCTTCAGGATACATATGAAAAGCAAGCTTTCACACATCATCCAACTACTTTAATTCACATACTTAGACTACAGAACAGTCTATAAAGTACTTTTAAAAATAGCATCTCATTGAATTCTCACAGTGTCACCAAAAAGAAGGTATTATTAGTGCTGTTTTACAGATGAGTACATTGAGGCTGGGAGTAGATACCATAACTTGGTCATGCAGTTCAAAGTGGTAGAAACAAGCTCCAAATCCAGATACTTCTGTCTCCAGATTTCATATCCTTTTATGCCCTTTAAAAGGCAAAATACTGGGCAAGACACACCATTGAACTGAGCCAGTTCAGTAGCTTTTATGCACAGTGATGCCTCATTAATCTCATATTACTGGGGAATGAGCTGTTCTACATAAGTGAATATTCCATGTAATGGAAGCTTTAAGTACTAAAGCTTAGCATAAAACTTAACCATTTTGAAGGGACTCTTTTTAGCCTGTGTTAGACATTTATCTTCTGGAGGTTACTTCCTGCACCAGCTCCATTTTCTGTTTCCAGTGTTGTCTGCCATATGCAGACCAAACTCTGTCCAGGCTCAGGACCAATGACTGTGAACCTGGGTGTGCATGTGTAGTCCCTGCCACTGTGGAAATTGTAATCTGAGTGTGCAGCCACAGTTGCTTGGATTTAAGCCCTTGGATGCAAGCCCTTGGATGCCTTCAAAATTACTGAGCTGTGGCTTCTGAGAGTGATAGTATCTTGTGCCTGGACAGTAGCCGTTACTGGCCTTTTCTCTTTGTGCCTCCTGCTCAGTTACCATATTAGAGACTTTGGAGACTGACAGGAGGCCAATCCATGACTCTTCATGGCCATTTTTCTTAAGACATAGGCCTGGTTCAATACTTGACATATTTAGGCCCCTGAATTAAAGACTTCTGCTCTTGCCTGACATCAAGAAGCACAAAGCACAGAGTATTTTCATTACATCTTACCTCATCCCTTTGGACAAGACCTTGAACTTTGATGATGTCTCAGGTCACCTCAGCCTTGCTGCTCTGGTCAGTTTTCCATAATCCCCACACTAGGGTGATTCTAACTTGATTGCTGCATGCAATTATTAGGGTCTTTATGATATCTGACTTCATTTTTAAAGTAGCTTAAAATGTTTTACCACAGTACATTTGGATCAAAATCAAACAACTAAAAGAAGGTTAAAAAAACAAACAAAAACCAAAACACGAAATAGCAGTTTCCTGCTCCACTTCTCCCTAAACTCTATTGAATCAAATCCTAGCTCTTGCCTTATAAAATTTCATAATTTTTCACTTTTTATTGGCTTATTGTGAAGATGAGGATTTAGCATACTTATTTATGTAATCCAACATTCTTACCACCCCTCCTATTTTCCAGGTAAAATTATATCAAAAATTTTAAATAAAACAATGTAAAATGTTTTCCTAATGTTGCACCTAGCATTTTGTGCTTACATTTTCTTTCTTTTTCAGAATATTTAGATTTCTGGAGTTAATACTTAACTCATATTTTTCTTACCTGATTGTTTGTGTTCCTAACACTATTTTCAAACTCTCCAACACCAAGGACTGTTATTTCTCAACCAGGCAGAAGCATCAGCTTTTCATTATTCTTGGAGATGCTCCTTCAGGAGTCCTCTCTCCTCTTCTAGGCATCAGCTTTTCATTATTCTTGGAGATGCTCCTCAGGAGTCCTCTCTCCTCTTCTAGGCTGTGCGCTGGGCATTCTGTACAGCTGGTCCCCTGGCCCTTCTCTTCACTGGTCTCCTGGGATGTATCTCTTATTTCCTGCCTCCCCATCTCTTTCTTTTCTTCAGTTATATCCTGATTTCAGGAGAGCATCTCCTTCAGTAGCTTCTTGAGAAAGCATGTGTGAGCAATATTTTTTGACACACTGAAAGTCTTAATATACATTATTCTCTCTTCATACTTTAATTGGTAATTTGGCTAAATGTAGAACACCAGGATGCAAGGTTTCATTCCAAATTTGAAGCTGTTGCTGCACTGACTGCCAGCTTTGAGCATGTTGTTGAGAAGTCTGGTGACATTCATATTTCCAGTCTTTATTTTCTATAAACTAGGTATTTATGACTTGGAGATTTTAGTATCTTCTTTTTATCCCAAATTCTCTGAAAATTTACAGTACTATGACATGGTATGGGCAAACTCTTTATTCATTGTGCTATACCTTCAGATGTCATAAAGAGCCAATAGACTCTTAATTTAAAAATCCATGTTTCTCAGTTAAAAGAGTATTTTGGGTATCTATATTTTGGTCATTTCAGCATCTTTATTTCATCCTATTCTCCTTTTTTAGAACTGTGCTATACTGTGGTTAGGCTTCTTGGACTGATTGATACTCAAATTTCCTCTTATCTACTACTGTTTAATCTCTGTCTTTTTGTTTGAGAGATTCTCTTGACTTTGTATTCCAAACTTTCTATTGAATTTTTTTCTGTTGAATTTTTTATTTCAAGTGTAATATTTTCCAATTTTAAGAGTTCTAATTTATTTCCTATTCCTTAAAAATGATGTCTTGTTCTTTTGCCAAGGATGAATATTTCTATTTCTCTAAAGATACTTTTTCTGTATAAAGTTTCCTTCTCTGTCTGTTGTCCTGATTTCCTCTGAGTTTTTTCTGTTAATTTGTTTTAGTCTTGTTTTTTCTTACTGGAGGCTTAATTATAGTATTTTTTGTTTGTTGATACTTGAGAATATTACTTTAGAGCTGACTAGTCACTCTTTTTAGGTAGAGGCAGAGCTTCTCAATTATAATGTGGCTAGTCGGGGATCCAGCTGTTTGTGGGAGAACTCTGAGTGTCAGAATCAAGAGATTCTGGGTCCATTTCATTTCCCCTGATAAAAATCCTCCAGTTTCCTGCCTGGGAAGGCAGTAGTGAGAGAGGCATGTCCCTAAACTGCCAGTATTTTTAAGCCCAGAGAGTGAGGGAACCTGGAGCCTCCTTGTTCTGTATGTAGATTCACTCAAACCCTTGTTTTCAGATGTACCCCTCTCCCTCCCATCTGCTTCAATCCTGGGATAAACCTTTTCTTTATCCTTTCCTTCATGGAATAAGTCTCCAGTTAACCATCAAGGTAGAAAAAGAAACTTGAGAATTTAACTACTTTCTTAACAGTCTTTAAACAACTTCTCCTGATGCAGTCCAGCTCCTCATGCCTCTTGTGTGGCTGGCTTTGATTTCTGAGTTTTCCAGGGATCTAAGACCTACATGACTGGTTTCTCATTTGATCCCTTCGGCAGGCCCTTGCTGTTTAGCTTTATCAGCTCTGACAGTTTTATTTGGTGTTTTCTAGTCCTGTTTCTTGTCCACTGTAGATCCTTTCTTCTCTCTTTTTCCTTGTGGAGATCTCTCTCTCTCTCTCTCTCTCTCTCTCTCTCTCTCTCTCTCTCTCTGATTTTTAGTAGAGTATTTGGAGGGAACAGAGATAAACATGTGCTCAATATACCATGTTTAACCAGAAGTAGTAATTTTCCATCTAAATGAGAGCTTGCTGAGCATAGCTTAATTAGCCACCCACATGAATATTAATTGCAGCATGTGAAACAATCATTAGAGACTCTCCCAGACCATTGTACTTAAACAAATTGTATCTGCTTTTTGTAAGTATTGTTTTCATTCATTCATTCATTCATCCAACATGGTATGTGCCTAACACTGGGTGTGTAGCAGTGAACCAAAGTCCCTGCCCTTTTAAAGTTTTCTTTTTTGTTTGTTTGCTTTGTCATTTCAGTATCTCCAGTTTCTTTTCTTTCTTTTTTCTTTTTTAAATATATATATTTTATTTCACTTTAGGTCTGGGGTACATGTGAATAACATGCAGGATTGTTGCATAGGTAATTACATGGCAATGTGGTTTGCTGCCTCCATCCACATCACCAATATCTGGCATTTCTCCCCATGTTATCCCTCCCCAACTTCCTACCCCCTGCTGTCCCTCCCCTAGTCATCCCCAACAGACTCCAGTATGTGATGCTGCCCTCCCTGTGTCCATGTGTTCTCATTGTTCAACACCCGCATATGAGTGAGAATATGTAGTGTTTGATTTTTTTTGTTGTTTTGTCAGTTTGCTGAGAATGATGGTTTCCGGGTTCATCCATGTCCCTACAATGGACACAAAATCATCATTTTTTGTGGCTGCATAGTATTCCATGGTGTATATGTGTCACATTTTCCCTGTCCAGTCTATCATTGATGAGCATTTGGGTTGGTTCCAAGTCTTTGCTATTGTAAACAGCACTGCAATGAACATTCCTGTGCACGTGTCTTTATAATAGAATAATTTATAATACTTTGGATATATACCTAGTAATGGGATTGCTGTGTCAAATGATATTTCTATTTCTAGGTCCTTGAGGAATTACCACACTGTCTTCCACAACGGTTGAACTAGTTTACACTCCCAAAAATGTGTAAGAGTGTTCCTATTTCTCCTCCATATCCTCTCCAGCATCTGTTGTCTCCAGATTTTTTAACGATCGCCATTCTAACTGGCATGAGATAGTATCTCAATGTGGTTTTGATTTGCATTTCTCTAATGACCAGTGATAATGAGCATTTTTTCACATTTGTTGGCCTCATATATGTCTTCTTTTGAAAAGTATCTGTTCATATCCTTTGCTCACTTTTGAATGGACTTGTTTGTTTTTTTCTTGTAAATCTATTTTCGTTCTTTGTAGATTCTGGATATTAGCCCTTTGTCACATGGGTAGGTTGCAAAAATTTTTTCCCATTCTGTTGGTTGCCAGTGCACTCTAATGATAGTTTCTTTTGCTGTGCAGAAGCTCTGGCATTTATTAAATCCCATTTGTCTATTTTGGCTTTTGTTTCCATTGCTTTTGGTGTTTCAGTCATGAAGTCCTTGCCTACTCCTATGTCCTGAATGGTTTTGCCTAGGTTTTCTTCTAGGGTTTTTATGCTGTTAGGTCTTCTGTTTAAGTCTTTAATCCATCTGGAGTTAATTTTAGTGTAATGTGTCAGAAAGGGGTCCAGTTTCTGCTTTCTGCACATGACTAGCCAGTTTTTCCAACACCATTTATTAAACAGGGAATCCTTTCACCATTGCTTGTTTTTATCATGTTTGTCAAAGATCAGATGGATGTAGATATGTGGCATTGAGGCCTCCGAGGCCTGTGTTCTGTTCCATTGGTCTATATCTCTGTTTTGGTACCAGTACCATGCTGTTTTGATTACTGTAGCCTTGTCAGGTAGCATGATGCCTCCAGGTTTGTTCTTTTGGCTTAGAATTGACTTGGCTATGCCGGCTCTCTTTCAGTTCCATATGAAGTTTAAGGTGGTTTTTTCCAGTTCTGTGAAGAGAGTCATAGGTAGCTTGATGGGGATAGCATTGAATCTATAAATCACTTTGGGCAGTATAGCCATTTTCACAATATTAATTATTTATAACCATTAGCATGGAGTGTTTCTCCATCTGTTTGTGTTCTCTCTTATTTCCTTGAGCAGTGGTTTATAATTCTCCTTGAAGAGGTCCTTTACATCCTTTGTTAGTTGTATTCGTAGGTATTTTATTCTCTTTGTAGCAATTGTAAATGGCAATTCATTCTTGATTGACTCTCTTAAGTCTGTTATTGCTGTATAGAAATGCTTGTGATTTCTGCACTTTGAGTTTGTATCCTGAGACTTTGCTGAAGTTGCTTATCAGTTTCAGGAGGTTTTGGGTTGAGATAATTGGGTCTTCTAAATATACAATCATGTCATCTGCAAATAGAGACAATTTGACTTCCTCCTTTCCTAATTGAATACCCTTTATTTCTTTTTCTTGCCTGATTGCTCTGGTTAGAACTTCCAATACTATATTGAATAGGAGTGGCATCCTTGTCTAGTGCCAGATTTCAAAGGGAATGCTTCCAGCTTTTGCCCATTCAGTATGATATTGACTGTGGTTTGTCATAAATATCTTTTATTATTTTAAGATACGTTCCATCATTAACTTAGTTTCCTGAGAATTTTTAGCATAAAGGGCTGTTGAATTTTGTTGAAGGCTTTCTCTGCATCTATTGAGATAATCATGTGGTTTTTGTCTTTGGTGTTATGTGATGAATTATGTTTATAGACTTGCGTATGTTGATCCAGTTTTGCATCCCCAGGATGAAGCCTACTTGTTTGTGATGGATAAGCTTTTTGATGTGCTGTAGCAATTGGTTTGCCAGTACTTCATTGAAGATTTTTGCATCTATGTTCATCATAGATATCGGCCTGAAGTTTTCTTTTTTTGTTGAGTCTCTGCTGGATTTGGTATCAGGATGATGTTGGTCTTATAAAATGATTTGAGAAGGAATCCCTCTTTTTGTATTGTTTAAAATAGTTTCCGATGGAGTGGTAGCAGCTCCTCTTTGTATGTCTGGTAGAATTCAGCTGTGAACCCATCTGGACCTGGGCTTTTTTCAGGGTAGGCTATTAATTGCTGCTTCAACTTCAGCCCTTGTTATTGGTCTATTGAGGGTTTTGACTTCTTCCTGGTTTAGGCTTGGGAGTGTGCCAGTGTCCAGAAATTTATATATTTCTTCAAGGTTTACTGGTTTATGTGCATCGAGTTGTTTGTAGTAATCTCTAAGGGTAATTTATATTTCTGTGGAATCTGTGGTGATATCCCCTTCATCATTTTCTATTGCATCTATTTGAGTTTTTTTTTTTTTTTTTAATCTGGCTAGTAGTCTATTTTGTGGATCTTTTCAGAAAACGAGCTCCTGGATTTATTAATTTTTTGAAGGATATTTTGTGTCTCTATCTCCTTCAGTTCTGCTCTGATCTTAGTTGTTTTTTGTATTCTGCTAGCATTTGAGTTTTTTTTATCTTGCTCCTGTAGCTCTTTCAATTTTGATGATAGGGTGTTGATTTTAGATCTTACCTTGCTTCTCACATGGGCATTTTTTGCTATAATTTTTCCTCTAGACACTGCTTTAAATGTGTCCCAGAGATTCTGGTGTGTTGTGTCTTCATTCTTGTTGGTTTTGAAGAACATCTTTATTTCTGCCTTCATTTCATTGTTTATCCAGTCAACATTCAAGACCCAGTTGTTTATTCTCCATGAAGTTGTGCAGTTCTGAGTTAGTTTCTTAATCCTGAGTTCTAATTTGATTCCCCTGTGGTCTCAGAGACTGTTAGGATTTCCATTCTTTTGCATTTGCTGAGGAGTGATTTACTTCCAATTATGTAGTCAGTTTTAGAGTAGGTGTGATGTGGTGCTGAGAGGAATGTATATTCTGTGGATTTGGGGTGGAGAGTTCTGTAAATGTCTATTAGGTTTGCTTGGTCCAGATCTGAGTTCAAGTCTTGAATATCCTCATTAATTTTCTGTCTTGTTGATCTGTCTAATACTGACAGTGGAGTGTTAAAGTATCCTGCTATTATTGTGTGGATGTCTAAGTCTCTTTGTAAGTCACTAAGAACTTGCTTTATTTATATGGGTGCTCCTGTATTGGGTGCATAGAAATTTATGATCATTAGCTCCTCTTGTTGCATGAATCCTTTTACCATTATGTAATGCCTTTCTTTGTCTCTTTTGATCTTTGTTAGTTTAAAGTCCATTTTATCAGAGACTAGGATTGCAACTCCTTTGTTTCTCTTCATTTGCTTGGTAAATCTTCCTCCATCCTTTTATTTTAAGCCTATGTGTATCCTTGTATATGAGATGGGTTTCCTGGATACAGCACACTGGTGGGTTTTGACTTTTTATCCAATTTGCCAGTCTGTGTCTTTTGATTGGAGCATTTAGCCCATTTACATTTAAGGTTAATATTGTTATGTATGAATTTGATCCTGCCATTTTGATGCTAGCTGGTGGTTTTGCCCATTAGTTGACACAGTTTCTTCATTGTGTTGATGCTGTTTACCATGTGGCACATTTTTGGAGTGGCTGGTACTAGTTGTTCCTTTCTATGTTTAGTGCTTCTTTCAGGATCTCTTGTAAGGCAGGCCTGACGGTGACAAAATTTCTCAGAAATTTCTTGTTTGTAAAGGATTTTATTTCTCCTTCACTTGTGAAGCTTAGTTTGGCTAGATATGAAATTCTAGTTTGAAAGTTCTTTTCTTTATGAATGTTGAATATTGGCCCCCACTCTCTTCTGACTTGTAGGGTTTCTGTGAAGAGATTCACTGTGAGTCTGATGGGCTTCCCTTTTTGGGTAACCCAACCATTCTCTCTGGCTTCCCTTAGCATTTGTTCCTTCATTTCAACCCTGGTGAATCTGATGATTATGTGCCTTGGGGTTGCTCTTCTTCAGGAATATCTTTGTGGTGGTCTCTGTATTTCCTGAATGTGAATATTAACCTGCCTTGCTAGTTGGGGAAGTTCTCCTGGAAAATATCCTGAAGAGTGTTTTCCAGCTTGGATTCATTCTCTGTGTCACATTCAGGTACACCTATTAAAGGTAGATTAGGTCTTTTCACATAATCCCATATTTCTTGGAGGCTTTGTTCATTTCTTTTCACTCTTTTTTTTTTCTTTCTAATCTTGCCTTCTCATTTTATTTCATTAGTTGATTTTCAATCACTGATGTCCTTTCTTCTGTTTGGTCATTTCAGCTGTTGAAACTTGTGTATTTTTCGCGAAGTTCTCATGTTGTGTTTTTCAGCTCCATCAATTCATCTATATTCTTTTCTAAGCTGTTTATTCTCATTAGCATTTTGTCAAACCTTTTTTTAAGGTTCTTAGTTTCTTTGAATTGGGTTAGAACATGTTCTTTTAGCTCAGAGAAGTTTGTTATTACCCACTCTCTGAAGCCTGTTTCTGTCAATTCATCAGACTCATTCTCCATCTAGCTTTCTTTCCTTGCTGGTGAGAAATTGTGATCCCTTGCAGGAGGAGAGGCATTCTGGTTTTGGGTGTTTTCATACTTTTTGCTCTGGTTTCTTCCCATCTTTGTTGATTTATCTACCTGTGGTCTTTGTAGTTGGGGACTTTTGGGTGGGGTCTCTGAATGGATGTCTTTTGTGTTGATGATGAAGTTATTTCTTTCTGTTTTTTAGTTTTCCTTCTAACAACCAGGCTCCTATACTTTAGGACTGCTGGAGGTCCACTCCAGATCCTGCTTGCCTGGGGATCACTTGTAGGGGCTGCAGAATAGTAAGGTTTGATGCCAGTTTCTTCTTTTATCTTTGTCTCAGAAGGATACCTGCCAGATGTCAGCCTGAGTTCTCCTTTATGAGGTGTCTCTTTGGATATATGGGGGTCAGGGAGCTGTTTGAGGAGACAGTCTGTCCCTTATAGGACCTCAAGTGCTGAGCTGTGAGCTCCATTTTTCCATTCAGAGCTGCTGGGCAGGTACATTTAAGTCTGCTGCAGTGGAGCTCATAACTGCCTTTTTTCCCCAGGTGCTCTGTTCTGGGAAGGTGGGGCTTTTATTATAAGTTCCTGATGTGATGCTGCCTTTTTTTCAGAGATGCCCTGCCCAGTGACAAGGTAGCCTAGTAACAGTCTGCCAGTAGAGGCATTGCTGAGCTGCCATGGGCTCTGCCCAGCTTCTGTGTGAACTTCCTTGCAGTTTTGTTTATAGAGGTATAGTCAGAACTGCCTCAGTAATGGTGGACTGCCTCAGTAATGGCAGACTGCCTTGGTAATGGCAGATTTCCTCGGTAGTGTTGGACTGCCTCAGTAATGGCAGATGCCCTTCTCCCCCACAGAGCTGGACCATCCTGGGTCCAGCTATGATTGCTGTGAAATTCTCAATCCAGAGCATTTCTGATTGCTGGTCTTTGTGGGGGTGGGACCTGCCAAACCAGATCACCTGTCTTCCTGTTTCAGCCCCTTTTTTCAGTTGAATGGGTGACTCTGTCTCCCAGGCATTCCAGGCACTATTTCAACTGGCACCCAGATTTGTGATAGTTTTTGTGTGGAGATCCACTGCACAGGCTGAAACAGCCATGCTGGAGACTCGTGACACTTTCCCGCCTGGGAATCTCCTGGTCTGTGGGCAGTAAAAATTCATTTGGGAAATGCAGTGATTACTCACCCTCTGTGTTCTCACTGGGAACTGCGCTCCAGAGCTGTTCCTATGCGGCCATCTTAGATTGTCTTCCCTTTTAAAGTTTTCTGTCTGTTTTTTTGTATGGCCTTTTACTAGTTATTGTCAGTGTTCTTGCCTGTCTTTTTTTTTTTTTTTTTTTTTTTTTTTAATTTGCCTCTTCTGGTGTGTATGAGCCTAGTGAATAGGGAAATGAAATTCATTAGGCTAGCATATGAAGGAAGAATAACCTCATGTTGAGTATGGACCTAGAAGGATCTGGGATGCTTAACATGCATGGACTTTGTAATATTAACTTATGGCTTTCATAGATCTTTTCTCTTTCCTTTTTTTGCACCCTATTTTGATTCCTGGTTATATTTTTGATAATTAAACTAGTCAGAAAAGGGGCTTCTAAGTATAGCATTTGTTTAGGATCAAAGAATTTTAGAGCTGAAAGGGATCTTTGAGGGCACACAATAAATCTTTTTTATTTTATAGCTGCAGCAGTTCATGCCTAGAGAGGCAAAAAGAATTGCTGTAGGTCACACAGCTGGCATTGCTGATCCAAGGCTAGAACCCAGGTCCTTGGGGCTTTGTGCTAAAATGTGATCTGATTTATATCTTAAGAAGCATGCATGGAAAAATTAGCAGCCAGTTTAGGTGAGGGGAACTTAGAGCAGAGATGGGGTTGCCTTTTCTGAAGGGCATGGGTCTCGTTAGATTGCCAGGGCATCTGTAGCTTGAGCTACCCCAATACCTGAACAGGAAGGGCTGTACTCTTATGTGTAATGCAGCTACAGTCTCCCTTCAGTTTAACTAGAAAAGGGACTTGAATTTACAGTGTGCATGATCTTTATGTGTTTTCTGCTGATCACTGCTTAACAACGTATTCCACAGAAGAGGTTTGTTAGTTTTAACAGCCCTTAAATTACTTATGGCAATTACCTGCATCACTTTCAACTCCATGGAGGTTATTAAAATGCTCTCATGGCAACAGTAAAGAAATATAAAAATAGGTAAAGATGAAATTATGCCTGCTCCCTGAGGCATTTGCTTAAAATGTATTTGCATTGCTTTTATACAGGGGGATACATTTAGTTCAAGACAAACATCCTAACTCTGAGGTTGGATCAACTTAAAAGCAGATATGTATCATCTTAAAAATTATTTTCACATTCCACCAATTTTATTCCAGTGCTATCTTCACAGAGGTAACTGGGAAATATTTTGGTTAAGATTTAATAAGCATTTGTTGAGCCTCAAGCATATGTTAGGTCCTACACCAGGTAATGTCACATATCCTGTTTCATTTGAGACTCAAAGAACCTCTGTGATATTATACCTATATTATAGATAAGGAAATTTAGATTTATAGAAGCAAAGTGATAATTATAACAACACATGGCTAGTAATGGCTAGTCATTTGAGACTCAAAGAACCTCAGTGATATTATACCTATTTTATAGATAAGAAAATTTAGATTTATAGAAGCGAAGTGATAATCATAACATCACATGGCGAGTAATGGCTAGTAAGTATAACAGATGGGGATTCAAATTCAACCTCAATTTCAGCATGATTTGTAATATCCCACAAGTACTACCTACTAATGACATGGCCTTACCTGCAAACAGAAAATGTTTCTGTAGTTTTTTTTTTTTTTTTTTTTTTTTTTGCAGGATTCAGGGATATTTTATATCTCATGAGTCCCATCTGATCACTTAAATGCTATCATTTCTTATATTCCTGTGTACTAAAGTGGTCTTTCTGGGATTCTCTTCTTAAAACCTAAGGCTGGATAAAGCTTTACATAGGTCTTTAACCGCCAGTGCCCTGCTACTCAAAGTGTGGCCCATGCCCAGCAGCATCAGCATCTCCTGGAATGTCTTAAAAAGCAGAATATTAGTCTCTACCCCAGACCTACTCAGTCTGAATCTGCATTTGAACAAGATCCCCACGTACATATGCACATTAATGTTTGAGAAGCACTCCCCTAATATGAGAGTCTGACAGAGACTTCTTTTTCTGTTGAGGGTATTGACCATTGAGGGAGTGGAGTGAAAGGAAGATGGAGGACTTCTATGCAGGGGATGAGAATCCTGCTGTATAGCAGGACATTGCAAATGAATCTCACCCACATCCCAGGCTTGTCCAGGACCTGCCCCAGGAAGGATATGTAACTAACCACAGGAGGGAAGTAGTCAGTGCATCTGCATGCTGGGATTAATTTCTCATGATGCATGTGATTTTCCTTACAGGTGGCCCACAGCATTTTTATGTGAAATGCGTGGATGTGTGTTTCTGCTTTCTATGGTAAAAGTAACCTTCCCAAAGCATGCCTCCCTAACCTTTATTTTTCATCCTGTTCCTTTTCTGATCTCCCATCTCTATCTCTGACTTATTTCTGAACATCATACTCCAAGGGTCTCATAGTGCTTCTACCTGAAAATCTCTAATGCCAAACATGTTCTCTTTCTCTCCTCTTTTTCTATCTGTGGTCAATAGTGACACTGATTTATGAATTAATCTGGTCTATCATTCTACCGAGTTATGATGCAATTGCTATGAATTGATCACTTTTAATGGTCCTGTTCTTAAGGAGCTCTACTCTAACAGGGCCGATGAACTTGCAAACACACAATTTCAGAAAAATGTGCTACGTGTTCTATTAGGGCAGCACTGTCATTAGGCAGCCTCTAGCCACATGTGGCTACTGAGTGCTGAAAATGTGCCTAGTCTGAGCTGAGATGTTGTGGGAATTCACTCAGGGTGGTGGCAAAACTAATAAGAAACTATTAAAGAAAGTTACAGAATATAGTCTCAAACCCTTTTGGAAGGCCTAAGGGTTTTTTCTATCATTCTTGGCTGAAGGCATTTATTAACTACATGTAAAGGTAAATACCCTTTACATTTAGTTAATAAGTAAAGCAAATAGCTAGGGTATGTGGGGGAGTTTACCTAACTAACTTGTTTACTCATGTGGTCTTAAAACTTTGAGCCAGATGACCCTCTTGGGGTGAGGTTGATCAGGGAGATTATCCTCTAATGATGTTTGCTTTGTGCATAGGAACCTGTTGTTTAATCTTCACCCTAGTGGTGTTGACTCAACCCTTTATCAATTAAACTTTATTAAATAAATGTAAGTTTCACTGGCTGGTGGGGGCAGGGCAGTTGCTATCTCTTTACAGCACTCTTCAGGGAGTCTGTAAGCAGCCACAGACCCTCAGCTGAACTAGCAAAGCATAATATCTATATATTAGTGTACTTTATTTATCCATTGCTGAGTCAGGGTCTGCAGGACAGGCCCCCACAAGTGGTGACCCCAATAAGACGTGCTCCAAGTATAAAACATACACTGTACTCTGAAAGACCTAGAATGAAGAAAAGAATGTAAAATAGATATTAAAAGACAAGGACTCCCTCTGTATTCCAGGCTGCAATGCAGTGGCACGACTACAGCTCACTATAGTCTTGAATTCCTGGGCTCAAGTTCCTCTGGCTTAGCCTCTTGACTAGCTGGGATGACAGATGAATGCCACCATGCCCAGCTAATTTATTTTTCAACTTTTTTGGTAGTGATGGGCTCTTGCTATGTTGCCTAGGCTGGTCTCTAACTCTAGGACTCAAGTAATCCTCCTGCCTTGGCTTCCCAAAGCACTAGGATTACAGGCACGAGCCACCACAGCTGGCCTAAAATATTAACATTTAAAAATGTTGATTACATATTACATTGATACTTAATATATTTGGGCATATTGAGTTAAATAAAATGTAGTATTAAAATTAAATTCATTGCTTCTTTGTACTTTTTAAAATGTAGTTACAAGAAAATTCAAAATTACTTGTGGCTAGCATTATATTTTTATTGAGCAGGGCTTCATTACTCCATTGGGAGCACAGTGGAACCACAGAGTCAGGGAAGGCGTCAAAGGAGGGTGAAGGGGCAAGAGGAGCTTTTGAAGCAAAGAAAAAGACGAAGGAGAGAATTCTCTGTGGCCTTAGTGACTAGGAAAGCAGGTGAGTTGAATTAAAGGAGATTAATTAGACTACTGCTTTTTCATTACTAACAACCATCTCACCACTGGTCCAGCCAGAGAACAAGAGTCTATCTCTTCCTGCAGTAATATTACTGAACGGAGTCCTGCCTGCTTGTGTGGGCCTTTCTGAAGAACACCTAACCTTTCCTTCAGTTCCTTTGAAGTAGAGACCTTGCTTCTACCTGCAGGTTGCTGTGAGAGAGTGAAATAAAATTCATTTCCAGCTCCAGATGAAGGGTTAAGGATAGTTCAAGGTTTGTCTGTTGATGTCCTGTTTTCCCTTCTAAATGGTGACTTAAAATCAATTATAATCAAATGGCAAAAGGCAAAAATTGCTGATTCCTGAGGCTTTGGCAGGCAGGAGGCTGGAACCTTCTCTCCCTCCTTCTCTCTCCCTCTCATTTTTGTCCCTTGGATGAAATCTGGCACTTGAGAACCCACATTTATCCTGTGACTGATGTGAGGTGGCACATTATACCACATGGGGATCTTCTACCCCAAATCTAGAACCATGAGAACTGTGGGCTCCGCAGGTGCGAGAGGAGACCATTCTCTCATGTGGGCAGCATCTGCCCTCTTCATAGCCAGTGGGTCTTTTCATCTGTCTTCTGTTTAGGAAAACACAGGCTTCTGCTGGGAGGTCTGAGATCTACAAAAGAGAAAAGGATGAGACAGGAGCTAAAGACTTAGGTAAAACTCCAACTGATGCACTCTGGATTAATCTTCCAGCTTTAGAGAGAGATCCTCCAGGGGGAGGTAATGAGGTTTTGTCTGTGGACTCTGAGCTGGCTCTGGACAAAATGTGAAGTTTAATCACTAAATATGGATCAAATTATTTCCCTCTGCCAGGCACTGCCTGGAGTGTGAGGAAAGGAAGAGAAACCCTACAGTCCTGTGCAATAGCTACTTTTTGTTCCTGTTTAACGGATGACAAAACTGAGGTTAAATGCCTTGCCTGCACCGCAAATAAATGGTAAGCATGTGAGAGGACGTGTGTGCTGAGTAGCTGGATTTAATCATACAGCGCATACCTATATTGTGACATCACATTGTACCCCATAAAGATATACAATTAGTATTTGTCAATTAAAATTTTCAAAATATAAATGCCTTGCTTCATTTGGTCTTAAAATCCAGGTCACTAGCCCCGGGGGTTGTAGTTTTGTCCTCTGCAAGGCCACAGGACAACAGGACCTCCCTGCTCTCTCCACTCCCACTCTGCGGACACCCCCAGGTAACTATATCTTATCCCAAGAGAAGCAGTTTGAATAGGCTGCAAGCACCCGCCTTCCCCCTCAGTATGCATTTTGAGGGTAACGGATGGGAGAGGCCGCCTGGAGCAGGCTCTAAGCTCCCAGTGTGTGTTTCGAGGAGTCAGGAGTCTGGGGTCAGGTGTTGAGTAAGCGCATCCTACCATACGTCTGCCTCACACAGGACACAGACGGCTGCTTTTTTAGGTAAAGCAAGAGAGAAACAGCTGACAACAGAATTCTCTTTATTTTGATTCTTGTTTCGTTTTTGACTTAGTGTGTCTGAGACTGGCTGCAAACATGTTTCTCAGATAAAGCAAAATTTTCCTCTAATTTATCAGATAATGGACCAGAATCCCTAGCCCCCAAAGCCCAGCAGAGCGCCCTGAGAGTACACATTTCTTCTGAGCTCTGGTTGCCCGGTGTCTGTATCCAACACTGAAAACCACTTTTGAGTACCAAATTGTGAAAACGTCAGACTTTGTATGTGGCATAAGGTTATACCACTTTGGCTGATAAGTATTTGCCAAGCATGTGAGGCATCTTCGCTGAAAGCCTGTGGCTGGCTGATCTCTCCTTGCTACTCCTTCAGACATGCCAGGGTTTAATGGCTGAAGACCTAAACACTGTGTCAAAGGCAGGTGTGAAAGGAATGAGGAATGTAGTAACGAGTCACAGCACCAAAGAGAAAAGACAGCGGAGGAGGGCTTTAGAAATCTTACATCTAGCCTTCGTTGGGGAGAGATGGAAACTGAGGCCAGAGAGGAAGTGGCAGAGTAACCCAGCTTCTGGGGGGCAGGGTCAGTCTGGGAACTAGGATGGTTGACGGCTGGTCTAGCCTAGCCTCTCTCAGGGAGTGCACGGTGAAGGGCTGCCTCTCAAAAGTTTATGTCTGTTAGGAGCAGAGAACACAAAAATCCTGGGGTCCCTTCATCAGTCCTTTCTCCAGGCTAGAGAAACTGTGATGTCAGAAGGAGCTCAGAAGCCCTGTGCAGACATTTGGCATTCAGCTCCTCACTCTGTCCTAGAGAGGTTTTGTTATGCCAGACAGGGGCTCTGAATGTCTCTGTCAGTGAGCGAGGGGCCTATTGGACTTGCTGGCTTTATCAGGCAAGGTGTGGAGAGATGTCAAGAGACCCCCCGGAGAATCCAAATCAATACTTGGCATGAAAACAAAGCTATCTTTGAAGCCCCCGAGTTAACAAAGGAAAGTTTCTTTGCTGCTTAGACAAGTTAGAACCATGCAAAAATGGTTAAATGTATCTTTATATTTAACCATTTTTGCATGGTTCTAACTTGTCTAAGCAGGATCTTCCCCCCAGCTCTCCCCGATAATTTTGGCTTTGAGAAGTGATTTTCCCATGTTGCACCTGGGCATACTTGGATCTATATGAGGAGGAAAAGTAAAAGTATAAGGTAAATGAGGAGTTTGCCTTCTGTTGGTTGATAATCTACAAAGCTTCCACTTGCCGTCTGCCCCAGCACCCAGGACTCGTATTCCTCTCTGACTGCCCCCTGCTACCAAATCAAGCCACTCTTCCGTGTATCATTTCTCATTCTGGAACTTTGCTTCTTTCACCCACACTTACAGGCCACATGTTCAACATCCCCTAACCACTTACTCCTTCAAGGCCTCGCTTGAAGTGCTTGAGGCTGGTTAAGTAGCTAGATGCTGTACAAGTTTATAGCTTCAGATATAAATGCTCTGCCCTAGGAGAGAGACTAATGCTCTGTGATTTTGGACAAGGCATTTAATATCTTGGAGTTTTCATTTTCTTAATCGGTGGATAAGTGATGTTTGCTCTCGTAATGCAAGAGGATTGTTGCAAGATTTGAAACCCATGTGAATTAATGAATGCAAAAAGACCTTGGTCAAACTGTTGCATGCTGTATGAAAAGTGAGATAGCATGATTAAATGCCTTAGTTTAAAGAAGTCCTTTTTCAAGGCTTATGTCTGGTTAAGGCACAGGTCATTGTTGATAGATAACCTCCCACCCCCAGATCCACCTGCAGGACTGACATTTCTCTGCCTATGTCTGTTTTGCGCTACTCCTTTGTTTAACCCCTTCCTTGTCTGACTTTAACTCTGGTGACTGAACCTCTATGCATCTCACATTGAGGGAAGTCTACAATGAGCCTCTGTAGAAGGGGAACAAATGCCTGCCCCTGGAGAAGAATTAGAATGCTTTCCCTTTTATTCCTTTCAGGGGTCTGAGTGTGTGCTGGATTGGATGGTCTAGGGAGGAGATGCTGAGTGCAACTTTTCCTGTTTCCCAGCATTAGTGCCTGGGGGCCCAGACATGAGGATGAAAAGACCCCGAATAACCCATGTTCTACAGAGAGAAGCCAAAAAATGCACCTATTTCGCAGCTTGGTCTTCCTGGTCTGTGGCTGCCATCCCAGGTGTCACGGTCTCTCTCCACTCTACCTTCTGGTTCATTGTTCCTCATTCTAAGGGATGAGAACATGAAGAGGCGAGAGAGTCATCACTATCATGAATCTGGGGTGTGAGGTGCTGGTTTCCTGCCATCCCTGAAAAAAAATATCTAGTTTGCATTTGTATCCACCCCCAACGGTTGAGCTGCCAACCCCCTTCAGTTAGACACTTGGACCAGGAAAAAGGAGTAATGGGAATAAAAGACAAGAGCAATTTGAGTTTTTATTTCATTACTCACATCTCTCTCCTGCCTCTTTCCTGACTGAAGTACTGGATTTCTGTTCTAAACCAGCTACAGTGAGCAGTCTCCATCAGGAATTGGGACTCTGGTCTCAACACAGGACTGTTGGGGACCCTTTAATAGCCTTGTCCTTGACATACATGACTTTGGCCACCTCGGTAGCAAGAGGCATCTGAAGGGATAAGCTTGCCATCCCAGGAGTCGTCAGAAATGTCTGCAGGCAGGTGTCTTGGGTTCCTGCTTAGAAGGGCACTGGCCAGGCCCTGCATGAGCTCAGCAATCAGGTTGCTCTCCTGCTCTCCTGGTGCTGATCCCAGCTCCTTTCTGTCATTCTGTAGCCCTCAGGATTTGGGTTGTCTTTTGGACTGTCCTGTTGGGAACCCTTCCCGTGGTTCTCACATCCACTGAGCAGCCTGAGTGGGCACCACGCCTGGCTTTTTTGCTTAAGTTCAGCTAATGGATTGCAGTCCCAGAAACACCACCTTGACAAGGTTAGCCTGCAAAGTGTTAGGCGAATGACGGCCACAAGGTGGCAGCAGAGGATTACCCACCTGCTAGCGGAGTTGGGAAGCTCTTACCGGGGTAGAGAGATGAAGTTTCCTTACCGCCCGGCGGGTTGGAAAGCAAGTGAGCCAACATTTTAGAGGATTGTGAGATCAATAGGAACAGGTGCTGAAAGATTCCAGGATAGCGTCGAGGTAGGACTTCAAAGACTAATAATCATGTATTAAATGTTTATTATGAGGCAGGCAATGTGCTTAGCACTTATACATTACATGATGCAATTCTTGGAACAACCCTGCAATGATCACTATTCTACTTGTGAGAAAATAGAGACTCAGATTAATTGAGTTACTGGCCCAAGTTCACATTGCTATTAATTGATGGAATTAGAAATAAAAACCGGGTCTGACAGACTTTAGAGCCTGAGTTCTGAACCTCTATGTAAAACAGTGCAAGTGTCATGATAGACTAGTGGTTCTCAAAATGTGGTCCTGAACCCCCTGGGATTGGTATCACCTGGTGACTTGTTAAAATGCACATTCTTGGGTGGGCACGGTGGCTCACACCTGTAATTCCAGCATTCTGGGACGCTGAGGCAGGCAGATCACTTGAGGTCAGGAGTTTCGGACCGGCCTGGCCAATATGGCAAAACACCGCCTCTACTAAAAATACAAAAATTAGCTGGGCATGGTGTTATGTGCCTGTAGTACCAGCTACTCAGGAGGCTGCAGCAGGAGAATTGCTTGAACCCAGGAGGGAGAGGTTGCAGTGAGCCAAGATTGTGCCACTGAATTCCAGCCTGAATGATAGAGTGAGACTCTGTCTTTAAAAGATAATAATAATTTAAAGAAATGCAAATTTTCAGGATTTGCCCCAAACCTAGTGAATCAGAAACCCTGGGGTGGGGCTTAGCAATCTCTCTCTCTCCCTCTTTCTCTTTCTTTCTCTCTCTCTCTCTCTCTCTCTCTCACTCTGTGTGTGTGTGTGTGTGTGTGTGTGTGTGTGTGTGTGTGTGTGTGTTTTAATTTTAAATGTATTTTTAAAAATAGAGACAGGGTCTTTCTTTGTTGCCCAGGCTGGTTTCCAACTCCTGACTTGAAGCGATCCACCTCAGCCTCTGAAAATGCTGTGATTATAGATATGAGCCACCCTGCCTGGCTCCAGTCTTTGTTTTTAAAAGCACTCTGCCAAGATTCTGATGCTGCTCCAGTTTGAAAAGCACTGGTATAGATAATATTCCAGCCTGTCAAATGCTGTGCTGTGGCTTTGCCTATGAGCATTGCCGTCATGGTGCACCACAGATGGAGCTGGAACTGCCCCACCCTTGACCTTGACATTAGGCCAGCTGGCCCCAAAGGTAAGGAAGTGGTTTTAGGGTTCACTCCAATTCTGCTCCTTACCTGCTTATATTATTCTCCCTGTTTAGCTGTAGGTGGGGGAGAAAAGTCTTTGTGGAACTTGGAACTTTTCTGTTCATTAACATGACAAACAGGCTACCTCTATCAAGGACAGCCCGGTGAAACTGGCCTGGAATTTAGAATCTCCTTATAAATAAAGTCTCAGCTTTAAGCATTAATGGAAGGCATGAGATCTTTATGGTGCCATTCATTTCTGATCTTGCCAATTTGGTAGCCGGTGACTGCTATCTTCGTCCAAGCCACTAATTATGCAGCCCCGTTCTGATGTGTGGTAGTTCAGGTTCTTAGCAAAAATGGCTATTCCTTTAAAAATATTATATAACATGTAAGACTGGAAGGAAAGACTCAAAATTATTAATCTTTGTATTTTAGCTAAGAATTTCCGAGTGATTTTAAGTTGTTTCTTTGTGCTTTAAGAAATGTTTGTTTTTACCTTTGAAGTGTGCACACATTTTTCAGTAAGAGAAGAAAATAATGCTGTTTTATAAACACATCTTTTATTCTGGGAGATGAACCCAGCAGAATGAGAGCTATGTGCCTGAAATTCCTGATGATTAGACAACAGAACATTATTTGAAGCTTTTGTATAGCCATTTAAATAAAAAGAAAACTCATTAATTTTCAGCTTATTCATTGATATTTGTGATTATATCCATAGGAGATGGGAACTTTTTTTTTAACTGAGGGTACAAAAGGATATTAAGAACAAGGCAGTGTTTAGGAGAACAGATTGTTTTCATGGAGTTTGAACTAGCTTCGACATTCTCATATATATGTTAGCACTGGTGTGCTTATTATACATTTTTCCCATATATTCATTCGTCAGTTTGGATGGTGTCTCTCTATATTGGCACCTATCTGTAGCTTTAAAATCAGACTGTGGGATATATTAGTATACCCAGTGAGCTCTAATCATTTGTGACTGTTTATTCAGACGCATATGGAAATGACACGTTCAGGAATCATCTTTTTAGGTTGAATCCCAGAAGACCTCCAATGGCTTAGATATCTAAGTCTGCAGGAGTGAAGCCACAAGATGTGTTTAAGTGATCATCTCTCACAGGATGAGCTTCTGGACACTTCAAAAATGTAAAGAAGCCAAGTAGCCTTGGGGAGGGAAAGACCTCTTAAAAGTGGACTCCTTATTAGCAAAGAACTCTTCTGATGTAGAGAAACCAAGACCTTTGGGCACCTCTCAAAAGCAAGCTGGTTCTCAGACTGCATCAGATCTCAGATAAGCTTTTGAGGATGGGGCCACAGCAGCAGCAGTGGTGGCACACGCCAGCTGATCCCCATGGACTGAGCTGCAGAGGACCCCCCAGCCATGCTAGAAAGGAAAGTGACCCTTCTGAAGTGGGGAGGACTGAGCAGGAGCACCACCTGGCAGAGCCCCTTCTCTACAGGGCTCCATGTAGACAGGCTGGGAATGAAAGACGTGTATTACACATATTATCTCATTTATACATTTGTCCCTTGCTTGTCTTCCCCATTAGAAATTGTTAAAAAGGAAAAATCTTAAGTTGAAATTTATCAGAGTTTGTATGAACAAAAAACCCCAAAACCAAAACAAACAACAACAACAACAAAAATGATTAGCGAAGTGAATCTTGCGGCTCCAGAACCAGAACGGGTCAAAGAGCTCCTGTGTGCTACACGATCAGACAGCATTTACGGACAGAAAAGGGAAGTGGGGTAAAAAGAACGACTTAGTTAGAGCTCAGCATTTGGTCTTACTTGAATCAGCTGGCTGCCTACTATTGACTGAGGTTCAGCTGTTTGTTACATGAGTATACTGCTGAGTTAATCTGTTTCATTTAGCATGAATTACCACATATTGGTTTGGTCTGTGGGGCTAGGAGCTCAATGCAAAAAAATGGCATCCTACAAATTTTATTTTTATTATTCTGATTTGTTTTTAGAGATGAGGGTCTCACTGTATTGCCCAGGCTGGTCTCAAATTCCTGAACTCAAGTGATCCTCCCACCTCAGCCTCTCAAAGTGTTGAGATTACAGACGTGAACCACTGTGCTGGACAAAATTTTATTTTAATAGAATAGAAGCTTCCTGAAAGCCAGACCTTGTCTCTCAACTTCAAGGTGTATCCTCAGCATCTAAAACATAGTAGACAATAAATATGCAGTAGTTCAGTATGGTCTTAGAGTATTTTTTCTGGTAATTTGTTCCATTTTGTGACTTCTCCTTACAAACAAAATGATAGTGACACTTTATCCTAATTTTTTTATTCTTTTTGGTTTATGTCTATTCTAATTAAATATGTATACATAAAGTTAAAAAAAATAAATATGCAGTGAATGAATATGTGAAGGCTACCATAAACTCTAAATTTATGGTATTCATTGACAATTTCATTAAGTTATAGTATTTTTCTAATTCAAGCAATTCTTTACTTTTTAGCAATTGCACATAAAAACTCCAGTAACCAAAGTGCTAGTAGGTAACCTTGAAGATGATGCTAAGAAATAACCCTGTGGACCCTTGACATTTAGAAACTTTAAGACAGTGGTTTCTACACTTATTTCTGCAGCAACAGAGCCTTTTCTTTTCTGGAAACCTGAGGTAGAGGCCCACGATATAAACAAGACCAAAGCAGAGATGTTCAGGTTTAAGCTGGGCTATGTGGCTCTGAGCCTGGCCTGCTCAGACCTCGCCTTCCTTGCTTTCCTCCAAGAAATCCCAGAACACTTTCCTGCAATGCTAGGACAGTGGTTCTCACCCTTGGCTGCACATTTATCTCCTGGAAAGGCATAATTTCAGCACGTGAGATCAAGCATACAAGATCTGGCTGTGATATATGCTGAAATAGAAAGTCCAGATAGAGTTTGAAATTAACCTCATATTATCCTCTATGGAAGTCACTTCCAAATTGTATTTTATCAGTCCTAGCACAGTGATTCTCAATCCTAGATGCTCACTGAAGTTACCTGGGGAGTGTTAACAATTACTGATGCTGGGAGTAACTCTGTCCCATTCCTCAAGATTCTGATTTAATTTGTCTGCTGTGTTATCTGGGTGTCTGGGATTTTAAAGCTTTATGGGCCTCCTTCATACACTCCCTACCCCATGCTGGTGGGGAATAAGCAAACTATGACAGAAGCAGGTGGAGGGCATTCTGCCTAATGTTGCCGGTGGCTGGCTGTCTGCTGTTATCATTGCTATAAAGTGGTCCTGAAGGCAGGGAGTGTGTGTTACTCATTTCGTTATACTTTGTTTAGGACTGTCTGTTACAGCAGTCCCTCAGGAAAAGCATATGCCTTTCATTAGCTGAATGATTTCAAGCAACTTCACCTTTCTAATCCTCAACTTCCTCATCTGCAAAGTAACAAAGTAATGATATCTACCTTATATAGTTTATGTAAGGATCAAATAAAATATTAAAGTGGTTTAACAGAGTATCTGATACATTATAAGTGCTCATTACATGCTTTAAAGATACTGTTTTACTTATTCGCTATTTATACCAGAACTAAGAGTTTCTGCCTTATATCTTAAGGGAAGTAAAACTTGGTCAGGTGAAGTTGAGAGTAAATTTATGAAACATTTCTCATCAAGAGGGTTATATCTTAAAATGATAAACAGGTTTAAAGAAGATTTAGGCAAATATTTATATACAGCATCCATAGCAAACTAGATTTTAGGGAAGTATTCTTATTCCTAATCATTTGACTTAGACATAGAGAACAACCTTGACTTCCCAGAATCCACACCAGGCTATACTTTTAGAGAGAGCCTTCTGGATTAGCTGTGCCCAGTTATGGAATTTTTTTTCTTGAGATGGAGTCTTGCTCTATTGCCCAGGCTGGAGTGCAGTGGCGAGATCTTGACTCACTGCAACCTCCGCCTCCCAGGTTCAAGCAATTCTCCTGCCTCAGCCTCCCAAGTAGCTGGGAATACAGGTGTGCACCACTGGCTAAGTTTTGTGTTTTTAGTAGAAAGGAGGTTTCATTATGTTGGTCCGTTAACCTCGATCTCCTAACCTCATGATCCACCCCCCTCAGCCTCCCAAAGTGCTGGGATTACAGGCCCGACTATGGAATTTCTTAGGTCCCTAGGAATGAGAAGGCTTCATGTGAACAGATGTAGCTTTGGGACTTTGTAACTTTATGAATAAAATTTCAAATGAGGTCTAATATCCTGTGTTCTACATGTATCCATCTGTTTTACATGGTATTGTTTGTCACTGGATATTGATTTACTCCTTTCTTTGTCCAGCATGGAGAATTATATGTGTTTACTTGTGGAAATCACTGATTGCTGAATTTGCAGCACAGTCAGGAAATAAGCTGGTTCTAAGTGTTGAGTAACACAGTGCTTCGGAGGAGTGTAAATTAACAGCTTCATGAGATATCGTAGCCAACATTTCTGCCTCTGTCAATCATCTAGTATCTGAGTACATAGTTTCTCCTTATCATGACCTAGATGGAATAAAAGAGGTCCAGACCCTGACTGGCATTTTTAACCCTTCCCATGCCTGGGTGCTCCTGACTTGACTCCTAATAGCTACTCTCTCTGTGTCTGAGACCCCTGCCTCAAACTGGCAAAAAGCCACTGGCCTTGGACTTAAATCAGGCCAGAAAAGCTGGGCAGTAACTTGTGCCCCAGCTGTCCTCACCTATGACTGATCAGAGTTGGGACGTAAGTGCCCGTCGGTCCTTCGCCCCTTGGGTTGATAATTATGAAGTGAGTTACCTGCACTGTTTCTGAAACCTGCTGTGGAAGTATGATTATGATTCAGTTCTCCACTGTGGTTGCTGGCTTCATAATGCTCACTTTATTCTATTCCCTTACTTCATTGCTCACCTTCCCCAGTAAGTTACCTATGCCCTAATCCTCATCAGGGAACCCAAGCTATGACCCTGAGTTTTCTCACTTATCCTGTGCTCTTGGTTGGTCAGTTGGCATCTATGATCCTCAGTGTTCTATGTTTGTGAGGTTCCTAGACTGCCATAACAAAGGACCACAATCCTGGTGGCTTGAAACAACAGAAACTGTTGACTCACTTGCCTGTAATCCCAGCACTTTGGGAGGCCAAGGTGGGCAGATCGCCTGAGGTTGGGAGTTGGAGACCAGCCTGACCAACATGGAGAAACCGTATCTCTACTAAAAATACAAAATTAGTCAGGCGTGGTGGTGCATGCCTAAAATCTCAGCTACTCAGGAGGCTGAGGCAAGAGAATCACTTGAACCCTGGAGGCGAAGATTGCAGTGAGCCGAGATCGTGCCATTGTACTCCAGCCTGGGTGACAAGAGTGAAACTCCATCTCAAAGAAAACAAAACAAAACAAAAAACCCAGAAACATGTTTCTCTCATAGTTCTCCAGACTAGAAGTCTGAAACCCACAGGGCAGGGCCATGCTCCCTGGGAAGGCTCTAGGGAGAATCGCTTCTTGCTGCTTCTCAGCTTCCAGTGGCTGCAGAGGTCCTTGGTGCTCCTTGGCTTGGAGCTGCCATCTGATCTCTGCCTCTATCTTTATATGGCCTTTTCCTCTGTGTTTCTCTGGATATCCAAGTACTTCTCTCCTTTCTCTTATAAAGACACAGGTCATTGGATTGAGGACCCACTTTAAATCCAGGCTAAGGTTTATCTTGAAATTTTAAATTACATTTGCAAGACCTTATTTCCACATAAGGTCACATACTGAGGTTCCTAATGAACATGCATTTTGGGGGGATACCAGTCAACTCTATGAAAGGGGACCAGTCACCCCTATTTTCTGTTGCTGTGAGGATGCAAATCAGGCAGGTTCTTGGTGGAGGGTAAAGTGTTGTTCAAAGGTAAAGATTTGCTATGGTTGTTCTGGACACAGGAGCTGCTAATGCTTGGCGGGGTGGCAGGCAGTGGGGGTGGTGGGTGGTGGTGGGCAGTTAAGCTCTGGTTCCACTGGTGGTTTCCTTTCACCTGGAGGCAGCTGCTGACAAAGGTACACTCATGATTTTCTCATGGGCGTTGCCCTCATTTTAGTACAGTACCGAGAGTGGAGGGCTTAGAGTCAGACCAAGGTTCAAATTCTAGCCATGTGCTAGTTGTGTGTATTTGGACAAATTACATTAGCCTATTAAGGATGAAATTATTAAAAGTACCCTCCCCCGCCGAGATCCCCTATAGCAGACACTCTGTCGCATTTAGCTGTATCTTATATGCACTTCTAAATAGGGATTACACTCAGCTTCTTTCAAGAAAAAATATAAAAACTAGACTTTATATATATGGAGGACTCAGCAAGCCCCACATTACCATCCTCAAGTATAAGGCACAGTGGAGGCACGGAGAATAACAAAACATACTGTTTCCAGAGTGCCTGCTCAATAACAACACGTGCAAGGTCCCTCAGCTGGTGGTGTTGACCCATTACTTGACAGAGAACCTGTCCAGGGTTTCAGTAGGGCATAGGAGGGATTTAGGTGGGCACAAATGTTGATGAGTGGACCAATAAATTGATGAGTCAGCAGGATACATCCCGGGGGAAAAAATGAGGGAAAAATGGGGAAAAAAAGAAGAAAAAGAGAAGAGGAAGGAGAGGAGAAATTCAGACATATTTGGAGGATGGCTGGTAACACCAGTTCTCATGGGAGGATTTTTGAAGTACAAATGGCTTCATTCACCTTGTAGAACTTTGTATTTCAGATTCTGAGGACCAGTGACTTTGCTCCTTGGTGAACCAATGCAAGATTGACTGAGAAACTGACACAGGTAGCTTCTGCGTGGTGAGAGCAAGTTATGCTTTTTAAAAAGTTTTCTCAGAGCTACACGAATGTTAAATAGACACAAATAGCACTTTTCACTCACTCACATGGGAGTTATAGTTTATAAGGTCTGTATACTCTTTCTGTTTGACCTTTTTGTAAGTAACCTCTGAGGCAGGCAGATTAGGTATTTAAAAGGCAAAACTATTTCTCCACTTACACTGTCGATGGCTGTTCTGAAACCTCGGCGCTTGTCTTTTTAGTTTAAGAGAATTTACACAGGAGACACAGAGCAAGGAGATGCAGCACAGAACAACGTACAGCAAAGGAGGAGAATATTCTGAAAGCTACGTGTAGAATACAGAGAGGATACAGACTGAGCTGCGAGAGGATTCAGGGCGGACTGCTCATAAGGATGAGACAGCAAAGGCAGGCACTAGGGAGAGTCCCTTCATGGGAGACTTACATGACTATTCATAAGTGGGTGGGAAGAGGTGTTACTAGTAAGCCTGTTCTCGGCGCACGGGCGCGGTAGCCATACTGCTTTTTCATATATTGCATGGCGAATTAGCATCTCCAGCCTGGGTGTGTTTTCTGCTATTACCATGAGCAAAGGGTCAGTTTGAGGACAGGTGAAATTCAAATGCGTATGCTGTGTGGGAGTGAGTAGGGGGCGGGATTTCCTACTGCAGCTACTCTGCTGGGATGCGCTAAACTATAATGTGAGTGCTGGGGCTTATTGTCCACTACTCCTTCCACCATGGTTGCTGCGTCCTGAAAACATGGTTACTTCTTGACTACCTATCCTGCCTCAACACAACACCGCTGGAACCGAATGTGTGGGTTTTGTTTTTCTCCTACATCAACCACCTCTTAGTGAATACTGCCTAAGTGTCCTACAAGTTACCTCAATTCGGACACTAACTGCCTGGAATTAGCACAGACCCCCATAGATTAAGGGCTGAGTCCCACAAGATGTTCCCCCCACTTCAGAAACCAAATCACAAGTCCCAGCTTGTCACCTGTACTTCTAATCATAGGGATATAAATGGAAGTTCCCACAACCTTCTCCTCATGTTCAGTAGTTTGTTAGAACAGCTCACAGAACCCAAGGAAACAGCCTACCTACTGTTACCAATTTATGACAAGGATATTTAAAAATACACAAATGAGCAGCTAGATAAAGAGATACACAGAGGTCTGGAAGGGTCCTGAGCACAAGAGCACATGGAGTTTTGAAGCACACCACCTTCCCAGAAAATGTGTATAGACTTGTTCACCAACTCAGAAGTTCACAAACACTTTGGTTGGGGATTTTGTGGCGCTTTTGTTACATAGGCATGATTGATTACATCACTGGCCATTGGCGATTAGCTCAACCTCCAACTCTTTTCCCCTCCATGGAGGTCGGCGGGTGGAGGTGAAACCCTTTACCCTGGCAAGCAGCTCTCCATTCTTAGGTGCTTTCTGGAGATCACTCCATTAACACAAACTCAGGTTTGGTTGGAGGAGTCTTGTTATGAATAACAAAAGATGTTTTTGATTTTTCTCTGTTACCCAGGAGCTATTTCAAGAACTGGGATTGAAAACTAAATACAGCAAAAGATGCTCCGATTGCTTTATCTCTTAGGAAATGATAAGGGTTTTAGGATCTCCAGTCAGGAGCTGGGAATAAAGATCAAATATATATTTTTAATTATATCACAGCATCACAGTATCATTATCCCTACTTTATAAATCAGTAAGTACATGAAGGTTAAAAACAATTATCCCAAGATTCCATGGGTGGGAAGTGGAGGTGGCTGGAAATCACACCTAAAACTTCTACTGTCTCTGTGCTGAAGCCTAAATGTCTGAACAAGGTTTAAGTTCATTGCCATTATTCTTTCATAGGCCCCGAGGCTTCTCAGGACTCTAAAGTTTATGGTCCCATAACATCTCCCCCAGAAGCTGGGTTTACCCTCACCTCTTTCAGGGACAGAGGTCAGACAGGGCCCAGGGTTTGGAGAGGTCGGAACAAGGGAAATTTTCTGCATCCTCAGAAGCAACCTTTGTCAGAAGGGGGATAAGCTGTATCTTCAGATTTGATATGGAGAATCTTTCCCTTTGAGTGACTTTGCAAAGAACTGCATTAATATTATCTCATAATTAGTGGTGGGCTGGGAGCTGATGACCCACTACATAGCTTTGGGCTGTTAACTAATATGGTTATTACTTTAATCGGAAACTCCCAAGTCCTCATCTTTTTGGTTAGTAATGGAAACCATTTTAAGGGAAATAAAAGTTTTCTTTGAGTCAGAAGAATTTTAAAGATGAGATATTATGCACAAAACCTCTCTTGGTAGAGTTCGTGGGGTATAAGCGTGTCTGTGTGTGTGTGTGTGTGTGTGTGTGTGTGTATGTGTGTGTGTCCAAATGGAGGTCTTGGATACTTGGGAGAGTTAGGGTGGAAGTTGGGTGACCTCTTCAAACTTCATCGAAAGAAGCATTCACAGAGGCACTATTGAAGTATTTTGTTTGAAATTTCGATTCACTTTAGGGAAACAAAAATGAATAAATTGGTTAAATTCTGTGTTACAGAGGAGGGAGCACCACTAGAAAAGGGCTAGAGCTGGGGCCACAGGCATCTAGGTTTGTGTAAATTATGGCTCTGGCTACCTGTGGCCTTTGAGTTCATTCTCTGACTCTAGACTTAGGCTGTCCCACTGAAGCAGATGGGCCTTGGTATCTGTCACTTAGGCAGACATGAAGACAGACAGAATGGCCCTATGGTGAGTGTTGTTTATTTCTGGCTATCTAGCTTCCATTCCACCTCCCAACAGCATCTTGGTTTCCTTCTTGGGAATTCCCTCTGTCTGGTGGAGCAATAAGGGTGAGTGCTGGGCCTCTTGCCACAGACATCTCTGAGAGATCCCTGGGATTCCCTTCCAGCTCTGGTACCTCCAGCAAGTAGCATATGACATAAGCTCAGCCAATGAGATCTTCTCTTCCAAAACTAATCCTGAAACAGAAGAATCGAAATGGGAGGAATGGTTTGGATCTATGTATCTGTCAGCAGGTTCTATGTGGGGAACAGATGGTTGGATCTTATCATCACACATTTTGGAGCTGTTCCATATTCTGAGTTATAAGCCTGGTTCTCCAGCCTCCCCCTCAACCCTGTGAGTACCTCCATAGCCTTTGATTCATTCCTCTATTGCTTCAGTTGCTCAGAGTTTTGTTGTTTGCAACTACGATACTGTAATTGAAGAAGCCCCTTTGCTGATCTCTTCGCCTCAAGAACACCCTGTACATTCTACCAAATTGCAAGTAGGGCCGTAACAAGCTCATACCCGAAAGGTTTCCAAGTCTCTGTTGTCTGCAGAGAAAGCTAGGTCTCCTTAGTATAGCAGAGGAGCCTTTCCCTTCCCTTGCCACGAGGTGGTGCTACCTCCTACTGAAGAATCATCTCTCTCCCAGGCCTTTGTCCTCTAATCACAGTTCACCTCACAAGCACCTCACCATTCTGAACTTAGGGCAAGAGTCATGTCCTTTATGAAACCTTTCTTGACCTGTTCCTCCCTAGAATTGACTACTCTGTACACAATTCTGTTTTGATCTGCTTCTTTGTGTCTCTGTGACCCTAGTAACTGAACTTTCTTTGAAGGTGGGCATTATGTCACACCCACCTTTATATTGCAAGAATAGATTTTTCATTTTGAGTTTATGGAATGAATGGATAATGAACACGTGTTGCAGTCATTAAGGCATACTCACACATGTAAGTCTGGCCTCTGTTCTCCATGCCTGGGACAGAGCATGCACTTGGCTTGTAATCAGGGAAATGATCCTGATGATAGAAAGAGAGTGTAGTGCTCTGTTTATAAAGATGGCTGCATCTTCCTCCCATCCTGTGCACATACACCCTGATGCTGTGACTTTACTGCTCCTCCCATCAAAAAGTGAGTTTAATTCTACTCCAGTGGAATCTGGCCTGGTATGATGGTTTGACTGCATCCCTCCAAGTCCATGTGTTGGAAATGTATTCCTTAATGCAGCAGTGTTGGAAGGTGATTAGGTCATGAGGGCTCCACTCTCATGACTGAATTAATGTCATTGTTTTAGGAGTGGATTATTTTGAGAGTGGCTTTGTTATAAAAGCAAGTTTGGCTCCCTCTTTCTTACTCTGTATCCCGGGTGCTCTCTTGTCCTTCCATCTTCTGCCACAGGATGATACAGCAGGAAGGCCCTTGCCAGATGCCAGGCCCTTGACCTTGGACTTCTTAGCCTCCAGAATTATACTAAATAGATTTCTTTTCTTTATAAATTACCCAGTTCATAGTATTCTTTTATAATAGCGATAAATGTGCTAAAACACCATGTGACTTACTTTACCCAAATGAATGTGTTTGAAGTGATATTGTGAGACTTCTGAAACTCAGCCTCAAAAAGTCTAGGGGTTTCTGTAATTGCCCTTTTGGATTGCTGACTGGAGACCACCATGGAAAGCAACTCTGCCCAGCGTGCTGGAACATGAGAATGAAGGCACTGTAGCGAGCAGCCAGCACGCCATCTTCTCACATCTCTCCCTGAGACAAGCTGCCAGGAGGCTGCAACCATGTGAATGGCCTCCAGAGACATCAGCAGAAGTGCTGCCCAGATGCTCCAACCCAAACTGTTGGCTCAGAGTTGTGAGCAAATAAATGATGATTGTGTTAAGCTGCAAAGTTTTAGGTGGTTTGTTATGCAGGGATAGAGAACCAATACAGAGATGCTAATAATCAGTTAAGATAAAGAACAGGAGTGCATTGTCCCTTGATTGTCCTTTTTTCTTCAATAGTTGTGACAATTTGCCTCTGGGGACCATTTAAGATGTTGACCTTGCGGCAAATGGTCACAGTTTATCTCAGGCCCTTCGCTGCCTGTGTTAGTGTGCTTGGGCTCCCATAATAAACTGCCATAGGCTTAAATAACAGAAAGTAATTTTTTCATAGTTCTGGAGGTTACAGTCTGAGATCCAGATGTCAGTCAAGTTGGCTTCTTCTAAGACCTCTCTCCTTGGCTTGTAGATGTCTGTCTTCTTCCAGTGTCATCACATGGTCCTTTCTCTGTGTCATTTGGTATCCTAATCTCTTCCTCTTCTAAGGACACCAGTCATACTGGATTAGGTCCCTTACGTTAATTAGGTCAACTTACGTTAATTACCTTTTTAAAGATGCTCTCTCCAGATATAGTCATACTCTGAGGTACTGGGGGTTAGAATTTTAACAAAAAAATTTTTGGCGGGGAGTATAATTCTATCTAATCACTGCCTAAAGTATAAGCACTGGCTTATTTTACCATCGGCTCTGCCTACTGGTAGTTGGAGAAGTGATAGTATTGTGCTTGGACTGAGCAACAATCATTCTGAGAAATACCCTTCCAGGTCTGCAAAAATCATAAAGCAATTCAGGGAGTTCAGGTCCATATGTCACCTTCCCACCCAAGTACCTTGTTTTTTCTGGCTGCGTGCTGGGGCTATCTGAACATTTTCTGGAGGCACACTGTTAAAGGCAAGTAGGGGCAGCCTGAGGTGGGAGTTTGGCAACTCGTAGAGGCTGCTGTAAGCTGGCACCACCTCTGCAGATGCTGTCGGGTTCCTACCGTAGGAGATATCCTCTTGCTAAGAGTACCACACCTCTTCTTGAGTAAGTGACAGGGTGGTAATATAGCTTTTGCCAAACTCAAATAGAAAAACTCACATGATTTGGAGAGAAGGAATGTACTTGAAATCTGATAATTAAATCTGGTCCCTTAGCAGCCAGCCCACAAATGCAGAGAGTGAAGACAGAGGTCAGTGGAGGTGGCAAGATGGTCACATAGGTCTGTATCTTTGGATGTTTACCTTTATTAATGGATAGACATACAGCAAAAGAGTAATTTGGTTAATAGAATTACCTAGATTTCTGAAGGGTAATTACTTAGTATTTATTGAATGTTTGCTGCCCGTGAAGCCCTGTATTATGGGTTGTGAAGAAAGATGCCAATCTGAACTTTTGCTGTTTAAATAATTTGAGTTGCTTGAGTCAATGTTTCTGCCTAATTAATTCTAAGTTAGTTTTCAAGACTGAACCTGATGACTGGCTTCTAGACAGCCTCAGGGTGCTCATTCTTATTCCGAGTGATTATTGGTACAGGGCTGGAGCTGGCTGTGGAAAGATGATTGGGCTGTGTGTCAATGGATCCAATCCATTCTTTCATCTATTTACACAACAGGCATTCATTGAAGATCTCGTTATGGACTCCAGACCTGTGTTATGCACCCTGGGGTCTGCAGAGAATACTAAATCAGGGCTGCTGTGTCAGAGCTTAATCCCAGTAGGTTCTGTAGAGATGCAACCTAGAAGTTGCTCATTTGAGTTAATTCTTAAAAATAATAGCACATGTCCTGTTACTTCTATTATTCTAAAAATGGACTTCAACTTACTAGAAGGATTCAAAATAAGTTAATACCAGTTTGTTAGGTTGTACAAAATGTTATGTTATGTGTGCACTTGAATCATACGTTTCATTGCAATAACCATATGTAATGATCGTTCTTACTAATCAAGTCATTGCTGCTACATGCCTGTCCTTGCTTACATGTATATACATGCACAATGACATAGAAATTGACCTGTATAAACGTGTCTGTGTAATAAAAGGGAAACTTCATATGCTGCCATTTTTAAGAGGGAGTCCACAGGGGCACCTGCTAGCATAATATTTTGCAGAGGGGGCCCAGTCTGAGATCCATAGTGGGTGGTCAGCTGCAGGTACTGTCATTCACTGGGAGAACAGGTTTTGGTGCTGAAAGCACAATTAAGGACTAGAAGGAGAAGGGAGCAGGATGCAGACGAGGTGACGAAGCAGAAAAAGTTCTAAAATACATGGACATTCAAGAAGGCCAAAATGATTCTAAGTCTGCTAGATGGTGCCTCTGTGGGAGGCCGCCTGCTGTAGAGTTTTCATCTGGAAGCTAGAAGGACTTTGTTCTGAATACAGCACTTCTGACCCTTCTGCATAGTGGTTTCCTCCCTCTCCCACTTATTGGGTAGCTTAAATAGAATAACATGTAAAGCACTTATAACTTAGAAATCTTTCAACAAATGCTGGTTCCTTTCATTTTCTGGCTTGATGCCACTTTTGGTGTCTTAAAGGTGTCACCCAGTGACAGGAAAAAGACAGATCATGCAGTGTCCCCAGAAATGTACATCCCAGTTGAATAAAAGTTGAGAAATCCTTCTCTTTTCCACCGCTTTCAGAGCTATTTTATTTCCCAGGGAGCATAAGAAATATCGGGAGAATTGAATTCTACATCTCTCTGATCTTAAAGTTGACAGAACTAGGGACATCCTCTTAGGAGGTTGAGGTGCCTGCAGATGGCAAATGAAGCATGTAAATACTGACACATGCGAGACAATTGTATGATGAAAAGAAACTCTTCAGGCAGAATATTGATCATGACCGCACAGAGCTTCCACGGAGTCACGTTTCTTGGCTGTTATTAGGACAAGTATGATCATGTGGTCTGAGTGAGCTGAGGAGAAACTTTAAGGGCAGAGAAAAGATGTGGCTAAGTCTTATAAAGCATTAAGTGTGTGTCAGATATTCTTCTAAGTGCTTTTACATATTCACTCATTTAACTCTCAGAAAAGTGCTCTGGTGGATACTATTAGAGCTGGGAGAAAGGCACAGAGAAGTAAATCAGATTCTCAGAGTCACACAGCTAGTGAGTGTTGGAGCCATCACGGAAATGCAGGCGGCCTCCAAACCAGTGTTCAAGACGATGATGCTATGGTTACCGTTATAATTTGACAAAGAAGTTTGAGACCTTTTAAAATTTAATGTCGGAGGGGGAAGACCTGGCAAGATGGCGTTGTAGAAGCGACTCAGGATTGCAGCTCTCAGTGACGGAGCAGAGGGTGAGTCCTAGCCGCATTCTCGGATGGACTTTTCTAGCCCACAGAGCATTGAAAGTCCCACAGGACGCTAGTAAAGTAAAACCAGCTAACGCAGCCCTCTGGCGCGGCCGCTTTGGCCGGCGCCGCGGCGCGGCAGCAGGACCCGGCACAGAACTCACTGGTCTGGGCGCCCTGTTAAACCGGCAATCTGAGAGTTTGAAGGGCAGATTGGCGCGTCCATTTGATTGAACGGGACTTGGACAGTGAGCCAGACCAGGAGTTTCCTGGGAGTTTCCTGGGAAGCGTGATCTGAGCCGGTGAAGTGGGCAGTGGCACGGGAGATCGCACGGATCCCAGTGCCCTATCGGCAGGCTCCTGGGGCGCCAGTGAGAGAGTCGAACTTTAAGCTCGCGGAGAGGGAGGGAGAGAGAGAGAGGACGGACTCTGAGGCAGGGAGCTGGGTAATCGGGCTCAGCGGGTCACACCCTCACAGGGACAAGCAGGGCAATGACTGGAGATGCTTGGCGCTGAGAGTTTTGCTGCCGGCATCTAGGACGGTGCAGCCCGGTGAGGGAGGGGTGTCAACCACCGCTGACACAATCCGCCCCTATTGAAGTACCGCCCAGGGCCAAAGCAGCCTGCCATTGCCGAGGCAACCTGCCATAACAGAGAGACTCCCAGGAGACGGGAGCTCTCCACAGCAGAAGGGAGCCCAGCAGCAACAGGGCAGAACCACGCTAGCAGGTCAAAGCCCCGGCAGGCAAATAGTGAATAGACTGCCACCTAGTGGGGCAGGACAGTGCAACAGATACTCATAAAGAAAGCCCCAACTCCCTGAAACAGTGCATATAAGGGGGGGAAATAAAAGGGTGGTGTTTTATGAGTTCTATTGCAGCAGACATAAACAACCTCCCAACAACCCTGAATGAACAACGGAGCTCACAGCTCAGCACTGGAGCTACTATAAAGCACAAACCGTCTCCTTAAGCAGCTCCCTGACCCCTGTATATCCAAAGAGTCACCGCAAAAAAAAAAAAGGACTAATCAGACTGACATTTGGCGGGCATCATTCTGGAACAAAGACAGCAGAAGAAGAAACTGGTATCATCCCTCACTCTCCCACAGCTGCTACAGGTATACTCCAGACAAACAGGGCCTGGAGTGGACCTCAGCACTCATACAGCAGAGGGGCTAGACCACTAGAAGGAAAACTAAGTAACAGAAATACTTCATCATCAACAATCTCAGCATCCACACAGAGACCCAATTGAAAAATCAGCAACTACAAAGACGACAGGTGGATAAATCCATAAAGATGGGAAGAAACCAGCGCAAAAAGGAGGAAAACACCCGAAACCAAAACACCTCACCTCCTACAAAGGACCAAAACTCCTCACCAGCAAGGGAACAAAGCTGGACGGAGAATGAGTGTGACGAAATGACGGAATCAGACTTCAGAAAGTGGATAATGAGAAACTTCATTGAGCTAAAAGAACATGTTCTAAATCAGTGCAAAGAAACTAAGAACCTTGAAAAAAGATTTGAAAAAAAATTCGAGGAATTGATAACAAGAATGGACAACTTAGAGAGGAATATGAATGAATTGAAGGAGCTGAAAAACACAACACGAGAACTTCGTGAAGCATGCACAAGTTTCAACAGCCGAATTGACCAAGCAGAAGAAAGAATATCAGAAATTGAAGATCAACTCAATGAAATAAAACGTGAAACCAAGATTAAAGAAAAAAGCACAAAAAGGAATGAACAAAATCTCCAAGAAATGTGGGACTATGTGAAGAGACCCAACCTACGTTTGATAGGTGTACCAGAATGTGATCAGGAGAATGAATCTAAGCTGGAAAACACTCTTCAGGATATTATCCAGGAAAATTTCCCCAACCTAGCAAGACAGGTCAATACTGAACTCCAGGAAATACAGAGAACACCACAAAGATACTCCGCAAGAAGAGCAACCCCAAGGCACATAATCGTCAGATTCACCAGGGTTGAAACGAAGGAGAAAATACTAAGGGCAGCCAGAGAGAAAGGTCGGGTCACCCACAAAGGGAAGCCCATCAGACTCACAGCAGATCTCTCGGCAGAGACTCTACAAGCCAGAAGAGAGTGGGGGCCAATATTCAACATCCTTAAAGAAAAGAGCTTTCAACCCAGAATTTCATATCCAGCCAAACTGAGCTTCATAAGTGAAGGAAAAATAAAATCCTTCACGAACAAGCAAGTACTCAGAGATTTTGTCACCACTAGGCCTGCTTTACAAGAGCTCCTGAAAGAGGCACTACACATAGAAAGAAACAACCAGTTCCAGCCATCCTAAAAGCATACCAAATGCTAAAGACCATCAACAAAATGAAGAATGTACATGAACCAATGGGCAAAACAGCCAGATAGCATCAAAATGGCAGTATCAAATTCACACATAACAATATTAACCCTGAATGTAAATGGGCTAAATGCACCAATCAAAAGACACAGACTGGCAAATTGGATAAAAAACCAAAACCCATCAGTGTGCTGTATCCAGGAAACCCACCTCACACACAAAGATACAAAAGGCTCAAAATAAAAGGATGGAGGAAGATTTACCAAGCAAATGGAGAGCAAAAAAAAGCAGGAGTTGCAATTCTCATCTCTGATAAAATAGACTTTAAAGCAACAAAGATCAAAAGGGACAAAGAAGGTCACTACATAATGGTAAAAGGATCGATACAACAAGAAGAGCTAACGATTCTAAATATATATGGACCCAATGTAGGAGCACCCAGATATATAAGGCAAGTTCTTAATGCCTTACAAAGAGACTTAGACTCCCACACAATAATAGTGGGAGACTTTAACACTCCACTGTCAATAGCAGACAGATCAACCAGACAGAAAATTAACAAGGATATCCAGGACTTGAACTCAGACCTGGAACAAGCAAACCTGATAGACATTTACAGAACTCTCCACCCCAAATCCACAGAATATACATTCTTCTCAGCACCACATCACACCTACTCCAAAATTGACCACATAATTGGAAGTAAAGCACTCCTCAGCAAATGCAAAACAACGGAAATCATAACAAACAGTCTCTCAGACCATAGTGCAATCAAGTTGGAACTCAGAATTCAGAAAATAACTCAGAACCGCACAGCTTCATGGAAACTGAACAACTGGCTCTTGAATGTTGATTGGATAAACAATGAAATGAAGGCAGAAATAAAGAAGTTCTTTGAAACCAACGAGAATGAAGACACAATGTACCAGAATCTCTGGGACACATTTAAAGCAGTCTGTAGAGGAAAATATATAGCAATAAGTGCCCACATGAGAAAAGTGGAGAGATCCAAAATTGACACCCTATCGTCAAAATTGAAAGAGCTAGAGGAGCAAAATCAAAAAAGCTCAAAACCTAGCCGAAGACAAGAAATAACTAAGATCAGAGCAGAACTGAAGGAGATAGAGACAAGAAAAACCCTTCAAAAAATCAACAAATCTAAGAGCTGGTTTTTTGAAAAGATCAACAAAATAGACAGACCACTAGCCAGACTGATAAAAAAGAAAAGAGAGAACAACCAAATAGATGCAATAAAAAACGATAAAGGGGAAATCACCACAGATTCCACAGAAATTCAAACCATCATCAGAGAATACTACAAACAACTCTATGCACACAAACTAGTAAATCAGGAAGAAATGGATAAATTCCTGGATGCCTGTGTCCTCCCAAGCCTAAACCAGGAGGAAGCCGAAACTATGAATAGACCAATAACAAGGTCAGAAGTTGAGGCAGCAATTAAGAGCCTACCACACAAAAAAAGCCCAGGTCCAGATGGGTTCACAGCTGAATTCTACCAGACACACAAAGAGGATCTGGTACCATTCCTTCTGAAACTATTCCAAATAATCCAAAAAGAGGGAACCCTTCCCAAATCATTTTATGAGACCAACATCATCCTGATACGAAAACCTGGCAGAGACTCAACAAGAAAAGAAAACTTCAGGCCAATATCCATGATGAACATAGATGCAAAAATCTTCAATAAAATACTGGCAAATCGATTGCAACAGCACATCAAAAAACTTATCCATCATGATCAAGTAGGATTCATCCCGGGCATGCAAGGCTGGTTCAACATACGCAAGTCTATAAATGTAATTCACCACATAAACAGAAGCAAAAACAAAAACCACATGATTATCTCAATTGACGCAGAGAAGGCATTTGACAAAATTCAACAGCCCTTTATGCTAAAAACCCTCAATAAACTTGGTATTGATGGAACATATCTCAAAGTAATAAAAGCTATTTACAACAAACCAACAGCCAATATCATACTTAATGGGCAAAAACTGGAAGCATTCCCTTTGAAATCCGGCACTAGACAAGGATGCCCTCTCTCACCACTTCTATTCAACATAGTACTGGAAGTTCTAGCCAGAGCAATAAGGCAAGAAAAAGAAATAAAGGGTATTCAAATAGGAAAGGTGGAAGCCAAATTGTCTCTATTTGCAGACGACATGATAGTATACCTAGAAGAACCCATCACCTCAGCCCAAAAGCTCCTGCAACTGATAAGCAACTTCAGCAAAGTCTCAGGATATAAAATCAATGTGCAAAAATCACAAGCATTCCTATACACCAATAACAGACTTAAAGAGAACCAAATTAAGAACGAACTGCCATTCACAATCGCTACAAAGAAAATAAAATACCTAGGAATACAACTCACTAGGAATGTAAGGGACCTCTTTAAGGAAAACTACAAACACCTGCTCAATGAAATAAGAGAGGACACAAACAGATGGAGAAACATTCCATGTTCGTGGTTAGGAAGAATCAATATCGTGAAAATGGCTATACTGCCCAAAGTAATTTACACATTCAATGCTATCCCCATCAAACTACCATTGAATTTCTTCATAGAACTGGAAAAAACCACCATGAATTTTATATGGAACCAAAAAAGGGCCCGCATAGCCAAGTCAATTCTAAGCAAAAAGAACACAGCGGGAGGCATCACGCTACCAGACTTCAAACTATACTACAAGGCTACAGTAATCAAAACAGCATGGTACTGGTACCAAAACAGAGATATAGACCAATGGAACAGAACAGAAACATCGGAGGCAACACAACATATCTACAAACATATCATCTTTGATAAACCAGACAAAAACAGGCAATGGGGAAAGGATTCCCTATTTAATAAATGGTGTTGGGAAAACTGGCTAGCCACGTGCAGAAAGCAGAAACTGGACCCCTTCCTGACACCTTACACTAAAATTAACTCCAGATGGATTAAAGACTTAAATGTAAGACCTGACATCATAAAAACCCTAGAAGAAAATCTAGGCAAAACCGTTCAGGACATAGGAGTAGGCAAGGACTTCATGAACAAAACACCAAAAGCATTGGCAACAAAAGCCAAAATAGACAAATGGGACCTAATCAAACTCCACAGCTTCTGCACGGCAAAAGAAACAGTCACTAGAGTGAATCGACAACCATCAGAATGGGAAAAAATCTTTGCAGTTTACGCATCGGACAAAGGGCTGATATCCAGAATTTACAAAGAACTCAAACAGATTTACAGAAAAAAAACAAACAAGCCCATTCTAAAATGGGCAAAGGATATGAACAGAAACTTTACAAAAGAAGACATACATGAGGCCAACAAACATATGAAAAAGTGCTCATCATCATTGGTCATTAGAGAGATGCAAATCAAAACCACATTGAGATATCATCTCACACCAGTTAGAATGGTGATCATTAAAAAATCTGGAGACAGCAGATGCTGGAGAGGATGTGGAGAAATAGGAACACTCTTACACTGTTGGTGGGAGTGTAAATTAGTTCAACCATTGTGGAAGACAGTGTGGCGATTCCTCAGGGACCTAGAAATAGAAATTCCATTTGACCCAGCAATCCCATTACTGGGTATCTATCCAAAAGACTGTGAATCGTTCTACTATAAGGACACATGCACACGAATGTTCATTGCAGCACTGTTTACAATAGCAAAGACCTGGAACCAACCCAAATGCCCATCGATGATAGACTGGACTGGGAAAATGTGGCACATATACACCATGGAATATTATGCAGCAATCAGAAATGATGAGTTTGTGTCCTTTGTAGGGACATGGATGAATCTGGAGAACATCATTCTCAGCAAACTGACACAAGAACAGAAAAAGAAATACCGCATATACTCACTCATAGGCGGGTGAGAAAAATGAGAACACATAGACACAGAGAGGCAGTCTACTATACACTGGGGACTGTTGGGGGAAATGGGGGAGGGACAGCGGGGGGGGGCTGGGGTGGATAGCCTGGGGATGAATACCAAGTGTGGGTAAGGGGGAGGAAGGCAGCAAAACACACTGCCATGTGTGTACCTATGCAATTATCTTGCACGTTCTGCACATGTACCCCAAAACCTATAATGCAATAAAAAAAAAAAAAAAGAAGTACAAAAAAAAAAAAAAAATTTAATGTCGGAAATGTAAAACGTCTAAATGTGAAAAGCAGAACTACAATTCTTCTGGAAGTGAGTATGAAATGATGCCTTTATGTGTTTGGACAGGGAAATATTTCTTAAATAAGACCATGAAAGCACTAACTCTAGAGGAAAAACGGATAAATTCAACTATATGAAAACTAAGAACTTCTGTTCAACAAAACACAAGAGAGTCAAAAGAACAACCATGGGGGTGGAGACAGTACTTCCAACAGTTACCATCACAAAGCACTGGTGCCCAGCACACCTGAACAACTCCTTCACCAAGTAAGAAAAAGAACAATATGAAAGAAATACTGGCAAAGGAATCTAATACATCCATCACAAAATGAAAATATAAATGGCCAATCAATATGTGAGAATGTGTTTAATCTCATTAGTCATTGAGGAAATGCAAAATAAAACCACCCAGGAATATGACTGAAGTTAAACACTCTGAAAAATGGTGTGGATGAAGAAGAGTGGAAACGCTCACTCACCCTGGTAGGAGCATAAGATGGTACAAACGCTGTAGAAAACTCAGTTGAAGATTTTCACATTTTATGAAGGACACCAAGGGCATCCTTTTCTGGGTTGATGCCTAGAAAAATATATGCACAAGTGGACACATGGAAAAACAATAAACAATGTTCATAGCAGCTTTGTTCATAATTGCCCAAACTGGATGCAGCGTAAGTGTCTATTAAAAGAGAAGTGGAAAATAAATTGTAGTGCACGCATACAACAAAATACTATCTAGCAGTGAAAAGGAATGGACCATAGCTGCACACAGCGACATGCATGGATTTTACAAACATTGATGACTGTGAATGATTAACATAAGAAAGGCACTGCTTCTGCCATTGTCAATATCAGACCCTGCCCCCTCCTACCACCACATTTCTTAATACTGGGGAGGGGCAAGAAGCAGCCTCTGATCCTCACACACCATAAAGTAAGTGAGGTTCAAGAATGTCCCTGGGGCTGGGCATGGTGACTCACACCTGTAATTCCAGCACTTTCAGAGCCTGAGGTGGGAGGATCTCTTGAGCCTGGAATTCAAGGTTATGGTGAGCTGTGATCATGCCACTGCATTCCAACCTGGGTAACAGAGTGAGACTGTCTCTCAAATAAAAAAAAAATAATAAAATAATTTCCCTGGACCTTGCATCCAACGTCATGGGTCTGGTCTGTTCTTTGTGAACTGCGCAAGCCAAATGGGTTATGAAGATGCCCTCAAAAATAGCACATATATTTAAAAGGAATCTTCTGGAGAAAGTGAAAAAAGTGCCATAGTAGGCCACTGGGAATAGACTTGGGGACAAGCTTCCATTTCCAGCAGAAAGAATGGCTTCCTCACAGAGAAACTGTATGATCTAGAAGCTCCTCTGCAGTCTGTTGATAAACTCAGAGACAGGGTTCTAATAGATAAAATTTGAGACATTTCCTCGGGGCTTGGAATTCAGAAGAAACACACATGGATGGTTATAACATGGCAGAGAGTGGCTGAACTGAGAGGAGTCAGTGTTCTTGGAGCAGATATTTTCCCAATTGGTCTGATTTTCCCTGGAGTTGCAGGAGAGGACAGCAAGGATATATGAAGGGCTGGTTTTCATAGTAAACCTCAGCACATCCTATATTTTCAGCCTTACAAGAGGAAAGGCCCTGCCAGGGTTCTAGACCTGCCTCTGACATTTTATAAACTTTGGACCTCAATTTCACCCTCTGTACAATAACATGTTTAAACAGAACGATTGCTAATTCAATGTTAATTCTGAACTATACTCTCCTTTCTCTCTACACCTTTCAATGAGCATAATTCAAGTCAGAATATGGATTTTACAACTTTCTTTTCTTTATGAGACGGAGTTTTGCTCGTTACCCAGGCTGGAGTGCAATGGCGCCATCTCGGCTCACCACAACCTCCACCACCTGGGTTCAAGCAATTCTCATGCCTCAGCCTCCAAAGTAGCTGGGACTACAGGTGTGCGCCACCGTGCCCAGCTAATGCTTGTATTTTTAGTAGAGACGGGGTTTCACCATGTTGACCAGGATGGTCTCGATCTCTTGACCTCATGATCTACCTGCTTCGGCCTCGCAAAGTGCTGCGATTATAGGCGTGAGCCCCCGTGCCCAGCCAAGGATTTTATAACTTTCAATTCATTTGATTGCCACCAGTTCCCTGCCTGTGGATGGAATACCTACATCTTTTCTTGGCTCAGAATCCCCTGGACACCTGCTGGGTGCTTGATTTGGGCTGGAGAATCCCTATGTGATAATACTTGTTCAATGCACTTTGAATCAGTCACCCAAACTCTATCCACTTGTGTGACCTTAGGATGCAGTCTGAAGAAGCGTGTCTCACATACTTCGGTCCTGGTCTAGCCACATGAAACAGAGATTTTTGTGGGGCTTTCTTCATTTTGGCTGCATTTCTAATATCATGGGGACACAGGTCTGGCCTAAAGCCAATATGGCTGAAATGTTATTCCTGTGCTGTGACTTAATCCCCCCTCCCCTGCGCCTAAGGCAGATATTGCTAATCCTTCATAGTGCAACACTCTAATTGATCACAGTTGGCCCCCAAAATGGGATCAGTTTATCATCTTTGAGAAGGAGGAAGGCATATACATTTAACTCAGGTGGAGAATGTAGTGTAACCTAGTTTTGCCCCAAAATTCATGGCATGCGATGATCCATAGCTTCTCACTTGATTCTGTGAATTCCTGGGATTTGCTTTTTCAGTGTCTCTTCTGCCTTCTAATTCTGTGACTTGTGCTTTTCTGCCCCAGTAATATTCACCTTCAGTGTCAAATTTTTCCTAATAATTGCACATCATGGTTTAGGAAAGGCTTTTGCTGTCTCTCGGGATTCCTCTCTTTGACACTCCACTTCTGGCCATCTCTCCTCCAGGAGTAAACAGATTGCTCTTTTCCTTTCATTCATGGCATAACAGTTTATTACTCCTTTGTGCCAGGTACTAGTTTTAATTCTTTGCACATATTATTTCATTTAATCTTCACATAACCTCATGAAAGATCCATTTTCATTATGCTCATCTTGCAGATAAGAAAACTGAGGTATAGAAGAGTTAAGTAACTTGTCTAACGTCACACAGCTGATCGGCAGCAGAGTTGGAATTCAAACATATGCAGCCAGATTTCAGAGCCCATGATCTCAGCCCTGATGCTGAGATCTTATTAAGATCCTGACCTGTCTCTTATTAAAGCATTTCTTCTAGACAAATGCAGGATTTTTTCTAAGGGGAACTTTGCTGAACAAAAACTTCTTTATCTCTTTTGGTAAATATGCATATTTTAAAATTTTGCCTTGGATAGTCAACATTGGGAATACTGAACATTGGAAATGCTGGGTTTTTTTTTTTTTTTTATTTATTTTTTATTTTTTATTTTTTTTTTTTTATTCTAAGACACTATAGAAGGGAAGGTGTACAATTACTTTTTCATTTTTGAGATGGAGTCTTGCTCTGTCACCCAGTCTGGAGTGCAGTAGCATGATCTTGTCTCACTGCAGCCTCCACTTCTTGGTTTCAAGTGATTCTCCTGCCTCTCAGCCTTCTGAGTAGCTGGGACTACAGGTGTGTGCCATCACGCCCAGCAAATTTTTTGTATGTTTAGTAGAGACAGGGTTTCACCATGTTAGCCAGGATGGTCTCAATCTCCTGATCTCATGATCTGCCAACCTTGGCCTCCCAAAGTACTGGGATTATAGACATGAGCTTCCACCATACCATTATTTTATGTATTATTTAAACTATGACAACAACATAATGGAAGTATAGCATAACTCATAACTTGGTTACATTGCTTCAAATTTCTTAAATTCCAAAAATCTAGGCAATTCCTCCTGCATTCAATCTCAACAACAAAATATTACATGCTTCATCCACTTGTAGATAGCTTGCTTTCTTATGTCCTGAAAAGGGCTTGCTTGTTATTTTCTAAGAAAATGTAACATTTCAGTCATTCCTTCAATGTCAAGCATTTGTTTCACTGATATCACATTGACACCCCATGGCTGTTTTTTCCCTTTCTGAAAACACAGTAAACATTCGTTTTAATGCTGAATCATTGTATATTTTAGAGACATTTTTTCCTTTTTATTATAGAAATGTTTAAACATATAAAATGTTAAGCATAATCTGAATAAAGAGACCCCTAAATAGGCTTTATTTGAGCAAGATGGCTGTTTATTCACCCGGGTGTGAGGGTGCTGAGTCTGAAAAGCAAGTCAGTGGAGGGAGGTGGGATAAGAGTTGGTTTTATAGGTTTGGGGTAAGAGTGGAAGAGTTACAGAAGTAACTTTTGCAAGTTTTTGGCTTTTGCAAGCTGGGATGGCTTCGTAGGGTCTGGAGTCACGAGGTTGACCTATCAGTTGAGCAAGGTTGGTTACAAAGTCATGTTGACTTATCAGTTGAGGCAGAAAGGAGGAACAATAGAAGAATGTCTCAAAGTTAATTAGATGCCACAGGGTTTAGTCATTCTTCTCCTTTTAAGGTTTTCCAGTTACTTAAGACTCTAGTTCCAGGAGCTCATCTGGAGGTGTATGTGCAGGTCACAGAGGTTACTATGCAGTCCATGGTGCAGTCAGTTAGACCTTACGTAAAAGAGTGGAAATTATAAAATAATAAACTCCATGAATTCATTATCTAACTTCAACAATTACCAATATTTTTCTGGTTTGAGGGCATCTTACACGGTAACTAAACTCAGTATATGAGTGAAGAAAATGGGAATATCTCTGTGCACATTGGGACACATGGGCAATGACAATTTCACTATAACTATTCCCTGGATGGAGGGACTGGAGGCCACCATTACTGCAAGGATCATTCCAATTTCGGAGATACTAAAATATGAAAAAAAAAATGGGTCTTACAATTGATGACATGCAGAAGCAGTGAGGCTAGGCTGTTTTCATTATGAATTCATATCTAATGGGTCAGAATTCTCCTTAATGCTTTGTGACTTTAAAAATATTTATTTCATTTGTGCCCTCTCAGCCTCTCTCTACCACCAAAACACAAAGAAGACCATTTCCATGTTTCTTTACCTAGAATTTGGACTGTTATGGTCAAATAGGTGTTTAGTACTCCACTGATTGCTTTGGTGAGGCCTTTGGTGCAGACATTCCAGTACCCGTTTTTCCCCAGCTAAGAATGGAACCTTGTCCCTGGGGTCTTGGGCCACTCACATGCATTTGGCAATGTATACACAGCTCATATCTGGCTTGCTCTAGGATTTTGAGCTGTGTCCAGGGCATGTGCTTCTGTAAACAACAGGGATGTTCACTGCTTGCAGATTTAGTATCTGAGCCAGGTACTGAATCCCGTGTACCCGCTCTTGCCCTGATGGTCTTGTCACTTGGACTCAAGGACTTCCTTCACTTTTTAATTTGCTATTCTTTCTTGGGTCACTATTCTCTTTCCTGTCAAAATGTGTTCTTGGGTTAATATTCTGTCGACAGATACCCTAGGTCTGGAAATAGAACCCCAAATCTGTGAATTCTCAGGTTAAGGAACTTATTCTAGGCTTGCAAGGCTGAACATTCTGAGCTGAGTATCAGAGCCTGGAGAGGACACTTTGGCCAAGGGATGCCCTCTTCCAGCTCTGACCCAATGGTGTTACCACGTATGAAAAGAAAAACATTGGTAGGAGGCAATCTGGGCATTGGCAGAAACCTCACAAGGAGGTGAGGCAGGAGAACTGAGCCACAATGTCATAGGGAGATATGATACCCTATAGTGGGAGAGACCCTAATGGGATGTCAGGGAGCCAACCTGAGATCTTAGCATTGTTGGTTATTAGCTATTGAAGTCACTGCAATGCCACATACATACCCAGTGTGGGAAGCTGAGGGAGAAGAACACAGGTAGGGATAGGTATGTTTTGATGGGATAGAAGAAGTCAGGAAAGCCAGGGTGTGAAGTTCTGCTCATGTGGGCAACAGAGAAGAGAATATGTGGCATTGCACTCTCTTTCTTTCTTTCTTTCTTTCTTTCTTTCTTTCTTTCTTTCTTTCTTTCTTTCTTTCTTTCTTTCTTTCTTTCTTTCTTTCTTTCTTTCTTTTCTTTCTTTCTTTCTCTCTCTCTCTTTCTTTCTTTCTTTCTTTCTTTCTTTCAAAAAAAGCCATGATGTCCACTCTGCTCACATCCTGCCCCAGCAGGCTCAGTCAAGGACTCTGCAGGATTGGCGTGCAAACACCTCAGCTCCCTCATTCCATGGGCAGGATAACTTCAAGGCCTGCATTGTACTTCATTTCCAGAACTTCCTCAGGGAATTAACTTTCAGTTGTCCCCAGAGGCAGCAAGACTGATAAATCGCTTTGTTGGCTGCCTTCTGTCCCTTGGTTCACTTTTCCACTCCTCTGACAGTTTTTCTTGCTTGTCTTAAATAAACTACTTGTATTTGCTTGCTTGTTTCAAGGTCTGGGGACACTCAAACTAAGACAATAGGTAAGTGGGTCATTTAATTTCTTAAGCCATGGGTTTTTCACCTGCTAAGTGACAGAAAAGCTGAGGAGTATATTGTAGTGCTAGAGTTTCATGAGCTCAGGAAAGACTTGTGAATACGCAAGGCAAATTTGGTTATCCTTAATTTTTCAGATGAGGAGCCAGAGGCCCAAAGGGGTTTTCTGCATTGCCTATGGCTGCTCCTGCTGATAAGTGGCCAAGCTGAGATGGAACTCAGGACTTTGAACCCTGAAACCAGTCAGCTTCCATCCCAGTGTCTCTTGGTCTCTACTGTTTCTTTCTAAAAGTATTTTTTTTTTTGGCCGGGTGCGGTGGCTCAAGCCTGTAATCCCAGCACTTTGGGAGGCCGAGGCGGGTGGATCATGAGGTCAAGAGATCGAGACCATCCTGGTCAACATGGTGGAACCCCGTCTCTACTAAAAATACAAAAAATTAGCTGGGCATGGTGACGCATGCCTGTAATCCCAGCTACTCAGTAGGCTGAGGCAGGAGAATTGCCTGAACCCAGGAGGCGGAGGTTGCAGTGAGCCAAGATCGCACCATTGCACTCCAGCCTGGGTAAAAAGATCGAAACTCTGTCTCAAATAAAAAAAAAAAAAAAGTAGTTTTTTTCCCCCCCTCAGAATGCAAGAAAGAAGAGTCTACTGTCAGAGATAGATTCTGTTATCTGGATTTTGTTCTCTGGGCTGTGGTCGGTCTTGGCTGGAGGAGGTACTCTTGGCATCTGTGGTACCCTGGATGGACTCAAAACCTCCTACACAGATCTTCTTCTGGGGCTGAGTTCTCAGGGCACAGAGCCTTAAGGAATGTATCCATATCTCATGTCCCACCTTCTGGCAGATCCCTGCAGTCCTCTCCAGTGGGCTTTGGGCAATCAATCTCAGGGCCACGATTGAGAAATTTGTGGCCCCAGTTGTGGTTAAACTGATGGATAGGCTGTGGTGCTTCAATTCAGGCAGTCAGGAAAGTCAGTCCCTACCCAGTAATACCTATACCTACTGGCTGCAGTAGTGCCTGAAACTCTCACAACACTGGAATTCAGGTTGAGTCAACAAACCATTGTCAAAGTAGCAGTGCTGACAGGGAGGGGTAACACAGGAGAGGCTTTCAGTCTTTGTTTAATGCCTTAGCACACATGCAGAGCATCCTGACTCTCAGAGTGGAAGGCACTTCTTAGGAAGTCGAATGATCAAGTTACAGTAGATCAGTTGCCCAGAGAGAAGCTGAGGGAGAAGAACACAGGTAGGGATAGGTATGTTTTGATGGGACAGAAGAAGTCAGGAAAGCCAGGGTGTGAAGTTCTGCTCATGTGGGCAACAGAGAAGAGTTGCTTTGTTTACCAAAAGGGTAGAGAATGAAGGCCTCGGCATTGAGGGTTGGGGAACAGGGGGCACCTGCGGTAAGGGCAAAAAATATGTAAGGGGCACCAAAGATGATCCTTCACAGTTTTGCTTCATATCATCCCTTACCTTGATGTGACCTGTCCACATTTTATAGCAGATCATTGTCCGCATTTATCCATCCATTTTGCAAGTGTGACACCCCAATTTTTCATCCTGTTTTTTTAAGAAGTAGTGTGGAATGGTGGAAAGACCAATGGACCTGATGTTTGAGGATAAGATTCTGAGTCTGTTTTCTCATCTATACAATAAGAAAAATACAGTATTACTGCGAGGATCCAATAAAATTATGTGTGTGAAATATTTTATAAATTGCAAAACCCTTAGGCAAATGTCCAGATGAATTATCTTGGAAAACACTTCCTTTCACACTGTCAACACTCTCCTTTTGAGACTTAGTCAAATATTATTGTAACATCTTGGGGGAAACCTGAAGCCTCTCGGGATTTTGCAAAACCCAAGTGAGAAATTACTTCACCAGGCCTGGAGGCAGCATTTGCTTTTTCTCTTGGACTTAGCTGAAAAGAGATGTCCAAAGTGTCATCTGTGAGAAGGTATAGAGAAGAGGGGGATATGCTTGAGGAAGCAGATGGGGCTGAGCTGACAAACCTTCAAACATCAAAAAGCTGTGCTGCCTGGGAACTTTTGTGTGGTTTTCTCAGCCTGCAACAAAAAGCCTTTCCCAATTTGTGGGAATTGGAATGGCAGGAGTTGTTGCCTGGGAACCCACTGCAAATGTCAAACCCATTATTGGGCTGAGCAAGGCTTGGTTCGAATTGAACATTTCTTCCCACCTTCTGTTCTGCAGCCGTAACGGGACTGCTTGTGCCATTGTGGCCTTTTTACCAAAGCTGGACTGGAAAAAAATCAAATTTTCTCCAGTGAAATATAAGAACAGAAATTAAATCTGACTTTCGAAGTATATGTTTTTATGTCCTGGTGTCTTCTTGCTGCTGGAATTTCTTGTGCCCATCTTAATGATAATGTAACAACAGTCCTCATCTAGGTAAAAAGGAAAATAAACAAGAAAGGCAGAGAGAGAGAGAAATGGGCAGAAACTTTGAAGGGTAGATCTCACTTTCTTTGTAGCTCTAGAAATGAGTTCCAGTTCTCTTTTATCTTAAAGGCTGCCCCCTTCACCCCTGCAAAACCCTTTTTTGACACTGAATTTGCTTTCTCTCTTCTTAGGGTCAAGCTGCTCAAAAATAATCTCTATTCATCATCTCTACCTCTTTGCTGCACGTAACTTGCCTACCTACTCTGTCTGCCTTCTGCCTAGTTCAGTTCTCTGGCCTTGCCCTCCTAATATCACAAGTAATCTCTCTATTTTCATCCTTTTCCTCTCTCTGGCCTCAGTTCTGCTACTTTATTTCAGGCCACTGTTGTCTCATGGCTGAATTACTTCAACAGCTTTCTAATGAGTCCTCTTGTCTCCTATCTTGCACCTTGCTCATCCATTATTTTTACTGCTGCCAAAGGATGCTCAAAGGCAATTCAAGACTGTCAGGATGCTGCAAATTACCCAGCCTGTCTTACTAAGCCATTTGAAGTGACCAGTGCCCACCTGTGGTCTCATGGCCTGCCCAACCCTTCTGGTGTTCTGCCCTCCAGCCATATTGACCTGTCTGCAATTTCCCTAAGGAGCTCTGCTGTTGCTTTTCTCAGGATCTTTACACTGCTTGCCCTCTTTGTCACAAATGCCCTCTGCTTTTGCTGGACCGATTCCTATTCATCTTTCCAGCATGAGCATAGCCTCCCTTGTCTCTGGAAGCCCTCTCAACTGGGGGTCTTGATCTTGGGTCCTTCCCATGTTCCCTTCCAGTGCCATGTGCTTCCCACATGCTTTCCCACTGTATTTTTGTCTTCTTTTGACCATCTCCCTTTCTAGACACTGGACACCTGAAGGCCTCAGAGGCAGGGACTAACATTAGATTCACACATAAGTGATGTATTAAGGAAGGGCTCCCATGGAGTCTGGTAAGGAGTGGAGGTGCAGGACGGTGGAAGGGAGGAAACCCAGTAAGCGCGTGTCCTCAGGCAACATCCTGGGGACAGTGGCTACAGCCTGACCCTGCAGGGGAGTTTTGGAGTATAATAGAAGGCCAAAATTGGAGTTGTCAATAGAAGGCCAGGGAGCTGGACGGCAGTACCCTAATACCTATGGTTACTGGTCAAGGGCTGCCCGGGGGAAGTAAATCCCCAGGATTCCAGCTCTTCTGTGTGTGAGCCTGTGTAGATAAGCCTCTGAGTAGCTGGAGGACTGTCCTCACTGCTGAGGCAAACTGAAGTCGGGTGGTGTGCAAAAATGTCAGAACGTGAACCCTGGGGACCTGGGTGGAGCATTGACATTGTCATGAGAGTCCTGCTCTTTGCGGGTCTTGTCTCAGTGCCCACAATGTCTGGCACATAGAAGATGGGCAGCACTTTTTTGCATAAATGGATAAGATCATTTCATTTCTCAGCTCAATGACTTGGTTTTGATATTTTACACTATTCAAGTCTCCCTCCTTGAAAAATCTCTATTGCCTTGGCTTTGAATCCCACTCTTTGCCCCGTTTTCCACCTTCCATGCTGCCTCCTTTCTTGGATCATTGTCCCTGCTTCATTTTTCACACGCCATTCCCAGAGGTTCTGTCCTCAACCACCTTCTTAGTTTACTCTCTGTGAGTTCTCTTGCCTATACTTATGTGTAGATTAAGTGTGGTCTATATGCCCAATTCCTCCATTCACTTATTCATTCACTTAACAAGTATATCTGAGAACCTGGAATGTGCCCACCACTATTTTAGGTTTGTGGGATATAACACTGAACAGATCATACTGGGATCTCTGCCTTCTCGGAGCTTGCAGGCTTGCAGTCTGGTAGCTGGGTGGGAATGGGGGGACACAATACAAAATAAACAAAATTGGAAAATTATTTAGTATACTATAGGAAAAAAGGAAATGCAAAGCAGGATGAGCAGTATTGAAAGGACTGTGTACTTCTCGGGAGGGGATGTTGCAAGTGTGGATAGGGTAGTCTGAGTAGACCTCATTGAGAAACAGCATTTAAGCAAAACTCTGAAGGTGCCAAGGAGGTAAACTGGGCAGTTCTCTATGTGGAGAACATCCAAGTGGAGGAGACTACAGTGCAAATGCCTTGAGTTGCATTCTTGACACGTTCAAGGACATGACAAGGAAGCCAGTGTGGTCAGAGCAGAGTAATTTTGGGGAAGAGAAGTGGGAAATGAGATCAAATGGAAATGTGGGGTGGGTAGATCATGTTAGGGTCCTACGAGCTGTGACAAGGGCTTTTGCTTCTGCTCATAGTGACAGGGAAGCATTGCTGGGCTTTGAGCAGAGGAATTACCCATCTGACTTACATCTCTCCTACCTCCAGACTGGTATATTCAATTCCTTTTTGGATATCCCATGGTGCAGCTCAAGTTAAATGCTCAGTCCTCATTATTTGCAAATTTTGCAATTGGGAATGTGCCTACTAGCTAAAATCTATTTGTAATCCTCAATCCTCAAAATGACACTTTTGTGGTCATTTGTGGCCATGCATAGAGTGAAGTTTTACTCACCTGATAGCACATTCCCAGCTGAGGCTGAACAAAGTAATGCTCTGACTTCATGTTTCAGCTCTCGCACTGAAAGTAACTGTTTTTTGCAGTCCATTGAGTGCCACTTTTTTTTTTTTTTTTTTTTTTTTTTTTTTACAGTTTTGTGCTTTTCCTTGGTTATTTCACTGTTTAAAATGGCCCCCAATTATAGTGCTGAAGTGCTGTCTAGTGTTTCTAAGAACTAGGAGGCTGTGATGTGCCTTATGGAGAAAATACATACATTAGATAAGTTTCATTCAGGCATGAGTTATAGTGCAGCTGGCTGTGAATTTAATGTTAATGAATTAACAGTCTGTATTAAACAAGATGCCTTTAAACAGAAACACACATAACACAACGTTATGTATTGATGAGTTGATGGAAAATATCTTGACTAGAGGCTTCTTAGAACTGACCCCTGTATTTCCTTCAGGAGCAATGGTTCAGTATTCACAATGCAGCATTTGTAGTGACTACAGAATATAGCTACTGTAAATCACAAGAATCAACTCTGTGTTGGTAACACACTGAACTCCTTGTCTTTCTTCCAGACAGGATTCTCATTTTGTGTTATTAATCTCGATAATTTTAGCTCTACTATTCACTGAATCACCCCAGCCAGACAGAAACTTCCTTACTCCTCACATCAAACAAGTTTGAAGCTCTCCCTCAAGCATCCTCTTCTGTTTCCATTGTCACAGCCTTAGTTAGATCCTCATCTTTTGCCGGGACTGACACATCAACCTCCTAACTGATCTCTCTCTCTCTGATCTGGCCCCTTTCTAATTTCTCCTGCATTCATCTTCTAGAGATACCCTTCTGAAATGCAGCTCTGATCACATTATTACCATGCACAAACGCTTCAGGGGGCTCTCTTTTGCCAATAGCAGTGATCTGATCTGGTACTCATTGCTAGACACCTACTGAATATCTACCTCCCAACTTTTTTAGGTGGCAGTGTGCCCCATTCACTTCCTCACACTCCTTTATAGCATGTGGTCCAATACTCACCAACAAGTTACATGCAAAATTACTGGGTGGAGCTGATAGGAAGTGCTTTAAAGAGGATAGACTTGACTGACACTAACCTTTTGTCCTTTATCTTTCCTTCTTTTCCCTGGGAAGTGATTCTGATGTGGCAGGCATCTTGCTGACCATGAGAATAGAAGAAAAACATGAAGGATGGTGTTTCAGTTGTTTATTGCAGTGCAACAAATCATCAAAAACATAGTGGCTTGAAACAACTACCATTTATTTTCTCACAATTCTGCCTTCTGAATTGGGCAAAGCTGAGCAGTTCTTCTGCAAGTCTTGCCACAGGGTCATCTATGTGACTGGTCCTGGATGGCTTTAATCATATATATGCTTCCTGTTTTTCCATCTGGTCTCTCCTTCTCTAGGAGACTAGGACATCCTTACATGGTTGTTTCAGGGCAGAAAAGTGAGGGCAGATGTTGCAAGATTTCTTGAGGATATGGCTCAGAAACCAAACAAAGAAACTCTGCCATATTCTATTGGTCAAAACAAGTCACATGACCAGCTCAGATGAATCGGCCTGTGTTCCATAATGGGAGCCATGGTGGTGGGCATCTATATAACCAATCTGCCATAAAGCACAAAATCAGAGAATGGAAAGAGCCTGGATTCCCATGGTTACTGTAGTCATAATGCCAGTGCTGGACTTACTATTATATAAGAACCTTAAATCTTATGTGTGTAGCTTCTAGAGAGGTTGTTTTTATAATATGGAGCTGGCAGTACTGGTGCCAGCCTTGGAGGTTGACAAGAGAAGGAATGGAGGAAAGATAAAACATTTAGGAGGTAGAATTAGCAGAACCCAGACATCCCCTGATAGTATTTTGAGAATTTTCCAAAGACACCCTGTGTTAGTCTGTTTCACATTGCTATAAAGGAATACTGGAGGCTGGGTAATTTATAAAGAAAAGAGATTTATTTTCGCTCATGATTTTTCAGACTGTTCAAGAAGTGTGGTGCTGGCATGTGCTTCTGGTGAGGGCCTCAGGGAACTTTTACTCATGGCTGAAGGCAGATGGGGAGCAGGCATGTCACATGGTGAGAGACAGGATGAGAGAGTGAGAGAAAGAGACAGAGAGGTAGGGAGAAGGTGGGGAGGTGTCACACTCTTAAAAAATCAGCTCTTGAATGAACTCACTCATTACTAGGGGGATGGCACCAAGTCATCAAGTCATTCATAAGAGATCTGCCTCCATGACCCAATACCTCCCACCTGGTCGCACCTCCAATGTTGGGTATTATATTTCAACATGAGACTCAGAGGGAACAAATATCCAACCCATATCACATCCCCAACTTTATTCCTGATTACCAGTTCCAAGTTGCACACATTTCTAACTGATGAAAGTCATTTCTATGATTTTTTTGTACCCCAGTGCTTCCCATCAGTTGTTGAGATCCCATGGGTAATTTATTATTAACAAAAAGGTGACAAAACTTATTAATGGTTCATAGCACTTAAAAAATAGGGTACATTCAAGGCACCATTCTTGAATTATCTACCATTTTTGTTATGAGGAAAAAGCAGAAAATCTCTGTCCTAAGGAGCAAAGCCATTGTCCTTTCCTTGAGACTGGTGCAGTTTTGTTAATATTCATGATACTATTTGAGTCCCTATTGGTTTTATTGCATGTTCTATAATTCTCACTCCCAGTCACACTTTCCCCTATTCGTTTCTGAGAGCCTCCAGCAGGGCTTCCAAGTACATGCAAATCACTCTTAATTATTATTTGCTACTGTTGCTTTCTAAGGCAGGACCTGTAGACCCACAGATCTGACAGACTCCAGGAGATACTGCTCTCAGCTGGAACTGTTTTCCCGTTGATGTTGCCTAGCAGCCTACAGACCTGGAGGGCCCCTGATGATGTTCTGCCTCCTACCATCATGCAGCATTTATTGTTCCCCCTCACACCCCAGCACATGTTAAATACCCCTTTCCTTGTTCAGACTGTTTCTGGGGACACTTGCTTAGAATCCCCCAGCAAGGTGGACCAAATGCAAAAGTTTTACAGCAGAAAAGTCTTGTGCTTCTGCTGGAAATAACTATGATAAGACTCTCTCTCTCTCTTTTTCTCTTTTTCTCTCTGTCTCTGATGGACTTCAGAAGCACTACTCTGAGTTGAACCCTGTTCTTGACACTATATTCAGTAGGGGAGCTGAAATATCTGCCCCACTGCTGAGAATTCAATCAACCTCAGTGCAGGAGACCACTCAACACCTAGAAAGGCCCTTCTGCACTGAGAAAGGTGTTTCTTCTGTTTTATTCAGAAATTGTTTAATACTGGTGTTGTTTGGGCCCTAAATATTTTTAGTAAGTGATACAACTTTTTCCTTTAATTATAAATTATTTTTAAGTTTTAAAAATAACTACTAAAGGTATGTATGTGATTAAAAACAAAAAAATCCAAGCAGTATGAAATGATATAACAATGAAAAGCAAGTCTCTCTAATCCTGAACACCAGTTCCTTCATCTTCTTCCCTTGAACAAACTTCCAGAATGGTTTGTGCACTTTCATAAATATATGGTCCAGTCCTTTCAATTTTGAAAGGTTTGAAAGAGGCTGCCTCCCCATGTCCAGACCCCCACTCCACTCTGGTTCTCAGGCTCTGCTGTGACTCAGCCAGCTTCCTCATTCCTTAATGGAAACTTCTTTATTAGTGTCTTCATTCCATCTGCTGTCTTTTGAGGTCATATCAGTCATGTTTGTACGTGTCCAAACCCCAACAGGGGACAGGGTTTAAACATTTTTACCAGGAGGTTTGTGAGTCCCTGTGTGGGGAGAAGTCATCTAGTTCCAGCCTTCAGATCCACAAGCTCCAGGTGATCCAGGCTGTCTCAATACATGTCTCTCAGATTCCTTCCTGTGTAAGGCCCAGCTGCTCCAGCAGCCTCATTCCCTGTCGCACCCCTCATACCACGTCTCACATGAGCAATGCTCTTTGCAATTCTTCCAGCCCAGAGCTTTTACACATCGTCACCTTTGCCAAGGCTTTTCCTCTTCCTAGAACATTTTTTGGGGTCCTCTTTGGAAACTCCTATTTTTCGATCAAAACAACACTGAATTGTCACCTTCTCTGTGACTGTTTTCAATGATTAAGTTTCCCTCTTCACCTCTGAGTTGAAGTCATCATGTCAGTGTTGGTCAGTACTGTCTCTAGCACTTCTGTTATTCAGCCCAGTATGTGGTGCTTCATTTTTATTTGATTTTATTTTTAATGTTTTCTTATGTTTTTCTCTATGAGTAACTTGAGAATGAGAACTTGCTATTAAAATTTATGCTTGCCACATAGACAGCACTTGACAAATTTTTCTTCTTAAATGAGCTCTTAGACATAATATATACTTTTTGTACTTAGGCAACTCTGCTGCTGTGGAAAGGGCTTTGAATTTGGAATCAATTTAAAGAAGTTGGGAACTGTTGTCCTGCAGGCTGCAGCCCAAAGTCCTTTGCATGCAAGTTGACATCCCCTGTATTGGGAGACCTGGCTCTAAATCCTCAGCCGCTTAGCAGCTGCAACAGTAGGTAGTCACTTAATCTCACTGAGCTTTGGTTTTTCTGTCTGTGTATAAAGAGGGTTTATACACCTTACAGAGTTCTGAGAAATAATTGTGACTACGAGAAGCTGCCTAGAGAGTGCTGGGCACCTATTGAGTGTTCAGTACATGTTAATTGAGTGAACAAATAAAGGAGAAAAACTCACATAAAAACCAGCAGGAACAAAATTCTGATTTGCAAATATATTTATGTGCTTCAAATTTTATTTTGTGCATGCACACCTCTCTTCTCACACACTCTCTCTTCTCCTGTATATATAGGTTCAGTTCCCGCTTTATTTGTTTACTTTTGGTTGGTTACACAACACACCTCCAGGAAGCAGTCTTGCAGGCGACAGAGAAGTTGAGGCAGCTTTGGCTGCGGTTTGGACATTATGCTCCAGTGATATTTCATTTATTTTCATGTCTGTAGTTTGTAAAGTCCAAAGCTGTTACATACCTTTCTTATATGCGTGCAGCTGGTGTGTGCCACTTACCAGGATTTTGTCAGCTGTTTTGATGGCTGCTGTCCACATTAGTATTCTATGGGTCTAGGATTTCTAGTCTTCCTGGAAAGCCCTGATATCTTATCATGTGGACGCAGGAAATTTTTTTTTTTTTTTCAGTGCTTACTTTGTTTCCATTTTTAGGTGTGATTGAATTCTGTAAAAGCCTCTCAGTGAGAGAATGTCTTTTGATAAGCACTTGAAATTTGCCATTTGGCAGATTTCACTTTTAGTTTGTATTTGGCCACCTTACACCACAAAGGCACTCTGGGCTCTCAGCCTCTCTCTCTCTCACACGTGTGTATACCCGTGTGTCCTCTCAATGCCTGGTCCCAGTCCACATCACAGCAGCATCTTCCTACTCCCAATCCATTCTCCATCTCTGAGCATATTTCAGGAAGAGTGGACCTTCGCATATCTACTCCTGTAATGGTTAATTTTGTGCGTCAACTTGATGGGCTACGGGATACCCAGAGGACTGGTAGATATTATTTTTGGGTGTGTTTTCTGGGTCTGTCTAAGAGGGTGCTTTCTGAAAGGATTAGCATTTGAATTGATGGAGGGAGGAAAGAAGATCACTGACAGGAGAGGACATCATCCCATCTGTTGAGGGTCTGAATAGGACAGAAAGACAGGGAAGGGCAAATTTGCTCACTGTGTGTTTGAGCTGGGACGTGTATCTTCTCCTGCCCTTGAACACTGGTGCTCCTGCTTTTCAGTCCTTCAGACTCAGGTCAGGACTTACCCTGCTGGCTTTTTTGGTTCTCCAGCTTGAAGATGGCAGATGGTAGAACTTCTCAAACTCCATAATCATGTGAGTCAATTTCTATAATAAATTTCTCTCTCTTTCTCTATCTGCATCTATAGCTATATGTCTATATCTATCTATCCTACTGGTTTTGTTTCTGTGGAGAACCCTGACAAATACAGCTCTTGAATTGGTCTATATTTAGCCTGCTTCTCCGTTATCAGGTTCAGTTCCATCTTAAGTCTCAGCTCTTGGCCACTGATAACCTGACTCTTGGAGCTACAGTCTTCCCTCAATAAGATGCTACCATCTCGACACTGTTCCCAGTGATAGAACGTATTTGGGGGCTAGTGTGTGGGGAATGTCACATCCCCACCCAATACATCACATGCTGCCCATCCTGTGCTTCTCCTTAACACCACCATTGTAACACCAAGAGTCTGAGATTAAAGTCTTGGGGCTACTGAGAATTATAGCACATATCAGAAATGTCTTCAAACTCTTTCCCAAATCAACTGGTCATCACTAAAAGGAATCTCTCTCTGATCTGATCTCACTGAGGCCCCAGCCTGCTACTGGGTTGGTGAGTTAAAGCTTTCTTCTCATAGATAATGTCTCTAATTTCTTCATTATGGGACTCAGAGCCTCCACCCCTGCCTGTCATGTTGCTCAAACAAAAACTGAAATAGTACTCCTTTATTACTCAGAGTTGTCTTCTCTTGTCTCAGCCACTTGGTCCAGTGCAAAACAGCCCCCACTTTCACAAGCAAAATGCCCACCGAGATGTCTTATTAAATGAAAGAGCAAAATTTCCTGCTTCCTTGAATGTTATCAGAATATGAAAATGATTACAGCTAGTTCCTATATTTAAAATCAGTAACAAGTTTTCCCATATGTCACACAGATCCCTACTCTCTCAAATATTCACCCTCGGTTTTATGTTCCAAACTTTTTCCCTATTGGTCCTTAAAAAAAAAAAAAAAGACACTAAAACCCACTAACCCATTGCCATTTCACTTACAACAGATCTACTAATTCATAGCTATTATAATATTTGTGGTTATTGTTATTAATGGTAAAGGGGAATTATTGAATTATTATTAATTCCTGGCATATGATGCATCTGTTATAAATAGCTGTGATGATTCATAATGTATGGGAAGAATCTCTTTAGAGTCCCACACTTAGAGTGATATTTAGCTGGTAGAATATACTTGAGCAGTGAACCAGCCAGCACACATTTTGATAGATCCGTGGTGACTATGCTGATTAATAGGTGCCTTCCTCAACTGCCCTTGTCCATGCACATGTCTGGCATCTCATAAACATTTGGAAATAAAATCAGTCAAGCTTGTAACTACTTGGAATATACAAGTCCAAGGATTAATTTATTTTAATTACTGAATTGGCTTAACCAAACAGATATTTAAGTATAAGAATTATGTTTAAGGGGGGGATTTCCAAGATGGCACCATAAAAACAACTCAGGATTGCAGCTCTCAGTGAAGGCGCCGAGGGTGAGTCCTAGCCGCATTTTCAGATGGATCTTTGTTGCCCACAGAACGAAGAGACACAGGATGCCAGCGCAGTCAGTGCTTTGGCTCGCGCGGCCGGTTCGGCCGGCACTGCAGCGCAGCGGCACCCGGCACAAAACTCACTGGTCTGGGTGCCCTGTTAAACCGGCAATCTGAGATCTGGAAGGGCAGATTGACATGTCCATCTGATTAAATGGGACTTGGACAATGAGCCAGACCAGGAGATTCCTGGGAAGTGTGATTTGAGCCAGTGCAGTGGGCAGCGGCACGGGAGATCACACGGATCCCAGTGTCCTATCAGCAGGCTACTGGGGCGCTAGTGAGAGAGTCAACCGTTCAAATTGGGAGAAAAAGAGAGAGAGAGGACGGACTCTGAGGCAGGGAGCCAGGTGATCGGGCTTGGCGGGTCCCACCCTCATGGGAACAAGCAGGGTGGCAATTGGAGGTGCTCGGGGTTGAGAATTTTGCTGCGGGTTCAGCTGAGGACGGTGCGCTCGGTGGGGGAGGGACGTCTGCCACTACGAACACAATTCACCCCTACTGAGGCACACGCCCATTGCTGATGCAGCATCCCGTTGCTGAGGCAACCCGCCATAACAAAGAGACTCCGCCAACAGGGCGGAGCACACCACAGTAGAATGGAGCCCCGTGGCAGCAGGGCGGACCCGCGCTAGCAGTATGGAGACTTGGCAGGCAAATAGTGAATAGACTGCCACCTAGCGGGGCAGAGCAGTGCAACAGATACTCATAAAGAAAGCCCCAACTCACTGAGACAGAGCATCTGAGGGAAAAAAAAAAGGTGCAGAGGGGCTAGATGGTTAGAAGGAAAACTAAGTAACAGAAATACTTCATCATCAACAATCTGGGCATCCACTCAGAGACCAAATTGAAAAGTCAGTAACTACTAAGATGACAGGTGGATAAATCCACAAAGAAGGGAAGAAACCAACGCAAAAACGAGGAAAACACCGGAAACCAAAACACCTCACCTCCTACAAAGGACCAAAACTCCTCACCAGCAAGGGAACAAAGCTGGACGGAGAATGAGTGTGACAAAATGACGGAATCAGACTTCAGAAGGTGGATAATGAGAAACTTCAGTGAGCTAAAAGAACATGTTCTAAATCAATGCAAAGAAACTAAGAACCTTGAAAAAAGATTTGAAAAAAGATTCGAGGAAATGATAACAAGAATGGACAACTTAGAGAGGAATATGAATGAATTGAAGGAGCTGAAAAACACAACACGAGAACTTCACGAAGCATGCACAAGTTTCAACAGCTGAATTGACTAAGCAGAAGAAAGAATATCAGAAGTCAAAGATCAACTCAATGAAATAAAACAAGAAACCAAGATTAGAGAAAAAAACACAAAAAGGAATGAACAAAATCTCCAGGAAATGTGGGACTATGTGAAGAGACCCAACCTATGTTTGATAGGTGTACCAGAATGTGATGAAGAGAATGAATCCAAACTGGAAAATACTCTTCAAGATATTATCCAGGAAAATTTCCCCAACCTAGCAAGGCAGGTCAATACTCAACTCCAGGAAATACAGAGAACACCACGAAGATACTCCGCAAAAAGAGCAACCCCAAGGCACATAATCGTCAGATTCACCAGGGTTGAAATGAAGGAGAAAATACTAAGGGCAGCCAGAGAAAAAGGTCGGGTCACCCACAAAGGGAAGCCCATCAGACTCACAGCAGATCTCTCAGCAGAGACTCTATAAGCCAGAAGAGAGTGGGGGCCAATATTTAGCATCCTTAGAGAAAAGAACTTTCAACCCAGAATTTCATATCTAGCCAAACTGAGCTTCATAAGTGAAGGATAAATAAAATCCTTCACGAACAAGCAAGTACTCAGAGATTTTGTTACCACTAGACCTGCTTTACAAGAGCTCCTGAAAGAGGAACTACACATAGAAAAAAACAACCAGTACCAGCCATCCTAAAAGCATACCAAATGCTAAAGAGCATCAACAAAATGAAGAATCTACATGAACCAATGGACAAAACAGCCAGCTAGCATCAAAATGGCAGTATCAAATTCACACATAACAATATTAACCCTAAATGTAAATGGGCTAAATGCACCAATCAAAAGACACAGACTGGCAAATTGGATAAAAAACCAAAACCCATAGGTGTGCTGTATCCAGGAAACCCACTTCACATGCAAGGATACACAAAGACTCAAAATAAAGGGATGGAGGAAGATTTATCAAGCAAATGGAGAGCAAAAAAAGGCAGGAGTTGCAATTCTCATCTCTGATAAAATAGACTTTAAAGCAACAAAGATCAAAAGAGACAAAGAAGGTCATTACATAATGGTAAAAGGATCAATACAACAAGAAGAGCTAATGATCCTAAATATATATGGACCCAATGCAGAAGCACCCAGATACATAAGGCAAGTTCTTAATGACTTACAAAGAGACTTAGACTCCCACACAATAATAGTGGGAGACTTTAACACTCCACTGTCAATAGCAGACAGATCAACCAGACAGAAAATTAACAAGGATATCCAGGACTTGAACTCAGACCTGGAACAAGCAAACCTGATAGACATTTACAGAACTCTCCACCCCAAATCCACAGAATATACATTCTTCTCAGCACCACATCACACCTACTCCAAAATTGACCACATAATTGGAAGTAAAGCACTCCTCAGCAAATGCAAAACAACTGAAATCATAACAAACAGTCTCTCAGACCATAGTGCAATCAAGTTAGAACTCAGAATTCAGAAACGAACTCAGAACCGCACAGCTTCATGGAAACTGAACAACTGGCTCTTGAATGTCGATTGGATAAACAATGAAATGAAGACAGAAATAAAGAAGTTCTTCGAAACCAACAAGAATGAAGACACAACATACCAGAATCTCTGGTACACATTTAAAGCAGTCTGTAGAGGAAAATACATAGCAATAAGTGCCCACATGAGAAGAGAGGAAAGATCCAAAATTGACACCCTATCATCAAAATTGAAAGAGCTAGAGGAGCAAGATCAAAGAAGCTCAAAACCTAGCCAAAGACAAGAAATAACTAAAATCAGAGCAGAACTGAAGGAGACAGAGACATGAAAAACCCTTCAGAAAATCAATAAATCCCAGAGCTGGTTTTTCAAAAAGATCAACAAAATAGACAGACCACTAGCCAGACTGATAAAAAAGAAAAGAGAGAACAACCAAATAGATGCAATAAAAAACGATAAAGGGAAAATCACCACAGATGCCACAGAAATTCAAACCATCATCAGAGAATATTACAAACAACTCTATGCACATAAACTAGTAAACCAGGAAGAAAGGGATAAATTCCTGGACACCTGTGTCCTCCCAAGCCTAAACCACGAGGAAGCTGAAACTATGAATAGACCAACAACAAGGTCTGAAGTTGAGGCAGCAATTAAGAGCCTACCACACTATAAAAGCCCAGGTCCAGATGGGTTCACAACCGAATTCTACCAGACACACAAAGAGGATCTGGTACCATTCCTTCTGAAACTATTCCAAATAATTCAAAAAGAGGGAACCCTTCCCAAATCATTTCATGAGACCAACATCATCCTGATACCAAAACCCGGCAGAGACTCAACAAGAAAAGACAACTTCAGGCCAATATCAATGATGAACATAGATGCGAAAATCTTCAATAAAATACTGGCAAACCGACTGCAACAACACATTAAAAAACTTATCCATCATGATCAAGTAGGATTCATCCCGGGGATGCAAGGCTGGTTCAACATACGCAAGTCTATAAATGTAATTCACCACATAAACAGAAGCAAAAACAAAAACCATATGATTATCTCAATTGACGCAGAGAAGGCATTTGACAAAATTCAACAGCCCTTTATGCTAAAAACCCTCAATAAACTTGGTATTGATGGAACATATCTCAAAGTAATAAAAGCTATTTATGACAAACCAACAGCCAATATCGTACTTAATGGGCAAAACTGGAAGCATTCCCTTTGAAATCCGGCACTAGACAAGGATGCCCTCTCTCACCACTCCTATTCAACATAGTACTGGAAGTTCTAGCCAGAGCAATCAGGCAAGAAAAAGAAATAAAGGGTATTCAAATAGGAAAGGTGGAAGCCAAATTGTCTCTATTTGCAGACAACATGATGGTATACCTAGAAGACCCCATCGCCTCAGCCCAAAAACTCCTGAAACTGATAAGCAACTTCAGCAAAGTCTCAGGATATAAAATCAATGTGCAAAAATCACAAGTATTCCTATACACCAATAACAGACCTAAAGAGAACCAAATCAAGAACGAACTGCCATTCACAATTGCTACAAAGAAAATAAAATACCTAGGAATACAACTCACAAGGAACATAAGGGACCTCTTAAAGGAAAGCTACAAACCACTGCTCAACGAAATAAGAGAGGACACAAACAGATGGAGAAACATTCCATGTTCGTGGTTAGGAAAAATCAATATCATGAAAATGGCTATACTGCCCAAAGTAATTTACACAATCAATGCTATCCCCATCAAACTACCATTGAATTTCTTCACAGAACTGGAAAAAACCACCATGAACTTCATATGGAACCAAAAGAGAGCCCCCATAGCCAAGTCAACTCTAAGCAAAAAGACCACAGCGGGAGGCATCACACTACCAGACTTCAAACTATACTACAAGGCTACAGTAATCAAAACAGCATGGTACTGGTACCAAAACAGAAATATAGACCAATGGAACAGAATAGAGGCATCGGAGGCAACACAACATATCTACAACCATATAATCTTTGATAAACCAGACAAAAACAAGCAATGGGGAAAGGATTCCCTGTTTAGTAAATGGTGTTGGGAAAACTGGCTTGCCATGAGCAGAAAGCAGAAACTGGACCCCTTCCTGACACCTTACACTAAAATTAACTCCAGATGGATTAAAGACTTAAACATAAGACCTGGCACCATAAAAACCCTAGAAGAAAATCTAGGCAAAACCATTCAGGACATAGGAGTAGGCAAGGACTCCATGACCAAAACACCAAAAGCATTGGCAACAAAAGCCAAAATAGACAAATGGGACCTAATCAAACTCCACAGCTTTTGCACGGCAAAAGAAACAGTCACCAGAGTGAATTGGCAACCATCAGAATGGGAAAAAAATCTTTGCAGTTTACCCATCTGACAAAGGGCTGATATCCAGAATTTACAAAGAACTCAAACAGATTTACAGGAAAAAAACAAACAAGCCCATTCAAAAATGAGCAAAGGATATGAAAAGACACTTTACAAAAGAAGACACACATGAGGCCAACAAACATGAAAAAATGCTCATCATCACTGGTCATTAGAGAGATGCAAATCAAAACCACATTGAGATACCATCTCACGCCAGTTAGAATGGCGATCATTAAAAAATCTGGAGACAACAGATGCTGGAGATGATGTGGAGAAATAGGAACACTCTTACACTGTTGGTGGGAGTGTAAATTAGTTCAACCATTGTGGAAGACAGTGTGGCGATTCCTCAAGGACCTAGAAATAGAAATTCCATTTGACCCAGCAATCCCATTACTGGGTATATATCCAAAGGACTATAAATCTTTCTACTATAAGGACACATGCACAGGAATGTTCATTGCAGCACTGTTTACAATAGCAAAGACCTGGAACCAACCCAGATGCCCATCAATGATAGACTGGACTGGGAAAATGTGGCACATATACACCATGGAATATTATGCAGCAATCAAATATGATGAATTTGTGTCCTTTGTAAGGACATGGATGAATCTGGAGAATATCATTCTCAGCAAGCTGACACAAGAACAGAAAAGGAAATACCGCATATTCTCACTCATAGGCGGGTGAGAAAAATGAGAACACAAGGACACAGGGAGGGGATCTACTACACACAGGGGTCTATTGGGGGGAATGGGGGAGGGACAGCCGAAGGGTGGCTGGGGAGGGATAGCCTGGGGAGAAATGCCAAATGTGGGTGAAGGGGAGGAAGGCAGCAAAACGTGCTGCCATGTGTGTACCTATGTAACTATCTTGCACGTTCTACACATGTACCCCAAAACCTAAAATGCAATAAAAATTAAAAAAAAAAATTATGTTTAAGACTTACCGAATGCGGATAACTCCATTCTAAGGGTTGGGATTGTGTTCAGGGAGTTGAAAACCTGACCTGACCGACAGGACCACTCCACATAATGAGTACTCTATGCTTCTGTGTGCTATGCTTGAGGCCTGGCCTTACCCATTTTTGGGATAGCCTTGGCTGCCACTGATGGTGACTATGGTTTTTGACTCTGATAACTAGCACAGTTGGATTCTCAGGACTCTACATCTGTCTTAGGTTTCTTGTAGCTCCCTTACTTGTTCCGTGGTAGTGCTTCTCACTGGCTTCTGTAGTTTCCTGTCCCTGTTCCTCTGATCTTGTCTGAAGGGGCCTGCTGGACTTACAGAAGGCCTGGGCTTTAGCCTCTCTTGTGGCTAGGGCAGAGCTGGGTGGCAGCTGTGTGCTGTACAGCAAAAGGGAATGGAAGGAAGCATCCCAGGCACAGTGTCAAATAAAGTGGAAAGTTTAGAGATAAGGTAGGAAGCAAAACCTAGAGCTTGCTGACTAAGGAGATCAGTCAGGAAAAGAGCCTGGGGAGACCTTTTTGGCAATGATCTGCAGAAGGTGGGAGCCTTTCGAAGGCGGCTAGTAGCTTTGGGTAGAAAGGAACTGTGTGAAGACTAGCAGTCTTTCCCCATTTTTTCTATCATTGTGAGTGTACTCTTTCAGCAGAGGACTGACTGTGTTCACACCCCCTGGACATTGCTCATTCACCTGGAGAGAAGGCCTGCAAGGGGTTACAGAGCTTTTACCAACATGACATGAGTTGATATCTAATAGCAGATCTCAAGGATTGTACTTTTAATCGTATCATCCCTTCTCTTAAAAAACTTCAAAGAAAATTTTCAAGGGAGCTTGTCTGTGGGAGCCTCTTTCACCAGCCAGAACTACCCTCATACTACTGGCCGATTTTGGGTCCCGCATAGTTCACTTCATTCCTATTGCAGTGTGCTCTCTGCCTTTCTGGATGCTCTCTTTAGTGGTATTCTCTGTGTGGGTTAGGCAGCCATCACTTTCCTCTTTGTCCAGAAGTCATAATCGCAATGTCCTTGACCCAGACCTTAAATCTCTGAGTCCCTGTTGACTTGGCAGCACTCTTACAAATAGTTTTCTAGTGTCATTTCCTGGACCTTCATAGAGGTATGCAGATGGGTTTTCATGCTGATATCCAGGAAGGTACACCGATGAATGGAAAGGCAAGAGAGCATGCAGTAATCACCAAGTCCGAGGCTCTGCTGTAGCTGTTAAAGCCAAGGGAACAGGGACACCACTACCAGGTTTCTGCTTCTTTCTTCTGTTTTAGTATAGAATCTGTCTGCCAACCCTGCCTCCCTTTCTCCTGCCCCCAGCTCTGGCTTGTCAGCCTGATGAAGAGACCTCAGAACTAACTGTCTCTTCTCTTCTATTCTTGAGTACCGTTTGTACATGTTAATGCTCCTCTCAACAGGAGCAAAGTGAAGAGTTCTCAACATGTGGTCCTCCTGGTGTACCTCTAGTCACTGCTATGCTAGCCCAGCTTGACAGAAGGTGGACACAGGGTCACCACACCATGTGCAAACCTGTCAGTTGCTGTCAGTGAGAGATTCAGGCTACGGAGCATTCCAGGCAGGAAGACTAAAAGGAATTTTCCTTTCATTTGAAAATCACAAGATCCAGGTTATCCTTGGTAGTAAGGGGGACATTGTCTTCCTGATGGGAAGCACATATTTCCACATTTTCATAGTCAAGATTACAGTTTCTGTTTGGAGAGAAAAATGAGCCAGCTGAGATTCTCTTTTATACACCCACTCCCACAAACGCTAATGGTCTGGTCCAGGAGTCGGAACTACATGCTGGAAACATCATAAGGATAATATAGGGATCAATGCATCCGTAGAAGGCAGTGAATCGTGGCCAATGGACTACTTGGAACAGAGTGAAGAACGCTGTGCTTACTACCAAGAGGAGGCTCCAAGGTCACCTTTGACATGGCTTGGATCTCATTATTCCTGTTAATAAAGTTAAGGGATTGATATAGATAATTTCTATAATCCCTTTCATCTGAGGACACTTACAGAAATGCCATATATTTAACATTTCTGGACTTTAAAAATGGCACATAAGGAGATGCTTATCTACTTGTGAATAAGATGCCAAAGTGTGGGTGTGGTTACCACAGTTCAGTGGCTTAGTAATAGGTGAGATGTCCTAATAATCTGTAAGTTAAATGTGATATCTACCAGGAAGTGGATACTTCATGATATGTTAGAGTTCTTCATCCTCTCCTAAAACTTACTTTATAACATGGATGAAGATACTAAAGTGTGTATATAGATTATGTGGTTGAAGACTCAGAGACATGGCAAGAAAGAATGAAGGTTAAAAATGTCTTCACCTTCATTTTTATCCTAGTGTACACCAACTTGCGATGTGAAACTCTCCTAGCTTCTCAAAATCCTAAGTTGAGAAATATAAATGAGTAGAGATCTGGACTTGGCAGCAGCATGTAAAAAAGACAAGGTCGCTATTTTTTTTTTACTTTTTAGGGTTGTAGACCCTCTTGAGCTACTGATAAAACATACATTCACATTTAAGTACACATACACACACACATGAGCATACATATAACATTTTTTTACATACCACATTCATATGTCCTTGAAGCCCATCCATGAACTCAATGTTAAGAACACTAGACTTAGGGGATTCAGTCACCAGCATGATGTAGTCACCCCAAATCTCATGTGATCATGGAGCAAATTAATGAAATTCACTACAGCATTTAGTGATAGTCCATATTTAATCTGTTCACATCAACTGACCCTGGAAATTTATGCTCCATTTTCAAGTGACTATTCAAAGACATATAGATAAGTGAGACATTTTCAGATGAGAATGGCCATGGAATCTTGTTTGCAGAAATCTATTCATGAAGAAGAAAGGAAAAAGTCCTGAACAATGCTTGGAATGATGACCCTGAAGACTTGAATCAAGTAGACTGGAATTTTCAGGATAGTTTTCACCATAGGCGTTGAGATTCAGGATAAGCCTCAGCTAACCAGAAAGCTAAGTTTGTGAGACACTTTTATTTCCCTGGTGTTTCAGATAGTTGAGATTTTATTGTGCTGATGAGGTTGCATGGATGAAAGTGTATGGCAGGTGCAATTCTGCAGGTAAACCTGGTAAGTAGGCAGATGTGGAGGCTGAATCAATCAAGCAGGCACTGTAGACTACCCTTAAGCTTTAACGGACCCCAAAATGGTCCTTTACCTTAGTACCTTACTACTTCTCCCCGTGTTTCCATCATATAGTCAGGTTTTCCTGAGAGTCTTAATGCCTCAGATGGTTCTGGTTCTGACCACAAGCTCAGATATATGGTGTAAGCACAACTTACTTTTTTTTTTTTTTTAAGTATAACCTAGTTTTTGCCTCAAGCTCCCATTCTGCCTAATTAGTCTAGTTATTTCCAGGTAAATTCTGTCATTTTCAGGTTTTCTATGTTATTTCGGGTACAAACCCAATCAATTCAGGATTTCCTCTCATTCTCGTTTTCCAGATGCTGGATCTTGATGCAGATGGAAGAGAAGTGATTTATGAAGTATCTAGGTTTTGAACAGGTCATCTAGACCTTAGTTATAATGGCCTTGGATGAGATATTTATAAGCTTGAATGGTTCTAGGTCACTGGTCTCTGTTGCTACCAACACCCACTAAAATATCTGTGTTTACTCTCTGTCATATGGCTGTAGTTCCTCATATTTACATCTCTTTGTCTCTCAGATTTTATAGGTTCTCTCTCAACTTACTTCTGAGTCTCTATGATAAGCTTTTCATGTCTTGTGGGGGCTGTATCTTAAGTTCCCAAATACTAAAACATGTCATACTCTAAGCTATGCTAGATTTCTGTTCTACCATGCTGGTGCAGGGAGCTGTTTTTATTTTGGTAGGATGTAAGTCATTGGAACCCTTTGTTCTAAATTCCTCAATTGTATCTGGTACTTCTGTCCCCTTCTACCCTTTCTCTTTCTCTTGCTAGCTCAGCATGGGACTGACAGATGCACAGAAAAGTTTATACCTCTTTTTCCATTCTCTGACTTTCATTCTCTTCAGCAAATCTGCTCTTGATCCTTGTGGACCCTGGCATTTTATTTATTTTCATTTTTATTTGAAGAAGCTAACATTTCATGCTCTATATTCTTTGGGTATTAAGTTTCCAGCTAAAAAATCCCAATAGGTTTGGAAATAAAAAGTCATGATTCTCAAGCCTTTGCTACAATTTTTCAAAATTTATTTAGAAGCTCAAAAGCATAGTGAGCCTCTGTTTCTTCAAATTCTGGGCAACTTCTCCCAGGAGGTAACACCTGCCACTAACTCAGGGGATGTGAATGAAAAATCTGATCAGAAAATGTGGAGGTGGGAGGTTGCAGAAACAGCTCAAATCATTGTTTGACACAACTGGATACTTATTTTAAGTCCATTTTACTCTGATGGACACAAATATGGAAGGAACAAGACAGATCTATCATCAGCTTGTATTAGCAGCTTGAAGTACATTAACTTATTTTCTTTACACAGGCTGATTTCTGAGACCAGGCTTGTTAAGGAGACTGGAGAGGCCGATTTGGGATACGGGCAGTAGAGAGAACAGGTGCGGTGGAAGGAAGGGGCAGCCCGAGGGCATGTTGTAAGTAGTGAAAGGCTGGGATGGAGGGTTAGGGCTTGGGAAAAGGAAAAGAGGGAGCACATTAGGGGGCACCAAAGACAAACTTTCCACATTTTACAGTTATTCCAAAATTGAGAACACATGAAATCAGCACACTAAGGCAGAGGATGAGAGGAGTCAGTATTCAGTATCAGGTCAAAAATCAACTCCATGATTTGTAAAAAGATGTAGGAGACACACTTCCCAGATTTCCAGGTGACACAAAGTAATGGAAGAAATTTCTAATATGACAGAGATGAAAGCAACTAAGGCAAAATGGATGTGAATGGGGATGCCCGAGTCCAGTGGGGAGGAAGCCGTTTGAGAATATAAGTGGGAAGAATGACATTGGCATGACCTTACTGGACAGAGTTCTAGGCTGGGGGATGAACAGCCCAGGAGATGGGAAGGATAAATCATTCTAAAGTTAGAGCTTTTACATCTAAAGTGAGACAAAATAGGATCACACATATATGACACATGACTGAAGAGTAGCTGGGTATTGTCATGTTCTTCCCAGTGTTCTCCGTTCTGCCTCCCTGATCTTTTGCTGCATGAACAAAGAGAGTGCTTCCCCAAATTTTACTTTGATCACGAGTAATCAGAAAGCGTGAGATTGCCTGGGAGGCAGGCAAAGGCAGCATACAGCCTTTTTCCTTGAAAGCTCCTTGTATTCTGAATTTTTGGCTCACTTTTTAGGATATCTTCACTAAAAAACCATTCTATCACATGATGGCAGTAGAGATATAATCTAAATTTATAAGCTATGATACATGGATGCATCCCAGTGGGGAAAAAGTCTAATTTATGTTTGTCCATATATTTTTCTTTGGTTGGTGTTTGTGTTCTGAGTTTCTGGAGGTATCAAACATAGAAAGGCCCTGTAATTCCAGATGCGCTTAATGCAGACAATATTTCATTGAGGAAGTACAACCATAAATAAGAGAAGGTACCTTTAAATGGCCTCTAAATTTTTTGAGATACCACTCAAGTGCCTGTAAAACCAAAATCAACTTTCTACTTGCATTCTTAATTTTCTCTGCACCTCATTTCTTTCCCTGATAGAGACAATTTTTTAGGCTGGCTGGGATGAGGAGAGCCTGTGAAAGTCTCAAACTTTTCCCTTTTCACATTTTCCTCACCCGAATTCTGAGTTTCTTCTGTTTCTTCAAAGAAAATTTTTTTTTTTTTGTGCCTAAGCAGTGATAAATGAAGCAACAGGGAAAGTGTGCAATCTCTTAGGATGAGTTGAAAATTTTTGTTTGGAAAGATTTGCATATTTTATCATTCTGTCAGGATATGCTTTTCTCAAGCCACAAAAGCATTCTATAGAATAATGTTCCTCAATAATGTCAGATTTTCTTCTGAGAAAGAGCTCAAATGCCCTTCAGGATTTATTCATTCATCCAACACTAAATGAGTACGCATTACATGCTACATACTAGGGAAATAATACTAGCCGGCATTAAGTGACTACTAGTCACATGTTTTATAGTGCTCTGAGTTTTTGTTTATTTGAGACAGGGTCTTGCTCTGTTGCCCAGGCCAGAGTGGCAGTGGCGTAATCTCCTCACTGTAAATTTTGCCTCTTGGGCTCAAGTGATCCTCCCACCTCAGCCTCCCAAGTACCTGGGACCACAGGCACATCCCACCATGCCTGGCTAGTTTTTGTATTTTTTGTAGAGACAGGGTTTTGCCATGTTACTCTGGCTGGTCTTGAACTCCTGAGCTCAAGTGATCCTCCCCACTGAGCCTCCCAAAATGTTGAGATTACCAGTGTGAGGCACTGCACCTGGCTTGCTCCAAGTTCTTTACACAAACTGTCTCATTTGATCCTCTCTGCCTTGCCACGAGGCAGTTACTAGCAACATCTCCATTAGTTTTACAAATGAGGAAACTGAGGCACAGGGTGGTAAAGTTACAAAACCACACAGTCGGCAAAGGAAAGACCTGTGATTAGCAACTAGATAGTCTGGCTTCAAAGTCCATGCTATTAACTGTTGAGCTGCAAGAGACAAAGGTTCTGTCTCCAAGGAGTTTATAAGCCAGTAGGAAATGAAAGCCTGCAATCTAGAGTAGATATGCTGAAGGTGAGTGAGATGTGATTTTGGTGGCACACTGGACATGACTCATAGGAAAATGTTAGCCAAGAACATAGGTAAATTCATTTAAGGTTTATGGTTTATTCAGGGAAAAATAAGGAGATAGAAAATTCTTCTATTTGGAGAGTGAAATGAACATTTCTTTTCCTCACTTTTTCATCCTGGATATTGTAGGTGGGATTTTTGATAGGATTGTGGGGAAATTGAGTCTCACAGGTTTCAACTGGTGGGAGTGGGAAATCTTGGCTTTTTTTTTTTTTTTTTTTTTTTTTTGGAGGGGAGGCAATGGCTATTGGCTAGTGTTTTTGGAAATATTTTGGTCTGAGTGCTTTTGTGGGGTTATCTCCCTTTCATTCTATTTTTATTCTTCAATTGTTTTCCTCCTGAGAGTCTCTGTTGAATCTGGAAAAGCCCAGGGAAGGTAAGGAGGCAGACTGCATGGTGCGGAGCTGACTTCAAGGATAAGAAGGAAACCTTTGGATTTCCTTCTAGCTTGCCCATCTCAGCTTATTTGGGATAGGAAAAGAGACAAGGATTCAGGTTAGAAGCTCTATCCAGGAATAGAGAGTATGCACCTATCTGAAACATCTCTTGTGCTATAATTCTCAGGAACCAGGATGAGGCAGATGGATTACATAAATCCAAAACTGATCCTTCAAATGAAAATGAATTATCTGCCTGAATAGCAAAGGTGTCACTAAATAATATTCTTCTGTGCATCTAAAATTTTGTTAACTTGTGTTTTCCAGTTAAGTTTTATGTGAAGAATAATTTGAGGTTGTTTAGCTCTTGTCCTAGAAAACATTTTTATTTTGGCATAATTTTTAGTCCTCTCTATTTTTTCTTTTCTACATTTTGAAATTTGCATGGGTGGGTTAGAAATTAGATATCTAAAAACACCTGCTTTCTCTGTACTTCTAGATACAAAGGACAATCAGGCTCTTTTCTAGTCTACTTTCAAAGTCTAAAGTTTGAGAACAGCATCTTCAGAAGACAGATAATAGAATTGAGGCCATTCTTAGGGATCATGACATTAAATGGTGCTAAGGATACTCAAAATGACAAAAACCCAAGAAATAAAAAGTAATGCTTGACTTTCATTTTACTGTTCAACCATTTGAACTATTAAAAGTGAGAAAATTTATTATAGTGCAACAGTTTATGTTTTCCCATTTCCAAAGAGATAAATAAACAGAGAAATGGGGCCATATTTCTCCAAAGATGAATGGCTTAAGACAACAGAGAGACTATTCACTAAAAACCATAATGAGTAGGGGCTAAAAATATAGCTGCTTTACGATGTCTGCAGTAGCTTTTCAGCTATCTGCATTTTATAGGGTAAAAGAGAAAATGTCTTCACTTGTCCCAATTTATCCTCTATTCAGTGTATTTATTCTATCTCTTAACATCATTTGTTGGCATCCAAGGTATTTCCATTTATTTTTACAACAGCCAACAGGCAGCTTAGCTTAGAAGGCCAATCTGAGTGTGAGATCGGAGAGAAGGCAGGAGGTGATATGACAGTTTTGACTGAAATGCCTGTCTGTGTGAATCTTGAACCATAGAATTAAAACATTGAGTCAATTTCTCCTCATTTTTTAATCTCTATGTTGCCAAGCATTCTTATTAAGAATAAATAAGGCAGTATCATGAAATAGGAAAAGTTCTGTACTCATCAGTAGGATTACTCTCAGGTTGCATTTAAATAGTCAATTGAAATTCTGTTCTATGGCAGTGCATCTTTTATGAGTTAGAGAGAAAAAACTGTCCATTTTTAGACAGCCCTTGCCTTACTTTGGAAACTTAGGCAGGGCCAGGCTAAACTCTATATTTCCCTGCTATCAAAGGAGGAGAGAAAGCTGAGAAGTTGACCTGGACTGAAAATGAGAAAAGAGAAAATGCAGCAGCAGGTTTGCAGTTTTTTATCTCCTTGGCTTTTGTGAGAATCCCTACATCCTCGAAATAAATTATTCCAATTTATTTTACCTAGATTAAATTGGTTTCTGTAACTTGCAATCAAGGCATCCTAACTAAAACACAGGCTAAAGAAGACACTGAAAATTTATTTGGCTTGTGGATTTATTTTCAATAATTTAAAATATAAATCTAAAAAAAAATGGCTTGTATCCAACTTGATATGACTTTAGGACAGGAAAGTCAGGTATTGGCTAAATGTGGCATAAGGCTGAGCCTTGGAATTAACACGGAACAGATACGAATGTTGGTTTCTTGCTATCTTTAAGAAAGTGAGCATATTATTTAACCTCTCTGAGCCTTAATTTCCTCAACTTTAAAATGAAAATCATACCTACCTCATATGATTGTTTTTAAATTTATGAGCTGTAATATATAAAGTAGCTAGCTAAAATATGGGCATTCCTTAATATTTATAGGAACTTTCTGATGGGCAAAGGCTATTAATATGCTTTTGTTTTTCTTGTCCTGCTCAGGATTGGTTAGGAACTGGACAAGACAGCATCTATGCATAGAGAAGTTATAGCGTTTCCAAGCAGAGACTGGAAGGGTCGGAGATGCAGATGGGCTAAGGACCTCAATAAGGGGAGAAGATAGAACAAGAAAGGGCAGGGGCCGGGCGCGGTGGCTCAAGCCTGTAATCCCAGCACTTTGGGAGGCCGAGGCGGGTGGATCACGTGGTCAAGAGATCAAGACCATCCTGGTCAACATGGTAAAACCCCGCCTCTACTAAAAATACAAAAAATTAGCTGGGCATGGTGGCGCATGTCTGTAATCTCAGCTACTCAGGAAGCTGAGGCAGGAGAATTGCCTGAACCCAGGAGGCGGAGGTTGCAGTGAGCCGAGATCGCGCCATTGCACTCCAGCCTGGGTAACAAGAGAGAAACTCCGTCTAAAAACAAAAAAAGAATAGGAAAGGGCAAAAGGGCAAATACAAGCTTCCCCTACTGGACAGTGTTGGTAATGACTTGCCCAGGCTGATAGATCCACAGAAGGCTTATGGCAAAGTTGCAGTAATTGTACTACAAGGGTGGTTTCTCTTCTCACCAATCTGGGGTTTTGATGCATTTACATGCTATAAGCATTTATATGCAGTGCTGCATTTATATTTAGTATCCATATTTCACTGAGCCTCTCCAATAGGTTTCTCAACTTTGACATGATTGACATTTTGGGACCACAGTATTTTGTTCTGGGAGCTGTCTTGTGAAGTGCAGGATGTTTAGCTGCATGTCAGTCCTTTATCCACCAGTTATAATAACTAAAAATGGCTCAGAACACTGCCAAATGCCCCCCTGATTTTGGACAGGGAGGGGGCACCACCAAATCACCTCTGGTTGAGAACCACTGCTCTAAAATAATATATTTATTTTATTGCTTTTTATTAATTTTTTTTATGTTCAAAATATTTTTTTCTTACCCATTTTTATTTTTGTCTTTTCTAATTTTTTTTTTTTTTTTGCCAATCAATGAGAGCTTGTAAGGTTGCTGAGGTTGGTTGGCCTTGAACTCTTGGCCTCGCCTTCGCAAGCGCCACGACATCCGGCCGGAGCCACTTTGGGCCCCTCTAATATTTTTTAAATAGACAAAATTGTACATATTCATCAGATATGTGGTGATACAGATAATGTATAGTGATCATATCAGGGTAATTAGCATATTCGTCATCTAATTTGTGCAGGGAATATTCAATATTCTCCTTCTAGCTACTCAAAATAATATATTATCATTAACTACAGTCATCCTACAGTGGTATAGAACACCAGAACCTACTGCTCCTATCTAGCTGTAATTTTGTATCCTAGACAAATGTCTCCCTAACCCTCCCCCTACCACCCTTCCCAGCTTCTAGTATCCTCTCTTCTACTTTTTAATTCTATGAGATCAACTTTGTTTCATTTCTACATATGAGTGAGAACATGTGGTGTTTGTTTAACTTTTGTTCCTGGCCTATTTCACTTAACATAATGTCCTCCAGTTCCAACCATGTTGCCGGAATAACAGAATTTCACTCTTTTTTATGGTTAGATAATATTTCATGTGTACCTGTACCACATTTTCTTTATCCATTCATCTATTGTGAATAGGGCTGCAGTGAACATGGGGGTCCAGATGTCTCTTCCATACACTGATTTCCTTTCCTTTGGATAAATACCCAGTAGTGGGATTGCTAGATCATATGGTAGTTCTCTTTGTAGTTTTTAGAGGAACCTTTATACTGTTCTCTATAATGAATATACTAGTTTGCATTCCCACTAACAGTGTATAAGAATTTATTCTTCCCTGCATCCCCACCAGCATTTTTTTGTTTTTTGACTTTGTCTTTTTCATAATAGCCATCCTCACTGGGGTGAAATGATACCTCACTGTGGTTTTAATTTGCACTTCCCTGATGATTGAAAATGTTGAGCATTTTTTCATATACTTGTTGGTCATTTTTATGTCTTTGAAAATGTTTTCAGATTATTTGCCCATTTTTAAAATCATTTTTCTGTTGTTGCTGTTGAGATGTCAGAGTTCCTTATACATTCTGAATATTAATCCCCTGTCAAACAAGTAGTTTGCAAATATTTTCTTCTGTTGTATAGGTTACCTTTTCACTCTGATGATTGCTTTTGTTTGCAGTGCAGTAGCTTTTTATTTTGATAGGATCTTATTTGTTTATTTTTGTCTTTGTTGCCAGTGCTTTGAGGTCTTGTTTTTACATATTAGTAACTCTGTTTTCATCAGGGACCTGAACCACAGGAAAAACAATGAGAAGCAAGGGGATATTTCACTTAACTATTCTCATCCCCATCTCCCTGTCCCCCTTCTTACAAACTTGGCCCAGATTGCCTGATATGATGTGAGATTTGGGAGGGCTGACTCTGGAATGGGAAGACCTCAGTTCAGATCCCTTCACTGCCTCCTCCTAGTGAGAAACTTGGATAACATCAGACTTAGGGGAGCTTAAATCTCGTCTCTCAGGATTCTGACTGATAACATAGGCATGAAGATCACTAGCAATATGGTGACTAAAGGCCTGGGCTACTATCTGGGCAATTGGAAAATCTTTCCTAAATGCCTGGTCATGTGAATGAGGGAATGCAATTTAGATGGGTGTTTACTCCCACCCTCATCAAGACTTGGGACCCAGTGCTTGGGGGCATCCTATCTAGGAGACCCTGAGGTATGTTCCATCAGCCATCAGTAGGCATGTCTCATACTCTCAAACCTTTCCAGGGTGTGTAGAAAGCAGTGGGCTTCCTGCAGTGGGTGGAAGCTTTGCTTATATGCTCAATTGTAACTGGGACCAAGAATCCTGATAGAAGATGTGCACCCACTGTTGCCAGCAAGAACCAAAGATCCAGGCGCCACAAGACACAAATGTAGAAGGACAAGTCTTTGTCCCACCCACTAGAATGGTGGCCCAATCAGTGACAGCTCTCACTAATCATGAAGCAGTAGAAAAGTGAGAGAACAGCATTCCTGATCTTTAACTTCCTGGCTTTGGGAGACGTAGGCAACTCTTCTTTGCAGAAATAGAAAGGTGGAAGAGGGGGAGATGGCAAGTGTCTCCCCCAAGAGATGCACCATTCTCCCTTTTCATAACCCAGACATGCACGAAAAAATTAAAAAGGAAGAAAAAGTAAAAGAGGGAGAGAATGTATGGGACAGATGCCAGTAATTCTTGCTGCTATTTTAAAGAAAGGTTTGGCATTTATTTAGTTGACTATCACCAGAGTTCAAATTCAAGAAGATCCTTTCTGTAATCTGTCACTCCCTGCAGTTTGTGGACTGTGGTAGAGGTTGAACTGATCGGGCATCAGCACAGTAGGACCAACTGGAGTTGGAAGACTAAATGCTCAAGTCTCAGAGTGAGTTTGATTGGCAGGTGAGCTCTGGAGCAGGGAGGTTATAAATTAAGCCTACTTCTTTAAACAGTTTTTTTTTTTTAAGTGTGTATAAATTCTCCTTTGATCTTTAGCAGGGGGCAGTGAACACCATCTGCTTTGTTTTGTTTTGTGTTTGGAATGATGTAGAATAATTCCTGCTGACCCTTGATATACGCACAGCATGTCCTCCAGTAGGCACAGACGGCTCTGCTTGTGGGTGTCTCATGCCTGCTTTTCATATTTACTTTTGTTTATCATTAGGGACAGGAGCTCACGTTGTCAGAATTTATTTACCAAAAAGTGCTCCTAATTTCTTTCTGAAACTCAAGGATAACCTAAGTACTAAATGGCTAAACTTAACCAGAGTAGTCTCTAAAATAGGAGTAGACAGACTGAGGGCCTAGGCACATTTCTCTAAGTCATAAGTAGTATTAGTTCATGTACTTTATCATATCTATTTTCTAACCTTTACTCTCTCTCCCTCATTACAGACGAACAAACGTTACTTGTTCTGAGTAGTTGAGGTATTAATGACTGGCCTCTGCTAATCTATACTGGTACCATCTAAGTTTAAATAATATTATCTGGAAATAAGCATTTTAGGAAGAGAATTAATTCTTCCATTAGATTTATTTGTCAGGAACCAAGGGACAGCTCAGCAGTAAATGAAGAATTGAAGGAGAATACATTAAATACTGTATTTTGGAAAATGCTGTTTCAAAATATGTGCATGTATCTTTTTCAGTTTAACTAAATCAAGTGCTTAGCTCAATCAAGTTAGCTTAGAAATCATGTCCCCAAGATATGCTTCTATCTAACAGTGTTTTTAAATGAGCATTATTGAGGACACTTTAAAATGCCATAATACAATTTCCTTTATCTAAATCTAAAGCTCATTGAAATACCTATTATAAAGGCCACCATATGTGAGGCAGGCAGTCTTGACATTTTGTTGGGAAGGGAGGAAATTACTTCTGGAAAAATGTCCTCTGAAATTTATTACAGGATCAGATATCTGCAAAGTGCCATGGAACCTAGGGTCTGTGCTCTTCCCATAGAGGTAACATTTCTAGCGTCCCTGTTATGATGAGAACACTTTCTGGAAGACAGGCATCCTGGAAATCTATTTGGCCTATCTGGATAACCTTTCCTTTTTTTTTTTATTTCTCCCTGTGTATTAAGAAAATTTTATTTCTGTGATTTGGGATAGTTTGCTGGATTGGGAATGAATAAGAGAAAATAAATGTAATGTTTCCTGGGTCTAAATTCTTCTCAAATCCTTTACCAACTGTGTGATCTCAGGGTGAGAGTTTAATTAGTAATGCATTTAAAGTGCTATCATAGTGCTTGATGTATAGTAAACATTCAATAAACTAATATTTTATGATGTTTAAATTATTATTAAAACACTATTCCTGTTTAAACATGATTCATTAAAAATATCCAGCAATTCAAACTATCTTCTCTGTGCCTGGTGCTATGGAAGGTGGGGCTCAGATGGTTTGGTGTGGATACTGTCGCCTTCTGAGGTCTCCTAGTCTCTCACCTCCTGCCCCACCAAGTGGGTTCATCGAAAGCAGATGAGTCACTTATTAAGTTGACACAATATGATGAGGATTATGGTTTCATTTATACTTTTCTCAGTACTCCGGCAAAGTCTTAGTTAATGCCAAGATTGATGTTCATGAGACTGAAAGGCCCTCTTAGTCCCCATATACCTCCTCACCACTTGTCTCAGTGTCTGAAATTTCTCCCATGAGTTATTCTCTTTTGTAAGGGAAGCTTTGGAGAAGCAAAGGTGAGTTTTACTAGTTTATTCCTCCTTTTTAGAGATGAGAAGACAGGTGGACTCCTGAGCCTTACCACATTCCAGCTTTTAATGCTGATATCAAAGATAGGTTCCTGCATAAGAAAAGCCATGGACAGCTTTTAAAGTTTTAAAACTTTCTTATATTTTTCCCCGGGTGGTTTCAATAGGAATAAATACATAACGTGCAAGCAATTTTACAATGCCTTGTGTTGAAATCCATGAATTTCTATCAGAATCCTGGCCTTGGACTTTGGTGATTCCTATGTCCTTCTACACTTTAGCTGTAGAAACAGCAGGTGGAGTGAAAGAGCCTGTTCAGAGCAGCCAGATTTTGTTTTGGTTGTCAGCTAAAACAGAAACCCCATCATTCTAGAGTTGGCAGCTTGTTAGTAGAAAAGCCACTGGGAAGCTCTAAGTTGGTAATTTAGAGCACAAACATATTCCCTGATACAGCTGCAGAGCAGCAGGTGGCTGTGACTTAAGCAAACACTAGCTTTGAAAAAATGGAATAAGAAAACAGAAAACTTTTTTTTTTTTTTTGCACATGTCAATATGGCTGAAAATATGTTTACTTCCTGTTTCTCTTGGTTCCCTTCTTTTTAACGTGCTTAGACATATATAAGTGAACATTTCACTCAAATTCAATTTAACAAACCTTTATTGAGTACCTACTGTGTGCCAGACTCATGCTGGGTGTTGGGGATTATCATTTTCTGTTTTGGATTTTGGTGTGGAGATAGACATGCATATGGTTTCATAATAAAGGAATAAATAATTTCCCTCAGAGCACTGGACAATTCTGATCCTGGAGTAGGAGAAACCTTTTAGGAGAAAATGAATTAAAGGGATAAATATTGCTGAAATGGATTGGAGGGAGATAGCTCCAGGCAGAAGGAGTTATTGGAGAGGAATCTGAAGGATGTCAGAGTGATTGAAGGTAGGGGGAAAAAATAGGAATGTTCTTTTTGGTCTCTGTCTGATGGATATGCTCATATTAAAAAATGCAAACATTTATTTAGATCACCTCTACCAAACCATCTGCCCTAGGGGCCACAGAGCACAGACCCGCTAAACTACAAAAGTATGCATGAACATGTTCTTGTTATACAAAGCATGGGGAGAATGGAAAAAGAATCATCAAAAAGACATGAACACTAAGAGAAGCTATAAAAACAAATATAGAATAATAAAACTGTAAAAAACTCTAATAAATATAGGAAATTTCATAACTTTTGTCTATACCACTATTATGGTCTCAAAGATACAATGGGAAACTATTATCCATATAAGCAATACAAATGTAAAATACCTGTGATTTACCTTAATCCGAAATTTAGTGCAAAGCTGAGATAAAACTACAAATGCCATAGAAGCTATTTTTAAAAGATTATTAAAATAACTTGACTACATAAAGAAAAATCAGACTGCAAACAGGATGGAGAGAGGGTGTTTAATGGACAGAAAAATACAGTTAGAAGGAACATGTCAACTGTTCAGCAGTATAGTAGGGTGACTATAGGTAACAATCATGTATTATAGTCAAAATAGCTGGAAGAGAAGACTTGGAATGTTCCCAACATAAAGAAAAGATAAATGTTTGAGGTGATTAATATCCCAATTTCCCTGATTTGATCATTATATATTGTATATATGTATCAAAAAAATCACATGTTCCACACCCCCAGACTGAGCAAAATATCAAAATGAAAACAGTTTATGAATGAGAACCTTCATTTTGTAAAGACACTGTGGGTTCCCAAATTATTATGGGTTTAATGTGATTCCAATTAAATTCCAACAAGATTTTTAGAAACTGTTAATGGTAAACATTCATTTGTTAGATACTTCAAAATAATAAAAGTCATCTGTGAAAAACATATACCCAACATCATACTGAATGGGTAAAAGCTGGAGGAATTTTCCTAAAAAATAGAAGACAAGAATGGCTTTTCTCACCACTTCTATTCAACACTGTACTGGAATTCCTAATCAGAGCAATCAGGAAAAAGGAAGAAATAAAAGGCATCCAAATAGGAAGAGAGGAAGTCAAACTACCCCTGTTTGCAGATGGTATAATTCTATACCCAGAAAACCTCCTGGTCTCTGCCCTGAATCTCCTTTATCTGATAAACAACTTCAGCAAAATTTCAGATACAAAATCAACATAAATAATTGGTAGCATTTCTATACAACAACTACATCCCAGCTGACAGCCAAATAAATAATGCAATCCCATTCAAAATAGCAGGGGAAAAAAAAAAAAAAAAAAAAAAGGAAATCAACCTAGGAATATAGCTAGCCAGGGAGGTGAAAGATCTCTACAATGAGAATTATCAATATAAAACACTGCTCAAAGAAATCAGAGATGACACACAAACAAATGAAAAAATCCATGCTGATGGATAGGAAGAATCAATATTATTGAAATGGTTATATTGTTCAAAGCAATTTACAGATTCAATGCTATTTCTATCAAACTACCGACGACATTCTTCACAGAAGTAGAAAAAACTGTTTTAAAATTCATACGGAACCAAAAAAGAGCCTGACTAGCCAAAGCAATCCTAAATAAAAGAAACAAAGCTGGAGGCATCACACTACCCAACTTCAAACTATACTACAGGGCTATAGTAACCCAAACAGCATGGTACTGGTACAAAGACAGACCAGTGGAACAGAATATAGAGCCAGAAATAATAACACAGGTCTACAACCATCTGATCTTCAACAAAGTTGACAAAAAAAAAAGGCAATAGGAAGAGGAGTCCCTATTCAGTAAGTAGTGCTGGGGTAGCTGACTAGACATAGGGAAAAGATTGAAACTAACCCCTTCCTTGTACCATATACAAAAATCAATTCAAGATGGATTAAATAATTAAATGTAAAATCAAAAACTCTGAAAACCCTGAAAGATAACCTAGGAAATATGACTCTGGACACAGGACCTGGCAAAGACTTCATGATGATGCCAAAAGCAATTGCAAGAAAAACAAAAATTGACAAATGGGACCTAATTAAACTAAAGAGCTTCTGCACAGCAAAAGAAGCCATCAATAAACAGACAACCTACAGAATAGAAGAAAATATTTGTAAACTATGCATCTGACAAAGGTGCATCCAGAATCTACAAATAACTTAAACAAATTAACAAGAGAAAAACAACCTCATTAAAAAGTGGGCCAAGGACATAAGTAGACACTTTTCAACATAAGACATACATAAGAGCAATAAGCATATTGAAAAAATGCTCAACCTCACTAATTATTAGTGAAATGCAAATCAAAACTACAATGAATTACACTTTGGGAGGTTGAGGCAGGCAGATCACCTGAGGTCAGGAGTTTGAGACCAGCCTGACCAATGTGGTGAAACCTTGTCTCTACTAAAAATGCAAAGAGTAGCTAGGCATGGTGGCAGTCTCCTGTAGTCCCAGCTACTCAGGAGGCTGAGACAGGAGAATTTCTTGAACCTGGGAGGCAGAGGTTGCAGTGAGCCGATATTGCGCCACTGCACTCCAGCCTGGGCGACAAAGCGAGACTCTGTCTCAAGAACACAACAAAAAGAAAAACCACCAAAAAAAAAAGTTACCATCTCATACCAGTCAGGATGACTATCATTAAAAAGTCAAAAATAACAGTTTGCTGGTGAGGTCATGCAGAAAATAACACTGCTGGTGGTAATATAAATTAGTTTAGCCATTGTGTGGCAATTTCTCAAATAATGTAAAACAGAATCATCAGTGAACCCAATAATCCCATTATTGGGTATATACCCAAAGGAATATACATTATTCTACCATAAAGACATGCCTATGTTCATCGTAGTACTATTCACAGTGGCAAAGACATGGAATCAACATGTGTGGCCATCAATGGTAGACTGGATAAAGAAAATGTGGAACATGTACACCATAGAATGATACTACACAGCCATGAAAAAGAATCAGATCATGTCCTTTGCAACAGTGTGGATGGAGCTAGAGGCCATTATCATAAGGGATTAATGCAGGAACAGAAAAGCAGCTCTCACTCATAAGTGGGAGCTAAACAATGAGAACACATGAACGCAAAGAAGGGACCAAGAGATACCAAGTTTCCCTGAGGGTAGAGGGTGGGAGGTGGGAGAGGGTCAAAATACCTGTCAGGTACTATGTTTATTTCCTGGGTGATAAAAATAATCTGTGTACCAGACCCCTGTGACATTAAATTTAGCTATAGAGCAAACCTGCACAGGTACTCCTGAACCTAAAATAAAAGTTAAAAAAAAGTTTTTTTAAAGAGGTGAAATTAAGAAGAAAGGGATATTATGGAAGTTTGAGAAAAAAATGCCCTTTTTCATTATATCTTATAATTTTAGATTCTGTGAGCAGATATTAGAATGCAAGATCAAAAAAATCATCTCAGAATAAAAAGAGCCAATTAGAGAAGTTTGAAAAAGAGAAATCTATCTTACTAGATAGTAAAATATATTTTAAAGCTAAAATACATACTACTTTATATTGAAGCAAAAATACAGATAAATTAATTGAGCAGAAAACAAAACAAAGCAAAACTCTGAAATAGATACTTGAAAATATAAAAATATACTATATGGTTAAGTAAAGATTTAAAATTAATGAATTTTAAATTAATTAATTTTAACAAATTAAAGAAGAAATTTGTTAATTTTGGGTATAACAGTTACCTATTTGGGAAAATTGACTAATTTTTATAACACACAATATACTAAAATACATTAACAATGGATTAAAAAGTTAAATGGAAAAGTCTTTCTTTTGACATAAAGACATAAACAGTTACACAAAAATCAATAGACTACCATATTTATTTTTTTATATAAAATTTTTGTATAAGTTAAATTTTAAAAGTGGAAAAACATTTGCCACTTTTAATCCAGTCCTTGCTATATAAAAAGTCTTAATATATTGTCTTAGCCCATTCAGACTGGTACAAGAAAATAACATAGACTGGGTAGCTTATAAACAACAGAAATTTATTTCTTACCATTCTGGAGCCTGGAAATTTCAAGATCTAAGTGCTGATAGAGTCATGTCAGGTAAGGACTGCTCTCTGCTTCATAAGTGGTATCCTTTAGCTATATCCTCATGTGGCAGAAAGAACTAGCTAGCAGTCTGGGGTCTCTCTTTTTTATTTTTGAGACAGTCTTGCTCTGTTGCCAGACGCCAGGCTGGAGTACAGTGGCGTGATCTCAGCTTACTGCAACCTCTGCTTTCTGGGTTCAAGCAATTCTCCTGCCTCAGCCTTCTGAGTAGCTGGGACTACAGGTGCATGCCACCACACCCAGCTAATTTTTTTTTTGTATGTGTAGTAGAGATGGGGGTTCACCATGTTGGCCAGAATGGTATCCATCCCTTGACCTCATGAACCGCTTGCCTTGTCCTCCCAAAGTGCTAGGATTACAGGCATGAGCCACTGCACCCAGCCTGGGGTCTCTTTTTATAAGATCCTTAATCCTCTTCACAAGGGGTCCACTCTCATGACTTAATAACCTCCCAAAAGGCCACACCTCTTAATACCAACAACTTAGGGGTTATAATTTCAACATACGAATTTGGGGAGGGGGTTGGTCAAAAACACTCAGAACATAGCATTGATCAGTATACAAATGGTAAACACACACACACACAGAGTAGGGAAATGAACAAAGAAAATGGATAGACAGTTGGCAGGAGATAACAAAACGCAAACCAAAATTTGTTGTTTGCTTATGAAATTTGTAAAAAACAAAAAAGGGAAGGGGAATGTACTGTTTGATAGTTATAAGGGTAAGAAAAATGAAAATGCTCATGACCTATGGAGACTGATTTAATGATGGTCATCATAAGCCTTAAACATGCATATGCCTACTCAGCAACTCTTCTTCTAGGAATTTATTCTAAGAATGATCAAAATTGTGTGTGTATACTTACTAATACATGTTTATGCCAGTGGCTTAAAAAATAATAGTGAGTAAGTGGAAATTACTCCAATCTCCAAAAAAAGGATTGCCTAAATAAATTATGTGATAGAACATTATGTAACCTAAACAATTATGTTATGAAAGACTGTAATGACCATGGGAAAATATTATACATTTATGGATACCATAAAGAGACCATATGACATGATTTTAATTTTGAAAAAAATGTAATAGTTCTGTACATATTTACAAATTCAACCATGAAAGCACATAGAGCCACTTAACAGTGATTATTGAGGAGTGGTAGGATTATAGATTAATTACATTCTTTGCATTTTTTTCTTTTACTTTTTCCAAATCTGCTACACAGAATTTGAAATTTAAAAATAAACACACATGCATTGTTTCCTATGAACTACACTCAGTACCAAGAATAGAGCATTCCTTCAGAAAGGGTGCGTAGAACATTTAATAGCTGGATGTAAAATCTGGAAATAAGAGTGCCAATGGCAGTGGGGATGGTGCCAGGACCTGGGCCCCCCAGATTTATGGCAGAGCAGAAGACCCAGAGGCCCCATAGGCAGAGAGTGAATAATCTGTAGAACACCACAGATGCCATCTCCTCCCTGTTATCTGCTCTCCCCAAACCCCTAAACACACCCAGAGCAGAGAAAGGAGCTCAGGTTTGCACAGGAACTAAAGAGCTGATGAAATAGTGAGGGGAGCTGAGCTCTAGTGCTGTGGATTGATCCACACCTTCTACTCTGTGTGGAAGCCTCTGCTGCACTGACCTTGAGAAGTACCTTTTATGTAAACTAGAAAATGCTTTCTTCTTTAAGAAGCTGTCAGACTGGAGAATCAGAGAGAATAGCAGTTAACATGTGCTGAGGATTTCTTACCAGTAAGGCCAGGAAACCTTCATCAAAAAGAATCAGCATGATGAATGAGAATTCCCATTATCCCAAATGAAAGTGAAAAGGGTTGACTGTAAGTGGGTTAGAGATGAGAGTAGGCCTGGGCAGAACGCAGGCGGATGAGAATTAACACCCTTATCTGAAAATAAGAGTGCCAATGGCAGTGGGGATGGTGCCAGGACCTTGGCCCTCCAGATTTATGGCTGACCAGAAGACTCAGACGCCCCGTAGACAGATAGCGTGAACAGTTTGTAAAACACCGCAGATGCCATCTCCTTCCTGTTATCTGCTCTCCCCACACTCCCCCTACACATGTTCTCACTATTCATTCATTTTCTCTGTCTCTGTCCTTCCTTCCTTCCTTCCTTCCTTCCTTCCTTCCTTCCTTCCTTCCTTCCTTCCTTCCTTCCTTCCTTCCCTTTCTCTCTTTCTTTCTCTTCCTTTTTCTTTCTCTCTCTTTCTTGCTTGTTTGCTTTCTTTTTCTTTCTCTCTCTGTCTCTCCTCTTTCTCCTTCTTTTTCTTTCTTCTTCCCTCTTCATATTTATTAAGCACCTACTGAGTACCAGCATACCCTGGGAACTTCAAATAGCTCAGCTTCTGATGATGCTACTCTTCTTAGTTTAGGGGCTCTAATTGGCTCATATCTTCTTGCAGGGTTTGTTGGTCTCTTGTACTTTCTTTCTTCCCAGAGGGATAAAGTGAGTGATAATTTGTATTCTCCCCAGTGATGTTAAGTAGACTGTGGGATTTAACTCCCTTCTCCCTTTAAAGTGACTAATACTAGAAGGACAGAGAAGAATGGAGTTTTCTAGGTCAGTGGAGTGAGGTTAAAAGTGGGGGTAGGAGAATCTTCTTAAGATACAGATTCATAATCCAATTATTCTGATTGAGTAGATTTAGTGTAGGGCCCAGACTATCTGCATTTTTAACAGTGCCCTTGGTTGATTCTGAGGTTTCCACACTTTGAGAAATGTTGAGGCTTTAAGTCTTCATCATCTTGACATACTCTGTTTCTCTGTTTCTGATCTCACAGAGGACAGATTCAATGTGGCCCCTAGAGGCTTCTGTGAGCAACTTTCAGGTTTTCAGCCAGGCAGGAGATCAATTTAATACATGATCCCCATATACTGGCACACCTTCCATTGAGCTTCCTTCTCTTGAGCCCTCTATACTGTTGTAAAACTTGATCAAGAAACAGCATTTTTGGATGGACTTGTCCAGCACCCTTTCAGTTTCGACAAAAGTCCTAGAAAGATTTTCTGTTTTCCTCATAGAGAGTTCCAGAGAGATCTCTAGGTCAGCAATACAGAAAGTAATAGCACAGCAGCCAGACTTAGTTGCAAGAGGGAAATCGGTACCCATTAGTGTAGAATACCTGCTGCCGTTCAGATGCCTCTCAGGTAGGCTGTGGCAACCTAGCCAAACTACCAGCTTTCTCTTCCTGCAAGGAAGGGAAATGAGAAAGCACTGGAGGATCTTCTTGCCTTATTGCTGTTCACCAGCCATGTTCTGTTCCCCACTCTTCTGCTACCCTTCTATTTCAGGGCTGGCTGTGGATCTTATTCTGGTTGTCACTTTATCTGCTTCCCAAATCTCAGGATGGTGATGTTTAGAGACTTGATTTGTTATATTTTCAAACCTTATCTTGATCTCGTAAAACAAAAAGTGTTTGAGACAGGTGTCAATCAAGTTAGAGGTTTATTTTGCTAAAGCTGAGAACGCATCTAAGAAAAAGAGACATGGGTCACGGTGGGGTCTATGGTCTGTGTTTTTTTCCTAAGAGGGTTTTGGGGATTTAAATATTTAAAGGAGAAAAAGCAGGCAGGAGGGGAAGGAGGAAAGAAAATTAAAGGGAGGGTGTGTAGTGGGGTAAGTTTTCTCATTCTTGTGAGGCTTTGATGAGCATTCACTAAATCCATGTTACATGTGAAAGGAAGGAATAGAGGCACAATCAATTATACATACATCTTGCACTCATTTACTTATATAAATCTGCATTTTACATAAGACAAGTAAACAGAGAGTGTAGTTTATTTTGAGGTGGGAGGAGGGATGATATCTAGTCTTGTCTTTGTCCTGTACCTGTGAAGATAAGCCATTAATTTAAATTGTCAGGGTGAGGGAAGCTACCTGGGGAGATAAGTGACCTTCATTTTACAGCTATCTGTTTAGGAACAAAAGGAAAGGCATTTTTTCTTTTTTGCATGACTCAGTTTCTGAGCTTAACTTTTCCCTTTGGTAAAGTGAGTTTGCGGTCTTGAGATTTTACTTTCCTTTCACAACCTCCTAGCTCTGACCTCAGAGATACTCTAATCCAGGTATCATTTTCTGGTACTGGTGCTTAGTATGACGACTGAGAATGATGATACAATGTGATATGCAGTGAGCCTATGTTTTTGTTCATAAAGAGAATAAATTAGATGCCAGACATAATTCCATAAGGCCCAGCTTTAGGAGCACATGGTCTTAAAGAGTTCTTCAAGGAGATTTGCTAGCTTGACAGACATGTCTAAGGCTCTGCCATTATGGAATGTCTGGGGATTCACCTTTAGATCTTTTATCAACAAATTGCAAAATACAATCTTTTATTAATTTTCCATCTTTACGTGTCTGATTGAAGAAAAACAAAAGGCAAGTGCTCCCCTGGGTTGGAGAAAGCGGAAGTTCTTACACTCTGCATCTGAGAGTTGAAAATTATTTAATCAAGGTCTGAGAAGCAGTGATAAAAAGTATTTCATTTTGGATCCACTCTGCCTGAGCAGACTGACCATGAGAGCAGCTGATCCCTGAGACAGGCAAATAGACCCATGCTGATTCTGTTCCTGGCCAGCACAAGTCAACTCAGGCTGGTTCTGTGGAGGAGATGAGGAAAGGCCATAATGGCACAGGTTGGTAAGATGACTTTCTTTTTTACCTGGTCTGGCCTACAGTTTATAAAGTTACTTCTGAGCCATTTCTACAAAAGATCTTACTCTCTTATGAAATCTTTCTATATAATTTCTTCCAGTTTTTCTGATTTCTTCTTTTCTTGAACTCTTAGAGCTTTTTGTCTACACTATTAATTTTCCATTGCATATTTCTCATCCTTTTCTGCTTCTGTTCTCTGCATTTTGATTTTGATCATTTTGAAAGCCTGTTTCAAATTGTTCTTTGTATTGTGGAGGCAGATTTTTCATTCTTTATTCCCTACATACACACCCCTCTATGTATTTCCGTTTCCATTGCCTCTATCCTACATCCTGTTCCCAAGAGTGGAGGAGCTGCTACTCTGAGTGTCCACAAGATGGAATGTTATCCTTTGCAAGTATGGCTACTGTGTTCTGAAGGTCCACGCTGCCTGCAGTACTTACTTTGGTGCTTCTTGCTCCTATAAGTGTACCTGGCCAGGTTCTTTTCTCATTCTTCATGTTGGTGTTCTCTGCGCCTCTCTTGATTGATCCCTGAGCATCTGCATTTGATGTTGGAGGGGAGGGAGTTATTTATATTAGGGTGTGTGTATGTGTGTATGGAGGTAAAGACTTAAGATAGAAGCCTGGCCAGGCATGGTGGCTCACGCTTGTAATCCTAGCACTTTGGGAGGCTGAGGCAGGTGGATCACCTGAGGTCAAGAGTTCAAGACCAGCCTGGCCAATGTGGCAAAACCCTGTCTTTTCAAAAAATACAAACATTAGCCGGGAATGGTGGCAAACTTCTGTAATCCCAGCTGCTCAGGAGGCTGAGGCAGGAGAATTGCTTGAGCCTGAAAGGGAGACGGAGGTTGCAGTGAGCCAATATCATGCCGGTGTACTCCAGTCAGGGTGACAGAGTAAAAGTCTCTCTCTCTCAAAAAAAAAAAAAAAAAAAGAAGATGGAAGGGCAAGCTATGCCCTCCAAGTCAGTTGTTGTCAGAGAGCCCTGAATGGCTCCTTAGCTTGATACTCTGTTGATACAGTCCAGGCTCCATCAAGAAATCTTAATGTGATGCATTGCTCTTTCACCTTGTGAAGAACTGAATGAATAAATGAATGAAGTAATGAAGCCAAACAAGGTGACTTTTGAGTTGCATCTTAAAGTGTGATTTGAATGTTTGACAATAATAGAAGAAGGCATCTTCCCTGTGTTGGAGAAGGGCTGGCCTGAGGCAAATTTGTCAAGTCATTAGTCTGGTTGTCAGGGGTCCTGTTTCCTTCTCAGTCATCTAGTTTCCTAATCCTGCCTTCAGGCTGTCTAGATTCTTCCAGTTGTCTTTATTCTATTAGTTTTAGTACAGGATGAACTCCCACATACATTACTTGTCTACCACGAAGGTGAAGCAAGTTTAATATTTAAACACCTAGTGTATTTTGAGGCATGTGTTTGAGCCAGCGCAGGATGCATTCCAGAGCTTTGTGGGGATGGGGAGCTAGAGCATCCCACTAGAGTTGTTAGCCTGTGGGGAGTAGGGGAGGGAGGAGCTTGGGCTTTCTTTTCTTTTTATTGTAGAGCTGAGGTTTCTAGAGTCTGATGAAAAGCCAAGAAAGTGGCTCTGTGCCTGTCATAGAGAATGGACCATATAGAGAAGAATGTCCATTTTCCCTCTGAAGGGTGATGAAGTCACAGGTGTGGGCTTCAGGGCGCTGCCCATGTAGTATGATCTGGAGGGTAACAAGGTCTTGTTGAAAAATCATCCCCCTGTTGGCCTATCACAGTGCTGAAAATGCCCACACTTCTCATCCTGTGGCTTTAGATACATTTTTGCAAAGCCCTTGTCAAAAAAGTAATTAGGTTTACTGGGAGCTCATGTACAAGTAAATACCCGGATGAGGAATGGGAATCTATAAACTCATGAACATCTAGGAGACATGGGCATGGGTTACTTGATAAAGCACTGTTACCTGTGGCCGATCCTAGGGAGTGAAACATAGGTCTAGTCAGTTTCAGGAGGCTAATGTGTTTCAGAGGGGGCATATGTGGAGATTCTGGGAAAGAGAAAGGCATGTGAGGTTTTTGGGTATTTAGGGAATGAGTAAAGGTGAAAAGTGCAAGAAAAGATGTCTAAATAGAAGGTGGAGCACTAATGATAATCTTTCCTAACTTCAGAATTTTTTCAACCTTTATTTTTTCTGTTGCTACTTGTATTTAAATAATGTAGGAGTGACTCAACAACTCATCCTAAAGTGGAGACTTTAACTAATTGCATATTAGAATATATTAGATTACCAAAATGCTATCTTATAACAGACATCCATTGGGAGTTGTAAACTCTGGATTAACTGTCTATACTACTTAAATAAATGATATAATTTATATATATATATATATATATATATATATATATATATATATATATGCTGAAAATCACCCCACGATACCTACAGAAAAAGATGATCCCTTATACTTGTGGCCTACATTTGGGCCTGTCACACACTTTTGTGCAAAAAGGAAGGAAGGGGGTGATTTATATGTCTTGTGATGGTTAATTTCATATGTCAGCTTAACTGGACTTAGAGATGCCCCAATAGATGGTAAAATATTATTTCTAAGTGTGTCTGTGAGGGTCTCAGACACACTCAGAAGAAAAAGGACCATCTTCTATTTCTGTAGGTATTGTGGAGTGACTTTTAGGATGTATGTCAATACATCACCTCATTTATTTGGGTAGTATAGACAGCTAATCCATAGAGTTTACTACTCTGAATGGATGTCTGTTACAAGCCTGAGATAAGCACACACATCTCTTCCTCTTCTGAAAGAGATTCGCATTTGAATCAGTTAACTGGGTAAAGAAGACCAACCTCACCAATGTGGGCAGGTGTCATCCAACCCATTGAGGGCCCAAATAGAACAAAAAGACAGAGGAGAGGTGAATCCTCTCTTGCTGTTTGAACTGGGGCATTTATCTCTTGCCCTGGGACACCAATGCTTCTGTTTCTGAAGCCTTCAGACTTGAAATTACCTGCTTGCAACCTGTGGTTTTCTTGGATTCCATAATCACATGAGCCAGTCCTTCGGAATAAATCAAACTCTCTCTCTCTCTCTCTCTCTCTCTCTCTCTCTCTCTCTATCTCTATCTCTCTATCTCTGTCTCTCTCTCTGATTGGTTCTGTTTCTCTGGAGAACATTGACTAATATACTTGTTAATTAGGGAATCAAGGAGACATCCACAATCTTCCCTTTGGCTGCATAAGGTAGTAAAAAGGTTCGAGACCTTGTTCAAAAGAAGTGGTCTAGGGACATCCTATTACATTTTAATGACCTCAACATATAAGGCCTATTTTGTCAACAATGCATTCTACTGCTGTATTTCTCGAGAATCAATAAGCTTGCTTGGTAGGTTTGTTCTGAAAGTCCCTATTCCTCTGTTATGGTTCTTCCTCTGGCAGTGCTCTGTTTCTTGGTCAACTAAAGATGGCATACTTATCACTGTATGAGCTGTGATAGGCTAAACTGTGCTCTAGTAATAAACATATGCTGACATTTCAATGTCTAGGACAAAAACTTTAGTTTTTATTTGTGGACCTCTGATGTAGGTCTGCTGGGTTTCTCTTTCCAAAACAATGCGGTGAGTATGTGGCACAGTCTCTGTCCTTGTCATGGATAAAGATGCTTAGGCTAGAAGTGGTACCAGGTACAACAGAAAAAAAGATGCAGGCCAAGATCACACTGACCTGGGTCCGAATTCCATGCATCAGCTCATTCCCTGAAAATGAAGATCACCTCATGGGGTTGTGAGGAGAATTAATGGTGTAACACTTATAAAGCTTCCAGTTCCATGCTTGGCTCAGAGCATATACTCAGCAAATGTTCTTTCCCTTAACATGGGAAGTATGTTATGTTACATACAGCATCGTGAATACTGAGAACAACATTATAACCCAACTTCTATACATACCCTGAATAGATCCTTTTTTGGGGGAGGTAAGGGGTGGCGAGCTGCTAAAAATGTCAGGCTAATTCCTTTAAGTCACTCCTTTGGTTTATCTCTAGACTTAACATTTACTAATATAAACAGGAGTATCTCTGACCATCAGAGTGCTGAGCTAGAGAAATAAACAGACTGCCTCTTTCTAATTAATCTGGCTACTCCTTAGAGCAACTTTAACAAGCTATGATATGCAGAGAGATGAAACATTCCAATTATTTTTCTATAATGCTATAATCCTTTTACAAGTGCTTCCCTCTGATGTATAATCTCCTAAATCAGACACTAAAGAACAAATACCAGCTTTGATTTGACAAGCCTCTCCTTCTCACTGAAGGGGGAGAAACAACCTACCAGAACCCTGATTCTTCAACAGCCGTGAAGTATTCCCTCCAGAAGGAAAAGCGTTCCACTGTTGAGTGCTGAGTACTCTGGTGCTTGATTTATTTCCTGCAGGGGCCACCACTGATTATGGCATTTGAATTCAGTGGCTGTTTTCTTTCTGATGAGGATGATCGAGGTGGGAGGTGGGTAGGGTGTACGTGGGAGGAGAAGGAGCAATGATGAGGGAGAAAAATACGAAGTGGAAACAGAGGAGTTGTGAATGTGAAAAGGGCAGAGATGGGTGGAAGATCCATGGCAAGTGACCAACCTCAAAAGCATCTGCTCCCACAAAGGCATAGACCAGACAGCCTGGGAGCGGAAATCCTGACTTTGGATTTTGTGACACTTGACAGTTGGTTTTGAGTCCTGAGTCTACCATTTTCTAGCTGTGTGCTTTTAACTGCCAAAATAGCTATCGTGAGATTTAAAAAAAAAAAAAATTGAAAGAAGCATGTGGAATTGAAGGCACTGTACAAATATGAGTCATTTTTAGCTATTTTATAGAAATGTAGTTAGATGCAAATAGAGTTAGATTGAGAAACAGCAGGAGAGACAAAACTTATACTCGTTTAGGAAAGTTTCTGACAATATATATTATATATGACAAGTTTTGTGAAGAGTCTCAACTTACTGGGATTATAAACAGGAAGCATTTTTGTTTTTCTCAGCAACTGTGACCAGCTGTGCCCTCTTCAACATTTCTGTCTGGGAGCAAGATTTCTTATGGCCTCAGTCTGACTTCCTAATTTCTCAGACCCTTTGTGTTAACCAAGCAGTCTCCAATAAGTTCTATGAGGCTCAGCCCTGATTGTTTGAGAACTTCTTTCTTATGCATAAATCAAAACCATTCTCCATTTCCACCACCCTTCCTTTCTCCTCAGTGCTTGGAGTTGGTTCAGGAGAGAGGAGGCCAAGCTTCCTACTTATACAGGGATGTTAGTGTCCTCTCCTGGGCTGGTCCATAACATTTATCTAGTTGTTAGCCCATGGGCCAATGTGATTGAAGAGACACGCTCTGAAATTGTTCTGCAGGCACTTTCTGAGGAAAGTCACACTGGCTAACCCTTAGCTGGGACCTTCCATAAGGTCATCCACACAGGTACTTGTCTACCTCAGGGCTGCAAGCAGCCAGCCCTTGGAGGACATTACAACCCCAACAGTAGATACAGTCTAAACTTAAAGTAATGAGCTATCTATCATCAATCAATCTATCTATCTATCTATCTATCTATCTATCTATCTATCTATCTATCTATCTATCTATTTATCTATCTATCTATCTATAGTTAGCCATGTCCTTAGTAGTCAAAACTAGGAAGACTGAGGAGGGGAAACTGATCTCTCTGAAGTTCAATATGTATATTGGTACGTAACTAAATAAGATGTGCATATTAAACTCTAGAGGGATCTAGCTAGCATTCATTTTTATCTAAAGCCATTCACAGAAAATCTTAAAATCTTTTCATAAATATAATGCATTTCAAATTTTTTTCTTTGAAAAATGGTAAATATTTTCTTTCATTTTATAGAGAAGATGATTTTCAGAATGCTATAACTCCTCTTGTAAATTTTTAGAACCATGGGAATCAAGTTGTATCAAAATTCCAAGTGTGGCCATGATGGGGAATTCTACTTAGGACATGACATAAAATGCAAGAGAGAATTTGGTCTGCAAGTTGGAGGTTCCTTGTATTTGATGTAAAGAAACCTTAATGTTGATGAAATAGGAACATGTGGTTAATGTTTTGTTAAAGGAATGATGACAACTTTTTAATATTTTCAAATTTATTATACTGTAAGTTTACCTGTTCAGATTTGGGTTTTGTAAATGGAATACTTACCTATAATGTTTCCTTGATTCTGTTCTTGGAAACACTTTTGTTGGGTCCACACAACCTTAGAATCATTGTTTTCTTTAATATAAACTTTATGGCAACATTCAATGCCAAACTCAGCAGAATGTGTTTTCACAAGAAAACTGAATCCCTTATGTAGGATCTATTCATTGCTTCCCTTAGTCTCTGTAGACCTGAAGCCACTGCTGTGTTATTTTCTGATAATTAGGCCCAAGGCCATTAGAAAGATTTTGCTGAGGTATTCTTGTTGACAACAGAATCCTGGGAAATGAAATGGAAGCACAGTTGCCAATCACAGGGAGGGGCCTGTGGGGTTGGGTTACCACTGTTTCTTTTCTTTTTTCTTTTTTTTTTTTTTAACAGAGTCTTGCTCTGTTGCCTAGGCTGGAATGCAATGGCATGATATCGACTCACTGCAACATCGCCTTCCAGATTCAAGTGATTCTCCTGCCTCAGCCTCCAGTGTAGCTGGGATTACAGGCACCTGCCACCACACCCGGGGAAATTTTGTATATTTAGTAGAAATGGGTTTCACCATGTTGGCCCAGGCTGGTCTAAAACTCCTGATCTCGAGTAATCTGCCTGTCTTGGAATCCCAAAGTGCTGGGATTATAGGTGTAAGCCACCATGTCTGGCATTTTCTTGATTTTAATTTTGTGCAATAAACTCTTTCGTCAAGACAATTCTTTTAGGGAGATTCTGCAGAGACATATACTCAGTGAATTAATTTAATCCCAATCATAGAGTTAAAAAAATCTCATAGTTGGAAGAAACTTTGAAACCATGTAGTCTAGTAACCTTCCCTGTGTTAAATTCCCCCTCCATTATCCTGAAAATATCTTTCAGCATCTGCTTCAGAGATGGAGCTTTTACCATCCCAGGAGGCAGCACATTCATAGATCCTGAAAATGCATCCTTATAAGGAACCTAAATCTACCACTCTCTGTTCTTGAATACAGCCACTTTCTCTCCTTTAGAGATCTCCATTTCAGTCATTCTTTCCCCTTTCATCACTTCTTCATTTGATGAAAGTTCAAGGCCACCACGATTTGGTCATTCTGTAAATCTATAGGTACTTTAAGTATCGTTCCTAGATTGAAACCTGATATTCCAGGTATAGTCTGATCAAGCTCAGAGTAGGGGAAAATCACATCTTTCATTCTTTAAACCTCTCATTTCATTTACCCTCCTGTCTACATTTTTCAGTTGCTAAGTCACATCTCCCTTGCACCTGTGCAGTTGAATTTTTTTTTGCAGCTGAATTTTAGATCCAAAAACAAGATCTTGCATTTGTAGACACTAAATTTCATATTCTTAATTTCTTTTAGGAAGATTTTTCTATTTATTACATGAAATACTCAATCTGCATACTTTATATGCTTTTTCTTGAGCTTTGAAAAAATTTTTCTTTTCTCTTTAGTTGAGAACAAAGTTTTAAATGAATATTTCTCTTGGGAATTTGCAACCATTTCTAAAATTTCGTTCTATATGAGGATTGGTTTACATTCCTTCTTCCCCACCACCCACCAAGAGAGACTCTTAACAGATTTGGAACAATTTTCAGGTTTGAAAAATTGTCCCTAATATCACATATCCTTTCTTTTTATACTTCTAAACATATATTATTCATTATTTTAATTCAAGAATTTAAACACTGCCTCTCTGACATCATCTTATGAACATTTTATACATGTTCTGAAAGTCTTTAAAAATTATATTTTTTGGCCAGGTGTGGTAACTCACACCTGTAATCCCAGCACTTTGAGAGGCCGAGGCAGGTGGAACTCCTGAGATCAGGAGTTCGAGACCAGCCTGGCTAACATGATGAAACTCCGTCTTTACTAAAAATACAAAAATTAGGTGGGTGTGGTGGCAGGCATCTGTAAATCCCAGGTACTCAGAAGACTGAGGCAGGAGTACCACTTGAACCTGAAAGGCAGAGGTTGCAGTGAGCCAACATCATACCATTGCACTCCAGCCTGGGTGACAAGAGTAAAGCTCTGTCTCCAAAAAACATTATATATTTCTTCCTAGTTTAACTTTAGAATAGTTGTGGCATTGTTTTGTATGATTTCCTCCATATCTCCTGTTTCACTGTCCTCCAGAATGCTTATGAATTGGTGATTAAGCAATGATCAATTTTCAGTGTTCTCAATATGTTTTTTAACCCTTATTGCCTCAGTCAAGGAGGTAAACTCTTTTCTCTCTCTCTTCTGTGCCTCTAATTCTAAAGCTCTTCCTTTTGATGTTTCTATCTGACAGTCACTGGTTTCCTATCTTCTGTTTCTTTCTTTTACTGTCATCTTATACTGAGTTCTTTTCAGTACACAGTCCTCTAAAGCTTCCTATCAGAACTCGACTGACCTTTTTCTGTAGTGTCTGTGTTTCAGTCACATTCACCTTCTCTGTTGGCCCTTTCTTCAGACTTCCTGTGTCTTAGCACAGAAATTACCCACAGGCCCTGCCCTGCCCTGCCCTGCCCTGGTTGCTTTGCCTTTGTTGTGATGATTATGAGTTTAATTTTTTTCTCTTAGAGGCTTTTAAAAAATCATTTTGCAGCATAGCTGATAGTTAAGCCCCCACATTCAGTTCACTTCGCTTCCCTAGCGGAGACGATCAGTGCTCATTGAGTACTTGGGGTCCTTGATAGATCCCAAACACCCTTGCAATTAGGATGGCCATGTGAGTTGTTCTGGCCACACAGATATCATGTCCAGACTGAGAGCACTTCAGTATCTATTGTGCCCTCCTTGTGCTCTCTACCTTACCATCTGTGGCTGGCTGATTCTCCACATGACCAAGAAGCCGCAAGTTGGTAGAACCATGAGATGGAAGCTGCCTTGGCCTGCAAATTATAGTTAGAGGAGAATAATCCAAGGCATTTCAGGCTGTGCCTTTAGTGAGAAATGAACTTCTGTTACGTTAAGCCACTGAAGTATGATATTTATTTGTTACCTCAGCATAGACCAACCTACCTTGACTAACATAGCCATCATCTAACACCTTGATGCGGGTGATTCTAACTTTAATGATTACATTGGAAAATGGCTAGAAGTTCATGTCATTCATGTTCATTTAAGTGTGAGGATCATGAGTACAGGGGCTATTGATGAGCCATGAGCCATTGGGTTTGCATTAGTGGTGATCAGTTTTCCAGACATCTCAAATTTAAATGTTTTCTAGCCCCTTTAGAGGAATCATCTCCATTTTCCTATTAAGCTTTCAGGAGCTTGGTCTTTCAAAATGCAAGCACTGAAGCACTTCTGTTCATAAGATTGTCTCTGATGTTGACTTAGCTACCAGTCTTCAAAAAACTCTAGAAAAACTGCTTTGTCTTTCCAAGCCCTTACCAAGGTCCCTAATGTTTCAGACTCTCTCCCACTATCCCAGGAATGTCATTTCTTAGTTCAGAATGCTGGAGGCTCTCATTTAGGTGTGTGGCCAAATGTGCCTGACAGCTGTCTTCACTAAACTGGGCTACATCAGCTGCCCAGAGAGGAACTGGGCAGATTTTTGGCTTCAGGGAAATCCTGGGGCAGCTCACAACTTTGCTTCTCCACAGGTCTATGACAGAAGGTACACAGAATAGACAACCACGTGCTGCCTTTTAGGTGATTTTGAATGTCTGGACCGTGATCTAAGACAAACAGGCTTTCATGATGTTTAACAAATGTATACTGTTGCTCTTTCCCTGTAATCAACGTTTTGAGGAGGCAAGTGAATATCCCCACAAGATGAAGAACTTAGGGCTGCAATTTGTTTCCAAACATTATTGCTGAGACATTCAGAAGATACAATTTTGTCATTTTTGAAGCTCTAAATCTGGTCTAACCAGGCCATTGCACCTTCTGGCTCTTGGGTCAGACCTCCAGATCTGTTTCTAAAACCACCTAAAGTTAATAATTTGCAGTGACCATTATAAAACTTTTAGAGATAATGGAAAGTTTCATCTCTCTCTGCCTCTTAAGGAAGTAAAATGTTGTATCTTCCCTTATTAAAGAAGGTAGGTACACAGTTCTGAAAATAGTACATTTCTGTATTGGCATCAAGTCTGGTCTCTTTTCTTAACATGTAATGATATTTTCTTAGCAGGGATTCAGCACCAGGAATGGCTTTCAGCAGCCTATTCCCTTTGATCATTATAATAGAATAATTATCATATACACTTGAATGTTCTATTTATGCTAAAGTATTGGTTATAGAGAATGACCCCACAGTGTTCTGATTATGCTGGCTGCATTATGAATAGAAAAAAGGTCACATTGAGGTAATTTAACATCATTATTTTTGTAGTTATTTCTTCTTCATTAATGTTTCTAAAAATCCTCCTATTCAAAGCTAGCATTTGTTGAACAAAATTGTTCTTTCTTGGGTTAGCTCATTGTTCAAAAGCCCACAAGGCTGGGAAACATTTACTATCAACCCTCTCTTTGTTCATCAGTTAGGATTAGTTTTATCTCTTGGTAAAAGAGGCTCAAACTAAATAAGTTAGAAACTTATTTCTCTCTGACACGAAAATGTGGAGACAAACAGGCAGTTTGAGGCTAGTGTGATGTTGTGAGCAATCCCGGCTTCTTCTAATATGTTGATCTACTTTTCGTGCCTTCTATTTCTAATGCCAACCAGTGCCCCAAGATGGCTGCACTGGCTTCAGCTATTAGGTTTACATTCCACTCTACAGAAAGGAGGAAGGGCTATGACAACTGACTTTTAAGGATGGTCCCTGGAAGTGCCTCACACCATTAAGCTTAGACTTTATCAGCTTCATCAGGCAGAACTTAGGCATCTGGCCTCACAGAATTGCAAAGGAAGCTGGGAAACTTAGGTGTTCTTTGTTTATTTTTTTCTCTGGGCAGTCATGGACTGAGCTAAAAAGCCTAGGGTTTTATTACTATGGAAGATGGGAGAACATTTGTTAATAGTCATCCAGCAGCCTCAGTCTCATTGTCTTCACACCCTTGAATGAAACAGACATGGGTAGGAACTGTATCAAGAAACAAGCTAAATGAGAGCACTAGAGGAGCATTTGGATTCTGCCCCAGCTGCTGGCCTTATTGGGCAGTTCATCTTGGCCCTCTAGGGAAAGATATTTCTTGCTTCCAGACTGCATTTCTTATAGAGTGCATTTGTGTTCTATAAGACTTTAAAATTTGAATAAATACAAATGTACTCTGGGCATATTAATGGATTGAATTGACTAGTCTGAGGTAGTATAAGAGCACAGATGCTGGAAACAGACAGAGCCACCTTTAATTCTGGCTCTGTCCCTTATTAAATGAGTGACTATAAAAATGAATATGAATATCCTGGCCTCAGTTGTCTCATCTGTAAAATGAGTTACCATAATGCCTTACATGTTTTATATGTGTGTAGGAAATGATATAAAGTTTGCAAAGTGGAAAGTTCATTATTGGAAATGATCCTTTCTTTGCCTTTCTCTACTAGCCATGCAATAACAGCTGTAATTAGAGTCTTATCTTATCAGAGCACTAGGCCCCAAGCAGATGTAACCAGTGATGAATAAGTTTTGATATTCTGGGGAAGAGAAGAAGCTTTCTGATAGGGCTAGATGTATTACTGTGGTTTAAGGCTTGATCAGCATTAGGCAGGATTGGCACTCCCAACTGCATCCAGGAAGAGATTTATTCTGATGTGTTGCTGTGATGGTTTTAATCCAGTCATTTTAGCATGGGATATTTTGATGCAATCTAAAACCAAACCATGGAATTTTCACCTTTTGAAAGTTGTCAGTCAGCCCTCAAAACTAGCCTCCATCTGGAGTAAACTTCAGAGTGTGTTCGAATGATGCGGTGACTGTCAAGAATGAGAGTGTGATTCAAGGGTGAAGTAGGGATCAGGGATAACTGTTGTATACTTTTTAAAAATAATGAAAACAGTGTTAATACTTTTTGTCATAGATGTTTTCAGTCACCAATGCAACTTCATCAAATTCATCATGTCAAAATGTCCTGCTTAAAATGTAGTCTTGGTGCTGAATAAGCATAGCAAATATTGCCTTGGAAAAAGACTCAGCCATTTAAGAGGGATTCAGTCTTCTGGAACATCAGGAAATCATCAGTGAAATTGGAGAGAAACACCAGGACCTAAAGATATCTTCCTAGAAACCTGGGAGAATTGGCGTGCTGCATTTGCTAATGCATTTCCGGCATTTGTGTTCACTTCTACTGTTGCTGTGCTTTTGAATTTGTGCAATGATGTGCTGTGATTTAGGGTGGACTTGGCCTTGAGTAGTTTTTACCCCATAAAGGACAGTTGCTGAAGGATTGCTCCCTTCTCCCTATTTTACTGCTACCATCTCAATGCTGTATGTGAGTGCAGTGAAGCAATGATGCACTAACTGTGCCTTTCAGAGCTGTGTAAATCCTTTCGTTGATAAACTGGGAGCATGTGAGCAAGATAAATGCCCTAGATTGAAGAAGCTACCCGGGATTCTGAAGGAAAAGCATCCTGACATACGTCATAATAGCACACAGAGAAATTCTGCTCAGATGAGTATTTTTCTAGACCTTAGAATTTTGTGTCATATTATCTTTCACTATCTAAAAGCTTTCTGTCTGGCAATGCCTAAAAATTTAAAAGGAAGGCAAAGAAAGAAAATCAGATAAATGTGGCTACATATCTTATCTTTGTTGTAATGTAATGGTGATAGTCTTTGTGTAAGCTTTGCTGACCCTAAATAGGGATTTAATGTAGTCATTATAAAAAGAAATATGGTGTATTACTAAAATTACTGACATATGACACCACACTTATAGGGCTACAACTGAGAAAGCAGTGAAGTGAGCATTTTTGAAAAGAAGTTAAACTGTCAACTTCTATCTTTGTGTGTTACAAACAGTTCTTGGATAAGAGAGATCAATTTCAGTGCCGTGTATCATAATTATGAGGTGTAAATAAAATATTATGGTAACAAATTCATGCAACTTTTATGTAGAAAAATAGAAGTGACCTATTGTCTACTATAAATTGGGGTATAGCCATCATGCAAGGCAAATGTTGGGCTAAGACATAAAACATGCACAATATATGGCCACAGTTTTCTAAGTTTAAATTTTTTTGTGGGAGTTGACCTTAAGTGAAACTGTGGATTAAACCCATAACCCTGAAACTAACTGTATTAATTTATTGAATTTATAAATTAGCTCAAAATATATACTTTTTCTTCAACAGAAATAAATGCGGGTTTTTTTTTTCTGTTTTTCTGTTTTAACCACCAGGGAACCAGTTTGAACTAAACTTGAACTTAAATATATTCAAAATCCAAAGATATAAGACACCAAAAATAAGTCCTGGATCAAACACAAATTTAATTTGTATTATCTCTTGAGAAAGTTAAACCATCAAAATATTCTCGTGAACAAATTTCATTATTAGATATCCAGGCAGAAGCAAATTGTGCAGTTCCTACCTTTGCCTTTTTTTTGAACCTTTTAAAAAAATTGTAGGTGCTTTTCTTTTCAATTCATTTGCCTCTGAAACACCTTCCAGCATTTAGATTTTCATTTAATTGTTATACAGTCCATTTTGCATGGTAAATATTTGCTTTTCTGACAGATTTCATATTTTTCCAATATTTGATTTCATCTAGGGCTTCCTTGCTGTTTTTTAATTGAAAGCTTCAACAAGTAAATGTGCTGTACTCTATAGTTTAGATTTATCAATTCGCAGAGGACACAGCTTGCTTGTGCCCCAGGATGCCATGTTTATTGATTGCTATGCTAAAGCTTCAGACGGGAACTCTCACAGAGTGAAGGTGGAGGAAGATACAGAATAAAAGAGCGATCTGGAAGATGATAATGTGACTTTTTTTATAAATGTTTGCGTGTGCTGAAAAAGGAAGCTTAGTGTTTTCAGTTTTTTGTTTTTTAAACATGATTGGTGATCGATTTGGCTTAGACAGAAGAGCCATTTACCATCTCTGATTATCACCAAAGAAATCTGCATTAAAAAACAATCACTGGGTTGGGTGTGGTGGCTCATGCCTGTAATCCCAGCATTTTGGGAGGCTGAGGCAGGTGGATCACCTGATGTCAAGAGTTTGAGACCAGCCTGGCCAACATGGTGAAACCCATCTCTACTAAAAATACAAAAATTATCTGGGTGTGGTGGCCTGCACCTGTAATCCCAGCTACTTTGGAGGTTGAAGCAGGAGAATTGCTTGAACCCGGGAGGCGGAGGTTGCAGTCAGCCAAGATCGCACCACTAAACTCCAGCCTGAGTGACAGAGCACGACTCTGTCTCAAAAACAAAAAACAGTCACTAATTTACATTTTCACCAACTTAAAAAAATAAGAAAACACTAACAAACAGCCACTGGGCAGTTGTTAGGACTGAGAGAACAATGACAGGAGGGATGCTTGCATCTCTTCCAAAGAACTTCCCAAGCATTTAAACCTTATCAGAGCTTCCCCTGGTTATATTCTGGGTGAACATTACTCAGCATCCTCCTTCTCCCCAGGCTAACCTGTCTACATTTTTTACAGTCTACTCAAACCTTACATTTATGTGCCTCAGGGTTTGGTATTTGGTGCTACATTATTTTTGTTTTATCTTCACCTCCAATGCACTGAACTGAATCGTAAAGTTCTGCTGTTAAAACACAGTCATACACAGAGGAGGAAGGAGCCAGCTTCACTGTGTGCAGCAGGAATTTGGGTTTTCCTTTTGTTGGAACTGGATACGACCACATGCACAAGATGGGGTTTCGCCCAGAGGGGTAAGGGACAGAATTTGAAGTCCACTTGGGATAAAGGCTGCGGGCATATTCTGTGGGAATTTTTCAACTCCTGGGTGAAAATTGCCTAATGTATCTTCCAACTTCATTTTGCTTTTACTGCTTTTACTTTTGTTTTGTGTTTGGTGTATGGATCTGTAACATATTGTGGGTACGATCAAGGACAAAACCATGCTGACCCACCACTTTTTCCTCTGGTTGTGTCCATGGGGAGAATCAGAATTCTGGGCTGATATGACCACAGGATTTATACTAGAGGTAAACCCTGATGGTCTTTTTAGAGAGAAATTTGTATCTCATTATCTTCATGTTTCCCAGATGTCCATGTTCCTTCCTGCTGAATAGAGGCGGTATTGGAGTGATGTATCTGCCTCTTCCAGTGACCTCTTCATTTAGCCCTTATTTCATGATCCAATTGCTGAGATTGCTGAAAAGCTAACTTCTCTTGGACCTCATTACCTAGGCAGTGAGGCCAATGCATTGAAAAGACAGTGCTTGCCTGTGCTTCATGTGTCACCCTGAACTTCAGGCTTTCATTTCAGAGGGTGATGCTTTCATTCCCAGCTCACCATTAGTACTTTGGTTTATAACCTTTACCCTACTATAAGGGAGAGGAGGGGAGTAATTAGTATTCCCAGGCAGCCCAGTGCCCACACGCTGGCTACCGAGGGCTCACCACTACTGAGACCCTTTCAGGATTGACCTGCAGTGTTTCCTAAACCACGTGGCTCACTAAAATCACCTGAGACAAAAGGTGAAAATACAGACTTCTAGTATCAACTCCAGAGCTAATGAATCAGCACTTCGTGAGGTGGGGTACAGGATTCTATATTTTGAACAAGTCCTGCTGTTGATTGTGATGATTAATCAAGTTTGAGAAACATCTTTTGAGACTTTCCCCAAAATCCTCCTTCAAAGTTAAAACTGATGTTTTCCTTGTCATATTATTTTTTCAGGTTGCTATTTAGGAAATAATCAATGATTCATTTTTGTCGAGACTTGGTTTAATATATGACTGCTCAAAAAAGGATATTTCTGTATGTTATCAGCAATCTTATGGAGACAGTGTTAGAATTAAAAGAGGGATGCCATTTCAGGCTCTGTGTCAGCGTGTGGAGTAGGGTACATGTGGTAGAGCTTGTGAAGCGCTCTTACTCCTGGAGAACTCACAGAGGCCCATGGAGTGTATTTCAGGGTGACAGTTTTTTCTGCCCATGCTTCTGGACTTGGAATGAGAGAGTAGATGAAATGTAAATTCAGACACATTTGGGAATCAGTAGTTCCTTCTTTCGAATAGATTGGCATGGAGTAGAAGATACAGGTGACAGGCCAGGGGCTGGGTGACATTCATAAATTATCAGATTCTAAATTCACATTCTAGCAGAATGATTTTAAAGAAGCTTAGCTCTCTTTGGGTGCATAATGTCTTATTCTTTCATCTTAAGCATTCATGTTTGATAAAAATGATTCCTCATGTAAATTCATTTATTGTAATTCAGTCCTTCCTAAACTCCCTTGATATGGAGCTACAAAATGTTACTTTTCTTTTTCCTCTTGAGAAAGGTGCTAAAAATGCAATACTGCCTTATGGTATATAAATTTATCCAGAACTCTTGGAACAAATTCTCCTGCCTTTTTGAAGCTCTGCCCTTCTATAACTTGCCTTTCACCTGCCTAACAAATTATTGTTCACTTTTGAAATACATATATAATTTACATATAAAGATATAAATCACATAGAAATATAAATTATATAGAAATATGAATGTGTATAATTTATATATAAATATATCTATATATAAACATTTATATAGATACATATATACACATATACATAGATGTATATGCATGTGTGTGTATGTATGTGTGTGTGTGTGTGTGTGTGTGTGTGTGTGTATATGGCTCATGAGAAATGAACTCAACTGAAATTACCCAATTGGTCTGTTTGCCTCTTTCTGCTTTACTGAGCAGCCTGCCCTTCACTATCTTGATGCTTTTCACCTTGTATCATTCCATGAGATGCATGTACTTTCAGAATGGCCATCCCATCCTGGTTACCCTATAGTTAAGTTTATGGCACTGACTGACAGTGGTGCCAAGGATGTGAGAGGTGGTCAGTGAATGTCTTTATACTGACCTCAAAATTACAGAGATATCTCTAATTATATATATATATATATATATATATATATATATATATATATATAACAGAGGTATCTATAATTATAAGATAAAATTAACTAATATACAAGTTATGGTATATTAATCTTGTGAATATTTAATTTATAGATTGAGAGTTAACTAAATGTCTTCTAGGCATTGGGGGAGAGTAAGAGAGTGGAGTTCTGGCTGCTGTGCCCTCCTGCAGGTGAAAACGCAGATGGACCTAATCTGCATGCTAACTGGTTCTCTCTGTTCCTGTTACATGAACAATGTGATTAAATGCTCTATTTTGTAGATGTTTTATGCCTGGCGAATAGAGCTGCTCAGCCTTGGAACCAGCAATGCTGCATCTTCTAGTGACATGCATGCTGGAGATGGACCTATTGAATTAGTAGTTGCTATGAGACAGTAAATGAATTCAGCAGCAGAAAGCAAGCAGAGCAAGAGGGCTTTGTGTTCACCCAGTTACTTCTAATCTGATTCGGGACCAACAGAGAAATGTTTTGGTGCCCCCAAATCTGATTTGCTGCCTCCAAACTTTACTGTTAGAAATTAATTTCTGTGACATAATATACTATACTTTTAGGAATCCTATGTTAAAAATGTAAAATCTCATGAGGCACTGTTTACAATAGCAGAGACCTGGAACCAACCCAAATGCCCATCAATGATATACTGGACAAGGTAAATGTGCCACATTGCACCATGGAATACTATGCAGCCATAAAAAAATGATGAGTTCATGTCCTTTGTAGGGACAGGGACATGGATGAATCTGGAAACAATCATTCTCAGCAAACTGACACAAGAACAGAAAATCAAGCACCGCATGTTCTCACTCATAGGCAGGTGTTGAACAATGAGAACACATGGACACAGGGAGGGGAGCATCACATACTGGGGTCTGTTGAGGGCAGGGCTAGGAGAGGGACAGTGGGAGGTGGGGAGGTTGGGGAGAAATGCCAGATATAGGTGATGGGGGGATGGAGGCAGCAAACCACCTTGCTATGTATATATTTATGCAACAATCCTGCATGATCTGCACATGTACCTCAGAACCTAAAGTACAATTAAAAACAAACAACAACAACTACAAAAATGTAAAACCCTTCTTAGGGCATCAAATTATTATTCTTAGCCACCCAAAATAAAAGATAGTCAGTCACTAAATACTAATAGCATCTTGAGAACTGTGGCAAAGGATTGGAAAATTTTAGGGCTAGTAAGTGTAGGATGACCAGATGTTTACTTTCTCCCAGGAAACCCTCATCACCCCTCAGTACAGGGGGCAGTAAGCTCAGTAGGCAGTGTGAATGCAGTTTCCTTGTATCCAACCTTATGAGGAGATACTGAAAGACCCAGGCTCTGAACTGGACAATCCACATCCATAAATCATTCTCTTAGTTCTTGAGAAGTCTGTGGTGTACTCTAATGCACTCTGGGAAAGGGTACCTGGGGAAGTACCTCCAACCTTTCTGCTTGGATTCATGTTTCCTGTAATGCAACTTTATTCAGAAATATTTATGCATGTTTGGATGTCATAGTAAATTACGATCTGAACAGCCTTGTGAATTTGATCTAAATTTTAAAATATTTATTCCTCTTTTTTTACATTGTGCATAGATATTTCCAGCACTGCTTCTTAAATCACAATCATTTTTTCAATAATAATAATCATTATTATTTTAAAGTAAAGCAGTAGTTTAGCCTAAAAGATTGACTTCCAGGAATTGCTGGTTTCTGAAGAAAACTATTTGTCCAACCACCCAAACATGGCCTCAAGGTGTTGCTTTAGTAATTTATATATTCCTTCACACTCTAGACTCTTTTCTGTTGAAGGAGGTGTGAGTCTGGCCCTTAGATATGTGGAGCAACGCAAGGCTGAGTTTTCTACTTATTCCTTACCCCAGATCTTTCAACTAAAGTCCTGGGATTGATATATTCTTAGCCTTGGGTTTATATATTGCTTCATGTTTTATAATTTGAGCCTTATAATCTATGTGAAAGGCCACAAAGGATTTTTTCTTTATTTTATAAGCCTCACTTTCCATAGGAATAGTGAACCTATCCAGGGAGGGAAACAGACCATAGCTAGATGTGTGTGTGTGTGTGTGTGTGTGTGTGTGTGTGTGTGTGTGTGTATGTAATCAATCCTATGATCTATAAAAAGAGGTATAAGAGATGGGGAGGAGCAAACAAGCTACAAATAGAGTCAGTTTTGATTAATATCTTAGAATGGCAAAGACTCTAAAAACGGAAAATGTTTATATCCATAGCATACTCTAAGAAACTACTTTCCACTTTACCCTCACATAATGACTTCTCTGCAGAAGTCAATTTTAATGAAATTAACTCCTCCACAGCCCATACCTTAACTTTACCAAACGTAGCCATATGGACGTCTACAAATGAAAGTTAAAAATTTCAAAAAGCAGAAATTATAAAGTTAATATTATTTAAAATACATTGACATTTAAAATAAAAGAGAACCCTGTCAATTAACCTAAAGGAAACAAACAAAAACACAAAACCTTCTGAACATCATATGAGTTAAAGAGACATTAAATGGCATTTATGAATTGCTTAATAGGAAAGGGATATACAGCCTCCATCTGATCAGGAGTGGAGAATACTGGGCCCATGACTGCTCTCACCCTGGATCACTTGTAGGTCAGAGGTTCTACACTTAGTGAGACAAGAGGAAAAGACCAGAGGCTACTGTACCACCCAACATCCAGTGTAGTGTTTCAGAAGGTTTACCCCGGGGAAGGTGCAACCCAGAAGAATGAGAGGCTTCAGAGTTTGTTCCCAAAGGAAGTGATTCAAGCCAAAGGGGACTCCAAAATATGAAAGCTCCTCTTATTAAAGAAAAACATGCTAAATCTAGACCAGCTAGCTCACCACAGAGAGAAACAGAAAAGAGCTTACTTGTGAGCCTACTTGTGGTCAGAGAAGTACCTCAAAGACTGGCCCCACACATTATCCCCTCTCAAATTTTATTAAATCAAATTATAATGCTTAGGGAATTGTCAAAAGCAATAGAGCAATCAGCTGGTGTTTAGTGGAGCTTAACAGGCAGGATATACCGCCAAATGAAGCTACAGCTTAACAGAAATATCAGGAAAAAGACAGTCAAATAGACTTGTAAAAACTCCTGTTGTTGCACGGTGACTGTGTGCTTTCTGAGGAACAACACAAAATACTTCACATTTTCGAAAAAGAGACATTACTAAAGTAGCCTTCCTAAGTCACAAAACAAAATAAAAAAGAACAATAGAAACAAGCCCTGGAGGGGTGACAGAAAATCAGTATAAAGAGCTATTAAAATACTTTCCCTAAAATGTCTGGTTTTCAATAATTACAGGGCATGCGATTAAACAGGAATATGTGACCCACGCACAGGAAGAAAACAACAACAAAACAATAGGAAATGGAAACTGCCTGTGACGGGGACCAGTAGTCAAATTTAACAGACAGAAACTTTAAAGTAGCCATTATAAATGTGTTCAAAGTACTAAAGGAGTACTTAAAAAAGTAGTAGAAGGTGTGAAGACAATGAAAGTCTCAAAAAATAGAAAATATCAGTAAAGAGACAAGAACTATAAAAATAAAATCAAGATCGTGAAATGAATTATTAATTTTAATTTTAATTAAAATAATATTAAAAAATTTATTAGAGTAGCTCAACAGTATTTGAGCTGGCAGAAGAATCAGAGAATTTAAGATAGATTCATCCAAAGAACAGAGAGAAAGTAGAATGAAGAAAAATGAACAGAACCTCAGAGAAATGTGAGACAACAATATATATTTAGTGGGGGTATCTCAAGAAAGGACAAAGGGAAAGGGGAGGAAAAACTAGTTGATGAAATAATGGGTGAAAAGTTCTCAAATTTGCTGAAAAACGTTAATCTACACATCTAATAAGCTCAAAAACTTCAAGTAGGAAAAACACAAAGATATTCATACTAAGACATCTTATAGTGAAACAATGCTGAAAGCCAAAGACCAATAAAAGGTGAAAGTAGCAGGAGAGGCTGGGCACAGTGGCTCACACCTGTAATCTCAGAATTTTGGGAAGCTGGGGTGGGAGGTTCACGTGAGGTCAGGAGTTTGAGACCAGCATGGCAGTCTGGGAAACATAGCAACATCTCCAACAAAAAAACACAAACATTAGTTGGGTGTGATGACATGCATCTACAGTCTTAGCTCTTTGGAAGTCTGAGGTGGGAGAATTGCTTGAGCCCAGGAGTTCAAGACTGCAGTGAGCTATGATCTCACCACCACTCTAGCCTGAGTGACAGAGTGAGATGCTGTCTCAAAACAACACATGATAAAACAAAACACAGGCCAAAAAAACCTTGTCTTGTACAAGAGAACTCCAATAAGATTAACAGCTTATTTATCATCAGAAAAACGAACGCCAGAAGAAAGTAGGATAACATATCCAAAGGGCAGAAAGGAAAAAGAAAATAAGTGTGAATCAATAATTCTATACCTAGTGAAAGTATATTTCCAAATTGAAGACATAATAAAGATATTTCAGATAAACAGGAACTGACAATTTGTTGCTAGCAGACACACATTCCATGAAATACTAAAGAAAAATTTAAGTCTAAGTAAGCACAGGTGGAAATTTGAATCTACATTTTAAAAAAGCACTGGTAGTTGTAAAAAGGTCGTTATAAAACTCAGTATAATACATATTTCTTTGTTTTTCTTTTGGCTGATTTAGAAAACAATTGTTTAAAACAATACAAATATAAGTGTTGTTGAGCTATAACATATATAAATGTAATACATTTGACAATAACAGCAGAAAAGGGGTGGGTAGGAACACTAGATTAAGACAGTGACTCCAAATGGTAACTCAAACCCATACAAACAAATTTAAAAAGTGAGAAATGGTAAATAATATTCAATAAAGAAGGAGAAAAGACAAATATAACAAACTATAGATAAATATTTGCTTTTTTTCCTCTGCTTCTTCAAGACATAAATTTATAAAAAGTGATGGTTATAGCAATGCATTGTTGGGCTTATAACATAGATAGATTTAACATGTATAACAACAATAGCACAAAAATAGTAAGAGAAAATATAGCTGCAGAAGGGTGACATTTTTATAACTCACCAAAATTAAGTTGGTGTAAGTCTGAAGTAGATTCTGGTAAGTTAAAATGCATAGGATAAGCTCTGGAGCAATCATTGTAAAAATGACTAAAAAATGGTGAAAAAATATTTGAGGAATTAAAACATTCCCCCAGAATATCCATTTAATGAAAAAGGAGTCAATAAAGGAGAAATAGAAGAACAAAAAAGACATAAGATATATAGAAAACAAAAAGTAAAATGGCAGATATAAATGTAACCATATCAACAATAATATTAAATGTGGATAAATTAAACAATACAGTAAATATAGAGATGTCAGACTGGATAAATAGACATAATTCAACTATCTGCTATTTATAGGAGAAACACTTTATATTCAAATATACAAACAGATTGAAAGCAAAAAAATGGTAAAATATATACCCTATAAGCAGTAACTATAAGAAAATCGGAGTGACTATACTAATATTAAAGAGAAATAGACATTTCAACAATAATAGTTACAGACTTCACTTCTCCATTTACAGTAACTGATAGAACAACTAAAGAAAAGATCAACAAAACAGGGTGCTGTGGCTCACGTCTGTCATCCCAGCACACTGGGAGGCCGAAGCAGGCAGATCACCTGAGGTTAGGAGTTCAAGACCAGCCTGGGGAATATGGTGAAACCCTGTCTTTACTAAAAATACAGTATTTAGCTGGGTGTGGTGGTGTATGCCTGTAATTCTAGCTAATTTGGAGGCTGAGGCAGTAAAATCACTTGAACCTGGGAGGCGGAGATTGCAGTGAGCTGAGATCATGCCATTGCACTCCAGCCTGGGTGACGGAGTAAGATTCCATCTTAAAAAAAAAAAAAAAAGAAAAGAAAAGAAAAGATCAACAAGAAAATGAATGCAATTGTTTAATGAATGCAATTGTTTAATGTGTTCTCTCCAAAATTCACATGTACATACCTAATGGCCAATGTGGTGCTATTAAGAGGTGGGGGCCTTTAAGAGGTGAGTAGGTTATGAGAGGTCCTTTACTTGTGAATGACATTAAGGCCCTTATGGAAGAGGCTTCACACAGCCTTCATCCCTCTTGCAATTTCCATTTCCCACCGTGTAATGACAGAGTGTTTTACCCCGTTGAAGGATGAAGCATTTAAAGCACCATCTTGAAAGCATAGACCAGACAACAAACCTGCCACTGCCTCGATCTTGATCTTAGACTTTCCAGCCTCCAGAACTGTGAGTGAGAAATCTCCATTCTTAATATATTACTTAGTTTCAGGTATGTCATTATAGCAGCACAAAAAGACTAAGACAGAATTTATAAACATTATAAACCAACTATACTTGACATTTATTGAACACTCCACCCACCAAAAGCAAATACACATTTTTTTTCTAAAAAACAAAAAAAGATATCCTGAAACATTCTCCAGCAGAACTGTTACAAATTTGTTTTTTCTATCCCTGAAAGGTTTTTCCTGCAAGCTCTGCTTAGCCCCAGAAAGAAAAGAAGATAGTTGGTACCACTTAGAGTTGGATTTAGATCCTGAGCCAAACATTATTGACTGTATGAGTTGCACAAGTGACAACCTCTCATCTTCTGTCTCCGCATAGACAAAGTCAGGTTAATTACACATGCAAACACTGAATATAATACATATAAAGTTTTTAGCAAAACACTTGACACATAGTAGATATCCAGTGAAATATGGCAGTGCATGGTTTTTTGTACTCCTTACGGTTTCAGTTAGAAGGAGATGAGTATTTTTGTCAGGAATGTTGCCTTTTCTCTACTTCCTGCAGGGCAGGAAACTTCTCCAGCTCTTGGGCATGGTGATGTTTCATTTATTTCTGACGGAGTACAGGGGGATTCTCTGAGAACTGTGTTCCAGGCACACAGGGTCCTTCTCTGCCCTCTGCATGAGACAAGCATTTCCTGCAGCATGCCCTTCTTGCTGGTTTTAGCCAGAGGCCCAGAAGCTGCAGTCATTGTTTGGCCCAAGAACACCAGGTGGCAGCTGTGGCTGTTCTCTGCTGCCCACTACCCAGACACAGCCAGCTTTGGGCCACTGAGAGAGCAGCTGGGCAGCTACTTCTAGTGCAACTGGGTCAGCTCCTTGCCTATCTCTCCACTTGTCCTTTTTCCCTGCCTGTATCATGTTCTCTCGTACAATCCCAGCTCCAAATAGCAACACTGATCATCCTGAGTCAGAAAACACATCTGTCCATAGGGTAGGTTTTTTCGGGGGACCCTAAGAATTGTGCCTCCATGATTATGAGATGGGAGAATGTGCATATTTGAAAACTGCTCTTTTAAACTAGTTTCACCTCTAGTTGTATACACTCTGCTGCTTCTATCATGGTATACGTTTATAAAGATTTTATGTTTGAGGAGTTCATACATGGGCAATAAATTATTCAATTTTACTCTCTCTGTAGCTATGGGTATCCAGAAATTCGAGGGTAATCTGGCAAGAGAGTAAGAGAGGACCCTCACTAAGAAAAGATTAAGAATTCGAATGACAGACAATGGAGAGAATTCTGTTGATTAACCCTTAATTGCTTCAGGACCCATTAGAAAACATGTTTGCAAATAGATCCTGTCTGGATACATGGAAATGAGTTTGGTGTTTCCTTTCTGTGCCTTGAAATTAACCTAAGCAAAGTAAGAGAATGGAATCCTTTGAAAAATGTTTTAAAATACATTGCTTGTTCTATTACTGTTTTTATATTGTTTTTCTCTCAATAGACTGAACTATTCAAGGTCAGAAACTACCCTTCATCTGTGTCCTCGGATAGTCATTCATGCAAATGTAGAGCCTCATTTTTTCCTGGATTATTACGAAGTTCTAATAAAAGCAGTTTGCTTTGCTAAAAGCTAAGCTAAAAACTAGTTTTTTCAATGGATATGAAGATGATATGCAGACTTTCCTGCTTTATTGAATCTGATCTAGTGAAACTGCTGTGAAAGCCCTCAGAGCTATTATTCTAAACCCCATGTCTCCACGTTCAGGGCTCAGGAGGGAGTGGGGGCAGGTGTAAGCAGGACTGGAAAAAGAGAAGGCTTGAGCAGTTCCTCTGCTGTCCAATGCCCAAGGCTACTTTCAATATTTCATCATGACACGCTCTCCCACAGAGCTCAGACAAAGCCTTGGGATTCTTCCTGAGGGGATTCTCCAGGCAGCCGCTACCTGCTGATGGGAAATAGCAGTTGAGATGAAGTCCTTCTGCTAGCTTTGGTGCACTGAGCCACAGATGTCCTCTAAATCTCCCTTATCAGCTAACTTCTTAATATTCACATACATTTCTGAGATGAACTTCTTTTGCCTTAGAAAGTAAGGAAGTCCCCAAATCTGAGCAGTCAGCAGCTTCTATTTAATATGCATTTACCTTAATGTTACTACTGATTTAACTGAATATTGTTCAATTATTTTACTTTACATCAGTTGAGCTCAATAATCCTGGCTCTTGAAGTAGACACGATTTATTTTTTCTTCTAATCAGGGTCTGCACTCAAAAATATGCCAGACTTGCCTATCTCCAGGAAATACTGCTTCTTTGCTTAAAAACAAAAAACAAAAAACAAAAAACCCTGTTCTTTTTCCCCAAGTATCTACATAGATAATCCCTGACTTGCAATGGTTTGACTTAATGATTTTTCGACTTTATGATTGTGCCACACTGATACACATTCAGTAGAGATCGTACTTCGAGTACTCACACAACCATTCTTTTTTTTTTTCACTTTCAGTACAGTAGTCAATAAATTATGTGATATATTCAGTGTTTTATTAGAAAACAGGCTTTATACTAGATTATTTTGCCAAACTATAGGCTTATGTCAGTGTTTTGAGCACCTTTAATACAGGCTAAGCTAAGCTATGATGTTTGGTATATTAGGTATATTAAATGCATTTTCTTAGGATATTTTCAACTTCTGAAGAGTTTATTGGGATGTAATTCCATCATAAGTCGAGGGGCTACATGTTGCACATGGCCTAAAAGGGGCAGGTCCCTCTCCTTCACTGATTCCTCTCATTACCACAGCTCTTGTGGTTCCCAGTCCCTTCTGAAGGAAACCTATAGGACTATGCTTCATTGACCTCTGAGGAAAATACTGTAGTTTTTTAATCTGTATCCCCAGTCATGCTGCGGATAGTTCTTGGCATACGGTGGGCTTCTAATAAATGTCTATGGAGTGACTGAACATGTATAGATGTTTACATTTTATGTTACTTTCACATACATTTCCCTATTATAACCTCAAAGTGTTCTTGTAAGGCAAGTATTTTTCCAGAAGAGGACTCTGAAACTCAAAGGGATAGCATATCTGTCCTGACGATGCACAGAGACAAAGCTTATTCTTCTAACCCTAAACTATCATCATCTCCTACTCCCCACCCATATCATAGTGCTTCCTAATTACGAGCTGTTATGTGTCATTTGCTGTAATTTTCTGAGTTAACCTTGTCTATATAAGTAGATTATAAACTCCTCAAGGGTAAGGTAAATATCTTGCTTTTCTGCTTTCTGTACCCTTTCTCTCATTATTGTAATAGGTCGGCAATTCCAAAAGCACATATTCTGTATTGTCTGATCACTGGATATCACAAATCACTGTGAGATTAATTTTTTTAGTCCTGCCTTGCCAAAAAACTGATTTGTCTAATGAGGTCATTAAAAAAAGCAAGAAATATATTCAAAAGACTCTGGAATTTTATGCTGTGATGGCAATATTTGAGTTGCCGGAGCACGTAATAGAAACCATTAAAGAAGCCGGGGTGCTTATTAAATCTTACAAAAAAGTTTTCTTTAGTCATTGTAATTGAAAAGACTTCTGTATCCACTTGTCTGCCAAGAATCACAGATGATCTAGTGGGACAGAGTCTAATAATAAATCCTGGCACTCGGAGACAGGTCCTGGATCTGTGAAAGTTTCTTGTCTCCTTTTCTGAATAGGAATTTTTCCAGCAAAGACATAATGGTTGGGTAAACCTGGTATGTCCCCTTTAACTCACCCCCACTCACTAATAGATATATATTCCTACAGTTAATGGGGCCTTTGCAGATTACATGGTCTGAAATTATATTGCCATGTAGCAGGAGCTGAAGGCAAAACCATCCAATGGTTAGGTCTTATAAAATCTTTCATTCAGCCAAAACATTATTACCTATAATTAAACATATTTTGATTTAATTTTCTCTTCTTTGGAGAGAGCTAAATAAGCTTATTCAAATCTAATCAATTTATTTGAAAGCAATTCTGGGAGGTGACCTCCTGGGCTCAATCAATCTTCCCACCTCAGCCTCCCAAGTAGCTGAGACTACAGGATTGCCACCACACCAAGCTAGTTTTTATTTTAATAGAGACCAGATCTCATTGTGTTGCCTGGGCTGGTTTCTTACTCCTGAGCTCAAGCGATCCTCCTATTTTGGCCACCTTCATTCTGGGATTACAGGCATGAGCCACCGTACTCAGCCACACATGCTTTTAAGGTTAATTCTTCAAGAGATTAAACTACAGCTCTATGTTTAGAGGAGGAGAGATTACAACCAACTTGGACAATCAGGCACTGTGGGGAATCAGGCTTTATGGAGAAGGTAGAATTTGGAATGAATCTGAAGTGTGGAACTGAATTTCCAATGGTAAGAAAGAGTACACCATGAGTTAGGGAACAGTGAAAATCCAGTTTACCAAAATCTTTGGGTATGCACAGAGAAATAGTAAGATATAAAATGGGAAATGTAGATAAAGTCATGACAATGAGTTAAATACTCTTTATGTAAGCTGTGGAATCTTCTGCTGGAAGGTTTTTAACCAAGCTATTTCCAATGGTTAGGAGTCTGGGTGAGATTATAGAAGGTGGTCAAAGAGGGCAGTCCTGAACTTATGCCTGAATGAATTGGTGAGTGGACCACATTGACTTTAAATACCAAAAGACAGCTTTCATGTCCAACAAGCAGTCAACTTTTAATTCTGTGCTGGATATTTTTCGTTAACTCCTAAAACCCAACTCTTCCCCTCTCTAACCTGCTTTGGGTCCCAGGAACTGGCGTGTGACCTGTAGTCAATGGGTTTGCTTCTCTTTGGATTCTGTTCTGGCCAGTGGGAGGTGCTGGCTGGAGCTTTATCCCAGCGAGCTAGCCTTTATTCCGCAGTCCCTTCCCCTAAGCCATGCTGGCACAGGTGTTGGTGGTCACCGGGCTCTCTCAGATGTAGGACTTACGGGATTCTGGTCACCTCTTCCTCTTTGCCCCTTCAGGTCTAGGGGTGTATCCTTGGGGCTGCTCACCTCCCTTCTTTTCCCCTTAGCTCTGTCCTTCTTTAAATGCTCTTTAATCCCTGTTATGAGTGTGCTGTCTGTTTTCTGAGGGGACTTTTATTAGTTTTTCATGTATTTTGGTTTCAACAGTGACTAAGTTGTGGTAGTTTTCTAGTTCTCAAAATGGTAAACTAGAACTGCAAATAAGACTTCAGTGCAGAGGAATTCAGATAACAGACAGGTCTAACCAATGCAGAGAAGGGTGGGACCTTGCTCCCTGCAGCCTTCAAGCTGGGCTTCTATTAACATACAACTAATTTTTCTTAGAGGAGCATCATTTGCAACTAGATAACAAAGTTTTGTGTGTATAGTTCACTAACATTAACCTGTAAAACAGCTTTGTTGGCAGAAATCTTCCTTGCAATAAAGTTTATTATATATAATTCATTTTCACTGATTCACCACAAAATTGAGTCTGCCCTGGAAAAGTCAAGTTGAACTTGGAGACATGTAGTGCACATACCATGCCCATACCATTCCCTTATGCCGGGAAACTTGGGGCAGACCAGCCAGGACAAACAAGGACCCTCAGGATATGCTCATGTGGAATTTATAGAGGAGTCTGTTTTTATTGTCATCTCTAATTTTTCAAACCTGGAGAAACACTTTTCCTTTATGTATAATTTAACTTATATGTTCCTACCTGCATGGGCAGAATAGGACATTTCCACTTGAGATTTTAATTTATTTTGTCTTTCTGCTCTCTCCTCTTTCTCTGAGTCTTGCTCTTTAAGTTCCGACTAAAAGCTCCCCTTTTCTCCTCTTTAAGGGTGAGCTGAATTTTCACCTCTTTTCTGTAACCTTCTTTTCTATGCCTGAGGACAAGAAATGTGTGTTTTTGAGGCCTCCTATCACTTAAAATGAAAAAAAGACTCTTAGCTATTACCTATTACTTCTAGACTGCTGAAATGATACCAAAGCAATTTCTTGGCTAGATATATTTTGTAGATGAGAACTTACTATGCATTGCACAATTCAATAAAAAGTTGCAACTAAAATCTTTTAAATAACAACTGGAAAGATTTCCGTTTAGATTTTGGTATAACATTTCTTAGCTAGCACTTGTTCATCCTTCAGAACTCATCTTGAAAGCAAGCCTGGCCTTTCTGGGCATCATGCCCACCCCCAGCTGAAGCCTGTTTGGAGACTCCTTCTCAGCATCCTTAGACCTCCTTGGTCACGAGCCTTTCACTTCATGAATTGCCCTTCATTAGCTTCCATTTCTCTCCTTTTGTGTTGTGAACACTTTGAAGGCAGGGACCATCGTGCTCTAACCATGCATGTTCAATGCCAAATACAGAGGCTGACACACATGGTTAAAAGCTGGAATGAAAGTAGAAATCATGATATGTGCTTCTCTGTTTCAGGAGTTGAGCTTCAGTGCACACAGGAATAGCTGGGGGCAGCTCACAAAACAAAATACAGATTTCTGTATTTTTTCCTATTGTGTTCACTGTCCCGGGAAATTTAGACTCATCAAGACAGGAGTCATGCCCAAGAATGTAAATATTTGAAAATATACAGTATGCATTGTGACAGAGGAAAAGGGTAACAGTCATTTACCTAATTTCCCCTAGAAGCAGGAAGGATGCTGGTGAATTTTACTTCTGAATTCATAGACAAATGCAGTGAATTTGAGGTGTCAGGGTTTTGCTTCCCTCGTTTGGTTAAGAGTCAGTACTGGGGATCTAGAGAAACTTTTTAAATAAGCTTATTCAAATCTAATCAATTTATTTGAAAGAAATTCAGAGAGGTGACCTCCTGGGCTCAATCAGTCTTCCTACCTCAGCCTCCCAAGTAGCTGAGACTACAGGATTGCCACCACACCAAGCTAGTTTTTATTTTAATAGAGACAGGATCTCATTGTGTTGCCCGGGTTGGTCTCTTACTCCTGAGCTAAAGCGAACCTCCCATTTTGGCCACTTTCATTCTGGGATTATAGGCATGAGCCACCATACTCAGCCACACATGTTTTTAAGTTTAATTCTTCAAGAGATTAAACTATAGCTCTATGTTTAGAGAAGGAAGAGATTACAACCAACTTAGACAATCAGGCACTGTGGGGAATCAGGCTTTATGGAGAAGGTAGAATTCAGAATGAATCTGAAATGTGGAACTGAATTTCCAATGGTAAGAAAGAGTACACCATGAGTTAGGGAACAGTGAAAATCCAGTTTACCAAAATCTTTGGGTATGCACAGAGAAATAGTAAGAAATAAAATGGGAAATGTAGACAAAGTCATGACAATGAGTTAAATACTCTTTATGTAAGCTGTGGAATCTTCTGCTGGAAGGTTTTTAACCAAGCTATTTCCAACTGTTAGGAGTCTGGGTGAGATTATAGAAGGTGGTCAAAGAGGGCAGTCATGAACTTATGCCTGAATGAATTGGTGAGTGGACCACATTGACTTTAAATACCAAAAGACAGCTTTCAATTTGAAAAGAACTTCTCAATTTGAAATCAATCAATTTATGATGTTTTGATGGGCAAGTTGGTTAAATGGTTTTGTGTTCAAACACATTGAAAAAAAACTATGGTAAAATTTTAAAAATTTGTAAAAATTTTAATTTCTTAAAAGATTACAGAGAATAGAAAAAGTTTTCATTTTAAAATCCTCCACTTTTCTGGGCAAAGATTAAATCAGCCACATAATTGATTGCTTTCAGTAAATTCTTGCCTGTGTAAGAAATTTGCTACTGTAAGTACCCTGTACCCCTGCATTGTTTTTTTATTTTCTGTTGATCATTTTCAACAGGAAGGACATTAAAATATCCTGCATCTCTTTTTTAAAAAGTTATAGTCTCTACATTACTCTCTAGCTAATACCCTATTTTTCTGCTTCCATTTACAGCTAAACTGTGAGAGAAATTTGAACAGTATCTCAGTGTCCATGCCCTGGGAGTTAGGACTGTTAGAGACAGATTTAGTGTCAGAGCCATGCACAAAAAAGGCTGGATTTTGGAAAAATCACAAAGAGGGGATGTGAGTACAATTTACATAAGGAAACAGAGCAGCAGGTCAAAATTACAGATTGGACATACACAGTGGCCTGACAGTGAGAAAAGGAGAATGGCCTTGCAGAGCAAAGAGAGGATGGGAGGCAAGGAGGTGACACAGTAAGCCTGAACTCTTTCCCCACAGCTTGCCTATGAAGAGAAGGAAAGAGATAAAGTCATGTCTAGAGGGCCTGGGAGATCAATTTTAAAGCATTATTATCCAAGCATTATTTAGCTTGGATAAAGTTTGGACAATTAGACCTTTTGGAGGAAAAGGATGAAGTTACTTAATTAATGTTAGCTGATTTGGATGTGTGAAGTACATTCTAGTCACACATCAGATCGATTTTCAATCATCAGATCGATTTTCTGATTCTACTGTCTAGGAGTTGGAGGTGGGATCACATACATCACGAAGTTTCCTTTCTTTTGTTAACAGAATCATGTATAGTACCACTATGAATCCTGACAATGTCAAGTTCAAATGGATCACCGTGTAAGGTACTGAATTGACTGGCCAACTATCGTGGTTGGTTAAGGAGCATTAAAAATAGGTAACCACTAAATTTCTATTTGATCCAATGCATTCTCCTAGTATTGTGACCAAAATACAAGAAATCTCACCATGAGAGCTGATGTGATAATCAAGAATACTGATCTTAGCATATTGAATAATTGTGTTATCTTAGATTTGGAAGTCTCTTTTGTCTAGTTTGTGATCTAGTTTAGAAATCACCACATAGCCATAGTTTGAATTTACCTATGGGGCACTTACTCATTCCCAATCTGTTTTCTTCCATGAGGGGAACTAATTGTTATTTGAGTTATCAGAACAACTTGCTGTCACTTAACAAAGGTGAAGGCTCTCAGAGAACAGGAATCAAGAAAATGGGTATAAGAGTAAAAAATGATTTCCAGAATGCTGCCCAGGGAGAATCTACTTAAGTGAGGCAGAAGAGTGAAGGTGCTAAGGGGTTTGACTTTATTGGTTAGAGTATCATTGAAGGAACACAAATGACACATTGTGGGTTTTTCTTTCATCATTTTCCCCAGCTCTGGCTGTGAGTAAAAGAGTCTCATGGCTCCATGCCTAACAGAATTCTTGGCACATTGTTGGCACTCAACAAACATTTCTTGACTAATAAATATCAGTGGGTAATGTGCCTGCTATTTAAAAACATATGCTTTAGAGTAAAGAAAGCTCTGGGTTTAACTGTTGGTTTTGCCATTCGCTCACTGTTCCTCTTACCCCACTCACTCTCAGGATCTTTTTTGTGAAACAAATTTACTGATCCTATGTATCTCATCGAGTCTATGCAGATATATGCAAATACACATATGCACAGTCATAGGCTTCTCTATCTCCATTTCCTTCTCTATCTCTCTAAAGAAGATAAAACTATGCTTAAGGAGTACTTATGTGGCAAGCACTGTTCTAAATATTTCCCATAAATTAACTAATTTTATCTTCATGACAGATCTATGTGTAAGATAATTTCACACATGAAGAAACAGGCACAGAGAGGTTAAATAACTTGCTCAGCTAATGAGGGGCAAGCTGGAATTTGAAATCAGGCAGATTAGTTCTTGAGTCCTTACTCTTAACCACTATATCACCTATAAGATAATGCATATAAAAACGTATAACATTTTTATCTAGCACAATTTTCCCTTTTTTCTACTGTTACTATTACTTTAATCTCAAGTTAAATTCTTGTTATGGTTTATGAGAGCCTCAGAAAATGGAAAGAAACAAGACACACTAAATTGAAAGGCTGGGGTAGACAGAACCCCATCTTAGCGGAAATGAAAGGGAGCATGTTTTGGCAGTAACTGTCTCCAGCATAGCTTAGAGTTTTATCAAATATAATTATGTAGTACACCCCTTAGGGAGAAGCCAATTTTCTTGGGTGCTCAGCACAGCATCCAGGGTAGTGCATGCCTTGACAGTTTACTTCCAAAGTGATTATCACACTTGTGTTAATCTATCACTTAGCAAATGACCCCCAAAGAGTCACAGAAACTGAACAATGCAGTGCAAGATCAATATTATATTTCTCTTTGGCTACAGCGGATGTCTGGGCTAGCTGAGTAGGATGAGAGTGAAATGAGCTATTGGATTATTGAGCGAGTCTCCTCTGGAGTCATCCCGGATTCATCAGATATTAACTAGGAGCTGAATTTTTTGTTGACTATAGGTCTAGAATGAGATAAAAAGTCTTTTATTTGATAGCTGATAAAGTGTAACTTATGGAGTATGACGTAATTTATGAAAGGTTTTCTTGGTTATAAAGAAAAGAAAAACTTCTATATTGTGGTAATAATTGATCGTATGTTTATAACTCCCTCTAACTTTCCAAACTTTTTCAAATGTGTTATATTTCTTCTTCAGCATGTGTATTCCTACTCCTTATTCTTCCCAGTACTTTTGGAGGCAAAAACTAGTTTGCCTAGATAATTTCTCTCTCCCTTTTATTCCCAGCACTAGATTATAAAGGTTAATTATTTAACAAGTATTTATGTTTTGCTCTCTCTGTTCCAGGCTCTATGGTAGGCAGAACTGATATGAAGCACGTTCCCTATCATTAAAGAGCTTGTAGTGAAACAAAAAGAACTGGGTATCCTGGGGCCAATTCTACTCTCTAGAATGACTAATGCTTCAAAAAGAAGGGAGGGCCAGTTGCGGTGGCTCACTTTATGAGGCCAAGGCGCGTGGTTCATCTGAGGTCAGGAGTTCAAGACCAGCCTCACCAACATGGTGAAACCCCATCTCTACTAAAAATATATAAAAAAAATAGCTGTGTGTGGTGGCATGCACTTGTAGTCCCAGCTACTTGGGAGGCTGATGCACGAGAATTGCTTGAACCCAGGAGGCAGAGGTTTCAGTGAACCAAAATTGTGTCACTGCACTCCAGCCTGGGAGACAGAGAATCAAAAAAAAAAAAAAAAAAGCAGAAAGAGTGTGAGAGGTGAACTGGCTCAAATTTAAAAATCCTAAGTGTATTAGTCAGGGTCCTCTAGAAGGACAGAATTAATAGAATAGTTGTATATGAAGGGAGTTTAACTTAGCAGTATTGACTCACATGATCCCAAGATGAAGTCCCACAATAAGCCATCTGCAAGCCAAGGAGCAAGGAAGCCAATTCGAGTCCCAAAACCTCAAAAGTAGGGAAGTCACCAGTGCAGCCTTCAGTCTGTGGTTGAAAGTCCAAAGCCCCCTGGCAAATCACTGTTTTAAGTTAAAGAGTCCAAAAGTTGGAATCTGATGTTTAAAGGTAGGATGTATCCAGCAGGAGAGAAAGACAAAGGCTGGAAGACTCAGCAAGTGAAGTCCTTCCAACTTTTACCTGCTTTTATTTTAGCCATGCTGGCAGCTGATAAGATGGTGCCCACCCAGATTGAGGGTGGGTCTGCCTCTCCCAGTCCATGGATTCAAATGTTAATCCTGGCAACATCCTCACAGACACACCCAGGAATAATACTTTGCATCTTTCAATCCAATCAAGTTGACACTCAGCATTAACCATCACAGTAAGAAAGATGTTCAGAAGAGCCACTAAGGAATCTGGGTCCCATGCTGTGTGTATGAGTGTGGTGCACACACACGTGCATATATAGTATAGGGGATGGATCTGAGGAGTTCTTTTATTCCATCAAAACACCTGAGAACCAACTCAGGAGCAAATGTTGGGAGAAGCAGATATTCCATATCAGTCAGGATAGGATATGTCACATGGCAATGACAAACGACTCTCATATCTTCGTGGTTTATTACAGCAAAGGCTTTTTCTTGCTCATACTAGCTGTCCATTTTGGGTCAGCTAAGGCTTCTGCCTCAACATTTCCTGAGTTGGATCCATGCTGACAGAGCAGTCACCATCCTAAACGCTGCCAGTATGTTATGTCAGAGAGAAAAGAGAAAGAGTTTCTTGCACTGGCTGTTAAATGCTCAGTTTATTGGCCAGAACTAGTAATGCTGCTTTGAAGAACCCAAGATGGGCTGGAAGTATAATACCACCACGTGCTCTGAAGATAGAGAGCTGGAAATATTTGGTCAAGAGCATCAATGGCAAACTTAAGTGTCCACAGAATATGGAAGAAGGAAGTCTGATGGTAGTGAAAAAGAGTTCAGGTTCTTTTCCCAGGGCCAAGTAACAGCAGTGAGGGGTGGCAAAGCAAACAAGAGGAAGCAAAAATGAAGACAACCAGATTCTAATCCCAAATCAGCAGCCTGACCAGGGCAGACCTCTGAGTCACAGTTTTCTCACCATGGCCAATTTTATAGGACTGTTCTGAGATGCAAATGATATTAAAATTTCATGCATAAGAAGAATAAAGTAGGCTGGGCGTGGTGGCTCATGCCTGCAATCCCAGCACTTTGGGAGGCTGAGACCAGTGAATCACTTGAGGTCGGGAGTTCGAGACCGACATAGTTGGTTGGCCAACTATGTGAAATCAGCCTGGCCAACATAGTGAAATCCCATCTCTACTTTCAGCTATTCAAGAGGCTGAGGCAGGAGAATCCCTTGAACCTGGGAGGTGGAGGTTGCAATGACAATAAAGTGAGACTTTGTCTAAAGAAGAGTAAGGTAATATGGTGATGAGCCTGTAGAGTTTTCCTATTCTTCTCCTTTTTCTCTGCTGCAGTGTCTTCTCTTCTACTCAAGATAGTGTGTTCTCTCCACGATAAGTGAATGGAGACTGCTTGAGTGTTAATCTCAGGCAGAGGGCAGGCCTGCATCTGCAGAGAGGAGGAAGTTTACAGCTGAAAGAGAGGTCAGTGGGGGTGGTTCTTGTTCAGGGAACCCTCTAACCCTGCCAGAAGTGTTTCGGTTTGTGAAGGAGGCATTTTGAATATTTGCAGTGATAGGGTGGATGACTGACATTTGCTAAGTATTAGATAAGGATGCTGATTGTCCTGCTCTGCACAGGGCAGTCCTGCCCAAAAAAGAATTGCAGCTTTTTTAATGATCGCCATTCTAACTGGCGTGGGATGGTATCTCAATGTAGTTTTGATTTGCATTTCTCTAATGACCAGTGATGATGAGCATTTTTTCATATGTTTGTTGACCTCATGTATGTCTTCTTTTGTAAAGTGTCTGTTCATATCCTTTGCCCACTTTTGAATGGGCTTGTTTGTTTTTTTCTTGTAAATCTGTTTTAGTTCTTTGTAGATTCTGGATTTTAGCCCTTTGTCAGATGGGTAGACTGCAAAAACTTATTCCCATTCTGTTGATTGCCGATTCACTCTAATGACTACTTTTGCTGTGCAGAAGCTGTGGAGTTTGATTAGGTCTCATTTGTTTATTTTGGCTTTTGTTGTCAATGCTTTTGGTGTTTTGGTCAGGAAGTCCTTGCCTATGCCTGTGTCCTGAATGGGGATGTGGAGAAATAGGAACACTTTTACATTGTTGGTGGGAGTGTAAATTAGTTCAACCATTGTGGAAGACAGTGTGGCGATTCCTCAAGGACATAGAAATAGTAATTCCATTTGACCCAGCAATCCCATTACTGGGTATATATCCAAAGGATTATAAACTGTTCTACTATAAGGACACATGCACACGAATGTTCATTGCAGCACTGTTTACAATAGCAAAGACCTGGAACCAACCCAAATGCCCATCGATGATAGACTGGACAGGGAAAATGTGGCACATATACACCATGGACTACTACGCAGTCATAAAAAACGATGAGTTCCTATCGTTTGTAGGGACATGGATGAACCTGGAAACCATCATTCTCAGCAAATGACATAAGAACAGAAAATCAAACACCACATGTTCTCACTCATAGGTGGGTGTTGAACAATGAGAACACATGGACACAGGGAGGGGAGCATCACACACTGGGGTCTGTCAGGGGGAAATAGGGGAGGGACAGTGGGGTGTGGGGAGTTGGGGAGAAATGCCAGATATAGGTAATGTGAAGGAAGGCAGCAAATCACACTGCCACATGTGTACCTATGCAACAATCTTGCCTGTTCTTTACATGTACCCCAAAACCTAAAATGCAATTAAAAAAAAAAAAAAAAAAGAATTGCACTACCTCAAATACCAATGGTTGAGAAAGACTGATAAGGGAAGAAGCAAATGTCAGCTACAGAATATAAAAGCTCTGTAATTTAGGATGGTTTCGAGCTCCACAGAGAGTTGCCATGATTTTGCCAGATTTTCATAAGAATGTGATTTTAACTTTCTTTTTCTACTTAGGTGGCATTGCAAACAGCGATTACTCAGTTCAATACATGGTGAGCGAATGTCCCAATTACTATGCTCCTGGCTCTTGCCCAGCTCTTGCATGACAGTATTCCTTAAGATAGCTAGAGGCTTAAAAGGAAGATTTAGGTGAATTCACAGATGGTATTTTTAGCAAGTTAAAAAGGGTAGATAGGAACATCTAGTAAATGTAAATTTCCTCAAGTCAGCATCAAGAGCAGCTAGTAATACCTTGACCCCTGTTAGAAACAAGAGTCTTTCCTGTAGGTACAGAGCCTGTTCTTGGGTTTGGGTCCTAGGTCTGCTTGTCTAGGCCTCGCCTTCTCTCCCAACTCTACTGTTCTTCAACATCAGGCTCAATTATGCTTCAGCAAAGAAACTTTGATAGAGAACTGAGCAAACCTCAATCTCTCTATCTTTTAAAATCCTGCCTTGTTTATCACCTGAAACATTCATCTGAACTGGCTGCTTCTTCTAAGAGATCTTAAACAAAGGATGAGATTTGTATTAGGAAAATTTATTCTGCAAGTGGAATAAAGGGTGGCAGTGAGAGATAAGAACCTGAAATTTTCAGATATAGTCAGTTCTGCTATAATGCTTGTTTGAAAACACAAATTTGTTTCCACATGATTGAAATATTAGAAGGTGATCTGAGCACAATGTGATTTTGCATTTTCTTATGCATGATTTTGTCCATAGGGAATGCCAGGTGAATGCAGAAATTGCACTCAGTGGAACCAGACTATGGAAGAATACACAAAATGAACACGTGGATACCTACCAGCTCTGTCACCTCACTATGCATATTATCGGCTGTATCCCTCCACATCTGACCTTTCCACATTGTCTGATTTCAACCAACCCTCCTTCCTCCATTTCTCAGTAACGTACAAGATGCAGCCTTCCTAAATTCACATACACAAGTAAACTTCAGGGTTTTTGTGATATTTCCTATCCATTTAACTTGTGTAAAACTACATTTTTATTTGGTTCCTATCTTGTTTATGTGTCACTGACAATGTTTTTGAATGTGGTGCTCTCATTTTCTTCTTAAACCCTGTCATTTTTCTTTTATAAATTTGCATAGCATGGTGATTTTTAGAAACACTGTATTACATTATAACATAACTGACTATAGTTGTGTAATTCAAGTTTTGGTATGCTAGGTTACTATTGATGTGATGAGGAGGAAATGGGACACAACTTTTATTCCACTAATTATCTGCGAGCCCCAGATTACATAATATGCAGTAAAGGTCTTTAACAAAAGGGGACAAAATATAGATGCTCTGGGGGAGAAAACTATGCATCTGCACATTAAATGATTAAGAAATTACCCTCTGAGGTCTACTCTTATCTTCATGAACTTTTTTTCTTCTTTTCACATGTTAGAGAAGAAGTGACCCTTCGTCAACTCTATAGGCATGCCGCAGATTCCTCTACAGACCCGTTTCCATGGTGAGTTCTTGATCACTATTCTTAACTTATGTCTTCAAGACATGAAATTGAGTTATTTCTTTATATATAACAAAGTCCAGAACAGGTATTTAATAACAGCATGAAGGCAATAAATAATAATCACCCTCTTTCGCTATGAAATAGCATCAAAATTCATCATTGCCTTGAATAATAAGACCGTGCAAATTTTGGGAAAGGTTTTGTTTTGTATATCAAATAAGATTGGGTCCCTTAGAGAATAATAGAGAAGTCTAAGAATTAGAGGACAGATTTATTCAGAGGCACCAGGAGTTTCTTTTCCAGCTCTGTCTTTCTGTCTGCTCTATCTGCGGCCCTTGGCTTTTCCTTTTTCTGTCTTGAGCATCTATCATTTAGTCAGGCCATGTCTTATTCTTACAGACTGGTCAGAAACCCTGAAAATGGTGCAGATTCTTTCAGAAAGTTTGCAATTTCTGGATGACTATATTCAACAATGAAAAAGCCTTCAAGATTCAAAGGAGTAAATTTCTAATGATAGAACTCCAGACATTGTGGCAGGTGTTTCTGAGTTTTGTCTAAGGATTGAAGGCTAATTAAAATTACAGTTGCTCTTAGAGAAAGATTTATATCTAAAAGAGCCTAGGGCACATACGAAATGGGTAAATGGTATTCGTAGATTAAAGAAGGCAAGGAGGACCATGAACCAAGCTTTTGGAACTCTGTTTAGAGATTTCTTTGGGCACTCAGAGGAGTAGAAAGGCTGAAAGCCAGTTTTTAACTTAGAGCTATATGCATTTTAATAAAGGGTTAAGCACTTTAAAAGTGTTTGCAAATCAGTGGCTTAGCCCCATGTTCTTGAGGCTCCCAAAAGCTTTGTTCCATCAGTTGTCCTTTGGGAAAGAAGTTCCTTAAAATCAGAGGACTGAGCTACCTGGCATGCTAGTGACTCAGAGTAGAGTTTAGTCTTGTTGAGTAGGAGAAGGAAGAAAGCAACTAATGTTTATTGATTACTCATAACAGGCAAGACAGTGGGATGTGAACATTTTCCATTTTATTCTTTCAGTAACACAAGAAAGTGGCTATTATTCCTATTTTGTAGTTGAGAAAACTGAGGCTCAGAGGTTAAGTCCCACATCCCAGGTCACAGGATTCAGTAGTTACAAAGCTTGGAATATAGGCCTTTTGTGTTTAAAAAAAAAAAAAAAAAAAAACCTTTCACCTTTAATTACATTGTGTAGGGAGAAGCTTCGGGATAAGAGAAACAAAACATGTGATGCTGTGTCTGCTGCCAGCAATCTCACCTGCGGCAGAGACTAAGAACCACTCAAAATTACTGTCCACCTGGATAGATAAGGATTCTTTATTTGAAAGGTCACTGTGAGCATTGCCTCTGGTTTTCATGCCCAAAATGTAATGGCATGTCTACCTACCACTAGCACACATGGTGTTGTTTCCTTTCCTTGTGCAATAACAAATTCACATTTTAATGGTAAATCTGCCTTTGGCTCACTCATTTCCAATCACAGCAGTCCAGGCTTTTCCTAGATTTTCATTCCTGGAAAACAAGGTGCTACAGGAGGGATGGAGGAAGCAGTTGTTAAGCTTCAAGAAAAGGAGCTGAATTCTGCTTCATGGTCTCTGCAATAATTTCCATTTTCTTTCTGTCTCTCCTGTTTCTATGTCTTTTCTGCTGTTCTTATAGCATCCACCTTGGGGCCTGTATCACTAAAGCTTCAACTTCAGGGGCATAAACAAAAATCTCTTTTCATTTACAGGTAAAACACTGTGTGTGTGTGTGTGTGTGTGTGTGTGTGTGTGTGTGTGTAGTAGAATTTCTATAATATGGCCAAGAAGAAAATGGTCATGTGACTAGAACGTACAATTGCATGTGTGTATAGAGATAGCATGTCACAGAGAATATCACCATCTCCCTTTCTTTGTTCATTTTAGACCTAGAACATTCCTATGAATTGTTTGTACAAACTTAGGACTTTTGATGGTTTTTGTTTGGGGATCTGAGATATTTGAATTTTAGATAGATGAAAGTAGTTGAAGAGAAAATTACTACATGATAGTAGAACTGAAATACAGAGTCCACTTTTCTTCTTTCTGACCACAGCGACAAGATTCCTTTTAGCATTGCATCCTAATCCCTGGTCATAGGGAAGAAGCCTTTTGTATGAGATTTTTCACTGACTTGAATCTCTGGTAATCAGGTCCGTAACAGATTGTCCATGTTGCCTACCCGGTAAGGGCCTTTATGATGGAATAAATTCCTTTTCATCTCACTAGCTTTTTATAACTTCATTTTGTGTGGGCTGTTTGAAGATGATATTCTTTATTTGCTCCCATTTGCTTAGAAAATTGTTTTCTGTGGTTCCTCTAGATTGGATGTGGGGCTGCCAGGCCATGAGGAGCACACATGTGGTTGTAAGTGATTTATTAGATGCTAAGATGTTGAGGGTGACACAATACATCAAGGGACTTTAAAAAGGGCTCACTGGCACATGGTATTTATTGCAAGCTCATAAGAGTCTACAAGTTGCAAGGTGAGTGCCCCCAAATAGAAACTTCAAAAGCATTCCCCTTTTGCCTCCTTTGAGAACAGTGCTAGCTCTTTCTTTTGGATCCCGGGCAGTACTGTTTACATCTGAACTAAGATGGGGCTGAACAGAGACAGTCATATGGAAGGAGGTATAATCCATTGTGCTTTTGAGCAATATTGGTGCCATCATTTTTCCTATTCTCAGTGTGTGTCAAGAACATCATAAGGTCAATTAAGTAAATCCTAAGATTTCTAGGACAGATTGGTTTCAGAGTGTCCATGGCTCCTTATGTGGAGAAAAGGCCTAGAGCAGTAACTTCAAATATTATTGTACAGAAAGCAGCCTTAGGTAAACCCCAAGTCCATCAGGGTCTCAGTGCATAGAGATTTCCCCATTCATGAGTCATCTATTCAATCAGCAAACATTTATGAATGCCTATTTTGTACCAGGCACACCAGGAAGAAAACAGATATGGAGGTGTTTCTCACTTACCCAAATATCATTCATATATATTCTTTAGGAACTTGAGCAGCTGCCAAATGAAAAAAATCTGGAAAATAATAAATCTGAGATTAGATATTTTGGAAGGCATGGATAAAAAGATGAACTGTGTTGTCATATCTCTCTGCTGTAGACTGAATATTTATGTCTCCCCAAATTCTTAGGCTGAAATCCTAAGCCACAATGTGAGGTATTTGCAGGTGAGCTTTGGGAGGCGACTTGGTCTTAGGGATGAAACCTTCATGAATTGGATTAGCAGCTTCATGCAAAGAATCTCAGAAAACTTCCTCTCTTTCTGCCATTTGAGGACACGATGAGAAAACAGCCATCTATGAACAAGGAAGTGGGCCCTTTCAAACACTGAATCTGCTGGTATTTTGATCTTGGACTTCTTTGCCTCTAGAATGGCAAGAAGTAAATTTCTGTTGTATATAAAAGTACCACAGTGTGGTACTTTTATTATAGCCTGAAAGAAACCCAAGATGCTGCCATACCACAGACCACAAACTGTAGAAAAGCAGAAGCATGAAGGGACTCCCTGGTTTCTTCCTGCCTCATCTCCCTGGGCTCTTGGTGCTGTGGGCTCCCATGGGATAGAGGGTCCTTTAGGCAGCAGAGATACCTGGGATACTGTCCCATTTTCCAGGGTTGAAGAAAGAAAGTCAAACTCATTCTTGAGTTTATCCAATTTTAAAGGGAAAAAGGAAAAATAGAAAAGGTAGAGAGAGAAAGTATGAGCATGATTAGAGAAACCTGTGTCAGCAACCCTGTCAGACTACCCAAGGACTGCAAAATAGGAACCCCTGGGTTCTCAAGGAAAGCCCTCTGCCGGGGTGGTACACCGCAGGCATCCTTGTCACATTGCACTGGCTTTAGGAGCTTGGAGAGTTTTCCAGTAAAGACAGCTAGTTGATAAAAACACAATAGAAATGTTGGGGTTCCTGGGGAGCCCCCAGCAGCCACACGAGGTGGAGCTGCAGTATCTTTGGGCTTCATGTGACTGAAGTCAAGGTGCCTTTCCTATCTCTTTTTCCTTAGAACATGGATATTACCAGACGCCAAGAGTCTGCAAAACACCAAATAAAGCTCCCCAGAAAGAGACAATAAACCCCCCCTTTTCTGCGAGTTTGAATAAGTGTACTAAGAAACCCTTATCGATATGGACTTTCTGATGAAGTTATTGGGCTTACCAACACTAGGCCAAAACGTGGTTGCCAATATGTCTAGAAGTTCCAGGACCCCATAGACTGCTGGCTACTTGCCACAATCTTGGGCCTCTGTTGGGGCATCATCCTATGAACTGCTGGGACTCCCCTCTCAGGTCCACCCTTCTAAATGTCTCCTTCTGCCACAGCAGCTCTGCCTCTCCCATGAAATGATTGGATACAAAAAATTTTCCAGTTGCCAGAGGCAGCACATCGCTGAGAGGTGGCATCATGGGGGACCACCTCAGGGTTCATGGATTCCCTCTTGATGTGGAGGTTTGTACTCCCTGCCATGTTTCCCTCCCCACCCTGAGGTTTTGTTGCACACACACACACACACACACACCCAGAGAGAGAGAGAGAGAGAGAGAGAGAGAGAGAGAGAGAGAGAGAGAATAACACTGAACTTTAGCTTCATACTTGCCCTTCTGAATCTCTCTTCTACTTTTTCCCAGCAGCGAAACCATCTCCTCCTTCCTGAGTAATCGGGCTTCCGGTCCATTCTCTCCATCCTCAACACAGGGAAAAAATGTTAGTATAGGCTAACTAGGCTAGGCTAGGCTGTTAGGATTATTGTTTCACCCTAGATTTTAAAAACCCTATTTAAAACTCAGTGCCAAGCAAAACTCTCTTTATTTTCATTTGGCTCCTGCCTCCCCTAACCCCTAAACAAAAACAGGGCAATCATATTCAAAAAAAAAAATGAGGACATTTTAGTTTAATATATCAATATATTATTACAGAAATGAAGTTTATGAAATACTCAAATGCTAATTTGTTACCTTTCAGATTCCTGAGAGAATCTGCAGACTCTTCTGAATGCTAAGGCATCTGGCCTTTTAAATAAGCTCTAAAGAAGAGATACATGCCACGAACAAGCATATGAAAACAAGCTCAACATCTCTAACCAGTAGAGAAATGCAAATCCACAATGAGATACCATTTCACACCATCCAGAATGTCTATTATTAAAAAGTCAAAAAATAACAGATGCTGCCTAGGTTGCAGAGAAAAGGGAATGCTTACACACTCCTGGTGGGAATCTAAGTTAGGTCAATCATTGCTGAAATTAGTGTGGCAATTCCTCAAAGAACTTAAAACAGAATTACCGTTCAACCCAGCAATCCCATTATTGGGTAAATACCCAAAGGAATATAAACTGTTCTACCATAAAGACACACACATGTGTATGTTCATCTCAGCACTATTCGAAATAGCAAAGACATAGAATCAACCTAAATGCCCAACAGTAGGTTGGATAGAAAATATGGTACTGAGACACCGTAGAATACTATGCAGCCATAAAAAAGAATAAGATCACGTCCTTTGCAGCAACATGGATGGAGCTGGAGGCCATTATCCTAAGCAAACTAATGCAGACAGAAAACTGAATGCCACATGTTCTTTCTTATAAGTGGGAGCTAAACAATGAGAACACATGGACACTAAGAGGGAAACAACAGACACTGGGGCCTACTTGAGAGTGAAAGGTGGGAAGAGGGAGAGGATTTAAAAAACTACCTATCTGGTACTGTGCTTATTACCTGGGTGATAAAATAATCTGTACACCAAACTCCCGTGACATGCAGCTTACCTGAATAACAAACCTGCATCTATACCCCGGAACCTGAAATAATAGTTAAAAAACACACACTGAATGCCATGTTTCTCAAGCTCCATTAATGTGCCATACTCTTCCTATTATAGTATTATTATACTCTGAGTACAAACTTCTTGTCCTTGTAGCTCTTGACTCTAAAAGAACTATTAAATGGAAAAAGTGCATCAATTTTATACAAACAATTCAACTACTATTTGAATAACATTTAAAAAAACACTATTATTTGATTATGGCTGACAACGTTTTCCTGAAACTAATCTATGACGTAAAGGTGAAAATGGCACTGATGGCTGTAGTTTGGGTTTTTGGATATTATGCCTTGGGAAGATGTTTCTACTGTGGTGTGCAAAGATTTAATTCTCCTATTTGCCTGCGTCTGAGCTGCTCAAACCTTGGTTTATAAAGTACATCAGTTCTCCATTTGGCTCAAACATCTTCTTTTCACATTAAAACAGTTCTGTTAGTGCTTCATTAGCCACAGCAATTAAAAACTGCACCCAGCACATTTAATTTCATAGTGTTAATACAAAAATCCCTATAATGGGGAGACTTCTAAGAGGGTCCTTAACACCCACTCCTATTGGTATTCACACCATCGTATAATCTCCTCTCTTTGATTATGGATTGGACCTGGTGGCTTGCTCTTGATAGAATACAGCAAAGATTATGAGATGTCACTTCTATGGTTGGTTACAGTAGTTTGTAACTGTCATCTTGCTGATAAACTCTCTCTAATGCATTTCTGTTTTGTCTACTTTGGTGGACCAAGCTGCTATTTTGAAGTGGTGCACATGGCAAGGGACTGGGGTTGGCTGCCAGCCAACTGCCATCTGGCAACCCAGATCCTCAGTCCAGCAGCCCATGAAGAACTGACTCTTTCTAACAGCGACATGATCTTGAAAGTAGCTCCTTCCCCAGTTGAGCCTTGCTATGATTGCAGCCCAAGTGACCATTGATTGCCACCTGAAAGCAACCCTGAAGCCAAAGACCCAGCTGTGCTGGGCCCAGATTCCCAACCAACAGAAACTGTGAGATAAGAAATGTGTGCTGTTTTAAGCTGCTGACTTTTGGGGTAATTTGTTGTACAGCAACAGATATTGAATACAATTCGTTTAGTAAATAACTTCAGACACTGAAGTCTTATTTTATGGAAATCATCTTTTGGTGACACATATAAAACAATCTTGCCTATAAAACAGTAAGAAAATTCAGAATTAATATAATGGAAACATGTGTAATGTAAGTATATATATATATATATATATATATATATATATATATATTACATTTAAACATACTTAATTCTGCCATATATGTCTATCAAGATGTCAAATATAATTGTACTTCTGTTGATCTTATTTGGTGATCACATAAAACCAACTCAATTGAGGCAGCTATTTGAAAAAACAGGAATTAAAAATCAGAAAAAGAAGTACCGCATATTCTCACTCATAGGCGGGTGAGAAAAATGAGAACACATGGACACAGGGAGGGGGTCTACTACACACTGGGGTCTATTGGGGGGAATGGGGGAGGGACAGTGGGGGGGGCTGGGGAGGGATAGCCTGGGGATAAATGCCAAGTGTGGGTGAAGGGGAGGAAGGCAGCAAAACACACTGCCATGTGTGTACCTATGCAACTATCTTGCACATTCTGCACATGTACCCCAAAACCTATAATGCAATAAAAATTAAAAAAAAAAAAAAAAGAAATGAAAAATGTATGTGTTAGAACTTGTGCTGCTCTGAGACCCTGTTTAAGTAATGCCGGGCTAGACTATCAGAGTAGACTTAGAGTAAGTAGTGGAGATTACCATTGTCTCACATTATTTCACTAGAGGAAGTTTAAATACTTTAATGTAATAATGGCAGGATTTGTGTATTCCCAACTTATTTTTTTTTGCTTTAATAAAATAGACAGTTACTTTGTATTCTTGGCCTGGAACAGTCTCCTACACTGTATTAGGAGCATGTCTGCCAAAAGTTGTTGATTGTTCAGTGAGCAATCTCAGCAATTGTATTGATGTTTTTATTACACTTAATCTTTCTGTACTCCTCTGTGAGGTATGGCTCTGCTTTTCTGGACTTAGATCATTTTCTCCAAGTAAATGGGAACCTACCAAAGACTCCAGCATGCTGTTTATGTTATAGTACTTTTTCATATAGCATTGGGGATTGGAAAATCCATCTTTTATATTTCCTTCTTTGTGTGTGTTTCAGGTCTATGTAGATCAAGAACTGTGTACAAGAATGCAATAGAACCTCCATGACATGATAGACAGTTGGCACTACTTAGATACTGCTGTTAAGGGATGTTTAGTGGCGTTACCCAGGAAATGTCATAGTGTCTATATTTCTATTTCAAGGGACAATGTTTTTCTAGTCCAAAAAGCTTTGTGAAAGTTCCATTATGGAGGAGTGACTCTGTACCAACAATACACAGAAGAAATTAGTACACATGGCATTCATATGCAGAAAGATAAGACAGAACCAGCACCATGACCACAGAAAGAATGGACATCCAGTGTCTGAAACATCACATGAACTTACTTTATATTTTTCAAATTAATAAATAATAATTACATATAAGAAACAGACATTGATTATTAACAACATAATCAATAAAAGATTTGGAAAGCAAATTTAAATTATTGCATAAGCAATAGAGAATTTCCAGAAGCAATCTGCCAACTTGGACTACCATAGATTTAATTGTGTGGGGCTTGCAACAGAGAATCAGGAGAATCTGAATTATAGGAGAGGAATCTTAGCCTGCTGACACTAGACATCTTGGTTTACCCGTGACAGTCTGGTATATAACTGTTGTCCTGGCATAATCATTTATGGTGTCCTCTTTCACTTTCAAAGTAACTGGTTTTAGTGATAAATTATATAGTTAATATATTCTTACTAAATGTCTAATAATTATCAAGGTGTATTTAGAGAACTAATTGAAAATAAATATATCAAAATCACCGTTCCATAAAATAGCACTGTTCAATAAAAATACAATGAAAGTCACATAAATAATTCAAAAATTTCTTTTAGTCACATTAAAAGAAAAAAGAAAACAGTGGCATAGATTTTAATGACGTATTGCACTTAAGATAATAAAAAATTTTCAACCTGTTATCAATAGAAAATTATGAGTGAACCATTTCTTATTCTTTTTCACATCAATACCTAAAATTTAGGGTGCATTTTACTCTTGCAACACATTTTAATTTGGATTAGCCACATTTTAAGTGCTTAATAACCACATGTATCTAATAACTACTGTATTGAAAGATGTACAGACAGACAGCTATGGAATATATAGTTTGTTGAATAAAATTATATTAACCACGTAGTGAAATATGTGTAGCTCCTGTTCCATAGTGTGTATTTAGCCATTCTTGAGTCATCTACTGGCATTATAAAATTGGGTTGAAGAATTCCTCAACATTAGGATTCTGTTTTTCCATCTTTGGTTCTGCTTTATTTTACTTTGATTTAATTTTCAACCAGACTCTTCCCTCTCAATGGTAATATAATCACTAGGAGTTCCAGACTTCTTCTTTACCCAAATGATTATGACTTAGTCTTTCTCAAGAGTTCTGCTAAGTATCCAGGGATTGAGTTTGATTTAACTAACCTGGGGTGACACGCCCATCTCTGATGCAGTCACTGGGCCACAGGATGGAAAATTCTGATTAGTCACACACTTCACTATAGACTTCTAAGGTATGGGTTAAGTTCCATCCAAGCATGCTGAACTGTGAAAGGAGAAGGGTTCCCTGGTAGAACCAAGGTGCTATTACCAGAAGGGAAAAGCATGCTAGAATGACAAGGCATCAGAAGTAGGAGAGTGCTTTGGAGACTTGAGGGGAAACTGGGATAGCTTGCATGACCCAGGGACATGGCTAATGTTAAGCAGTTCTGTAAGAACAGCCCCCTTCTTTCAATTGCAAGAGCTTGTCAGAAGCCAACAATGAAATCTCTTCTATGACAGTGGATTTTGGTTAGTCATATGGCATGTGACATTGTATCTAGAGATCCAGTGTTAATCTCCAGTGGGAAGACTGATAAATATGTCAATTCAGCCATCAAACCGGAGATTCAGACTTTTTGGATCTAGGAAGGTATCCGTTATATTCAGGTTTTTTTGGGGATCTTTCTACATTCAGGGTAGACACTAATGTCCCAGAAAGGATGAGGTCATGTGACTATGGATATTCAACAATCCACACCTTAAGGAGTGGAGACTAGTAGCATCCTTTGGGTCTATAGGACAAATGAACCCTAGACTAACGATTTGACTTTTGCAGTAGGGTAAGTGAATCCTGACCGATTCACTTACCGATGGGCAAAGACCATGTGGGCAAGTCTAGTGCATTGTGTGCTCCAGGATCCTGTGCTAAGGGAGGAATCAGCAGAGGGGTAAGACAGTCCCTGTGTGCCCGTTCTCACAGTCTGTGGGAGCCCCATTGCTTTGGTGCCACTTGAAGCCTCAGAAGAGAACATTGCCTTGTGAGTGGTCCTCCTAAAGAGCCAGGGTCCCATAAGCCATGGCCAGCAGGAAATCACTTCTTCATTTGCTGAGATTGGCATCTGCCCAAAACCATCCTCTTTGTGGCGGTCAGCAGAGTTCAATGCTGTGTATGCACCGTTCTAGAGAATGCACCACTGACAGGATGGGGAGATAGTCACTGAAGGAGTTTTATAACAGGTATTTATTTTTTACGTAATAGATGTACATATTTTGGGAGTTCTGTGAAAAGTGGATTCTTAATGGTCACATCCTTGCAAAAGTAGCTCACAAGAGAGTGTGAGGGAGAGCACTGGGGCCCAGGAAGAATACAACCTAGAACGGAGTCCTGACACTGCCTCCTGTCAATCTCGGGACTGAGCAAATTCCTAAAATGTTTTGCTCTTTAGTTTGTTCACCTGAAATATGAACACAGTGATGAGGCAGGTCTTACTTTAACATTCTTGAATTAGTTCATTTATGTATTCATTCACTAAATATTTATAGAATGTCTGCTGTGTGCATGGCACTGACTTAGGCACTGTGTATAAGACAAAAAATATTTCTTGCCACAATAGAGAAGAACAAATAAAATCTTTGATTAAAAAATACCCCATAAACTTTAAGGCACAGAGGACATGTAAATTATCATGATGATATTAATCATGCAAATTCTTACTTCCTCAGACAGCTGTTATTCCCCTCACCCTACGTGTAAGCATGCTGAATACACAACATCAGCAATTTCCTTCCTTTAGAGAAGAGAACTCATTTTCTTTGTTAGTCTAGGCAAGCCTGTTGCAGTGTTTGTATTTATAATTGCCCCTGAACAGGCTCCCAGGGCCCCCAGAGCCAGGCATGCCAAGGTTGTTAAGATGCAGCCTCTCCTTCCCCTTCCCTCACTCTCTCCATTACACAGGCAAATGTGTCATTGATGTGTAATTAATGACAAGGGAGTCAGGGGCCCAGCATCAACAGACACAAATCAAGGCCTTGTCAACCATGGATATGTCAATGGGATTTTTGTTCTTTTAGCAATATTTATTGTTACAAAATGCTGTACAGTCTAGGAGGGAAGGGGAGTGCCTTTGTGGCATTAGTGATGTGCCTTTTTACAGCAAGCCACAGGGGCAGCATCAGCTCAATCTCCTGATGAATTCAAGGCTTTGCAGGCTGAGGCAGATGCAGGAGCTGGAGGGAACATTCTTCTGTTAAAAATGTATGTGTTGTGCAGATTCCCTCTGATTGTGAGCTGGCTTTAGTATCTGCAAGCCCAGGAGATTCTAAAAAGTTTTGCTAACCCCAGAAATGTGAATTTACTGAGCATTGCCTGTGTACACTGAATAAGGCTTATAGGTAATGGAATAGAATGTGTTTCACCAGTTCAGGGATTTTACACTTAGTTGATGGGGAGTGGGTTTCCCAGTAGATCAGGCAATCAGAGATTGAAGGAATCTTAGAGTTCATGTTGCCCAACACACTGGACAGAAATTTTCTCCATGCGGTGGCTTCTAAGGGCTTCTCCTTCTTTTTCTGTCTGTGGTTAGACTGATACAATAGTAGGTCATGGCATAAAATCCCAACTCCTCACATACTGGAGGAGAAAGATAGTAATGTGAAGCAGGCTCAGTGTGCAAAGATTATCAAGTTGTCTTAATCCAATGAGACAGAACACCCACTGCACATGACATGGTACATAAGTTGGGTTTAACAGACAGATAGGCAGCAAGGCAGAATATAGGCAAAAGTTTGATCCCCAAATATTGCAAGCTGATCCCCAAAGGCTCAGGAAAGCTACTTGGAGTGGATGGAGTCTCCACTGTACATAACTCAATTGCACCACATCTGAGGGACCCAGGAAAGCAGCCTACACTGGGCTTTATATTCTGTGAACAAGAGGACCACTGGGCTGAAGCAGTGAAGGACATCTTGTTTCTAGGAGAGACCAGAATGGAGTCTGAGATGTTCCAGCCACCATCTCTGAATGTGGCATCTCTAACACATTCTACGGTTATTCTTGAGACTAATGCCCAGAACTGAGGTCACTATGTCTGGCTAAGTCCTTTGCTGCTGAACCTGGGCAACACTAAAGCTGCCCCATGTCTGAATTCTTTATGTCTCGTAAGACTTCAGCAGAGCTCTGCTTTACTTTTATTTCTACCTCCTGTTTCTAGCTTTTTATCCTAAAACGTAGGGTATACTCTTCTGGTCTACACTAGATACAATTCAAATGGCAGACAGTGTATTGCACACAAAATATTTCTTCCTGCCCATCAACTTTCTTTCCCACCATTCCATTTTCATTTAGGAAGAGCTCTTTCTCTGAGGTTGGACAGTCCTGCAAAGAGACCCCCAGCAGCTCCGTGCCCCTCACCCGCATCCTCCAGATACATCTCACACATCTGATTCACTCCTCATGTAAGCAGAGCTTAGATTTTTACCTTTCTTAAATTTTCAAAGAAGAATTATTCCTCTTTCTAGTCTCATTCACCTTTTCACTCTTCGAGACCTTGCTTCATCAAATTATTCCTTTCTTTACTCCTTTCAATCCTTCTGCTTTTGCATTGGCTGCTTTCTTATGGTTGATAAACAGACCCAAATGTCCCATCTTAGAAAGAAATCCTCTGTCTATCCCAGTATTGTTTTCAATCTTCTTCCCTCCTTCACAGTCCAATTCCTTGAAGGCATAATCTACACATGCTGTCTGTACTTCCACATCATTCACTCACTCTTAGTCACTCTGCCATCTGGCTTCTGTACTTACCACTCAAGTGAAGCTGTTCTAACAGGATCATCAGTAACCTCCGAATACCAAATCTAATAGACTCCTTTCAGTCCTCATCATATTTGACCTCCCTGAGGCATTTGACACTGTCAACCACTCCATTATTTTTGCAGCTTTCTCCTTTCTTAATTTTTATGATTCTCTTCCCCTTCTGTTTCTCCTCTTATCTGTCTAATTATTCCTCTCTAATTATCACCTTTTGTGATTCTTTCTCATACCCCAGAAATCCCTCATGACTTTTCACTTGTGAGTTCCCTCCTTGGCAGGACTTGTCTTTCAGCCCACTTCTCATTCTGCATGTCCTCTCCCTGGACAGCTTTTATCTTCTCCTAGTTATCTTGATGCCACTCCTATGTGCTGATCATTTCTAAGTGTGTGTGCCTGTGTGTGTGTGTGTGTGTGTGTGTGTGTGTTTAATCTCGTCATCTCTGCCAGGCAATAGACTTGAGTATTCAATCACCGCCTGGTAATCAACAGGCAAGTCCATGGCAACACAAGTAAATCTGAATGCTCTGACTTTTGCTATGCGCCTGATAATTTTCCTTTATTACTGTTCTCCATACATAAGATCATCTGTAATCTCCCTACTCAAGTCAGAAATCTTAGACCGAACATTTTTCTGTCATTTTTTCTGACTGAACCTCTAAATGGTCTCCAAGCTTTACCCCTTTACATCTCCTTGACATCTCTAAAATATCTGTCATCATCCCATGCCCACTGGTGTAGATTCCCATCATCTCCTGATTGGTCTTAAATAAGGAGATGAAAAAGTGAGGTGCTTCATCGAAAGTTCTTACAGTGTGGGTACATAGTATGTGTTTACCAAGTGTCATCCATTTAGCTGAGTCTCATAATTAGTTTTCCTTCAGCTTTCCAAACGGTTGTAAATCCTTATCTAGAATAATCTTTCCAAAATGCTAACTATATCATAATAAACCTCCCTTGCACCCTTCTATAGACAGGGGGTGCAAGGGAGGTTTATTATGATATAGTTAGCATATCTACTAAAGAACTAATCTTGAGTAGAACACATAAGACTCTGCAGGAATTGGCTTTTGTCCTCTTTAGCAGTGTCTCTTGTAACCTCCTATTTGCCTTGTTTAAACAAACACATTGATTCACTCAGGCATCTCAGCACATGTATGCACTGTGACTTTACTGTGACCTCATTCCTTTTGCTCCTCCTATTCCACATGTTTCCTATTCTGTCTTTTCTGGAGCTCATATGTGTTCCCAATAGAGGAGACCACTGAACCTCTCTCAGGCCCTCATATATGAAAGGTGTGATAATAGCGTCTACCACACAGGTGGCTGGGAGGGTGTAATCACATAAAATTATATAAAATATCTAACTCTGGCTGGTGCTGTTTAATGCTAATGTGTGTTAACTGTTTATTTTCATGCTTTGGGGATCTCTACTATGATGATCATCATAATCCACGACTCCCTTCAATGTGTATATTTCCCAGTGCCTGTTAGGAATGAGCAGTGTCCTATTTAATTTTGTGTCTCCAGGACTTAGTATTATCTTGAATAGATGAATGAATGGGATTTGCACAAGCAGATTTTTTAGAGCAGTGAAACTATTGTATATGATACTGTCATGGCAGCTATATGACATTAAACATTTGTCAAAACCCATGGGACTGTAAACACAGAATGAGCTCTAATGTAACACTATATACATTAATAAAAATTTATCAATGTGTTTCATCATTTGTGACAGATGTGCCACACTAATGCAAGATATTAATCCTAGGAGAAACTGGGAGAATGGAGAACAGGAGGGTATATAAGAACTCTGTCCTATTTTCTTTCATAAACTTAAAATTGTTCTAAAAATAAATTCTAGTAATTAGGAAAAAAATAGTTTAATGTAACAGTAAAGAGAAGGAGTGTGATTGGCCCAAGGTCACACAGTTAAATCTGGCCAATGAGAGGATGCAAGTTTTCTCAGGGCTGCGCTTTCCTGTGTTCCATATTCTCTACCCTGTTTTTCCCTGCATTAAGAAAGCTGCATAGTCAGTAAACGATGACTTTTTAAACTCCATTCAACTTTTTGAGAGGAATAAGGCAATCTCACCATTGACATTCTTCTCTCGGTACTTTGAAAAGTCAGTCTTAGGTGGAGTGGAGTTTATTAGGGACTGTATGAGAATACCCTTCATAAGACTAATTTAGAGTTTTTATGACTCAGTGGAGGCTGTCAATCCTAAGTTATTTGACATTTAATTCCTGCTGATGTAAATTTTATATGACAAATAGTTTCATTTAATTGTGTCACCTCTGGCTTATATACACCATAAAAGGTTTCACTTTTTAACAGCCAGCAGCAAAAGAGCCCTGGCTGCAAGGGATAATGCCAGGAAATCTTGCAAGGGCACAGCTGGTTGGGGAAGGGGTGGCCCTCCCTTCCAGGGAAAAGATCTCTGGAGGCCGGCTGGGCTTAGGGCAGACCTATACCTGTACCTGTGGCTCTGCTACGAGTGCCTGGGAACTGGACATATATACTCTCTTTTCTAGTCCACACACCTGCCCCTCCGATAACTCTTCCTTTCTGATGAATTTTCCACAAAGCACTTGCTTTGTAACATGCTTTGGCATACACTAATAACAATCATATTTTGTGGAAATTCCCTTACTCTGTGTCTTGTTTCTTCATCTAAAATCACTATTAAGGAGAATGGCTTGACTGAGTCTCATTAAATATTGAGGAAGTGCTGACTTGTATCTGTGTATCACGAAACAATTGATTGAGCATCCACTATATGCCAGGCTGTGTAGTGGGGTCTCCAGAAAATGAGCACCATCTGTTCCAAAGAAGTTTTCAGTTTACTAGGAAGCTCTGACATACATACATAAAGAGACATATAGAAAGGCATATGGTGTGCAACATTTTATGATTTATTAGGGACTTTCCTAAGTCCATTATAATCATACTCTCTGGGTGAGTAGAGCAGATACTATTTCATTGGTGAGGATTCTGAAGTTCATGATGTGACAGCTGGTTTTCCACCTCCAAGGTCTGATGTGCTGTTCTCATCACACTTTGTGGCCCTGCATCTATAAGTCCTCTAACAAAATACAAGCTCTTCCAAGATCTTAATAATACAAAATATATGCTGGTCTTGTAGATACCATTGTTGACAATGCCTTCTTCATGATGTTGAGCATATTTTACTCTTTTAATTATGAAGAAATCAGAAATATCATTTTAGCCTTCATGCTAATAATATCCTAAAAATGCATATACATTTTTTAGGATATTCTATATATATGAGATGTTTCTCATTTTGAGTAGACTTTGCTTCATAGTACCAACCTTTGACTATCTTTGGGATGACTCTACTTGTGCCAGATACTTCAAACTTGTCCCATCTGATCCATTCTTCACTTTTCTATACCGTTCTCTGCCTGGAGACAGGCTGTCCTCTCTGAATTCTATCAGCAGGCTCCTGTGGCCTCAGGGGGAGGCATCCCATTGGCTTTGGCCCATGGGGAATCCCTGCCAGGGAATCAGAGGTCTGAAAGAGAGTGAGGCCAGCATGTCGATTCCTCAGACTCCATCTCCTTGAAGTCATTTTGGGCTGGCTCTGCAGCTTCTCTTATGGGGAACTTACACTTCTTCCTGCATCTTCTACTTCTCTTTGTCCCTTCAAGTCTAAGGGCAGTAACAGCTATTTATTTAAAAAAAAAAAAAAAAAAAAAACAAAAAAACTGACATACTAAGGAAACACATGATTTTTAAACAATGTCTTTATTAAATTCTCCTTGAATTATTCTGAGTGTGACTTTTGTTTCCTACTGGGACCCTATTTTCTGTTGGGATCCTTAAAGAGTCCAGGTACCTTGGAAGGCCCATGTTCCATGCACATACCTTTCTTGCAGCTGATCCTCACCACTCATAGGCATTTTTCAAAGTAAAAATGAGCAGAGTGACCTAACTAAGAAAACACAGGCAAAATGTGTGTTAGAAAAAGCATATGTGATGTGAATGATGAAGGAGGAGAGAACATGGGCAGAATCTACTAACAAGACCACTTTCTCTTTCTCATCATTGAGTGACTTTAATTTTGAGGTATTTTGAGTTACACGGAATTTCCCCTAAGAACATCTACTTCTAAAACACTTCCATAGGTATATTAGGGAAGGAGAACGGTGCACTCTGAGGAGACCTGAAATAAATGTGTGATTCACTACTTACTCATTTTAGCATCTGTTGACCTCTCGAAGGCTCAGCAACCCATCTATAAAATGCAGATAACATTGCCACAGGCCCTTAATAAATATTCCTATTTCATTATTTGAAGTTTAATGGTATAGAAATATGTTTTCCAAAACCACATAAATATACTCTGAAAACATCTTAGTCAAAAAAAATTTTGAGGGGTACTTTGTTTTTGTTTAAGACATTAGAGGAGGTATGTGTTAGATTTATTGCCGAGGTAAAATAAGAAAACTGAGGCAGGTATAAAAAAAGTGAGAAGCCAATTTATTCAGCTCCTGGGCAACTTCAGTGGTCCAAGAGGGGCGAGAGAAGTCTCACCTGGTTGTTCAGGGCATGGGGTTTCATGGGGTGTGCAGGTAATTGATTGGTTACTGGAAAACAAAGAGAAGGCATTTCTATTGGCTGTTGAGGAGTAGGAAGTACATGAAACTAGCTGCCATTGGTAGGTGGGTGGGACTTTGGGTAAATGGGCCTTGATTGACTTCGGGGGAAACAAAGAGAAGGCATTTCTATTGGCTCTTGAGGAGCAGGAAGTACATGGGGTTAAAGTAGGAAGTAGCTGCCATTGGTAGGTAGGCAGGACATTGGGTACACGGGCCTGCTGGGGACATATGGGGCAGGCTGTTGTTGAGCAGGGAATAGTGGGGCTTCTTTAAAAAATTTCTCTGCAGGGTTTTTTAACAATGGGCTGGAGGTTGGATGGATAATTTAGTGCTGAGTGTGGGCTTGGACATGGTATACAGAGGCGGGTGTGGGGAAGCTTTGTGGGGAAGCCAGATAATGAGCTCAGGTGATGACGCAGTTATCAGGCGTGGAGAGTGATGAATGTGTCTGTTTGACTCCCGGCAAGGCAATCGGCCTTACAGTATGAACTAAATAATATTTATCCTGGAAATTAAGTTTATCCCAAATTGTCTATTAGTCAAGGTCAAACTATCCAAGGCTGAGGTAGTCTCAGTTGATGTTAGCCTACCATTAGAAACATTTTAGATTAAGGATTTTGAAATTGGTAATACCACATTGTATCATTAAGTAACCTTTTGTTTTTGTTTGTTTGTTTTTTGAGACAGAGTCTAGCTCTGTCACCCAGGCTGGAGTACAGTGGCATATTGGCTAACTGCAACCTCTGCCTTCCAAGTTTCAAGTGATCCTCCTGCCTCAGCCTTCCGAGTAGCTGGGATTACAGGCTCATGCTACCAAGCTAGGCCAATTTTTGTATTTTTAGTAGAGACGAGGTTTCACCATGTTGGTCAGGCTGGTCTCAAACTCCTGACCTTAAACAGTATGCCCAGCTCGACTTCCCAAAGTGCTGGGATTACAGGCATGAGCCACTGCACCAAGCTCTGTTCATTAAATGAATCTCATTAAAACGTTTATTAATTCACTCAATATCTGCTATATATTTTTTTCTGTTTTGTGTTAGGTACTTCAGATATAAAAATAAATAGGCTTTGGTCCTTACTTTCAAGGGGACCCCAGCCCAGTTTAGGAGAAAGGCTGGGAGATGACCTGGTCGTGATCACAGGTCGTGTCTGTCTTCCTCTGTCTCTCTAGTGTTAACATAACTCCCAGTTCATTGTGGGTATCATAAAAGATTGTAAAATTTGAATAAATTAATTACCAGTAATGCCAGGCATAAGATGCAAAGAAACTAAGCATATTAGAAATTCAGAGGAGAGAGAGCTCATTATGGCCTTAAAGTGTCTCAGAGGTGGAGAAAATCTGGTTCTTAATAAATGTGTAGATTTGGGTGGGTATAGAGGAGAAGGGTCAGCCCTTCAGTGGATTGTCTGATTATTTGCTTAGTATGAAATAATGAAAATCAGATTATCAAGTAAAATGGTATGAATTTTAATAGCAAATTATTTACAGACACAAATTTACATAGTGTTGATTTTTTTAGGACTTGACTTATGTGCACAATCCAGAAGGCTATATCATTTTTCAAATCCTAGCCAGCAGTATATGAAAGCAGTTTCACCATAACTGCACTAGCATAGTGTGTTATTGTTTACAAATATTTATTCACCATAAATAGGATGGTGGCATCATATCTCAATTAAAAATACATTAGGTGGAAATTTTAATTAACTGAGCAATGTCAGGGTCAAATAAACATAGACTCCAATTACACTGGAGTAAGATGGAGCTGTGAGAAGGGCTGCAGCTGGATAAAGAGATGTAGCAATACATTAAAAGAGAGTACCCTGGATAATGCAGGCCATGTTGACGTGGCCATTGTGGTATTTACAGGGGGTTAATAAGCTGTGAGGAGTGGGCAAAGCTGGTGTCCAGAAACAGGCATGGTGAACAGAAACACATTTGTCATCCAGAGGGGAGGCTACACTATTTGGAGTAATAAGTGAGAAGAAAGAAGGTGTGGGATGTGGCTTGTGGTGGCAAGACAGGGTCACCAACAGGCAAGGCAGATTAGGGACTGGGTGGGTAGAGGTCAGATGATTTACAGACAGTTTCCTAATGTATCTGAAAATAAGATCAAGCATTGCAGGATAACCTGATGTCCCTTAGGGCAAATAAATGGTAGGAGGGCTCAAGGAAATGTCCTGAAATACTGGGGGAGAAATGGGACATTAGGGGAACATGAAATATCAGAGAAGAGGAAGTATGGTTTAGAGAAAGAGGCCACAAGAAGGGGTTTGTACTGGAATCAACCTGTATGATGAGTCTTAGGGAGCCAGTAGAGTTCTGTGGCTAAGCATAGTGCTGGCTCTCTTATTTATTAGTCATCTTTCTCTTTCTGCACCTCAGTTTTGTCACCTGCAAAATGGAATTCTTGTGGAGTTTAAATAAGATGTCACATTTAACAGGAGCAAAACAGCATTGGGCACATATTAAGTATTAGCCACTTTTTTTGTGGTAGCATTATATTGTGGTTGGATGTGATGTTTTTTCCAGCTTATGTTATTGTACTATTGTTGTTGGAAATGATGTCTGTATGTTGCTAATGTTATGTCAAGAACGAGGCAGAAGTGTACAGGACTGTCCTCTAATCCTCCCAGCAATTGTAGGATACCCCCAGGGGTTGCTGGAAGAAGGCTTCAGTGCCCTATATGAGCATCTTATGCAATTAGCATCCTCCTAGTCCTTCTAAGTTTTCACATAATAGAGTTGTTTTATTTACAAAGTAACTCTCAAAAAAGAAGCAGAGCAGGGCTCAGGGTAAATATTTAATGTTTGCTGCAGAGTCTTTCTTACTGGGAAAGGAGAAAAGTCTGGACTGACTTTTTGAACTTAGCCGAAATACGACTCTTTCTGGTAGGCAGCTGGGAAAACCAGCCTGACTTCTGCCTTTCATGAGACCCAGGAGTCCCCAAGTGCGCATTCACAGTCTTGGCTTAACTTAGTTTTCTGCTTCTTTATGTCGGGGTTTATGTGGGTGTCATCTGTTTTGATAGGCTTTGCTCCATAAGGTGAGCTTATGAGCTTTGCAAAAATCTCAGCCTCTGTTTTTAGTACCCTTTGGCTCTCTGGTTTGACATTTTTGTTTATCCGTTTGGTCACGTGATCTTTCTTTTCCTCTTGGTATGGCCTGATGAAAACAATTGAACATTTCCTGACAAGTTTAAGCCTAGAGTTTATAGCTTCGGCTACGTTTCTGACTATTCTATACTTGTCTAAAGCCAAAGCTGTGTGAGAGCCCTGTTTTACATGATGATTTGGATAAAGGCTGGAAGGCTTTTCATGTACCCAGAGATATAAGGACCACTAGAACCAGAGTCGAAACTCAGGGATGCATTTTAATAGGGGGATGGAGCAGTGCTTCCCAACCTGGGTTCTGGATGAAAGACTCTTCCAACCTAGATGAAACTGAGTTGCAAAATACATTTAAGCTATTATTTGGCTGTGATTGCCTTAGTCATGGATTAGCTTTTAACATTCACTTCATTGTAAATATTTTATCAGGACAAGTCACTTCTGACAAAGGGACAGAAGCCAGGATAAATCCAGGAACTGCCTAGGAAGAAAGGGTATGTCCTGCTACAACTGAGGACCTTGGAGAACCAAAGAAAGTACATATAACACAGTCTGTGTTTGTTTCTATAACAAGGGGAAAGGGAGCAAATTATAAAAGGGGAAAGGGGGCTTAGAAAAGCATTGCAGATCCTAATTGACAGTCATGATCTTACAGTGTTATCTTGGGTTTGCCTTGGATATACACAAATCCATATAAAAGGCCAATATGGTTTAGTTGTGTCCCTACCCAAATCTCATCTTAAATTGTAGTTCCCAGAATCCCCACATGTCATGGGAAGACCTGGTGGGAGGTAATTTAATCATGGGGTCAGTTACCTTCATTCTGTTCTCATAATAGTGAGTTCTCAGGAGATCTGATGGTTTTATAAGGGGCTTTATCCCATCTTGCTCGTTACTTCTTGCTGCCGCCATGTGAAGAAGGATGTGTTTGCTTCGCCTTTGGCCATAATTGTAAGTTTCCTGAGGCCTCCCCAGCCATGCAGAACTGAGTCAATTAAATCTCTTTTCTTTAGAAATTATCCGGTCTCAGGCATTTATTAATAATAGCATGAGAATGGATTAAGAGAGAGGCTCTGAAAAACTTTCAATTAATCATCTCATGTGATTAGGAAGAAACCTAGTGGAAAAGATGCAGATCTAGGATTACCAATGAATGTTCCTTTCATTACCAGCCCATCTAAGGGAAGGGGAATCTTCTTCATGCAACACCAACTTAGGTAGAATTGCATGACACAATGATTCTTCCTTTCCCAGAACAATAAGATTCCCTCCTTATCTTTTTATTATTCAGTGAGTTGCCACATGTGTTGGTTACAAATCATTAGTTGTTTTGTAATCTCAGTGGGTCTAGGGATGAGACAGAAAGTGTTAGAGGCATGACCAATTGCATATCCACAGAAAATAATATTTATTATATATATAATTCCTTTTTAAATATCTACTCCAAGTAGACAAACTTACAGTCTGCAGAGCACGCTTTATTTACTCCTGTTTCTAAGACATTTTTCCAGTTTTTCTATCAAGTCTCACAAATCCAGTTCACATTCTGTCTCCTCTACTGATTCTTCCTGTAAGTATATAAGCTGATGTTTCTTCAACCCTAAATATCTTTTTCTGAATGTGACAACTTGTTTATTTCATTCTTAAAGTGTGATGCTCAAATGTTAACACAATACAGTGGGCCTTTTGTATCTAAGGATTTCATATCCATGGATTCAACTAACCGTGCATTCAAAATATTCAGAAAAAAACAAATAAGAATAATTCAAGAATAAAAACAATATATTATAACAAATATTTATATAGCACTTACATTGTATTATGAATTATAAGTAATCTAGCAATGACTTAAAGTATATGGGAGTATGTAAATAAGTTATGTGCAAATACTGTGTCCTTTTATATGAGGGACTTGAGCATCCTAGTATTTTGGTCTATTTAAGGGTTCTAGAACCAACCTCCTACAGATACCAAGAGACCATCATATGTGGTCAAATAAATGTTAGCTAAAAATAAAACAGAAAAGTTATTTACCTATTTTCAATATAATGTTTCCATTGGTGCCATTGAAGGTGACAGTCACATTCCACAATGAGCTCTTTGGCCCCTAAAACTTGTGCTCAGTCATATTCATACTCCAGTTTCTTTGTGCAATTGACTGTTTAGATTCAAGTGTAGGATTTACATTTATCTTCAGAGAAATGACATCTAATAAGATTCAGTTCATCACCCTAGCCTGTTGAGATCCATTTGAAACTAGATTATAAAAAATTAATTTCCTTTTCTGCCTAAAGTTATCCATGCATTTGATGAAAGTGGCTAGGAACTTTTTAAAATGTGGGAAAATACTTGGCTGAAGACATGCTCCAGTTCAGGAGGGCTGTGCTGATGCCAGTAGGTGCTGGTACCAAACTTCATACAGGTCCACAGAAGCCAGAGGAACTCTATTTTTCGTTAATAAAATAATTATTTTACTCACAATAGTTAATATTGCTTGAGCCTTTAAGACTTACCTCGCACTATGCTGAGTATATTATATGCATCATCTCATTTATCTGCACAGGAATTCTATGTGCTGCTTAGTATTATTGCCCCATGTTATAAATGTGGAATCTTAGAGCATTCAAGTCACTTGTCCCTAGATGTGTCATGGCTTGAACATAGGTATTCTGATGACAAAAACCTGTGTTCTTCACAAGCCTTCTACTTCAGGCTGTAAAGTCCAATACTTGACTGGTTGTAAAATCCAAAAGTTGTGGGTCAAGGCTTGTTCTAAATTTATTTCTCCATCTAACAAAGATGCCTCACAGAGGACTGACATGCTGCTTAGCATGTATGTATTGAATGAATAAATTAATTAATGAATAAATAGGTATTGTACCATATTCTTTTTCTTCCTTAAAGTATGCAAACATGTGGGGCCTTTTTTTTTAAAGGCAAGACAGCTGATAATGTGCACTCATATGGAGTACTGGCAAACACAATCCAGTGGACATGATGAAGGTTTCAGAAAGTGTCTCATTCTTGGAGCCTTTCCTCAAGTTAATGATAATGGATCTCATGTAGACTAAGGGGAAAACAACAGTCTTCCCTTTGGATATATTTTTCTCTGCAGTTTGATCTTTTCTTTTTATTTAAGTTAAAAATATTTTAGATATTTGGGTTTTTTTTTCTTTTCTAAAAATAAAATCAATGATGTTAATAGGGTAAAATGGGGTAAGTCTATTGAATGAAAGAAATCTAATTAAGAGACTATTTTTTCCCCTGCATATTACCTCCCCTACTTTGGTTCTTTCTGCCTATTTCACTTAAAAGCATTTAAAGTTAACATGTGACAAATTTGACACCTAAGATGCTGAAGGGTGATATTGGGATATGGCCTGCCTAGATTTTTATTGTCACTCTCTTATCAGCTGCCAGGTTAAACCTTATTTCTTCTTCACGTGTCATTTGCATGGAGATAGACCTATTGCCTGTGCCACTCACGTATTCAGGTCTGCTGATGTTTTGTGTTTCCAAGGATGCTTGGAAAATGATGACTCCTCTCCCCTCTTAATCTCCAACTCTCTAGCTTAATTTTCATCTCTGTTAAAGTACAAACTCCTTGGGAGGGTCATGCTAAGTTATTTATACCTTACCCTGTTTGAAACTCTGATGAAGGGGAAAAAAATAGAGCCACATGAGAGTCACCAGGACTGGACAAGTGGGGGTGGGAGGGAGAATTCTGAATCCTCAGGCACAGAAGACAAACTCACTCACCTTACAGTATTGACCAGGGTCAATCAGGGATACCAGGGGTGCTCATGTAGAGCCCATTCTAGGAGAACCATCATTCTCTTCTCTGATGGGGAACAGTGGCTCCTCGAATTAGTTTCCTATTGCCTTGTAACAAATAACTACAACTTAGTGGTTTAAAACAACACCCACTTTTTGTTCCACAGTTCTGTAGGTCAGAAGTCCAACTGGGTTTTGCTAGGTACTTTACTTAAGGTCTCAGGGGACCAAAGTTAAGTTGTTGGCTGGGCTGGGCTCTTATCTGGAAGACTTATGAAGAGTCCCCTTCCAAGCTGCCACAGGTTATTGAGAGTCAGCCCCTTCCAGTTGTAGGCCTAAAGGCTGTTTCCTTGCTAGCTGACATCTGGGATTGCCTTTGGCTCTTTGGGGCTTGTGCACATTCCTTCCCATGTGGCTTCTTCCAGTCTCAAAGCAGGAATAGTGCATCGAGTCCTTCTCACGTTTCAGATCTCTCTGACTTCCCTTTATGCCTTTGTCTTCTTTCAGCAGCTGAGGAAAACTTTATGCTTTTAAAGGCTAATGTGATTAGGCTAGCTCTATGCAGAAAAATGTTCAAATTTTAATGTCAACTGACTTGGGAATTTAATTACAACTGCAAAATCTGTTCACAGCAGTGCCTAGGTTGCTACTGTTTGATTGAATTATCAGGGAACAGGAATTTTGCGGAGGTCATCTTTAGAAATTTGCCCACCACCCTCCTCCTAGTCACGTCTTGATCGAACAAACAACATTTAACCTCCACCTTGTGCCTGAATGCACTAAGGAAAGGAAGAATTAATCTAACAGCTGTTTATAGAGCTCTAGAATCTAGTCAACTGTGTGTCTCATGATTTTCTTCACGGTTCACTTTGTGGACAATCAGTTCATAGTCCATTTAGTTTTCTCTTTTAAAACAGCTATAGAATACCTTGATTTATCCAGTATGATTCAGTGCCCGGGGCCCATCCTGTTGACTTGGATTGGAGTCGTGTGTGGAGGAAGCTGGAGATGCTTCATGGTGTGTTTGAGAGACTCCCATGCATCTCCAATTTGCATCTGGTACTGCCCCATCCCTCCCTGGAGAGTATCTGACAACCAGCAGTTAAGACTCTTTTCTTGAGTTTCCAGCTTCCACCTCTCCATAAAGAAAGCCTTTCCACTACTGTCAGATGCAGCCATTACAATACTCTTAGTCAAATTGAGCCGGAATCTGCTTTCCATTAGTCTCAGTTGTGGCACTATATAGAATAGGCTATTCTAAAAGCTCTTTTTTATTATTCTAGTTTCTGTTTTGGTATTCTTTTCTTTGCTGGAAAGCTTGTTTCAGTAAGCAGAGTTTCAGATCATGACCTCTCTCTTAAGCAAGCAAAATAATAATAATTTTTAAAAAGCTGTGCTTCTTAAACTTTTTCTTCCTTCACATGTGCCTTTGCCATTTTTTTAATGCATATTTCTGATGGAGGGCTCTGCAGCCTATGTGTCATGGTAAAACAGTGGATTCAGATCGTAAACACCCAGAAACCTCAATGTGCTGGGAATAACATGTTCAGTGGAGCTGAGTGGGATTTTTGTTCACCTTGCAAAATTAGAGCATGCTGTCTTGTGGGGGGAAGTGGTGAGGAATTCACCTAGATGAGATGACCAGTGTGGATCTCACAGCACTCTCACATCATCCCAGCAAAGGCATTCTGGGATGGCAGAAAAACAGGGATCCTCACAGGGAACAAGCACAAACCTCCATGTTTGTGTAGAATGGGGTGAATGGCTAATTATGAACCAGCAGCTGAGGTGATCTGGGAAATTTCAGTGCCTATTTACATCACAAGCATGCCTTGAAATAGATGTATATACAGGATTTCGTGTATTTGAAACTGATGGTAATTACAGTGCATGGCATGCATTTCAGATATATTCATGACTGCAGGGGAGGGAAAATACATAACCCAAGGATAATATTCCATATTCATGCAGTCATCAGCTGTTACCACCCTGAGCTTTGAGATGTGGGTAAAATCGTCTTAGCACCGCATTGAACATCTAGTAGGAAATTTTATGTCTCCCCCCAAATTTGTGTGATTCCCTGGGGCTTCCCCTCTCATGGTCACTTCTGATTAGTGACTATCTCTCCTTCAATCTCACTTCCCATGACTGTTCCATTCCCTCTGCTCTATGCTTATCTGGCTGAAGAAATTGGCCCTTTCTCCTTGTTTTCCCCCAAACCACTTACAGAAGCATTTACAAATGTAGCAGGTTTTTATAGGAGGCTTGGGGAGGAGAGAGAATTATTTACAGCAGCATTAATAATTCTAATGATTAGAATTAGGTATATTGGCTATCCCTCCTCTTATATGTCCTTCAGCCACTCAGTCACTGAGAATTTCTTACTGGCCACTTTCCTATAGTACCAACCTCCTGCCAGATTTCTTTGCCGTTTCTCCTTTTCTTTCCATCTCCCCTTCTTTCTTCTCCTCAAGTTCCTCCAATTCCTGTTCATTTGTCATGTAAAGCTATTTATCAGTTTGATCCAGTGTCATCTAAACCATGGCCCCAACTACTACACTCAAAGGAGCTTCCCTAAGCACAATTCTGATGCTGTATAGAATAAACCTAAATGCAGACAATTCTCTTATGGCAACTCCTTAAACAATCTTTTTTTTTTTTTTGAGACTGAGTCTCTGTCGCCAGGCTGGAGTGCACTGGTGCAATCTCGGCTCACTGCAACCTCTGCCTGGGTTCAAGCGATTCTTCTGTCTCAGCCTCCCGAGTAGCTGGGACCACAGGCACGTGCCACCACGCCTGGCTAATTTTTGTATTTTTAGAAGAGATGGGGTTTCACCATGGCCAGGATGGTCTTGATCTCTTGACCTCGTGATCCTCCCACCTCAGCCTCCCAAAGTGCTGGGATTACAGGCGTGAGCCACCACACCCGGCCAACAATCCTTTTTTTTTTTTTAACCCACTGTAGATTATTTATTTTCTGAAGGTAAAATTGTATGATTAAATGGTTGTATGTTGCTTTCCCCTTAGGCTGTGAGCTCTTCTAGGGCTGAAAGCTTCTGCATCGTTATTTTTGCATGTGCAGTCTCTCACAACTCCTCGGCACAAAAGAAATGCTCAGAATATATTAAAAGTGACTTGGCCAATGTTCTGTTTCTTTATCTGCATTGTGGTTATATGGGTGTTCTCAGTTTGTGGTAATCAATTGACATCTAATGTGTTGAGTGGTGATATTGGGATATGGCATGCCTAGAGTACACAAGCATTTGTTATTTGTGTACATTTCTGTGTATGTGTTCCATGTCAAAATATATGGTTTTTAAGAAATACACAAGATGACTGTTATTGACACGCTAGGGTCTGTGGCCCAGTGAGGAGCTTCCTCCAAAACTGAGCTGATTCTCTGAAGACTGTAACAGGATGGCTGTGTTACATTTGAAAGAGCACAGAAAATCAACACCAAGACAAAAGTATGCCAAATTGCAGGGTTTATTGCCGGCGACCGCGGAGGACTCACGTCTCTCCAACCCGTGGCCCAGTAAAAGAGGGTGGCAAGACCTTTGATACCTGTAAAATCACCTTGGGGGTGAGGGGCTTCAAACATTCCAAGGGCCAGTGGATTCAAATCACCTTCTGGGCGGAGATGAGGGTGAGGGGGTTCCGGATTTTTCGAGGGCCAGGGGACTATTTGACATTCTGATTGTTATTTAAGGGGTTCACAGATGCCGAGATTAACATTCGTTTACACATCGTCTGGGTGGGGGTGGGATCCATAGATTTTTATTTACTTAGCGCCAGGATGGAATTATCTGGGGGTGCTTACTCTGGTAAACAAAGGCCAGCGACTCTGGCATTCACAGATAAGAGAAGGTATGCAGCTTTACCTCAATTTGCATCCTGCAAATAATCTAGCAGTTTACAGAAACTAAGGTTAGCAGTCACTTGAGGAGAATGGGAACAGTTTTGTTCTTTATAAAATGACATTGTACAGGTTCTAACTCTAGGCCAGCTATATCACAGCTGCCTTCTCTAGAAACGTGTGGCTCTGTATGAAACAAGCAAAGTTTGTGTTGCCTCCCTATACTCTCCTCCATGTCCCTGCCTGAGCCTGCCCTTCAGAGCCCTAGAACCTGGAACATTCTTTGTTACCAGAGACTTTGCTCACATCCTTAAGCAGAGTGGTACTCATTTGATTTGTTTTCTCAAGAGCATTATTATTTATTATTGTTAATTATGTTGGTAGGGGTTTACTCCATCACTCCCGCAAGTTATGGGAGGATAGGCTTACAGTCTCTGGTCAGGGGTATTGGATGTTGGAACAGGATGCCACTTCCAGAGGCTGCTGTCTGTTCTACCTCAGACAGCAGTTTTCAGTCTTGGCTGCATTTGCATCACCTGGGGAGCTTATTCAGCTACTGAACCTTAGGGCCCTATCCACCTACCCCAGCAGAGTCTACTGTAATTGGTCTGAGTATACAGGTTTCAAACATTCCCAGGGGATTCTGATGGACAGCCATTGATCCTGATTTAATCCCCTGGCAGGAGCCACTGAATAAAGATCTCCGCTAGAATAGGAAATAAGAAGCTGAGAAGCATCCTGATTTTTAGCTCTACTTGGGATGAATTTTCCTCCTGAGCATGTTAGAGAGTCAGATATTCTTTCTATATCATGTAATCATGGGTAAATGATTTTCTCAACTCTTGTTTAATCCTCACCCGTAGAACAAGTTGGATTGAATAGTTTATAACAGAGAAGGTCTGTTTAGCTGTACAAACAGATCCTGTCTTGAGTTCTTTTGTCGCTTGTATCCAGAGGACAGCATGAGTTAGGAGCTATGCAGTCATGAGTATGTGGTATCTGTCCATATATGATTGTCCCTACTTACCAGGTGGGAGGACAGCTGCCCAGAGTTGGTGGGGCTTCAAACCCTGAGTCCAAACAGAGCTCAGGGGAGCACCACCATTTCAGGGCAGAACTGGCAGACTGTGAAGGGGAACTGTGCAGAAGCTGTGGACTCAGAAGGTGAGACAGGTGGCGGCAGGTGAGGATACCTCACAAGTGGCATCCAGGATGTACCTTTAAGCCAGGCATCCACATAAAACCTCAAGGGCTGGGCTGACATTCCACATCTGACTGTGGGGCTTTGATTGACCCTAAGCCCCATCAGATCCTGCTGTTGCTGCTGCTGCTAAGCACACTGTGTCAGACATAACTGGCTTACAAACAAGGCTGGGGCCAGGCCTACTGCTGAGGGGCACCAGTGGTACCAGTAATAGGAGTTGGAGAAGACACGGCAAGGTGACAAAAGTGAGGCCGTGGAGTGCAGATATAGCCTAGAATTTCATCCGCTCTCAGGCCTGGACTAAAGTGATGCCTTTCTTCCTTCCTTTACTTCTCGTCTAGTTATTAAGTGGTTCACCTGTCACCTGGAGACTGGACTGCTTTTTGGTCAGTGATGCCTGTCTTCGGTGTTGGAAATGTAATTTCTCTGCTCTTCACATACATGACAGCTGTCAAAATTCATTAGCCAATCATCATTCCGGCAGTGGTTATTGAAGACTTGTCAGGAAAGATTGAAGGGCTTGTCTGTGGATTTCTGGGATTGTTTTTAAGGCTTATCACTAGCCTATCCCTTAAACCCTTCACTCAGCTATGCCACCTACCAATCCACCCCTCATGGCTGCTGACAGTCCATGTGGACTTTCTCTCTTCTCTTCCCTCATCCCCTCCCCTAAATTCTCATTCATGATTTGGAAGAGCTATGCTTTTCCTTCTAAGACCAGCTCTGGAACAACTCTTTCAATTCCATATTTTCCCAGGGGAATTGATTTTCTCTTCTGGTTATTCCCAGCATGACTGTTTGTAGCTTTCCCTTAGCACTGATTATAAACTGGTTTGTAGCCAACATTTAAAGGGCATTGACAATGTTACTAATGTAACTATTAGTACAATTAGTATTAAAATAATACTAAGTTACACTGTGTTGGGCTATTAACTACCTATTTATCTCATTTATTCCCCTCAACAATTCTATCTAGTGGATACTGTTATTAGCCTTATTTTATATGAGAAAATGAAGTTTTAGAGATTAAGTGGGTACAGATATGGCGTATAAACCCAGATACTCTCTACTTGTCCACACCCTGGCCTGGGAGGTCAAACAATGCAGTTATGCGTTTTTGTTGTTGTTATTTGTTTGTTGAGATGGAGTCTCACTCTGTTGCCCAAGGCTGGAGTGCAATGTAATGGCATGATCTTAGCTCACAGCAACCTCTGCCTTCTGGCTTCTAACAATTCTTCTGTCTCAGCCTCCTGAGTAGCTGAGATTACAGGCATGTACCACCATGCCCAGCTAATTTTTGTATTTTTAGTAAATTCAGGGTTTTACCTTGTTGGTCAGACTCTCAAACTCCTGACCTCATGAACTGCCCACCTCGGCCTCCTAAAGTGCTGGCATTACAGGTATGAGCCACCATGCCTGGCTGAATGTGTTTTTTTATGAGATTTACAAATATCATTTTGTATTCACTAGTTTGCTTCCTATTGCTGTTTCCACTATGACCCTGTGGCATTATGACCCTGTTCCTGAATATCCATGCTTGTTGAATTGTTTTGACTTATGTAAATAGAAAACCTGTGGACTTAGGAAAATGCAGTGATCAATGGCTCCCATGAAAACATTTGCTTATGTTGAAAATGTACCGTTTTTGACTACTATACTACATTTGAGGTATATTGTACATTTGAGCAATGCCTCTAGAGCATATATGAACAAGCAAATATACCCCAATTCAGCATGTTGGCTCCATCTGACAACCTAATCTTATGCAATTCCACTGAAGGAAAACCAAGTAAGACAGTGGAAGTGATGGGCTCCAAGTTGGAACAGGAGTCCACTCAGGACCTAGCTGGGCTCAGCGTCCCTCATTTAGATGTCCAAATCTGGTCCTCTCAGAGGGAGGTCTTAGAAAATATTTTAAAAGGTGCTCCAAAGCAAGGAAGAGCCATGAGGTAGGGACCAAGGCAGGATCCTGTTGGCCTGGGTGAAAAGTGTGGTACTGACTAGAAATGTGTGATAGGCAAGTAATGGTTAATAATTGTGATAGGAGATTTTATAGGCATATGTCAAAATCTGTATTCAGTGGGAACTTAAATACCAAACTATATTCGGTAGGTGCTTAAAAAATACAAAGTATCTGAGTATCACACAAGTTACTTTTGAGCACTAAGTTTATATTCAAGTTCTTGCTTTTGTACTTACAAGATCTGTGATTGGACAAACAACTGAGTTTTCTGAACCTGTTTGCTCATGACTGTAACAGACAGTGAGAGCTCCCTGACAGGGCCGTGTGCACAAGTGCTGTTGTGATTGTAACAGCTTGCATTATTAAATTCCTGTTGCATGCCAAACACTGTTCTAATGCCTTACATAGATTATCTCTTTTATCCCTCACAATAACCCTTTGAGATAAGTTCTCTAATTTTCTTTTTATAGATGAGAAAATGAGGCACGGAGAGTTAACTCCATTTGATCTCTGCGTTAAATGCCAGGATCATCATGCCATATCACCTGGCTCAGGCCTTCCCATGCCTGGCTGCATGGTAAAATTACTTGAGCAGATTTTTCAAAGGTATCAGTGACCAGGCATCACCCCCTCAGAAATTCCACTTTAAAGGCCCTGAAGTGGAGCATGGGCATCAATCCTTTTTACAGCTCCCTGGGTGATTCTCATGGCAGCCAGAGCTGAGAGCTCATTGAGAGCAGGCACACCATGAATTCGAGTCGCATCTCAATCAGGGTGACTCAACCTTGGCAACAGATAATTAGTGAGTGTTCCTGTGGGCATTACAAAAGTAAGTACTTCGCAATATAAGAAATTCTTAATCAAGTAACTGCTTTTACCACTGGATATATGTTAAGCTTGTACTTGCCTAGGGTCCACTCTGTTAATTCCACTGAGCAGAGTATCAGATATATACAGAGCATCTCTGAAGCAGCAGCATGGGTGGGAAGGCTGGGGGAGATGATGGTTTTCTGGAAGTGGTCTGCTACAGTGGAGAGAAGTATTTTCTTATTGATAATGTTTAGAATTGCTATGGTTATATGGTTTGGCTGTATCCACACCCAAATCCACTTTGATTTGTAATAATCCTCGTGTGTTAAGGGTGGGACCAAGTGGGGATAATGTAATTATGGGGGTAGTTTCTGCCATACTGTTCTTGTGGTAATGAATAAGTCTCATGAGATTTCATCATTTTATAAATGGGAGTTCCCTTGCACAAGCTCTCTTGCGTGCTGCCATGTAAGACCCGACTTTGCTCCTCATCCACCTTTTGCCATGATTGTGAGGCCTCCCCAGCCATGCAGAATGGTGAGTCAATTAAGCCTCTTTCCTTTATAAATTTCCCAGTCTCAGGTATGTCTTTATTAGCAGTTTGAGAACAGAATAATACACAGGACATGGTGATAATAGGATCTAAATAAACTCTTGGTTGGTTTTATTATTGTTAGAATTCTCTGCAAACAATGCACTACATTTATTGCAAACACCTGGGGAGGACCACGTCCATCCTTTCCCCTTTGGTAGCTACCTCTTGGTATGTTATTGCTACTACTTCTAAGTATATCAACAAATGATAAATTTAATGTATATTTGTATATATAAACATTCAAATTATCCATAATTATATATAAATGGCATGTACTTTATAATGTTAACATTATGTTTATATGTAAATTATTTATAATTTTATTTATGTGCTTTTACTACATAAATATATGAATAAAATTAAATTAGCAAAAATGTTTATCACAACAACCTTTAGAAAAAGCACTCTTTTCTGTATTTTACAGATAAAGAACTTGAAACAGAGTTGGTGCCCAGTGCTAGGAAGCTTGTAATAAGTAGGAAACATTTACTGTGTATTTACTGACTGATTTCCCTGTATTATTTCTCTGAATCCTTTTAACAATCCTATTAAGTGATACTATTATTGGTCTTTTTTTTTTTTTTTTTTTTAGAAAGGCACAAGAGAAAGATAAAAACAAGTTAAAGTCACAGGTTAATTTTCCCAGACTTACCCAACCAGGAATTGGGTGAACCAGAACTTGGCCTATGTGGTATGGATCTGATACTGTTCTTAAATTTATACCACATTGCCTTTTGTGTAAGGTAGTAAGAGGAGGAACTCAAACACTTTTTTTTTGGTTACTGCTCCTTCTACTTCACCCTCTCCACTGTCTTCTTTGATTCTTTCACCTGGTCTTTTTCCCCTAGATCCCTGTCAGTATTGCACACAGCTTATTGGGTCCCCATTTAATCTTACAACCTGAGCATTTCTTTCTGGTTCAACCATGGATATCTCATTCAGTGTGTCAGAATTGGACTCTTTTGCCTGCCCTTCCATCTGCATCTCCTTCTGTATCAGGATCCTGGTTAGCTGCATCAGCATCCATGGGCTTTTGCATTTGACTTGCACTTTTCATCTGGGAACTGTTTTACTGCCTCCTTAGGGATGTGGCTGCAGGGCACATAGAGCTGGCTTCCATGCTCTCTCTCCTAATCCCTGTCTGTCTCCTGAGTACCTCACGCTTACCATAGTCCTGAATCTTGTAGATTATAGTACAAGGATTATATTATATACTATTGTATAAGACTATAGTAACAGGATTAAGAAGAATTTGAATTGAAATGTAGTGGCTGTGTGACTTTGGAGAGGTTAACAAACCTCCCTCCTAGATCCTTTCGTCTCCAAAATGAAGAGAATGTTAAGACTCTGAAAGGAGTCACAAGTTGAAAAAGTGTGGTAGAAAAGCATCATTGCTGGGCACGGTGGCTCATGCCTGTAATCCTAGCACTTTTGGAGGCAGAGGTGGGCAGATCATGAGGTAAGGAGTTTGAGACCAGTCTGGCCAACATAGTGAAACCCCATCTCTACTAAAAATACAAAAATTAATCAGGCATGGTGGTGGGCACCTGTAGTCCCAGCTACTCCAGAGGCTGAGGCAGGAGAATAGCTTGAACCCAGAAGGCAGAGGTTGTAGTGAGCCAAGATTGCGCCACTGCACTCCAGTCTATATGACAGAGACTCCATCTCAAAAAAATAACAAATAAAAAAGCAGTCATTATTACAGGAGGATACACTTCCTTCCAGGGGAGAGAGCACATACTTATTTTGCCTGTTTTTCTCTCTAGATTCAGTGTGAAATAGAAGCATGGAGTTTGGAGATGTGTTTTATTTCATCTGTGTTTAGAAGTAAAAAGTTAATATGATCACTGTTATGGACTGAATTGTTTCTCCCCACTTCCCAATTCATATGTTGGAGCCCTGATCCTCAAGGTAATTTGGAATATAGGACCTTGAAATAGATAATTACAGTTAAGTGAGGTCATAATGGTAGAGTCTTAATCTGATATGACCAAGATCCCTAAAAAAGAGATACGAGCCAACAGGGATGAAAGAATAAGCCACAGCGGGCACAGTAAGAAGGCCAGCCAAGGAGGTAGGTCTCCGGAGAAATGAAAACTGCCAGTACCTTGATATTGGACTTCCAGCCCCCAGAACTGTGAAAAAGTAAATGTCTGTGGCTTAACCTATTCAGTCTGTGCTATCTTCTTATGGCAGCCCCAGAAAATGGATATAATCACCTCTGTGCTACAAATCTTATTCAAATGAGATTGTTCCAGTGTGTTTGTAAGTGCTTGGCAGCAGCATACTTGTGAAAAACATTCAGTAACTCCCATCATTGCATTATAAGAAAGAAATGATCACCTTAATTTACATACAGAGAATTTTATCTCTAATGACCCAAACTGCATAAATATCATCTTTTTGGAAGGAAAAAAAAAAATTAGTTTTCTCCTTGTGCTATACTTCTTGTCTTTTGTGTCATTTTAGGGGCCTTGCCCTTTAAAAATACTTTGAGGTTTGTCCCAATTTTATTTTTGTTATTAAATTTCTCTGCCTGGCAGGAATTTGAAGTGGCAGCTTATGCCATCCTCCCCTTTTTAATTAGATGTAAAATTGAGTGACAGATCAAATGATCTTAAATTAATAACAATGACAGATTGCCCTCAGATGGCACTTGTACATAAAAGGAAACACTTCTATTAAACAAATGTTATGTCATCAAGAAACCTGTTAATAGTGCTGCCAGTGATCATAGCTGTATAATTTTTCTCATCACTCTTAAGAACCAGCGAAGTTATAATTGTATATTGAGCTTAATTAAAATTTTCTATCCTATTAGTGAGTGCTCAGGCTTTAGATCTCCCATTAAATACTCTGCAAAATTTAGACCATATTTCTTTGGGTCCATATTTTTAGAAGACATAAAAAAGTATGGATAAAGATGAGATTGGATTATAAAATCTCAATATGCCGCAATTACCAATTGTTGGATATTAGAGATGGAATTGGCTTTAAACATTATTTAACCTAATTCCAGTATTTTAAGCTGATTTTTATTTTACACATTTATATCTTTTAAAGGCAACATAATATGAATAATGAAGAAAAATTTCCTTTATTTTATTTATTTATTTATTTTGAGACAGAGTCTCACTGCACTCCCAAGCTGGAGTACAGTAGCATGATGTCAGCTCACTGCAACTTTCACCTTCCAGATTCAAGCAATTCTCTTTTCTCAGCCTCCCAAGTAGCTTGGATTACAGGCATGCACCACCATGCCTACCTAATATTTTTAGTAGAGATGGGATTTTACTATGTTGGCCTGGCTGATCTAGAACTCCTGACCTCAAGCAATCTACCTACCTCAGTCTCCCGAAGTACTGGAATAACAGGCATGGGCCACCATGTGTGGCCTAAATTGCCTATTTTTTAAGTAATCTAGCCTTTTACTTAGCAAGTAAACCTGTCTCTTTATAAACTGTTTTTCATTTTTACATCTTTTCCCTATCCATTTATTTACATATTGTGGCACAGACTGGCCATAAGCTCACCAGACCCACCTTCACTTCTTCCTGGGCATGCCCCTATATTATATCTTATTGCCCCCTTCATCAGGTTGGAGCTGGGGACATGTGACTTGTTTTTTGCCAATGTCCATGAGCAGAAGGCATGTTTGTAATTATAGGTGGGGGCAGTTAAGAGCAGGTACACCTCTCACTTTCTATATCTGCCTTCCAAAGGAGGAGGATCTAGATCGTGAAGTGCTAGGAAGTGGTAGAGCCACTAGCTGGAAAAATCTGGGATCTCTGAATCACTGTGTGGAGCAGAGAACACCCAGAATTCCTTGCTGACCTTAATTAGACTATGGTATGAGTGAGAAATTAACCTTTATTCATTTCAGCCACTTAGATTTCAGAATAATTTTATAGCACTTAGCCAACCATGATGCATACATTTTATCTAATTTCATAAGTAGTTATAATTTTTTGTTTTACTTGTTTTAGATTTGAAATTGCTGGATATAGTTGCTATATACTATATAGTTTTTCCATGTGCTACAGAGTTATAATTTTTATGCCTAGGTAATGTTCTCTGTTAAATGATATGCTGAGTTAACATAATTAATTTTCACATATTATATAGATTATTCTTATGCTTTCTTCTTTAGGAAATATTTTCATTCACAGAATACATTTCTTTTGAATTATGTTACCAAATTATTTTTTACAGTCATGTTCAGTTTGCATTCTCCTTCGCCATTATGAGAATATGAGTTTTCAAATTAAAAATTTATTTGTCCTTTTAAAATTTATTCAACATTAAATTATACTTTATAAAAAATACAGTATATAAATACATTACATTTAGCCTCTTTATTTATAAATATGAAGACACATATAATTTGTGTTTCTCTGATAACTGGTGAGTTTCATGTTTTCCAAAATACATTTTCTTATTACTAATAGCTTCTCTGACATAGAGAATTTAATTCTTTCCATTGGAGAGCATACAACTCCTCAGTTTAACCGATGACAGAACTGAGAGGTGAAGTGATTAGTGAGAGGAGGCAATGTTGAGATAATGAATGAGTTAGTACAGAATACTGATTTTTAATTTAATACAGGAATTTTTCTATTATAGCAAAACTTCCATATTTATGAAATATGGTGTGTCATTCTAGTCCTTATGACCACCATCCTGGAAAGAATGATTATGATATAAATAAAACATGTCTTTCACCCTAGATCATCTATTTTCACGTAATAGACAAGATGAATTCAATAAAAGCCTCTGGCCACCCAGTGGAAGCACAGATATCATGGTCCAGCTCACTCTAGTCATATACAGAGTCAAGTACAACAATGTATTTCATAATCTAGACTCCTAGGTTTTGTCTATATAACATAGAAATGAATGTTTTAGATGAGTGATAGGGTATTAATGCTTGAATAATTGAGTACTAGAAATGGTAGGAAGAAGGGCAGAGGCTTATGATATTTTAGCATTCATTGGTCAACCTGTGTGGAGAGTTTATCTAGAGAAGTTAGAGATAAGGGTAAATAGACAAGTTAGACTTGGAGCAATTCAATTTAGTAAATGAGTATTGAGTTCTTATCAGGCACTGTCCTAGTTATGTGTTGATAACAGGCAAATCAGATAAAAGTCTTGCTTGAGCTCCTAATCAAATAAGGAAGATTATAGGTTAGTGAAGAAGACAAGATGCTTTGGAATTAGCTTTGGGTTTGAGTCTCAACTCTAATTTTGTGAGCTTGGTGTGTTAGTCCATTTTCACACTCCTGATAAAGACATACAGAAACTGGGAAATTTACAAAAGAAAGAGGTTTAATGGACTTACTGTTCCACCTGGCTGCGAGAGCCTCACAATCATGGTGGAAGGCAAGGAGGAGCAAGTCACATCTTAAATAGATGGTAGCAGGCAACAAAAGAGCTTGTGCAGGGATACTCTCCTTTATAGAACCATCAGATCTCATGAGACTTATTCACTGTCATGAGAACAGCATGGGAAAAATCTGCCCCCATAATTAAATTACCTCCTGCTGGGTCCCTCCTATAGCATGTGGGAATTCAAGATGAGATTTTGGTGGCCACAGAGCTAAACTAAATCATTCTACCCCTGGTCCCTTCCAAATTTCATGTCCTCATATACCAAAACCAATCATATCTTCCCAACAATCCCTCAAAATCTAAACTCATTTCAGCATTAACTCAAAAATCTACAGTTCAAAATCTTATCTGAGACAAGGAAAGTCCTTTCTGCATATAAGCCTATAAAATCAAAAGCAAGTTAGTTACTTCCTAGGTAAAATGGAGGTACAGGCATTGGGCAAATACAGCTATTCCTAATGGGAAAAATTGTTCAGAACGAAGGGACTACAGGCCCTATGCAAGTCCAAAATCCAATGGGGTAGTCATATCTTAAAGCTCCAAAATGATCTCCTTTTACTCCATGTCTCACATCCAGGTCACCCTGATGCAAGAGGTGGGTTCCCATGGTTTGGGGCAGCTCTGCCCCTGTGGCTCCCTCCTGGCTGCTTTCACAGGGTGGCATTGAGTATCTGCAGCTTTTCCAGGAATACGGTCCAAGCTGTCAGTGGATCTACCATTCTGGGGTCTGGAGAATGGTGGTTTTCTTCTCACAGCTCCATTAGGCAGTGCCTCAGTAGAGGCTCTGTGTGGGAGCTCTGACCTCACATTTTCCTTCTGCACAGCCCTAGCAGAGGTTCTCCAAGACAGCCCTGCCCCTGCAGCAAACTTCTGCCTGGACATCCAGGCATTTCCATACATCCTCTGAAATCTAGATGGAGGTTCCCAAATGCCAATTCTTGACTTCTTTGCACAGGCAGGCTCAACACCATGTGGAAGCTACCAAGGTTTGGGCTTTCACCCGCTGAAGACATGGACCAAGCTCTATGTTGGCCCCTTTCAGCCATGGCTGGAATGGCTGGAACACAGGGCACCAAGTCCCTAGGCTGTACACAGCATGGGGACCCTGGGCCCAGTCCATGAAACCACTTCTTCCTTCTAGGCCTCTGGTCTTGTGATTGGAGGGGCTGCTGTGAAGACCTCTGACATGTCCTGGAGACATTTTACCCATTGTCTTGGGATTAACATTTGGCTCCTCATTACTTATGCAAATTTCTGCAGCCAGCTTGAATTTCTCCTCAGAAAATGGGATTTTCTTTTCTACCACATTGTCAGGCTGCAAATTTCCCAAGCATTTATGCTCTGTTTCCTTTTTAAAACTGAATACCTTGAACAGCACCTAAGTCAGTTCTTGAATGCTCTGCTGCTTAGAAAGTTCTTCTGCTAAATACCCTAAATCATCTCTCTCAAGTTCAAAATTTCACAAATCTCTAGGGCAAGGGCAAAATGCCACCAGTCTCTTTGCTAAAACAGAGCAAGAGTCACCTTTGCTCCAGTTCCCAAGAAGTTTCTCATCCCTATCTGAGACCACCTCAGCCTGGATTTCATTGTTCATATAATTATCAGAATTTTGATCAAAGCCATTCAAAAAGTCTCTAGAGAGTTCCAAACTTTCCCATATTTTCCTGTCTTCATCTGAGCCCTCCAAACTGTTCCAACCAATGCCTGTTACCCAGTTCCAAAGTTACTTCCACATTTTCAGGTATCTTTTCAGCAGCACCCCATTCTACTGGTACCAATTTACTGTATTAGTTTGTTTTTATGCTGCTGATAAAGACATCCTGAGAATGAGCACTCTACAAAAGAAAGAGGTTTAATGGACTTACTGTTCCACATAGCTGGGGAAGACCACAATCCTGGCAGAAAGTAAGGAGGAGCAAGTAACATCTTACATGGATGGTAGCAGGCAAAGAAAGAACTTGTGCAGGGAGACTCCCCCTTATAAACCATCAGATCTTGTAAGGTTTATTCACTAACATGAGAACAACATGGGAGACTTGCCCCTATGATTCAGTTACCTCTCACTTAGTCCCTTTCACAACACATGGAAATTCAAGATGAGATTTGAGTGGGGATACAGCCAAACCGTATCACCTGGACAAGGGGCATAATACCTCAGTGTAACTTTCCTTATATGTAAATTCAGGATAACTGCAGTACATAGGGTTATTGAAAATCAAATCTAGGACTTTACCCATAAAAGCACTAATGCACTTCCTGGTACATAGCATACCCACTAAAATGCTAGCTATTATTTTTAAAGTATAATTAACTGGGGGAAACCAACTGTCAAAATAGTTATAATATATCATGATTAAAATAGTTACTATATATCATGATTGAATGTAGACCCACATACAAGAAACACAGTTAGCAAAGAAAAGGTCTGGGAACATAGTTAAACTGAAAGATTGAATTATTGTTACCAGTTTATGATTTCTTCTGTGTCCCTGGCCTTTGCCATATGACTTAATGCAGTTCACCCTGTCTCCACAGGAAAATTATACTTTCTTGTCCCTTTATTTGGCCAACCATCCTATTTATCTTTGATGTTAGCAAACTTGAGAAAAATAGAGGCTTAAACTGCACTTGAAGAATTGTGCATGCTGCTCTTGCACTTCTGCTGAGCCCTGAGAAGAACATGTCCTGCTAACTGGATTGTCCTCGCAGGAAGATGAGAGACTTGTAGACACAGGATGTAGACCCACAGATCTGTAGCTTGAAGCAGAATTACCTCTCTAAATCCAGTTTAGATCAGCCAAGTTCCAAACTTATGAGTGAGAAATAAATGTTCATTGTTGTATGCCAATTAGATATAGACATTTTTCTTTCTACAACAATGTTGGGCTGATATAGGGTGATGTTCAAAGATGATCTTTTAGAAGAAGTAATTTATAATTTGGATTTTGAAGGAGGAATAAGAATTCACTAGGAAGAAAAATAATGTAAGGATATTCCAGATGAAAGAATATGAAGTAGAAAAATTCTGAGGTATGAAATGCCAAGATTTAGCATTTCAGTATTTGGGCCTTGATTTAAAGCATTTAGATTAATAAGGGAATCAAAAGAGGAGGAGGAGGAGGAAGAAGAAGAAGAAGAAGAAGAAGAAGAAGAAGAAGAAGAAGAAGAAGAAGAAGAAGAAGAAGAAGAAGAAGAAGAAGAAGGAGAAGAAGGAGGAAGAAGAAGGGGAAGAAGAAGAAGATGATGACAAAATGGACATAGGAGTTAAACAGAGACTTTAGGATAATATTTTCTTTTCTTTGAGACATGGTCTTTTTGTGTTGCCCAGGCTGGAGTGTAGTGGCATGATCACAGCTCAGGGCAGTGTCAATCTTCTGGGCTCCAGTGTGTCAGCTTCCCAAATAGCTGGGACCACAGGCATGCATCAGTATACCTGTCAAATATTTAAATTTTTTGTGTGTGGAGACAGGGTGGGTCTCACTGTGTTGCCTGGTCTTGTCTCAAACTCCTGGACTCAAGCAATCCTCCTACCTCTGCCTCCCAATGTTCTGAGATTATAGGTGTGAGCTATGCTCCTGACAGGATAATGTTTTGTACATTAAACAATAAATGGAAAAGGTTATTAGATCATTTGCTAATTTAAATTATGAGCTATCTGGGTTGACTTCTCTGGGTTGTGGTTCTCTAGGTGTTTTTTTTTTTTTTTTAATGTAAAATAAGCTTAGATTACATAAACTCCAAGGCTTCTTACAGCTGTAACAGTTTATGATTTTGTGACAAAATGCTAGCCTTAACTTTTTGTAAACGTATCCTCTAGGAGGCCGGGCGCGGTGGCTGAAGCCTGTAATCCCAGCACTTTGGGAGGCCGAGGCGGGTGGATCACGAGGTCAAGAGATCGAGACCATCCTGGTCAACATGGTGAAACCCCGTCTCTACTAAAAATGCAAAAAATTAGCTGGGCACGGTGGCACGTGCCTGTAATCCCAGCTACTCAGGAGGCTGAGGCAGGAGAATTGCTTGAACCCAGGAGGCGGAGGTTGCGGTGAGCCAAGATCGCACCATTGCACTCCAGTCTGGGTAACAAGAGTGAAACTCTGTCTCAAAAAAAAAAAAAAAAAAAAAAAAAAAAATATCCTCTAGGTCTTTCTTTTATGCTATGGGGTTTACTAATGGCAAATCAATATATCCTGTGGTATCTGAGAGAGCAGTTTGTTGCTAAAAATTACATCTCAGTTCACCCATACACAAAATCCTAAAGGACGTTTGAGTTGAACAGGTATTTGAATCCACAGCTTCCTTTTCTGGGGTTGACTGACATAGACCCACAATTTTTCAAGTTTATTTTAGAACAGTAGCTAATAAGATAGTTCTGTTGCCTCTTGCTGGGGGTTTAAATGATCACCTGATGAACTATAAATATAACTAGATTGACATTGTAGGAGTAAAATCCTTTATGAGTTCATAATCATAGATAGCCTATTCTCTTTCAGGTTCTCAGGTGGGATTCTATAAATCACTGAATGGCATAATTGCTCCCGGAATAGTAAAGTAAACTCATTAGGAGCCCATGAGAAATTAACTCTCATGCTGAAGAAACTATAAATTGGCCAATTTCCTAGATATTTCCAAAGATAATGGGCACCCTATTGGCCAGCAGCTCTTAAACTTTTCATCAGAGGACTATATACAAGGCAAAATATAATAATGACCTTTTTTATTTTGCACAGTTTCAAAAGGAGTTTTTCTTTTGTTTGAGTGTAAAGAGATTTTACTGTAGATGAAAATTTTGGGGGAAATTATGTATCCATCTTGTAGCAATGGTGGTAAGCAGGAGATGCATCATCTTTTACCTGAAAAAATATATAAAGCCTATGTATTTAAATAATCAGTAAAATATATTGATAAACATATATATTACTTTGCATGGTATATTTAGAAAATAACCCCAAACAAATGTAATTGATAAGGATAAAATAAAACTCAAAGTGTTTCAAAATTAGAAAGCAAGAATGTCAGCTGATGAAAACGCTAAACTATTGAAGATAACATTGGTGATGTATGGACAATCTTCTCTTATTGTATTATCAAAGATCTCCAAGTATATATTGAATTACAGATTTTCACAGAATTGCCAATAACTACAGAAGAATTAAGAATTTGAGGATTTAATCAAATACTTACTAAAGATATGTTTTCTTTTTTAAAATAGCTTTATTGATGTATAATTGATATAAAAAGTCACATATTTAATGTGTATAATTTTTTTTAAGTTTGGGCATATGCAAATACCTGTGATGCCATAATTCCAATCAAGGCAATAAACATATCCATCATTTTCTAGAATTAATTTTTCTGTGTGTGTTCAAAATACAATATGAAATCTATTTTCTAACAATTTTTTATTGCAATACTATGTTGTTCACTATAGGCACCATAATGTATAATGTGTCTGTAATTGACTTATCTCGCATAACTGGAACTTTGCACCCATTGAACAACAACCCTTTACAGTCATCACCTGAGATAGAGGAAGAGACAATCACTAGTTGCTCACTAAATATCAGGCATTTTGCTAGATGTTTAAAAGTGATAGCATGTTTTACCTATGTCATTGTGTTTAATATTTTAACAGGTTTATGAAATACTTATTCTTATTATAGATTAGAAGGCAGAGGCTCAGAAAATTAATTACTCAAGTAAATTTACAACTAGTAAATATTGAAACTGATAATTGAACCAGTATTTTTTAGTTTCAGAAGCCTGTTCTTTTCACACTATTGTTTCCCACAAAGGTTACAGACATCCTTCCCCAATATTTAATACAGAGAGTTTGCAAACACTCTTACCATCATTCTGATAGATTTGCCCATAATCTTGCTCGTGGTCAGGGGACTACAACAAACATGAATGCAGAACCACAATGAACGACCCACATTGAGGTTTAACACATGATGTGAGTGTCTCGAGAAATGTTTTAGAAATAGAATTGACTAATTTCAACCTCTTCACATGACAACACAAGGAAAACTACGTCTTTCTTCTTTTTGAAAAATCAAAGGAATGGAGAACTTGGTAAGTACTACCAACTAATCCTTTGAAAAGAAGACCAATGAGAGGAACATTTAACTTCCTGGGAATATGAAAAAACTTTCAAAGCCAGCAATATCACATTTCATCTCCTCTTATCCCATAAGTCTATCCCACTAAGGAATGTCACTGGAGAATTCTGATGATCTTTAGAGCAGAATATCAAAGAATAGGCAATGAATAAGTCATAAAATTGGAGAGAGTGTTTAGCCACTTTGCTTTCGAGTAGGATGCTCCAGAGACAGCTCTGCAATGAAGACAGGTGAAAATAAACATCTTGCTCCTATAAGCATAACACCAGCAGCCCTGCCAGTAATTTATGTGCATAAGTGTCTATAATTACACGTGTTCATACATATTCATTCACATGCTCCTAATTTTGGAGAACAGAAAAGTGAATAAATTGATTAGTGATTTGATTGTATTTGATTCCGCTGGCTCTCCAAGTTCCTTATAAATGTCCCAGGGTAAGTTTCCACTAATAGAGAATTTAGTCAGAGACCTTGGGGAGCAGTAGATTGACTGATGATGAAGTGATTGAGCCATTTGTTTATTTAAACGTTTTATTTATTCATTCAACAATTAGGCTCTTCTGTGCCCAGGCACCATGTCAGGTACAAAAGACATCCAGTTTGATAAGTGATTGGACCTGACCTACAACTTCTATCCTTGTGGGGAAGATGGTCTGGTAATGAACTCATTGACTGCAGGATAATGTAGCCAAGCACTAAAGATACCCAATGCATGCTGTAGTTTCAGGAATGATTCCTTAGAGATAGAGAAACCTGAGCTGCTTTTTGAAGGAGGGTTAGCAGTTACCTGGATGGTGAAAGATAGAAGGCATTTTAGATGGAGGCACAACAGTAAAAAGAGTATCACATTTCCAGGATTTTTTTTTTTTATCATTAGAAGGAATTGGGGAGGATGGCGGAAAAAGAGGAAAGGTCAGATATTTTGTGATATCTGAGGAAAAAGAGGAAAGGTATGATATTTTGTGATAAAGTTGTAGTTTATCTCTCCTAAAAACTAGGGTCAGATTAGGAAGATTTTAAGTCTAGGAATGACATCTAGGTTTTAAGTCTAGGAATTCATCTCATGAAAATTAAGTTTGCTTCTATGAGAAAACTATTCAGGACATAGGCATAGTCAAGGACTTCATGACTAAAACACCAAAAGCAATGGCAACAAAAGCCAAAATAAACAAATTGGATCTAATTAAACTTAAGAGCTTCTGTGCAGCAAAAGAAATTTTCATTAGAGTGAACTGGCAATGGGCAGAACGGGAAAAAATTTTGGCAATCTACCCATCTGACAGAGGGCTAATAACCAGAATCTACAAAGAACTAAAACAAATTTACGAGAAAAAAACAACCCCATCAAAAAGTGGGCAAAGGATATGAACAGACACTTCTCAAAAGAAGACATTTATGCAGCCAACAAACATATGAAAAAAAGCTCATCATCACTGGTCGTTAGAGAAGTACAAGGCATCTATCTGAACCTGGACTAGGGAGACACAGATGCAATCTCTATGATTTACAGCTCAGGTGGTAGGCTTCCCCTTGTAGAACTTTGACTTGAAAACTTAGCTAACCACCAGCTGTGAATTCCAGTTTCCCCCCAGAAAATCCTGGCTGCCTGTGAAGATCACTCTCAGAGAAGCCCACTAAATTTCCAAACCAAAGAAAACCCATTTGGACTCTGATGGTAGCAACACCTTGCTTGGCCACAGCAAGTTGTGTCCACACAAAGTCTAGTATTGGATACTCTGTGCCCAGTGATCAAAGACTTGGAGGTAAGGAGCTCTGGGTTGATGACCACAGGCTCTAATGCTGCCCACGTGCCCAGTCCCAGTGAGTCTGCCTAACCAACCATTCTTCTAGCTGGATTTAGATTTTTGGGAGGATTAGACCATTTGGCACCTCTGTTTGTCAGTTTCCCATAGAGGACCTGTGATCCTGGCGCTTTAGGCTGAGAGCCCAACCTCTTCTTTAGGTGGCCTTAAGTTGTGACTACTTTTTGTGTCTTAACTTTATGACTGATCTTTGCTTCTCACAATCTCTTACATCACTGTAGACCCTATTCAATAACCATGTTCTCACTGTGAAAACTGCTTTGATGGATGTGCTTTTTACTCTCTTGCTTTGGCCTGGCTGCTCCTAAGACTCTTACACCTTTCAGACAAGGCTCTTGGAACTCTAATATTGGCTTCAGCATGAATTCTTCCTGCCTTCCTACTTCTAAATAATCTCACTTTCCCCCAACTGCACCCTGGACAGGCTGTTCCTGGGCGCTGTCAATTTATACTGGCTTCTATTTGCTTGTATTTTTCTCTGCCACTGCAAGAGCCTCTAACTAGCAGAGCAGCCAATGTCAACACCTGCCTCTTTTCCTTAGATATACAATGGCCACTATTTGTTGTGGATTCATTTATTACCCTGGAGTTTGTGAAATGAATGTATAAAGCGAGAACAGAGGCATTTGTTCTGGAAGGGAGCTGGGAAAGCTGGATCTGTCACATCCTCCTTCGTAAGCCATGCTGGGCAGAAGCCAGACCGCTTAGCTTAGGGGAGAAACAGAGAACATTCACATAACAGGCATAGGCTCTGGAAGTATACTGCCAAGACCAGCAGCCAGCCTTTTGAAAAAGGAGGTGTAGAAAGACTGTAGGGAAATGGAGAAATCAGCTGAGCCTGACAACATAGAGGAGAAGGTATGTGAAGGGACAGACATGTGGATTAACTCTGCTTGAGTTAGGTTTGCCAGGACCATGCCAAGAATCCAAACTTTACAGACTTACAGAACATCAGAGCTAGGAAGACTGTGAGATCATATTACAGCATCTCACAAGGGCAAGGTGGGCAACCTAAATAAGTGAGTCAGTGGGGATGGCGGCAGACAGTGGGTAGTCCTTCTCCACACAGACAATTGGTAGCATGCAGTAAGGTGGGCCAGTGTTGCAAGATCTTCATAGTTTTCAAAAAGCCAGAAATCCAGATTTTATGTAAACTTTCATGACTCCTATATGCTATCAAATAATTAATGTTGTTTTAACACAAAAAAATCAAAGCACATCTGTGGGCTGGATATAGCCTTCAATCTAAATGGGCCCTATATTTTTAAGGTGATAATAGCTGAAGCACAGGAAATAAGTGTTTTTCTCTGAGATCCGATAATTTACTTGGAGAAAGATAAGTACTTGATGGCTTAGTATACTGTCCTCATTCTCTTCGTCTCTCTGATTCAACACCCTACGGAGACGTGGGAACATAAGGTGTTCTATTCCCTCCTCAATAACAGGTGATGGAGTAGGGCCAATGACCTGCTTTTGCATCTTGACTTTTTACTAACTTGGCTCCTCCCCTATGAGTTTGGTCCCCATTCAGTGCAGTGAGAGTGTGAAGAGACCTGGGTTATATTCTAGCCCAGGCTGAACTATTTACCATGTGGCCTTGGAAAATTCTCTTCTGTTCTTTGGACCTTATTTTCCTCATAGACAAAGTATGGCTGTCAGCCTAGGTAAATTCCAAGTTCCTATATAAGTCAACCCAAGTGAACCCAAGCTTGCTTTAAATATCTGTCTAAGTTCTCATGTCATCACCCTTCATTACCACTTCTATTCCATCCCTCCCTCCCTCCCTCCCCACACATGCCCTCACACCCACGCCAACATCATGAGTACCTGGTGTTTTCAAGCTGCTGCTCAACCCTGGAGTCCCACTGACATGCAACATGGAGATCCACCCTTCATTGCCCATGTTAAGATTCATTCAAAATCACTTTTACCAATCAAAACTCACCACCAGGTAGAGAACTAAGATGACTAAATATTGGAAATGAGTAAATAAATTTCTCACTATATGAAGATTAAACTGAAAAACTTTGGAAAATCATTAGAACTGATGAAAGAATTGAATAAAATGGTCTGTTATAAAATAAACATACAAAGTCAATAGTTTTTCTCTAGATAAGCCGTAACCAGTTAAAAAATACACACATACACTCTTCTCCTAAAAATGATCGTTAAAAAAATGTATAGGACCTACATTAGTAAAACAGCTCACCTTTACCATTGTGCATAAAAGAAGATGGGGACAAATGCTCATGCGAGAGAAACCGTATTGTAACAGATGTTCTGGAGGTTAATCTGTAAACTCAGTGGCTTACTTCCAGTTTGGTACATTAATAGACTACTAGTAAAAATCTTAATCACATTTTAGATGTGGTGTAGAGGAAGTCATAAAACAATTCTTAGTTTCATTTGGAGTAATGAGATACTACATTCTAAGTATACCCAGGATCCAGTCACTTATTTCCACCTCCTTTGGTCCAAGCCCTCAAGGTTTCTCATTTCAGTAGCCTTGTAATAAACCTTATACTTTGATCCTTGCTCTTTTCAATCTGTTCTCAGCACAGCTCCCCATGTATTCCTATCAAAATGCAGGTTAGATCATGTCACCTTCCTGATCAAAATCTTTCAATGGCTTTCTACCTTTTAGCAAGTAAAAGCAAAATTATCCTGATGGCCTGCAGTGACCTATGTGATCTGAACCTTGCCACAAGACTTCCTCATCTCCTGCCCCTCCACCACCCACTTAATCTAGAAACACTGTTTTTCTGGGTGCTCTCCATAGGCACCCTGTACATTCCAGCCTCAGGGCCTCTGCACTTGCTGTCAATGCTTCCTGGAATGCTCGACTCTAAATATCTATGTAGTTTACCTTCTCACATCTTTTGGTATTTAACCCATATATTATCATTTCAGTGAGATATTTCTTGTATATCCTACATGATATTTCAAACCTCTCCCCTCAGACGTCAATCACTATTTTTCCCTGTAGTCATTATCATAGTTTCAGCACACTATATATATATATTTTTAAAGTCCATGAGGGCAAAGAGTTGTGTCAGTTTTGTTTACTGCTGAATTTTCAGTGCATGTGCTTAGCTAATCATAGGTATTCAATAAGTACTTGGTAGAAGAATAATGAGGGAAAAACATACTACAAGACATTAAAATTTATTTTAAAGCTCAAACAATGGGAAAAGGACATGGAATCAATAAGCTGAATAAAAGAAAAAAATCCTAGAAGAGACACATTCTAAATATTAATTCGGAACATATCAAAAGTGGCATAATTCTTTTTTAGGGCCACTAGAATCATATGACTCATTTCAATCAGTGGAATTAAGAGAACTAGTTAGGAACAAGAATGGATAACTATCTTGTAATATGTATACATCAAAATAAATGACAGATGGACAAAAATATTTACCTAAAAATCATCTTCTACAAAGACAGGCCCAGGAAAAAATGGCCTTATTTGTAAATTCTAACAAACATTTGAAGAATAATTAATTCTAATTCTTCACAAACATTTCCAAAAATAGAAGAGGTAGGAATACATCTCAACCCATTCTATAAGACATTGTACTGTGATATAAAAATCAGACAAAGAAATTGCAAGAAAATAAAACTACAGACTAATATCACTAGTAAAAAAAGGACTAAAGAAATTACAGAATCTAGCAATATATGAACAGGATTATACACCACAACCAAGTGGAATTTATCCCGAGTATCCAAGAGTAGTTAACATTTAAAAGTAAATAAATGTAATAAACCTTACTAATAGAATAAGACAAAACCAACATAGTAATTTCGAAAGACAAAGAAAAAGCTTCGGCAAAGTTCAATACCTTTTTATAATAGGACACTCCAAAAGCTAGGAATAGAAGGAAATGTCCTCAACCTGATAAAAGGCATCTACAAAAAGAATCCTACAGCTTATATCTTTCTTGTGAAAGACTAGATGCATTTCTTCTAAAATCAAGAAGATAATGCCATTTCTTATCACTTCTATTTAACTTTGTACTGGAGTTTCTAGCCAGAGCATTTAGGCAAGAAAAAGAAATGAAAAGCATATAGATTGGAAAGGAAGAAGTAAAATTATCTCTATTTGAGGATGACATAATCCTGTACACAGAAAATCCTAGCAATCTAAACTACTAGTAATCTTAAACTACTAAGTAATCTAACAAGTTCAACAATGTGTTAGCATACAAAATCAATATACAAAGATCAACTGTATTTGTATACACTTGCAATGAATACTTTGAAAATAAAATTAAAAAACATTCAATTTTGATAGCATAAATAAGAATTAAATATTTGAGAACAAATTTAATAAAAGATGTGTAAGACTTGTACTCTGAAAACAACAAACCATTATTACAGAAAATTAAAGAAGCCTAAACAAAGAATACAGTCTTTTATGTTCATAGATCAAAAGACTTAATATTTTTAAGATAGCAATCCTTCCTAAATTGATCTACAGATTCAATGCAATCCCCATCAAAGTCCTAGCTATCAATCATTTTTGCAAACATCAATAACCTGATTGTAAAATTTATATGGAATAAGGGACCTAGAATAGCCAAGCAATGTTGAAAAATAAGTACGAAGTTGGAAGACTAACATTTTCCAATTTCAAAACTTACTACAAAGCTGTAGTAATAAAGATGGTGTGAGACTGGCATACAAAGAGGCAGGGAGATCCATAGAGTAAAAGTGAGAATCCAGAAGTAAGCTCCTACAAATGTGACTGATTCAGTTTTATAAATTGTGGTAACAACATTTAACATGAAATCTACCAGTTAAACAATTTTTTATGTGTACAGTACAGTATTGTTAACTATAGGCATAACGTACAGCAGAGATCTATAATTTATTAATCTTATATAACTTAAACTTTATGCCTGTTGACTCACAACTCCTTGTTATTAATAACAGCCCTGACAACCACTATTCTACTCTCTACTTCTATAAATTTGAATCTTCTAGGTCGCTCATGTAAGTAGAATCATACAGCATTTGGCATACCTGGCATATTTTATTTAGCATAATGTCTTCAATGTTCATCCATGTTGTTGAATATTGCAGGATTCTCTTTTCTAAAGCTGAATAATATTCCATTATATTTATATGCCACATTTTAAAAAGTGCATTCACCCATCAATAAACATTTACATTCTTTCCAAATCTTGGCTATTACAATGTATCAATTTTTGACAAAGTTGACAATTCATTGGAGAAAGAATTTTTTTCAACAAATGAGATTAAGACAACCAACTATTCACATGAAAAAGAATGAAGTTGGACACTTCTTCATTCTATACTCAAAAAACTTAAATGTAAGAGCTAAAATGATAAAAACCTTAGAAGAAAATATCTTCATACTTGGTTTTGGCAATGCCTTCTTATATGATACCAAAATTACAACTGACCAAACACAAAAATAGATAAATTAGACTTCTTCAAAATTAGAAACTTTCAAGCTTCAAAGGACACCATCAATAAAGTTAAAGCATAATTCACAAAATGAGAAAAAAATTTCAAATCATATATGGTCTAGTATTCAAATTATGTGAAGAATTCTTTAAAAGATGAATAACTCAATTAAAAATGGGTAGAACATTTTACTTCTCCAAAGATTTACAAATGGTCAATAGACACTTGAAAAGATGTTATTTTATCCCCTTCCTTACACAATTTTTTATTTCACGTTCCTTTGATTTCCACTTTTAGACCTGACCTCTGATCACTTCTGATTAGCCCTTCATCCTCTGTTTGCAATTTTTTTTTAACTAGGACCAGTATTTAATTATTCATTCATTGTAAAACATAAAGGCTAGTGTCTTGACTGACTGCCAGAAATCTGAATTCCTTTACATCAACAGTTTTGAAAATTCCAAAAGTAATGGTCTTTCATGAAAAATACCTTCTGGTCTGTTTATTGTGCAGTCAGTCTATAGCTCAGTCGGCTGATCTGTCAGGAGACGTAACCTCGTATGGCCTTGTCTGGATATACTTACTTAATTTCATAGCTTTTTTCTTAAAGTCTTACCTTAGTGCCACCTGCTTAAGCTGGTTAGTCTGACAGTCTGCATCTATATAGCTCTAACGCTCGAAGAAACTTACTTCAGGTCTTGTTTTTTTTGCTTCTTCTCCCTCATTCCTTCTTTTTCCTTATGTGTTTTTCATTCATTTTCCTAATATTTGAGGAATAAATGGATGAATGAATGAATGAATGAATGAATACCTGGCACACAGGATTTTAAGAATGGCAAGGTCAACTTTTCCACTTAGGGGTTATCTTTAGTGGCAGATGGGAGGATGTACTAGATAGAGAAGAGACTGCACACTGGAAAACCATTCAGTGGACTCTTCTTATTTTTGTTAGTTATGGTGGTTTATTTTGGTGACTGATGGTCTGTCAAAATGTCACAGTGCCATTCAGAGCATCAAAAATTCAAGTATGTTTTTTGTGCTTCGAGTTTCAAGATCACTAACCTAGAAATTAGCAATAAAGCATTCATTCAAAGACCATAATACATTCATTCATTTATTCAGCAAATTCTTGTTTAGCATCTACTGTGCTTTGGCATAGCTAAATTGAATACGCAGCAGAGGAGAAAAACAGACATAGTTCTGGATACCACACTCTGGCGACAGACAGTAAGTAAACCAGCAAATAAATGTGAAAGTGGATATGTGAATAGACTATAGTTATGTGAACTGGAACTGAAGGTCTGGAGAAAGGAGTAATGGAAAAATAAAAGTAGTGAGGTTAGGAAGGGCTGCCAAAGAAAGATGAGCCTTATAGGCTGAATCATGATGATCCTGTTGCTGCTGTTAATGTTAGCAATACTGATTGGTATTCAGGTAATACTGTCACCTTCATGAAATGTTCTCATAACTATTTAATAACTGTGCCTTTTCTAAATGAAATGAGTTTCACAAAAAGTAAAATAAGTCATCTGTGGTTACAGATTTGCCAGAAGCAGAGGTGGTGTTCGAACCATCTTTTGTGATTAGCATCTCTAAATATGTGTCTCTGCAGAACCGCTTATTAACACAAAATCTCACGCATTAACCCATTCCTCATTTTGACCCTACCTGAATATTGCCCTCTATCCTCCTGTCCCCCAATCCCCAGGGAAAGGTCTAGGCTCCAAGGAATACAGTTTGGAAATTCTTTTTTTTTTTTTTTTTTTTTTTTTTTTTTTTGAGACGGAGTTTCACTCTTGTTGGGACTGAAGTGCAATGGTGCAATCTTGGCTCACTGCAGCCTCTGTCTCCTAGATTCAAGTGATTCTCCTGCCTCAGCCTCCCAAATAGCAGGAATTACAGGCACCAGCCACCATGCCCAGCTAATTTTTTTTATTTTTAGTAGAGACAGGGTTTCGCCATGGTGGCCAGGCTGGTTTTGAACAACCTGACCTCAGGTGATCCACCCACCTCGGCTTCCCGAAGTGCTGGGATTACAGGCGTGAACCACCATACCCAGTCCAGTTTGGAAATTCTTATATGTTATGCTTGCTATGGAGACCTGAAATACTGGGAAATGAATTTATCATGTAAGTCTAATAAATGTACTCTGGTCTATATGCAATCTCGTACTTTCTATCTAAGCATTGCTAGAGAAACGTTGTCAATGACTGTAATATTGTTTGATCCCCTTTGTATCAAATAGGGCTGTTTGGCTAGTTACAAGGGAGGAAAAAGTCTAAGGAGACTTATATGTACCTCTCTCTGTGCTTGGTGAGAACTTTTCACTCTGCTCTGGTGATGCTGTCCTTGTGCGAGCTCTAGGATGTGCCAGTTTTCCTACTGTGCTCCCTGGTTGCTGCATATTAGCCTATAGTTCAACATTTTAAAGTCAGGACATTTCTTTCTAAGCCCAGGAAAATTGATACTATGGAATTCCTTTGAAAACTGCCATTCCTGGCAGATGGTCCTCCTATTTCTTACTTTCTTACAGACAGAAGGTAATTTTTCTGGCTAGATTTAACATATTTAGGGAATAATCAACCTTTGCTAGCCCTCTTTAGACTGGCATCCCCACTTGGCCCCATCTTTGACTGCTAGGAACACCGTTCCTTCCTGTCTTTTGAAAAATGACTTCATGACATCTTTTCTATTTGAGTTTCTCTCAAATTGAGCACTCAGACAACCTCAGACTCACTCTCCCAGAGATATCAGGTTTTCTTCACATTTTCCCAATGAGAACTCTGCTAGTCAGCAGCTCCTGAACCAGATGCTATCCTACTGGAAACCTTGGATCTTTCTGGTATCAGTGGAACAGGTATGAAAATCACAGTTTCACAGAGTAGACCTTATAGTGTGGACGGGGCTGCCCGATGCCCACATGCCATGGGCAGAAGGCAATGCCTCTCATCCCAATATGTCTGCTGAGTATGTATGAACTTTCAGTAATTAGCTGAAAATCTCTCCATGCTGAGTTCTATTGTGTCCCTTTCCCATTCCTGTTCACCTGGAACCTAGGATGTGACCTAATATTGAAACAGTTCTTGTGGATGTAATTCATTATGATGAGGTCATACTGGATTAGGGTAAGTCTTAAATTCAAAGGCTAGTGTCTTTATAAGATGATTATGTGAGGACACAGAGACACACACAGAGGGAATAATGTGACGACAGAGACAGAGATTGAAGTGGTGTGTCTGTAAGCCAAGGAGCAACGAAGATTTTCAGTAACCATCAGAAGCTAGAAAGAGGGGAGGAAGGATTCTTCCTTAAGCTCCTTCCTAAGGAGCATGGGCCTTCTGGCTCCTTGATTTCAGACTTCTAGGTTCCTGAACTGTGGGAGAATGCCTTTCTGTCATTTTATCCACATAGTTGGTGGTAACTTGTTACAGAAGCCCAGGGAAACTAATACAGTCTCTGTTCCTCTGAGGCCTTTTTGACCACTCTGATTAGAGCTGAGAATTTTCTTCTGAATGTCCTGTGCTGGTTAACTTTTTTCTGTCCCCACATTATTCTTTGCACTTCCATGCCCTTTTCCACTCTCTGAGATGCCAACATAGAGGGATGATATCACCCAACTTTCTTGCTTTCTGGCTACTACTTGGGTTGGTCAATGGGAGGCCAGAAGGAAATCTAAGGGGAAGAATAGAGAGACACCAGTGGTTTTGACTTGACTGGTTCCCTCTACAACTACAGATTTGTCAATTGGCCTTTCTTCATGGGCCTACTATTGGAAGAGTTTTTGTAGATGTATTCATTACGGTGAGGTCATACTGGATGAGGGTGAGTCTTAAATCCTTTCTTCTTGGAAAAAAGGCCAATTAACAAAGGCCATAGTTGTAGAGGGAACTTCCTTCCCCTAGCTCTCAAATGGGCTCCAGTTATATTGTTTTTTTCCTCTTGACCCTTTCAACATAGGATGGTAACTGCTGGTCCTCAACAGCCCTTGCAGATGTTCTTAACTTTGCCCACAGTTCCATAAGTATTTCTATTATTTAAAACTCTACTCACATCTCTCCTCATAGTGTGCACAGACACAGATCTCTATGCCTCTGTCCAGTGGAGAACTTGAGAGCACTCACCTGTGCTTATGTCTGTCTCTCCCAGACCATGGGCTGTGAAGCACAAGCATACTCGGACTTAATAGTTTCAGCATTTCTCACAGAGACTATTCCATAGTAGCTGCTTAGTAAATTAATAAATGAATACATGAGGAGGAAAGCCCTTTTACAACCTAAAAGTACTTAATTTAGAAGTTCATGTTCCTGAGCTCCTAGAAATGGCAGGCTGGGTTTGGGAGACACATCAGAGTACACTGTCTAGATAATAAGACATGATTATTGAAGCCCATTATGTTCACAGAGTGCTGATGCGTATTTTGTGGCACTTGACCTTAATCGCAACCTTATGAGAGAGAAGAAAAAGCCAGATATGATTTCAGTTCCCCAAAAAGATAACATGCCTAAAGAAATTAAATATATTATTATTAAGTACTTGTATTTCAATTACTATTCAAAGTCATGATTTAAGTTTAATTAATAAACCTTAAAATTTTTCAGCATAAAGTGAGATACATAAACAAAAGAATTTTATTTGGAAACAAATACAATACTGTAGCTGGGAAAAGAGACCATCTTTGAGGGGAGCTATTATTAATGGTCCTTCATCCATTCACCTTCTATTCATCTTCTATTGTTTTAGTTGAGAACTGAAGAATAAATAAGTAGGATTTACGGAATTGAGGGCATTATGGGTTGGGGTGAAGAGGATTTTGTGCAGAAGGACTAGTTCATTCCAAAATTGAAACAAAGATTAGCCCATTTGAGGAGTCAGAACAGTCCAGTGAGGCTGAAGTTTGGTAAGGGCCGGGCAAAACCATGGCGTTGGGAGTTCTCGCAGGCTCCGCTCTTCCCGGAGGCTCACAGCCTCCCAGCACGGAAAAGAATGCAACTGATCATTCCTTTCTACCTGGAGTCCTTGCACTAAGAAATTTAACAAAACTTTCATTGAGGGGGAAAAAAGCTTCGAATCCTTAATTAAATAAAATTAGTTTTTATTACGTACTTGACCCTTTCAGTACTTAGAAAGAAGATCAGGAGATACACTAAAGTTGTTGGAAAATTAGTTATAGATGCTTTCATTTTTCATAACTAATTTTTATAAATAGAGTAGAACTAGTATCCTAAATGAAAAAGTTACTGTACCATGTCAATAATCACTTGTATTATAAAGAGAATAATTTTATTATGTGAGAAGTATAATGAGAAATACAGTGAATGTATTTGGGCCGTAGGATGCATACGGCCCAAAGTGAAGTGGAGATTAGTAGTTGTGGTAGTCAGGGTGCTGCTGGGAAACAATGGCCCAGGCTTGTTGAAAAGTTTAAAGAAAGGACTTTTTCTAGAGTGTACACAGGGTTAAGGGAACTCATGCAAAATGGAGTCATGGGGATGTGCTTTTATGGTTAAGTGTTTTTGTCCCCTCCAAAAATTTAAGTTGTAACTTAATTCCCAGTACAACAGTGTTGAGAGATGGCGACTTTTGACAGGCACTTATATCATGAGGGCTTAGTTTTCATGAATGGATTAATGCTGTTGTAAAAGGGCTTGACAGAGGGATTTTGTCCCTTTTTTGTCTTCCTGCCTTCTGCTATGTGAGGATGATGCATTGCTCCTTTCAGGAGGATGCAGCATTCAGGGCATCATCTTGGAAGCAGAGACAGGACCCTCCCGAAACCTGCCAGCACCTTGACCTTGGACTTCCCAGCCTCCCTCTAGAGCTGCAAGAAATAAATCTCTGTTCTTTATAAATTACCCAGTCTGTGGTATTTTATCACTTTCACTGTAGTGCAAGTAGACTAAAACAGAAATTGGTACCAGAGAAGTGGGCGTTGCTATAACAAATACCTAACGATGTGGAGGCAGCTTTGGAACTTGATAATGGGCAGAGACTGGAACAGTTTGGAAGTAAATGCTGGAAAAATCCTGTATTGCCATGAAAAAAGCATTGAGGATGATTCTTGTGAGTGTTCAGAAGATAAGAGCTTTAGGGAAAGCTCTATTTTTAGCAGTTACTTAAATGGTTATGAACAGAATGTTGGTAGAAGTATGAACTGGGAAGACTATTCTGCTATACATTAGGGGTTTTCAATTTTGCCTGCACATTGGAATCACCAATAGCTTCCTGAATGATTTTGATGGGTATGTGGTGTTGATAACTAGTTTTCTATATCTTAACATTTCTTTTTCTCCTCTGAATTGCTGCCACATTGTTGTATCTCTTACAATATAATATAAAACCTTTAAATTTCTCTTACCTTGTTTCTTATAATGAAGCTCAGTATTTCATATTGAACTCTGCTTTCTCTAACAAAATGACAACGCACGTCTTTAGATTCTCTTTAGTGCTGATTCCATTTCTGAGCATATAGTAGTTACTAAGTATGCAGTGGGTCAGTGTACTGGAGATCACTGAGTCCCTTCACACAAGGTCATGGAGTACAGTCTCTTCTTTCTCCTATTGGAGACAGGCTTCCATTCCAGAGAGAGTGACAAGCCAGAACATCAAGAAGACAAATTGGTTTTGTGAATGTCAACATGAAAAATGAGAAAACTACTTTTAACAGTTGGAAACCTATTTAAACTCCTAATCCTCTTATTGAACCTGTTTGGAGACAGCTTGGAGAAGCCAGTGCTAGGGCTGCTTCCATTTACCATCCAGATGTACAAAATAAATAATGGAATTGTAATCAGCTGGAGAAGCTGCAGAGCCCTAACACCTGATGAGATTTTTAAATTCATTTTTCCTCTGGGAAAGCTAATTACAGCAAACTATTTCATCAAACTGTCCTGGAGAGTGGTTGTACTTGGCAGTGCCACCCTTAGAGACAAGTTTACTTAATAAAAGGATATGACCTTAGTTCCACTACATTAAAGTAACAGAAACCAATTGTTTGTGTGCATTTGTCATAAGGGCTGTTTTTATGAGTAAGTTTTCAGAAGAAGAAAACCATTATTATTTGAAGAATATTGCCCCAATCTTCAAAAGCATAGAGGTTATAATTGTTAATGATATACCTCTTGATTTATTTTCATGTATATCAGGATTTGACACTAGTTTGGCAAGATAAGATAGATAGATAGATACACACACACACACACACACACACACACACACACACACACATTTATTTCATAGCAACCCTGAAATTTAGGAAATAATTTTTTTTACAGGTGAGAGACTCAAGACCCAGAGAAGTTACTTGCTCAGAGTTAAGTAAGTGTTCAGTGTTAAAACTAATATGAGAATTTATTTATTTATTTACTTTTTATTTTTATTATTATTTTTTTTTTGAGACGGAGTTTCGCTCTTGTTACCCAGGCTGGAGTGCAATGGCGCGATCTCGGCTCACCGCAACCTCCGCCTCCTGGGTTCAGGCAATTCTCCTGCCTCAGCCTCCTGAGTAGCTGGGATTACAGGCACGTGCCACTGTGCCCAGCCAATTTTTTGTATTTTTAGTAGAGACGGGGTTTCACCATGTTGACCAGAATGGTCTCGATCTCTTGACCTCGTGATCCACCCGCCTGGGCCTCCCAAAGTGCTGGGATTACAGGCGTGAGCCACCGCGCCCGTCCTAATATACTTCTATTTTTTCCAAGCTGCTTCCAATTATGGTGGCAAAAAAAAATAAATAAATAAACAGCCTAAGACTTTCAACTTCCTTGGGAAAATGGTACACACATAACATTTATTCTTTTAAGACACATGAAGGTAGACATTGGATTAGGACCCCTTGATAAGACAATGAGCCAAATGAGAACCATCCTGGGGTGCGGGTGAAGGAAGGCTCCTGAGAGGAGTGGTTTTTAATTTTCCCTTTGGGAAAAAGCTGGACTGAGACACTCCGATGAAAAGAGACCATCTACCTCATTTTCTCCCTCTCCCTTTCCATTATAGTGCCAGGCACATCTGCCTTTAATGCCGCTATCTGGGTTACTTGATGCTTCCAAATGTCCCACTGGCTCCTTGCACATCTAACCCGGCTGACTCACAGTCAAGCCTTCTCTTCCCTCCACCCGGATCTCACTGTTCTCTGTTACTCTCTCGGGTGTTCCCTTTGATCTCACTGTTCTCTGTTACTCCCTCGGGTGTTCCCTTTGATCTCACTGTTCTCTGTTACTCCCTCGGGTGTTCCCTTTGTTCCAGACTCGCAGATTTGCCCTCTGCTTTTCTGCCCTCATTCATTCCTTCCTTTCTACCCCTTCCCTCCTGTGTGCTCCCTCCCTTCCCTTTCTCTTCTGCATATAATGATGCTGTACATTTCCAATTCCTTTTTAATTGCTGGTCTATCTCCTACTGAGCTATGCCTTCTCCTGAATGTGTTGTTAATAACTATGTCTTCTGCTTTTCTCCATTGTTTTCATGTATGTGCTTGGCATATTTCCAAAGGTGCTGAAGGCTCAGTAGATATTCAAAAAATCTTCCAGTACTCATTAGGAAGAGGGGAGACAGTGAGATAAAATGTGTCATAAAACCTTGAGATTTCCACATTTTTTTCCTTTCTTTCAACTCGGGAAGAAATAAATAAATAAACAAGGATAATTATATCTGAAATAATGTAATGCTGTCATTCACTGTTTCAGAACATGCTCCTCTTCAAAGCTAGCTAATCATTCCAAAGATAGGTGAAAAAATACGTTGATCTTTTATTCATTCGGTCAGTCATCCACACTCCTTTGTCTTCTAGAACAAAAAGGTAATTGCCATTTATGGTGCTTAAAAGCACCATTTTTAAGCAACTCATCATTGCCACACTGATTTGAAGTAACTCCTTTATTATACACTAACATCTCATTTATCCTAGAGTATTTTCTTTCTGCGTTAGGTCTTCGGTAGCTTTCAGACTTGATTTAATATATCTTAGGGAAAAAATCCTTAGTTTTTCTTTTATTTAAAAATATTCTTGGCTGTATTCACTCACTTTTTCATATAAAATGTAAATTTACTGTGATTAGTTAAACTATTATGATTTTGATTGGAATTTTATTAAACCCATGCATCACTTTGAGGGAGAATTGACATTATCACTACTTAAAATGATCTCATTTAAAAACACAGTTTGCTTCCGTATTTATTAAAATTTCTTTTATACTTTTCAACACAAATATGTTATTTTCCTCATTTGTTAAAATGGGGATAACAGGATCTATGTTGCAGTGTCATAGTGAAGATTAAGTGACATGATAGCTGTTGAGCCCTTGATGTGTTCCACAGATAGCAAGCTGTCAGCGAGGATCATTAAGTATAAGCTCTGATCATGATGGAAATAAAGATGATGCTTGTTTTAGTTTGGGCTGCTGTAGCAAAGTACCATAGGCTGGGGAGCTTATAAACAACAGAAACTTGCTTTCATAGTTCTGGAGGCTGGAAGTCCGAGATCAGTGTGCCAGCATGGTTGGGTTCCAGTGAAGACCCTCTTGAGAAGTTGTATCCTCACACAGTGGAGCGGGAGAGAGAGTGGGCTAGTGTTCTTCTCATAAGCTCACTAACCTCATCATGAGTCTCCACTCTCATGACCTAATTATCTCCCCAAGTCCCCACCTCCAAATACCATACTACTGGGGCTAGGGTTTCAATATATGAATTTGGGGAGTACACAAACATGCAGTTCATAGCATTTTCCATCCTTCTACCCCCATCTTCATCCTAAGAGATAAGGTATGGGAAAATAAATATTAATAATATTCTGGATTCCTCTTAAAATCCCAGAAGTATTGTATAAAATATCTCTGCAAGTCTGAGTCTCTGCCTGAAATCAGTGGTAGGAATTCCTAATGTGGACCACCTGGCAAGAAATAAATCAGGATTCTGTATGATCCCAAGTTCATTCTCTCTAAGAACTGTCTGCCTTCAGGTATCAGATCCCACCAGCATTTGTTACTGTAAATTCAACTATTTCTCTTTTCTCTTTATGGTGTTTCACTTGACATTATAAACATTTGCCTATTTTTAAGTTATTATTTTCAAAGAATCATTTTCTTCATTTATTTATCCAGTCTACATTTCTTTCCTGGATATTACTAATTCCCCTCTCTTACTTTTTCTAGAATTTTGTCCTTGTCTTTTTTCTAATTTGAATTCAAGGAACAATTTATTTTCCTTGTGTTTTTGTTTTTTTTTTTTGGTTTATTAATGAAATCATTCATGTTTATAATATTGCCTCTGAACAAAGTTTTTATTGTATGGCTTGTTAGAATTGATATATCCATATGGTCATTTATTTCAATTTTAATTTTATTGAATTGTAGTCAGAGACCATGGCTTGTGTGTTTCTGATTGGAATAATGTATTGAGTTTTTCTTAGTGACTGGATATATGATACATTTTTGTAAATGCTCCACAAAGTCTTGAATAAAATATGTATTTCTCTTGAAGGTATTTACAATTGTTCCCTTTCCAATACCACCCAAATCCAACTTATTACCAAAACCTGCCAAATCTAAGAAAAATATATTTCACATCAGCCTCTTTGTTTCCACCTCTGCTGACCCCACCTCTGCTAAGCAGCCACCACAATTGTTCCCTTACCACTACGTTGATTTGCGATGCTTTCCAAACCCTGCTCCACCTGCCAGCCAGGTAATTTAAATAAGTCAATCAGTTTGCAACCCCCGCCCCCACTGCAGCAAGCTGAATGCTACTTGCTTCTGCTCAAAGGAAAGAATTGAGACCTAAACACACTGCAAAACTGGGCCCCTTTTGTCTTCCTCACTTGATCACAGGCCCCCTTTTCCTGTGCTTACTGAGATGGAGCCACAGAGGGGACAGCCTTCTGTTTGGTCCTTGAATATGTCAAGCACTTTTTCATCTCAGACCCACAGCACATGGTATCTCCGATCTGCAACAGTTTTTGCCTGTGTTTTAACTTAAAAACCACACAAGTTATAAGTGTAGAAAGGAGAGCTTTACTTATAAAGGCAATTACAACCTTCAGACAGAAAGTACAACCTCGGCCAAAAAATCCAAAAGTAAGCATTTTTGCGGGGGTTGGGGGGAGAGGGTAGAATGAGGATTTATGCTGAATGGGTTGACTAAGAATACATATTTAATAGACTGTAGGAGGAGTTATGGATATTCATGAAGGTGAATGCATACATACTAAAAAACATGAATGTTACATACAACCTAAGTTCATTTAGGAGTGGAGACTTAACATTTGAAAGTATTACAATGAGGCCCCATGTGCCAAAAGGTGAAGTGGGGACACAAAGGAACTCAGTGTGCAGCCTCTGTAAACAGGCCAGAACCAGTCCATGGTTGGGGGTCTCTTATTAAGAGAAAGTTACTGAAATCAATCCCTTGTCCAATCAAAACTAGTTATGGCTGTGGAAAAGGCGGGACGGTCAGTTAGTCAGCATGTGGCAGTGAGCTGCAACTTTAAATATTGCTTATCTCAAAGCCAGGGCTTGTTTAGCTGCTAGAGAAAAAGACAAAGCTAGTGGCAGTTAGAACATAGTTTATTCATTTATTTTATTTTATTTTATTTTTATTTTTGAGATGGAGTCTTGCTCTGTTGCCAGGCTGGAGTGCAGTGGTGCTATCTTGGCTCACTGCAACCTCTAGCTCCCAGGTTCAAGCGATTCTCCTGCTTCAGCCTCCCAAGTAGCTGGGACTACAGGCACACACCACCATGCCCAACTATTTTTTGTATTTTTAATAGAGACGGGGTTCCACCAAGAACATAGTTTATTCTTTAAGTGTAGGAGTATGTGACTTAACCCCTGCCTGGCATGGCCTGATGTCTTATTGCCATGAAGTTCATTCAATCAGTCTTATGATCTCCATTTTAACATTAATGCTGTTACATCTAAACTGAAAAGAGGGGGTATAATGAGGTGTGTCTGACCTTCTGTCCCATCATGGCCAAGAGAATTCACCTTTGAACTTAAGAGCTTTTTAAGGTTTCTCTGGGGTCCCCTTGGCCAAGAAGGGATCTGTTCAGTCAGCTGAAGGGCTTATGATTTTATTTTTGTTTACATCTGGCTGGATCCTTTGCCTACCCCAGGCCTCTGTCTCCAGAGAGCTCTTCCCAGACCACCAGACCTAAAGGAAATCTATCCCTCCCCCTCCAAATTCAATTTCCTCGAACTCCATACTATTCCTTTACAGCACTTAACGCAATTTATAATTGAATGTTTGTTGCAAGTCCCCAAACTACCTTTTCTACTAGGCTAAAAGCTCTATGAATGAAACATCTTTATGTCCCTCAGAAAACCCATTGTGTAGCACATTTTCAACATATAAGTCTCTTAAAATTGGTTTAATGGAAAAGTGACTTGTGTAGAGCACAGAGTATGATATATCTCCCCAAATTCACCTTATTATTTGTAGCATTTTGAACAAACATCCTTATTTATTTATTCTTCATCAGTCAAGCATGGAGCCGCGAGTATTGAAGTTCTTACTATAGTTATGGTTCTGTCAAAAATTTCTTCATATTTCTGATATGTTTTGCTTTAGAAATGCCAAAGCAATGTTGTTCAGACCGTGAACAACCCACTCTCACCTCTGTTTACGAATCCCAATGTGAGTCTGTGATGGTGGGGATGAGTTAGTCCCCTTTCCTCCAATCTCCATAGCCCTGCTGGCTTTCTGCTCAATTTAGCACCTTTTTAACCCAGATTCTTCCAGGGTTGCATCTTCATTCAAATGCTACTTCACAAAAAGAGATTTTGAGAGTTACATACATATGCTATTTTCTCACCTTATTACATAAGAAAAAAATCCAAGCTTAGTAAGGAGAGAATTTATTCAGAAGTATTATTGCAATAGGGCCAGGGAGATTATTGCAATAAAGAGAACTCATGATGATAAGACCTGCAAACAACTCACGGGATAGGCAAAGATAACTTTTCTTTTACAGAAAGGAGTAACAAGGCTAGAAAAAACTGGGTATAGGGAAGTGGGAAGAAAGGGTGACATGATCAGATGACCATGAGGCCATCCTATATCCCTGGAGTGGCCCTTAAGGAGAAACTACGTGTTGGCTCAGGCTGAGGTTGGACCAAAGGCCAGAGAGCGGGGAGAAGGAGAGAATCTTAACCAAAGTGTAGTTTACAAGTGTTTTGTCCCAATTGATCAGAGGGACAAACAGTTCAGCTAATAATTTATGAGACAAATAATAGGAATTTAGAGGAGCTTTGTCTGCCTTTGTCAATAGACAAATAAGGGAGATATCTGTTAGTCTTTTATTTTTATTTTAAACAATTTATTGGTACAGTTTCAAAAATATGCAACACGCAAAGATAGTAATATATCCATCACTCAGCTTCAATTATCAACCTTCACTAGTTTTGGTTTATATATGGTAGTCCCCCTCTTATCATCCTTTTATCCGTGTCTTGCTTTCTTTGGTTTTAGTTACCTGCTGTCAACCTGTCCAAAAATATTAAATGTAAAGTTCTGAAACAATTTATAAACTTTAAGTTGCATGCCATTCTGAATAGTGTGATGAAATCTCTTGCTGTCCTGCTCTGACGTGAACCATCCTTTTGTCCAGTGTATCTGCTTTGTACGCACTCTGTCTGTGGTTTACTTCGCAGCCATCTAGATTACCAGATCAAAAAAAAAGTAGTACATTTGACCCTCAAACACCATAGGTTTTAGCTGTGTGGGTCCACTTATATGCAAATTCAAAATACAGTATTCTCTGGATGAGTGAAACCCGCATATATGGAACCTGACTTCCCTCTAAGCGAGTTCAGCAGGGCAGACTATAGGACTGGGGTGTGCATGGGATTTCAGTGTATGCAGGGGTCCAATCTTCTATGTATAGAGGAATGACTGTATATATGGAGTTTAATACTATCCATGGTTTTAGGCATCCACTGAGGTTTTGAAACCTATACCTCCTAGATAAGGAGGAACTATTGTATCCTACTACTTGATATTGGTTGGGGTTGGCTTCAAATAAGTTTTAGATTAGTATATCATTTCACCTGCTAATACTACAATATATATCTATAAAGGATAACTTGTTCTGCATATCACACAGAACTAAATTAACAATAATTTCTTAATATCATTTAACTTGTTCACATTTCCCAAGTCTGAACATACTTTTACAGTTGATTTATTCAAGGCAGTATCCAATGAAGGTTTATAAACCATATTTTTAAAGATCACATTTTTAAAACTTTAAAAAATAACTTTTTATTTTAAAATATTGACATAAAAGTTTATGTATGTATCATGTACAACCAGCTTCTGGTTGCCACCATTGTATTATCTACTTCTATGCTATCAACGTTTTTAGATTTCACATATGAATGACCTGGCTTACTTCACTTAACATAATGTCCATTTCCATTCATGTCACACATGTCAGTATTTCATGCTTTTTAATGCCTTAATAATATTCCATTGCTATATATACCACATTTTCTTTATTCATTAATTTACTAATGAACACTTGGGTTGATTTTACATCTTGACTATTGTAAATAGTACTGCAATAAACATGGGAGTACATATATCTCTTGGACACATAAACTTTGGGTATATCCCACTCAGCAGTGGGATTGCTGGGTCATATGGTCGTTTCACTTTTAATATTTTGAAGAACCTCTATACTGGTTTCCATAAAGGCAGTACTAACATACATTTCTACCAACAACCTCTAAGGTTTTGGTAGAAACCTTTTCCCACATCCTCTCCAATATTTGTTATCTTTTGTCTTTTTGATAAATAGCAATTTTAGCAGGCATGAAGCTATATTTAATTATCATTTTGATTAATGATATGTATCATTTTTCATGTACCTGTTTGTTGATATTTACTTAGGGTGGCTGGCAAAATATTAAGGAGAATATTAGGGAAAGTTAAAGATTATATTCTCAAACCTTTTGGAAGACTGAACCTCATTCAGAGGTTTACTCAAACCTTTTTATTGGGGTAGGCCGAAGGCTGCCAGCTGGTCCATTAAGTTAGGGAGAAGATAGGGTCAATTAGAGGCTTTCCCAGTTTAAGTCTGTTTACCCCACATCCCTTTGTCTCTACTCTAACTGTTTACTCCTGTAAACTTTGCTCTGGATGGATCTCTCAGGTGGAGATCAAAGGGAATTACCTGTTAATAGTGTTTACGCTGAACCCGGAACCTAAAGCTTTTATCATTCATAAAACCATTCTTTTAACCATGTTAATTATCCACAGTGTGTTGACTTAGAACCTCTGTTTTAAAATTCATACTGAATAAATGTAATGATGGAGAGGGAGTCTTGGTCCATTTCACCCTCTGAAAGCAGCCAATATCCATCGCTAGTCCACTTGAACTACTGTAACGGTGTGAGAGTGCATTCATTCATCCACTGTTGAATCAGGCTCTGCAGACGAGACCGCCACAGGTGGTGGTCAACGTCTCACCCGTTGGCCATTTGTATTTCTTTTTTTTTGAGAAATGTCTATTCATTTTGCCCATTTATAAATCAAGTTATATGTTTTCTTGCTATTGAATTGAGTACCTTACATACTTTAGATATTAACCACTTATGAAATATATAGTTTGCAAATGTTTGTTCCCATCCTATAGGTTGTCTCATCACTCTGCTGATTTTTTCCTTTGCTGTGCAAGTAGCTTAAAAAGACATAGGGGAAAAGCTCCATGACATTGATCTGGGCAGTGATATTTTTGGATATAACTCCAAAAGCCCAGACAATAAAGGTAAAAATAAATAAGTGGGATTATGTTAAACCATGAATGTTAGCTTAGTCTCATGGAAAAGGGTGGTTCTTTGTAGTAAGCCATTTTCTGGAACACAAAGGGTGTGAGGATTTCTTATCCTTTGCTGTTTGATGGTATCCCAGGGATAAGGTAACATTCACCACTGACACCTTCCATTCATCTTCCACCCACTCTGATCTGTGTTTCGCACTTAACCTCCTTTTAAAAATATATATGTGTATGTTGCCAGTGACCCTCTTCCTTGCCAAATTCAATAGACTTTTCTCAGTCCTACTAGTCCCTAGCTCCCTGGAGCATTTGGGGCAACTTGCCATTTTCTCCTTTCTTAGACTAACTGCCCTTGGGCTTCACGAAGCCACAGTCTCCTGTGTTTTTTCTTTCTCCTCTGGCAGTGATGCTTCTTTCTTCTTTGTCTGTTTTTCTCTCACCCAATGTTGGGAGAGAGAAGCCCTATTTTGTAGGGCTCAGTTTGTAGGCCTCTTCCAAAGCTTCCTGCTTTCTTATATTCATGTCATTCATTTCCATACATTTAAATATTATGTCTTTGTCTGTTGCCTTCCAGTGTTCATCTCCATCCCACAGCTCTTTCCAGAACTCCTGACTCATGTATGTAACACTTGAAATCTGTATCTTATATGTATATGTATATGTATGTGTATGTGTGTATATATATGTGTATATATATATTATTGCACTTTAGGTTCTGGGGTACATGTGCAGAACATGCAGGATTGTTGCATAGGTACATACATGGCAATGTGGTTTGCTGCCTCCATCTCCCCTGTCACCTATATCTGGCATGTAAGAGGAATTTCAGACATAAACTATCCCAAATGAAGTATTATTCCCTATGTGTGTCTCAAACTTCTCCCATCCACTTAGCTGCATAATCTACGATCCATCCATCCTTTCCTTACTCATCTCTTTACAGCCATTGCCACTCTCTGTTTGTAGCCTTCAGAACATGTACTGGTTATGTCCACTTTTCTCTATCTCCACTGTCACAGTCATAGCTCAAACTACCATTATCTATCTCTTAAACTACTGCTGTTGCTTCTAATTGTTTTCTCTTATCCTGCCTTCTCTCTGACTCAGTCAGTGTACCACATGATGGCCAGAATAACCTTTTAAATCCCTCATTCAAAACATATTAGTGATGCCCGTAGGTTAGAAGCTATAATTTACAGCAGAACTTTTTCAACCTCAGCACTATTGACATTTTGTTCTGGATAATTCCTGGTTATGGGGGACTGTTCTGTGCAAAGGAGAAAGTTTAGCAGCAACCCTGGCCTCTATCCACAAGATGCCACTAGCATTCCTGGTTGTCGTTGTTGTTATTATTATTATTATCATTATTACTGTGTGTGTGAATGCCTTGTTACTGCTTTTCACAACTTATTTATCTATCAAAATTCCACTCAACATCCATCTTCTTCATGCCAACTTCTTCATGAGTCTTTTCTGAGATTTTTCAACCCACTTTTAAAAACTCTCGGCAAATTAAATTGTTCCGTTCTCTATCCTTCAATAATCTTCCATCTACAGCATTTATGGGGTTGCATTCATCATAACGAATTAGATAGATATATATTATTCTTCCTTATTTGAATGTAATACTCAGCATAACATCTGAAACATTTGAAGCGTGACAATTTTAATGAATTTAATTATTTTATCATGTTTCTACAAAACAATTGCATCTCTCTGTCAATTTTGCCATTATCTCTCCTTGCATACAGAGATGCACTTATATTCTGTTCCTTTTGGAGACATTTTTCCCCTGATGAGACTTTCCCTTAATCCACTTCTTCCCCACAAAGATGTTTCAACAACCAGTTTTTCTCCCTCCAACACCAGTCCTCTTAGTCACTTTTCTAGCTGCTCTGCAAAATAAAAAAATTCACCAAAAAACTAAGTGGCTCAAGGTCAGTTGGCTTGTCTGAAGCAAAGCTACTCAAACACATTCTGCAAACCTGCACTTCCTACACTGTCTTTCCAACAGATGGTCTATTGGAAAGGACAACTGAGACCAAAAATAGACCTGTAATGGCTTATTAAGATGCATTTAGGGAGAGAGAAAACACATTTCACAATGATATAAATACAGTACCTTGAAGTTGGGTAAAACTTTTTGAAAGCATTTTATCTATATGGCTGTCACATCAAATGTTCTTTGCATCCAAGCTCCCCTTCTAATGCAGTGGAAATGTGCCTGTTGCTGTTATATTGTTACTGCACTTTTGGGAGCGTCTCTCCATTTTCCAAAATTCCTTTTCTTTAGATATGCAGATACCAGACATATCACTCAGTGCTTTTATGTGGACTGTAGCTGAACAGGAGCAGATGCCCTAATTCCAAGTAAAACAAAATTCTTGTAGGAGGCCTTGATACATGTTGGCTCAATGAGAGTGCGCACAATTTGAAGAAATTAACAGACATATTTGAAGCCCCTTTTGTTTATGTTTCATCACATTTAAAAACTCAAGATCAGGCTTTGAGTAGGTGGTTTAAAAACAGAATGAGGGTCTCTCAAGCCAGAATTTAGCAAAGGGAAAATGTTAGGAGAGTGTGAAGACCCAAATACCTCATTAACACAGTTGAGGGGACCTTGGACTCCCTAGGAATAGTATATATGCTTTGAGACTGGAGGAGAGTAAGTAAGAAAGCAGAAAACCACCATTCACAATTCTGGCTCAAGTTTGGACCTAGATATGTAGATCTTATGAAATGTGAAAATGAAGATTCAACCAGATACCAATCCCAGCCTCTGGATGAACTGCTGCTGTGGCATTTATGAACAAATATCTTTTGTGAACATTGTGGAGCCTGGAGCCAGAATTTGCATTTGTTAAATCATCATGCACAAATAAGAAATGTGTATCGGAAGGCACTCCATTATTTTGATATAGTATCTGTACATGTTTAGCTTCCTCTTTATTTATCATAATTTCAAAAGAAATAGCATTACTTGCCAGTGGGTAGAGTTCACTATACATTTATCACTACTGTTGTTATTCTAGATATCTGTATGTGTAATTAAAGAGAGGAAAAAAGATAGATTGTAGTTCTTCATATATGAAAAAGATGGAATGAGAATAATTATTTTTGGAATTAATGAGATGATGTTTGCTAACGGTTTGGAAAATAAAATAGGATTAGATATGAAGATAAGATACAGACTATTCTAGTCTTGGCCTGTTAAGTTATTATGGGGAAATATTTGCCGAACTGGGAATTTTATCAGTTTCTGAACTCATAACATATTTAAAGTTAACTCATGAGAAAGTAAAAGTTTAATTTCATGTACATACCTACCTACCTACACACAGACACTCTCTCTCTCACACACACACACACCCGCCACACACACATACACACACACACACACACACACACGCTTTCAATAAATACTGCAGATTGCCAGAGTTCAGGATTTATAGACCGTTAAAAAAAGACACAGAAAAATAAAAGGGCTTTTTTTTTTTTAAGGTCGTAAAACATCTCCATTGATCTCTAATCTTTTCATTCCTCCTACCACTAGAGTTCTGCTCACCCTTTTAGACTTGTGATGACTGAAAAAAATCTGGGTAAAGAGAAGAGAAAAGAAAAGATAGCTCAAGAGGTCCTGGGATACAGACTGAAGTCTCTATGTTGTCAAGGGCCAAAGTCAATTCTATTGGGATCTTCTAGTTAAATGACCTCTGCAGTGGTAAGATGCTCAGCAGTCTTTCCAAGCAGAGTCTAGGGTTAGAGGTAGACAAAGCTAATCCAGACCTGAGGATTCAATTCTGTGCTAGACACTGAAGGGCCATAAATCATCTCTGCCCTATCTCCTAGGAAAGATACTGAGGACCAGTAAAGCCACCATTTTGGATAGCTGCTTTATTCTGTACATGTCTTCTGTACTGCCCCAAGGGTGAGGCTCCTTCTCAAAGTGAGCCCGTTATTGTCCTCCTTCTCTCCCAGGTACTCAGAGAGTATCCAGGTACCCAGTTTTAGCATGTTTATTCATGAAGCTCACTTTCATTTGACTCCCTGGATTGTGTCACCTCCTGTCATCACTCAGAGTATTCAGCTGCATAACAGAAGTTCCAGCAAACACTTTTTATGTGGCAATATTTTCTTGTCTATTCTATCACCCTTTCTATTTTGACTCTATCACCTTTTCTCCCTACTTATCTACCTTATAGATTCCTTGTAATCTCACATTGTAAAGAACTTGGTGTTAGTTGGAAAAGATATTTGGGTTAATAGGAATCGCAGGAATTATAATTTGCAGAAATTCTAATTTTGTAAGATAATAGTCTTCATTGATTCCTTAAAGATTGACAATTTATTCATTTCTCTAAAGCATGGCTTTCAGCTGGAAAGGTGCATTAGGCTTCCCCAGAGTGCTTTTAAAAACCACAATTTTCTGGTGCTCACCCAGATCTACTAAATTGGACTTTGAGGAGTAAAAGCCCAGTGGTTTTTATTCCCCTTGGAAAAATATGTAGAACTAGTTTAGGTCATCTGAATTTTACTCTAAGACCAAACAAATTTAAAATCTAGGGACTTAAACTGTGTTCTTTAGTTTCCCCTAGAATTGTATTCATCAATTTTTTTAGCCTTATGTGCTCAGGTTATAAAAATTGCTAATTTCCATTAAGTTTGATATTAAGGATATTGTCATGCAATTCACAAATTGTCTCATATCATGATCCTGGGTAAAAATTTCTCTGAGACCTAAATGCTACAGTTGAGGTAGGGGTTGGTAGAGGAGGCAGAGACAACTGTTTTTCCTGAGCACCTTTTACTTTTTGGATTTTAAGTTTTGTAACTTTCAGTTTTGTTCCTTTTCTTTGTAGTTTACTATAAAGCTCCTAATTCAAGTTCAAGCTCAAAGTAACCCAGTTTTAACAATTGTATACATACTTTTGGAGTATATTCCTGTGTATGTCCTTGGCTTCGTTTTATTTGCTAAATTGTATTTTCCTTTGGCCTTCTTTTCTCTTTCCTTCTTTCCTTCCTTCCTGTTTCCTTCTTCCTTCCCTCCCTCCCTCCCTTTCTCCCTTTCTCTCTCTCTTTCTTTTCTCTCTTTCTTTCTTTCACACAGTTTCACTGTTGTCACCCTGGGTGTAGTGCAATGGTGTGATCTCAGCTCACTGCAATCTCCACCTCCTGGGTTTCAGTGATTCTCCTGTCTCATCCTCCCAAGTAGTCAGGATTACAGACATGTTTCACCACTCCTGGCTTTTTTTTTTAATTTATTTTTTATTTTTTTTTTATTTTTTTGGAAATGGAGTCTCACTCTGTTGCCCAGGCTGGAGTGCAGTGGCAAGATCTTGGCTTACTGCTACCTCTGCCACCTGGGTTCGAGTGATTCTCCTGCCTCAGCCTCCCAAGTAGCTGGGATTATAGGCACCTGCCACTGCGCCCGGCTAATTTTCATAGTTTTTAGTAGAGAAGGGGTTTTGCCATTTGGCCAGGCTGGTCTCGAACTCCTGACCTCAGGATCTGCCTGCTTCGGCCTCCCAAAGTGCTGGGATTACAGGCATGAGCCCCCATGTCCAGTCTGGGCTTTGTTTCTTAATAGGCTTCAGTATTTTAGATTTATTATTGGAAACCGCCAATTCAAATTTTGTCAGAATGAAAAATAACAAAACTTAAGAGCATATACATAGTAACACTGCATTTTTCCCTTTTATGAAGTTTATTATTAAACTTGGGAACAAATATTATAGACTTTAAAGTTTGTAAAGTATAATGGATGACAGATGAAGAAACTGAAATTAGAAAGGTTATCTTCATACAGCCTTTCATTAATGGATATGATAAATTGTTAACACTATCTTCTGAATACAATTATTTCATTTCTATGCTATGGTGACTTTTTCTAGATCATTTTTTCACTAATATTATCTGGTTTGCTTTACATAACTATTTTTTATTGTAATTAGCATTATAATTATTATCTTCATTTTAAAATTGAAAAATACCCAAAGGGTCTTTGTCAAAAGATGTTATAATGTCCTCAGAAATATTCTACCATATTGGAAGTTTTCTGAAATCTTCTCGCTGGTGCTACAGCTAATAATTTAAGATCAATTATGTCTACAAAATGTATTTAATAATATTTATTAAGATGCATGTAAGTTTAATGGCAGTGTGGTAGAGAGTAAGGTAAAAATATAGAAAGAATTATGTAAGCCCTAATGTCCAGGCATTTATAATTCATTGGAGAGAAAGACATATAAGCATTTTTAAGGAAAATTAAACAGAATAAAATAAATCGTATAATGAATTATTAGTTTAAAACTAGCTGACCGGTCACTGTGGCTCACACCTGTAATCCTAGCAGTTTGGGAGGCCAAGGCGGGCCAATTGCCTGAGCTCAGGAGTTTGAGACCAGCCTGGCCAGCATGGTAAACCTCATCTCTACTGAAATACAAAAAAAAAAAATAGCCAAGTGTGATGTCACTTGCCTATATTCCCAGCTACTCAGGAGGTTGAAACACAAGAATCGCTTGAGCCTTGGAGGCGGAAGTTTCAGTGAGCTAAGATAATGCCACTGCACTCCAGCTTGGGCTACAGAGTGAGACTCCTGTCACACACACACACACATACACACACACACACACACACAGTTATTAGTTCAAAACTAGCAATGATAGAGAAGTTAAAACAATGTTATTTTATTCTTACCTAGCAAATTGATAAAGATAACACATACATTGTATTCAAAGTTATCAAAGGGATGATAACCTGAATATATCTGAATTTACTTCTGGACAATATTTTTTAACAAATATTCTGAAAGATAGTTTGTCAATAAATATTACAAATCTAAGATATGTTTATATCTTTAGAGCCAATAATTCTACTCCTGTGACTTTAACCTGAATAAATAGAAGACATAATAAAAAATATATTTATGAGAATATTTAAGGCTAGAATATTCAGAACATTTTACACATAAAACCATAGAAAGAAGGTGAGAGAAATAAATCAAATGGCTTGCAATGTTTGTCACTGAATTCAAAAATTTTTATGCTTCTTTTTTTTTTTTTTTTTTTTTTTTGAGACGGAGTTTTGCTCTTGTTACCCAGGCTGGAGTGCAGTGGCGCGATCTCGGCTCACCCCAACCTCCGCCTCCTGGGTTCAGGCAATTCTCCTGCCTCAGCCTCCTGAGTAGCTGGGATTACAGGCACGTGCCACCATGCCTAGCTAATTTTTTTGTATTTTTAGTAGAGACGGGGTTTCACCATGTTGAACAGGATGGTTTCGATCTCTTGATCCACCCTCCTTGGCCTCCCAAAGTGCTGGGTATTACAGGCTTGAGCCACCGCACCCGGCCTATGCTTCTTAAAAGATTCCAATTTTTTATAAAACTGAGTATTACTTTTATAACCAGAAAAAAATTCCAATAAATATAATTTTTAAAAGTTTTACTGGAAAAACTAGTTCATCTGTGTAAACCCAGTTATCCAGATGTTTGGAAATATCTAGTTAGTAATATCCCATTTTAATTCTAGTTTATTGCAGAAGAAAGAGTGAGAAGAAAAAATAAAGTTTGGATCCACAAAACTCCAGTGCAGGATCAGTAGCTGTGGAAATGAGCTATTTCAGGGAGAAAGCTTTGTAAGGACATTAATGTGCACCAGCTTCTCTGGATGGAGTGAACTCTGATCTGCTCTTTTCCCAGAGTCACAGGAGCTGACACAGACTATGTGGGGAAGAAGGACACTATATTCTGAGTGTGGCTGTCAGGCCACAGCTGCTCCTGCCATCTGCTCTGCCTTTGATTTATATTGTTTGTCATTTCCCTTGTGCCTTTTTTTGTGCGCTGCTGTCCAGTGCTCATTTTTAGGTGACTTCTCAGAGACCAAGGGATTGCTAGTCATAACAGCATGATTTCAATTCTATTTTACCTGGAGGGCTTTGGTTTCAGAAAAAGAAATCCAAGCAATACATCAGCAATCCATACGGAGCATTGAAAGTCCAATTCAAGAAGTTAATCAAGTTTTTGTGATCCTTTTGCTCTGATGTCCTATTTAAGTAACTTGAGGATGCTAGCAGAGATATATTTGGCTTGAACATAGACTGAAGGACAGGCATGATTTAGTTGGTAAACAGAAGTCAAGTGACAGCTAGGAATTGGCTACTTCTATCAAATCAGTCAACTATATCTTTTGTGCCTTAATTACTCTCAGCCTAATTATTTATTTGATTGAAGGTTTTTGTCTTTTTTAGAATGAAAAAAAAAAGTTGTAAATAAAATAGGAACCACATTTATTCATTTGTTTGTTCAAATACCTGGACACTTCCTTTGATCCTGGCTCAGGATTGCATTGGAGGAACAGAGATTAGCAAGGGCCATTCCTTCCTTGAAGGTGTGAACAGAGTCCAGCACAAATTTGTTCCTTTTCTGGGCTAAAAACACCATGAAAAGGTTGAGCAACTGTCTCACTGAGGCAGTGGCTACAAAGGGTGAACAGAAGAAAAGCGCCAAGGAATCTGCATAGGAAGAGGGAGAGTAAATGAAAGGGAAAGATGAACTTAGAAGACAATCATGGAATCTTAGAACAAAAACCCTTATGGATTAGGGCAGCATTTGCAACTAAAAAGGTAAATCAACGGGCAGTCTTCTTCCTTGTAAGTCATCCAAAAGGTGGTTTATTTTTCACTTCCTGGACATTGCGTGTGGAAGATAACTCGAGACATTCCTGTAACAGCCCATCACAGGAATTCTCCATTACAGAAGAACAATGTCTCATTCTCCCTCTGACAAAACCTTCTTTTCCATGCCCAACCCAGCTTCTGCTATAAAAGACTGCTATGATGTCTGCTATGCAAGACCCACTTCTTACTATGCAAGACCAGTTCCTCCTCTATAGTAATGGCAACATCTGCAAACAACATTTGCAAACATTCAGTGTGCATTGTGCCAAGCCCTTTGCATTTTTGAAAAAATTATTTAATCCTTACAGCAAGCCTGAGTGGCTACAGGTTTATTATCCTCATTTCATAGATGAGGCCATTCAGACTCAGAGAATTAAGAAAACTGTGAAAAACTACTCGGCAAAGGAGTAAAGGGCATTTTTGGTCCAGGTTGGTCTGACTCAAGAGCATGGTTTAAAGAACAGATTATTTTAAGTGTGTGAAGAATAACTCTGCTTATCGTTGATACCACTCACAGAATATTCCTAGGGCTCTCTCCTTCCAATAAACTGCTAGGATTGTATTTCCTGGCTCCCTTGTGATATAGCAAAGCCACACAAGTAGCTTAGCTCATGAGTTGGGAGTGGGGGATACTTGTTGCTATGAGATATTTTCCAGATTTTTTTTCCTCTTGGATAAAAACTGACAATGTTCAAGACGATGGCTATTCACTTAGCCTGGGTCTCAGGGCGACTGTGAAGAAAAGAGTCCTTAAGAGACCATTATATGACATGTAATGGTCATATAGCATAAACAAGAAATAAACACTTTCAGTTTTAATCTATTGAAATCTTATGAGTTGTTGTGACAGCATACATTAGCATATCCTGGGCAACAAATTTCTAATCTGTTATTGCTCCAGACAAGAACATGCTCTGTGCAAGTGGGATTCTTTCTTATCTGTTCTCTTGGGCACTGGATTCATGACTGAAATTAGCAACCAGGTTCATTCAGGGTTTCCTCTTTTAAGATTTTATTAAGACCATAAATAGATAATTTAAAAATGGCCATGTTCTCATCATGAAATAAACTTTATACATTTATTGAATACTTAAGGTATACATTTATTGCAAGTACTCACTGGGAAATCCAGTGGTTTTTATAAAGAATGTCTCTTTAAAGGGATTGGAGCAGAGGTAAGATAACTCAATTTCTGTGTGTGCTTTGAGACAAAAAAAAAAAAAAAAAAAAAATCACCACTGGGATATATTTTCTCTGGGACTCTTTCCTAGGAAGACTGTTGTTAAATGCCAATGATTAAGAATATTCCTAACTTCATTCCCAAAACCTCGATAGACTCAGAACCATCTAAGGAGCTTTTATTGATTCAGGTATTTAAATTCAGGCCCTGGATACTCTAAGTCAGAATGTGAGTGAGGAGCCCAGAGAATCTGTATTTTAACAAATGAAAGCTTTTCAAACTCCCCGAGTTTGGGAACTTCAGCTCTGGAAATCCCCCTTGCATACTGCTGCCACAGGCAAGCTTGGCTGTTTGAAAACCCTCTTTCCTTCTTAACTCTTCCCCAAAGCACACACACCTTGAGGTCCTTGGATGAATTCTGTTTGGCAGAGCCAGGGTTTTTTTCTTGCAGTTTTCACAACAGGAATGTTTTGGGGTCCCAGAAAAGCAAGGCAGAGGGAGCTGGGCAGGAAATAAAGAACAGTAAGAACTGTCAGTTCTACTCCTCTGTTGCATCGCAGAGAAAGGCACTGAGTAAAGATGGCTAGAATTCTTTGCAGAGCCTTTATCTTCACAGTCAGAAACATACAAACAGCATATGCATACTAAGCAGGAATTTGAATCAAACGACCAGTTTGATTTATTGTTTTGGAAAAAAACAAATATCTCTTTCATTTATTCACATTTTTTTTTCCTTTTACACTAAGAAAAACCAGACGTGGAGTTTATAAGAACACCCTGAAGGCAGAACTTCACTGGTAGGACTCATGCCTCGGTCTGAGTGATCTGCCACTGTCCACCTAAGTGACCAGAGATGTTCAGTAGCCCCCTAAGCAGCTGCCAGATTCCATGCTGAATGGAACCTTGAAGCTAGGAATCAAAGGACCAAGTGATGGTAAAGATATTTAGGCAGTGAAAAGAAGGAGGAGCCTGTATCTGTGTATCCTTAATTTTTACAAAACTAAGAAAGCAGGCAATTATAAAAATACTCACAGAACACAAAGATATGTGTAGAATACTAAAGAGTGGGAGAAAGGAGAGATGTACATAAGAGAAAAGCAAGCAATAATTCCTAGAAGTTCAGGTCTATTTTGTTGTACAAGTTAAACCTCTCCTGTGTGGCTGTATCCTCTGTTCCTTTTTTCCTCTTTTTTTTTTTGACCATTCTCTGTTAGGTCCATGTTCTTTACTCTACAGAACAGTTTACCTATTGTGTTTGTGGCCTTAGATTCTAAAGAACAAATCCTGAGGATCTCATTCTCTATTCCCAAGAGGATGATCAAAGTATATTTCTAAAAAGATGTAATTTTTTTCTTAACAGCTGAAACTAGCTGTTAAGAATATGTATATACACACACACACAAATGTATACATATTCCTCTAAATATAGAGGTTGTATTTTATACTTACATGTATATATATTTCTGTGCAAAATTACAAAACATACAATTGTGAAGAAAATCTGAACCTATGTTTTGTCAATATAAATTTTAGGAAAAAAACATGGTCACTGTTCAGACTGGAGGATAACATGTCCCTGAAAGGCAGAAGAACAGAGTGATACAATGCAAAGAAACAAATCAAAGCATAACATCACAAAGATATTAACTTGCATCTCTGAATAATTAATAGCATGTCATCAATGTTAAGGAAACAATATAAAGCCTAGTATGTGTATAATTTCTTGTCTAATACTGACTCTTCTATAGCAGGCTCTTCTCACCCTAATCTTATCTACAAACCCAGATCTAAAAGCTGGACTTGATGGATTCCTTTGACACTGTGCTTTTTCAGTTACAGTGCTCCTTTTTCAGCTCATGTCGTACATCGCTAGGCTTGGCTGCAAAGCATACTTGTAACAAGAGGAGGAAGCTTGGATGCCAAGCAGTCTGAGCCAGGTATAGGATTAATCAGAAGGTGCCGGAACTGCCCTGATCTGGGCAGATGTGCATATCCGGAGAGGTCTCAGCAGCAGTGGGGACTTGGCCGCAGCGATACTAAATGCATGACAGAACAAGGCTTCAGGCAGATGGCAGTGTAGTTCTCTTCAGAAAAGGAGAAAACTAGTGAATTCCCATGGTAAGTAGGATTCTCTTTTCCCCTGACCCTCTGAAAGAGAAGCCTGGAAAAAGCTAGACAAGATTAAGTCCCATTAAGATTATAAGAATTAAACAATATAATAAGAGTGCTTCATGCAGTGCCTAGTGTTTTCTAACAAACAGAAGATGATCTAAAAGTAAGAAGTAAGGCAAGGCCATCAATATGCTCAATAAGTCATAGGACACTAGCTTAGTGCTCCTTTGCAAGGGTCGAGGTACAATGTCTCCATCGCCTATTTCAGGTTCAAAATGCACACTTGCAATCTTTCCTGGCCAGCCTTTATTTTTCTTACTGACATCTCCAATGGCCTTCCCATATTAAATTTGTTTGCTCTCTATTTTATCTGATGCTTTCTCATTTCATAGTTTAAACACTGCAGCTCCTTAGAATACATGTGGCTTGATGTCCTGTTGTCTTCTACATTGAATATTCTCCAGAATGCACACTACTCCACAGGTGGCTGTCTCTGCAGTCAGCTATTTTATTTTCACAGCTTTCTTCCCTCAAGCATTTCTTTGTTTCAGAGGAACTAGGTTTTTAAAATGGATCTGTGCCCAGAGAGTTTACATATCTTCATAAAAAGTATCATGTACTAAATAATGAGTGTGTGAATGCCAAATACTGTAGATAAATTACATAACAACCTGCTCTCTAATGAATCAGAGTGTTTTTATTCCATTTAAATGCATTAAGACTCCAGTTTTCTGGTCTTTCAAGGATAAGTGATGAAATTCCAAACATTTATTCTTATTATTTAAATCTAGCACTTGACATGCACCTGTTAAAAGTTATGTACATGTTTTTGGTCACTTTTAAAAAGATAATCATCCATCACTTAGCCTATTTAACATGAAAAATAATGACTAAAATGTATGATTTTGAAAATAGAATTTTGGTGTGAGGATATATTAAATGTGAACAGAATTATGTACTAAGTTTCTGGTGAGCTAAAATATTCCAAATTTTTTTCCTGGATATCACTCAACCTCATTATTTTAGTTTTAGAATTCAATAAAAGTAGGAATATATTAATAAAGCCTCTAATGCGAAAAGAAATGGAATTGTATTGGAACCATTAAAAGAGAAATTGGTAAGAAATTACTGAGTATGAAAGTATTATAGGTATATTCTTGGAGTTTGATTCAAAATTGTTCTCCTCGGTGACTGTTAATAGTATCTCATAATTTGGTCAATATTTTTCTCGTCCCAAAGAGAGCAGATAACCGCTTCTTCTCTGACCTGTATATATTCCTAGCCCTCCCTTAAATTGAGAACATTTTCAAAGTTATACTTATCTGGAAATTAAAGAGCACTTTCTACCCATAAGGATATTAAAAATGGCATTTTATATTTATTTTAAGGATACCATCATCAAATGTTTAAATGAAAGGATAAACCTTCATCTACCAGATCTGTTAAAACCAATGATACTGGTATAAACAACATGGCTCTCTTTCATCTGCTATGACTGATTTCTACTGTGGTGGGACTAGGTTAATTTATACTGAGCTCAATTATATTCTCTATGCTGCAAGTTCCAGTCATGCCTCTTATAACCTACTTGTCTTATTTGCTAGGCAATCTTCATAAGGCTGGTTGCCAGTGTGTACTTTAACTTCTGTGTGTTCCTTTCCTTTTCTCACCCCTATGAAACCATCATTCTTTGTAAACATGAAATCGTGCTAGGAGTTTAATGAATATAAAATACAATAAAGCACATATAGCAAATATTAAAGTGTCCAGAGGGTAAATGAACATTGAAAATATTCATATAACCTCAGGCCATTTGCCTTATTTTTTTATGTTTAATTCATCTACTACCTACCTTCCTAAGATTTGGAAAATACAACTTTTGGGGATGGACTTCTTTGTCTGAGCCCACATAGTTCCTGAATTCCCAGAGCTATTCCCATTGTAATGGTTTGAGAGTCTTTCAATGTCCCGATTATGTATTTCTCAGTGTTCATGCTTCTTTAGTGTTAGCTTAGAGACAGATGTGAACAAACTCATTCAGAGTCACATCAGCAGAGCATTCTTGTCCGCAGCTAAAACTAAGGATCCTTTTCACAAATCTGTTTCTCCTCCAGGGTGCCTTCTATTTATAAATATCTCAAAAGGTTGTCCTCTACCCACTTGTACTAGAAGGTACTTGTACTAGTACCCTCCAGGGGTACTTCTAGAAAAAATTCAAATTCCAAGACTCTTTCCTATAAATCTACTAAGCCAGAATTGTAGAGTGTGGACTCGGGAACTGAAATAGTTAAACACTTTCCAGGTGATTCCTATACACATTAGACTGTGTGGACTGCCACAATAAATGGCGCCATTAACCGCTCAATTGTTCATGCCAAACCTTGGCAGTCAATCCCGACGACTTTATATCTTTCACCCTCCCCACATTTAATCAATAACCTAATCTACAAATTTACCTCTTAGGGATATCATGATTATAAGAGATACAGTCTGAGAGAGTGATTTATAATCTGATTAGGTGGGACACTGAAGCATTAAATTAATTAATTCCTAGGTGCAATTTACACTCTTCCCGCAAAACTTAAAGATAAATACTCCTTAGGGAATAAGATGCTTCATGGTTAAACAAGATGCTAAATCAAAGTGTGAGAGGTCTAGTCTATTTGATTTCCTCATTCCTTTCTGGTTCTAGCTCCCGTTGCCTTTCATTTCCTTCTTATCTTCCAAATCTCAAAGCAGACACTGTAACTTTCCTTAATTCTTGTTTTACATCAAAAGACACTATGTATTTTACTCTACTGCATTAGAGATCACAGTGTTAAATAATGTATTCTGCTTTCAGGTACAGAAACTAATATTTTAGAAGCTTAAAATAACCCAGAACATTTTATTTTTCTTATAAAGTAAGAGACTAGAATCTCCAGGCTGATTTTTCTTGTAATTGTGTCTTATGTTAGTATTTGCTTGAATTGCTTTCTGACAGAATCCCTTCATAATGACCATTATTATAGCTAATGCTTCAGAATACATTACTTGGTTTCTCTAGTATTTGTTTTGCTACTTCAACCTTTATTTGATACCATGATTTTGCTTTCTTATAAATGTTCAACATTGATTTATAGATTCTGGAAATCAACTTATTTTCTTCTGACTGTAGTAAAAAATAACTAATGGATATGGGTTGAAACAAAGGCAATTATAAAGACAAAAAGAAAATCAATTATAATTCTATAAAATATATAATTCTGTATACAATCAGGCTTAAGGAGGATTCTATGGAACTCTAAACATTTAGAAGTTGCGGTAAATGTTTATTAAACACGTCCTCAGTGTCGGGGATGTGCTGAAAACTGAGTAAATAGAAGTGAATATTTTCAGATACAGATGCTATGGATCCCCTTGTGGAGTGGAAGAGTGTATAGTTCTTTATTTTCTTTTTATGCTTCGTTTTAGCAGAAGTCACTGTGAACATCTTATTAAGTGAAATGATACCCTATTTTGACCCAGTTTCCTCATCCAACAAGCATTTTACTGAGTACTATTTTACTCAGCATAAGTAACACTAGTTGTTTTAAGAAAAATATTAAAAATATTAAAAATATTAATGGTTTAATGTAATAGAACCTCTTTCTGGTTCATGTTTTAGTCTAATGGCTGTTGGCCCTCTCTCCAAGCAATGCCTTTGGGATTCTGACTTAATCTACTGTGAGATGCTGCCATTTTTGGCACAGACCTTCATGAAGGAGTGTGACCAATCATGTGAGATTTTTATAAGACCTGAACCTGGTGTGGCTGACATCATATGCTCACATCCCTTTGGGCAGATTTAGTCACATGGCCCCCAACCTAACTGCAAATAAGGGGTCCAGGGAAAGGAGAGTGAAAGGGTATTGTGTGAACACGTCATTTCATCTCTGCCCTAGCTTGCTAAATGTCCACCTTTGTGTTTTCCCAAACATAGAACACCCACTGCTTCCATCTTTTCCCTAAGGAAGACAACCTAAAGCCCCATTTAATCCAGGTACAGTATCCTTGGGTAATGTGAAGTTCTGCCTGTTATATGTGTAATGCTGTCCTTTGGCTTAATGATGTAAAGAGTAAAGAAACAAATTATCTACCTCCCCATACCTATATGCCATTAGGAAACAGGGACTATTTGTATGTAAAAGTAATACATACCAAATAATGAGGACACACTTTTGTCTCTGGTCAGCAACAATCTAAAATCTTGCCACACAGATGCCGAGAAGGCATCTCACCTTGAACATGATAGCAGGAAAAAACATTCTAATTAGCACAGGAAATACTTATCCCTGAAAACAATTTTCTACAGTAAATAGAAGTAAAATGTAAAAGATACTAAAAATTTCAAGTTTATATGAGTGGTTGGAAAGAGGATACTATCTGTAAAATATCTAGAACAATGTCTGTCATGTAATAAGCATTCACTTAACACAAGGTAACAAGATGAGTTATACACATTTGGCTGCAAGTAATAAAAACTACTTTAAACTAGCTTTAAAAATTAGAAAATTATCTCATAAACTCTGATATCTGGACACAGTGCAAACTTTAAAGCTGGATTGCTTAATGACTCCCTGTTCTTTCCTTCTTTTTCGCTCTTTTGGAGGGCTCCTTATAGGGAGGCTGCTGATGGCAATAGGGGCAGCACACTTTCTTACTCACATATTGTGGGGAAAAAACAAACACATTTTCCCTAACTCTGGAATAAGCTCTTTGCCATCAGCTTAATTGGAGCAACTGTTCCCGTGCCCACCTGGAACCAGTAACAATCCCCAGGAGAATATGTACTAATCAGTTTCCTCTTAGGCTGTCCCCTAGTAGATAACAATGAGCTTCCTATCCTCTGAGTTGCCTGCCCTATAGTAAAGGAGGAATTATGACTTGGTGGGCAACCATGAGTGTGTATTTAACCTATCATACATCAAATATTATACTAATTACTAGACATATAAGATATCTGTGATATAAGTAAAAAGAACTTTCTATATACAATTTGCTGAAGAAAACTCAATGTGCTCTGGAAGTGCATGAAAGAGACACACAATTTGCAGGTGGTGAGTCAGGAGGGCACAATAAAGGAGAAATGGTAACCATAGTGGGGTGGAATATGAAGGGGAAAGGTGGGAATTCCAACCAGAGGTAGCAGCTTACGAACAATCCTAGAGATGGTTAAGCATAGGGAAGACTGGGGAAAATGTAAATGTCTTAGGCCTACACTGTCTGGTATGGCAGCTGCTAGCCAAAAGTGGCTATTGACCACTTGAACTGTGGTTAATGCCACATGTTGTAATCATAATACTTTGGATGTATTGGGTTAAATACGGTATTTTATTAGAATGCATTTTACCTATTTTTTTAACTTTCTTTGGAGTATGGCTTATGCTATATTTCTATTGGGCAGTGCTGGCTTAGATTGAAATGAAAAGTACCAAGAGGAATGTGAAAAGAGGTGCTTGCTGTCAGGTTAGTCAGCAGGGGCCAGCCCATGCAGAGTCTTGAGTGCTGCATTATAGAGTTTAAATGTTATCTTATCACTGGGGAGTCATGGATGTGCATTTCTGTAAGTTTGCTGGCTGCTTTTGGAGAATGGATTGAAGAGGGTAAAACACTGGCAAGGAGCCGAGAAGACAGTTGCAGTAATTCAGGCAAGAAATGATGAAGCCTGAAAAAGTAGCAATGGGATGATGGATGAACAGATTCAAGAAACAATAAGGTGATAGAATCAGCAAAATTTTGTGATTGATTAGATGGTTGGGCAGAGCTGAGGGAGAATCTAGTGGGACTCGTAGGTTTCTGGCTTGGATAACTGGGCACCTGTTTTTATGGGTATAGGAAATACACAATAGGTAGGCAGTCTGGGGTAAAAGTCAAAGCAAATGCCACATGGTAGAAGAGGGAAACAAAGCAGAACATGACCGGGATTACAGATGGTTCTCTCTGGAGTATAGCCAAAATGGGTTGTAGGATCAGTAGGGTCGTTCTTGATATATATTTTTTAATTCAGTTGTGTTGGTGTGCTATTGTTCTAAGTTACTTTCTTTCCTGGACTAAGCTTGTTTTCATTACTCCAGTTTCCCTAGTAAGTTAGCTTATACTCTGACTTCTATTTATGAATAATCATTGATGAATAAGTGTTTAAGAGTTTCTCAGTTTGTCTCATTATCATTAATGGGCAGGTAATTTTAGTTTTATTCACTTTTAGTAAGAACTAAGTCATTTCTGTGCCATTCAGCATTATCTGTGCAGTTTTGACTCATCAAAGCAAAATATCTGGCCTATTGCAATTTTCTTTTCAGTTATTCAGAATGAAAGAGGATTTGGAATCCTAATAGTTATGTGTATTTTTCTTGCCATATATCCTATACTATATTATGCTGTATGCTATTATGTAGCTATCTATGTTTACAAAAATATGCACATACAAATATGGTTTTATTTTCCCTGGGAATGCTGAAGACAGATGGGTTTTCATATTCCCCTTGGTGTTTGGACTCTTGATGGAACTGCTGTGGCAGCAAAGAGTGCACATGCCCTACAGGGCCTGCCTTTGAGAACATAGCTGTTGGAACAGTGAAGCATTTTGACTATAATGACACATTTTTCCTGAATCATTTTGATCAGAATTTTGTTATTTTTAAAACCAATATTGGTGAAGCCAGAGAGGAAAAGTTTTGAAGATATATTTTTTAGTATTTTAGATGGAGCTAGGTCAATAAGATTAAAAAAAAAATTAGGTACTCTAAAGGATAAACAGAGATAGTTTTATTGATGAGGGACCTTTAATCAGCCTTCTTTTGCAGCTAATATAAATTCAGAAAGTTATGTGGTCATTTATTTCAAAATGAGTTCATTTTCTCTTTATTTCTGGGTTCTCTAACCCGGAAATAAATGACCACATAATAACTTTCTGAATTTATATAGAAAATTATATATAGAAATAAAGCCGTACACTGACAACCATCTGATATTTGACAGAGCTGACCACAATAAGCAATGAGGAAAGGACTCCCAATTCAATTAATGGTGCTGAGATAACTGGCTAGTCATATGCAGAAGATTGAAACTGGACCCCTACCTTTTATCATATACAAAAATACTCAAGATGGATTAATGACTTAAATGTAAAACCAAAAACTCTAAAAGCCCTAGAAGGAAACCTAGGAAATGCCATTCCGAACATTGGCCCTTGCAAAGATTTTATGATGAAGACTCAAAAGCAATTGCAATAAAAACAAAAATTGACAAATAGGAGCTAATTAAACTAAAGAGCATCTGTGCAGCAAAAGAACTAGCAACAGAGTAAACCCACAACCTATAGAGTAGAGAAAATATCTGCAAAGTCTGCACCTGACAAATGTCTAATATCCAGAAACTATAAAGAGCTTAGACAAATCAACAACCAAAAAAAAGGACTCCATTAGAAAATAAATAAAGGACATGAACAGACACTTCTCAAAAGAAAACATACACATGGCCAACAGGCATATAAAACAATGCCTAATATCACTAATAATTAGGAAAGTGCAAATTAAAAACCACAATGATATACTATCTCACATTAGTCCAAATGGCATTACTGAAAAGTTAAGAAATAACAGATGCTGGGGTGGTTGTGGAGAAAAGGGAATGCTTATATGCTGCTGTTAGGAATGCAAATTACTTCAGCCACAGTGGAAAAAGATCTGGAGATTTCTCAAAGAATATAAAACAGAGCTACCATTCAACACAGCAATTCCCATTACTGGGCATATACCCAAAGGAATAAAAATCATTCTACCATAAAGACACATGTATGCATAATGCATATATTCACTGCAGCATTATTCACAACAGCAGACATGGAATCAGCCTAGATGGCCATCAGTGTTGGACTGGATAAAGAAAATGTGGTATATATATATATGTCATGGAATACTATGCAGTCATAAAAAAGAATGAGATTACATCCTTTGTGGCAATATGGATGGAGCTGAAGGCCATTATCCTAAGCAAATTAATACAGGAAGAGAAAACCAAATGTCACATGTTCTCAGTTATAAGTGAGACCTAAACACTGAAGACATGTGGACACAAAGAAGGGAGCAATAGACACTGGGGTCTACTTGTGGGTAGAGGGCGAGAGGAAGGTGAAGATTGAAAAACTATCTATTGAGTATTATGCTGATTGCCTGGCTGTCAAACTTATCTGTATACCAAACCCCCATGACATGCAGTTTACGTTTGTAACAAGCCTGCACATGTATACTTTGAAACTAAAATAAAAATTGGAAAGAAAAAAGGAAGAAAATGTGGTATGTCAATGCAATGGAATATTATTCAGCAACAAAAAGAAACAAAATATGGAGACTTGTTACAACATGGTTAAACCTGTAAAATGTTATGATAAATAAAAGAAGCCAGGCAAAAGGCCATATATTGTATGATTCTGTGTAAACAAAATGCAGATTTATACCGACAGAAAGCAGATCAGTGGTTATTTGGGCCTGAGGGTGGGAGTGAGTGGGCACTGGCTGAAAATGGGCTCAAGAGAACTATGGATGTCAATGACAATGTTCTAAAACTGGACTGTGGTGACAGTAGCACAGCTCTATAAAATTTCTCAATTTGTAAAATCAATGAATATTTTAAATCTCACCTATCAATATGTCATATATATGCATATATATAAAAAACACCATAATGTGTGTGTGTGTGTATAGTACAGTTTTGTCATACATATACAAATTTGTAACAGTTTCATTTTTGTTTTTTGTTATTTGTTTGTTAATTTGTTTTTTGAGACAGAGTCTTGTTCTGTCCCCCAGGCTGGAGTGCAATGGCACCACCTCAGCTCACTGCAACCTCTGCCTCCCAGGTTCAAGTGATTCTCCTGCCTCAGCCTCCTGAATAGCTGGGATTACAGGCGGCCGCCACCATGCCCAGCTAATTTTTGTATTGTTTAGTAGAGATGGGGTTTCACCATGTTGGTCAGGTTGATCTTGAATTCCTGACCTCAGATGATCCACCTGCCTTGGCCTCCCAAAGTCTGGGACAGACGTGAGCCACTGGGCCCGGCCTATAACAGTTTCCTAACTTTATAAAAAGGTTATCATTTGAATATAATCTGGCATTTCCCTTTCTGACAAATTTCATATTGTTAAGATTAACTTTCTATTTGCGTAGCTGTGCAGCTATAATTCATACAATTTTGCTGATGTTTAACAATCCATTGTATGAATAAACCATATTGTACTTAACTATATGCCTATTAATGCTTTTTGCTCTTGTCAAAAATACTGTCATGAATATTCTTGATGTCTCCTGATGTAAATTTGTGATTTTTTTTGAGAATGTAAAGACCTCAGAATATGTTTATAGTTATTACTAGACACTTAACATTATTTGAGACTGTTGTACATATGTTTTTAATTGTTTTCTAGTTTTGTGATTGATGCATAGGAGTACAATACACTCCACATATTTCTCATATCTAGCCACCCTGATGGGGCGAATGGATGCAGCAAACCACCATGGAACATGTATACCTATGTAACAAACCTGCTTACATATGTTTGTTACATATGTACTCCAGATCTTAAAGTATAATAAAATAAATAAATAAAAATCTTATTATTTTAGTCAATTTGGATTTTATTCTTTTATATTTTTAATCCAGTCTTGATGTCAGGTTTATAACGACTTCTTTGCTAAAGGATTTGGAAAGAATTTCATATTTTGTTGTTGTTGTTTTCTAAGGAATTTGTTTAAGATTGGGCTAAAATTTACCTTGCAAGTATGATGGGCGCTACCTATAATAAAATCATCTTAGCCTTGTGTTTCCTTTATATACATATTTTTAAACTGAGCATATGAATAATTTCCTTTGAAAAGTCTCTTTTATCTGTAGTTTTATCCACGTTGCAATTAATAATACTTAAAAAGACTGGTTTTTAGAGCAGATTTAAATTTATAGAAAATTTATGCAGAAAATACAGTTTCTGTATGTCCCCTTGCCACCCCTGACAGGGTTTCTCCTATTATGTAACCCCTTGCATTAGTGTGGTACATTTATTAAAACTGATCAACAAATATTAATTTATGATTGTCAATTCAAGCCCCAAATATATATTAGAGTTCATTCTTTATGTTGTACAGTTTTATGGGTTTTGACAAATGTATACTGTCATGTGTTCACCATTACAAGGTGGATTACATTAGAGTTACAGTACATGCAGATTAGTTTCACCCCACAAATGCCTGGAGCTCCTTCTATTCATACCTCTCCACATTTTACCCTGGATTCCTGGCAATTGCTGATTCTCTTATTGTCTACACATAGTTTTGCCTTTTCTAGAATTCAGACATCTACAAGCATACAGTATATAACTTTTGTAGACTGGTCATCCAAAATATTCTTATTTGTCTTTTCTTCCTTGGTTTATTTTGGAACAGGGTGATTTTGTTATTTTCAAAGAACCAATTTTTGACTTTATTGATGTTCTCAATTGTGTTGTTTATCTATTTTATCAATTTCTGCTCTTATTATTTTTCTTTCTTTGTAATTTCTTTGGTTTTATTTTGTTTTGTCCAGTGTCTTAAGTTTTACCCTTACCTTGTTAATGTTTAGATTTTCTTCTTTTCTCATATAAATAAATAATGCCATAGATTTCCCTCAAAACACATCAGGTGTAGTCCACAAGTTTTAAAACAAGTATTATCTGCGTTAATTAAGATAATCATGTGGTTTTTGTTTTTGGTTCTCTTTATGTGGTGAATTATGTTTATGGACTTGCGTATGTTGAACCAGCCTTGCATCCCCGGGATGAATCCTACTTGATCATGATGAATAAGTTTTTTGATGTGCTGTTGCAATTGGCTTGCCAGTATTTTATTGAAGATTTTTGCATCTATGTTCATCATGGATATTGGCCTGAAGTTTGCTTTTCTTGTTGAGTCTCTGCCGGGTTTTGGTATCAGGATGATGTTGGTCTCATAAAGTGATTTGGGAAGGATTCCCTCTTTTTGGACTATTTGGAATAGTTTCAAAGGGAATGGTACCAGCTCCTCTTTGTGTGTCTGGTAGAATTCAGCTGTGAAGAAGGCATTTGACAAAATTCAACAGCCCTTTATGCTAAAAACTCTCAATAAACTCGGTATTGACGGAACGTATCTCAAAGTAATAAAAGCTATTTACAACAAACCAACAGCCAATATCATACTGAATTGGGAAGCATTCCCTTTGAAATCCGGCATTAGATAAGGATGCCCTCTTTCACCACTCCTATTCAATATAGTACTGGGAGTTCTAGCCAGAGCAATCAGGCAAGAAAAAGAAAGAAAGGGTATTCAAATAGGAAAGGTGGAAGCCAAATTGTCTCTATTTGCAGACAACATGATGGTATACCTAGAAGACCCCATCGCCTCAGCCCAAAAACTCCTGAAACTGATAAGCAACTTCAGCAAAGTCTCAGGATATAAAATCAATGTGCAAAAATCACAAGCATTCCTATACACCAATAACAGAACTAAAGAGAACCAAATCAAGAACGAACTGCCATTCACAATTGCTACAAAGAAAATAAAATACCTAGGAATACAACTCACAAGGAATGTAAGGGACCTCTTTAAGGAAAACTACAAACCACTGCTCAACGAAATAAGAGAGGACACAAACAGATGGAGAAACATTCCATGTTCGTGGTTAGGAAGAATCAATATCGTGAAAATGGCTATACTGCCCAAAGTAATTTACACAATCAATGCTATCCCCATCAAACTACCATTGAATTTCTTCACAGAACTGATAAAAACCACCATGAACTTCATATGGAATCAAAAGAGAGCCCGCATAGCCAAGTCAATTCTAAGCAAAAAGAAAACAGCGGGAGGCATCACAGTACCGGACTTCAAACTATACTGCAAGGCTACAGTAATCAAAACAGCATGGTACTGGTACCAAAACAGAGATATAGACCAATGGAACAGAACAGAGGCATCAGAGGCAACACAGCATATCTACAACCATACAATCTTTGATAAACCAGACAAAAACAAGCTATGGGGAAAGAATTCCCTGTTTAATAAATGGTGTTGGGAAAACTGGTTAGCCATGTGCAGAAAGCAGAAACTGGACCCCTTCCTGACACATTACACTAAAATTAACTCCAGATGAATTAAAGACGTAAACACAAGACCTGGCACCATAAAAACCCTAGAGGAAAATCTAGGCAAAACCATTCAGGACATAGGAGTAGGCAAGGACTTCATGACCAAAACACCAAAAGCATTGGCAACAAAAGCCAAAATAGACAAATGGGACCTAATCAAACTCCACAGCTTTTGCATGGCAAAAGAAACAGTCACTAGAGTGAATCAGCAACCATCAGAATGGGAAAAAAACTTTGCAGTTTACCCATCTGACAAAGGGCTGATATCCAGAATTTACAAAGAACTCAAACAGATTTACAGGAAAAAAACAAGCAAGCCCATTCAAAAATGGGCAAAGGATATGAGCAGACACTTTACAAAAGAAGACATACATGAGGTCAACAAACACATGAAAAAATGCTCATCATCACTGGTCATTAGAGAGATGCAAATCAAAACCACATTGAGATACCATCTCATGCCAGTTAGAATGGCGATCATTAAAAAATCTGGAGACAACAGATGCTGGAGAGGATGCGGAGAAATAGAAACACTCTTACACTGTTGGTGGGAGTGTAAATTAGTTCAACCATTGTGGAAGACAGTGTGGCGATTCCTCAAGGCCTTAGAAATAGAATTTCCATTTGACCCAGCAATCCCACTACTGGGTATATATCAAAAGGACTATAAATCCTTCTACTATAAGGACACATGCACACGAATGTTCATTGCAGCACTGTTTACAATAGCAAAGACCTGGAACCAACCCAACTACCCATCGAGGATAAACTGGACAGGGAAAATGTGGCACATATACACCATGGAATATTATGCAGCAATCAAAAATGATGAGTTCATGTCCTTTGTAGGGACATGGATGAATCTGGAGAACATCATTCTCAGCAAACTGACACAAGAACAGAAAATGAAATACCGCAAATTCTCACTTATAGGCAGGTGATGAAAAATGAGAACACGTGGACACAGGGAAGGGAGTACTACACACTGGGGTCTATTGGGGGGTATAGGGGAGGGACAGCGTCGGGGAGGGATAGCCTGGGGAGAAATGCCAAATGTTGGGGAGGGAGCTGGAGAGGGATAGCCTGGGGAGAAATGCCAAATGTTGGTGAAGGGGAGGAAGGCAGCAAAACACACTGCCATGTGTGTACCTATGCAACTATCTTGCATGTTCTGCACATGTACCCCAAAACCTCAAATGCAATAAAAAAAATAAAACATAGTATTATCATTATCAAGTAGTTCTAGATAATTATAATATTTTCTAAGTGTTAATTAGGTACAATTTTGTTAGATTTTCAAAATGTGTGGGAAGTTTTTATTTTTGTAATTAACATTTAACTGATCTGAAGTATTATTAGAAAATAGTCTGCAATATATTCTTTGAAATTTGTGGAGACTTTATTTATATTCTAGTATATGACTAATTTTTATAATGTTGCTTACTTCTTGAGAAGCAGATTTTTTCTTAAATAGTTGAGTTTAGTATTCTGTATATGTCTAAGTGTAGATAAAGGTTCTTAATTGTGTTTATATCCTATATATACATATATTTTATCTGATTGCTTCATTAACAAGTGAGAAATTAACATTGAAATCTCCCATTCTGATGATAGATTTATGTATTTATAACTGTAGTCCTATGATTTTATTGCTATATATATAGAAAACTATTTTTTTTCATTGTACATATGTTTGAAATTGTTGCATCTTCTCTCTTGGTAAATGGAAATATTTATTAATGTGCATGGGACTTTTCTATTCCCAATAATGACTTTTGATTTAAAGTCTATTTTTTCTACTGTCAATATAACTATACTAGTGTATCTTTCTTTCTTTTATAATTTGTTTTATATCTCCTTGAGCATTATGTTTATTTCATCTTTTGGTATTCTTATTGTTTATATGTGTCTCGTCTACATGGAACATTTAAAAACCCCAACCTGCCAATCTCTGTCTTTTAATTGCTGAATTTATCCCTTATAGTCACTATAGTTATTGAGATATTTGGATTTATTTATATTATCTTTGCTCATTGCTTCAATTGTCTTGCCATTGTTTCGTATTTTTTTTTGTAAGAATTGAGGTACAAAATAAGATACAGATTTTTTCATGTTATTTATTTCCATTCTTCTCAAATCCTAATCTATTAATATTACATATAACTTAAATCATATATTAGTATGGATATAAATTTTTTCATATTGTTTGAAATAATTATAAACTTAATTATACTGATTATCTCTATACAGTCATCATGTTTAATATAGAGAGAGCTTTCTTATAGTATCTCCTTGATTTGTTCCTCCTTTTATTTTAATACTTCTAAAATGTTTTCAATGAAGTACTTGTGTGTCAAAATTTTTGAAGCCTTTATCTGCTATAGAGAGTATGTATATTCACATACATATAAACACACAAATACATATATATGCCCACATTTGAAAAGCAATTTAATTTGACTAGATAAAAAATTTCAGTTCAAAATTATTTTCCTAAATTCTTTTTTTTTTAATTTTAAATTTTTATTGCATTTTAGGTTTGGGGGTACATGTGCAGAACGTGCAAGATAGTTGCATAGGTACACACATGGCAGTGTGTTTTGCTGCCTTCCTCCCCTTCACCCACACTTGGCATTTCTCCCCAGCCTCCCCAGCTCCCCCCGTCCCTCCCCCATTCCCCCCAATTGACCCCAGTGTGTAGTAGACCCCCTCCCTGTGTCTATGTGTTCTCATTTTTCTCACCTGCCTATGAGTGAGAATATGCGGTATTTCCTTTTCTGTTCTTGTGTCAGTTTGCTGAGAATGATGTTTTCTAGATTCATCCATGTCCTTACAAGGGACAAAAACTCATCATTTTTGATTGCTGCATAATATTCCATGGTGTATATGTGCCACATTTTCCCAGTCCAGTCTATCATTGATGGGCATTTTGGTTGGTTCCAGGTCTTTGCTATTGTAAACAGTGCTGCAATGAACATTCTTTAAAGCATATTTTTTATTGAACTCTTATCTCTAGCATTGCTGTCGAAAAGGTCTGAAGTCAACATGATTGTTCCCTTTAAACATAATATCCTCTTTGCTTCAGAGCTTTTAGAATTTTCTACTTAGTTTTGATTTTCTTAAACTTTCCTATAAAATGTTTTTCCTATCTCTTCTGTTTGATATTGCATAGTTTCCAGTTAGATCTTCCCTTCCCTTCCTTTTTTCTTTCTTTCTTTTTTTCTTTTTCTTTTTTTGAGACAGGGTCTCTTTCTGTTGCTCAGGATGGAGTGCAGTGGTGCAATCATTTGATCATGGCTCCCTGTAGCCTCTACCTCTTGGGCTCAAATGATGCTCCTGCCTCAGCCTCCTGTGTAGCTGGGATCACAGGTGTGCACCACCAAGCCCTGATAATAATAATAATAAAAAAATGATAGAGATGAGTTCTCACTTGTTGCTCAGGCTGGTCTCAAACTTTTAGGCTCAAGTGCTTCTTCTGCTTTGGCCTTCCAAAGTGTTAGGATTACAGGCATGAGCCACTGAGCTTAGCCCCTTTCCTTTTTTATTCTGAAACATTTAGCTCAATTATCTCTATTTGATTTTGTTTTCTGTGACTCCTATTATTCAGATATTGGCACCCCAAAATTTTAATTTGTTTAATCTTGCTTTTCTTGTGGACTAGGTATCAATAAGATGTTTTCACTCACTAATTTGTTATTCTGTTGTGTCCACTACTTATTGTTGCCAATGTGTCTGCCCAGACTTAGCTGTGAAGTTAAAGACATGGTCCTTCATACTGCCAAGTCTGTGCAAGACTTCTGACACTAGCTGTTTAGTTCACGGGTATTTAGATCTACCCTAACTTCACACCAGCTGGCTACAAATTCAGGTGTCATCATAGATTCCCTCAGATTTGATATTTTGCTAGAATGACTCATAGAACTCAGGAGACTGTTGTATTTATAATATAGTTTTATTATGGGAAAAGGCTAAAAATTCAGAACCAGAAATAAAAAAGGGATGCAGAGAGTGGAATGTGGGACTGGAAGGCTCCCAAATGTACAGGTCTTAGGGATGTGTTACCCTTCTGATATTTGCACATGGAAATACAGTGTATTGTCAACTCCAGAATCTTGACCAAGCATCAATATCCAGAGTATTGATTGAAGCTTTATTATGTAGGCAGTATTGATTGAGTTATTGCACATGTGGTTGAGCTCAGTCTCCAGCTTCTCCCTCCTTAGAGTGTCTGCCTCCTTAGAGGCTGTTTCATGTGGCTCAAATTCCAACACTTTAACCACTGGATTGGTCTTTCTGGCACTGCCAGCCCCCAGCCTGAGTCATCTCATTAGTATAAACTTCAGTTGTGTTTATAGGGGAGAGATTTCCATCATTTGGAAAATTCCAAGGATTTACAGGTTACTTCCCCAAGGTTAATCAGTCTTCTCTTCGGATAAAGTTAATTCTTCACTAAACAGAATTGTGTTCATTTCAAAAATTATACTTCTGTGATAAATATTTTTAATTATATAATTTTATTTTTTTATTTTTTGAGACCGAGTCTTGCTCTGTCACCAAGGCTGGAGTGCAGTGGATCGGTCTCAGCTCACTGCAACCTTTGCCTCTGGGGTTCAAGCAATTCTCCAGGCTCAGCCTCCTGAGTAGCCCGGACTACAGGCATGTACCACCATACCGAGGTAATTTTTGTATTTTTAGTAGAGACAGGGTTTCACCATGCTGGTTAGGCTGGTCTCAAACTCCTGACCTCATGGTCTGCCTGTCTCAACCTCCCAAAGTGCTGGGATTACAGGCACAAGCCACTGCGCCAGGTCATTTTTTTTTTTTTACATAAGATTGTTTGTTATTCTTATTATAAATTTTTTGTTCCATGCTCTTTAATATCTCTGCCTCTGATGGTATCTGTCATCTAGTCAGTTGTTTTCTTTTAAATTGGCGGTACTCCTTTGCACTCTAGGTCCATGTTAAGATAAAAAAAGGCTGAATACCAGAACTTTTTTTGGTGATGATCTTAGTAAGTTCAAAAGAGGAGTGAAAACTTTAACGTGAAGAGTTACAGACTCATTATCCACACTGAACAACTCTTCAGGCAAGGATTTTATCCTCAGCTGTTTCACCCCACCTTCATGATGTGGAGAAGAGATTCCTTAGATTATATCCCTCCATTGTGGTTTGAAAGGAAGGGGTAAAGGATTGAATGCCTAGGCTATTCAATCCATACCTACTTTTCTGAGCTCTGTCTCTATGAGAGCTTTTGTGGACCTGCATACCTGCCCAGTGGTCTGAATCATGAGGCAGGAACACTGATGGTCTGAAGGCAAGTGATGGGCTCAAATGGCTTTTTCTAATTTATCTCTACTTCATTGACTGGTCCTTGCCTTATGCAGGAGCCCCCACCTCCTATGCAATAATTCACATGGTTCTCCCACTTTCCCAGTGTTGCCCACAGTCATCTTAGTGATTTCCTAGGTTTGTAAAAGTTTCTTTCAATAGGTCCCTCACCGCACCATCTATGTTCGGAGTAGGAGATAGCAGCCTAGGCTAATTCTGCTTCTTCTTGGGAGTCAAAATGAAATGCAAGTTTTTGATCCACCTCATAAAGATGAGGATCACAGGCCAAGTTAAGCTAAGTAAAACGTGCAAGAGTTTATCACTAGTAATGAGCTAAACCACATTTCAAGCCCCACCTGACTGAATCCAAGGACTATGCTCTCTTTCACTTTGCTTTGTCTCTAGGAGGGTTTAGACTAGGCTAAATCTAAATTTCTGTAGCTTTGTAGCAACCAAGCTTTTTTTTTTTTATCTTACACTTTCATTCTGACCTGAAGAAAAAGCAGTTGGCGTAAGTTAAAGAATGTCTTTAGAGTGCCAAGCTCTCTGAAACTCTGCAAATGAGCAATTACAATAAAAAGTGCAGCATGGTCCCCTTTGTGCTTTTCCACAGAGCAAATTCACTATTGGTTTGTCTGACCTTGAAACCTTTGTGTCACTGCTTGGCGTAATTAGCAGAATCTAAATGGATATTCAGGTCACATCTGTGCTGAATTGTTTTATTTATGTTGATTGATTGTGGATTATGACACAGCATCCCTACTTATTCAGAATAAGTGTAGTGAGGAGTTTTAAGGACAGTGAACCAGCTGCAGAAAGGTCGAAAAGACAGAAGAGTGTAATATTGCAACTTGATAATGTAAACTTCGAGAAGGAATTTTTATTAAACCATAAAGAACATCTGTACCATCTTAAGACTGTGAAAGTTCAGGCTTATTAGGCACTAGCTGCGTAATGAATTTTGCATACAGTCATCATAAAACTCTTCTTCACCTGCCATGGCTTCTGAGGAGCACTTAGTATATTTCTTACCTGGAATATGTTTCAAAACTTTTCCCTCAATTTCATCTAATGGTCAAAAAAAGAATAAATGAATATCTTCAGGTTGTTTGACACGACTTGAAATAGCTGCAGAAAATTCTTATTAAAAAAATTCAAAAATAATTTTTATTTATATGCAGACTTCTGCATATATCTGTAGAGCTGGACAAGGGTTTCTTATGTATGGCCAAGTTGAAAGCCACTGCTGTAAAACGATGTGTCTTAGTTATGCAGCATTATATTCCCCTGGGCATACTAATAAGCAGTTCTGCTTGAGAAGTAAGCAACTAAACTCTGAAGATTGAATTCGATTATCTAATAAATCTATGGAGTCATTAAAGATATGGGGCTACAAGGACAAAACAGAAAAGTGTGGTTAAGATTTTTGATGAGCTTCTTAGCAGGGAAAGAGTATTGGACTTGACACCGTTAGAAGGAGACAGCAAAGTCCCTGGCTAACTCGTTGATAATATGAGTTGTAGCTTTGTCTATCACAGGCCACTGAATTTTAATGAAAACGAGCCACTTTTCAAAATGTCCTTCTTCAAAAGGCTCATGATAGTAGCTTGGTCTATTGATTATTCAGAATCACAAACAGCAACAACAAAAATTGTTCTCTTTGCCTTCCTTTTGGGGCCCTTTTCAGTTAAGTATAGCCCACTACCTCAGTCAACAGTGGGACTACTTCATGCGGATTCTTGCCTATGACCATCAGGGAAGAGGTAAAAAGAAGAGCAGAAATGCCTTCTAATAGGTAACTTTCTCTGTAGTGTTCTCAGCAGTAGAAATTGTTACTTTTTCTAAGAGAAAAATGATTGAAGTTTAGATATCTATCATTTCCCCACATGACTCAGCAAGTTCTGATTAAAACATGGGGATCTCAATCTCTTATTCAGTGATTTATTTACAATAAGCATGTGACCTGTTTCTGGCCCAAACCCAAAAGGACAGGCCCTATTAAAGGGCTTCTCCTCTTAAGCAGATTTCAGAAAGCATTGTCTTTTTTATTTTTTCTGCCTTAGGCTTTTGTTGTGTATGAATGTAATGTTCTGAATTTCAGAAGCCTCTTACTCTTTACGGGAGCCAGCCCAGGGCGAAGTGAGCTATTGCAAATGGTGGAGAGATGAGATGAAAAGAAACTGGGTAATGCCATTGAGCTGTAAAATCAAAACATTCTAGAGCCCTATTTTTTATATTTTAAATTTGGAGCAGCTTTAGGTTCATGGCAAAATTGAGCGGAAAGTACAGAGAGTTCTTGCATACTCCCTGCCCCCTCACACCCCAACTCTCCCAGTATCAACATCCTGAACCAGATGGGGGTACATTTGTTACAATCCATGAACCTGCATTGATATAACACCACCCAAAGTTCATAGTTTACATTAGTTTTCACTCTTGGTATTCTACATCGTATTGGCTTTGACAAATAAAATGACATGTATCCACTGTTAGAATATCCATCTATTTGTCCCTCGCACTCCCAACTCCTGGAAACTACCATCTCCATAGTTTTCCTTTTCTAGAATGTTGTATATTTGTAATAATAAATTATGTAGGCTTTTTGAAACCACCTTTGCAAAATTATAACAATGATAGAATTCAACATAACTGACTTTGTTTTGCTTCTCACCTCTTAAGCTAAACTAACTTTGCTTATTCCTGTGTGTAGATCAAGCTAACCTTGGGAGGAAATTACTTTATAATTCAGCTGAGTAATTTAGTTTATCACTTGACTTTAAAGCAAAGATACAACAGCCTCTTCCCAAAACATATTCCCTCCCCACTCAGAGATGGAAATCACCCTTGGAAAACTAATGAAAGGCCACAGGTTAAAATTATAATAGGTGCCTGAATTCTGCAACACTTGCTGTCTCACTGTATTGGCTTTTTTTGTGCAGAAAGTGTTATAAATATATAAATCTTTCAAGAAGAGCAAGGCAAGCCCATTGGGCTATAACATTTTCAGATCAGCTTCTTTCATTTTGTAATATGCATTTAAGTTTTTTTGTGACTCATAGCTTATTTCTCTTTGAACACTTTTTATGTTATATATTTATAATATAGTGTTATGCAATAACTTGGAAGCCTAAAAAACCTAACCAATATGGTTTCCATGCTTAATACAGTAAGAATAGGAGTCAGGGGTCACAGAACCTGGGCTTCAGTTCCAGGTTAGGCATGAATTACCTATGTGATTTTAGGCTGAACATTTTCTTTCTGGAACAAACAACACATGCTTACCATGGGGTACTGAGATGAGCTCCCCAAATAGATTTTGCTCCAGATAATTGGTGTAGCCAATCAGCTTGTGGCAATCCCCTGGTGGGTATCAATATTACTGGCCTCATTGTGAGCACATACTAATTTGATCTAATCAGATTGAGGAGCGATATTATGTACGTTTAATAAAGAGAATCTCTCTAGCTGCATGGGTCAAAGCAGCATGTATTCCCATTTGTTGATGGTGGCTGTCTTGCAACTCTGAGGAGAGTCAGCCACATGATGGAGTCCATGCTGAGGACAGAAGCTGAGAGAGATGGAAAGTACCTGTACTTTCCATTGTTTATTGATCAGGCTATATGTGGAGTTTATTCTGCCTCAGAAACTTCCATAAAGAAACATAATGAATTTACTGTTAAAGTCACTTCGAGTTTAGATTTTGTCCTCCATAGTTTACATTATCTTAATAGATACCAAATACTTTTCTGCAGCTTAAATGAGAAATATAAGTAAAGATGCTTTGAAATATTAACACTATATGCATTTGAGAAAGTATTGCTATTTTTAAAATTGTAATAAATATGTACTTCTCATGGGCTACTGGGAAAGTGAGTAGATAACATTTATTGCATATCAGCCAAGTGAAAGGACTTCTGCATAGGTTCTTAATGTTATTATCATGGAAAATGAATAAGATATTAGTAACTTCATTAAACAGATGAGGAAACCAAGACTCACCAAAATTTTCTAGGGTCCAAATGTATATGACTGACAGGAATACAAGCTGGATAGTTTATACCTACCTGTTTTCAAAGTCTGTGTTCTCTTCACTGCCATGAGATACTTTCAGTTGTTCCCTGGCAACAATATTATAAAAATGGTATTTGAGCTAAGAAGATTCATCTAAAAGGGTTAACAGTTTAGGTAATGGCAAAAAGATATAAAAAAATTATGGTGTCCAGGGAGTGGAAAAAGATGCTGGAGCACATAGTGTTTCAGGGACTGGCGAGGTAGAGGGAAAGTTTAGGCCAGGAGGCAGAGAGGAAAGGTTAGGCCAAGTTGGAATGAAGGAGCTGCCATGTGTGCAATGGGAGTTAATAGGGGAGAATTAAAGCTTCTAAATTTGAGCCTGAAGAGTAGGAATGTAATGTCCAGCTGGTTTTTTTTTTTTTTTGAGAAAGGTAAATCTGGCAGTTATGTACAGAATAAATTGTAGAGGTCAGGGTAGAAGGAAGCAAAGTCTCTCACCTTCCATGTTTCAAATGTGCATCATGTTTTGTCTCCGACTTCACCTCCTTTTGCCCTTCCCTGCTATACCTCAACATACTACCTTTGTTGTAGATCTTATGTTATCTCTTCCATTTATTTATTCAATCAAAGATGAAAATTATATGGACTTATGATGTACAACACGATGTTCTGAAATATGTGTACATTGTGGAATGGCTAAAGCAAGCTATTTAACATATGTATTACTTCACATACTTACCTACTATCTTAGCAACTTTCAAGTATATAAAACTGTTCTTCCTTGGTATCCATAGAAAGTTGGTTTCAGGACTCCCTGTGGTTACCAAAATCTATGGATGCTCAAGTTCTTTATATGAAATAGTGTAGTGTTTGCATATGACCTACACATATCTTCAGGTATATTTTAAATCCTCTCTAGATGACTTATAATACCTAATACAATGTAAGGGCTATGTAATAGTTGTTATACAGCATTGTTTAGGGAATGATGATAAGAAGAAAAGTCTGAAGATATTCAATACAGAATCAACCATCCTCTTTTTCTTTTTCTAATATTTTTGTTCTGTGGTTAATTGAATTCACAGATGTGAAACCCATAGATTTAGTGGGCTGACTATATTGTTATCAACAATAGCCACTATGATGTACAATAGATTTCTTGAACTTAGTTCTTCTTTATAACTGAAATTTTATATTTTTTGATCAAAATCTTCCATATCCCACAACACCTAGTCCATGGTAGCTCTCTGCTTCTATGAGTTTGACTTTTTAAGATTCCACATATAAGGGAGATCATACAGTATTTGTCTTTCTGGATGGCTTATTTCAGTTAGCTTGGAAGGTTCATCCAGGTTGTTGCAAATGACCAGACTATATTTTCCTTATCCATTAATCCATTGATTGACACTTAGGTTGTGTCCATCTTGCTACTGTAATGCTGTATCTAGGCTATTGTAATGATTTTATATCTTGAGTATTGTAATGCTCCAATAAACATGAGAAAGCAGATATCTCTTTAATAAACTGATTTCATGTTCTATTTATATATACACATAACTGGGATTACTGGAGCCTATGGTAGTTCTATTTTTTTTTTTTTTTTTTTTTTTTTTTTTGAGACGGAGTTTCGCTCTTGTTATCCAGGCTGGAGTGCAATGTTGCGATCTCGGCTCACCGCAACCTCCGCCTCCTGGGTTCAGGCAATTCTCCTGCCTCAGCCTCATGAGTGGCTGGGATTACAGGCATGCGCCACCATGCCCAGCTAATTTTTTTTTTTTTTTTTTTTTTTTTTGGTATTTTTAGTAGAGACGGGGTTTCACCGTATTGACCAGGATGGTCTCGATCTCTTGACCTCGTGATCCACCCGCCTCCGCCTCCCAAAGTGCTGGGATTACAGGCGTGAGCCACCACGCCCGGCCCCTATTTTTAACTTTGTTTGACGAACCTCTTTACTGCTTTGCATAATGGCTCTACAAATTTACATCTCACTAATAGTGAACAAGTGTTCCCTCTTCTTTATATCCTCACCAACACTTGTTACCTCTCATCTTTTTGATAATAGCTATTCTAACATGTGTGAGGTGATTGTGGTTTTAATTTGCATTTCTCTTATAACTATGTTGAGCATTTTTTTCAACATGTCTGTTGGTCATTTGAGTTTCTTCTTTTGGAAAGTGTTAACTTAGGTTCTTTGCTCATTTGTCAATGAGGTTATATGTTTTCTTGTTATTAAGTTGTTTTAATATTTAATATATGTTGGATAGAACCCCCTTATCAGACAAATGGTTTGTAATTTTTTTATCCAAAGATTGTCACTTTATTCATTGTTCCCTTTGCTGTGCATAAGTGTTTAGTTTAATGAACTTTCATTTGTCTATTTTTATTTTTGTTGTGTGTGCTTTTGGGGTTATATTAAACAAATCATTGCCCAGACTGATATCATGGGGTGGGGCTTTCCTCCCTATGTTTTCTTTTAATAGTTTTATAGTCTCAGGTCTTAACATTTAAATGAACTAATTCATTTAAATTAACAATGAATTTAAATGAACAGAAACAAGAAAACAATTATATCTATAGGCACTCCAAAAAATTTAGAAAAAAAAATTAACCAAGGTGGTGAAAAATTTATATACTGAAAACTATAAAACATTGATGAAAGAAACAAAAGGTACAATTGATTAAATATTTAATCCATTTTAGGTTGATTTTTATATATGATGTAAGGTTATGATTTAGTTCTGCTCTTTTGCATGAGGAAAATATTTTTCCAACACCACTTACTGAAGAGACTGCTTTTTCCTCATTGTGTATCCTTGACATCATTGCTGAAAATCAATTGACCGTAAAGGTGTGTATTTATTTCTGGACCCTCTATTCTGTTCCTTTGGTCCATGTGTCTATTTTTATACCAGTACCATTTTCTATTTGCTATAACTTTGTAGTTGATTTTCAAATAAGGTCATGTGATGCCTCCAGCTTTGTTCATTTTGCTCAAGATTGCTTGGGCTATCTGGAATCTTTTGTAGCTCCACATAAATATTATAATTGCTTTTTTTAAATGTCTGAAAAATGTCATTGGAATTTGGATAGGGATTTTATTAAATCTATGGATTGCTCTGAGTACTATGGACATTTTAACATCTTCTAATTCTTGAACATGAAATATATTTCCAATGATCTTCTCTTCTTTTGTTTCTTTCATCAATGTTTTATAGTTTTCAGTGTATAGATTTTTCACCACCTTGGTTAATTTTTTTTTCTAAATTTTTTGGGGTGCCTATAAATATAATTGTTTTCTTGATTTCTGTTCTGGGAAATTCATTGTTAATGTATACAAATGCTACTAATTTTTATAAGTTGATTTCATATCCTATAATCTTAATGAATTTAATAGTTTTAACATTCTCTGTGTTTGTAATCTTTAGGACTTTCTACGTATGAGATTATGTCATCTGCAAACAGAAACAATTTAACTTCTTGCTCTCTAATATGGGTGCCTTTTATTTCCTTCTCTTGCCTAATTGCTTTGACCAGACCTTCCAGTACTATGTTGAATGTGGTGACAGTGGGCTGTCATCCTTGTTTTGCTCCTGATCTTCAGGAAAAATCTTTCAGCTTTTCACCAGTTAGATGTTTGCTGGGTGCTTGTGATAGATGACCTTTATTTCCATTTATTATTTACTTTATTTATTTTTAATTTAAACAATTAAAAGTAAAGTTCAAATGACATAAAATTAGTCATTTCAAAGTGAACAATTGACTGGAATTCAGTACATTTACTATATATTGAAACCAACATCTCTGCCTAATTCTAAAACATTTTCATTATCTCAGTGATGATGAAAAGGAAACTCTATATGCATTAAGCATAAAAACTCCTATAATACAACTCTATCTCTATCCTTTATGGGTTTTTTTGTTTGTTTGTTTTAATTACATCTTCCTACATTGTGTGTCCATTACATAGCTTTATAATTACTGTGTTATGCATTTCTTTTTTAAATCATTTAGACAATTAGAAGAGAAGTGATATAGTTTGGCTCTATCATCACTCAGATCTCACGTTGAATTCCACATGTTGTGGGCGGGACCCAGTGGGAGGTAATTGAGTCATTGACTCATAGGGGCAGGTCTTTCCCATGTTGTTCTCGTGATAGTGGTTAAGTCTCATAAGATCTGATAGTTATAAAAAGGTGAGTCTTCCTATACAAGCTCTCCTCTGATTGCTTGCCACCATCTATGTAAGATGTGGCTGGTTCCACCTTGCCTTCCAACATGATTGTGAGACTTCCCCAGTGACATGGAACTGCAAATCTAGTTAAACTTCTTTCTTTTGTAAATTGCCCCATCTCAGGTATATGTTTATTAGCAGCATGAAAATGGACTAATACAGTAAACTGGTACCAGTAGAATGGGGTGCTGCTGAAAAGATACCCCAAAATGTGGAAGCAACTGTGGAACAGGGTAATAAACAGAGGTTGCAACAATTTGGAGGGCTCAGAAGAAAGAAAATGTGAAAAGGTCTGGAATTTCCTAGAGACTTGCTGAATGGCTTTGACCAAAGGCCTGATAATGATATGGGCAATAAGGTCCAGGCTGAGATCATCTCAGATGGAGATGAGGAACTTGTAGGGAACCAGAGAAAAGGTAACTTTTGTTATGTTTTAGCAAAGAGACTGGCAGAATTTTGCCCTATAGATTTGTAAAACTTTGAACTTAAGAGAGATGATTTAGGATATTTGGTGAAAGAAATTTCTAAGCAGCAAAGCATTCAAGAGGTGACTTGGATGCTGTTAAAAGCATTACTTTTATAAAGAAAGCAGAGCATAAAAGTTCAGAAAATTTACAGCCTGACAATGTGATAGGAAAAGAAATCTCATTTTCTGAGAAGAAATTCAAGCCAGCTGCAGAAATTTGCATGAGTAACGAGGAACTGAATGTGAATCCCCAAGACAATAGGAAAATGTCTGAAGGGCCTATCAGAGGCCTTTATAGTAGTTCTTCCCATCACAGGCTGGGAGACCTAGTAGGAAACAATGTTTCATGGGTCAGGCCAAGGGTCCCCATGCTGTATACAGCCTCAGGACTAGGTGACCTGCATCGAAGCCGCTTCAGCCATGGCTGAAAGGGGACAATATAGAGCTTGGGTCATGACTTCACAGGGTGCAAGCCTCAAGCCTTGGCAGTTTCCACATGGTATTGAGCCTGCAGGTGCCCAGAAGTCAAAAATTGAGGTTTGAAAACTTTCACCTAGATTTCAGAGAATGTATGGGAATGCCTGGATATCCAGGCAGAAGTTTGCTTCACAGAGTTCATTGAGTTACTTGAGTATGTAGATTTGCATCTTTTGTCAATTTGGGAATTTGGCATTATTTCTTCAAATACTTTTTCTGACTTTCTCCTATTCTTGAATTCCCATTATGCATGTGTTGCTATTCTTGATGGTGTCTCGTAGGTCTCTTAGGCTCTGTTCACTTTACTTCATTCATCTTTTATTCTTCTCTTCAGACTGGATAATTTCAACTAATCTCTCTTCAGTTTCATTGATTCTTTCTTCTGCTTGTTCATGTTTGCAATTGCAACCCGCTACTGAGTTTTTCATTTCAGGTCTTGCACTTATAGTTTCCGAATTTACGTTTAGTTCTTTGTTATAGTTCTTTTTACTTTATTGCTATTCTCTGTTCCTACGTTATTACCCTGGTTTCCTTTAGCTCTTTGTGTATGGTGTCCTTTAACAGTTTGAACATATTTAACATTATTTATTTATAGTTTCTGTTGGTAAGTTTAATGTCTGTGCTTCTTGAGAGACAGATTTTTTTTTTTTTTTAATTTCTTCTAGGAATGGCCCATACTTTCTTGTTTCTTTGCATGATTTGCCAACTTTTGTTGAAAACTGGACATTGTCATTTTACAACATGGTAACTCTAAGAATTAGCATCTTCCTCTCCTCCAGGCTTGCTTGTGTTGTTTGCTCTGGGCTATAGCTCTCGGTTTGTTTTAGCAACTTTTCTAAATATTTTTATAAAGTCTGTGCTTTTCTTCCTGCATGGTTCCTTAAATTTCTATTTCTTCAGCTTGCTTTTAGCTGATGTCTTGACAAAAGTTTCCTTGAAGGCCATTTGCCAACAGAGAAAGAGAGGATTGGGGGTGGGGGGAGAGAAAGAGAAAGTGAGAGTTGGAGAGAAGAAAAGAGAGAAGAGAAAAGAAGGAAAGAGAAAATTCAGAGACAGAGAGAGAAGATTCTCTCTCTCTTTTGCAGATTGGTTCTGTGCTGGGGTACTCTTGGGGAGGTGCTTTGTTGCTTAGCCTGGCTGTTTACAACTCTGTCTTAGGCTTCACTTTCTGCTTGTGCTGAGATTGGAGATCAGCCAAAGATGAAACCTTAGAGCGTAAGGTATTCTTGAGTCTTTTCTGAGCATGCTCCCTGTGCTAGGCATGTGTGTGACTTCCTAAGGTTCCTGGTATATATTCAAGCACTTTTTAATGTCCTAATTTTCTCAAGAAACTTCATCCCCAGTTTTTCCTTCCATGTTTCAGGACTCCATTGTATGTCTCCACCATGGTCTTTTGCCAATGTTGCAGCTGTGTGTTGTTAATTTAACTTACCATGTTTTTGAGTAATATCTACTGCTTTTCTCCCCTAAGAGAGTTCTTAATTAGTGAAACAAACACAAGTGCCTTGTGTCAGGCCTTCAGATAGCCTTCAAACAGTTTAGCACAAACAAACCCGATCCTTTTAAATAAAGTTTGCTTTACTCCAAAGGAGAAGTAGGGTTCAGAGGCCTTCACTGGGTATGTGGACGGATGTCTTCAAGTCAGCTACTGAGCTGAGTCGGGGAGGGGATGGGCAAGGCGAATAAAAATGTCACAAAGCTTTCCTACCATTTTAATGGTGCATTTCCTTGATTCAGCAACCACTTGGTTGCTGTAAACTTTTGACTGTCTATCAGAGTTCTGATAAAGTTGATTCTGACAGTTTTCTACATGATTTTTAAATCTTTCTGTGGAGAGATGGGCCCTTCCTTGGGACTACCTACTCTACCAATTCCTCTTTTATTTATTTTTATAATCTTCCTTTGATCATGGCTCCCATTTTCCTCTCCATCTCAGCCTGCAAATATTCCTCTAAGCTACTGAAAGCTGTTATTCTGTTTTGTTTTATTTACTGTAGTGTTTTTTTTTCGAACTGCTTTATGTTATGGTTGCATACGTATGTGAATACTGAGCAAAGTTGAGTGATGGCAAGTTAGAAGATCAAGTTGGAACATAAGAAATTTTAAATTAGCCATAATGAGGTGTCTCTAAAGATACGTTTCTGCCTACACTGAATGCCATGTGATGGAAGGGACTCAATTTTCTCCTGAAGAAATATTTTAAAATAAGATTTTGAAAACATTAATAATCAGAAACTGATCTATCTAGTAAAAGGCACAACCAAATGTTTATTGAAGCTTGTCCCTGTCAAACTCATTGTGTTCTGGTTTATAGGGAGTAAGAAATAACCATTATGAGGGAATTAACACAGCAAAATATAAATCTTGCAAGTAATTAGGCAGCTGTATATTTATCAGTACAGAATGTATTTTAATTTTTAATCAGGGCTTTTGTTCCAACTGACAAAATAATGGCTTGTTTGCAATCTTCTACTGAAACAGACTTCCCAAAATGGGATTTGGTGCATCAGTGGGCCCTTCTGTGTCTCATTTGCCATCAAGTCTGATGCATCCTGCAATTTCTTCAGTGAAAGACCCCAAGGAAATGCTGTGCTGCTTTCAAATTGGCTGTATTTTTTTCGTATATGACTCACAAGGTAAATAAAAATGGTCTGTTTGAGCAACATATCCCCATTTACAGGGAAGTAAAAGAGAATTATTATTACAAATGTGTTAGAAATATTATATGAACAGCCAGAATGTTTTTTTATTGGGCTAGAATGCAGATTAATTCTCCAGAGAAACCTCAAAATTGAAGAACTCCAACTCAGATTGTTATTCTATAGCTCATGGCAGAAATCTTCCCACTTATCTCCACCCTAATCATAAACTATATATATATAATTTAGATGCAAACAATAATGGAATTTCAGAAACACATCTCTGTATCCCTAGTAATCATTTTCTAAAGCAAGATTATTTGCTAAAATGAGTAGCCATGTAGGTGTCAGTGGGGCATTTGATAAAACACCAGAGGAAGCTGCAAAAGTTAATCAGAAAACTCAATCTGAATCCCGACTCTCCAGTTCATTAGTTTTATGGCTTGGCAAATAGTTTTGACCCTCCATGCTTTAGTTTCCTCATGGGTAAAATGGAATCAATCAACCTTACCGATAATTTTGTTTGCTTGTCATAGGGATTTGATGAGACTTTACAAGAGAAAAAAACAGCATAATGTGAAGCAAACTACCTGAATTCTGACTTTGCCACTTACACTGTGACCTGTGGCAAGTTACTTAATCTTTAAAGAAATTCAGTTTACTTATATGCACATGGAGATGATGATGCCCATTTCACAGGATTCTTGTGAGGATTTCCCATAATCTAGGTAACACTTTTTGGACATTTTAGAGCTGCCATCAGGTTTGTTGAATCAGTGACTACCGTAAGACCTTTCCATTTTTAAGAACTCACATAAACTCCACTAATAAAAGTACAGTAGACTCCATTTCAGGATAATTTGGGAAACCAGAAAACGTTTGTTCATAAAGAATTTGAAATGATATCTGCCCCATGAACAAGTGTTAAGTCCATGAAAGACTGATTAGTGAAAGCTCTGAAGAAGGAAGGGGTATGCCTTTCTAGAGAACCCATGAGGATGTCTCTTTTCTCTATTGGGAGTCAGGCCTAGGTGGGAGGAAGGGCCTGACAGCCAAATTGCCATTTGGGGTGACCTAGATACAGTTTCTTCATTTCTCTCCACACAGATTTCTTCCTTTGTTAGATATGGATAATAACTATCATTGTGAAGGCACTTTGTAGAATGCAAAGCTCTGTGCCAGTGGTAATTATCTTTAGTGGTATCTGATGAACTAATTTGAGCAAAGGTATCAATAAGAAGGGACAAACTCTCTGTACTCATGGAGATGAAACAGAGCATTAAGAGGAGAACAGCTCACTCCCAGCCATCAGTCCAGTTCCCCAGGGTTCCAGCCCCTAGTCTGTCTGCATCCAAAATCCATGCATTAGTAACTGTGTCATGGGTCATAGGGTGATAGAAATTGTAATGCAACCTGTCACACAGTTGTATGACACCGGCCAGTCACCTTCCCTGTTTGGATTTCAATATCTACACCTATAGAAGGAATGAACTGGAGTAGAGGATCAATGGGATCCTGGTATGTTTTCCCACTTAATCTATCCTATGGGATGTGATTGTGTGCACTGGAACATTACTGTGTTTGAGGAGCTTTTGATAGGTGTTCAGTCTTTCAGACACTTTGAGGAGTGTCTAAAAGACTGAATGCCTTTGGATGAGACCCCAGACAGGCTTATTTTTTACTGAATTTCACAGTGTAGTAAATGATATCAGTAAAATTTTCCTTTCAAATGATCTAGAACATAAGTTCTCAATCCCCTGCTCCTCTTCTTCCTCATCACCCCATTGTGACTCATTTACACCTAGCCCTGATTTTTTCTAGAATTTGCGGAACAAATTTCTGATTGTCTGAACTGAATCTTGCAAAGTGGAGCTGAGGGAGACAGTGAAGTGTCTTAGTCACTGCCACAAGCAGTAATGTCAAGGAAATGGGTTCTAATCCTTGGTTTGCCAGTTGCTATCTATGTGGCCCTGCTGTGCCTTGGTTTCTCACCTGTAAAATAAGCAAGATACCTGCTTCTTGGGGGAAATTTTGGTGATTATGTGTGACAATGGCAGTACAATTATAAGCATGTTAGTGAAGTCTTCAAAAATGATTAATTTTTAAACCCTCTGTTTCTTCATAGAAACTTAAGTCATTTTCAGCATTAAGGCAGATTTATATGCTGTTTCCCATTCCCTTTTATTTCAGTTTCCATAATTGTCTTCTGTGCTCTGTAGTATCCCTTGTAAGAATGCTCCCTCTTTGCCAGGTGCCATGGCTCATGCCTGTAATCCCAGAACTTTGAGAGGCTGAGGTGGGCTGATCATATGTGGTTGAAAATTTGAGACCAGCCTGACCAACATGAAGAAACCCTGTCTCTACTGAAAATATAAAAAAATTAGCTGGGCGTGGTGGCATGCACCTGTAATCCCAGCTACTTGGGAGGCTGAGGCAGGAGAATTGCTTGAACCAGGGAAATGCTAGTTTAAGTGAGCCGAGAGCATGCCACTGCACTCCAGCCTAGGTGACAGACCTAAAGCTCCATCTCACTGAGCATGGTAGAGAACTCCGATTGTGGCAAACATGAGCAAACACACTGTGTCATGTGATGGTACCCTGTGCATTTTTTTTAGCTGCGAATGTATTAATTAAGCCAAGAGGAGACATAAGGAAGGCAGTGATCATTTTTTTCCCCCAGCAAAACAAATGCTAATCGAATAAGACTTACAGATGTATTTTTAATAGATTGTGCTGTGAAGCAGGGTGTTAGTGGTTGTGGATACAAGATAGGTATCTCAAGAATCTCAAAAAAAAAGAAAACTTTGAGAGATGAGGCAGGAATTTGAAATTCTAGCAAGTCCAGAGCAGGGAGGCAAGGTAGGGGACTAGTGAAGTGAACGGTTCGGGGAATACAACAGGTCTGAAGCAGGGGTTGCCAAACTTTTTCTACAATGGATTGGATGAGAAATATTTTAGATTGCTGGACATTATGTGTCTCTTTCATACCTATTCAACTCTGCTCCTGTGGAACAAAAGCAGGGATACAACAGGTATATAATATGTGTAACTGAATGAGTATGGCTGTGTTCCAGAAAGCCTTATTTATGGCCATTGTTACCGTGGTTCTGGAGCTGCATCTGTAGAGGTGCAAATTATAGAGAATTGAGCAAGACAGGATATCAAAACTGTAGAAAAACAGCTGTTGGACTGGGCCAAGCTCCCTGAGTATTAGATTGGCTTGCCCTGCTTCACACAGAAAACAGAGCTGTGCTATACTTGAAGGCGCTAGCTAAACCTTAAACGTGGCCTGAGGCCATCCGTATTTGAGGAAGGACCTGAAGGAGAATGAAGGCTGCTGACAGACAGGCTCTGGCTTCAGCAGGTCCTGACCTCTTTTTTCTATTATTTGTAAAATATTTTCTCTCAAAGCCACCAGTCTTTCCTTTTCTGCTGGTTTTGACCCATCTCTTTTTAAAAACCCTTTCTCTATCTTCGTGGTGTCTTCCTGAATAAGTGTACTGAGCCTTTGTTAAATTCCATTTTGCGCTACAAGGAGATTTCATGTAAGGTGGGTGCCCCTTTGTATTTTACAGGAGGTGTGCTTACGAAACAACAGCACTGAGCTCCTGACAAGTCTCACCCAAAGTGAATGGTACAGAGCTGACTTTCTGATAGACAAAGACACTGACTGTTCTTAAATGTCCTCTATTAATTAATCCCACTCTGGAAATCTGTGCTTCTCTCCCTTATTTGCATATAACACCTGAAACAAGCACTGCTGAAGACAATGTCAAGTCTGGATAAACATGAGCTCAACCACATGCTAGCTAAATGACCTTGTTCACAGTTTCTGAAGTTTACCTGATGTACATTTTTCAAATGCATTTGATAATATCTCTCTCTCTGATGATACAAGCATTTACTAGTTTTTAGAATGTATGAAAATAAACGTATTTAGCAGGTTTAATTAGTCTGTATATTTAAGGATGTGCATTCCAAATCATTTGGAAATGCATTTATATTTCACAGTGTCTTTTAAATACATTAACATGCACATACACATCCACTGCAGTTGAGGGGATAGAAAGCTAAAACATTTATAAACGAGTTCTGATTTCAAGAGCTTTGAGAAAGAATAGTGGAGCACAGCAGAAAGAGCACTGGTTTTAGAGGCAAAGAAAAAGAAGGCATTTCAGGCCTGGATCCATCCCTAATTAGCTACAAGGATAGAAAAGTTACCTAACATCTTTGAATCACTATGTTTTCATTTTTAAAAATAGAGATATTAACTCTTGCCCTCATCACAGGATTATTTAAACAATCAACTGAAATAATAAAAAGCATTTTATAAAAAGTAAAATGCTATGCAGATTTAAGCCTTGCCTCATTGGCATTATTTTCTCTCCTGTAGCACCTTGAAAGTCTGCCCAACAATTTTGGGGATTCACAATTTGAAAGCCGCTAGCAGCAAGCACCAGTTAAAACAGTGAACGTTCACTGTCAGGTGTATTTACTGAATTTGTCTATATATGACTAGGAGATCTTCTTCAAAGTTTGCTTTATTACAATTCAAAAAGTACTCTCAAAGTTCAACAATTGAATTTTCACTAAATCCTGAAAAAAGAGTTCCTTCCTGCATATTTTTCTTGAACCTACTAATGTAACAAAATGTTGGGTCACTTAGGCACCAGGAGTGTGATGTTCACCTTTGATCTGGAGAAAGCAGAAAAAATATCTTCACCAGACTCATGGGGGGAAGAAAATTTCTTCCCAGGTTCTATAGAAGGTCAGACAACTGGCCAGTTTTACCAGAGCAATCAAGCAGTTAGTTGAACTAATTGCCTCGGTGAAATGACTTTCTCGGACTGAATATACTAGGTGTTTGAGTCCAGAGGGCTGATCTCACATTACTTGCCTGACCAGGTAACATCCAAAACCTCAGGCAATATAGTTTAAAACAAACAAAACAAAAATAATTAGAAAGCAGCGGTAGGAGATCTTTTATGTATCGACTCTCTTGTTATAGCTTTATGTCTTTTCCCTCACTGCATCAAAACACTCTGGTTTTGAATATAAGATTGACAAAGAAGACTGTATCAAGTCATCAAAGGAAGAAGAGATATTTATTTCTTTGTCAAATCAATGGAGGGCTCCCAGTATAGTCTTTGCTTACTCATGATGAGAAAATATAAGTGAAATGAAAAAAAATACCAAATATTAAGAGGAAATGGGTACTGGTTTATCTATGAGTGCAGTTTGGTGAGTAAAATAGCATACACAGACATTATTTCAAGGATACTTTTGACAATATTTGATTGAAATTGACAGTAGACATAAGGCAATGCATGGTGCAGGATGCTTTCAGAAAATAGAAATTGTGCAGACAATATTTTGAGAGAGGCATGCAGGTGAAATAGCTGGAAAACCACAGGAAAGTATTATCAGGACATGCCCAAGCCTACCTTTATGCCCATATATCCAGTTCCTGATTGTATGCCAATTATATTACTTATATTTCTATGTCCAACACAATTCTGTTTTCTACATTCTAAACCCATAAAATCAGTTGCCATTTTATATCTTCACATGGAAGTCTCAAAGGCATATCCAAGTCCACTGTTTAAAATTCATGCTCTTTCCCCTAAGACTGGTCTTCTTTTAGAATCCCCTCTCTCAGTAATTGGCATAGCCATCTGTCAAGAAACCAGAAACTGAGGGATGATTTCTGAAACTTTATTTCTCTTCACACATCACAGCTAATCCATTCCTTCATTTTTCATTCATCAAGTGTTTATTGAGCACCTCTTAAGCACCACCATTTTCTAAAGTGCCTGGGGCGTGGTGGTATAAACGATGACTTTCTTGTCATCATGCAGCATATATAGTGAAAGGAAGGAGATGATAACAAGCAAGTAGATACATATTTTGAAAAATGTTCAAAAGGAAAACAAACACACCATAGGGAGACACTGAATGGAATAGAGGAAACCAAATTTATATGTCATAGTTAGGGAACCCTTCCTCAGGGAGGTGATGGTGAACAGGGAAGGTGTGAGCTAGGAGTGAAGATCATTTCGGGGAGAGCAAACAGCAAGCACAATGGTCTGAAAGCAAGAAGAAGATTTGGTGTCCAGAAGACCGACATGGCTGGAACATTGTACCTAAGGTGAAAAGAGAAAGCAGAGAAGGAAATGTAAAGGGAAGCTAATGAAGGGCGATAATATGGCTCCCGTGATATCCAGAGAAAACACTGTAGGGCTTATATTTTTAACTATTACTCTGACCCTATTTTTAAAATGGACTGGAAGATACAGAGACAAGAACTCCATTTAAGCATTTTTTGAATTAACTCAGGTGAGAGATGATGGTGGTTTGGACTTGGGTATTTGTAGTTGAGGTGAGAAAATAAACAGATTAAAGAAGTATTTTGAAGATAGAAAAAAAAACCATAAACAGGAAATTGCTCATTGTGGGGAATGAGGAAAAAAGAGAAATCAAGATGACCCCTAGGCTTGGACAACTAGATAGAAGGGTGGTGTCACTTACTGATGTGGGAAAGGTGTCAGTGGTGATGGTGACAAAAGTGGGGTGGTGGTGGTGATGGATAGATTGGGCATAGCTTTGAGACTTTGAAATAGAATGAGTGTAAATCAGAGTTTGAAGAAGAGGTCAGGGCTGGAGACCATATTTGGAATGAGATGAGATATTCTAGGGAAAGAGTGGGACAAAAGAAGAAGGCCTAAAATGAATCTCTGGTGCAGTCCAACATTTAGAGGTCAGATTCGGTATCATCAAGACCTATCCATTTCAGATCCCAAATATTTCTCTATTTATTTCTATTTTTCCCTATTTCTACTGCTGTGACAGGGTTGCATACTGGCCCAAACAAGCTATCATCACCTTTCTCATGGACCACTGCAATTGCTGGGTTTGTGTTCTTAGCTAAAAGAATACAAATTTATTATCATACAGTTCTGGAAGTCAGAAGTCTGAAATGGGTCTTATGGGGCTGAAGTCAAATTATTTAGAAAACTGAGTTTCTACTTGAGAATCTAGTGGAGATTTTGTTTTCCTACCTTTTGCAGCTTCTAGAAGCCACCCCTATTCCTTGGCTTTTGGCTCCGCCTCACTCTGACATCTTCTCCTGTCATGGTGTCTCCTCTGTGACTCCTGCCTCACTTTTTCACCATTTTTAAAACAAGTTTTGCGATGGCTTTTTAACTGGTTATCCTGTACTTGTCATTTGATCTACATATTATGAATAGTGTAATCTCAAATACTTAGATTATCATGTCATTCTCTTGCTTCAATCACTTTCATGATATCTAGTTTCTCTAACAGTAATGACCAAAGCCCTTTGGTCTGACTCCACAGTGTGCACAGTCCTTTCCATCCTCACCTTACTACTTTCTGTCCCTAGTTCTTTGTGCGCTAATTGCCCTGACATTTTATCAGTTTCTTTCTTTCGTACACTCCACCTTCTCCCCAGCCATATTTCCTGGGTACATGTTATTTTTTCTGCTTAGAAAGTTACCTCTCTGCTTTTATTCCAAATAGTTAATTCAAATCTATCCTCGGACTTCAACTAAAATATCACTTCCACTAGAATATCTTCATGAAACATCCACACTACATTTATATGTCATTTGCAAGTGCTAGAAAAGCAATCCCAGCAGGTTTTAAGAAAAGGAGATGTAATATAAAGTCCAGAGATAGTTGTTGTCAGGAGAGGCTTCATCAAAGACTGCATTATTTCCTCTGGACCAAGTTCCTTTCTGTCCTTTAGTTGTGTTATTCTTAATGTTGACTCTAATCTTTAAAAAGTTTAATTCATCCACATCACAAAGAAACAGCAATAATTTTAATAATCAAATCCTATGGGGAAGAGTAAGGAAGCTCTTAGGAGGCACAGGTAGTTTTATTGGTCATTTTGGGTTAAATACTCTTCCCCTAGAACCAGAAGATGAAGCCTACCCCACATGGAATGAGAATGGAGAAGAGGAAAGAGGTGAAGGGTGATGGGTTTTGTGCAACCTGGACTCAGACAAAGTCTTTTGCTCCTATCAGAAGATGCTCACTGAAGTCAGCATCTTCCATTTATATAGCAGAGTATCTTACTTGGTCCATGTATGTGGAAGGGAAAAAAATTACACTTTATTTTCTCTAACTTGTAATTAAAATTTCACATTTCATTTAATTATACATGTAGCCAATAAACCACAGTAGCTTTAGCAATAACTATGACTTTGCCATCAATAGGAATAACAGATATTTTCATATTCACTAGTTCCAATCTTTAAATATTGTTTATGTTTATTTCTTCAAAATTATGGTAGTTGTAGCAAGATGGCCAAATAGAAGGCTCAACCAACCATCCCCTCTGCAAGGACACCAATTTAACCACTACCTACACAAAAAGCCACCTTCATAAGAACTGAAAATCAGGTGAGCACTCACAATATCTGTTTTTGACTTCATATCACTGAGAAAAGCATTAAGAGGGAGGGTAGAAAAGGCAGTCTTGAATCGCTGACACCACCCTTTCCCAGCATTCTGGCAGTGGCTGTATGGTGTTGAGAGAGAGAGTCATGCACTTGGGATGGGGAGAGTGCAGCGATTGTAAGACATTATACTGAACTTAGCGCTACCCAGTCATAGCAGAAAGCAAAACCAGGCTGAACTCAGCTGATATCTACCTAGGAAGGGAGCATTTAAACCAGCCATAACCAGAGAGGAATTGCCCAATCCAGTGCGCAACTCAGAGCACCCAGGTCACTACCTGAGTTACCGAAAGCCTCACCACTGTGGGCTAAAGGGCTCTGACACCCTAAATAAACTTGAAAGGCAATTTAGGTCACAAGGATTGCAACTCCTAGGTGAGCCCTATTGCTGAACTGGGCTCAGAGTCTGTGGACTTGGCAGTGGGTTTGTGACCTACAGAGACAACAGATGGGGCAGCTAAGGGCGTGCTCATGCCACTGCTCTCCCAACCCCAGGCTGCATAGCTCATGGGTCCAAAGGAGATTCCTTTCTTCCACCTGAGGAGAGGAGAGGGTAAGGTAAAGAGGACTGTCTCACATCCTGGATACCAGCTCCACCACAGTAGGATAGGGCACCAGTCAGAGTCATGAAGCTCCCTTTCTAGGTCCTAGCTTCTGGATAACACTTATAAACATGCCGTGAGTCAGAAAGGAACTCACTGTCTCAAAGGGAAAAACCTCCTCCTGGCAGAAGACATTACTTGCTGACCAAAGAGGCTCTAGACCCTGAATAACCAGCAGCAATACTCAGGTAGTATGCCGTGGTCCGTGGGTATGAGTCTGGCACTTGCTGCTTTTAAATGAGACTCAGCACATCCCCAGCCATAGTGGCTATGGGGAGAGACTCCATCTGCTTGAGGAAACTGGAGGTAAATGTAAAAAGGACTTTGTCTTACACATTAGATACCAGCTTAGCCATAGGCGGGTAGAGCACCAAGTGGAGAAGGTATCGTAGCAAAGGACGCTGACAGGGCTCAAGTACTGAACCTTGAATATTGGGTTGGTTTTGTATCAGTTACCAACTGTATAAACAGCACCACCACCATTTACTTAGCCAATCAAGGATAAAAATCCAAGACTCAGTCTTGACTTTGCTCATTACTCATTTATTACCTGTAACTAATGATTAGCAAAAATTTTGCTGTGGTCCATGTTGAGAGAGTAAGATTTGAGTGATTACTTCAGACCTCAAACACTGTAATCTGGCCCCTTTTTTCAATTGCCTTTGGCCTATCTTCTATTTCTAATCACTCTTATGCCAACCAGAAAGTTGTGTATTCTCTGGAAAATAATACAGATTTTGCAGTCATAAATAGGTTGTGTATAAATAGTCTTCTTATCACTTTGCAATTGAATAGGTATCTTATTTTGTTCCCAGGTTTTGCATCTGTAAATTAAGAGAATATCAGTTAGGATTATGCTTAGTTTTAGATAACAAAAACCTCAAATGATGTAGCTTAAATGAGATAAAAGTTTATTTTTACTACATGGAAAAATGTTCTGAGATAGGAGATCCAGGGTTGCTATGTGGCTCCACAATGATGTCAGAGACTCAGGTCAGTTTCAATTCACTGCTCTGACACATTGTCAGGCTTCAACCAATACATCTGTGTACCAGACAGTGGGATGGAAAAAACGGTAATGAAGAAAGGTGCAAACAGCACACACTATCATTCTCTTTAGGGCATCTTTAAGGAGTGGTAACACAACATTTCCACTTCTATTTTACTCACCAGAACTCAGTCACACAGCCACACCTTAGTTTCAAAGGAAGCTGATAAATGTGTTTTCTAGTCCTGTGCCTTGTACATAGCTAAAAATTGACAGTTTTTTTTTTTTATTAAGAATAACAACAACAAAAGCCAAGAAGGTCAATAAAATGTCTAGCTCATAGTGTTAACTTAAATTAGTGTTATTTTGTCTTTCTTATCCACTCCTATTTTTCTTAAATCCTGTGGGTTTTTTTGATCATATGGATTCTGGTGTTGTTTGCATTAAATGTGTCCACATTCTTTGTGAGATTGGCACCACATTAGTTTGTGTCCGTACAATACAACTAAATAATAAAGTTATATTAGAACAGACTAAAATTTGCTCTCAGAATAGATATTTCATACACATTGTATGCTTCTTCATACACCATAAGAAGAAACCAAATACTTCAGTTTTAGGAGAAGATATAAAAAATCCAAAGAGCAGAGTAGGGAAGAGAGATTAGCAGTAGGAATGAATATAGCCTGTGCTGCACAAGTTTAATTTGCTTTGGGTATCATTGCATTCCTGTTCAGACTCCTCCCACTACTGCCTTACACAGATGGAATTTACCTCTTGTTCCTGATACTGAGTCCTGGGAGATCCTACTTATTTCCTCTACCAAAACTTGCCTTCTTCTTTGTTTCTAGAATACTGAATAAATAAATAATGGGGAAAAGCAATTCAATTCTAAATGAGCAAGCCTTCAACACAGATGCAAGATCATACTTGTAGAATTTCAGATGGCATGGAGAACTTGTCAACACCAAATTTTCATGGACTTACCCTTCCTATGTCAAAGGTAGACTTCTAGAGCTGTCAGAGCAGAGGATTCCTCTCTGTGGGTCTTAGTTTCCAAATTTATTAAATGAGAGGTGGATGTGATATTGCTGATTTCATGCTGCAGGGGGCACCATTTTCATTGTATTCTATGTATCACTTTATTTTATGCCAGTCACATAAAATAAAGAGAGGTGGTATCTCTAATATTTGATAACATAATGGTCCCAGATAATATCTAAATTTTTTACATTCTAAAAATTCTGACTCCCAGAATGTATATAATTGCCTATTTCCCTCAAACTTTTTCTGGAGCAGCTGTAGACACTTTGGATAATAGACATGTGCATACTACATTCCTAGTGTGTATTATGGTTATGTTCAGTCCTTGGTATAATAGTTCCAATTATGTTGCTTTTTATTCCTTTCAAGAAAACACACCGTAAGCTAACTAGATGGGAGTTTTATTGCTCTGTGGATACCCTTATATTTGCTTTGCTTTATACACTAAGAAAATAATTTATGAATAGGTGCTTTATATATGTTTAATTAAAAATTATAGCTCACCTTATTTTGAGTTTGAAAACTAATCTCCTAGTACATAAACTACAGATTAAATGACACAATTTTAGGGGGGTCTGGTTGAAGGAGAACTTCTACTAATTACACAAAATAAGAATCTATATGCTGATGACAAACTTGAGTTTACATGTTTTATTCATTTGTTTTTATATATTCTATTGACCTTATAAATTAAGACATTTACTACACAAGAAATAGTTTATGTTAGTCGATAAAATGTAACTTTTATTAAATGGAACAAAATGGTGGAGGTTTATGATCATCAGTGGAGTCATGGTGTATTCAAGGTACCGCTGAAAAACTTCATCGACCACCACGATCATTATTATTCTAGGTTGTGAGCAGATGATTCGTGATTCCCAAGCAATATGTAAATATATGAACAGAGTTTACGGTTGTGATAAAATAAAACTTTCAACACGGTTTATCTGACTTTTTATGGAACATATAATCCTTATTTTGTTGCAGAGTAAACAGACATACATTATAAACAGTTTGATTTAAGGTTCATGATTAAAATACTTTTACTCAGACAAATAATATTTTTAGTTTATTGTATCTTTAATCAGCATCAATTGTGTTGCAATCAGGGAATTGATTAGAATGGGGGTATTTACCACTACTTAAAAGCATAATATATTATTCTCTAAATTTACTATATCTTTAGAGGAGTGAAGAGGAGAGAGACTTTTCTTGTTCCAGAAGGAGAAACATGAAGCCCGTTGAAAGGAAATTCATACTAGAGTAAATCTGAAAGCTTTAGTGTGTCTATTAGAATATGGGATTAAAAAATAAAACTGCAATAATTGCATTCTTTACTGTGCTTGCTAAATGTCTTAAGCCAGGACGATTTGAAAATTTACTCTGTTACCTCCTTAGAAGACCTGGGCTTTAGTAGAATATAAAAACTTAGCATAGTAGATGGATCTTTTAATGTTAAACTATTTGCTGCCCTCTTCTTGTGACAGGGGCCTAGCTGTGTGACTTGCTTAGTCCAAAGACGTATGAGTGAAAGTGATGTCTTACACGTCAGAGCATAAGCTTTAAAACACATTGTGAGGGTTCACCATGTTCTCTTTACCTTTCGTCAAGAGACTGGCATGTTTCAGATATGCTCCCTTAGGCTGGATCCCAGAATGGAGATAAGGAGGACCAGAGCCATGGATCACCTGCACAGGACCAGTGACATAAGCAAGAAATAAGGCTTCATTATCTTAGGCCACTGAGACCCTGTGGATGCTGGCTTCTACAAAATAACTGAACCTAAGCTTAGAGACATACTATCCAATATGAGACAATGTGCTGTGTGCTCCTTGTTGACATGGGTCAACAAATGTAGAGGCAATTAAGTTGTATAAACACATCACAATATAAGTAGCAATACTGAAATTCCAGAGAGATTGTAAAACAACATAATTAAAGCAAAAATTGTGATTACTTTTACTGAGGCATTCTTTCATTTGATGAACATTTAGAAGATACCTTCAATTGTAGCACTATGAGAAATGTTTTGAACAATATTATGTCTTCTGGACTCAGGGAAATTGATCCCTAGGGAATAAGCACCCCCATGAAGGAGTATGGATAGGAAACTGTGGTCCTAAAAATCAGGGGAAACCTGCAAATCATATCCCCTCTTGGCAATTCATAAGATATGTTAGGAAAGTAAAGTTCTGAAAAATTCCATACCAGATACATGCTTTTTCCTCCCACGGTATTTCCTTTTTTTGTTGTTGTTGTTTTTGTTATTTTCTTTTTTGGAGACCCTGAGAGTCTGACTTTGTCATCCAGGCCAGAGTTCAGTGGAGCAGTCACAGCTCACTGTAGCCTTGACCGCTCTACCCTCAGGTGATTCTCCCACCTCAGCCTCCTGAGTAGTTGGAACTACAGGTATGCACCACTATGCCTGGTAATTTTTCTATTTTTTTTTTAGAGATAGGGTTTTGCCACGTTGTCTAGGATGGTCTCAAACTCCTGGGCTCAAGCAATCCACCTGCCTTGGCCTCCCAAAGTTCTGGGATTACAGGCATAGCCACCACACCTGACTTTCCTGCTCTATTTCTGAACTTTATTTGGACACAGTGTGGATAATGTTGTTTTAAGTATTCAAAGATTAGTAAGACATGGTCTGTTCCATCCTGTCCTACTTTATCTTGTGGGGAATTAAAAATGTCTACAAATTCTACAGGGGATGCATGAGTGGTGATAGGTTAAAATGACAAGAGAACGAATGTGCAGATAGCTAGTCTCAATTTTAATTCAGAGCATTCGTGCTGTATGGGGAGAAGTATACACTTTAAAATTCTGACTAGTAGTGAGGGCATTCCTTTAATGCATCACAGTTGAGCTACAACTGTCTCCGAACCGTCCATTTTGTCATTTTGTCCATTTAATCTCTCCCATTTTATTCTGTCCTGCACTTCTGTACCATTTAATCTTTCAAGGACCATTGCTTAATTTCCTTCTCAAAATATTCTACAGTTTTGCATTCCCTTCACGATGATAACCATGTAATAGATTGATTTGTAAGAAATTTGTATTATCGTAATACAGATCTCTGCTTGGGTGACTTTTATTACATTGTCATTGAATTATTTTTTAAAACTATTCATTCATCTAGTAAGCATTAATGAAATGTCCTTTCTGTATCTAGTATGATGTTAAGCAATGAGTTTTTTAGTGGAAAGAACTCGGAGATTGATGTGAGGACCCCCAAATTCATATTCAGTCTTTTACCCTCTGTAATGATTTAAATAGTAACCAAGTCTGAAAATTACAAATAATAATATGTATATCTCAGTGTCTTACAGATTTGATTAGTGTACGTGGAAAAGCTCCACTGGATGTCTGCATCAAAGTTGATGGTCAAATGACAATAATTGACTCTGAATCTAAATCTAAGTAATATAGAATATACAAAGTGGTAGATTCAGTCCTTGGAATTTGAGGATTTAGAAGCATTCTGAAAAGGAACAATATAAATGCAAAAGCAAACATACCAAAACCAGGGAAGAATTCAAACCGCAACTAAAAGCATGGATATGTTTTTCTCTGTGTTCTAGTTTGTCATGTGAGTGCCAGAGTTGCCTTTTGTAATCAGATACCGTGGATTCAAATCCTGACTTTATCTCTTGCTAACTCTATGACTTTGGTAAAATTTTTATAAACTTCCTGAACTAATTCTATTTGCTAAAATGATTTAGACAAAACCTTATAGAGTTGACATGGAGGTTAATCTGACAGTCCTGATGGGAGATATAAATCTTTGATGTGTGTCTTTAAAGTATAGATATATTTGAGAAAAGCAGACAGCCTTCTAAATCAAGAGATGGGGAGGAACAAGAAATGTGTGAGGGCTGTAAAGGGCTGCAGAGGGAATATATTTTGAGCAGGATACCTGGGACTCTATTGGGAAGCGGTGAGAGCTGCAGCTTCTCTCTATTGCTGAAGGGAATGGTCATTGCAGGGAGAGGGCAAGAATATGAGACTGAAGAGTTTAGACTTGTCAGGTTAATCCAGGGATGAGAAAGTAAAATTCCTATGGGTACTGCAAATGACGGATGTGAGCTGGGCCAGGTAAAGTGAGTGGAGTAGACCATTGGAACAAACTGGAGACGTGTGCCCCATCTCATGGGGCATCCACTATTCAGCTCTTTCTTTCCTTGCTGCCTCAGTACAGTTAGATCTGATTTCTTGGGAGTAGCCAGAAAAATGTGGAATTTTATCTGAACTTCACAAATGTTCTTGTTTGTTTGCTTCTTTGTGTCATTAAAGTTTGCTGTTTCCCATTGGTTTAATAGCCTGCCCTTCTCTTATCCTTGGCTAAATTCAATGTAATGAGCCCCCATGACTCCTCTCAGACACTACCATCTTTCTAGGACCACTTTCACCTCTTGAGTGGTTTTGTCCTATCTCTATTCCAGCACTTAGCCCATCATATTGCAATCTTGAGACTAGGGGCTGTATCCGAGTAGATAGGATCACATGCATGTGCATTGAGACTAGAGATGTCAGGCACAGAAACTCACAAGGGAAATGCGCTCTGGGAATCGTGCGTAGAGGAAGCCCTGAGGACTAGAGCTGCCTTAGGATCCCTGTTACAATGCCCGCATAGTGTTTGACATGAAAGTCCTCAATGAGGGTGTACTGCACATCTTCTGCTTCTTGAGCAGCAGAAGAGGATTAGGTTACTGCCCATTTCTGCAGTTGAAAGAAGACTGAGGAGATTCAAGTTTCTTTTCAGATTAAAAAAAAGTTGAGCTCAATTTAGCATAAAAATCTTATTTTGACAAATTCCAAAAAATTATTTTTAAAAATTTTATAATCCTTTAGTATCAGCTATATCCCTCTCTCTCTCTCTCTCTCTCTCTCTCTCTCTCACACACACACACACACACACACACACAGAGAGAGAGAGAGAGAGAGAGAGAGAGAGAGAGAGAGAGATTTCTTATGTGTTGGGCACATGGAGTATTCTTATGCACTAGGCAGTTGTATCCATTATCCAGGGAGCATATATAAGGCTATATTCCAGTAGAAGTAAAAAAAGGAACACAAACTTTGAAGATGATGATGAAGTCATGGTTTCCATGTTAAGAAAAAAGTTTTTGAATGGCAAGAGTTGTTAAAAGAGGATATATTGTGAAGGGAGGAAGGTGGTATCCAGAAATTGTTCCCAATTAATAGAGAACTTGATGGCTACATCACCATAGGAAGGTTTAGAGGCCAATAACAACACCCGCTTGCGGCAGGCTGCATGCACTCTGAGTCTTCCTCATTTGTTTCCTCCCTTTTTCTTTCCCTTCCTCTTCTTTCCCTCTCCTGCCCTTCCTTCCTTTTTTTCTTTCTTCATTCATTCTTTCTGTCCCTCCTTTTCTCCTTTTTTCCTTTCTTCCTCACTTCCTTTTTTCTTTTCTCCTTCCTTTATTGCTTCTCTTTCTTTTTCTTTCTTTTCTTTCTCTCTCTCATTTTCCCTCTTTCTTTTCTTGTTTTTCTCTTTCCTTCCTGCCTCCCTCTTTTTCTTCCTTCTTTCCTTCCTTTTTTCTTCCCTGCCATTATTTCTCCTGCTCCTACTACTTATTTTCCTTTTTCTCACCTTCCTCCTCCTTTTCCTTATTCTTTCTCTAGTAGCTGCTTATAATCTCCAAAAACACAATTTCAAACCTAACAATCCCAGACATTAAAATTCCAAAAGCTCAAAAAATATAATTCTGGAAAAATAATTTAGCAATTTTAAAAAGATATTTGTTTACATTTTTCAAAGGGGACTTGATTGAGAAACATATAAAAACATGACAGAACACTTCATAGGCCACTTACACAATAAAATAAACAATAATAGCTTACATATATTTGCAAACATAAACAAGTATACTAATGACAGTAGAATGAGTATAACAGTTATGAGCGACAAACTGTATTCACAAATAGGTCAAAAAGAAAAATATGTAAATGGATATCACTGCAGTTGCTAATCTCGCGCACTCAGCTTTATAACTGTGGTCATCTGAAATCCAAGACAAACAATCTAAGTTTTCTAAGATTTGTGAGCACCACATATGCAGTTGCATAAAGAGTTGAGATCTTGAGAAATTTTATCTTTCACAAATGAAGATGTCAAAAAGAACCTCTCTGCATTTATTGAGGAATTTTCAATGGTTTTACATTGAGAATCAGGGAACCTGATGGTAGAACTCAGTCTAAACCTGAAAGCCCCAGGACCCCAGGAGGCTGCTGGTAAAAGTCCTGCAAAGGCCAAAAAAGCCTGGAGTTCTGATGTCCGGGGCAGCAGAAGAAGAGAGACCAATTTCCCTTCTGTATTTGTTCTCTCCAGGCCACCAGTAGATGGGATAGCGCTCACCAGTACTGAGGGGAGATCTTCCCCACCCAGATCGCTCTGACTCACACAGTAATCTCCTCTGGAAACACCTTCGTAGGCATTCCTTAATCCAGTCAAAATTGACACCTAAATTAAGTCCACACATTCACCCCTTGTCAACTTGGCACCCATACACATCATTTTTTAAAATATAATTTCAACTTTTATTTTAGATAAAGGGGTACATGTGCAGGCTTGTTACATGGGTATATTGCATGATGCTGAGGTTTGGGATACAAATCCTCTCACTCAGGTAGTAAGAATAATACCCAGTTGGTAGTTTTTCGGCCCATGCCCCCTTTCCCCCCTTCCCCTCTAGCAGTGTGTGGTGTCTATCGCCCCATCTTTATGTTTATGGGAACTCAATGTTTAGCTCCCACTTGTGAGAACATCACATGTTCCTAAGCCATACTTAATTCCAAATAAAGACAGCAAGGTAACAGTTCTGCCTAACGTGATTCAATGCTCCTGTGATTGTGATTTTATAGGCTTTAGATGCTAGAAACGTCAGACTTCACGGACTTAGATCTTTAGGGATTCTGATCTTTTGTGATTTAAACATTCAGGATTATGGTGTTTGGATATGTGTCTTTCAGGATTATGATTAAAACCTCTTTCTCCATTTCCTCCCACTTTTTCTTTCTCCTTTGTCTTCTTCTCTTCCTCCTTTTAGTCTTCCTTCTTGCTTCTCATCTTTCTTCTTTCTCCTCCTGTTTTTCTTCTCCTCCTTATCTTGTGAGAATACACCTCTAATTTGGAAGAAAGTGAGGCAGCAGAATTCATTTGAGAGTCAATTTTGATACGTTGCATCTATTCTAGAATATGAAGACTGGTCATAATTGAAAAATATGATAGGGCAAACTTTGACAGATAATTATATTTTAATTAATCCTAGTCATTTCATGGTGATAGCAAAGTTTCTATACATCCCATGTCACATTTCTTTAGGCCTTTGACGTGGCTCAGAATAATTTAATTTTTAGTGAACTATAGATAGCCAATGAGCCAGAGTAGCCAATATCTTCTCATTTGCCTTATTTTGTCTTTTGAACATAGATGTGAGCACCAGCAAATCCAATATCTTGTTTGGTTTAATTTAAATCGTTAAATTTAATTTCTTAGAGACTCCCCTGTTTCACGTATCTGGGACATGATTTAAAATATTTTCTAATCTCAATGATTAATACAACCATTTTCCTGAAATTCAATTATTTTCTGATAAATCACTTCTCTCTAATCCTAAGATACTAACATTTCTATAAATTAAATTCTCTGTAGCGTCATTTAATAAGAGATCTCATTAAAATCCATATGGGTTGCTAAAACTGCATGTTATGCTTAAAACCCAACAGTACACATTTTTATAAAGTGAAGTGGAATGAAAGATAGGTAAATGACTACGGGCAAATCTTGGAAATATTGCAGCTTCAGTTCCAGTTCACCCTAATAAAACAAATATTGCAATAAAGTGAGTCACACAAATTTTTCTTCTTCCCAGTGTGTAAACAGATAATGCTACTAGCCACAATATTGAAATTAGGCCAATTGATAACCCTACAATGGCCTCACAGTGTTCACATGAAAGGAAAGGTCATAGGTCTCTTACTTTAAATTAAAGGCTAGAAATGATTGAAGTCAGTGAGAAAGGTTATTAAGCATGCAATCACATTATGTCTATAAAACAACATGCAAACCTTAATTTAAAAACACTTTATTGCTAAAAATGCTAACAATCATCTGAGCCCTCAGTTGAATTGTAATATTTTTGCTGGTGGAGGGTCTTGCCCTGATGATGATGGCTGCTGACTGATCAAGGTGGTGGTTGCTGAAACTTGAGGTGGCTGTGCCAATTTCTTAAAATAAGACAACAATAAAATGTGCTGTATTAATTTGACTCATCCTTTCAGGAAAGATTTCTCTATAATGAGTGCACGGTAGAACTTTCAAAATTGGAGTTAGTCCTCTCAAACCTTACCACTGCTTTATCAACTAAGTTTATGTGATATTCTAAATCCTTTGATGTCATTTCAACAATGTTCACGACATCTATACCAGGAGTGGATTCTGTCTTAATAAACCACTTTCTCATCGCAAAGAAAAAAATCCTGTGTTCATGTTTAATCATGAGATTGCAGCAGTTCAGACACATCTTCAGCTTCACTCCTAATTCTATTTCTCTTGCTATTTTCCACAACACATGTAGTTACTTCCTATACTGAAGTCTTGAACACCTTAAAGTCAGCCAAGAGGGTCGAGATGAACTTCCAAACTCCTGTTAGTTTCTTTTGACCTCCTCCCACAAATCAAAAATGTTTTTAATGACATCTAAAATAGTGAATTCTTTTCAGATTTTCAATTTACTTTGCCTCAATACATTAGAGGAATCAGTATCTATGGCAACTATACCTTTAAGAAATGTATTTCTTAAATAAGACTTGAAACTCAGAATTATTCCTGATGCCTAGACTGCAGAATGGATGTTGTGTTGGCATGGATGAAAACACTAATCTCTGTACATCACCGTCAGCATTGGCTTGTGAACATTGAGTGTTAGCTTCAATTTAAAGTCACCAGCTGCATTAGCCCCTGACAAGAGAGTCAGCCTGCTTGTCTTTTGAGGCTTTGAAGGCAGGCTTTGACTTCTTCTCTCTAGCTATGAAAGTCCTAGATGGCAGCTGGACACGGTGGTTCATGCCTGTAATCCTAGCACTTTGGGAGGCTGAGGTGGGTGGATCACCTGAGGTCAGGAGTTCAAGACCAGCCTTGCCATCATGGTGAAACCCCATTTAAAAAAAGAAAGAAAGAAAGAAAGTCCTAGATGGTGCATCTTCTTCCAATAGAAAGCTGTTTTGTCTACATTGAAAATCTGTTATTTAATGTAACTAGCTTCATCAATTATCTTAGCTAAATCTTCTTGATAACTTGCTGAAGTTCTACTTCAGCACTTGCTGCTTCACTTTGCACCTTTATATTATGGAGATGGCTTCTTTCCTTAAACTTCATGAACCTATACCGCCAAACTTCTCCTCTGCAGCTTCCTCACCCCTCTTAGCCTTCATATACTTAAAGCAAGTTAGGTCCTTGCTCTGGGTTAGGCTTGGCTTAAGGGAATGTTATGGCTGGTGTAATCTTCTATCCAGACTTCTGAAACTGCCTCCATATCAGCAGTAAGGTTATTTTGCTTTCTTATTTGTGTGTTCACTGGAGCAGCACTGTATTTCATTCAAGAAATTTTCCTTTGGATTCACAACTTGGCTAACTATTTGGTGTATAAGGCCTAGTTTTTGGCAATCTCAGTTTTGACATGCCTTTCTCACTGATTTCAATCACTTCCAGCTTCTGATTTCAAGTGAGACACCTGGACTCTTTCTTTCACATGAACATTTTGAAGCCATTGTATGGTTATCAATCGGCCTAATTTCAACATTGTTGTATCTCAGGATGTAGGGAGGCCCGAGGGGAGAGAGAGAGATGGCAGAATGGCTGGTCAGTGGAACAATCAGAGCACACACGATATTTATTAAGTTTACCATAGGGGCACTGTTCATGGCACTCCAACACAATTACAGTAGTAACATCAAAGATCACTCATCACAGGTCACCATAACATATGTAAGATATAATAATAATAATAAAGTTTGAAATATTGTGAGAATTATCAACATGGTGCACAGAGGCACAAAATGAGCACATGCCGTTGGACAAATGCCACTGATAGACTTGCTTGAGGCAGATTTGACATAAACCTTCAATCTGTAAAAAGTTCAATAACTGTAAAGTACAATAAAGCAAAGCATAATAAAATGAGCTTATGCTTGTAGTTATCCCTTCAGCTGTGATAAAGTGTTTGTCAGTTGTTCATATTGAATCATAGAAACTTTTCACTTTTAATAAGAGTAGTGAATAGACCAAATTTTTATGTTGGTTTTACATAAACTGACGTTGCCACATGTACATAAAAATTTTGTGTTATTAAAATTGCTTTATTCTGCACATAAAATATATCTACTATTTTGAGACTCTTGATTCTCTCGGTATTTCTAGGTATTTATCATCTATTTGTTTTTCCAATTATGTATTTCATGCATTATATTTATGACTATAGAGCAATTTACATCTAAAATACTTAGTAATGTTACTCTTACCTTGATGAATTGTAAAATGGCTCCTGCATTTTTACTCCCATTCACTTTTGTTCATTGCTTGTATTCCTTAACATTAGATAAAACTACCAAAAAATAACAATTTTGACTACAGAAGGAAGGGAAAGATTGAGTGCTGAAAATAAGATTTAGGCGTCTTTGGTGGTGCCCTCCACTTTTAAGATTCTGATAGGCACCTCAGCTTTCCCAGAACAGCAGAAGTATTTGTGCAGCACACCATATTTCACCCAGGAAATTGCATTTGTTTAGGCAGTGGATTAATGGAAATTCATCTCAGTGGAACATCTGTAGAAAGAATAAGTCCAGAAAGAGAATCTGAACTGAGCAGTGTCTTCAATGCTGTTTCTTTATTTACTTTTATTGAGACAGAGTCTCACTCTGTTGCCCAGGCTGGAGTGCAGTGGTACCATCTAGGCTCACTGCAACCTCCATCTCCAAGGTTCAAGTGATTCTCCTACCTCAGCCTCCTGAGTAGCTGGAATTACAGGCATGAGCCATCACACTGAGCTACTTTTTGTATTTTTGGTGGCGATGCAGTTTCACCACAATGGCCAGGCTGGCCTCAAACTCCTGACCTCAAATGATCCACCCACCTCAGCCTCTTAAAGTGCTCAGATTATAGGCAGGAGCCACCGTGCCTGGCCCACAATGCTGTTTTTAAAGAGTTTCTCTCTATATGTTTGCTTGAAATCATTTGAGAGTGTCTTCTTTTGATTCAGTTTGCCAAAAAAGTAAGTAAAAAAATCATTATAATTTACTTCCATTTAAATCCAATAGTTTTCTCCAAACAATAAAACAAAGAAAGATTGTTTTTTCATTTGGTTATTCTTTAAATAGTATTTTGTTTCTGCATTCAATATTTAATATAAAGAGACTAGTAATCCAAGCATTCTTGACTTTCTAAGACGTCCCTCTAGACATCCCCCCTTTTTCCAGCAGTCTCAGCCCCCAGCTTCTAATCTAATTCCAGCCTGGGAAGGCAACATTTTTGTCATTTCCAACCTTTATATGTGGATCAAGTATAAAATTAATCCTGCTGTTAAAATTTAGAGGCTTATTATAGTGCACTCTTACAGAGAACTTCAGATAGCCATAGATTCCAAAATTCCCTTTTTAAATGATCATATCAATATTATTTTTCATATGCCTAAATTTTCTAGGACTTAGAGAAACAGAAAGAAAAAATAATAATAATTGAGCACTTACAGTTTTCCAAACACTGTGCTATAATGATCCCATAAGACATAATAATCTATTAGAATCTCCATTTGATAGATAAGCAAATTGAAGTTCAAAGAGAATAAGAAGGTCATCTAAAGTCATACAGAAATAGGGGGAGAAAAGTGAGATCTTATATTCCAGCACACTTTGACTCCGATAACTAAGATCTTTCCAAAGACCTAAATAAATCCTACCACAGCCACTTGTAATTCCCATCCCTTGGATGTGCAGGCTGAGCAACGTCTACTGACTGGAGATGAGCTCTAAAATGAATGAATCTATCAGATCCATAATATGGTTCCTCATCAGAACTTAACTGCCACCAGCAAACACACTTAGGCTCATACACAAACACACTATTTCTCTTCTCTGGACTTGAATGCTTCTCTCAATCAAGACTGGATTTGTCACAGTGACTGGATTTGTCACAGTTCTATATTAAGTTCATTAGATCAATGATTAACCCCTTAAAGACCATCCGCTGATTTGTTATTTTGCTTTTGTCAGCCCCACAAAGTCTTGTCTTCCTATCTTATTCTTCTGGTCAAAGCTGACTATAAAAGGACCTGGTGTGCTCAATGGTCCTGACAATCAAAGGACCTGGTAAGCTAAACCAGAATGTCCTCCAATTTCACCATTGCCTCTTTCACAGGGTAGAAACACATTGGCTTTCCTTTACTCTGTGTAATTAAGGTATTTCATAAATCTTAAATTCTGTAATTTAAGAAATTCTCCAATTAACATTTCTTGATTTTTTACCGAAATTGTTTGCAGTAAAAAAAAAAACAAGATTTAGTAATCTTAGTCACCATAATTATTCAATTACTCACAGATTTTTGCATTTTTTAATTGGCCAATCCAGTTAGCTCTTTTTATTTTTCATCTCTCAGCTTTTAAATAAGAAAAATGTAAACCCCAGGAATGAGTGACGGAAGTATTCAGGCTTTCATTATGAGGTTGACAAAATAAGCCATTTTATTTGTTGAAAACACTAATATTATACCAGGATCAAAGGGAAGAATATTTGTGTGTGTGTGTGTGTGTGTGTGTGTGTGTGTGTGTGTGTCTTTCCTGAAGGGACTCAGAATGCCTTTTTTAGTTTGTATATATAGTACCCACAAAAGTGGTGTGAAAATTTTAATGGCATAGGAGGTACAATGTAATTATGGCCTTTTTGGAGGGGGATGACAGCAGTGTTAGTATCTCTCAAGGCTGAATTGCTTCATCTGAAATATTTACTGCTGCTTTTGGATTACATTTACTCTGGGAGAAGCTGTGGTAAAGACTATCACAGTAGAGCTCTGTCATTCTTTCTAAAAACCTTAGAACTTAGACATCTAAAATGCTTCAGGCGCAAGAGAGGAAAGCATCCAACATATAGAGGATATGAGAAATGTTTGCTACCAAAAAGAACAAACATTTTCTTAAATATAAATCCACTCTCTTCATTCATTTGATTATAATGATTTCTTTGCCTGAAGTGACTGCTGTATCTTGGTAGACGCTTTATTATCCTTCAAAACTTGCTTAGATATTACTTTTTGCTGAAGTCTTCTTCAATTTTCCTCTTCTCCCAAATCAGTGCAAATTCATTCACCCAATTTATTCAATACTTTCTACATTACCCACCAGGAACTGGGGCTATATATACTAAGAAAACTTAATCTCTATTCTCTAGAAGTTTAATCTATTTGGAGAAGTTATACATGTTGAGAAAAATAAGTGTAATGTTTGTCAAAGATTTTATTAGAGTAGTCTTTATGAAGGACAATGAGCTCATAAAGGCAAGAACTGTTCGTCACTTTTGGGAATTAACAAAGGTATCATAAAGAAGGTGGCTATTATATATGTTTTAAAAATTTGGTCTTTAGGTCTCTCTATGGAGAGTGGCTGTAAACTCTATCCCTACCATGATGGGGCTCCAGGGAATGTGACTCCGGATGTTTACTCTGTGCCTTTCTCAGGATGCTCTTTTGTCCTGGCAGATGGCCTAATGCTCAAACATCTGACCCAAGACCAGGGAAATGTTCCTCTTGTAGTAAATTTATTTATTTATACTGGCAGATGCCCTTGTAGGTTTTTTTTTTTTTTAGATGGAGTTTTCTCGTTGCCCAGGCTGGAGTGCAATGACACGATCTCTGCATACTGCAACCTCTGCCTCCCAGCTTCAAGCAATTCTCCTGCCTCAGCCCCCTGAGTAGCTGGAAATACAGGCATGCACCACCACACCCAGCAAGTTTTTAAAAATTTTATTATTATTATTATTATTTAGTAGCATTGGGATTTCACCATGTTGGCCAGACTGGTCTTGAACTCCTGAACTCAGGTGATCTACCCACCTCAGCCTCCCAAAATGCTGGGATTACAGGTGTGAGTCACCATGCCTGGCCCCTTGTGTCTCTTATCTGACCTGTGTCAAGTTTGTTTCCACCAAGATAGCCACTCTCTAGGAGAACCCCGAACAAGAAAGAAGTTAGATTCAGGTGTGTTGCTCAAGTGAGGCCAGAGTAAGCAGTACAACAAAATACATGAAACAGCAGAAGTAGTTTATTTCTTACAGGTCAGTAAGAGAAGAGGGTACTGGTGAGGACTGATGATCAGATTGCGGAAGCACTATGCTGAACCAGCAGCTGGGACCCAGAAAGAGACAGACCTGTTAGCTAAGGCCTCTACTGGGGTTCAGGCTGTTACCCAAGCAGGTTTCCCATGGGTAGTTCTAATTAGGGAGTTTAGAACAAGCAAACATGAGTCTTGTAGGGCCACACTATAACTTATTAGCGGTCACTGTAGCATATCCACACAGTCTATGCAGCGTGGAGGGGTCAAGGGGTGAGTCTGGTATGTTGTATCTATATGTCCCATAGAGAAGCAGTTACCAGGAAGCAATTATATAGAGAAGATATTTGGACCACATTGAGATACTAAGAGGAGGCAGAGAGCTAGGAGCTATATTAAGGATGACTAAGCCCTGCTTTTGGTAGGAGATGGTTAACCTATACTCAAAATGAATGCTAAGGCAACATAAAATTACAAGTGTTGATTATGGTAGTATTTTTGGTTATATTGAGGAATGTGTATATTTGCCTAATACAGCTGAAGCTGTTGATGGCCTGCCCAGGGTGTTTTTTTTGTTTGTTTGTTTGTTTGTTTGTTTTAAATAACATTAGTGCAAATTGGCTCAAATGTCCTTAGAGCTGGTTTTTTGGTCACTGTCGCAACAGGCTGGACATGCTGGAAGTTTCTCACTCCCAAGCAGCCTTCAGTAAATATACGGTCTATGATCAGGAGAAAGGTCTAGGCTGGAGTGTTTGGAATAGGAGTTGGTGAATAAATATCATACTTTCACCCATGGATGAGATAACTCTGAGGTGTGCTTGGGAATTCTCCATGGACAGCAAGCTCCCATGACTCACAGTGGTAACTGGATTTAAAATGTACATTTACCAGCTGACTTCCCCTGTCTCACTTTCTTACTCCCCTGCTTTCCAAAGAAACTAGTTGCATGTTGTTAAAGGGGCATTTTTTAAAAAGTAAAATCAAGACTATCAAGTCAAATGAATACATATCAAAAAAAATTTTTTATTGCATTTTAGGTTTTGGGTACATGTGAAGAACATGCAAGATAATTGCATAGGTACACATGTGACAGTGTGATTTGCTGCCTTCCTCCCCATCACCTATGTCTAGCATTTCTCCCCATGCTATCTCTCCCCAACTCCCCACTCCCTGCTGTCCCTCCCCTATTCCCGCCAACAGACCCCAGTGTGTAGTGCTCCCTTCCCTGTGTCCATATGTTCTCCTTGTTCAACACCCGCCTATGAGTGAGAACATGCGGTGTTTGATTTTCTATTCTTGTGTCAGTTTGCTGAGAATGATGGTTTCTGGGTTCATCCATGTCCCTACAAAGGACACAAACTCATCGTTTTTGATTGCTGCATAATATTCCATGATGTATATGTGCCACATTTTCCCTGTCCAGTCTATCATTGATGGGCATTTGGGTTGGTTCCAGGTCTTTGCTATTGTAAACAGTGCTGCAATGAACATTCATGTGCATGTGTCCTTATAGTAAAATGATTTATAATCCTTTGGATATATACCCAGTAATGGGATTGCTGGGTCAAATGGAATTTCTATTTCTAGGTCCTTGAGGAATCGCTACACTGTCTTCCACAATGGTTGAACTAATTTACACTCAAAAATTTTATTTTATTTATTAATAAGAGAACTTGTCTGATGTCACAATTGTATCAAAGATAGAACTACCAGATGCAGATAAACAACTTAAAAATTTTCAGTATGAGTACATCCCAAGTATTTTGTGAGACTATATTTATGCTAAAACTTGATTAAACTTTAAATATAACTGGACATCTCGTAACTTTATTTGCTAAAGATGTCAACCTTATTCAATGGAGAGTTCAAACTACTGCACGGAGATGCCAGATACAAACTACAGCACACAGATGCCATGAAATAAATTTACAAATAGATGCAAAACTGGCAGAACTGGTGAATACCTACAGAAAAATATTCGATTGCATTCTACTGGATATAACCTTGTTGTGTACTGATAAGAATCATTTGCATTACTACGTTTTCTACAACTTGCAAAGTTGCAAAATTGCTCAAAGACAATGATGGGTGGAGATAATTTAGGAGATTGAGCTAGACAGAGTACTTAGCTGTCTTTTAATTTGTTATTCCCCTTTCATATATTTGTATATATTTGACCATAGGAATTCTTGTTTGAGAGTCTGCTTCTGAAAAAACACAAACTAAGAAGCTGTTTTGGGAGCAGGTGGGGAGGTGATTTTAGAAAATGGGACAGAAGAAAGGTGCACTGTAGAAACTGGATGGGGTACATGGAGAGTTGTGTTGAATGTTAAGAGCGTAGTGGCAGATTGAGAGCTAGATGATTAAGGGTGTTATGTACCATGCTGAGTATATTGAACTATATCATGTAGCAAATCTGGAGCTACTTGAAGAGATAATAGGATCGATATGAATTTATAATAATCAATAGGGTAAAGAACACATTTCTGGAGGTAGAAAGGTGGAAAAAGTCATAGGTAGAGAAATAGAGAAGAGAGGAGAGGAGGACAAGGGGAACAGTTAAGGAGATAGAATGCACAGCAATGACTCCTGATGGAATGTAGGAGTTGAATTAGAAGGAACAATTTAGGGATTACTGTTAGAGTTTTGCTTCAGTGATGGCAGTACTACTAGCAGAGATAGACTATCAAGTCCTCAGTCAAAGATACTGAGTTTGACTTTGAATATATCAGTATGTCTTAGCAGGCAGCTGGATATATGGTCTGGGATCAGAAGAAAAGTCTGGACTAGAAAGGTAGATGTGGAAATCTTAAGTACAGATTAGAACTCTGAGCGTGAATAAAATTGTGGAGGAGAAGATGAGAAAGGGTAAGACCTTAATGGGTGGGCAGGCATAGAAAATGCAGCAAATGACATTGAGAAGCAATGAAGCAACACTTACATTAGAAGAAGCAGAAGGGCATACTCTGACAGAGACCAGGAAATGAGCATATAGTTTCAGGAATCAGGGAGCAATCAAGTATGTCAAAGGCAGGAACCGGTGTGCCAGTAGGAATAGCACACCACCTTAAAGTGATGAGTGTTGTCCATGAACAACATTGGGACAGCATTTTCCAAAGTATGTTCTGAAGTACGCAAGTTTAGGGGTTATGTTTAAATAATCCTGGAAACTGTTAGGGACCATATTCCCATATTAAAATAACACAATCTAGATGACTGAGAAATTCTCCCATGTTTCATCCCAAGTAAAGGCATAGAGGGGAATGATTTAACATTATTTAGTCTAGAAATTCCCAATCTGACCTGACTTTGAAGCACTTTCTGTGACTTACTAACAATTCATATGCCATGGAACATATGCTTCTGGAAACAATACACTAGAATTGATGAGAAAATAAGAATATTGGGGGAAAAGTTGATGGGTAAAGAAATGGAGAACGTTTAAGATCAATGCTAACATAAGCCAGGAGCTGTGGCTCATGCCTATAATCCCAGCACTTTGGGAGGCCCAGGTGGGTGGATCACCTGAGGTTAGAGTTCAAGACCAGCCTGACCAACATGGAGAAACCCTGTCTCTACTAAAAATACAAAATTAGCTGAGCTTGGTGGTGAATGCCTTTAATCCCAGCTACTCAGGAGGCTGAGGCAGGAGAATCACTTGAACCCGGGAGATGGAGGTTGCAGTGAGTTGAGATCATGCCATTGCACTCCAGCCTGGGCAACAAGAGTGAAACTCTGGTTAAAAAAAAAAAAAAAAAAAAAAAAGATCAATGATAGCAATTTACAATTACTGCTTGGTCAATTTGCCAGAATCTCTAAATATTATTACATTTAAACTTCACAATGATTTCATAAGAATAATATGGATACTGATAATACCCCCATTTTACTGATGAAGATGCCAAAGATATACAGAGAAGTTAACTAACTTGCCCTGGGTCACACAGCTAATAAATGCCAAAGTCAGCATTTAATTCAAGCAGCCTAATCCTGAGCCTGTTTTATTGGAACACAACCAATTCCATTTGCTTATACACACTGTCTGTGGAGCTTTCAGGCTACAATAGCAAAATTGAGTAGTTGGAACTGACAGAATGGTCTACAAAGCCTTAATTAAAAATGTACTATCTGGCCCTTTATAGAAAATGTTTGCTGACCCTTGTTCTCTTACAGACAGCACATTCTGTAAAGAAAAAAAATGAAGGTAAAAGGTAGAGGCTTAAAGGTTAGTGCCATAGTTGGCATCAGGGCTTTGAAAAATGAAAGTATTCTGTTTAGTTGATATAAGCAAAGAAGGTCATTACATAATGGTAAAAGGATCAATGCAACAAGAAGAGCTAATGATCCTAAGTATATACGCACCCAATACAGGAACACCCAGATACATAAGACTTGTAAAGAGACTTAGACTCCCACACAATAATAGTGGGAGACTTCAACATCAATATTAGATAGATCAACGAGACAGAAAATTAATAAGGATATCCAGGACTTGAACTCAGATCCGGAACAAGTAAACTTAATAAACATTTATAGAGCTCTCCACTTAAAATACACAGAATATACACTCTTATCAGTACCACATCACACCTACTCACAGGTTTAAATAACATATTGGTTGGCCATTATTAAGCACAATTATTGGCATAAAAGAGGATTTCAATACCCATTTTTAGCTAGCCCAGGCAATAAAGCAACACTCCCGTTCTCTCTCCCTCTTTCTCTTTCTCTTTCTTCTTCTCCCTCATTCTCTTTCTTTTTTTCTTTTTTTTCTTTTTCAAAAAAAAAAAAAAAAGAAGAAGATATAAGCCTTCTATGAATGCTGGTGTAAACAGTCAACTCACAAGAGGAGTACTCTAACTCAAGCAGCACTGTTCAGTTACCACAGAAGAGAAATCATTAGCAGCATCATTGTATTTTCAGGATATGAGAATCTCAAGTCAAGGAGATGAATTTCAGGAACCACAGCTAGTCCTTCTGTAAAATGGATAGTCATCAAGCCTTCGCTTTCACCCTCTTTCACAACACATGATCTCCTGTCTCTAATTTGCTTCTGCTTATTTTTTCTCCATAGGGAAGCTCTCTACTTACTCATCTGCCTTCACAAAGCTGCCTTAAAATGATAGTCTATGGAACCTAGAGGCCTACATGACCCTCTGGGTTGGCTGTACACTACAGCTGTATGCCTGTCTTAAAATCCCAGAGAGAAATATTGCCCCAGCTTAAGGAGGTGCATGACACAATCCAATCAGTTGTAACCAGAAGGTCAATTCACATGATCTATATCCCTTCTGTTCTGAAAAGCAAAAGTTTAAGGCATTCATTCAAAAACAGTTTTTACAGCTTTCCTATTATGTGCCAGGCCATGTGGCAGGAACACTGAGGAAAAAAAACAGCCATCACCTGGGGTTGTTGGTGAAGGAATATCCCAGAGCCAGGCAGAACCAGGCTTCAGTTGGAATGCATAAAAAATGAAGGAAAAATTTAGAAATGAATTAGATTTTGTTGATACTGGGTCATGGATTTGAGAGAACACATTGGAAGGGAGTTTACTGGGGGGGCGCAGTGGAGATGGAATCACAACGAAAATGGCTTTTGTACAAACATGTTTTATTAGGGATGCCCATTATGTTCTCGCAATGATGTTGTAAGAAATAGTATATTAAAGAAACAGCATTCCCAGCAATGTTCCGTGAGCCTACGGATATCCTGAAGGCCTACCATTACCTCTCTAGGCCTCTCTTTTCCACATTCACCTTCATATTTTTTTTATTGTATTTAGCATTATTAGATATATTACATACTTATTTCTTTTGTTTTATGTTGACTATATTCCCTTCAGTATACACTCTTCATGAGAACGTGATGAAGAGTTCTCATCACGTTTTTTTTTTTTTCCACTGATACATTTCCAATCCCTAGAACAGTGCCTGACACACAGTATATGCTCCATAAATGTTTGTGGAGTTAAAGAACAAATAAATACATAAAGTAATAAAAGTTGAATGCATACTTTATGATGCCATGTATTTAAGGCTGATCTCCCAGCAGGATGGCTTATATGGGATGACTGAAAGTTGATGACCAACTATACCCATCGTTGGAGAGTAAGCGAACAAGAGAAGAATGGCTAGGCAAGTAGGAAAAGTATATTGTCATTTTGAGAAATGTTCAATAGAGAAAACGGGTGGGCTAAGATAGAGAGAGATCTTGGAAGTCAAGCAGAGAGTGGCATCATAACAAAGCAGAAGCTGATAGTAAAAATTCCTACCAGAGAAACACAATTTCTTATGGACGCTAGTGCCTGGAGAGGGGTAGAGGGCCAAGTGAGACTCCAGCCCTGACCACACTGGATTACCAGGAAGACCACCCACTAAAAATAGAAACTCAAGTCTGGAGGGCAAAACCACATTTATCAGAACTTGGATAAAGTGAAGATTTCAACAAGGCAAGAAGCCAGTTACTGTAACTGGGTTACAGAATAAGCAGGGTCTATTCCATCTCTGGCTTTTTAAACTCAGACATATGGAAAAATAGGGATATACATCTGTGCTTATTTCAGGTATATTTCTCTTCTCAATTTTCTTCTTACATGTCTCCTCCTGCCTCACTTCTCCTTTGTATCAGGTTCTGGAATTCCTTATCTGCTTCTGCCACCTTTCACTGCTTCCTTGTTTGGTGAGAGATTAGGACAATGGGATAAGCTGTCTAGTCTTCTTTATTGATTGGTAATTCTCCACATCTGGTTGACTTCTGAGTTGACTGCAGTTATAGGCAACAGATCCTCCTCTGTTCCTAGATAATTCTCACCCACTTAGGTAGGAACCACTGACCCCTATAATTAATGTTTGGAGTCTTAGTTAAGACTTCTTCTTTCCTTCAATGGATATGGAAGAAGTCAAAGCAGAACTCAAATTCCTTAATTTGCTAAAAAGCCTTTTAGGTTGCAAGTGTAACAGGATGTTCAAGTGAGACACTTTAGGTTTTGAAATTTTAGTAGAGACCTTAATACCTAAGGTGTCAGACACTCTTATCCTAAAATAAGGAACTATAATGCCTATGAAGAACATGCCAGGAGACTGTACAATAAGTTCTCCCTGCACAATCCAAACAACCACTTCCCAGTTACACAAGGATTTCCAATTAGATTTGGGAGACAGACTTTGTATGGGGAGAGCTGTTACAGTATTGAAAACATTCTTCTCTTCTTTCATGATGACAGAGGAGGCTGAAGGCTTCTTACATTAAGCCAAGTGAAAAGGCAACAACAAAACAGCTCAAGAGAGCTGTATATGCATTTTTCGAATTTGAAGAACAGACACTTCTGTTTCATTTTGCTGGGAGGGGCCTATACACAAAAGGTTGGGTTATCTGGGCATTAGTGGGGAGACAGAAGATAGGAAATGTAAGTGCCTTATGAACAAGCCGCTTCATTTCCATCAATGGAGAAGGCAATATGCATGTATTCTAGAGTCTGGCCCCAGAGCTGACCTGAAATTGTCTTCATGGGGATCTCATCTAAGATGCCAGTCCATTGGAGCCAAGAAACCCCTGCAGAAGGGAAGTTTAGGGGAAGCCCAGGGGGTGAGAACGGGGGTGTCCAAAAAAGCCTGTTAGTGGTCAGAGTGTTTCGCCAGGCATTCTTCAGCAGAAGAATCTCTGTGAAAACCATGTGAGCTCCCTGGGAGATTTACAAAAAGAAAATGATGAAGAAAAAAGCAGTAATTATATCAATTACAATTGTATCAGCATCATGAGATTATGCTCATGCTTCCCTCTGCCTCTGGGTTCTGAAGCAGCCTCCAGCAAGTGGGGAAGGAGTTAGAGCAAGAAATATTAACAAAACCAACCTGGTGCTTTTGCCTTACTGCAGGATTTTGGTCCCCAAAATGGCCTCAGCTAAAGGAGGGGATCAATTTGAAATCAAGTAATATTTTGGAATGTTATCGCTTTTATTGGACTCAGTTCTTTAATGCTTAGGAGTAAAAAAATACTTTCATCTATCTAATTTTTAGTAAATTTTATGCTTCTAAAAATAGCAACATTGTTCAAAACAGCAAAAGCAACTCAACAACACAAATACTTATTGATAGAAAATATTTAAAAATTGTTTGTAGTATTGTGCTGAGTAGAATATTATATAACTATGAAAATGAATAAAATACAGGTACATTTGATAATAAAGTTGAATTACAGTTATATACCAACAAGGGGCAAGCATGTTTTAAAGGACTACCTATAGTTTACTATCTTTTCTTATAAGATTAAAGAAAGTAAAACTAAGCAGTATATTGTTCATGAATGCGTTGCATTATACACTATAAAGAGGAGACAAAGGAATAAGAAGCATATAATTCAGGGTCATGCTAACCTCTGGGGGTTGAGCAGCCAAGCAAGGAGGTAGATTTGGAGTAGAAGTAACCTCTTGACAGTGTTCTAGTTCCTGAGTGGGCTGGGTTGTTGGGTTATTATCTTGAACTATAAACAAATAGATATAATGCAATAAAAATCCTCACGCATGAAGCAATAATAGGTAATAAACATTTATAGTTAATCTAGTTCTATACATCTGTGGTTTACATTTTAAGAAAAAGTAAAAAGCTTAGAGGCCTAGTGGATGTTTCCAGCCACAACTGGGGAAGAATGAGGCTATAAAGTAAATTTAATGAGGAAAAGGAAGAAATGTTCCCTTTGCTTCCATCTAAGACATCCAGCTTGTCCAGACTTGTCTTTGCCCTAGCTCATGACATGTAAGGGGAGAAGCTTTGTCTGGCTGTTCAAAATATAGTGACGTCCTGTCAAAGTCTAAGGGCAAGGTGGAGATGAAAACTAAAATGCCAGGGTTGTATTTGTATAAACCAAGTGGAAATGGTTTGAGACACTAAAGGGAAGTTTTTAGCATCAACTTAATTATGGATCTTGATGTTAATGCTGACGTTTGTAGTTTTTCTCTTTTTCAAGTAAAGGTTATTCTGTCAATGAATAAAGAATAGAGGGTGATCTGCCAAAGATAAGACTCAGAGGTGGTCTAAATGACCTAATTAGATAAAACTAGAGGCCACAGGAAAACAGAATAAAGAAAAAATTCTAGAGCTCCTTAAAGAAGATACTCCTCTCAATTTGACAGAGTGATTTGACATAAAAATATCTTATAATATAGTGGTGGCAGAGGCACTAGGACTTATTAAATAGCGTAGCTTTCTTTAATGTTATGTTTTAAGTGCCTGAGAGGAAAGAGACTTAGACATACCTGAAATTGGTGGGACAACAGAAAGGATTTTGGTAGGTCTATTTGGAAGGACTTCAACCAAGAGAGGTTTTAATATCAATTAGAATCCCCATTGCTAAAACGTTTAGGTCTGACTACTTTTCTGTAAGGTGTTGTGTGGCGGGCGGGGTGGGGGTGGGGTCTCTGACAGTCCCTAATCACTGTGCACCCTCCTGAGCCTGAGGGCAACAGAAGGGAGGGCTGTAAAGCAGCACAAATGGCAGCCTGGCTTTCTCTCTGAGCGAGCTGTCCCAGGAAAGTGCAGAGCTGCTGCTGGCCTGAGAGTCCAGGTTAGGGGTAACTAGGGTCCCAAGTTGGGAGGCCTGGTCCAGTGAGAAGCAGTAGGGTCAGGGACTCATGTGGAAACCAGTCTGGCTGCTTTTCCATAAGCTGTTTGTGCTACTGGGGGTCCACAGTAGTCCCCTATCACTGTGTCTCCTTCTGAGCCTCAGTAATGGGAGGCTGGGATCCCAGGGTGGTACCTCTGACAAAAGTCTAATATCCAGAATCTATAAGGAACTTAAATCAACAAACAAAAATAAACCACCCCATTAAAAAGTGGGCAAAGGACATGAACAGACACTTTGCAAAAGAAGATACACATGCAGGCAGCAAGCATGTGAAAAAATGCTCAACATCACTAACCATTAGAGAAATTCAAATCAAAACCGCAATGAGATGCCATCTCACACTGCTCAGAACAGCTGTTATGAAAAAGTCAGTAAATAACAGATGTTGATGAGGTTGTGGAGAAAAGGTAATGCTTACATGCTGTTGGTGGGAATGTAAATTAGTTCGGCCGATGTAGAAGGCAGTTTGGACCTCTCTCAAAGAACTCAAGGCAAAATTACCTTTTGACCCAGCAATTTCATTACTGGATATCTATCCAAAGGAATATAAATTCTTCTGCCATAAAGACACATCCATAAATATGTTCATTGAAGCACTATTCACAATAGCAAAGACAGGGAACCAAACTAAATGCCCATCAGTGTTACACTGGATAAAGAAAAATGTAATATATATATACACCATGGAATACCATGCAGTCATAGAAGAAAATGAGATCATGTTCCTTGCAGAAACATGGCAACTAAGTGAACTAACACAGGAACAGAAAACCAAATACTGCATGTTCTCACTTATGAGTGGGAGCTAAGCATTGAGTACCTATGGACACAAAGAAGGGAATAATCAACACTGGGGCCTAATTGAGAATGGAGAGAGGGAGGAAAGTGAGGATTGAAAAACTACCTGTTGGTTACTATGCTTATTACCTGGGTAGCAAAATTATCTGTGTAGAAAACCCTCATGGCATAGCACATAATTTATCTAAACAACAAACAGCATGTGTACCCCCGAACCTAAAATAAAATTAACAAACAAACAGACAACCCTATGTTCTCACTCTCTTGACATCATCCTGAAGACAGGACCTTTTAATACTAGCTTGTTAGCAAAACTAAAAAATGATGTTTGTGGCTTTGGCATAATTATGCTTCAAAGAGATCAGAAACAGATCTCATAGAGCCCGGATAAGGTAGCAGTGAATTCGCAAACCCACTCTGCAAAATTAGGTGAAGAATCAAGATTCTTTCTTTTAGCACCTCTTATTTTGTTGAGAGTGGCAGTCTTTCTCTGGGCTGCAAGGTTTGCTGAAGAAAAAATTCTGCCAGGCTGGTGTCAGATGTACAGATGTCTGCATATTTTCTTCCCCCATTTTGCTCTGGCTCCAAGATGACACAGCATTCTAATGAGATTTAGAATTGGATAAATAGGTCTCAGCCCAATGACAATGAAAAAAAAAAATTCACATGTTGCTCCTGAAAGGTGAGGGCAATGATATGACATATCAATTACTGACACATTCACAAAGCCGCTGCATGTGAAAACTGACTGAAGAAATTGGAGATAACCCAGATCAATTTGAAAGTGACTCCTCAAGCATTTGCATGAAGTAGCTGACCAGGGTATTTAATAGAACAGATGGGCCCTGCAATGTGGCAAGTGGCATGTGGCAACATGAGTATGTTTTCTCTGACTTCTAGTCATTTAAATTTTACATCAGGGCAGAAGAGAAGCAAAGAGATGCAAAACAGTGCCTGATTCCAGAGAATTCTGTGGATTTTCCCCTGCATTCAACAGATGCTTACCTTGGGATGTCACTCCCTGATCAGTAATTAGGTGAGGTTAGCCACACTGATTTCTAGGCAGCCATTATGGGCATTCAAGTGTTTTCAAATGGGTAGCAGCATTTAGTCGCTATATAAAGAAATGTTTAAATAGCTCAGCAAATATGTCACATTGCCTTGTTTTGGTACCCATGACAGAAAAGCTCAGGAAGAATTTATGGCCATTGCTAAAGCTGTATGGTATATCTGCCAGGCTGGAGTTGGCTAAGAGGCCTAAGTGGGGGAACCAAGTTCATTCAGATACATGGGAGATACAGTAATATAATCAACTGTTCAAAGAAAATATCGCATGGGCCATTTGCAGTGATCGTGGCAGTTTGCCCCTTGTAGTCAGCTGGAGGGAAGCTATGCTTCATTTCTGCCAACCCTTTACACTCCCAAGTAGAAATCTTAGGACTGGGAGGACAGTTGTGTGAGGCAGACTACTCCTGAGAGAGAGAAGCTTGTACTACCCATGGGCCATGAGAGTAAACGCAGAAGACTACCTCAACTGACAATCTTCTAGCCATGATCCTTTCCATAAACCATTGCATTTACAAGAAAGAGCATCAATTATGTATTTTAGACATTTAAATTGACTTGTGAGAGTGGTTCAGGCATGCAGAGGCATTTGACAGACAGCAGCTATCAAGGCAGGTAAAATATCATATTTAATGGAGGTTAGCAACGGTGGGGTTGGGGGACGTCCAAGCAGACATGGTCCATGTCTGGGAAACAGGTCATTCGGAAACAGCCACTGTCCTTGACTCAATTTATTCTCTGTTTCTTTTCTGCGCACACCAAGTCTAGTTTTATTTTGTGATTATAGAGGAAACAACGAATCTTGACAATTGTACAAATGTGCAAACACTGATAGAATTTTTCTCTGCACAAAGTTGAACTTAAATATCTATAATAGTGATTTGTTTAGTGTTGAATGGCTGGTGATGGCTGACCCTTGGCTTACTTATGAGATTATGGCCAAAACAAGATTAAAGACTCCCAGGTAAACCTTATCTCTGACTAAGGCTGGGAAAGAAATGTGATGATTACCTGCCAGGCTGTCTTTTGTATGCTAGGTATGAGTAACTTCTATAGAAGAACGAGAAAAGGACACAAGCAAACGGGGTCACGTGTGTTTTCCTTTGTGGAATTGTATTCCCCCAGGGAAAAATGAGAGGGAATCTCACTTTTTCTTCATGTGCTTTTGTCTTGTTATATATATATATGTGTGTGTGTATGTGTATGTGTGTGTATATATGTGTGTATATGTGTATATATGTGTGTATATATATGTGTATATGTGTGTGTATATATGTATATGTGTGTGTGTGTATATGTATGTGTGTGTGCATATATATATATATATATATATATAGCCAAGGGCATGTGTGTGTCAAAAAGTGAACCGGTATTTCAAAACTTTGAAGGACCTTTGTGTTCACATTCAGATGTTCTTTGTAAGATCAGAAGCTGGTTTTTGTCATTGTTTGTCTCTTTTTTTCCCTTCTGACCTTGAGGATATGTATACTCTCAAATGTTCTTTAGGGAAACAGAAAAATTTAGTCTAAAATCTGGGTGCCAAATATTTAATATTCGAGTTACATGTAATCCGTAGTACTCTGCTTTGAAAGCAGTTTTTCATCTTGTATGTGGCTTAAGATATATAAATAGAATACTGTACAAACTAAGTAGAAAACACATCATTTAAAGCAATTAGGCTTATGAAATACTAAGAAAAACTTGATTTTTGTTTAGTTTTTCCACTCTTGTGTGCTCACTCGCTCTTTCACTCAGTTTCTAGTACATGCGAAATATTATACAAGTTACCCTAAGATGAATCAGATATAAATAAATGCTGCCCTTTAGAAGTTTGCTTCTAATTTGTGGAAAATACAAGGTTTAATAAGTTCTACTGATCTGTGGGGATGCGAAGGAATGAGTCATAATGCTAAGGAATATTCGACTGAAGATAACTTTTTTTTGATATGGTTATTTCCCAGAGAATGATGTACTTTACCTCTTGTAATAACAAAATGATTAAGACTAAAGGTTTAGGGGACTAGAAATAGCAGTGGGCTGGTTATCCAAATACCTGGATTTCATTCGTACTTCTTTTATGTGCCAATTGTACAGGCTAGGTGCTTGGCTATCATTAGGCCCAAGGTCCTCTCTTCTCTCCTCTTTTGCACCACTTCACACTCAGGATGGGCCACTGATATAGGTTAATGTAGGTCTAAGGATTGTTATCGGACCACTGAGCTATGGTAGAGTTTGCCATGTAATAAAGGGAAGGGTTAACATTCTGAGCCCTTGGGTTCGATGGAAACTTTTTGGAATTCAGACCAATGTTGTCTTTTCCTTCTCTACAAGTGGGTAGTAAAAGACTTCAGAGTCTCTTTTGGTTTAGGAGGAAGAAATTAGAAAGCCAATGAGAATTGCAGTGCTTCCCAAAGAAAGGATGCCTAAGATTACCTTAGGTCTGTAAGATCAGGTGTTTAGGTGAGACTTTTTCTTTCTTCCATCTTTTATCCTGAAATTTTTTCAGCATTGGGGTGCTAAGATCTAGATCAGATAATTGAAAATTGGATTTATTTCAGGGGGAAAAAAGTGGACAAAGCCAATGAAGTAGCTTTTAATTTCATTTCTAGTCTCATTTATTAGGGGCCAAAGGCACCTTATACCTCTGTGGGGCCTTGCTCAACTAAACAGGTAAGTCTGACGTGGTTTGAGAAACATATCACATTCAGGTAAATAAAATAATTTTGCCTGAACTATTGTGTTATTTCCCTTGGAAAGTCAAAGCAGTGGCTATAGGCTGGCTGAGGATATGTGCTATCAGGATGATATGACTGACCATTTTGGGTTTTGCCTTTTTGTTCTAAAATAAATCAGATTGACCCAACTCTAATATTTATTGTGTGTTTTTCCTTATTTTTTTATTTTTCTTTGGTTTATAAAATATATCCACTTTGTAGTTTGTCATAAGCAGACGTAACAAGGTACTGGTTAATAGGTATCTTTCTTCATATATACTCAAAGTCTAGAAATAATTTGCATATACTTATATAGCATTAATAAGATAGACATTAATCAGTTAATTGATTAATTAAACTAGGATATGTTGAGTGTCCTTCATGTAATGATATCTTCTATGTACTTTAACCTAGGATTTCTGACTAGAAGCCCTTGGATTCTTAGAGAGTTCAAGAATTATCTTCAGAAAGCTATTAATCCCCTGAATTTATACACAAAGTTTGTGTATATATTTATTTTAAAAATATGGATCCACAGCTTTTACAGGATTTCCAAAGGAGTCTGTGACCTCAAAAATATGAGAACTATCTTAAAATCTAAATTATCTAAGGCCACAGGACTTATTTTTATTTCCCTGATGTCATCTGGTATAAAAGGTAAGGGCCTAGCAAGGGATGAGATTCAGAAATGTCTGGGGAGTTGTTCCCAGCTAGTACCTAGTGAATCAGAATTTCAGTGAAAGGGATGGGAACAGGTGGATGAACCAGACAAGGCTTTCCAGGTAGTCCTGTACTTTCCTATACTTTCCCCAACCACTGCCCCTAGTCCAGGTTGAAAATCACTGGTCTCATAGGGAAGATAGAAAAATAAGCATTAAATATACTTCAAGACACAGTGAACTTCAGCCTAAGAAGGGATCTTATTAGCATGCACTGGAAAGCAGAGGAACAGTGTGGATTTCGGAATTCCTGTGGCTTTAAGCTAGACCCTGAAGCCTGAGAAAATTTCAGTAAGAACAGAGTGACAAGACTTGAAAATCCTGGGTAAAAATGTCATTGATAGAAAAGGGAGAAAAATCAGTGTTTATGATTTTCTGAATATACAGATAAGGAAATATGTAGCACAGGAACCAGGTAAAAATACACTATTGCAGACCTGCAAGCAAAGGCCTATGCAAGTTAATTTATCTGAGTTTGCTGACAATGATTTCACAATTGATGTTGCTTTACCATAAATTCACTTTCTTTTTATTTATACTCAAGCCTACTGTAAACAGCATGTACAATCTGACTAGATTTAAACAAGTCGATGGGATTTGCAAGAGCCAATTCAATATAATCAATGTAAATTTTAAAAAGAAGCACTGCCATTTATCAATTCTTCTCAACTAAAAAAAAAAAAAAACTCATTATGAGAAAAGTACTTAGGATTTCTGGAATATCCTGACAGGGCCAGTATTTGTCATTTCCTCTGACAATTCAATCTAAATGATTTCCTGCATCTTGATGTCATTAGCCAGTATTTGGCTAATTGCATAGTGTTTTCTTCGGGAATTTTGCCCCCAAAACTGACTGTTGAATATTGTATTAGTTTCCTCTGGCTGCTGTAACAAATGACCACAAATTTGGTGGCTTAAATGAACAGGAATTTATTATCTCACTGTTCTGGAGGCCAGAAGTCCAAAATCAAGGTGTCAGCAGAGGCAACATGGGGGAAATTTTTCCTGGCTTCTTCCAGCTTTTGGTGGCTACAGGCATTTTCAGCTTGTGAACACATCTCTCTGCTCCATGCCTCTTCCTCTGTGTCTGTTTCCTCCATGTATCTCTTAAAACTCCATTTTTTCTTAAGACTAGGCTATTTCTGATGGCATTTTCAATTTCATTGATTTCTGCTCTAATCTTTTGTTATTTCTATTCTTTTTTTTTTTTTTTTTTTTTTTTTTTTTTTTTTTTTAATTTTTATTGCATTATAGGTTTGGGGGTACATGTGCAGAACAAGCAAGATAGTTGCATAGGTACACACATGGCAGTGTGCTTTGCTGCTTTCCTCCCCTTCACCCACACTTGGTATTCATCCCCAGGCTATCCCCCCCAGCCCCCCCCTGCTGTCCCTCCCCCATTCCCCCCAACAGTCCCCAGTGTATAGTAGACCGCCTCTCTGTGTCCACGTGTTCTCATTTTTCTCACCCACCTATGAGTGAGTATATGCGGTATTTCTTTTTCTGTTCTTGTGTCAGTTTGCTGAGAATGATGTTCTCCAGATTCATCCATGTCCCTACAAAGGACACAAACTCATCATTTTTGATTGCTGCATAATATTCCATGGTGTATATGTGCCACATTTTCCCAGTCCAGTCTATCATCGTTGGGCATTTGGGTTGGTTCCAGGTCTTTGCTATTGTAAACAGTGCTGCAATGAACATTCGTGTGCATGTGTCCTTATAGTAGAACGATTTATAATCCTTTGGATAGATACCCAGTAATGGGATTGCTGGGTCAAATGGAATTTCTATTTCTAGGTCCCTGAGAAATCGCCACACTGTCTTCCACAATGGTTGAACTAATTTACACTCCCACCAACAGTGTAAGAGTGTTCCTATTTCTCCACATCCTCTCCAGCATCTGCTGTCTCCAGATTTTTTAATGATCGCCATTCTAACTGGTGTGAGATGGTATCTCAATGTGGTTTTGATTTGCATCTCTCTAATGACCAATGATGATGAGCACTTTTTCATATGTTTGCTGGCCTCATGTATGTCTGCTTTCGTAAAGTTTCTGTTCATATCCTTTGCCCATTTTTGAATGGGCTTGTTTGTTTTTTTCCTGTAAATCTGTTTGAGTTCTTTGTAAATTCTGGATATCAGCCCTTTGTCAGATGCGTAAACTGCAAAGATTTTTTCCCATTCTGATGGTTGCCGATTCACTCTAGTGACTGTTTGTTTTGCTGTGCAGAAGCTGTGGAGTTTGATTAGGTCCCATTTGTCTATTTTGGCTTTTGTTGCCAATGCTTTGGGAGTTTTGTTCATGAAGTCCTTGCCTACTCCTATGTCCTGAATGGTTTTGCCTAGATTTTCCTCTAGGGTTTTTATGGTGTCGGGTCTTACGTTTAAGTCTTTAATCCATCTGGAGTTAATTTTAGTGTAAGGTGTCAGGAAGGGGTCCAATTTCTGCTTTCTGCACATGGCTAGCCAGTTTTCCCAACACCATTTATTAAATAGGGAATCCTTTCCCCATTGCCTGTTTTTGTCTGGTTTATCAAAGATAATATGGTTGTAGATGTGTTGTGTTGCCTCCGATGCCTCTGTTCTGTTCCATTGGTCTATATCTCTGTTTTGGTACCAGTACCATGCTGTTTTGATTACTGTAGCCTTGTAGTATAGTTTGAAGTCTGGTAGTGTGATGCCTCCCGCTGTGTTCTTTTTGCTTAGAATTGACTTGGCTATGCGGGCTCTTTTTTGGTTCCATATGAAATTCATGGTGGTTTTTTCCAGTTCTGTGAAGAAATTCAATGGTAGTTTGATGGGGATAGCATTGATTGTGTAAATTACTTTGGGCAGTATAGCCATTTTCACGATATTGATTCTTCCTAACCACGAACATGGAATGTTTCTCCATCTGTTTGTGTCCTCTCTTATTTCATTGAGCAGTTGTTTGTAGTTTTCCTTAAAGAGGTCCCTTACATTCCTAGTGAGTTGTATTCCTAGGTATTTTATTTTCTTTGTAGCAATTGTGAATGGCAGTTCGTTCTTGATTTGGTTCTCTTTAAGTCTGTTATTGGTGTATAGGAATGCTTGTGATTTTTGCACATTGATTTTATATCCTGAGACTTTGCTGAAGTTGCTTATCAGTTGCAGGAGCTTTTGGGCTGAGGTGATGGGGTCTTCTAGGTATACTATCATGTCGTCTGCAAATAGAGACAATTTGGCTTCCACCTTTCCTATTTGAATACCCTTTATTTCTTTTTCTTGCCTGATTGCTCTGGCTAGAACTTCCAGTACTATGTTGAATAGAAGTGGTGAGAGAGGGCATCCTTGTCTAGTGCCAGATTTCAAAGGGAATACTTCCAGTTTTTGCCCATTAAGTATGATATTGGCTGTTGGTTTGTCATAAATAGCTTTTATTACTTTGAGATATGTTCCATCAATACCAAGTTTATTGAGGGTTTTTAGCATAAAGGGCTGTTGAATTTTGTCAAATGCCTTCTCTGCATCAATTGAGATAATCATGTGGTTTTTGTTTTTGCTTCTGTTTATGTGGTGAATTACATTTATAGACTTGCGTATGTTGAACCAGCCTTGCATCCCCGGGATAAATCCTACTTGATCATGATGGATAAGTTTTTTAATGTGCTGTTGCAATCGGTTTGCCAGTATTTTATTGAAGATTTTTGCATCTATGTTCATCATGGATATTGGCCTGAAGTTTTCTTTTCTTGTTGAGTCTCTGCCAGGTTTTGGTATCAGGATGATGTTGGTCTCATAAAATGATTTGGGAAGGGTTCCCTCTTTTTGGATTATTTGGAATAGTTTCAGAAGGAATGGTACCAGATCCTCTTTGTGTGTCTGGTAGAATTCGGCTGTGAACCCATCTGGACCTGGGCTTTTTTTGTGTGGTAGGCTCTTAATTGCTGCCTCAACTTCAGACCTTGTTATTGGTCTATTCATAGTTTCGGCTTCCTCCTGGTTTAGGCTTGGGAGGACACAGGCATCCAGGAATTTATCCATTTCTTCCTGATTTACTGGTTTATGTGCATAGAGTTGTTTGTAGTATTCTCTGATGATGGTTTGAATTTCTGTGGAATCTGTGGTGATTTCCCCTTTATCGTTTTTTATTGCATCTATTTGGTTGTTCTCTCTCTTCTTTTTTATCAGTCTGGCTAGTGGTCTGTCTATTTTGTTGATCTTTTCGAAAAACCAGCTCTTAGATTTATTGATTTTTTGAAGGGTTTTTCTTGTCTCTATCTCCTTCAGTTCTGCTCTGATCTTAGTTATTTCTTGTCTTCGGCTAGGTTTTGAGCTTTTTTGATCTTGCTCCTCTAGCTCTTTCAATTTTGACGATAGGGTGTCAATTTTGGATCTCTCCATTCTTCTCATGTGGGCACTTATTGCTATATATTTTCCTCTACAGACTGCTTTAAATGTGTCCCAGAGATTCTGGTATGTTGTGTCTTCATTCTCATTGGTTTCAAAGAACTTCTTTATTTCTGCCTTCATTTCATTGTTTATCCAATCAACATTCAAGAGCCAATTGTTCAGTTTCCATGAAGCTGTGCGGTTCTGAGTTATTTTCTGAATTCTGAGTTCCAACTTGATTGCACTATGGTCTGAGAGACTGTTTGTTATGATTTCAGTTGTTTTGCATTTGCTGAGGAGTGCTTTACTTCCAATTATGTGGTCAATTTTGGAGTAGGTGTGATGTGGTGCTGAGAAGAATGTATATTCTGTGGATTTGGGGTGGAGAGTTCTGTAAATGTCTATCAGGTTTGCTTGTTCCAGGTCTGAGTTCAAGTCCTGGATATCCTTGTTAATTTTCTGTCTGGTTGATCTGTCTGCTATTGACAGTGGAGTGTTAAAGTCTCCCACTATTATTGTGTGGGAGTCTAAGTCCCTTTGTAAGTCATTAAGAACTTGCCTTATATATTTGGGTGCTCCTACATTGGGTCCATATATATTTAGAATCGTTATCTCTTCTTGTTGTATCGATCCTTTTACCATTATGTAATGACCTTCTTTGTCCCTTTTGATCTTTGTTACTTTAAAGTCTATTTTATCAGAGATGAGAATTGCAACTCCTGCTTTTTTTTGCTCTCCATTTGCTTGGTAAATCTTCCTCCATCCCTTTATTTTGAGCCTTTGTGTATCTTTGCATGTGAGGTGGGTTTCCTGGATACAGCACACCGATGGGTTTTGGTTTTTTATCCAATTTGCCAGCCTGTGTCTTTTGATTGGTGCATTTAGCCCATTTACATTCAGGGTTAATATTGTTATGTGTGAATTTGATACTGCCATTTTGATGCTAGCTGGCTGTTTTGCTCGTTGGTTCATGTACATTCTTCATTTTGTTGATGGTCTTTAGCATTTGGTATGCTTTTAGGATGGCTGGAACTGGTTGTTTCTTTCTATGTGTAGTGCCTCTTTCAGGAGCTCTTGTAAAGCAGGCCTAGTGGTGACAAAATCTCTGAGTACTTGCTTGTTCGTGAAGGATTTTATTTTTCCTTCACTTATGAAGCTCAGTTTGGCTGGATATGAAATTCTGGGTTGAAAGCTCTTTTCTTTAAGGATGTTGAATATTGGCCCCCACTCTCTTCTGGCTTGTAGAGTCTCTGCTGAGAGATCTGCTGTGAGTCTGATGGGCTTCCCTTTGTGGGTGACCCGACCTTTCTCTCTGGCTGCCCTTAGTATTTTCTCCTTTGTTTCAACCCTGGTGAATCTGACGATTATGTGCCTTGGGGTTGCTCTTCTTGCAGAGTATCTTTGTGGTGTTCTCTGTATTTCCTGGAGTTGAGTATTGACCTGTCTTGCTAGGTTGGGGAAATTTTCCTGGATAATATCCTGAAGAGTGTTTTCCAGCTTGGATTCATTCTCTTCGTCACATTCTGGTACACCTATCAAACGTAGGTTGGGTCTCTTCACATAGTCCCACATTTCTTGGAGATTTTGTTCATTCCTTTTTGTGCTTTTTTCTTTAATCTTGTTTTCTCGTTTTATTTCATTGAGTTGATCTTCAACTTCTGATATTCTTTCTTCTGCTTGGTCAATTCGGCTGTTGAAACTTGTGCATGCTTCGCGAAGTTCTCGTGTTGAGTTTTTCAGCTCCTTCAATTCATTCATATTCCTCTCTAAGTTGTCCATTCTCGTTATCAATTCCTCGAATCTTTTTTCAAATCTTTTTTCAAGGTTCTTAGTTTCTTTGCACTGGTTTAGAACATGTTCCTTTAGCTCACTGAAGTTTCTCATTATCCACTTTCTGAAGTCTGATTCCGTCATTTCGTCACATTCATTCTCCGTCCAGCTTTGTTCCCTTGCTGGTGAGGAGTTTTGGTCCTTTTTTGGAGGTGAGGTGTTTTGGTTTCGGGTGCTTTCCTCCTTTTTGCGCTGGTTTCTTCCCATCTTTATGGATTTATCCGCCTGTTGTCTTAGTAGTGGCTGATTTTTCAATTGGGTCTCTGTGTGGACACTGTGATTGTTGATGATGAAGTATTTCTGTTACTTAGTTTTCCCTCTAATGATCTATCCTCTTTGCTGTATGAGTGCTGAGGTCCACTCCAGGCCCTGCTTGTCTGGGGTATACCTGCAGCAGCTGCAGAACAGTGAGGGATGATATCAGTTTCTTTTTCTGCTGCCCTTGTTCCAGAATGATGCCAGCCAAATGTCAGTCTGATTAGTCCTTTTCTGGGGTGACTCCTTGGATATACAGAGGTCAGGGAGCTGCTTGAGGAGACAGTCTGTGCTTTATAGGAGCTCCAGTGCTGAGCTGTGAGCTCCGTTGTTCATTCAGGGTTGTTGGGAGGTTATGTCTGCTGCAATAGAACTCATAAAACACCACTCTTTTTTTTTTTTTTCACCCTTAGATGCTCTGTCTCATGGAGTTGGGGCTTTCTTTATGAGTATCTGTTGCACTGTCCTGCCCCACTAGGTGGCAGTCTATTCACTATTTGCTTGCCAGGGCTCTGACCTCCTAAGGCGGGTCCGCCCTGTTGCGGCCCGGCGGACTCTCTCTGTTATGGCAGGTTGCCTCGGCAACGGCAGGCTGCGTCAGTCCTGGGCGGTACTTAAGTGGGGGTGCACTTTGTCAGGAATGGTGGACGCCCCTCCCTGACCGGGCTGCACCGTCCTAAATGCCGGCAACAAAACTCTCAGCCCCAAGCGCCTCCAGTCGCCGCCCTGCTTGTCCCCGTGAGCGTGGGACCCGCCGAGCCCGATCACCCTGCTCCCTGCCTCAGAGTCCGTCCTCTCTCTCTCTCTCTTCCTCTCCCCAAGCTGAAAGGTCGACTCTCTCACTGGCGCCCCAGGAGCCTGCCGATAGGGCACTGGGATCCGTGCGATCTCCCGTGCCGCTGCCCACTACCCCGGCTCAGATCACGTTTCCCAGGAAACTCCTGGTCTGGCTCATTGTCCAAGTCCCGTTCAATCAGATGGACATGCCAATCTGCCCTTCCAAATCTCAGATTGCCGGTTTAACAGGGCACCCAGACCAGTGAGTTCCGCGCCGGGTCCCGCTGCGGCGCCGGCCTCCCGAAGAGGCGGCGGGAGCCGGTTGCGTTAGCCGGCTGCTAGCGTCCCGTGTCTCTCCCACACCTGGGACTTTCAACGCTCTGTGGGCATAAAAGGAACATCCGAGAATGCGGCTAGGACTCACCCTCTGCGCCTTCACCGAGAGCTGCAATCCTGAGTCACCTCTACGACGCCATCTTGCCTCCCTGTTATTTCTATTCTTTTGCTTACTTTGGGTTTAATTTGCTCGTTAAAAAAATCCTAAAGTGGAAGCTTATATTATTAATTTTAGATCTTTTTTTTCTAATTTGTACATTCAATACTATAAATGGCCTTGTGAGTATTGCATTCACTGTATCCTTCAAATTTTGATGTTATATGTTTATTTTCATTTAGTTTAAAATATCTAAAAACTTATTGAGATTTCTTCTTTGATTCATGTGTTATTTACAAGTGTATTGTTTGATCTCTAAATATTTTGGTATTTTTTCCAGATATTTTTTTGTTATTGTTTTGTAACTTGATTCCACCGTGGTCTAAAACAAACATTGTATGATTTTTATTGCTCAAATTCGTTAACATGTGTTTTGTGGCTCAGAATATGATCTATGTTGATGAATGTTCCACGACAGCTTGTGAAGAATGTCTATTCTGCTGTTGTTGGATGAGCTATTCTTTAAATGTCAGTTCGATCCAATTATTTGTTAGCACTTATCAGTTCAACTTTATACTTCACTGATTTTCTGCCCGCTGGATCTATCTCCAATGATAAGGTGCATACACATTAGGGACTGTTGTATAGTCTTAATAAAATGACTCCTTTATCATTATGTAATACCCCTCTCTAACTTGGCTTTGTCTGAAATTAATGTTACACTAAATTTCTTTCTTTTTTTTCTTTTCTTTTTTCTTTTTTTTTTTTTTTTTTTGAGACAGAGTTTCGCTCTTGTTACCCAGGCTGAAGTGCAATGGCGCGATCTTGGCTCACCGCAACCTCCACCTCCTGGTTTCAGGCAATTCTCCTGCCTCAGCCTCCTGAGTAGCTAGGATTACAGGCATGCGCCACCATGCCCAGCTAATTTTTTGTATTTTTAGTAGAGACGGGGTTTCACCATGTTGACCAGGATGGTCTCAATTTCTTGACCTCGTGATCCACCTGCCTTGGCCTCCCAAAGTGCTGGGATTACAGGCTTGAGCCACCACGCCTGGCCACACTCAATTTCATTTGCTGAGTGTTAGCATGGATTATTTTTCTCCATCCCTCCATTTGTTCGTGCCTTTTGATTTAAGGCTGATTTCTTTGGTTGTTGTTGATACAAAGTCTCACTCTGTCACCCAAGCTGGAGTACAGTAGTATGATCATGGCTCACTGTAGCCTGGACCTCCCAGATGCAGGTGATTCTTCTATCTCAACCTCCTTGGTAGCTGGGACTGCAGGCGTGTGCCATCAACACACAGTTAATTTTTGGTATTTGTTTTTTTTTAGAGACAAAGTTTTACCATCTTGCCCAGGCTGATCTGGGACTCCTGAGCCCAAGTGATTTGCCCACTTTGGCTTCCCAAAGTGCTGGGACAGGCATGAGCTCTGCCTGATTATAAACAGCATATAATTGGTTCTTTTTTTTTAATCCACTCTAATGGTTTATCTTTTTACCATTGATATTTAAAGTTATTATTAATGTAATTAGGTTAATATTTATCATATTTGTAACAATTTTCTATTCATTGTCCTTGTTTGTTTCTTTTTGTGGTTGTTCTTGCTCACTCTTTTTCTGCCTTCTCTGCTTTTAAACAAGTATATTAAATGATTCTATTTTCTCTCTTCTCTTGCATATCAATTATGCTTCTTTTAAAAATTATCACAGAGTTTGCAACATACATTTGCCACTAATCTAAGTCCACTTTCTATTTGAAATAGAAAACACTATACTGCTTCATGGGCAGTACAAATAACTTTTAACAGGAAGTTCTTAATTCCTGTTTCCCATTTCTTACTATATTACTGTCATTACTTATATCCATAAGCTATAGTCAACCAATACATTGTTGCTATTATTTCCAATAAACTGTTAAATCGATTAAGAAGAAAAATAATTTTTTACCTTCATTTATTCCTTCTCTAATGCTCTTTTTAATACAGATCTGAGTTTCTGAGCTATCATCTTTCATCTCTCTGAAATATATCTTTTTAACATTTCTTGCAAGGCAAGCTTCCTAGCAACAAATTCTCTCCCTCTTTATTTGATGAGAAAGTCTTTACTTTTTCTTCACTCTGGTGGCTCAAGCCTGTAATCCCAGCACTTTGGGAGGCCGAGGCGGGTGGATCACAAGGTCAAGAGATCGAGACCATCCTGGTCAACATGGTGAAACCCCGTCTCTATTAAAAATACAAAAAATTAGCTGGGCATGGTGGTGCGCGTTTGTAGTCCCAGCTACTCAGGAAGCTGAGGCAGGAGAATTGCCTGAACCCAGGAGACGGAGGATGTGGTGAGCCAAGATTGCACCATTGCACTCCAGCCTGGGTAACAGGAGTGAAACTCAGTCTCAAAAAAAAAAAAAAAAAAAAAAAAGAATAATTACACTGGATACACAAATTCTAGATTTTAAAAATTTTTTTCTTTCAACACTTTAAATATTTCACCCCTCGGTCTTCTTGTTACATGATTTCTGATGGGAAATACGTGATAATTTTGATTCTTGTTCCTTTAAAGGTGTGGTGGGTACCCCCACTCCCCCAGCTTCTTTCAAGACTGTCTCTTTGTTTTTATTTACTTCAGTTGGAATATAATATGCCTTGTTACAGATTTTTTTGAAATTTATCCCTCTTGACCTCTGAACTTCCTCAGTCTGTGGTTGGTATTTGCCATTGATGTTGGAAAATACGCAGCCATTATTGCCTCAAGTATTTCTTCTGATCTGTTATTTCTTTCTTCTCCTCCTGGCATTCCCATTATGTTTATGTTACATCTTTTGTAATTTTTCCACAATTCTTGGATATTTAATTCCATTTTTCTCATTCTTTTTTCTTTTCACTTTTCAATTTGGGAAGTTTCTACTGACATATTTTCAAGCTCATGGGTCCTCCTTTTGGCCATTTTCAGTCTACATGTGAGTCCATCAAAGGTATTTTTCATTTCGTTTTCTATTTTTTTATTATCTCTTAAAATTTCATCCTCACTGCAGTGTTACCCATGTGTTCTTGCATGTTGTCCACTTTTCATTTAGAGTTATTTTAAATTCCTGCTCTGATCGTTGCAAAATCTGAGACTGCTTCTGATGCTTGCTTTGTTTCTCCAGACTGTGGGTGTTTGGTTGTTATTGTGTGTTTCTTAGCAGACATTTTTGTTGACAGTGAGACATGATACCCTGGGTAAAACTAACTGAGACACACGGATTTTTAGTGTTAGTGTTTATGTTTACCTGACTAAGAGTAGACTGTGTTTACTATTTGCTGTTGTTGTGGTTTTAGAGGCTAAAACTTAGTTAATGTCCTTTTTATCTCCCTAATTATCCTGAGTTTTCCTGGAAATTACTTAAATAGAGTATAAGCCTTGCTGTTGTTTCAGTTGTGATCCTCTGTTTTTTATTTTATTTTATTATTCTTTTTTTTTTTTTTTTTTTTCAGAGACAGAGTCTTGCTCTGTAGCCCAGGTTGGTATGCAGTGGTGCAATCTCACTCAGCTCACTGCAACCGCCACCTCCCAGACTCTAGTGATTCTCCTGCCTCAGCCTTCTGAGTATCTGGGATTACAGGCACTTATCACCATGCCCAGCTAATTTTTGTATTTTTAGTAGAGACTGGACTCACCATGTTGGTCAGGCTGGTCTTGAACTCCTGACCTCAAGCGATCCACCTGCCTTGGCCTCCCAGACTACTGGGATTACAGGCATGAGCTGCTGTGCCAGGCCTAATCCCCTGTTATTATACAGGAGCCCTAGTTGTATCTTTGTAAGGTTTAGGGCAAGAGGAACTATTCTATAATCCTATGATTAGGTTTCAATCTTTTAGTGAGCCTGTGTCCCTGGGCTGTGGTCTTCACAAGAGCTGCTCAGTTTACCCTTCCGCACTCAGGTGAGACAGGATGACAAAAGGAGACTGGAGTTGGGTAATTACCTTCCTCCTCGTCAGATAGACTCTGATAAAACCAGAGTTACTTTGGCTCTGGTAAAATAGTTTTCCTTGAGGACAAGTAGTTGTTAAGGGGAACAGAGTACTCTAGACTTATTCAAAATGGTTATTCTTCCCTTTCCCCTGCCAGAATCATAATGGGATACTTCTCAGATCACAGTGAGAAGCCACTGGAATGCTTGTAGGTAAAACTCAAGCAATTGGTTTGCAATTCGTTTGGAGCAAATACCCTTTACATTTTTCTACCAGGCTCCAGCAGTGGCTTTTTGCTTTTGGTAAACTGTAATTATCTGTGCTCACCTGTCTCTCCCGTTTTCAGGGTGGTGGTTTGCCTTATGACTTCAGTTCTCTGAAGGAACCTGGAAGAGTTGTTGATTTTCAGTTTGTTCAGTGTTTTCATGTTTTTTTTTTTAATTTTTTTTTTTTTCTTTGAGTGCATACTATATATGGCATTTTTCCCCATGTTATCCCTCCCCACCCTCCCCATCCACCGCTATCTCTCCCCTACTCCCCAAACTGCCCCCAGTGTGCAATGCTCCTCTCCCTAAGTCCACGTGTTCTCATTGTTCAACACCCACCTATGAGTGAGAACATGCAGTGTTTGGCTTTCTGTTCTTGTGTCAGTTTGCTGAGAATGATAGCTTCCAGATTCAACCAAGTCCCTACAAAGGACATGAACTCATCATTTTTTATGGCTGTGTGGTATTCCATAGTGTATATGTACCATATTTTCTTCGTCCAGTCTATTACTGATGGGCATTTGGATTGGTTCTAGGTCTTTGCTATTGTATACAGGGCTGCAATGAACATATGTGTGCCTGTGTCTTTATAGTAAAATGATTTATCATTCTTTGGGTATACACCCAGTAATGGGATAGCTGGGTCAAATGGAATTTCTATTTCTAGATCCCTGAGAAATCACCACACTGTCTTCCACAATGGTTGAGCTAATTTACACTCCCATCAACTGTGTAAGAGTGTTCCTATTTCTCCACCTCCTCTCCAGCATCTGTTGTCTCCAGATTTTTTAATGATCGTCATTCTAACTGGCGTGAGATGGTATCCCAATGTGGTTTTGATTTACATTTCTCTAATGACCAGTGATGATGAGCATTTTTTCATATATTTCTTGGCCTCCTGTATGTCTTCTTTTGAAAAGTGTCTGTTCATATCCTTTGCCCACTTTTGAATGGGATTGTTTTTTTTCTTGTAAATCTGTTTTAGTTCTTTGTAGATTCTGGATATTAGCGCTTTGTCAGATGGATAGATTGCAAATTTTTTTTCCCATTCTGTTGGTTGCCAGTTCACTCTAATGATGGTTTTTTTTTTTTTTTTTTTTGCTGTACAGAAGCTCTGAATTTTAATCAGATCCCATTTGTCTATCTTGGCTTTTACTGCCATTGCTTTTGGTGTTTTAGTCATGAAGTCCTTGCCTATTTGAAGATGAGAGTGATGACCACAATCTTTTTCCATGTTGGACTAGAAATCAGGTAATTATAAATCAGATATTGTGAAGTAAGTCTATTCATCAGGAAAAAGTGTTATGCCTCGTAATCTCTAAAGTCTCTTTCAGCCCTGAGTTTTGTTCCAATTTTTGTTTGTTTTATTTTAACAAATTTTTCTTTGCAAATTCAAGAGTTGCAAAGTTATCATCACCTTTCTTTGACATTACAGTTTTGAAGCATAAAATACAAATAGGGTGGAGAAAGTTGAATATGATAAGGAGCATCTCGGTCTCAGCTTGCCACTTGTGCTGTGGTCTAGTCTAGAGCAAGTTGCTTCATGTTTCTGGACCTCAGTTTCTTTACCTATGGAATAAGGCAGCAGGTTTAAATTGCAATAACTGCTAACAGTCTGCTATTTTAGAGGATGGTTCTTTAAAGGACTCATAGAAAAAATGTGCCTAATTTATTGCTCACAACCTTGATTTTTAAAAATAAAATATTGTATTGGCATTATGAAATCGCTATTTAAATGTCAGCTATTGATACGGGCATAGTATCTGGCAGCCTTCCATTTTCTAAATGGAAAAGGGAGGACTTGATCGTGGTTCCATTTATTTTAAACATCAGAAATATGGTTCCTGATGGCTGACAAATCTCCTGAAATCTGGAAAGACTGACTTAACTTAAGCAAGATAGATTTTGAATAGCTGATTAATGGAAATGTTTACAAAAATACAGATGTTAAATAGTTACTTTTAGTTCTTAATATTCAATTTGTTGAATTTACCAACAGAGTCAATTAGAACACAAAAAGCTCAATTAGTTATCTGGCTATTTATGCTATCATGCTCCAAAGAAGTAGGTCTTTTTCCTCTTCCACTACTTCTCCTTATCTTTCTTCTTTCTTCTTCTTCACAGATTTGTATATATTTTGTATTAATTGACCAAATAGACTTTATTTTGTTATTATGGAGGCACTGAATGATTCTAGTACTTGTTTTTAAGCAATACATTGACATTAGTCTTGTGCTTTCATCTTCTAATCAATTGAAATAGCATTTACTCAATAGCTATAATATGTCAGGTACTATTTTAAAGTTCAGAAATAAATAAAAAGGTAAAGGCCAATTCTCCAAGAATTCACAGTTTTGTATGAAACAGAAATATTCTGGTGATGTTAGATTTTGCAAGGTACTCTAGAGCTAGAGAAACTGATCTGAGAGTTATTGGCTTATAGATGGTAGACAGAACATGGATGACCTCTACAAAATAATAGAACCTTAAATATCTATATTTAAAGAGTTCATAGAAGATGATTCAGCAAGGAAAAAAAAAACAGAATAGAAAAATTCAGAGAAGAAATTACAGAATTAAAAATTTGTCTTTGTTCAGAATCTCTAAGAAGCAGACCCAAGATAAGATTTGTGTGCAAGAAAATTATTTGGTGAATGATCTTAGGAAGTAATAACAAGGGAGAGAGAAGGTGAAACAGAGAAGAGGAAAAAGCAATGATGAGTGTATTATCCAGCAAGTTACAGTTGTGAGCAACTAAAGCTCAACTTCGGTGTAGAACTCTGAGAAATGACTTAGACTTGTGACCCAAAGATGTCTTGCCTAAGGCGTGAAGGCACTTGCATACTTGCACACCAGCTGTAGTTAGTCATTGGTTAAGGGCTGTTCCCAGGAATTGTTATTTCTCTGGCACTTCTGGTTTATCAATGTGTAGTATGAGTGGGTTCTAGTGGTTAAAGAAAATCCTTGGGCAAAAGAGCGTCGGGTACTGATGGTTGTTTAGTCTGGGCTGTAATGCACAGAAGTAGTAAAGGTTTAAGGGGTATGAATGAAGCATTGATAGATCTCCTACCTTTAACTCTGTGAGAACCAAGGAAAGAGTGTCTGGTAGGAGGAAATGGTAAACAATGCCAACAAAATTGACAAATCAAGTAAGTAAAGTAAGAACTGAGAATTGTGGGTATCTTTAGCATAAGTCAAGCCAAGGGGAAGATATTAATAGAAATGGATAAGTAGAGATAAACAAGTAGAGAATGAATGGATAGATGATAGACTAAGATGCAGGAAAAGATGAAATGAGTGGGGGGTATCAATTTTATAACTAAAATGGAAAACTTACACAAAGATAAATTAAATAGAATTATAATTAAAACTAAAAAAGTACCCTTTTGTGATTTAATTCATATATCAATTTATCTAGGAGGCTCTCCTTGAACTGACAAAATTGCCTCGACTGTCATTTTTCTTTCCAATGCACCCTTTGATCATTTAAAAAATATATACAATAGATTTAATCAGAAATAAATTTACCACATTATTTATCTGCTTATCTTACCAAATCATTTATCTGCTGCTTTTGCAGGGATAGTATTAGACACAGAGAGAAACTAGAGCTCCATTTGGTTCATTTGAGCTGTAAAGCATTGAATTACTTTGTGCTTAGCAATCTTAGGACACATTTATAGAAACCAAACCAGCATCCTGGGGGACATAAACCCCATCACACAATGTCCCTCCCAAAGTGAGGTTAGTCATGTTGGCGATGTTTTCTCCTGACATATTAATGAGCTGTTGCATTGCAGCCCATCATCAGAATGCAGAATGATTTCTTTTGAGCAATTACATTTTTCCTAAACAGGCTCTAGATGGAGATATTCATCTATTGTTCTTTTGTTTTCTCAACAGTTGAGATGAACAATATACTCAACAATTGAAAGAAAGTAAGTTAGAATTACTCATTTTTAAGTCTTTCAAAAACTCATAGAAATGATTTAGAATGTTATTTAAGGCAGATAAGATATGAAAAATATTTTTGAATTGCTAATCCAGATAATTTATTAAAGTGGGACACTGCTGTATGTTACCTCTTTCTATATACCTACATTTTCTTATGAAGATAGAAACCAATTACCTTTTAAAATATAAAATAGATTTAATCAGAAAAAAAAGGAGTTAAAATATTTCAGTTTTTTTACAAATGCATTTTGTAAATAGCAAAGAAAGACTGAACAGTCAATCCACAATAGGAAAATAATTCAAAATTTGCAAATGTTCTTGTATGAATTTTAGCATTAGTTAAGGGTTAATTAATTTTTGTTGTGATTATTGAAATAAAATAATCTTGTGCATCATCACTTCCCCAGCAAATGGGCTCTTCTGGACTCTAAGTATACAAGTTTAGGACAGAAAAGGCAAGGAAAAGGAAAATTAGTATAGAACCCAGAGAGACATGGAGTGGTGGAAGGGGAAGGGAACCAACTCCTGACACACTGGGCAAGCACATGACCTCTGTGAGCTCCTGTTTTCTCCTTGCGGAATAGGGAAAATCCTCCTGCTGTACTGAACCTTGCAGACTGCACTAAAGTAAGAAAAATGATTATGATTGGCAGCAGGGCAGGGAAGGAGGGATGTGCAGAGCAGAGCGGCAGGCACGGGGGATCTCTGTGGATACGCTGATGCCTGCTCCTTCTGGGACACTGCTCCAGAACCCTCTTTTGCTGGTTCCTTGCATTGGGGTAGCCAGCCCAGAAGAGGACTGACCCCCACTATCTCTGTAGCCCTGGCCCTGCAGAGACTGGTATGCATACTTTGACCAGTCAATCTCTCATCTAGGTATTGCCAGAGCATCCTTCTCACCTAGGAGCCCTGCGACCAACTTAATCAGCTCAGAGCTCTGCATGTTGCCTCCCACCCATGCTACCAAGCCATGGCCATCATCCTGAGCAGTTTGAATGGTTCTGAGAGGGCTGAGCTGTACATCACTTCCAAGGAGCCATATCCCCACTGCATACGATGCACCAAGGTGGATAATGGAGATGGAGGTGTCCTACATGGCTCCACCAGGGCTGCTGCACTGAAGCCCATGACTATGTATTCAGAGTCCCTGGTACTGAGAGCAAAGGCTTTGAGAACCCATGTGGTGCCAAGAACTCCTTCTGTGGTTTTACTGAGAAGATGATGAACTCCCTCATCTCCTACAGCACATGGGCTTCACCACCGTGCACCAAGGACAGGACCTGAACTCTATCTTTACCCCTTCTGACACTAGATGCTCAGATGCCACACTCTGAGTGTGTCTGCCCTCGAGGGCCTCCACAAATGGGACAAGCCTCACACCTATTTTGGTCCAGCTACCCCTGATGGTAAGTTTGAGTTACTACATGCTGACTTTATTCACTACCTGAGAGAGGTTTTGGAAGTTCACGTTGCTTAATAGGGATCCTAGAGACAGGTACATGGCTAGCACTGGAGTCCTCATCCTGCTGACAGCTTTACATACCTGTGATCAGGTTAGCAGTGCCCCTTGATATATCACAGAAATTACTGGAACTTCTCCAGCCACTATTTTGAATGAACACGGAAGCCACTGATCATTTATCTAAACCACAATCTATAAATTCAGCACTTGCACAAAGCTGGCATCAGCTGCACCTTCACAGATTGCAGTTTCCTAGCTCTTTGTTTGTCCTTACAAAGCTGTGGCTTTCATACTCTTAGTGGCCAAAGTCTTTTATTCTTTCTTTTTTTTTTTTTTTTTGTCTTTTCAACCTAAAACAGGAGCTCCAGCTCCCCACTACTGTCACATCCTTCCCAACAGGGGATGTAAAAGATGGGTTCACAGCTCTCCATGAAGCCTGTTTAATGTGGAACACCCAGCTGCTGCTTGACTCTTCCAGGGGTACTCCATTTGGGCATTAGATAGACATTCCAATCTTGATTGAGGAAACTGGAGTGCTTTGCTGGATTTGTTAGAAAACTAAAGATAACATTCCCACAAAGATAAGATGTACCCTAAGCTAGGAAGGGGCAGACATACCACAGAGTTGAGCATCTCGAAGCCAGCAATTGGCATTGCATTACTTCAGGAAGGTCAACAGAAACATTCAAAGCTGAGTGTTTAACTAACACCAAGCAGCAGTATAGGCAAATGCACACCGTCTAACCCCAATCCCCTTACTGATGATGTACAATTTCACAGAAAACGCTCAAACATTTATTCAGAACTCAAGGATAAGTCTTAATAACCTTTCCATAAGATATTGAGTCTCTGAGAACATAATCAACTTGCTTCTACCCCAGGGGAGGGAAGACAGCCTAACTGATAAAGTGGGAGCCCACAAAGAAGCAGGGGACTCCCACTGCTTGGTCACTTTCCCAGGCTGGTTTAAGGAAGTCTTTTAACATATTATCACCATAAAGCCCATTTAACCAAGACTTTTGATTTAATGCCTTGGTAATTAGTAGTTTTGGACAGTTTCATGTGCTACACCCAGCACTGTAAGTAGTCTCCAGAGGGTGGGCAGACAAGAGACCCTCCAAGGCAGAATTTTTCTTGGTCAGCTCACCAAGGATCAGGACTGGTCCTTCCATTCTGCAACTTCAGAAGACAGATTTTATCAGCACACATTTAACAAAAGGGATTAACTCAGTAACCAGAATGAAGAGACTTACAGGAATCAAGCTGCTACTATAATAAATTTACAAAGAAACAGAATAAACAACACCATGATTCTGACAGTGTTATAAAAGATATTCTATATACAGGACATACAACAGCCTTTGAATGTAAACAGAACGTTCCGGACAGATCGAGCCTAGCAGTGGAAGCTCAATTCCTGGAAATAAGAAAGTTGTGGATCTAACTCCTTGATCTGTTCTTGATCTTGAAAAGCCACTGACTTTCCTGTCTTTTTTGCTACATAAGCTGCAAAAGTGGGCTGCAGGTAAAGCAGCAGAGGTGAAGTGATCTGTAAGTACAAAGTGCTAAGATAATTAGCCACAGGAGATTGCTTTGCTCAAAGAATTTCAAATTTTTTGAAACTCCAGTTGGTGAGATTGTTCTTTGACTTTTCAAGTTGGCATCTGAACTTCTGAGGAAGAAAAAAACAATGTCTCTCATTTTTAGGTGAGGAAGCCTGGGAATTGGATAGGATTTTCTCTTCTTCCTGTCTCCTGCCAGCTTGACACGAAGTCAGGACAATGAGCAGCAGAGTTGAATTGCTTCTTTACAGCAGACTGGGCAACCCCACTACTATACCTTTGTGTGTTGTTCAAATGAAGTTATTTTTTCATACTATTTTAGAGGGAGTGGAATATAGGATGCTATTTATAACACTATTATGTGAACACACACACACCCCTCCATATTTATTACTTTACTAACCAGCCCACTTAGTATCTACTTTTTTCTTATCATTGAAAATGGCAATGAACATTATCCCATTAGCTCTGAAACCCATCACATGTCAATGACCTACTGACTCCATTTGTTGCCAAAGATCTCTAGGACACGTACTGCGTTTTCTTTCATCATTTTGAGTAACACCAGTCTCTATGTTTACTTCCCCATAGTCTTATTTTCTGTCATCATTTTGGGTTTTAATGAATACTTTCGACTCATAAGGATATGCATGTGGAAACATTGGAAGTGTCACAAAGTGCCAAGACAAATTACATAGAAGTTTTGCTATGTACATTATATATACACACACCACACACATATATACATGTATGTACATATATATGATATATACACACATCTGTACACACATGCATAAATATACACACATATACACATACACACATTTATATGTATATATATGTTTTATAGTGGCTCAAAGCAAGTGAGGACAATTAAGGAACTGTTTTAGACAGCAGATTGTCAGAATCAGCCTTAGATTTTGATGAATACTTTGACTCATTAGGACATGCCTTTGGTAACATTGGAAGTGTCACAAGCGTGCCAAGGCTAATTACAATAAAAGTAGAAGTTTTGCTATATATATATTTTATATACATAGATATATTATATACACACACATGCACACAATTATATATACACACATACACATATACACTCATATATATACACACACATGCATATACACACTATATATGTACACACATACATATATGTATATATATGTTTTATGGTGGCTCAAAGCAAGTAAGCACAATTAAGGAACTGTTTTAGGCAGCAGATGGTCAAAATCATCCTTCAAATAAGAGTTGGAGAAAGCCCTTTGAATAGAGGGCATCCAATCCTAAAGAATGAACAATAAAGTAAATGGAAGCTAGTACCACAATATATAGAGACATGCCATAATTCCAAATATATGCTGCCCAGAATATATTTTCATGAGGACTGTGTTTTGACCTAAGTATTGCAGATTCACTTAGCAATTGCATTTCCAGGAAGCCCTTTCTGCCCCTTCTTCTGCATCACGGCAGTTACTCGCAGAATATGAAGGGGAACATGGATTTGGAATTGGAGAGATCTGGACTTGCATCATAACCGTGCGAGCATGGACAAGTTACTTAATCCCTTGTAGTGAATTCCGTGGAACAGCACTCAGATCCTTCAGGCCTGCAGCATCCATTCTTCCAGTTGATGAGCATGTTGGTGGGTGGAGACTTCCATTATCTCTGGGATTGCCCTCAGCCAAAGGGAATTACCTTATATCTAAGGTTACATTTTCTCTCTGGGGATAGCCTGCTTGCAATGATTTGTTGATTCAGGGTAGAAAGCTCTTCTCCTTTGCCATGATTTGGGAAAATCTGAAGGGTCATTCCAGTTTCATACCTTCCTATGTCAGCATCTGAGGTCTTTGTTGAAACTGCATACCAGTTCAACTTCTTCCTCTGCCCAGTTCTCTGCCCACTTCCTCACATATTCTTTCCTCAGTAAAATCAATCGAGGCAAACATCTGTCCCCAGTGTCTATGTGCTGGGGACAGATGTTTGCCTCGATTGATTTTAATAGATAGCCCCTCTTTGAGTATCTATTTTGTCATAACAGCAATGACAATTTCACAGTTTCAGAGATATGACAATTTATAGCATGTCACATATTTCCTGACATAGAGTAAGTGAATAAAGATGTGGTGTTATGGCTCCTTTTAGAAATTGGAGGGGAATTGCCTCACCAAGTTTTATCTGCCTATCATCACCTTTCTTTATCCTTTCCTTTCACCACTGAGTTTCTCAAACAACTATTTTGTGCCTACCATGGTTTCTTCCTTTCCAGACACTGTTCTTAGCTGCTGTAATTTGCTTTTTATTTCCCCATCAAAATCCTGGCTCTTTCATTTGAAATTAGGCTGACAATTAAGGCCCACTATTATATGTTCCCTGGCATTTAGGGCAAACCCAAAGTACCCCAAATGGCCTAACTGCAAGTTCCCCTCCTTATTTTCCTGTAAGATTCCTTACAGGAGATCTTATTCCCAAGAGTGGAACTAAGATATCCTAGCCAAATCACCCCCGTTTTCATGGGGACCAGGCACTCATTCCTGCTTATTGCTGAGTCGGAGGCTTGGTTCCTTGCCTGCCCAAATGACTCAAACAAGCCAACCACCTTTTCTTGGGATCCAGGAAACACCCTCCCTTCCTAATACTGCAAAATCTGCCTCCCTCTGACCTGATGGTTTGCTGTGCTCCTGGATGCAACCCTGTGTGACCCTGCATGGCAGTGTCCCCCTCCCCAGGATGTGAATGTATATGACTAGTAAACTGCTCTCAGTCTTATCTGTTCAGAGGCAGGTGTCATGTGTCATCCATTCTGATAACCCAAGACAGGAATCCATTCTTCATCTACGGGATGGAGAGGAGGCAATTACAACAGTCCACTCAGCTAGAAGGAAATGACTTTTCCAGTAGCCTGTTGCATTGTTGTAAGCCTCCATGTCTGAGATGAGAGCAGTAAACAAGGCTCCGGTCAGCCCTACCACGTCTACATCCACAATAACACGGGTATGTCAGTCACTGGCATCTTCAACAATTAGCCTTGGTTACTCCTGCAGTTCTTTAGTCACCCAGGCCCTTAAACTCGCTCTCAGTCATGCCCCTAAATGTCCACATATTATACATTTTGAATGTCTAAAGTCTCCTTAGGGAAATTGGGATAAGTTTAGTGTCTTAGTTAAAATTTCCAAGCACAAGAAATTTGTTCCCTCAGTCTTCAAAATAACCTTTCCCAGCTGTCAAGTTCAACTTTTATGTAAAGCTTTGTTATTTCCATATCTCTCACTTACGCACACTTCACTTTGCCCCCTTTAAGCTTGTTATTCTTAAGTGTCTCTCTACTTTAACTTCATTCCCAAGTTCCAGTTTCATATTTCCAACTACCAAATGTTCAGGTGGCTGTCCTGCCATAAACTCTAATTTTACATTTCAAACGAACGTTAAGTTTTATTCATCACAACTTTTCTTCTGTGGCTGACTTATTCCTTACTAATAATATGTTTTACCCTACTTATGTTTCCTAGTCTCCCTTGCAGATGGACTGGAATCATGTAACTAGTCTGGCCAATAAGCTGAGAGGGAAAGTGGCAGGTAAAATATCTGAAGCAAGCAATTAAAAGCCAGCATCTTTCCCCCATTTTCTCCATAGTGCCTTAGAAGCCAAATGTTCCAGATAACAAAGCTATGAAGTGAAGGAGTGTCTGCCCCATACTACCTGAGTGATTTCACCTGAGTGTGAAATAATTCTTTGTAGATTTAAGCTACATAAATTTTCATATTTATTTGTTACCAATGTGTATAGTGTCTACTCTGACTAATAAGGCTTCCCAGCTGGGGATGATGTCAACCTGGAGTCATCACGCACTATTCAAGGAAGGCAGCCACTGTTCTGCCATAACACATTATTTTGATGCAGAGATGGGATTTTCTGCACCTTATCTGACTTTTTTAGGTGAAGCCACAAATCCAGATTTTCACGGGGAGCCTCCCAATATAAAAATATTGGTTTGAAATTTTAAAACACTATTTGCACCATGCAAAATGCCTGTGGGCCACATTCTACTCATCTGCAGTTCCTAAAGGAAAAAGGTGATCCGGGTGATCTTCAAGTCTTTCTCAGCTCTGGGTTGGTATGATCCTTCGCTATGAGGATACAATACCATATTCATTGGTCAAATGGGCAGATGTTTGTAGATTGGTCCAGAATAATATTATGAATGCACCCATCTCATTATATTATAATCTTGCTTTAAAAACAAAAACAAAATGAGAACAAGCAAACAAAATTTCATGCAGTGGTTCTGTATTTTCCACCTCTATATGCTTCAATTCTAACTTCAGCTATTCAGAACTTTTCTCAGTACGCAGCTGCCTGGTGTTTAGAACTTGGCGGTACCCACTCTAGGCACTCTTGCCATTACATAAGGGTGCTATGCTTATTTATCATGTCTGCATATCTTTGCTACCATGCAATCATATTCAGCGCTTTCTCTGCATAGTCAAATTATATCAATCCCTAGGGGCCATTCAGCTCATTTAAAGAAACTTTCTTTGATCACTATTGTCATCCTTGACCACTTTTATTTTGAATCTTGAAGTGTTTATAGCTCAGAACATTTAAGTTGCCTTTAAATATGTTATCATGTATTAATAGTACCATTCCAAGTACATTGGTATTCTCTCTCAAACCAGAATGAGGGCTAGGCTATATCTTGACTCATGCCACTTTTATATTTCTCCAAGTGCTCAGCAGTATATTTTTCCACATTATGTTGCAAATTTCCTTGTCTCACCAAGACTGAGCTTGCCTAAGACTGTGAATCACTTTAACACTCCACCGTAAATGTAATTGGTAATACCCTTTAGCTTGGATAGATGAGGTCGTAAGTTGAAAGTAGACTGTGTCTGGTGTGGATGAAAGACAGAGGGAGTGGGAGACAGAATAGAGGGTAAGTAAATGTTAGAGACATGAAAGATAGGACAGGTCTGGGAGCTTGGGGTCTATGTGTCAAGCAGCTTAATTTTTGCTTTTTATTTTTAGTTTTGTTTGTCAGACAGCTGCATAAGACATCTATATTCTACCACCTCTTCTTAATAATCATTAGCTAAATGAAAGGCCATTTATATATAAAAAGACAAAGGAAAACGTTTATGATTATCTAAAATTTGAATTCTCAAATAAATTATCTCATAAAAAATTCAAATTTACTTTCCCAAACACTTTTCTACTGGCAAAAATGGTGAAATTCACATAGAAAAGAAACATTTGAAAGCTTGTATAGCAAGTTAAGACCACTATTTTTACACACAAAATGAATGCTTCAAATATTTTATACAATTTAAGTTTTCAAAAAATAGGTCAAGTATTTACCCTATGTTTCTTTGGTACACTAAAATACCACTTATTAAACTGACATTAAATGACACTGCAAATTGTGTCCTACAAATTGTACAAGCATATCATTCTGGCTAGTCACATGTATATATTACATACATGTGAGATTGTGGGGTACATACTACTTTCACAAGTCGTTGTACCCTGTAAAAGTCCTTTAACCTCTTTTGAATTGAATTGTAAAGAAACAATGAAAGAAAGTACATTAATTAATGTAAATAGTTGCCCAAGCATTCAAAAATGCATAAATTATAATGTTTTGTGAACTTAAAGATTATTGAACATGAAATAAAATTCAACTCTGTTTTAAAAACACCTGGATATAGAAAGTATGTTCAACACACCCACATAGACTGCACATAATGAACATATTTACAGAACTCTGGCTTTCATAAGTCTATTCCTATTATTATATTTAAACATTTTACATGGTTTTGGATCTTTAAAAAGATAGAGTTTTAATAAAATATGATTATCTTAAAATTTTGTGTTCTAATAACCATTAAAAAGAAATACAGAAGAAGGGTATAAGCCTTTATGAACTCATAAATTTATGGCCAATTTGATTTTTGTTATGATATGATATTTTAATTAACACTATGCTAAAAATGAAATTGATTGCATTATGGTTTTATCTACATGATCCAACTATCTTATTGCAAAATTATTATAAAATGAATTCAATAAACATCTTCTATTTCCAATTGCCTGAGAGACAAATCTAACTATTTTTGTCAATTACAACAAAACTGGGTGAAGAGCAGCTGTGTTAAAACTTTCCAAACCAAAGACAGTTATCCAAAAAATCTATAACACTTGACAATTTCCTCCAAGATAGAAAAAAATGAGCAGTCCAATGTAAAGAGAAGCATACCATTGATCATGTAACCAATCAACACCCACTTCTTTGTTATTAGAGTTAATAGTTTCTTTTTTTTTTCTTTTTTTTTAAACTAATGATGATTAGCTAAAGAGAAAGAGGAGTAAAATATTAAATTATAAAAATAATATCTTCTTTGACTTTGATTTATCACATTTTCTATGTTTAACTAAGGACAGTAGGTATTTTCTACCTGGTATGAATTTTGTTTACACCCATGTCATTCCAGATTTGTTAAATTATAAACTTTTTTTTTTTTAAGTGCAGTGATTTGGGGAGTGGAGGAGGGAAAGCGATGGAAGGTGCTGGAGGGCTGGGGTGTAAGTTGGGGACAGATTATGAGATGACCACACACCTTTTTTTTTTTTTTTTTTTAAAAAAAAAAAAAAAAGGAAAGAAGGAGAGGAAAAGAGAGGAAGAAAAAGAGGGAGAGAGAACAGGAATATTGCTTTATTCTATGAATGGGTATTAATAATGGCCGATCAATATTTTGTGTATTTAAAGTGGAGAATGTATATTTTGTGTATTTAAAGTGGAGAGCTCTATAAGTACTTATTAAGTTTACTTGTTCCGGATCTGAGTCCAAATATGGAGTTAATAGTTTCTTGATGCAATCCTCTTTCATAGCGTCAACGAGTTACTTGGTGCTTTCTGATATACTCCTATACTGTCTCTTTTATCCAGCTGTCTCATTGTTTCAACTCTAAAGGTTAATGTCTGCCCACAGAAATACAGTGCTGAAGAAGGATTCAGAATCAAGCTGGAGTGATACAGTTCCTCAGTTGCTCAGAGTACACCCCTTAAGGCCAGCTGTCCACTCAGGGCATCAATATAGAATAACTTCTCTGGGGATGTTCCAAGGACGCCACTCCTGGCAGCCGGTCCTGTGTCCTCCGGCACAGACTCCGAACTGATAACCAACACTGGGATCTGTGTACAATGCTATAAATTCCATTTCAGAGCCTACACATACATACTTAAAATGATTTGAAGTACATTTATGGAGCTGGAATCTGTAATCTTGAGCTGTAGAGTCATCATCTATCTTACATCATCACACAATGATGCTTTCCATTTTCTCTATTAGTTCTTATATTTCTACTGGTAGGTGAGATGTCACCATTCCAAGATGAAAAAATGTAGCCTTTCACTAAAATAAGAATTGAGTCATTCAACTGAGCAAATAAATAAGGCACATCAACCAGTATAGACATTTCTGGTAACCTGTGTAACTAAATGCAAGAGGTCTCTGTTCTCCCATGCCAACAATGGTGATCTGACTTTCTTGGATTAAGTCCTCTGCAGTGTTAATTTCATGCTGTATGACTCCTGGCAGTCAACTAGTGGCTTAATAGTCTCCTGCTTAATGGTGCCCAGCTCTTGCAAGAGACTTCAATTGCTCATCCCAGTGCTTCCCAAGATTTCCCTTTAAATTATTAAAATGCTGTTTTAGTACACCATTATCTATGATGCTCACTCTGATCTTGTTTTAGTCATTATCCCTTACAAGAATCTTGAAAGAGAGTATAAACCCCATTCCCAGAAAAATTAAAATCTGTACCCATTCCCTGTGCCTCCCGCAGGCCCTGAAGCCTCTCCAGTCTAGCTTCGGCCAGTAGCTCTCACTGACTCCTCACTCCCTTGGACCTCCTGCAGCAGGAGCTCAGGCTCCAGCTCCATTTCCCCTTGTCAGGTTGTGTGGCCTGTTGCTTTAAGCACAATTCCTGACTACTCCAGAACTTAGGAAGCGATCCAACATCTTAAGCAGCTCTTTGTGAGGGAGAAATGGACTCTGAAGAGAGCCAAAATGCTTTTGCTCTAGTGTATTCTGCCTGAGTTGCCATCAGCATGACTTTTACTCTTTCTGGATTGATTGGTCAGTGGTGGCAATGATAAAACATTTTAGAAATGATAATTCCATTTGGTTGTATATGACATCTCTCAGCACATGGGAAAGGCACGGTATGCTTGGGGCCAGAGGCTCAGGTCAAGTAATCATTTTATAACAAAGAGGTCAGGGAGCTAAGCTCACCGCTTCCAATTCCAAATCCCATATTCACTTAGCAATTCTTTTATTTTTCTTACTTCATTTATTGTGTGACTACTCCAGTTGGTTTCAGGGGGAATAAAAAAGACTTTTTCTGGTTAAATTATATGCAACTTCTGAGGAGGAATATTTTAAAAAGCTGAATCAAGGGAATTAACATTGAAATGATTTTTACAAGCTTTAACAACATTATGACTCATGTATAACATAATAATTTTAAGTGCTTTGAATGCTTTACAGGGGGAAAATGAGTCAGGCACTCAAGGAAGAGTCCAAGCGTTGTCATTCTCTGTTGCATTTCTTGCAGCTCATACATTGCCTAGAGTGATGACCTATGGCTGCACACATTAAAAGAAAAGCACATGAGAGGCAGGGCACGGTGGCTCACGCCTGTAATCCCAGCACTTTGGGAGGCTGAGGCAGGCAGATCACGTGAGGTTGGGAGTTCGAGACCAGCCTGATCAACTTGGAGAAAGCATGTTTCTACTAAAAATACAAAATTATTCAGGTGTGGTGGTGCATGCCTGTAATCCCAGCTACTCGGGAGGCTGAGGCAGGAGAATCACTTGAACCCAGGAGGCGGAGGTTGCAGTGAGCCGAGATTGCACTCCAGCCTGGGCAACAAAAGCGAAACTCCATCTCAAAAAAAAGTACGTGATATAATATAGCAGATTGAGATGGTCACTGCTCTGTTAACTGGGTTGACTTAGGGATTCTGTGACCTGCATGCATTCCTGCTCTGTTCACACCAGATGAGGTAGATCTATGTCACTGCCTCCACTGGTCAGGGCTGTGTTATTTTATATGTTCCTGGGACTGCCTATTCCTAGGAGAAAGCAAATGTGGAGCAGACAAAAAGCCAAATCTCTTTCAGGCCTAGACATTCTCCATGCTGTTCATGTCACTACCCTTGCAGACTTTCTAACCTCCTGATCTCTGATTTCTCCCCATCTGGGACTCTGGACCTACCTGATTGTTTCTTTCTTAGTGGACTCCCTCATCCTGGCTCACTGTATTTCTGGCCTGCAGAATCTGCCAGGCCCTTCTGCTCCAGACCCTCTTATTTTCTGATTTATTCTGAACAAAGCTCAATGCAAATAACCACCATGTCCTTTGCTCTTCCAGGATCACAGGCCTGTAAAACAGTTTAGCTCAATGAACTTGCTCACCTTTATTGAATGTTTACTGTATGCCAGACACTATTCTAAAATGCTTTACTCATATAAACTTATTTAATTCTTGTGGTGACCATATGAGGTTGATATTATCATTTCATTAAGCAATTTGCCCAAGATCACACTGATATTAGGTGGCAGAGATGAGATTCCAATCCAGATAGTTTGGATCCTAAAGGATGAACTCTCACACCATAAGGCCTTTTAAAATAAACAATCGGGTGGTTAAAAAAAAAAAAAAAAAAAAGCCAGAGCAGAAGATTGAAGCATTCAGTATTTATTGTATTTGGATTATGTGCCAGGCTCTTATGCATGCAATGACAGATCTTAAGTCATATCAGATAACAATTTTATAATCTGAGTTCACAATTTAGAGAACTATAAAATAAAGCAGAGTGTAACCAACACTAGATGAAAAATGCACCCTGATTTGCTAAGAGATCACAGTGGGAAAAGAGGGTGGGCCCAGGACAGAGAATCAGGAAATATTTCATGGTATAACTGGAATTTGATCTGGATCTAAGCAGAGTATTCAGGTATTAGAAGAGGAGGAAACAGGGGTACAGCTCTAGAAAAGGGAATAATACAAGGAAAATCGCCAAAGCACAGTGTATTCAGGGGGCAATAAGGAAATTTGAATAAGACCTAGAGCAGGTGCAGAAAATAGAGCTGAGAGGTAAAGGCCAGAATTTGAAAGACCTTATATTCTGGGTTAAGGAGTTTGCATACAGATTGGAAGGTGACATATGTCAGAGGTTTTGAGTGTGCTTCAGAAGGATTTCCTGGGCAGTTGAGTATGAAATAACAATGGAGTTTGGAGAAACCAAACAAGAAGTTGATACAGGCTCTTAGTTTTAAAGATTATTAGGCAGTGATCAAGGGAAGGATGAATTTGACAGCTGTCATAGAAGCAGGGACAAAAGTCCCAGGAGATGTTTGAAGATGAGAGAAGCAGGAACAAAAGTCCTAGAGTGGGTGTTTGGGAAGAGTGAATTGTTGAAGACAATGAGAGTCCAAGTGCCCAGGCCCTCTCATCCATGGGTAAATTACTTGATTTCTCAGCACACTTCCCCCAACAATTGTGCAATGCAGGGCCTCCACCACTACTCTGATGACTGTGACCCCCAACAGAGGAAGAGCGAAGTTGTGTTTGACTCTGAGATGGCATCTGCTTAAATCTTGTTTGGTAAAAAAATTGATGCTGACAAGTGCCTCCACCATTTGGAGAAAATTTTGAGGCTATATTTAGAAATTGCATTATTCTTACAGTTATTATTCTCGAAAGAGTCAGGGGAACTCTCAAAGTAGCCTTGTTGGTCACAAACTGAAAACAGTATGTTGGGTTGGTTGCTTAGACCTTTAATCTTGACCTGGGATCTCGGGAGCGGGGAAAAGATACAAAGTCCTGTTTTGGGACTTTGAGAACAGGTGCATAGTAGCAAAGTTCGCTGTGGGTAGAGGAAAAGGAAGGCTAGATATGCACCGCATACAAGCCACTACAGCTTACATCCAATTCTGTGAGGTGCTTGAGTTAAAATAGATAGCTGTCTGAATAAGACCCCTTGAAAATCTGTGGGGGAATTTGAGTCTGTCCTTTTCTTCTGTGAGAGCATTTTATTCGAGATGTCAGTACTTCTTATGAAATATGCGGAGATTCTCTTGCTAAGCAGTGGTCTTAGAAAATGAATGGACAACATATTGGATCTGGTTTTGGCAAATTGTTTTACCCTGTCTCTTCAGAGGAAAGCGTAGAACATGACTTAATGTGTGGGGATCCATGGTTGACTGAGATTTGACTCTTTTTAAATAATGCTACTTATTTGGTTCAAAAGATTCAATTGCCTCCAAAATTCCTATCTACAATACTTCACTACCCTGGGTCTTAGAAAGATGATAGAATGTGAAGAACTAGATGATGTAAACCTATCTCACCTTTCTTGGAAACAATGTCAAGCAAGTGTCCTTCTGCTACTGCTATATGAGCATGCATGGACAATTCCAGAGCCATAGAGTTGCTTCTGAAGCAAGCATGGACTGAGTATAAAGCCGAATTCCCTCATGTCCAACCCATTGCCTTATTCAGAACTACATATTAAAATATACAAATGCTGCTGCTGTTATGTCATCTTATCACATGCTACTTGTTTGGGATGCTGAGAATCTGATATTTACTCCAATGTCTTTCCTTTTATTCAGATGAAGGCTAAAGTGTCAAATAATATACAAGGTATAATCTCCATAGAAACCAATTAAGCTTCATAGAAGAAGCTGGCGTGACTGCCTCAAACTCAAAGACTTATTCAGTGTTTTCTCACCAATCCTAAGAGATCTCCTTTTCCTTCTTCAAAGGTTATTGGAGTTAAGCTTTGTTATGGGTTAGAGTAAGCAGTTACCTCTAAATTTGGCCAGCATGATTCAGGAAATGGCCAGCATGATGTTCATCTTGATTTTCACAATGGATGCCTAATCTTGTGAGCAAATGCCAATCACTTTAGAGGAAGGAGCATAAACAAAACCTTGGCTGTGACAGTGGAGGCTCCCTTTATCAAGGGTCTCTAAGCTCTGGAGTCACAGGACATGGCTTGGGTAAGAGAGAATGGTGGTAGAGGCCAGTGAAGCAAGACTGCCCTGTCTGAAGGGGTAGAAGTGATCAGCACGGGGCTACTCCTCACTGAACCGCAAAATCCTTCCTCTTACTTGGAGTCTAATGGAGAGCAATTTGTTCCCAATACAAACGAGGTTTGCTTTTTGCTCTTTGCACACTGTGTGAATATTCAACTCAGCCAATGAGAAATTTGGAAGAAGTATTTCCAACTGTGATTGCTTGAAATATTTTCATATGGGTCAATAATAAGATAAAAACAGCGGCCGGGCGCGGTGGCTCAAGCCTGTAATCCCAGCACTTTGGGAGGCCGAGGCGGGTGGATCACGAGGTCAAGAGATCGAGACCATCCTGGTCAACATGGTGAAACCCCGTCTCTACTAAAAATACAAAAAATTAGCTGGGCATGGTGGTGCGTGCCTGTAATCCCAGCTCCTCAGGAGGCTTAGGCAGGAGAATTGCCTGAACCCAGGAGGCGGAGGTTGCAGTGAGCTGGGATCGCACCATAGCACTCCAGTCAGGGTAACAAGAGTGAAACTCCATCTAAAAAAACAAACAAACAAAAAAGCTCTTTAGAGGGTCTAAATGCATAGCCAACTCAGGAGCCATTTTGCATGATGTATACTGGGTTTTATCCAAGGCTGTCACAGGCTCTAGAGCTAAGCATGCTGGGGCCCATGATGATTACAAAATAAATTTAGGTGAGAGTAATACAAGGGACCATACATCACAAGCTCCTAATCATACTACCAAATGTGTATATTTTTAATGCATCTCTAGAAAGAGGTTGCTCTGGTTACTTTTGCTATATTAGGATTTAGGGATATTCACCAATGAGTGCACCCAGGAGAGAGATTTTACCCTCTACTTGAAAAAAATGAAAAAGTCTGGGAAGGAAATCCTCTATGATGGATTTGATGGGGAAACTCTCACATGGCTAATGTAATGGGGGCACTGTCCCATAAGTCTTTCTGTTCCCAGACTAACTAGTCTTAGGACGGTTCCTCACACAACACTGTTCCCTACCCCATGGTGAACATCTCCAATTCACTTCTACACTGAGGCAGCCACTTTGCTCTTTCTCAGCATCACTCTGCTCTTCCTCTGCCACTTTCCCCATCAATACTATTCCAAGTCTTTCCTCTTGAGGTGAGGCGCTCCTATTCAACTATTTGTACTTAGGATTGTTTTTGAGTTATTATTTTGTATTACTTTTCTATTGCTGCTGTGACAAATTCACTACAAAATTCAGTGGCTTGCACAGAGTTAGCCAAACTGCAAAATCTAAGGGAATAGACCTAGAAGAACTGATTTCACTTCAGACACCAGTCAGAAGTTCACAAGTTCTCAAGATTGCTCTCACTTCAGATTAGCAGGCTGCAAATTTTGGGGTCCCCAACAACCACTCAGTGTTGATAATTCTTTAGAATGACTCACACAACTCAATGAAAGCTATTATACTCATGATTTATTACAGGACAGTAAAAGAATCCAAGTTAACATTATCCAAAGGGAGAGGTTCTGGGATGAGGGGATCTGCACACAGGGCTTCTGGTGATTCTCTTCCAGTGGAGTCATGGACAATGTCTCCTGGCCACTATGTGTGACGATATGCAGGAAGAACTGTCAATCAGGGAAGCTCACCCAAGCCTTTGGTATCCATATTTTATTTTATTTATTTTTATTTACTTTTTGAGACAGAGTCTTGCTCTGTGGTCCAGGCTGGAGTGTAATGGTATGATCAAAGCTCACTGCAGCCTCAAATGATCCTCCCACCTCCACCCGCGGAGTAGCTGAACCACAGGCGTGAGCACCCAGGTAATTTTTGTATTAATATTTTTTTGTAGAGACAGGGTTTTGCCATGTTGCCCAGGTTAGAGTCACCTACCTTGGCCTCCCAAAGTGCTTGGCTTGCAGGTGTGAGCCACCATGCCTGGCTCTCCAGAATTTTTATTGGGATTCAAATACATAACTTCCCATGTGGCTGACCTTTTGTCTTTAGCTTCTCTCTGAGTTGAGCTAACATCTTTAGTCTCCACTTCCTCCAGATGTTGGACTTGATACAATATTGTCCAAAGCCCCCATTATAAATAACTTTATTAGACTGTCTGGTAGAAAAAGCTCCCAGGCAAACAAGGACACTTACCAGGCAGGACAGACATTACATGGGCCTAGAGATCACCACTTTATATAAAGACAACGATCAGACTTACCTTGCATAAGGACAAATTCCTTACTATGTACAGCTTAAACAACACACATTTTATTATTTTACAGTTTCCTAGGTTAGAAGTGTGACATGGTTCTCACTGGGCTAAAATCATGGTATTGACAAGATTGTGTTCCTTTTTAGAGGCTCTGGGGAATGGTCTGTTTCCTATTCAGTCCAGTCTTTAGCACAGTTTGATTCCTGTGGATATAGGACTGAGATCCTTGTTTTCCAGCTGGCTGATAGTGGCTGCCAGCATTTTCTTCCTTCTTCCATCTTCAAAGTCAGCAATGGCATGTTTTGAGTCCATCAATGCTTTAAATCTCTCATTCTTCTTCTGTCTCATCTTTCTGACCCAGACTGGAAAAACTCTCCAATTTTTAGGTCTAGATTTTTCCCAATTGAATAATCCATGATAATCTTTCCATCTCAGGATCCTTAATTTAATTATATCTGCACAATCCCTTTTGCCCTGTTAGAACATATTCATCGATCTTGGCAATTTGGATGTGGATGCCTTTGGAGACCAATATTCTGCTTACCACAGATAACAAACATGAATTTTAAAATAAAGTTTGATTGCCTTAATTCAAATAAAATCGTAATATCTGGATTCCTAAGCCTTACCAGGGCCAAAAGGGGAAATAATTCCAGGCAGGAGAGTTTTCATTGCTCATCCTTTCTCCTACTTAAAAAGTTTCCAACTCTGAAATAGAAAAACTGATGGTAATGGCTTTGTTTTACTCTCTTGCTTCCATATCCATATGGATTTGGTTTCATAATCGACAATTATCAAGAAGTGGTCATGTGCTTAGCACCTTTGTTTCATTTATCCCACTAAATCACTTATCACCAGAATAAAAGATATTAAGATCTTCATTTTATAGATCAGAAACTGAATTTTAGATGTATGCAGTACACTGCCCGCAGTCACACAGTGAGTAAATGGTATTTCAGGGATTTAAAGGTGGTTTTCTCTGACTCTAAGATGCTTCAAACTGCAAAATGCCATCTCTCCAATTTTATATTTATACCTCTGATTTTATATCTACAGTGTTGACCTTTCAACCTTTTTATGTATATAATTTACTTCTGCTTCAATTTCTGAGTACCTACAAGCAGAAAATATGCATCTTGTCTATCTGTTGAGAAAATGTTAAGTGCACTTTAGATGAATATCCTGATTTTAAAAAATATTATCTGATAATATCTTCTTAGGTCAGTAAAATTGCAGTTAAGACATTTAAATAGAATTTAACCAGCACAAAATTTATACTAATAAGTATAAAGATACTAGTGTGTGTGTGTGTGTGTGTGTGTGTGTATATACACATATAATTAATATATGTTAATCTCTAAATATCAACTTACGTAAGATCCCAGAGTATCTGTATAGCATTTTCCATTCAGTCATCGATAAGAAGAAGGTAGGTATTTTAATTGTTATTGTTTACCCTTGTATCTCATATCTTTGCAATTAATTACTTTAAGGTAATTCCCAGAGCAAAACTACGATAATTATTAGTATCAGTTATGAATAATTAATAGATAATTCACATTACTGAAGATTTTGATTTCAATCATTTCACCTAGTAGATCCTTAGGTTGCCACATCTTATACTCTGTCAGTAGCTTAGCATACTGTTTCTTTACTTCTTCAGTCACTTATCTGGCACTTCCTATGCTATGAAACAGGGCCAAATTGCTAATGTGCGTCATCTACAAAAGAAATCTTCACCTAGTGTTTCTAACTTTCTTCTTCCCTCCAAGGCTTTCCCTCACCTGGCCTCATTGACCCTCAGATCATTTTTGCCAATGAAAAAGTGATATTCTCTTTTCAGCAACATATAATACATAATGGACACTAACCCCTAAAGTCTCCCTACTCATGCAAAATAGAAAATCAGAGCCAAAGTTCTTCTCCTGTGAAAGTGATCACTCGGGAATGGCAAAGAACTGCAGAAATCTCCAAAATCAAATTGTCTTTTTGGCTGGCGGACATCTGCTTCTTCTGACACCTTTGGAAAAGCAGAATCTCTCAGTAGCTCCTCCTGGTGGCAAGTTCTAAATCTGTATGTTTTGCTGGAGCCCTCTTGTAAGGAATTGCTCTTTAGGTATCATGGGTTGTAGGAAAAATTTTCTTTTTTAGTTTTACTTCCTGATTTTTTTAAACTATGAAGTCCTTGCAGAACCCTTTAATGTTAGCTGTGATGCCATGCAACTAATCCATGGACCTGTTTTGAAAATTTATTTTTAAAATTCCAGATCTTAGCAGCACATATTTATCTCCTCTTTTATTTCATTTCCACCTGTTGCTAGGTAGAACTTGGATCTACTTATTCTCTGTATGGGATGACTATTTGTTTCCTAATGTAACAAATATTATTTACCTCCTTTATATCAGTCACTGTTCTAAGAATTGGGAAATACAAAATTTAACGACAAGAACAACAAAAAACCCTGCTTACATCAAACTTGTTTTAAAATGGGAAAGAGATTATAAAACCAATCTATAAAATATATAAGATGACAGATGGTAAATTAGACCATTCTAGACTATGTATGAGGTACATATTCTTCAGGCCCTCCTCTTCCACAGTCTCTTGGGACAATGTCTGAATTAAGGTTATTGGGTGAACAATTGGCAGAGTGAACACTGCCAATTGCTATCTGATATTCTTACTGCCCTGTTTGTTACTAATTGAATCCTGAATTTTTCTGGGCAATCCCATCCTTATTTTCCCAGACCCTTGCAGCTACAGGAGAAAATACAATTCAGGGGGATTTTCCAAGATGGCGCCGTAGAGAGAACTCAGGATTGCAGCTCTCAGTGAAGGCGCAGAGGGTGTCCTAGCCGCATTCTCGGACAGACCTTTGTTGCCCACAGAAAGGGGAAATTCCCAGATGTAGGAGAGACATGGGACACCAGCCAAGCCGGGGTTTTGGCTTGCACAGCTGGTTCGGCTGGTGCCGCAGTGCAGCGGCACCCGGCACAAAACTCACTAGTCTGGGTGCCCTGTTAAACCGGCAATCTGAGATTTGGAAGGGCAGATTGACATGTCCATCTGATTAAACAGGACTTGGACAGTGGGACAGAGCAGGAGATTCCTGGGAAGTGTGATTTGAGCCGGTGCAGAGGGCAGCGGCACGGGAGATCCCACAGATGCCAGCGTCCTATCAGCAGGCTACTGGGGCGCCAGTAAGAGAGTCAACATTTCAACTTGGGGAGAAAAAGAGAGAGAGAGAGAGTACGAACTCTGAGGCAGGGAGCCAGGTGATCGGGCTCGGCGGGTCCCACCCTCATGGGGACAAGCAGGGCGGCAATTGGGGGCACTCGGGGTTGAGAGTTTTGCTGCAGGATCAGCTGAATAAAGGACGGTGCAGCTCGGTGGGGAGGGGCGTCCGCCACTACGGACGCAATCCTCCCCTACTGAGGTACACGCCCATTGCTGATGCAGCATCCCGTTGCCGAGACAACCTGCCATAACAAAGAGACTCCGCCAACAGGGCCGAGTGCCCCACGGCACCAGGGCAGACCTGTGCTAACAGGACGGTGCCTCGGCAGGCAAATAGTGAATAGACTGCCACCTAGCGGGGCAGGACAGTGCAACAGATACGCATAAAGAAAGGCCCAACTCACTGAGACAGAGCATCTGAGGGGAAAAAAAGGGGTGCAGAGGGTCTAGACCATTAAAAGGAAAACTAAGTAACAGAAATACTTTGTCATCAACAATCTGGGCGTCCACTCAGAGACCAAATTGAAAAGTCAGTAACTACTAAGACGACAGGTGGATAAATCCACAAAGAAGGGAAGAAACCAGCACAAAAAGGAGGAAAACACCTGAAACCAAAACACCTCACCTCCTACAAAGGACCAAAACTCCTCATCAGTCAGGGAACAAAGCTGGACGGAGAATGAGTGTGACGAAATGACGGAATCAGACTTCAGAAGGTGGATGATGAGAAACTTCAGTGAGCTAAAAGAACATGTTCTAAATCAGTGCAAAGAAACTAAGAACCTTGAAAAAAGATTTGAAAAAAGATTCGAGGAAATGATAACAAGAATGGACAACTTAGAGAGGAATATGAATGAATTGAAGGAGCTGAAAAACACAACACGAGAACTTCACGAAGCATGCACAAGTTTCAACAGCCAAATTGACCAAGCAGAAGAAAGAATATCAGAAGTCGAAGATCAACTTAATGAAATAAAACGAGAAACCAAGATTAGAGAAAAAAATGCAAAAAGGAATGAACAAAATCTCCAGGAAATGTGGGACTATGTGAAGAGACCCAACATACATTTGATAGGTGTACCAGAATGTGATGAAGAGAATGAATCCAAGCTGGAAAATACTCTTCAGGATATTATCCAGGAAAATATCCCCAACCTAGCAAGGCAGGTCAATACTCAACTCCAGGAAATACAGAGAACACCACAAAGATACTCCACAAGAAGAGCAACCCCAAGGCACATAATCGTCAGATTCACCAGGGTTGAAATGAAGGAGAAAATACTAAGGGCAGCCAGAGAGAAAGGTCGGATCACCCACAAAGGGAAGCCCATCAGACTCACAGCAGATCTCTCAGCAGAGACTCTGAGCCAGAAGAGAGTGGGGGCCAATATTCAACATCGTTAAAGGAAAGAACTTTCAACCCAGAATTTCATATCCAGCCAAAATGACCTTCATAAGATCAACTTAATGAAATAAAACGAGAAACCAAGATTAGAGAAAAAAATGCAAAAAGGAATGAACAAAATCTCCAGGAAATGTGAGACTATGTGAAGAGACCCAACATACGTTTGATAGGTGTACCAGAATGTGATGAAGAGAATGAATCCAAGCTGGAAAATACTCTTCAGGATATTATCCAGGAAAAAATAAAATACTTCATGAACAAGCAAGTACTCAGATTTTGTCACCACTAGGCCTGCTTTACAAGAGCTCCTGAAAGAGGCACTACACATAGAAAGAAACAACCAGTACCAGCCATCCTAAAAGCATACCAAATGCTAAAGAGCATCAACAAAATGAAGAATCTACATGAACCAATGGGCAAAACAGCCAGCTAGCATCAAAATGGCAGTATCAAATTCACACATAACAATATTAACCCTAAATGTAAATGGGCTAAATGCACCAATCAAAAGACACAGACTGGCAAATTGGATAAAAAATCAAAACCCATCGGTGTGCTGTATCCAGGAAACCCATCTCACATGCAAGGATACACAAAGGCTCAAAATAAAGGGATGGAGGAAGATTTACCAAGCAAATGGAGAGCAAAAAAAAAAGCAGGAGTTGCAAATCTCGTCTCTGATAAAATAGACTTTAAAGCAACAAAGATCAAAAGAGACAAAGAAGGTCATTACATAATGGTAAAAGGATAGATACAACAAGAAGAGCTAACGATTCTAAATATATATGGACCCAATGCAGGAGCACCCAGATATATAAGGCAAGTTCTTAATGACTTACAAACAGACTTAGACTCCCACACAATAATAGTGGGAGACTTCAACACTCCACTGTCTATATCAGACAGATCAACCAGACAGAAAATTAACAAGGATATCCAGGACTTGAACTCAGACCTGGAACAAGCAAACCTGATAGACATTTACAGAACTCTCCACCCCAAATCCACAGAATATACATTCTTCTCAGCACCACATCACACCTACTCCAAAATTGACCACATAATTGGAAGTAAAGCACTTTTCAGCAAATGCAAAACAACTGAAATCATAACAAACAGTCTCTCAGACCATAGTGCAATCAATTTAGAACTCAGAATTCAGAAACTAACTCAGAACCGCACAGCTTCATGGAAACGGAACAACTGGCTCTTGAATGTTGATTGGATAAACATGAAATGAAGGCAGAAATAAAGATGTTCTTCGAAACCAATGAGAACAAAGACACAACATACCAGAATCTCTGGGACACATTTAAAGCAGTCTGTAGAGGAAAATATATAGCAATAAGTGCCCACATGAGAAGAGTGGAGAGATCCAAAATTGACACCCTATCATCAAAATTGAAAGAGCTAGAGGAGCAAGATCAAAAAAATTCAAAACCTAGCCGAAGACAGGAAATAACTAAGATCAGAGCAGAACTGAAAGAGATAGAGACACAAGAAACCCTTCAAAAAATCAATAAATCCAAGAGCTGCTTTTTCGAGAAGTTCAACAAAATAGACAGACCACTAGCCAGACTGATAAAAAAGAAAAGAGAGAACAACCAAATAGATGCAATAAAAAACGATAAAGCGGAAATCACCACAGCTTCCACAGAAATTCAAACCATCATCAGAGAATACTACAAAAAACTCTATGCACATAAACTAGTAAACCAGCAAGAAATGGATAAATTCCTGGACACTTGTGTCCTCCCAAGCCTAAACCATGAGGAAGCCGAAACTATGAATAGACCAATAACAAGGTCTGACGTTGAGGCAGCAATTAAGAGCCTACCACACAAAAAAAGCCCAGGTCCAGATGGGTTCACAGCCGAATTCTACCAGACACACAAAGAGGAGCTGGTACCATTTCTTCTGAAACTATTCCAAATAATCCAAAAAGAGGGAACCCTCCCCAAATCATTTTATGAGACCAACATCATCCTGATACCAAAACCCGGCAGAGACTCAACAAGAAAAGAAAACTTCAGGCCAATATCCATGATGAACATAGATGCAAAAATCTTCAATAAAATACTGGCAAACCGATTGCAACAGCACATTAAAAAACTTACCCATCATGATCAAGTAGGATTCATCCCGGGGATAAACGTAATTCACCACATAAACAGAACCAAAAACAAAAACCACATGATTATCTCAATTGACGCAGAGAAGGCATTTGACAAAATTCAAAAGCCCTTTATACTAAAAACCCTCAATAAACTTGGTATTGATGGAACATATCTCAAAGTAAGAAAAGCTATTTACAACAAACCAACAGCCCATATCATACTTAAGGGACAAAAACTGGAAGCATTCCCTTTGAAATCTGGCACTAGACAAGGATGCCCTCTCTCACCACTCCTATTCAACATAGTACTGGAAGTTCTAGCCAGAGCGATCAGGCAAGAAAAAGAAATAAAGGTATTCAAATAGGAAAGGTGGAGGCCAAAGTGTCTCTATTTGCAGACGACATGATAGTATACCTAGAAGACCCCATCACCTCAGCCCAAAAACTCCTGAAACTGATAAGCAACTTCAGCAAAGTCTCAGGATATAAAATCAATGTGCAAAAATCACAGGCATTCCTATACACCAGCAATAGACTTAAAGAGAACCAAATCAAGAACAAACTGCCATTCACAATTGCTACAAAGAAAATAAAATACCTAGGAATACAACTTACGAGGAACGTAAGGGACCTCTTTAAGAAAAACTACAAACCACTGCTCAACAAAATAAGAGAGGACACAAACAGATGGAGAAACATTCCATGTTCGTGGTTAGGAAGAATCAATATCATGAAAATGGCTATACTGCCCAAAGTAATTTACAGAATCAATGCTATCCCCATCAAACTACCATTGAATTTCTTCACAGAACTGGAAAAAACCACCATGAACTTCATATGGAACCAAAAGAGAGCCCGCATAGCCAAGTCAATTCTAAGCAAAAAAAACACAGAGGGAGGCATCACACTACCAGACTTCAAACTATACTACAAGGCTACAGTAATCAAAACAGCATGGTACTGGTACCAAAACAGAGATATAGACCAATGGAACAGAGGCATCGGAGGCAAATCAACATATCTACAACCATATAATCTTTGATAAACCAAACAAAAACAAGCAATGGGGAAAGGATTCCCTGTTTAATAAATGGTGTTGGGAAAACTGGCTAGCCATGTGCAGAAAGCAGAAACTGGACCCCTTCCTGACACCTTACACTAAAATTAACTCCAGATGGATTAAAGACTTAAACATAAGACCTGGCACCATAAAAACCCTAGAAGAAAATCTAGGCAAAACCATTCAGGACATAGGAGTAGGCAAGGACTTCATGACCAAAACACCAAAAGCATTGGCAACAAAGGCCAAAATAGACAAATGGGACCTAATCAAACTCCACAGCTTTTGCACAGCAAAGGAAACAGTCACTAGAGTGAATCGGCAACTAACAGAATGGGAAAAAATCTTTGCAGTTTACCCATCTGACAAAGGGCTGATATCCAGAATTTACAAAGAATTTAAACAGATTTACAGGAAAAAAACTAACAAGCCCATTCAAAAATGGGCAAAGGATATGAGCAGACACTTTACAAAAGAAGACATGCATGAGGCCAACAAACACATGAAAAAATGCTCATCATCACTGGTCATTAGAGAGATGCAAATCAAAACCACATTGAGATACCATCTCACGCCAGTTAGAATGGCGATCATTAAAAAATCTGGAGACAACAGATGCTGGAGAGGATGTGGAGAAATAGGAACACTTTTACACTGTTGGTGGGAGTGTAAATTAGTTCAACCACTGTGGAAGACAGTGTGGCAATTCCTCAAGGATCTAGAAATAGAAATTCCATTTGACCCAGCAATCCATTTACTGGGTATATATCCAAAGGACTATAAATCATTCTACTATAAGGACACATGCACACTAATGTTCATTGCAGCACTGTTTACAATAGCAAAGACCTGGAACCAACACAAATGCCCATCGATGATAGACTGGACTGGGAAAATGTGGCACATATACACCATGGAATATTATGCAGCCATCAAAAATGATGAGTTTGTGTCCTTTGTAAGGACATGGATGAATCTGGGGAACATCATTCTCAGCAAACTGACACAAGAACAGAAAAGGAAATACCGCATATTCTCACTCATAGGCGGGTGAGAAAAATGAGAACACATGGACACAGGGAGGGGGTCTACTACAAACTGGGGTCTATTGGGGGGAATGGGGGAGGGACAGCGGGGGGGGGAGCTGGGGAGGGATAGCCTGGGGAGAAATGCCAAGTGTGAGTGAAGGGGAGGAAGGCAGCAAAACACACTGCCATGTGTGTACCTATGCAACTATCTTGCACATTCTGCACATGTACCCCCAAACCTAAAATGCAATAAAAATTAAAAAAAAAAAAACAATTCAGTTCTAGCCGTGCAATACAGGAAAACATTCCTGGACTGGTGTTTCCTCTCTCAGTCCCAAGCCAAAGACTTTAGAGGAAAAGACTCTCTATTGATTGCCCTTCTGCTATATCACCATTGAAAATGTGGGTGGAGTTCCTAGGGTTGCAGGGGTTACCTTTGCAATCAGAAGAAAAGCATATTCTAAGGATGCAGAGCAGGAAAAGGGAACTCAGAAGCCATACTAGCCTTAACTGCCTGCTTATGTCAACACCACCACATGGAAGGGGCTCTTTCCACACTGTATCTACAGAAGGACCAATTCCAAGAGCTGTAGCAGAATCTTAAGGGCTATGATCTGAAGAAGGCCCTCAGGAATTATATAACCCTGCAGCACTCTATTTAATCCCTCCTTGGTTTATTCATAGTAGTAAGGTTACAATTACATGCAGCCTAACACAATCTTAAATGGTTCAACTAGGGGATTAATAACAGCCATACTTTCTCTCCAATCTTTTCTCTCAGGGTCCAGACATACATATTCAAGTTGAGTCCTAGGACAATTCTCTTATCTCCATGGCAGCTACAAAAGTGGGTTGTAAGAGTGACTCTAGCAGTGTGATTTATCTGTCAAGTTTATTGCCAAACCAATACCTTCTAGAGAACCCAAAAGGTTCAGGAAAGAGAATTTAAGAAAAAATGATATTGGAAATATTAGACTTTAAGTAAACCATTAGTGCAAAATGCAAGGAGTGGCTGTTCCCCAAGCCCACATCCAAACACACACACATCTATATCCTGGTATCTCCAGAATCTTTGTCCATTGCCACCAAACTGATTCATACTGTAGTAAATATGTAGCATATATATATTTTTTGTGTGTGTCATTACATGCCCAATGGCAGAAATAGCTCCTACTGTAACTTCTTACTAACAAACCAAAGCACTCATATTTTAAGAGATTATATTGTGTAAGTGTATGTATTAATCTTTACTTGGCTGGGATAAAAAGTCATCTAATTAGATTGGATGCAAGTAGCACACACAACACACATTGTTATCAAAGGAGCCTATTGTGTTTAATGTTGCTGTATGCTAAACATTGCATTGTCAATTAATATATGGTTCCAGTAGCAATGGGTATGAACATTACTTTTTGTTGCAAGCCTGTTAATAAAGTTAAAATACATCAGCAAAAGCTGTTTGATACTTGTGTGTGAGAATATTGAGTTTATAGCAAAATAACTGTTTAACATTTGACATATCCTATTCAAATGTACATTCCAGAAGAGATAAGTGAGCATTTTAAAGATCCTACTCAGGAATACACACCTCAGAGGAGGCTCAAGCAGGCACTTCAATATCATTGTCTAAATATGAGCTAGCCTCTTGCCACTCAGAATGTGGTCCAGAGACCAGAAGCATAGACATTATCATCCAAATTAAAAATGCAAAATTTCTGGTTCACAATGCAGAACTTATGGGTCTGTATTTTAACAAGACCCCCAGAGGATTCTGTAAATATTTAATTTAGGTAGCATTACACTAGACAGTTTTTAGTTAGCATGAGAGATATTAGAAATCATACTTGCATTGGTGAAATGAGTAATGACCGAACTGCAGTTTTTGGTCATTATTAAAAATACTGCAGCTTTTGATGTGGCACCACAAAAATCAATCTAGAACTCATTTGGTCTATTGGCCCAAACTTAACAAAGATACTGACATCTGATCTGACTACAAGTTTAGCTGGACCTCCTGTCAATCTACTGTACCATCCACATTTGCTTTGGATTAAAACTTTCATGGAAGGTGCTTGTGATTGTCGATGATGACAAAGAATGAGGATGTCACGTGAATGTTTTTGTACTTGCCTGATAGCAAATGTTTGTATGTGTTTATAAGTTTGTGTCTGAGCCTTCTAACATAATAACATTATAGCATGCCACATGGTAGCAAGCTCATTAATCATTGGGGGCTTGAATATTCACCAGAAAGAATCTTGTAGAAAGACCAGATTAGTTTGGGATAGTTTATAAGAGAGACTTGAAAGCTACACAAGCCTACAGTTTATCTTCACTTTTTTTTTTTAACTGGTGATCTTGGCATACAGCCTTGTCTCATGGCTGAGATTATGTCATATTGGAAGCAAACCTCCAGTCCAGGTCAGATTAGACTATAAGTAATGATATTCTGTTCTGAATGCTGCTGATGGGATTTAAAGTTCACGTCTGCAAATGCAACCTGGCCTTGGATTGCTATGCATCTTCAAGGAATCATGTTAACTTCCAACAGATGGCACAAATAACCTTGTGTACTTTATAGATTATTTCTGCAACATTCCCTTACTTTGTCATTCTCAGGTGAGGGAGACTTGTTTCTTTACACATCTTTAATTTTATTTTGAATTAGCATAATAAAGCCTAATCTATGGTCTTTCTACAATCTTTGGGTCTGTTTTCAAAACCTCAGTGTGTTTAATTTGCTGAATGGCTTATTGGGTCCTAACAGTTAAATTTAGTCATAGTGTTCATGGTTTTCTGTAGAGAGAGTTGAGAAAATAAATTATTGTTACTTTAATTGCAAAAGGGCTGATAGGCAGAAGAATCTCTGAAAGTTAAAGTCTTTTTTTTTTTAAAGCAAGCACTGGAAGTAGTTTTCTTGTAGGTTATGAGGTCCATTTCAAACAGGATACTGGAATGATAATTTAGCAGATAATACTTTTAGGATCCCTGCTGCAGCCAGAGAGTTGAGAGAAATATTTATTACCTTGGTCAGCCTTGGGAAGGCAGATCAACTTTAGGGTGCTGTCAGTATTTTCCTCTCTCAGATCAGGGTAGGAAATAGAAAGTGCTTCCTGAAGACAAATAAGATAGTAGTAGCTCTTAGGATAATGGGAAGATAACTCTATACTATCCCTCAAAGTTGGCAAAACAAGACCCTTTTGGCTTCCACAATTGAAAAGGGAAATTGCACAGTTCTTGGAGTATGGATGGTTAAGATCAGTTTGCCCTGAGAGGCGTGAGCTTCAGAATTCAAGTGAGGAATACTGGTGTTTAATCTTGGTGTCAAGAAAGGCCACAAAAGACCACAGTGATGGACCAGTGAGGTATCTTCAAGAGTTGTCATGTTGCCTCAGTTGAAGACATTGAGCTTTTAACTGTACTATGAAGAGATATTGAGAACTGGTTTGTGTATGCAAAGTTAACCCAGTAGGCTCTTCTTTTGGTTGTGGAATCTTCATCTTCATGCTTCTTAGTTCACGTGTATTGTCTTCTACATTTGGCTTACTCATATTACATTATAGATCAAGATTTGAATAGTAGAGTTTTTGTTTCCACCGCTAATTACTAACAATTATTGTAGTGCTCTGGCCTATACCTCTCCTTTTGAACTTTAACACATATATTAGATTATATTTAGATACCAATCTAGGGCTTTGAACTCAACATAGCTAAGAATATTCATTTAATTAGTATTTGTTAAAATTGTGCCATATATTACGTACCGTAAATACTGGATTCATTCTACTGCATCTTATCCTCAGACCACAGTCTAGGTCTTCTTATATCATCTTCAATCTGAGCTCTAACATCCATCCAACATCGAAGTCACAGAACACAAGCTACCTTTGACATCTTCCTCTTTCATATTTTCCCTGAGCTAGTCATGTCACTATGTCCTGAAATTTCTACCTCCTAAACTTGTACCTCCAATCTACTTCAACTGGCTTACTACAGGCTTCCATTCTTCCTCACCTGGTTGATTGAAATAACTTGAAATAATATATTTACCTCCAGTATGAACCTTTTCCAGTTCAGTGATTTTCAAGTTGTTTATGCATAAAATTCACCTGGAACAAGATGAAAAATGCAAATCTCTAGTCATCGTGTCAAACTAAGTCAGAGACTCTGAAAGCTAAAGTCAATTTTTTTAAAGTAATCACTGGAAGTAATTCTCCCATAGGATATGAAAGTCTAAGATTCTGTCTCATCATTAACAGGGTAATCTTTCTCGAAGGCAAATATTATTCCATTGATACCTTATATGCTACCTTCTATACATTTCTTAAGTGGCTTCACTTTTTCTTTTTTTCCTTTTCTATTCTCATCTTTTATGGTAAGTAAATACTTTTTGTCTTCTCCCTGCCAAATACATGAGCCTTATTATTTTTCCCACTTGCTCTCTGTTCTGTTCTCTTATACGCTAAACCACTATTCTCAAATTTTGCTGTGCGTTGGAATCACCTAAGGAACTTTAAAAATTACTGACACCTGGGTCCTGCCTTAGAAATTCTGATGTAATTAGTAAAGGATACTGGCTAAGCAATGGAATTTTTAAAGCTCCCTAGGTGATTCTAATGTGCAGCAGAATTTGAGAATCACTCCTTTCTATATATTTTTTCAAATTGTATGCATATTGGAATTACCTGTGGAATTACCTGATTCCTATGCCCTAACTCCAGATATTGTGGTTTAATTTGTCTTGAGGTGTGCTCTGGTTATTGAAAATATTAAAGGTTTCTCAGGTGATTTGAACTTGCCAAAGAGTTTGGAAGCCAGGGTATATACCATGACACCGTGGTGAAGTATTTTAATTGTCTAAGTACCTCAAAATCTGTTACCGTTCAGTTACTTCATTTAAGCTATATATTTTCTGTCAGAATGGTTTAGCTATTGTTTCAGTTTCATTTCTCAGAATCTGTCATTTTCTTTTTTTTAATGACTCTGCCTTACCCAGTCACAGTTAACTGGACCAAGTGGACATCTGACTTAAGCTAGCAAATTCTTCTGTGAAATTTGAAATTTGAATGCAGGGATTGAATTAGTTAGCTATGATACGTTCAGATGTAAAATGAATATATTCAGGGCTGGAGTTGGTGCCAAAGCATGCCAATGAGTTTTGTGGACCAAACTCACCAGGAAGCAGAGAAAGTAAAGGTGCTATGAAAATCAGGAGAGTTGAGTAGGTATGCAAACAGAATTAGATGTGGCCCTTGGGGCCCATGTGAGCAGTGGGAGAGTAGATGATAGCATTCAGTTTTCCGTTAGGTTCTCTCTACCTGCTGCAGGTAGGATTCACCTGGATTCACCTCTACCTTTCCAATTACTTCCTTTTTGTTGGGATTTATTTAAGTGAATTTTTGTTTCTTGCAAGCAAGAGATTACCAAATAGAATGCTGAGGTAACTTCTACTCCTTCCTTCCCCTTGGCGAAATGTTACACAACATTTGAGATCTTATAAAGGATTTTTAATTCCATTGATTTCTGCTCTTATCTTTATTGTATCTTCTTTCTGCTTACTTTGGGTTTATTTTGCTCTACTTTTTTTCTAGGTTTTTGAGGTAGAAGCTTAGATTATTTATGTAAGACTTTTCCAGTGTATTTGTGCTGCAAATTTCCCTTTTAGCACTGCTTTATCTGTTTCCCAGAAATTGTGATGTATTGTAGTAATCTGTATGTATATGTTTATGGGTGTTTATGGGTATGTTGTGATATGTATGTTAATTCAACTCAGTGTAGGATTTTATTTATCTTAAGTCTTTTTCTTTGACCCATGGATCACTTACAAGTGTTTTGTTTAGCTTCCAACTATTTGAAGATTTTCCTATCTTTCTGTTATTATTTCTAGTTTGACTCATTGTAGTCAGAGAATGCACTCCATATGATTTCAACTCTTTTAATTTTTTAAGTTTATTTTGTGGCCCAGGGTATGGTTTATCTTGGCATATGTGCTAAGGTCATGTAAAAGTAATGCATATTCTACTGTTGTCGGTTGAAGTGTCCTATAAATGTTACTTAGATACTTCATGGTGTTGCGGAGTTATTCTTTATGCTTTAAGATTTTCTATATAGTCATTGTATCAATTGCTGACAGAGGGGTGTTGGAGTATCTGATTATGACTGTGAATTTGTCTATTTCTCCTTTTAGTTCTTTTTGTTATTGCTTTGCACCTTTTACAGCTCTTGTTTAGTGCATACATATTTAGGATTGCTATATTGTCTTGGTATATTACATCATTATGAACTATCCTCCTCTGTTTCTGCTAATTTTTGTTTATTTGATGTTAATATAGCTACTCCTTCTTTACTTTAATTAATTTTCACACGGTAAATCTTTTTACATTTTTTTTTCTTTTTAATCTACCTATATTGTTATATTTGAAGTGAGCTTTTTGTAGACAGCCCAAAGTTGAGTCATGTTTTTAAATCCACTCTGTCAAACTCAATGCAGAAATCTTTTAATTGGTCTATTTAGACCACATACATGTGATGTAATTGTCGGCATACTAGAGCTTGTCTGCCATTTTAGTTTTTGTTTCTTGTTTTGTTTTCTTTTATTTCTGCATTACTTGAGTTATGTGATTATTTAAAAAAATTCCTTTTGGCTGAGCATGGTGGCTTACACCTATAATTGCAGCACTTTGGGAGGCCTAGACGACTGGATCACCTGAGGTCAGGAGCTTGAGCACTGTGTGGCCAACATGGTGAAATTCTTTCTCCACTAAAAATATAAAAATTAGTTGGGTGTGGTGGTGGGCACCTGTAATCTCAGCTACTCGGGAGCCTGAGGCAGGAGGATTGTTTGAACCTGGGAGATAGAGTTTACACTGAGCCAAGATTGCACCATTGCACTCCAGCCTGGGCAACAAGAGTGAAACTCCATTTAAAATAATAATATTTGATATTATATTATTTACATATTATATATTTATATAATATATAATATCTATATTATATACAATATATAATTATATTATATAATTGATATATATATTAATTATATTTGATGTCTGTTAATTGATGTATAATATATTAATCAATATTATATATTACATTTTAATCAATATTCAATATATATTGAATTAACATATATATTAATATATATCAATATATTAGATAATATATTAATATAATTATTGTTATATATTGTCATATATAATACAATACATAATATATTAATTAATAATATAATAATATTAATTATTTTATTTTGTTTTAGCTATAGTGTTTACAATATCTTCAAGATATAATTCACATACCATAAAATGTATTACTTAAAAGTTTATAATTCAGTGGTTTTAGTATATTTCCAAAGTTGTGGAAATTAGATAATTACTACTATCTAATTCTAAAATGTTTTCATCATGCTTCAAAGAAATTGCACACCCATTATTATTCACTTCTATTTTTCCCTCCATCTAGCACCTGGCAACCTCTAATCTGCTTTCCTCTTTATGGATTGGTGTATTTTGGATTTTATACAAATAAAATTATACAGTTTTTCAATCTCAGAATTTCTATTTAATTCATTTTAACAATTTATATCTCCTTATTGATATTTGTCATTTGTTGAGACATCATTCTCTTACTTCTTTATACATGGTTTATAGTAGTTCATTGAACATATTTAAAATAGCTGATATAGTCTTTGGCTAGTAATTCCAGTGTCTGGTCTACCTCAGGGATAGGTCTATTTTTTTCTGAGTGTGGGCCACATTTTGTTGCTACTTTGTGGCATGTTAAATATTTTGTTGTGTTGTTAAAAACCTGACATTTTAAATAATATAAGGTAGCAGCTCTGGAGATCAGATAATCCCATTTTCCCAAGATTTGTTGTTATTGCTGTATGTTGGTGTTGCCGTTGGTTTTTGTTGTTTGTTTAGTGCTTTTTATGAGCTAATTATATAAAGTATGTACTTATGTCATATATGACCACTGAAGCCTCTGCTCAGTTAGTTTGGTGGTCAGATAGTGATTAAAGATTTTCTTAAATACGTTGAACTGATAAGTCTTCAAATCTTTGCCAAGGGGCTCTGTCAATGTGTTGGTACATAATTTCAGCACACAGACAAGCAATTTACAACTATACTTTAGCCTTCATTTTCTCCCGCACAGAGCTTCAAGATTAAACGGAAGTGAGAGTTCAGGGCTTTCTTAGGTCTTTTGTAAGCAAATGTACAGTCCTGAGTATTTGAATATCTCTACATATGTATTGGCCATTTAGATAGAAAAATATAGGCATGTAAATAATTTTTGTTGTTATTCTTTGCACCAAGTTATTATACTTGTTATAATTGATGAACCTGGTGACATATCATTATCACCTAAAGGCCATAGTTAACATTGCATTCACTCTAAGTTCTGTACATTCTATGTATTTTGATGAGTATACAGTGACATGTATCCACCATTGTGGTATTTTGTAAAATAGTTTTACTAGCTGAAAACTCTCTGTGTTTTGCCTTCTCATTCCAACCCCTCACTCCCTCCAACCTCTGAAAACCACCAATCTTTTCACTGTCTCTATAGTTCTGTCTTTTCCAGGATGTCATAAAGTTAGAATCATTCAGCATGTGGATTTTTCAGATTGGTTTCTTTGATTTAGTAATGTGCATTATATTTTCTCCATGATTTTTCATGGCTTGATGGCTCATTTATTTTTAGTATTGAATAATATGTCATTGTCTGGATGTACCAAATTTTATTTTTCTATTCACCTCCTAAGGACCTCTTGGTTGCTTCCAAGTTCTGGCAATTATGAATGTATATACAATAAACATTGTGTGCACGTTTTTTGTTTGTTTGTTTTTGAGATGGAGTCTTGCTCTGTCCTTTGTCAGCAGTCTGGAGTGCAGTGGTATGATCCTGGCTCACTGCAACTTCCAACTCCCTGGTTCAAGCGATTCTTCTGCCTCAGCCTCCTGAGTAGCTGGGATTACAGGCACGCACCACCACGCCAGCTAAATTTTGTACTTTTAGTAGAGATGAGGCTTCATCATGTTGGCCAGGATGGTCTTGATCTCCTGATCTCATGATCTGCCTGCCTCGGCTTCCCAAAGTGCTGGGATTACAGGCATGAGTCACCACGCCTGGCCTGTGTGTAAGTTTTTACATGAACATGTTTTCAAATCCTTTGGGTAAATATTGAAAAGCATTACTTGATTTTCAGTATTCCATAAAAGTTGATTTTGACAGTTTTGCTAGTGTTCTTATTGCCTTTATGGTGTGGATGACTTTTGAATGTCTTTAGTCCACCACTTTAGTGGAATTGCTTATGGTGTCTTTTAGTGTATCTTTGCATAGTCTTTTTAGTGATTGTTCTATGCATTTTATTACATATATACATACATATGACATACATATATATGATATATTGCATATATAACATATATATACATATATATGGCTTATCACAGTCCATTAGTATCATTATATTACCAGTTTGAGAGAAGAATAGAAATCTTACCTACTTTCATTATCTTCCCCTGCTTATAATGTAACTGTCTTAAATATTTTCTGTACATATGTTTAGAACCATATAAAATTGTTTTATGTTTTGCTTCATCCATCAAACATACTTTTGAAAACTCGAGGATAATTTACATTTGCATTTATCATTTTTTTCTTACTATATTATTCCTTCATGATGTTCCAGTGTTCCTTTTTTTAATCTCTTTTTTTCTGTTTACAGAATTTCCTTTAGCTGCTCTCTTAGGGTTGGTCTGTAGGTGACAAATTCTCTTCTCAATTTCATCTGAGAATGTCTTAATTTTCCTTCTATTCCTGAAGGATATTTCCACTGACTATATGTTTCTGGGTTGATTTTTCAAGGTTTCTTTGTTTATTTTCTTTTCCCAGCTTCTGAAAAATATTGGGACATTTACTATTAGCCTCTATGATTTCTGGTGAGAAATCTATTGTAGATCAAGTTGCTTTCCCCATATAGGTAAAATGCAGTTTTTCTGTCTGCTTTGAAGATATTTTATCTGCCCTTAGTTTTTAGAAGTTTCATTTGCTATGTTTGGCATGGATTTCTTTAGGTTTATCCTGTTTTGGATTCACTCAGATTTATTAATTTGCAGATTTATGTTTCTTTCCATATTAGAAAGTTTTCTTCTGTTTTTAATTTGAGTACTTTTCTGGCCATACTCTTTTTCTCCTCTCTTTTAGGGGCTCCAATGACAGGAAGATTAGATCTTTTGTTAGAGTCCCACATGTCTTTAGGTCTCTGATTTTTTTTTCCAGTTTACATTGATAATTTGTATAATTTCACCTTTAAATGTGCTTATTCTTCACACTTTCCCCTTTATTTTGTTGCTAGGCTCATCTAAGTTTTTTATTTTGTTTATTAAATGTTTCAGTTCTAAATCTTCTATTTGGTTCATCTTTATAGCTTTTATTTCTTTATTGATACTTTCTAATTTTTATAGGGTTTTCTTTTTCCTATTTTTTAATTTAATTTGTGTTTGCAATTACTCATTAAAGCATTCTTTTGATGACTGCTTTTAAATCTTTGCTAGATAATTTTAACATCCTTGTCATCTTGGTATTGTAATCTATTGTTTGTGTCTTTTCATTTTGTTTGAGTTTTGTTTTGGTTCTTGGTATAAAATATCATTTTTATTAGTCAGAAAACAACAGATGCTGGAGAGGCTATGGAGAAATAGGAACACTTTTACACAGTTGGGTGTGTAAATTAGTTCAACCACTGTGGAAGACAGTGTGGTGATTCCTCAATGATCTAGAACTAGAAATATCATTTGACCCAGCAATCTCATTACTGGGTATATACCTAAAAGATTAGAAATCATTCTATTATAAAGATACATGTACATGTATGTTTACTGAAGCACTATTTACAATATCAAAGACTTAGAAGCAACCCAAATGCCCATAAATGATAGACTGGATAAAGAAAATGTGGCACATATACCCTATGGAATACTATGCAGCCATAAAAAAGAATGAGTTCATGTCCTTTGCAGGGACATGAATGAAGCTGGAAACCATCATTCTCTGCAAACTGGCACAGGAACAGAAAACAAAACACCACATGTTCTCACTCATGAGTGGGAGTTGAACACTGAGAAGATGTAGACACAGGGAGAGGAACATCACACATTGGGGCCTGTTGGTGGGTGGGGGGTAAGGGGAGGAATAGCATTAGGAGAAATACCTAATGTAGATGATGGGTTGATGGGTGCAGCAAACCACCATGGCACATGTATATCTATGTAATAAATCTGCACATTCTGCACATGTATACCAGAACTTAAGCATAATTTAAAAAGTCATTTTTACTGAAACATGGTTTTTGTGCTATTACTCTAGATTGTAGTTATACCAACTGCTTTAGCTCTATTTCTCTGACAACACTCAGCAGTAGAAAGGCAGGTCCTTCATGATTACTGTCAGGTGGTTGACAGTAAGGACCCAGGTTCCTTAATAAATAGTATTTACTACCACTGAGTAGGGATAGGAATTCTAACATTTCATGTGGTCTCTACTGACAATGCAGTGGAGGTAACCTATTACCATTGGCTAATTATAAAACTCTAATTGCTTCACTAGGACTTTCGACTCCACCTGAGTGGGGAGGGGGCATCTCATTATTGCCAGTTGGGGATGGAAGTATAGGTTTCCTTCTTGATCTCTGTTGTGGGTCAATACCAGTGACTGTTGAGTTTGAATTCCAAAAATATTTACTACAATAAAACTGGCTTTGAATTTAAAAAGTTGAATTGTCTATATGAGAGGAGACATCTAAACTCAGGAATAAAATTTAGTGGAAAATAAAAGAAAATATACCTTATGATTTTGCTCTTTGCATTTCCTATGAATCCTTACTTAACATGCTTATTTTGGATTCCTCTATTTTCTCCATAATTTTGTTTTTCTTGGTGTTTCAGCATTTAAGATTAAGCAATACATTCTGAGAAGGGAAGCTGTAGCAGCTTCACAGAAACATTTTGATCTCACTGGGATAAAATTATTTTGCAGTGTTGTGTCTGCATGTTGTTTTCTTTCTGCATTCCTGTTCTTTTAGATATGGGTATATCTCTGTAGAAAATTCTCTTGTACCAATTTCCTCAGGCCAGAAATCCCTGTTGCATAAATCTCATGGTATTCTGTTTGTAAAGAAAAAAAATCATTTTTACGAGGACGTTCAGATATTGACCACATATTACCAACATGGCCAACTATTTTTTTTAAGTTTTCAACTTACTTTATTTCTCTTCTGATTAATGTCAATTAAGTGCATACACCAGTACTGTTTATAAAAGTTGTTTGGACCATGAGTGGAGAAAGTCTCTCACCAAATTCCCCTCTTATCTCATGTACAGTTCTCACAGTGAGCAGAATCCAATTCAGGAGGAAGCAAAATACATTAGACTTTAAGATGCTTCAGTGTTTTAAAGAAAATGTCAGAAACTATTGATGTTCAGATTCTAGGACAAAGAAATATCAATCTAGAAAATAGACCCAGGCATGAAGGATTTTTCAAGGCTACACATGTACACACTCATATGTAGTTATTTTCTGCACAACATAAAGCAAGCAGTAATTCTTATTTCTTCAAAGAAATTGCATGAAAAACTATAAGCCCCAAACTAATCTGTTCTCACCTCTTTTCCTATTTCTTTAGCTTCCTATGCTACACTGACACTCAAAGATTCAAGGATGCAAGAGACTACTTTCGTTTTGAGATGTGCAGTAGAACTGATGGGGAAAGAGGGTGGAGTCAGACCCTGGCTCTTTCAAAGCACAAGCATCTCTATCTTGCTTTATATCTGGGTGAGAATCATATTTTTAAGGAAGGTTTAATCACTGCTGATGAATTGAAATTTTTTTTTCTGTGACTCAGCTGTTGTCTTTCAGAAGTCAGACCTTGTGTCAGATATCAAAACCAGTATTTTCTAATATGACTGGTAATACAGTTAATAGAAATACCTGAATCTCTTTATTATTTTCTTTTTAATATTTAATTCACCTGTTATATTATGTAATCATTTACTTACCTGACAATTGTCTGTCTCTCTACCCTCCTTGTGAGCAGGGAATTTGATTGCTTTGTTCAGTGCTGGCTTGTTAGTGCCTGACACATAGTAGGTACTAAGGAGATTTTCTTTTTTGAAGGAAGGAAAGTCATGGTTGTGAATTGGAGAAGACTAATGTGATTATCAGGCTCTTTATGTTCTTGGCTGGAGGGTCCTAATATATAAGTATCTAAACCTGAGGACGAATGGTTTAAGAAGAGAAGGAGGATGGTTTATTTTTTGAGCACACGGGTTTTAGATGCCCAAATGATATTGTCATGGAGATGTAAGCTAGAAATTTACATTGGAAATCTGAAGCTTTGTCTCTCTCTCTCTCTCTCTCTCTCTCTCTCTCTCTCTCTCTATATATATATATATATATATATATATATATATATATATATATATATAATATATATAGATTATAGTTGCATATATATATATATATATATATATATATATATATAGTGAGAGAGAGAGAGAGAGAGAGAGACAATGGGGTATAGGAAAGCAACACAGTTGTTGGTGTAATGTGATGATATGACCCAATCCCCAAATCTCATGTTGGATTAGTCAAAATAATATAGATGTTAAAAACATATTGACCAATATTCATAGGTCAAGGAGAGAAAAAGAATTCATAAAGATAATTGAGAAATGGAAGAAAGTGATGTCTTAGAAGACAACAGAGTTTTCAAACATTCAAGAGCTCCAGATATAAGATAGATTTGACTTACTCCGGATTGTGGAGGACTGCATATGGATCAATTATTGCCCATTACTGGGAAGCAAGTTTTAGTACAGAAAGTCAAAGCAATTTTATTAAAATTTTCAGTAATAGATTATAGTTGCATAGAATCAGAGAAGTGACATGGTATAATGAAAAGAATACTGGACCAAGAATAAGATAATCTGGGGTGCTTTTTCTACCAGGCATAGCAATGCTGCTTTGGGTAACCATTAGCATATTTGAATCTGTTTTGTCATTCTTGATTTGTTTATTTGACAGGACTATCTTGATGATCAAAAGATGTAAAAAAATGATATTCATCAATTTGTAAATTTTTAAGTGCCAAAGGCATTTAGTAAATTCTCTTGAACTAAAGTATTAACACAGACTAAGTGGCTAGCTCTCAAGCCATCTGGGATAATGACATTCTGATGATGATAAATCCCAACTATCTGAGTAACCCCATAAGGAAACTTAGCTTGGAACCTCAGAACAACTGAGTCTAGTAAACCGACAGAACCATGAGGGACAATCGTATCTAGTTTTAAATTGGTGGTGGTACTATATAGATAGATAGTGTACCTCAATGTATTTCCTTTGTGAACTGGGAATACTCAAGAAACTGAACTATCTGGGATTTCCAAGCTTAATCATACTGCTATATTTTGCTAAAAGTGTATTCTTTGCGTTTACCACACAGTTAATTGTACCTTTTAAAATTTCTTGTGCTAGAGTGCTCATTTTCTCCAAGCCTCCAACTCAGTTCTCTGTGTGACAATTTCACTGTGATTCCAGCTACCCCAGAGGACATAATTCAGTGTTCCTTTCCAGAGCCTGTTATGTTGCCAGGGAAGTGCTGCAAATATATTGCTTTGGTATAACACATGGGTTCTCCTTACAGTGTTTTGTTTGTCTAAGAAAGTAGAATTACATAGAGAAAAATACATATATCTTTCCATTCTTTGAGAGGTCCCATAAGCACCTGAGAATTACATGAGAATATGGTCTTATTTTTTGAGAAGATGGTCTATTTTGGGCATACTTTTCCTTAAGATTGAATGCTGATGTTATTTCACCATAGGACACAGCCATTTCTCAGCAAGGAGGCAATATGTGATAATGATGGTTTATATTTTAAAACTACCTTTAACTTGTCAAAATGCTTTCACATATGCTTATAAAATTACGGAGTATTAAAGTGAAGGAAGATGTCAGGCAACGACAAATCTAATCCTTTCATTTTCCAAATAAGGATAATGGAGGCTAGCAGGTAAACTCATTTGCTCACGAACATTTTTCTAGTTGGTGGCAGAACCTAAATTCTTTAGTCTCTGTCTATGATTATGATATCATTTCTGTCTTGAAATACCCCTCTGAGATAAATTTGCAGGACTTGTTTAGCTAGTTTTATAATAAATGGGTGAAGGCATAGTATCATTTTTTTGAGTCATTAAATTGAGGTCAAAAAGATAATTTAAAACAGAACCCCACACACTGTTAAAGCTGTTCATCATACCAGCAATTCCACCCCTAGACATAAACTCAAAAGACATGAAAACATACATACACATAAACATTTTTACAGGAATGTTTATAGCAGCATTATTCAAAACAGCCAATGAGTAGAAACAACTCAAACACCCACCAACTGACAAGTAGATAAACAAAATGTACAATTTCCATACAACAAAATATTATTCAGCAATAAAAAGGAATGAAGTACTGATACATTCTACAACATGGATGATCCTTAAAAACATTAAGTATAAGAAGCCAGACACAAAAGGTCACAGATGGTATGATTCAACTTACATTAGATATCTAGAATAGGCTAACCTGTAGAGTCAGAAAGTACAGTAGCAGTGGCCTAGGGCTGCAGGATACGGGAGAATGAGGATGACTATGAAAGGACACAGGGTCATTTTTGGAGTGATGAAAATGAAGATATGCTAAAATTAATTGTGGCGACAATTGTACAACTGCGTGAATTATACGTACTAAATGAGTCAAGTTTTAAGCATTGGAATTTCATCTTACTAAAGCTGTTACCAAAAAAAAAAAAAAAAAAAAGAAAAAGAAAAATCTTTATCATGAGCTCAGAATCTAAAATGTGATTTAAAAGTGGTACATAGTACAGTGATTTGATGATTACACGCATCAAAACATCACCCTGTACCCCTTAAATATGTACATTTATTATGTATTAATTAAAAACAAAATAAGACAAAAAAGGGCAGAGATCCCAAATAGGATTACATTCTAGAACACTGAATTATAGCAAGTGAACAGCTCCATTAATATGAGATTCAAATAATAGTTCAGATTTATTGGTAATGTGAGTTGGCTTTGGCTATAGCAGTATTTTCTAAAACTTGGTAAACATTTTCCTGAAGATACAGATAATAATATAAGAGGTACTCAGATTTTAATTAACATGAAATTAATTAATTAATCCTGGTATTCTATTTGTGCTGATGATATCAAGTGTGCTCTTAAAACATAATGATTTGAGCTAAAAAAAGAAACAATAATATAGAAATAATGGTACAGTGGTATGAGTATATGGTCAAAAAAAAAATGAAGAAGGTTTATAGACAATTGACTTTTGGGAAACTCTGGTCCAAAGAAAACTTTCCTCCCAAGGCTCCGATTATTCCCTAAGCTGATAGTCAGTTCTTGGTACAAGAGCAGGGAACCATATATGTATAGGCAGATGGCTCAAACTCAACTGGTCTCAAATTCGGTAGCACATGGCTTCAGATGCAAATCAAAGGTGTCTCACTCTTAAGTGAAAGATCACAACTAGTTTTTGATGCAATGATGTAATGAAAATAATAAAGGCTCTTGAGCTCAAGAAATTTGGATTTAAATATTGGCCTGTGACTTGTAAAACTTTGGGCACATCACAATATCTCTGAGTTTGTGTCTTTTTTTGTAAAACCCAATGGCAGGATTTATTTTATTAAGGGAATTGTGAGGATTAATTAAAACAATGTAAGTAGCATAGTGTGTATTACCTGACATCAAGTAGATGATTAAAGGCTGGCTTCCTTTCTTCTATTATAGGTAGTGCAATCACATCTCATGGAGCAGAGTGGAAAGTTAATTGGCTGTGCCAGTCTGTCAAGAAGATGCATGTTAAAGCTCTTGCGGGATTGAAGGATGAGGCCCTCAGGTCTTTCCAAGTCAATTGCTATTATTGGTCAGTTACACTCCAGGGCCAATTAGCACATTCCTTGTACAACATTCATTTCTTTCTAAAAGGCTTTTCTGTCTCACTCTGCCATTTTGATTACTATTCTAGACCCCCTGGTTCTTATGCAGAATTGTTGGGTTTCATTGTGTTTAGTGACAACATCTTCTTTCTATAAAAAATGAAAGATCATTACAGAAATTCCTTTGGTGTCCCAAATACTTCCTACTAGAAGGAGCTGACCCTCAGGAGCCTGGCAGTTAAGTACATGTATAGATGGAGCAAAAATGACTTCCCTTGGAGTCCTATTGGTCCATTCACATGACATACAGGAATGTGTCTTTACTTAGTATGCAAGGTGAACTGGTAAACAGAGCATGGGCTCTGAATTTTCTACACGCTTGCGTATACTTTCTGACACCAAGTTTTATTAGGACCTCTATAGTTACTTATCTCACTTGGTCTCAAAACTCTCTGATGAAAAAAGAAGGTAAAGAAATAAATGGAAAGAAGAAGGAAGGAAAGAAAGAAAGGAAAAAGGAAGAAGGGGGAAGAAAGAAAAAAAGATGTAAGGAAACAAGGAAGAAAGGATGTTAGTGATGTTTTAATCAAAATGTTTTGAGAGTAAATAAAAATGAGGTTATGTGAGCGACAGGTTAGCCACTTAGTAAACATTTTCCTCCCTTTTCCTTCTTTCCTTCTTTTTTTGACTAGATTTTGAGTTTGAAAGCATTTGTTAAATAAAGTCTCTATAGCTATAATGAGTGGAGATTATAAAGCCGTCAGGGAATAGATATCCTTAAGGATATCTACAACTTAGATAAGACAAAAACATATTTAACATAAATTGGATTGTGCAGCAATGGTCAGGAACTGCACATAAGAGCTAATAAAAATCTTTGCAAATATCACTAGGAAGCCTCCACTGAGAGAGTTTACTTTCTTCTGTATCATCTCATTACACTGACATTTCAGTCAATATATTTTTGACTTGATAAATGGCTTCTGTCCACAGGCAGTGAATATTGTTTCACTAGTGAACTTGTCATAGTTGGAGAAACACTAAAATGGGGGCTATATTATCATCGTTGTTTTATAGATGAGAGAATTCAGGCTTACTGCCATGAAGTAACATGTCCAAAGTCATAGAGCTAGGGAGGGGTCACTGGGACTCTGTTCTGTCCAACCCTAGAGACTACTCCTTGTCACCATGTGTTACAGCCTCACCAGGTCTTGGAAAACATGAGGGGAGGAGTTTGTGTGGCAGACAGCAGGTGTGAAGGGTATTCTTCCAGCTTTGAGAAATTACAAGGAAAATACCTTAACATGTTCTAAAGAAACAGACATTAGCCTAATTGACATATTTGAATCAGAGGGATGAGTTTACCACTGGTAGCTACCAGAGCACTGCAGGAATGTCACTGATCTCAGATTTAAAAGAGAAAAGAGCAATGCATAAAGCCTAGGTGTTTAATTCTGAAATAATCATTTTTTTCTATATATTTTTTGTTTTTGCTTTGCAAGTTAGGCAGAAAAAAATGACTGCGTTTTTTTTAGCAAATTTTTTCACTAAAATCACAGCAGTTTGGGTTGGTGTTTATACACAGGTGCACATCATGACCATTGCTTTCCATGTGCAAGTGGGAAAGGACATCAGAACGCAATGTAAGGAAATTGCTAGATTTTATCTTCCGAATGTTGAAGGGAATGATCTCAGTTTCTGGGAAGTTATACATGAATTATTACTGTGATTTTTAGAATAATGCAGAGAATGCATAATATCTACTGCTTTTTAAGTGACTGTGAGACGGATACTTTAAACACTGTTGTGATGGAACTGTCATAGGGAAGGGTGGTGTGTGAGGAACTGCTCATAGGGAAGGGTGTGTGGTGAGTCTTGGAAGGCATATGGGGTTTTTTTCCTAAAATGAAAGCTGAACAGTCAGGGAAATATGACACACTGGTTACAAGCTGTCTTCAGGACACCTCTTTCCTCTCCTTTTTGTGACCCTCTTGTACTTCCCCAAATCTTTAAAGTTATGCAGCTGCTCGGAGTGGCTTATTCCCTTGATTTTTAATCCACGCATCAAACCCTACCCTCCAACTCTAATTCCCAGAGCCAGAGGTTCAATTTTGTAGGAACAACGGTTATAAAAACAAAACAAAACAAAAACAAAACCCATATATTTGTCTAATCTCAAGTGAATCCACCCTATCTCATGCCTGGTAAATTAAAGCAGGAACCAGGAAATAATAACCAGCTAAGGCAGCATCAGCCCTACCTAGGAATTTGTTAAAAATGCGAAACTCTGGGCTCTACCTCTGACTGCTTAAATCAGAATGTGCATTTCAACAAAATTCACAGGTGACTGAGGTTGAAGAAACTCTGTTCTTGAGACGCATTGCCTTCTATGAGAGAGAAAAATCAGGTATGACATCTGAACACAGTATATCATTTTCATGTGATCTTAACATGTGCTACAGTCAGAGGGTGATTTGCTCAAGTTGGTTTGGGAAACTGGGTTATATTATGCTAAATTAAGTCAGCAATGATAATGAAGACAGTACTGATGAACATTCTAACATTACTATTACTACTACTGGTTGCTATGTTTGAATACTTATAGCAAAGCCCACCTGAAAATTTTTCTCATTTATTTTTTACCGTAATTCAATAAGGAAAGGAAAATAAGTGTCCTCATTTCATGTGTGAAGAAATGAAGCTCCAAGTAATTAAACGCGTGGCTGAAAGCCACACAGCGGGTCAAACAGAGCATAGTCTGAAACCCAGGCGGGTATGCCTCCAGAACCTAAAACAGTTGGCTGGCCCCACCAAAGGTTCTAAGAATCTTTAGAAATCTAACCACTTTATAAATCTTCAAACCAGAGATGCAAGAGCTAAGGTTTCCCAAATGAAGCTGACACAGAACCCGTTTTGAAGGGGCGGAACTGTATGTAGAAGGAGCGGCCACGAGAAACACAGCTCCCGAACACCAAAAGGGAAAGGAAAGGTTTATTATTATAGCTGAGAGCTGAGGAATAATCTGTCCAAATTCAGCTCGTCTAACAAAGGAAGGTTCTGCCTTTATATAGGCTTACACTTATTACATGTGGAAGAATCTTAGGTTTACAGCCCTAGAAATCACATATGAAAAGGGTCTCGGTTTACAGCTTCAGAAATCACCTATGAAAGGGTTTCGGTTTTACAGTTTTAGGACTCACATGTGGAAAGGTTTCTGGTTTGATCTTGTTTTAGGTAAAAATAGTGTCTTCGGGGGAGTTTCCCCAAGACCAAGCCTGCCACCTACAGGAAAGTGAAACAGGAGGCACCAGTCGGTCGGCCTTTTATTCTATTGAAATGCGGTGTGATTAGTCAAAAGGGAAGTTGATCTCAGATGCCTGGGTCTCTTTCTTCAGAATAGCTGTCTAGAATAGATTCCACAAAACATCTGGAAGCCATTTCCATTTGTCACAGTCTCATAGATGGTGCTGGGCATAGGTAACTTGGTGAAACAGGGGCACTTTTGGGGAATTTTGAGGCACCAAAAGACCTGAAAGTCCTTGTGTGGTATATGGCTCTCACTGCTAAAATAATTTATGGCCAGGTGTAGTGGCTCACGCCTGTCGCTCAAGCACTTTGGAAGGCCGAGGCAGGCAGATCGCTTGAGACCAGGGCTTTGAAACCAGCCTGGACAACATGGCAAAATCCTATCTCTACTAAATATACAAAAATTAATTGGGTGTGGTGGCACATGCCTGTAGATCCAGCTACTCAGGAGGCTGAGGCAGAAGAATTACTTAAGCCTGGGAGGTGAAAGTTGCAGTGAACCATGATCACACCAACTGCATTCCAGCCTGGGCAACAGAGAAAGACCCTGTCGCAAAAATAAATAATAAGATAATTCATTTTTTAAGTACCTAAAAAGATTTTATTTTTCTTAAGCCTTGTTTTACAACTCTTTGTTAGGTGTGTCATAAGCAGAGCACCCTTGAATCTCTTTCAGAACATAATGATCAGGCAAAATGAGCATTTCTCAAGCTCAGTTTTATCTCAGCTTAAAAATTGGCATGAGTTTCCTTCCGGCCCTGGGCTGGCTATTCTTTATTTGTTCTTCCTTGATTTCCTTCTCCTTGCTGGTCTAGGGCCCATCATCAGCCTCTATCAATTACATCAACAGGCCTCTCTTGCCCTCTCACTTATGGTTAGATTTGACCACTAGGCAATGGGAGATCAGAGTGGAGATGGATAGAGAGGTCAGGTTACTGACTTACTTTGCTACCTTCCTGTTGGGCTACAAATTCAACGGCCCCTCTGCCAAGTGTCGTAGCTCTAGGTGGATGGCTGGTTTGTTACAGCTGTAGCAGATCATCCCGGACTCCTTCAAGTCCAGAGGAGGCAATGGACCCCTGCACTCAGGGTGATTCACTGCCTCCTGTTGGTTTCTCTTAGTTCTGCTCACTCATCTGTGAGTAGTTCTTTATTAAACTCTCCTCAGCTTCACAATTTGATTATGCTATTTGTGTTCTGTCTGGATCCAAACAAAAATATAATCAAATATACCTAAGCTAAATGTTATTTAAATCATTTACTCGTGGCACTGCTTGTTTCTCATACCTTCCCCTATTTTCTAATCTTCAAATAAAATCATTGTTCCAGAAAAAGTGCCATGTTTCTTCACTGCCTTCTTTCAGGTATTTCGAAGAGCATTTTGAGTACTTCAGATGGAAAAATATTCTGTGAAAGTAATATGAACATTCACACTGGAGAGGCATGAATACAGAAGAAAGCAAAGCCCTGAGGCTGTAATTTCTTCTCATCAGAGAAACATGATGTGAGCCACTGTCTCAGAAGTAAACCCTTGTGAACCAGAGCAATAGAGTGTCCTATGGGATAAGAGTGAAGACGGTGGGTCCTGAGAGAAGAGGGATTTTGTCCAAAAAAGTGCAATGGAGAAGAAACAAAATAAAGGAAATCAAAACTTCATTGGAAAGGACCTGTGGCATTAAGCGGGAGTACGAATGTGGGAATGCAAGATCTGAGATGTATTTGTGTTTATGACAGATGTCAACGTTAGAGCATCTCTGAGTCCAGATGGTGGCTGTCAGAACATAGAAGCCCCTCTGGAGAGAAGAGACACCTGGACCAGGTCAGACATGCGGTTGGTGTTAGGGTTTGAAAAGAGTAAGGGGAACTGACAGAAGAGTGAAAAGAACTTTGAAGAAGGGAGGGTGAGCAAATAGGAGAAGAAGGCCTGTGAGAATAGCCTTCTCCCAAATGCCATAAACATAAAGAGAGGGAAACTGAGGACATGCTGATGAAATTGCTGCCTGAAATGTTTCCCTGAGAAATAATGAGTGAACTCTGCCTTGTCAATAAGGATTGCTGTCAGAATAGTAGTTTTCATCTGGAGTCTAAGAAAATGAGAAAAATGTGAATTAGAATTTTAAAAATAAATACTGTATTAGGCACTTCACCATAGTAGTCTCATTTAAGTTCTTTTTAAAAAGTTATTTTTTCTTCTCCATTCCATATGAGGGACTATGTTAACTTCTTTTCCAGGTCCACCAGAGGCATGGTTTCAAAGGCAAGAACTTCCCAGGCCACGTCTCCATCCACCTCCCCATCTGGGAATCCGGAGTTCTTTGTCTAACTTTTCCTGGTGCGGGCTAGGTAAAATTTCAGGTGTGTGCCTACGTTTTAAAAAGTGGGCAAAAAACTTTGGGAGGAAGGGCGTCTTTTATGGGCCCCACAGCCAATCCAGCATCAGAGTCGAGGATCAATCACTCCAGAGGAAGTTTGAAAGAACTCCTCTCATTGGACAAGAACATGAATGGGGCGGGAATAATTTCAAAGTTAAAACTCCAGTGCACCTTACCTGCGCGGATTTCCCTCTCTGGGATCCCCTCCCACAACAATGTGGGAGCTGTTTTTCCCTCTCTACCTGTGCAGATATACCCCTTCGGACTCCCCTCCAGCAGCGTGGAAGCTTTCTCTCTTTCTTTCTGCCTAATAAATTGCTTTCTGTTAAACTCTTTGGGTCCAATATTTACTTGAACTGTAAGCTCACCGAGCCACCAGGGCCCCTTTCCCATTCTTGGGCAAAGAGAGGCCAAGAGCTTCGGGCATATCAAATGGGAGCGGGGGAGCTGAGCCCCTTCCCACCACCCAGTTACACATACATGAGAAAACTGAGGTTCAAAATTTGCTAGCTTAGAGTCATAAAGCTAATGAGTATCAGATCATCAGTCAAACTCAATGTGCTCTGAATAGGGAGCCAGTCATTTCACAAATCCTCCTCCCAAAGCCCACAAGGGTCGTTTTCCTACCTCATCAAGGGTGAGGGGTCAGCTGAAAGCAGTCAGTAGTATAGGTGTAGAATTATTCAGATAATTCAGAAAAACAAGGAATTGTGCACCTGAGGCCTGAAGAAAGAGGTCTATGAACTGGAAAGAGAACCAAAAAAATGGAGGAACTTCCTGAAACAGACAAGTTTAAACTCACAGTCTGTGGCCAATGAAGTTAATAAAGTGAAACCCCATATTTTAAACTTACATCAACCATATATGTATTGTGCAGTTATGCTGTTATACCCCACAGCTCCTTCTCACTCTGGCAAATCTCATTTGGGCATTGCATATATTTAAAGTACCAGACCACACAATGACTAAATTAAGAAATCTGATCTCAAATTTGCTGTGCATGGAAGTTTCCCAGGAGTGACAGTTAAAACACAGATCCCTAAAGCCCATCTCTAGAGATTCTGATTTAATAGGTCTAAAGTAGAACCCAGAAATCTGCATTATAATCACCCCACGTGACTGGTGGAAATTCATCTGCTTGATTCATTGGCTTTGAAGCAGCTATAATCTGAAATCTGACCTAGAAAAAGTAATCTCAGAAAAATAAGACTATATGGAATATATGTAGATTAAGCTATTTATTAAGCATTGATTATTATATTTCTATTTTTTGACTTTTCTCTTTCTGTTCAGTCTCCATATCATTGCTCACTTTTTTTTAATCTATTCACTCTCATACTGTCTCTTGTGGGAAGCGCAAGGTCAGAAATAACCAGGCCCACAAATGTTTGTGTCTTTCCATAATGTCAGACTTTTACTGATACTATTTCAGTCACAGAAGTCACAAGCTACATGGAGTTCCCAATAAGGCAATTGTCCTTAGTGCTTCCCTTTCACTCAGTAGTCAGCACTGCAGGCACACAGGTTGAAGTCACATCATGAGTCAGTCACTGTTGTAAATCATACATAAGTATACTTAATTGATATATAAATGTTGTAGATTAAACATCCCACAACAAGCAAAGTAACATTTAACATCAAGAGAAAAGAGATACCGGAAAAAGGTTAATGGACCTGTCCAGGGAGAACAATGAAGACAAAAAGAATCTCCTGGTCTGGGTCAAATGGTTTGTTTGTCTTGTAAGGGCTCTGTGAACCTTCAGTGACAGATCCTAGGTTCTTATCATGAGTTACAGCAAGACAGTGTCAGTTAAGATAGCTGTTTGAAGCTACTGAAGTCCAGCTCTTTTTACAGCCACGGAGTCCTTTAGTAAAGTAATAGGGGAAGAGTGTGCTTATGTCCTTGTCTGGTCGGATGCCTTCCTTCCTTCCTTCCTTCCTTCCTTCCTTCCTTCCTTCCTTCCTTCCTTCCTTCCTTCCTTCCTTCCTTCCTTCCTTCCTTCCTTCCTTCCTTCCTTCCTTCCTTCCTTCCCTCCCTCCCTCCCTCCCTCCCTCCCTCCTTCCTTCCTTCCTTTCTTCGTTCCTTCTGCAAAATGTCTTGTCCCTGTTGGCAAACTGCTCTATGAAATGTAAAATAGAGTCCTTTGTTCTGAGATGAATTACTTATGTCAAGAGTGTGCTTTGTACGAGCTAACAGAATCTATGATTGTGGTTTCTAAAAATATTATTTTCTATACATGACTTCATCCAACCTGATTATCTGAAAAGGGTAAACTTCTCATAAATGCCATTCTTCCTTCCCCTCAAAATCTTTTAAGTTTTCTTAAGATTAAGAGATAAAGGCCAATCCCTTTGACTTGACATTGGAAGTTTTCTGAAATCTGACACTTTCTACCCTTTTTGTATCTTTTAGGATTATTATCTTACATCCAAGTTAGAATAAGCTGTCTCTTTTTCTTTTTCAAGTGTTGATGAAAAAATCCAAACCCTGTGAAATATTTAAAGAGGTTTATATTGAGCCAATATGAGTAACCATGGCCCCCAAAACAGTCTCAAGAGGTCCTGAAAAAGTGTGCCTGAGGCAAGGTGGCAGGTTACAGGTTGATTTTACACATTCTAGGGAGACAGCTATTGTAGGTAAAATTAAAGATCAATCCATGGAATACATTGGTTCAGCCTAAAGAGGCAGAATATCTTGAAGACAGGGAGTTACAGGTCACAGGTGGATTCAAAGATTTTCTGATTAACAATTGGTTGAAAGAGTTAAGTTTTGTCTAAAGACTTGAAATCAGAAATGCTTGAGCTAAGTAAGATAAAGAGGTTTTCGGAAAGCCACGATTCTTGTTATGTAGATGAAGCCTCTTAGGAAACAGCCCACAGAGAGAATACTATGGTAAATGTTCCTTTTCAAACCTAGAATGTGTCAGGCTCTTAATCTTTCCTAGATCTAGGAAATAGCTACATTTATGGAGACTCTACAGATATCAGGTTTCCCCATAAAAGATAGCATTGCAGAGCCATTTCAAAATGTGTCAAATAAATATATTTTGGGGTAAAATATTTGTTTCCTTCAGGGTCAGCTATCTGTTATGTGATGCTACAAGAGAGTCAAATTGGAGCTGGGTATCTTATTGCCACAAAGAATTTGTTTTGTATCTTATGATCTCTATTTTAATGTTAATGTAGGTCAGTTGTGACTATTGTATAAAAGGAAGGGAGTATAATAAGGCCTGTCTGACGACTGACCTCCCTTCCTTTCACAGAAAAAAAACTGTTCTTCAGGTATTTCTGAGGTCCCCTTGGGCCAGAGGGGAGTCTATTCAGTCCACTGGGGGTTGGGGGATAGGAGGTGGATGGAATCTGTGAGGGCCTTGGAATTTTACTTTTGGTTTAAACAAGTATACTCCCAGCAACTATTTCTCCATGTACTCACTGATGCAAAAGTTATGGGGAAGAAAACTCTTCCTCTTCTCATATTTCTGTCTTAAGAATGAGGACTAGGCAGTGGTATTCTGGTAAAAGTTTAAAAATCAGCTCACTTCTGGGGAAAAAAGTCCTAATTTTTAGCATATGCTGTTGTCCCTGGTGTAAATAATCCCATTATGACTGATTTCAGACTGCCAACATGATGGCAACGAAAGTAGAGTTTACAAGTGTGTGCCAGTTGGCTTTCATGAGCTCATACAGGCCAACTCAAGTGTCCCACTGGAACTGGGGATTACTCTCTCTCTTCTCTCATACCACAATGGTGTCTGGCTGCTGGAGAAATTCTACATGTCCTTTTTTTATAAAAAGTCGAGGGTTAATTAGTTTACGTGCAAAACTTTTGCTGCCACAGGGTCTGGCTGGTTTCTGGCCAGATGGCCTTTGTCCTGTGTAATACGCAGTGTTTTGTTAGCAGCTGCAGAAATTTAACTGGTGAACTTTGCAGTCTGCACTCTCCAGACTTTCAAGGCCCTGTGCTTCTTCCCCATGTCAGCTCTTGTGGGTGCTGTGATCTGCATGGATCACAAGAGCCACGTGGTCCACTCTGCTCTTGGACCGTGCAGAGCCTCCACAGTAGCTGCCCACAGCAGGCATGCAGCCCCCAACTCAGCTAGTTTACAAGTACTGGGTGCAAGCAGGAATATCCTGATCCCTAATCCAGGGAGTTGAGAAAGACTCTTGAGGCAATGCATATAACCTTCGTTCTGCCTAGTCTCTTCCCTTATTCATTTCTTTTCCACCATATACATAGGCTTAGGTTAATCATGGAGGTTATCCAAAAGAGCCAGAAAGCTCCTCCGTCTTCCCCTGACAAAGGGAGGTGTGAGTGTGTGTACTCTCATGGGCCCTAAACTGCGTACTTTTTTTCTAATACTACCATTGGCATTCCAGTTTCTGGAGTTTCAGCTTGAAGGGGTTCGCAGGATACAACTGTTCCCTTCTCTGTTCTCATTTCTGTTTCTCGTAGCATTATTTTCCTTGCCCAAGACCTTCTTTTTTTTTTTTTTTTTTTTTTTTTTATGGGGGAAGCTCATTTTTCTTATACTGTAAGTTATCCCAACAGATAAATATAGGGAGAATGTATGAACAGACAAATACATTATTTATTTTCTCCACAGGTACAATCAAAGGGATATGAGCAGCAAATAAAACATATGATGACATTAATCTTTGACTCCAGAACTTGCTAGAAAAATCATGGAGCCTTCGATCCTCACAGTTTCTTCCATGAGGGTTCTCAAGTTGGCATGCACTTGCATGTCAGGAGAACCCTGATGCCCTGTTTAAGGGGCACCTTTGCCACTCTGTAGTGCTGCTTTCTACTGCACTGATCCTACTCTTTTCTGTTTCATAAAGTTGAGATATCAGATTTTTAAATGTTCAAGATGTTGATTTTTAAGATTTCAGGCTTTTTAAGATTTTAGTTCCAAAGATGTCAGCTTTGAGATTCATATGTGTACGCTGAGATCTTGTAAATACTTTCTTTTCTTATGACACAAGGAGCTTCATGTTTTAACCTCAATGGTAGGGAAAGTGGACAGGAAAACAGGGGAAACTAAAAATCTCCATCACTTTAATAATTTTGAATACTCTACCTGTTTACAGTGTTTATTAAATTCAGACTCCAATACACCCTTACTGTCCTCTCTCCTTGGAAATAAAACTGGTATCTTATTAGTGGGTATACATATTCTGCCTACAGCCAGCAACCTCGCTCTGTGCTTTTTATTTTATGTGTTATAACCAAGGGTGGTGTGTGCTCCTCTTCTTGCAGGGTAACACCCTTCACGGTGGCTGCCAGAAGAATCCCTTACTCTCCATTCTCACTGATGAGGAAGTGAGGCCAGGTCTGCATGGAAGACAGGTTGTCTCTAATTTGAGGGGTAGGAAGCCAGCTTTAGCATCAGTATCAGTATTAAGCATATTTGACCAAAAGCTATATTTGGAGGAACAGGGTACTTGCTTAAATACATTAACCTTTGCTTATTAGATTATTGCTCTGTGAGCATACTCCATGTGTCAGAACTCTGGAGAGAAGCAAGGGTACATGACAATTCTTAGGCCTGATATGTCCCATCATGGGAAATTTTCTCTCTTCATTTATTTATTCCAACTTTTACCCACACTCAAGCCTCAGTTTAATCCCAATTCATTTATCTTATCTACCCGTAATGTTTTTAGCTTATATTTCAGTCAGATTCACTGATCTGAGAGCATGCTTTTGAAATAGTGACAGTTTCTTGTTTTTGTTTTTTTTTTTTTTTTTGTATCTTACTACACTTGGGATAACACAGCCTTCCTTAAACATATTTTCATTAATCAACTAATAGCATATGATAATTTTCAGGCTCTCATTCAGAGAATATGCTAGATACCTGCACATATCACATACTATTCTAGTATGTGATCACAGGATACACAACTATCTGTAGACAAGAGATTCATTTCTGTGGAGACATAAGAAAAATGAGTCTTGGCCACCTTGTTTTCCAATCCTGTGATTGTGCCCATTATCTAAGTTCTGAGACTCAAGTCCTTAAATAGAGTCACCGATGAGTCAGCATTTGCCCTCATGGCAATTCTCCCAGAGAGAAAACATTGAACAACTAGGAATGACTTGTTCCTTCAAGGTCTTAAATATTTAGGGGGTAATCTTCTCACTGGGTATCTCTAAATTATTTAAACTAAATTGGCTTGCCCTGTAGTCTGTTCTCTCCACAGGATTTGAAAGCCTGACTATTTCCTTCTCACAAGAGGGTAGGTTTATAGCTTAATCAAAACGACTGCTACCCAAGGCATTATGTGTATAATAAACCACATCCATTACAGGGTCATCAAGGCAAGAAAGCGGGAGGGCCTGAGGAAGAAGTTCAGTCTTCTGCCATCAGTGGAAAGCAGGTTATCTTCTCTGCCTTTTACACTTCCCCCCAAAGGTCAGGGGTTAGCATGCATTTGGGACAATTCGCCCTTTCCAGCGGCACACTCAGAAGCCCATTTTGCTATAGGGTCACTCTATAGGCATGCTAGTAGTGCTTCCCATCTATGTATTTGAGGTACCCAATAGCCAGGAATTGAGACTGCTTGTTCCCTCCACACCTTCCGATCACTTATCCCACAACACACAGGACTTCTTTTATTTTGGAGAAAGAGAAAAAAGAGGGGGCTGGGACCTGCCAGCTGACTTCAGACATTTTAGGGCTGAAGTTTTATCTACAAATAACATTCTTCTAGGTGGAATCTTCAAAAGTAGAACTGAAACCAAATGGATGGGAAGTTGTCATAAGATTGTTTTCACTTCTGTCTAACCTTTCCACTAGGTCACACCTGCATGGAAAGGTACAAAGAAATATACACAGCAAGTGCAATTTTAACGGCATTAAGCTTTAACTCTAGGACTCACTCCAAGCCGGGAATCTCCAGCCCCTCAAAATGTATTCTGTTAGGGTTCTTAGGCTGGCGTTTATCTTCATATTAAATGGGTGTGCCAAATTACCTCTGTTTTAGGTATACCTATCCTATTCTGTGGTGTTTATTTTCGCTGTACTAATGCAGCACAAATAAACTGATGCTGTTTTTTTTTTCTCTTTCATGGGGTTGAATTATCATTTGATCTCTAGTCACAGTAGTCACTGAAACTAATTCTCTTACCCTAGTTCGTTATGGCCACTTTAATACTTCAACAATTAGATTAATTCTCTATTACTTCCAGACTGTGTACTGCCCCTCCCTCAGGGTGATTTGAACATAATATTTGCACATAAACTTTTGCTGAACAAATTAGGTGAAGTGAACTGAGGAGAAAACTGGCAGAAGGGAAGTTTTCTTGAGTCCTCAAAGCAGGAAGCAATTTATCCCCTAAATGAGATCTTCATTTTCTAGGAAGTCCCCATGGCTAAGCTCATTAAAAAATAAAACTATGAACACATTATAAACCAGGTAAAATGTCTCAGTGTGGTCCTTGGAAAGGGGCCAAAGTAGAACATCACAAAGGGAGCTTGGGAACCAGCATGAGAAGTCAGATCCACCAAATTCTGTAGATGTTTTTTTTTTTTTTTTTTTTTAAAAAAAAACATATTACAGTTTTAAAATAATGCATACAGGAATAGCTGCACAGATAAAACTTTAGTTTATTTTAGGAGACATTTCTGCTAATTTTGAAAACAGGACTCACTTTTTCTGTAAAGACCTGTAGACATAAGATGGATGATCAAATATAAAGAAAATGGACTGTTTTCTTAATGATATAATGAACTGAATTCTTGTGTTGTGAGGATAGGAACAAGAACATGGGCATAAAATGAGTGCAGTTACAGTATATAGTTTAGGTAGCATCATTGAGGACATTTGGATACATGAAGTTAAGTGGGCATTTAAAATATAAAACATTAAATCCAAATAAAGCCATATTTTAGCTGTGTGATAAATGGCCTCAGTTATCATATTAGGGGAGTGGTCTCAGGTATTGGTATCAACTGTCTAATATTCTTGAATAAGATGTGTCTATGGCTTCTTTAACTTAGAAGAGAGTGATGTAAATGATTGCATTTATTTGTTCTAAACTGGGGACTGCATGAAGAAATGACACAAAGGACTTGTTTTGTTTTCCTTAACTTGGAACTCACGTAATGGCAGAAAAGCCAGGTTCATGGACCAAAAACATTATATGGCAAATGAAAAACCTGCCACAACCTGGGACAATACATTATAGTTGAGACAAAAAAATTTATAGCCTGAAGGAGTCTGGGAGTAAAATCTGAGAAGAGGATTTCTTTGGAAAATTAGGGCATTTAAACGTATGCAGATGTATTGTAGAATGTATAAAGCCACATATATGCCTAGGAGTGGACGCTTGCTCAAAAAGGACCTGAGAAAACCCTCAGCTTTCATCTTTGGTTGATCTCTAGGCTCAATAGAAGCCAAAAGTTATGGCCAAAGCAGAGTTGTAAATGGACTAAGTACTGGTATTCAAGGAAATCTCTGCCAAAACATTTCCTGAATGCAAACTAAAGAAAAAGACCTTTTAGTGATGACATATGAGAAGGAATGGAGCCTTTGCAAAAAAATAGGTTTAAAACATTGCTAATCAAATGAACAATTGGGCATTTGTGAAAATCCATAGCTAACATCAATAGTTAAAGGAAAAACGGAAACTTTCCACCTCAGATCAGACATGCTCATGTTAACTGCTGGTATTCAACATTGTACTAGAAATTCCAGCCAGAGTAATGAGGCAGGAAAAAGAAATAAAAGGTATCCAACTTGCAAAGTATATAAAACTATCTTTATTCACAAATTACATAATCCTATATATATATAATATTCCAAACAATCCACAAGAAAAACTACGAGATCTAATTAATGAATTTAACAAAATTGCAGGGTACAAATTAATCATGCAAAAATAAGTTATTTCTCTGTACCAACAATGAGAAATCTGATAATAAAACTAAGAAAACAAATCAACTCATAATAGGCAAAAAATTAAATTCTAGGAATAAATGAAAGGAATGGAAGATTTATACAATGAAAAGTATAAGACATTGCTAAATTAAATTAATACCTAAATAATTGGGAAGACATATTGTGTTATGAATTGGAAGACAATTTTCTTAAGATGTCTATTTATTTATTTATTTATTTAGAGACAGAGTCTCACTCTGTCACCCAGGCTGGAGTGCAGTGGCACAATCTCAGCTTCCTGCAACTTCTGCCTCCCAGGTTCAAGAGATTCTCATGCCTCAGCCTACCAAATAGCTGGGATTACAAGCATGTACCGCCACTTCCAGTATTTTTAGTAGAGACAGGGTTTTGCCATGTTGGCCAGGCTGGTCTTGAACTCCTGACCTCAAGTGATCCACCCACCTTGACCTCCAAAAGTCCTGGGATTACAGGCATGAATGACCAAGCCCATTTTTTTTTCTTTAGATGTTAGTTTGGGCTGTCCAAAGTGACCTTCAGTTTCAATCTAATCCTTATACAAATTCTAGCAGCTTCTTTGCAGAAATAGAAGTGCTGATTCTCAAATAGCTGTAGAATTGCCAGGGGTACTGAAGAGTCAAAAATCAAATTAAAAAACAACAAATTTGGAGGACTTATGTTTTCTACTATAACTTAGTATAAACCAATATTAATCAAAACAGTATGGCACTGGCATAAGGACAGACATATGAACCAGTGGAATACAATTGAGAGTATATAAATAAAGCCTTATGCTTATGGCCACCTGATTTCAACAAGGATGCCAAACCATTGAAAAGGTAAAGAATACGCTCTTCAATAAATTGTGTTGGGACATCTGGATATCCATATGGAAAAAAATAAACTTGAAGCTCTACCTCACACCATATTAAAGAAATTAACTCAAAATTGATCAATGACCTAAATATAAAAGCAAAAACCATAAAGGAAAAATTTTATGATCTAGTATTTGGCAGTGGTTTTTTAGATATGATGTCAAAAATATGGGCAACAGAGAAAAAATTAGGTAAATTGGACTTCATCAAAATTTAAAATTTTTATATATCAGACAACATTATTGAGAGAGAAAAAACCTACAACATGGGTAAATATTTGCAAATTATATATTTGGTAAGGTTTTATTATTGAGAACACATAAAGAACACTCACAACTCAGTAACAAAATAATGAATAATTCTATTTAAAAATAGGCAAAAAACTCGAGTAGATATTTCTGCAAAGAAGAAATACAAATAGTCAACAAGCCCATGAAAAGATGCTCGACATCATTAATCATTATTTAAATATAAATAAAAACCACAATGAGGTACCACTTTCTTTCTACTAGCATGGCTAAATCTTTTTTATAAAGGACAATACCAAATGTAGCAAGGCTACAGAAAATATGGAATTCTCATATATTGCTGTGGGAATGAAAATATTTCAGCCACTGTGAAAAAAAGTTTGGAAGTTTCTCAGTAAGTTAAACATGAAATTACCATGTGATCTTACAATTCTACGCCTAGGAATATAGCCCAAAGAATTGAAAACAAACTTTCAAACAAGTACTTGTACCCACATGTTCATAGCAGCATTATTCACAAGTGAAAAGGTGAAAGTAATCCAAATGTCCCCATCAACAGATGAATGGATAAACACATTGTTCATTCATTCATTATGGTTGAAATATTTTTCAATCATAAATTTAATGAAGTACTGATACATTTCACAATGTGATATATCTTCAAACATTATGCTAAGTGAAAAAAAAGCCAGACAGATCACATATGTATGATTTCATTTATATGAAATATCCAGAAAAGATAAATCTTTAGAGACAGAACACAGTTTTGTGGTTTCTAGAGGATGTGGGAGGAATAGGGAAAATCTGTTTAATGGATAGTTTTACTTTGGAGTAATAAAAATATATTGAAACTACACAGAGGTGGTGGTTGTACACCATTTTAATTGTATACTAAATTCCATTGAATTATTGACTTTAAAATGGTTAATTTCATGATATATAAATTTTACCTTCATACATTTTTTTAAAAAAAATTAGATGTTTGATAAAAGGAGCCCATGACATGAATAACATGCTGAGCAGCTGGCCATATGAAATTAAAGAGTCTTTTAGTTTACCATTGAGGTCCCTGAGTTCTTTAAGTATCCACAGGACCTCAAAGACTGTTTTAGCATTTAACGTGAAAGGCATAATAACTAAGGAGATGAGGAAATCTCAGCAGAGAAATATTAACTATATAATACTACTAACTGGAAATTCTAGAGCTGAAAAAGAGAATATATGAAATAGACAATTGACTTGAGAGGTCAACAGTACAACGGAGACTTCAGACAAAATGATTAGTCAATTTAAAGACAGGGCAATAGAAGTTATCCAGACTGAAGCACAGAGAGAAAATAGACTGAAATAAACGAATAAAACATCAGTTGTTTGAAGAATAAGACCATTGTAACATACGAGTAATTGGAGTCTCAAAAGAGGAAGAAAGAGAAATTGGGACAGAAAGTATTTTCAGAAACACAGCCAACTTACTTTCCAAAAATTCAATGATAAATATCAATGTACAGATCAAAGGTGCTCATAACCCAAGCAGAATAAACACAAAGAAAACCACATCTAGCATTTAATCTTCAAATGGCTGAAAGGCAAAGAAGAAATCTAAAAAGCAGTCAGTGAAAAGAAGACACATTATATGCATGGTCACAAGGATAAGAATAGAAACTAACTTCAAATTAGAAAAAATACAAGCCAGAAAACAACAGAAAGACATCTTTAAAGTGTTGAAAGAAAAACAAAACTGTCAAACTAGAATTTTGTATCTAATAAAAATTTCTTTATAAATAAAGGCAAAATAAAAACATTTTCAGACAAAATCTGAGACAATTTGTTAGTAGTAAACCTATGCTCTAAGAAAAGGTAAAGGGAGTTTTCATTTGTTTGTTCATAAGAAAAAATGCCAAATGAGATAATAATATGTACAAGTTAAATATGTAACAACAATAGCACTAAGGGTGGAGTGGGTAAATGGAAACATATTGTTGAAAGTTTCTTACAATATGCATGAAGTGAATTACCATTACAATGGTGATTCAGGGCTGAATGTGAGAAATGAAGGATGCATATTATAATCCTTAGTGTAATCATTAAAGAAAAAGCAAAAAAATTAAAGTAATAACCAAAAACCAATAGAAAAGATAAAATGAATAGCTAAAAGAAATTCAATTATTCTACAAAGAGGCTGGAAAAGAATTTAGAAAGGAACAAATTACAAAAATGACAAATAAAAAATAGTATGATTGTAGATTTCAACTCACCAGTAGTTATAAAAATTAATTTTTAAAAGAAATAGAGATGCGTAAATGACTAAACACTTTAAATAAAATGGAGAAAGTATCAGGTTAGATAAAAAAACAAGAGTCAATCTTGTACAGAAAATGTCATTTAGATATAAAGATAGAGATAGGTTAAAAGGAAGAAAAGAGACATGATACACGATTAAAAATTAGGGGTGGCTATTTTATCTGATAGTGTAGACTTCAAGACAATGAGTATTAACAGAGGTAAAAAGAGATTTCATAATTAGAAAATATTGATTCCTCTAAAAGACATAAAAATACTAGAAGTATAGGCAAAAAATAGAGCTTCAAAATAGGCAAAGCAAAAACTGTTAGAGCTAAAGCAACAAATAAACAAATCCATTATTCTAGTTGGAGAGTCCAGCATTCATCTCTCAATACAAAATATAAGTGAAAAAATAAAAACAGTTGGTATGGATATAGAAGAACTAAATCATACCATCAAACAACTTGATCGAATTAACACCTGTGAAACACTCCACCAAGAACAGCAGAACCCTTTTCAAATTTGCAAAACATATTAACCAAGATTTGCTATATAATGACTCATAAAACATATCTCAATAAATTGCAGAATGACAGAAACTAAACCAAATATTTTCTCTAACTACTAAGAAATAAATTGAAGACTGATAGTAAAAACATAACTGGAAAAAACCAATTATCTGAAAATTAAGCAACATACATTTAAATATCCCATGAGATTAAAAAAAAGAAGTCACAAGGGAAATTGGAAAATATTTTGTATTGGATGTCAAAAGCATATTATTTCAAATCTTTGGGGTACAGCTAGAGCACTAGATAGAAACTTATAGCTTTAATGTTGATATTACAAAAAATAAATATTTTTAAATCTTCTAAATTTTATATCTTGAGCTGAGAAACAAGAGCAAAGAATGTAGAAGAAAGAAAATGACAATAAGAATAGTGGCTCACGCCTGTAATCCCAGCACTTTGAGAGGCTGAGGCAGGCAGATCACCTGAGATTGGGAGTTGGAGAGGCTGAGGCAGGAGAATTGCTTTAAACTGGAAGGCAGAGGCTGGAGTGAGCTGAGATTGTGCCATTGTACTCCAGCCTGGGCAACAAGAGTGAAACTCCATCTCAAAAAAAAAAAAAAAAAAAATAGACACCAAAGAACTAGAAAATATACAACTAAAATTTTGTTTTCTGAAATCAACTAGATTGATTAAATAAACAAGAGTTAACACCCAAAATATCAATATTAACGATGAAAAAAAGTAAACCACCATAGAAACTATTAATTTTTTTTTAATAAAGGGGATATTAGGAACAACTTTATAACAGTAAATTCAAGCATTTAGTTGAAAGGATTTCTTAAAAGATATAAATCAACAATGTTAAAAACAAAAAGGCATAAAAACTCTCAAGAGTCCTATTAATAAAATTGAATTTGTAATTAAAATCTACAAAGAAAATTTCAGGCCTAGTAAGCTTCATTAGTGCATTTTTAAAATTATTCAATATCAATGTTAAACAGAAACAGAATCTTAAATCAGAAACAGAAAGAGAGCCCACTATACAACTCATTGTGTAAGGTGAGAATAATTCTGAAACGTAAACCAGATAAATATAAGAAAATAATATTACTAACCAAAATCTCTCATTTATATAGATGCAAAAATATTTAACCAAATATAAAAACAGCAATTTGTTTTGGCCCAGTGGGGTTTATCCCAGAAATACAAAGGCAGATGTGGATATGGAATAAATGCAAATCCCATGCATTGCTGGTGAGAATATATATTTTTAATCACTTTGTCAAACTGTTGGTGTTAACTACTACATGAATAGATTTATAACCTATATCCCAACAGTTTCATTCCTAAGTCCAATAGAAATTGTATGTACATTTGTGCCATATGAGTACATGTGCAACATTGATAATAATGGCAACAAAAAGATAAAAACCTAAAATGTTCATCAACTGTAGAGTACCTTTTTTATATTGATACAATGAAATATTATATAATAATGAAAAGGAACAGTTGTATGCAACAGTATAAATAAATCTCACAAAGTGTTGAATGAAAGATGACAGATACACAAGAATGCATCTTTTATAATTTCATTTATGTAATCTTCAAATTTTTTTTTTTTTTTTGAGATGGAGTTTCGCTGTTGTTACCCAGACTGGAGTGCAATGGCACGATCTCGGCCCACCTCAACCTCCGCCTTCTGGGTTCAAGCAATTCTCCTGCCTCAGCCTCCTGAGTAGCTGGGACTACAGGTGTGCACCACCATGCCCAGCTAATTTTTGTATTTTTAGTAGAGATGGGGTTTCACCTTGTTGACCAGGATGGTCTCGATCTCTTGACCTCGTGATCCACCCATCTCGGCCTCCCAAAGTGCTGGGATTATAGGCGTGAACCACCGCGCCCAGCCGTAAGCTTCAAAATTGCATTAGAAATCAGCATGTAAAATTATTTTTGAGGTGTACAGAAGCTTAGATGTTGAGAAGAACTTCTTAGGTACTGTATATATATTACAATTCTTGATCTGAGTGGTGGTTACACAGGTGTGTTTACTGTGAGTAATTCATCAATCTGTGTCCTTTGATTTTTGCATTTTTGCCTTTGTATTCTATTTTAATTAAGAAAATATATACCATTGAATCAAAAATTAAAATGTTTATTTTTAGTGATTGCACTTTGGTTCTGATATATAACCTTAGGCAGCCTGCTTACTTTTTATTTAAAGTAATAAATGTATTTTTAATGGAAAACAATAAAAATCACATAAAAGCATATGTTAAACTTCAAGTAAATAAACAGTTAATGTTTTTGTTTTTATAGCAACTACTTTCCAAAGAAGAACACTATGAATAAGGCACTTCTGATTTTAACAATGAAAACTTCTCTGGAGGTGCTGATATAAACTAGAGCAAAACTTTGATCTGCTGATTTTCATTATTAGCCTCATTGGTTTTTCATTGTTTTGTCCTTCTATAGCTTTGTGAACATTATAGTGGGGAAACGCCTATTTCCCATGAGATTGGCTTATAAATAATTGTCCATTCATTCGTGCTGATTTTCCCATTAATGTCTGGGAGTATGAATGTGTGAAGAAATCTGTTTTTACTTTGCTTAATGCTAAGCTTATTAAACATTGTGCTTTTGACATTGCCCTTGATATTTTGAAAAGAATTTCTGTTTTCTGGCAACAATACAATAAATCCAGGACCATTCTGATATCTTCTTGGCCAAGTCATGGAATTAAGTACTTTTCAAGGTTCCCACTGATTTTCCCAATTCCACATATTGCATTGCTTAATCCTACCTTTTCAGCATGAGGATTCATCAACTTGTAAGGCTCTCTTCTACCTTGCTAATTTACAAAAAGGAGCTCAAAGGGAGTCAATGTGAAGGAGTATAGAAGATCCCTGCCACTGTGATCTGGAGGACAGACAAGTTGAGGCCATGCACCAGCAGAACTCTACCTTATGTGGTATCATGAGATCAGAGTACAAATAGTGTTTCCCACACTCAGAACTATGCTCATTATGTGTAATAGAAGCATATTTTTCCATAAAGAGGATAGGAATATAGTGAAGGAGAGATTGGTGGTTAATTTAATAAATAAGAGCCTGAGGGTAATTTTACCAGGATCTTAGATGCTGTTCACACAAATTTCATAATCATTTTATAGTGACCCTTACTAGTCCTATTAATGTTGTACACATCACTACAATATTAGCCAATGGTAATCATGATTCCTGGACGGTAATGTGAATATGCAGTATGTATTAGTCTGTCATGTATAGGGCTGTCATAACAAAGTACCACAGACTGGGTGTCATAAACAACAGAAATTTATTATCTCACAGTTCTGAAGGTTGAAAGTCCAAGATCAAGGTGTTGGCAGGGTTTCTTTCTCCTAAAGTTTCTCTCCTTGGCTTGCAGATGGCTGTCTCCTCCCTGTGCCTTCACGTGGTCTTCCATCTGTATTCTAATCTCCTCTTCTTATCAGGGCACCAATCATATTGGATTAGGGCCCACCCTAATAACCTCATTCTAACTTTAACTCTTTAAAGACCCTATCGCTAAATTCAATCACATTCTGAGATACTGGGGAGTTAAAACTTAAACATGAATTTTGGGAGGACACAATACAGTTGATACCACAGTGATATCTTTCTAATTTTGGTCAGGCGCATTGAACTGATATATGCAACAAATATATGTGTGTGGTAGCATCACATTCTGCTGTCTATGCTCCAAATGAAAGGTGAACTGGTTGTGGAATGTGAAAAACAAATGGAAGCATATGGTAATACCTACAACTTCTTTTCAGAAGGCATATTAGCCTTGCAGCAGAATTTTTCATTCTAAATACATTTTAATGAAACTAGTTATTTGCAAAAGCATTGTGAAGCTGGCTTTAAAATATTGGGTTTTAAAACACTGCTTTGTCCCTTTCTCCTTTGTTCAGTGATGTCGTAACACATGCTAATGTAGAAGCATATTAGAAATTAATGACCCTCACATTTAAAGCAAATAGATGGAACTCATCCTATTTGCCATCAAATCTGTTCTTTCATCAGTACATTCTATGTCTTTTAATGATAGTACCAGTTCATTGTCACCCAATGACCCAATCTGTGGCATCTTTGACTTTCTTCTAAACGTCCTCTTTATTATAAACATAGCAGTTGCAGTCAAACAGATCTGGGTTCAAATCTAGGTTTGCTATTTTCTACTTATGTCTTGACATGTTATTTGTCCTCTCCCTTTGCTTTAGTTTCCTCATGTATAAAATGTGGAATAATAATACCCAGAGCCAAATGATAAAATGAATGTCTCTGGCAATAAATGCTTAATAAATATTACTAATTATTTACTATTACTAAGTGTCACTGATTCTAACTCTAAACTTTCTTTTTTTTTAAAATTTTACTTTAAGGTCTGGGATACATGTGCTGAACGTGCAGGTTTGTTACATAGGTATACATGTGCCATGGTGGTTTGCTGCACCTATTGACCCGTCATTTATGTTTTAAGCCTCACATGCATTAGGCATTTTTCTTAATCCTCTGCTTCCCTTTCCTCCCACCGTCTACGTCTAAACTTTCATAGCTGTGTATTTAAATTCATTTATACTGCTTCTATCCTAATTTAGGACTGGTCTTATTACTCTGAATTCTTTTACATCTAATCTCATCTACTTATTTATCACATTTATTCTTAAGGCCTGGCTGTACTGGTACTTTGCTCCCTTCAGAAACTTTCAATGACTTTGAATTACCCAGAAAATAAAGTTGAATAGTCTTAAACTGGCTTTTTTTAGGTCTTTTGAGTTTTACGTGAATGTCCCTTTTTAAAGGCCAAAGGATCTCTTTGGTCTCAATCTGCCCTTAACCTGCAGTACTGTCTTGGATCAGTCCATACATGTGGCAGTGACAATGCCTACTGTCATGGTTTATTATAAGTATTATTTAATTTAAATCTTAGAAGTCTTGGCTTTGAAACCTTCATTAACTAGCAGAATAGACTTTGGAAAATAAATTAACTTCTCTGGGGTTTCTTCTATTTGTTTGTAAATTTGTAAATGTTTCACAAATTTGATTTTGTATAAGAATCACCTAGAGAACTTGTGAAACATGTAGACTTTAGACCTCATCCCAGAGATTCTGATGATATTTTACTTTTTTAAAAAATGAGGTATATGATAAGTATATAAAGTACACTAATGTTAGATGTATATCTTGAGTTTTTACATATGTATACAGTTGTGTGAACACCATCAGGTCAAGATATATCAGACAGTCCCTGACTTAGGATGGTTGGACTTAACAATTTTTTACTTAATGATGGTTTGAATGTGGAAAACTTATTGCAATATGTGATGAATTATTCAATAAAGTACATGAGCTGCTCAACACTTTATTATAAAATAGGCTTTGCGTTAGCTAATTTTTGTCCAATTGTAGGCTAGTTTAAATGTTCTGAGCATATTGGAAGCAGACTAGACTGACCTATGGTGTTTGGGAGGTTAGGTGTGTTACATGCATTTCACTTACTATGGATTTATCAGGACTTAGGCCCATCTTAAGTCGAGAAGCGTCTGTGTAAAACACTTCCAACACCTCAGAAATTCTCCATGCTTTCCCAGTCTGTGCCTTTTCCACAGGCATAATAGTTTCCAACCACTATTTGTACTTCTACCATGATTCCTTTTTAGCTATGCAGATTGAATTTTGGCGTTCCTTTTAGCTCTAGTTTTCTTTGATTCTAAGTTTAATTCAGATGGAGAAATAAAATTATTTTGAATAAGTTCACATTGTCATCCAAAATTTAGAAATTTTTCTGCCACCCACACCCACCCTCCACCTTAACCCCTTCGTTGGCTCTTCACTTCTGCAAATCTTCATGTTCTTTTTTTTAACTTCAGCTCTATTGTGGCTCCTTCCTGAGCTAGAATAGACATAACGAAACCATGGAATACTATGCAACCATAAAAAAGAATGAGTTTATCTCCTTTACAGGGACCTGGATGAAATTAGAAACCATCATCTTCAGCAAACTGACACCAGACCAGAAAATCAAACACCACATGTCCTCACTCATAAGTGGGTGTTGAACAATGAGAACACAAGGACACAGGGAGGGGAACATCACACACTGGGCCCTGGGGGGTGGGGAGCTAAGGGAGGAATAGCAGAGGGTGGGGGAATTGGGGAGGGATAACATTAGGAGAAATACCTAATGCAGATGATGGGGTGATGGATGCAACAAACCACCACCATGGCATATGTATACCTGTATAACAAACCTGGACATGTACCCCAGAACTTAACGTATAATAAATTAAAAAAAAAAATCAAGCATTCTAAGCCCTCTAACTTGCAACAATTCCTTCACAACATTCCACTTCACATGGAAAGTGGTCTTTTACCTCTGCTTAAAAACTTCTGGTAACTGAGACCTGATTATGTCAAATTACTGGACATTTGTCTTTTCTAGAAATTGCTTTCATATGTTGAGCATTATAACATTATAAAATGTTATATGGTACATTTGATTTGCCCATAGTTATGGCCTTTAGAATAATAAAGTATATCTGGTCTTTTTTCTTTTCTTTTCTTCTTTTTTTTTTTTTTTTGAGACAGAGTTTTGCTCTTGTTTCCTAGGCTAGAGTGCAATGGTGCGATCTCGGCTCACTGCAACCTCCGCCTCCTGGGTTCAGGAATTCTCCTGCCTCAGCCTCCTGAGTAGCTGGGATTACAGGCATGTGCCACCATGCCCAGCTAATTTTTTGTATTTTTAGTAGAGATGGGGTTTCACCATGTTGACCAGGATGGTCTCGATCTCCTGACCTCGTGATCCACCCTCCTCGGCCTCCCAAAGTGCTGGGATTACAGGCTTGAGCCACCACACCCGGCCTGGTCTTTTTTCTTTATGGCAAGCTTTCAAATGTCTAAGACAGTTGCCACATATACTCTAAGATTTTTTTTTTTCACTAGTCATTGGAGTCAGAACTCTCAACACTTCATTGGCTCTTACGATGCCTTTCCTTAACTCACAAGGATGCTAGGTAATTGAGAGTCACAGTAGCTTACCAAGGGAAAAATTACACTTTATGGTGTAATACAACTGTTGGAGCAATAATGCACAAGTTCTACCCCAGTGGGACATGCAGAATGGCATATATTCCTTCCTCTCTGCAGAACTAGCTTCATGCATATGTACCCTGTGTGGTCTCACCACGCTCATGTCTAGATAGTCACCACGCTTGGTTTTTCACTCTACTGTTGGCATCTTACACTTCTTAATATTTTTTGAACAAGAGGCTCCCATTTTCATTTTTCACTGGGTTCCACGAAATTAGGTAGCCAGTTCTGCCTTTCTGGTTGTATTGCATTTGCTGATGACCTAAGTATTTTTATATATTTTTTTCATAGTAATACCTCCTTTAACAGAGCTATTAAGAGTGTATTATATTTTATAGTCCTTTTTAACTTATTTCAAATAACTTTTCCTTAGAGCAAGGAACACAGGTTCAATATTAAAATCTTATAGATGAGCAACCTAAGACTTAAGGAAATTAAGTGAATTGCCAAAGTTTCATGACTTATTAGTAACAAAGCTGGCTCAGAACCAAATCCTCTGACTTCAGCCTTCATTACATAAGGCCCTCTTCCTTCTCTTGGGAGATGCAGTATTTTAAATTCCCAGGCTTTAAGTTGAATATTCTAGTCTTATTAACTTTACATTTTCCTATTGCTTACTCTGTTTTAGTTCATTCTCCAAGCATCATGCTTTGACTTGACAGTCCTGAATTGCTGACTCATATGTAGCATAGAATTCACTCTATTTGCTCCTCAGGTCATTTACCCAAATTGCCTAGTCCTTTCTTATCTGATAATTGAGGCTTATTTTTCTACCCTATGTGATTTACCCTGAGCTTGCAGTTTTTAAAAAGTAATCTCAGGTTAATTTTGAAAAAATTCCAATGCAATCTCATTTTTTCCACCCTTGATTATAATTCAGATCTATAGCTAATCTCTAGATCATTAAGGATGTTGTAGTAATTGGAAAGAAATCTCCATGCTTTTTTCATTAAGTGCTCATCTAACTTGCAAAGGGAAGTTAAACTAACTTAAGCTGCTGAGACTTGTCTTATTTGACCAAAAAGGAATCCAAAGCAATTCTATGAAAATGTAGCTTCATTTGCAATTATATTAGCCAGGGGAAGGGAAATGGAGAGTATAATGTAACAAGGTTATAATGACCATCTTAACACGGCAAGGTTGATAGCAGTGTGAAGCTTCAAGGTTGGCTTTATCCCTGCGCACTCCACAGATAGATTTTTATCCTTGTGTGCTCTCTGGCCCAAATAAAATTGCACTGGCTGTCTTTGTCTTACGGTAAATACTCTGACTCAGGCTTTGTTTCTTGGAGACCCAGGCTAAGACACATGCATGTTCACCACTGAGGTAGTGTACCAATGTCACTTCCTAATTTCTAGAGGATAAAATAAAAAGACACGGTCATGATTAGTTAATTGCCCTACAGCTGTAACATTCCCCGTTGAGGGACAGAATCAATTTTAAGCAGATACCACTGACCTATAAATAAATTTAATCAGTCATTTCAATCTCAATCAATGCCACCACAATCTTCCCCACTTATGAATTTAAAAACCTGGGCACTTTCTTTGATGCCTTTTTTTTTTTTAACTTTCCATTCAGTTAAACAACAAACCCCATGGTTTCTATCTCTAAATATCTCCCAAATGACCCCTGTTCTCCATTTCCACAGCTACACTTACACACCATACACTATACTTACACACTACATACTACCTCTGCACACTGTGCCTACACTCTGCAGCTCAGAGCAGCAGCACTGTTTCTCACCCGATCACTGCAGTAAATTCTAACTAGTCTCCATTGGCTCCTTTAAAATACACTGACTACATGGCAGTGAGATTGGACTTTTAATAATGCAAATCTGATTATGCCATTCCTCTGACTACAACCCCATCCCAGTCCTGCATCCTCTTAAGGGACTGTGTTAAAGAAACTTCTCTTCCTGGGTCCACAAGGGGCATGGTTTCAAAGGCAGGGATTTCCCGGCTCCACGCCTCCATGCGAAGACCAGAGGGGTTTCAAATGTAAAGTTCTTTGGGTTTCCCCCGCGTGCCTGCCAGGTAGGGAAAGCCAGGTGGGGCTCCTTTGTCCCAAAATCTCTAGAAAGTGGGGTTCCTTTGTCCCCAAATCCTGCCGCAAGTTCTGGGAGGAGGAGCCTCTGTAACTCAGGGCTGTGGACCAAGCAAAGATCAATCACTCCAGAGGAAGTTTGAAAGAACTCCTCTCATTGGATGAAAACATGAATGGGGTGGGAATAACTCAAGTGTTAAAACTTCAGCTGCTCCTTTCCTGAACGGATGTCCCTCTGGGGGCTCCCCTCTCACAACAGCGGTAGGTCTCTCTCTCTCTCTCTCTCTCTCTCTCTCTCTCTCTCTCTCTCTCTCTCTCTCTCTCCCCCCTCCCCTCTCTCCTCTCTCTCCCTCCCTCTACCTTTGTCTAATAAATCGCACTTCGGCAAAACTCTTTGGGTCCACGATATTTATTTGAATGGCAATCTCACTATGCCTCTGGGACCCGTTTCCCCATTCTTTGAGGTTAGAGAGGTGAAGAACCTCTGCTCCCCTGGTTACACTCTTATTCTGTCTTTTTATATGTACTTACTGTCATCTCTATACTTTTTTAAAAATTTTATATTGTTCTCTTCTGCCTCCCCCACCTCAATTATAGAATAAAAATAAAAAAGGGTCCTCCTGCCTTGGTCATCATCTATCTCCTCATTCTTACAAGAGTATTGACGCCAAGTAGGTGTTGTATCGGACCGAGCACAGAAAGTCAACACCAAGACAAATGTATGCCAAATTGCAGGGTTTATTGCCGGCGACCACGGAGGACTCACGTCTCTCCAACGCATGGCAGAGAAAGAAGGATGACAAGACCTTTTTATACCCGCAAAACCACCTTGGGAGTGGGAGTGAAGAGTGGAGATGGGAATGAAAGCTGTCAATCACCTCCTAGGCTGAGACCAGGGTGAGGGGGGCTCTGGACATTCCAAAGGCCAGGGGACTTTTGTCATTTCGATTGCCACTTAAGAGGTTTACGGAAGTCAAGATAAACATTAGTTTATACATTATTTGGACAGGTGTAGGGTCCACAGAATTTTTAGTTGCTTGGCGCCAGGATGGAATTATCTGGGGGTGCTTACTCTGGTCAGTACCGGTAAACAAAGGCCAGCAATTCTGGCAGTTACAGATAAGAGAAGGTATGCAGCTTTACCTCTCTTTGCATTTTGCAAGGTAAATTATTAGCAGTCATTGTGAGGAGAATGGAAACAGTTTTGTCTCTTTATAAAATGGCATTGTACAGGTTCTAACTCTAGGCCAGCTATATCACATAGGTACTCAAAAATTATTTGCTAAATAAATTAATGATCCTGCAAGCCAAAGCTGATATAGAGTCCATCTCTCTTTATTTTAGAACATTCTCCCCAGTATCTCAGTGTTAAGCTTTGGCAAACTGCTGGCTTGCTTAAGTTAGGATCTCAGGGATTGAATGCTTATCTCTTTGATTTAGCTGTAGCCAGTGTTCTAATTCTGATTATAGACTGGATTCCCTTTTCTTTCCACTATGCCTCTTTTCCACTATCAGCTGTACAACTCCACGAGCAATCAATTGTTCCTCCTATTAGATTTCAACTTATAACTAGTTATGGCTTCCTGTCTGTTCTTTCCCTATATCTAAGGTTACTTTTCAATCTTGACTAAGCTGCTGTTTTCAGTTTCCACTGTCCCAGTTCCCTCTACTGGGTCAACCAATACTTGTAAATCATCACATACCCTTAACTCCTGTGTGGTTCAGCAGATCCCAGGCAGAAAGCACATGGAGTGACCAAGCCAGAGGAGTTTCTCCTTCTGAGCACATATTCAGAATAAATGTTGCCTCCAAGCTGAGGTTTGCAAGCCTTTTCTGCATAAAGATAAGCACTTGTTTAAAAAAGAAATTGCTTATATTTTTGTGCTTATCGAGTCCACCTGTGAATCTATGATGAGAATACCGTTGCTCAACCCCCAGAGAAAAATTAAGCTGCATTTGAATTATTCCCAACTGTTCTCTCATCTTAAAACTTAGCTGTTCACTTAGAAATTAAGAAAGATTGCAATAAGCAGCTGGCAAAACAGTCCTAATGGCAGAGATGGGACATGAAGCACAACTTTGGCTGGCATTTTCAGGATTTTTAAATGCTTGGTTGCAATTGTCACTTCCATAAGGATTTCATGAAGATTAATAATGTAAGAAAAAGGCCATCTTTCAAGTAACTGAACACAGTAACTGTTAGTACATTTTTCTGGCAAAATTGGAAAGCAGAAGAAATGTTTCTCCTTGTAGGTCCATCCCTAATTTAATTTTGTTTCTTTTCTTTAAAAATATGCATTCCTCTACCATTATACCATGGTGTTTATATATACATATAAATACACATGCATACACATACACACATGTATACAGTCAGATATATATGCATGTATGTATGTATGTATGAATGTATACTATTTGCTAAGTTTACTTTGATCATAACAAATAACATAGATTAACTGGACTAGCAAATGTACCATAGTAGGCACTCAATAAATATTGCCATTATTACTGCTATGTCATCAAGTTTCTATAAATAATTAATAATTTAAAAAGGAAAAGGGAGATCAACTTCCAGTATGAGAGTGTGAAGACCTTCCTGACCTGCTCTTCAGTGAAACTAGTAAAAACTTTTTTTTACAAAAAACGTTTAAATCCTCTGGAAAATGGTCCCAAGGCCAAAATGCAAATGAATAAACATTTATTCAAAAATATGGATAATGATTCAGCAAGAAAGGTGAGAAACCTGTGATATTTTTAAGGGCACTGCTTGCCCCCAACTCAGCAAGGCATGTCCTCCACTGCAGACTGCTGCAGCTAAGGACACAAGGTCCTACTCACCCCAGCACCCACACAGAGAGCTCATGTCTTGGGGTGAGCATGATATCAGCATTTCTCATCCTGCCACTAGTTATTGGTTGCTGAAGGTAAATCGCAGGTTGAGGGCAGGGGCTCCCTTCTTCTGCTCAGCCTTTTCCTATGAAACAGAGGCTCTAACTTGGGGGCAGTACCTGAGACCACTGGGGACCCAACCCTTCTTTTCTGGATCATGAGTTGGTGGTTTCATGCCAAGAGACAAAAGACAACAGGGCCCCAGACAGCTGCCCCCCATAAAGCACTGAGCTTCTAAACCAGGAGAATCACCCAGAGAGAAGCTTGGCAGGTCCTCACTCCCAACCTTGGAGCTCTGGATCAGAGACTTTGATGGGAGATAAATAGGCCATAATATAAATAGCTTCAATTTTTTTTCAAAAGAACTGAATTCATTTGGAAGAGAATGAAAAAGTTCAGCCCCAAAAGCTTGAAAATATTCTTAAAAACTGTGGAGATCACAGTAAAAGGCAATTGGAATATGATTCAGGATACCAGTGGTGGCTAGGACATAGTACCCAAGTATTTGATCAAATGTGTTTGGATATTGCTGTAGAAGTGTATTTTAGATGAGGTTAACATTTAATTCAGTAAATTTTGAGAAAAACATATTCCCTTCTATATTGTGTGTGGACCTCATTCAATCTGTTGAAGGCCTTAACAGAATGCCTGCCTAACCTATTCTGAGAAGGGGGAGTTCTGCTTGCAGACTGCCTTCAGATTCCAACCACAACATCTACTGTTTTCTAAGTTCCCAGTCTACTGACTGACCCTGCCCATTTTGAACTTGCCATGCTTTCACAATTTCATGAATTGATTTCTTGACATAAAATGTCTTAAAATAAATCTCTTTATACACTTATGAGTGGTTCTATTTCTCCAGAAACCCCTGAATAATACATAGGCTAACCTGTAGCCAGCTAGTTTGCAGGAGAAGACTAGGGCATATGTCATCTGGCAGGAGTTCTATTGGGGTAACAACAAAAATGAACAATGATCTCAGAAACTACCACTTCAAAGGAACCAAAATTTGATTAGTTTATAGAGCAATTTATGCCTCATGGTATTGTTGAAAAATAGAATAATCATCAGGCAATTAAGGGAGTTTAACAATTTGTTGTGGTCAGGAAAAGAGAAGAACTCAACTAGCACCAATGTCATCCCTGGGTAATTGTGAGCAAACCAAATGTGTACCTCCTGAAGACCATCAGAACCTAAACACTAGGGGGAGAAGAAAGGCAGAGCATATCACCAAAGTAATCTAATCAGTCACTAAACAAGTAAACAAGCAAACAAGATTGACAAGAAAGAGGTTGACTAATACCCAGAGCTGCTACAATATATTGTCTAAACTGTATACTTCAAAAGAAAAAAAAATTTAAGATATGCATAAAAAGAATAAAAAGAAACCAGAATGTATGACCACAAGAACAGGGAGAGAGAGAGATTGTCAGATTTATGAGAAAAACAATAATAACAACAACTTTAAAGAAAAACATGATTAAAGAAATAAAGTATAAGGACAGTAATGCATCAACTAGAGAATATCCATATTTTAAATTAATTAAAAATGGAAATATTTGGGATATAACAGTATAATAACTGAAATTTAAAAATCACCACAGGTTCAAAAGTACAACAATATATTTGAACTGGCTAAAGAAAGATAGAGTGGACTTAAAAGTGGGTTGATAAAGATTATTAAAGTCAAAGAACTGAGAGAGTAAAAAGAATAGCATACATGAAGAAAGTCTTAGAGAAATGTAGGAAACCCATTAAGATATCCCAACATACTTTAATGGATACTTGAGAAGAAAAGAAATGGGATAAAGGAGCAGAAAAATATTCAAAAAAACCAAAAATTTTCCAAATGGATTGAAAAATAATAGCCTACCTTATTTATTATCCAGGAAACTAAACAAACATCAAGTAGGATAAATGTATAAAGATCCATAAAAAAGACACAGCTCAGTAAAGATGGTGAAAGTGAAAGAAAAGCAGAAAACCTTTAATGCAGCAAGAAAAAAGTGACTCATTACTGGAGAGGCCATCTTAACAGGATTAATAGCCTACTTCTAAGTAGAAATAATGGAGGGCCAAAAGTGGTGAGATAACATTTAAAGTACTCAAAGAAAAGAAATCCTGTCAGCGAAGAATTATCTAGGAAAACTACCTTTCAAAAACAAAAGCAAAATAAATATCTCTGAGGTTTAATTTTATGTGTCAACTTCACTAGGCTACAAAGTGCCTAAGCATTAAGTTGAACATTATTTCTGTTTGTCTGTGAGGGATTTTTCTGGATGGTTTAACATTTGTATATGTATACTGAATAAAGCAGATTGCCTTTTCTGATGTGGGTGGGTCTCATGCAATTTGTTGCAAACTTAAATAAAGGATACGCAAGAAAGAATTATTTTTTTCTGCCTATTTTTGAGGGAAAACATTGGATTTTTCCTGCCTACATACAGAGACTTGCACTGGAAATTACACCGTCAGCTTTCCTGGTTCTCAAGCCTTCAAACTTGGACTAGAACTTACCATCAGCACCCCTGCCAACTCCTTGCCATTTGCAAACCTTGGACTTCTTATCTTCTATATTTATGTGAGTCAATTTTATGTAGCAAATTATGTATGAGGACATTTTATATAATATCGCATAGCATTGTCATCAACTAGCTAATACATAAGCATGTTTTCTGTGTGTTTTTGTTTAAAGGCATCTTATTTAGTATGCCTTGTTGATTCATTGACATTTAATTCATGGTCAGCAGCACTATAACTGTAGCTAAATCAAGCTTATCTAACATACATATTTTCTCATATAAGCATTTAGCCTCATGTGTTTAGAAACACTAGATAGCTCTTTCTCAGAAAGCCTGGGACCATTATAAGCAGAGAAATTACAAGTAAAAACAGAAAACTACAAAAAAAAAAATTGACATAAAATAAGCCATGAAAATCTTACTTATTTGCAGTATGAAAACCAAAACAAGAAGAAAAAATTTTACCTTGTTTGACTATAGCTTAAATTGTGCATATCAAGTTACTCAAATTTTCCATTGTTTTATACAAGTGACCACAAAAATCACTGCAAGCATTGACTCAGGGGTGACAAATAGATTTTGGTGAGTAGGTGAATCTACAAATATGTCATATGTGAATAATGATTATCAGCTCTATATCAATAACATTACATGTTCATGGATTAAATAATCCAATTAAAATCAGAGACTGTCAAACTGAATTTTAAAATTATGATTCAATTATATGTATAATTTAGATTTAAATATATAAATACATTGAAAGTAAGTGACTGAAAAAGATATATTGTACAAAAAGCAACCACAAAAAAGCAGAAATAATTATACTAATATGAGACAAAAAAATACTGGAAATTTAGTGGAAAATTTTATAATAGTAAAGAGTCAATTGATCAAGAAGATATAATGATTATAAACATATGTGCTCGATACAACAGAACATCAAACTGTATAAAGCAAAAACTCATGTAAATGAAGAGAAAAATAGACTGTTCAACAATAGTTAGAGAATTGTATCACACATTTTATTAAGGAAGAAAACTATTAAGCAGATGACCGATAAGGAAATAGAAGAGTTGAACAACGATATAACCCAACTAGGTCTAAATATTAATACTTTTATATTGCACTCCACCCAAAACAGCAGAATACACATTCTTCTCCAATGCACCTGGGACATTTTTAAGATAGATCATAAACAAACATTAATAAATTTGAAAGGAATAAAATTATGCAAAGTATGTTCTCTGACTAAAATGAAATAAAATTAAAAATCAATAGCAGGATAAATTTGGAAAACCCACAAATATGTGGAAATTAAACATACTCTTAAATAACCAAAAAGTCAAAGAAGACATAAAAAGAAAAATCTCAAAATACTTTGAGATAAGTGAAAATGATAACACATTATGCTAAAACTTATGGTATGCAACTAATGCACTGCTTACAGGGAAACTTATAGCTGTAAATGCCTAAGCTAAGAAAAAAGAAAACTCTCAAATCAATAATGTATTCTTTCATCTGAAGAAAATAAAGAAAGAAGATGAAAACAAACCTAAAGTAGAAGAAAGAAAATAATAAAAATTAGAGCAGAAATTAATAAAATACAGACCAGACACATAATCAAAATATTCAATGAAACTAAAAGCTTGTTTTTGGAAAATATCAAAAGGTCAACAAAACTTTAGCTAGATTTATCAATTAAAAAGACTCAAATTATGAGAATCTGAAATGAAAGAGAAGACATTACTACTCACTTTACATAAATAAAAAGAATAAGTGAATATTATGAATAATTTTATGCCAACGAGTTAGATAACTGAGATGAAATGGACTAAATCCTAAAAACACATAAACAACCAAACTAATTTAAGAATAAATGCACAATCTGAATACACTTATAGAAAATGAAGAGATAGGTGTTGTAATCAAGAATATACCTACAAAGAAAAGCACAGGCCCAGATGGTTTCACTTAAATTCTACCATACATTTAAAGAAGTAGTACCAACCCTTTACAAGTTACTTTAAAAATGTGCAACATATGCATAATAAAAATACCAAAGGAAAAGAAAGAAAGGAAGAGAAGCAATATTTAAAGATATAATGATAAAAATTTTCCAAAGTAATGTCAAACAACAAACCACAGATACAGGACATGCAAAGAACACCAAATAGGAAAAATGTCAAAACCAACCAAGTAAAACTGTAACTAGGCATATCATTTTCAAACTATAGAAACTCAAAGATAAATTGAAAAATTCCTAAAGAAGTCAGAGGGCAAAATAAAATACCTTACCTATTGAGGAGCAAAGATAAGAAATACATCTGACTTCCCAGAAACTCTGCAAACAAGAAGAGTGCAGTGAAATATTTAAACTGTTGAGAGAAAAAAGCTCACCAACCTGTGGAATTATCTTTCAAAAATGAAAGAGAAATAAAAACTTTCTCTGAAAAACAAAAATTGGTGGAATTTGTTGCCAGCCTGTGTGGAAGTGACTCAGGTAGGAGCCATGGGAAAGACTTAAATGCTAATTGTAAGAACTTTGAATGATTTCCTAGCCAGAGTGTGAGGTCCAAGGAGGATTGCTTCTCAGATTCAAAGCTGTGAAAGAAAAGCCAACTATGTCAATAGAGTATCTGGTAAACTCTTAGGTGAGCAACTTTCCATCTTTGGGACACAGTTTCCCTTACTGTAAAATAGGAGTGAGGAGAAATGGAGTCCAGTCTCCTAGAGCTGGTTCCAGCTGAGCATTCATGGCTCTCAGAGAATTTGTCATTATTTCTTAGCCATCCTTTGTGGGGTTGAGGAAGATGGTTCCCAGATAGTTCCATAATGGTTTGTCTTACATCATTTCACCTCTGTCTGTTACCCCTAGCCCAGGTATCTTGACAGACAGCACCCCAGAGGACACAGATCCAGGAAGAAGTGAGGAAGAATATATCCTGCTTCTTCCCCTAGTCTAGGAGCAGAGGAGACCTGGCCGTATTTGGCCAAACTATGGAAGGAAACAGTGTTGAGGTGGAAGAAGTAAAAACATAGCCAGCACTCAAATATTAGCCCATTACTACTATAATTGTTAATATATGTATGAATAAATAAATAACACCTTAGAATAGGAAGTAGAAGAAAACAATATTTTTCTGTGCATCATGGCACAAAAACAAAAAAAATGATATGACTGAAGTATTCACCAACTTTCCAAAGAAAACCTACTGTCATATGTGATTGAAGTATCCAAGGGAAAAAGAATATGGGAAACCTGGATGGTCTACATCCTTGCTATTACAGGTGGGGTCCACAGACCAGCATCATCAGCATCAGTTGGGAGTAGGTTAGAAATGCAGAATCCCAGGTCCCATTTCAGAATAACAGAATCAGAATTTGCCTGTTAGCAAGATCCCCAGATAATTCCTATGCAGACTGAAGTTCAAGAAGTCCTGGGGTGATGCACAGCTAAGGTAGCTTATGCCACAGATGCCCAGGAGTTCTGGAAAGGAGGACAATTCCATGATCCTCTAAGAAGGAATACATGTACAATTTTATCAAAGGTTTCAATCCCCAGCTGGGCATTTGTTTGGGATTCACATTCCATGTTGTTCTACTATTTTAGGGAAAGGATAAACTAACACAATCTGCATATTAATAAGATCCCCAGTCATCTGCATGTTGCTTCAAGTTCAAGAACCGGCTGGGCGCGGTGGCTCACGCCTGTAATCCCAGCACTTTGGGAGGCCGAGGCGGGTGGATCACAAGGTCAAGAGATCGAGACCATCCTGGTCAACATGGTGAAACCCCGTCTCTACTAAAAATACAAAAAATTATCTGGGCATGGTGGCGCGTGCCTGTAATCCCAGCTACTCAGGAGGATGAGACAGGAGAATTGCCTGAACCCAGGAGGCGGAGGTTGCGGTGAGCCGAGATCGCGCCATTGCACTCCAGCCGGGGTAACAAGAGCAAAACTCCGTCTCAAAAAACAAAACAAAACAAAACAAAAAAAAAACAAAACAAACAAACAAACAAAAAAAAAAAGAACTATTCAGGGCATAAGGCAAAGGTTGCCAAAAACTGTTGGTCTAGGGAAATTATTGGGAAATAAAATGACAAAATTACTGTAATTGTCTATATTTTGGTGGGAAGGTCATATGATTAATAACAGGTAAGCATATTGTTATTTCTGAGAAATAAGAATACAAAAAGTGGTAATATTAATTTAACTAACTGTGCCAATCTGGTTAATACATAAATATTCTGTAATGCCATCTTGGTTTTTGCCATCACAAAAAGCAGTGTTTTTTTCTTCTTTTTTGTCCCCAATCCCTCAGTTTTATGAAAATAAAGAACCATGTGCTTTACATCCTAAGCCTAAGTTCTGTGTTTCAACTCTTCTATCTTGTGATTCTGTTTCCTCATTTAAAAGCAAAACTAATGTTCTTTCTTTCTAACATATGTAACTGTGCTAAGAACCAATGTGATAATGTTTGTGAAAATGCTTTGAAGCTGTAAATGCTGGCAATTATTTTTATAACTGCAGACCTAATCCATTTCCTTTTCATTGTCCTCATGAAGGAGATCAATTGACATTCATAACTTTCCCTTCCTAAAGAACTCTCTCCATATATACCTGTGTTTGTGTGTATATGTGTATGTGTGTCCACTTGTGTGTGATACATGTAAAAGGTAAGATTCTGAAGCTCGAAGTGTTGTTAGAGGGTTAGTACTAGTAGCATGCTGCTATTTTTCCTCACTTTTTAAATCTTAGCATTGAGCGTTTTCATTCTACCACATGGTTGGTAGTATTTCCCAAACACTGCTGTTTGCAGTTATAATCTCTTCCATTTTGCATTTGCTTCCAGATCTCCTGCATCTCTGCTCCAACCTGGAATGCACAGTGGGGACTATTTCATTTATGGCACCTTCCTGTTCAAGCCTTTGGATGGTTTCTTTTTCATACCACTTAGAGCTAATTTTGTCATTAGCTTTTCAGAAATACACAGTGGCATTTTAAGTGAAACACAAATTAGAAAACTCTGCTTCCTTTAGTTATTCTTTTCTTCCAAATTTGAAAAGAAATCGCTATCAAATTAGCCAAGTCACATTTATCCTTTTAAACTCACAAAGGTCTTGTCATTATTCATCCAAACTCTCCATTTCCAGCCCCTTAGATGGAAATTACACTCCTTGAACAACAGTGGCAAAAAATGTATTTAGAGGAAAAAAATTCCATGAAGCACAATGAAAATTATTTTTCTTAATATTTGGCAGCTTGCTCTACTTCATTGGCTCTTATAGTTACATGTGCAAATCCATGTTGCACCTGCACAGATTCTGGCCTTTAGTAGGGAAGCAAGAGAAGTTGGTTGGTCAGTCAACAGATTGATGAAGAAACTCTTCATTTAACTAAAATGAGTATACAATGAGTATACTCTTTCTTTTTTTTTTTCTATTTCTTTTTAAAAGCTATCATCTTATTGATTTTTTTACTCCCTGCCAAGCATTCTGCCAAGCACATTAGATGCATTATCTCATTTACCCCCACCTCAATAATCCTAGGAGGTAGTGACCATTACTACACCTAATTTACCAGAAAGGGAACATATTGGACTATGTTAAGAAGTAGTTAGGTTTCCACACTATGAATTCTATTAAGTCTTAATTAATTTAGACTTAATTAGTTAATGGAATAGATGAGAACATATGCTTTATTTCATCAGGCAAATCTTCCCAGCATAAAATTAAGTAGCAATTATTGAGCATTTACAGTGTGCCAGGCACTGTGATATAATTTAAATAACAATTTCATTTAATTCTAATAACTGGATTATGTAGGCAACATATTATTAATATTTCTCCTTTGTGGATGAAACAACTGAAGCTAAAAATGTTAAAGGAACAAACCTAAGATTAGAGAGCCTATAGCAGAACTGGGCTTTGCAATCAGGACTGAGTGCTTAACCCATGTGTTTTAATGCTTCAAACCTAATGAATAACTTGCCACTGAATCAACAACACTGGCAGAAAGTCACCCTCTCTACTTGCCAGCCTCTCCTGAAACATTCCCTTTGAATGTGTGTTTTTCTCTGATGAGGAAAGAACCATGGAGTTGTCACCAGGTCTGTGGCCTGTGTGGCCTATAGAAAGACAGAGCAAATGTCTTCTCAGAAAAATTATATTAAATATAGCTTTGTTCATACCTTGTTTTCTTTCTCATTTAACATTTAGTGTAAGTGCTTTATTATGTTACTACAAACTCTTAATAAGCATAATTTTAATGGTTGCTTAATTTTTTAATTAACAGAATGTATTATCATATAATTGTTATTATCTATTTCTCTTTTTTGTTGTTGTCATTTTACATAATGGTGTAATAAGCACCTCTTGGCATAGAACTCTCTCCTCACTCTGATTGATGACTAATGCATGAGAGAGGTACCTAACAGTGGATTTGGGGGGTTAGATACTTCAAATCTCTTGATGCAGATTGCCAAATTCCTTTCTAAGTGTTCTGTACCAATTTCTACCACCCCATCAGGCTCACCATGCCTTCCTATGAGGTACAGAATTAACAGAAGTCTTTGCTAATTATACTGGTGAAAAACTCCTTCACATTATGAAATTTTGTATTTGTTTGATTAATCATGAGGTGAAATAATTTTTCCAACATTTGGCTTATTTTACAACTTCTAGTTGCTGGTTTTTGCCTTGGTAGAATTTTATTGTTTTGACTGTATTTCTTACTTATTGAGAAATTCAAATGTTTGCCATACTTATTGTACATATTTTTTCCCGTTGTTTTCTCTGCCTGAAGCAGAAACAAGCAAAGATATTGCTGAAATCAAGGAAGGAGAAGACCCCTTTGACAGAGGAGTAATAGGTATTGTAACCAGGTTTGCAAAGTTCGAATCAGCAAAGATACCATGATCATTTCTCTGACCAAAGCAGTTTTAATGAAAATATTTTTTGAATTGAAACAACAATGATAATAAATAATGTTAAACCTGGTCTATTAGTCAGAGTCCTCCAAAGAAGCAGAACAGACAGATTTTAAATGTATGTACATAGAGAAATTTGTTTTTCTTTTTTTTTTTGAGATGGTGTTTCACTCTATCATCCAGGCTAGAGTGCAATAGTGAGATCTTGGCTCACTACAACCTCCACTGCCTGGGTTCAAGTGATTCTCATCTCTCAGCCTCCTGAGTAGCTGGGGCTACAGATGCCTGCCACCACGCTCAGCAACTTTTGTATTTTTAGTAGAGATGGGGTTTTACCTTATTGGTCAGTCTGGTCTCGGACTCCTACTTCAGGCAATCCTCCCGCCTCAGCCTCCCAAAGTGCTAAGATTATAGGCATGAGCAACTGTGCCCAGCCTGAGAGACTTTTTTTTAAAGAATTGGCTCACAGTACTGTGGAGGTTTGATAGGTCTTGACAGGGTAGGCCTGGCAGGCAGGTCACGCAGGGAAGAGCTGAAGTTTGAGTCCAAATGGCATCTGTTGACAAAATTCCTTCAGTCAGTCTTTGTTCTTTTAAGTCCTCAACTAATTGCATGAGGCCCTCTCCCATTAAGGAGGGTAATGTACTTTATTCAAAGACTACTTAATCTCATTCAAAAAAACACCTGCACAGAAACATTCACAGTAATGTTTGACCAAATATCTGGGCATCTCAGTCCAGGCAATTTGACATATAAAATGAGCCAGCACACCTAAAGATTAATCACAATTTAACTAAGTCTAAAAATTGTGTTAATTGAAATTTGTTTTGAATAGGATCTATGTCATTCAGGCATCTCACAACAGCTTTCTCTCTACTTGTGGTCCTGCTCCACACATTTTTTTTGTTAAAGTCAATGTCATTCTCCTCTATGCTATGATCTTGACTGCCACCAAGCTTGATGTGTAGACTGTGTAGAAGGAGGTTATGCTGTTTGCACTGAGCTCTTAGGAACTTATTTTCTGTGAAGATGTAATGATGTTACTATTCTGCCTTCCCCTGGGGTTTCTGTGCCTTTTCATTTTGAGTTCAGCAGCCACAATGAAATTAAGATGATGGATATGAAATGGAAATTTTCTGGTTCAGATACAATTATACCCTTTTCACTGGCTTATTTTTTTTTATTTTAGTAAATATTCATCTAGCAGCCTCAGGTAGTAGAACTAATGATTACAATTTTGCCTTGGACAAAGGAGGAGACAAATACTGTAATTATATAAAGTACAAATCAAATCACCTAATTAAATGGAGAAAGAAAATCTGCAATAATTATTGAGGTATAGCTCAGTTAACAATGCACAGTAAAAGGACCCATAATTTTAAGAAATACACCAGTGTCTGATTTATCAAGAAGTAGGTGTAATAAACAGTACATTTTTTACTTAAAAAAATGCAAGCTTCATCTAAAGAAACCACATATGACTCCTCAGGTGTTGGATTGAAGACTTCTTGTATTTCTTCAGAGACTTCAAACAAAGTTTAAATAAAATTACTTGTTCTTGGTGAAAAGAATATTAATACTTAATTGTAGAAACTCTAATACTTCTTTGTTTATATTCAAACTCCAGGAAGCCTATGTGATTACTGCCAGCCCATGATATCTACATTACTTGCAAATGCTCAGCTCTCAGACCTTTTGTCCACAGCATTTTCTTTAGCACCACGGTTGATATATGATCCACCCTAAATGATCCAGTTATTTTCCATTAGGGCTGACTTTGCTTGCCCAAAAAGACTCTAAGTCTATCAGAAGCAGAAATTGTGCCTTCCCTCTTTCTTTTCTTTTTACATTTCGGTGCCAATTACTTAAAGCAATAATTATTCTCTCTCTCTCTCTCTCTCTCTCTCTGTGTGTGTGTATGTGTGTGTGTGTGTGTTCATATAAGTATACTCTGTGCTGTGCCAGGAAAGATTAAAGAGCTCCTTCCAGATATTTCTGGGTGCATTTTTGAGCTTCCTTTATGACAGGCATAATTTAATGCATCAATGAGATTGAATTCCTGCTACATCCAATTATTTGTCACAGAATCTTGATAAAAGACACGACACTTATCCAAAAATCTTACTCAAATACAATTCTGTACTGATAGATCGGATTACATTCTAAATTTCCTACGCCTTTTCATCTTCATTTCAAATCCAAGCAATTTACTTGATTTTATGTATTCTCTATCCTAGAGTCTTCCTGTATCCACTCTGATTTGGCTTGATCTCATTCTCTTTGAATCTATCCCACCTCTTACTCTTTAATGATGCTGTCTGACAGCAATCTACCCCTCTTCACTCATAAACTTACTTAGGTTATTCCCATCCCAAAACTAAAGTTACCTTTCCTTCTGTTCATTTTTTGATAGCTGACAGTCTCCTATTGCTTATGTTTCCCATACTCTTTCAATTCTCTTCACTTTGGTGTAGGTCCCAGCATTTTTTTAAATTGTTCACTCAGTGGTTTCTAATGGCTTCTTAGTAACTAAATGAAGTAATTATTTTTTTAGTTGCTAGCGTCTTTGAATTCTCTGCAACATTATGGGCTGTTTAGAATATTCTCTATTTGAATTTTATTCTCCTATTTGGTGTTCCTAAAACAGTAATCTCCTGAAACTTTTCCCACACTCTCTGACATTCCCTTCTCTGTCTTCTTCACCAACTCTTCACTCCATTTTGTAATCCAGTTTTAGTCCTGGTTTTGCAGGACAACTAAACCCCAATCCTTTCTTAACTCATTTCTGCAAATGAAAGTTGCTTGATCTCTGCAGTTATCAGCTTTTACAGCTTTAAGGTATAGTTGAACCACATTATTAGGTTTTAATTATGCTCTGAAAAGTCTTAATAATTTCTTTCAGATTTCTCAGTCACCAACATGTTTTCCTTCTTGATTCCAGCCACAACAACTACACTATAATCTAGGCTATGTATTGGACACCCACACTAGACTTCCATAACCAGGAAAAGATGAGTCTGAAAGTATAAGCATTTTGGGCAAGTAAGTCCTATGACTGTTAGAATAAAGTAGTTGATGAAGACCATTTCCCAAGATCAAGTTTGATGAGGGAAAATATGTTATGAAATGTGATGAAAGAAATGTGCGTACCATTTATTAGAATGGTATTGAATATGAAAGTCTGTGTTCTCAGTGCCAAGTGAAGGTGGTGCAGGGGTGGGAGGTGGGGGCAGCATCTGGACAAGTGAAAGAGCTTTCCTGTTGAATTCTTCACACTGATCTTTAAATTCATCTCTAATTCTAAAGGGAAAATTCAGGATGTATTTTCTGGAGTTCATGTAACTTAGCATTCATGCCTTTTGGTTCTAAAGGCATAATTCAGAATGTGTTTTCTGGAGTTGGTGTAAGGATTATATAAGATTATAGTTTTAAAGCATTTAGCACGGTACTTGGCACACAGAGAACAATTACACATTTATTTGTGTTCAGTGCTTTCTTTGTGACATTAAATGAGGTAGTGTTAACATGTGTTTTCCCTCTGATGGTGACCTGGCCCCATAGTCACTCTGATATATTAACTCTCTTATTCTTGTTGACTCAATTTGCAAAATCAAGACATGGCAAACGGGTCCAATAAGCAGGAAGTCCACTGGGAGAAGCATTAGAAAGTTAACTAGCTATTAGGGCTACTCTCTTATATTTCAAGAAGAGTGAGAAAAGTATCACTATGCTATTCTAATTACAGCTCCCTTGGAAAGTTAAAGAGGTCAAAAGTTGTTGTCTGAAAGCAGCATATCTGCCGTTTGGGAGCCAATCCTCAGTTTCTGTCTGAAAAGCAACAAAGATTATCCTTCCCCCACTCTAGAGGGACACTTCCTCCCTGCAGTGAAATTCTTTGTTTTATATCACATCATGCTGGCTGGGAAGATAATACTTGTGATTGCTCCTGTATTTATTTCCTCTGCAAATTGCTGCTAGGACAACCTGGTTCCATGCAGTGAATCACTATTTTGTCACACCACAAATAGCAGCAGCACCTAGCTGATTCCACTTAAAATAAAAAGAAGGGAAAAAAAAGGAACAAACCCCAAATCTCAAACCAAGCATTAAATGTCCCTGAAATCCCTGCAGCAAACATGATGTCCTTTTCACATAGGGAAACAGAACCATGTCTGCAATGCAGCATTGGCTGCTTTCCTGATTTGCTCAGGTTGATTTGAAAGGAATTTCTGCCCTTTCTGTGTACTTAAGTGTGAATGGCAAAGCGTAAGTCCACAGTCACACTTAAGTTCACACCCAGAGTGGCTGTGCCCATTAGCACCTTCCTTGGGACCTGACTCTTCAAGGTGTTGGGCACTCAGCTTAAAACCAGTGCCCTAGTCACAAAAGATGCTAGCTGTATTATATTTTCCTTTGCTAAATCATATGATTTAATGTAAGATACTGTACAATGTGAAAATTTTTTACTGTTTAGTAAGCACTTTCACAGATATGAAGTAGTATGCTGCCTGTTTCTCACATCCATCCTGTTAAGTAGACTAGCCAAGATCATGTCTTTATTTTCAGATGAAAATATACAGTGACTCTGAGAAGGGAAGCAACTTCTCCACAGACACAATGCTCTGAAAAAACAAAGCTGGAACTCAAAATCAAAGATCCCTTTTCTGAAGCTGGAGGTTTTCTCACTAAACTTCTCATTTCTTCTGCAAGAACCTCTGTGAACAACCCGGCCTCTCACAGTGGTCAAACCACTGTAGACATTTCTTTCTTTTGTCCTGAGCGTCCAGGATTCTCCTACCACCACGCAGACTTGTGGTGACTGACACCATCTAATGCCATCTCCTCTGTGCCCTATTTCCTGCAGTGATAAATGAGTCTTTGTTCAGCACTGTGCTGCTGCTTTCTTTTTTTTTTTTTTTGAGATGGAGTCTCACTATGTTGCCCAGGCTGGAGCGCAGTGGCGCAATCTTGGCTCACTGCAACCTCTGCCTCCTGGGTTCAAGCAATTCTCCTGCCTCAGTCTCCCAAGTAGCTGGGATTATAGGCACCTGCCACCATACTCAGCTAATTTTTTTTTTTTTTTTTTTTTTTTTTTTTTTTTTTTTTAGTAGAGATGGGGTTTCACAATGTTGGTCAGGCTGATCTTGAATTCCTGATCTCAGGTGATCCACCTGTCTTGGCTTCCCAAAGAGCTGGCACTATAGGTGTGAGCCACCATGCCCACCAGGCTGTGCTTCCAGGTGAGAGCGGCTATGCTTCCAGGTGACTGTGACTTAATGTATTCGCTTCCTGGTGTGTGTATTTCTTTTGGAATAGGAATTAACTCCTAGATACACATGCTTTAACCTAGAGTAGTGGGTATTGGAGGCACCACAGTATGCACACAATCTACTTCAGTATGAGGCTGATGATGTTGGCTTATGTAATAAGTTAACACTCCTAGGTGAGCATGCTCCCACATGCTTCCTGTCCCCTGTTCCTCCCTCCGTTGCTCCTCCTCATCACACCAACCTCTCCCAGAACATTGAAGAATGGCCCAAAGGGCACTGAAAACCAATCAAAGACTTAGTCCTGATTCAGCCATTTGTTAGCCTTGTGAATTTGGGGAGTTATTTTCTCTTGAGTCTTCTATTCTTTTCAGTGGCAAAATTAGAAGATTCAACTAAATTAGTGATTTTATAAGCTTTTTTTTTGGACAGAAAACCTCTATTTTTAAATGTAATATAATTTAGGTCCTGGATACATAAAACAGATATAGTGCTCTGCTGATGGAAAAGAGAGACATAGAATGCATTTATCATCCCTTTCAGTATGCCCAGAGTCCTTTGAGGCTGCAGTGTAGGCCCTTGTGAATCTCCAAAATACAGAAAAAGACCTTGCATATAACCTAGGAGACTCAGAACATCTTGGTCTTTTACAGTTGTTCAATGTTCCTAAGTGCCCCCCTTCCTTTTCTTATTTACCTCTCCATGACATTGCATAGTCCTGGGTATCTTTCCTTATGCTATGGAAACTCTGTCTCTCTCTTTCTCTTTCCCCTTTTTAAAAGAGTGACATGCCAAGAGGGAGGGAGCTGGCTATAACATGGTAGATATGGGAATAAAAAGCTTATTCTCTTCTTGGGTAGGGAATTCTGTTTTGCAAAGCACTTTGCCATCTATTTGTTAGCTTCTTTCATCCTCACAACAACTTTGCTAGGTGGACAGAACAAGAGTCATTATCTTCAGGATAAGGAAAAGGAAACTCAGAGACGTTAAGTGACTTATCCAAGGTGATACAGCACGGATAGACGTACACTGAAAATCCTGACTTCTGACTCCACAGCCTGTCCCACACAGCTCAACTTTACATAATAGGCCGTGGTTATGTCAGTAGAGAGAAGGCTGTTAGGAGGAAGCAGCAGGATGACAGATGGGTAGGTGGGGAGCGGCGGTGGGGCGGGGAGTACTGCGCGAAGAGCACTCACCGCAAAAAAAAAAAAAAAAAAAAAAAAAAAAGATATTTTCAACTACTTTGTGTGAATTTATTTGGCAAATATTTATTAAGTTCATTTTATTATTAGATGGTTTGGTCAAGGACTGAAGAAATGGCAAGACCCTGTTCATATGCTCTGGGTCTATGGGAGATAAGACATGGATCAGTAACTGCAAACCAAGGTATAAATGACAAGGGTCTGTGTACAAGGATAATGTGCTGGGACAGTCTGGTGATGAGAGATGAGAGAGACAGCTGAGAGTGAGGCAGAAATAGAGGTTCTCCCTCATTTGGAAGTAGCAAAGTCTGTCTAAACCCTAAGTACTTAGAAGGCATACAATTTCATGCTAATGACCATTTCTGAATAAGTTATTTCTTAAAGGAGGTGAGTGAAAGGGGGCCATGTGTGTTTAGCTTCAGTGAGACTGTTTCTCTATTCAAAAATCCTCCCAGCTTATCTGAAATAACTTTCCTTGTCTTTAGTCAGATTCTCATAAAGATTTTCTTCTATTATTTGGATTGGCCATCTCTGTTGATGAAATTTATCAAGTGGCAGCTAATCTCTCACACAGAGACCTCCTTCATTGCATTACATTCTGAGAAAACTACCCCTTCATGGATCCAGACCCATAAGTGGAATTTTACATTGCAAGAATCTGATAGTATTTTAATTAATTCAGCTAAGTCTTTCTATTACACTCAGGAGCAGGAGTTTGTAGGTTAATTTAGTTTCCTTCATTACAATAATAAGGCTAGATAAAAAATGTGATACAGTAACAAGTTAGTATCCCCATGCTTAATTACCTGGGGTTCTGGCAGCATGTAGTGCTCTCTGCTTACCGACTACAGACTCATTAAGGACAACTGCCAGATGCAATACTTATCTCTCAATAGAGGATAAGTTGCTATTTCTAGACACGAGTGAACATAAACTCATGAGACTGGAATAGTCAGTTCTCATTTTATAAGAGACTCTAGACCTGTGCTGTGGCCACAAGATATTCTTATCTTCAAGAAATTTTGGAATTTCCCGATTAAAAGGGAGAAAAAATGCAATAATTTAAATAGCTATCATTTGCGGATTAAATTGCCCGTCCTTGGGACCTCTCCTTTACTTGTATTTGGACAGTTTCTCAACCTCAGCACTATGGATACATTGGGCCAGATAATTCTCTGCATTTGGAAGCTGTCTTGGGCATTGTGGAAGTTTTTCATACTGTCTTCTTCATATTAGATGCCAGTGGCACATTCCACAATATGAAATGACCAAAAGTATTTCCAGATATTGCCAGATATCCCCTGGAGGACAAAAACTGATCCTGGCTGAGAACTACTGGTGTAAGGATTAAGTGTGTGATTCTGGGATTAGACTGTCTAGGTTTAAACCCAGACTTCTTCACTTAGGGAAAGTGACCTTGGATACAATATTTAAGCTCTCCATTTCCATATATGTAAAATCAGATTATTGTATCTACCACATAGCATTATTGTGAGAGTCAAATGATGCCAGATGCTTAGTAAACGATAAGTATAAGCCATCATTCGTATTTTTGGTTTCTTCCAGGTGATCTACATTTTACAGATTTATTTATACAAAGACAAGAATAACTAGCCATATGAAACTGGGCCAGGCAGTTGTCATTTGAGTCTACAGAGGTTCAATATCCTTCTAGTGCCGTAAAGGAACGGCTCCATCTTGGGGTCATAAATATAATTGCGCATTCTGTTTTGGTTGCCTGCTAATTTCTCTATAAATAACCTTCTGTTTGTCCCTTGTCATTCTCCACTAAAGGACAATGTCATCTACCACTCAGCCTGTGTTAAAACAACCAACCTAGTACAAGACTGCAAATTAGCAAACAACAACAACAACAAAAAAAAAACTCCTGCCTGACTGCCTGTTTTACCTCCTTTTTTCCTTCCTTCCTTCCTTTCTTCTTTCTTTTCCTCCTCCTTTTTTTCTTTCTGTGTCCATCAAAAACTTCATTTTCATTGGTTCTGATTTGTAAAGTACAGTGATTCCGAATACCTAGAGGGCTTGTTAAGTCACAGATCAGTTGGCCCACCTCCAGAGTTTCTAATTCAACAGGTCTGGGGTGGAAACCAAGAATTTACATTCTGAGTAAGTTTCCAGATAATGCTGGTGCTGCTGATCTGGGCACCACACTTTGAGAATCAATGTCATAGTGTTTACTCCTACACTCTGAAACAGTGGTCTTATTCTTGAGCAAATATCAAAACCCCCTAGAAGGCTTTTAAAGACACATTGCTGGGTGTGTTTCCAGCTTTCCTGATTTACTGCACAATGACAACCCCTGCTCTAGAATGGTTCTCAATGTTAGCTGCACATTAGCATCACTTGGGGAGCTTAAAGTTTTAAAAACAAATCTGCAATTAAACATATTTATTATACTCTCTGTTTTTATAGGCCTCAGTTCAGAGCAATTAAATCAAAATCTGTTTGTAAATATTCTCAGGTAATTCCAATATGTAGCCATGATCGAGATGCCTTTTAAAAGCAGGTTTCTGAGATTTACAAAATCTCAGAAAGCAATGAGTAAAGCTGAAGGTTTTGTGTGCAATATCTTCACGTATCTTTTGTGTGCGATATCTTGACATTTTTATGTTGACCCCAAGCATAAAAGGAAATTCAGAGTTTTGGTTATTGATGTGATGAGCAGATACTTGGTCATACCTACCTTGAACTAATAGTATAAAGATTCATAGGCCTGAGGAATGAGGGGACTTTTAGAAGTAGTTTTTATGTAGAAAATTCGGAGACTTTATGACTGCCTGAGGCTAAAGTCAGCAATAGATTTTTAAGAAATCAGATAAAATGCATGACAATGAAGGCACTAAAAACGGTAATACATACATTTTCCAAATTATCCCTAGACTTTGGTGGTTAAGACAATCTTGGCATTATAATCACTTTTTCCAATTTCCTGGCAAGAAATCTGGAAGGGTACAACTCTAAATAACAATCCTGATGGTATAATGATTGGGTTTATTGTCCTCATATAAAAAAGTTATATCTTTTGTTTTCTAAAAGATTTTAAGAAATATCTTGCTCCCCTCTCTGCCAGTATTACTTGCCTAGCTGGTTAAGAGTAGAAGCCAGTTATGCTGAGTGCTTGTGAGTTGTGGAGCAATGGGTACTAGGGATGTGGATGAGAGGAGGACCAAGAAAGTGATGGTGATACTGGGATGAATGGTGAGAAGCCTAGCCAATGCCATCTGATCATGCCACTTGAGCTTTCAGATCAGAAATGAGTTTTGAGCCTTAAGGAGACTAGGACAGACTTGAAGACAGAGAACGCTGGTGGTTGGGAACTGTGTATGGCCCTCATGGACTTATCTCAGGGTGGCCACTGTCAGCTGATCCACTCCCAGGTGATTATCTCATGTCTTCTTGGGAACAAAAGCACATTGCTTCAATAGGGATGACAAATCATTCTCCTTTCACTTATAGGGAATGCAGAGCAAGTCTCCTGAAAGTGTAAAGCTATCAAAGTTGCACCATTCAGTGTCACATTCAGAATTCTTCCCCCAAGCCCTACTGGATGGGGCCTCGATGGTCTTCCATATACATTATGCCTCTTCCATGCCATTTCAGGTTCCTCGGAGTTGGGTATTACTGGAATTATCCTTGACATCTTTTCCCCTCCTTTCCTTGGCATTAAGTTTTTACATCTGTATCTTACCCCTCAGATTTTCGTAGAAGATTTCTTCTGGAAATTAATGTGTTGGCAGATATAGTATTCCATTCCCTTCTCTCCTATTCCTGGCTCCACTCTGGTCAATCTCTGTGCCTGGTGGTTAAGAAAAGTCTCGATTTTTGTGAATCTAACTCAACTAGATTTTTTTTTCTTTCTTTCTTTCTTTTTTTGCCAACATACAGGCTTTTAACTTCTTGCACAGAAAAATAGCGAGGAATCAAATAATAAACATATCAATGAGAATTTTTCTCATGTTCTAAAGACAGTTATGTTTTTTCTCTCCTTGCATTGCTCCAAGTGAAGTAATGGTGCTTGGTAATAATGGATTTTGAAAGTGCAATGATTTTCTTATTTGAAACTAGAAGGTCAAGAATCAACTTAGCTGCTAATTCTTCTTTTCCACATGCAAAAGATAAAGAGAGAAGAATGCACAAATCAAAAATTCCTAGATCAGGTTCTCAACAAGTATAAAATAACTTCATGTTCTCCCTTCATTTAAAGTGAAGATATCTATGAATGTCTTCCCAAATGACTAATTTTCAATTCCACAGTTATTACAGTGAAAAGGAAATGGACATTATGAAAAATTAAAATAACAAGTGTATATACACACACACACACACACACACACACACACATATATATATACACACATATATATTTTTAAATAATTTAAAGGGGTATAATTATACAGTAGTTTTCAAACAGTGTTCCTGAGAACCCTGCTGTTACCAGAGGTATCTCAGGGTGGAGAGATTTAATGGTTCATGGGGGCAGCATTCTAGCTGCTTGGCCACATCATTTCAACAGAATTACTCTGCTTTCTTTGTCTTCATATGTGGGATAATTTAAATAGACTCACATACTCTCTATAGCTGTATGCTGCAGATTTATACACTTGCTCATAATGGGAGTATGTGCGGTCGTTTCTATGAAAGGTTCTGCATTAGCTCTAACCCTGAGGAATAGGCTGGGATTTCTTAGGGTTTGATAAACTGGTTGAGTTAGGAAGGGTCTGACTGAGATGCCAGCTCCAAAAGAGATGAATGTGGGCAGTGAGAGAGAAAAGGAGTTCTCAGTTGGCAGAAATGAGGCATATAACCCCCAGTGACGGGATGCAGGAATGAGGAGCTCTTCATGCTCCATAGAATGACCAGCTCCAGCTGGCATTTAAAGTATTTAGTTTCCTGATACTTTACCCTCCTATTTTCCCTCAAGCTTCTATTTCTAAAAAATCTTAATTTACAATTAAACATATTTAATATGATCTCCATGTTTTTATCAATACAAAAATCCGTGTGCTAAGGAGAGCAAAAGACTTGTCTAGGGTCACAAATCTGGAGAGGAGATAATGATTCCTTAATTTCTTATCTAGAGTTATTTCCTTTACTACAGTGATTCAAAACATCTTCAGAGGCAGAAGAGTTCATATTTCTTGTGTACCTTTGCCTAGAAACCATGTACATACAATAGCAGAGCCGCTTTAGATGAAGCCAAGTTGGGGAGGAGGCTTTTAACCCTACACTTTTCTGTCTCCTGCCTCCAGCAGCTGGTCTTCGTTTCCTGTCGATCACAATTGGAAACCAACAGTTCTGGCAATGGTATTAACAGTTGGAGTCCAAAGGCCTCCAGATCTTCCTTTTTTTCCCTTCCTTTTTATAGTAAATAATGTTGGAAGGACTAAATACGCTACACTTTCCACCCTAAAACCCTGCAAAGAAAAATATTAAACATACATTTTGGCTTTCAATTGTCTTATTAAATGTCAATTAAAATACTCTGACATTTACTAGTGGCTTAATGGCCTATTAGATAAGTGTTTTATTGCTTACGCAATTTGAAATTAATTGTATGCTATGTATTTTAAATCCGCATGGTCTCTTTTTTTATGATGTTGGTAAGCTTGTCTAAACATTCTTCTATAGAAACAAGAAACCAAAAAATCTAATTAAATGTTACGTGAATTAAAAGCATGACTAAATGTCTATTTCCATAAAAATCAAAATGATATTGTATAAGATCTTTCAGTTAATTTCATATAATTAACAATTATTAGTTAATTTTATATAATTAACTGAAATACACAATATCACTTGGATTTTTATGGAAATAGTTAAACCACAATTACTCCCTCAGGTTAACTTGAGAGATATATGTTCTTCCTGTTCCCAAATGAATACCCTTCCATTGCATAGCACACTTAAATTTTTAATGCACTTTAATATAATGTCAATTACAGCAAAACTACTATTAGGCCTTTTTAATAAAAAAGAAAAACTGAAGTTTACGAAAGTTAAAAACTTGCAAAGATTACAAAAAAATAATAAATCAAAAAGTCAAAGCTAGAATGATGGCTTTAGTTTCCAGTCTTTTAACTCTCTCTACTATATCATAGACACAAGACATATAAGGTATTGCAAGAACTAACCTCCTTTATAGAGGGGAAGGAAACTGTTAGAAACTGCCTTCTACAGGACTGCTCTGCACTTGCTCATTTCCTGGGTCACTGGGGAGAGTACCTTAATTCTGTGTCTTTAAGACACAAGTTTTCAAAATAATTTGAATGCTGAAAAAAAAAATACACACACACACACACACACACCCTGGCATAATTCCTAGTCTTGAAAAAGGATGGAAAATTTCTATTTCAGCAGTACTCAGAGCTGTTTGTCCTCTTAAGTATCGACCAATCAACCCAGTGAAAGCTCACTTTTGACAAGTATTATTGAGAAACTGCAGTGTGCTCAGACAAGTGTTTGAAAAAAATAACAGAAAAAATGTAAAAGCAAATATTTTTATGACCATAGAATCCATGTATCAACACTTTATTTTAGAGCACAAATATAATAATGAATGTTATCATGGGACCTAGAATAATCAGGCTGCATTCCTTTTCTTCTACTCTCATTTATACCTAAATGGAAGCAAAACAGAGGTTTTGAAGGGTTGGAAAGTGGATTCAGTGGGAAAGGAATTCAATAATTGGTTAGAATATGAATTTTAGCACTTATTTAAAAACAAGTTTTTCATATAAGATATAATTCTTTCTCTCAAAGTAAATAAAATTCTGTTAGAGAAATTGATCATGAACATGCAAACCTTGAATGTTCTACACTCAGCATAATCGGTGTTCAGCAGACTGGGAACAACTGCAGGAATTTAGTGATGTAGGAAACAGTGAAGGTTAGGAACTATCTGGGGGATCTTTAGAGAAGCCTTGCTGTGTTTTGAATGCATTCTTAATTTCAAGCCTAGTATCTTTGCGGGTCCTCTGATCCAGGCTCTTACTGAGATACTATTTTTGAAGATTCTCTAGCATTGGACTTTAAGGTAAATCACACTCATTGTTTTTTCTCACCTCAGGCTTATTATCATTTACAGCAAAATCATTTGCCTGTTTGTGATGTGAATTATTCATTGATATAACTGCACCACATGCTGATGCTGGGGAAAAAGCATTGAAATAATCCAAGATAAAATGAGGAACGATGAGAGACTGTGGGGAACAGGAAGATTTACTTGCACTGCATTAAGGACATTTTCAGAAAAGTTTGACAATTCATTAGTTCACGTATTCCACAGGGGGGAAAAAAGTCCACACACTGATTATTCTTTCTCCTTATACTCTAACTTATGAAGGACATTATGAGAAGAAATAAGAGAAATCAAGTTATCATAGACAGGCTTATCAACCTAAGGCAGTTTGGGTTCTACAGAGTTAAAACATTGCTCTTGTTTATACAGGAAATATTTATTTGAACAGTCTTTATGAAAATGGGTAATTCCAGAATCTCATTAGAATTGTCACAGCTTGTTTTGTTGTTTTCTTTGGCTTTAGTTCTTTAAAGTAGGCTGTCCTGATTTAATTCACCTGGTGATTAAAGTGTCCTCTCTCGGTATTTTTCTCTTTCATTTACTTCATTGTACAGCACTGCCTTGGGAAAACAAGTGTTGGTGTTGGTGTTGAACAATTAGCAGTTCACCTACCTTCCTAACTGGAAATTTGCTAAGCATTCATGGCATTCTCTTGACTGGTTTAGAAAACATACTGGAAATTCTCAAAATGCAGACGTGAGATTGTAGCTGTGAAGTGAAGAGGATATTATTGTGCACTACTCGGGAAGGAGCAGTAAACCCAATGCTTCAAGAATCAAATCCATGCCTGTGCAGGATTTCATACATGCAGCCTTACTGTGGTCCCCATCCTGGGCCTTGTACAAGGGCCTGTTGAGTCTGCTAAGATTATGCTTATATGCCAGACCTGTTGTTGTGATAAAGTCTTCAATAGCTGCATTCCATGGCATAGGACCATGAGTAGAGAAATGGAAAGTTTGAATTTGGAATCAACAGAGCAAATCACAGCAAGAATAGAATGAAAGCAACTAACTTGGGGTCCAAGAGTAGAAAAGTAGCTGGCAACAGGCAAGTGGTTTGAGGAAGGTGGTAAAGATTCCAGAACTTTTGAGCAAATAATTATTGAAAGCCTATAGTTGTCAAGAAATAGATGATCAATTCTGATGTGGTTTCAAAGCTGGATAAGTGGAGGTAACAATAAGAACAGATAGAAAGACACTCCAAGGGAAGGAAGGACACCGTTGCAGGATGTTGAAGGCCTGATGGAGATTCTGTAAGTGAGTAGATGAGATACCAAAGCGATAGGAATTTTTAATCTGGCAAACTGCTTCTCCTTATAATTCTTTACTCAGTCTTTGGGCACAACTCAGACAGTTCTCAGCCAGTGAGGTTCACCTTCTCTCAAAGGCATAGCAAACTACACTTTCACAGTGTCTCATAGGTTTCATTTTACCATTCTTATCTTGTCCATTTTTCTCATGTACAGGTTGCTCATAATGAAATCACTAATTTCACATGAAGTATTTTTTAAAATGGCTATGAAATTTCTGCAGTGGTGTTTTAATACAGAGAATCCTCTATAATGATGAAACTCAGGACCATGTGTGTGTTAACATGAAGAAGTTGAAATGTTTGTAGTAAACACTTTCCTGGATTGTGTAATCTAAAAACTCTAGTAGCCCATTACATCCAGCAGAGCCTGGTTATATTTTTATGATTCTGCTGGAGTCATGCAATACAGCTGTTCATGGAGAATCTAAGCAAGCACCCTTCACTCCCCTAATCTTTGAACCAAGACTATTTATTCTTAATTCCTCGGCTTGAGACAATAGAGTTTGATATGTTTCCTCACAATTTTATGAAGCAATAAATGCCACCACCTGCATCTATCAGAAGGCAGCATCCACTAAAAGGTGAGGCTGGGAACCAAATTGTTTTTTCGGAAAATGATAGGAAGTATATTATTGGTACATACAGCTCAGTTGCAGATTCTATCACATCTGAAGTTCTAAAACATGAAGCTGTCTGTTTTTTACGGAACTGCAGGAGAAGGAATGGAGGTATGCCAAAGGGCAGCGTCTTAATTTTTAAGTGTGTTTGGTTGAAAAGTGTTTCCTTTGCCTGGGGCTTTGCTAGGGAACAGCTAAGACTCTGAGGATATGAACAAAAGCTCTGCCAAACAGAGCGAGTGAAGATAAGGGCAGGGAGGGACCCCAAGGCTTACCTTACTCAAGCCTTAGGATGACTCATAGGATCAAGAGGCCTAAAATAGGAGGCAGAAAACAGAACAAAAACAAAAGTTTTGGGCAAATTGTAGAAACTTCTTTAGTTGTCTATGTTATGGAATTTTGACTGATTTAAGCCTCTGTATAATGGTTATTGGTACAGTTGATAATGAATCCCATCTTTAGCCTACTGGTAAATATAATTAATTTAGTCTATGTCTACTTAAGAATGAAGCTCAGAATTCTTTTTAAATATTGAAATATGGAGGCTTGGGTAAAAAGGGGGAGTTTTGTTTTGTTTCATAGCAATGCTATAAACTTAAATTAAGTGAGTATGAAATTATCAAGTAGATAATTAAAGTGCATTGGTGTAAGTGAATGATTTGGCAGTTAAGAGCTTGGGGTTTGGGTTCGCAATGCCTTGGTTCAAACCCTGGATTTTCAACTTCCTATCTGTGTGACTTTGGGCAATTTACTTCTCTCTCTAATAGTTTGTTTCCCCATATTTAAAATGAAAACAATAGTACCTGAGTTACAATTTTGCTTTTAAAATTAAATGATGTAAGGTAGTTAAAGCACTTAGCACATTATCTGACACATCGTTAATGCTTTATAAATATATTATTAGTAGTAACTGGTTAGTTAATTTCTCAATCAATTGATTTAATAGTGAATTATAGAAAGCACTCTAAATATCTAAGCAGTAAAGTAGGCAACTGTCAGGGCTATGTGTCTGTGAAGCCAGTCTACAGAGCAACTATGAATTAACTGCAGAAATATGTAACACTCATAAGCAACAAGACTGTTGCTTCTTATTTCCAGCTACATAGCTCTGTGTTTTCAAAACAGTGCTCTTGGTAATTGATTAAACTCTAAATATCTAGAAGAAAAGGACAGTATTTTGCATCTCCAGTGCTCAAATTCAGTGTGTGACTTAAAAGTGCTTGAAAATCTGTCAGGAAGTGGGTAGAGAAGGTGATGAAAAAACCCATTATAGTGTCCTGCTCTGCCTACATCACTGGACAAGCATACAGCAAATCTATGAACCTATCTATGCCTAGTGTTCCATTATTGGAACGGTAAGTTTATGAGAGTTACGTATATCCTACTGCTCAAGTTCATCACCAACGTCTGATTTTTTACACAAAAAAATTTGCAACCTCTGGAATAAATGGGTGAATATTTCCTTAACTACATCTTCTCCAACTAGATGGTGGAAGACAAGTAAATGGCTTACATCTACCCTGAACACTCAGAAAAATGAGGGAAATCTTTCTGCACATCATAATGACTCCAAGTACCTTTCCAATAAATATATGAACAAACAGAGAGGATGACATGAGTTTTCTAATTCCCAGTGTGAGCCTTGAAAGTCATGTGATCACATCAACCCAGGTCCCATCAGGAACTTCACTTATCTCTTTCCCACTTCTTCTTCTGGTGGCCTTTGTAGTTTTCCACAGCTTTATCTACTGCTGGATACAACATATACAGAAAGTTTTCTTCCATCTTCTGAGCTACAAATAGGTCACAGGGTACGCTGTTTACTTGTCTTCCACCATTTATTTAAAGAATATGTAATAAAGAATATTGATGAATTTTCTATTTGGTGGTCCAGAGATGCAGGCTGGGAAAGACACTATAAATCTGGAGTTGCGTTGGTTTCTTTACCTCTGATATCATCATGGCCCATTGTACACTACTCGTCTTTCTTGGATTCCCTGTCTAGCTCATAGTCCCCTTCATAGATTAGAAACTCCACCATAAATCCTATTTGAGTAGAACCATGGCTAGAACCTGGCCTTTTCTTCCAAGAGTTCAGGTTCTCTCTAACTTGTTTCCTCTAGATCCCCTGAAATATTGCTGTGAATAGATCACTTTACAGAGTTACATTGCTGATATCTCCTGAACTGTAAGGAATCTTGTGGGCCAAAGTTTCTTGCCATTGCCTTTACCTGTTTGCCAATTTTGGAGTTCAAATATCAACCTATATTAGGTAGTCTATTCAGGATCGTTTCCATCCAATGTGTGGATGTGTTGTAATTGAATAGTATCGGTTATACATTAGGGGCTAATGCATGCACGCTTCCTCCTCCCTATGTATGCATGCTTCCTGCCCCCTAGTGTTATACAGATTAGTGCCTGGCATGTCCTTGAAGTTTAATGCATCCCTGTTTCCTTACCTCACGTGTGAGTAAAGTTGTAGACCAGTTCCTGGGATATACTAGGTGCTTCCTAAGTACTGTTTTCTCTTCTTCTATGTCAATAAGTCTGTACCAGAATAGAACCTAGTATACACTGAATGTTCAATATGTACTTCTGTCCTTTCACGTATGTATCAATAATGCCATACTAGCATATTGCCTGGCATATCACTACTCCATGCAGGCTTGGATTTTTACTGTATGTATTCTAGAATCGTATCTTACATACAGGCTTCCAATGGATGTTTGCTTCTTTCCCTAGGTGTGAGTAGGTTATGATAGAGTACCTGAATACCTGAAATACACTAAATGCTTAATATATGCTCAATTCCTTTCCTAATGGGAGAATAAAGTTGTACTAAAATAGACTGCAATACATTTTTTATTTAAGTCCAATTTCTTCCTTTACATGAAGTGTGCGTAGTGTTGTACCATAAGAGGGCCTGGCAATAATGTGTGCTGCAAGCATGCTCATTTTCTTTATTTACATATGAATACAAATGCTTAAGAAAATTTCCATGCATATATTTTGTACTCCATATGTGCTCTTTCTATTTTCACACAGGTGAGTAAGGTTGTACAAAATTATTATCTTGTATATACAATGTTCTTAATGAATGCTTGCTTCCTGTTGGCAATGTGTAATGTTGTACCTGTCATGTTCTAAGTGTATAATGCAATAATATTCTCTTTTTCTTGTATGGGCAAAGTCCTACTAGAATAGTGCCCAGCATAAGCTAGATTTGAAATGTATGCACTAGTTTTTCATTCTATGTAAGTGTAAAGTTGTACCAGAAAACTGGCTGGCATTTAATAAGTGATTGTTTTCTTTTTTTCTAATACTGCACTAAAACAGTGCTAGACAACCACCAGATGCTCCATGCATGCCTGTTTTCTTCGCCTATGAGTGAGTAAATTGTACTAGAAGATTGCCTGACAAACATTAGGCATTTAACAAACTTTTATTATTCCACTGACTTATGAATGATATACTAGAAAAGTATCTGGAATATACCCCACACTTAATTATTATTCATTCCCTTTTCCTAGATGACAGCAAACATTAACTAGACTAATACTTGGCGTATAGGAAGTACTCATTGCAGTCCTGTTCCTTTCCACTATGTGTGGATAAAGTTATACTAGAAGAGACCCTGGGATATACCGGTGGTTCAATGCATAACTGCTTCATTCTCATTATATGTGAGTAATGTTGCAAGGATAATATCTGGTCTATACAAAGGATTATATATATATAATACATATATTTTTAAATTGCATTTTAGGTTCTGGGGTACATGTGCAGAGCATGCAGGATTGTTGCACAGGGTCATACATGGCAATGTGGTTTGCTGCCTCCATCCCTCCATCACTTAAATCTGACATTTCTCCTCATGTTATCCCTTCCCAACCTCTCTACCACCAGCGGTCCCTCCCCTATTTCCCCCTAACAGATCCCCCCTTTGTTCATATGTTCTCATTGTTCAACACCCACCTATGAGTGAGAACATGCGGTGTTTGATTTTCTGTTCTTGTGTCAATTTGCTGAGAATGATGGTTTCCAGATTCATCCATATCCCTACAAAGAACACAAACTCATTTTTTATGGCTGTATAGTATTCCATGGTGTATATGTGCCACATTTTCCTTGTCCAGTGTATCAGTGATGGGCATTTGGGTTGGTTCCAAGTCTTTGCTATTGTAAACAGTATCGTGATGAACATGCCTGTGCATGTGTCTTTGTAATAGAATGATTTATAGTCCTTTGGGTTTATACATAGTAATGGGATTGCTGGGTCAAATGGAATTTCTATTTCTTTTCTTTTCTTTCTTTTTTTTTTTTTTTTTTTTTTGAGACAGAGTCTCACTCCACACCCGGCGCCAGGCTGGAGTGCAGTGGCGCGACCTCGGCTCACTGCAACCTCCACCTCCCGGGTTCAAGCAATTCTCCTGCCTCAGCTTCCCAAGTGGCTGGGACTACAGGTGCACGCCACCACCAAGCCCAGCTAATTCTTTTGTATTTTTAGTAGAGACGAGGTTTCACCATGTTGGCCAGGATGGTCTCGATCTCTTGACCTTGTGAGCCGCCTGCCTCGGCCTCCCAAAGTGCTGGGATTACAGGCTTGAGCCACCGCGCCCGGCCTTGGAATTTCTATTTCTAGGTCCTTGAGGAATCGCCACACTGTCTTCCACAGTGGTTGAACTAATTTACACTCCCACCAACAGTGTGAAAGTGTTTTAAACATGCTTATTGCTCTTTTTCTGTAAGAATTGTACTAGGAGAGTATGTGGATTGTACTGCTTGCTTCATCATGCTCATTTCCTTTCCATATGTGTGAGTAACGCTGTGAGGTATGTTTGTTTCCCCCACACTATGTGTTGTGAGTAAGGGCACACTAAACTAGAATGGACCTCATAGAAGTTCGATCTATATTGTTTCCTTTTCCATATAATGTATAAGTTTGTATTAGAATAGTATGCACATACCCTAGGTGATCAAACTCTTTATGCTTTCTCCCCCTACATGTGAGTAAGTTGGTATTCGTATAGCACCTGGCATAGGGACTTAATGTATGCTGGTTCCCTTTCTCAGTCACATTGTCCTAAAATCGTTCTTGGCCAAATACTTGGTGTTCAATTCAATCTTATTTCCTTCCCGTATGGGTGAGTAACATTGTTCTAGAACAGAATCTGTCAGACACTAGGGACTCAATGAAAGTTTTGTTTCTTTTCCCTATGTGTGAGTGTCATTGTCCCAAAGCGGTACTTAGCATTCCCATTTTCTTACTGTTATTGATTCTAGTTTTATTTCACTGTGGTTGTAAAAGATACTTGAAATGATTTTAATCTTCTTAAATTTGATGACTTGTTTTGTGACATATTATGTAATACATCCTGGAGAATGTTCTCTGTGCACTTGAGAGCAGTGTGTATTTTTCAGCTGTTGGTTGGAAAGTTCTGTGTAGTTCTGTTAGGTCCTTTTAGTTTATAGTGTTGTTCAATTCAGGTGTGTGTATGTGTGTGTGTTTTAGTTGGTTGTCAGTTTAATGGTTTATCCATTATTGAAAGTGAATTATTTTAGTCTCTTATGATTACAGAATTGTTGTCAATGTCTCCTTTGATATCTGTGAATATTTACTTTAAATATTTAGATGCTGTAATGTAGGGTATGTATAGTTTTATAATTGTTATAGTTTCCTGTTGAGTTGACTCTTTTATCATTATTGGATGACCTTCTTTGTCTCTAGACCTGGCATATACTAAGCTTTAAATGCATACTCATTTCCTTTATTGTATGTCAGAAATGTTAGTGCCTGGCATTTATTAGTTGCTTAATGGATCTTCATTTTCTCCTCCTATGAGCAAAAAGTCTCTACTTGAGCAATCTCTGGTATATACTAGTCACTCCATGCATGCTTGTTTTCTTCCCCGATGTGTGACCAAGATTATACTATAATAGAACCTGACTTAAAAGAAGCACACAAGTATGCTTGCTTCCTTCCCAACATGGATTTGTAAAGTTATACTGGAATAATAGCTGGCATAAATTAAGCTCTAAATGTATGCTCATTTTCTTTCTCTTTATGTACGCATGTATGTATTTTATAGTAAACAAGTGCCTGACATATGTAAGTGCTGGATTCACCCTCATTTCTTCTAGGAGTGAGTAATTCTGTGCTAGAGTAGTACCTGGCATGCACTAGGTAATAAATACATGCTTGCTTCTTTCCCCTATGTATGGATAACATGATTATAAAATAATACCTGAAATATATTAGGTGCTTAGTCATAATCTTTTCTTTCCCCATATATGTTGGCATGTTTGTACTGGCATAGTATCTGGCCTATGCATGTTGTTTTTTTGCACTTGTATGTGAATAATGTACTAGAATCATGCCTGATGTATGTTAGGTACTCAACTCATGCTTTCTTTTTTTCTGCTACATTTTTTAAATGTTGTGTTTAAATAATACCTGAAATATATAAAACTTCACTGTATGTGTATTTCTTTTCACTTATGTGTGAGTAATCTTAGCATAGGAGTTGTGCCAGACAATTCCTATTTGTCAATGTGTAAGTAATGTATTAGAATAGTGCTTGCCATATGCTAGTGCTGCATGCATCCTGGTTTCCTTCCCTCATGTTTTAGCAAAGTTATAACTACAATAGTGCCTGGCATACAACAGAAGCTAAATACATGCTTGTTTCTTTCTCTGTACTTGTGAGTAATGTTGTAGTAAAATAGGTCTTGGCATATAATATGTGCTGCATGCAGGCTGGTTTCTTACCCTTAAATGTGATAAAATTGCTTTGCATATGGTAGATCCTCCATGCATGCTCATGTACTTCCCCTTATATGAGAGTAATTTTGTATTAGTCTTAGTAGAGGACCTGATATATACTTAGTGCACGCTTGCTACCTGTCATTTAGGTGTGTGTGATGTTGTGCTCAAAGAATGCCTGCAATGCAAGATATTTGCATTTTTAGAGTAATGTGCTAAAATAGTGCCTGGTATACTGTAGTTGTCCCAGGCATGCCTGCTCGTATGTGTCCCCTATATGTAAGGATGCTTGTATTAAAATATTACCTAGCTTATACAAGGTGCATAATAAATTCTTGTTTTCTCTGTGTACAAATAATGTTGTTTCAGACATATACTGGGGATTCCTATGAAATATTGTCTCATTATCTGTATGTAATAATATGCTAGAATAATGCCTGACCTCTCCTAGGTGCTCAATGTATGCTTGTGTTCTTTAGTCTATAGAAGATTGAGGTAGTACTAGAATACTGCCTGGCCGACACAGAACATTAATGCACGCTTGTTTCTTTTTATACTTTGTAGGTAATGTATTGGAATAATGTTTGGCAATATTAGGTGTAAACAAGTATGCACAAAGCAACGAATATGTTTCAGGCACTATTTTAGTACACACACATGAGAGGAAGGAATCAGGCATGAATTGATTTCTGAGGGTATATCCATATTATTCTATTACAACTTTATTAACATAAGAAAGAGTGAAACATGAGTTGAGTGCCTAGTGCATGGTAGAAGCTATTCTTTTACAACCTTTCTCTTACATAGTAGGAATGACATAGTCATACATTAACAGACTTGTAGAATGCCAGTTACCATTCTTATGAAAACTTCCTCACACGTAGTGCAAATAAATGATAACAAATTGAGTGTGAGGCAGTGTCATAGTACAACATTACTCACACTTTAAGAAAGAAAACAAAGTGCTTTGAACATCTAGGATATGCCAAACACTCCTCTAGTACAATGTTACTTCCATAAAAGGAAAAACAAATGAGCATATTTTAAGTTCCTAGAATATGCAAGTTACTATTTTTATATAATGTGTGTATAATATTCACACATGGGGAGAAGAAAACATGCATGCAATGAGAATCTAGTATGTGCTAAGTACTATTCTGCTATATCCTTACTCTCACATCAGAATTGGGAATGAATATACATTAAGCATATGTCAGCTACAGTTCCTGTAAAACAATACTAACAAGTCAACTGAAGAATACATACACGCATTGAGCTCCTGTATTTTCCCTATAATAGTACAAACTTTTTCATACACAGGAGAAGGAATAGGCATGTGTGTTCAAGACATCCTTGTAAAATTTCTTTCCTATGTGTGAATACAGTTGTATTTAAAAGGTGGAGGGCTAGAGTAGTACCTGGTGTATAGTATGCAGTCAATGTAAGCCCATTTCTTTAGGAGTAGTTTTGGGGGTGGGGAGTTGGGGAGAGATACCATGGGGAGAAATGCCAGATATAGGTGATGGGGAGGAAGGCAGCAAATCACACTGCTATGTGTGTACCTATGCAACAATCTTGCATGTTCTTCACATGTACCTCAAAACCTAAAATGCAATTAAAAAAAGAAGTGCCTGCATGGTGGCTCATGCCTGTAATCCTAAAACTTTGAGGGGCAAAGGCAGGAGGATTGCTTTAGCCCAGGAGATCAAGATCAGCCTGAACATAGTGAGACCCTGTCTCTACATAAAATAAAAAATTTAACAAATTATCCAAGTGTGTTGGTGCACACCGATAGTCTCAACCACTTAGAAGGCTGAAGAGGGAGGATCTCTTGAGCCCAGGAGGTTAAGGTTGCAGTGAACCTTGATCACACCATTGCATTCCAGTTTGAGCAACAGAGTGAGATGCTGTCTGAAAAAATAAATTAATAAAATACAATAATTAAAAAGGGGAAAATATGATAGGAACTTAATGAATATTTGTTTCCTACTCTATGTGTGGGTAGCGTTTTTCTGGAATAGTGATTGGCATAATATTAGATCTTCACGCATACTCATTTCCTTCTTCCGTGTATGAGCAGCTGTGTACTAGTATCATATTGCTCAGTGCATGCTTACTACTTTTCTTCTACATGTGAGAAATATTATTAGAATATTGCCTGATAATACTAATTACTTCATGAGATTTCCTTTCTTTCCCTATTAGCAAGTAATCTTGTACTAATATAGTCTCTGGCATATAGTAGGCACTCAGGGTATGTTTACTGGCTTACCTCTGTATGTTTTAGTAATGTACCAGAAGATTTCCTAGCTCATAGTAGATGATAAAGGGAACTCACATCGGCATACATTGACTGCATATTATACACCAGGTACTACTCTAGCCCTCCACTTTTTAAATACAACTTTATTCACACATAGGAAAGTAGATGTTTACTAGCTTACCTCTGTATGTTTTAGTAATGTACCAGATTTCCTAGCTCATAGTAGATGATAAAGGGAACTCACATCTATCATAGTAGATGATAACGGGAACTTTTCTTCCTTCCCCTGTGTATGAGTAATGTTATCTAGAGTAGTACCTGTGTATAGTATGCAGTCAATGTATGCCCATTTCTTTAGGCGTAGTGTCATAAAAATTGTGCCTGCCAAATATGGGAACTCAATGCCTGCCCATTTCTTTCCTCATCTGTAATGGTATTATAACAATACCTAATATATGCTAGGTGCTCAATTCATACTTATTTTTTCCATTTATGTGTGATTTATGTTTTAAGGCTACTTGTTGGCATATACTAGGTGCTCAATGAATGCTTATTTATTTCCTTCTTTGCATAAGTACTGTACTAGAATTTATATGTCAGGAAATCAATTCATGTTTTCCCTCTTTCTCTATGTGAGTAATGTACTAGAATTGTTTCTGACCTATGCAAGGTGACCAGTGCATGCTTATTTAATGTTTCTTTTGTACGAGTGATATAGTTCTGACTTACATGCTTTAGAAGTGTTGACACTACCAAAATATGTGCCTAGACTTGAGACAGCTATAGGTAAATCATATAATCAGACAGATGTCTAATATGTTGGAGCGTGAGCTTTGACAGAACTTCGAAGTTGGATAGAACTGACGTTGTTGAGGAAAAGGAAGAATTATCCAGGTAGGAAACCATAAGCCTATGAAAAAATTGAATTGGAGTACGGTAAGGATCACTGAATGCTGAGTGTGGAAACTTGGTGTCAAGACTTGTTCTGTTGCTATGTAATATTGAAGATGTGGTGTTACCACCCCGATTGTCAATAATCTTACTTTTCTGTAACCCAAATACCTAAGGGTGTCTCGGGCTTGTGGATGTAAATGAAGTCACATTAGTATACACAAGTACTTTTTGTGTTAATATTCTTTGTCCTTGCCTGCGAATTCAGAATCCTTACTTTGTAAAACGAATCTACTTAATTCTTTCTGAAAGTTCGTAGGAATACCTCTTTAAGGACTGGTGTGTGTGTGCTCTGTGATCTCTCACACCAGGTCATATCCCTCTCCAGACCTTATCTGCCTGCCCATCATGTGGATTATCCCAGGAAATACTTCTCAGTGCACACATGTATAAACACATACAACTATACCAACATATATAATTGTGGTAAGAATAAGTAGCAGGACATATGCCCTCGTACATTTTTAAGTGTATAGTATTTTTAACACCATCACAATGTTGTACAGCATATTTCTAGAATGTATTCATCTTGCATTACTGAAACTTTATACTCATGGCTGGCCTAGTACACTTTTAAGTAGTCTCTTCCATGTGAGAGTCAAATTGAATTCTTCACAAAAATGGTAACTTTGAATGTGAGTCTTTTCTCTTCCCTCAGGTACTTCATCAAACTCTGCTTTCTAGCATGCTTGGTTCTTAAGGAGACAGATAAGGTAGAATCAAATAATAATTTAACTATAGCCTTTGTGATTGGCAAAGAAAAAAAAAATCGACCCTGTGGTTATAAGCTCTCTCATTGGAGTGAGGCTGATGATCATTCATTCAAAATATAATAAATACATAGTGGAATTTACACAAAATAAGCCGGAGACCAGGAATTTAGTAGTAAATGACATCCTCTCTCTCTCTGCTTTTATGGATAATTACAGATCAGTGGAGGTAATAGATATTGAAATAAACAAACATAATTCAATATGTAATTTTTTCTGAAGATAGCAGTGTAACAAGGCTTTTTCAGAAGTGTTTCAGTTAAAATATTAGGAAGAGGCCAAAGAATAATAAGCTGGTATAAGAGGGAGCTAAATGATGTGTACACATGGGCACAGAGTGTGGAATAATATGAAGTTGGGAGGATGGTGGGGGGGTGAAGGATAAGAAATTACTTAATGGGTACAATGTATATTTTTCAGGTGATGCCTACACTAAAAGCCCAGATTTTGCCACAGTATAATATGTCCATGTAACAAAACTATACTTGTACCCCTTAAATTTCTACAAATCATAAAATGAATAATAAACTAGAATATACATTAACACATACATTTCACTTTCACTGCTAATCACTGTTGCATCACTATGACTAGAACAAGAACATATTTTGTATACACACACACACACACACACACACACACACAGAATGAATGAATGTAGGGATGGATGGTGCTCAGATGACAAATGGAATAAAAGATTTAAAGCTATAGAGGTAATGGGAACAAATATTCATTGAGTTGCACACTGTTTTTGAGCATCTGCCTACTCATCGGTAAAAGGTGAATGGTAATATTCCCCTTATGGGATTGGTCTTGTGATTAGATTATATACCCAAAACACTTAGTGCTCTGTTAGTGCTCATTGTTAAGGAAAGAACTCTAAATCATGAGAACAAAAATAAGTTACAGAGGGTAGGAGAGTCGATCTGTCTTGATACGGATGTCACTGGGTTTGAGTCACAGCATCCCAGTGACTTGACAGAAGCATCTCTCACTCAGGGAAGCCAGGACAACTTGGAAACCTCATGAAAATCCACAGTGCAGCTTAATACTTTTCCAAGCATCACGAGTATGTGTCCTCCATGGGGGACTAACCGATGTGATGCTCCATCTGAAATTGGCTTGAGAAGTGAGTTTAGGACAGTTGAGTTTGGGGATTATCTTCTGAGCCTGAAAGGATTTAGCAAATATCTCTGTGTAAAATTCTAAGACTATCTTTGTTTTCAGAAAATGTTATAGATTCTTAGCTGAAGTACTGATCTTAGGAATTAGAACAGCTTGGCTATGTCCAGACTTTGCTTCTGAGCAAAAACAGAGATGCCAGCAAGTAATTTTTTACTGGGTATCTTTTTTATATATTGTATAAAGACAAAATGTAGAAAAAAAATAGAAAAATGGACACTCAAGGTTGGGGAATATATCCTTTCCCCAATGTTATGTAACTGTCAGAACGAAATGAGGTAGATGTTTTTCTCCTAAGAAAATGCTATAGTCATAGAAAAGAGGATGATGCTTCTGTTCTTGTATGGAAGATAAGGTAGTATTTGCTGATTATGTGGATGTGAAAAGATAATTTGATTTGCAAATTTGAATAAATAGTCAGTCAAATCCTGAAATTATTTTTGCTAAGTAACCTTCCATTTAAATTTCTCTCTGAAGTAAGTTGGGATATAAATAAAATAAGAGTGATCCAGGATTACTAAAGCATATATGGATATACACCTTATATAACTTGCAGCTTAATTTCCTCCTGAGCCCTTGAACAGGAAACATTTAGTAATGGCTGTTTTGGAGTTGTTTTTAAATGAAAATCAGATAATATGTTATATTTTGATTTAAGTCTTCCATTTGTCTCACTCAGCAGTATGTCCTGAACAATTTCTGTTCCTACACATACAGATCAATATATTTCTGACAGCTCTCTGAGATGGCACAAACCTACATCATTTAGCACTCCTTTTGTTGAACATTACGCTATCTCCAATTCTTCCATAAAACAAACAATGACCATAAACATACAAATACCCTGATGCTTTTGCTTAAGTATCTACATATATTTCCAGAAATGAAATCACTCAAAGGATATGTGCATTTAGTTTGCATTTTATTTTGTTTTGTGTTGTTTTTGAGCAGTCTAATAGTTACAGAATCATTGCAAGTACAATAAAAAGAAGTTAGCCAATGCAACTGTCCTATACCTCTGAACTCATCAGTGTGTGTTCTCTACAAATAAGTGTATTTTCCTACATGGTCACATTACAACTATCAAAATCAGTAACATTGAATCACTGCTACCATCTAATACTCAAACCTTATTCAGGTTCCTGTAAGTGTCCCAGTAATGGGACTTTTAGCAGGATTCATTTTAGAATTATATGTTGTGCTTAGTTGTCATGTCTTTTATTTTTTATTCTAAAATCATTCTTATTTTACTTGACTTTCAAGGTCTTGACACTTTTGAAGTGTACAAAACAATTAATTGTTAGACTGTCCCTCAGATTGGGTGTGTCTGATGTCTCCTCAAGAGTAAGTTCATGTTATATGTCTTCTGCAGGAATAGCACAGAAGTGCATTGCATCTGTTCAGGAAGTACACAAATTTAATTTGGGTTATTACTGATGATGTTCACTTTAATCATTTGATTAATGTAGCATTTTCCAAGCCTTTCCATTGTAAGGTTACCATTTTTTTCCTCTTTGTAATTAGGAAGTATTTTATGGGAGGTTCTTAAAAGTTTATAGCCATCTTACTTCCCATCAAACTTTAGTTTGATTCTTCATTCACTTAGTTATATGTGTGACATAAGTAAACATTCATTATATTTTACTCGCAATTTTTTTTTTGGAGCAGTAGTAAGATTGCTCCAAAATAAATCCATGGTTTCCTATTTGAATCAATGGTTTATAATACATTACTGTCTTTGAGCTATTTATTACCTACTGGGACAGCCAAATGTTCCCAGATCATCTTATACTTACCTACCCCAGCCTTAGAATCAGTCACTTCTCCAAAGATTTTCAATTTCTTTTTAGTAGAGATTGGTATTTAGAAGCCAAAATCTGGGTGCTAGATATGTCTATCACTACTGGGATGTCACTAACTTCAACTCCAACGCAGCATTATAGGACTCATTTAAATTTTCTCCCTTTTTCTATGTGCACGTCTCGTCTTCAACTGTGAAAGACCTGGTTCTCATTTTCTTTAAACTCTTATTTGACCAAGCCCCTTATATGCAACTCATCTCCTGTTACTGCTGCCACCTGCTTTCTTGCATGGGACACACTTCTCATTTTGCTGGGGCTCTGAATTCCATTATCTGTAAAGAACTTAAGCTAATTTAGGTTCTAAGTAGATGATTGGAACTCATTGGGAGTTAATGTTGGTCATTTTGGTTTTTGGTAGCCACATAGAGCAGATATTTGAACTTAAGAAATAAATACTAAGATGATACCTGTGAGGGCAAAAATTAAACAATAACAAAACAAATTTCTTAAGAGATGCAATGAAGGAATCATGAGAAATACAGATAATTTCTAATTTAACAATGAGTGGAAGAAGACAAATTGAGTAGGAATAGCCCCACTAGAAATTGTGATTTGCCTCCATCATACCAGTCCTATGAAGCTCAAAATACTCAGCAGGAACACAATGACTTCATTTCATGGAATTTCTCAGTTGTTTTAAAACAGCCAGAACTGATAAAGTGAAATCTAGTTCCAAGATATATTGACTGAGAAGCTGTCATTTACTCTGAAAGTATCAATGAGAAAGAACACTTCATTCTGTTGGGGTGCTCACAACTATCTTTGGACTCAAGCATATTCTTATTTAACTTTCTAGTTTCCTCTACTTGACCTGACACTAATGTGTACATAAGAATATTAGGACCTCAGATCTTGACTGTAGATTTTAATTTTACAAATGGAACTATTTCCCGGTAAAGGCATTGATTTTTCAAATACCTTATCACTTCAGTTATATTGATTTCTTACATGCCTTTTCATATTTTCTTTACATGTGGAGCTCAAAAAGTACCTAACAATTTTCTCTCTTTTGTCTTGTCTGGGAAAAATTAGATACTTGAGAAGTCTAAACTTATTATTTTAGCCATCAAAATTGCCAAGGGAATTAAAAAATCACATCATAAATTTATTTATATATGGATAGCCTGATATCATGCAATCATTTGTTAGATTTAATGTTTATTAGGCTGGGTGCGGTGACTCAAGCCTGTAATCCCAGCACTTTGGGAGGCTGAGGCAGGTGGATCACGAGGTCAACAGATCGAGACCATCCTGGTCAACATGGTGAAACCCCATCTCTACTAAAAATACAGAAAATTAGCTGGGCATGGTGGCACGTGCCTGTAATCCCAGCTACTCAGGAGGCTGAGGCAAGAGAATTGCCTGAACCCAGGAGGCGGAGGTTGCGGTGAGCCGAGATTGCGCCATTGCACTCCAGCCTGGGCAACAAGAGCAAAACTCTGTCTCAAAAAAAAAAAATTTATTGAGCACCTATTATGTTCCAGGCAGTATTCCAAGGGTCACAGGAGGAAGAATTATGCAGGTATATAATATATAAGACATGGCAAGAATTAAATTAGGCATGCATCCTGTCCTCTAGGAGATTACAAGAAACCATTATTTTAACCAAAGGTAAAGGACCAAGATAAAAGGATTGTGAGATATATATCATTTAAAAATAAACAAAGATGGGGGATGTGAGATATTTGTGGTTCCAGACCCAGGAATGGGATGGGTTAGGGGGATTAGAGAAGCAATAAATCTTGAAAGAGGAAGATCAGAATGATATCTGTAGTATATTGATAGAATTTTGCACGTTTATTTCAAATGTCCCCACCCTTCTGAAACATTAAGAGTTAAGCATATGTAGCACAGAAGATTTTATGTTTGGGAGCAACAGAAAAAAGAGGAAAAGTAGACAGGGCACTAGGAGCCTGTCCCTTTATTTCTGACAGTGGCACTACTCTAGGTCCTGTCTGTTCTGCTTAACATGACATCACCACCATCTTGAAGAGTGCATGAAATGTTGCAGAAGATCAATAAATATTTGAGGAGTTAAAGAGCAATCCTAGTACATAAAAACCTTACGATTGAGTTGTCTTTTCTCAGACTGGATTTGACTTAAAGGAAATATGCTGCTAACATTTCTTCATGTCTTGGGCAAACAGATAGGGGAATCCCAGGAACAAACAATATGGAGAAGACACATTTTTCTTTCAACTGTTTGTTTTGGCTAGTTCTTCATCTACTTTTCATTGATTTATATACTATAAAAGTCAGCTTTTTGTCTACTTTTCATTGATTTATAAACTAGAGCACTAGAACAATCTTTTTATTTTTCTTAAAAATAATTGTGGATGAAATCCCCCTATGCCAAATGTTAATGTTTTATGTATCTCTTTCCCCATAAGAGATTGTGAGGAGGTGGGATTCAGTCAAATTTCATGACTCTATAGTTCTCTATAAGCCAGCCTGACTTTCTGAAACTTAGGTATTGATTTTATATTTGAATTTCTACAAAACTGTGCTGAGCATTTCAGTGTAATTTTGTTTCAGTGGCTTAAACTAACAGTAAATGAATGAGACAAAAATGACAGCGGGGTAAAGATTGGTCATTGCTAATAGAAAGTACTATTGTCTAGAACAAGAGCTATATAGCATATTCAATATTAATGCAAAGATTGAGTTCTTTTTTGTTCAAGATTTGTCTAGTGGAATTATGCTAAATCTATCAGCAGTCACACCACATTATATTTGTATTGAGTGTTGTATTTCACCGTGCTGTTACATATACATTATCTTTATCTGATAATCTAATACAAAATAGATGAGAGAAATAAGTAGACCCTAGTTTATAAATGAGGAAGGTGAGATTTAGGGAGAATAGAGCCCAACTTCTCAGACCTGGCATGGAGCAGAATTGGGACAGTAACCCAGTTTTGCCAACTGGATTAGTACATTTCCAAAACCATTACACTAGCACTGCCTTTTAAAATTAGCATTCTATTTGTCAAAGTGGGAAAGATGTTGCTAGGGTAATGATGAGAAATAAATGAATCTTGCCTAATAGCTATGCTCATGCTCTTGTCTGGACTTTAAGTGGCTAAGAAGAAGAAATAGAGAAAGATGGCATCAAACAGATGAGTTCAAAATCAAAGTCTCCTTCACTCCTGTAGGGACTGTGAGAGTTACTGTGGCTGCCCCAGGAAAAAGCCAGACTGTTATTCCATATTTATGAAAAAAATCTGACATGAAGGGGTGCTATTCGTTCCGTTCATACTCCTCTAATTTCAACCTAATCATAAGAGAGAAGTGGCCACAGATGAAAATGAGATTACTTTTTACATAAAATTAGATTAAGGGGTGCTGCTTCTCTCTTTGAAGTATTTCTTTAAAAATGCAGTTTCCTTTTGAGGATATTACAATTTATTGCTTTTAATGGATCTTGCAACATAAAGTGCACTGTGCTTGAACTCCAAACTTGTGTCATGCCTTGGTGAGTGTTTTATGAATTGTAAAATTGAAAAGTAAGTTAAGATACAGAAGTGGCTGCTGCCTCCTCCATCTGATAAATCTTATTTGGGATTAGTATGCAATATCCCTTTTAAGACCTATTTCATTTATGTTTTATGAGGTTTAACTGAATACCAATAAAAGAGAAGAAATTCTACCCGTGTATCTTTGCTTCTTCATTGTTAACTGTGCTACTTACCTGTTCAAATTTTCTTTCTCTTTTCAAAATCAACACAGGTTTTCTGCAAATGTTAGCATCTGATTTAACTGTGTTGTCTAGTTTGCAGGCATTGCACAGGACTGATAACATGCTTGGAGATACATACATTTTCACGTAGGTGTTAACCAGGGAGGATCAACATACAGAATGGCAGAGTGAAGACATTGATTTAACTCATTTCCCCTCTAAAACAAACATGACAACAAAATACAAGCAAAACCAGTTATTTCAGAACTCTAGCAATTAATTAAAGCCACAGAATAAACTGAAAATCATGTATCCAAGAAAAACTACTGAACTCTTTTAAGACGGTAGGAGCTGCAATGTTTGAATTAGGAACATTCTCATCTTCTCTTCCTCCTTTCCCAATTTTGTGGTGTAGTATGCAAAAGCCAGAAGCACTGCAGACAATGAAAAGATCAGACCACTCTTAGAGATCCATTAAAAACATCATCCCCAGTGCAAAGTCAATATTTTGTCTGAACTTTCAGCTACCTGGGAAATTTCTATTCTCAAATAGCTGTTTGAATCATTCAGAGGGTGGCTCAGTGGGAGGTGGAGCAATCTGATGCCAGAATTGTTACAAACAACTTTGCAACAAAAGATACAAGTGAAGAGAAAGGAAAATATGTTCATCATGCCTGTTTTTTTTTTTTTTTTTTTTTTTTTTTTTTTTTTTTTAACGTAGCCAACATAAAATGTCCCTGAGTAGGGCCAGATTTTGAACTTAGTAGAGGACTTTAGAGAAACGATTTATATGTATAAATATTAAAATGTATTCAAAGAATTGTAGAAAATGATGTCTGTAGAATTAAAGGAAAATGTTAAAGTAATACTGGTTATGGCAACCGCATAGGTAATATAACAGATAGTATAAATGTAATTGTGTTTGTAATTCTTTCTTTCTCTAACCTGTTTTAAAAGACAACTGCATAACTATAAATATAAAAGTGTTGATGGGCATGCAATATATACAGATATCATTTGTACTAAAGAAGGAGAGGGAATAGGGATAGTTTAGAATAATTTTTTTGTATACTACTGAAATTAGCATTAACAAAGTAGATTGTTTTAATTTAAGGTGCTAATTGTCATCTCTAGAACAAACACTACAAAAATAACTTATAGTAAAACAACAAAGGAATAAAAAAGGTAAGCTAGATAATATATGTTTAACAAAAGAAGTCAGAAATCAAGGAATCAAGAAGTTAGAGAAAAGCAATCATAAGACATAAAGAAAATAAATAACAAAAGGGTAGACATAAATCCTACCTCATCAGCAATTACATTAAATGTAAGTGGGTTAAAGATCTCACTCAAAAGAGAAATGTAGGCAGAATGAATGTGCTGACTACAAGATGCATTCTTAAGATTGAAATATACAAAGATATTGAAAAGAAAAACGGTTTAGGTTTACATGGAAATGGCAACCAAAAGAGAACTAACATGGATGTCCTGAAATCAGACAAAATAGACTTTGAGACTAAATTGTCACTAAAGGAAAAAAAGGACATTTTGTCATGATAAAAGGGTTAAGACATCAGGAAGATAAGAGAATTATAAATATATATCACCTATCAATAGAGTTACAGAACATATGAAGCAAATTCTGACAGAGTTAAAAGGAGAGATAGACAATTTACAAATAATAATTGGGATCTTAAATACATGATTTTTGGTAATAAATAGAATAATAAGGGAAAAAATTAATAAGAAAATAGAAGATTTGAACAACACTATACTATAAAATAATCAGACATGATAGGCATTTGTAGAATACTCCACTCAACAGAATATACATTTTTCTCAAGCTCATATTAAACATTCTTCAGGATAGATTTTATGTTAGGCCATACAATAAGCTTTAATAAACTAAAAAAATTTGAAATACAAGATATGTTCTTTAAACAAAATGTACTTAAATTAGAAATCAACAATAGCAGAAAATTTGAGGAATTCACTTGTGTAGAAATTTAACAACACTTTTCTAAATAATTAATGTGGCAAAGGAGAATTCAAAGGAAATTAGAAAACACTTTGAAAAAAATGGAAATAAAACACAGCATCTTAAAACACATAGGATCCTGCTAAAGCAGTGTTTAAAGAAAAGTTAATCACTGTAAGTGGCCATAATTTTTTATATAAAATCTTAATTCAATAACCTGAATTTCTACTTTTAGAATATGAAGAAAGAAGAGCAAACTAAACCCAAAACAAGAAGAAAGAAGAAAAGAATAATAATTACCACAGAAATTAATAGACTAGAGAATAGGAAAAATAATAGAGCAAATCAATGAAACAAAAAGATTATTCTTTGGGAAGATCAACACGATTGTCAAATTTGGCTGGGCTGGCTAAGAAGGAAAGATAGAAGATTTGAATTACTAAAGTCAGGAGTGAAAGATGGAACATAACTACTGAACTGACAGATAAAAAGTGAGTAATAAGGAAATATACAACAACTCTATGCCAAGAAATTGGGTAACTCAGATAGGATAGGCACATTTTTAGAAAGACAAAATCTACTGAAATGGACTCAACAGGACATATATAATCTAAATAATCCTATAAAAGTTGTGGTTGAATTGATAATGATAAATACGGCCAAAAACAAGAGCCAAGTCCATATGGCTTTATTGGTAAATACTATCAAATATTTCAAGAATAATTAATAACATTTCACAAACACTTCCTAAAAATATGAGAAGAAAGAGAATTTCCAACTTATCTGTGAGATTAGTATTATCTTGGTAACAAAATCAGTATAAAAACAATACTACATTCCAAAAATTATACATATATGTGTATATATATGTTCTATCATCTATCTATCTATCTATCTATATGTTCTTCATGAATATAAGTGCAGAAGACTGCAACAAAATACTAGTAAACTGAGTTTAGCAATATATAAAAAGGATTATACATGATCATCAAGGGAGATTTACTACAGAAATACAAGGTTGGTTTAACAACCAAAAACCAATCAGGGTTACACACCATCGTTTCTCATGAGTTCTGAAACAAATCGTCACAAATTTAATGGCTTAAAAAAAACATAAATTTGTTATTTTACAGTTCTGGTGTCAAAAGTTCAAAATCAATCCCACTGAACTGAAGTCAAGGTTTCTGTCAGTGTCTTTTTTGACTAGAGGTGTTAGCACTAGGGAAAATATCCCAGTCACATAGCACCAAAGTATCTTACCAGTAGCAAATAAACACGATTTACAGGAACCTCAATTTTTGCCTCCTCAGAAGAAAGAATTTGATTGAGGGGCATAAGGGAGCATAAGGCAGAGGGAAAGATCAAGGCAAGTTTTAGAGCAGGAGCGAAAGTTTATTAAAAAATATTAGAGCAGGAACCAAAGGACGCAAACTACGCTTGAAAGAGGACCAAGCATGTGATTTAAAAGATGCAAGGGCACTCTTTGACCTTTAACTTGGGGTTTTACACCTTGGCATGATTTCAGGGTATTGCATCCCTTCTCCCCTGATTCTTCCCTTATGTTGGGCTGTCCACACACACAGTGGCCTGTCAGCACTTGGGAGGGCCACATACACAGTGTGTTTACTGGAGTTGTGCACATGGTCATGTGAGGCATTTTTTCTTTTTTTAACCAGTTCACTGTAGCTAGAGAAAGATCATATACCAGTTACACTCTGCTATTTTGCCTCTTAGTGTGTGTGCTTGAGCCCACTTACCCAACTCATCTTATTCAGAAGCTGATCACTAGTTTCAGGTTTTTCTACCTACTGAGTGACTGCACTTCCAAAGTGCTGGCTGCAACCAACTATTATTTTTAGAGAGACAGCTTAAGAGCTTCCTGACCATCACCTGATGGTTGCCTGACATTCCTGGTGGTGGTGGAGGGCCCTCTTCTGCCCTGCTCATGTCTGACTAGCTACCCACTGTAACAGAGGCTCTAGGGGAAAATCCTTTTTCTTGTGTTTTCCAGTTTCTGGAGGCTATCTTTATTTCTTAGCTCTTGGCCCCATATCACACTGCTTTTTCTTATCCTGTTTCCATTGCCACATCACCTTCTACTACCTTGGACATTCTTGCCTTCCCATTATAAAGACTCTTGTGATTACACTGGACCTACCTAGAAAATTCAGGATAACCTTCCCATCTAAAAATCCTCAACTATAATTAAATCTGCAAAGACCTTTTACCATGTAAGGTAACATATTCACAAGGTCTAGGAATTAGGACATAGGCATATTTGGGTGGTCATTATTCTATCTGTTACATTATGCCCTCTGTCCTCCAAAGGGTTCCAGCCATCTGACTTGCAAAATATTTTCTCCCCATCACCACATCCTCAAAGGTCTCGACCCATTGATTTTTCTACTCAAAGTCCAAAATCTTATCTAAATATCTTCCACTCTAACATCCAGAATTTCAACGTCTAAATTGTCTAAATCAGTTATGGGCTATACTCTGGGTATCATCAACCTTGGGGCAAAATTTCTATGTGAACCTGGGAAAGGAGACAAATTATCTTTTCTTAAAATGCAATAGTGGATAGACTTAAGATACCACTTATAGACATTTTAAAAGGGTTAAAGTGGAAGTAAAAGACTTGTCACTTGTTCAAAAATTATTTTGAAATACAGAAGGGCAAATTCCATTAGGTTTTAAGGTCTGGGAATAACCCTGGGAATAATCCTCTGTGGCTCAAAATTTCAGTCTCTGAGTGGTCTTCTCTTCCTCTATGAAGGGCAGCACTTGTTGACAGCTGAGTAGTTTTATGTCTGTTTACTGATTGTAGAATTTTAGAGGTCTGATATCCTTCTTTTATTTCATCCTCACTCTGATTCTTTAATTCTAATCTCACAATGTTTCTGCTGGAAGTAAAATTTTAAATACCAGTAGATCTTCCATGCATGGCACAAGGATTTGCTCAATTAGATAAAAAATTTTCCACAGATTTCTCCTGGAGAGTTCCAGCTCTATTTCTGGCTTCTGCTGATATAGCCAGAGGGATCTATGAGTTAAGTGCCTAATCTTTGTGTGACTGAATGCTTTGATATGTATATCCTTCCAATGCACTGATAAATTTGTCCAGGCATACCCATTCTCTCTAGATTGTGCATTTTTGACATTAAATCTCTTAATTTTAGCATCTTTTGCAAAATGAATCACATAAAAATTTCTTAAATTATCAAGTCCTGGTTCCATTTTGCTTACCAGGTCTCCCTTCAATTTCTTTCTTTCGTCTTACATTTTACTATAAGGGCAAGAAGAATCCACACCACATCTGCAACAGTTTGCTTGGAAATCCCCTCAGCTACATATCGAAGTTAACAAGTTACACTTTTTACAAAAATCCTCTTACCTCCAGTTTCCATGAATATGCTTCTTGTATTCTTGTGAGCACATAATAGCAGCAGGTTTAATGTCTGTATTTTTTTTTTAACCAGTAGTTAATAACAATTTAGATTTCTCTAATATGATACATATTTTCTTTGCTGTACTCTTCACTTTCTTTTGAACTCTAATGGGCAGAATCATTGACATTCATATTTTTATGAATAGTCTATTCAAAGAAATATAGTTTTTCTCTACCATGTTTCTCAAAATTCTATTAGCCTCTCCCCATTACTCAATCTCAATGCCACTTCCAGGTTTTTAGGCATTTGTGACAACATCACTGGGAAATTGGTATACCTAATGGTGGAATAAAGGATAAAAACCATATGATCATCTCCACATATACAGAAAAAGCATTTAAAAATAAAACCTCATGTTATTTTATAATAAACACCTGTAACATATTAGAAACAGAAGAAAACTTATTCAACCTGATAAAAGATATCTGTAAGAAAAATCTACTTCTGACATCAAGCTTAATTGAATGCTTTTCCCCAAAATTAGGAATAAGACAAAGATCTCTGTTCTTACAACTTTTATTTAACATTATGTTAGATAATCTAGCCAGGGAAACTGGGCAAGGAAAGGGAAGCAAAAGCATCCAGATGGAAAAGACAAAGTAAAACTATCTTTATTTACAGATGACATAGTCTTTAGTACTGAAAATCATTTAAAAAATCACCTGAAAAACTTATTTTAACTAATAAGAGTGTAGGAATATGGCAGGATACAAAATCTATATACAAAATTCCATTGTATTTCTACATATTAGCAGTGAATAATCCAAAATAAGTAATTACAGTTAAATAGGAGAAATATTTTAAAAATGTGTCCAGAGCAGTTAAGTGTAGAGACAAAGTACATACCTGAGGCCAGGGGTGGGGAAAAAGGATAGGTGGAGGTGGGGAGAGAATTGAAGAATTACTTCTAGTAATTACAGGTTTTCTTTTTTTGTGTGATGACAATGTTCTAAAATGTATTCCGGTGATACTTGCACAACTCTGTGAACATTCTAAGAATGCTTGGGTTGCATACTTTAAATGGATGAACTGTATGTTAAGTTAATTACATCTTAATATAGTTGTTTAAAACAAAAATTAATGAAAACATTCTACTTGTAACAACAAAGAAAACAACATATTTAAAATTAAATTTAACAAGTTATGTTAGTATATTATAACTAAAAACATATTTGAAAAATAAAGAAATTGACATAAATAAAAATGCCTTTTTTGGATTATGGATTGGAAGACTCAACATTGTTAAGGTGGCAATAACGACAAAATTGATCTTCTGATACAACACAATTTCTACCAAAAACTTTAGCTAGTTTTTTTCTAGTGATTGATAGGCTGATTCTAAAATTCATATGGAACTGTAAGTGTTCCAGAATAATTAAAATCATCTTGAAGAAGAACAAAGTTAGAAGACTCACACTTTCAATTTCAAAACCTATTAAGAGCTGGCATAGTCAAGACACTCTGGTACTGGCATAAGGGTAAACATATAGATTACTAGAATAGAATTGAGAGTCCAGAATAAACTTTTAAATATTTGGTCAAATGATATTCAGTAAATGTGCTGAAGATAATTCATGGGGGCAACTGGATATCCTCACACAAAAGAATGCCTTTGGATCCCTACAGCATATTATACACATAAAGTAACTCAAAGTTGATCATACCCACAGAATAAAAGAAAGTATTTCAAAACAAGCCCAGAATAAATAAAGAATTGTTGCAACTTAACAAAATAAAGACAAATAATTTCAAAAGAATAATTTCAATAACACTTTTTTTCTCAAAAGATATGCAAATAGGGGTTTCTGGATCCCCTTCCTCTCTCTCTGTCTCTCTCTCTGTCTCTCTCTCTCTCTCTCTCTCTCTCTCTCTCTCTCTCTCTTTCTCTCTCTCATAAAGCTTTCTCTCTTCTTCTTTTTTCTCTTTCTCCACCTAAAATAAAATAACTTCTGCAAAATATATATATGCAAATAGATAATAAACATTTCAAAAGATACTGAATATCTTTAGTCACTAGGAAGATACAAATTTACACTACAATGTGATACCACTTTACAGTTACTTGGATGACAAGAATATGGAGAAATTGGATCCCTCATGCTTTGCTGGTGAGAATATAAAATAGTGCAGCCACTTTAGAAATCAATCTAACAGCTCATCAAATGGCTAAATACAGAGTTACTGTATGATCCAACAATACCACTCTCAGGTACAAATGCAAAAGAAATGAAGGGATATGTCCACACACAAACTTGTCTGAAGCAGAATTATTCATAATAATCAAAATGGAGAAAAAGACTAAATATTCATCAACTGATGATTACATTAATAAAATGGTGTAAACAACCATAAAATGGAATATTATTCAGTGAAGAAAAAGAATAAGATAGAATAGCATGTTGTAACATTAAAATGTGAAGTATAACTTACAACTAATTTTAGGAAAAAGAGTATAGATTAATACATTTGTGGTACTGGAAATGATTGTATCCAACACATGAGTATATTTTAAGTTCAAGTGGATTTGGTTGTACAAGGTTATCTATTAAGATACAAACCACTGATCACTGAATACAGCTATGTTAATTTACATTTGATAAATCTTTAAACATACAATTAGTGTGTAGATCATTTTGGAAAATATTTAGACATTTTAAGCACACACACACACACACAGTCACATATTAAAGATAGAGCTAAAGATTGTCTCCTTTATATATATATTGCCCCCATTCTGCATGATGTATATGGTGCAATACTATGCAAAAGTACACATACTGCTAAATTATTGTTCTGATGTCATATTGTGTATATCCTTTTGCAAGTTTTGCTTAATTCAGAGACACTGCTTCTATATCTCTTTTTATAGAGTATATTTTAAAATAATAATTTTAATAAGATTGAAAAAGTGTAAGTGTTGGAAATTTTCCTGTTTATCTTTAATGTGAAACATGAGACATTCATTTAAATCTGTAAGCTACAGTTAGTTTATTCAGTCATTTGGGTATACTAGACAGGCTTATGATTCATTTGTCAGCACTGGGTTTATTTTTGTCTGGTGCTTTATTCATATATTCTACTGACTAATTCAATAGGAAAAAAACTAAGAATGGGTTTCTGCTCTGTAATAATGAGTTCCATCAAAAGGTTAAGCTTCTTGAAGCTGTTCAGGTTTCGGGAAGTCTATGACCCCTTGGAATTTGTATATAACCTTTTAAATATTTTGTATGCCTGTGTGTGTGAGTGTGTAATTTTTATTAAAATCAGTATTTATATTTTTTACAAGTTCTGAAAGCAATCTTAGATTCACAAAAGCTTAAGAACCATTAATCTAGTGTCCACCTTTAACATTAAGTTTATATAAATATCTGAATTATGTTTAACTGGGAAATTATGTATTTGTTTAGTCTCAGCCAAGATGATATTTGTTTAATTACTATAGATTTGTTTAGAAATAAATCTTGAAATCTGGTAGTGCAAATTCCCTCATCTTGTTTTTCTTCATGAAAATTGTCCTATCCTTAATGCTTTGGTGTTTCACATAAATTTTAAAATGAGTTTGCCTATACAGGATCTTTTATGGTTCCATATAAAATTTAAAGTTGTTTTTTTTCTAATTCTGTGAAGAAAGTCAATGGTAGTTTGATGGGGATAGCACTGAATCTATAAAGGACTTTGGGCAGTATAGTCATTTTTACAATATTGATTCTTCCTATCCATGAGCATGGAAGGTTTTTCCATTTGTTTGTATCCTCTCTTATTTCCCTGAGCAGTGATTTGTAGTCCTCCTTAAAGAGATCCTTCAGATCCCTTATGAGTTGTGTTATTTTATTATCTTTTTAGCAATTGTGAATGAGAGTTCACTCATAATTTGGCTTTCTGTCTATTATTAGTGTATAGAACTGCTTGTGAGTTTTGCACATTGATTTTGTATCCTGAGTCTTTGCTGAAGTTTCTTATCAACTTAAGATAATTTTGGGCTGATACGATGGGTTTTTCCAATCATGTCATCTGAAAACAGAGACAATTTGATTTCCTCTCTTCCTACTTGAATACCCTTTATTTCTTTCTCTTGCCTGATTGCCCTGGCCAGAACTTCCAATACTATGCTGAATAGGAATGGTAAGAGAGGCCATCCTTGTCTTGTTCCAGTTTTCAAAGGGAATGCTTCCAGCTTTTGCACATTCAGTATGATATTGGCTGTGGGTTTGTCATAAATAGCTCTTATTATTTTGAGATACATTCCATCAATACCTAGTTTATTGAGAGTTTTGAATATAAAGGGGTGTTAAATTTTATCAAAGGCCTTTTCTGAATCTATTGACAAAAATTAACTCAAAATTGATCAAAGACTTAAATGTAAGACCTAAAACCATAAAAACCCTAGAAGAAAACCTAGCCAATATCATTTAGAATATAGGCATGGGCAAAGACTTTATGACTAAAACACCAAAAGCAATGGCAACAAAAGCCAAAATAGACAAATGGGACCTAATTAAAGTAAAGAGCTTCTGCACAGTAAAAAAAAGTATCATAAGAGTGTACAGGCAACCTACAGAATGGAAGAAAATTTTTGCAATCTATACATCTGACAAAGGTCTAATAACCAGAATCTAAAAAGAACTTAAACAAATTTACAAGAATAAAACAAACAACCCCATCAAAAAGTGGGTGAAGGATATGAACAGACACTTCTCAAAAGAAGACATTTATGTGGCCAACAAACACATGAGAAAAACATCATGGTCATTAGAGAAATGCAAATCAAAACCACAATGAAATACCATCTCATGACAGTTAGAATTGTGATCATTAATAAGTTAGGAAACAACAGATGCTGGAGAGGATGTTGAGAAATAGGAATGCTTTTACACTGTTGGTGAGAATGTAAACTAGTTCAACCATTGTGAAAGACAGTGTGGCAATTCCTGAAGGGTATATAACCAGAAATACCATTTGACCCAGCAATCCCATTACTGGGTATATACACAAAGCATTATAAATCATTCAACTATAAAGACACATGGTTTATTGCAGCACTATTCACAATAGCAAAGACTTGGAACCAATCCAAATGCCCATCGATGATCGACTGGACAAAAAAAATGTGGCACATATACACCATGGAATACAGCCAATATGCAGCCATAAAAAAGGATGCATTCATGTCCTTTGCAGGGACATGGATGAAGCTGAAAACCATCATTCTCAGCAAACTGACACAAGAACAGAAAAACCAACACTGCATGTTCTCACTCATAATGGGAGTTGAACAATGAGAACACATGGACACAGGGAGGGGAATATCAAACACTTGAGCCAGTCAGGAGTGGAGAGATAGGGGAGGGATAGCACTAGGAGAAATACCTAATGTAGATGACGGGTTGATGGGTGCAGCAAACCACCATGGTACATGTATACCTATGTTACAAACCTGCACATTCTGTACACGTATCCCAGAACTTAAAGTATTACAGAAAAAAAAAGAAGAGTTTGACAATTTTCATACATAAGCTTGCTGAAGTTTTGAATGGAATTGCATTAAATTTATAGATCAATTGGCTAAATTTAATAGCTTTGCAATATATAGTCTACCAATCCATGTAACTTGGCATAACCTGCCATCTTGATAGATTTTCTCTAATTTTATTCAAAAATGCTCTGTTCTTTCTGTTGTTGTTGTTGATACAGGGGTCTTATCTATCTCATACTTCTTTGTCAGAATAATTTTTTGGTGGCTTAATTTTTTTAAATTTATGTTCTACTTTTTTGTTTGCATTCAGAGATAAAATTAAGATGTAAGTGTAATATTTAAACATTTATTTCATCTTGATATAGCTCCTACTACCAAAATTTAAATTTTTAGTTCAATAATAATATCATTGGCATAGACAATGTGTATGTGTGTATGTGTGTGTGTGTGTGTGTGTGTGTGAGAGAGAGAGAGAGAGAGAGAGAGAGAATGTGTATGTGTATGTGCATTTGACTAAAAATGAGACTATATTTTCAATGACTTACTTTTATTTTCAGATAAAAATTTCACATTTGTTTGGTGATTCACATAGTAAAAAATCAACAATCTTAGGTTCCCTAACTAGAATGAAGCAATTCCCTTTGCTGACCCACATGCCTAATGAATCATTTACTGAAGTGCTTTTGGACAATTTAGAATTTTCTCTAATAAACATTGTTTAAAACAATATTAAACAGATGAGGAAATAGAGATCTAGGTTTTTTCACATTTATATCATCCAGTTTGTATGTTGCTGTGTACCAATTAAAAGGGCGTAGGCTTTGTTCACACTTTTCTTACTTGATTAAATTGAACACTAATCTTTATATGTATTGGTTTGAATGCTTTTCCATGTTTGAAATTTGCAGCTAAGTTTGTGCCAAATTATAATATTTAATTTCATTCTGATTGACAATAGTTGCTTTAAAAATAGCCCTTTGATCAAAATGTGCCAAGTACCTTTCCACCTTGTCCTTCCATGGGACTAAGTGAACTCATGGTAACAATGTTGATATAGGTTTCTATTTCTCTGCTGAGAACCTAGCATCCAATTTTTGATCCAGTTAAAAATCATGTTATCCAAGCTTATTGAATTTAATTTTCTTAATAAAAATTCATGGAAGTACAAAATCACATCCTAACACCTAATTATAAGGCATACTTTAATAATTACAAGATCTTGTTTCTTAAATACTGTCTTTTGTTAGAGAGTAATACACATATATAACATGCATAATATGATATGTGATCTGACCCAATACTAGAGAAAATAATTAAATAATGTGGATTGAGATTAATGGAATAATTTTGAGAGGACAGGTGTAAGAGACTAAAAGGTGTTTCCTTGTGTCTGCAATAGTTGTGCATATGCTTCAGATTAAACATCGTTGGCTGAACCTCAAGAAGCTTGAAGAGCAAGAAGAAACCAAACTAAAAGTTTGAGTTTTAAGGAACTCAAATAGAATAAAATAGAGACCCCCCCAAAAAAATATGAAGGAACATCAAAATAAAAAGTTTTTTTTTTTTTAAAGGTAAAAAAATAAACTACTAGGAGACTAACCAAGAAAAAAAAAAAAGCCAAATAAATAAATTTAGAAACAAAAAAGGAGACATTACAACTGATACCACAGCAATACGAAAGATTATCAGAGACTACATTGAACAACTATACACTAACAAACTGAAAAATCCAGAGGAAATGGATACATTCCTGGACATATACAAATCTACCAAGATTGAACCATGAATAAAGCAAAAAACCTAAAGAGACCAATAATAAGTAACAAGATTATATCAGTAATAGAAAGTCACTCAACAAAGAAATTACCAGGAATGGATTGCTTTACTGCCAAATTCTATCAAACATAAATCAAAGCTAACACCAGTCTCCTAAAACTATTCCAAAAAATTGATTGAGAGGAAATTCTTCCTAACTCATTCTGAGGCCAACATTACCCTGATACAAAAACCAGCTAAGGAGACAATAAAGGAAGAAAACTACAGGACAATATCTTTGACGAAGAGGAATGCAAAAATCCTTGATAAAATACTAGCAAAACAAAGATAAAAGTCCTAGAAAACAAAGCCACTCTACCCTAGATTGATAATTACTGTGGACCGCTATTTTTTTCAAGATAAAAAAAATGGGTGAAAATATTTATGATACATTATAGCACCAAGTAAATGAATTTTTACACATAATGAACACATACTGGACAGTTGAATAAGAATATAATTTGTAGTCAGGACATAAGTGTTCAGCTACATACTTGCTGTTTCTAAGACTACCCAAGGAGCAGTGCTGACTATGGAAGAGGAAACAATCCCTACGATAATTCTCAAGCTGTGGCTTACTGAAGTCTGAAGTATAAAAACCAACCTCTACTCGTATAGGAAACAAATAAAACACTCTTCTTGTCCTTGCTTATATTATCACAAGTCACCTACAAACAAATGGCCTTTTATAATGTCACAGATCAGTTTATCAGGGGGTTATGGCCAGAGAGAATACTAAGACATTATATTTAAGGGTCCACTTTCTCTTTCTTTCTCATGCTTCTCTAAAGCTCTGAGAAATAAGTTATTTGGAATTTCTGGAATCAGGCTGTGTATGACACACATTGCTCCAGAATGATGAGCATTTTTCAAGCACTTTGGTGTTCTGATATCCTAAAAGCCCAAGTAGATTTTCCCCAGGCCTGCCCTATATTCTGCATTTTTACTTCTTATGTTGTTATTTTGAACAAAGGAGGTATGTTTCCCATAGTTCTATGCTATTGCTATATAGGGCATTCTTAAAACAACCAAGGGTCATGGTGATAAGAACATGGCATCGAAGTCAAAATAAGTGTGCCCTATCATTGGCAAAAGAAGGGCCTCCTAAAGAAGTTCACACCTTAATCCCTGGAATTTATAATAACTATATTCTACTACACAGTAAATAAGTCATTTTCTACGGATTTGTTTTCCATGGTAATAACACTTGCCTTAATCAAAGCAAGAGTTCCTATTCTTACTCTGATGGGACCTTCTACTTTTCACTAGATATGGACCAGTTGTTCTGTTAATATCTCAACATCCAGTTGGATGGAATAAATGTGGCTTCTGTTGTCCTGTCAGGCACAGGGATGATGTTATCATCTCATCTTCCTTCACAGCCTTCTATAAGCTGCTTTATAAACTTAATAAACTTCTTTTCCTCTTCCCAGGGTAGTGAGTGAACTCATTTTTCTGGCCCTTATTTCATAGGGAGCCAATTCTTTGTCCTCTTGTCTTGGTGCAGTTATTTTTAATGCAGCAACCTTTTTGACATGTCCTGGAGGCCTTAAGTGGTGTTTCTAAACAGCATTGAGAAGTTCATCCTTTAGATGTTAAAGTATCTCTCTTGGTTTCAATATAATCATGAGTGTCTTAGATTGAACCTCTATTTTATCTCCACCACTTGAAGTTTTTTTTGTTCACATAGGAGTTTATAGGTTCTAATTTAGCTGTGTGTGTTTAACTTTCACTGTTTTTTGTTTGTTTTTGTTTTTGAGATGGAGTCTCATTCTGTCATCAAGGCTGGAGTGCAGAGTGCAGTGACAGGAGCTTGGCTCACTGGTAACTCTACCTTCTGGATTCAAGCAATTTTCCTGGCTCAGCCTACTGAGTAGCTGGAACTACAGGTGCCCATCACCAGGCCCAGCTAATTTTTGTATTTTTAGTAGAAACTTGTATATTTTAGTAGAGACATAGTTTTACCATGTCAGCCAGGCTGGTCTTGAACTCCTGACCTCAAGTGATCCACCTACTCTCAGCCTCCTAAAGTGCTGGGATTACAGGAACGAGCCACTGCACCTGGCCAATTTTTCTTTCTTTATATGCTTCTTCTATCAGCTTTTCTTTCTATTTTTGATTTCAAAAATTTTTTAACTTTTAAAGCTTTTTAATCCTAAAACTTTGAAAAAGACACAAGCACACATATTGGTCTATACCTACGCACAGTTAGAATCATCAATATCACTGTCTTCCACCATATTTTATTCCACTAGAAACTCTTCAGGGTGATAACATTCATGGAGCTGTCATTTCTTATGATAGCAACGCCTTCTTCTTGAATACCTCCTGAAAGACCAACCTGCGTCCATTTTCCAGTCAATATTTTTTTTATAAGTAGAAGGTTTATACTGTCAAGTAATGATTAAAAGTATACTGTAGTAAATACGTAAACCAGTAACATAGTTGCTTATGATCATTATCAATTATTATATGCCATACTGACACAGGAGTTAAGAAGAAATTACTTAGGCAGATAGTAAGAGTATAGGAGTCCTCAGTGAGGCTTTTCTTTTTAACGAAAAACAGCTCCAAATCAGTTTCTAACAAAGAGCAGCCTGTAAAGTCAAGCTGCAGGCCTAGACAAGCAGGCTGGGAGCTTGTAGGGGTGAATGATGGCAGGAACTAGGGACTAGACATGTTTAAGATGGTGGCTCCATCTTCCCTTCTCTGTCAGCCGCGTGTGTAGTAAGCAGTAGACAAGATGGCAGGGATCAACTGGAAAGCTCATTTGCATAAGAGTAGGGTGGGGTGACCAGCCTTCACTGTGCAATATGTAAATGTCATACTTGATCAAACCAATCTGTGAGCCCTATGTAAATCAGACAGCACCTCCTCAAACCTGACTATAAAATCTGGCACATTTGCTGCCCATCCTTTCTGCTTGGAGATCCCTTTCTCTATAGAGAGCTGTTTCTCATTCTCTTCTCTTCTGCCTGTTTAATCTCTGTTCCTAAACTCTGTGTGTGTCCATGTCCTAAAGTTTCCTCGTGCGTGATGATGAACCCCAGGATACAATACCCTAGACAATGTAGCTTCTTCAGTACAAAATTGAATGTGCTATACTTTTATATGACTGGCAGGGCAGTAGATTTGTTTGCACCAGTATCACTAGAAACACATGAGCAATATATTGCACTACAATATTATGATGTGTTCATTACTAGGTGATAGGAATTTTTCACGTACATTATAATCTTATGATACCACCATGGTATTTGCAGTCCAACATTGACCGAAACATCACTATACAGCACGACTCTGTGTGTGTGTGTGTGTGTGTGTGTGTGTGTGTGTGTGTGTGTGTGTGTAAAAAGAAAGAAAGAGAAAAGGAGAAAGAAGTTAGTATAAGGGATTGGCTCATGTAATTACAGAGGCTGAGAAGTCCCAAGATCTACAGTCAGCAAGCTAGAGACTCAGGAGTCCTGCTGTGTAGTTCCAGTTTGAGTACAAAGACCTGAAAACGAGGAGAGACACGGAGTTAACTCCAGTCCAAAAAGCTGGCAGGCTCAAGACCCAATAAGAGTTAATGTTTCCTTTTGAGTTTGAAGGCAGAAGACAAATGTCTCTGCTTACGCAGTCAGGGAGAAAGACTCTCTTTTACTCAGCCTTTAAATCTTGTTCAGTACTTTAATTGATTAGAGGAAGCCCACCCACAATAGGGAGGGCAATTTGCTTAACTCAGTCTACAAATTCAAATGTTGATATTGGCTTCATGTGATGGCTCACACCTGTAATTTCAGTGCTTTGGGTGGCCAAGGCAGGTGGATCACTTGAGGTCAGGAGTTTCAGACCAGCCTGGCCAACATGGTGGAAACCCATCTCTACTACAAATACAAAAATTAGACAGGTGTTGTGGCACGTGCCTGTAGTTCTAGCTACTCAGGAGGCTGAGGCACAAGAATCAGTTGAGCCTCAGAGGCAGAGGTTGCAGCCAGCTGAGATCATGCCAGTGCACTCCAGCCTTGGGAATACTCTCTCAACAAACAAACAAACAAACAACAACAACAAAATGTTGATCTCATCCAGGAACAGCCTACAGACATACTCTGAACAATGACCAACTGTTTCAGCACCTTGTGGCCTAGTCAAGTTGACACATAAAATTAGCCATCACTACTAGGACCTTGTGCATTTTATTTCTAGTGAGGTTTGTTTTCATGCGCAACTTATTGGTCATTGATCTCCTAAACCTAGTGATAGCTAATTATCTAAAACATTTACTGGGGAGGAATGAGGAAGAAAGTCTTCAAATGGCAAAGAATGTTTATTTTGTGCTAACATCTACCCAGTGGTTCTAGAATAATGACTTTTGCCAACGGAAAGCCAATAATCTCTTTCTTCAGCTGCATCTAAACATGTGTAACCTACTTTATATCATTAACATACTTTGGAAAGCAAATTTTGTACAGTGAGATATAACTTTTCAAAGCCTCTTGACTTCATCTGTATCCTTGAGTCGTAGATAATCTTGTGGATAAAATTTTCCTTCCACAGTATTTGTGAACAATATAGCGATCTCTAGACTACCCTAATTCATGATGTTCTGACAGGCAGAATTTTTTTCACCTACTTTAGCCATGATTGATATTCTGATAATCACTGCTACCAGCCCTTTGACTCTAAAGTAAATTCCAGCAAAGCTTTTTCATCAAAATAGAATACAAATACTACTTATAACTTATTAAAGTTTTTATATTCCTATACCAACAACATTAATAATAAATGGCTTAACATATTACCCTTCTCAGAAGATGTTTGCATTTTGTGTCTTAGCTCAGGCTATGATTACAAAACCCTCGGAGCTTAAACAACAAAAATGTATTTCTCACTTCTGGAGGCTGGAAAGTCCAAGATTAAGGTACCAGTGGATTTGGTGTCTTTTGAAAGCCCTCCTTCTGGTTTGCAGATAGTATACAGCCTTCTTGCTATATTCTCACATAGTAAGAGAGAAATAGAGAGGGCTATGGTCTCTTCCTCTTTTTACAAGGGCATTAATGCCATCATGGAGGCTCTACTCTCATGATCTCATCGAAACCTATCTTCCCAGAGCCCTGCCTCTTAATATCAACACACTGGGAATTAGTGTGTTGATACCAAGTTTTGGTAGGTTACATATGAATTTTGGTAGGTTACAAATATCCAGTCCATAGCAATGTGAGTCTTCAAAATTTAGTCCATTATTTCCCAAAGCATGTTCTTAGAAGTATAAAGCAATATTTGTAAAATTAGGTTTTCTAGTCAAAACTTTTAGAAAACACTGCAGAGTATATATCCTCTCAGAAATTCAAAAAGTATATGCATTTACTAAGTGCCCTAAGAAAGCTTGTAATTAACAGGTTAATACAATGTCTATTATCTTGATTGTGGTGATGGTATTATCAGTATATTCATATCCAACTCACTAAAATGTATAGATTAAATATGTTTAGTTTTTTTGTATATCAATTATACCTCAATAAAGCTGTGTTTTTAAATTTAAAAAGTTAATCCAGCTTTTCTCAGACTTTTTGAACACGAAACTTTTAAATCTATTTTTTAAAATATTAGTTTCATATAAGGGGGCAATCACAACTAATATTAATTAAGTTATATTATATTAATATATATTATTTATATTAATTGAACTTATATTAACTAATTAAACTTTCAGTAATATTAAGCTTTTCACATGCTAGACACTATATGAAATGTTTTATATGTTTTCTGAGTTTATTATTATAATTATCTGAGATACTGTTAATGTCATCATTTTTTGATAAGGAAACTGAGGCTCAGAGAGTTTCAGTCACTTTCCCAAGGCCAGACAGAGTAAGAAGTAGAAGAGCAGGATTTGAGCCCCAGTTAGTTTTCCTTTGCTGTTGTAGTGATTTTCATCAACTTAGTGGTTTGGCGAAACCATTTTTTTATGTTACATTTTTGTAGGTCAGAAGTCTGACCCATCTCACAAGGCTAAGATTCAGTTGTTAGCAATGCTGCATTCTGGAGGATCTAGGGGAGGTTCTGTATACTGCTCATTGGGGTACTGGTAGAATTTAGATCCATGCATTTGTAGGACTGAAGTCTCCAGCTCCTTACTAGCTCTCCATTGGGTCTCCTTTAATTCTCAGAGGTCTTTCTCAGGTCCTCGGTCCCTACACAACCAGCACCAATTCTCATGAAGCCATCTCTCTTGCCTAGCTTTATGCCTCTTTATTCTGTTTTTAAGGACTCACATGATTAAAGTGAGCTTACCCAGAGAATTCAGGATAACCTTTAATCACATTAGCAATGTCTTGTTTACTGTATAATAGAATATAGTCATTATAAGTTTCATAAGTTGTTTTATTCCACTGTTACTCTGCAAAATCAATTATTGTATAATATTTGGGCATTTATTTATTTAGCTGGATGCCACTATATTTATGGGAAGCATTTAGGGATTTATGAGTGACTTTGTAATTAAAGCCTTCTACTACTGAAAACAACTTAGTCATAGCCACAAGTGAACATTCCATGTGAAATAAATGAGATTTCTCTTTAGATGATTCCAACTTGGTTATAAATATTACAACTATTTGGTGAGTAAGATATAAATACTTCATTTGGTACTTGCACCTTGCTTCTAATTCTCTTTAAAATGATTTTACCCCCAGTGGGATTTTCAGAGTTTATCATAATTATTGCTAGTCCCTTTGATGATCTTGCATTCCAAAAACTTGGAGACTGGCATTCAAAAATAGCAGAAGAGCTCATTCACTTACAGCAGCAGAATTTCCTGTGAGACACTTAGGTGTTTATCATAAGTATTTACATTCTGTCATTCGTAATGGGTTTCCTCGGTAGATTTGTGTGCTCCGTTTATTATGCTGCTTTGTTACTCCTCTCTAACATCAGGCTTAAGAAGGTATTTCACAGGATTGTGTGGGACTTTTTGTAGAGAGAGTAGTAGAGCGTGGTACTATTAAAATGTGATTCTATCAGAGTTTAAATAATAAATCTCCAGGTTTTTCTGTTGTCATGTTTTCTTTTCCGTTATTGTGTTTGTTTTAGTTCTCACGGTGACTAATAAAATCAGTTCACACTGAAGCACTTGGCACTTAGTTTTAGATGGCAGTTATGGATACAGCAAGCTGGGTCAATCTAAGATGCGTATTAGAAAGGTGAGCATCATTATACAGAGCTCCTGATATGGTAGGATTGAGTTGGTTTTAAAATATCAATATCAGTACAGCATTGGAGTTCAGCCCTTTTATTTTTTTTTTCTTCTACAATGTATTAATTTATTTCACAACACTAATTGTAATTTTAGTTATGTATTTAGTTGTTCTTTATATTTTATTTGATGGTTTCTGGAATAGGACTTAACTCCATGAGAGCAATGACAATAATGTACTCGATAGATTTCTTGTCAAAAGTACTGTTGGATGAAATCTGTTGAAGGATTTAATGAACAAATAAGAAACAAGGGGCCATGAGGAGAGTCCAGGTTAACCCAGGCAAAAAGAAAGTTTGCTAAAAGGTTATAACAGAAGTTTATTCTATAAAGACCTCTCAGGCCAAGCTTTAAAGGTACATTCTTTGAAATTTTCCAAGAAATAATACCATATAGACTATTCCAGAACAAACATGGTAGGAAATGCAGCAATTAGTCTGGGTGTGATGACTCATGCCTGTAATCTCAGCACTTTGGGAGGCTGAGGAGGGTGGATCACTTGAGGTCAGGAGTTTGAGACCAGCCTGGCCATCATAGTGAATGCCTGTTTGTACTAAAAATACAAAAATTAGACAGTTGTTCTCACTTGAACACAGGAGGCAGAGGTTGTAGTGAGCAGAGATCGTGCCACTGCACTTCAGCCTGAGTGACAGACTGAGATGAAATGTACCAGTTAATAGAACCCTGTAGTTAGTAGCATAGATCATGACTCAAAAGAACCAGAGTTGATGTGTTGTGTCTACCATTATCAATTTTGCCATAACAATAGGCAAAATACTTAGTGCCTATAAAACTAATTTTAGTCATCTATAAAATAAAGATAATAATGAAGCCTGCTACATAAAATTGTTGTGAGAACTGAATATAAAATTTTATACATCGAACATGAGGATAGGAAGAGAACAGCTAGTAACCATTTACAATATTTACAATTTGTCCCAGTATGGAACAGAAACAAACATTTATCATATATAAGCTATTAGTATCATTTTAAGTGAATAAACTATAATACTAAAATCTAACAAGGTGTGTGTCTCATCAGTGTGCAAGTATCTTTAAGAAATGGCCAACCAGATCTATTAGTACCATGGACTACACAAGAATGCACAATGGCTTAATAGTCAACCTATTAGCTCATTATTATACTCCATAAGAAAAAAATCTTGATAATAGAATAGTTAAAGTGTATTTAAAAAGAGACTTCCACAGCTATTTTTTTTAAAGTTTTCAAAAATTAAAAACATTGGGAAGCTTCTCTGTCATTTAATGAGTAAAGTCTGTAGTCTTCATTTATCCATGTATTCATTTATATGACAAAAATTTTTTAGTACCAATTATGGTAGGCATATTGGGTATTGTGAAATGTCGAATAATGGCCCCTAAAAATATCCAGATTCTGATCCCTGGAATTAGTAAATCTATTACCTGAAATTAAAAGAGGAATTAAGGTTGCAGATGGAATTAAGGTTACTAGTCAACTGACCTTAAAATAGAGGAGATTATCCTGAAATATTTGAGTGGTCTGATCTAATCACAAGGGTCCTTAAAGGTAGATGAAAAAGGGAAAAAATAGAGGTTAGAGTGAGAATTCAATCCATATCACTGGCTTTCAAGATTTAGGAATGGGGCCAAATGCCAAGGAACATCCAAGGCCTCGTAGCTGGAAAAGGTAAGGAAACCAATTCTCCCAAAAGCCTGCAGAAAGCAGCACAGCCCTGTGGACATCTTGATTTCAGCCCAGTGACACCTGCATCAGACACCAGGCAGAATTTAAAATAATACATCTATATTGTTTTGTGCACTGTGTGTCACAATTTGTTACAGCATCAGTAGAATATTAAAACAGGTAAAACAATAGATTTTAAAAAGTGTGAATCCTGCTTTAATAGAGTTGAGGGTCTGGTAGAAGAGTAACTTATTGAACAATAATGGATATTCATATAAAGCAGTTACTGTGTGAAGTACTATGCAGGAGTATAAGCTTTGAGATGTTTGTTTATATATGAAAAGAGTCGTGCTATGTTCTAAAGTCAGTATAAAAGGCTTAAATCACCATTGTCATGATTAACTCTGAGTAGCTCTTAATTTGCACTTGAGGTTGGCTCTACATGGTTTTGGCTAACTCTTAGATGCACTAAAGCATGATAATCACTGGGACAGATTAACAGAGCAAAAGCAAAGCCTTTATGCAGAGTTATCAAGGGTGTCCTCGTTTTAGAAAACAATGATGTGTCTCACAGTGATGGGGATAGGAGATGTGCAGAATAGTAATTTCTGCTTTCCTTCAAGTTTTACTCTGTCTTACTTTGACACTAGGTTTTCAAAATTTTGTGAGTATTGAAATGCTAGAAATGTCACATAGTGTTCACAAATAAAATAAATTCCCCACTATTTTTAATTCTTTTTTTTTCTTTGAGACGGCCTCTTGCTCTGTCACCAGTCTGGAGTCCAGTGGCGCGATTTCCTTTCCCTGCATCCTCCTCAGGAGGATTCCCCTGCCTCAGCCTCCAAGTAGCCGGGACTACAAGCATAAGCCACCATGCCTGGCTAATTTTATGTATTTTTTAGTAGAGATTGGGTTTTCATGTTGGCCAGGATGTTCTCAATCTCCTGACCTCATGTTCTGCCTGCCTCATGATCCTTCCAAATTGTGGGGTTTACGGGCATGAACTATGGCACCTGGCCCACTAATTTTAATTCTTTTAAGCTTGTTCCAGACATTCTGATCCACGTAATATACTGTAAAAATACACTGTAATCATTAGATGTTTGAGAATAAAAAAATTCATTATCAGATATTATATATTTAGAAATGCCAAGAAAATCAACTGAAACCACTAAACTTACCAAAAGATTGGCAGTAATGTTGTTACATATAAGATGAAACAAATAGCTTTCTCTTAGAGTTACAATACAAAAGAACTATATATGAGAAAACAAACAAATCATAAAGTACCCAGAAAGACCCTAACTAGGGATTGCATGAAGCTTTACAAAGATAAAAGATTTTTTTTAAAGGCATGGGGAAAGTCCTTTGGATTAATTAATAATATTTTAAATTAAAGAGTTATGTCAGCAGCATCATTGGGTCAATGGGAGGACTAATGAGTAGCTATAGCTTATATAAGAACTTAGTATGATTTCAGAAACCTTCCAAGCTAATGAGAGATGAAAGCATATGCATTGAAATAAAAGCACTGGATGCTCATTGCATATATATAGTTAACCAAAATATATGTCAGATATGTTAAAGTATAAAACATTTTAAATTAAATATATATAATTATGCACATATATATAATACATGTATATGCATATATATAATTAACCAAAATATGTGTCATATGTCAGTTTAAAATATCTTTAATTAAAATCTTATTAATATACAGGATATAAAAAATTTAGATGACTATTTAATTGAAAATGGGGGAACAGATAAGCAAGAAAAAATGGAAGATCAATAGATTTGGCATTACAAAAATACAAAATGTCCAAATGTCAAACATCTTGTAAATACTTAGAGATCTACTATAAACTGAGAGATTTATTATCAACAGATTAATATTTGAAGCAGACATTGCTGATACAAAGTTAATTGCCTTATAAAGAACTTTAAAAAAAGCAATGAGGAAAAGTTTTAATTAAAATAATTATGAATGTGTTTCACCTCTCTCTACAAGTCAGATATTGTTCTTGTAGATTAAATAAGAATACATTTTTTTTTTACTTATTACCTTAGAAATGGTCATGTATTAAACATAAATATTGAAAACTATTAATTTTATAATGAGATGCTGCTGCTTCTGGAAATATTGATATATGCACATTTTCTGAAAAGCAATTAGCAATATATATTAAGTACCTAAATATTGATATATTTTATTTTATTAATCTCCCTTTAGGACTCTACCTTAATGAAATAATTACAGGTCCTGACAGGAAAAATTTCTGTCTTAAGCTTTTAACCACAAAACTTTTCACTTCAGTTTTTTTGCATCATAAAACAAATTTTTACTTAGTATTTAGCACTTCAAGACACTTAACATATTTTTAAATTAAAAAATTAATGACTTCTTTTTAAATAGCAAAAACGGAAATAGGCCTAAATATCAGAAGAGAAAAATATACACACAATTACACAAAGCTATGTAAAATGTTATATACAGTTATATATATCTTTAATCAATTCAACTTACCTTATTTAAACAATAAGGTAAACATGATAATCAGACTTCAAAGTGGCTTCAGTGATCCCAGCCCTCCTGTATTCATACATTTGTGTAGTGTATTGTCCTCTCTTTGAGTGTGGATTGCCCTTAGTGCCTTGTTTCTACTGGATCACATAAGATGGAAATGATGGTATGTAACTTGGAAGACTGGGTCACAAAAGGCAGCATAACCCCCTTATCCCTTGGCCATTTCCAGTCACCCACTCTGAAAGAAGCCATCTTGAAAGCAGCTTTGTGGATAAGCCCATGGGCAAGAAACTGAAGTTTCCAGTCAACAGACAGGTAAATGAGCTTGGAATATGATCCTCCAGCCTCAGCTAAGTGTTCAGAGCCATTAGCCCACTGGACAACTTAACTACAACTTCCTGAGAGACCCTGAGTTAGAACCACCCACCTGATGCTTCCTAATGGCTGATGCTCAAAAACTGTGTGACCTAATAAATGCTTGTTGTTTTTAAGTCCTGGAGTAATTTGTTATGCATGAGTAGGTAACTAATAGAGGAAGGTCCAAGAAGAAATATTGTACAGTCATTAAACTGGTCCTCACAAAGACTATTTAATGTCACAACAGCATTCATAGGAGATAGTGTCAAGAGGAAGAAAAAGTCAAATAAAACATTATGTAAAATAATTTAAAGAACGGTATGATCCCAAGATAAAGTAATCTTTACGTTTTAGAAAGCATAGAGCATTTATAAGGCACATACAAGAGACCGAGAAAAGGTTCCCATGTGACTAGAGTGAGTGTGAATATCATTCTAGATCTCTCTAGAAGAGCTGGCAGGAAGTTGATTATAGAGTGTTTTAACGTATTTACAAGCTTCATCTTCATTCTAAAAGTAATAAGAATTCCTGAGAAATAAAAGGAGAAGCCTCTGACATTTGAAAGCTGATCTGGCACTCAGAGCATAGCCAAATTATTATCCTACTTAGCATAAACAACTTCACAGAATACCATCCTAAGACAAGGTTACTCAGAGATCATGATGAAATGATACAAAACACTTCATAATTTTGTCTAAGCACAGGCAAAAGCACGGTCACTCTGCCACCCACAATATACCAAACATCCCCTCCTTGGCCAAAATATGTGGCTGCTATCTCTTCACCAATTAGTTTTATCTTTGTGGTAGGCAAGATATGTTGAGATGTTTAATCATCGAATTGCCCCTGCTTTCTGACAGTATCCAATCTAGCACCAATTCCTGCTTTCTTAGACCCATCCTAAATCATCCAGTCAAATCCCAGATCCTGTAACAGGTTCTTTCTAATACTCAATCACTGAGATACCCTATGGTTTCCCATGGTGTGTGTTCTTCCTCACTGCAATGCTTAATCAATTCAACTTGTTTAAATGCAGGTGTATTTCTGGTGGTCTTTGGCTGGAAAGCATTGATATCACTAAGAGTTTTTAAGCATATTTGCATAAATTTTAACCAGATTTCATTGAGAGAGCTGATAAAGTGGAAATTAAATGCAATAGAGTATCTTAACACTCCTTTATAGGCCAATATCGATTGATATCATTTTTCTCAGGTCGCTTCTCTTCCTTTTCTTCAGTGCTCTCCATGGGCAGTTCTTACTATTTCCGACCTCACTTTCCTTTCCATTGCTACCTCCACACATATTGTGAAGTACTATATGTAATTCTAAATCCCAGAATATGAGCAAAATTAAGTTCATGAGTCCATAGAAACTGTGGGAGATTTATCCTTTACATCAATTGTTTTAGTCTATGTTACTTAAGACCCTGATATGAGAATTCATGTGCCAGATATTTATTAAAGAACTGTTTTTAAGAGGAATTTGTAAGACAATGAAAAGAAAAGGGTCGGGCATGGTGGCTTATGCCTGTAATCCCAGTACTTTGGGGAGCCGAGATGGATGGATTGCCTAAAGTCAGGAGTCTGAGACCAGCCTGGACAATATGTTGATACCCCGTCTCTACTAAAGATAAAAAAAATTAACCGGGCATGATGGTGCATGCCTGTAGTCCTAGCTACTCGGGAGGCTGAGGCAGGAGAATCGCTTGAACCCAGGAGGTAGAGGTTGCAGTGAGCCAAGATCATGCCACCACACTCCAGCCTGGGTGACAAAGCAAGACTCTGTCACCGAAAAAAAAAAAAAAAAGGAAGAGATGAAGTTAAGCAAGAATGAAATTATAGGCAAAATGCCAGCATGATCCCGGTCCACTGTGAAGTGTAAATTACACCTTAGAATCTTTATTCACTTGAGGAAAGGATCTGGATTATATACTCCACCTCAATTAGTCAATAGCTAATGGCTGCTCTAAAGGCATATAACCTTGAAGGCAATTCCAGTTCCAATAGCCAGGAGTATCCATATTAAGGAGTCACTAATAGAAGTGTTGTGAAGCAAGAACAAGTAGTCAGAGGTGTCACAAAAATGGTCATAAGTGTCCAAGGGGACATCTGGGTAGAGCATCTCCATTGTCTAATCTTGCTCTTTCCTGTCTCTAATTCCTGTCCCTGAATTGACCTTCCCAAGAATGATGACAATGGAATTATCTATTGTCTTTGAAGGAAACTCTACAGAAACATTTTATGGACCTACAACTCCTACCAAATAATCTTAAAGAGAGGGACTTAGTCTCTTTCCTGATATTCATTTTAATTTACTTTTCCTAAAATTCTTCACTTCAATTATCTTCCCATGAGGAGCATCAGATGGAAAATTCAGATTTCCTTGCGATAAGCTCAATTTGGTCCCCTTTTAATAGACAAAGTGCTCAAGAAAGTATGGGACCAGTCTTGCTATATGCCATATGAATAGATATGTTAAGCACCTAGCCCAGTGCCCAGCACATGGTAGAGCCTAAATATATAGTAGCTATCACTATGATTGTTTTGTTCTAAACCCCGTACTAATGGGAAGTTAAATGCTTGGGAAGGAAATTACTTACCTCTTCTGGGCCTTTACTACATTATTCTTCCCATCCACCTAAGACCTGAAACATGTGTTGGCCACAGCCTTGTGACAGGACCATTTGTAACTTCCACTTTTTGGGACTGGAATATTTTCTTCCCCTAGAGTTACCCAGCATGGCTGTCATGGTTCAGTAACAAACACATGTCTTGTATGAATTTTTGGAGGAAAGATGTTCAGAAGTCTCTGTGACTGCTTGGAGGCAGCAAAGGGAGAGAGAGTAAGCTGCCAAGCTATCTCTTCCATAATAATAAGCACTAATTGAATGTCCTGTTTGAAAAATATGCAAAATTATAAAGACATCATCATTCAGATGGCTTGGGCTGCAGCCTGGCCAGATGCAATTCTGTGTCTGAGACATGATGTCATAAGCCAGTTAAGATGTGTCACATAATTTAAAGTGTTGGATTTGCTTAGGGTGGCTAAGTATTATAGGACCTTTTCTGGAACTGGCCCTCAAGAAAATGATGGAGATGATTCTTTGCATCTGCCCTAAACCTAACTAATAATCCTTCTTCAGCTCTATGCTTCTCTCTCCTTCCAGGCTCTCATCTGAATGTACCCTGCCTTCACCAAGTACTGGACTTTCCTTCTTGTCTCCTCTGTCACCAGTTAGAGCTCTGTATTCTAATTCATTAAGTCTGAGAGTCAAGAAACAGGGAAAGGCAGGAACTTAGCTATGAAACCTACCCTAGGAACATCCCGCTGGTTGGAACATGGTCAGAAATGGATTTCATGACAGGCTGCGTAACAATTAGATTGTATTCCTTGATAAGTGTGGCATTTTGATGGAATTACAGTCAGAGTCTTCAGAATACCTACAGGCTGCTCTATTCAATCACCACATCCCCTCTCATCAAGTTCAGAGAATTATTAAGTCTACATACAAACATGCAAAAGAACAAAGAGAATCAGAATATAATTTTTAAATATACTGACAAGTTTCTAATGACCTCTAATGCAATGGTGTTTGGCAAAACATGAAATAAAGAATGTAGCCTGGACTGTGTTCATGAAAAGAATGTCCTGGGATCTAGACACTGAGGTTAGCATTGTCTCTGTTGAGATAGGTGTCTGGTAGGGCCATTAGCATATTCAATGCTAGGATGAGACAAGAGACACACATTTTTCTTCGCAGGTGTTGCTCTGTTTTTGTTTTCTCTTAACTCGGAGGAGCATCTAGCCTAAGATCAAACAAAGGTATGACTTCCTGATCCACTTCTGTGAGACTGATGCCCCAGTATCCTCCCTTATTCTACTTTAATCCTCCTATAGCCACTGGGATGTTTGTCTCTGAAATTGATGGAAGCAAGAATTGATTTAGTTAACTAAGGCCAAACCATTCACTAGGCTGACATTATTACACTTTCGATTCTATTTACCACCTTTTGTTAATGGTAGTAACAACCTTCGACCTAATTCCAGGATGAGGCTTCAAATAAAGCCAAGTAAAAATGGTCCAAATATGTAAATTATTTACAAGGCCTTTCTTATTCTGACCCATGGTTACCTGAGAAGTATGTGGCTCAGTGCTCAAGAACACAGGCTCTGAGCTAGAATGTCTGGTTCAGCCCTGACTCTGACACACAGAAACCGAATGACCTTGGAAAAGTTGGTTATCTTCTCTCTCACTCATATTTCTAGTCTCTAAAATGGGGTGATAATATTATCTCATAGAGTTTTAGATTGATTAATGGAGTAATTAAATATGTACCATTTAGAACAGTGCCTGTCACAGGGTAAGTACTACATAAGAGTTATTTATCATTATTGGCACATTCGTTTAAAAAGAAAAAGAATAAAAAAGATGGGTTGAATAGCTCGTGTTCAGCTATTTTGAACATACAGTGAGTTTTTGAGTTATGGTATGTCAGATTAGATATTCTGCTTGGGGAAGAGTTAGAAAGGGTGTAGTAGGGGAAGACTTAGACTAAGAAGACTGAAAATGTGGCTCAACATTTCCTTTCACGTATGACCAAATACAGAGCAGACTGAATTACAAGGGAAATGAGACACTGCTCCATGGACAAAGTTAGGAAGCTGAAAGCTAGGGACAGCATGACAAAATCACTAAACTAATTGAAAAGTACTCTCCTCCAAAAAATAGATAACATCATCTAGAATTACTTTCAGAAACCTTGGTAGAAATCCATTAAATGGTTTTAATATAAAGGAGTTGTGTTTCACTGAGAGTAGATTTTGGAATTGATTGATTGATTGATATTGATTGATTTGGAGATGGTGCCTCGCTCTGTCAAGCAGGCTACAGTGGTGCCATCTCAACTCATTGCAACATCTGCCTCCCAGGCTTAAGCGATTCTCCTACTTCAGCCTCCCGAGTAGCTAGGATTACAGGCACGTGCCACCACGCCTGGCTAATTTTTTTGTATTTTTAGTAAAAGTGGAGTTTCACTGTGTTCGCCAGGATGGTCTCCGATCTCTGGATCTTGTGATCTGCCCACCTCGGCCTCCCAAAGTGCTGGGATTACAGGCATGAGCCACCAGTCCCAACCGATTTTTTTTTTTTAAGCAGCCTGGATGGGATAGGAGACTATTATTCTAAGTGAAGTAACTCAGGAATGGAAAATCAAATATCTTTATGTTCTCACTTATAAGTGGGAGCTAAGCTATGAGGATGCAAAGGCATAAGAAGAGTACAATGGACTTTAGGGATTTGGAGGGAATAGGTGGGAAGGGAGTGAGGGATGAAGGACTATAAATTGGGTTCAGTGAATACGGCTTGGGTGATGGGTATAATAAAATCTCACAAATGACCACCAAAGAACTTACTGATGTAACCAATTACCATCTGTTCCCCAAAACATATGGAAATATTTTTTTTTTAAAAAAAGAACCATCATTTGGATATGAAAGAGAAGTGAAAAATATGGTAATATATTCTCTTTGTTCAAAATGATACTACAAGTAAAAAATGATGTATCATTCTAATTTAATTTCATTACTCATACTTTCCAAATGTAGTCTCATGTGTTATTGACACTCTTCTTCCCTTAAAAGATGACTTACCTGTTCATAAGCCTTGTCTGTTTTTATATAGAGCATTTTTTCCCTTATGGAATTGCATCTATTGATGGTGAACATTAAGAACTTTGGACAGCACTTATCTGACTTCTAGGGCAAGGTTGTGTTCTGGGTAGCATGCTTATGTTACAGAAGTTCATTAATTCATGGCTCTCCTCCTCTCTTTATTTCCTTTGCCCCAGGTTCTCATGTGCTGCCATCATTGCCACTTGAATATTCCTATGTTTCATTGTAAACATGGAGTTTGCTTTTCCATCTCAATCTATAATATTTTCTCTCTTTTTCTCTTTCCTTTCCTCATACCCTCTCTTAGGATTAATTTCTCAGGGTCCTTCCTGCCATTTTTCTTAAGGATAGTCCATGAACTGTTTCTCTTGTTCAGTGTTGCAATTATCTTTCTTAATTTCAAGGAACATCTCATTGAATTCCCCTGCTGAAGTAATAGGTAGTTATCCTGAAAACAAAGGACAAGGTGGGCAGTGAGGGCTGCTTTCTGAGGAAAGGGCCTCTAGAAGGCCACAGAATTTGCAGACAGTGAGGAGAGAGATGTGCTTCGTCTTTTCTTTTTTAAATTTTTATTTTCTGTAAATTTTTAAATTTAAATTTAAATTTTTGTGGGTATATACTAGATGTATACATTTAAAGGCTAATGTTGACAGAGGCACACAGTTAGTAATAATCACATCAGGGTAAATAGGGTATCCATCACATCAAGCATTTATCTGTTGTATTACAGACAATCCAATTATAAACTTATAGTCATTTTAAAATATGTAATTAAATTATTTTTGATTATAGTCACCCTACTTTCCTAACAAACACGAGGTCTTATTCAATCTTTTGAACTATTTTTTGTACCCTCCAACCACCTTTCCCATTTCCCCCGACCCACCATTTTCCCCAGCTTCTGGTAGCCATGCTTGTACTCTCTGTCTCCATGAGTTCAATTGTTTTAATTTACAGCTTCTATGAATAAATGAGAAGGTAAAAAGTTTTTTTTTTTCTGTGTGTGGCTTATTTCACTTCACATAATGATCTCCAGTACCATCTACATTGTTGCAAATGACAGGATTTCATTCTTTTTTATGGCTGAATAGTATTTCATGCACATATGTACCACATTTTCTTTATCCATTCATCTGTTGATGGACACTTAAGTTGCTTCCAAATGTTTGTTATTGTGAACAATGATGCAGCAAAGAAAGGAGTGCAGATATCTCTTTGACATACTGATTTTTTTTTTTCTTTTGGTTGTGTAATCCAACAGTGGGATTGCTAGATGTGCTTTTGAAATCATGTTCTTGGAAGAAGTGGAGCAAGGTGGGTGTTCGTCACTGAACAACCAATTCTATTTACACCTCTAGGCCAAAAGATGAGGTTCAGACAAGCAGAATGATTATGTGTGTGGATGTGTGGAATTGGTGAAGGTGAATATTTTCTAGATCAATGACAATGCACATTTGAAATTATTTATAGATTTATTGACATAAGATCATAGATGCATTCTTTTTCAAGAATGCAGATATGAGAATCGCCTTACCCTGAATCAAGAGCAAGAGTTTCATATCTATTGATGATTAAGTCAGTAAGCTTTCCATTGGCACTGGTGAGGTCAAAACACCCGGAGTGGAGTAAGCACGACACTTCTAAAGCTTGAAGAATACAAACCAAGATTAGCAACCTCAAGCAATAGATTGACAAATTTCAAAAACTTAATTCATAATTATTGCTAGTTAACTGAAAATTTAAAAGTTTTACTTTATATTTTCTCTTCATTACTTTTTGGAGCAGTATACTTTGAAAATGACATTGGGATGGTTAATCTCAGGTGTCAGCTTGACTGGGTTGAGATTAACTAGGAAAACTTTACTTGAGTGTGCCTGTGAGAGTGTTTCTGGACGAGATTGGCACTTGAATCAGAGAACTGAGTAAGGAAGACCTGCTCTCACCAATGTGAGCAGGCATCATCCAATCTACTGTAGGCCTCAATAGAACAAAAGGCAGAGAAAAAGTGAATTTCCTCTCTCTTCTAGAGCTGTGATATTTATCTTCTCCTCTCCTTGGACATCAGTACCCCTGGTTTTCAAGCCTTTGGATTCAGACTGAATTCCATCACCAGCTTCCCTGGGTGTCCAGCTTGTCAATGCATATTGTGGGACGTCCTTGCCTCCATAATTGCATGAGCCAATTTCCATAATATATCTCATCTTATACATCTCTATGGGTATCCTATTGGTTCTTTTTCTTTGGACACTCCTAATATGAGCATTCATCATCATCTTGGTAGAAAATATGATTTCTTCTCATATTATTCTAGTGATACTTAAAGAAATTCAACTGTTCTATGACAAAATGTGACACATAAAACTAAGGAAAGCTAAAACTGATGGCGATGGCTGAGTTAATGACTAAGACAGGCAAATATGAGTGAGAAAACATACCCAGATATAAAGGGCAAAATAAAATTATCAACTCAGTGATTATTTACTGAGTACCTATTAGGTTCCACGTAAGTGAATTTTGACTTTGGCCTTAGGAAAGTACCATATGAAGCTTGACTTAACATAATCAGACATACATTTTTGCCAGAAATGCTATGGAATTATAAATAAATCAGTTGCTATGAAAAATAAGAGGAGGATAGATATTAAGGAGGTAAAATCTTTAGAATTTGGAGGTGTCGTATTAAGGGACTGATAACTACAGACAAATACAGGATGATTCTGGGATGAGTCTGACATTATAGGAAAAAAAGTATCTGTTATAATGGGAGAATGGGGGGATCAGGCACAGATAATCTGGGAAGAGTTTTGCTTGGTAAGCTGCCTTGTTTAGACTGGTTTTTACTGGCTCATCTTTGGATAGAACAATTTCCATCACAGGTTCTCTCAGAGGCAGCATGCAACATATGTCAGCTCCTACCATGCACGTCCTCTATAAAATGAAAAAGAGTGGTTTCTGGATGACAGATGTTACTGCTGAACCAGGGAAAATAGTGAGAAGCTTTGAGGTGCTGAGCAAATAACAGGCATTAATTCCAAGATACACTGACACTACAGGGCAAAGCAAGCAGCAATTTGTTTTTGGTGGCTAGACAGGATTTCAGAATGCTGACTTAATAGACGGAACAAGATAAGACTATCGTTACTACACAGATCATCAAGAAATCTGGAGAAGTAACATATTTTTTTTTCCATCTAAATCTATATGGCATAATAGGGATAAATTCCCTTTTCAAGTTTCCAATTTGGTTGGAAATCACATGGTGGACCAAGTTTAGTTGTAACAATGGAAGCCAGAACCCAACGTGCTAATGCATTCATGTAGTTTCTGACACAGATCAAGAGGTCAATAAATATTGTTGAATGAATTTCTTTGTGTCCTTGTTTAAAAAGTTTAAGTTTCTATTAATCTTGTTCTGCAATTATTTATATTCCCATGTCACACTATGCAAATGTCCACATTGCTTCATAGTAAGCTTGAGCATAAGACTAGCTTTATGGCTCAAGTTAATAACAGGGCAAGTGGCTCCAGATGTTCATTTAAAACAATCTGGCTGCATACCCGTATGTCATCAGTGTTGAGTGACCCTACCCATTAAAAAATAATGAACCAATCTTTAAAAAGAGACATGTGAATTCTTCAGTCCAAAGGGTAAGACATTTAACTCATAAAATCCATCTGATACTACAAATGGTGTTTTGGGTTTCCATTTTTTATCCAAGAACATCTGACAAAAATCTTTTAAATGAAAGAGCTGTAATTACTCTTGTCGTTCCCAACCGATCCACCAATTCTAGACATAGTGTTTATATCACTTGTCATTTTAAATCATACTTTTCTTTAATGTATGTGGAATTTAATTTTATCATTTGCTATTGGAGATAAGCCCCCTAAAGAAACACAGGAAAATTTACATTTTATAAAAATCTAATCTTAATATCTCCTCTGTCCACTTCCTGCTAATTAGTTTTTAATTTTCCTATATTGTTTCTGCTAATATAAACTAAGTGGAATTTTGCTCTTGTCTGTAGTTCAACCTTTTTTATCTAATTTACCTAGAGCTGCTTCAAATATCTCACATGATAATTAAATACTTTCTTTTATAATTTGAAAATACTTAAATTTTTTTCTAACCTTCTGCCAATTTTCACCACATATATGTAGTTATTTTCTTGAATTGTTTACTAGGAGAAGAATTCCAGACTCTAATAATTCCAGTCATTTTTTGACCAAATAAGTTACATTAACTGGATCTATTATTGACGTTAATGAATGCATCCTAAGACACATGTTTCCATCTTAGCGGTTATATCTTATGGAACATGAAATAAACCACAAGATGATGTTAGTATTATTGACTTGTATGACTTTCTTATTTTCCTGAATTAATCAAGGGACAAAGCTCCTTCTTGTGTACTATACATTCTGACTCCCACTACCTTCTCATCAGTACTTCGATAATTTAGTAGAATATCCTCAAGGATCCTTCATGAGTTGTTGGTAGTAAGAGAATCTGGCAAATAAATGTCTTAGCTGATAGCAAAAAAAGAAAAAAAAATCACTTATAATTTTCTGTTCCCATGTAAATTCAACTAGTTCCTTGATTGAAGTTATGTGTCCATATGGCCAGAGTAACTATGTTTACCCAGAGGAGTCAATTCAATAAAATAAACAACATAAATAAAACACCTTATGTAGAATGTTTTACTTTCTGGAAGAGGATTGGTAATCAATGCAGACAAAAGTATTCACCCAAGAGGCTCAGCTGGAGATAAACTGTGGTGTTAGATGGAGTTATCTAGCTCAGAGCTTACATATAGAAACACTCACAATGACTACTGCATAAATGGCTGAATAGATGAATGAAGAAGAACTGAACAAGTATCAAGGAAATCCTGCTATCTCTAAACTAAGAAGCCCTGCTGTATAATTTTATCTCTAGAAATGTCTTTTCTGCTTCCCTGTAGATTTATAGAGAATGTGCATCTTTTCTCTGTTTACTGAATTGGTTATGATGCCTGCATATCCAGGTGCATCTTGGAAATATTTGCATCTATTTATGATAAATAGATTGGGATGAATCCATTTTGACAAAGTACAAGTAATTGGGCCAATTCTCAGAGTTCTTGCAATGTGGAAATTAGGAAGAGGGAATCATTTCCAGCTTTCACAATCTCTGGTCCTCTTGTCTCCAGTATTTTCATCTTACCTTCTTCACATGGAGGTGTTGGGTTGGAATGATAAAATCATCTTACCTTCTTCACATGGAGGTGTTGGGTTGGAATGATAAAATATGGTTAAGGGCATAAATAGGAAATTACAAATTACCTTTTAGAAGAGTATAGCTCTTAACAAAAATCCATACCACAGACAGGAAAGCTTGAAAAGATTTTACCAAAAACAAATAGAACACTGAGACTGAAATGAAGGCCTAAAATGAACCCCAAAGCCCAGCCTTCACGTTAGGGACTTGATTTGCAATCTGAACAAATGCATTTTCTTTGCCAGAATTCAAATAAAATTTCAATTGAGGACCCAAAGCTTAAACTATTTATTTTTCTGGAACTCCCTGCTTATCATTATTTAAACATTGGTGTTTAATTTTTTAGTGGGAGGAAATAAACACTTGAACTCCAACTCCTCTGTGGAGAAAAGTGTGTAGGTTTTAAAGGGACCTGGTGTTGAGTAATCTAAATAATCATTATCATAATCTCCAATGTCATCATTAATATTGACTCACAAAAATGAACTGAGACTACTAAGATTCTTATATGAGCCATCTTCTGGAATCCTCCCAGAGCCGAATAGGTGAATGCTGTTATTGCCATTTTAAAATGAGAAACCTGAGGAAGTTGAATACTTTTCGCAAAGCTTTGTGTTTTATGATGATGTGGGTGCTGGTTGGGTCAGGATTTAAACCTAGGCCAGCTGGGCAAGGAGGGATACATGTTGGGAGCTCAGCCGAGCTGAAGAGAACTGAGCGGCCAGGTGTTAGAGCAGTCAATTAAAGCAACAAGTCAGAACAGTATTACTCAAGTCCTTAATCACTTACTGCAATAATAAAAGCAAGAGGCTAAAAAACAGAAGTATCAATTTCCTGCTGTTCCATTTTTCCCCAATGCACAGCACAATTGTTGAGAGTCAGGTAGATCAACTTATGTGGAGGTTGTCTCACCTTTTGTCTGAAAAGTTCTAAACAAAAGTACAGTTTTATAGTCCCTGGGGCTGGTGCAGGACAAGGTAGGGGAAGATGGGTTGGGAGAAGCTAGGAATGGAAAAGTACTAAGTCAGAATGGGGGAAAAGTGATTTCAAGGTTTCCATTTTCCCCTCCCTGTAAAGAGGTTTCAGCAGAATGCTTGAAGACGGCCTTTGCCTAAGGCTTCTGATGAACAAGCTTAGGAATACAGTCTCCTGGGCGTGGACTGCCAGCATGCATAACAGTTTGGCTTGTGAGAGAGGCCTGCATCCTTGACTGCAACTGTCCTTGGAGAATCCACTGCGTTGTCTATGAACTAAGTCTGATGTGGGGCAGCATTCCCCTGTGAGGCCTGTCAGGGTGGGGCTTGAAAAATCACATGGAGGTTTTTAGTGTGGGGCTGGATTCCTCAGTATGCAAACCTAATCTAGATAGAACATCAACTACACCTATTCTTGCCCCATTTCTCAGTGATTCTGATATGATTTATTTTTCTTCATATTTGGAAAATCTCTCCATCAGTGTAACACTATTATGGGTAGAATTATGTTTTTTAGTGTGTTGTGTTACAAAAAAAGATTAAATCACTAATCTAGATTTCTGAGTGGAACAAAGCTGTGGTACTGAACCCCTATCAACTCCAACAGGGATCGCACCAGGTTCAAGAGGATGAAGAAGAGACCCAGAGTCAGTGAACGAGACATGGGTTTTGCTGGGGGCTTACATACATGGAAGAGAGTCCAGTGGCAGTGGACTGAACAGGAGAACCAGAACGTCTTCCAAAACCATGCAGTTTATCTAGCATTTTTCACTTAGCACCCTCCCCCTAACAACCTTCATCTGCGAGCCTTCATTCACCACAAAACAAAAGGCCTCCATTCCCTGTACGACCCATGTTCCATGGAATGGGCTGGGACTCAGATGTTTCTCATAGATAAGGAATGTTTGCCTGGTTTGGCCACTCCAAGATCTCTTAGCAGGGAACTCTGAACCACATTCAGATGAGTCTGCCATCCAGTGTCATTCTCAGGATATGCTTACATTATTGCTCTCAGGTGTGTTTACTATACAACAGCGAATGACAAATTAATTTAAAATACATAAATTCACAAGATTAAAAGAATGGAAATGCATAATACAAATGAACAGGAGATGTCAATGTAGTATTGGAAGAAAAAAAAATAAGGGCTTAGAAAAAGAGAACAGCAGGAGACAGTAATATAAAGCAAGATTATCACACTCTGGGATCCAATATTCACAAATCTTCAAGTACTACAGAAGATGTGCGTGAAAAAATAGCTAAAGGAGTTGTTTGGCAGATCTACCCAAACACAGTCAATAATTGCTCCTCCCAACCCATGGAAGACCAGTGGTATATTCTGTGGTGAAGTCAAATGTTAAAAGCTACAGTCTTTGGTCCATTATGCACAATAGAAGCTGGGAGTGAGATATAGAGCTAAATGCATGCTGAGTGTTGGGGATTGAAGCCACTTTCTCCATCCTGTTCTTGCGATTCTGATGGACAGTGAAAATGCTCCAGGCAGGAGACTAGGCTTCCTTTTTTGGAGAACCAGGCATTTGTGGGTAAAGTCAACAATATTCAGTTCTTTGCCTGATACCGCTTATTGAAAGTCCTTCCAATAAGCACTTTCATGCACATACAACTTCCAGTCAGCCCTTGAAGTATACCCGGAGTGTCAAGAATGATTGGCATTTTAAGAAAACATTCGATATAAAAGATACCCAAGGAAAAAACAAGAGGCAAAAAGGAAAACTTAAAATATTCTATAATTTCAGAGAGCTAATCATATATCTCAGAGAGATGAAGAAAAATATCACATCTGTTAGAAAAGGATGGTAGAATACAGAAATAATCAGACAATAGACATTGCTTTCAAAAATGAACATGTTAGCTTATATTTAAAAAATAAATGAATTCCAAGATTCTGAAGGACAGACAGAATAATGCTTTCAAAATTCCAAGAGACAAAGAAATCTAAATTCTCTTTTTTTTTTTACTTCCATGACAAATCAAAAGGAAGTCAATAATTCAAGACCAAAAAAAAGAGAAAGAATGCAGAAACAGTGGACACAACACAGAAGAATGGTGGGTGGCCCTGGGCAGCAGGTGTTCAGTGGGCAGACAGAACAACTAGACTCATGTGTTGGGATTCACTAATGGTGGTTAGAAAAATATTAAGGGAAATGTTAGGGAAAATTATGAGATATAGTCTGAAACCTTTTGGAAGTTCGAAAGGTTTTCGTAACTTGTAATAATGGAACAGGCTGAAGGCAGCTGGTTCTTACCTTAGCACATTAGGTCATAGGGTAAAGATTAGGAATTATAGAAGCTTCCCAAGTTAAATCTGTTTACTCTACATTCCTTTGTCTCTAACTCATTTACTCATTTGGTCTTAAAACCAACTGGATGGCCCTCTCTGGGCGGGGGGAGGTTAACCAGGGAAATTACCTGTTACTGTTGTTTGCTCTGGGCCCCTGGAACCAAACTTTCATCATTCGTATAAGCACTCTTTTAATCATGTTAATTATCCACAAGTATATTGACTTAGAACCTCTGTTATTAAATCTATACTGAAAAAAATATGAGGAAGGAGAACTAGAGGGGATCGGGTAGCTGTACTCGCCCTCTGAGAGCAGCTGATGACCTCCTGAGCCCACTTGTTCACTGTACTGTGTGTGTGAGTGCATTTATTCATCCACTGTGGAGACAGGGTTTGCAGGACAGACCCCTGCAGGTGGTGATCAAGGTCTCACTCATGTAAAGCAAACAAGACCAGTCAGGGAAGAGAACTGCAAGAAGATTCTTGCTGAGGAGTAGTAGATGGAAGAAGAAGGTGGAAACAAAAAGTCTGATACATGGATAAACATGTTTGAACCTTTGGAAATGTAGTGCTTTATGATTGATTGGTATATTGAAACATTTGTGGAAAAGCAGAAAGTACATATAATACTAAGTAAAAGAAATGAAAAGTTAATAACTGGGAAAAACAAAAAAGGACTCATAAGCTTAGTACCCTTTGTCTCTGCAGTAAATGATACGTAGTTATAATAATATAAACTCATAACTGATTTAACCTTAAGTGCTGGCATAACCATAGAATAGAAGCACATAGAATGAGTTAAATCCCCATGAACACAACCAGAAGTCAACAGACCATGTTTAAAATTGAGAAATCAAAAAACCCCACAATAGTATCATTATATTATTTAGATATAAAATTTGGAAATCAATAAGGGAAGAAACAAAACAGAAGCAGTAATTGTGCCTGTTCCTCTCAGGAACAGGGTTTGGGTATATTGAGGAGTGCAATAAGAAAAAGTTGTTTTTTTCTTTAGTTTTTTTCTTTGAGGTTTTACTACATGAAATACTAATTATAAAATGGCATCTGTGATTATAGCCATTGTGCATTAATTTCATCAATTTTTTACTTGAAGAAGAGTTAAAGTGAGCAGCATCTTGTCCTTACATTGTGTCCATCAAAAACGTAATTTTTTGAATTGTTTGCATGCAATCATCAACTGCTTGCTTTGTCTATATGGTCCTGGATTTCTAAAATGTTTTCAAATTTCTGAACCAATGGAACTATGAGGACTTAGTATCTTATCTTTGTTTTATCATCTCCTACCACATTCCATCTCACAGATCTTTCTGAATCCTTCAAATACTACTGCTTTGCATTTACTCGCAGACCATGTAAAACAATACTTGAAAAAAAAAAGTAGTTCTAGCCAGAGCAATCAGGCAAGAAAGAGAAAGAAATAAAAGGTATTAGATTAGAAAAGGAGGAAGTCAATTCTCTCTATTTGCAGATGACATGATTGTATATCTAGAAGACCCCATTGCCTCAGTCCAAAATCTTCTCAAATTGATAAGCAACTTCAGCAAACTCTCAGGATACAAAATCAATGTGCAAAAATCACTAGCATTTCTATATACCAATAACAGACAAACAGAGAGCCAAATCAAGAGTGAACACCCATTCCACCCATTCACAATTGCTACAAAGAGAATAAAATACCTAGGAATACAACTAACAAAGGATGTAAAGGACCTCTTCAAGGAGAACTACAAACCACTGCTCAACGAAATAAGAGAGGACACAAACAGATGGAGAACATTCCATATTCATGGTTAGGAAGAATCAATATAGTGAAAATGGCCATACTGCCCAAAGTAATCTATAGATTCAATGCTATCCCCATCAAGCTACCAATGACCTTTTTCACAGAACTGGAAAAAACCACTTTGAACTTCATATGGAATCACAAGAGACCCCACATAGCAAAGACAATCCTAAGTAAAAAGAACAAAGCCAGAGGCATCACAATGCCAGACTTCAAACTATACTACAAGGCTACAATAATCAAAACAGCATGGTACTGGTACCAAAATATAGACCAATGGAACAGAACAGAGACCCCAGAAGAAACACCACATATTTACAACCATCTGATCTTTGACAAACCCAGCAAAAATGAGCAATGGGGAAAGGACTACATGTTTAATAAATGGTGTTGAGAAAACTGGCTAGCAATGTGCAGAAAGCAGAAACTGGACCCCTACCTTACACGAAAATTAACTCCAGATGGATCAATGATTTAAACATAAAATCTAACACCATAAAAACACTAGAAGAAAACGTAAGCAAAACCATCCAGGACATAGGTATAGGCAAGGACTTCATGACTAAAACACCAAAAGCAATGGCAATAAAAGCCAGGATAGACAAATGGGATCTAATTAAACTCCAGCACTTCTGTACAGCAAAATAAGCCATCATTAGTGTGAATTGGCAGCCAACAGAATGGGAAAAAGATTTTTGCAATCTACCCATCTGACAAAGGGCTAATATCCAGAATCTACAAATAACTAAAACAGATTTACAAGAAAAAAACAAACAACCCTATTCAAAAGTGGGCAAAGGATATGAACAGATACTTTTGAAAAGAGGACATACATGAGGCCAACAAACATATGAAAAAATACTCATCATCATTGGTCATTAGAGAGACGCAAATCAAAACCACACTGAGATATCATCTCACGCCAGTTAGAATGGAGATCATTAAAAAATCTGGAGACAACAGATGCTGGAGAGGATGTGAAGAAATAGGAACACTTACACAGTTGGTGGGAGTGTAAATTAGTTCAACCATTGTGGAAGACAGTGTGGCAATTTCTCAAGAATCTAGAAATAGAAATTCCATTTGACTCAGCAATCCCACTGTTGGGTATATACCCAAAGAACTATAAATCGTTCTACTATAAAGGCTCATGCACATGGATGTTCATTGCAGTCCTGTGTACCATAGCAAAGACCTGGAACCAACCCAGATGCCCATCAATGACAGACTGGACAAAGAAAATGTGGTATATATACACTATGAATACTACACAGCCATAAAAAACGATGAGTTCATGTCTTTTGTAGGGACTTGGATGAATCTGGAAACCATCATTTTCAGCAAACTGACCCAAGAACAGAAAGCCAAGCACTGTATGTTCTCACTCATAGGTGGGTTTTGAATAATGAGAACACGTGGACTCAGAGAGAGGAGCATCACACACTGGGGACTGTTGCAGGGGGTAGGGGAGAGCCAATGGGGGATGGGAAGGGAGGGGAGGGTGGGGAGGGATAACATGGGGAGAAATGTCATATATAGTATGCACCTAAAGTAAAATAAATAAATTAAAAAAAAATTAGGAGATTTTGTTTATTTGATTGTTTGTCTTGGAGATGGGGTCTCGCTCTGTAACCCAGGCTGGAGGGCAGTGGTGTGATTTCGGTTTACTGCAACCTCTGCCTCCTGGGTTCAAGTGATTCTCCTGCCTCAACCTCCTGAGTAGCTGGGATTACAGGCACATGCCATGGCATTCAGCTGATTTTTGTATTTTTGGTAGAGATGGGGTTTTGCCATGTTGCTCAGGCTGGTCTTAAACTCCTGACTTCAGGTGATCCACCTGCCTTGGCCTCTCAAAGTGCTGAGAGGACAGGTCACCATGCCCAGCCCTAGAGATTTTTATCTTATAGACATTAAATTTTCTATGAAAAAAAGTTGTGAATTTTGTCTAATTTTCTTTCTCCCCATGGTTAAAAACAGATAAGAAAAAATTATTTTTACATTTGAAGGCTAAAAACATGAGTTTGTCCTGAATCTGACCCATGTCATGTGTATATTGGACGTACCACTTAACTCAAGTGATCTACAGTTTTCTCATTTCTCTATATGTATTCAAAGACTGTGAGAATTAGATAGATCATGTATATTTATGTTTTGTAAGCTAAGAAATTATATAAATGTAAAGGATCATTATGATAAGTAATTACAAATATGTATGTATGTATGCAAATGTTTGTTTCCTTTTTCATCCAGCTGTACAGTAGTGGCCAGAAATAAAAATTCTAGGGAATATTGTAGGCATAGTTGGAAACTTTTATCCAAAAAGGAACAAAAATAGAAGAAAATGAAAACATGAATACCCATATGATTTCAACCAACTTTTAGCAACTTTTGTACAAATAAGTTACGTTTCATACAAAATAGAATTAACCTAAAATGAACATTTTTAAGTACTAAAAGCATTATTTCTTAGTATCTTTCTTAGTAAGAAATAAAGGAAAATAAAATTATAAACCATTTATTATGATGATACCTGTTCTTTAGCTGTGTATTTTTGGTTAGTTTACACAGAACATTTGAAGAATTTTCTACTTTCAGTAAATGTGAAAATACCAAAATGTAGAGACCTAAAAAAATTTGTACTTCAAAATGTAGTATGCCAGAAAATAGGATAAGAGCTAGCATTAGACACAAATCTGTAAAACCTCATACTATGTATTTTTTTCACTACTGAAAGTGTGGCAGCATATTATACTAATATAGTAATTTGCATTCTGTTTTACTGTACTTTGAGAAATGTGAGGGCTTTTTGTTTTTTGTTTTGTTTTGTTTTTCTTTTGGCTTTTCCGTACTTGGAGCCATTTCTCTCAGAGAGTAAATAATGTTAAATTCAGAATGACTATGGCTTTGTAAAAATCTCTTAATATTTTCAAGAATGAATCTTAATGTCCCATGGGTTCCTAATCCAAATATTAGTGGATATAGGAGCATCTCACCCCGGAAGATGAAGTGAGGCTTAGCTTTCTGAATGCTGGAAAGTGGCTTAAGGAAATTTCTAGGGTGGTGGAGACCTTGGCTTCACTTGCACATACAGCCACAGGTAGGAGAAGAGTTGGAGAGTCTGAACACGGAGGGCATCTATGGTAGATGTTACTCATATTCCCTGACATCTTGTTTGCCTCTCCTTTTCTTCTAAGCATAGGAAGAATTATAATTATTTAACCCTTGAAGTTGTACATACCCATGTTACTTTTTCTAGGCAATGAAAAGAGAGGAGAGAAAAATTTCACATGTTGTCTGAAGCCTTTAATGACCAGTATTGATTCTCTTGTTTTCATTAAGTTGCTACATAGATGTTTGTCAATAGGAAGAAGGAAGACAACTAAACACAAATTATCTATCTTTCCTCTCTTCCATGTACTACTCCAAAAGTAGTTCTTGGAAAGGGTAGTAAGGGTTGTAACCCCATGCTTTGAAATAGTACATGGGTGAGAGAAAGGAGGATTCCTTCATTTTTTTCTGTTGCGTTTTAGTCAAAGATTATTCCATTAGGGACTAACTCCCCCATGCTTGTGGTTTATATTCTCTTCATCTGATACCTAGGATGCCTCGTATAATATCATAGTTCTGCAGTGTAACACTTCACTACTGCCTAAAAACAGAAAAGCTACTCAGCAGAGAAGTGAGAGAAATAAAAGAAAGCATTTGAGAAAATATTGAAAGGCATAGAAGGATATTTTCCTAATAGAGGATCCCTAACAGTGCCTGCTCAGTGAAACTTCATTGTTACTATGAACCAGCTGTAAGGGTTATTGTCTTGCAGGTTTATTGCCAAGTTAAAAATGAGGAAAATGAGGCCAGCACAAAAAGATTAAATGCCAATTTATTCAGCTCCCAGGCGAGGTTCTGTGGTCCCAGGGAAAGAGGCCAGATAAGTCACAACTGACTCCTCTGGGCGTGGGATTTTATAGGAAATGAAGGCATTTGATTGGCTGTGGAGAAACAGGATGTGGATGTGGCAAGCTGCTATAGGTAGGTAGGCGGAATTTTCGGATGGGGCAATGTTCTATTGGGCAGGTTTTGGCGGGGCTTTCCAAGGGCGGGCTAGGTGCTCAGTGCAGAGGGGCTTTCCAAGGGCGGGGTTTAGTGCTGAGTGTAGAGGGGATTTCCAAGGGTGGGGTTGAGTGCCCAGTGCAGAGGGGATTTCCAAGGCAGAGCTAGATGATGGGCATATTCTGGTGATGTAATTTTCAGGCGCGCGGGCTGGGCTTGTGCGAGCTCCCGGCGAGGCAACCATCCTTACACCAGTGACTACTGTATGTTTCCCATTCTTTCTGAAATAATACAATTTTTTATTTTTATTTTTATTCTGTTCTGGCTTCACCAGTGATACAGAGTTATTAAACACAGACAGCTTGTTTTTTTAGTTCTTAATTCCGTAAGCAAGAGGACACACATCTGAGCTGGTTGTAAATACCACCATTCATCACATGCATATGCTGGACTTTTGGGATACCTCCCTTGGGGAGGTGTTGAAAGACAATGAAATATATAGTTTAAGTACTGAATTGTGCAAGGTATTACAAATAGTCACTGTTATTATTCACTAATGTCTGAATCTTATTTATATGTGGGTTCAGGAAGAATATCTATTTCCCACCCATGTGAAGGTCGGCAAGTTCAGGTGAATAGCGCTGGCCAAGCAAATGTGAGTGTAAGTAGTGAGTACATTTTTCAAACCAGAACATTCACTAGGCCAGTGTTCTTCCGTCTTCAGCCACAGAGATTGCAACCAAGAAAGCACATGGTGAGATAGTGATGTCATAGTTTGGTTGAGCTTCTGTTACCCCTGTTTCTTAGAATGGCTACAATGAGTATCTGTTTCTGGCCTAACTCAGTGAACATATAGTACAAGAAAAAAACCAAACCTTGTTTTGCAGCCACTGAGGGTTTGGGGTTGTTAGTTTAGTAACTTATTGAGATTGTTACCTAGCCTCTCCTGACTGATACAATTCCATTCTGCTGTGATGACTCAGGTTAGAGTTTTGGGATTACTTTAATGAAAACTCCAAAAACAGTTTTAATTTGCCTTAGGAAAAGGCTGTTTTTGTTGCTCTCAATTATAACCAACCAAATTTTTACTTATAAAGTAAGTATCTTCTCTGGTAAGAAGAAAAATATAGGGTGTTGCGTTTTGCTTGGGCATGTTTACTCATCTAATTTCTAATTGTGTTGAGCATGATATTTATAATATAGTACCATTGCTCAAATGCAAACAAGTGATTTTTAAGAGGTGAAGTTGCTACATTGTCACTTATTCCATTGACTTGCTTACAGAAATAAGTATTCTGTACCCAGATTTTTCAGACTATTTGTTCCACACTAATCGCTTGGAAACATGACTTCTGTAAGTAATTTACTTAAACCACAAATCCTCACTACTGCTTTCCATGTGGCTACATGGCATCTGAGATAGCCATAGTGCGTTTCAGGAAGACACACTCTATTACATGGCAAAGTAAGTGGGGTGTCCTTATTTCTTTGATCCTGAGCACTTTCAGACCTTTAGTCTCTTCATGCTACTCTGACTCTGCTATGCAGCCTGTACACAAATCTTGGATGCTTCTCCAATTATTAATCAAATGGGATTTTTCAATAGTATATAAGGCTTTGATTTTCTGCCCCAGAGCAAATTGGAGCTTCTGATCATGTTATTACTTCTTTTAAATTCTCAGATGTGTCCAGTGAGAGAAAAGTACAAAGAATGACCAGAAGCTTGTAAAAGTTTGGCCCATTCATAAACATTTTAGCATTAAGCAAAGCAATACAGATGCAATCTCCCATTCTGCTTTCCTTACTACTTTGAAATCAGCTTGTTTCTGATTGATATTTCTCTATAAGGAGCACATTGTTTTAGTTTAAACTAGATTTCATAGGGAAATACAAACAAATTATACCTAGCAATAAAATGCAACTGCTGTGTATCAGTATCAGCCTGAGAAATTTCAGAGTAAGATGTGCTCCTGATTTCCTTTGTCTGGGGGTGTATAAAACTAGAATTGACAGTATGCCTCACACTCTCTGAAAATTCCTCTCTCACTCAAGTTACATACTATATTTTGGTTTTGGAAGTGAAAAAAGAAACATATATTGAGAGAAAAAAAAGAGATATTCTGACAATAGGGGAAAAAAGGAGCAAAAGGGATTACAAGGTGGATCATTCCCATTAAGAAGTAAAGAGACAGGATTAAAATTACTATGGTAAGATCCTAGAGTTCCTGAATCTTCATTCTCTGCATTGAGTTGCTTAATGCTGCAAAAAGTTGGTCTGTTCTGGGGTTCACAGTTGAATTCTACCAGATATACAAAGAGAAGCTGGTATCAATTATTCTGAAACTATTCCAAACAATACAAAAAGAGGGAATCCTCTCCAACTCATTTTATGAGACAAACATCATCCTGCTACCATAACCTGGCAGAGATTGAACAAAAAAAGAAAATTTCTCCATGATGAACATAGATGCAAAAATCTTCAATAAAATACAGGAAAACTGATTGCAACAGCACATCAAAAAGCTTATCCATCATGATCAAGTAGGCTTCATCCCAGGGATAAAAGGCTGGTTCAACATACACAAGTCCATAAATGTAATCCACCACATAAATAGAACCAAAATCAAAAACCACATGATTATCTCAATAGAGGTAGAGAAGTCCTTCAACAAAATTCAACAGCCCTTTATGCAAAAAACTCTCAATAAACTAGTTATCAGTGGAACATATCTCAAAATAATAAAAGCTATTTACAACAGACTCACTGCCAATATCATACTGAATGGGCAAAAACAGGAAGCATTCCCTTTGAAATATGGCACTAGACAAGGATGACCTCTCTCTCCACTCTTATTCAATATAGTATTGAAAGTTTTAGCCAGAGCAATCAGACAAGAAAAAGAAATAAAGGGTATTCAATTAGGAAAGTCAGGAAGTCAAATTGTCTCTATTTGCAGATGACATGCTTGTATATATAGAAGACCACATTGTCTTAGCCCAAATTCTCCTTAAGCTGATAAACAACTTTAGCAAAATCTCAGGATACAAAATCAATGTGCAGAAATCATAAGCATTACTATACACCAATAACAGACAAACAGAGAGCCAAATCCCAAACTCCCATTCACAATTGCTACAAGAAGGATAAAATACCTAGGTATCAACTAACAAAGGAGGTAAAGGACCTCTTCAAGGAGAACTACAAACCACTGCTCAAGGAAATAAGAGAAGACACAAATGAATGGAAAAACATTCCATGTTCATGGTTAGGAAGAATCAATATTGTGAAAATGGCCATACTGCCCAGAGTAATTTATAGATTTAATGCTATTGCCATCAAATTACCAATGACCTTCTTCACAGAACTGAAAAAAAACCACTTTAAACTTCATATGGAACCAAAAAAGAGCCCTCATAGCCAGGACAATTCTAAGCAAAAAGAACAAAGCTGATGGCATCATGCTGCTGGACTTCAAGCTATACTACAAGGCTACAGTAATCAAAACAGCATGGTACTGGTACCAAAACAGAGACATAGACCAATGGAACAGAACAGAGGCCTCCGGAGCAACACCACACATCTACAACCATCTGATCCTTGACAAACCTGACAAAAACAAGCAATGAAGAAAGGATCCCTTGTTTAACAAATGGTGTTGGGAAAATTGGCTAGCAATGTACAGAAAGCAGAAATTGGACCCCTTCCTGACACTTAACACTTAAATTAAATCCAGATGGATTAAGGACTTAAACATAAGACCTAACACCATAAAAATTCTAGAAAAAAACCTAGGCAAAATCATTCAGGACATAGGCATAGGCAAGAACTTCATGACTATAAAAACAATAGGAACAAAAGCCAAAATAGACAAATGGGATCTAATTAAACTTCAGAGCTTCTGTACAGCAAAAGAAATTATCATTAGAGCCAACCAGCAACCTACAGAATGGGAAGACTTTTTTGCTAGCTACCCATCTGACAAAGGGCTAATATCCAGAATCTACAAAGAACTGAAACAGATTTACAAGAAGAAAACAAACAAACCCATCCAAAAGTGGGCAAGGATATGAACAGACACTTTTCAAAAGAAGACATATATGAGGCCAACAAACATATGAAAAAATGCTCATCATCACTGGTCATTAGAGAAATGAAAAAACCACACTGAGATAGTGTTTCACACCAGTTAGAATGGCGATCATTAAAAAACCTGGAGACAGATGCTGGAGAGGACGTGGAGAAATAGGATCACTTTTACACTGCTGGTGGGAGTGTAAATTAGTTCAACCATTTTGGAAGACAGTGTGGCGATTCCTCAAGGATCTGGAAATAGAAACTCCATTTGACCCAGCAATCCTATTATTGGGTATATACCCAAAGGAGTATAAATCGTTTTATTATAAAGACACATGCATACGCATGTTCATCACGACACTGTTTATAATAGCAAAGACCTGGAACCAACCCACATCCCCATCACTGATAGACTGGATAAAGAAAACGTGGCACATATACGCTATGGAAAACTTTGGAGCCATAAAAAACGATGCATTTGTGTCCTTTGTAGGGACGTGGATGAACCTGGAAGCCATCATTCTCAGCAAACTGACACAAGAACAGAAAATCAAGCACCACGTGTTCTCAATCATAGGTGGGTGTTGAACAATGAGAACACTGGGACACAGGGAAGGGAGCATCACACACTGGGGCCTGTTGGAGGAGGCTGTGGGGGGGGATAGTGGGAGGGAGGGCGGGGAGGGATAACATGGGGAGAAATATCAGGTATAGGTGATGGGGGGATGGTGGCAACAAACCAGACTGCCATGAATGTACCTATGTAACAGTCTTGCATGATCTGCCCATGTACCCCAGAATCTAAAGTACAATTAAAAAAAAGTTGGTCTGTCCTTTCAGTGTAAGATGGTGTGGAGGTAAATATTCTTTTTCATGATGAATTTTAAAATACAAATATTGTATATGGCATTCAGGTATGGCCAGAAAGGCTGACTTGGGCCTTAATATATTTTTTGTGAGTTTAGTGCAAGTTTTACTTCTTATTAGAGTTGACCCACATCAACCAAGCCCATAAATGAATGTGCTTATATAAAGTGCTCATTTATTGATGTTATATGGGAAATAAAAGAAGTGGGAAGTTCTTGGGCCAACATATCCTGCACAGTCTCTCTCTATAATCATACCTACCTAAGATGTAATATCACATATTATGAGCATAAAATTAAAAGATGGATTAGTTATTCAATGGCTAAAATTGCGGGTGGCATCCAACTTGTCAAAAGGGATATTCTCAAAATTACAGCTGCAATGCTCAAAAAAGAATTTTGCCTAATGTATTCAATCTCTTGTACAGCAGAGGAATGAGCACAGGGATTTTCACATCTCTGAGATTCTTCCCCTGCCTTCTGGTCTTCCAAAACTGCTCACTCACCTTTAGAGTTGCATACTCTTCTGACATTATGATTCTGAAAGTCATTTATACCTCTTTAAAGTAACTTTTTATTATTTATTTATTGGTATATTCTGTAAGAATTGCCAATATTATTTACTTTATTTACAAATTTGAGGAGCTCTCTCTGTTTATTTCCTATTACTGATAGTGATTGCTTTGGTATTTGGAAATACTACTTTTCTACTCCTGATAGCTACTTGAATGTCAAAGGATGTTAATTAGCTTAACATTTTTCTCTTCTCTTTGTTTCATCAACTCCTCCATTTCAGGTGAATGACTTATCACTTAGCAGTTGGTAAATCTGGATAAATATACAGAGAATTCTCAATTTTGGGGACTAAGCTGCTATAATTTAGATTTTATAAGTAATGAAATGATTTTTTCATATCTGCATTACTATTTGTTCTTTTTCCCAACTTATCCAGTACTGGAGAGAGAAAGAGAGGTACTTTTTATTGACCCAGTTTGTAAACCCCAAACATTTGCACTACGAGATTGGGAAATAATGCTTTAATTTGATGGTATAGAAAAAAAGCTTGACTGAATTTTAGATCTAAGTTTCCCGAAAACTTAAGATGTAACCTTCCGAAACCCTTTATTATTCTGTATTAGTCTTTCCATCGTAACATGAAATAGATTAGGATGCATGGTTTCTAAGAAGCAATTAGCCAATGAATAATTTGTGGTTTTTCATAGATTGATCAATTTCAGTAACTGAGGTATAGAGGTATGTCAACTGACCCAGGTAGTATATTGGGGAACTATTTCTTTTCCAGGCCAAATTAAAGGGCCATCCCACGTTATTTCTTGTAAGTTTATTTGTAACTGATGTCTTCCATTCCTTACCTACTGTGAAAACCCTTTAGACTTTGTGTGTTCTGTATGTGTTGATTTTCTTTATACATTTTAATCCATGGCCTTCCAATTACATGACCTTCTCGTCCGATAGTATTTTCTCTACCCTACTCTGTCACATTCTTGACTACGTCATCAGCAGGAAATACACAGTTTTTGAAATCTGGTTATTACTGCCCAGTCACATAGCCTATTGCTGCATATCTCCTACTATCACATTTTCTTGAACTTACTGAGAATCACAAACTTTACTCATAAAAAACTTTTTATTCTAGTATCCCTCTCATGTCTTTGCCACCCTCTTTACCTAGCTTAGGTTCCCCAGTCCACCATATTTAACACCTCATGGTAAATATCCTTAAGTCCATGGGAAACAAACAAAAAAATCTCCTGACAAATTCTAACCCTGGTTAAACCCATAACAACTGGTCCCAACTCCAATTCATCACCGAAAATTGAATGTGGCAACAATATTGCTTGGAAATATTATTTTGCTTCTCTAGGAGGTTTGTTTTCCTATAATCTTAAACCATTCATGTTTTGTCTCATTCTTCCAACTTCTTTAAGCCCGTCCTTTGCCCTCTACTCTCAGCTAATTCAGGAGTTGTATCATCTTCACACTGCGGGATGTCCACCTGATGTTCATCTTCACTCTTCCTATCTGGTTCCCCTCCTGTTCAAGTGAATAAGCTGGAACACCCTCTTGTGTTTGGATTCCCATCTCACTTTTTAAAATACATTTTTTTCAATTATTCCTTTTTCTCTTCTGCATATTGGATATACACCTCTGTATCTACCAGCCCATAGGCAAGCCTTAAGGCTTCCATGTTAGAAACCTCAGCTAAAACAGTAACAACAAGACTCCTTAGTCCCAGCATTTCCTTTAAGCTATGATCTATTCCTTGGCTTTCTTCACAGTAATAACTTTTTGAAAATTATCTTGGGATACTATTTTCACCTTCTCCCCATTGTAGCCCCAATATTCAATCAAACACAATTTTTCAAGTCTCTTATATGTCCAAACTATTACTGAGATTTTTGTCTTTTATTCCCAATTGCCATTGACTTTCACCTCAAATACAAGAAAAGATTTCTAAAAATTTTCCCCACATATTAATTTGTGCTTTTATGGTTATCTACCAGATAGCTAGAATAATCAACTTTTTAAATAAACGCTTGATTGCATTACTCTCTCATTTAGTTACTTTTAGTCTTCAGACTACACTAAGAATAAAATCACATGGCTTTACATGTAATTATTAAAAGTCATTCAATTAATACTCCCATAATCTGCCTATCATTTTTTCCTTATCTCTTGCTGTTTGCACTTTCACTTTTTATGCTACATCCATCCTGACCTTTTATCTGTTTCTAAGACCTGCCAAAATGCTTTAGGATTCTGGGTTTTCACAAGGCTCTGGTTTTTACTTTGGAAGGTTTTTCCCTGGCTTAGTCTTACTTATACTTCTTATCTTGCCACAAATGCCAGTGCTACAAAAAGTCTTGTGAAAACTCAGACTTAGGTCCCTTATACAACACTCTGTATTTTCTTTTAATACACATATAAGAATTATAACTTAAGATTTACTTGATAATTATATTTTCAGTTTCTAACTTATTCATCAGACTGCAAGCTTTATATAAGAAGGGATTACACTGAAAGTGTAGATGTCTGTCTTCCCATCTCCTTGGAATCAGTTTGTCCTCATTAATTACTTATTGAATGAAAAATTAGTAAATAAATGTGAGGGGAAAGAAGAGAAAAAATCTTTCATTTATGGATCATCTCTCATATGCCTGGTACTTTGGTTGACATATTTTCTAGATGAAGAAACTAAGATTCAGCACACCTGACACACCTGATTAAAATTGGATGATACCTAATAGAAGGATTTGAACTCAGTTCTGGCTGCAAAGGTAACTACCAAGGCTGATGAAATCTCAGGCCCTCCCAAAACCTGTTTATTTAGACTGTCTCCTATTATGGTTCTCCAAAAGGCATCTTCTGCAGTAACTATATATACTTCTGATCTCTAGCTGCTGTAGTCCCTTTTAAAATTTCTTTTGTTCCCAGTCTCTGATACTTTGGAAATATCAGTCATTTCTAGATCTGAACTAGATACTTGACTCTCGCTCACTTCCACTGACTTCCCATAAATGTTATATACTTAATAATCATGTTAGTTTACTTCTTTCCCTCAGCAAATACTCACAAGTCATTATTTGGTAAAGATATTCCATATTTTTTCAGACATCAAAATCTCCAGAATGCAACATAATATAAGAGAGCAATACTGTATTTCCTTATGGTCAGTCCATTTATTTGTTTGCCCCATCCAACCTTACAGAGAGTGCAAGAGTTAAATTTGCAATAGTCCAGAGTGGAAAATACCACGGATAATAAAAGACAGCAGAAATAGCTTCCTCTCCTGCTGTTTCTGCTGCAGGCCTTTAGGAATATTACAAACTGTGACTATATAGACATTTATGTGCCCTTATAAATACATCACATGTAAATGTTTTTCTGGAAGGCTGGGAGGGCTGCATCAATGTATGGTCATTTTTCCCCTTGTCAGAAGCAATAGAATTTTTATTGGCATAATTTCCATTACTCAGCACCAACTATGGTATCTCTGATCAAACTAATTAGAAATAGTTACACTTTGCACCATGAGATAGATCAAATTTATTTGAAAAATTATGTATGTGCACACATAGAAAATAAATAGGGATATTAAATATGAAGATATGACATTTATGCCACTGGTTGGAGTGAGGAGGCATTCTAATTAGGTAGTGAATATTCTTAAAGTATAGATTTTTCCTACGTGGATTGCACTATTCAGCTAAAACTACAATTGCTAATTTGAATGCATAAAAAAGGGCAAAGATATTTGTTGATCATGAAGTCAGTCTATGTGTCAACTGCTATGTGTCTTTGCCAGATATGATGATGAGGAACATGAGTTTCAGGCATTGAGAAGTCTTTTAACATGCTGAGTGGACAGAAATTACTCTAATTAGCATGTATGCAAAGTAGAATGTTATAACTTCCTCAAGTGTATGTTAGAGGAGAGAACTGATGGGGTTGTTCAGAGATACGAGGGAACCTTGTGGTTGGGAGATGTGTCCATGGTTAAGCAGAGACTCAACTGGTTTAGAAGAGATAATATGGAGAAAGGAAATAGTGCAGAATGTATGTCAGGCAGAGAATGGGATAAAAAATGGTTTTACTTTTTGCCTCCAATGATTTGAATAATCAAAGATGGAGAAATGTAAACCCCAGTGATGAATATGCAGTTTGTCAGGTGAATAATTTTGATACTTGTTGCCAAGGTTGAATGGGATAAATAAACCAGAAGTGCTGGGTGCTGTGCTGTGGGGGTTTCTCTTGATGTTATTGTTATGATTTTTTTTGCTTACATAGAAGCAACTTCAGAGTTCATGACAGAAAAGGCTTTTCAAGTTTTCGCAGTTGTGCAAAGTGGTTAAATTACTTATTTAACCTGTACATCCTCAGCTCTTACCAGACTATGATACAGAAAGGGTTATATTATTGTAGTAACCTACCCTTTTGACAGATCTCAGGTTTTGCTGAACTATCCTCATCACTGAAAGCTAAGCTGCACACCTAGTTACGAGGCAGCCTTGACTGCTGTCATAGACTACCCCTTGGAGTACATCCCTATGGTTGTGGCATTTAGTGCTTTCTGATGATGGGGATCCCCAACTTTGAGTTCTGGCAAAGCTCCAATTAGCAACAAATCAGTATCCAAATCTTGGTAGTTTGTACTGGCTAGTTCCTTGGTAAAATTGTATTTAGCTAAAAACAATGCCTGTTTTCCCCAGGACTCTGCTGGTAGAAAACAGTCATATAATGTAGAGGTCTTCCTGGCTCACTTGATGGACATTCAAATATAGGATTGAAGCTGCAATTCCACTTAAAGGTGGAAGAAAAGCATCCCTCCTACACATAGAAACTTTAGAAAAGACAATTTTAAAATTTACCAGCTTTGAAACCTCTAAAGTTTAATATGATTTTTTACACTGTTAGGAAAAATCAAATATGTTTTCCGTCATTTGAAACTTAAGATTCTGTCCTATGATGTGATTGCTCTTTAAAAATCCTTTTATCTTTTGTCCTTGTTCTCTGTTCCCACTTCTTTGTTCAGAAACATATAATGACTAACTCAAAGTAAAATTTCTCTTTGAGAAAATTTATCTACTTTGACGAGAGTCAGCAGAGGTCAAGAGATTTGTTATTTGAATTGTTGGCAATTAACCACATATAGTCACATAACAAAAGGCAGTTATAACTTTTTTGTAAGAAATTTTTTTTGTTATACATTTAGTTCTGGGGTACATGTGCAGAACGTGCAGGTTTGTTAACACAGGTATACATGTGCCCTGGTGGTTTGCTACACTCATCAACACGTTATCTACATTAGGTTTTTCTCCTAATGCTGTCACTCCCATAGCCCCCTACCCCATGACAGGCCCTGGTGTGTTATGTTCCCCTTCCTGTGTCCATGTGTTCTCATTGTTAACTCCCATTTATTAGTGAGAACATGTGGTGTTTGGTTTTCTGTTCTTCTGTTAGTTTGTTGAGAACGATGGTTTCTAGCTTCATCCACTTCTAACCAGTGGAAAGCAATTAGGAGGCAAAAAGTATAATATAAGACTTCTTACTGCATTCTCCTTTTCTTGTACTCTAATATCACTTTATGTTTCTTTAAACTAAAATATTTAGACCCCAAAAGGCTTGCTAAAATGGAGAATGTAAGCAGTGCACAAATATATGTGTATATATGCAAACACACACACACACACACAGACACACACACACACACACACACACAGGCTCATAAATTTGTATATTAACCGAGCGTAAACTTCTTGGAGGAGATAGGGTTTAAAAGATTCTTTCTGGCCAGGCACGGTGGCTCACACCTGTAATCCCAGCACTTTGGGAGGTTGAGGCGGGTGAATCACAAGGTCAGGAGTTCAAGGCCAGCCTGACCAATATGGTGCACCCGTCTCTACTAAAAATACAAAAATTAGCTGGGTGTGGTGCCGCATGCCTGTAGTCCCAGCTACTTAGGAGGCTGAGGCAGAAGAATCACTTGAACCCCAGAGACAGAGGTTGCAGTGAGCTAAGATGGTGCCACTGCACTCCAGCTTGGGTGACAGAGTGAGACTCCATCTAAAAACAACAAAAAAAGATTATTTCTTGGAGAAAATGTGTTTTTCTGAGATAAGGTGAGGTATGTGAGATCACTTGGGCTACTCCAGTAAGAAATTTTCATGTATTATTGCTGCTTGTTTATGTTCTCAGATGACAAATACATACCTTTGGGTAGACTCTCTGGTATTAGTTGTTCTGAAATATGACTTCTGAAAGATTTTTATGGACTGCATTTTTGACAGTATTAACCTTAAAAATTAACTAAGAAATTATCGACTAAAATTAGGCACTAAGAAAGTAGTATAGGCTGCACACAGGCCATGTCTATTTGATATAATTAGATACTGTAATAAGCATTTAAACTGTTTCATAAGAAAAATCTTTGATAACAAAAGTTTTCTTTGAGGCTTTACTTACTATGGACTATTTAAATAGCCTTAACACTAGATGAAACAACAAGTCTACTTCGGGGCTTGACACAACTAAACATGTATAATCAGAGTAATGAAAAGAAGATAGGGAAAGAAGGATGTCCCAATATTTTAAAAAATGAGTAATGAAGAATAAATTTTAAGTGGATCTTAAATGCACATAATTGGAATAACTATAGTCTTTGGTTTATAACACAATCTCATCATTTGTATATTAACACCCCTTTTTACATTTATATTTTAAAATTCAGTAATAAAATTTGATAATGAGACTGAGAGACCCACTGTCTTAGTCTATTTTGTGCTAAATACCACAGACTGGATAATTTATAATGAACAGAAATTTATTTGGCTCACAGTTCTGGAGTCTGGAAAGTCCAAGATCAAGGGGCTGACATCTGGCAAGGGCCTTCTTGCTGCATCAACTTGTGGCAGAAGAGGAGAGAGGGCAAGATAAATAGAAAAAAAGGGATCAAACTTGTCCTTTTGAAATGAACTTACTCCTGCAGTAACTGCATGAATCCACTTCTGCAAGCAGAGCCCTCATGGCCTAATTACCTCTTAAAGCCTCCAACTTTTAATTCTGTGACAATAGTCATTAAATTTCAGAATGAATTTGGGAGGGGACAAACATTCCAACTATAGCAGCCACCCTTCCACAAGTAACCTAAAACATTTTTTTCTTTAGTTTCATTGCAGCTATATAATCCCATTCACACACATACACACACACACACAAACACACACACACTTTTTTGGGGACTTAGTTTTTCCACTCAGCATTACTCTGTTAAGATGGATCCATATTGTTATGTGTTATTGTTTTAGACAGCTTGGGCATTGCATAATATTCTACTATATGAATATAATGTAGATGGTCATCTGCTTTATAGATATTTATTTCCTTTTGCTGTTATAAACAGGGCTTCTATGAACATTCTTGTATGCATTTTTTGGTGTGTATGTACAAGAGTGGGAATAGTTCCACTCAGCATTACACTGGTAAGATGGATCCACATTGTTATGTGTCATTGTTTTAGACAGCTTGGGCACTGCATAATATTCTACTATATGAATATAATGCAGATGGTCATCTGCTTTATAGATATTTGGATTGTTCCTTTTTGCTGTTATAAATAGGGCTTCTATGAACATTCTTGTATGCATATTTTGGTGTGTATGTACAAGAGTGGGAATAGAATCAGTGGATTTTATGGTATATGAACAGTCAGCTTTAGGAGATATCTTAGTTTATTTGTGCTGTTATAACAAAATGCCTAGGACTGAGTAATTTATGAAAAGGAGAACTTTATTTTCCCACAGTTCTGGAGAATGGGAAATCCAACATCAAGGTGCTGGTAGGTTCTGTTGTGGGGAGAGGGTCATTTTATGCTTCTAAGATGGTGCCTTGTTGCTGCATCCTCCAGAGGGAAGAAAAGTGTGTCCTCAAATGGCAAAAGGCAAAAGGGAAAGATCAACAAATGGTGCTTGAAGCCTCTTTGATAAGGGCCTTAATCCCAATTATGAGAGGAGAAGCCCTCATGATCTAATCACCTCTTAAAGGTACCATCTCTCAATATCATTACATTGGTCATTAAGTCCCAACACCTGAATTTTGGAGGAGATTTTTATATTCAAAGCATCGCAGGAGATAACATTAGCTCTTTTAAAAAAATGGTTGCTATGATTTACCTTTCACTAGCAATTTATAATAGATTCTGGTCATTCACATCTTCTCTAATACTTGCCATTGTCACACTTTTAAATTTTTGCCAATAAAATGAGTATCAACTGAGATCATATTGTGGTCTTAATTAAATCTTATAATATCAGTAACAATATTAAACATTTCTGAATAAATTTCTTAGGACTTAGTCCTTAGTTCATTATGATCTCCTTAATTTCAGCATAGGCAAATAGATCAATATTTTCTTTTTTTTTTTAATTGCAATTTTTGGCACATATACACCATGGAATATTATGCAGCCATCAAAAAGGATGAGTTCGTGTCCTTTGTAGGGACATGGATGAACATGGAATATTTTCTTTTAGATTAACCCTTCTTGAGTTTTGTTTAAGAATGTTTTTCATTCCTTAAGGTCAGAACACTATTTGCTTATATTTTATAACAAGAATATTCAACTTTTTGTTTTGCCATATATGATAGGCAGAATTGGAACCTGCAAATATGTTATTTTACACAGCAAAAGGGATTTTGTAGATGTGACTAAGGTTATAGACCTTGAAGAGGGAAGATTATCTGGGATTATCCTGGCAGGCCTAAACTAACCATATGAGCTCTTATAAGCAGATACTCTGTGGTCAGAGAAAGTGACTACACAGTAAAAATTTACTACATTATTGTGACTCTGAGATATAGGAGGCTATGTGCAAGAAACTGAATTCTGTCAACAACCTAAAAAGGGAGGGAGTGGATCCTTGTCTAGAGCCTTCAGAGGTGAATATAGCCCTGTGGACACCTTGTTTTTACTCCGGGGAGACCCGTGTCAGACTTCTGACCTTCAGACCTATCAGATAATTTTATGGTGATTTAAACCTAGTTTGTCATAATTTGTTGTAACACCAAGGGAAAACTCATACTAAGTATGGGATCACTTTTTAACAGATTTTTTGAGATGTAATTCAGGTATCGTACAATTGACTCTTTTAAAAGTGAACAAGTCAATGTATCTTACTATATTTACCTGTATGTATAAACTCTACCACAGTTGGTGTTTGAGACTTTTGTCATGTAAAAAAGAAATCACATATGTTTTAGCTATCTCCCCCATCCCTCGGTGCTACACAATCACTAATCTGCTTCATGTCTCTATTTGCTAAAATTTATTGAAGTGAAAGTTATATAAAAGTAACCATTTTAAAGTGAGAAATTTAGTGGCATTTAGTATATTCAGAATGTTGTGCAGACCCCATTGCTTTATTATAGTTAAAAAACATTTCCTTCACTCCAAAACAAAACTCTGTACCTTTGAGGAGTACTCCTCTTCTTCTCCCTGCCAAAGCAACCATCATTGTTTTTTTGTTTTTATACTATCTATTCTGAATGTTTCAGAAAAATAGAATACGATAATACATGAACTTTTCTGTCTAGCCTCTTTCTCTTAGCAATGTTCTTGAGGTTTTATCCATGTTGTGGCATGTGTCAGTAATTTCTTCCATGTCTGAATAATGATTCATCATATGTATATATCACAATTGGTTTATTCATTTATCTACCAATGGACATTTGAGCTATTTCCCTTTTTTGCTTTTATAAATAATGCTTCTAGAAAGACTTATGTACAAGTCTTTTAGGGACATTGTTTCAATTTCTTTTGGATATATACCTAGAGTGGAATTACTGGTTCATTTGGTAATTCTATATTTAATGTTTTGAATAGCAGACAGATTCTACAGTGGCTTAATCATTTTACCTATCCTCAACAAGACTCATTCCTTGCCCTTGAAAAAATATTTGTTATTATGGCCTCCTTGTGAGTATGAAGTAGTATCACATAATGGTTTTGATTAGCATTTTCAAAATGACCAGTGACATCATGCATCTTTCTTTGTGCTTGTTGGCTATTTATATTCATTTGTATATTCATTTGTAAAATTCTTGAATAAAGAATTCTTTGCCCATTTAAAAATTCTATTATTATTATTATTCGCTCATTGAGTTATTACAGTTTTTTTTTAATATTCTGGAAACAAGACCCAAATCAGATATATTATTTGAAAACATGTTCCCATCTTGTGATCTGTCCTTTCAGTTTCTGGATAGTGTTCTCAATACAAAAATATTTTTCATTCTGATGAAGTACAACTTATCTATTTTTATCATTGTTACTTACACTTTTGATGTCATTTCTAAGAAACCATTGTCAAATGCAAAGTCACAAAGATTCATTCTTATATTTTCTTCTGGAGTTTTATAGTTTTAGCTCTTATATTTAGGTAGTTGATCCATTTTGAGTTACTTTTTGTGTACGGTATGAGGGAGGAGTCCACTTTTTCTGTTCTTTTGCATATGGTTATCCAGCTACCCCAGCACCATTTGTTGAAGAGGCTATTCTTCGCTATTGAATAGTCTTGATATTCTTGTCAAAAATTGATCATAAATATATGAGTTTATTTCTGAACTCTCACTGCTGTTTCATTGGTCTATGAGTCTATACTTATGTCAATAGCATATTGTTTTCATTAATACAGCTTTGTGATAAATTTTGAAATAAGGAAGTGTGAGCTCTCCTACTTTGTCCTTTCTTCAGAAGATTGTATTGGCTATTATGGAAAGCTTGCAATTACATATGTATTTTAGAATAAGTTTGTCAGTTTCTATAAGGAAGTCATCTGCAGTTCTGTAAGGGACTGTATTGAATTGTAGCTCAATTCAAGCTGTCTACTTCTTTTAACAATATTGTTTTCTGCTCCATGAACATGAAATATTTTCCATTGACTTAGAACTTTAGTTTTTAAAATAATGTTTCATAGTTTTTAGGTATTAGTTTATATTCATATTGTTAAATGTATTCCTAAATATGTTATTTTTGATAAAGAATTACCTTTACTTAACCCCAATTTTTTCATGTGGATTTGAATTGCTATGTATAGTTAGTATCTTTCTGCCTGAAGCTATCCTTTACTGTATCTTGTTACTAAGTTTGTTGTCATCATATTTTCTTAGTTCTTTTTTTTTTTTTTATTTTAGGGAATGTCTTTAATTCCTTTTCATTTTTGAAAGATAGCTTTGATGGTTATAGAATTCATAGTTGACAGGGTTGTTTACTTGTTTTTGAGCATTATGAATATGCTGTCACACAACCAACTGGACTCTACCCTTTCTGCTGAAAAGTCAGTTATTAATCTTACTGAGGTTTCCTTGTAAGTAGTGATTCATGTTTCTTTCTGCTTTCAGGACTTTTTTTTTGTCCTTGGCTTTCAGCATTTTTACTATACTGTGTCTGTTTGTGGGTCTCTCTGCATTTATGCTACTGAAAGTTCATTGAGCTTCCTAGATGCATAGATTGTTTCTCAACAAAGTTGGGAAGTTTCAAATCTACTGTTTCTTCAAATATTACTCCTTTATTTATTTCTATTCTTCCTGATATTTCTATTACATATGTGTTCATGTATGTAATAATGTCCTATCATTACATGGGGCTCTATTTTTCTTTGTTCTTTTTTCTCCCTATGATTTGGCACATATACTTCTATGGATATATCTTCATATTTACTAATTTTTTGCCAGTTCAAATCTTTTGAATTCCTTCAGTGAATTTTTCATTGCAGTTATTGCATTTTAAACTCCAGAATGTCTATTTTTTAGAAAATTTTTATCTCTATTGATATTCATTATCTGATGTGACATTGTCATTTTTTATTGCTTTACCTCTTTAATTACAGTCTCCTTTACATCTTTGAATATACTTATAATAGCTATTTTGAAGTCTTTTTCCATTTAATGTGACATTCAATTGTTTTCATAAGCATTTAGGTTGCCTGCTTTTTTCCTAGTGTATGAATCATGTATTTCTGCTTCTCTGCATCTCATATATACACACTGGGTACTTTCTTCCCTCTAAGACCATATTACTATTATTTTCTTATTACAATAGCTGAGTGTATGATTTTTAGCGGAGGCGAACTCTCCAACATGATACAAATATTGTTAAACCTCTGATGTTGTACCTTAGGCACACCCAGGTTTGTGTATATTTTGTCACCCAGTCACCTTGCGATGACCCCTTGGTTTGAGCAGGGCTCTCTTTTTCTCTCCCTCATCACACCTGACTGTTAAACTTCAGGAATTGACAGCTGACTTCTGTATCATTTTCAAAAAATAACCAAGTCATGAATTTTTCTTTTTTTGTGTGTAGCTTTTAGGTTCAAACTAATTTATTCAAGTTAGAGTTTTGAATTTTTAGATTTTTCTGAATACAAGTTTTTCCATTTGTAGTATATCCGTAGGATTATTTCTAGAGGATTTAGTTTTTTAAAAAATCAAGTTTTGGCTGGACGCAGTGGCTCATGACTGTAATCCTAGCACTTTGAGAGGCCTAAGGCCTTGGATCACGAGGTCAGGAGTTCAAGACCAGCCTGGCCAATATAGTGAAATCCTGTCTCTACTAAAAATACAAAAATTAGCCTGGCATGGTGGCAGGTGCCTGTAATCCTAGCTACTCAGGAGGCTGAGGAAGGAGAATTGCTTGAACCCAGGAGGTGCAGGTTGCAGTGAGCCAAGATCACACTATGCACTCTCTAGCCTGGGCAACAGAGCAAGACTCCATCTCAAAAATAAATAAATAAATAAATAAAGTTTCCTTCTTTCATTTGTAGCGAGCTTCTTGGGCTGTCCTACTAGTAATCAATCACCCCTCCCATACAAGGTCTTAATTCTCCTGGAATTTAGATGAACTTTTAAGCTAAATTGGAACTCATTCTGATTATATAAGTTGTACAAACTTGAAGTTAGTTCAACTACTATTGGATTGTTTTAGTAGAATTTAAAAGAAAAAAGTCTCTATCCTTGTTTACAAAATATAAGTAGCAGTGGCCTGAACCTAAAGGAGATACTAAATGACCTTCAGGATACCTTCAGAGCTAGGCTTCTGTGACATTGGTAAAGAAAAGTAGTAATGTTTGTGCCATGTAAATAAAGAAATGGATTGCAACCAGAGAAAATCTTGCAATTTTCATTTCTCTTTTTAATGTTGCTCAAAAGCCTCTTTCTATTGGATCAATACAATACTGTTGACTCTACATAGCATCCATGTTCAAGAGAAACAACAACAACAAAAAAATGTTGCGCATACAGAGGGGGTATTCCATGAGCAGCAAAGGAAAGCTCTGAAAAATTCAAATCAGACTTTGCAAGGTCTGAAGCAGTCTACTTGTGTCACATAAAAAAGTAAATAAATGGTAATGAAAACAACTTCTGTTTATGCATGCTGGATGTGTTAGGGAACAAAAAAGAAAACAGTCCTTCAATAATATATTCAGAGCACATTTAGGATTAGTTTCAGAACTCAGGTGCAACTGGATGAAAATCTTGTCCAAGATTTTTTTTTTAACTTTAAGTTCTGGGAAACGTGCAGAATATGTAGATTTGTTACGTAGGTATACATGGGCCAAGATGGTTTGCTGCACCTCTCAATCCATCATCTAGGTTCTAAGCCTTGCATGCATTAAGTATTTGTCCTGATGCTCTCGTTTCCCTTGTCGTCCACACCCTTACAGTCACCGGTCAAATTTAACCTGTTCCTGATGCAGGACTTTTCTTGGTCACTTTGCCAGCTAGGGACCTCTGGTTGGCAACAGCCCAATATCACACTTATTCCCTTCCCTGCATCCATGTGTTCTCACTGTTAAACTCCCACTTATGAGTGAGAACATGTGGTGTTTGGTTTCCTATTCCTGTGTTAGTTTGCTGAGATTGATGACTTCCAGCTTCATCCATGTCCCTGCAAAAGACATGATCTCATTCTTGTTTATGGCTGCATACTATTAATTAAATGGTATATATGTCCCACATTTTCTTTAGCCTATCATTGATTTGTCCAACATTCTTAAATAAAATAAAATATGAGCCAAAAGGAGTAGAGTGGCAGGAGGCAGACAAATGCCTAAGCAGACAGGGGAGGTCCTTGGTGAGACACCACACTCAAGCCCAAGACAGGTTAAAGCCTAACTACAAGTCCCAGGTAAATCCACTGACTGGACTGAGAACCTCTCTTCCTGTTTGCTGCACTTTTCTCTGATTGATTCTCACCTTTCACCTATTTTACGTACACCTACCCTTTCCTAATTGTTTTTTTATCTAGTCGTGCCTGCTCACCTTTAAGTGGTGCCTTTGTTTTAACATTTATTGAATACTCACAAACCAATTAGCATGCACTCTCCTATTCTGAGCCCATAAAAGCCCCAGATTCATCCACATTGGGAGAGAAACCACCCAACTTTGGGTGGATGAACAGCCCATATCTTCTCTCCATTAAGAGCTGTTCCATTGCTCAATAAAATTCTTCTCTGCCCACCCTATCAGGTGAGGAGGGCAGAGAAGAATTATCAGCCTATCCTTATTCTTCTTGGATGTTGGACAAGGACTGGGGAACTGCCAAACGTGGGTATGAGCTATAACACAGGTAGGATGGGGCATGCCTGGCCCAGCCACAGGCTGAGGGAGTGCACAGGCCAGGCATGGCTCAGGTTGGCTGAGTGGGTTGGCTTCCTTCTGAGGCAGGTAGCATGCCTGAGCAAGGCCTTTTTCTTAAATTTGTTTTAGCAGCAAAGTTAAGGATTGAATAATTGGAGTTATTGAATTTTCTCTATTTACATCAGCATTTTATTTTTCCTTTTGTAGCTAGGTTTAGTATTATATAAATAGGCAAGTGTGAGTAGAAGCAATGGTATCCCATTAAAACATTTAATTCCCCACTTATGATTTTTTAAAAATTATATAAAGATTGTTACTACTTGCTTACATTGACAGGTAAATAAAAGTGTTGTTTTATAGACTTATTTATATTACATTTTTCACCCAAATGTCTTGAAAAATTTAAATAATATGAATTTTAAAATTATTTAACTATTTCTAATGTGATATGGTTTGGCCATATCCCCACCCATATCACATCTTGAATTTCCACATGTTGTCGGGGGGACCCAGTGGGAGGTAACTGAATCATGGGGGCAAGTCTTTCCCAAGCTGTTCTCGTGATAGTAAGTCTCACGAGAGCTGATAGTTTTAAAAAGAGGACTTCCCCTGCACAAGTTCTCCCTCTTTATGTGCAGTCATCCATCTAAGATGTGACTTTCTTCTCCTTGACTTTTGCCATGATTATGAGGATTCCCATCTATGTAGAACTGTAAGTTCAATAAAACTCTTTCTTTTTGTAAATTGCCCAGTCTCAGGTATGTCTTTATCATACATGATGAAATTAGCCAGAATTTAAAAAAATACTAGATTTTTAAACAAATATACAAACATATCTTGGTAGTGCTTGGGCACGGAAAATTATATCCAAGATGGTTGTAGATGTGTGAAATTATTTCTGAGTCATCAGAACAGAGGCCTCAGAAATAACACCATATACCTCCAACCACCTGATCTTCGACAAACCTGACAAAAACAAGCAATGGGGAAAGAATTTTCTGTTTAATAAATGGTGCTGGGAAAACAGTCTAGACATATACAGAAAACAGAATTGGGCCCCTTCCTTACACCTTATACAAAAATTAACTCAAGATGGATTAAAGACTTAAATGTAAAACCTAAAACCATAAAAGCCCTAGAAGAAAACCTAGGCAATAACATTCAGGACATAGGCATGGGCAAAGACTGCATGATGAAAACACCAAAAGCAATGGCAACAAAAGCCAGAACTGACAAATGGGATCTAATTAAAGAGATCTGCTCAGCAAAAGAAACTATCATCAGAATGAACAGGGAACCTACAGAATGGGAGAACATTTTTGCAATCTATCCATCTCACAAAGGTCTAATATCCAGAATCTGTAAGTAACCTAAACAAATTTACAAAAAAAAAAAAATAACCCCATCAAAAAGTAGGTGAAGGATATGAACAGACATTTTTCAAAAGAAGACATTTATGTGGCCAATAAACATAAGGAAAAAACCTCGTCATCACTGATCATTAGAGAAATGTAAATCAAAACCACAACAAGATACCCTCTCATGCCAGTTAGAATGGTGATCATTAAAAAGTCTGGAAATGACAGATGCTGGAGAGGATGTGGGGAAATAGGAATGCTTTTACATTGTTGGTGGGAGTGTAAATTAGTTCAACCATTGTTGAGGACAGTGTGGTGATTCCTCAAGGATCTAGAACCAGAAATACCATTTGACCCAGCAATCCCATCACTGAGTATATGCCCAAAGGATTAGAAATCATTCTATCATGAAGACACATGCACACAAATGTTTACTACAGCACTGTTTACAATAGCAAAGACTTGGAACTAACTCAAATGCCCATCAATGATAGACTGGATAAAGAAAACTTGACACACACACACACACACACACACACACACACCATGGAATACTATGCAGCCATCAAAAAGAATGAGTTCATGTCCTTTCCTTTGCAGGGATATGGATGAAACTAACACAGGAACAGGAAAGCAAACACCATATGTTCTCACTCATAAGTGTGAGTTGAACAATGAGAACACATGGACACAGGGAGGGGGACATCACACACCAGAGCCTGTTTCAGAGTGGGCGACAAGGGGAGGGAAAGCATTAGGACAAATACCAAATGTATTTGGGGCTTGAAACCTAGATGATGGGTTGATATGTGCAGCAAATCACCATGGCACATTTTACCTATGTAACAAACCTGCACTTCTCCACATGTATCCTGGAAATTAAAGTAAAATTAAAAAATATATATATCCCAAAATATAGCACTTTGGCATGCCGTGTGCTTCAAGTTAAAGAAAACTGAATGCCCTCAGAAAGAAGCAAGTTCTCTCATCTAATCTTCCACGGTCTCTTCAATCCTCTTGCTTTCAGTAAGCACTTTCATTTGTTTCTCTGATAAAGAAAAATTCCTTTATAAAAAATTACAATTGTCTTAAGATCCCTTCCTAGAAATGTCATCAGATAAGCAGGATTAATCTGAGAAGAGAAGAGACTGGGAGTTCTCACCACAACCAGACAGACTTTTTATGTATTCTTCTGAAGGCAGCTCTGAGAGATAACCCCGGAGGCTCTATCTGCACAATAATACAACCCTTATTCATGGTGAAGTTTCACCCCTCACCTTCCCCAGAGCTCAAAAAAACACTGTCCTAGGTAATCCTTGTGTGGGCTCATTCTTTTCTCCTGCAAATCATTTAGTCCTACAACCCCCATTTCCCCTTCCCCTATAAAGAAGGATATATATATATATATATATATATATATATATATAGATATATATATATTCATGCAGCTAGACCTCATAGGGTTATTCAGTAATCATTCCCTTGCAATTCTTCCATGTTTATGAACATTAAATACATTTTGTATGTGTTTTCTCCTATGAATCTGCCTTCTCTCAGTTTATTTTCAGTAAACATTCAGAGGGTGAAGGAGAAGCTTTCCCTCTGACTCTATGGTAGAAATGAATATACTTTATCACACTATAGCATGGTGAGGAAAGTGAATAGAAAGCATGAGGTGTTATTGCTGACACTAAAAACTGAGTTAGAACAAAGGAATTCATAGTGATACAGAGCATAATCCATGGGCTGCTGAGATTAAGAAACTCAGTAGCTCAAGATTATTTAGGAACTTCTGTTGCAGGAAATCTTAGGTTTGTTGAAATTATGCCATGTTGCTGTTTGGTTCCCCACCTAGAATTCAGTCTCTATTTATTTTGTAATTAACTAAACAATGTAGCTAATATTGCCAAATATTCATTGATTCCTTACCACATGCTGTGCTTTATAGAAAGAGCCCCATATAAATTATCTAACTTAATTTTAACAAGAGCAAATTAAGATACATGTTATTACACTCTTTAATGAATAGGGACATTTTGTTTCAAAATGATGAAGTAGCTTGCTCAAGAGTACATGCTGGTAAGTCTGGTTCTAAAGCCTGAGCTGTGCATAACTACCACTCCTTCTCCTTTTTGACTAAGCAGCCTGTGGACATTTTCTATGGACATTTGTCTGAACATTTCTGTCATAAATCCTGAGATATCAGTAAGTATTTGAGTGTCAGAGGTTGTTGAACACCTGGGCAGGAGAATATCCATGTTTATATGCCGAAACTCATAGTAGCTGTACATATTTCATCCTAAATCAAAGGGTTTAGTAAATGTGACTCTAAGGTGGGCAGTTAGCCTGGCTCTGTCCCTCCCTCTGGTGTGGAGCAGGTGGTAATAGAAGATGCAAAGTCTTCTTTCACTCGTGCCTCTTAACCTTTACCCCAACCCACCACACTGCAAGAAAAAGAATGAAGACAGAAACCAAGAAAACAGTAGACCCAGTGATTCATCTATGTATCTCATTTTTCTAAGAAGGCCCTTTTCCTGTTCTTTTTTTCTTGTTCTTGTCATGTACCTGCTGTCACTTAATGAACTAGTCTAATCAAGAGAGATTAATTAAAAAACAATGGGGCTTAGAGAAGCAAGATGAATATTAAGCAGTTCACTTATAACTTTCCCTAATCTGGACTTCTTTCACCCTGACCTGCCTCTGCCTTTAAAATGTGCTGTAATACCCACAGTGCTACTCAGAACAGGGAGAAAAGAGAAAGGGTACATAAGTAAAAGAAGAGGAGGGAAAAATATATACAATATATCTGATATATAATATTATGTGTATATATATCTTCCTTTCATTCACTTAAATGCATCACATAGTAAAATCAGTCTGTAAAGCAACTTGATACAAATTATAAGAAAGAACAGATAAATACATACTCAGAGTGAAGTAGTATTTAAATATACCTGTATGAGAATTAACGTGTCAAACCAAAGTACTACAAAGGGTATAGAAAATGTAAACTTTAGTGTTCAGGCCTGAAGTTGTGTGTGTGTGTATCAAATCTTAATACATAGAGAATATAAATTTTTAAACAAAACTTGGCAAGAACATGTATTGTTTTTGACAGTAGATTCTCAGTCAAAACATTAGAAATTAGAAAAGAACAAAATAACACCTTCAATTACTGGAGAAAACAAATTGCAAAATAAAGAAATAAATAAACCTATAAACCAGAGCAGCAAGAGGATGGGTGTGTAGGAGGTAAGGGTGGTGTGCGAAGGCAGGTGGGTGGAGATGCAGTAAAGCTAGAATACAAAGCAGCATTCCACATTTCATTTATGCCTTGAAAAAGAGCTTAAAGTATTAAGAATTTGTATGTCAGGTATATTGTGGACATTTAAACGTAATTCTATTAATCAAATAGCAATAGATGATATTATTTCTAAGCCATAGTTAGGATAATAGCAAAATTTAAAAAAATATCAAATTAATAAGTTTTTAAAAACCTTTATTCCAAAAGAAAGCTGGACAAGAAAAAGAAAATTATGATAAAAGAAATTGTAAAATATCTATGGAAAGCCATCCAAGTACATACCTATTAACGTTTTGGTGAGACTTGTATGTAAGACTAACTGGATTAATATTGTGTTTTGGCAGGAAAATGAAGGCAGTGATGTTCTGTTCTCACTGCATTTATTGATTGCATGGCAGAAGATTTTTTTGTCTGTTTCTTTGTTAGTTTGAGTCACAGTCTTGCTCTGTCACCCAGTCTGGAGGCAGTGGCATCATCTTGGTTCACTGCAACCTCTGCCTCCTGGGTATAAGCTATTCTCCTGCCTCAGCCTCCGGAGTAGCTAGGACTACAGGTGCCCACCACCACACCCAGCTAATTTTTGTATTCTATTTTTAGTAGAGACAGGGTTTCACCATGTTGGCCATGCTGGTCTTAAACTTCTGACCTCAGGTGATCTGCCCACCTCAGCCTCCCAAAGTGCTGGGATCATAGGTGTGAGCCACCATGCCTGACTGGCATAAGATTTTGATTTCTGTAATGCTAGTACTGGTGACCTTACCAATGTGTAAAATAGAGTCTGCCGGTTTCTCCACTATAGTTTCCCCTCCGGTAATCAATAAACATTTTGTGAGGAAATACCTTGATACTATGCAAGTATTTTATTTTTCAAATATTTCCATTCATTAATGGATAGAGAGAGATTTGGAAGAATTGACTCAAGCAATTATCATGTGGAGAAGTCCCATGATCTTCTATCTGCAAGCTGAAGAATCAGGAAAAGTGATGTTATAATTCAGTTCAAGTCCAAAGACCTGAGAACAAGAGGACCTGATGATGCATATTCCAGTTCAAGTGCAGAAGATAAGATGAAATGTCCCACTTCCAGTGGTGAGGTAGGGGAAGAAAGGGGATACTCCTCTTCCTATGTCTTTTATTCTGTGCAGGCCCTGAGCAGATTGGATGATACCCATCCCCACACACTAGAGAGGGCAGTTTACTTTACTAAATGAGTACAGTAATCCACATGCCAATTTCATCCTGAGAAAAAAAAAAAAAACCTTCACAGACCTACCCAGAAATATTTAACCAGACATCTGAACATCCCCTGCCCCAGTCAGGTTGACAAATAAAACTATCATACTATCTTTCTTATGATGTCTTTGTATTGTTTTAGTGTAAGAGGAATCCTGATATCAGAATGACTGAAGAAATGTATCTCTTCTTCTATCTTTTGAAATAATAGGTGATTAATTCTTCTTTAAATGCTTGGTGAAATTCATCAGTGAAGCCATCTGGGCCCAGGATTTTCTTAGTGGGCACTAATTTTGGCATACAATTATTTATTATTTTTAAATAATCCTTTTTATTTCTGTGAGGTCAGTATTAATGATCCCTCTTTCATTTGTGATTCTAGAAATTTGATTATTCTCTGTTTTTGGTAAACCTAGGTAAAGTTTGAATTCTGTTGAAATTTTCAAATAAACAGATTTTAGTTTTTATTAATAATTTTTCTATTCTCTACTTGTCTTTTTATTTTCATTCATCTCAAGGTATTATCCAATTTCTCTTAGATTTCTTCTTTGATCTACTTGTTATTTAGGAGTGACTCGTTTAATTTCCACTTATTTTTTAGTTCTTCAGGTTTGCTTCTCTTCTTGATTTGTAATTTTACTTCCTTGTGGTCAGAGATCATACTTTTCAGTATGTTTTTATAGCCTTTAAAATGTATGGAGGTTTGTTTTATGGCTTAACCTGTGGTCTATCTTCAAGAATGTTCCAAATGCCCTTTAGAATATGTACTCTGCTGTTCTTGGGTATAGTTTTCTAGGCATGTCTGTTGGTTCCAGTTGGTTTATAGTGTTGGTCAAGTCTTATGTTTCCTTTTTGAACTTTTGCCTAATTGTTTCTGTACGTTATTAAAATTGGGACATTAAAGTTTCCGACTATTATTTTTAAATGGTCTAATTTTCTCTTTCACTCAGTTTTTGCTTTGTGTATTTTTTCCTCCTGTTATTCAACGAATAGATATTTATTATTGTTGTATCTTCCTGATGGGTTGACCTTTGTATTATTATAAAATGTCCTCTCAATTTCTCATAACAAGTTTTGTTTAAAGTCTAGCCCAATGTTAGTACAGATAGTACAGCTTTCTTGTGAATACTATTTGCATGATAATATTTCTATCATTTCACTCCTAATTTAGCTTTATCTTTGAATCTAAAGTTTGTTTCCAGGTGCAGTGGTTCTTGCCTGTAATCCCAGCATTTTTGGAAGCTGAGGCAGGAGAAACAATTGAGCCTAGGAGTTGAAGGCTACAGTGAGCTATAATCGCATCACTGCACTCCAGCCTGGTGACAGACAGACGAGAGACTCTGTCTCTTAAAAAAAAAGGGGGGGGGGGCATAATGTTTCTTTTCCGTAGACAACATATAGACACATAGTTGGCTTATGCTCTTTGGTCCAGTTTGACAACCTATGCTCTTCACTTAAATTTCTTAATCCATTCAATTTACTGACATTTTTATATAATTAGCTTCGTCTTCATTTTGCATCTTGTTTTCGTCTCCAGTATTTTTTTGTTTATCATTCCTTTTGGAATGATATCATTGGATAAACATTCATTTGGAATGTTTATCACTGACTTTTTCACTTTAGCTTTTATTATTTCCTTACTTGTTGTTCTGAGGCTTGCCATATATATCTTACCAGAATCAGTTTCAGATTCTTACCAACTTAATTGCAGTAAAATATGAACCTATTGCTTATGTCTCCATTTCCTTCCTCCCCTCATTGTGGTATTATTGCTGTATTACATCCATAAATGTTACTAATACACTAATATTTGGTCATAATTTATACTTTATATAATTTTATGCTTTTAAAATAAACTAACTGAAAAAGGAGTATGCCTATATATCAATAGCTTTTCTTATAGCAACCATTTTACTTATCATTTTTCTTTATATGTTCCTATGGATTCAAATTGTCATCTGGAGTCACTTCCTTAGCTCAATGCACTTTTGCTATATCCTAGCTCAAATAGCACAAATAACCTGTGTGATATTGTTAGCAGATATATTAAATTTCTACATGTTATTTGTTTAGTAGTATATTATCTGCAAATGGATTTATACAAGGGAGAATTGAGTAATCAAAACAGAGACCATATGACCAGCAAAACCTAAAATATTTACTATCTATTTTTTTTTTTGGAGTTGGAGTCTAACTCTGTCACCCAGGCTGGAGAACAATGGTGCCATCTTGGCTCACTGCAACCTCCGCCTCCCAGGTTCAAGTGATTCTCCTGCCTCAGCCTCCTGAGTAGCTGGGACTACAGGCACACAATGCCACTCCCAGCCAATTTTTGTATTTTGGTAGAGAAGGGGTTTCACCACGTTGCCCAGGCTGGTCTTGAACTCCTGAGCTCAGGCAATCCACCCACCTCGGCCTCCAAAGTGCTAAGACTACAGGTGTGAGCCACTGCGCCTGGCCTATTATAAAGCAAAAAAGCTTGCTAATGCTTGATCTAAGAGACAGAAGAAATCATTTAGTTATTGGTCTTTATAGTCTGAATTCAATATAACGTACAGGGTTCCTTGGAAAAATCACATTTCTTATAATTAGATAAGAGCTTTTGTTTTCTGAGACATTAGTACTTCTCTTATTACACCTTCATTATTTTATTTAATTTTCACAGTAACCCTAAAAGATGGATGTTTTCATGTGATCACTTTTGCTAAGAGACAGCAAGTGTAATGAATCATAGCATTTACTTTGAGGTCATACCATCTAACCTTAAACTCTGATTTTACTATCACCTTTGTAGCCATGAATAGGTACACTTACCTTCCCTGTGTTTTGGTTCCCTCATTTTTAAAATAGCACCTACTTCATAGGATCTGATGTGAGATTTTATAAGTTAATATATATTATACAGTAATAACTGTTCCTGGCTTAAAGATCTATATAAATGTTTTAACTGTTGCTCCAGGTAATTAGACAGGAAATTGATATATTTGACATAGCAAATGAGTTCTGTGCTCATGCTCATGACAGTTATGATTTTTGCCTACCATGATATTTATTTACATTATCATATTCTATTGTTTAATGCTTGATTGGTGATGCCTGCCTTAAAATTATCCCATGTGAAAAGCATTTCTGTTTAAATGGCATAGATCTTTGGAGACGTTATCATCATTTGTTTCTGTGTTAGTCTGATCTCCAAATTATCTTCTGGGGAATCTTTTGACCCTGCCCATCCATTGGTAAGCTAACTTGTGTTGAAGTGAAATGGCCATCTATTCATTTATAGATTGTGGCCAGGCTGTCATTTTTTGACCGCACCTATCACACAGGTGATTATTATTGTGTCACTCTGCCTTTAACTAACTTACTATATATAATATCTGCATTTCAGGTTTATATAAATGTCGACTAAAATCCCTGCTCTTTACCCTTTATTGAAAACTTTATGTTAACAGAGGATTTTGGAAAAGCACTCAATCCATTTACTCCTATAAATGTTTAAAATGTATTATTAAATGACATCAGGTCATTAGAGGGCTATGCATCTGGTTTGCATTATGATGTTTTCTTATAAACTCATTTAAAATATATTCCATTGTGAAACTGTGCAAATTACTTTGATGCACATTTAAATAATTGTTTCATAAATTTAGTCTTATATCTATTGTGAGGATTTGGTTCAATACATGTATTAAATATTAGACATATGCTAGACATTATACTAAAATCTAAATATGCACAAATGGGATGGTCTCACCTCTGAAGGACATAGACTTACAAGTACACGGTAAATAAATAAGTGCAAAAAAGCTGTTATATCTGGCATGACAACATTATATACTGGCAAAAGCAAGGCAAAATTAATCAAAGGTTCAGTTCTATCTGAATGGTCAGGAAGGTCTTTATGGCAAGGGGTCAGGCATAGAGATAGTAAAAAAAATAAAGATAAAATCTTTTTGAAGGAATTGAATGCAGAGGGGAAGAAGAAGTAGAATATTAACTACAGGTGGTGCTATATTGAGGGAGGGGTCAAGTCTTCCATTTGTTTGGTCTGCTTTGTTTGTAATGAGGAATATTTGAATAGGCTTTAAATATGTTAGAAAGAAGCCATTGAAAAGAGAAATACCTGATGGAGTATTGCTTTATTTAAAGCTTCAGATCAAAAGCACAGAGAATAACATCACTGAAAACGTCAGGGTAGGGAACTACAAGGTTTGATTTCTTCACAGAGTTAATTACTAAGCTTGTAAAAATTGTCTGAATCGACTGTCACAGAACTCTAGAATATAGTTAAAATCTTATAACCACCACACAAATGCTTAATGAAGGAAAAAACTGCTACACCCAATAAAAGAGTTCTGTGCCATTTTAAATTCTTTGCTTGCCATCCTCCATGCCCCAGATGGGCAGTAGCAATAAATACGGAAGCTCATACTCTTGAGACAGTTTGCCAGCACCCAAAGGAACAATACAGTCCTTACTCACAAGTAATAATTTCAGTCTGTTTGGTGGCTTCCTGAAGGACTGGCAAAAGGGCTTGCCTTTATTTAGTGTAACTCAGAGCATTCAGGGGCTGAACTTCCTGGGTGGCATTTGCTGAAAGTATCTAAAGGTTATAGTATTAACTGCAGCAGTCTCAGGCAAGGGAGAACAGTCTAGAAAAGAAATAGCCTCGAAAGTCTGGAAAGAAAGATGTTAAGAAAAGGGGTACATGGGGGAATAAAGGCTTTTTTTTTTTTTTTTTTTTTTTTGAGATGGGGTCTCCTGTCACCCAGGCTGGAGGGCAGTGGTATGATCTTTTGATCTTGGCTCACTGCAGCTTCTGCCTCCTGGGTTCAAGTGATTCTCCTGCCTCAGCCTCCCAAGTAGCTAGGACGACAGGTGCACACCACCAAGCCCAGCTAATTTTTGTATTTTAATAGAGACAGGGTTTGGTCAGGATGGTCTCAATCTCCTGACCTTGTGATCCACCGCCGTAGGACTTCAAAAGTGCTGGGATTACAGGCACATGGCACCTGGCCAATATTTTCTTTTTTAAAGAAAGATTTGTATTAAGAGGTGAGGAGGTTACATCTATGGAGGAGGCTTAAGAACAGGGGTGGATAACTGAGAATGGTCATAGCTGAGAGCATAAAATTTGCTCTGAGTCAAGGTCACCTACTGAGGAGATAATAATCTTTACAGGTTTGAGTCGGGTTAAAGGAGCTCATTTGAATTAAATGGTGTTTAATATCCATTTGACACTACAGATCATGATTTGAGGTGGTGGGAGTCTGTGCCATTGTGATTTCCTCGGGCTCCTCATCAACGATAAAGCAGGAGCAGAGAGGGAATGTTGTCATATTGATCCAAAATTCTTGAACTCTTTATCAATAACATTTCTCAGTATTCTCTTCAATGGAATTTTACTAGTCTCAGCAGTATTGGGAAAAGGTTCTTGTCCTAAAATATACATATATGTGTACATTTTATATACACATATATGTATACATATATACATATATGAGCTATTTTATATATGTATATAATGAATACATATATATTTTTATAAAATAAATATATATAAATACATATATATGTATACAAAATGGCTTATATTGAAACTTTTCTCACCAGGCATTTCCAAGTCGTCAATTTTGTGTTTTACTACTAACAACCACAAGGTATCATATGGTATACATTTCTATAGGCAGATTTTTTATTCTGAGTTTTACTTGGACCAGCTTTCTTATTATACCATTTCACAAATTGGTTATTCAGAAGAACTCAGTGCTGGGAATAGCTAGGTAATGAAAGGTCACATACTATAAACCCCTTCTTTGACAGTCACAAATTACCTTAATATGGTACATTATCTAGAGTGTTCTTAGGTGATAAATAATTTATTTTTAAAGCAAGCTTCTCTCATACATATTTTGTTACTGCAAAACATGTTGCACAACAGTACTCCGTGAAATACCAGCTTGAAAAATTCTACCTGAAGTAATTTATTTTTTTCTTGCATTTTACGGGTTTTCTTAAACTTCCTTTGAAACCTATGTCATTTGAGGAAGGGCAAGGACACCAGCTGGTCACTAGCTTGACAGAGGTGTCATCACTTGATCCTAATAGGTTTGTTCATATCTAAAAATAAGTATACTTGCTTTTCAGTAGCACCTTCTTTTTCCCCTCAGTGCTTTGTAAGTAGTATTTTTCCAGTTTTATTTTTTTAATGCAATTATATAAATGAAACACAAATGACTTATAGGTTGAAGACTGACTGCCTAGAAAACACCAGCTGAAATTTATACAGTAACAACAAAAGCCAAATACCAAAAGAGAATAAACAAAGTAAAGCAAACAAACAAAAAAATCCGTTTTAGGTCAGGTTCTCATAGAAAGTAAACTGAAACTTTATAGAGAGATATAAAGTTACAAATAGTATTCTTTCTAAAGGAAACCAGTTAGTAGTTGCTTGACAAGAAAAAAAGTCCTATTCCAGAATAAATACACAGACATATAACATTGGATAAATAATTTAATAAATTAGAAATAATAAAAAAGCTATGTTCAATCTCTAACTTGTATCATCATCTGCCTTAAAATACATCTTAGTGACTTTTCTATGTAAAAGATGGCTACCTTGTTGTTTTTAAGAGTTACATATGATGATATTGGGGTGAAAAAACAGAATTAACCACACTTTTCTTAAAAACTTGGCATATTTTGATCAGTATATTTATAGGATAAATTCTGAGCAATAGATTTCCTATGTCAGAAAGTATGATCAGATATGTGCTTAGGCAACAAAAGAAAAAATAGACAAATGGGATTGCGTCAAAATAGAAGACTTTTGCATAGCAAAAGGAACAATCAGTAAAGAGAAGAGACAATCTACAAAATCGGAGAACATATTTAGGAACCATATATTTGATAAGCAATTAGTATTCAAAATACATAGGGAATTCAAACCACTCAAAAGCAAGAAAACAAATTGATTTAAAAATGGGCAAAGAACCTGAAACTAAATTTCCCGAAAGAAAATATATAAATGGCCCACAGGTATGTGAGAAAAATTTTTCAATATAATCGCCAGGCAAATGCAAATTAAGATCACAATGAGATGTCACCTAACAGCTGTTAGGATAGCTATTATCAAAAAGATAAGAGATAACAAGTGTTTCTGAGGATGTGGAGAAAAGGAAACCCTTAGAACAAAGTTGGTAAGAATGTAAATTAGCATAGAAACTATGAAAAACATTATGGAGTTTCATAAAAAAATTAAAAATAAAACGATTTTATAAAATTTTAATTTAACTTCTAGGTATAGATCCAAAGAAAATGAAATCTGAATGTGAACGACATATAGTATCTGGACTACCATGTCTATTACAGCATTGTTTACAAAAATCAAAATACAGAATCAACCTAAGTGTCTATCAATGGATAAATGGATAATGAAATGTGGTATTTACACACAATGGAATAGTATTAAATTTGAAGAAATAAAGAAATTCTGTCATTTGTGATGAGATGATGTGGATGAACCCAGAGGACATGACACTAAGTGAAGTAAACCAGATACAGAAACACAAACACTGTGTAATCTGTCTTATGTAGGGTAGAATCTAAAAAAAAGTCACAGAAGCTGCAAGGTTCTCTGAACTGACTGCACCATAGCCAAGCCATGGTGACCCTGTGACCCCACACGTACACCTCCAGATGGCCTCCCAGAGCCAGAAAGTCTGGGATAACAAGAAAACTGCAAAAGAAGAATAGCTAACTCTCCTGCAGTGCTTGATTAACCGACCTTGTGACATTCTGCCATTGTTCCTGCCTCAACTGATAAGCCAACCTTGTAGCATTGGAACCTGTAACAACTGCCCCTGTTTGAAAAAAACATCCTGAACTGTAACTTTCTACTGCCTACCTCAAACCAATAAAATCAGCTCCTATCCCAGCACTCCTGCTGACTTTCTATTCAGCCTCAGCCCACTTGTACAGGGTGAATAAACAGCCTTGTTGCTCACAAACAGCCTGTTTAGGTGGTCTCTTCATTCAGAGCATGTTTAACAGAAGCAGAGAGTAGTAGAATGTTACCAGGGGCTGGATGGGGCTTGAGAGGTGGACAAATGTTGATCAAAGGAAGCAAAATTTCAGTTAGGTAGAAAGAATAATTCCAACGATCTATTATAGAGCATGGTGATAACAGTTAATAACTGTATTGTATACTATACTTGGAAATCAGTAAGAGAGTAGATTTTAAATGTTCTCACCACAATAAATGAAAATTATGTGAGGTAATACATATTATAATTAGCTTGATTGAGCCATTGCACAATGTATGCATATATTAAAACCTCATGTTCTACACAGTAAATATATATGAGTTTTATTGCTTTATTAAAAATAATGAAAGTAGATTGAAAATTGGTTACAAAACAAAGCTTTATGCAAAAATTAATCAGACATCTACATATGGTACTCCTAAAAGGTTACACTCATTTATATACCAACAAAAATATATAAGAATGCCAACTCTTTCTGTCATCACATTTTCAGGCAGGCATTAGGAAACCAGCAAGCACTCAGCAAAGATGTTGAAAGTGACAGGAAATCAGGGCACAGGAGAACAGACTGATTAGGCAGGGCTGCTGATTCTCATGTAAAAAAAGTGAAAATTAACTAATTTGCATTGCCGCTTAAATGAATTCTGGTCAGTTCCACTTAACCTTCCCAGTGTACTTATATTTCAGTAGAAAATTATTTTAACACGATGTTTTTGCTAATTCTGGGATTTTAGGTGGTATAGGAAGTTATTAAATACAGCCAAAATTGTAAAAACAGAGTCATCTGGATCTTTGATCCATAGGGTTTAAGGCTCTAACACATTCATCCCACGATAACTCCCTTCCCTGGTCTAATACTTTCCCCTGTTTTGCAAGGCAAGTATTTTCAAAAAAGGAAAAAGAAACTGTCAGTGATTTATATTGTAGAGCACGTTAGTTCACCACTTTGTCTCCTAACAAGTTTTGACAGATAGAAAAATAAAGCTCCATTATGTGTTTGAGAGGGTGTGTAGGGGAGGGTGCGGAAGTGCAGAAAAGACAAAAGGGTGCTCTATTAGGTTTTTTTTTTTTTAACTGCTTTAAGAAAGATACTGGATTAACCTTGTGTGAACATTTTGGGGAGCAGAAGGCATTATACAGCCAGGAGACAGCCTATGGGGGATGAGAACTGCCTCAAGAACAAAGTTGAGGCAGTTGAGTTTCACAGAATGGGTTATGAGAACCACTCAAAGAGAAGCACACCAGCTTTATGAATACATGAATGCTTCCAGAGCTCATACTACTGTCCAGTCTTTTTTCATCTCTTTCTTCCTTCCTTTCTCCATCGCTTCCTCTCTCTCTCTCTCTCTCTCTCTCTCTCTCTCTCTCTCTCTCTCTCTCTCTCTCTCTCTGTTAATTAGTTAAATCCTATCTGCACAATAACACATTCCCCAGAGCAGAAGGTGAGAAACAGGCCCTCTAACTCCCATGCTCCAAGTTCCTAAGGGTGCAAGTATGTCCCTCTACCTGCTTTCTACTCTACTGATTTCCAATTCAAATCGTCTTTCCACATCCCAACTATAATGTGAATATATTGCTTCAAAAATCCTCAAATTACTTCCACCTTTTCTTTTCTTGACTTCTGGGAAATGATTCTTCCTTTATTTTATTAATGAGACTCTAGTGGGCCATTTCATATGCCTACATAATTCTACTTCCCTAGCTCAACTTTATTTATGTAAAGGGGGCCTATGAATTGAGGTTGGCCAAGCAGAGTTCTTCTCTGAGACTTTTTCAGACTGGACTACTAAGGACATACTTGCATAGGAGCAACGGGAGGGTCCAAAACACTAAGGACTGAACATTTCACCTGAATCATTCAAGTAAAGACTTAGTGTCTTTGACACTAAGTCTTTACTTGAACTTAGTTTTTCCTGCTGCCATTTTCCCATGGAGGTTAGGGATCTAACTGGAGAGGTCAAATCAATATGATAGAAATAAATAGGTCGTACCTGCATTGAGCATTGGAGCATAGCAAAAGTCAAACTTGTAGCCCATAACAGCATCATGTAATCTAATAATTCTGACTCATGGTGATACAGACATTCTAAATTCTCAGAAGCAGCATCGCAAACATTCATTAAAAATATAGGCATAAGCAACTTAGATGTTCTTCTTTAGGAAAATTTCAAGCAGCCATAAATATCTATGAAAATGAAGGGAAGGAAAAAAACAACTAACATGAAGTAAACTTTAGGAAATTCACCTTTGAGGGATGATTTTGATTCTGAGTAGAAGGTTATTTTGGAGTTTAAAGTTTGGGTTTTCTTTTCCCCTGAATTTTTATTCTTTTAAGATAATTTAAGATTGAAGTCTTGGAAAATGCTTCCCAAGGTCACAATCTATCTTTGACGGGGCATCTTCCGTGAAGCCATGAGTTTAGGGAACGAAATAAAAATCTGTTTGTCTCAAGAAAAATATAATAGGCAGATAACCTTTGGTGAATGTGATTCGTGGCAACTGAAGGCTTGAGCTGTGACTCTTTATTTCATAAATCATTAAATCTATGACATGATGACTGGTACTAATGATGAAATTCTTGTTATATCAGATCTTAATTTTGGCTCTTCAGGACAAGGATTACAGAAATATCTTTTCCCTATAGTTTTGTAATACCTGTGATATATAGAAGTCAAAATCATTGACTGCTTAGAATCTGATAGATGAAATCATTGAAAAACACTGAGAACGAACTTTGGAAGTCATATCATCTATAGCATTTCCAAAATTGAGTTTTTTACTCATATTTTCATAGATGTATATGTTCATTTACTTAACTCAGATTTGCTGAACTCCAAAGATGTATAAACAGTGTGCTAGACCCAGCACCAGCATGCTGGCCATCATTCTGATGGTTCTTGGTCCAGAACTCTGTCCTCTCTCTTTCCTTCACATGGTTCTTAATGGTGCATTTGAATCTACTTCAGTCAATCAAGCTCCAAATAACAAGCAACCAAAAGATGAACTCTCTCCTTATTTACATTATGTTTTAGAGGGGCTGAAATGTTTAGTCTCAAGAAATAAAGGAAAAACAAAACAAAACAATGGAGGGACAGATGAGTCTATGTAATGCAGGATTGATTTCTTTATACGGCACCATATACAAAATATTCTGCTTGAAAAATACTCTCATTTTTAATTTATAATTTTTCTAATTCTTTGTCATTGACTGATTTCATGAATAAGATATTAATGGAAATAAAACTCTTTGATGAGTAACCACAGATTTTCTTTGTTTACATGTTATTCTCAGGTTCTTTATTCTTTCCACATTAGAGCACATGAGTGTGATTAATTTTCTTATATACATTTAAGTCCAATGTGTTTTTTTTCCAAATTATAAGTAACTTAAATACCATAGAGAATTTGTTAAGAAGATTAGTTGCTTTTCACTTCAAAAGCATTGTTCTAGCATTTCATACCTGTGGTATTAACATAGAAGGAAATTATTTGATTTCCTTGTTTTTGCTCTGTTTATAATATGTCTAATTATTCACTCAGCTTGTCAATCATATATTCACTGCTCTTAAATTTCTGCTTGTGTGCTCTGAACAAGTAAAATATGAGAATAAAGTAATATATCAGCTAAGCTCAACGCACAAATAACTAAACCAGAAACATTCTACCTATTATCATAAAATGTCTTATGTTATTAAGGTTAAATTCTCAGCCTGATGCATACCAAATTATAATTCTTCCTGGATACAAATGTAACTCCCTAAAGGAAGGATACAAAAGTGATAATCGTACCGATTCTTTATTGTCTAAAATTCAAATTCATGCAAAAAGCATAATAGTGGAAAGAAATTCAGACAATTACATAGCATAAGCAAATAGGGAAACTTGCATTTCCAAAAGTAGGTAGGAGGTTTTTAAGTGTTAGTTATTAGCAGTGTAATATATATGATACACTTTATCGGGAAGACAACAGTCAACCTTTGAGTGTTAAATTAGATTGACTCTAAGGAATTACTGTATGCTAGGCATTATGGGAAGATGAAGACAGTGTTTGTCCCCTAGTTCTGTATTTCCAGAGTATCCCTAGTCTGGCCACAACTTCATTCTAGTCACTGTCCCTTCCCAGGCTAAGGCTCCCAGTTTGTGAATTCTTCAACTTGCCCTCTCCACCCTGATCCCCCTAATAAAATATGCAGGTCCATATATCATTCTGTCAGAGTGATTTTATTGTTATGTTATACTGATGAATTCAAATACCATACTAGTATTTATTTTATTGTTTTGTTATACTGATGAATTCAAGTACCATACTAGTTTACATTTTATTGCTAATATGCCACCCTTTGTAGTCAGTGGATAGGAGTTTAAGGTCATAAAAGGGGAAAAGGCCATGGCTCACACCTGTAATCCCAGCACTTTGGGATCAGGCAGATCACCTGAGGTCAGGAGTTTGAGACCAGCTTGAGCAACATGGATAAACCCTGTCTCTACTTAAAATGCAAAATTAGCCGGGCATGGTGGCTCATGCCTGTAATCCCAGCTACTTGGGAAGCTGAGGCAGGAGAATCACTTGAACTCGAGAGGCAGAGGTTGTGGTCAGCTGAGATCCCACCATTGCACTCCAGCCTGAGCAGCAAGAGTGAAATTCCATCTCAAAAAAAATAAAAAGTTGGGGTGGGGGGAACAAAGTCAGAAAAAGTTTTTCCTATGAGAACAAAAACAAACAAACAACAACAAAGCAAATATAAACAAGTCCTAAAACAACATTTCCGACTAGGGAGTATTTTCATCTTAAGAGAGAACTTAATGAAATAACTTCTTAATTTCAAACAAAGACTGAAAGTAATGGCTAGAATTCGGGCAGCACTGCTGGTTAAGTGTAGAATACTCATCAGAAGGAGCAGATACAGTGTTCCATGTTTTCAGGTAACTGTATTTCATCTTTTGTTAAGACTCCTTCAAGTTTCACGTAGCAGCCTAGTCTCTCAATAAATTTCTAAAGATGGCTATCAGATTCAATGCAGTACCACTGTTGCTAAAGAAAATCAGTAACCCCACACTCAACCCATTCCTTGATTGTTTTTTTTTCTAATTGTTTTCTTATAAACAAGGCCAGAACCATGAAACTTAGCCTCCCTGTGAAAGCCACATGCATCACTCCACTTACAGATTCATAACCCTGGTCAGGATATTTTCCTGTCATTTCTGCTAGGAAGATGGAGCAGAAGGTCTGGGAAAATAGGGCACCAGCTGTTGGGTGTAATCCATAATCCCGGTAGCAAGATGAAAATAAAGTCCTGGGACCTCAACCTTCCCATATATCTCTTACAGGTACAGGCAGTCCTGAGACACCCTTGGACCCCATCCAGCATGGCAGCTGTGACTCTCAAAGCTGCCGATTGATGTTGGAAATGAAATTCTCAACATGATATTTTTCTGCCATATGTTCTGGGAGTGCCCAAGGCATCAGGCTTCTGATGACAATGTAATTTAATGGCTTCAGAGTATCTTAACCATATTTTCTTCCAGTATCTTTATTTTGGGAGACAAGCACTGTGTGAAATCTGCTTCTGGATACTAGCCATTCACTTATTCAAACTATTAATTACCTGGCCTGTCCCATGACTCTCTGCGACTCTGGTCCTACTGAGTTATTTCATTTCCTTAGACTCTCTGGCTTGGAGAATTAACTGCCTTTGTGGAAACATCCTGACAGTGATGGTGAAAGAGAAGACTCTTTGGAAGTTTCATCTGCCTCTGTTCAACCTTAAGACAAATTTATTTTTCTCAACTTACAATACTATAGCTTATGATGCCCTGACCTTTCTTGAATTTAACTGTTTTTCTTCACATCATTTTTTCACATTAAGGCCGAAGCCCAGTGATTGCCAGAGGTGGGGGTTGCGGAGGGGCAGAAAGAGAGAGTACTTCTTTTTCCTCATTTCGCCACAAATGTGAATTTTAAATTGGCTCTGTGTCTCTTAAACTTTCTGTGTCTCTTATGTTCTTAGGCCACTTACAAAATTGTTATTGATAGAAATACTGAAGTCATTCTCTAATTTGCCTTATCTGTGACAACTAATTTGACATAAAGTTTTAGGAGTTCTACCCACAAAACAGCTATTAAATTTGACCTCTTTTACAAATTCCTACCACCACTGCTTTGGTTCAGTTATTCAGCATGTCACCCCTAGCCACATTGTGTAGCTTTATACCAATGCCCTTTTCTTTGAAATACCTCCTGATATGTATTTCCCAAGCTGTTGACACAGTTATTTTCTCCAAGCTAATAATGTTCATATTATTTTCCCCTTTAGACACCCTAATGATTACCTCTAGTACTAGAAGAAGATAACTCTGACCCCTTCCCAGGGCATAAAGGACACAACCCTAGGGGAGAACAATGTCGTCTGAACACTCTTACCCATTGCATTTCATTCACCTTGGATTCGCCATCACTTTCCAAATAAGCCACATGTTTCAATATCTTTGTGCATTTGATCAAATTCTTTGTTCATTAGAATGTCTTTGCCTCCTTATCTGATTACTGACTTAATTTCTTACAAATTCAAGGTACAACTCCAGAATCACCTGCAACTCTTTTTCATTCACTCTCCTTAATGTGACTCCACAATAGTTTATTCATTCCTATATTATAGAACACAATCAACTTGATTGTTAGCACCTGGGAGGGTCTCTTAAGTTTAATCTCTAAGAAGGGTGCCTCCAAGTGGACTCTGTCATTGAAAAGATAAGGTACAAATTGGGGAGATAAGATTACATGAGATATTATACCTATGATGTATCAATAATGCAACAAACAATAATTCTATGAAAGAAGAGTAAAAACGTGAGTAGAATTATTGGGAAAACTTTTACTGATGAATTATAAATGGTGTGAATAGAATTGTAATATATTTGTATTATATTTTCTATGACTCTGAGATAGTAAATATGCATTGAGTCCAAAACAAAGGAAAAAGAGCTAATTAAATGAGGGATTTCTTTCAAAATAGCTATTAAATATATTATGAGTATCCCTATTTGCTCTGTGTACACTTCAAGAAATGATATAAAGAATCAATTTAATAAAACATAACTAGGCTCAAAATTAAATTGTATATCATTCTATACCAAAATGTGAATTGATCAGCAGTACAAAGATGAGAAATTGTAGGGTTGCTGGGCTCTGGTCCAGAGCAGACAAAATTATGTAGCATAATGTAAAAAAAAACTTGTTTGCATACACGGAATACATTTTAATGTTAAAAGCCACAATTCATACTGCTATAGATATGTATGCACCAAATAACATAGTTACTCCTATATAAAGCAAAAACTACAGGCACTGTGAAAAAACATTGATAGAAACACATAAGAATCTAACATACTCCTTATAGTACGACACAGAACATATAAACATAACACATTTCTCAGCAAATGCAAAAGTGCTGAAAACAACAACTCTCAGAACACAGCACAAATTAGAATTCAAGAGTAAAAAATTCATTCTAAACCATAAAATTACATGAACATTGAATAACATACTCCTGAATAACTTTTGAGTAAATAATGAAAATAAGGCAGAAAACAAGCAGTTCTTTGAAACTAATGAGAACCAAGATAAAACAAACCAGAATCTTTGGGACACAGCTAAGGCAGTGTTAAGAGGGAAATTTATAGCACTAAATGCCCCCATCAAAAGTTTAGAAATACCTCAACTTACCATCATAACTATAAGAATTAGAGAAGCAAGAGAAAACCAACCCCATAGGTAGCAGATGACATGAAACAACCAAAATCATAGCCGAATTGAGGGAGATTGAGAGAGACATACCCAAAAATCAGTTAAACGATTAGTGAATTCAGGAGTTGTTTTTTTGAAGAAATATTTATGATGTACATATAAAGAGGGGTTTATTAAGTGTTAATTTACATGGTCACAGGGTCCCACAGTAGGCTGTCTGCAAGCTTGAGGAGCAAGGAGGGCCAGTCCGAGTCTCAAAACTGAAGAACTTGAAGTTTGATATTCGAGGGCAGGAAGCATCCAGCACAGGAGAGAGGTGTAGGCTGGGAGGCTAGGCCAGTCTCTATTTTCACGTTTTTCTGCCTGCTTTACATTCGAGGGCAGCTGATTAGATTGTGCCCACCAGATTAAGGGTAGGTCTGCCTCCCCCAGCCCACTGACTCAAATGTTAACGTCCTTTGGCAACACCCTCACAGACACACCCAAGATCAATACTTTGCATTCTTCAATCCAGTCAAGTTCACACTCAGTATTAATCATCACAGATAGCTACACAAATAAAGAAGAAAAAAAGGTAAAAATAAACACAATTAAAAACAATAAAGGGGATATTACCACTGATCCCACAAAAATACAAATAATCATCAGAGAATAGTATAAACATTTCTATGCATGTAAACTAGAAAATCCAGAAGAAATAGATAACCCCCCTGTCACATACACCTTCCAAAGACTGAGTCAGGAAGAAATTGAATCTCTGACCAGAACAATAATGAGGTCTGAAATGGAATCTGTAACAAATAGCCTACCAACCAAAAAAAAAGTTCAGGACCAGAGGGATTCACAGCTGAATTCTACAAGATACACCCAGAAGATCTGGTACAATTTCTATTGAAACTATTTTTAAAAATCGAAAAGAAAAAACAAATCCTTAATTCATTCTATGGGGCCAGCATCATCCTGATACCAAAACCTGGCAGAGACACAACTTCAGGTCAATACTCTCAAAGAACATGGATGCAAAAATCCTCAATAAAATACTGGCAAATAGAATTCAGCAGCACATCAAAAAGTTTATCCATCATGACCAAGTAGGCTTTCACCCTGGGATGCAAGGTTTGCTCAACATACACAAATCAATAAATGTGATTCATCACATAAACAAAAATAAAGAAAAAAAGTATATGATTGTCGCAATATATGTGGAAAAGGCTTTTCCTTTTCCACATATATGGTTGAATTGATACAATTCAACATCTGTTGATATTAAAAACTCTCAAGAAACTAGGTAATGAAGGAACATACCTCAAAATATAAGAGGTACGTATAACAAACCCCCAGCCAACATCATACTGAATGGGCAAAAGTTGGAAGCATTCCTCCTTGAAAACTGACACAAGACAAGGATACCTTCTCTCACCACTGCTATTCAACATAGTATTGGAAGTTCTTGCCAAGGCAATCAGGCAAGAGTAACAAATAAATAGCCTTTAAGTAGAAAGAGAGAAAGTCACACTGTCTTTCTTTGCAGACAACCCAATCCTATATATAGAAAAGCTCATAGTCTTGGTCCCAAAGCTCCTTAAGCTGATAAGCAACTTCAGTAAAGTCTCAGCACACAAAATCAAAATACAAAAATCACAAGCATTCCTATAAATCAACAACAGCCAAGCAGAGAGACAAATCAGGAATGCAATCCCACCCACAATTGCCAGAAAAAGCATAAAATATCTAGAAATACAACTAAGCAAGGATATGCAAGGTCTATGAAATGAGAACTATAAAACAGTGCTAAACAAAATCAGAGATAACACAAACAAAGGAAAACTCGTTTTTGTTTTTTTTACAAGAAGAAAGCAACCCCACTTAAAAGTGAGCAAAGGACAAGAACAGACATTCAAAAGAAGACATACATGCAGCCAACAAGTGTATAAAAAAGTTCAATGTAACTAATCACTAGAGAAATACAAATCAAAACCACAATGAGATACTTTCTCATACCAGTCTGAATGGCAATTATTAAAAAGTAAAAAAAAAAATTAATAATAACAGATGCTGGCCAGTTTGTGGAGAAAACGAAAGCTTATATACTGTTGGTGGCAGTGTACATTAGTTCAACCATTGTGGAAAACAGTTTGGCAATTCCTCAAAGACCTAAAGACAACTACCATTTGACTCAGCAATCCCATTACCGGGTATATATTCAAAGGATTATAAATCTTTCTATCATAAAGACACATGCACACATATTTTCATTGCAGCACTAGTCATGATAGTAAAGACATGGAATCAACCTAAATGTCCATCAATGGTAGACTGTATGAAGAAAATGTGATACATATATATCATGGAATACTATGCAACCAAAAAAAAAGAACAAAATTATATTATTTGCAGGAACATGGCTGGAGGCCATTATCCTTAGTAAACCAATGCAGGAACAGAAAACCAAATACTGCATGTTCTCACTTATCAGTGGGGGCTAAATAATGAGAACACATGGACACACAGAGGCTAACAGTAAACACTGGGGTCTTCTGGAGGTTGAAGAGTGGGAAAAGGGAGAGGATTAGAAAAAGTTGGTAATGGGTATTGGGCTTAATACTTGGGTGATGAAATAATCTGTACAACAAACTTCCATGACACAAGTTTACCTGTATAAAAAAAAATCTGCACATGTGCCTCTGAACTTAAAATAAAAGTTAAAAAAAAATAGGAGAAAAACATAATGAATAAGCCATTATTCTTCATATATAAACTTAGATAACAAATTTTATACACAGATAATAGAGATGCAACCTTTCTTTCAAGCATGCCTTGGACATTCACAAAAAAATATCATATATTACATAAAAAAGAATTTCTTTGTAATAGAAATATTAAAGAAAATGTGGTAAATACACACAATGGAGTATTATTCAGACACAAAAAGAATGAGATTCTTTCATTTGCAACGACATGGATGGAACTAGAGATCATTATGTTAAGCGAAATAAGTCAGGCAAAGAAAGACAAACATTGCATGTCCTCACTTATTTGTGAGATTCGAAAAACAAAATAATTGAACTCACAGACCTAAAGAATAAGATGATGTTAACCAGAGGCTGGGAAGAGTAGTGAGGGCCAGGGATGGTGTGAGGTGAGGGGAGATGAGGATGGTTACCAGGGATGGTGCGAGGTGAGGGGAGATGAGGATGGTTAATGCATTAAAAAAAAAAAAATTAGAAAAAGTAAATAAGACCTGCTATTTGATATCACAACAGGGTGACTACAGTCAATTATAATTTAATTGTACATTTAAAAATAACTAAAATAATATAATGGGATTGTTTGCAACACAAAGGATAAATGCTTGCAAAGATAGATGCCGCATTATTCAAATGCTTTTTATGCATTACATGCCTGTATCAAAACATTTTATGTACCCCAAAATATATACATCTATGCATGCACAGAAATTAAAAATTAAACTAAAGTAGAAAAATTATAAACAGTACTTTAACCTACAGTGTAATGAAACTAGAAATTAATATCAAAATTAATAACAAAAAAGACCCTTCCACCTAGATATTTACAAAAGCCCTATTAAACAACTCTTGGGACATGGGGAAATACCAATAGAATTATGCAATTTCTAAAATAATGAAGAATCATTTGTGATTTTTCTCAGTGAAGTTTATGATCACTTTGAATTTCATTATTTTAAATTTCATACTTCAAAGGACATCACAGACTAAAAAATACTGCTTTCACTTTATTTTAAAATAATTTATTTATTATTATTATTATTATTATGTTTTTAATACATCAGTTTATTTATTTTTATTGCATTTTAGATTTTGGGGTACATGTGCAGAACATGCAAGATAGTTGCATAGGTACACATGTAGCAGTGTGATTTGCTGCCTTCCTCCCCTTCACCCATATCTGGCATTTCTTCCCATGCTATCTCTCCCCAACTTCCCCCCGCTGCTGTTCCTCCCCTATTCCCCCAATAGACCCCAGTGTGTAGTGCTACCCTCCCTGTGTCCATGTGTTCTCATTGTTCATCACCCACCTATGAGTGAGAACATGCGGTATTTCATTTTCTGTTCTTGTGTCAGTTTGCTGAGAATGATGTTCTCCAGATTCATCCATGTTCCTACAAAGGACACGAATTCATCGTTTTTGATTGCTGCATAATATTCCAGGGTGTATCTGTGCCACATTTTCCCAATCCAGTCTATCATTGATGGGCATTTGAGTTGGTTCCAGGTCTTTGCTATTGTAAACAGTGCTGCAATGAACATTTGTATGCCTGTGTCCTTATAGTAGACCGATTTATAGTCCTTTGGATATATACCCAGTAATGGGATTTCTGGGTCAAATAGAATTTCTATTTCTAGGTCCTTGAAGAATCGCCACACTGTCTTCCACAATGGTTGAACTAATTTACACTCCCACCAGCAATGTAAAAGTGTTCCTATTTCTCCACATCCTCTCCAGCATCTGCTGTCTCCAGATTTTTTAATAATCGCCATTCTAACTGGCATGAGATGGTATCTCAATGTAATTTCGATTTGCATTTCTCTGATGACCAGTGGTGACGAGCATTTTCTGATATATTTGTTGGCCTCATGTACATCTTCTTTTGTAAAGTGTCTGTTCATATCCTTTGCCCATTTTTGAATAGATGTGTTTGTTTTTTTCTTGTAAATCTTTTTGAGTTCTTTGTAAATTCTGGATATCAGCCCTTTGTCAGATGGGTAAACTGCAAAATTTTTTTCCTATTCTGTTGGTTGCTGATTCACTCTAATGACTGTTTCTTTTGTCATGCAGAAGCTGTGGAGTTTGATTAGGTCCCATTTGTCTATTTTGGCTTTTGATCCTTGCCTACTCCTATGTCCTGAATGGTTTTATCTAGATTTTCTTCTAGGGTTTTTATGGTGTTAGGTCTTCTGTTTAAGTCTTTAATCCATCTGGAGTTAATTTTAATGTAAGGTGTCAGGAAGGGATTCAGTTTCTGCTTTCTGCACATAGCTAGCCAGTTTTCCCAACACCATTTATTAAACAGGGACTCCTTTCCCCATTGCTTGTTTTTGTCAGGTTTATCCAAGATTGTATGGTTGTAGATATGTTGTGTTGCCTTCGATGCCTCTGTTTTGTTCCATTGGTCTATATCTCTGTTTTGGTACCAGTACCATGCTGTTTTGATTACTGTAGCCTTATAGTATAGTTTGAAGACCAGTAGTGTGATGCCTCCCACTGTGTTCTTTTTGCTTAGAATTGACTTGGCTATGCAGGCTCTCTTTTAGTTCCATATGAAGTTTAAGGTGGTTTTTTCCAGTTCTGTGAAGAAGGTCATTGGTAGCTTGATGGGGATAGCATTGAGTCTGTAAAATACTTTGGGCAGTATTGCCATTTTCATGATATTAATTCTTCCTAACCAAGAACATGGAATGTTTCTCCATCTGTTTGTGTCCTCTCTGATTTTATTGAGCAGTGATTTGTAGTTCTCTTTGAAGAGGTTCTTAAAGTTCCTTGTTAGCTGCATTCCTAGGTATTTTATTCTTTTTGTAGCAATTGTGAATGGCAGTTCATTCTTGATTTGGCTCTCTTTAAGTCTGTTATTGGTGTATAGGAATGCTTGTAATTTTTGCACATTGATTTTGTATCCTGAGACTTTGCTGAAGTTGCTTATCAGTTTCAGGAGTTTTTGGGCTGAGACAATGGGATCTTCTAGGTATACTATCATGTCGTCTGCAAATAGAGAAAATTTGGCTTCCTCCTTTCCTATTTGAATACGCTTTATTTCTTTTTCTTGCCTGATTGCTCTGGCTAGAACTTCCAGTACTATATTGAATAGGAGTGGTGAGAGAGGACATCCTTGTCTAGTGCCAGATTTCAAAGGGAATGCTTCCAGTTTTTGCCCATTCAGTATGATATTGGCTGTTGGTTTGTCATAAATAGCTTTTATTATTTTAAGATAATTTTCATCAATACCAAGTTTATTGAGGGTTTTTAGAATAAAGTGCTGTTGAATTTTGTGAAAGGCCTTTTCTGCATCAATTGAGATAATCATGTGGTTTTTGTTTTTGGTTCTGTTTATGTGGTGAATTACATTTCTAGACTTGCGTATGTTGCACCAGCCTTGCATCCCTGGATGAATCCTACTTGATCATGGTGGATAAGGGTTTTGATGTGCTGTTGCAATTGGCTTGCCAGTATTTTATTGAAGATTTTTGTGTGTATGTTCATCATTGATATTGGCCTGAGGTTTTCTTTTCTTATTGAGTCTCTGCCGAGTTTTGGTATCAGGATGATGTTGGTCTCATACAATGATTTGGGAAGGAGTTCCTCTTTTTGGATTATTTGAAATAGTGTCAGAAGGAATGGTAACACTTCCTCTTTGTGTGTCTGGTAGAATTCGGCTGTGAACCCATCTGGACCTGGGCTTTTTTTATGTGGTAGGCTCTTAATTGCTGCCTCAACTTCAGACCTTGTCATTGGTCTATTCATAGTTACAGCTTCCTCCTGGTTTAGGCTTGGGAGGACACAAGTGTCCAGGAATTTATCAGTTTCTTCCTGGTTTACTAGTTTATGTGCATAGAGTTGTTTGTAATATTCTCTGATGATGGTTTGAATTTCTGTGGAATCTGTGGTGATTTCCCCTTTACATTTTTTATTGCATCTATTTCATTATTCTCTCTTTTCTTTTTTATTAATCTGGCTAGTGGTTTGTATATTTTGTTGATCTTTTCAAAAAACCAGCTCTTGGATTTTTTGATTTTTTGAAGGGTTTTTCATGTCTCTATCTCCTTCAGTTCTGCTATGATCTTAGTTATTTCTTTTCTTCTGCTAGGTTTTGAGTTCTTTTGATCTTGCTCCTCTAGCTCTTTCAATTTTGATGATAGGGTGTCAATTTTGGATCTCTCCACTCTTCTCATGTGGGCACTTATTGCTATATATTTTCCTCTAGAGACTGCTTTATATGTGTCCCAGAGATTCTGGTATGTTGTGTCTTCATTTCTATTGGTTTTGAAGAAATTTATTTCTGCCTTCATTTCATTGTTTATCCAATCAACATTCAAGAGCCAGTTGTTCAGTTTCCACGTAGCTGTGAAGTCTGAGTTAGTTTCTGAATTCTGAGTTCTAACTTGATTTCACTGTAGTCTGAAAGACTGTTTGTTATAATTTCCGTTCTTTTGCATTTGCTGAGGAGTGGTTTACTTCTGATTATGTGGTCAATTTTAGAGTAGGTGTGATGTGGTGCTGAAAAGAATTTATATTCTGTGGATTTGGGGTGGAGAGTTCTGTAAATGTCTATCTGGTTTGCTCGTTCCAGGTCTGAGTTCAAGCCCTGGATATCCTTGTTAATTTTCTGTCTGGTTGATCTGTCTAATATTGACAGTAGAGTGTTAAAGTGTCCCACTATTATTGTGTGGGAGTCTAAGTCTCTTTGTAAGTCATTAAGAACTTGCCTTATACACCTGGGTGTTCCTGTATTGGGTCCATATATATTTAGGATAGTTAGCTCTTCTTGTTGTTATCAATCCTTTTACCATTATGTAATGTCCTTCTTTGTCTTTTTTGATTGTTGTTGCTTTAAAGTCTATTTTATCAGAGATGTGAATTGCAACTCCTGCTTTTTTTTTGCTGTCCATTTGCTTGGTAAATCTTCCTTCATCCCTTTATTTTGAGCCTTGTGTATCCTTGCATATGAGATGGGTTTCCTGGATACAGCACACCGATGTGTCTTGGCTTTTTATCCAATTTGCCAGTCTGTGTGTTTTGATTGGTGCATTTAGCGCATTTACGTTTAGGGTTAATATTGTTATGTGTGAATTTGATACTGCCATTTTGATTCTAGCTAGCTTTTTTGCTCATTAGTTGATGCAGATTCTTCATTTTTTGATGCTCTTTAGCATTTGATATGTTTTGGAGTGGCTGGTACTGGTTGTTCCTTTCTATGTGTATTGCCTCCTGCAGGAGCTCTAGTACAGCAGGCCTGGTGGTGACAGAATCTCTGAGTACTTGCTTGTTCACAAAGGATTTTATTTTTCCTTCACTTATGATGCTTAGTTTGGCTGGATATGAAATTCTGGATTGAAAGTTTTTTTTTTTTTAAGGATGTTGAATATTGGCCCTCACTCTCTTAAGGTTTTTAGGGTTTCTGCTGAGAGATCTGCAGTGAGTCTGATGGGCTTCCCTTTGTGGGTAACCCTCCCTTTCTCTCTGGCTGCCCATAGCGTTTTCTCCTTCATTTCAACCCTGGTGAATCTGATAATTTTGTGCCTTGGGGTTGCTCTTTTTGAGGAATACCTTTGTGGTGTTCTCTGTATTTCCTGGACTTGAATATTGGCCTGCCTTACTAGGTTGGGGAAGTTTTCCTGGATAATATCCTGAAGAGTATTTTACAGCTTGGATTCATTCTCTTCATCACATTCAGGTACACCTATCAAATGTAGATTAGGTCTCTTCACATAGTCCTACATTTCTTGCAGACTTTGTTCATTCCTTTTTGCAATATTTTCTCTAATGTTGCCTTCTCATTTTATTTCATTGAGTTGATCTTCCAACTCTGATATCCTTTCTTCTGCTTGGTCAATTAGCCTGTTGAAACTTGTGCATGCTTTGTGAAGTTCTCGTGTTGTGTTTCTCAGCTCCATCAATTCACTCATAGTCCTCTCTAAGTAGTCCATTCTTGTCATTTTCTCAAATATTTTTTCAGGGTTCTTAGTTTCTTTGCATTGAATTAGAACATGTTCTTCTAGCTCATGGAAGTTTCTCATTACCCACCTTCTGAAGTCTGATTCTGTCATTTCATCACATTCATTCTCCATCCAGCTTTGTTCCCTTGCTGGTGAGGAGTTGTGATCCCTTGTAGGAGGCGAGATGTTCTGGTTTTGGGTGCTGTCCTCCTTTTTGCACTGGTTTGTTCCCATCTTTGTGGATTTATCCACCTGTCATCTGTGTAGTTGCTGATTTTCAGATTGAGTCTCTGAGTGGACGTCCGGATTGTTGATGATGAAGTTATTTCTGTTTCTTAGTTTTTCTTCTAACAGTCTGGCTCCTCTGCTTTAGGACTGCTGAGATCCACTCCAGGCCCTGCTTGCCTGGGGGTCACCTGCAGCAGCTGCAGAACAGTAAGGGTTGCTACCAGTTTCTTCTTCTGCTATCTTTGTCCTAGCATGATGCCTGCCAAATGTCAGTCTGATCAGTCCTTTGTGAGGTGACTCTTTGGATATACAGGGGTCAGCGTGATGTGTAATGAGACAGTCTGTTCTTTATAGGAGCTCAAGTGCTGAGCTGTGAGCTCTGTTGTTCATTCAGAGCTGCTAGCAGATACATTTAAGTCTGCTGCAGCAGAACTCATAAACCCCCTTTTTTCCGCAGGTGCTCTGTCCCAGGGAGTTATGGCTTTATTTATGAGTATCCATTGCATTGCTGCCTTTTTTTTTCCAGGGCTGTCCTGCCCAGCAAGGAGGCAGCCTAGTCATTGCCTACAAAGACTTTGCTGAGCTGCTGTAGAGTGCACCCTGCTGCTGGCTCTGTCCTGCTGTCATATGTATTTCCCTGCAGTCCTGTTTATATGGGTGTGGTTAGAACTGCCTTGGCAACGTTGGCCCACCTCTGTAATGGCAGACTCTCTTTGTTATGGTGGGTTGCCTTGGTAATGGCAGGCTGTGTCAGCAATGACAGACTACCTCCATAGGGGTGGAGCGCTTCAGTAATGGTGGATGCCCCTCCCCCACAGAGCTGAACCATCCCTGGTTTAGCTGTGTTTGCCATGAAACTCTCAACCCTGAGCATTTCCAATTGCTGGTTTTTGTTTGTTTGTTTGTTTGTTTGTTTGTTTTTGTGGGTGTGGGACCTGCCGAACCTGATCACCTGGCTCCCTGCCTCAGAGCCCTTTTTTTTTTTTTTAAGTTGAAGAGTTGACTCTCTCCCAGGTGTGATTTCTGGTGCGGCAACCCACTGCGCGGGCTGAAACAATGTCGCTGCCTGGAAATCTCCTGGCCTGGCTTTATGTTTTAGTACTGTTTTATCAGATGAATGGGCTAATCTGCCCTCCCGGATCTCCAATTGCCAGTTTAACAGGGCAACCAGACCAGTGTATTTTGTATGGAGAGCCGCTGCACTGTGGCACAGGCCAAAACTGCCACGCCCGCCAAAACAGCCACACTGGCCGAAACAGCCGTGCCAGCAACCCATGGGGCTCCTCCACCTGGGAATCTCCTGGTCTGTGGGCAATAAAGATCCATCTGGAAATGCGGCATCCACTCACCCTCTGCGCTTTCACTGGGAGCTGCAATCCAGAGCTGCTCTTACAGTGCCATCTTGAATCTTCTCATTTTAAAATAATTTAACTTTTATTTTACATGATTAAAGTTTTGGATCCCACTTATCCCATTATGTTGGGGTTTTACTATACATTATCATATGATCAGCTAATAGCTTATTTATTCCTCTGCTAGTGATGCTTTAGGTGTTTCTGACAAATATTTTAACTTTTATTTTTTGAGATGAAATTTCGCTCTTGTCGATCAGGCTGTAGTGTAATGGTATGATCTCAGCTCAGGGCAAATTCCACCTCCCAGATTTAAGTTATTCTCCTGCCTCAGCCCCCTGAGTAGCTGGGATTACAGCCACCCAACACCATACCCAGCTAATTTTTGTATTTTCAATAGAGATAAATATTGGCAAGGCTGTTTTTGAAATCCTGATCTCAGGTGATTCACCTGCTTCAGTCTCCCAAAGTGCTGGGGTTACAGGAGTGTACTATCGCACGCGGCCACTGTTAACATTTTTTTATCCAGCTCTTGTGTTTATGCCACACATTTTACTTATTGTTTTAGATTATTTGTATTCCAAAATTTGCTACATATTGCTTTCTGAATTGGTGCCATATAAATATTAGTTTTACCAGTAAACTATGGGACTTCCCATTATACTGCAATTTCACCAGCATTTGGTGGAATTTTTTGAATTTGCCAAAACCAAGAGTAAGAAGTAGTAATCTCATTAACATTAGAAGTAAAAGCTGTTCTGAAGAAGAGTGATGCCAGAAGCTATTTTCTTCATTCAGTGCCAGCTTTGTGTTATCTAAGCAGATTACATAGCTCCCCCATGCCTCAGTTTCCTCATCACCAAAATTAGGATAATAATCATATCTAATCCATAAGGCTCCTGTGAGGGTTAAATGTGTTAATAATATAAAACACTTAGAACAGTTCTTGCTCTATAGTAAGCACCACGCAAAACCCAACAGTTACATATTATCCCGATAATTTCCTTACAGTGCTAGAAACATTGCTTATTACATGACACATTTGGTTGTCATGTCTTTTTGGTTTACTTTAATCTGGATTACATCATTTGGTTTTCTTTGTCTTTTATGACATTAATATTTCTGAAGAATACAGGTCAATTAATTTGTATATAATTCATCAACTTGGGAAAGTCTGACATTTTCTTATAGACTCAGGTTGTGCATTATTTGTTCTAAAAAAATATCTCTTATGATTTTCCATAGAGAGTTCTGAAGCTGGCATGGCCTTTCAAAGTTTACTAAATTAGGTTGAGGAGGGTCAAGACACCCATTGAGCAGGCTGCCTGGGAAAAGAGTGTGACCTCACAGAAAGGAGCTCTTTTTAGCCAAGGGTAATTTCCAGAGGCAAATGACAGCTCAGAACTGTGAGTCCCAGAACTCCCAGTAGCTGGGCAGAAAGTCCTTCAGTCTTGAAGGGGAAGCTGAGAGGCATATCGGAACTTCATACATTCATAATGCAAGTTAAAGAATATATGAACTATATGATGCCATTTATATAAAGTCTTAAAATAAGTAGAGTGCTACTATATGTAATCTCAGACACCTGCATATAGAATAATAATATAAGATGATGAACATTAAATTCAAATTATTGGTTACATCTGGAAGGTGGATATAATGCAGTAAGGGAGGAATACTCAGGAGTTTTTAGCTATATTAGTAAAGATCCTTCTTTAAATCAAGAGGAAAATAATTGATTATTTTAAGTTGGAAGAGAACTCTCATGTGTCTAATATTTTACTCTTTATGTTTATTTCTGAAATGTTTCAACATTATGTAACTGGCATCATATAAATCATTTTAGCATTTCCTGAACATAACAAATGATCCATGCTTCATTTTAAATAACTGTGTTTTAATTAGAAAAGTAATTTGTGCTTATGGTAAACATCAACTGCACAGAAATGAATCAGATAAAAACTGATAGTCTCTATTTTCCAAGATGGCAGCATAGAAACAACTCAGGATTGCAGCTCTCAGTGAAGGCACAGAGGCTGAGTCCTAGCTGCATTCTCAGATGGTCCTTTGTTGCCCACAGAAAGGGGAAGTTCCCAGGTGTAGGAGAGACACGGGACACCAGCCCATCTGGAGTTACGGCTTGCGCAGCTGGTTTGGCTGGCACTGCCTGGCACAAAACTCACTGGTCTGGGTGCCCTGTTAAACTGGCAATCTGAGATCTGGAAGGGCAGATTGACATATCCATCTGATTAAATGAGACTTGGACAGTGAGACAGAGCAGGAGATTCCTGGGAAGTGTGATTTGAGCTGGTGCAGAGGGCAGTGGCACGGGAGATCGCACAGCTGCCACCATCCTATCAGCAGGCTACTGGGGCACCAGTGAGAGAATCAACCTTTCAACTTAGGGATAAAGAAAGAGAGAGAGAGAGGACGGACTCTGAGGCAGGGAGCCAGGTGATTGGGCTCGGTGGGTCCCACCCTCATGGGGACAAGCAGGGCGGATATTGGAGGCACTTGGGGTTGAGAGTTTTGCTGCAGGCTCAGCTGAATAAAGGATGGTGCAGCTGGGTGGGGGAGGGGCGTCCACCACTACGGATGAAATCTGCCCCTACTGAGGTACATGCCCATTGCTGATGCAGCATCTCCTTGCTGGGGCAACCTGCCATAACAAAGACACTCTGCCAACAGGGCGGAGCGCACCACAGTAGAACAGAGCCCCACAGCAGCAGGGCAGACCTGCGCTAGCAGGACAGAGCCTCAGCAGGCAAATAGTGAGTAGACTGCCACCTAGCAGGGCAGGACAGTGCAACAGATACTCATAAAGAAAGCCACAACTCACTGAGACAGAGCATCTGAGGGGAAAAAATAAAAGGGGTTTTATAAGTTCTGGGGCAGAAGACATAAACACAGGTCCCCAACAACGCTGAATGAACAACGGAGCTCACAGCTCAGCACTAAATCTCCTATAAAGTACAGACCGTCTCCTCAAGCAGCTCCCTGACCCCTGTATATTCAAAGAGTCACCTCAAAAAAGGACTAATCAGACTGACATTTGGTGGACATGATTCTGGGACAAAGAAAGCAGCAGAAGAAACTGGTAGTGTCCCTCACTGTTCCACAGCTGCTACAGGTGTACCCCAGACAAGTAGCACCTGGAGTGTATCTCAGCACTCATACAGCAGAGGGGCTAGACCATTAGAAGGAAAACTAAGTAACAGAAATACTTCATCATCAACAATCTGGGCATCCACTCAGAGACAAAATGAAAAAGTCAGTGACTACTAAGATGACAGGTGGATAATTCCACAAAGATGGGAAGAAACCAGCACAAAAAGAAGGAAAACACCAGAAACCAAAACACCTCACCTCCTACAAAGGACCAAAACTCCTCACCAGCAAGGGAACAAAGCTGGATGGAGAATGTGATGAAATGATGGAATCAAACTTCAGAAGGTGGATAATAAGAAAATTCAGTGAGCTAAAAGAACATGTTCTAAATCAATGCAAAGAAACTAAGAACCTTGAAAAAAAGATTTGAAAAAAGATTCGAGGAAATGATAACAAGAATGGACAACTTAGAGAGGAATATGAATGAATTGAAGGAGTTGAAAAACACAATTTGAGAACTTCATGAAGCATGCACAAGTTTCAACAGCTGAACTGACCAAGCAGAAGAAAGAATATCAGAAGTCGAAGATCAAATCAATGAAATAAAATGAGAAACCAAGATTAGAGAAAAAAAAAAACGCAAAAAGGAATGAACAAAATCTCCAAAAAATGTGGGACTATGTGAAGAGACCCAACCTACATTTGATGGGTGTACCAGAATGTGATGAAGAGAATGAATCCAAGCTGAAAAATACTCTTCAGGATATTATCCAGGAAAATTTTCCCAACCTAGCAAGGCAGGCCAATACTCAACTCCAGGAAATCCAGAGAACACCACAAAGATACTCTGCAAGAAGAGCAACCCCAAGGTGCATAATCATCAGATTCACCAGGGTTGAAATGAAGGAGAAAATACTAAGGGCAGCCAGAGAGAAAGGTCGGGTCACCCACAAAGGGAAGCCCATCAGACTCACAGCAGATCTCTTGGCAGAGACTCTACAAGCCAGAAGAGAGTGAAGGCCAATATTCAACATCCTTAAAGTAAAGTACTTTCAACCCAGAATTTCATATCCAGCCAAACTGAGCTTCATAAGTGAAGGAAAAATAAAATCCTTTGTGAACAAGCAAGTACTCAGAGATTTTGTCACCACTAGGCCTGCTTTACAAGAGCTCCTGAAAGAGGCACTACACATAGAAAGAAACAACCAGTTCCAGCCATCCTAAAAGCATACCAAATGCTAAAGAGCATCAACAAAATGAAGAATCTACATGAACCAATGGGCAAAACAACCAGCTAGCATCAAAATGGCAGTATCAAATTCACACATAACAATATTAATCCTAAATGTAAATGGGCTAAATGCACCAATCAAAAGACACAGACTGGCAAATTGGATAAAAAACCAAAACCCATCGGTGTGCTGTATCCAGGAAACCCATCTCACATGCAAAGATACACAAAGGCTCAAAATAAAGGGATAGAGGAAGATTTACCAAGCAAATGGAGAGCAAGAAAAGCAGGAGTTGCAATTCTCATCTCTGATAAAATAGACTTTAAAGCAACAAAGATCAAAAAAGACAAAGAAGGTCATTACATAATGGTAAAAGGATCGATACAACAAGAAGAGCTAATGATTCTAAATATATATGGACCCAATGCAGGAGCACCCAGATATATAAGGCAAGTTCTTAATGACTTACAAAGAGACTTAGACTCCCACACAATAATAGTGGTAGACTTTAACACTCCACTGTCAATATCAGACCGATCAACCAGACAGAAAATTAACAAGGATATCCAGGACTTGAACTCAGACCTGGAACAAGCAAACCTGATAGACATTTACAGAACTCTCCACCCCAAATCCACAGAATATAAATTCTTCTCAGCACCACATCACACCTACTCTAAAACTGACCACATAATTGGAAGTAAAGCACTCCTCAGCAAATGCAAAACAACTGAAATCATAACAAACAGTCTCTCAGACCATAGTGCAATCAAGTTAGAACTCAGAATTTAGACGCTAACTCAGAACTGCACAGCTTCATGGAAACTGAACAACTGGCTCTTGAATGCTGATTGGATAAACAATGAAATGAAGGCAGCAATAAAGAAGTTCTTTGAAAACAACGAGAACAAAGAAACAACATACCAGAATCTCTGGGACACATTTAAAGCAGTCTGTAAAGGAAAATATATAGCAATAAGTGCCCATATGAGAAGAGTGGAAAGATCCAAAATTGACACCCTATCATCAAAATTGAAAGAGCTAGAGGAGCAAGATTAAAAAAACTTAAAACCTAGCAGAAGACAAGAAATAACGAAGATCAGAGCAGAACTGAAAGAGATAGAGACATGAAAAACCCTTCAAAAAAATCAATAAATCCGAGAGCTGATTTTTCAAAAAGATCAACAAAATAGACAGACCACTAGCCAGACTTATAAAAAAGAAAAGAGAGAACAAACAAATAGATGCAATAAAAACAATAAAGGGGAAATCACCACAGATTCCACAGAAATTCAAACCATCATCAGAGAATACTACAAACAACTCTATGCACATAAACTAGTAAACCTGGAAAAAATGGATAAATTCCTGGACACCTGTGTCCTACCAAGCCTAAACCAGGAGGAAGCTGAAACTATGAATAGACCAATAACAAGGTCTGAAGTTGAGGCGGCAATTAAGAGCCTACCACACAAAAAAAGCCCAGGTCCAGATGGGTTCACAGCCGAATTCTACCAGACACACAAAGAGGAGCTGGTACCATTTTTCTGGTACCAACATCATCCTGATACCAAAACCTGGCCAGAGACTCAACAAGAAAAGAAAACTTCAGGCCAATATCCATGATGAACATAGATGCAAAAATCTTCAATAAAATACTGGCAAACCGATTGCAACAGCACATTAAAAAACTTATCCATCATGATCAGGTAGGATTCATTCCAGGCATGCAAGGCTTGTTCAACATACGCAAGTCTATAAACGTAATTCACCACATAAACAGAACCAAAAACAGAAACCAGATGATTATCTCAATTGACACAGAGAAGGCATTTGACAAAATTCAACAGCCCTTTATGCTAAAAACCCTCAATAAACGTGGTATTGATGGAACATATCTCAAAGTATTAAAAGATATTTACAACAAACCAACAGCCAATATCATACTGAATGGGCAAAAACTGAAAGCATTCCCTTTGAAATCCAGCACTAGACAAGGATGCCCTCTCTCACCACTCCTATTCAACATAGTACTGGAAGTTCTAGCCAGAGCAATCAGCAAGAAACAGAAATAAAGGGTATTTGAAAAGGAAAGGTGGAAGCCAAATTGTCTCTATTTGCAGATGACATGATAGTATACCTAGAAGACCCCATCACCTCAGCCCAAAAACTCCTGAAACTGATAAGCAACTTCAGCAAAGTCTCAGGATATAATATCAACGTGCAAATATCACAAGCATTCCTATACAGCAATAACAGACTTAAAGAGAACCAAATCAAGAACGAACTGCCATACACAATTGCTACAAAGAGAATAAAATACCTAGGAATACAACTCACAAGGAACGTAAGGGACCTCTTTAAGGAAAACTATGAACCACTGCTCAATGAAATAAGAGAGGACACAAACAGATGGAGAAACATTCCATGTTCGTGGTTAGGAAGAATCAATATGGTGAAAATGGCTATACTGCCCAAAGTAATTTACACAATCAATGCTATCCCCATTAAACTACCATCGAATTTCTTCACAGAACTGGAAAAAAACACTTTTAACTTCATATGGAATGAAAAGAGAGCCCGCATAGCCAAGTCAATTCTAAGTAAAAAGAACACAGCAGGAGGCATCACACTACCAGACTTCAAACTATACTGCAAGGCTACAGTAATCAAAACAGCATGGTACTGGTACCAAAACAGAGATATAGACCAATGGAACAGAACAGAGACATTGAATGCAACACAACGTATCTACAACCATATAATCTTTGATAAACCAGACAAAAACAAGCAATGAGGAAAGGATTCCCTGTTTAATAAATGGTGTTGGGAAAACTGGCTAGCCATGTGCAGAAAGCAGAAACTGGACCCCTTCCTGACACCTTACACTAAAATTAACTCCAGATGGATTAAAGACTTAAACAGAAGACCTGGCACTATAAAAACCCTAGAAGAAAATCTATTCAAAACCATTCAGGATATAGGAGTAGGCAAGGACTTCATGGCCAAAACACCAAAAGCATTGGCAACAAAGGCCAAAATAGACAAATGGGACCTAATCAAAATCCACAGCTTCTGCATGGCAAAGAAAACAGTCACTAGAGTGAATCGGCAACCAACACAATGGGAAAAATATCTTTGCAGTTTACCCATCTGACAAAGGGCTGATATCCAGAATTTACAAAGAACTTAAACAGATTTACAGGAAAAAAAACAAACAAGCCCATTCAAAAATGGGCAAAGGATATGAACAGACACTTTACAAAAGAAGACATACATGAGGCCAACAAAGACATGAAAAAATGCTCATCATCACTGGTCATTAGAGAGATGCAAATCAAAACCACATTGAGATACCATCTCATGCCAGTTAGAATGGCGATCATTAAAAAATCCGGAGACAACAGATGCTGGGGAGGATGTGGAGAAATAGGAACACTTTTACACTGCCAGTGGGAGTGTAAATTAGTTCAACTGTTGTGGAAGACAGTGTAATGATTCCTCAAGGACCTAGAAATAGAAATTCCATTTGACCCAGCAATCCCATTACTGGGTATGTATCTAAAGGACTATAAATCGTTCTACTATAAGGACACATGCACACGAATGTTCATTGCAGCACTGTTTACAATAGCAAAGACCTGGAACCAACCCAAATGCCCATCGATGATAGACTGGACTGGGAAAGTGTGGCACATATACACCATGGAATATTATGCAGCAATCAAAAATGATGAGTTTTTTTTCTTTGTAAGAACATGGATGAATCTAAAGAACATCATTCTCAGCAAACTGACACAATAACAGAAAAGGAAATACAGCATACTGTCACTCATAGGCGGGTGAGAAAAATGAGAACACATGGACACAGGGAGGGGGTCTACTACACACTGGGGTCTATTGGGGGAAATGTGGGAGGGACAGTGGGAGGGGCAGCTGGGGAGGGATAGCCTGGGGATAAATGCCAAGTGTGGGTGAAGGGGAGGAAGGCAGCAAAACACACTGCCATGTGTGTACCTATGCAACTATCTTGCACGTTCTGCACATGTACCCCAAAACCTTAAATGCAATAAAAATTAAAAAAAAATTACTAAAAAACAAACAAACAATACTAATAGTCTCCTTTGCCATATCCTTGTGCTCTCAATGTTCTTCTTCCCACATAGGACTCTTTTAAAAACATTATCATTTTTTCCAGAAGTATTTTTTCTCTTCTTTGATAAGACAAATTGGAATATTTTATATACACTGTTCTGCAACCTCCTTTTTTTCTCTTTTATTTAACAGTTAATATTGAACATGTTTCTTTTCTTTTTTTTTATTGCATTTTAGGTTTTGGGGTACATGTGCAGAACATGCAAGATAGTTGCATAGGTACACACATGGCAGTGTGATTTGCTGTCTTCCACCCTTTCACCCACATCTGGCATTTCTCACCATGCTATCCCTCCCCAGCTCCCCTCTCCCACTGTCCCTCCTGTATTCCCCCCAATAGACCCCAGTGTGTAGTGCTTTCCTCCCTGTGTTCATGTGTTCTCATTGTTCATCACCCACCTATGAGTGAAAATATGCAGTTTTTAATTTTCTGTTCTTGTGTCAGTTTGCTGAGAATGATGTTCTTTAGATTCATTCATATCCCTACAAAGGACACGAACTCATTGTTTTTGATGGCTGCATAATATTCCATGGTGTATATGTGCCACATTTTCCGAGTGCAGTCTATCTTTGATGGGCATTTGGGTTGGTTCCAGGTCTTTGCTATTGTAAACAGTGCTGCAATGAATATTCGTGTGCACGTGTCCTTATAGTAGAATGATTTATAGTCTTTTGGATATATACCCAGTAATGGGATTGCTGGGTCAAATGGAATTTCTATTTCTAGGTCCTTGAGGAATCACCACACTGTCTTCCACAACAGTTGAACTAATTTACACTCCCACCAGCAGTGTAAAAGTGTTCCTATTTCTCTGCATCCTCTCCAGCATCTGTTGTCTCCAGATTTTTTAATGATCACCATTCTAACTGGCATGAGATGGTATCTCAATGTGGTTTTGATTTGCAACTCTCTAATGACCAGTGATGATGAGCATTTTTTCATATGTTTGTTGGCCTCATGTATGTCTTCTTTTGTAAAGTGTCTGTTCATATCCTTTGCCCATTTTTGAATGGATGTGTTTGTTTTTTTCCTGTAAATCTGTTTAAGTTCTTTGTAAATTCTGGATATCAGCCCTTTGTCAGATGGGTAAACTGCAAAAACTTTTTCCCATTCTGTTGGTTGCTGATTCACTCTAGTGACTGTTTCTTTTGCTGTGCAGAAGCTGTGAAGTTTGATTAGGTCCCATTTGTCTATTTTGGCTTTTGTTGCCAATGCTTTTGGTAGTTTAGTCATGAAGTTCTTGCCTACTCCTATGTCCTGAATGGTTTTGCCTAGATTTTCTTCTAGGGTTTTTATGGTGTCAGGTCTTCTGTTTAAGTCTTTAATCCATCTGGAGTTAATTTTAGTGTAAGGTGTCAGGAAGGGGTCCAGTTTCTGCTTTCTGCACGTGGCTAGCCAGTTTTCCCAACACCATTTATTAAACAGGGAGTCCTTTCCCCATTGCTTTTGTCAGGTTTATCCAAGATTGTATGGTTGTAGATACGTTGTGTTGCCTCTGATGCCTCTGTTCTGATCCGTTGGTCTATATCTCTGTTTTGGTACCAGTACCATGCTGTTTTGATTACTGTAGCCTTGTAGTATAGTTTGAAATCTGGTAGTGTGATGCCTCCTGCTGTTTTTTTTTTTTTTTTTTTTTTTTTTTAGAATTGACTTGGCTCTGCGGGATCTCTTTTGGTTGCATATTAAGTTAAAGGTGTATTTTTCCAGTTCTGTGAAGAAAGTCAACAGTAGCTTGATGGGGATAGCGTTGAGTCTGTAAATTACTTTGGGCAGTTTGGACATTTCCACGATATTGATTCTTTTTAACCATGAACATCGAATATTTCTCCATCTGTTTGTGTCCTCTCTTATTTCGTTGAGCAGTGGTTCATAGTTTTCCTTGAAGAGGTCCCTTACATTCCTTGTAAGTTGTATTCCTAGGTATTTTATTCTCTTTGTAGCAATTGTGAATGGCAGTTAATTCTTGATTTGGTTCTTTTTAAATCTGTAATTTGTGTATTGGAATGCTTGTGATTTTTGCACACTGATTTTATATCCTGAGACTTTGCTGAAGTTGCTTATCAGTTTCAGGAGTTTTTGGGTTGAGGTGATGGGGTCTTCTAGGTATAATATCATGTCATCTGCAAATAGAGACAATTTGGCTTCCACCTTTCCTTTTCAAATACCCTTTATTTCTTTTTCTTGCCTGATTGCTCTGGCTAGAACTTCCAGTACTATGTTGAATAGGAGTGGTGAAAGAGGGCATCCTTGTCTAGTGCTGGATTTCAAAGGGAATGTTTTCAGTTTTTACCCATTCAGTATGATATTGGCTGTTGGTTTTTTGTAAATATCTTTTATTACTTTGAGATATGTTCCATCAATACCACGTTTATTGAGGGTTTTTAGCACAAAGGGCTGTTGAATTTTGTCAAAGGCCTTCTCTGCATCAATTGAGATAATCATGTGGTTTCTGTTTTTGGTTCTGTTTATGTGGTAAATTACATTTATAGACTTGCGTATGTTGAACCAGACTTGCATCTCCGAGATGAATCCTACCTGAACATGATGGATAAGCTTTTTGAAGTGCTGTTGCAATCGGTGTGCCAGTATTTTATGGCATGCAAGATTTTTACGTCTATGTTCATCATGGATATTGGTCTGAAGTTTTCTTTTCTTGTTGAGTCTCTGCTGGGTTTTGGTATCAGGATGATGTTGGCCTCATATAATAATTTGGGAAGGATTCCTTCTTTTTAGATTATTTGGAATAGTTTCAGAAGGAATGCTACCATCTCCTCTTTGTGTGTCAGGTAGAATTTGGCTGTGAACCCATTTGGACCTGGGCTATTTTTGTGTGGTAGGCTCTTAATTGCTGCCTCCACTTCAGACCTTGTCATTGGTCTATTCATAGTTACAATTTCCTCTTGGTTTAGGCTTGGGAGGACACGAATGTCCAGGAATTTATTCATTTCTTCCAGGTTTCCTAGTTTATGTGCATATAGTTGTTTGTAATATTCTCTGATGATGGTTTGAATTTCTGTGGAATCTGTGGTGATTTCCCCTTTTTCATATTTTATTGCATCTATTTGGTTATTCTCTCTTTTCTTTTTTTATCAGTGTGGCTAGTGGTCTGTCTATTTTGTTGATGTTTTCAAAAAACCAGCTCTTGGATTTTTTTTATTTTTTTTTGAAGGTTTTTTCGTGTCTCTATCTCCTTCAGTTCTGCTATGATCTTAGTTATTTCTTGTCTTCTGCTAGGTTTTGAGGTTTTTTTTGATCTTGCTCCTCTAGCTCTTTCAATTTTGATGATAGGGTGTCAATTTTGGATCTCTCCATTCTTCTCATGTGGGCATTTATTGCTATATATTTTCCTCCAGAGACTGCTTTAAATGTGTCCCGAAGATTCTGGTATGTTGTGTCTTCATTTCTATTGGTTTTGAAGAACGTCTTTATTTCTGCCTTCATGTCATTGTTTATCCAATCAACATTCAAGAGCCAGTTGTTCAGTTTCCATGAAGCTGTGTGGTTCTGAGTTATTTTCTGAATTCTGAGTTCCAACTTGATTGCATTATGGTCTGAGAGACTGTTTGTTATGATTTCAGTTGTTTTGCATTTGCTGAGGAGTGCTTTACTTCCAACTATGTGGTCAATTTTGGAGTAGGTGTGATGTGGTGCTGAGAAGAATGTATATTCTGTGGATTTGGGGTGGAGAGTTCTGTAAATGTTTATCAGGTTTGCTTGTTCCAGGTCTGAGTTCAAGCCCTGAATATTTTTGTTAATTTTCTGTCTGGTTGATCTGTCTAATATTGACAGTGGAGTGTTAAAGTGTCCCACTATTATTGTGTGGAAATCTAAGTCTTTTTGTTAGTCATTAAGAATTTGCCTTATATGTCTGGGTGCTCCTATATTGGGTCCATATATATTTAGGATCATTAGCTCTTCTTGTTGTATTGATCCTTTTACCATTATGTAATGTTCTTCTTTGTCTCTTTTGATCTTTGTTATTTTAAAATCTATTTTATCAGAGATGAGATTTACAACTCCTGCTTTTTTTTGCTCCCCATTTGCTTGGTAAATCTTTCTCCATCCCTTTATTTTGAGCCTTTGTGTATCCTTGCATGTGAGATGGGTTTCCTGGATACAGCACACTGATGGGTTTTGGCCCTTTATCCAATTTGCCAATCTGTGTCTTTTGATTGGTGCATTTAGCCCATTTACATTTAGGGTTATGTAATATTAGCCCGTTAATATTGTTATGTGTGAATTTGATACTGCCATTTTGATGCTAGTTGGCTGTTTTGTCCATTAGTTGATGGAGATTCTTCATTTTGTTGATGCTCTTTACTATTTGGTATGTTTTTGGAATGGCTGGTATGGGTTTTTCCTTTCTATGTGTAGTGCCCCTTTCAGGATCTCTTGTAAAGCAGGCCTGGTGGTTACAAAACCTGAGTACTTGCTTGTTTGCAAAGGATTTTATTTTTCCTTCACTTATGAAGCTCTGTTTGGCTCGATATTAAATTCTGGGTTGAAAGTTCTTTTCTTTAAGGATGTCGAATATTGGTCCACACTCTCTTCTGGCTTGTAGGTTTTCTGCCAAGAGATCTGCTGTGAGTCTGATGGGCTTCCCTTTGTGGGTGACCCGACCTTTCTCTCTGGCTGTCCTTAGCATTTTCTCCTTCATTTCAACCCTGGTCAATTGATTATGTGCCTTGGGGTTGCTCTTCTTGTGGAATATCTTTGTGGTGTTGTCTGTATTTCCTGGACTTGCATATTGGCCTGCCTTGCTAAGTTGGGGAAATTTTCCTGGATAATATCCTGAAGAGTGTTTTCCAGCTTGGAGTCATTCTCTTCATCACATTCATGTACACCTATCAGACGTAGATTAGGTCTCTTCACATAGTCCCACATTTCTTGGAGAATTTGTTCATTCCTTTTTGCACTTTTTTCTCTAATCTTGGCTTCTGTTTTTTTTTTTTTTTTTTTTTTTTTTTTCATTGACTTGATGTTTGACTTCTGATATTTTTTCTTCTGCTTGGTCCATTCGGCTGTTGATACTTGTGCATGCTTCACAAAGTTCTCGTGTTATGTTTTTCAGCTCCTTCAATTCATTCATATTCCTCTCTATGTTGTCCATTCTTGTTATCATTTCCTCAAAACCTTTTTCAAATCTTATTTCAAGGTTCTTAGTTTCTTTGCATTGAATTCGAACATGTTCTTTTAGCTCATGGAAGTTTCTCATTACCCACATTTTGAAGTCTGATTTTGTCATTTCATCACACTCATTCTTTATCCAGCTTTGTTCCCTTGCTGGTGAGGAGTTTTGGTGCTTTGTAGGAGGTGAGGTGTTTTGGTTTTGGGTGTTTTCCTCCTTTTTGTGCTGGTTTCTTCTCATCTTTGTGGATTTATCCACCTGTCATCTGTGTAGTTGCTGATTTTCCAAGTGGACAACCAGGTTGTTGATGGTGAACTATTTCTGTTTCTTAGTTTTGCTTCTAACAGTCTGCCCCCACTGATGGCAGACTGCTGAGGTCCACTCCAGGCCCTGCTTGCCTAGGGAAATCCTGTAGTAGCTGCAGAACTGTGAGGGTTGCTATCAGATTCTTCTTCTGCTATCTTTGTCCCTGAATGATGCCTGACAAATGTCAGTCTGATCAGTCCTTTGTGAGGTGACTCTTTGGATATACGGGGATCAGGGAGCTGCTTGAGGAGACAGTCTGTACTTTATAGGAGCTCTAGTGCTGAGCTGTGAGCTCCATTGTTCATTCAGGGCTGCTAGGCAGGTACGTTTAAGTCTGCTGCATCAGAACTCATAAAGCCCCCCTTCTTTTCCCCAGGTGCTCTGTCCCAGCGTGTTAGGGCTTTATTTATGAGTATCTGTTGTCCTGCCCAGCAAGGAGGCAGTCTAATCACTGCTTTCTTGCAGTGGCTATGCTTAGCTACAGTGGGCTCTGCCCTGTTGCCGTGGGCTTTGCCCTGCTGCCATGGGCTCTGCCCTGTTGCTGTGGGCTCCACCCTATTGCCATGTGTAATTTCCTGTAGTCCTGTTTATATGGGTGTGGTTAGGGCTGTCATAGTGATGATGGTCTTTCTCTGTAGTGGCAGTCTCTCTCTGTTATGGCGGGTTTCCTCAGCAATGGTGGGTTGCCTAGGCAATGGCAGGCTGAGTCAGGAATGGGAGTGTACCTCCGTAGGGGTTGAGTGCCTTGGTAATGATGGTCGCCCCTCCTTCTCTGAGCTGCACCATCCTGGGTTCAGCTTTGCTTGCCATGAAACTCTCAACCCTGAGCGTTTCCAATTGCTGTTTTGTTTGTTTTTGTGGGGGTGAAACCTGCCAAGCCTGATCACCTGGTTCCCTGCCTTAGAGCCCCCCCCTTTTTTTTTAACTTAAACAGTTGACTCTCTCCCAGATATTCCAGTCGCCTGCTGATAGGACACTGGGATCTGTGTGATTTCCTGTGCAGTGACCCACTGCACCAGCTGGAATCACGTTGCTGCCCAGGAATCTCCTGGCTTGGCTTTCTGTTTAAGTCCCATTTAATCTGATGAATGTGTTAATCTGCCTTCTGAAATCTCCAGTTGCCGGTTTAACAGGGCAACCAAACCAGTGTATTTTTTTTATGGAGTGCCACTGTGCTGCAGCCCTGGCCCAAACAGCTGCTCTGGCCCAAACAGTTGTGCTGGCAGCCCGTGCAGCTCCTACATCTGGAAATCTCCTTGTCTCTGTGTGATAAAGATCCGCCTGGAAATGCAGCATCCACTCACCATCTGTGGATTCACTGAGAGCTGCAATCCTGAGTTGGTCCTACAGTGCCATCCCCCAATTGGGATTTTTACCCATATTTCTTTATCAGTGTTTGTATTTTTTTATTATTAAACTTTAAGTTCTGGGGTACATGTGCAGATCTTGCAGGATTGTTACATAGGTATACACATGCCATGCTTGTTTGCTCCCTTCTTCCCCCCATCACCTACATTAGGTAATTTTCCTAATGTTATTTCTCTCCAATCTCCCCACCCCCTGCTATGCCTCCCTTAGCCCCCTACCCCACAACAGACCCCAGTGTGTGATGTTCCCCTCCCTATGTCCAGGTACTCTCATTGTTCAACACTCACTTATGAGTGAGAACATGCAGTATTTGGTTTTCTGTTTTTGTGTCAGTTTGCTGAGAATGATGGTTTCCAGATTCATTCATGTCCCTGCAAAGGACATAAATGCATTATTTTTATGGTTGCATAGTATTCCATGGAGTATATGTGCCATATTTTCTTTATCCAGTCTATCATTGATGGGCATTTGGGTTGGTTCGAAGTCTTTGCTATTGCAAACAGTGACACAATGAACATAAGTGTCTTGTGACTTTATAATAAAATGATTTATAATCCTTTGGGTCTATACCCAGTAATGGAATAGCTGGATTAAATGGTATTTTTATTTCTAGATCCTTGAGGAATTGCTACACTGTCTTCCAAAATGATTGAACTAATTTACACTCCCACAAACAGTGGAAATTATTTCTCCACATCCTCTTCAGCATCCGTTGTCTCCAGATTTTGTAATGATCACCATTTTAACTGGTGTGAGATGGTATCTCAATATGGTATTACTTTGCATTTTTCCAATGACCAGTGATGATGAGCATTTTTTCATATGTTTGTTGGTTGCATAAATATCTTCTTTTGAAAACTGTTCATATCCTTTGCCCATTTTTTGATGGGGTTGTTTTTTTCTTATATAATTGCTCTAGATTTTTTCTTTTCTTTTTTTTTTTTTCTTTCTTTCTTTTTTTTTTTTTTTTTGAGATGGAATTTTGCTTTTGTTACCCAGGATGGAGTGCAATGGCGCAATCTCAGCTCACCACAACCTCTGCCTCCTGGGTTCAGGAAATTCTCCTGCCTCAGCCTCCTGAGTAGTTGGGATTACAGGCATGTGCCACCATGCCCAGCTAATTTTTTATATTTTTAGTAGAGACGGTTTCACCATGTTGACCAGGATGGTCTTGATCTCTTGACCTCATGATCCACCTGCTTCAGCCTCCCAAAGTGCTGGGATTAACCAAGCCACCGTGCCTGGCCAATTGCTTTAGTTCTTTGTAGATTCTAGATATTAGCCCTTTGTCAAAAGGGTAGCTAGCAAAAAAATTTTCCCATTCTGTTGGTTGCTGGTTCACTCTAATGATTGTTTCTTTTGCCGTGCAGAATTTCTTAAGTTTAATTGGATCCCATTTGTCTGTTTTGGCTTTTGTTGCCATTGCTTTTGGTGTTTTAGTCATGAAGTCATTGCCTATGCCTATGTCCTGAATGATATTGGGTAGGTTTTCTTCTAGGGTTTTTATGGTGTTAGGTCTTATGTTTAAATCTTTAACCTATATGGAGTTAATTTTTGTATAAGGTGTATGGAAAGGTCCCAGTTTCTGCTTTTTGCACATGCTAGCCAGTTTTCCCACCACCATTTATTAAACAGAAAATCCTTTCTCCATTGCTTGTTTTTGTCAGGTTTATCGAAGATCAGATGACTGTAGACTGTGGCATTACTTCCAAAGCCTCTGCTTTGTTCCATTGGTCTATATCTCTGTTTTGATATCAGTACCATGCTGTTTTTGATTACTGTAGCCTTGCAGTATAGTTTGAAGTCAGGTAGTGTGATGCCTCTAGGTTTGTTCTTTTAACTTAGGATTGTGTTGACTATGTGGGTCCTTCTTTAGTTCCATATGAAGTTTAAGGTGTTTTTTTACAGTCCTGTGAAAAAGGTCAATGCTACCCTTGATGGGGATAGCATTGAATATATAAATTACTTTAGGAAGTATGGCCACTTTTATGATATTGATTCTTCCTAAGCATGAGCATAAAATGTTTTTTCATCTGTTCATGTTCTTTCATTTTTCCTTGAGCAGTGGTTTGTAGTTCTCCTTGAAAAGATCCTTCACTTCCTTTATCCTTTGTTAGTTGTATTCCTAGGTATTTTATTCTCTTTGTAGCAATTGTGAACAAGCGTTCACCCATGATTTGGGTCCCTGTCTGTTATTGGTGTATAGGAATGCTTGTGATTTTTGCACATTGATTTTGTATTCTAAGGCTTTTCTGAAGTTGCTTATTATCTTAAGGAGATTTTGGGCTGAGATGATGGGGTCTTCTAAATACACAATCATGTCATCTGCAAATAGAGACAATTTGACTTCCTCCTTTCCTAATTGAATATCTTTTATTTCTTTTTCTTGCCTGATTGTCTTGGTCAGAACTTCCAAACTATGTTGAATAAGAATGGTTAGTGAGGGCACCCTTGTCTAGTGCCAGTTTTCAAAGGGAATGCTTCAAGTTTTTGCCCATACAGTATGATATTGGTTGTGGTTTGTCATAAATAGCTTTTATTATTTTGAGATATGTTTTATTGATACCTAGTTTATTAAAAGTTTTTAACATAAAGGACTGTTGAATTTTGTCGAAGGCCTTCTCTGCATCTATTGAAATAATCATGTAGTTTTTTTCTTTGATTCTGTTTATGTGATGGATTACATTTCTTGCTTTGCATACATTGAACCAGCCTTGCATCCCTGGGATGAAGCCTACTTGATTGTGATGGATTAGCTTTTTGATGTGCTGTTGCATTTTGTTTGTCAGTATTTTATTGAAGGTTTTTGCATTGATATTCATTATGGATATTGGTCTGAGATTTTCTTTTTAGTTGTGTCTCCACTGGGTTTTGGTATCACAATGATGTTGATCTCATAAAATGAGCTAGAGAGGATTCTCTCTTTTGGTATTGTTTGGAATTCCTCTTTTGCATTGTTTGTACTTCTGGTAGAATTTGGCTGTGAACCTGTCTGGACCTGCAAATTTTATGGTTGGTTGGCTATTAGTTGCTGCCTCTACTTCAAACCTTGTTATTGGTCTATTCAGGGATTGAACTTCTTCCTGGTTTAATCTTGGGAAGGTGTAAATGTCCAGGAATTTAACCATTCCTTCTAGATTTACTGGTTTATGTGTATAGAGTTGTTTTTTTGTAATCTCTGATGGTAGTTTGTATTTCTGTGGAATCAGTGGTGATATCCCCTTTATCAATTTTTATTGCATCTATTCAATTCTTCTCTCTTTTCTTTTTTATTAGTCTGGCTAGAGGTCTATCTATTTTCTTGATTTTTTCAAAAAATCAGCTTCTAGATTTACTGATTCTTTGAAGGGTGCTTTGTGTCTCTATCTCCTTCAGTTCTGCTCTGATCATAGTTATTTCTTGTCTTGTGCTAGACTTTTAATTTGTTTGATATTGCTCCTCTAGCTGTTTTAATTTTGATGATAGGGTGCTGATTTTAGATCTTTCCTCTCTTCTCATGTGGGTATTTAGTGCTATAATTTCCTTCTAGACACTGCTTTAAATGGGTCCCAGAGATTCTGGTCTGTTGTGTCTTCATTCTCATTCATTTCAAAGGATATCTTTATATCTGCCTTCATTTCATCATTTATCCAGTAGTCATTCAGGAGAAGGTTGTTCAGTTTTCATGTAGTTGTGCAGTTTTGAGTGAGTTTCTTAATTCTGAGTTCTAATTTGATTGCTCTGTGGTCTGAGAGAGTGGTTGCTATGATTTCCATTCTTTTGCATTTGCTGAGGAGTGTTTTACTTTTAATTACATGGTCAGTCTTTAACTAAGTGCAACGTGGTGCTGAGAATGTGTATTCTCTGGATTTGGGGTGAACAGTTCTTCAGATGTCTATTAGGTCTGCTTGGTCCAGATCTGCATTCAAGTCCTGGATATCCTTGTTGATTTTCTGTCTTGTTGATCTGTCTAATATTCACAGTGGAGTGTTAAAGTCTCCCACAATTGTGTGGGAGTCTAAGTCTCTTTGTAGGTCATTAAAGACTTGCTTTATATATCTGGGTGTTCCTGTATTGGGTGTATATATATTTAGGATAGTTAGCTCTTTTTTTATTGCATTTTAGGTTTTGGGGTACATGTGAAGAACATGCAAGACTGTTGCATAGGTACACACATGGCAGTATGATGTGCTGCCTTCCTCCCCATCACGTATATCTGGCATTTCTCCCCATGCTATCTCTCCTAACTCCCCACCCCCCACTGTCCCTCCCCTATTTCCCCCTGACAGACCCCAGTGCATGATGCCCCCCTCCCTGTGTCCATGTATTCTCATTGTTCAACACCCACCTATGAGTGAGAACATGTGGCGTTTGATTTTCTGTTCTTGTGTCAGTTTGCTGAGAATGATGGTTTCCGGGTTCATCCATGACCTACAAAGGACACAAACTCATCATTTTTGATGGTTGCGTAGTATTCATGGTGTATATGTGCCACATTTTCCCTGTCCAGTCTATCATTGATGGGCATTTGGGCTGGTTTCAGGTCTTTGCTATTGTAAACAGTGCTGCAATGAACATTCGTGTGCATGTGTCCTTGTAGTAGAACAGTTTATAATCCTTTGGATATATACTCAGTAATGGGATTGCTGGGTAAATGGAATTTCTATGTCTAGGTCCTTGAGAAATTGTCACACTGTCTTCAACAATGATTGAACTAATTTATACTCCCACCAACAGGATAGTTAGCACTTCTTGTTTCATTGATCCTTTTAGCATTATGTAATGCCCTTCTTTGTCTCTTTTGATCTTTATTGGTTTAAAGTCCTTTTTATCAAAGACTAGGATTGCAAACCCTGCTTTTTTTTTTTTTTTCACTCTCCATTTGTTTGGTAAATCTCTTTCTATTCCTTTATTTTAAATCTATGTGTGTCTTTGCATGTGAGATGGGTCTCTTGAACACAGCACACCATAGGGTCTTGACTCTTCATCCAATTTGCCAGTCTGTGTCTTTTGATTGGGGCATTTATCCCATTTACATTAAGGTTGATATTATGTGTAGATTTGATCCTGCCATTTTGATACTAGCTGGTTGTTTTGCCCGTTAGTTAATGTAGTTTCTTCATTGTGTTGATGATCTTTACCATTTGGTACACTTTTGCAGTGACTGGTGCTGTTTGTTCCTTTCCAAATTTAGTGCTTCTTTCAGGAGCTCTTGTAAGGCAGGCCTGGTGGTGACAAAATCTCTCAGCAATTGCTTGTCTGTAAGGATTTTATTTCTCCTTCACTTATGAAGCTTAGTTTGGCTTGATATAAATTTCTGGACTGAAAGTTCTTTTCTTTAAAGATGTTAAATATTGGAACCCATTCTCTTCTGGCTTGTAGGGTTTCTGCCAAGAGATCTTCTGTGAGTCAGATGGGCCTCCCTTGGAGGTAACCTGACCTTTCTTTCTGACTGCCCCTAGAATTTTTTCCTTCATTTCAACCGTGATGAATCTGATAATTATGTGCCTTTGGGTTGCTCTTCTTGAGGACTACCTTTGTGGTGTTCTCTGTATTTCCTGGATTTGAATGTTAGCCTGCCTTGCTAAGTTGGGGAGGTTCTCCTGGATAATGTCCTGAAGAGTGTTTTCCAGCTTGGATTCATTTTCTTCATCACATTCAGGTACACCAATCAAATGTAGATTAGGTCTTTACATATAATCCCATATTTCTGAGAGTCTTTGTTCATTTACTTTCACTCTTTTTTTCTCTATTCTTGCTTTCTTGTTTTATTTCGAGTTAATCTTCAGTTTCTGATATTCTTTCTTCCACTTGATTGATTCAGCTATTGACAGTTGTGTATGCTTCATGAAGTTCTCATGCTGTGTTTTTCAGCTCCATCAAGTTATTTATGTTCTTCCCTAAGCTGGTTAGTCTAGTTAGCATTTTGTCTAACCCTTTTTCAACATTCTTAGTTTCTTTGCATTGTGTTAAAATATGTTTCTTTTTTTAAAAAAAAAAAAAGAGAGAAGGAGAGGAAGGAAGAGGAAGAAAAAGAGGGAGAGGAACAGGAATATTGCTTTATTCTATGAATGGGTATTAATACTGGCCAATCAATATTTTGTGTATTTAAAGTGGAGAATGTATATTTTGTGTACTTAAAGTGGAGAGCTCTATAAATACTTATTAAATTTACTTGTTCTGGATCTGAGTTGAAGTTCTGGATATCCTTATTAATTTTCTGTCTCGTTGTGTCTAAATCTCTTTATGGGTCTTATGTATCTGGGTGTTAGGATCCTTAGCTCTTATTATTGCATTGATCCTTTTACCACTGTATCTTTGTTGCTTTGAAATCTGTTTTATCAAATGCATGAATTGCAACTCCTGCTTTTTGTTTATTTATTTATTTTTGCTCTCCATTTGGTTGGTAAATCTTTCTCCAACTCTTCGTTTTGAGTCTTTGTGTATCTTTGGATATAAAATGGGTCTGGATGTAGTATACCATTAGGTTTTGGCTGTATCTTTTGATTGGGGGATTTAGTCGATTTAAATTTAGGGTTACTGCCATTTGATGTTAACTGGCTATTTTGTCCATTCATTGATGTAAATTCTTCTTTATGTTGATGCTCTTTATTTTTTGGTATATTTTTAGAAAGGCTAATACTGGTTGTTCCTTTCTGTGTGTAATGCCTCTTTCAGAAGTTTTTGTAAAGCAGGCCTGGTGGTAATAAAATCTCTGAGTACTTGGTTGTTCATAAAAGATTTTATTTTTCCTTCAATTGTGAAGCTCAGTTTGGCAGGATATAAAATTCTGGGTTGAAAGTTCTGTTCTTTAAGGATGTTGAATATTGGCCCCCACTCTCATCTGGCTTGTAGGGTTTCTGCTGAGAGATCTGCTGTAAGTCTGATAGGCTTCCCTTTGTGGGTAACCTGACCTTTCTCTCTGGCTGCCCTTAATATTTTCTCCTTCATTTCAACCCTGGTGAATCTAACAATTATCTGCCTTGGGGTTGCTCTTTTTGAGGAATGTCTTTGTGGTGTTCTCTGTATTACCTGGGGTTGAATAGTGTCCTGCTTTGCTAGATTGGGAAAATTCTCCTGGATAATATCCTGAAGAGTATTTTCCAGCTTGGATTCATTCTCTCCATCACATTCAGGTACACCTATCAAACGAAGATTAGGTCTTTTCACATAGTCCCATATTTCTTGGAGACTTTGCTCATTCCTTTTTATACTTTTTTCTCTATTCTTGTCTTCTCATTTTATTTTATTAAGTTGGTCTTTGACCTCTGATATCCTTTATTCTGCTTGGTCAATTCGGCTATTCAAACTTGTGCATATTTCACTAAGTTCTCGTGTTGTATTTTTCAACTCTGTTAGTTCATTTATATTCCTCTCTATATTGTCCATTCTTTTTAGCATTTCATCAAACCTTTTTTCAAAGTTCTTAGTTTCTTTACATTGGGTTAGAACAAGTTCTTTCAACTCCCAAAAGTTTCTTATCATCCACCTTCTGAAGCCTACTTCAGATAATGGAACACAGTCCTTTTCCATCAGGGCTTGTTCTGTTGCTGATGAGGAATTGCAATCCCCTGTAGAGGGAGAGGGATTCTGATTTTGGGTATTCTCAGCCTTTTTAGGCTGTTTTTTTCCCTTTATTATGAATTTATCCATCTGTTGTCCTTACAATTACCACCTTTCTAATTAGGTTTCCGAGTGGACGTCCAATTTATTGATTCCCAGTGCTGGAATCCGAGAAACCCACTGCACTGGCCAAAACAGCAGTGATAAGACTGATGGTGCTCTTCTGCCTGGGAATCTCTGGTCTGGCTTTCTTCTTGAGTCCGCAACAAGCGGCTCTGCCTTCCCAGAGCTCCAAACGCCAGTCAGTAGGGGAACTAGTCCCGTTTACTCTGCACGAAGAGCTGCCACGCTGAGGTGATGGCAAAACCACTAGGCTGGCCACAAGAGTCGCGCTGGTGACCCACGGGGCTCCTCCACTGGAAATCTTCTGGTCGGTGAGCAACAAAAATTTGTCTGAAAGTGTGACATTCTCTCGTTTTCTGGGCTTTCACTGGGAGCTACAATCCTGAGCTGTTAGCAATCAGCCATCTTGGATCTGATTCAAGATGTTTCTAAAATATGTTTCTTTAGCTCAGAGAAGTCTGTCAATATCCACCTTCTGAAGCCTGTTTCTGTCAATTGGTCAAAGTCATTCTCCATCCAGTTTTGTCCCCTTGCTGATGAGGAATTGTGATCCCTTGAAGGAGGAAAGGTGTTCTGGTTTTTTGGTGATTTCATCCTTTTTGCATTGGTTTCTTCCCATCATCGTGGATTTATCTACCTGTGATCTTTGAAGTTGGTGACTTTCAGATGGGGCCTCTGAGTGGACATCCTTTCTGTTGCAGTTAAAGCTATTGCTTTCTGTTTTTTAGTTTTCCTTCTAACAGTCATGCCCCTCTGCTGCAGGACTGCTGGAGGTCCACTCCAGACCCTGCTTACCTGAGAATCACCTGTGGGGGCTGCAGAACAGCAAGGATTGCTGCCAGTTCCTTCCTCTGGTAACTTCATCCCAGAAGGGTACCTACCAGATGTCAGCCAGAGCTCTTCTGTATGAGGTGTTTCTTTGGGTATATGGGCATTAGGAAGCTGCTTGAGGAGGCAGTCTGTCCCTTATCAGAGCTCAAGTGCTATGCTGGGTACTCTGTTGCTCCCTTCAGAGCTGCTGGGCATGGATGTTTAAATCTGCTGCAGCGGAACTCACAAGTGCCCCTTTTCCCATGTCCTCTGTCCTAGGAAGGTGGGGCTTTATTTATAAACCCCTGACATTTTGATGCCTTTTTTCAGAGATGCACTGCCCAGCAAGGAGGGTGTCTAGTCACTGTCTTCCTGCAGAGGCATTGCTGAGCTGCTGCAGGCTCTGCCCAGCTGCTGTGTATACTTCCTTGCAGTTTTGTTTACACAGGTAACGTTAGAACTGCCTCAGTAATAGCAGAATGCCTTGGTAATGGTGGATGCCCTTCCCCCCATGGAGCTCCACTGTCCCAGCTATGTTGACTGCAAAACTCTCAAACCAGTGGGTTTCAGTTTGCTGTTCTTTGTGGGGTTGGAACCCACAGGGCCAGCTCATTTGGCTCCCTGCCTTCAGCTCACAGTTTTTTTTAGAGGAATGGGTGGCTCTGTCTTGCAGGTATTTGAGGTGCCAGTTAAAATGTCCACCCAGATTTGTGCTGGAAACCCACAGTGCTTGTCAGCCCGGTGGGAATCTCCTGGTCTGTGGGCTGTAAAGACTGTGGGAGAAGCATAATATCTGAACTGGAGTGCCTGAGTGGCCGGAAAAGTCCCTGATGGCCTCTGTTGGGTAGGAGTTGGTGTCCTCCTGCCCATTGCACTTCCCCAGTAAGGCAGCAACCCACCCTGCCTTGGTTTGCCCTCCTTGGGCTACTACCACAGACCAACCAGTCTCATTGATATGAACCTAGTACCTCAGTTGGAAATGCAGAGCTTACTTGCTTTCTGTGTTGCTCTTGCTGGGAACTGCGCTCTGGAGTTGTTCCTATTCAGCCATCTTGGTGGAAGTCCCCTAATATGTCAAATTATGTGACACTTGATCACAATTAAAGGTTAATCATTTACCTGTGAGAAGGGATGGCAGTAGAAAGGATGTCCACAGTTCTCACTGTCCATCATTTCAAGAAATTACCATTTCTTCTTCAAGGATATTCTGCTTTCCTCATCTTATTTAATTTCATGTTGACACCAATATTTCTCAGATTTTAGAGAACACATTCACATCTACCAAGAATTTAAGAACTTCCCATTTGCGGGCTTCTAATAGGGAGAATCAGTTCAAGGATTGGTGAGGAGTTCCAGAGAGTTGGATGGGCTCTCCCATCCATCTTGTTAGAGAAACTTGTTTACCAAGTATCTTGTCATTAGGGTTCCAGGTTTAGCACCTCAAGTATCTAAAGAATATTACTCTGGGAGGAATTTTCATAGAAAATTCTTCATATTTTTAGATCCCATTAGTCTAGTATGACCTTTATGTATATATAGAAAATATCTTTTGTTGAATTTTGTTATATTTGAGGTCACTTCTTCAACCCATTTTGGCCTGTCTCAATGATACATACACACGGTTATCACAGTGCTCCATAATTTACATTGGTATTGGTCCTAATAATGATGATGACTTGTAGGTCAGAGACCTACAGAGTGGGTTCCCAGAAATAATTAAAATTAAATAGCCATAAGGTATTATTAGTGCAACTCAGTCTTAACTACTGCATGATTCCAAGTTGATTTGATTGGAATAATTTATATAAGCCCTCAAAAAATATCAGGGTGGGAAGAGCACTAGAAACCCTTCAAGGTCTCAGTATTCATGGGTAGAATCAAACACAGTGATTGTTCTCCTTGAAGAATTTTATCTAATTTGACAACTATATTTTACAGAAGAAACCCAGAGAGGCTAAACAAACTGTTAAAGGTTTTCTAGCTGGTTAATAGCAGAGCCAGGACTAGACTCAAGATCTCAGGTCAGTGTTTCATTGTCTCAAGTTTGTTTATTCATTTTTGACATCTGTAAGCCAGAAAACTTATATGACAGCTATAGGCTATGCTGATTTGCCACTAAAATATAGGAAAGTATTAGTCATTTTCATGTTATCCTGTCAAAATAACTAATTGATTTCTTGCAACTCAAGATCACTTGGAGAAGAAATTCTCAAAAGTAATTATTAACCCACTACCTAACTTTCATTGAGATATTTTCAAACTGTTAAACTAAATTTTAATAATAGTAAAAAATGTCATACTATGTCTAGTTTTAAGGAAGGTGCTAGAGTGTGATCCATCAATTGCAATTTGTTTGAAATATTTGTGGTCTATATTTTGGTGGAAAAGTACTGAGGGCACTGGCATAAAATAGAGTTTCCATGCTAATAGAAAAATCCATAGTAGTTCAGAATTGAAAAATCCAATCATACTACTTTCTTGTGAGTGAAACATACAGATTAAAATCTGGGAATGGATCTGCCATAGCACTTGAATCACACTGAATAATAGGTTTGTTTCACAAATTGCTGCTTGGTGTTACACTTACACAATAACAAGTTGCCTAGGATGATGTCAAGAATACATTTGCTCTCCCAGTATTTTACAGGGAATGCTGTTCCTGGGCACCTATCGGTATCTGTTAGAAATCACTTCGTGTCTACCTAGTAACTTTTTAACAAGGCAGAATTTGGGATTTTGACTTCTTATTATAGAAGTAATGTTTGTTTTCCTAATGCTATACCTCCTGCTTTTTGATTAATCATCTGCTATATTTAATGCTTGTATTGTTTGCTGTTTCTGAGAAAGAAGCCTTGAATTCTTTGCTGATTAAAACTGTGAATGCTTTGGAATGACTGAATTTTTATTTTGTATTACTATTGTCACTTGGGATGCTTAGACAGTACTTCCTTTAAACCATTCTTTTCTTTTTTTCCAGATATGGAAGTCTTAGCTACCATATCATCCCCTGGCTAGCCTGTCAAATCATTGACCTTGGAGTGAGTGTCCAAGTGTGACCGATGTGTACGTAGCGATGTGTAAGTAGTGATGTATCCCCTATCTGTCTACTCCAAGACATTACTGTGGTCTTATAAACATCATGCTGCAGCCACTGGATTTTGCCAGCAGGTAGGCCATGGCTATCACACTTGGGGCAACTTCTGCAGCTTTCTTCAACTTACTTAATTTGTTTCCTATTTTTCTTTTAATCTTTTATTTTAGGTTTGGTGATACACAAGAAGGTTTGTTACATAGGTAAACACGTGTCACAGAGGCTTGTTGCACAGATTATTTCATCACCCAGGTATTAAACCCAGTACCCAATAGCTATCTTTTCTGCTCCTCTCCCTTCTCCTACCTTCCACCTTCAAGTAGACCCATGTCTGTTATTCCCTTTTCCTACCTTCCACCTTCAAGTAGATCCATGTCTGTTATTCCCTTCTTTGTGTTCAACCTATAGAGTGGGAGAAAATATGTGTGAACTATGCATCTGACAAAGGTCTAATATCCAGTATCTATAAGGAACTTAAACAAATTTACAAGAGAAAAACAACCCCATTGAAAGTGGGCAAAGGACATGAACAGGTACTTTTCAAAGGAAGACATTCACGATTCCAACGAGCACATGAAAGGAAGCTCAATACCACTGATGATTAGAGAAACACAAATCAAAACCACCATTAGATGCCATATCACGCAACTCAGAATGGCTTCCCTTTTAATACATTAGAAGATTTCAGAAGTTCCCTCCAAGCTACCAGCACAATTTCTAATCTCAAGGATTGACTAGCTTAGAGTCTTTCTATCCTTTCTACATTATGGTAAAAGTCAATATTATAGCACAAAAGAAAAAGTGTTGATCAACGAATACTTAAGCAATGGTATGAATTTCCACTTCTCTGACCACAGCATAAGAGGTAATTTTAGAATAGAGAATTATACAACTAGATTGTAGAAATGCAGGAAGCTTTTTGCTTCAATTTGCATACATATAGAATGAGAAAGTGGAATTACAAAGCCTAGATTATTGCAGTAACGGCCTCATTGTTCTCACTGCCTCCTATTTTATTCCTGTCTAGGCTCTTTTCTCTGTTTTCCAATTATTATTATTCGTATTATTACTATTATTTTTGAGACTGAGCCTCACTCTATTGTCCAGGCTGGGGTACAGTGGCACAATCCCGGCTCACTGCAACCTCCACCTCCTGAGTTCAAGTGATTATCCTGCCTCAGTCTCCTGCGTAGCTGCGATTACAGTCACATGCCACCACGACCAGCTAATTTTCTGTATATTTAGTAGAGATAAGGTTTCACCATGTTGGCCAGGCTGGTCTTGAACTCCTGACCTCAGGTGATCCACCCACCTTGGCTTCTCAAAGTGCTAGGATTATAGGTGTTAGTCACTGCACCTGGCCTATTTTTGGGATAGGGTCTCACTCTTGTCAACCAGGCTGGAGTGCAGTGGTACAATTATTGCTCACTGCAGCTTCAATCTCCTGGAGTCAAGCAATCCTTCCACCTCAACCTCCCAAGTAGCTGGGACTACAGGCATGAGCCACCAACACCTGGCTAATTTTTTATTTTTTGTAGAGATGGGGTCTCACTATGTTGCTCAGGTTGCTCTCCAACTCTTAGGCTCAAGTGATTTTCCTGTCTCAGCCTTCCAAAGTGCTGGAGTTACATGTGTAAGACACCATGTCTAGCCCAGAACACTATTTCCTTTTTTACATTTTTGTTTTTATTTCAGTAGTTATGGGGGAACATATGGTGTTTGGTTGCATTGGAAAGGTCTTTAGTGGTGATTTCTGAGATTTTGGTGCACCCATCACATGAGCAGTGTACATTGTACACAATGTGTAGTCTTTTATCCCCTTTGAGTCCCCAAAGTCCATTATACCATTCTTATGCCTTTGTGTCTTCACAGCTTAGTTCCTGCATATAAGTGAAAGCATACTCTTGTTTTCTATTCCTGAGTCACTGCACTTGAAATAATGGTCTCCAACTCCATCCAGATTGCTGTGAATGTGTTATTTCATTTATTTTTATGGCTGAGTAGTATTCCATGGTGTACGTATAAACCACATTTTCATTATCTCCTGTTGGTTGATGGGCAAATGCTCTCTGGCCTCTTTCTTGATCAATGAGCTTCAGGGTAAAATCCTTAGCTTAAGATTTTGTCTCCACTGCTCTAGTATACACGTTCAAATGTGATTTAGACATTGAATTATGGTGCCTAACTGCTGCTTAGCTTTTTATAGTTTAGTATTTACATATACTGTTCTTCTACCTGGAATGTTCCTCTTCTGTTCATCCCTAGCTAACTTCTTCTAATTATTTAAATGTAATTTAAAAGCCTATTCTGTTATAATTTCAAAATATTATTTGCTTATTCTCCTCTACTTAAAGATTGGTGAGCTGCTCTTTTGTTACACTCCTACATTTTTATCATTTCATTGATTGTCAGGAATTGAATGTCATTAGGTTGAACATTGCTAATTTTTGACAATTTTTTATTTATAAAATAGCAAATGATGTCATAGCTTTAAACTAAGTATTATTATTGACATGATTTTTCTTTGAAGAATAGCCACTATTAACTGAACTCCTTCTGTGAGTTGGTAAGGGGGGAAATTCAGAAGTCATCACTATAATGTATAATTGCAAGGTTTGAGAATTTCACATTTACCTTTCGAAAAGTCTTTATCAAGCTGTATTTGTTGGTTTGATTTATCCCAATTACTCTTTTTAATTGGCTAGAGTATCCCATTTCATTTACAGATCTAAGCCCCTGGGGCCAGAGGGAGGTAGAGAGAAAAGGGGTAGTATGGAAAAGTACTGAATACTGACTCAGAGTGTGCAAGTGTCTTCAGGGTTCCCTGCTCCTCCCACCCACAAGAAGGCCTTGGCAAAGGCACCTGAGGAAGAGACCCAGTTATGAAGGCACCTGGGCTAGGAACACAAATAGTCAAAACAGCATGTTGCCTGGAAAGGTCTGAGTCCTTGACCACAACTCCCTTCAGAGGTTGCCATCTATGGTGAATTAGCGTACACCAAATCTTATGCAGGGAGGGCTTCCCCTGAGGCCAACCAAATAAAGCCCTTGTAATTCCCTATGGTAAGGCCTGAAAGATCACATGTAGGTTTGTAATCAGGAGTTAGACTCCCGGGCTGTCTTTTAGGTTCATACCAGCCATTCTTTTTTTGAGCAAGGTGATATTATGATTTTATATATACATACACTCATTACACACACACACACACACACACACACACATACACATACACACAAACGCACAGCTTTTTGTCCACAGTTCCTGGCTCATAACTCCCATAGCCCTTGTTTCAGTCTTTTGTTATAATTAGTTGGGGTGCTTTAGGCCTCAGGTGCAGAATCTCCTGTTCTGACCTTCTCCTCTCCTTCTTTCACCTGCCCAAGTCAGGGCTCTAATCTGATGATGAGTCAAAAGACTTTCATTACAGGTAGGTTTCTGGCCCCTACCCTAGAAGAAACGCTAGACAGAGAGACCAACAAAAGTCTGGACAGGACTTGCTGAGTTTAAATCATGTGCATTTTGTCCAATCACATTTCTACAGGTTTGTAATCATGCCTATGTAATGAAGCCTCCATAAAAACCCAGGAGGAATGAGTTTGGATGAACTTGTGGACAGCTGAATACTTGGAGGTTTCTGGAGAGTGGTATACCCCAAGGAGAACATGGAAGCTTGTGTCCACTTTCCCATACATCCCCCCTGGAATTACGGGCATGAGAATACATCTCTTCATCCTTTGTAATATCCTTTATAATAAACCAGTAACATGAAGTAAATGTTGCCCTGAGTTCTATGAGGCACTCTAGCAAATTAACCAAACCCAAAGAGTGGGTCATGGGAACCCCAATTTTATGCTGGTCAGGCAGACGGTAAGGAGGCCCAGATTTACAACAGGTGTTGGGGGTAGTTTTGAAGACTGAGCCCTCATTCTGTGGAATTTGACGCTATCTCCAGGTGTCTGAATTTAGCTAGACACTGACTAGCTGTGGTCGGCTCTGTTGATTGTTATTGTGTAGAAGTAGAGGAAAAACATAAATTGAGAGTTTTTTCCTAAAGCTACCAATATCCTCAGATAGGTTTCAGGAGTGTTCCCTTTCCTTTTGTGTTTGGCTCATATCTCTTCCATCTTTTCTCCAATAAACTCTGGGAATGTGGTTAGTTCCCAGCATGACTTCCCGGCTTCCTGGCTTCCTGGCTTCGGGGCTTGCCTCCCTCCCCTCTCCTCCCCTCCCCTCCCTCCCTCCCTTCCTCCCTTCCTTTCTTCCTTCCTCTTTTGAAATGTATTATTATTATTTTGAGACACAGTATTGTTCTCTTGCTCAGGCTGGAGTGCAATGTCACAAATGTGGCTCACTGCAATCTCCGCCTCCTGGGCTCAGGTGATTCTCGTGCTTCAGTAGCTGGGGTTACAGGCAGGCACCACCATGCTGGGCTAATTTTTGTATTTCTAGTAGAGATGGGGTTTTGCCATGTTGTCCAGGCTGGTCTCCAACTGCTGACCTCAAGTGATCCGCCTGCCATGGCTTCCCAAAGTCCTGGAATTACGGGCGTGAGAATTACAGGTGTGAGCCATCGTGCCCGGCCCTACACCCTTTTTTCTTGTACTGCCACTAGAGAAGGGAGCCAGCTACAGTCTCTCTCTTAGGCTCCTTCAGTCATGGACCTTCAGTGTTCACAGCTCAAGGTCCCACTGAAGCCTCTCACCTTGGCCTGGATGTGAAAGAAAAACACCCATTCTTGTTCACCATGGGAGAGGATATAATGCCACAATACTGAATATCTTTCCAAAGACAAGTTTGCTCCAAGCTTCTTCAACAATTCTGTAACTATGAGACATGAGGTAAGTATAGATCTATGGGTTATTAAAAACAGTCTTTTCTGTGCAAATCCTACATAGTAGGTCTAGACCATAGTTTTTGGATATAAGTTTATTGGCTACTTATTATATTTATATTCTGTTAATTATTTTTGAAAACTGGACAAAATAGTGTAAGCATCCCATGATACTTAAAACTCTGCTGAGAAAGAAACAATGTCATTACTCTATGCTGATTTTACAGCTGAGGAAAATAAGGCCTAAAGAAGTGAAATAATGTTTAACCAATATTACATATTTTATCATGGTACTGGGAACTTAATTTCTTTGATTTAATTCCTGTAACCATACCCCTCATAGTTTTGCTAACAGTATGACTGGGAGTAGGGAGATATAAAATAAATTTGGGCCTCAGTTTCCTCATCTTTTTTTTTTTTTTTTTTTTGAGACGGAGTTTCGCTCTTGTTACCCAGGCTGGAGTGCAACGGCGCGATCTCGGCTCACTGCAACCTCCACCTCCTGGGTTCAGGCAATTCTCCTGCCTCAGCCTCCTGAGTAGCTGGGATTACAGGCACGCGCCACTGTGCCCAGCTAATTTTTTGTATCTTTAGTAGAGACGGGGTTTCACCATGTTGACCAGGATGGTCTCGATCTCTTGACCTCGTGATCCACCCGCCTCGGCCTCCCAAAGTGCTGGGATTACAGGCTTGAGCCACCGCACCCGGCCATAGTTTCCTCATCTTTAACCTAATTTTATCAAAAAACTAACAAAGTTATGTTAAGTAAAGTTGATAGCAGGGGGCTGATCCACGGTGGGTACCCAGAAAATAGAAGCATCTCCCTTCCCTGACCACTTTTCTCCATGCTTCTTCTCTAAACCCACACATATTTCTAAAAAATCCCAATATAATATTAAAATAACATATAAATTCACTTAAATCTTTGAATTTGAAATTAGGAGACTTTTTGATATCTTTGTTCTATTGTAAGTCCTAGGGCAGAAAGGAGATGCCTGGAGGCAGGGTGGAGGTTGCTGTGTCTGAATGTGAAGAGGAAAGCGATATCATATGACAAATTATTAGGGTGAGAAATTACAAAAGAATTTAGTGTCTGCAATGGAGACACTAATGGCACTGAGGGAAAAAAATCTCAGTATAGTACTGAAATCTGTAAAGGAGTGGAGAGATCACTGGTCTCAGATAACTACTGATTAATCTGTCAGCAGCACTTGTTTCGTAAATAAATGACCTAGACCAACATTAACTTCAGCAGTTCCAGCTCTGAACACACAAATGCAGATCAAAAAATAGAAACTGTTAGACACAACAGCAAAAGAGTAACAGTGCCTGGAAGGTGTCAAAGCATAATATATTGAATAGATGACTGATATTCACTGCAAACAAATGTCATAACTCAGTAAGTGGAAGCAAATTGGTTTTCTTGATTATTATCTTTATACACATACACATACACATATTCTCTGATTGGAAGGAGAATATTATTTTTGGTTCTATAATTCTCACTGCTGACCTGTGGAGAAAGGATTTTGTAAAAATTACTGCCCACTGGGAAATTTCAGGTTTGTAAAATATCTAGTGATCATTTCAGAATAAAGATACAATTCCAATGTGAAATTAATACTGAGCTTGTATCACTCCTTGTCCCCAGTTCCTCCCCAGATGTAATTAGGAGCATCAGGAAGTGCTAGTTGTATCTTTCTGACATGCCAATTTCTTTGTCAAGTCTTGATCAAATACCTATTATTAGTCACTGTTACAGTTAACCGCACCTGACTTGTCTGACAGCCTCCACAAAATGGCTCGCTAGTTCTGATGGAGGTATATTTTTGGATATTCCTCATCTTCCTTCTGTTCTATTCAGAGATGCTATTTTATCAATGGTTCTGGGACTAGTGGACTCCAAACGTTGACTTAAGGATCAATTATTAACCTAACTTGGTGCCAGGCATGGTTTCCTGTATAAAGGCAGTGAAGGGGAGAAAGAAATTTGTGCTTGATTGAAAAGGCTCCATATGGACATTGGACAGTTCTGCAGAGAATGTGCTTGGCTTTGCATATTCATCTCAGAGGCAAATCTTTAGGACTAGGACTTCTGCCTTGGTGGGCAGGCTCCAAGTCTCTGACCTGGATATCTAGACAGTAGACAATTCTTGGGAGTTGAGGGTTGTTCTTTCCTACCAGGAAATCTGACTTCACGCTGTGGGGGCAAGTAGTGGATTATGGGAAATAAGATGGTAGAACTCCACCCTTTATATGTGATTTGGGACTTTATTCTTTAAGGGAATGTAGACATCTAAACAACATAATGCACAAAAGCTCAGTTGTACAGCTTTGGCTAGCAAGGGAAGGGGGCCAGAATTCACTCTCCACATAAAACTTGCTTACCCAGAATGCATACTGGCACCCAAAAGGTTGGTCTTGTTTGTCAGTGATAAAAATTCATACAAGTCACAAGAAAGGTCTATAGCTGTCTGTGGGATCAGGCCCATCTCCAATAGCTGTGGATCTGGTACAAGAGGACAAATATGGAGGCCTAATTTCATATGTCTAAATATTTAAGCTGTGTCAACTTAAACATCTGTTAAGTAATATCAGCCCAATTGCCATCCTTCTGTCTTGAAAAATGTTTAAAATTTGTTTTAAATGTGCAAGGGATTACATTTTTATGGCTGAAAGTCATCAAAATATAAAAACTAAATCTATTTCATGTATCTAGTTGGCTAATATAGCGATACTTTACACAGAGAAGACATATGTGACTTACTATATATTTATATTGAAACTATTAAATTTACCTTTTCTTTCATTCTCACAATCAATCATTATGTTGTTATAATCAATAATTCCACACCACTTTGAATACTGCTGACAGAAATTCCAAATTACACTTGTTTTGAGTCCTTAAAATTTCAATTTGGAGAACCATTCCATAAAAGCAGATGCAACTGGAGTTTTTAGTAAAATTAAAAAAAAAATGATTTTTAAAGTGAGCTAGAAATTCATTGAAATGATGTTAATATGAGAAAATATAAGAGTTGAAAATTGATAAATTTTTATCTATACATTTTCATTACTTATGTCACAATTTTTAATGTCTTTTCAAAGCAATATTTAAATCCATACAGTATTTATCTCATTCTGTTTTGGAATTTCAGTGCTAGAATATTAAAAAGAAAACTGTGAATACTGGCATATTATCAATTTTTCCAAATCTCTCTTCAGTTGTTGTAAACCTTGACTTCACTTAGAAAATACCCTCTCTTTAGAGATTAGTTTAAGTAGTATTTTTATGTCAATCTGTAATTGACATGCAGAGTCTTATTATCTGGTTTTAATTGGGATATCACATTTGTTGGGTATGTCTCAAGGAATTCGTTTCAATTAAATACATATTTTCTCAAAAATTTGAAAAATATATCTTTTTCAGGTATTTAAAAATGTAAGGGGAACTTTCATTTCTCAGATGATGAAGTAGGCGTGCTTTTTCCTCATTCTTCCCTGAGTACACCTGAAAATGCTGGACATTATATATAAAACAAATGCAATAAGATTCTGAAAGGTTAATAAAATATGACATAATTATTAAAAACCTGGAGTCCCCCAAAATAATAAAATAGTAAGTTGCCTGGATTTTCTTTTTGCCTCATATATCCCAGGCTGAGTGCTGAAGAAGCCAGGAACCCAAAACATCATCAGGCACAGCCCCTTTCCTCCCCAAAAAAGGAAAAAAAAAAATCTTCAATAGAACCCTGCTCCCTCAAGCCAAAGAATAATGAAAGGGGTAGCCTAGCAAGACAGAAAAGTTAAAAAATAAATAACTGTTCCACTGCAGCCAAACATCACAGAAAAAAACTGTGGCCCAAATGCCGACCCCACCAGAAAAGGCTGAGCCAGGGGTCTAGACTTCTGCCTTAAGGGGCTGTGATTAGGTTCCCCAAACCCTTGACTAAAGTGGTATCAAAAAAGTCAAGTGGGAAGGTGAGACTTTCACACCGACCAGGCAATAAGCCCCCTATCCTGAAGTGATCCTGGGGGCCAAGTCGTGAGTGTCGACTTCTATCTTTACTGGAAGTAACGAGGTGACCCTCCGATTATGCGGGTGGTGTTAAGAGAGGCCTAGTGGAGGGTCAGGCTCAGCAGCAATGAAGCTGTCTACCCTGTGGTGCTGGTGGAGGCCACGTGGGGAGCTGAAATGATCCTACTCACTCTTCCTAGCTAGGAGGCTTCGACCCTTTAGTGGAGCATTGGGACTTTTTCATTAGCCCAGAAGGTTGAGGATTCTCCTCCCCGGCTGTTAAGAGTGGCTGAGTAGAGAATTTGGACTTTAATCCCCATGGCAGTGAAAATAGTATCAATGCCACTACAATAGTATCAAAAGTAGCCAGTTAAACAGGTCTAAGTAAAATTTGGAGTCTCATAGCATAATAGCTAAAATGTCTTGGTTTCAGCTGAAAATCACTCATCATAACAAAGACCAAGGAGATCTCAAACTTCACTAAAAATGTTACATTCTGACACAGAGGTGACAGAAATTTTAGAATTATTTGGCAAAGATTTGAAAGCAGCCATTATTTAAAAAAAAAGTTTTAACAAGCAATTAAAAACATGCTTTAGAAAAGCGACAAAATCCAGCAAATAAATAGAAAATATATAAAGAACAACCAGGTGCAAATTTTAGAAGTAAAAATTTAGTAACTGAAATAAAAATTCCAATCGTTGTCTCAACAGAGGAATGAAAAAAGCATATGAAAAAAATCAGTGAACAAAAAGATACAACAGTAGAAATTACCTAAGTTGAGCAACAGAGTGAAAAGAGACTGAAGAAAGAAAAGAAGAGAAAACAAAACAAGCAAACAAACACGCAAGCAAAAAAAGAGAGCTTCAGGGAACTTTGGGACTCTCACAAAACATCTAAAAATCAGCGTTATTGAAACTCCAGAAGGGAAGAAGAAGGGTGAGTTTGAAGTGTTCAAATAAATAAATGGTTTCTCAAATTTATCAAGGCATAAAGGTACAGTCTCAAAATGGTGAAAAGAATCACAAATTAGAGAAACCCCCCAAAATTAATACTAAGATATATTACAGTCAAACGTTTGAAAACTAAGAAAAACAACAAAGAAACAAAAAGAAAAACAAAAAACAAAGAAGAATCTTCAAATTAGCAAGATAAAATAGCACCTTACCTACTGGAAAAAAACCTCAAATGACTGGATTTTTTATTAGAAACCATGAAGGCAAGAGAAAGTGGCACAATATTTTTCAAGTGCAGAAAGAAATGAAACAAAACAAAAATCTATTAACCAGAATCCTATATCCAGTAACAGTATCTTTCAGGAAGGAGGGAAAATCACGACATTCTGAGATAAAGGAAAATAGAGGTAAATGGTTTCTAGCAGAATTGCTCTAAAGCATGGCTAAAAGAAGCTAAGCAGAACAGAAACATCAACAATAATAAAATTCTGGAATATCTCCAAGGAATAAGAAACCAGGTTAACAAATACATTGATATATACAATAGCCTTTTTTTCTTTGAGTTTTATAATTTATGTTTAATGATTGAAGAAAAATATGACACTGCTTGAAGTGGTTCAAAATAGATTTATTTAGAAAAAATATTCGACACAGCCAAATTATGAATAGGGGAAGATAAAAAGATGTAAAGGAAGTATGGTTTCTATACTTCATTTTAATGGTTAAAATGATACATATACTTAAAATTCTCCTTATATCAATATTTCTTTTAACCTGCCAGCTGATATCTGTAATTCTATGCCTTGAATCTAATTTAATTTGAAGCTGTACCCTTTGAACACGGTCCAAATATTTTTCAACAATTATACACCTGTAAGTTAGTTTTATATAGTTTCATAAAGTGTTGCTTTTACTATTTTTTTCTTGAAGTATAATACACAAGGAAAAGTCCACATAAGTTTATACTTCAAGGAATTTTCAAAATAGTGACTTGCCTCTGTAACCTGCACTCAGATAAAAAAAAATGAGAACATTACCAGCACCTAGAAGCCTTTTTATTCCATTCCTCATCATTATATTTACATCTCACAGGTCACAGCTATCTTGAATTCTAATACCATAGATTAGCTTGACTGTTTTTGGACTTTATATAAATGGAATCACATGTTATATACTTTTTTGTGTGTCTTTTTTTCTTTCCAAATTACGTTTGTGAGGGTCTTTCCTATTGTTATAGTCCTGGTGTGTTCTTTTCATTTACTGCAGAGTAATCCATTGTATAAAGTTAAAGATGAGTAAAGAAAGTGTGAAAATACTGACTCTCAATTAGTTTAGGAAAGTATATCGATACCTGGTGCCTCTCCAGTGTCTTGTCTGCATTTTCATGTTTGAGGGTGAGAAGACCTCATTACTCCACAGTTCTACCTAAGAGATAATGAAAATATCCTCCAACACCTACCAACAGGGTCCAAAATATATGAAGCAACAATTTATAGAATTGAAGGGACAAATAGTTCAAAAATAATAATTAGAGACTTTGATATCCAAATTTCAATAATGGATAGAAGAAATGGGAGATAAATAAGGCATTAGAAGAGTAGAACAACAACATAAACTCATTAAACTTAGTAGACATCTATAGAATGCTACACCCAGCAATGGCAGACTGTACATTCTTTTAATGTGCTCAGGTGCATTATCAAGTATAAGTCGTATGTTAGGCCAAAAAAAAAAAAAAAAGTTTTGGTGAGTTATTAAAAAAATCCTAAAAGTGTCTTAGATCACAGACCACAAGAGACTGAAATTAGAAATTAATACCCAGAAAGAAATTTGAAAAATTCACCATTATATGGAGAATAAAAGAAAAACATTATTTAGGAGTTAATGGGTCAAATGTAAAAGAAATCAATTTTTCTTACAAGTGAAATTTGAAAATACTTTCATGTAAATGAAAAGAAAACCACCACACATTAAAACTTATGAGATAAAAGGAAAGCAGCATTTAGAGGGAAATGTATATTTATAAGCTCCTACAGTAAAACAGAATAAAAATAGCAAATCGATAACATAACTTTCTGCCTCAAGGAACTAGAAAAAGAGAAAATTAAACCAAAAGGAAACATATCTGAACAGATCAAACTTGTAATGAAAAGTTAGTGCCAAATCTTCTTAAATTCTTCCAAAAAAATCTGAAGAATAAATACAAACTCATTCTATGACGCCAATATTACCATGATACCAAAGCCAAAGACACAACAAGAACAGATCATTACAAAACAGTACAACTTACAAATACAGACGCAAAATCCTCAACAAAATTTCAGCACACCTAATCTAGTAGCACATAAAGGGATTATATACCATGACCAAATGGAAGTTATCTGAAAAAAGCAAGGTGGTTCAACATATGAAAACCAATCAGTGTAATGCACCGTATTAATATAATAAGATAAAAAAAAAACATGTATGATCATCTCAATAGGTAAATAGGTACAGCATTTGACAAAATAAAAATGATGAAAATTCTCAACAAAATAGAAATAGGAGGAAACTTTCTCAACTAGATAAAGGGCATTTATTTTTTAAATACCTACAGCTAACATCAAACTCAATGATGAAAGTCTTAAACTTCTCTTCCAGTGATTACAAACAAGGTAAGGGTGCTTCATTTTGCCATTTTATTTAACATTATACTACAAGTTTCAGTCAGGAAATTGAACAAGATTAAGAAATAAAAAACATCCAATTTGAAAAGATAGAATTAAACCATCTATTTGCAGAAGGCATAATTTTATATGTAGAAAATTCTAAATAATCCACAAAATTTTAGAGCTAAGGAACCAATTCAACTAAGTTGCAAGATACAAGTTTTATAATGCACATAAATTAGTTGTGTTATAAATTTGGCAATGAACAATTCAAAAGTAAAATTCAGAAAACTTTTCCATTTAAAATTGCATCAAAAATAATAAAATACTTAGGAATAACTTTAACCAAAAAGATACAGGTCTTATAAATTAAAAAGTACAAAAGATTGTTAAAAGAAATTTGGAAAGACCTAAATAAAAGGGACAACATTCTGTGTTTAGGGTTGGAAGATCTAACAGGACAATTAAGACTTAAGATGGTAATACTCCCCAAATAGGTCTACAGATTCAATGCCATCCCTATAAAAATTTCATTTTTTTTTTTTCAGGAATGAACACAATGATCTTAGTTTATATGGAATTACAAGGGACCTCAAATAATTGAAACAATCTTAAAAAAGAAGACCAAGTTTTGAGGACTCATATCTACCAAATAAAAATTATGACCAAAAGGCAGTAATTAAAACAGTGTGGTTCTGGCCTAACAATATTCATATAGATAAATCAATTGGAATTGAACATCTAGATATAAGCCTATACATCTAGGGTCAATTGATCTTCAACCAGAGTACCAAGGCCATTTAATAGAGAGAATAATCTCTTCAACAAAATATGCTAACGCAACAGGAAAACCATATGCAAAATAATGAAGTTGAGGCCTTATCTCATGCTATATACAAACAAACTCAAAATGAATTAAAATACCTAAACATAATGGCCCCAACTACAAAACTCTTTGGAGAAGACCTAGGGGCAAATCTTCATAAATTTGGATTTGTTAGTTAAATCTTAATTATGATAGAAACATAAAAACAAAAAAAGACAAATAGGACTTCATCAAAATTAACAACTTTTGTGCATCAAAGGGCATTATCAAGAAAATGAAAAGACATCCCACAGAGTGGATATCTGCAAATTATATATCTGACAAGGGAGTAGTATTTAGAATCTATAAAGAGTATTTCAACTCAATTAACAAAAGTACAAAAAACCCAAAGAAAAAATAATGGCAAAGGCTTGAATAGACATTTTTCCCAAAGATGTACAAATGGCTAACAAGCACAGAAAAGATGCTCAGTACCATTAGTCGTTAAGAATATTTAAATGAAAATGAAAATGAGATACCACTTTATATCCATTAGAATGGCTATAATTAAAAACATGGAAAATTACAAGTGTTGCTGAGAATGTTCAGAAGTTGGAAACTTCATATATTTTTAGTGGACTATAAAATGGTGCAGCTGTTATGAAAAACAGTCTGGTGGTTTCTTTATAAATTAAGCACGGAATTATCATATGACTCAGTAGTTCCCCTCCTAAGTATGTACCCAAGTGAATTAAAAACAGATGTTCAAGCAGTTGTGCATGAGCACTCAAAACAGTATTATTCTTAATACCCCAAAGTGGAAACAGCCTGTATATGTATCAGCTGATGAATGGATAAATGAAATGTGGTATATCTATAAAGCAGAATATTATTTAGATACAAAATATTGTCCTCATGCATGCTATAGTATCAGTTAATTTTGAGAACATTAGGCGAAGTAAAAGAAGCGAGTCGCAAAAGAACACATGATTCCATATCTATGAAATGCCCAGAATAGGTAAATTCATAAAGACCAATAGATTAGTAGTTTCCAGTAGCTGAATGGGGAAGAAGGATGGCAGTAAATGACAGTTTAATGGTATGGAGTTTCTTTTTGGGGTGATAAATATTTTCTGAAATTAGATTGTGGTGATGCCTGCACCACACTGTGAATGTCCTAAACATTACTGTATTGTACAGTTTAAAATTGTTAAAATGGTAAATATGCAAATTTACCTCAGTTTAAAAAGATGTCTGCTATTTTCAATTTGATGAAGAGTGATGTGGCAGAAATGCATGGCTGTGACCAGCCAATTGGTCCTCCAACTGGCAGTATCACATTTTTTTTCCTCAATAATGTAAAAAGCCCACCAATGAAACATGCACTGAAATTAACAACTCTAAATTTAAAATTAGCTTCTACTAATGACCATAAAAGATTTTATTGAGAGAAAGAAAATAAATCAAGTGATCAGACCTTATCTGTTAGTTTATAAAACTAAAAGCTCATTTCTTTATACAGAGCTTTGTAGTTGACTACATATCTTCATATGGATATAGAGTAGGAAGAATGATGTATTTGGACCTTTATTTTGAACTCACTGAATACTCAACTAGCCCTACTTTAATCATCTGATAGAAAGGACCATCACGATTGTTGCTACTATTGTTTGTGTCTAATTTTGCTTATACTATACAGCAACCTTGGGAGCCAAGCAAGTTTGTTTTTCTTATCCGGATTTTACTGATGTCAACATTGAAACCCAGAGAAGATACTGCCCAAAGCAATACATCCTGTAATTGGAATACCTGAGACTTCTTACTTACTTTCCCCTTCCCCCTCCCTTCCCCTCCCATTCCTTCCTTTCTTTTCCCTCCCCTGGCCTCCCTTCCCCTCTCCCTCTCCTACCTCCTTCCCTCCTCTTCTCCCTCTTCCCTCCCCTCCTGTTCCTTTTCCTTCTTTTCTCTTTCTCCACACCCTTTCTCACTTGGACCTGGTTTAAACTTACAACAACACTTTGAAAACTGAGTATATGCTGTATTGCAACCAATAATGATAAGGCTATATGGTTGTGGTACCCTGTGGTCATCTGATCAACACAGGCTCCTGGTGAAAAAAATTCCTCCGTGTAACAGTGTGCTTCAGAAAGGTGCTGAGATCTGACACATCATAATGGAAAATGACATTGACTGTGTTTTGCTAAATAAGGTTTGCCATTTTCAAAATTGTATTAAGGGTAGGCTCTGACCCAGCTCTATGGAGTGGGTCATCATTATTCTACTATATTATTATTCTACTACATTATTATTCTATTACCATCATTCTTCTACTACAGTGACAGCTTGATGAAAGACTGATGACCTAGTGTGTATAGGAGAAAGAACTTTGGCCTGGGAGTCAGACCAAATCTGAATAATCATATATCTAGTAGGCCGTGCCTTCACAGGCTCAGGCATCTTCCCTTCTACTCTCAGTTTCTAAGCTCCTATGAAGTGTAACTTAGTGATGTCCGAAAGCATTCACCCAGTTCACACCTAGCACCTGGGAGGAGAAGAGACACGGCTGTTTCCCGAGTGGCAGATGCCAGCCTGATTAACCCATCACAAGAAAACAAAAGAAAAGGGGAGTGTATAAAATCAGATACATTTTCTTTTGCCTTTGAAAACACAGTATAAATAATAAAGACCACTAAATCAGATCAAGCACAGAGTATTTATTCAGAGCTCACTGCAGCAAGAGAGTCAGTCACCATTACTTGAAATTGGCAGAGACTCAGAGGCAGGCAGGAGAGTGGGAAGCTTTATAGTGGACAAAGGAAAGGCTTCAGTTTACCCTGATTGGAGGCTTTTGGCATGGAGCTAACTAAAAGTAGAACATCCTATGTGAATGATTTCAAAGCACATTTGACTTTCTCTGATTGATTGTGACTTGGAATCAAGGGCAAATATTGTGGAAGATGGACAATCACTGACAGGTGCTGAGCATTCTGGCTTGGTTGCTTGCAGAGGTTATAGTTGGCTTCCTGGGTTAGTTGCGACAGGGATTATGGGGTAGATTTCTATTGTCATTTATGGCCTGACCATTGTCCAGTTGTATATTAAATTTATGAAATCATTTTAAATCTTCTACACATTTGCCATGATTATATTAATACTATCTTTAACAGAGGCAAAACAGTCTGTAAACTTGTCAACATATTCAGTTTAAATTTTCTTTTCATTGTATGTGATTTGTATGGAACAAGAAATATGTTGTTTCTAATAACTGAAGGGAGACAGTTTTAGGAAACAGATCACAGTAAAACTGCAAACAGCCCTGGGAAGAACCATGGACACTTAAGACTGGTGATAATCTAAATTGCAAGAAGATTCAGCAAAATATTCAAATTCCCATAGCCCCATGTAGCAAATCTAGTTAGTGGTAGAGTTGATGTCATTCCTCAAGTCTTAGTCTAGTGCAGGGATTGGCAAATATTTTCTGTAAAGTACTAGATAGACTCTGTTGCATATTCTTATTTTCTACATAAATAAGTTTTCAAAATGTAAAAACAAGCCGGGCATGGTGGCTCACGCCTGTAATCCCATCACTTTGGGAGGCTGAGGTTGGGAGTTTGAGACCAGCCTGACCAACATGGAGAAACCCTGTCTCTACTAAAAGTACAAAATTTGTGGGGCCTGGGTGCATGCCTGTAATTCCAGCTACTCAGGCAGCTGAGGCAAGAGAATCGCTTGAACATGGGAGGTGGCAGTTGCTGTGATGCCATTGTAACAAGAGTAAAACTCCGTCTCAAAAGAAAAAAAGTAAAAACAATTTTTAGCTATCAGATTGTACAAAAATATGCCATCAGCTACTGTGCTCAACTCCCAAAACTGGCCACCAGAAAAACTTGTTGAAGACAGAAAAACAAAACTAAATTTATTAAATATACCACAGTAAAGGAGATAAGCAATTTGGCAGGGTTTTAACATGTCTCAGAAAGGATGCATTCAGAACACAATACTTATAGTAAAAAGGCTTGGGTAGGGTCATTTTTATTCAAAACACAAAAAAGTAGGTTTTGCAAGGCATGAAACTAATTGGAATAAGGCAAAATTTATAAGAAAACAGCTTTGGAATTGTAGGTGCAACAAAGTGAGGATTTAAAATGATTACTGACAAGCAAGCTGTTATTCTTGATAAGTTATCTGTTCAGTTTGTTCAGTGTTTTATTTTCCAAGAACAGTTACTTCCTGAAGCAAATGGCTAAGTTATTTTTCCCGATTCAAGCATTGTTCAGCAAAAACAGAGAAACATCCTTTGTTTGAGAATTAATAGCATAGATAGGCACAAAAAGGTATGTTGGATTCAGTTCTCAGTATCTAAACACAATTGAGTATGAAAATTATCTTGAAAATGGGCAAGCCACAGATTTATGTCTCTAGTACCTAATGGCACCTTGTACAATGTAAATGATTGATGAAAATATAAAAATATTTAAACATTCATATATGTATTTTATATATATAAATATAAATGATCGATTAAAAAAATACTGAATCTTACTATTTGATTTTAGTTTTTATCTAGAACAACTTATTATGCTGCAGATAGTGGTAATGTGTTTTATCACATTGATTTTCCAGTTAAAGTCTTTCTGAATAGTAAAAAAATACATGAAACTAAATGAATAGCACCTCAACTTCCTATATAAAAGCATATCTGTTTTAACTGGGGGTTTATTAGAAAAATGCTCCTTCTGTAATCCTGTGTCTACATTTTTATTATCATCTCTTTTCCACTGGGAGTGAAGCATTCTAGCTGCACTCATGATAGTGGTAATATCTGTAAAAGGCACCAATATTCTGCAACAACATAGAAAGTTCTCTGTGAAAGAGTTGCTTACCGGTAAGGGCAAGGAGGTGTCACTAGCTTAAACTATTCATGCTGCAATCTGTAAACACCAGTTTCCCAGACATCTTCATTTCCCCCAGGTCCCCTTGCTAAGCCCCAATTTAGAGAGAAACATCTATTTCTTATGTTTCTGAGCAGAAATTCTCAGCTGATTGTAGATAAACTGTGCACCACAGCTGTCAGCAACACATGTTATAAAACCCCAGGAAATGCTCTTTATTTCACATGTCAGTTGGCTTTGCCTTGAATGAACTGAGCTCTAACAGCAGGTAATTGTCTTTTTTTTTTTGGCTGCCTCTAGCAATACATTCTCTCCTTCCTTGCTTCATATAGCCCCTTTCCCTCCACAAGCCCATGGGCACGCAAACTTTTCTCCTGTAGAATAGGAAGAATGCATCCCAGGACATTATTTTTACAAACCAAAGGATTAAGGCAAAATTGGAATTAAGCAAAATATCTGAAGGAGAAGTTTAGAATAACCAAGATAAATAAATATAGTTTGTATTATATATATAATTTAGAATAACCAAGATAAATATATATATTTATAAATGTACATATGAGTACATATGTATTTACCTTTGTTATTTAGGATAAATTATATTTATATATAACATATATAAATACAATTTATATATAAATATATATACACAAAAGTTATATACAAAATATATATAAATAACATTTATATACATAAATATATATAAATAATACATATAAATAACATTTATATACATAAATATTATATATAAATAATACATATAAATAACATTTATATACATAAATATTATATATAAATAATACATATAAATAACATTTATATATAAATAATATATATAAATATACATATCTTTATCCTGGTTTTAAAATAAATATAATAAATTCATTATATTTATTTATCTTGAGGGTTTGGCTTGAGGACTCCATGCCAAGTCAAGTTTAGGATAATCCATGGGTCAGGTCATGAATTAGGGGTTTTTGGTTACCACAGATTCTTCAGGCAAGGAACAGCTTGCTCATTGAATAATATATCTCAGTGTTATATAAATGAATGAACAAATCAAGAAGATACCTGGAAAGTAAGTTCTGGTTGAAATTAAGGACTTGAAGTTGAACACTAGAGCTTAGATAATGTTCCAAATAATAGCTAGTATTTCTCCTAGAAATGGTTAGTGAACAGGCAGGATAATAGTCAATTAGGCCAGCATTTTCAGGAGAATCTGACTTTTTATTTTGTTAATCATATCCTTTGGGTATTTCCAGAATTTCACTAGGACCCTGGTACCAAATATGGAAATGAGGAAATATTATATAATTGGATGAGATTTTAATTTTCTAATTACATTTTTAGACTTGTTTCGACTTTTTAGACTTGTTTAATAATAAATTAAAATTTATTGTGCTGAAAAAGAGACTTTTTGAAGGAGCCTCAGGGAACATAACTTCATTTTTCTTTTCTAAATATTAGAAAAATAGTAAATTGCAAAATATTATATAGTGCTTACTATGTGCCAAAGTGTATCCGAACATTTTATAAATTTTAATTTATTAAGTTACCATTTTACCCGTCATTTTGATGCACATTTAGTGTTACATAGACAGCCTTAGATAGAGCTAGGATTTGATTGCGAGCAGTCTGGTTCCAAAATCCAGGCTGTTGTTGGGTATAGCTGGCTTATTTTGCCTTTTGTGTTTTCCACTTCCTTACTTCTCTCCTGTCTGGTTGTTCTCTCCATTGAGGGTGCAGTATTGAAGTATCCAACTTCAATAATTGTGAACTTGGATAATAATTGTAGAACTGTGTATTTCTGTTTGTAAATCTGTCGATTTATGTTTCACATATTTTGATGTTCTGTTATTAGGTGTGTAAATATTTATAATTTCTATGTCTTCTTGCTGTGTTGAAATTTTTATTAATAGATAATACTTTTCTTTGTCTCTTGTAAAGTGTTTTGATTTAAAGTCTACTTTGTCTGATATTAGTATAGCCATTCCTGTTCTCTTTCAGTTATTATTTACACGGAATAATGGAGTATCTTTTCTCATCCTTTTACTTTCAACCTATTTGTATCTTTGGATCTAAAGTAAATGTCTTGTATAGCTGTGTCATTCATTCTATTAATCTTTCTTTTTAATCCATTTAATTTCAAAATAATTATTGATAAAGAGGTATTTATTTCTGTCATTTTGCTATCTGTTTTCTTTTTAATTTTTTTGAGATGGAGTCTCACTCTATTGCCCAGGCTGGAGTGCAGTGGTGCAATGTCTGCTCACTGAAACCTCTGCTTCCCCCGGTTCAAGCTATTCTCATGCCTCAGCCTTTTGAATAGCTGGGATTGCAGGCACCTGCCACCATGCCCAGCTAATTTTTGTATTTTTAGTAGAGACAGCCTTCACCATGTTGGCCAGGGTGCAAACAATTGACCTCAAGTGATCTGCCCAACTTGGCCTCCAAAAGTGCTGGGATTACAGGTTGAGCCACCGCTCCCTGCCCGATACTGGTTTTCTTTATGCTTCATAGCTTTTGTGTCTCTCCTTTTCTGCATTACTATATTTCTTTGTGTTTATTATTTTTTTAAATATTATTTTTAAAAATAAATTCTATTCTCATTTCCTTCTGTTTATATTCCATAGCTCCTTTCTTTGTGGTTATCATGGATATTGCATTTAATATCCTAAAGTTATAACACTCTAATTTTATTTTATATTAGCTTAACTTCAATAACATAGAGAAGCTCTGCTCCTTCAATAACCATGTTGCTACCTCACCTGTGATTGTTCTGTAATTTTGTTAGTACAAAATTACAGTGTTATACAATGTGTGCCCCAAGACATAAACTAACGATTATTTTAAATGCATTTATTAGTCTCCAAAGTATATAAAAACAAAATGTAGAGTTTCAGTTTTGAAACTGATTATAGAGTGACTTGATATGGGTCCCTTTGTGTTCGTCTTACTTGGAGTTCATTGAGCTTCATCTTACTTGGAGTTCATAATAGTTTTTGTCAACTTTGAAAAGCTTTCATTGTTTTTTTTTTTTTTTCATTTCTTTCTGAGAATCCCACAATGCATATGTTGTTCCACAGCTTCCTTAGACTCTGTTCACTTTCTTCAATCTTTTTCTTCTTGCACCTCAAACACAATATTTTCTAATGTTCTATCTTCCAGTTTTCTGTTTCTTTCTTCTACCTTCCCAAATCTGCCCTGAATTCCTCTAGTTATTTTTTAATTTCAGTTATTGTACTTTTCAGTTCAAGAATTTTGAGATTTTTAAATCTCTTTATTGATATTTCCATTTTGTTTAAACATTGTTTTCTTGACTTTATCCACATCTTCCTTTGGTTCTTTGAGCATTTTAAAAATAGTTGTTTTAGAGTCGTCTAGTTGATCAGCCATAAAGTCTTTTTCAGGGGAAATTTTGTTGATTTATTTTTTTCCTTTGAATGCACCACACATTCCTGTTTCTGTGTATTTTTTATTGCTTGTGTGTGGTTTTTGACATTGAGCATTTGAATCTAATAATGTAGTAATTCTAAAAATCATATTATCTACTTTTCCTAGAGACTTTAAGAAATCATTATTGTTTTTTATTGTTTTCAGCTGTCTCTGTGCCAAGGATCAGTCTTAGATGTAAATTAATGTCTTCTCAGGTCTGTTCTGAGCCTGTGTCTGTCCCTGGGCATGCACAGTCACTTTCTGATTTTCTCCGTATATGCAATTTGAGTGTCTTCATATTTAGTGCCTTGCTCACAAAAAAAAAGGAAAAAGAGAAAAAATGATATAGGGGAAAGGATGCTGGTCCTTTAAATTTCCTGGAAATCACTTGTGGGGTGATATTGCAACAAGGAGGGGAGGTGCACCAACAATGGCCATTCATCTATTTTTCTGTATCTCTGTAATCAAAAGTAGGCATTAGTAATTAGAGCACAGATCCCTGATATTTGGAGAACAGGGTTATTTTCACCCTCTCTGGCTATGTGCTGGTTGCTCCAAGAATGCCTGTTTAGCTGCCTGCTGTGGGGTTGGTGGTGAGAGATGATAGCTACTATTGTGCTTTGGGATGATATTGAGTAAATAAAATAACCAGAATTTACTGTTCTAGATTTCCCTTGGAAGTTGCAAGCCTTTAATAAAGTCTAGAGTTCTAAAATAGCTACATCAGACAGATTCTGCCAGTTCAATTGTTGTCTAGGTGAGAAGATAGATTTCTAGTGCTTTCTAGTCTGCTATCTTCCCAGATCCACTCAATAGTTGTTTATTAAACACTGCTTATTTAAATTACTGTGTGGTTTCTGTCTCTGATTAGATATAAACTGGTGCAATATACCTAATCGATGATTAGGCAGGACTAGAGAAAGAATTAGGGAGATAGGAGGCATGTCAGAAAAAAAAAATTTGTCCAGTCTGAAGTGGAGGAAAATAAATAGAGTTTGATATAAAAAAAAAAAAAAAACTTAAAATCGTCCACTCTAGAATTCTATATAAAATGAAAGTATCATTCATTCTGAAAGCAAAATAAAGATATACTCAGCACAACAAAAAGCTGAGAATATTTTGCAGCAACATATATAAAATATGTAAAATAATAATAAACTTCAGGCAGGAAATATATAATCTTAGGTGAAAGAAGAAAGAAGCAGCAATAAGGAAAAAGGATCAAATATGGGAAATATGTACAGAGACTATTGAAAATAACATAAGATGGAGAGAGAGTAAAGATAGATAGATGATCGATCGATAGATAGATGATTGAATTAAAGACAACAATAGCATAAAACGTTGGAGAAGGACACAAGAGTAAATTCTTATCAAATCGTTTCACTGGTCTTGGTCGCAGTTAAAATATTTGTTAACAGTAGGTGTCAACAATCCAAGAGCGCATGTTACAATTTCTAGCATAAAAATAACATTTGATAAAAGTTTGTATAAGTAAAATCTAAACAATAAAACACCTTAAAATTGAAATAAAAAGAGAAAAAGGAACACAGAACAATATTTCTAGACAGAAAACACAAATGATATGGTAGGCTACGAATGTAACAGTAATTTTACTAAATACAAATGAACAAAATTCCCCAATTAAATGACAGTTAATATTAGATTTGATCAAAACTACTTTTTGTTGATTATAAGAAACACATCTCTAATAAAAATATAAGTATTCAGAATTTGAAAGGAAGAAAATGATAGGACAAAACTAAGTGACAATTGACATACCATGTAGAATGATAGAGTCAGCTGGGATTCTATGTACAGAAATGACAGAATCATTCACAAGTGAAAATATGTTCTCAATACCTGTTTACTGAACTTTCAGTGAAAAACAAAGCAAATACACACACACACACACACACACACACACACACACACACACACACACACACACAGGACATAGCACAGCCCAACAGCAGTTGCACTGAGAAAACTTGCAACATCTCAGACACAATTTGCAGCCCAATCATCAAACAAAATACCTTCAATTAAAAGAGATGAGAGTGAAACAGGTGATCATCATTTTAGCTCAGAGAAAGTACCTCTTCCATTTCTCACTTAAGTTTTAGATGTGTTTATCAAATGAAACTAGTAGGAGCTAGAGCTAAATCATAGACCTTCCAGTGTACCTGGAACTAATCAATGAAACTACTTACCATAAATAAATCTGATAGCCAAGTAAATTGGGTTGATATGTCACATAGTTAAATTTCAACATTTGTCTTATCTTACTTAATTCTACGAACAGTGTTACAAAAGTAATTTCAGGGTAATATTATAAAGTGTCTATGGTTCTGGGGTTGGAGTGGTTATTGCTTTATTACTTTTTTTTTACCTGTACCATACAAACATGAATACAAATAAACAAATTGTAGCTATTCTAATGGTCCAAAAAAAAAAAATAAAACTGTGTAGGAAGTATACTCCACAATGATAAAAGGGCCAATATGCCAGAAATATATAACATTCAGAGTGTGTATATTCCCAATAGCATATGCAAAGTAAAACTTATCAGAAATTATTATAGATATAGTCAAATTTATGATCACATTGAAATATTTTAATATTCTATTTTCATATGATATAGAAAAAATTTAAGGGGACATTATTTAAAAATGCTTTGCTTCTCCAGGAGAAAATTAGAAAAAAAAAAAAAAAAAAAAAAAAAACAATGAAACAAAGAGTTGGTTTTGTAAAAAGATAAATACAGTTGACAAGTCTTTAGCTATACTAACTAAAAAAAGAGGACTCCAATAAATAAAATTATAAGTGAAAGAGTAAACATTACAATGTACACCACAGATATGCAAAGAATCATAAAAAGACTACTATTAACAATTATATGCCAAGAAATTGTATAATCTAGGGAAAAGGATAAATATCTAGTAACATGCAAACTGCCAGGAGTGAATCATGAAGAAATAAAATGATCAGACCCATTCTGAGTAAATGATGTTGTATCAGTAATCAAATACCTCCCAGGACCAAATAGCCTTTTTGGTGAATTCTACTAAACATTTAAAGAAGAACTCATGCCAGTCATTCTCAAACTCTCCCAAAAAACTGAAGAGAAGGGAAGATATCTAAACTAATTATACAAGGCCAGGAATACCCTGAACTAAAGCGAGATAAGGACATCATGAAAAAAGAAAACTTCAGACCAATATCCCTGATGAACTTTAATTACAAAAATTCTCGACAAAATACTAGCAATTTAAACTTAACAGCACATTCAAGTGTTCACACACTAGATCAAATAAGATTTGTCTCTGGTATGGAAGGCTATTTCAAAATATGAAAGTCAATAAATATGATACACATTAACAAAATAAAGGATAAAAATCATGATATTTTCAACAGATGAAGAAAAAGTATTTAACAGAATTCTAAATCTTTTCATGATAAACATTCTCAACAAATTGAATATAGAAGCAATGTACCTCAACATGTATAATAAAACCATACATGACAAGCCCACAGCTAAAATCATATTTAATGGTAAAAATATTAAAGTTTTTCCTCTTTTATCTGCAATAATACAGTGATGCCCACTCTCACCACTCCTCTTCAACACAGTTCCAGAAGTCCTATCCAAAGCAATTAGACAATAGAAAAAAGTGAAAACATCCATAAAGTAAATGGGGAGTGAAATTTTATTTATTTGTAGATGACCATATAAATAGAAAACTTTGAAGACTTAATCTAAAACTGTTAGAAATAATAAATGCAGTAAAATTTCAGGATACAAAATTAACACACAACAATTAGCTGGGGTTTTCTACACTAACAATGAACTATCCAAAAAATAAAATAGAATGATTTTGTTTGCCATAGTGTCAAAAATATATATAAAATAGTTAGCAACAAATCTAAGGAAGTAAAAGCTGCACTTTGAAAACTATAAGACATTGATTGGCAAAACTAAAGAATACACAAATGTAATGACATGATGTGTTTATCGCTTAGAAAAATTAATATTGTGAAAATGTCTATATATTTTAACTAGTCTATAGATAGATTCAATGTAATCCTTATTAAAATTCAAATGGTATTTTTATAGAGACAAAAAAAGCTTACATTCATAAGAATCCACAACAGTTCCCAAATGGTTAAAGCAGTCTTGAGAAAAAAGAACAAAGCTGGAGGCATTGCACTCCCTGATTTCAAAATGTATTACTAAGATAATGTAATTAAAATGGATGCATAGGGAAACAGAATGAAGTGTCTATAAATAAACCCATGCATATGCAGTACACTAATATTTGATAAGGGTACCAAGAATATACAAAGGAGAAAGAAAAAGCGCTTCAATAAATGGTGGTGGAAAACCTGGATTTCTACATGCAAAAGAATACAATTGAACTCCTGTCTTGTATTATTCACAGAAATTACCTTAAAATGTATCAAAGATGTAAATGTAAGACCTAAACCATAAAACTCATTTAAAATTATAGAATAAAAACCTCCCTGACAATGCTATTGGTAATTGCTTTTTGGGAATGACACCAAAAATACAGCCAACAGAAACAAAATAAATATGTGGGGCAGCATCAAAGTAAAAAGAGTCTGTATAGCAAAAAACAAAATAAAAAATCAACAAAGTAAAAACACAACCCATGGAGTGGAAGAAAGTATTTTAAAACCATATACCTAATAAAGAATTAATACCCAAAACATGTAGGTACTCATAGGATTCAATTGCAAAAGCAACAACAACAACCAAAACAAAAAAACAAATAATCTCATTAAAAAATTAGCAAGGACCTGAATAGACATTTTTCTAAAGAACAAATACAAATTTCCAACTGGTACAAGAAAAAGGCTCAAGTTCACTAATCGTCAGGAAAATATAAATCAAAACTACAATAAGATATCAGTTACACATTTTGGATGGCTATTATCAAAAAGATGGTAGATAACAGGTATAGTGAAGATGTATATCAAAATATTTAAGTAGGATAGATCTCATGTTAAATGTTCTAACTACAAAGAACCAATTATTAAAAAAAAAAAAAAAAAAAAAAACAGAAACAAAAACAAAAAGACAGAGGAACACAAGGACATTTTTTTGCAGGTGATAAATATGTTCTGTACCTTAGTTGTGATGGAATCATGGGTGTATGCATGTATATGAACTTTTGAAAATGCATATATTTAATATGAGTGATTTTTTCATATATTATATCTCAATAAAACTTAATTATAAAGAATAACTACCTATTATTGGCCTTTTAAATTATGAATCAAATCTCAAGGACTTTGCCTATTGCTTGATTAACATCTCATTAACCCAGATAAACCAGTAACATTAAAGGTAGAATGAACAGTATAAGAATTGTTCCTTTTCAATAGCAAAGCAACAGGGACAATTCATTGCCTATGCCGGGAAATTTGTACAAAAGTCTCTCTCTTAAGACTCTGACATTGTAAAACAGGCTAATCTCTTACCACTGATGCTATGTCACAAAATCAGTACCCTCACCAGCAGCTATGTGCATCCTCACCCGTGCAACAACAGGAGTCATTTGAAATAAATGAAAGAATGCCATTACTTTTTCTAGCTGAGGAATGAATGTCACAAGGCAGATTTGTCATACCTCAGTAAAGGAAATCTCTATTGCATTTTATAGATTTCGATGTCTAAGAAGCTGTCATTTAGATATAGGACAAATGGAGACACTAAAATTGCTGAGAAGACAATTCTTAGATGGGGGGAATTACATTTACCCCTTAAGGTTTCAAAATAGATAGTACTAACTAAACCAGAAAACAGTTGCTTGCCAGAATCATTTTATCAAATTGAACAAACGTTTATCATACCTAGAGCTGCAGCCTTTACAAAGCCCTAAAATAATCTGAAGACCTCAAAAACTTAAAAAAAATTACTCTAATGGGAATACTGGAAGTATAAAATTACATTTTGACAAAAGATAAAATCAAAGTAGTAGGAAGGTCTATATGGTTGAATTTAAATGTTAAGTTTAAAGATTAAATTTAAAGTTTAAGATTAATTTCAAGAAAGAAGCTAATTTATTCTTAAAAGACCATATGCATAATAGTTAAACCCCTGCGATATGGGATTAGACAGGTCTAGGTTTGATGCCTAGGTGATGGATCCTTTTGTGGCTTAGGTCCCTGATACACATTTACACACTGAATGCAACTTTCACTTATATGATCTCTTATGACCTATAGAGCATTATCCCATTTTAAGCATTATGAGACCAAGGCCCGAGTAATAGATTATTAATGTCAAGGGAGGTAAGGAATAGAACTGAAGCCTGCTTATCAAAATTCAATTTTCTAACTTTACCTCCAATATTACACATCTCTAATCAGGTTCTTGCTGTTTTTAATCCTCAGAAAGTTTACCTGTTATAATTAGAATAGATTCCAAAATACATAAGAAAGATTAGCATGCCCTGGTCCCCAGTAAATATCCTAAGCTCAGATCTGTACCTCCCCACAGCTCTCCATTTTTCACTGGTCTTTATTCAATGTGTCAAACTTAAAGTCTTCTAGCATCTTGTACTCCTTTATGATACATGGCACACTATTAGTTTTATTGTTAGTTACCAGTGATTATTTATTTAATATCTGACTTCTGACTTAATATCTAGCTAGAGCATAAGTTCTTTGTTGGAAATTCCACGTTTTTATTGCCTACTTAGCTTATGCTCAGTGCTTTGCAAAGTGTCTGGCACATAGAAAAGGCTTAGTTGTTTTCTAATTCATACACTTATTTCAAATAAGAAAATTATTTTTCTCTGAACTTATGGACCCTGTTCCTATTCTATTTTATCTGATAATTGGGCAGATTATCTCTTTCTCTTTTGTCAGCCTGTGTAACTTCTGCACATTCTTCCAAATCCAACTAAAAACTCTCCAAGACAGTTATTTCTCCTTTGTTCCATCTTTTCACACATTTGCTGTTAGAATCACACAGTCAACATTTGATTACATTCATTCTTTCTTTTCATAAAAGTATGTTATACTTCACAGCCCTGTGGTTTTTTTTTATAAGATATTTTTAAAAGAGATTCTGGAAGTCTTTTTTTCTCATTTATTTTCAGAGTCGATGCCTGCTGAGCATCTTCAATGTGATGAGTAACAACTTGCTGACATTGATTGGGAAGATGCTGAAGAGTGGAGGGCAGTTAAGAGACAAAGGCTTTTGATGGATAGAGCGCTTGGTCTGGAGCTGATCACACAGAAAGCTTAGGGAAGATAGCCTTATTATTATTTTTTCTAAGAGGCTGCATGTCTAGAGATTGTGGTGAACATTTCAAAAGTTATCTGAGAAAATAACAGGGTAGATATTTGTCTCTTAGGATGCATTCATGAAAAAACGTACTGACAAAGTCCGTGTGAAAACTAATAAGAAAGTCAAGGTTAATAGGAGATATTTGTTTGAGAATTCCAAACAACATTCACAGAGGTTCTAATTTAACCTTATGTGAAAAAGCAACACAGAAAGCAAAGCAAATACATTGTAATTTAAATCACAGTAATCTGTGTATTTGGCCCCTTTTATTCAAATATAGTTTTCAAATATTGAATTTAATCAATCCAAAAGTACAAAAATTGACAATCTGACAGAAAAGAAATAATTGAATAGGCTTCCTTCTTTCAGCATGAATAGAACTTGTGGACTGAGAAAATCTATTTGTCCCTTATTCATTCCATGTCATAAATCTATAAAACTGAACAACCTTGTTTTGAAAATCCTGGTCAGACAGGGAACATGAGGCTCTTAATCTCAAAATCCTGTATAACAATCTGTATTGGGCTGATAGGTTTGCCATTTTTCATATTAAACTGTAAATTCCTAGGATTCAGAGAATTTTTTTTGCATGCCTTTAAGCTACATAGTGTTTGGCTTATAGAAAGCACTTTTTAAAATGAAATGTTAAAGAAATACAGGAAGATGTCACGGTGGATGAAATATTTCCCTCGGCAACAGTTCAGAGAAATGCATTTTGAACACACTTGACCTAAGTAGGAGCAGAGACAGTGAATCCCCTGCCTCAACCTGATTCTGGAACCTGCCTTCTAGAATACCTGATATTTCCTAGTTTATTTTAGCTTTAGGTTCAGCCATAGCTGGCTCCTATTAAAGTATTAATACGGTATCTGGGTTATGAGTAATGAGTAATACATTAAACCAATATCATCTACATGAATTGGTGTATCAGATACACCAAGACAAAACCAGATGAAGAAACTTATATAAGTTTTGAAGAGAAAGCACAAAGGGGGTTATGTTCTGGGCTTGTCCTCTAAGAGGAAAACTACAAGGCCAGAAAAATGATGAGGGAAATGAGTAGAGCTAGAAAAGATCAAACTACACAGTTCACACTTTTGAAGTGGACCCACCACAGATAGTTCAGGTCAGTGGTGTGACTAAGTTTGAGACCCTATTTGCTTAGGAAACTGATGTGATATGGGAAGGAATTATAGATATGAGAAAAACAACATGCTAATTCCCTCAAGGGAATGTCATTATAGTGGTACAGAAGTATATCTTATCTGTCCAGGGACTAGTGATAAGCTACTTTCATGATTGGCTACTCAGCAGTTATTTTGCCATCTTTAAGCCTATTTAAAGCTAGAGCTAGACCATACTATAAAGTGTTTATAATAAGTGAGGAAGTGGCCAGAATCATGGGTTACAAATCTGGTTATTCCTGGACTTTTCATGAAATAGTGATGAGAGTCTTTCCTTGGTTTTATTTCTTTAATCTCAATTCCACTCCTTTCCTCACCCTAAATCAAAATTCACACTACTCTAGTACACTGTGTCTTTTTAATATAGATGATTCCATGGATAGATTATACTACACTTTCAGCAATTACAAAGTATACGTTCCCAGAAATGTTGGGTTTTGAGTGTAACCCGTAGGATCAGAACCCTTCTTAAACATGTGGAGATGGTAAGGGAGAGTGGGAAAAATAAGCAGAAAAGAACACATTTTTCCCATGTCCATAGCCCTGCTCCCAGTGGGAGGAAGGGAGATGACTTTACATTAAAACAAGTTTGTATGTAATTATTACACAGTGCTTGGCTTTCTATTTGTCAGATGAAGATTGTGTTTGTGGCTTAGACAGTAATATCGTTATTATAGGATATCACCATAAATATATCTGTAGACAGCCCTGTCCATTCCTGTTTATCCACCTATTACTTTTCAGAGCAACTTGATAGTGCTAGATATGGTTTATTATACATGGCTTGGGGACAGGAGGTGGGCTTATCCAAACATGCCCTCCTGGGGTCTATGAAATGTAAAATGCTATGATGCACAAACACACATACCACGAGGGAATGATCTGCCTGATCCTAGAGAGCTGACACATTATGCGAGCACAAACATCTTTCTTTCTATCCTCATTATTAATCCCTATTTTTTTTTGTCAACTAGACTACTGAAATATCTTGTATCTAATATCGCTTCAAGATACCCACACTCTCCTTCAACCCTTTTTTATGTGGCACCCAAATGATACTTCTAATGCTGAATTCTGATCATATCATTTTCCTTATTCAAAATCTCTCAGTATCCCACATAATTCAATCCAAACACCACAGCAAACATATATATCCTGCTTGGTCTGTTGTTTCCTTCCCTTCCTTCCCTTCCCTTCCCTTCCCTTCCCTCCCTCCCTCCCTCCCTCTCTCCCTCCCTCCCTCCCTTCCTTCCTTCCTTCCCTCCCTCCTTTCCCTCCCTTCCTTCCTTCTTTTCCTCCCTCCCTCCGTTTCCTTCCTTCCCTCCCTCCCTCTTTCCGTCCCCCTCCTTCCTTCCTTTCTTTTTCTTTCTCTCTTTCTTTCTTTCTTTCTCTCTTTCTTTCTTTCTTTCTTTCTTTCTTTCTTTCTTTCTTTCTTTCTTTCTTTCTTTCTTTCTTTCTTTCTCTTTCTTTCTTTCTTTCTTTCTCTTTCCTTTCTTTCTCTTTCTTTCTCTCTCTCTTTTTCTTTCTTCTTTCTCTTTCTTTTTATTTCTTTCTTTTCTCTCTTCCTTTCTTCTCTTTCTTTTCTCTCTTCCTTTCTTCCTTTCTTTCCTTTCTCTATTTCTCTCTTGACAGTCTTGCTCTGTCATCGGGCTGGAGTGCAGCCGTACAAAGTCTGCTCACTGCAGCCTCTGCCTCCTGGGTTCAAGCAACTCTCCTGCCTCAGCTTCCTGAGTATCTGGGACTACAGGTGCACATCACCATGCCCAGATAATTTTTGTATTTTGAATAGAGACAGAGTTTCACCATGTTGTCCAAGACAATCTCCATCTCTTGACCTTGTGATTCACCCACTTCAGCTTCCCAAAGTGCTGGGATTAGAGGCATGAGCCACCACACCTGACCTCTGTTCTTCCTTTCTGGCTTCCTCTTTCATACATGCTAGACAGTCTAAACCATTTGTCATTTAGGGAATATCTCAAAGTGTTAAAAATAGTGTAATAAAAGTGATTGAATAAAAGGAAAAAAATCCTCCAAAATTTACTTTTTGCTAGTCTCAGATCTTTGTATGTTGATTAGGTTCAGTTTTAAAACTAGGTACATCATGCTGTGAGTCCCTTGAGGTTAAAAGTTACGTTGTACCTCATTCACTGCTGTATCCCCAGGGTCAAACACATTTTTAAAGGAAAGATGGTAGGAGAAAGAGACAGAGAGAAAGAGGCTTGATTAGGATAAACTTACATTAGGAATGTTTCCAGAACAGTTGGACTCCAACAAGTTGCAAGTTTGGTTAACTAAAAAGTAAAGAAAACACAACTTGTTCCAATGCCTACTATAAAAACAAATTCTCAAGTACCTTATGCCATATTTCTTCTAGTATGACCTGTTGGTCATAGTTGAATTTCTCTTAGCTGAAAACATTTGGTTCCTATTCTATGTACTCATTTCTCATGGCCAGGACTAGTGGAATATGTATTATAGTTGCATTTAATGTGAATTGTGCTCAAAACATCACAAATAAGGTGTGAATTTTTTTAAGTAAATATATGTAGTTATTTTAGCTTCCTAAGATTTACTTTTACATAGTGAAATCTAAGTTCTGGTGAAAAAATGTTAACTAAAAACAATTTAGATTTATTTGCTTACTGCAGTTTTAGACAGGAAGAATTAGGAAAGTGAAGGTCTTGCTGTGAGCTTTGATGCTGCTGCTATTTGCGTATGTAATGGTTGAAAAGTACAAAAGATAGTGAGGACTTGGGATGAATATGTACATAATAATAAAGATCAATTAAATTAAACTAAAAGTCCTTTGCATTTAAAATAATCAACACAAACAGAAGATCTTTTAGTTCTTGATTTCTTAATACAGGCATACCTCAGAGATGTTTTGACTTCAGTTCCAGACCATCACAATAAAGTGAATATTGCAATAAAAAGAGTGAGTTACATGAAGTTTTGGTTTCTTAGTACACCTAAAAGTTATGTTTACACTATACTGCAGTCTGTTAAGTGTACAATAGCATTATGTATACAAAGAATATGTATTTTAATTTAAAATACTTTATCATTAGTGATCATCTGAGCCTTCAACTAATCATAGTCTGTGCTGGTGTGGGTTTTGCCTCTATTTTGATGACTGCTGACTGATCACGGTGGTGGCTGCTGATCAGGATAAGGGGGGCTATGGAAATTTATTAAAATGAGAGAGCGATGAAGTTTGCTGCATTGGTTGGTACTGTTTTTTTACAAAAGATTTTTCTTTAAAATGTGGTGCTGTTTGATAGCATTTTACCCGCAGTAGAACTTTCAAATATGGAGGGACTCTTCTCAAACCCTGCCACACTTTATCAACTAAGGTTAAGTAATATTCTAAAACTTTTGATGTTATGTTCATAATGTTCACAGCATTTTTACCAGGAGTAGATTCCATTGCAAGAAACCACTTTTGGCTGGGCACAGTAGTTCACACCTGTAATCCCAGCACTTTGGGAGGCCAAGGCGGGTGGATCACCAAGTCAGGAGTTCAAGACCAGCCTGACCAACATGGTGAAACCCTGTCTCTACTAAAAATACGAAAAGTAGCCAGGCATGGTGGTGTGGGCCTGAAATCCCAGCTATTCAGAAGGCTGAGGCAGGAGACTCACTTGAATCCAAGAGGCAGAGGTTACAGTGAACCAAGATCACGCCACCACATTCCAGCCTGGACAACAGAGTGAGACTGTCTCAAAAAGAAAAAAAAAAAGGAAACCACTTTCATTTGTTGTCTGTCAGAAGCAAATTGTTATTTATGTAAGTTTATCATAAGATAGCAATAATATAATTACATCTTCAGGCTCCACTTCTAATTCTCTTGGCATTTCTTTCACATCTGCTGTTATTTCCTCCACAGAAGTCTTAAATCCTTTAAAGTCATCCATAAATTTCGCAATCAGCTTTTTCCAATTCCTGTGAATATTGATATTTTGACATCCTATAGTAAATCACAAGTGTCCATAGTGACATCTAGAATGGTGAATCATTTCCACAAAATTTTCAATTTACTTTGCCCAGGTCCATTAGAGGAATGACTATGGCAGCGTTAGCCTTATAAAATGTATTTCTTAAATAGTAGGACTTGAAAGTCAAAATTCCTCTCAATCCATGGGCTGCAGAATGGATGTTATGTTAACAGGCATCAACATATATACACATAACCATTAATCTCCTTATACATCTCTATCAGCACTTCTGGGTGACAAGGTGCATTGTCCATAAGCAGCTATATTTTCAAAGGAATTTTTTTCTGAAGAATAGATTTCAACAGTAGGCTTAAAATGTTCAGTAAACCATGCAGTAAATACATGTGCTGTCAACTAGGCTTTTTTTGTTTGTTTTCAATTATAGAACACAGGCAGAATAGTTATAGCATAATTGTTAAGGACCCTAGGATTTTCTGAATGGTAAATAAGCATTGGCTTCAACTTAAGGTCACCAGCTGTGGTAGCCCCTAACAAGAGAGCAACCTGTTTTTTGAAGCCAGTCATTGACTTCTCTCTAGCTAGAAAAATTCTAGATAGCACCTTCTTCTAATATAAGAGTGTTTCATCTACATCGAAATATGCTGCTCAGTAAAGTTACCTTCATCAATGATCTTAGCTAGATCTTCTGGATAATTTCCCGTAGCTTCTGCGTCAGCTCTTTCTGCTTCATCTTGTACTTTTATGCCACAGAGATAGCTTCTTTTCTTAAACCTCACAAACAACCTTTGTTGGCTTTGGACTTTTCTTCTGCAACTTTATCATATTTCTCAGTTTTTACAGAATTGAAGAGGGTTAGGTCCTTACTCTCAATTAAGCTTTGGTTAAGGAAATGCTGTAGCTGGCTTGATCGTCTATGCAAACCACTAAAACTTCTCATATCAGTAGTAAGGCTGTTTACTTTCTTATCATTTATATGTTCACTGGAGTAGCACTTCTGATTTTCTTCAAGAACTTATCTTTTGTACTCACAACTTGGCTAGTTACTTGGTACAAGAAGTCTAGCTTTCAGTCTATCAAAACTGGAGACATGCCTTCCTAAAATATGATTAGTCACATAAGATCTTGATCAAAAGTGATGGAGAAGGAGAGAGTTGTAGGAACAGCCAATTGGTGGAGCAGTCAAAACACACACAATATTTATCAATTAAGTTTGCTGTCTTATTTAGTCATAATTCATGGTACCCCCAAACAATCATAATAGTAACATCAAAGATCTCATATTACCATAGATAACCATAACAGATACAATACAAATGAAAAAGTTTGAAATAATCCAAAAATTATAAAGACGTGACACAAAGACATGAAGTGAACACATACTGTTAAAATACTGGTACTGATACACTAGCTCAACCCGGGGTTGTCACAAACAAACTTTTGATTTGTGAAATATGCAATATCTGCCAAAAGCAATAATGTGAAACACAATAAAATAAGGTATACTTGCATATTTCAGGCATTGTAGAAAAGTTTCTTGATTTAAGCCCCATGATAATTTTAAAAGTTGGCACTGCTTCCTCTTAAAGATGAAGAAATAGGTTTGAAGTCATTGATTTTTAAATGTTCTTATCACAGTATTCTTAGTGATTCACTAACATTTTCATGGCTGTGAGGTCAAATTAAATGCCTAATAGTTTGATATATTAAGTAGTTATAGGTCTAAACAATTTAAGTGTTTATGTTTTAAAAAGCTAGGAGCTGATTAAAAAATACATATAAATTCAAAGGAAAATAATTTCAGTTTCTTAGACAACAACAACTACGTACTAATGGGAAGTGTGTGCCTACTGGTCACTTCCCAACTTCCCAAATCTCAGAATCACACTGGATTCATTAATCTCATTTTCTATTCTTTATTGGTCTTCATACATTACATAGGTTTTGTGTTTGCTTTTGCTTTTAAATTATATCCTACACAGATGCAGAAAAGATACATCATGGAAAAGAACAAGTTTGATCTAATATTGAAACTGAAATAAGATGTAACTTTCCTGATTCTGACAGATTTTGAGTATCCCTGTGCTTTTCTTGGAAAATAAAAATATCCTGCAGTATTCCTTTGAGTTTGCTGAGGAGTCCCAGTGCAGTTTGAACTGTGGAGCTAAGTAACTTAGTCAAACTCACGTGGTCAGAGAAGGAGTAAAGCTGCAATCTGAACCTAACTTTGTATGAACCAAAACCAGAGTTTTGGGCTACTGTAATTTCCTAGGACCACACAGGGCTATCAAAAGGTGCCAGGGTCAGCAGATAAATGTAAACAAACATGTCAGGAAATACTTCACAGATAGCGTTTCTCTAAGAAACAACATTGAACTCTGCCTAGTTAGTCCTCTGGTCACTCAAGTCTTTATTAAGTACTGTGGAGTCTATCAGAAAGTACTTTCAAAAGCTTCTGTTTTTCTAGGAGTTTATAGTCTCTTGCTCAAAAACAGAAAATAAATTTTCAAAATTTAACTGAAGCAAACTCAGCTCGTATCCACAAGCTAATGGTCTTTGTGTTCCTCTGATGGAAGCATTTTTTTTTCAATTGTAATTTTGCTTTCAGGAAAGTAATGTTTATGCCTACAATAAAATGTGTTGGTCTAATTAAAAACACTGGACTTTAAGCAAGCAACTATTTGATTTCTCTGGGTGCTTATTTGTGTTTTTGTGGTTGTTAAAAATTTTCCATGTTGCTATTTTTATAAATATTATGTAATTTTTACTGTAAATTTTTACTGTCTCATTTATCTCATTCATTTAATGTTACTAGTTTTTTTAAAAACAAACAAACAAGCAAGACAATGAAAAAATATTTGTATTTCATAATATAATTGTTTTAGTTGAATTGCTGAGGCAAAAGTAACCATGATAATGAGAAGCCCTATAAAGTCCAGAAAGGTCCACTGCCAGTTCGCTATATAATTTGATTATAATCAAACTATTTTTCAAATAGTATTATTCTTAAAATATGTTCATGAATTCAGCAGATTTTTGTTTTCCTATATTACCAAATGGAAAGATTTAATATATCCTCATTTATAATGTAATATATATCAGTACTTTCCAAGCAAATTTTCTAATACATTCATTTAAAACAAAATTAGTTCATCCAAGTGAAAGAAATACTACTCCCTTACAAATTGATTCTCTATAATATCTAAGTGTGAATTCCCAGCACGGTGCACACAGACTTGAGAGGGAGGAGCTCAAACAGCCATTATAGAACCTTTAGGATCATTTTTATTTCAAATGCTAAGAATTGCAATTTCAGTATCAATACAGAAAGCAAATGTAAGTATAGTACCAAGTTCTACAGCCGACTTTTAGGAATTAATACTGCATAAATTACATAGGTTATGCAAAAGTTCAAACTGTCTTTTGTATCTTTGTCAATGTATTTAAATAAAGCCATTTATTTGTGTCATTTATATGCTGCTTATTTTAAGGTCTAGAATAATGATATATTTTTTTGTATCCCAGAAAATGTGTTTTTTAGTAGGGATTAGTCAGCTGCAGTTTTTATACACATTAAAATATCAAAATAAATTATTTTTATAAGAACAGAATACCACTGAATTAGTGAGTGAATTGATAAGTGACTACAGCAGCTTCTGAGATGAAATCCATTATTTTTAAATGTTTGACTTTATTTAAGCCAAATGGCACTTTAAGCAAGAAAAATGCTATAAAAAGACTTAACTTCAAAGATAAAGGTCATGGAAGGCATGTGAATGAGAGGTTTTTTGTAGAAATGCATTTAGAGAGTAGAACTCTACTTGTAGCTTTGTGCAAAAGCGCACATTGGCTTGAGTTTTATCATTACAATTTTATCAGAATCCCACTGAACACTAACCTCATGATTCTTATTTGACTATTTAGGATTAGCTGTCCCACAGGAGTCATGATTGGTTCTCTAATAACTTCGTGGTTTCGCTTTCTTTCACACTTCTGTCCCTATTGACAGCATACAATTTTTCTTTCCTTTTTTTTGGTGGTGGTGGAGGGGTAGGCTCTGATGGTGGTACCCTTCATCAGCTTGATTACAGATGAAAACTAATGGTATTTTCTTACCCATTTGTTCTCTGATGAATCCATTGAAAAAGTGTTTATTCAGAATCTGTTTTCTGGGATTCAAGATGGTCAGTATGACACAGAACAGCTTAAGGCACAAGCCACTGTGGCATACAGGAACAGGAAAGTATTGCAGGAGAGTAAAGCAAGGAGAGTCTATGATGTGATCATCACTATGAAGGCCATCTCTGGGCTAAGGGCTTCACCACTGCCCCGGATAACCAGTGTAAGGCTCATACTTTTACTGTTGTTTTTATATAATTTATGAACTTCTTTCTATACTCATATCTCTGTTAATGATTTTTTTATTATATAACTCTAGAAGATTTATTCCATGTTTGCCATGTAGTTCTACTCAGACAGTCTAGAATTCAAATAATATTTTGTTTTTGCTAGGCAAGTTTCATGACCTGAGTCAACTATGAACATTTACAGTTATTGGTCAATGTCTACATTAGCTAAACTGTAGCATCTGACTTGATGTCATTCTAAAATATTTCCTTCAGTGTATTTTCTTCACTCTGTAATTGTTAACTACTTTCCTATTTGTTTTGTCACTTAAGTTATTATCTCCTTAATTAGAGAATATTTTTAAAAACAAAATTTGGGAACATTATAATATGGTAAAAATAATATTTGAGCAAGGATTGGAGATACCTGAGATTTAGTTTGCATCTGTTTTAAATTAGTGTACCAGTTAAGTTTGCCATAATGGAGTACCACAGAGAATGAGTACTTTAAACAACAGAAATGTCTCTTGCAATTCTAGAGGCTAGCTGTTGAGTTGAAGGTGTCAGCAGGTTTAGTTTCTTCTGAGGGCTTTTGCCTTGGTTTGTAGATGACTTTCCTCTTCATCTGATTTTACGTGGTCGTTATGTAATCCTAATTTCCTCTTCCTGTAAGGATAACAGTCACAGTTGGGTAGTCACCACCCTAATATTCTTATATTAACTCTATTTCCTCTTTAAAGAGCTTATCTCAGTCAGGCGTTCTGGCTCACGCCTGTAGTCCCAGTACATTAGGAGGCAACCGCAGGGAGATTGCTTGAGGCCAAGAGTTCAAGATTAGCCTAAGTAACACACTGAGACTGCCATCTCTAAATAAATTTATAAATAGCAAGCCTCCAAATACAGTCATATTAAAAGGTACTGAGGGTTAGGACTTCAACATACAAATTTGAGGAAGACACAGTTCAGGCCTGTAATAATGACTGGTAAATTTTTGACTTCAGTGGGTTTATTTTTTTCTCACCTAAAAAGGTGAGTTATTAGTGTCCACATGTTCTTACCTCTCTCAGTATCCTGAGGTTCTATGAATATATTGACTATATATCCCATTGTATAGAAAAAAAGCCCTATTGTTGGAAAAGTTTGGATTTTTAACATATTCAACATGTTGATAGTTGATGATTATAATAATGGTAATAAAATGTGATATCCATAAATGCCTTCTGAGTCAGTAAAAAGTCATCGATGTATACAGATATATTAAGTGAAAGAGCTAGTATATAATAAGTTTATGTCCTATAATAAGTTTATAATGGACAGGCACATACTAGTGTGTAATTCTAATGTAATTTTAACATCTTCAATTTATCGCTTTGTCACAAATCTTATAAGATTAGAAGGATAACCATTATATCTGTTCAGTTTGGTAGATAAGTAAAAAAAATAATGTTGAAATATCTAAAACCACGCATTTGATAAGCAGCAGAACTAAGATTCAGAGTTAATCAGAGGTTAAACCTTGTGCTTTGTCTGTGATACTATGCTTATTCTTTTGAGAGAATAACTAAAAAATATATATATTTTGAAGAAATACTATTACTTAAGTCCTTGATAAATATTGGTGAAATCTTCACCAAAAAGGAAAGGTAGTTAAATTATAAGAGAAATAAATGCGAAGTCAAATTGCTAGTGTTGAGGAAATATCGCTTTGTTCATTAGAACAAATAAATGTCAAAAAAATGTTACTCTCAGCTGAGGGGTTAAAAAAAAGAGTCAAAGAAAATTGAGTGCAGAAAATGAGAAGAAAGAAAAATGAATTAAAATGAGGCAGATATATTCAATGTATAAGATTACAAATGAGAACTTTAATATTAACCTGAATTACAATATAAATGAAAAGACTAAAATCAACATATCTAGTTAGCTAAGGTTTGTTGCAGATGGAAAAGGAAATCAAACAAATCCATACTAAATTTCATGCTTATTATCTAGGGTACAAACAAAATGACTCCAAAATATCATTAAACTTTCTCCATCTGCAAAACTGTTTATCATATTTTGTTTTTATGCATTCTATGAGAAAAATGCTCCCCAAGGAAATACTATAATCATTCCATTTTTTACTGTCAATCTATTATCCACTGAAATATGCCAAAATTAAACTTTAGCATTGATATTAGCTATTACATATTATCAAATTAAAAACTCCTTTCCTGATTCATGGCACAGTCTCTCCTTTATGTTAGTGCCTGTGTTTCTATCTGCTCCAGGAAAAGATACACTAATTTATTTATTTAGCAAACCCTCACATACAGGCCAGGCAGTGATCTAAGTCTTCATGAATATTAACTCATTACAAATATAAACTCATGAGTCTCGTTTCTCAGTTATTTTAGGAAAGATTTTAAGATCTTATAGTCACACAATTCCAAAACAGCTAATCTTACTGATTTTCCAGGCTCCTCTTCTCCCTGCCACCTCCAAATGTACATACAGTGAATTCAGTATTTCTGCATTTTATCATTCCTCATCAAGTGTTAGGAGGTAGGCAGTGTAACAGCGTCAGTATGTGCACAGCATGTTGGCTTTGAAGATTCAGAAAGCTCTACTCTGTCATTTATAATGACAATGTCCCACTGCCTCCTCATCATGAATTGTCTAATCAAGATGCGAATGCATACTGTCACAACACAGTATGAACAACTATTAGCTATAGGAGAAGGCTGAATATTGTTGGGGGTAAGAGTTGAAAAATGAGCATACCCAAAATATAGAAAGGAGAAGATTCTGAAAAAATAATGTGCCCAGTTTAGTATGGAATGTATGCCAGCAAGGAATCACATTCAAGACAGTCAGCTAAAGCAGATAGGCACTTAGCAAAATTATAGGACTGACTAAGCAAGCAGGATGAGTCAAAGAGCCAAGATGAGAGAAAGGCATATGAGAGCAAGTCACTTTGCACTCATCCCCCACGGAGTCCCTATTCTCTTTCTGTATGTATTAGGGCCACAGACTTTTTTTCTTGCTTCTCCTACATGAAAATTTGTTTGCTATTGATCCTATTCCCTTAGCAATCCTGTTCTTCGAAACTATTAATTAAATAAGTTCATTTATTAAGTGACATTAGTGAGTGATACTAACTCAACAGCTCTCCCTTCTGGAGTGCATTTGTAACACATACAGACATGCACATACACATATGTTACATATACATATATATACATATACATACACATACATAGATATATAACTAAATACCGTCATTACATAGAGTACAGTAGGCAGACAGGCAGTTTGTGAAATACTTCAGGAAAAAGGGTTTTCTTTTCTTCAGAGAAGACCTGCACTATGTTGATTGCTACTGAGGGGTGCTTGTCTCATCCCAGTGATGGAGTAGTGACTGGAAAGGAAGTGATAAAGGAGGAGAAGGAATGATGCTGAAAAATGCAGCTAATATGGTGGAAACTTTTCAGGCCAGCTAGACTTTCTGCAGGTTTATTGATTTTCTTTTTGAAATAGCATTTGAAAGGCTTCTCTCAGGTTCATGAGTAAGAAGATTTTTAGGCAAGGCTATGGCAAAGACATGTTTATGGCAGACACTGTGTCATTTCCCAGTTTATGGTACCTGTTTGGGGAATATGTTTATATCCTTCTTACTGCCGGCATTTACCAAGCATAGACACCACTTGCAGAGAGTGATTTATTTTTTGCACGATTATATTCTGAAAGACTTTCAGGTTACAAGAAACCTTTGAACTTAGAGCCCAGGATTTTAAGATTAATAACTGTAATTACAGGGCTCCGTTATAGCAGAAAGAGCTGTAGCTTGCCTGTGAGATTGAATATGAAAGGTCCCTGGTCCAAGGGAATAATAAAATCTTGTTTTTCTGCAAGGACAGCCAGTAACAGGATGACACTTTCTCCTGGAAAATACACGGGGGTGGTGAGGGTTAAAGTTTTACTGAAGTTATGGTGATTTTCTGTAATCTAGCCCTGAAGACCAATTCAGGTCATAATCACTTTTGTTTGATTTTTTTGTGTGTGTGATGCCAACACTCACCTGGGAAATTAGGATTGTTTTGACCCTGTCTCCCCAACCTCATACTTCAAAGTTTGCTGTGATTTAAAATGTTCCCTCTAGTAGCTGCGGCCCAGCAGAACTGCAATCTGGTTAGGCAGCAACGTCAGGGACATTCGTTTCTCTTAATGATAAGTGGCCAGAGTTAAGCAGAGACCTAATAGTCCATCTATACTTGGGGGAATAAGGAACTATCCCCCCACTACAGGAAACCCTTAAAACATTTATAATGATGACAAAAAGCAATGTTAAAAGTAACTCTAATAATTTTATTTAATCAACTTAATGTTTTAGGGAGCCCTTTTAGAAGAAAGAAGGGAAAAAGGTAAGATAAAATAAATGGAGTTGGAGAAATAGCAGGAAGTAAGCTATGATGGAGTGCATGAAGGGACAAACATATTAAAAAATAGGATGAGAGGTAAAAATAACCTGGAAGAGCAGAAAGATAGAAAATATAAGAGGGAGTAAGAAGGGATGAGAGGAAAGAAAAAGTCATTTACAGAAAGTAAAAATGAGGAAGTCTAACAGAGTTGACTGACAGGAAGTACAGAGATAAATGACAAAAGTCTAGCTGACCTGAAACTGTCTTGACCCAGTTGCAAGGTCCTGTCTAAGGGGAAGGTGAGTTCCCCATCTTGAGCAGCTAAGTATTTGATGCTCACATGCACCCACCATGTCACCCTGCGGCCAGGCGGAAAGGCAATAGACAGAGTCCATAGAAATAACTCAAATTAGACAACCTACAAAGAGATTGAGAACCTAGCTAACTGCATCTGAGTATCAGTGTTCAATGTCATACCATCAAATACATTCTTTAATCTTATAAATTAGTGATATGAAATATTATTGAGGCAATATATACCTGATATGGCAACCCGCATTTAAATACTTGAAGAGAAATAGACTTTTAAGCCAGTATCTTGCCTATTAGGGAAAACTCTCAATTCAAACAACTTAATATTTTAAGGTCATCCTATCAGCTGGTAATTTTTGGGTCATGATATGGTTTGGCTGTGTCCTCACTCAAATCTCATCTTGAATTGTAGCTCTCATAATCCCCAAGTGTCCTAGGACGGACCTGGTGGGAGGAAATTGAATTATGGATGTGGTTACCCTCTTGATGCTGTTCTCATGATAGTGAGTGAGTTTTCACATATTCTGATGGTTTCACAGGGGGTTTTTCCCCCTTTTACTCAGCACTTCTCATTCCTGCCACCATGTGAAGAAGGATGTGTTTGCTTCCCCTTCCACCATGATTATAAGTGTTGTAAGGCCGCCCCAGCCATGCTGAAATGTGAGTCAATTAAACCTCTTTCCTTTATAAATTACCAATCTCAGGTAAGTCTTCATCAGCATGAAAACAAACTAATACAACAAATTGGTACTGAATAGTGGAGAGCTGCTATACAGATACCTGAAAATGGGGTAGTGACTTTGGAACTGGGTAACAGGCAGAGGTTTGAACAGTTTGGAAAGGTTCAGAAGAAGAGAGGAAAATGTGGGAAAGTTTGGAACTTCCCGGAGACTTCAAGAGTTCTAAAGACAGAAACATGTGGGAAAGCTTGGTACTTCATAGAGACTTGTTGAATGGCTTTTACCAAAATGCTGATAGTGATATGGACAATAAGGTCCAGACTGAGGTGATCTCAGATAGAGATGAGGAACTTTTTGGGAACTGAAGTAAAGGTCATTTTTGCTATTTAAAGGGATTGGTGGCATTTCACCTGTTCCCTAGAGATCTGTGGAGCTTTGAACTTAAGGAAGATGAATAAGGATATCTGGTGGAATAAATTTCTAAGCAGCAAAGTGTTCAAGAGGAAGCAGAGCATAAAAGTTTGGAAAATTTGCAGCCTGACAATGTGATAGAAAAGAAAATTCCACTTTCTGGGGAGAAATTCAAACTCACTGGAGAAATTTGCATAAGTAATTAGGAGCCAAATATTAATCACCAAGACAATAAGGAAAATGTCTCCAGGGCATGTCAGAGACCTTCAAAGCAACCCCTCCCATTGCAGGCCTGAAGACCTAGGAGAGAAAAATGGTTTCCTGGGCTGGCCCCAGGGACGTCCTGCTCTATGCAGCCTCAGAACATGGTGCCCTGCATCCTAGCTACTTCAGCTCCATCTATAGCTAAAAGGGGCCAATGTATAGCTCAGTCCATTTTCTCAGAGGATGCAAACCCCTTGGTGGATTACATATGATTTGGGGACTGCAGGTACACAGAAGACAAGAATTGAGGTTTGAGAACCTCTACCTAGATTTCAAAAGATGTATGTAAACAGCTGTATGTCCAGGAAGAAGTTTGCTGCAGGGGAGAAGCCCTCATAAGAAACCTCTGCGAGAGCATTGTGAAAGGGAAATGTGGATTTGGAGCCCCCAGATAGAGTCCCCACTGGGGCACTGCCTAGTGCAACTGTGAAAAGAAGACCACCACCATTCAGAACCCAGAATGGTAGACCCACCAAAAGCTTACACTGTGCACCTAGAAAACTGCAGACACTCAACATCAGCTCACGAAAGCAGCCTGGAAGGGGGCTGTTCCCTGCAAACCCACAGGGGTGGAGCTGTTCAAGGCCATGGGAGCCCAATTCTTGCATCAGTGTAACCTGCATGTGAGTTATGGAAGCAAAGGAGATCATTTTGGAACTTTAAGGTTTAATGATTGCTCTATTGGATTGTGGATTTCCATGGGGCCTGTAGCCCCTTCATTTTGACCAATTTCTCCCATTTGGAATGGGTGTATTTACCGAATGCCTGTATCCCACTCTATTTAGAAAGTAACCAACTTGATTATGATTTTACAAGCTCATAGGTGGAAAGGAGTTGCCTTGTTTCAGATGAGATATTGGACTTGGACTTTTGGGTTAATACTGGAATGAGATAAGACTTTGGGGAACTGTTTGAAAGTAATGATTATGTTTTAAAATGTGAGGTCATGCAATTTGGGAGGGACAGCAGGTGGAATAATATAGTTTGATTGTATCCCCACCCAAATCTCATCTTGAATTGTAGTTTTCATAATCTCCACATGTCATGGGAATGACCCCATGGGAGGTAATGGAATCATGGAGGCAGGTAACCCCATGGTGCTATTCTCGTGATGGTGAGTGAGTTATTGTGAGATGTCACAGTTTTATAAGGGGCCTTCCCCCCTTTTGCTCAGCACTTCTCTTTTCTGCTGCTATGTGAAGAAGGATGTGTTTGCTTCCCCTTCTGCCATGACTTTAAGTTCCCTGAGCCTCCCCACCCATGTCTAACTGCAAGGCAATTAAACCTCATTTCTTTATAAATCACTTAGTCTCAGGTATGTTTTTATTAACAGCATGAGAATGGACCAATACAGGTAAAGTGCTATTTCTGGAGCTATTCTGTGTGGACAGGGGAATGGTGTCACCAGGTGTTAATAGAAAAACATAGTCTTTTACGCTGAAGGAATAGCCTAAAACCACTTTTCTCAGAAAAAAAGCTTGTATAATATTTTCATGCCCATTTCTTCTCTCAAACCTCAAACACCATTTCTATCATATATGATTTGAACTTTGAGGTGTTGATGTAATGTTCTAATAAATCAAATATCAATAAGTCTAAAATAATCATAGAACATTTTATTCACATAAAGCAGAAAAGATAATAATTAAATTTCCTTCAACCATTGGCATAAATCAATCACTTTCTTTCCATCTCTCTAACTCCTATTTTTTCCATGGTGTTAGGTAGAGAAAGTCTATAGAGTTGGAAACTCTGACTATATTTGACCTATTCTTAGTTCTGGTACTGTTGACATGCTGACATGACACTCACTCTGGGCTGCAGTTTTCCAGCAGAGCTAATATCAATTGGCATTAAAAGCCTTTGTAAAAACAACATATACATATATATTCTCAAATATTATGTATATATATATATATTCTTAAATATTATGAATAACCTACTAACCCATAGTTAGGAATATCAAATATATTTGATAACTATGGGTTAGTAGGTTATTCATAATATTTAAGAATATCAAATTTTAAGGGTTTCACTAATTTTAAATAGTTCCATTACCTAATTATATGTATATATAAATTTAAGACAGGGTTTCATTCTATCACCCAGGCTAGAGTACAGTGGCAAGATCACAGCAACTTTAAAACTTCAAATTCTCTGGCTCAATCAATCCTTTTGCCTCAGTCTCCCAAGTAGCTGGGGCTACAGGTGCATGCCACCATACCCAGTTAACTTATGTTTTGATTTTTAGTAGACCAAATCTCACTGTGTTGCCCAGGCATATCTTGAACTCCTGAACTCAAATGATCCTCCTGCCTTGGCCTCCCAAAGTTCTGGGATTATAGACATGAGTCATTGCAACTGGCCGCCTCAGCTATTCATCATTATTATTATTTGTACATTACTCACAAGTTGACTGCTTTTAACTAATTGAAAAGCCCATATAATGATCAATATGATGCAACTTCCTAATAAGCTTACCATTTACCCAAGAGTATCTGACAACTTGAGGAGTTAATTTGGCAGTAAAATTTCTTCATCCATATGATTCCACATGACCTTTAATCTAATCCCTGGAGAAACTTGGAATTGAAAAATAAATTGAGGAAGAAGTGGAATGAATGATGTTGGTTGAATGTTTGATTTCACGTATCACTGTTTGAGAGCTGAGAATTCCATCATTTGTGTAGGCGAAGGAGTTCATCTCACGTTATATTAGGGACCATGTTTTCTGAATGTTCAATTGTCACAAACAAAAAAAGAGAACAGTTACATACTTTAGTGGAATGATTTGTCAAGCAGGTGCCTGATATTTGGACTTAGATATCCTGTGGTTTGAATTCTGGTCATGATATTTAGTAGTTGTACCTTAGAAAATTCACTTCATTTCTCTGAATCTAATTTTGCTCATCTGTAAATTAGGATAATAATCACTACGTCATAGAACAATCAAAAGTAATGCAAAATATTGACTGCATTTTCTGGCGTATAGTAGGTACTCAGATATTTGTTGTGTCTAAAAGGGTAGTACAATGAGAATGAGCAAGAAGGAAACAGCAAGAGAAGGTTAAAAGAGAAGGATTAGTTTTATATTCATAGATATATTTATAACAATAAAAAATCTCACCTCTGTGAAAACTCAACAAAGATGGAAACCTCATCTGTTGCCCAATAATTCATTAATCACTTGATTATTCAAACATTTTTAATATTTACCAAGTACTTGGCAGTGGGAAGTCACTGTGGCAGTTACGAAGCTATATAAAATATGTGCTGAGGCCTTTAATGACTTTCTATTTAAATAGTAGAGATGAGACATTGTTAGCGTAACTATTAGTCAGCAAAGCCAAAAGAAGACCACCACAAGAAATTCAATCATATGAAACATAGTATTCTATGATCAAGTTATTTTAGAAAAAAATACACAGCATACTCTTCATTCACCCTAGCAAATTCAAAAATTGAAAATCCTTTCAGTATTCTGAGGATTCTGTGTAACCAATATCCATTTTATGGTTAGGAAATAAATGTATATTGTTTTGTGTGCTATCTTTCACCCCTACTTCCCACAACTAACTGCTGTTGACAACTTGTGAGAATATTGTTGCATGAAAACATATTGTAAAATGTCTATAAATAAAGGTAGAAAGTAATAAACATAGGAAAAGGTCCACAAAGTGGAGTACTACACTCACAAGGTGAGGACAGGGAAGAAATTACTTCCCTCTAAGAGAAGAGTCTGGGGCAAGGATTATGAAAAGAGTTTTATGAGAGAAAGACTTGAAGCTTGGGTAAGGATTGCAGCAGAAAAATGTTTGGAGACATGTCAAATTCAAAGGAGAGATGAGGTTTAGAAGATCTATTATGTTCAAGATATAAACGGAATAGGTAGTAGGTTTCCTCTAAGTATTTCAGAGGATGCCAGACAATGGGATAAACACACATATAGATTTCCATGCCAAATTACTGGGAGATGAAATAGATTCCTAATGATAATCAACTCAAAGTCTGGCTTAATTCTGTGAGCAAAACGTTTATTCAGCCAGCTCTGACTTGCTGGTGAAGATTTTGAACAGAAAAAAAAATACATGCTCTGAACTGTGTTTGGAGAGATTAATCTTGTAATTCCATATAGGATGTTTTAGAAAAAGAAGGGTAGCAAGGAGATCTTTTACAAAAATCATGTACAAGCACTTTTATCAACCCCTCTCTTCCACCAACAGAGATGCTATTCAAATTCCTCCTCTTGCCTTCCCAAGGAAGAGCAGGCTTTATCATAGAACTGGAATGAAGGATGGGCTTGAGTTCATTTACCTGGACTTCAGAGAAATCCAGTCTGGAACTTACCATGTCGTCTGCTAGTGAAGAGGTGAGTATTAATATAGGATTTGTGCCTGATATAACTTTTTCCTGTCACAAAATATTGATGTAATAAAAAACACTGATAAAATTTCTTAAAGCACTTAAAGCACATTTCTCATTTTGCATAATATTTTGTAATAAAATCATATATGTAAATATGAAAAATGTGTAGGAAATTGAGGAGAACATTAACCATACAAAATATACCTCTAAGTTTCTATGAGATTCCATTTCCTTTTGTAAAATAAAATGATCATCATATATTTCTTCATGATTACAATTATATTGAGTGCCTACTAAGCACAGAGCATTATGCTGATTCCTAGTATTTATTATTTCATTCAAATTTCAAAATGGCAATGAAGTTTAAGGTTCACATGACGTTAAGCTAAAATTTGGACATATTACCGCAAAACTTCTTTGGCATGGCCTTGAGGGAATTATAAAACAACTGCAAAGTAGGATTCAGGATGCCATTTTATTAATAGTTTGACGAAAGATAAAGAACTAATTTTAGAGTCCTTAGTAAAAAAACTAATTTGGTGCCTTTAATAAGCAGATTAGGAAACTGCTTAGGCTCAAAACCTATAGAGGGACTTTTTTTCTCTTCTCCAAAGCTTTCCTGAGCTTATATAAACATGCCCAACAAGATATTATCTTCCAATTTTAACCTGTAATCTAACATGGTATAAGCCAGAGTGACATTTATTTACCAACTCCAGTATGCCGGTGCTGTAAACACAAGTTTCTTATTATGTTTACAGCACCAGCGTACTGTAGTTGGTAGTATTTAGAATTTTGTGAAATTCTAGGTATTCTAGGAAAAAGGAAGGAATTTCCCATTTTCCTTCAAATCACATTAGAGGACAAGTTATACGTGTAAACTTGTAGCTATTAACTTTAAAACATAAAAATGAAACAAAAAGTAATTGTCTTAATCCCTACTTGAAAACCCCTATTCAACTTTTACTACGGATCAGGAATTGCAGTAGGGTGTGGCATCCATATAAATCAGGAAAATCATGGTATTATGTTCTCAAAGAACAGCCAAGAAAAGGAAAACTATCATATGGTTAAGATTCAGCTGCCATCTGATCCTTCTCCAAAGAGGGAGGATCAAAGACCACTGACTTGTCAAAATCACATGAGAACTTAATGGGAGGACTAAAATGAAAGGTGTAATTGACCAATACCTGGGCCAGTGCTCTTTGAATACCAAATTTTAAAGCATGTATTAACTCAGCTCCTCTCATGGCATTCATGTTCCTAGAGAATACCTTGAACACCCTTTCTTCCTTATCTGAGTCCTTCTTTTCTTGTGGATTCATTTGCTTGATCACTGTGTTTAACCCTACCTCTACCTGATTAGATTCATTTTGCAGCTAATGCTGCCTAGTTTTTTTTTTTTTTTTTTCGGTCAAAAGTGAGAACATACATTAGATAATAATTGACTACCTTACACTGGTCTCCCTTAATTATGCAGTCTTTGAAACTTCCCAATTCTCTGTGCTTACAAATTATTTCTACGTCTATTGCTGCTTCACTGGACATTGTTTCAGCATAAAAAATTCACTGTACACATTTCCATTTCTGACTCAGCTACCTGTTGTAGTATTGATGCATATTTATTTCTGTCCCTGGGAATGTCTGCCACATGCACATTCAGTAACCTTGCCATGATCATCTGCTCTTTATTTTAGTTTACCTGAATCTCTTGTTCAGTACTGTTCAATAGTGAAGGATATAATAGAGACATGTGTCAAGATGTAAACTGTTTTATTTTTTCCAAGATACTTCAGTATGATATTTTCTCTTAACTTTCTATTCATTCACTTCATGTCTCACCTATCAGGCTGCAAATGCTCTGCAACCACTTGAGTCCTTCCTTTTGGTCTTTATTCAACATAGAGCAATTATCAAAAAATGCGATATTTATGATGGACAGAGATAAAAGTCATATTTCCTGCATTCAAGTCTTAAGGCAAAGACAGACAAGTAAATCAACAATAACTCTTCAATGTGATATATGGTATGATGGAATTAAAGACAGAAAGTTATAGTGAAACAGAAGAGTATTAACAGATCCTTGAATCTGTCCAGGGGTGGGAAAATGAAAGCCTTCACAAAGTAATAGATGTTTTAGCTAAGTGTCGAGTATTGATGGAAAAGTGATGATTAGGGAATGTTACGCCATTTTTCAGCTTGGGGAATTGAAGAGTAAATAAAACAGTGTCATTCTCAAAAGAACAGTGTCAAGATTATAAGAGATAGATTACAGAGAAAATACACAGCTCACTCAAAGAAAGTTGGATATATTTTGTGGAATTTTTAAGCACCAAAATTCCACTTTGTATTTCAATTACTTTTCTTCTCCTTTAAGATTTTTGGAGAATAATAACATTCTGTAATATTTTAAGTATTGTATTTGATACAAAAACTTAGAAAAGGTTAGAGAAGTCAATACAATGTCTGTAACTGGCTTTCGTTTTGCAGATAAAAAGCATTACTGGCGATATGTAAGAAAGTCACTTATAGTGATGAAAGGTGTATTTAATGGAATTATTCTGGCAGATATTAGGATAAAATCTTATAACAGAAACAATTTGGAGAAAGTAATAATCATTTGAAGGTGAGAAAAACCAAGACTAACATAATTTCAACAAACTTAAAAGTTAAAGCCTAAATCAGAGAGTCAATTTAAATAACAGATCAGAGCAACAATTAAATAAATTAATGATTCAGAGGTTTTAAATATGAGTCAGTTTAGAATGCTGGCATTATTCCCTGGTGCTTAATAATGTTTTGTTGGTAAATTGGAACTTCTAGGTATGATGTGAACATGAATAAAACTTGAAAATATATCTCTTCAGGGGCCTTACCTACCAAATTGAAAAATAAATTTTATCCATGGGGAAGGGGTGTCCTGAAACTGTTTTGTGAATTAGGGAAAGTTACCTTACACATATAACATATTTAAAGCATTTCTTAATAAATATAATGTTATTGAGACACTATCAAAAGAAGATGCCTAGTGTTGACATGGACATAGAACATAAGATTACAAGGAACTGAAGTTAGAGATCCCACTTTGGTACATTTTTTAAAAGTGGAGGAGAGGAAATGAAGACACAGGCTAGATATAGTGAACTCAGATCACAGTACTTGAAGGCATCTAAGCGAAAACAGGTTAGCAACATTAGAAACAGGTAGTGATAGGCCAGACATAGTGGCTCATGCCTGTAATCCCAGCACTTTGGGAGGCCGAGGTGGGTGGATGACCTGAGGTCAGGAGTTTGAGATCAGCCTGGCCAACATGGTGAAAACTTGTCTCTACTAAAAATACAAAAATTAGCTAGGCATGGTGGTGGGTGCCTGTAATCATAGCTAATTGGGAGGCTGAGGCACGAGAATTGCTTGAGCCCAGGAGGTGGAGGTTGCAGTGAGCTGAGATAGTGCCACTGCAATCCAGCCTGTGTGAATGAGTGAGACTTTGTCTGAAGAAAGAAAAGGAAAGAAGAAAGAAGAAAGAAAGAAAGAAAGAAAGAAAGAAAGAAAGAAAGAAAGAAAGAAAGAAAGAAAGAAAGAAAGAAAGAAAGAAAGAAAGAAAGAAAGAGGCAGCAATAGAAGAACAGAGGCTTCCCGTGGTGTGTGAAAGGAGAGATCAGTCAGTGTGCCTAGAAGTAGTCACCGAACAGGTGGAGATGGGCCAGTATCGGTGGGAGTCTCAGGACACTGACAAAATGTGTACCTGATATGATACACAGGCCAAATTAAAAGTTGGATACAGTTAGTTGACATCTGGTTTTTCTTCTTTTTAAAACCAATGACAGAAAAAAAGAAAAACCTACAAAGGAAAGAGGTTATTTCTGGCATTGTCAAACACTTGGCTCTTAATCTTAACTTCCCCTTAGGTTACTAGGCTATTGTGAACCGCTTATTTAAATTTCTATCAGCCAGCCCACTATTTCCACAATGTTTCCAAATGAAACACTGGTTTGAAAACCAAATGGAAAGGGAGGGCATCCCGGGAGAATGAAGCCACCTTATTTTCTGAAGAAAGGTTTACTCCAATTAAGGATAATTTGAGACAGTTAAGAGAGAGTAGAAGAGTGGAGGAGAGCCAGAGGTGAGGGAAGCAGTGTACCGGAAAACACACACATACACACAAGAAAACGAATCTGCATTTCTGCATGCAAAAGGAACAGAGTTTTGATTCTAAAAATGAATAAAAATGCATATCTATTTTTTAAAATTTTCTAAAAGAAGAAGTATAATTAGAACCATCTTCTGTGTGTATTCAGGATGATTTAAAAATAAATATGGAGTCTATAATATAAGAAACAAGAGGTAACATGGTAGTCAAGAATATTTGTCTGCAATTTATTGTAATTCATCACAAAACAGCTTAAGCCAAATAGAAAATGTATTAGCTAGCCTTCCGTTTAAGTCTAGAGAAAACAAACTGCAGTCCTAGCTAAGCCTAGAAGTTCAAATTATGCCCTAGGGATAGAGCACCTTTCTTTTCTCCTTCTCTATGCTTTGCCTTGCTGCCTTTATTCTTTTATCCAGATGTTCCCCAAATGATGCTCCTCTGCAACCACAGTTGGAAAATATTTTCCTAATTATTCCAGTAAACCTCCAGTCCTTGCCCGAGGTCCTATATTTCCATTTGGGTCACCTACACATAACACACAGGATGGATATAGTAAGGTCTTTATCACATCGAGATCTGGTTGTGGGGTTAGAATCAGCCTCAAGCAAAATACAAGAAATGAAAGTGAAGCAATGGTTCATTTCACAGTTGAAAATCAGTGTACTTTTAAAGAAGGCAGAAAGCATACAAGGCAGAAGATAAGAGGGGTCTATCATATTTCATGACTTGTTAGCTCAGAGATCATATGTCCTTGACACATTAAAAATAAACCCATTTAATGTGATAAACTTACTTTATATCCTACTAAAAATATACTTACCTTATCTTCTCATGAAGAAAACATCAATTCTGTGGAGACATAAGTCCAGGATCTTTGAATCAATGTGCCTTGTTCATTTTTCTACATCTAGAACAGAGGGAAACAAAAAAAAATAATAAAATAAATAAAAAGGAAAAAAAAATCATCTAGAAAAGATGTGAAGAGTTGATTGGTTTAACAATCTATGACATATAACATATTCTCAACAAGCTATAACAAAGATTCTCTGCTTGGTGGGGAAGCAAAACCTATGGTAAGCATCCAAGTCAGTTTGCAGTGGGGATCTCCAAATCTGCTGCTCTCCCTGATCACATGTGACATGTGCATCAAGGGGAATTGCTATTGCTATTTAAAAGACTGAAATATTTGGTAGTCCACTATTTGTTGGTGTCAATTCGGCAGCCTGGGGATTGAGAAATCAATAGCCGCTTTGAGCCAAGCTTGGACTTCTCTCAAAATGCAATTACCTTAATTGCCAGATATTTTGTAGTGATAATTAAGACAGCCATCTGGCTTCTGTTATCATAGAAATCTCTCATTCATTGCCATTAACAAGCCAGTTTCTATAACTGCATCTTCTAATGTCATCCCTGGCTTATGGAGCACAGCTACTACTAAGCTTCTTAGTGATGCTGGTGCCACTCAATAGTGTGTTCCTGCCACCTTGATAAATGCAGTGTCCTCTATGTCTTCTTGAGTTGGTGCATTTTTCTGGACATGTGTTGTGTTGCAACACAGGCATGTCAATGCTCTGAGTCTCTTAATCTTCTCCTTTCTCTCTCAGCAATCCTGGAATTACCACCTCATTGAGAGTGGGCTTTCAAGATCTGTACTAGCAGGACGAGTACCAATCCTCAGAAGCTTATCTGGATGCTAAATTTATGTACTGAGATAATGTTCCCATATCAACAATCTCCCACTTAAACAACTTTATGTTTTACTCCTGGTTTATCACTTTCTAGATGTAGTCCCATGCGTTCTTTCCTGGACCCCACCAGAACATGCTGACTAGGTCTTGCAGCACCTTCCACCTTCAGGATATAGTCTCTTTTCTCCCTTAACAGGCCCAGAACTTCTCTGAGTCTTGGTGCCTACGTCCCATGTTACAAGTCTGGAGGCTAGAAGAAGCGGTAGGGTTTTATCTAGAGTGGTAGGTAATGCTTTTTGTTTTCAAGCAAAAGTGACATTAGTTTTTGATAGGGATAAATGAGACATAAGGGAAGTACCCCAGAGGGTTCTGATGAATCTCATGGTCTTGACGGCATCAACCCAGATTTCCCAGAGTTCTAGTCCTAACCCATAATGGTCCTGACCTTGGCATAACTGACTTGGCAGGTTAAACAATTCAATCCTCTGTGGTATTCTATAACTCTTGTAATTCAGTTCAAGGACTTGGGATTTTTCTGGTTTATGTTGTCAGAAAATGAGGTTCCTTCTGGCTTCCACACCTAGCCTTATCGGTGATGAATCATCCTTTCAGCTTTTAATTGTCTTTCTCCAATGCACCCTTTGCATGCTTCAATAGACTACTTCCCCTGAACCTTCCAATCACCTGCGAAATTACACAAACTCGCACTAGCCATAGACTACATGTGGTGAACTTACCATTTAGTGATAAGGTTCTCCCACTGAACAGCTGGAAATCCAGTTCTAAAGTCCTCTTTTAGGTCTGTTTTTCTCAGACCTCTCCTAACACCAACAGATGGACTCAATGATGGAGATTTACATACAAGATCCCCATAAGGGAGTGGTCTTAGGAATACTTGTTGGGAAATGAAGGAAAAAGTATTGGACAGAAAGAAAACATGCCCCATTTGAGCTACGGTATAGCTGCAATAGAGGCCATAGCTTATTTCCTAGAGAATGCCAAAGCTTAGAGATGGCCTGAATTTAGGCAAGAGTGGGGCATGCATTTATGGTCCTGCATAGATAAAGGCTGTTCCCAAAGATAGAGTATATATTTTTAAAAGGCAAAATTCTTTGGTCTTGGAATATTCTTGGAGAAGGATTCAGCTTTGAGCTGCCTACAGGCAATGCTTTGAGCAACTGGGAAATTAGTGCCTGGGTTCTGAACATGTACCTAGGTGGCACACCGGAGTACCCAAGTTAAGCTTTCATCAAAGAATCACCTGCCCCAAAGTCCCCAGCTCAGAGTCTTGTTTTGTTTTACTTCTCAGGGTAATTTGACCTACTATTAATTAAATGTTTGGTTTATTTCCTCTTTTCTCTTTCTTTTTCCTTTATCTTTTCCTTTTCTTATTTTTTGTAATATCTTCATTGTGTTCATTTATCAACTTTATTTTTTTCTTTTATTTTTTTCCTTAAAGTGTCTTCATTTGTGTTCTTTCATCGGCTTTCCTTTTCTTTCTTTTTTTTTTTTTTTTTTTTTTTTGTCTTTGGTGCTTTGTTTTTCCTACTGCTGGTTTCTCTCTGATATCAAGATATCCTTTATTGGTTATTTTATAAAAGAAGGAATAAATGAGGCTGGGTGCTGTGGCTTACCTCTGTAATCCCAGCACTTTGGGTGGCTGAGAGGGGCAGATCACCTAAGGTCAGGAGTTCAGGACCAGCCTGGACAACATGGTAAAACCTCATCTCTACTAAAAATACAAAATCAGCCAGGTGTGGGGGCACATGCCTATAATCCCAGCTACTCAAGAGGCTGAGGCAGGAGAATCAGCTTGAACCCGGGAGATGGAGGTGGCAGTGAGCCGAAGTTGTGCCATTGCATGCATCCCAGCCTGGGCGACAGAGCGGGACTCCATCTCAAAAAAAGAGAGGAAAAAAAAGGAATAAAAAGAGTTGAAACCTATTGAGGGCTAGGGTGAGTTTTCTCTGCTCTTGTTTAAGATCTGTTTCACTATGAGCTTTTCTTCTCACATAAATAATCTTAATAATACAATAATAACTGGAGACTTTAATATCTTACTTTCAGCATTGGAGAGTTCTTCCAGTTGGAAAATAAATACAGAAAAATCAACTTAATCTGCACTATAGACCCAGTGGATCTGATGGATATTTACAGAACATTTCATCCAAGAGCTGTGGAATACACATTCTTTTTCTCAGCACATGGATTATTCTCAAGGATAGACAATATGTTACGTCACGGGGAAGAAGAGAAGATAGCATTGTAGGACCAACTCAGGATTGCAGCTCCCAGTGAAAGCGCAGAGGGTGAGTGGACACCGCATTTCCAAATGGATCTTAATTGCCAACAGACCAGGATATTCCCAGGTGGAGGAGCTCCACGGGTCACCAGCATGGCTGTTTTAGCCGGCGCAGCTGTTTCGGCCAGCGTGGCTGTTTCAGCCGGTGCTGCAGCGCAGCAGCTCTCCCTACAAAATACACTGGTCTGGTTTCCCTGTTAAACTGGCAATTAGAGATCTGGGAAGGCAGATTAGCACATTCATCTGATTAAACGGGACTCAAACATAAAGCCAGGCCAGGAGATTTCCAGGCAGCGACGTTGTTTCAACCAGCACAGTGGGTCACTGCATGGGAAATCAAACAGATCCTGGAGCCCTTTCAGCAGGCGACTGGAACACCTGGGAGAGAGTCAACTGTTCAACTTATTAAAAAAAGGGCTCTGAGGCAGGGAGCCAGGTTATCAGGCTTGGCGGGTCCCGCCCCCACAAAAACAAACAAACAAAAAAACTGCAATTGGAAATGCTTGGAGTTAAGAGTTTCACAGCAAGCACAGCTGAACCCAGGATGGTGCAGCTTGGTGGGGGAGGGGCGTCCACCATTACCGAGGCACTCCACCCCTATGAAGGTAGTTTGTCATTGCTGACACAGCCTGCCAATGCCAAGGCAACCTGCCATTGCTGAGGCAACCCTCCATAACAGAGAGAGTCCGCCATTACAGAGGCAGGCCACCATTGCCACGGCAGTTCTAATCACACCCATAGAAACAAGACTACAGGGAAATACACATGGCAGCAGGGCAGAGCCCATGGTAGCAGGGTGGACCCCAGAGCAGCTCAGCAAAGCCTCTGCAGTCAGGCAGTGACTAGGCTGCCCCCTTGTGGGGCAGGACAGTGCAACAGATACTCATAAATAAAGCCCTATCTCCCTGAGACAAAACACCTGGGGGAAAAAAAAGGGGGTTTTATGAGCTCTGCTGCAGCAGACTTAAACATACCTGCTTAGCAGCTCTGAATGAACAACAGAGCTCACAGCTCAGCACTTGAGCTCCTATAAAGAACAGACTGTCTCCTCAAGCAGCTCCCTGACCCCTGTATATCCAAAGAGTCACCTCACAAAGGACTGATCAGACTGACATTTGGTGGGCATCATTCCAGGACAAAAATAGCAGAAGAAGAAACTGGTGGTAACCCTTACTATTCTGCAGCTGCTGCAGGTGTTTCCCAGGCGAGCAGGGCCTGGAGTAGACCTCAGCAGTCCTACAATAGAGGGGCCAGACTGTTAGAAAAAAACTAAGAAACAGAAATAACTTCATAATCAACAATCTGGACGTTCACTCAGAGACCCAATTGGAAAATCAGCAACTACACAGATGACAGGTGGATAAATCAACAAGATGGAAAGAAACCAGCGCAAAAAGGAGGAAAATACCCAAAACCAGAACACCTCGCCTCCAACAAAAGATCACAACTCCTCACCACCAAGGGAACAGAGCTGGACAGAGAATGAGTGTGATGAAATGACAGAATCAGACTTTAGAAGGTGGGTAATGAGAAACTTCCATGAGCTAAAAGACATGTTCTAACTCAATGCAAAGAAACTAAGACCCTTGAAAAAAGATTTGATGAAATGATAACAAGAATGGACAACTTAGAGAGGAATATGAGTGAATTGATGGAGCTGAAAAACAACACAAAAACTTCACAAAGCATGCACAAGTTTCAACAGCTGAATTGACAAAGCAGAAGAAAGGATATCAGAGATCGAAGATCAACTCTATGAAATAAAATGAGAAGGCAATATTAGAGAAAAAAGTGCAAAAGGAATGAACAAAGTCTCCAAGAAATGAAAGGTGTACCTGAATGTGAGGAAGAGAATGAATCCAAGATGGAAAATACTCTTCAGGATATTATCTGGAAAAACTTCCCCAACCTAGCAAGGCAGGCTAATATTCAAGTCCAGGAAATACAGAAAACACCAAAAAAGATATTCCACAAGAAGAGCAAACCCAAGGCACATAATCATCAGATTCACCAGGGTTGAAATGAAGCAGAAAATGCTAAGGGCAGCCAGAGAGAAAGGTCAGGTCACCCACAAAGAAAAGCCCAGCAGGCTCACAGCAGATCTCTCAGCAGTAACTCTACAAGCCAGAAGAGAGTGGGGGCCAATATTCAACATCCTTAAAGAAAAGAACTTTCAACCCAGAATTTCATATCCAGCCGAACTAAACTTCATAAGTTAAGGAAAAATAAAATCCTTTGCAAACAAGGAAGTACTCAGAGATTTTGTCACCACCAGGCCTGCTTTACAAGAGCTCCTGAAAGAGGCACTACTCATAGAAAGGAACAACCAGTACCAGTCACTCCAAAAACATACCAAATTCTAAAGAGCATCAACAAAATGAAGAATCTGCATCAACTAATGGCAAACAGCCAGCTAACATCAAAATGACAGTATCAAATTCACACATAACAATATTAACCCTAAATGTAAATGGGCTAAATGCACCAATCAAAAGTCACAGACTGGCAAATTGGATAAAAAGCCAAAATCCATCAGTGTGCCGTATTCAGGAAACCCATCTCACATGCAAGGATACACAAAGGCTCAAAATAAAGGGATGAAGGTAGATTTACCAAGCAAATGGAGAGCAAAAAAAATCAGGAGTTGCAATTCTCATCTCTGATGAAATAGACTTTAAAGCAACAAAGATCAAAAGAGACAAAGAAGGACATTACATAATATTAAAAGGATAGATACAACAAGAAGAGCTAACAATTCTAAATACATATGGACCTGATACAGGAGCACCCAGATATATAAGGCAAGTTCTTAATGACTTACAAACAGACTTAGACTCCCACACAATAATAGTGGGAGACTTTAACACTCCACTGTCTATATCAGACAGATCAACCAGACAGAAAATTAACAAGGATATCCAGAACTTGAACTCAGACCTGGAACAAGCAAACCTGATAGACATTTACAAAACTCTCCACCCCAAATTCACAGAATATACATTCTTCTCAGCACCACATCACACCTACTCCAAAACTGACCACATAATTGGAAGTAAATCACTCCTCAGCAAATGCAAAACAACTGAAATAATAACAAACAGTCTCTCAGACCACAGTGCAATCAAGTTAGAACTCAGAATTCAGAAACTAACTCAGAACCGCACAGCTTCATGGAGACTGAACAACTGGCTATTGAATGTTGACTGGATAAACAATGAAATGAAGGCAGAAATAAAGAAGTTCTTTGAAACCAATGAGAATGAAGACACAACATACCAAAATCTCTGGGACACATTTAAAGCAGTCTCTAGAGGAAAATATATAGCAATAAGTGCCCACATGAGAAGAGTGGAGAGATCCAAAATTGACACCCTATGGTCAAAATTGAAAAAGCTAGAGGAGCAAGATCAAAAGAACTCAAAACCTAGCAGAAGACAAGAAATAACTAAGATCAGAGCAGAACTGAAGGAGATAGAGACATGAAAAACCCTTCAAAAAATCAATAAAACTAAGAGCTTGTTTTTTGAAAAGATCAACAAAATAGACCACTAGCCAGATTAATAAAAAAGAAAAGACAGAATAACCAAATAGATGCAATAAAAATGATAAAGGTGAAATCGCCACAGATTCCACAGAAATTCAAACCATCATTAGAGAATATTACAAACAACTCTATGCACATAAACTAGTAAACCTGGAAAAAATGGATAAATTGCTGGACACTCGTGTCCTCCCAAGCCTAAACCAGGAAGAAGTTGAAACTATGAATAGACCAATAACAAGGTCTGAAGTTGAGGCGGCAATTAAGAGCCTACCACACAAAAAAAGCCCAGGTCCAGATGGGTTCACAGCTGAATTCTACCAGACACACAATGAGGAACTGTTACCATTCCTTCTGAAACTATTTCAATAATCCAAAAAGAGGGAATCCTTCCCAAATCATTTTATGAGACCAACATCATCCTGATACCAAAACCCGGCAGAGACTCAACAAGAAAAGAAAACTTCAGGCCAATATCCATCATGAATATAGACACAAAAATCTTCAATAAAACACTGGCAAGCCAATTGCAACAGCACATCAAAAAGCTTATCCACCATGATCAAGTAGGATTCATACCAGGGATGCAAGGCTGGTTCAGCATACGCAAGTCTATAAACATAACTCACCACAAAACAGAACCAAAAACAAAAACCACATGATTATCTCAATTGACGCAGAGAAGGCATTTGACAAAATTCAACAGCCCTTTATGCTAAAAACCCTCAATTAACTTGGTATTGATGGAACGTATCTCAAAATAATAAAAGCGATTTATGACAAACCAACAGCCAATATCATACTGAATTGGCAAAAACTGGAAGCAGTCCCTTTGAAATCTGGCACTAGACAAGAATGCCCTCTCTCCCCACTCCTATTCAATATAGTACTGGGAGTTCTAGCCAGAACAATCAGGCAAGAAGAAGAAATAAAGGGTATTCAAATGGGAAAGGAGGAAGCCAAATTGTCTTTATTTGCATATGACATGATAGTATATCTAGAAGACCCCATCACCTCAGCCCAAAAACTCCTGAAACTGATAAGCAACTTCAGCAAAGTCTCAGGATACAATCTATGTGCAAAAATCATAAGCATTCCTAGACACTAATAACAGACTTAAAGAGAGCCAAATCAAGAACAAACTGTCATTCACAATTGCTACAAAGAGAATAAAATACCTAGGAATACAACTAACAAGTAATGTAAAGGAGCTCTTCAAGGAGAACTACAAACCACTACTCAACAAAATAAGAGAGGACACAAACAGATGGAGAAACATTCCATGTTCATGGTTAGGAAGAATCAATATCATGAAAATATCCATACTGCCCAAAGTAATTTACAGATTCAACGCTATCCCCATCAAGCTACCAATGAACTTCACAGAACTGGAGAAAAACACCTTAAACTTCATATGGAACCAAAAGAGAGCCCGCATAGCCAAATCAATTCTAAGTAAAAAGAACACAGTGGGAAGCATCACACTACCTGACTTCAAACTATACTACAGGGCTACAGTAATCAAAACAGCATGGTACTGATACCAAAATAGAGATATAGACCAATGAAACAGAACAGAAGCATTGGAGGCAACGCAACACATCTGCAACAATACAATCTTGGATAAACCTGAAAAAAACAAGCAATGGGGAAAGGACTCCCTGTTTAATAAATGGTGTTGAAAAAACGGGCTAGCCATGTGCAGAAAGCAGAAACTGGACCCATTCCTGACACCTTACACTAAAATTAACACCAGATGGACTAAAGACTTAAACATAAGACCTAACACCATGAAAACTCTAGACGAAAATCTAGGCAAAACCATTCAGGACATAGGAGTAGGCAAGGACTTCATGAACAAAACACCAAAAGCATTGGCAACAAAAGCTAAAATAGACAAAAATGGGACCTAATCAAACTCCACAGCTTCTGCACAGCAAAAGAAACAGTCACTAGAGTGAATTGGCAACCAACAGAATGGGAAAAAAATTTTGCAGTTTACCCATCTGACAAAGGACTGATATTCAGAATTTACAAAGAAGTAAAACAGATTTACAAAACAAACAAACAAACAAAAAATCCCATTCAAAAATGGGCAAAGGATATGAACAGACACTTTACAAAAGAAGACATATATGAGGCCAACAAACATATGAAAAAATGCTCATCATCACTGGTCATTAGAGAGATGCAAATCAAAACTACTTTCAGATACCATCTCATGCCAGTTAGAATGGTGATCATTAAAAAATTTGGAGACAGCACATGCTGGAGAGGATGCGAAGAAATAGGAACACTTTTACACTGCTGGTGGAAGTGTAAATTAGTCCAACCATTGTGGAAGACAGTGTGGCAATTCCTCAAGGACCTAGAAATAGAAATTCTATTTGACCCAGCAATCCCATTACTGGGTATATATCCAAAGGACTATAAACCATTCTACTATAAGTACACATGCACATGAATGTTCATTGCAGCACTGTTTACAATAGCAAAGACCTGGAACCAACCCAAATGCCCATTGATGATAGACTGGACTGGGAAAATATGGCACATATACACCATGGAATATTATGCAGCCATCAAAAATGATGAGTTTGTGTCCTTTGTAGGGACATGGATGAACCTGGAGAATATCATTCTCAGCAAACTGACACAAGAACAGAAAATCAAATACTTCATGTTCTCACTCATAGGCGGGTGATGAACAATGAGAACACGTGGACACAAGGAGGGGAGCACTGCACACTGGGGTCTATTGGGGGAATAGGGGAGAAACAGCAGGGGGAGGGGGGAGTTGGGGAGAGATAGCATGGGGAGAAATGCCAGATATAGGTGAAGGGGGGAAGGCAGAAAATCACACAGCCACGTGTGTACCTATGCAACTATCTTGCATGTTCTTCACATGTACCCCAAAACCTAAAATGCAATAAAAAAAATATGCTAGGTCACAAAGCTAGTATTAAAACATTCAAAAAGTTGAAATAATATAAAGCACCTATTCTCACCACAATGAAATACTAGAAATTAATAACAAGATGAATTTTGGAAACTTTACAAATACATGAAAATTGAACAATATGCTCACAAATAACCAGTGAGTCAATAAAGAAATTTAGAAGAAAATTGAAAAATCTCTTGAAAGAAAATGATAATGGAAACACAACATACCCAAAACCTATAGGATATAGCAATAGTGGTACTCAGAGGGAAGTGTATAGTTCTAAGTGCCTACATCAAAAAAGAGGAAGAAATTCAAGTGAACAATTCAATAATAAATCTGAAAGAACTAGAAAAGCAAGACTAAACCAAATCTAAAATTAGAAGAAAAGAAATAATAAAGATCTGAGCATAAATAAATGGAATTAAAATAAAAAAATACAAAAGACCAATGAAATAAAAAGTGATGTTTTGAAAGTTGCTGATTGCTAACAGCTTGGGATTGTAGAGGACGCCACACTTTCAGACAAATTTTCGTTGCTCACGGACCAGAAGATTTCCAGTGGAGGAGCCCCGCGGGTCGCCAGCGCGACTCTTGTGACCGGCGCAGCGGTTTTGCCGTCACCTCAGCACGGCAGCTCTTCGTGCACAGTAAACGGGACTGGATCCCCTACTGACTGGTGTTTGGAGCTCTGGGAAGGCAGAGCCGCTTGTTGAGGACTCAAGAAAAGCCAGACTGGAGATTCCCAGGCAGAAGAGCACCATCAATCTTATTGCTGCTGTTTTGGTCGGCGCAGTGGGTTGCTCGGATTCCAGCACTGGGAATCAATAAATTGGATGTCCACTCAGAAACCTAATAGAAAGGTGGTAATTGTAAAGACAGCAAATGGATAAATCCACAATAAAGGGAAAAAAACAGCTTAAAAAGGCCAAGAATACCGAAAATCAGAACCCCTCTCCCTCTACAGGGGATTGCAATTCCTCATCAGCAACGGAACAAGCCCTGATGGAAAAGGACTGTGTTCCATTATCCGAAGTAGGTTAAAAAGTAAGTTAAGCAAAAAAAAAAAAAAAAAAAAAAAAAAAAAAAAAAAAAAAAAGGAAAACCTTTAGCCAGATTAAGAAAAAAGAGAGAAAATACAAATAAAATCAGAAATAAAAAAGGAGACATCACAACTGATCCTGCAGAAATACGAAGGATCATTAGTAACTACTATGAGCAACTATTTGCCAATAAATTGGAAAACGTGAAAAAAAAAAAAAAAATTCCTAGATAAATGAAACCTACCAAAATTGAACCAAAAATAAATCCAAAACTTAAACAGAAGAATAAAAAGTAATGATATTGAAGTTGTAATAAAAAGTCTCTCAATAAAGAAAACCTGGGACCTTATGGATTTACTGCTGAGTTCTACTAAACATTGAAAGAAGAAGCTAATACCAAACCTACTCAAATTATTCCAAAAAATAGAGGAGGAAAAAATACTTCCAAACTAATTCTATGAGGGCATTATTACTAATACCAAAACCAGACAAGGCACATGAAAAAAAAAAAAAAAAATACCCACAGGCCAATGTGTCTGATGAATATTAATGCAAAACTCCTCAACAAAATACTAGCAAACCAAATTCAACACTACATTAGAAAGATCATCTGTTATGACCAAGTGGGATTTATCCCATAGATGCAAGGATGATACAACATATGTATATCAATCAGTGTGATACATCATATCAACAAAATGAAAGATAAAAGCATATGATTATTTTAATTAATGCTAAATAAGAATTTGATACAACATCACTTCATGATAAAAATCCTCAGAAAACTGGGGTAGAAAGAACATTTTTCAACATAGTAAAAGTCATGTATAACAGACCCACAGCTAGTAACATACTAAATGAGGCAAAAAATGGAAGGGTTTCCTCTAAGATTTGAAAAACAACAAGGCTGTCATCACTGTTATTCAACATAGTACTGGAAGCCCCAGCTAGAGCAAATAGACAAGAGAAATATATAAAGCACATCCAAACTGGAAAGGAAGAAGTCAAATTATCCTTGTTTTCAGGTGATATGATCTTATATTTGGAAAAAAACTAAAGACTCCAGCAGAAAACTGTTCAAATTGATTTTTAAAAATCCAGTAAAGCTACAAGATACAAAATAAACAGACAAAAATCAATAGCATTTCTATATGCCAATGGTGAACAATATGAAGAAAAAATAAAAATGTCATCTCATTTACAGTAGCCACAAATAAGATGAAATACCTAGAAATTAATTTAACCAAAGAAGTAAGAGATATCTACAATTAAAACTAGAAAACACAGATAAAAAAAATTGAAAGGGATACTAAAAAATGGAAAAACCTTTATGTTCATGGATTGTAAGAATGAATCTTGTTAAAGTGTCAATACTACCAAAAGCAATCTACAGATTCAACATAATACCTATCAAAATATCAATGACATTCTTCACAGAAATAGAAAAAAAATTCCAAAATTAATAGGTAATCACAATAGACCCAGAATGTCCAAAGCTATGCTAAGCAAGAATAACAAAACTGTAGGATTACATTACCTGTCTTCAAGTTATATGACAGAGCTATAATAATTAGAACAGCATAATAATGACATAAATCAGACACAAAGACCAATGGAACAGAATAGAGAAGCCAGAAACAAATCCACACACCTACAGTGAACTCATTTTTGACAAAGATGCCTGGAACATACACTGGGGAAAAGATAGTCTCTTCAATAAATGGTGCTGGGAAAGCTGGATTTCTACATGCAGAAGAATTAAACTAGACCCCTATCTCTTGCCATATACAAAATCAAACAAAAAGGGTTAAAAACCTAAATATAAGACCTCAACCTCTCAAAATACTACAAGAAAACAGGGGAATATCTCCAGGATATTGGTCTGGGCAAAATTTCTTGAGCAACACCCCATAAAACAGGCAACAAAAGCAAAAAATGGACAAATGGGATTGCATCAAGTTAAAAAGCTTCTGCACAGCAAATGACACAATCAACAAAGTGAAGAGAAACCCACAGAATAGGATAAAATATTTGCAAAGTACCCATCTGACAAAGGATTAATAACCAGAATATATAAGAAGCTCAAGCAATCGTATAGGATAAAAATTAATAATGCAATCAATAAATGGACAAACCCTTTGAATAGACATTTCTCAAAAGAATATATACAAATGTCGAACTGGCATACAAAAAGGTGCTTAATATCATTGATCATCAGAGAACTGCAAATCAAAACTACAAAAGATATCTCCCCCCAGTTAAAATGACTAATAACTAAAAGACAGGCAATAACATGCTGGCGAGGATGTGGAGCAAAGGAAACCCTTGTACACTGTTGATAGGAATGTAAATTCATACAACCACTATTAAGAACAGTTTGGAGGTTCCTTCAAAAACTCAAATAGAGCTACCATATAATCCAGCAATGCCACTTCTGGGTATATACCCCAAAGTGAGGAAATCAGTATATTGAAGAGATATCTTCACTTCTATGCTTGTTGCAGCACTGTTTAAAATAGCTAAGATTTGAAGATGGCTGATTGCTAACAGCTCAGGATTGTAGCTCCCAGTGAAAGCTCGGAAAACGTGAGGATACCACATTTTCAGAGGAATTTTCATCGCCCACGGACCAGAAGATTTCCAGTGGAGGAGTCCCGTGGGTCGCCAGCGCGACTTCTGTGGCCGGCGCAGTGGTTTTGTCGTCGCCTCGGCGCGGCAGCTCTTCGTGCACAGTGAGCGGGACTGGTTCCCCTACTGACTGGTGTTTGGAGCTCCGGGAAGGCAGAGCTTGTTGCGGACTCAAGAAGGAAGCCAGACCGGAGATTCCCAGGCAGAAGAGCACCATCAGTCTTATCGCTGTTGTTTTGGCCGGCACAGTGGGTTGCTCGGATTCCAGCACTGGGAATCAATAAATTGGACATCCTCTCAGGAGCTTAATCAGAAAGGCGCTAATTGTAAAGACATCAGATGGATAAATACACAATAAAGGGAAAAAAAGCAGCCTAAAAAGGCCGAGAAAACCGAAAGTCAGAACCCCTCTCCTTCTACAGAGGATAGTAATTCCTCATCAGCAACGGAACAAGCCCTAATGGTAGAGGACTGTGTTCCAGTATCTGAAGGAGGCTTTAGAAGGTGGATGGTAAAAAACCTCTGGGAATTGAAACAATTTGTTCTAACCCAATGTAAAGAAACTAAGAACTTTGAAAAAAGACTAGATGAAATGTTACAAAGAATTGACAATATAGAGAGGAATATAAATGAACTAACGGAGTTGAAAAATACAACACGAGAACTTAGTGAAATATGCACAAGTTTGAATAGCCGAATTGATCAAGCAGAAGAAAGGATATCAGAGGTCGAAGACCGACTTAATGAAATGGAACGAGAAGACAAGAATAGAGAAAAAAGGTTAAAAAGGAATGAGCAAAGTCTCCAAGAATTATGGGACTATGTGAAAAGACCTAATCTACGTTTGATAGGTGTACCTGAATGTGATGGAGAGAATGAATTCCAGCTGGAAAATACTCTTCAGGATATTATCCAGGAGAATTTTCCCAATTTAGCAAAGCAGGATACTACTCAATCTCAGGTAATACAGAGAACACCACAAAGATATTCCTTAAGAAGAGCAACCCCAAGACACATAATCATTAGATTCACCAGGGTTAAAACAAAGGAGAAAATACTAAGGGCAGCCAGAGAGAAAGGTCAGGTTACCCACAAAGGGAAGCCTATTAGACTTACAGCTGATCTCTCAGTAGAAACCCTGCAAGCCAGAAGAGAGTGGGGGCCGATATTTAACATCCTTAAAGAACAGAACTTTCAGCCCAGAATTTCATATCCTGCCAAACTAGGCTTCACAATTGAAGGAAAAATAAAATCTTTTATGAACAAGCAAGTACTCAGAGATTTTATTACCACCAGCCCTGCTTTACAAAAACTTCTGAAAGAAGCATTACACACAGAAAGGAACAACCAGTATTAGCCTTTCTAAAAATATACCAAAAATTAAAGAGCATCAACATAAAGAAGAATTTACATCAACAAATGGATAAAATAGCCAGTTAACATCAAATGGCAGTAATCTTAAATTGAAATTGACTAAATTTTCTAATTAAAAGATACAGCCAAAACCTAACGGTATACTATATCCAGACCCATTTTATATCCAAAGATACACAAAGACTAAAAACGAAGGGTTGGAGAAAGATTTACCAACCAAATAGAGAACAAAAACAAATAAATAAACAAAAAGGAGTTGCAATCCATGCATTTGATAAAACAGAATTCAGACCAACAAAGGTAGAGTGGTATAGGGATCAATGCATCCTAACACCCAGATACATAAGACCCATAAAGAGATTCAGACTCAACAAAACAGAAAATTAATAAGGTTATCTAGAATCTGAACTCAGATCAGTAACAAGTAACCTTAATAAGCACTTGTAGAGCTCTCCACTTTAGATGAATAAAATATACATTCTCCACTTTAAATACACAAAATAATGATCAGCCATTATTAATACCCATTAAAAGCAATATTCCTGTTTACTCTCCCTTTTTTTTCTTTCTCTCTTTTCCAAAAAAAAAAAAAAAAGAAAAAGAAAATAGCTAAGATTTGAAAGCAATCTATGTGTCCATCAACAGACAAATGCATTAAAAATGTGGTACATATACACAGTGAAGTACTATTAAGGCATAAAATGAATGAGATTTAGTCATTTACAGCATCATGTGTAGAACTAGAGATCATTACATTAAGTGAAATAAGCCAGGCACAGATAGACAAACAACATATATTCTCACTTATTTGTGTGATCTAAAAATCAAAGCAATTGATCTCATGGACACACAGAGTAGAAGGATGGTTACCAGGGGCTGAGAATCGTAGTGGAAAAGTGGTGGTTAGGAGGATGGTCAATAGGTACAAAAAATAATTTAAAAGAATGATTAATACCTACTATTTGATAGCACAACAGAGTGATTATTGTCAATAATAATTGTATATTTTAAAATGACTTAAAGAACATAATTCGATTGGTTTTAACTCAAAGGACAGGAGAGAGATCCAAGATGGCTGATCGTTAACAGCTCAGGACTGTGGCTCCCAAGCGCAGAAAACGAGAGGATGCCACAATGAATTTTTTTTGCTCACGGACCAGGAGATTCCCAGAAGAGGAGACCCACGGGTCACCACCTTGACTCTTGTGGCTGGTGCGGCGGTTTTGCCGGCACCTTGGCACGGCAGTTTTTGGTGCAGAGTCAGAAAAGCACCATCAATCTTAATGCTGCTGTTTTAGCTGGTGCAGTGGGTTGCTCAGATTATAGTACTGGGAATCAATAAATTGGACGTCCACTCAGAAACCTAATTAGAAAGGCGGTAATTACAAACACAACAGATGGATAAATTTATAACGAAGGGAAGAAACCAGCCTAAAAAGGCTGAGAATACCCAAAATCAGAATGCCTCTCCCTCTACAGAGGATTTCAGTTCCTCATTAGCGATGGAACAAGGCCTGATGGAGAAAGACTGTGTTCCATTAACAGAGGCAGGCTTCAGAAAGTGGATGATAAGAAACTTTTGGGAATTGAAGGAACTTATTCTAATCCAATGCAAAGAAACTAAGAACTTTGAAAAAAGGTTTGATGAAATGCTAACAAGAATAGATAATAGAGGAATATGAGTGAATTAACGGAGTTGAAAAATACCACATGAGAACTTTGCGAAGTATGCACATTGTTTTAACAGCCAAATTGATCAAGCAGAAGAAAGGATATCAGAGGTTGAAGACCAACTTAATGAAATAAAACAAGAAAACAAGAATAGCATAAAAAGGATAAAAAGGAATGAGCAAAGTCTCCAAGAATTATGGGACTATGTGAAAAGACCAAATCTATGTTTGATAGGTGTACCTGAATGCGACAAAGAGAATGAATCCAAGCTGGAAAATACTCTTCAGGATATTATTCAGGAAAACTTTCCCAACCTATCAAGGCAGGACAATATTCAACCCCAGGTAATAGAGAGAACACCACAAAGATATTCCTCAAGAAGAGCAACCCCAAGGCACATAATCATTAGATTTACCAGGGTTGAGATGAAGGAGAAAATACTAAGGGCAGCCAGAGAGAAAGGTCAGGTTACCCACAAAGGGAAGCCTATCAGACTCACAGCAGATCTCTCAGCAGAAACCTTACAAGCCAGAAGAGAATGGGGGCCAGTATTTAACATCCTTAAAGAAAAGAACTTTCAACCCAGAATTTCACATCCAGCCAAACTATGCTTTACAATCAAAGGAAAAATAAAATCTTTTGTGAATAAGCAAGTACTCAGAGATTTCATTACCACCAGGCCTGCTTTACAAGAGCTTCTGAAAGAAGCATTACACAAAGAAAGGAACAACTAGTATTAACCTTTCTAAAAATATACCAAAAAGTAAAGAGTATCAACATAATGAAGAATTTATATAAACGAATAGATAAAATAGCCAGTTAACATCAAATGGCAGTAATCTTAAATTTAAATAGACCAAATCCCCCAATCAAAACATACAGCTAAAACCCATCGGTATGCTGCATCCAGACCCATCTTACATGCAAGAATACATAAAGAATCAACACAAAGGGATGGAGAAAGATTTGCCAACCAAATGGAGAGCAAAAATAAATAAATAAATAAAAAGTAGAGGTTGCAATTCTCGCCTCTGATGGAATGGATTTTAAAGCAACAAAGATCAAAAGAGGACATAATGGTAAAAGGATCAAGGCAACAAGAAGAGCTGACGATCCTGGATGTGTACGCACCCAATACAGGATACATAAGACTTGTAAAGAGACTTGGACTCCCACACAGTAGTAGTGGGAGATTTCACCATCAATATTAGATAGATCAATGAGACAGAAAATTAATAAGGATATCCAGGACTTGAACTCAGATTCAGAACAAGTAAACTTAATAAACATTTATGGAACTCTCCACTTTAAACACACAAGATATGCACTCTTATCAGTACCACATCACACTTACTCACAGGTTTATATGAAATATTGGTTGGCCATTATTAAGCAGAATTGATGGTATAAGGGAGGCTTTCAATACCCATTTTTAGACTGCATTCTAGCCTGGGCAATTAAGCAACACTCCCGTTCTTTCTCCCTCCCCTTCTTCCTCTTTTTCCTCTTCTTCATTCCTTTTTCCTTTTTCTTTCTCTCTTCTTTCTTAAAAAAAAAAAAAAAACTCAAGGACATATGCATGAGGGGATGGATACCCTGTTCTCCTTGATGTGTTTATTTCACATTGTATGCCTATATCAAAACATTTCATGTACCCCATACTATGTGTGTACATAAATTAAAAATTAAAAAATCAAATAATGATTCCATGATGGCAATAATAATGATGATGATGAAACAACATATTTATTAAATGCCATCAGGTCTTACAGTAATTATTTTATTTATCACTCTTTTATAACTCGAATATATAGTTACATATTTTGTAGGTGAAAATTCTGAGGAACAGATGTGCTAAGTAATTTTCCTGAAGTCAGACATCCAGAAAAATATATATAAATCCTGATATGTTTTATTTTTCCTTAGTATTTCAAATTAAATGGGTCAGCCTCAAATATAGCCACAGGTAATACAGATGAAAAGAAAGTGTTATTTGTGCTTGCAAAATATACATATTTCAAATTTTTCTGTGCTTTGAAATTTGACATGTCTAATTTCCTACCCAGTTCATTTTAAGGAATTATATCATTAAGTTTGCACTTAACTCGTTCCAAGATCATCAAACAAGATGATATCAACATTGGTGACAGCACTCTGATTTCCTTCTATTTAGTCTTTAGCAAAACAGTGACAAAAAAAAAAAAGTCTGCATGGGTGAGTACCTGGCTTCATGCATCAGTTGACTAACTATTATCCACCCTCTACTATAATCTAGCAACCACAGATGTCAGCAATATATAGACTTATAAATTTATCATCCTTGATATTGTGGGTCCCCAGTTACTTGAGAAATACCATGTGAAAAAACAATGATAGCACAATGTGACAAGGAGGAACAATATAACTTTACCTGATGAAATGAAGTTATGGTTATTAAAAGGATGTTTAGGAGGATATGACATTGTTGAGCTGGAGAGTAAAGGATACATATGTTCCAGGCATACCTGGTAAGTAAGAGATTGCAGAGAAAGGAAACAATATGTAACAAAGGACGGTTATATGAAACAGCCTGGTGTTAGTGAATCAAACATAAATGAAGCAACTCTGATGCCAAAACACTTACAGGACATGTAAAGAGAGAGGAATATGTTTGAATTCATTCTTTTTGCTGTTATTTCTTTATTTCTTGTTGAGATAAGATTCATATATCATAAACTTAATGATTTTAATTTTATTATTTTTATTTTTTAAGAATCTCAACTAAATTAACCATTTTAAGATGAACAAATCAGTGGCGTTTAGTACATTCTCATTATTGTGCAACTACCACCTGTCTCTGGTTCTAAGACCTGTCCATCACTCCAAAAGAAAACTTTGAACCCAATAAGCAGTTATTCCCCATTGCGCTCTCCCTAGAGCCTGGTACCCACCAATCTGCTTTCTATTTCTATGGATTAACTTTTTTGGACTTTTTATATAAATGGAATAAAACAATATGTGATTTTTTTTTGTTTCATTCTTTTTACTCAGCATAAAGTTTTCAAGGTTAATTAATCCACATTTTAGCATATATCAGTACTATGTATTTTATGGCTGAATAATATTCCATTGTGCACCTATACCACAATTTGTTTATCCACTGATGAACATTAATGTGTACATTGTATACAAGTGTGAGTTTTAGTAACAGTTATCCATACTTTTGGACATACTATATACCTAGGAGTGAAACTTCCAGCTCATTCTATGTTTTATTTTCAGGAAACACTAAATTGTTTTTCACAGCAGCTGAATCATTTTCACTTGCAGTCAAGATTCATAGTAACCAAATAAAAAACTTTTTAAAAGTGTCATAGAGAAATTATTTTTTTTTCTCTTATTAAAAAGTAGGGATGTAAATTGGGGATTACAGAACATTTCTCTGTTTTAGTAAGCCTACCTTCTTCTACTTGAAAGGTCAACAAACTATTGTGCACAGCTGCCTGTGTGTGTACATTAAGTTTTATAGACCCACAGCTATTCCCCTTCATTTACTTACTTTTTACGGCAGTTTAGGCACAACATGGTAGCGCTGAGTAGTTGGCATGAAGACAATATGGCCTGCAAAGCCAAAAATATTTACTGTCTTGCCTTTTAGAGAAAATGTTTGTTAAATTCTACATTTATTTTTCTGACCTGTCATCCATAGCATGGGCTTTCTACTCATAGTCTTAGATGGCTTTTAAACTCTAGTCATCATGTTCTCAATCCAACCATCAGCAAGAAAGAAGAGCAAAAGAAGATCATACCACTGTCTTTAAAAACACACCTCCCTGCAGAATCTCAATCACTTTCCATTCTCCTAAATTAGTCCCACAGCCATAACTAGCTGCAGAAGACTCAGGGAAATGTGGTCTTTATTCCAAGTGGCTAGGAAGTCATCTAAAAGTTGAATTCAAGAGCTCTGGTACAGAGAGAGTATCCACCAGAGGAACTGGCATATCCCCTAGATTTATCCACAGTTTTCCTGAAAAATGTAGAATCTGGGCAGGCAGGTGGAAGGGAAGAGCTCTCCAAGACAAAGTAAAGAATCTAAGAACAAATGAAGGCCCTTGTTACCCATTCTGATCATCTCACAACAATTAGAAGTAGATAGATCAGTAATAAATCTGTATCTTCCTTGATAAACGGAGTGATTTCTGAGTTCACTAGGCCTTATTTTCTGGTTAATTTAAAAGTCTGATTAAAGCTTTACCTCTCATAATTGAGATCAATGTAGCATCATTTCTAGTTCTAATTGGATTTTCAAGGTTTTGCATATGGAAAGGGATTGAAATTCAGGGAAGATGTCAATGCTGAAATTTGTAGGGTTGGGATAACCAATAGATACTATTTTTTTCTGAAAGGGAAAGTCTTTAAATACTTCTACATCAGCTTAGGGATAAATATCCATAGAAGAAATAAGAATGAGCAAATTTTGTGCAAAGCAGCATTAACTTTAACGTATATTTCAGTGGAGCAAAGATCCAGTAGTATCAGAGTAGAATGTGTTTATACTTCTATAAGGCAGTAAATAAATAGAACATTCACGGAATTTCTTTCACTTAGTTATTTGAATTTGCCTAAAAATAGAAATAGTAAGAAAATGTGGCTATTCTATAAATTTTCAAAAGTCCAGGTACAGTCCAGGTATACAAAAATAGGGGAAAATTAATTCAATATGCAATGCTATGAGTTCATAACATATTCACAGAAGAATAGCGGAATAAATGTGATGCTCAGAGCCTCGTTGATTTATTCACACCAGGGTCATTCTATTTTGAAATTGTGCTTGTTTTTGAGCAGCATGAATAGAAACTTTTGTATGACTGGCAAACCCCAGTGTTTTTTTCTCTTTGCTTTATAGTTTTTAATTTATTTAATATAAATATCACTCTTCTTGGTATATAGTCCTATAAGTTTTGATCAATTCACAGAAATGTACATCCACCAGCACAATCTAGATACAGAACTTTTCCATCACCCTTCCTCAAAATTATCTTGTGTTGCCCCTTCGTGGCCAGTCTTTCTCCCCACAGTATACAGCCTCTCAGTCTGTCTTACTACAATTAGAATAATGCATAAGATTCACCCAGGTTGATTGTGTGTGTTAGTAGTTTCTTCCCTTTACTGTTGAGCAGTATTTCTTTGTAATGCCATATCATGGTTTGCTTACCCATCACCATTTGAAAGGCATTTGGATTGTTACAATTTTTATCAAGTATGTACAGAGATCTAATAAACACTCACAGAAGGTTTTTATGTAAACATGAGGTTTATTTCTTCCAGATCAATAGTTAGGATTAATTGTTCAATCATATTATAATTCATAGAAAACTACCAAATAGTCACAGTGGCCGTGCCATTTTGCTTTCTCACTAGCAATGTATCCAAGTTTCCGGTGCTTCACTTACCCTTCAGTTATTTATTCTGCCACCCTTCCCTCCCTCCCCTGCCCAGTCCTATACTTTTGTACATTTTTAAATTGCTTGTTTTGGTTTTATTTTTGAGTTCTAATAGTGCTACTTTATCCTAATAGTATCTTTCAGAGAGTAAATGTTTTCACTTCTGATGAATTTTGATGTATCATTTTTTAATGGATTATGCCACTGATTTCTAAGAACTCATTAACTGCTCAACATTATGAATATTTTCTCCAGTTTTTATGAATGATTTTCTAATTTTATTTCATTTTATACCTAGGTATATAATTGACTAAATATTTTTTGATTTTATATGATATAAAGTATAGGTCAAAGTTCATTTTTTTGCACATGTGGATGTTCAATCATTTCATCATCATTTATTTAACAAAAGTTTTTTTCTCCATTGACTTGCAATTAAACTTTAAAAATCAACTAGCCAGCCATATTTTGGGATGTTTATTTCAGAATTCTCTATTCTGTTCAACTGATTGATGTGTCTTCCTTTTGATCTATATTACCACACTTTCTTGATTATTGCAGTTTTATGGTGAATACTAAAGGCATTGTGTGAGTCCAACAGCTTTATTCTTTTCATTTCAAAATGTTACAGCTATTTTAACTTCTTTGCCTTCATAAATGTTATAATCTGCTTCTTAAAATCTTGAAAACATCCTTCTCAGATTTAGACAGGGAATGTGTTTAATTTATGTATAATTTGTGGGAATTAATGTTTAACAGTATTGAGTCTTCCTACCCATAACAATAGTATATATTATGTTGCCACTTACTTATATTTCTTTTTTATTCTTTCGTTTGAGGGAATCATTGCTTAGAATCAATTCAGCATGAGTCTTTGTTCTTGTTTACCTAGTAATAATCTGCATTCTTTCTTTTCTTATTGTATTGTGTTTTCATAACACCTGCATGTTATGTTTCATTTTAAAATTTTTATTTATTTATTTATTTTGTGGAAGGGTTTTTTGTCTTCTCAGTTGAAGTTTACTCTGGGGATACCCTCAAAAATATTATTTAAGATGTCTACAGATCTTGGACATTATTGCTTGTTTATTGTATTCAGTATTGCATAGGTGGGAACTACATGTCACAAATAACAAAAGTGGAATAAGAGTTAAGGACCAGATGAAACTCTAAGGGCCAGCATTTTCTCGTTGGCATGTATGGTACATTTATAGCTTTACTCCTCCAACTGCTTCTCAGAGATTGTAGGTTTTTATGATGGTGATAAGTGATAGAATAATAAAACAGGAAGGTATTTTGTAATGTCAATGAAGTCTTATCTTTTGGTTAAAAAAAAAGGAAACAAAACTTTCACTTCAGTTAGATAGCTGGCATGCCTTGCTTGCAAAGCTAGTTATTGCAAGGTTGAAAGGCTTGAAAAAATAAATCACCTAAAATTTTACACATCAATATTTGTTCTATGTTGCCCTAAAACCCCTGAGGAAAAGAGACAGGTAGTGTAAATAATAACTATTAGTAAAACAGAGTCCTTAGATATTTGCTGCTTGATTTCTAAAAATGAGAATGTGAAGCTTGGAGATGTTAACCTAGTGTCACACTAAAAATATGTTACAATCAGAAATGGCCCTTTGTCTCCTCCCATATTTTCACATATCCAAATTCTTCACATTTTTTGAAGCTTCAATGCAAATCCATGATGATCACAAAAAAAATATATAGAACTTCTTAGCCATCTCACTCAAGCAACAGTATTTTACATAGTTATCTTACATAGTTATCTAAATATTTATTAAACACCTACTATATGTCAAGCACAGATTTAGGACCTGGGGATATAGTAAGCAGACAAAATTTCCTGCTGTCATGCAGTATGCAATCTAATGAGGAAGACTAAACAGATATATAATAATTAATTAGATGTATATTGATTTCACTAGAGATAAATGATATACATAAAAAAAGAAAGCAAGCATGGAAGGAAGATAGGAAGCTTTGAAGGTTGCATTTTTAAATTAAGGTGGCTAGTTGTAGAACTCACTGAGAAGGTGACATTTGAATAAATTCCTGAGAGGTGAAGGAGTAAGCAATTTGGAGATCAAGGGGAAGAGGATTTGCAGGCTAAGGGAGGATCCAGTGGAAATGTCCTGTGGTCAAGTGTGTCTGGTATGTTCAAGGACAAGCAAGAAGATCCTTTGTGCTAGAGTGAAGGAAGCTAGAGAGCACACAGTTGAAAGGAAATAAAGAGATGTCACAGGTGGGCAGGAGGAGGCAAACGCATTTATATGGCTTCATTGGCATTGTTGGGATTTTGTGTTTCTCGAATCAGTTGGGAAGATTTGTTTGAGAAAACAGCAGATCTGATTCTTGTGGTTGTCCTAAAGCGAAGTGAAGGAGATACACACTAATCAAGTAACCCTAAGTAAATGTAAAAATAAATGCAAAATCAAACATACTAAGTGGAGCTTATTAAATGGATTAGACTTATTTTAAGAATTATCATTTGTGCTCAGATATAGAAGACAAGTAGATATTAACTAGCTAAAGAATGTAAGTTTAATAATAACGCCTTATGAGTGTTGCCATGCTAAGAAGCACCATTTTTAGCATTTGGCTCAAATGAACTCATTAATCTTTACAATAAAATTATAAAGACTATAGAATTATTGCTTATTACAGATGAGAAAACTGAAGTACACCGAAACCATGTAAGTTGCTCCTGTTCTCATACATACAAAATGGGAAAAATGGGACACAAAAGCAGATCATTAGGTGGTTGCTGACCTTAGACAAAGAGAAGGACAAAACCCTTGGTCTTCGGTCTACAAAATTTTTCCATCTGCCTTCTTCATCTACTCTAGCTTTCTAATTCTTACTCCTATTTCAATGCCTGCCTCAAATTTTCTTCTGTCTAAAAACTTTCCTTGCTTTCCAGACACAGTAGACTACATTTCCAAAATCCCGTTGGAAGTATGATCATTCTGTTGATTTTTATTTAATGAACAATTACCCATTATTATATAACATCTCATTATTTATAAGCATTTTAAATAAATTTTTTATGAGGTTTCACTTTTGACTTTAATTTTGCAAATTGATTTTAAGTCCCTATGGTATGAACTTAATGAAAATAATTTGGATAATTGTTTATTTGTTTCCTATTCAGTGTTGGGCATGAAGTTCTGAAATAATTTTCAACACAGAATAAAACGAAACAAAGAAATGAGTAAGAAGAAATCTCGGAAGTCTCTAGTAGCTGATATCTTTGTTTTACAGTCAAGACTGGGGTGCAGGACAAAATCCTCATTTATTGACACCTAAGCTAAAATAGTTACTAACCCATGTAAAGTATTATTTGTTTATACTGCTTTTTAGAACTCAAAGTGACATAGCAACCAGACACAGATAAATAAGCAACTGGGTGCCCCAGAGAAGCACGAAACTCCAATAAAATGCAAGAACAACCTGGGATCTAAGGCACAAGGTGATGGACCAATGCAAACAGGAGAGGAATCATGCAAAATAATGCAGATGAGACATGTGAACAGAATCAGTTTTCTGCCTTCGCCACGGTTCCTTATGGTGCCTGTGAAGCACCCATTTTCTTATGGACTGTAATTAACAATATCCGGAAAGTGTAAAATGTGCAAGAGAGGAGGTTCGTTTTGACTTTTATTGGTTTTAAAACTACTGAGACCTTAAGTGCTATAAGTTTTGCAGGAGAGGTTACTGGGTGTCTATCTCAGGTCTTAAATGTCTGACTTTCTAAGCAAATTTCTATGTTATGACAGGAATAAAGGAAGAAAAATATGTTTTCTACAACTTTCTACTACTCGATGTACACATTTATTAAAAGGGGGTGGTTTCCTTCCTGCCACATCATGTTTTATAAGAACTTTCTTGAAGAGAAACTTAGTGAAAACCCTGTGGTGGGAGTGTAAATTAGTTCAACCATTGTGGAAGACAGTGTGGTGATTCCTCAGGGACCTAGAAATAAAAATACCATTTGATCCAGCAATCCCATTACTTGGTATATACCCAAAGGATTATATATCGTTCTGTTATAAAGACACATGCACACGTATGTTCATTGCAGCACTGTTTAGAATAGCAAAGACTTGGAACCAACCCAAATGCCCACCAGTGATAGACTGGATAAAGAAAATGTGGCACATGTATGCCATGGAATACTATGCAGCCATAAAAAAGGATGAGTTCATGTCATTTACTGGGACATGGATGAAGCTGGTAACCATCATTCTCAGCAAACGGATACAAGAACAGAAAACCAAACACCTCATGTTCTCACTCATAAGTGGTTGTTAAACAATGAGAACACATGAACACAGGGAGGGAAATATCACACAGGGGTTCTGTTGGGGGGTGGGGGGACTAGCAGAGGGAGAGCAGGGAGTGGGGAGATTAGGGGGGATAACATTAGGAGAAATACCTAATGTAGGTGACGGGGGGATGCAGGCAGCAAACCACCATGACGTGTGTGTACCTATGTAACAATCCTGCAAGATCTGCACATGTACCCAGAACTTAAAGTATAATAATAATTAAAAAAAGAAACTTAGTGAAAGCCATCTGTCCCTCTACCTGCTGTGTCCTGGAGGAGGTAGAATGTCTTATCTGTATGAGTGTAAGAGAAGATATTAGGTGTGAAAAAACATTTCTTTCTCCTTACTTTTGCAAGTGAATTGTCTGCAAGAAGTGTATATTCTTTTGTACTCATCATAACATACAACTGCCACATGTGGAATCCTACCAGTCAAGCTGTGCTGTGTACGATTCTGCTATTTCTGAGGTTCAGTATGTAGATGTCATCATCTCAAATATAACACACTTCTTCTAATAACAGTTTGGTCAATAATAAAGAAATTATTTTGCCTTCTGCCCTGTGTGCTTTATTTCCTTGCCTTACCTTTTTTTTTGTTAATTTAAACAATTGAATTTATCAGACATTGAGATATATGTTGAAATTGATGACAGGCAAAAGTTTTATTAGAGACATTTTCTTTCTTAGCAATAAATAATAGTTGATAGTGTCTTTGATCTAATAAAATAAAATATAATCGTAATTGGTTTAGAAATAAAGTAGGGGTCAGGAAGTGCAAATTTTTGTCATCAGCAATGCCATGTCCTGGGTTAATAAAAACATACAAATTCTTTGTGATGGCAAGAATTCACTTGGAGCCTAGCCACACTTGGAAATGAGTTTCACAGTCCAGCCAAGATTGCTATGTTTTATAGAAAATGATAATTAAGTGGCTTCACTTTTAAGACTGTATTCTCGTTGCTTCTAAATGAACACTGTCCCCTGCCCACCACTCACTCCCAGGTTTTTAACTCATAAAAATGCTATTTGTACAAAAAGAGAAAAGCCCAAGGGCTTCTAAATGATGTTGTTAATAAGATATGTCAATTATCTTCAGAGCACTGGGTGAAATATGTTATGTGTTTAATGATCTTTAATGATCTTTGCTTAATCATTACATAAAGAATCCAACCTGCAGATCTAATAACATCTGGTAGTCTATAATTTTTTTCTTCTTCTTAAAGTAGAGCTCTTGTTTAATGAAATCTGTTCAAACAATGGGCTTTCATTTTCTGGTATATTCCTGAAGTGCCTGGAAAAAAAACCAATGAGACACACTTGCCAGGTAATCCCTTTCTAAGTTTTACTACATGCTTAGTAGAGAGCAGTGGATGGGTCACATTCATGGGGTGATGAGCCTAGTACCTGGACTGGTGTCAGGTGTTCGTGGACTTAGCACTGGATCCTGTAGTACCTGATTTGAATATTTACTAAGTCACATTTTCCTCTGAAATATAGTCTTTTCCACACTGAAAGGCTTCAGTTATATTTGAATACTAACATCCCTTCTTTTGGTCTGCTTCTTTAAACAATTTTTTAAGTGCCCAAATCACTATGCCAAACAGTGGAAGAGAATATGTGAGCAATTTAGGAAAGAAACACTTAGAAGAAAGACACTTGTGCATTGGCAAGAAGTGTGAATTGTAGTTGTACCAAATATTTATATATGTTGTAACTCTAAAGTAATTGAAACAATGTAAAATAAGACAAATATGGTATGATCCCCTAAAATTAACTGAATTATATTTAAAAGATAATTATTCACTTGATATGAGGAAGTCTTTGTTATTCTATGTAGGTCTTGGACCAATTTATTACCTATTTATAAACCAAAATTTAGACTACTCTTAGAGTACACTAACATAAATTTCAAATATCTTATGTAGCTAATGTCCAAAGTAAAAACATTAAAAGAAACTAAAATACAGCATAAATACTTGAACTGCCAATATAGAAGGAATTTAAAAGTATTAATAAAGTCATTAATTAATTAGCCTAAGGTATTGTGCGCAGTGTTTCTGGTAAAACTTCTAGTTCAAGATGAAATGATAAGCACATCTTTACCATTTTGTCCTCTGAAAGTTAAGTAAAAGAAATTAAAGATAATACATTCATAATTGTGCTAAGAATGGGAAGAGACAACATCAGTAGATTAGAGATTTAAGAAGCTTCTGGAAAATAGAAAGCACATTGGATCATGATAAACAAATTAAAATGAGCCCCACAGCCCATTCCAGATCCTGAAGGCTGCTATACATGTAAGAACTGACAAAGCCATGAGGAGCCACCTTCCGTGACTTCAGTTGCAGAGTCACAAATTAAGAGATTAAGAACAAATAATGGCAAAAACAATGAACAATTAAAGGAGTGCTTGTCTCAGAAAGTTGTCTCCAAATTGGTGGATATTACAGCAAAGACACTCATTGTAGAAAATGAAAAATTGCCCAGAGAAAATCTGGTCCCAAAAGGAAGCTTTCTTTATTTTGTCTTTAGAAGAGTGGGAGAAATGAAGAGGGCAAAACTATGTTTTTTACACTCACACAACCTAATGTGAAACCTGACGGTTGACTCAACCCATGAAGGACAAAGTTCACAGTTAAGTCTCCCATTCAGGTAAAAGATTTAGTAAAGAAAGACTTCTCACACAATAAGAAAAGCTGTCTACTTTCATTTATATATATGGATAAGCAAAATATTTTCTGGCTAATAGTTAAACTAGCAGAACAAATCCCTTTTCTAGTAAATGTAAAAACAGAACTAATCATAGCAGAAAAACAGAAAAAATACTTTACTTTGGATAAGACTGGGAAATATAATGAATTACACATTATGGAGATTGAAAGGTGAGGGAGAGTGGAACTTGACATAACAACTCTGAGAGATGAAAAGAAAACAAAACTCTTCTGAAGGAAATGGTAATAAATATTTCACTTCAAGCTATATACATCTGCAAGGATTTGGCTAGAGAATATCAGGTGCTGCAAGCAGTGAGATGAAGGGTAGAGTCGAATAAAAAATTTTAAATCTAAATTGTTACTCCCACACCTCATTCAGTAAGACTGATTGTGTCTTGCAACCTCACAAAGATTTAAATTTTTGAGAAGACTGGACATGCCTGGCTTGAGAAGAAAGAAAAACATGCACAGTTACGGACTTAGATAAAGTTACAGACTGAAAAGAGAATAATTTATTTTTATCTCTGCGATGATAGATTAGCTTGGCACAATAAAATCTTCATGCAAATAATAAATAGAAAAAAAATGGACCAAATGAAATCTGATTGAAGGAACTGAAAAGCTCCCAAGACACTTAGAACATATAGGGCTGAGTTATCCTAAAAAGAGATGCAAAGAAATCTCACATATCATCACCAAACAACTTACTTATTTAATGAAATACCATTGTTCCTCAAAAATCTATGGAGATACAAAATTTAAAAATAAATAAATAAAAATAACAACTTCTAGCTTAAAAAAAAAGAGATGCAAAGAAAAGTGAGCCTGATATTCAGCACTTTTCTTTCTCTTGAACATTGGCTGATACACACATTGTGATTGACAGACTGAGAGGATGAGCAGGTGTTTTACAGGCTCATTGGTTAAACGGACAAGCTTTAGAGAGCAGGATCCACCAAGAATCTCTGAAGACAATGCTATAGTCTGATTGGGTCCCTCCATAATTCACATTGAAACCTAATCCTTACTATGGGTGTATTAAGAGGTGAGGCCTTTGAGGAAGTGATTAAGGCATGAAGGCTCTGCTGTCATTAATGTGATCAGTGAATTATAAAAGAGATAAAAACTGTTAGATAGCAGAGATAGAATTATAAAAGAGACTGAAGACTATATGTCTGCTTCTTCCACCATGTGAGGACTCAGAAACAGGGCACTACCTGTAATACCCTCACTAGGGAGCCTTGATGTTGGACTTCCAAGCCTATGGAACCATGAGCAATACATTCCATGAGCCATTGTTTATAAATTACCTAGTCTAAAGCAATTTGTCATAGGAACCTGAATATACTAAGACAAATGACAATGAAGGTGTAGGGCAAACCTGACTCGAGGAACCTTAATAAAAACTAAAGCCCATCTACATATCAGGTCATGGAATGTATTGAGGCAATGTGTCCCTATACTATCTGGATGACGGAAGCTGAAGTTAATTCATTTTTTACCAGGGAAACATCATGAAGGACTTGAAATTAATTATTTGACTTACTTTAAATCAAATTTAGTTATAAATTGTTAAAATGCACTTTATAAGTGCATATTCTCATTGAGGATTCGATAAAAACACTATCTAAAATGGTACCCTTCCTCCGAAATTTTCTTTTAACTCTTTATTTTTCTATTTAGTCCTTATCTGTAACTCATTATGAAGCTTAGTTTTCATGTGGCTTTTCTGTCTCCCTCATTGCATCGTAAGCTGGGCATGTGCAGAATGTTTTGCTTACTGTATCCTCAGTATGTAGAACAGTGCCTGGTCTATAATTTGCACTCAAGAAATATTTGTTGAATAAAAGATACTCGTTTTAATGTACACGATGCCCTCAGGGTTACAGGACCTGAGGGAATTATGCCAGCAGTCTAAAAGTGATCAAATCTTCTCTATGGGGGATTGTAATATTTTCCTTTAAATTTATTTTTTGTATTTTCTACCATTATAAAGTATTATTTTTGAAAGCACCTTTTAAACATGTGATTTCATTGGAAGCTAGCAAAATAAAAAATTCAAGTTCTTTCCCTTTTACAGATTCAATGTTCAAACACAGAAATATTTACCAAAAACATGTATAGTGTTTTAGCACAGTCATGCTGTGTATAATTATATTATCTCCTATGCTCCCCATTTTGGCATACCTATGAGTTGGCCGGGTTAGACTGGATGACTGTGGCCATGGAACAGAGCCAATTAGTTAGACTGTGAAAATTACTTCCTCCAGCCTGTTCCTACAGTCCAGGACTGAAAAAGAGAAAAATTTATTTCTATCTCTGGTGATGGTAGATTAGCTTGGTACAGTACAATCTTCATGCATATAATAAATACTTTAAAAATGGACCAAATAAAATCTGATTAAGGAAATTGAAAAGCTACCAAGGAACTCAGTCCAGGCCCCTACCATTACACAGTACCCTAAAAGACAGTGAGGTGACTTTGTTCTAGAGAATATCTAGTATACATGTTGCCAATGTGTGTTGCCATCTAGGCTCATTTATTTTCTTCTACAAGGATTGGGTATCTCAAAATATGTAATTTAATTAAAAATACAGCTTATGATTTTTTTTTTTTTTTTTTGAGACAGAGTTTTTGCTCTGTTGCCCAGGATGTAGTGCAATGGCATTACCTCAGCTTACTGCAACCTCTGCCCCTTGGGTTCAAGCGATTCTCCTGCATCAGCCTCCTGAGTACCTGAGACTACAGGCGCCCACCACCATGCCTAGCTAATTTTTGTATTTTTAGTAGAGATAAGGTTTCACCATGTTGGTGCAGGCTGCTCTCGAACTCCTGACCTAAGGTGATCCACCCACCTCGGCCTCCCAAAGTGCTAGGATTACAGGCATGAGCCACTGCACCTGGCCGGCAACTACCTATGATTAATGATCAATAATTAATCATATTAAGGTTGTCCTACCAATAGGTAATGACTAGTGTAACTTCACTGAGCATTTATAATTATACCATGCCAAAGAACACATATTTTAGTGACTTGTATTGCTCAAAAAATTATACAAAATGTTCTCATATAGTAGATATATCTTCCAGACTAACATAAATATTTTAATGGGTAAATTTACATGTGGGACTTGTCAGCTGAAAAAATTATATAGAAGCTAAACTTTATCAATTCATTTTATAGAATGCTAGCATTTAAGCTTCTGATCATTACATACTTTACTGCACACCAAATCTGCAAACTGTACTTTCACATCACATACAGATAAAGTCTGGAAGATGACTTAAGGAGTAAAAGGAGATGACTTAAGGTGTAAAACATTCTACAAACCTATAGTAATTAAAACAGTATGGAAATGTTATAAAAACAGACACAGAGACCAATGGAACAGAATAGAGAACCTAGAAATAAATCCTCATATTTATAGCCAGATAATTTTCAACAAAGATGCCAAGAGCATACATTGTGGAAAGAATAGGCTCTTTAAATAATGGTGCTGGGAAAACTGGATTTTCAAATGCAGAAGAACAAAACTAGACCCCTATCTCTTACCATATACAAAAATCAACTCCCAATGCATGAAAGACTTAAATGTAAGCTAAAAATTATAAAACTACTGAAAGAAAACATAGGGGAATCATTTAATGACATTGGTTTGAAAAAAAATTTCCATAGATCTGACTTCAAAAACAAAGGCAAACAAAACAAAAAAAGACAAATGAGGCTATATCAAACTGCAAAATTCATGTACAGCTCAGGAAGCAACAGAGCAAAGAGACAACCTGTAGAATGAGAGTAGAATGAGAGTGGAATAAGAGAGAGAGAGTACAACCTGTAAAATGAGACCATTTATCCTCACAGGACTAATATTCAGAACATACAATAAACTCAATATGAGAGCAAAACAAACAAATAATTCTATTAAAAAGTATGCAAAATATCTAAATAAACATTTCTCAAAAGAAGACATATGAATGGCCTAGGAGTATACACAAAAAATGTTCAACATCACTAACCATTAGGGACATATAAATAAAAACCATAATAATCTATTATCTTACCCTACTTAGAATAAGTATCATCAAAAAGACAAAATATGTGCTATTGGGATGCAGAGAGAAGGAACCCTATACACTGTTTGTGAGAATGTAAATTAGCATAGCCATTACAAAAAACAGTATTGAATTTTCTCAAAAAACTACAAATACAAAGAATTACTTTATGGGACCCAGCAATCTCACTAGTGGGTATTTTCCCAAAGGAAAGGAAATCAGTATATTGAAGAGATACCTTCACCCCCATAGTTAATGCAGCACTATTCAGAATAGCTAAGGTGAAAACAACCTAAATACCCGTGCACAGATAAACAGGTAAAAAAAATAAAATGGAATATGATCAAGCCATGAAAAAGAATAAAATCTTGTTATTTGTGGCAACATACAATGAGCCTGGAGGACATTATGTGAAATAAACAAGGCACAAAAAGTTAAATGCCACACATTCTCACTCATAGGTAGGAGCTGAAAAAAGTTGATCTCATAGAAGTAGAGAGTATAATTGTGGTTGTTAGAAGTTGGGAAGGGGAGCAGGGTGGGGAGGCTAGGGAGAGATTGGTTAACAGATACAAAATTATAGCTAGCTAGGATGAAAAAGAAACAGTGTTCTATAATACTATGGGTGACTATAGGTAACAGTAATTTACTGTATATTTAAAAGAGCTAGAAGAGACATTTTTAGTTCCCAACACAAAGAAATGGTAATTGTTAGAGGTGATGGATATACTAATTACTCTAATTGTATTATTACACATTGTATAAATGTATCAAAATATCACTCTGTATCCCATACATAGGTACATTTATTATTTGTGAACATTTTCTTTTTAAGTCCACTAAAAAAGAAAATGCTTACACACCTCAGACTTGGTGTTCCTCCAAGAAAGTGTTTGGAGCCCATTTCATTCCTCACTCTGCATTTAAGCTTGTCGGTCAGAAAGCCACTATCTAGCACCCAGTGTCTTTGCTTTTTTTTTTTTTTTTTTTTAAATCACTCAAATATATTTAAGCAAATAAAACAAGAACAGAAAAAGAAAGAAAGAGAAAGAGGAAGGCATTGAAGGAGGGAGGTAAGAAAGAAAAATAATCAGGCATTTGAGGCATGTGAACAAAGTCACTAACATAAAAGTTAGAGACCAAAATAAATCTTAACATCAGAACATTTGAAAAACAGAAATGCTTCAGAGACAAGAAGAAAACTTTAACACATATTTTAATATGCTGCGGCATAAATTATATTTCATTGTTGAAAAAGAATAGATGCTCTTAAAAAGAAAAGATTTATATAAAAAGAACAAGCTGTTGAAAATAAAAGAAGTGACATATAAATTAAATATAATCATGAGAAGAAAAAGTTGATGAAAAATCTCAGTAGGCAGCACAAAAGATAAAGAGATGAACTGAAAGTGAAAAGTGAAAAAGAGCAGGCAAATCAAATTGGGAGGTCCAACATATCAATAAGCATTTCAATAAAAATAAGTTAAACAAAGGAAAGAAATAATGAAATAATGAATAATAATCATAACATTTTCCAGAACTGAAAAACCTTAAGTCCAAGCTGGAAGGGTCCACAAAATGCTCACTGCAATGAGTGAAAGGGACCGATTAGCACTGAATTCATCATTGTAATTATATAGGCCATCAAGGTAAAGGGATATTCCAAAAGTATTCAAAGAACGGCAAAAGATATGGGACATAAAAAGAAGCGAAAATCAAACTTTTTAGTAGCAACAGTGAAATGCAAAAGGCCAGAAATTACTCCACAATTTTGAGGAGAAATTATTTTTAACCTATAATTTTATACCCAAATTATCTCTTAAAAGAGAGAGTAAAAAAAAATTTGATCTTACAAAAATTTCAAAAATATTGCTTCCCTTGCCTTGAGCTCCTTTAGGATTGCTTCTAAAAATTCAGGAATGAATAACAAAGAGGAAAACATGGGATCTATGAAACTGGAGATGCAACACATTAGGTAAGGAAAGATGTTGGACTGAAGGAGCATAAAGCGAAGTGTTGTGTTGAAAGGAAGGCAGCAAAGCTACAGGAGCATCTAGGGCAAATCATCTCCAGAGCTTGTAGAATGCTCAGGAATACGTCTCAAAGATGACAATTCTTGTGCCTTAACTGCCCGAGTAGCTAGGTTTACAGGTGCCTGCCACCATGCCCAGCTAATTTTTGTATTTTTAGTAAACATGGGATTTCACCATGTTGGCTAGGCTAGCCTTGAAATTCTGACCTCAAAGTGATCCACCTGCCTCGGCATCCCAAAGTGCTGGGATTACAGGTGTGAGCCACCACACCTGGTCAGAATGGCACTATTAAAAAGTCCAAAAATAACAGGTGCTGGAGAGGTTGCAGAGAAAAAAGAATGCTTATATACTGTTCATAAAAGTGGAAATAAGTTCAGCCATTGTGGAAAACAGCATGGCAATTCCTCAAAAACAGAACTACCATTCGACCCAGCAATGTCATTACTGGATATATATCCAAAGGAATATAAATCATTCTATCATAAAGACAGATACATGTATATCATCATTGCAGTACAATTCACAATAGCAAAGACATGGAATCAACCTAAATCCCAATCAATAGTAGGCTACATAAAGAAAATGTGGTACATATACACCATGAAATATTATGTAGCCATAAAATAATGAGATTATATCCTTTTGCAGGAACATATATAGATCCAAAGGCTGTTATCTTTAGCAAATTAAAGTAGACACAGAAAAAGAATACTGCATGTTGTCACTTATAAAGGAGAGCTAAATGATGAGAACACATGGACACACAAAGGGGAACAACACACACTGGGGCTAACCAGAGGGTGGAGAGTAGAAGGAGGGAGAGGATCAAGAAAAATAATAAGAACTAGGCTTAATACCTGGGTGACCAAATAATCTGTACAACAATCACCCATGACACAAATGTGCCTATGTAAGAAAACTACTCAGGTATCCCTGAACTTAAAAGTTAAAAAAAAGATAATTGGATATACTTGTGTTCATTGTGATATTTAATATCATTTCCTGAATATGTAGAAATTTTAACTAAAATTTATACAAATATGTATATAAATTATTAGTTTTCTAGTTTTAGTTTAAAACTATTAAAAACAGTATTATTTTTCTTGCATCAAAGTCCTTTGGTAAGCTAGTATTTAAATAAACAATAGAGAAAGATTACCAGATGCAGAGGGGTTGAACAACAGGCCTATAACCATAGCAATCAAAGAGAACACTTTAAGATAATTTTATAGGTGGTGCATTCATAGGAAAATAATAGACAGATGTCTCATTAACTCATGAAATTTGTATATTCTTCATCTGTAATTCGTAAAAGCATTACCCAACATTCCAGCTAAGAAGAAGATTGGGCCACATGTAAAATAAAACACAACAATGTAGAGAGTTAACTGAGTTCATCTTTCATCCAGACAGATAACTGTCATTCACTAGAAAATGTGTTGCACCCAGTTTAAATTTCATGGAAATTTAAATGTGCTTGGTATCTCTCCAGGGCGACCAGGAAGTTGACCTCAGCATTTGTGAACAAAGCTGAAATTACTTGAAGTGATCTTTGAACTGGTGTGACTTGGAATAACTCCATTCACTACCTTTTCATTGTTTACATACTCCTATGCATACTAAGAATTTTCCAATTGCAATATAACAGCTGCTATTTAGAGTCAAAAGTCTTTGGAAAAGTATTACCTCACTAAGGATTTTTAAAATGCATTTATAGCTAAGAAACTGGAAGTCTGGATAGTTTAAAACTGAGGAGATGAATTTATTGTTATGGTAGTAAGGGCTTTGACTTAAAGAAGTGGATTACTAGTACTGTCTAAAAACTTCTTAGGCTCAATAGCTTAAGCAATGCTGTTGGCTGGCCTCTTGTCATTGTTAAAAATGTATGCTGATATCTCTATTTTAGAGTCTTCACTGCAACTCAGACTTTACTATATATCCTATTCATTAAAAAGAATAAGAAAGAAAGATAAATATAATCAATCTATCTTCATACTGCATCAATACCTATATCTATCTAGCTTTGGGTGTCATATTTTATATTTGCTTTATAGGGCATTCACTTTATATACTCTCATTTGAAATTCTTTACATTTATGTATATCCATTTTAAGTATATCCAGAAATAAGGACAACTTGACCACCCAAGATGACAATGTTCTCTCATAAGCCCCACAAGACAGGCAAATGTTTAGATGTTTCCTCTCTCTACCAGAAGTAGCTCTCTGACCATGAAAATCCATTATATTGGTCTCCTGTTCTTGTCCCAACATTGGTAAATGGCCCTAGAAAAATATCAACTGACATCTTCATGGTTCTCTTCTTACAGAATTTCGGCTCCCTCATTATTTCAGCAGTCCCATGTTGTCTTTGTATTTTATTTAGGTTGCTAGTTGTTCTCAGAAGAAGGGTTGATCATTCATAAGCTATTCAATGGTACTGGGAAGCAGAAACTGATTTATGTAAGTTTAACAGACATTGATATTACTGTATCTCAAATGCACTTGAGCATATATATGTAAAGTTCATTTCAAACTACACTGGGAAAGAAAACATAAATAACAATTTAAAAAGCAAAACAAAGAATACTTAGATTAAAAAGTAGGACCACATTTCTTCTTAGCTTATACAGGGAGAAAACCCAGCAAGTTCATAATTAGGGCTTTTCTGATGTGATGGATCACACTTTAAGTATGGGCCTTGAGATCACCAAAATTCAGACTCATGTCTATGAGTGGGGAAAAAGATCCTGGAGATAGTTCTTTTTGTATTACCATGTGTTCTTTTCCCCATGTGTATGCTTTGTATTCTTGCTAGAAAAACAAACAAACAAAAAGCAAAAAAAGAAGAAAGTCTGAGCTCATATCATCACTTTTGCCAATTCTCCTCTTGAGAAGAACTCCATCGTCTGTGGTCTCCAGAGGCTCAGCACCTATGCATATTTGTGAATTTGAATTGAAGAAAATTTTAATTCAAAGGGCCATTTACGAGAAAACATTCACATGTGAGCATATGCCTGCACACACATGAACCCAATAACTGCCATAACACAGAGCTGATAGGTTACAATCCCTTACAAAAACCAAATAAAGCTAGAATTTAATATAAAATGAAGTAAAAAATTTTTCACTTGTATTTTTTAAATAAGTCACACTAGCATTAAAATTATTTTTAAAATACTATCATTAAATTTAGACTGAAAAGACAGAACAAATACAATACTATATACTCCAACCTAAAAGATATAGCCAAAGAGAAAATAAAGAGGGAAATGCACTCATTTTTAAATGCATTCCTTAGACAAATTGAAAAGCTGCGTTAAAATAATTCTCACCCCCACTCCATCCCAGGAAAGAAACTAGGAGAAAATACACACGAATACATATATTTATATATGGACATATATATGTATAATATATAGGAAGTAATATTAAATAATTAATTAAAACAGAAGCAGAAAATACAACTTTTTAAAAGGTTATACTGTGAGTTGAACATATTTTGAAACCTTTTCATGCTATTGCAAACATCAAAAATGGTATATTAAATGTTTTAAATACTTTAAAAAATCATAGGTTAAAACACAAGAAAAGAAAATTTCTAGAGATTAAAGTGAAAAACGAGAGAATCTACCATGTTAGGTTGTGGTTTAAACCTGATGTTACAAACAGTAAGAAGCAGACACAGACATAGGAGCTCAGACATCAATATCTTTCAGAGTATGGGGACAGCCTCTGGATTCACTGGATAAAGTTAGGAACTGCCTACCCATCTGAGAATGAAGTAACTCTAGACCTTATCACCCCCAAACACCAAGCTAGAAACCACAAGCTAGAAACCCAATTAAAAGACAAGCTCAGACCGGAAGACTAATATAATTGCAACATTATAATTGTTAAAATGATAATCTACACATTACATAAAATGTACCTGCAAATGAATGAGGAAAAAAAAAAACCTCAAAGAAGTAGTTCAATGACATAAATAAAACATTCACAGGAAAGGAAATTTAATTGCCTGTATCTGTATATCTTTACCCTCTCAGGTTCAAGGAAATGCATATTGTTAAAACAATGATGTACCATTTGTAACTGCCAGAGTGTCATTTTATTTTTATCTGGCAATATAATCTATAATCTAGATACTGTGATGACAGTGTCTATAGTTGATCATTGCTATATATGATCATTTTTAATAGATTTGCAAAACTGAATAAAATAAATATATTTTAGAAATTTTAAAATAATTCAAGAGCTATAGAATATGCTAACAGATGAAATATGTGAAAGAAATTAAAAATTTTTAACATAAAAAATGCTTCCAAGAGTCAGTAAACTTATGTAATTTGAGTGATTTTTAAATAAAACATCCAGATTATGTACTTAATGTGACAAATTAATGACTTATAATTTATTTTTCTCCCCATGAGATAAATATAATTATATTGAAATTATAGAACTAGTACAGAAAACTTATAAAACATATTATTTATAAAGATGCAAATATCCCCCAAATTTTCAAATTAAAACTCTTGATGTATTAGAAGGTATCATAAATAAATAAATATTGTTTATCATAGTAATAAAATACTTTAATATTATAAGTTAATTTTTAAAATACTACATTAAAAGATTAAAGAGTAAAGCAAATATAATACCAACCTTAGAAAAAGTACTTGATATAGTTCAACCTTTAATTTGTTTAAAAACTTATCATATGCTATATTTATAAAGAAATATATTTAATATTTTTATATATACCTATGTAATCAATATATTTCTATGTACCTATCTATCTAAAGGTTCAGTCAACATTTTTGTAAAGGGCAGGATAAAAATATTTTTAGCTTAGTGATCCATATTCAACTCTGCTCATCATCATAGTATAAATGTAGCCATAGGAAACATGTAAATAACTGGCATGTCTGAATTTCAGTGCACCTTTATGAAAACGGGGTCTGGGCATTTGGCCTATGCATCATAGTTTGCTGAACCCTGTATCAGAAACATTCTGCTGGTCCTTAAACTCATGAATTAGCAATTAGAATTATTTCCATACAAAATAGGTGAAAACTATGGATGCCCACTGTTTTAGTCCATTTAAGCTGCTATAAAAATAATACCATAGACTTGAAAAGGATGACTTATAAACAGAAACTTATTTCTCACGGTTCAGGAGTCTGGGAAATCCAAGATCAAAGAACCAGCAGATTTGATATCTGGTGAGGGGCACACTTCCTACTTCCTCCTAGTTTACTTCTTACCCTATCCTCACATGGCTGAATGAAGAGAAGTATCTCTCAGGCTCCCTTTACAAAATCATTAATCCAATTCATGAGGGCTCTATCTTCATGACCCAACCACCTCCCGAAGGCCCCATCTTATAACATCATCAACTTGGGGGTGAAGATTTCAGCATATGAAATTTAGGGAGATATAAACATTCAGACCATAGCATCGCAACCCTGGCCCCCAAAATGGATGTGTTTCTCACACGCAAAATACATTCATTTTATCCCAATAGCCCCCAAAGTCTTAACTTGTTCCAGTATCAAATTTAAAGGGTAACTCCTAAGTCTCATTTAAATATCATCTAAATTAGATTTGGGTGAGACTAAAGGCAGAAGTCATTCTAAAGCAAATTGCTCTTAAGCTATGAATCTGTGAAATCAAACAAATCATGTGCTTCTAAAATACCATGATGAGACAGTCTCAGCACAGACATTCCCATTCCAAAAGAGAGAAAGAAGAAGAAAGAAGCAACAGGTTTCCAGCAAGTTCAAAATCTTAAGTCTTGAGAATAATTTTTGACTAGATGGTACACCCTCCAGGCCCACTGTGGAGGACAACCCCTCTCATGAACACACTAAGGCTGGGATTCTGCCCCTGGAGCTCTGCTGGGAGCAGCACACCACAGTAACAGTCTGTTTGAGCTTTACCTGGGGCTACAGAAAAGCAGAATAGAGTACTGGGCCCAAGCCTGCAACATGAGGCAGTGCTGGCAGCAGGAACTCTCCTTTGAAATCATTCTGCTCCTCAGAGCATGAACTGAGGAGTTCCTCCCAGGTCCTTTGAAATCCTCTGCTCCTCAAAGAATGAACTGGGAGTTCCTCCCAGGTCCTTGAACTCTGGGCCTGTGGTTGAAGAAACAGCCTTGATAATTTCTGAAAAGCTCTGGCGTCATTCTTCCATTGTTTCAAACGTTAAGTCCTGGCTTCTACTTCTTCTGCTTAGCTGAACTCCTTGTCCATGTGATTCTGGTATTACCTTACATGTTTTTAAATTATTCTTACCTTTTATGCCTGGCTTTCGCGCGCGCGCGTGTGTGTGTGTGTGTGTGTGTGTGTGTGTGTGTGTGTGTGTGTTTAACTTGTATATTTGCTAGAAGTTTATCTGTGAGGAATCTGTAAGGCCTGCATTAAGATTGTGTTCTTCCAAAGCTTTACTTTAATTCTGCCATTTGGTCCACTCTAAGTGGACCCCTTTAAATGGATGTTGTGTATAGTGAAAATCCAGGCTCTAATTTCACCTAAGGCCTGACCTGTTAACATAAAATCTAAGAAGCAATTTGATTTCCTGTATTCAGAGCCAAAGCAGATGAATCTCCTAACTGACTTGGTGATGTGTTTTTTCTATCATTGGAAACCGATAATAACTTGCCCCAATACATATTTAGTAGTTTATTTGTTGTCTCTGTGCTTCATTCTCTGCCACAGCCCCAATACCCAGTGTGGTTTAGCAGAATGGGTTGAAAAAAAAAGTTATCATTAATTGAATCAATAATTCTTTCTCTTTTTAGACACAAATATAGCGTTCAGAGCTAATACATATGTAATATCAGTATAAAATAATGAGCATTAATTGTTTTCTGAGATTCCCACATCTAATATCAAATTGACCACTCTACTAAGAAAATACAAATACTTAATGAGAGTTCAAGTAGCGAGACGACTGACGTTTGGAACTGTTTTGTTCAACTGACTGCCCTTAGTTATGTGTGGCTATTGTAATTTGAATTTAACTTAAATAAAATAAAACAAAATTTTAGAAGTCTGTTCTTCAATCACCCAAAAAACATTTAATTACTCAATAGAAACATGGTGGTATTGATTACTCAACTGGAAAATACAAAATATAGAATATGTTCATCATCGCAGGAAATTCTACTGGAAAGCTCTGTTCAGGCACATGCTACAGGATCAGAGGAAGTCACAGAGGAAGAAACTTTTCTGCATCAGATTAGTAAGAGTATTTAGACATCTGTTCTAAAGGAAAGACGGGCAATCCAGAATGAGAATAGCTACAGAAAAATCCCACCTTTTCCCACTTTTGCACCAACCTTCACTTCCTCCATTTTTCTTCTGGAGAAGTTAAATACTCTTTATTTGCATTACTCAAATGGATTCCTCATTTCTTCAAAATTCTAACTCAGAGATCAGCAAACTTTTTCTATGAAGGGCAAAATAGTAAATATTTTAGGCTTTGTGTATCATATGGTCACTGTCCCAAGTACTGAACTCTTCCATAGTACACATGCATCCACAGGCAATAGATCAACCAATGGACATGTCTGTATTTCACTAAAACTTTCTTTATAAAAACAGACATTGGGCAGGATTTAGCCTATAGCTTGTAGTTTTCTGACTTTTCCCACAAAAACAAACAAATGAAACAAGAATGCCAGTTCTCGGTTCTCTAGCTGTAAACTTTGACAAGCTCAGGAGAGGTATATAGCGGGTTTCTTGTCAGGAAAATGATGTTTAATAAGAATTCCAGAAAAGGCATTAGATTTGGGTCAGGGGCAGAAAAGCAAATAGTGCATCAAATATATCACAAAACAAAACATACAGAAAAGTAAAAGTGAGTAACACATGAGGCAAGGATCACATAGGATTTGTGATCTGGAGCAAAATAGAGTTAAATATCCAGACTACACATATGTTACAGAGACTGATACGGAAGGGCTGGGCTCTGGGCTAAGCCACACCCTTAAGTCTGGAACCGCAGCCCTAAACCAGCTGACCTGTTTTTCTGCCCAAATGTTGCCTTTTTGGCCTGTCCTGCAAAGACTTCAGCTCCGAGAGCAACACAAGCAGCTAAGCATCGAGGATTCAAGTGTCTGAGCGGCAAGCCAAGAAGCAAGTGAGCATCTGAGACTACAGATAGATGCAGCTACCTTCAGATGCTGTGGCTTTGCAGAGGGCCCCAGCCAAAGATGGCCGGTTTTAGGGAAAGATCACCTTCCCATCCCTTTTCTAGCCTCCCTTTCTACTGAGAGCCACTCTCCGCTAAATAAAGTCTTCTGCATTTATTACCATTCAAACATTTCGTGGGACCGGATTCTTCCTGGACGCTGGACATGAACCCGGGTGCCGGGAAAACAGGGCCTGCCACCCTGACCCTCCACTGAACTGGTTGGCACTTGACCGTTCAGTGGAGGTCAAGTGAATGGTCTTTCTGCCCAGATTGCAGAGCTGAAAGAGCATTGGTTGTAACACCCTTGGACACTGCCGCGGGGTGCGAGCGATAGGTTTCAGCATTCGTTCACTTCGGTTGTTCCAGTGTTTGCTCATTTCGTCCCCACACTTGCTTACTCGCAGGCTCCCTCTCGCGAGGAGTGGCCAGCATCGAGCTTAGTGAAATGAGCCACTCCAGTTCCTGCCTGTGAAGGGGGTCAGGGGAACTAACCCATCTCCTCATGACAATGTGTAGAAACTAAAGTAGGACCTGTAAGCAGCCCCAAGTAGAGATTACACAGGAGGAAGTGCTCAGCACTTAAAGAAATGAGTTGCTTTAGCTAGGTAACTCTTACGTGAAGCAACCTATGTTAAGACTGGATGTGAAGCTGCCAGGGTTAAGAAAGTTTATTAGAAACAGGAAGCAGGTAGTTAGAGATACAAATGATATATGAAATTTATTAAGCTCCCTGGTGAATGAGGGAGGTTAAGGATGCATTAATGAAGTTCTGCCAGGCAGGAGCGGTGGCTCACGCCTGTAATCCCAACACTTTGGGAGGCCAAGGCAGATGGATCATTTGAGGTCAGGAGTTCGAGACCAGCCTGGCCAACATGGTGAAACCCCATCTCCACTAAAAATACAAAAAATAGCTAGGTGTGGTGGCAAGTGCCTGTAATCCCCAGCTACTTGGGAGGCTGAGGCATGAGAATTGCTTGAACCTGGGAGGTGGAGATTGCAGTGAGCCGAGACTCTGCTACTACTCTCCAGCCTGGGCAACAGAGTGAGACTCAGTCTAAAAGTAAGAAAAAATCTTCTGCCTCATAGTGTTCTGGGAAAAACTTGGTCCCTGTCTACTTCTCCACTGTGGGTTCTCATGATGCATCTCTCCCTTTCTAGATTATCTTCTTACTGTGTTTTGTCCCAAACTTTTAGATATTTGTTTTGCTCTCTGCTTTCCTTCTAACACCTCTTGAAAGATATATTTGTCTTCTGATATAATGACAGCTGATCGGTTGGATGAGATAGTTGAAAAAAGTTGAATACTGTAATGCGTTGGAATGAATTGTACTTAGCACTTAGCTTAAAGGGGTCTTCCAACAAACAAATGTTTTTCCAGTTTTTCTTTTTTGAAAGATAATTCTTTATTATGGCAGAAATTATACAAAATTCATGCCAATTTGTTGTGCATTCTGTTACCCAAATTGAATCTTCACGTTGGATAGCTTCTTCTAGAACTCGATACATTCACTTCTTGGTGGGTATTGCCTTGTAATGTGTGTACATTTAATATCACATTCGAAACACTACATATAGTTTAAACAGTATGTTTTGAGGACCAAAATTAAACTTTTGATGTTCATATTGTTAATTGTTGTTGTTTTATGCCAAAACTAGCCAAGATTCCTCACAAAGAATATATGCCTACCCAATGAGAGTTTTCAAAACTGGCATCTCACTGAATATGGGGCTTTATGAAACATAAAACATGGGTGTAAACATTTTTAAAGATTTTTTTTCCATGGTAAAAGGCTGTAGACATTCAGTAACTGGACTTAGAGGTCAGTTCACAAGATCTACAGCCCCATATTCAGTGAGATACCAGTTCCATTTTGCCTATTTTTATTTGGCCTACATTTGTTATTTCTTCTCCATCTCCTGCCTTCAACAAGTTCATTTCCATAGGTTTACTCCAGTTATCTCCCAAGTGAGATTAATGCACTCCTAAGAGTTTGGGAGATTATCCAGAGGAGCACATGAAGAAAATCCTAGAATTTGTGTAAAAATTTATACTATATCTAAAAATAAAGAAGAAATTAAGCTTAGTAATTTGAAAATATGTATGTGTAGTATTTAATATAAGACACATCCATTTTATATAATTATGTATGATATACAATATAATAGACATGTCTATCCAGTTACAATATTTGATATGTGGATTGCCATTGGTACCCCCATTTAGTGTCTATGTAAGATGACCCTGCGTCACACAGAATAGGCAAGACATCCTTATGGAAGTATGAGTATTCAATACTATAGAACGGTTGAAACCATGAAAGTTGGGGAGAAGACTCAACATGTTTCAATTTACATTATTTGTATGAGTGATTTCTATATTAAAATGCATGACAATACAAAATATATGGATAACAATATTTGTTCTTCATCTGAACCTCTAAAGAAATATCAGAGAAAAAATAAGAAAAAATCCAAGAAGAAAGATGCTCAACAGCTGTTTCTTTAAGAAATACCATGCTTTGGGAAACATTTTGATAAGGATGACTACTGGTGGAAAAGGTAGTTTGATGGAATTAAAGATAAACAAGAATACCAACCACTAAAGGGGCTCCAGATAGATTTCATTGCTTCTAGATATTTTTTCTATTTCATTCTTTGGAAAAGTATAAGGCTCATTACTTTGCGACTCTATTTATTTTTTCTATTCTTATTTTTCACCCTTTACTAAACACATTCTATACCCTTGGCACATTAGACTACATGAATATTTCTGTAATATGCCTTATACAGAAAATCATAAACTTCTATCTTTCTTTTCTGTATTTCAGATCTTCTGCATTTTCCAAGCTCATCTCAAATGCTAACATCTTCAAAGATCCTTCTCTATCCTTCTCACGCCCATTTGCATAGCTGTCTTATCTTTTATGTCCCTCCAGAGAAACAATTTAGCTTTATTTGCTTTTGTCTTATACAAGAACTCTTCCATGAATTGAACTGGCTCCAATTCCTCAAGATCCAGTCTACTAGATCTTGTGAACTGACTGATCTCTAAGTCCAGTCACTGAATGTCTATAGCCTTTTAGCATGAAAAAAAAAAATTCTTCAAAAATGTTTTCCCCCATGTTTTATGTTTCATTGGATTGGGCACTTCATGAGGACAAGTACTATGCATTATTCTTGATTCGAACCTGATAACTCCTAACAGAGCTTATTAAGTATATGACACTTAATAAATACATGTGGACTAGACACATAAAATTTAGCACGTAATCCATGGCTATGGCTTTGCTTTATACCTCATTTGGATCAAATAAAATCTTCTTGTTAGATTGTACTTTTCAAAGATGACCACAGCAATATTTCTCACTGCACATGACACTGTGAGTTGATTTGTGCCCACCCTCCCCCAAAATTTACATGTTGAAGTCCTATCACTACTTCAGAATGTGACTTTAGATATAGGATCACTGCAGATATAATTATTTTAAATTAGGTCATTAGGATAGGCTATATTCCAATATGACCGGTGTCCTTATAAAAAGAGGAAATTTGAGTACAGACACACACCCACAGGGAAAATACCATGTGAAGATGAAGGCAGACATTGAGGGATATTTCCACAAGTCAAGAAATGGCAACAATTATCAACCCACTAGAAGCTATGAAAAGAGACATGAACAGACATACTCACTCTGACAGTCCTCAGAAGGGACCAGGTATGTCCTCATCTTAATTTCAGATTTCTGGCCTCTTGTGAGATAACAACTTTATGCTGTTTATGCTACTGCATTTGTGTTACATTGTTATGAAAGCACTAGAAATACTAATATATGTGATTTAGGTCAGCACTTCTGAAAAGTTAAGTTTTGAACCTAGAACCCAGATATTTCGAACTCCTATTTGTGCTCCAGAATGTACCGACTTCAAAAGTTACAACTCATCTGTGTTCTTTCTATAAAACTTTCATTCAATATAAAGCCCACTGGTTTACTTCCCTATTCAGGTAAAAAGGAAATCTCAAGGTGATTTACAATATTTGACATTTTATTATTAGAAAATCATAGTCGTTGATTCATATCGTATTTATAGCTAGCACGGTTCAGGGGTTTTCAGTGTATTTTTATCATTCGAACAAAATGAAATAAAAAGACTGACATTGCAGTCAAATTCATATCAATTATGTGATGAGAAAAAAAACTAAGCTAAAACATTTGTTAGGTGTAAATATAATAAAAGATAGTAGATATCATTTGTTCTTAAACTGAGTTATGGAGACCAAGGTTGGTGGGAATTCTTGAGTGTGAAAGCAGGTGATATTTTAGAGTTGACTGTGTAACAGGAATCACTGAATCCATACATCACTCTGCCTTTTTAACGACAATCTCTACGTTAACCTTAGATTTAACATTTGAAGTGACTGGAACAAACAGATAATAATGATCATGTCAGAGAGGAAGAAATTTGGCTTCACTATTACTGTTTTTAAGTGCACATTGGGTTGACTTATTTCTAAGTTAGTGTGTTATGGTAGTACAAAAGGAGAAAACCTATAATAGAGATATGGATTTACACCTCTGAAAAATATATTCAAGATCTCAAGGAGAATGTCCTATTCTGTCTTTTACTAAAGGGTCATTTCATTGCATGGCACATGTTTCTGTGAAATTGAATTGATATAAGCTGTGTTTCAATAAATTTTCCTTACCCAAAGTAAATAAGTAACCAAATCTAAGGTGCTTCTTATCTGTTTCATCTGTTCTGGGAAACAAGATTCTATTTTTTCTTTTTGCCTTGATTCCTCTGATGAGATGCCAATAATCTACCAACACTATGCCCAAAACAGATACCTGTAAATGATCACACATTCCTCATTTATTCTGATTATGGGATCAGAGTTCTTAATACAGTGATCCATTGAGTCTCTGTGAGATCATGAGGGTTGCTTAATAACTTGAAATATATTTGTCATCCTTGCTTATTCATTTTATATTTGGTATTTGATAGAGATAGCCATATACTTAATCGAGAAGTCAACTTCTAGAAAGTTGTACATGCAGGTATATAAAACAATTATTTTGAACTTGACATATATACGTAAGCAAGTTTTGTAGATTAATATATATATTTAAATGTGTATTTAAATTATAAATCACAACTATATATGCCATGAATTTCAGATCTTATTTATGGATGAATTTTTTTTTTAATAAATGAACCTGGGACAGCTTTGTCCTGATCTCATTTGAAACTTCGTTTCCTGCCAATTTGTTCTAGATGAGCCACTTATCCTTTTTTTTCCTAGACAAGTCCATGGACCATTATGATTCATGAAAAGATACTTCATAGTGGTCACCTTTCTAGTTAGTCTGTATGTCAGAGTTGAAGTTTTAATTGCAGCTTATTCTAAGCCTTTGTCTTCAATTTCTAAAGTTTGGAGTTTTACGTCCAGTGTCACATACTATCGTATTATTTATCTATTTGGTATAACAATGAATACCAAAACCTAGCATCTGAACACTCATTTATTACTTCACACAGTTTCTGAGGGACAGGAATCAGGAATCTGCAAGTGGCTTAGCTGGCTGGTTCTGCCCCAAGTTCTCTTAAGAGGGTACAGTCAGGCTTGGGTCTCTCTGTGGGGATGCTTACAACATGACAGCTTGCTTCTCCCAAATTTGTGATCTGCGTTTCAACAGTCTCTTTAAGTGATTCTGATGCATGCTAAGGCTTGAGAATTATTGAACTAAGTAACTTTTTTGAAGATGCGTCCCTGTTAAAATTTCTGACAGAATTTTCTAGTGGGAAACATCAGTCTTTATTTGGTTTTCATCTTACATCTGGAAGTATTTATATTCTTCAGTTGTAGAGGGATAGGAATACAGAAAGTTTTCTCCGGTCCTTAGCTTTGTTTTACTGATTGGATACTGTACAAATTCATGAGAATTAAGAATTTCAGGAGGTGTATAATTTCTTCTCCTACATTTTTGAACAAATTGCACCATTTGTTCAAAAATGCTTCTTTTGTGCAACAGTAGGAGGATGTTTTTGTTTTACCACCAAACAGACCCAGGGTGATGATAAAAATGTTATTACCCCACTTTCCCAAGCCCCTTAACTCTCAATATTTGCACTGCTTTAGAATATACAACTTCCTTCTGCAGAATAGTTGGAGCTGAAAAGCTTTTAAAACTTTCTGCTTCAATCGCTTCTTAACTTTTGCTCTATAGCAATTCAACCCAACTGTAGGTATATTACACCATAATTAAAGTGCTTTAGAAAGTAGCAGGGATGCTGGCTTACTCAGCTATTAGTAAAAGAAATGGGTAGAAACATTTTAAGATGCAATTTTGTTCTCCTGTTAAGTGGAGACAAATTCTTAAATAATAATTTTGTTTCAAACTTCCATATCTCTATGATTAAAATTTGAGGCTCTGCTCCTCCAGGAACAAAAGCTTTTAAGTTTAGGCCATCCTTAGTACAATGTTCTTCCTAATGATAAATGGGCATGTTACCAGCTGGGAGGTTAAAAAGTGAGAAAAGCCTAAAACTAAAACTATCCTCACAGTACAGTGTTTCACTTAATGACAAATGGGACTGTTTCAACTTGAGAGAATAAAATATGTTACATTTACTTTGAAGCAGAGCACTAGCCAAGTGCTCACAACTACTGATTGTAGATGTGTCTAAATGAGTAGGTCTCATGGCAGAGTAACAGCCCCTATCACACTGAGAAAGTGTCATTATCATTTTCTCTCCTCTGGAGAACACATTTGTGCTGCCTAGGAAATCACTTGTATTGTTATCCTTAGAAGAAAAACCAAATAAAAATACAAAAATTGAAATGTTTAATCAAGTAAACCTTTTATTTTGTCAGAGAAATTTTTAGAAAAAAAAAGAACAACGATGAACCACACTCATCAACTTCGTGTTTTCAAAAACCTGCTTTTGAGCATTTGTAATTTAAAACATTCCTCAAATTATTTCTCCACATTTTAGTCAAACACATAAAATCATAAGAAGAGAAAATGTAACATAAATTATTGATCAGATCTTTGTGTTCACAGAACACCTTAAAATTAAAACGATGACTTGTTTTCAAGGGAAGAAAGAACAAACAAGATGACGTGAACTTTCATTTGAATTCAGGTGTGATGATATCTACTCTTACAAATGGTTTTCCATTCCATGACTGATCATATGAGGGATATTTTTCTCATTTATTGAAGAGAATTTTCCATATTTAGCTTATTGGCATTGGCACAAGATTGAAATTATTCAAGAGTGAATAGAGCACATAGAATCAGTATTGTTCTAGAAAATGCAAATATTATACAATGACAAGTTATTTGCAATGGCAGCATGAGACATTTTGAGATTGTACACAAATCAAAAATTAAAGAAATAGAAGTTCCTAGAATACCTAGACTCTCCTTCCATGGGTAAATACAATGCTCTCTCTTTCTTCTTGCCTTAAATATAAATTCATTCTCATTTAGCTATAGTTCTTAGCTATTTTTTTTTTTTTTTTTTTAATGCTTATCATCCAAATCTGTCTCTGCTGATTTATTGGCCTACGCAATACTACCAGAACATTTTGGCCTCCTGCCATATCTGCTCCCAAACTTAGGCATTTAAAATCGACCACTTAATTTTGCATACTAAGTCTTTGCAGACTACCACATAAGGTAAAGAAAAACAGTAAGACTTAAATTGTTTGGTGACCCATGCTCATCAGTTTCCAACTATGATGTAATCCCCATAGTACTGCCACAGAAGCAAACCCTCCTTATTCTGACAGAAGCTCTTCCTGGCTTCCAAATCAGATTGCATCACTGCTTCAGTGTGCCTGCTGCCATGTTCCACCATGTAATATTCCTGGCTGTCTGCATATTTTTCACACCATTTCTTCCAGTCAATCCAAACCTTTTAGTCTCAAGTAACCACTTGCTCTGAGATGTTATTCTGGATTGCTCCTCACAACAATCACTAGCAATGCCTTTAAACTCAGTCACCTACCCAATCACAAATTGAGACTCATTTTGAACATATTAATTCCAGCTGCTTTCACAAACACTATCTGTCTTCAGTTGACTGTGAATTTAAGCTCATTTATAAATTAGTCATTCCATTCAATTACTTAAAATGAGACCATTGAAGAGGAGCAAACTATAGCTTGAAAACGAGGTTTCAGAGACATTGCCAAATGTCCCTTGTAGAAGGGGGATGGCGAAATTACTCCCGATCTAGTAAAATAAAATAAAATAGGGAGATATTCCAAGATGGCGTGGTAGGAACAACTCAGGATTGCAGCTCTCAGTGAAGGTGCAGAGGGTGAGTCCTAGCCGCATTTTCAGATGGACCTTTGTTGCCCACAGAATGGGAAAATTCCCAGGTGTAGGAGAGACATGGGACACCAGCACAGCCCGTTCAGCTTGTGTGGCCATTTCGGCCGGCACCGAAGTGCAGCAGCACCCCACACAAAACTCACTGGTCTGGGTGCCCTGTTAAACCAGCAATCTGAGATATGGGAAGGCAGATTAATATATCCATCTGATTAAATGAGACTTGAACAGTGTGCCAGACCAGGAGATTCCTGGGAAGCATGATTTTAGCCGGTTCAGTAGGTCCCTGCATGGGAAATCACACAGACCCCGGTGCCCTATCAGCAGGTGACTGAAACACCAGTGAGAGAGTCAACCATTCAACTTAAAAAAAAAAAGAGAGAGAGAGAGAAAGAAAGGACTCTGAGGCAGGGAGCCAGGTGATCAGGCTTGGCGGGTCCCACCCCCACAGGGACAAACAAAACGAGAATTCGAAACGCTCGGGGTTGAGAGTTCCACTGCGGGCTCAGCTGAATCCAGGATGGTGCAGCTCAGTGGGGGAGAATCATCCGCCACTTCCGACGCATTCCGCCACTACTGAGGTATACTCCCATTGCTGAAGCAGCCTGTCATTGCCGAGGCAACCCGCCATAACAGAGAGATTCCGCCAACAGGGCGGAGCCCACGACAGCAGGGTGGAGCCCCATGGCAGCAGGGTGCACCCCGCAGTAGCATGGCGAAGCCTTGGCAGGCAAATAGTGACTAGACTGCCTCCTAGCTGGGAAGGACAGTGCAATGGATACTCATAAAGAAAGCCCTAACTCCCTGAGACAGAGCATCTGAGGGGAAAAAAAAGGGGTTTTATAAGTTCTGCTGCAGCAGACCTAAACACACCCGCCCAACAGCCCTCAATGAACAATGGAGCTCACAGCTCAGCACTTGAGCTCCTATAAAGTACAGACCACCTCCTCAAGCAGCTCCCTGACCCCTGTATATCCAAAGAGTCACCTCAAAAAAGGACTAATCAGACTGACATTTGGCGGGCATCATTCTAGGACAAAGATAGTAGAAGAAGAAACTGGCAGCATCCCTCACTGTTCTGCAGCTGCTACAGGTGTACGCCAGAGAAGCAGGGCCTGGAGTGGACCTCAGCAGCTGTACAGCAGAGGGTCTAGACTGTTAGAAGGAAAACTAAGTAACAGAAATATTTCATCATCAACAATATGGGCATCCACTCAGAGACCCAATAGAAAAGTCAGCAACTACTAAGACGACAGGTGGATAAATCCACAAAGATGGGAAGAAACCAGAGCAAAAAGGAGGAAAACACCTGAAATCAAAACACCTCACCTCCTACAAAGGACCAAAACTCCTCACCAGCAAGGGAACAAAGCTGGATGGAGAATGAGAGTGATGAAATGACGGAATCACACTTCAGAAGGTGGATAATGAGAAACTTCAGTAAGCTAAAAGAACATCTTCTAAATCAATGCAAAGAAACTAAGAACTTTGAAAAAAGATTTGAAAAACGATTTGAAAAAAGATGTGAGGAGATAATAACAAGAATGAACAACTTAGAGAGGAATATGAATGAATTGAAGGAACTGAGAAACACAACACGAGAACTTTGCGAAGCATGCACAAGTTTCTTTCTTTTTTTTTATGTAGAAATTTTTTAAATTTTATTTATTTATTTATTTATTTATTTTTAATTTTTATTGCATTTTAGGTTTTGGGGTACGTGTGCAGAACGTGCAAGATAGTTGCGCAGGTACACACATGGCAGTGTGTTTTGCTGCCTTCCTCCCCTTAACCCACATTTGGCATTTCTCCCCAGGCTATCCCTCCCCAGCTCCCTCCCCCCACTGTCCCTCCCCTATTCCCCCCAATAGACCCCAGTGTGTAGTACCCCCCTCCCTGTGTCCATGTGTTCTCATTTTTCTTACCTGCCTATTAGTGAGAATATGTGGTATTTCATTTTCTGTTCTTGTGTCAGTTTGCTGAGAATAATGTTCTCCAGATTCATCGATGTCCTTACAAAGGACATAAACTCGTCATTTTTGATTGCTGCATAATATTCCATGGTGTATATGTGCCACATTTTTCCAGTCCAGTCTGTCATTGATGGGCATTTGGGTTGGTTCCAGGTCTTTGCTATTGTAAACAGTGCTGCAATGAACATTTGTGTGCATGTGTCCTTATAGCAGAACGATTTATAATCCTTTGGATATATACCCAGTAATGGGATTGCTGGGTCAAATGGAATTTCTATTTCTAGGTCCTTGAGGAATCGCCACACTGTCTTCCACAATGGTTGAAATAATTTACACTCCCACCAACAGTGTAAGAGTGTTCCTATTTCTTCGCATCCTCTCCAGCATCTGTTGTCTCCAGATTTTTTAATGATCGCCATTCTAACTGGCGTGAGATGGTATCTCAATGTGGTTTTGATTTGCATCTCTCTAATGACCAGTGATGATGAGCATTTTTTCATGTGTTTGTTGGCCTCATGTATGTCTTCTTTTGTAAAGTGTCTGTTCATATCCTTTGCCCATTTTTGAATGAGCTTGTTTGTTTTCTTCCTGTAAATCTGTTTGAGTTCTTTGCAAATTCTGGATATCAGCCCTTTGTCAGATGCGTAAACTGCAAAGATTTTTTCCCATTCTGATGGTTGCCGATTCACTCTAGTGACTGTTTCTTTTGCCATGCAAAAGCTGTGGAGTTTGATTAGGTCCCATTTGTCTATTTTGGCTTTTGTTGCCAATGCTTTTGGTGTTTTGGTCATGAAGTCCTTGCCTACTCCTATGTCCTGAATGGTTTTGCCTAGATTTTCTTCTAGAGTTTTTATGGTGCCAGGTCTTATGTTTAAGTCTTTAATCCATCTGGAGTTAATTTTAGTGTAATGTGTCAGGAAGGGGTCCAGTTTTTGCTTACTGCACATGGCTAACCAGTTTTCCCAACACCATTTGTTAAACAGGGAATCCTTTCCCCATTGCTTGTTTTTGTCTGGTTTATCAAAGATTATATGGTTGTAGATATGTTGATTTGCCTCTGATGCCTGTGTTCTGTTCCATTGGTCTATATCTCTATTTTGGTACCAGTACTATGCTGTTTTGGTTACTGTAGCCTTGTAGTATAGTTTGAAGTCTGGTAGTGTGATGCCTCCCGCTGTGTTCTTTTTGCTTAGAATTGACTTGGCTATGCAGGCTCTCTTTTGGTTCCATATGAAGTTCATGGTGGTTTTCTCCAGTTCTGTGAAGAAATTCAATGGTAGCTTGATGGGGATAGCATTGATTCTGTAAATTAGTTTGGGCAGTTTAGCCATTTTCATGATATTGTTTCTTCCTAACCATGAACATGTAATATTTCTCCATCTGTTGGTGTCCTCTCTTATTTTGTTGAGCAGTGGTTTGTAGTTTTCCTTGAAGAAGTCCCTTACATTCCTTGTAAGTTGTATTCCTAGGTATTTTATTCTCTTTGTAGCTATTGTGAATGGCAGTTCATTCTTGATTTGGTTCTCTTTAAGTCTGTTATTGGTGTATAGGAATGCTTGTGATTTTTGCACATTGTTTTATATCCTGAGACTTTGCTGAACTTGCTTATCAGTTTCAGGAGTTTTTGGGCTGAGGTGAAGGGGTCTTCTAGGTATACTATCATTTCATCTGTGAATAGAGACAATATGGCTTCCTCCTTTCCTATTTGAATACCCTTTCTTTCTTTTTCTTGCCTGAATGCTCTGGCTAGAACTTCCAGTACTATCTTGAATAGAAGTGGTGAGAGAGGGCATCCTTGTCTCGTGCCAGATTTCAAAGGGAATGCCTCCAATTTTTGCCCATTAAGTATGATATTGGCTGTTGGTTTGTCATAAATAGCTTTTATTACTTTGAGATATGTTCCATCAATACCAACTTTATTGAGAGTTTTTAGCATAAAGGGCTGTTGAATTTTGTCAAATGCCTTCTCTGCGTCAATTGAGATAATAATGTGGTTTTTGTTTTTGGTTCTGTTAATGTGGTGAATGACATTTATAGACTTGCATATGTTAAACCAGCCTTGCATCCCTGGGATGAATCCTACTTGATCATGATGGATAAGTTTTTTAATGTGCTGTTGCAATCGGTTTGCCAGTATTTTATTGAAGATTTTTGCATCTATGTTCATCATGGATATTGGCCTGAAGTTTTCTTTTCTGGTTGAGTCTCTGCCTAATTTTGGTAAAAGGATGATGTTGGTATCATAAAATGATTTGGGAAGGGTTCCCTCTTTTTGGATTATTTGGAATAGTTTCAGAAAGAACGGTACCAGCTCCTCTTTGTGTGTCTGGTAGAATTCGGCTGTGAACCCATCTGGACCAGGGTGTTTTGTGTGTGGTAGGCTTTTAATTGCTCCCTCGACTTCAGACCTTGTTAATGGTGTATTCATAATTTCTGCTTCCTCGTGGTTTAGGCTTGGGAGGACACAGGTGTCCAGGAATTTATCCATTTCTTCCTGGTTTACTCGTTTATGTGCATAGAGTTGTTTGTAGTATTCTCTGATGATGGTTTGAATTTCTGTGGAATCTCTGGTGATTTCCCCTTTATCATTTTTTATTGCATCTATTTGGTTGTTCTCTCTCTTCTTTTTTATCAGTCTGGCTAGTGGTCTCTCTATTTTGTTGATCTTTTCAAAAAACCAGCTCTTGGATTTATTGCTTTTTTTGAAGGGTATTTCGTGTCTCTATCTCCTTCAGTTCTGCTCTGATCTTAGTTATTTCTGGTCTTTGGCTAGGTTTTGAGTTCTTTTGATCTTGCTCCTCTAGCTCTTTCAATTTTGATGATAGGGTGTCAATTTTGGATCTCTCCACTCTTCTCATGTGGGCACTTATTGCTATATATTTTCCTCTACAGACTGCTTTAAATATGTCCCAGAGATTCTGATATGTTGTGTCTTCATTCTCGTTGGTTTCGAATAACTTCTTTATTTCTGCCTTCATTTCATTGTTTGTCCAATCAACATTCAAGAGCCAGTTGTTCAGTTTCCATGAAGCTGTGCAGTTCTGAGTTAGTTTCTGAATTCTGAGTTCTAACTTGATTGCACTATGGTCTGAGAGACTGTTTGTTATGATTTCAGTTGTTTTCCATTTGCTGAGGAGTGCTTTACTTTCAATTATGTGGTCAGTTTTCGAGTAGGTGTGATGTGGTGCTGAGAAGAATGTATATTCTGTGGATTTGGGATGGAGAGTTCTATAAATGTCTATCAGCTTTGCTTGTTCCAGGTCTGAGTTCAAGGCCTGAATATCCTTGTTAATTTTCTGTCTGGTTGATCTGCTTGATATTGACAGTGGAGTGTTAAAGTCTCCCACTATTATTGTGTGGGAATCTAAGTCTCTTCGTAAGTCATTAAGAACTTGCCTTATATATCTGGGTGCTTCTGTATTGGGTCCATATATATTTAGAATCGTTAGCTCTTCTTGTTGTATCGATCCCTTTACCATTATGTAATGACCGTCTTTGTCTCTTTTGATCTTTGTTGCTTTAAATCCTATTTTATCAGAGATGAGAATTGCAACTCCTGCTTTTTTTTTTTTTTTTTTTTGCTCTCCATTTGCTTGGTAAATCTTCCTTCATCCCTTTATTTTGAGCCGTTGTGAATCTTTGCATGTGAGATGGGTTTCCTGGATACAGCACACTGATGGATTTTGTTTTTTTATTCAATTTGCCAGTCTGTGTCTTTTGATTGGTGCACTTAGCCCATTTACATTTAGGGTTAATATTGTTATGTGTGAGTTTGATACTGCCATTTTGATGCTAGCTGGCTGTTTTGTCCCTTGGTTGATGCTGATTTTTCATTTTGTTGATACTCTTTAGCATTTGGTATGTTTTGAGAATGGCTAGTACTGGTTGTTTCTTTCTATGTGTAGTGCCTTTTTCAGGAGCTCTTGTAAAGCAGGCCTGGTGGTGACAAAATCTCTGAGTTCTTGCTTGTTGGCAAAACATTTTATTCTTCCTTCACTTTTGAAGCTTAGTTTGGCTGAATATGAAATTCTGGGTTGAAAGTTCTTTTCTTTAAGGATGTTGAATATTGGCTTCCACTCTCTTCTGGCTTGTAGAGTTTCTGCCAATAGATCTGCTTTGAGTCTGATGGGCTTCCCTTTGTGGGTGACCCGACCTTTCTCTCTGGCTGCCCTTAGTATTTTCTCCTTCATTTCAACCCTGGTGAATCTGACAATTATGTGCCTTCGGGTTGCTCTTCTTGCACAATATCTTTGTGGTATTCTCTGTATTTCCTGGAGTTGAGTATTGGCCTGCCTTGCTAGGTTGGGGAAATTTTCATGGATAATATCCTTAAGAGTGTTTTCCAGCTTGAATTCATTCTCTTTGTCACATTCTGGTACACCTATCAAACGTTGGTTAGGTCTCTTCATTTAGTACCACATTTCTTGGAAATTTTGTTATTTCCTCTTTGCACTTTTTTCTCTAATCTTGTTTTCTCTTTTTATTTCATTGAGTTGATCTTCAACTTCTGATATTCTTTCTTCTGCTTGGTCAATTCAGCTGTTGACACTTGTTCATGCTTCACGAAGTTCTCGTGTTGTGTTTTTCAGCTCCTTCAATTCATTCATATTCCTCTCTAAGTTGTCCATTCTTGTTACCATTTCCTCAAGTCTTTTTTCCAATCTTTTTTCAAGGTTCTTAGTTTCTTTGCATTGATTTAGAACATGTTATTTTACCTCACTGAAGTTTGTCATTTTCCACCTTCTGAAGTCTGATTCCGTCATTTCATCACTCTCATTCTCCGTCCAGCTTTGTTCCCTTGCTGGTGAGGAGTTTTGGTCTTTTGTAGGAGGTGAGGTGTTTTGGTTTCAGGTGTTTTCCTCCTTTTTGCTCTGGTTTCTTCCCATTTTTGTGGATTTATCCACCTGTCGTCTTAGTAGTTGCTGACTTTTCAATTGGGTCTCTGAGTGGACGCCCAGATTGTTGATGATGAAGTATTTCTGTTACTTAGTTTTCCTTCTAACAGTTTAGCGCCTCTGCTGTATGAGTGCTGAGGTCCACTCCAGGTCCTGCTTGTCTGGGGTACACCTGAAGCAGCTGCAGAACAGTTAGGGATGCTACCAGTTTCTTCTTCTGCTATCTTTGTCCCAGAATGATGCCCGCAAAATGTCAGTCTGATTAGTCCCTTTTTGAGGTGGCTCTTTGGATATACAGAGGTCAGGGAGCTGCTTGAGGAGATGGTCTGTACTTTATAAGAGCTCCAGTGCTGAGCTGTGAGCTCCGTTGTTCATTCAGGATTCCTGGGCGGATGTGTCTGCTGCAGCAGAACTTATAAAAGCCCCCCCTTTTTTTCCCCTCAGATGCTCTGTCTTAGGGAGTTGGGGCTTTATGAGTATCTGTTGCACTGTCCTGCCTGGCTAGGAGGCAGTCTATTCACTATTTGCCTGTCGAGGCTCCGCCCTGCTAGTGCAGGTCTGCCCTGCTGCCACGGGGCTCCGTTCTACTGTGGTGTGCTCCGCCCTGTTGGCAGCATCTCTTTGTTATGGCTGGTTGCCTCAGCAACAGCAGGCTGCATCAGCAGTGGGCGGTACCTCAGTAGGGGCGGCTTGCGTCCGTAGTGGGGGATGCCCCTTCCCCCACTGAGCTGCACCATCCTGGATTCAGCTGACCCCCCAGCAAAACTCTCAACCCTGAGCGCCTTGAATCACTGCGCTTCTTGTCCCCATGAGGGTGGGACCCACCGAGCCCGATCACCTGGCTCCCTGCCTGAGTCCCTCCTCTCTCTCTATTTTTCTTTCCAAATTGAATGGTTGAATCTCTCACAGGCGCCCCAGTCGCCTGCTGATTGGCCACTGGGATCTGAGCGTTCTCCCCTGTGGTGGCCCACTGCACCAGCACAAATCGCTCTTCCCAGGAATCTCGTGGTCTGGCTCACCATCCAAGTCCCATTCAATCAAATGGACATGTCAATCTTCCCTCCCAAAACTCAGATTGCTGGTTTAACAGGGCACCCAGCCCAGTGAGCTTTGTGTAGGCTGCCGCTGCACCGCAGCAGGGCGCCGGCCAAAACAGACACACAAGCGGGCTGCACTGCTTTCCTGTGTATCTCCTACCCCTGGGAATTTGCCAGTTCTGTGGGCAACAAAAGTCCGTCTGAAAATGCAGCTAGGACTCACCCTGGGCGCCTTCACTGAGAGCTGCAATCCTGAGTTGTTTCTATGGCACCATCTTGAAACCTTCCTCAGCATGCACAAGTTTCAACAGCCAAATTCACCAAGCAGAAGAAAGAAAATCAGAAGTTGAAGATCAACTCAATGAAATAAAATGAGAAACCTACGTTTGATAGGTGTACCAGAATGTGATGAGGTGAATGAATCCAAGCTGGAAAATACTCTTCAGGATATTATCCAGGAAAATTTCCCCAACCTAGCAAGGCAGGCCAATACTCAACTCCAGGAAATACAGAGAAAACCACAAAGATATTGTGGAAGAAGAGCAACCCCAAGGCACATAATGGTCAGATTCACCAGGGTTGAAATGAAGAAGAAAATACTAAGGGCAGCCAGACAGAAAGGTTGGGTCACCCACTAAGGGAAGCCCATCAGACTCACAGCAGATCTCTTGGCAGAAACTCTACAAGCCAGAAGAGAGTGGGGGCCAATATTCAACATCCTTAAAGAAAAGAACTTTCAACCCAGAATTTCATATCCAGCCAAACTGAGCTTCAAAAGTGAAGGAAGAATAAAATGTTTTGCCAACAAGCAAGTACTCAGAGATTTTGTCACCACCAGGCCTGCTTTACAAGAGCTCCTGAAAGAGGCACTGGACATAGAAAGGAAAAAGCAGTAGCAGTCAGTCTAAAAACATACCAAATGCTAAAGAGCATCAACAAAATGAAGAATCTGCATCAACTAATGGGCAAAACAGCCAGCTAGCATCAAAATGGCAGTATCAAATTCACACACAACAGTATTAACCCTAAATGTAAATGGGTTAAATGCACCAATCAAAAGACACAGACTGGCAAATTAGATAAAAAAAACAAAACCCATCAGTGTGCTGTATCCAGGAAACCCATCTCACATGCAAGGATATACAAAGGCTCAAAATAAAGGGATGAAGGATGATTTACCAAGCAAATGGAGAGCAAAAAAAAAAAAAAAAAAAAAGCAATTCTCATCTCTGATAAAATAGACTTTAAAGCAACAAAGATCAAAAGAGACAAAGAAGGTCATTACATAATGGTAAAGGGATCGATACAACAAGAAGAGCTAATAATTCTAAATATATATGGACCCAATACAGGAGCATCCAGATATATAAGGCAAGTTCTTAACGACTTACAAAGAGACTTAGACTCCCACACAATAATAGTGGGAGACTTTAACACTCCACTGTCAATATTAGACAGATCAACCAGACAGAAAATTAACAAGGATATCCAGGGCTTGAACTCAGACCTGGAACAAGCAAAGCTAATAGACATTTACAGAACTCTCCACCCCAAAACCACAGAATATACATTCTTCTCAGCACCACATCACACCTACTCTAAAATTGACCTCATAATTGGAAGTAAAGCACTTCTCAGCAAATGCAAAACAACTGAAATCATAACAAACATCTTTCAGACCATAGGGCAATCAAGTTAGAACTCAGAATTCAGAAACTAACTCAGAACTGCACAGCTTCATGGAAACTGAACAACTGGCTCTTGAATGTTGATTGGATAAACCATGAAATGAAGGCAGAAATAAAGAAGTTCTTCAAAACCAACGAGAACAAAGACACAACAACCAGAAGCTCTGGGACACATTTAAAGCAGTCTGTAAAGGAAAATATACAGCAATAAGTTCCCACATGAGAAGAGTGGAGAGATCCAAAATTGACACCCTATCATCAAAATTGAAAGAGCTAGAGGAGCAAGATCAAAAAAACTCAAAACCTAGCAGAAGAAATGAAATAACTAAGATCAGAGCAGAACTGAAGGAGATAGAGACATGAAAAACCCTTCAAAAAAATCAATAAATCCAAAGCTGGTTTTTCAAAAAGATCAACAAAATAGAGAGACCAGTAGCCAGAATGATAAAAAAGAAGAGAGAGAACAACCAAATAGATGCAATAAAAAACGATAAAGGGGAAATCACCACAGATTCCACAGAAATTCAAACCATCATCAGAGAATACTACAAAAAACTCTATGCACATAAACTAGTAAACCTGGAACAAATGGATAAATTCCTGGACACCTGTGTCCTCCCATGCCTAAACCAGGAGAAAGCCAAAACTATGAATAGAGCAGTAACAAGGTCTGAAGTTGCAGCAGCAATTAAAAGCCTACCACACAAAAAAAGCCCAGGTCCAGATGGGTTCACAGCCAAATTCTACCAGACACACAAAGAAGAGCTGGTACCATTCCTTCTGAAACTATTCCAAATAATTCAAAAAGAGGGAACCCTTCCCAAATCATGTTATGAGACCAACATCATCCTGATACCAAAACCCAGCAGAGATTCAACAAGAAAAGAAAAGTTCAGGCCAATATCCATGATGAACATAGATGCAAAAATCTTCAATAAAATACTGGCAAACCGATTGCAACAGCACATTAAAAAACTTGTCCATCATGATCAAGTAGGATTCATCCCAGGGATGCAAGGCTGGTTCAACATACACAGGTCTATAAACGTAATTCACCACATAAACAAAACCAAAAACAAAAACCACATGATTATCTCAACTGATGCAGAGAAGGCCTTTGACAAAATTCAACAGCCCTTTATGCTAAAAACCCTCAATAAAGTTGGTATTGATAGAACATATCTCAAAGTAGTAAAAGCTATTTATGACAAACCAACAGCCAATATCATACTAAATGGGAAAAAACTGCAAGCATTCCCTTTGTAATCCAGCACTAGACAAGGATGCCCTCTCTCACCACTCCTATTCAACATAGTACTGTAAGTTGTAGCCAGAGCAATGAGGCAAGTAAAAGAAATAAAGGATATTCAAATAGGAAAGGTGGAAGCCAAATTGTCTTTATTTGCAGATGACATGATAGTATACCTAGAAGACCCCTTCACCTCAGCCCAAAAACTCCTGAAACTGATAAGCAACTTCAGCAAAGTCTCGGGATATAAAATCAATGTGCAGAAATCACAAGCATTCCTATACAGCAATAACAGACTTAAAGAGAACCAAATCAAGAACGAACTGCCATTCACAGTTGCTACAAAGAGAATAAAATAGCTAGGAATACAACTTACAAGGAATGTAAGGGACCTCTTCAAAGAAAGCTACAAACCACTGCTCAACGAAATAAGAGAGGACACAAACAAATGAAGAAACATTCCGTGTTCATGGTTAGGAAGAATCAATATCGTGAAAATGGCTATACTGCCCAAAGTAATTATAGAATCAATGCCATCCCCATCAAGCTACCATTGAATTTCTTCACAGAACTGGAGAAAACCACCATGAACTTTATATGGAACCAAAAGACAGCCTGCATAGCCAAGTCAATTCTAAGCAAAAAGAACACAGCAGGAGGCATCACACTACCAGATTTCAAAGTATACTACAAGGCTACAGTAATCAAAACAGCATGATATTAGTTCCAAGACAGAGATATAGATAGAGTAATGGAATAGAACAGAGGCATTGGAGGCAACATAACATATCTACAACCATATAATCTTTGATAAACCAGAAAAAAACAAGCAATGGGGAAAAAATTTCCTATTTAATAAATGGTGTTGGGAAAACTGGCTAGCCATGTGCAGAAAGAAGAAACTGGACCCCTTCCTGACACCTTACACTAAAATTAACTCCAGATGGATTAAAGACTTAAACATAAGACCTGGCACCATAAAAACCCTAGAAGAAAATCTAGGCAAAACCATTCAGGACATAGGAGTAGGCAAGGACTTCATGACCAAAACACCAAAAGCATTGGCAACAAAAGCCAAAATAGACAAATGGGACCTAATCAAACTCCACAGGTTCTGCACAGCAAAAGAAACAGTCACTAGAGAAAGGGCTGATATCCAGAATTTAGAAAGAACTCAAACAAATTTACAGGAAAAAAAAAAAAAAACAAACAAGCCCATTCAAAAATGGGCAAAGGATATGAACAGACACTTTACAAAAGAAGACATACACGAGGCCAACAAACACATGAAAAAATGCTCATGATCACTGGTCATTAGAGAGATGCAAATCAAAACCACATTGAGATACCATTTCATGCCAGTTAGAATGGTGATCATTAAAAAATCTGGAGGCAACAGATGCTGGAGAGGATGCAAAGAAATAGGAACGGTCTTACACTGATAGTGGGAGTGTAAATTCGTTCAACCATTGTGGAAGACAGTGTGGCGATTCCTCAAGGACCTAGAAATAGAAATTCCATTTGACCCAGCAATCCCATTACTGGGTATATATCCAAAGGACTATAAATCGTTCTACTATAAGGACACATGCACACGAATGTTCATTGCAGCACTGTTTACAATAGCAAAGACCTGGAACCAACCCAAATGCCCATCTATGATAGACTGGACTGGGAAAATGTGGCACATATACACCATGGAATATTATGCAGCAATAAAAATTGATGAGTTCGTGTCCTTTGTAAGGACATGGATGAATCTGGTGAACATCATTCTCAGCAAACTGACACAAGAACAGAAAATGAAATACCACATATTCTCACTCATAGGCGGGTGAGGAAAAATGAGAACACATGGACACACGGAAGGGGGTACTACACACTGGGGTCTATTGGGGGCAATAGGGGAGGGACAGCAGTCGGGGAGCTGGGGAGGGATAGCCTCGGGAGAAATGCCAAATGTGGGTGAAGGAGAAGAAGGCAGCAAAAGACATTGCCATGTGTGTACCTATGCAACTATGTTGCATGTTCTGCACATGTACCCCAAAACCTAAAATGCAATAAAAGTAAATAAATAAATAAATAAATAAATAAATAAATAAAAGAATTTTTTTTAAAAAAACGAGGTTTCATTGATGAATTTCAAACTTCAATTTATCAGATGGGAAATATATTTAAAAAGTCAAATGATTTTATTTTTGTCTGTATTTAATTCTAGATCTTACCAAAGGAGTATAAGAAATGTGTTTATTATTTACTGTCCTGCACTTTAGCTATGGTTATTGTGCCTCAGTCTTGGAAGATTTGCCCCACACAAGAAACTGAAATTCTATGTTTGATTAATAACATCCCACTGGCTATTTGTGAATGCAACACATACAACACACTATGAAACATACTTTGCTTCCCTAAGCCACCATCATGCTAACAATTCGGCAAGTAATCGAATTGTATTTAATTATTCACTATAATGCCTTTTGGTAGAAAATCAAGTTGTTTGGTTTTTATTAGGTTTATATAGCTCTTTGTTGCCTTGTTAGGGCTCAGGCTTTCTTTAGAAAACAAATCAACATAGCAGGTGGCTATGATGAAAAAAAGTTTTTGCTTTTAGAAAGATAAATTACCAGCTGGGCGTGGTGGGTCATGCCTGTAATCCAAGCACTTTGGAGGCCAAGCCAGGTGGATCACCTAAGTCAGGAGTTCAAGACCAGCCTGACCAATATGGTGAAACCCCGTCTTTAAAAATAAATAAATAAAATAAAATAAAGAAAGATAAATTACCATATAAGTCAATCAGAGCATGTACAGTTTTAGAGTAAACTGCACTAGTTTACCATGGGTACCTCTTCACCAGCATATCTCCTTACCTTCTTATTCTTTTCTTATATTTCACTTTTTTCTTTCTATCTAAATAAGAACATCCTTTATCACTTCAATCTCCCGAACTTCTTTTATCCCTTGGTACAGTTGATTCCATGTACTGCTTTCTTTTCAAAAGATAAAGCCCATATAATAATGCTTTTTTAAAAATCTTTTTCTTTTTAATGTTTTTAAAATTCTTTATCCTCTGCTATATCTTTTTTTCTTAAATGATCAAGCATTTCCTTTCAATGATCTGAAAAATTCTATGTCTTTCTGACTGATGTCAAATCTGATGCTATGTAAAAAAAAAAAAAGAACCATTGTCTGGGATCAATTAAATAAAAAGAAACAGGCCGGGCATGATGGCTCATGCCTGTAAATCCCAGCACTTTGGGAGGCTGAGGCGGGTGGATCACCTGGTGTCATGAGTTCGAGACCAGCCTGTCCAACATGGTAAAAATATCTCTGCTAAAAATACAAAAATTAGCCGGGCATGGTGTTGGGTGCCTGTAATCTGTAATCCCAGATACCTGGGAGGCTGAGGCAAGACAATTGCTTGAACCTGGGAGGTGGAGGTTGCAGTGAGCCAAGATCGTGCCATTGCCCTCCAGCCTGGGCAACAAGAGCAAAACTCTGTCTCAAAACAAACAAACAAACAAACAAACAAACAAACAAACAAACAAACTGGATTGGGAAGATGGGAAATTATAGTCAAACCCCTCTAAGCTTTTGTGGTGTTTCTTAAACTTGACCTTCTTTAAGAGTCAGCTTGTCAAAGATATTCCAAGGCTCTACCCACAGAATTTGCATTTGCAGGCGTAGTGACAGGCTGACCATCTGCATTCCTCAGAAGTTCACTGGTGATACCACTGCGGATGTGATTATACCAGGGCCTTAATTTTGGTGATCACTGCTTAGGAGCATTGTGTTTGCACTTACTTTTCTTTTTTTTCTTCTTTCTTTCTCTCTCTTTGTCTCTCTCTCTTTCTTACTTTCATCTTGCTCTGTCACCCAGGCTGAAGTGCAGTGGCTTGATCTCAGCTCATGGCAACCTCCACCTCCCAGGTTCAAGTGATTCTCCTGCCTCAGCCTCCTGAGTAGATGGGACTACCACCATGCTCAGCTAGGTTTTTGTATTTTAGTAGAGACAGAGTTTCATCATGTTGGCCAGGATGGTCTCGATCTCTTGCCCTAATGATCTGCCTTCTTCAGCCTCTCAAAGTGTTGGGGTTACAGGCGTGACTCCCAGCGCTGGGCCCATATTTTTTATCTTGTCTCATGTAGTATATTTTTTTAAAGTTGATTTCCAACATTTATTAATTGGCAGATTTTAAATAAAGTTATTTTCCCTGGATAATCTAAAAAAGTAAAATTAAAAACTTAGTCAGTATGGGAACCACATTCACACAAGATGAGAATCTTCTGGAACTGAGTAGCTCTTTGCTTCTGGTGAGATGTTATCTCCAGTTATTCTGTTTTTTTCCTTTAATTTCTAGTGTTCTAAATCCCTGATACTTTGATAAATAGATTTTTCCTCATCACTTATTCATAAATGTTTTGTAACTTTTATATAAGGGTATGATCTTTCCAAGTAAATCTATCAATCAATTTATATGTCTACACACACACACGAACATATGAAACTTCTAATTATTGGCTCTAATTATTTACAGTGCATTTATCAAATTTCTTCTGTATAATATAGTTTCATGCTGAATATATGATAACGTAGCTAATTTAAAAATTTTGAGATTTCTTACACAGAATTTATGAAGTCAGTTTTTAAAATATTTCATATGAGCATCAAAAAATGATAGTTATATATTTGTTGCTTTGGGGGATTATTGTTTTATTGGTAATTTCTGTGGGTATACAGAAATTTACATAAAACAGTGACATTATTTTTATATTATTTGTATTTTGCTTATTTTACTATTTATTATTTTATTTGCAATTTATGTAGGTATATAGATGGGGTACATGAGATATTTTGATATAGGCATCTAGTGCATAATAATCATATCAGGGTAAATGGGATATTTAGCACATCAAGCATTTATCCTTTGCATTACAAACAATACATGTATACTCTTAGTTATTTTTAAATGTACAGTAAAATATTGTTGACAGAAGTGCTATTAAGTACTGAATTTTATTCATTCTATCTATAGTTTTGTATCCATTAACCATCCCTACTTCCCCACCCCGACCACTTTATTGTCCTTCCCAGCATGTGGTAATCAGCATTCAATGCTCTCTCTCTCTCTCTATATATATATCAATTAGATCACAAGTGCTTTTTAATTTATAAATCTTCTATACACAATCTTTTTTTCTCTGCCAATGTTAATGTTTTCCATCGTGACTCTGGATATGTCAGCTTATCCTTAAAAGTCTTAATATCACTCCGTTAAATTCACCATGCCCAGGGACAGAGTTCCATTTTCTGTAAACAGAGATTTTTTTTTTGCCTATTTTTGAACTGTATAAAAATATTATCATACAATATGTACTTTGCTGGGCATTGCCTTTTTTATAAAAAATGATTTGAGAATCATCCAAGTGATTGCATTTATCAGTAGTTTATTCTTTAGTTGTTGCAGATTCTTCTATTGTTTTTCCTCCAATGATAAACATTTGAAGTTTTCCAGTTTTAGGTTATTATAAAAAGTGTTCTTCTGTTATCACTGCTTAACTTGTTTTATCTGCTAGTATATATTCCTAGGAACACTTGGGTTGACTTTGCAGTGCTTTTGCTGTTACTAGCTTATTGACTTAATGATGTTCACAGGGAAAGTTATTCCTCACAATCTGCCTACTTGTCAGTCAGCTAGCCACTTAATTACAAAAATTGAATATAGAGTGATCTGTATCTGTGAGTTTCACATCTGGGAATTCAACCACCTTCAGATAAATAATATTTAAAAAAAATAAAAACACAAAAATTAAAAACAATATGTTTTAAAATAGGGTATCTATTTGCATAGAATTTACATTGAATTAGGTATTATAAGTAATCTAAAGATGATTTAACATATATAAGAAAATATGCTTAGGTTACATGTAAATATTATGCCAATTAATATAAGGAAACTGAGCTTCCAAAGATTTTGGTGTTCTTGGGATTCCTGGAACAAAATCCCCATAGATACCAAAGGAGGACTTTTAGAAACACTAAAGTTGACTAGACCCTTAAGACTCAAAATATACAAAACTTATAACCTTTGTCTTTAGTACTGTGAATAAATAATTAAAATTCATGGTAAACTCAGGAAAGCCACAAAATAGGAGGAGACAAACAACAACTGATGTTCAATAGATGGTAAGATTCATTTCAGTGAAGTGAAGGAAAAAGGGTTTCCTTGAAATTGTAGTCTAAGAATTTGGTGAGATGTGTATGATCTGGGTAATCAGATACTGGAAGGCAGAGAAAATAATTCAGAAACATTAGGATAAATACAGGCATCTTTGTAAGGACATTTATATACATTTTTAATATATAAAATTATATGTATAAAAAGCCTACAATTTTCATGTGATATGTTAATCACCACATAAAACTTTTAGTATTACTTTGAAAAATCATAAGGTGTTTAAGCTGTGGAGATCGATTCTTTTTAGGTGTCTAAAATGAAAAGAGTATGAAAAACAGTAATGAGAAATAAACTTTTAGTATAGGTTATCTCTTGATTCAGAATAAATTACACTTCTCATAAGTCTTTCTGATTTATAATTTTGAAAACAAGTATTTAGTGACGAATTCATTTTCCCCCAAGAGACAGTGATTTACCTTGCCCTGGTATTTTTGGTGGACTAAGAACTCATCACAGGTGTATGAGTAAATATTGATTAATATAAATGATAATGGTAATTTTAGTTCAAAGGAAGATTAAACTGAGAAAACCTGGCAGATAAGGGTGATATATGCTGCAATTCACTGGCATAACTGAACAAGAACCTTGTAAGAAGAGAAAATCTGTTTATTAAAAAATAGGAAGTGTATGTTGTGGGTCTGATCATGGAAATTAACTGTTTTACTTAGTGACATGCTGATGGTCAGCCATGTGACAAGTGCAATAATGCTAGATGCTTTTAATAAAAATTTTAATACATTTTATATTGAAGCAATGAGTTGCAAGTATTACTGCCTTATTTTGCAAGTATTTAATCAATTTGATCTGGCATCTCTTCAACCTTCAGTATTCAAAACAACATCTCAAATTCAAATGGCTGAAAATCCTGGCTTAACTATCTCTGGTTAAAAATTAGGAGACATTCTTTCTCATCAGACCTATGGACTCTAAAGCCATTTGCCTCACTCAATTAAAAGTTGTACCCAGATATTTAAACAATCAACTTTTAAAGCTAAAGTTGGGAAGATTTTGGAGGTTTAATGCCAAGCTTAGAATTCTCATTACTTGTTGGTTTATAATAAAGAATCCCAAGACTTAGTAGCTTAAATACCCATTTATTATGATCTCACGGGGATCTATAGATTGACTGGGCTTAGTTGGGCAGTTCTCACTTGGAATTTCTCATGCAGCTGCAGTCAGATGGTGAATATGATTGTCTAGAGGCTCAACCGCTTTGGATACCCAAGAAGACTCATATACATGGCTGACAATTGATGCCTTGTCAGACTGGTGTTGACTGGGGCTTTTAATCAACCATTTATTAACAATGCCTACATGTGGCCTCTCCATATGGCTTAGATTTCTCAAGACAAGTGGTATGGCTCTGAATTAGGATCCTCAAAATGAGTACACCAAGAGGTGGAACACAGAAGCTGCCAAGTCGGCAAAGAGCCCGTGTTAGTTTCCCACAGCCACTAGAAAATGGGCCTGTGAGACACTAGGTGGCTTAAAGTGTCATAATTTATTATCTCCAAGTTCTGAGACCAGAAGTATAAAATCAAGGTATTGATAACGCTGTGCTCCCTGTGATGTGCTGTTTCATTCCACTCTCCTAGCTTCTGGTAGGCCATAGGCATTTGTAGAATCATCACTCCCGTCCTTTGTCATCACACAGTCTTAGCTCTGTATTGTATATATGTCCCTATGTCTTTATTTTCTTTATTTATAAGGACACCAGTCATATTGGAGTAGGGCTCACCCAAGTTATCCTATTTTAACCTGATTATATCTACCAAGACCTAATTTCCAAATAAGGTCACATAGGGATTAAGGCTTTAGCATACCACTTTGGGAGACACAACTCAACTCATAACAAGACTATAACTCACTCAACACATTATAATATGTTATGTTTTATTGGTCTAAGTAATCTCAAGGTCTGCCCAGTTTTGAGGGGGTGTATCGTAGAGTTTGCTTTTTGAGAGTGGATTGATAAGTTACGCTGCAAAAGAGTTTAAGGGATGAGAAATATTGAGGTGGACCTCTTTAGGAAATACTGCCTCTGTCCACAGTGATTCACTTTTTTCCTATTTGCAAAACTCACTCACCCACTCCCTAGATCCAATGGAAATGTCATCTAAAGTATCTCCTGGCATAGAGAAGGCTTCACAGATGCAATTCTTTGAGTACACAACTTCTGGGTTACTGCTGATTTGAAGACCTCTGACCTAAAGGAAGACATTTTCTGCCCCTCACATGCTGATATAAAATGTTGAGACAGGGATAGGTAACCACAATGACATTCTAGTTCAAAAAGTAGGGAATGTGAATTTTGGCATCATTATCCACCTTTTTTTTATTAAAAAGGGAAAAAAACAAAAACAAAATGGCCTATGTTTTCAGCTAAGTGCATTATTTTTCAACAACTTCCTTCTTGTAGGTTTGCGGCTACTAAAAATGATAGGAGTGAAGTAAATAATCTGATAATGAGGTCTGAAATTAAACCTCTATAAGAAAAGTGACACACATTTTTGGTGGGTTTACTCAATATGCATTTGCAACTTCCTTTTGATTATTTCCTTCTATTATAGAGGATGGAAAGCTAAGTTTTCTCTCAGATTCTTTTGCAGCTAGGGCTCTCATGACAAGATTCTCACCAATGAGATGTAAACAGAAATGGGCTGGCGCTTGATAGTCCCACTCAATATCTATCTTTCACTTTGGAATAATGACCCGAGGGCTGATTTTCAGTAGCCATTCTGTGTCCATGATGGGAGGGTTAAGAGAATTTTAGAAACCTGGGCCCTGAAATCCAGCTTAAGCTGGGAATTGAACTGATATTGAAGCTTTCTGTTACCTGGGTCCTTTGAGCCACCATGTGCACGTATGTCAGAACCACCCAGTGGAAGATAGGACAGCTACATCTTCAGACTTATTATTACAGAAAGAAATAAAGAAGGCCTTACATGGGGATTTTTCTTACATGCAGAATACATTTCTGTTGTTTTAAGCTAGTCAGTTCATGGAACTTTGTTACAACCACTCTTGGAAACAAATACAGCAACCAATCAGTAATTGCCAAGCATAAAAAGAACTAGAAAAATATGAAACTTAAGTAAAAGTAAAATAAATAAATAAAACTAATGACCCCCAAATAACTCAGGTAATAAAATTAGTAGACAAGGATAATAAAACATCTACTGCAAGTATACTATACATTGTTCCATAAATTAGAGGAAAATATGTGTATGGTGAGAGATACAGAAAATACAAAATAAGCACTACATCAAACTACTAGAGATGTAAGTTATAATGTCTGAAATGAAAAGTGCATTGGATGGAATTAATAATACATTTTATACTACAGAAGAAAGATTAATGAGCTTGAATACATAGTAGTAAGAATGGTCCCAAATGAAATATAGAGAGAAAAGTAAAAATTGAACAAAGCCTCATTGTTTTGTAGAGTAAAACTAAGTAGCTATGTAAGTAATCAGAGTCCCATAATAGAGGAGAGAGGGTAAGACAGAAAAAACAATTTTCAATCTTTTAATGCAAGTGATAAACCCACAGATCTAAAAGTTTCAATGAACTTAAAATGGAAGACATGAAAAAACTACATCAAGGCAAATCATAATTAAATTCCTTAAAATTAGTGATAAAAATAGTTATTAAATCATCCAGAGAAATAAGATACATACAGAGTATCAGAGGTAAGAATGATTGCAAAAATCTTACTGAAAGCAATACAAGCCAGAAAACTGTGCAATGAAATATTTAAAGTATTCACAAAAGCAATCAACATAAAGCAAAACAAAAAGTTGTTAATCTAAAATTCTATACACAGAAATAATATTTTTCAAGCTCAATTTTTTGATATACGAAAGGCTTTAGGTAAGGAAACTTTACACTTGCTTTCTCTTTGCCTAGAATGTTCCTTCCTCAGTTTTTCACAACCTACCTTCTATCATCAATAGGTCTAACCTTGAGAATTCTTTGACCTTAGCTATAACTAAAAAATCAAAACTAGTTTAACAGCAACTTTATAGAGCTTTAAATAAGGAATATGTGAACATTCTTTCCCAATATACAAAAACAGGAATTACAATTTTTATTATCTTCAAAACACATATTGTCAATTCATATGTATGAATTCATATGTAAAAATACATATGAATTAAATTATAAATTTACATATGAATTATTCATATATATTAAATTATTCGTATAAATTTACATGTGAATTATTCATATAAATTCTTATTCATAATTTATGATTAAATTGTAAATTCATATGTATTTTGGGAGTAATAAAAATTTATGGTAGATTATGTATTTATGGCAGGTCACCCAATAGTAATAAAATAAACTTACTTTGCTAATATATAAGTAAACTGACAAGATTTGCTGATGATTGTGTGAAAATAAGAAAACTTAAAAATTATCCAGGGTTTTTGACAGTTAGGAGAATAAATTTTCACGGAAATAGGGAAAACTATGAGTGATACATTTTAGGGGAGAAAATCATGAGTATATTTTGACATATAAAGCTTGAGATATCTGTTAGATATCCAAGTAATGATATCAAGTCAGCAGTTAGATATAAAAATCTGATGTCAAAAGCAAAGTAAAATCTAAAGATATAAATGTGTGAGTTATGAGTGTGTGTGTGTGTGTATATATATATAATGTTTAAAGTCATGTGATTTGATTATGGGACCTACACAGTAGGTATAAATAAAGACATATCTAAAAACTAAACTCCTGGTTACTGTAACATTTAATGATTAAGCAGATGAGGAGAAACCAGCAAAAGAGACAAAAAAAGAAAGACATGTAACTGCCTCCACCCCTCAAAGAACAAGAGACACTAATGTCCTGATCTTTAAGTAAAGAAAATGTTTCAAGGAGGAAATACAAAAATGCATCAAATGACACCAATAATTTGGAAAAGATAAGAACTGATAGTTACTTATTGCTTTTATCATATTGGTAATGTGTACAAGAGTAGTTCTAAGAAATAGTAAGGATGCACTGCTTACTATTGATGCAGACCTGAGAGAACTGGCAGAAAGGCAGTGAAGACAACAGCATTCTATGTTCTAAAACAGAATAACATATGCAAAATACAAAGTCTATCTGGAAATTAAAAATATGTGAATAAATAAACAAAAGGACACACTCATAAAATCTTTAAGGGTACAAAGAGATAACAAAACAATATATAGAGCATTCTAGACTACTTAGAATAACTAGTATAAAACACACAAATTTGTCCAATGGTACTCATATAGGCTTTATACATACTTTAGAAATGCAACAATATAAACTATTAGTCGTAGTGTGTTCAACAGAAAGCTAAAACCCAACAAATATTGTCTTGAATAAGTCAGAGGTTTATGATCTAAGCCAATACATTGTCATGATCAAGCCACCCAGTGCTTTTGTTATTGCTCAGTGTTGTCATCAATATACTTAAGCTTTTCTTGTTTATCCCTTTGCTATCCTCGGTATTCTCAAGATCCATGTGTGTGATACCTCCAATCATAAGATCTGTGTCTATCATGGGAAGAATGGAGACGGTCATGAGCAAGGTGCTGAAAATACACGGTCTCCACTGGCCAGTGCTATCTCTAGGAACAAGGCAGTTAAAGTTGAACACTTTATAACAAGTAAAGTAGAGGAAGGCAAGGGAAAAGAGAGTACAAATAGCTTGCGAGTAACTAATTCAGAGTTTGTTCACATAAGACAAATGAAGCAAGCCTTTAAGTCAAGAGGAAATAAGTCAAAATAAAGTAAGAAGAACATACTGAAAAAAGAACAAACGAAGAATGGGATACGAAAAGAAAAAACTAAAGAATGAACTTAGGAATTGTTATTTAAAATGAATTATCAACATTAAATAATGGCCTTACTATGACTCTTAAATTTAAAATGAAAGAGATAAATAATAATCATTTAAATATGAAAATATATCAATTCAACTTCAAAACAAATTGACACATGCTAGAGAGTTTAATGTGCCATTTCAAATATTTGCCATTTTTTAAAGTCCAGTTGAGATGGATAATCTCTCAATAAAATTTACATGATGAAAATAGACAAAGAAAGATTAAAATACTGATAGGTGATTAGCCATGGGGAGGGACATAAAAAAGATAGTCAAATATTTACCTCTCCAGAGACACTGAGCCTATATGGTTTTATTGATCATTTTATAAAACACAAAGAAAATGAGAATTTCTGTTATTGAAATATTCTCAAAGTATAGGAAATTACGAAAAACTTCAAATTTCCTGATCTAGTCCCAATTTCAAAACAAAATTGGACAAACACTATATCATTTATATGTAGATTAAAACATTACTGCATATTAGTAAACAGATTACATGACCATATTTACAAATAACACACACCAATCAAATAAAGTTTATTTTTGAATCAAGAGGCAAGCTCAAAATTGGAAGTCTCTTAATCAACTTACACTATTAATATATTAAAAAAATGAATCTCAATGGAGGAATATAATATTTTAGAAGTAGGAAAACTGAGATGTATATTGGCTAAGAAACGTATTCAAAATAAAAGAGATTATATATGGCACACCTGAGATTTAATTGCAAGTCTTTCTGACTTTGAAAACCTTTTTTCATATATATTAGATATTTAGTTGTTTCCAGGTATTAGACAGTCCTGAGTAAATCACAAGTTGCCTTAATAAAGTATTTTAAATGGTTCAGTTATTTTGGGTATGACAGAAAAATCTGGACAAGATGCTTTTTTATTAAGAAGTCAAAGTTTTTTCCCAGAAAACCATCAGCAAGCATGCCTTTATGTCTCAGTGACCATAACTGGGCTCAGTAGACCTCTGTTGTTATTACTGAAGTGGGCGCATGGCTTTTGATGATTCTCTGTGGAAGATTGCTAGGAAACAGAGTTTGGGGTTTGCTTTTAGGAAGATAAAACATGTCCACAACAATGACATTATTTCTTTGATGACTGTCAAATGATGACTTCAGCACCCTCCTTCCTTAAGGCAATCAGTGAAGCGCAGTACAAGGTGAGAGACAGAAGGGACATACTTGATTTCTAGGCAATGAGTCCACTCACTTTCAGTCATTTCTCTATTCTGAATTATTTCCATGATACATCAACCTCCTTAATGTAGTCATATATGCCCATATGAACTTCTAGTTTGGCAAATGTATACAAATAATTCATTTTACAATGTAATCATTTATCAGAGGGCCAATGACAGTTTTATTGAATTAGACACATAAAATAGTTTATAGTCAGAGGACACTGGAGGGCAAATCACTAGTACTGGTAATTATTCCTGTGTGATGTACCTCACACATCAGGAAATAAAGTAATGTGACTATGGGAACAGTGATGGCGATGTATGAGTGTTCCAGTGCCATTGTAGGCAAATTTTCTGTACTTTATTCTAGAATGTCACACACTTAAAATAATGTATTATGAATATGTGACATGAAAGAAATATCTTGTGCTACAGGACCCAATCTATGCTCCTTAGAAAGCTGATCTTTGTACTATATGACCACAGGCCAATTTGGAAGGTGCTTTTAGTCAAGTCTGTGTCATCTACCCTCTTCCAGCTAAGTGGTCTTCAAATCAGCAGGGTCAACAGAGGCCATTTCTGTCCTTTAGGCGTCAACCATATTTCAGTTTGCTGTGCCTTGCACTGAAAATTGTTTTAGTGCAGTTCTGATTCTTACTTTATTTAATAGTTATGAAACAATAAAACTGGGAATCTCCTTTTCTTTAACTCAGTCTTCAAGTGTTTATTCTCAACTGATCAAGCAATGTTGACCTAAGGAATTCCTACTAAATGTGTATAATGGAGAAAGAAATCTGTTTTTTTCTTCAATGGAGTAGGGGAAACAGAGGTGTGAAGGCCTGCTACACAGAGCTGAACTGATGGTCAGAGGTTAGTGGAGGTGATCAGAGGTTAGTGGAGGTAGTCAGAAGTTTCTTGTCTATAGGTCAAACAGGATGAATTTTTCTCCTTGTAATTTATACCAAGTCCATTTGTTTATGTGGGTCAATTAGAGTGGGCTAATACAGTGGCAATAATTACAAGGTAGAATGTGCAAACAAGATGAGGCTTTTGTCATATTTTTGATACTATTTTATTTCATTTTCTCTCCTTCTGCAATCCTTGAGCCTCACAATCATTTTCTACTCCCTGGGTGCTTCTCATTTATATTCTGAGCTCATCTCTGTGCTTTTATGAAAGTTTTACTAACCACACTTTTCCTAGGAAAGTGGTGGATGTGTTGTTGTCATAAAGGATGTTAATTGGAAGGACTGATTACTTTGGTTAAACTTCTCTCTTCTGCATCATCATTTTTATTTGTCTCTTTGATTATTTCTATCAGCATACCAGAATTCTCAAGTAGCCTCCTTTTTTTTTAAGACATGACAATATTTTGGCTCTCCTGGCCCAGGCAAGCCATCTGGGATGTCACCTCTACTCCCTTCCATCATACCCTGATCAAAGCTCTATATCAATCATTGGAGTTATTGTCTTATACTTTGTACCCTTTCTACTCTTGACTCAAGCATTCCTGCAATCAATTTTCTACCCAACATTGACAGTTATTCTTTTATAAATCAGGTACTCTTCTGAAAATGCCTTACCCTGTATCTTAGAATAAAACCAAAATTCCTTTCACAGTAATCAAGACCTTATATGGGGTTAGGCGTGGTAGCTCACACCTGTAATTCCAAGACTTTAGGAGGCCCATGTGGGTGGATGTCTTGAGCACAGAAGTTTGAGACTAGCCTTGACAATATGGTAAAACCCTGTCTGTACAAAAGAAAAAAAAAATTAGCAGGGCATAATGGCACATACCTGTAATCCTAGCTACTTAGGAGGCTGAGGTGGGAGGATTGATTGAGCCCGGGAGGTCAAGGCTGCAGAGAGCTATGATCATGCCATTATGCTCCAGCCTGGGGGACAGAATGAAATCCTAAGAAAAATAACAACAACAACAACAACGATAGCCATGTATGCTTTGACCCTTGTCTCATTCTTCAAAATTGTGTCAACCATGCTGTCCTCACTTTCTTCTCCCCTAAAGATATGCATCTAACTCATTTGTTTCAACTGCACTCATTACTCACCTGCTCCTTGAATATTTCAAGACATTCCTCATCTCAATTTGTTGTTCTTTCTCCTTGAAATTGCTTCTTTCTCTGATTTTTGAATGACTGATAAACCTCCTCATTTATTCGTACATCTCAGCTTAGCCGTGCCTCCAAAAAGTTGGCATCCTTCCCCCTACCCAATTAGAATTGCAAACCAAGAACTCCCTCTCTGATTACAGTTAATTCATTTTAACTTTGTTGTCTTAGCATGTGAAATTATTTTGTTTACTTTTTTCTTAGTTTATATTGGTTTCAAATGTAGTCACAAAATACAGACACAGACAGATATACAAACCACAAATGTGGACCTAATAAGGTCAGGCATCTAGTTTATTTGTTCAGGGCTGCATTACCTAAAACAAAACAAAACAAAACGTGGCACATGCGAGATGCACAATACATATCATTTTAGTACTTCTTTCTTGAAATGTGGAACTGAATAAAAAGAAGAAAGGTAATGTTAAAGGGCACTCAGGTAAACAAAAAACACTAACATTTATTAAATTCTTATTAGGGATCAATCAATATTCTAAACACCACATATAGTGTAAGTCCCACTATCATTTCTATTTTGCAGGTGATGAAGCAAAAGCAAAAGAGTTCTATGTGTGATATAGTTTGGATGCTTTCTCTTTCCAAATATCATGTTGAAATGTGATCACCAGTGTTGGAGGTGGAGCTCACTGGGAGGTATTTGATCATAAATGGCTTTGTGCCTTCCACAAAATATTGAGTTCATGTGGGATCTGGTTATTAAAGAGACTGGGACCTCCCTCCTCTCTTCTGTTTGCTTTTTCACCATATGACAGGCCTGCTGCCCTTTGCTATCCACCATAAGTAAAAACTTCCTGAGGCCCTGACCAGAAGCAAATATTGGTGCCATGCTTGCTGTACAGCCTGCAGAACTGTGAGCTAAATAAACCTCTTTTCCTTTTAAATTACCCATTCTCAGAGCACACAATGGACTAATAGAATCTGTGTCCTAAATCATCATATATATATATATATATATATATATATATATATATATATATATATATATATATATATTTTGCATTTTAGGTTCTGGGGTACATGTGAATAACAGGCAGGATTGTTGCATAGGTACATACATGGAAATGTGGTTTGCTGCCTCCATCCCCATCACCTGTATCTGGCATTTCTCCCCATGTTATCCCTCCCTAACTCCCTACCCTCCACTGTCCCTCCCTTAGTCCCCCCCACAGTCAGTGTGTGATGCTCCCCTCCCTGTATCCATGTGTTCTCATTGTTCAACACCCACCTATGAGTGAGAACATGTGGTGTTTGATTTTCTGTTCTTGTGTCAGTTTGCTGAGAATGATGGTTTCCAGGTTCATCCACGTCCCTACAAAGGACACAAACTCATCGTTTTTTATGGCTGCATAGTTTTCCATGGTGTATATGTGCCACATTTTCCCTGTCCAGTATATGATTGATTGGGCATTTGGGTTGGTTCCAAGTCTCTGCTATTGTAAACAGTGCTGCCATGAACATATGTGTGCATGTGTCCTTATAATAAAACAATTTATAATTCATTGGCTATATACCCAGTAATGGGATTGCTGGGTCAAATGAAATTTCTATTTCTAGGTCCTTGAGGAACTGCCACACTCTCTTCCACAATGGTTGAACTCATTTACACTCCCACCAACAGTGTAAAAGTGTTTCTATTTCTTCACATCCTCTCCAGCATCTGTTTTCTCCTGATTTTTTAATGATTGCTATTATAACTGGAGTGAGATGGTATCTCAATGTAGTTTTGATTTGCATTTCTCTAATGACCGGTGATGATGAGCATATTTTCATATGTTTGTTGGCCTCATATATGTCTTCTTTTGAAAAGTGTTTGTTCGTATCCTTTGCCCACTTTTGAATGGGCTTATTTATTTTTTTCTTGTAAATCTGTTTTAGTTCTTTGTAGATTCTGGATATTACCCCTTTGTCACATGAGTAGATTGCAAAACCTTTTTCCCATTCTGTTGGTTGCTAGTTCACTCTAATGATTGTTTTTTTTGCTGTGCAGAAGCTGTGGAGTTTGATTAGGTCCCATTTGTCTATTTTGGCTTTTGTTGCCAATGCTTTTGGTGTTTTGGTCATGAAGTCCTTGCCTATGCCTATGTCCTGAATGGTTTTGCCAAGGTTTTCTTACAAGAGAATTAGAATACTACATAAACTTACTTGTTAAAGAAGTTCTACCCTGGGTAAAACGCTATCAAATGGCGTCATATGCTATGGAGAAATCTTTCATGAAAGTGAGAGTCAATCAATTCAGCATACTTAGTTTTTGGCTTATCCTAAAAATTGCTACAGCCACCCCACCTTTAGCAGTCATTCTTTTACCAGTCAGCAGCCGTCAACATTGAGGCAATACTTTTCATCAGCTGAGATGATCACTGGAAATCTTAGCAATAAAATATATTTAAATTAAGATACATATATTTTATATACATAGTGCAATTACACATTCAATGAACTACAGTATATAACTTTTATGTACAGTATTAAACCAAATAATTTGTGTGACTCTATTATAATATTCACTTTATTGCAATTACCTGAAATCAAATCCACAATATCTAACTGTGTTTTCCTACCCATTAATCAACCTCTCTACAACCTTTCCTCCCTGCTAACCTTTACAGTCTCCCATACCCACCACTTTATACTCTGTCTTCATGAGATCAGTGAACAACCAAAAGCTTTCACTATGGGATCATGCACAAACCAAGCATATCCAGTCTTGCCATTTTCACTCAATATATACTGAGGGTTCTGGCCAGGGCAATTAGGCAAGAAAATAAATAAAATGTATAGACTGGAGAGGCTGAAGTAAAATTGTGTCTATTTGCAGATAGTATAATATTGAATATAGAAAATCCTAAGGAATCTACTAGACATAGGTATTTTCAGCAAGGTTTTAGAATACAAGATCAATAAACCAAAATAGCTTATTTCTGTAACTTTTTTCTTTTTCTGGAAACAGATGAACAGTTTAATAATGGCATGGGGAACCCAACACGAAATATAAAACAAATAATCATGCATCCCTTGAGTTTTGGTTTCTGTTGTTTCTTTCTGGGTGTATATGTTTTGATGGCAACATCCATCTGAACAGCCTGCTCCAGCATTTCTCAGTGAAGAAGCTGAGGATGCAGTTGGTCCCAGGGACGGAAAGGCCTGCTGACACCCGCTCAGCTTCGCCAGCCACTAAAACCCTGGACAGATGAGTTATTTGATCCAAAGCTGAATCCTTCTGTGCCTGATCCAAAACCAGAAAATCTGCTACTCTGGGTCCCAAAACCAAAAGTCTGTTGGGATCGTGATCCAAAAGTGAGGGCATTAAATTAAAATAAATTATTCAAAAATAAAATTAATGACAATTTATTTATAAAGGTATCCAGATGGATAAAATACTTTGGAATAAATTTCTTAATAGAAGAGCAAAACACATACTCTAAAGACAATAAAATATTACTTCAAGAAATTAAAGACACAAATAAGTGGAAAGGTTTCCCATGTTCTTATTCCAAAAAACTCAATGTTTTTAAAGTGGCAATATTCCCCAAATTAATCCACAGATTCTGTATGTACATATTCATATCATAGCTGGAGAGGTGGCTTTTTTTTGTCTCAGAAGGTGACAACCCTATTCTAAAATTAATATGGAAATTTAAGAGACTCAAAATAGCTTTTAAAAACCTTAAAAATAGAAGTTAGAAAGCTCACAATTTCCAGTTTCAAAATTTACTACAAAACTATCATAGGCTGGAGTTGGTGGTTTATGCCTATAATCCCAATACTTTGGAGGCCAAAGCAGGCAGATCACTTGAGGTTAAAAAATCAAGAGCAGCCTGGCTATCATGGTGAATTCCCATCTCTACTAAAAACACAAAAATTAGCCAGGAGTGGTGGCAAGCTCCTGTAATCCCAGCTATTCAGGATGCTGAGCCAAGAGGAAAAAACAAATAACAAAAAAACAAACCAATCCCACCCCCTAGAAAAACTACCATAATCAAGACAATTTGTACTGCTAAATAGATATATGTAGAGATTGACTGAATAGAATTCAATGTTCAGAAATAAACCTCTACGATTTAGGATCAATTAGTTTTTACAGTGATGTCACGACAATTCAATGGGGGAAGAGCGGTCACTTCAACAAATGGTGCTGAGACAACTGAATATACATGTGAAAAATATATAAATAAGCAAATTAAACTCCTTCCTCATACCACACTAAAAATTTAACTCAAAATGGATCATAAACCAAATTGTAACAGTTAATACTATAAAACTTTTAGAAAAAATTCTATGAGAAAATCTTTGTCATCTTGGATTAGGTAACACATTTTTTGATATGATACCAAAAACACATAAAGCAAAAGTAAAGTAGATAAATTATAAATCATCAAAACTGAAATGTTTTGTGGTTAAATTATAGCAAACAAATACATTTGCAAATCATGTATCTGAAAATTGACATATATAGAATATATAAATATTCATACATTTCAATAATAAAGTGCATAAAAACCAAAATGGACATGGGATTTGAATAGACTTTCACTAAAAAAGATAAGCAAATTGCTAATTAAAAACATAAAAATATATTCAATATCATTAGTCATCACGCCAGGGTGGCCATAATAAAAAAACACAGATATAATAACAACAAGTGTTAATGAAGGTGCAAATAAATTGGAGACCTCATACACTGCTAGTGGGAATGTGAAGTGTGCAGCTGCTTTAGAAAGCTGGGCATTTCGCAAAAGGTTAATTACAGAGTTACCATGTTACATGACAATTCGACTCATCTGTATATACCAAATAAAAATAAAAATATATATCCAGACAAAAACACACAAAGTTCCTCATGGCATTATTCATAATAGTGAAAACATGGAAACAATACAATTGTCCATTAAATGATTAATAGATAAAATGAGGTCACTTCTATGATCTAATATTATATGACAATAAAAAGGAATTAAGTACTGGTTATTAACATGGGTATATTTTGAAAACATAATAAATGAAAGAAAATAGTCACAAAAGTCTAAATAGTATCTGTTTCCATTTATATAAAATGTTCACAGTTGACAAATATATAGAGACAAAAATTTGATTAGTGGTTGCCTAGGCTTAGGGTTGAGGAGAAAAATGGCACCCAACTTGCAATGTGTATGGAGTTTCTTGGAGGAGTGATGGAAATATTCTATATTTGATTATGTTTATTGTTACACAACACTACAAATATATATATATATATATATATATGTATATATATATATATATATATATAAAACAATTCATTGTACACTTAAAACACACACACATACACAATCTAATGCCTATTGGTGTCATTCAAGAACAGTCTCTATACTGCTTTCCAGTAATCTGATTAGTTGTAACTGGGAATTTGTAAGGTCATAGTGAATCATGGAAGGTGATTTTATAAAATATATGACTTTATCCTAATCTTATTCTTGCATTCTAACACATCCCTGGTGAGAGGATAGAACTCTTGGTGTATGAATTTATACAAACTCCAGTGATTCAGAATCTTTGATGATAGTTTTAACTCATCAAAAAGAAGAGAAAATATTTTACAAAAATCTATTTTCATTCTACTTCTACTAGAATATTTTTGTATATGATCAGAGAATGCTGTCTTCTGTATTATATAATAATGGTATTATAAAATATCTCTTTAAAAACAAAATCTATATTTATGGTGATTTATATTTACATGTGGAAGTTTTGCTCGAACAAATAACAATAAAGTTTCATATGAACTGAATAAAACATAATTATTTTCAAAGATTTAATTTATTTGATTTCATTGTGTACAAAATAGGTGGACTTCATTTACATTTTCATGCACCTGCATACAATTATTTTAACAAATATTATCCATTACTTTACATCAGCCTGTGCTGTATATTGTATCATAATCATTAATCATCTGTCTTAATTCTTAAATATATACAATTCTCTAATAGGCCTAAATTTTATTTCTATTCCCCTTCACTGTTTAAAGGAAAATGTGTTGCATATTTTAAAATGAATAAATGCTATTAGTATCAGAATTAGAGCATACTCCTATAAAATATAAAAATTCCACAAAGCTTTTTTAAATTTTTGCAAATCTTTGCTATTGTGGTCATTTAACACCAACTTGGAGATTCGGCTTATGCAAATTTGTGGTTCAATTCTATCATGACTAAAGGTATTATAAGGGACTAATAGAGCACTCATTAACTCATTTATTTATTTATATTTCAATATGAAACATTTTGTAAATATGTATGTCATCCTTGCACAGGGGCCATGCTTACCTTTTCTGTATCATTCCCATTTTAGTATGTGTGTTGCCAAACTGAACCTTCACTTATTTATTTTTGTAGTAAAATTAAAGTTCGTATTTAGTATATACAAAGTTAGTTATACATGAAATTAACATAAATGAATATTTTACTTAATGTAGCATTTTAATTAGATCAATATGAATTTGTTACTTTAATAATTTTTATTTTATATGAAAACTAAAAATTCTCAAATATTGTTAACATCATATAATCGAACCTAAATATATATGCAAATTGAAGACCTTCTGGAAAGGTAATATTTGATTAGTATTTACTGAATACCACTTATGTGCTAGTAGGGAGTTAAAGTGAAGAAAAAGAAGAATATTATGGAAACTACTCTAAAGCAGTCTAGAATTAGAGGAGGAATAGATTTTTGAACACGTTTTAAAATATGCTGTAAGTGATAACATACAGGTATGTCTACAAAAAATGTGGTAGTGCAGTATATAGTCTCACTCAGTATTCTGGAAAGACTTTCTATTAAAAAAAGAACTGGAAAAATTCATTTGTGTATATTGAACAATAATGTGTTACATTTGTTGTAATTCTTTTGAACAATTTAACAATTTTAGGTTAGGGTGATTAAAAAACAACAAGAAGAAAATCAGCTATGTATAATCGCTGTAACTTTATTTTAATCTCAATTCCTTCAATATATAATACACAAAGGTACATATGAAAGGGTGCAATAATATTTAGAGTATGATTCTGGTGTCAATGATGTAAAAGAATAGCCTGGGGATAAATGCCAAGTGTGGGTGAAGGGGAGGAAGGCAGTAAAGCACACTGACATGTGTGTACCTATGCAACTATCTTGCACGCTCTGCACATGTACCCCAAAACCTATAATGCAATAAAAATTTAAAAAATTAAAAAAAAAAAAAGAATGGAAACACATACCTGTATAAACACATAAACATTACATGTAAATAAATACATGTACCTACATCTGGCTGCTCTTTATATATTAGTAGTTCTAATTTTTCTCCTTAAATAAAATATTGTTATAAGAAATAGACGAATACATTTATAAACATATATTTAACATTTGATCTGATCTAGACTTCCTATTAATTTGCTTGTGTGATTTGGGAAAACGATTTGCCTTATCTAAACATCACCTTTTTCACTAAGAACATAGGAATACAGAATTTGCTCTTCTGAAAATTAAATGAAATCATTATATAAATAATTTAATCTGAAAAATTTTCATTTTACTACTTAACAAAATACAACTTTAATGTCTGCATAATAGCCCTATATGTGTCTAAACTATGATTCATATAATTATTCACTTTTTGGCATTCATGTTTTAAATAATTAACTAATCATCAAACATATATACAAATCTATGCATTCTTCTTTGTAATTTACTTAGAAATTCCTAAAAGTATTATTTGAGGGGCAAAGGGAATGTTACAAAACATTCTTTATGTAGAGATAGACAAATTGCATTATAAAAAGGTTGTAATGATGCTTCCAATAGTTTATCTAATTCATCATGAACTATTGCTAATAGTAGCTAGTTTTTAATTTTAATTTATATAGAGTTTATGAGTTTGCAAAAGGTATAATTTCCTTGCATTTTAATTTATTTGAATATTTCTTGTAGATTATTTTTGGCGAATTATATTTCTTTTGAGAGTTGGATGTAAGTGTTGACATTATTTTTACCAGTTCTGTGAAGAAGGTCATTGGTAGCTTGATGGGGATAGTGTTGATCTATAAATTACTCTGGGCAGTATGGCCATTTTCATGATATTGATTCTTCCTAACCATGATCATGGAATGTTTCTCCGTCTGTCTGTGTCCTCTCTTCTTTCGTTGAGCAGTGGTTTGTAGTTCTCCTTGAAGAGGTTCTTTACATTCTTTGTTAATTGTATTCCTAGATATTTTATTCTCTTTGTAGCAATTGTGAATGGCAGTTTGTTCTTGATTTGCCTCTCTTTAAGTCTTTTATTGGTGTATAGGAATGCTTGTGATTTTTGCACATTGATTTTGTATCCTGAGACTTTGCTGAAGTTGCTTATCAGTTTCAGGAGATTTTGGGCTGAGACAATGGGGTCTTCTAGATATACAATCATATCATCTGCAAATAGAGACAATTTGACTTCTTCTTTTCCTAATTAAATAACCTTTATTTCTTTTTCTTGCCTGATTGCTCTGGCTAGAACTTTCAATACTATGTTGAATAGGAGTGGTGAGAGAGGGTATCCTTGTCTAGTGCTGGATTTCAAAGGGAATGCTTCCAGTTTTTGCCCATTGAGTATGATATTGGCTGTGGGTTTGTCATAAATAGCTTTTATTATTTTGATATACGTTCCATCAATACCTAGTTTATTGAGAGTTTTTAGCATAAAGAGTTGTTGAATTTTGTCAAAGGCCTTTTCTGCATCTATTGAGATAATCATGTGATTCTATTTATGTGGTGAATTACATTTATAGATTTGTGTATGTTGAACCAGCCTTGCATTCCTGGGATGGAGCCTACTTGATCCTGATGGATAAGGTTTTTGATGAGCTGTTGCAATCAGTTTGCCAGTATTTTAGTTAAAGATTTTTGCTTTTAAACTAGAAAAAACACCGTAAACTTCATATGGATCCAAAAGAGAGCCTGCACAGCCAAGTCAATTCTAAGCAAAAAAGAACAAAGCTGGACTGACTTCAAACGCTACCTGACTTCAAACTATACTACAAGGGTACAGTAATCAAAACAGCATGGGACTGGTACCAAAACAGAGATATAGACCAAAGGAATAGAACAGAGGCCTCGGAGGCAATGCCACACATCTACAACCATCTGATCTTTGAAAAACCTCACAAAAACAAGCAATGGGGAAAGGATTCCCTGTTTAATAAGTGGTGTTGGGAAAACTGCTGGCCATGTGCAGAAAGCAGAAACTGGACCTCTTCCTGACACCTTACACTAAAATGAACTCCAGATGGATTAAAGACTTAAACATAAGACCTAACATCATAAAAACCTTAGAAGAAAACCTAGGCAAAACCATTCAGGACATAGGCATAGGCAAGGACTTCATAACCAAAACACCAAAAGCATTGGCAACAAAAGCCAAAATAGGCAAATGGGACCTAATTAAACTCCAGACCTTCTGCACAGCAAAAGAAACAATCATTAGAGTGAATCCACAACCAACAGAATGGGAAAAAATTTTTGCAATCTACCCATCTGACAAAGGGCTAATATCCAGAATCTACAAAGAACTAAAACAGATTTTCAAGAATAAAACAAATGAACCCATTCAAAAGTGGGCAAAGGATATGAACAGACACTTTACAAAAGAAGACATATATGAGGCCAACAAACATATGAAAAAATGCTCATCATCACTGGTCATTAGAGAAATGCGAATCAAAACTACATTGAGATACCATATAACGCCAGTTAGAATGGCAATCATTAAAAAATCTGGAGATGACAGATGCTGGAGAGGATGTGGAGAAATAGGAACACTTTTACACTGTTGGTGGGAGTTTAAATTAGTTCAACCATTGTGGAAGACAGTGTGGCAATTCCTCAAGGACCTAGAAATAGAAATTCCATTTGACCCAGCAATCCCATTACTGGGTAGATACACCAAGGATTATAAATCATTATAAGGACACATGCACACAAATGTTCATTGCAGCACTGTTTACAATAGCAAAGACTTGGAACCAACCCAAATGCCCATTGATGATAGACTGGACAGGAGAAATGTGGCACATGTACACCATGGATTACTATGCAGCCATAAAAAACAATGAGTTTGTGTCCTTTGTAGGGACATAGATGAACCTGGAAAGCATCATTCTCAGCAAACTGACACAAGAACAGAAAAATCAAACAGCATGTTCTCACTCATAGGTGGGTGCTGAACAATGAGAACACATGGATACAGAGTGAAGATCATCACACACTGGGTTTTGCCAAAGGGAACTAGGGGAGGGACAGCAGGGGGTGGGGAGTTGGGGAGGGATAACATGGGGAACAATGCCAGATATAGGTGATGGGGAGGAAGGCAGCAAACAACATTGCCATGTATATACCTATGCCACAATTTTGCATGTTCTTCACATGTTCCCCAAAACCTAAAATGCAATAAAAAATACATATATACAAAAAATTATTTTTGTAAGAATATCTTTTTCTTTTCCTTTTAAAGAATGAATTCTCAGCCACCTATATATTAAAGCTTCTAGTACCTGGTTAGTAAAATGTATTCAAAATAGTTTTTTTATACTTTCACATATATATTTTAAACTTTTCTATGCTATATTTCACTTGCTGATATTATAGTATTTTTATTCATTAAATATGAATCAAAATTTTATATTTATTTTTCTAATTATTTTGTGGTTTCATTTTTAATGTTTAACCTTCAAATCATAATGGATTTCATTTTGTTTTAAGGTATGAGGACAAGCAGCAACTCATTCTTTTTCCATTAATAGTCATCTAATTTTCTCAAAAAAAGTTGTTATTTTGCATGAATATGGGATACAACCTTGTGTTAAATTATATATAGTCTTACCTGTTACCAAGTTCCTTCTTTTATATTGATATGCATTTCTGTTTTACTGTCAAACTTGTTATTTTGCTTATAGTACTTTTATAATGGCATTTAACAGACAACTGTTCGAGTATGCACTCATTATTTTCTTGTGGAAAATTATTTTTCCTGTTTTACTAGAACTTTCTTGTTTCTTTCACTTTGCATTCACTTTGACAGGTTTTGAATCTTTCTTTTCTCATGTGGGGAGAGGCAATAGAGGGTACTTTTTAACTCCACACATCAATTTATTATTGGGATAAATGTATGCATTGATTTTATGAATATTAAACATCTTTACAATACTTAGTGCTCTCATTAAAGAATGTATTTCAGGCCTTCATTTATTTCATGTGATTTATTTTTTATACCATGCTTCAGGTTCATTGCACTGGTTATTCCCTCTTTAGCACTTCCTTTCCCACAATTAACCCCTAATTATACTGGTGGACTGTCATGCATCATATAGAGATAGCCAAATTGCTTTACAGAAAGGTTGTAGCAATTATAATTCCCTGTGTCAGTTTATCTAATCTATCAGGTTTATCCCTTTCATTTCCAGTCTCTACTGAAACTTCCTTACCTAACATGACTTTTTTTACCTCTTTCTGTCCCATGTCTTTAATAGTCCATTGTTTTCCTTTGCTTTATTTTTCTTCATACCATTTATCACTGCCAGAGCTACATTTCCTATTTATTTTCTAATTTTCTCTACCATGGCATAACTCATGTTGGCATGGTCTTTGGTTTTTTTTTCAATCCTGAATCTTGAGATTCCAGAGGAGTACTAAGAACATCATTAGTATTCATAATTAATCAATGGTCCCCAGTGAAAATTTGCATTTCATTTCTATAAATCATGCAAATTTCTCCTTATATTAATTGTTGTTAGTTTGGCTTGTTGAAGCTAAGTGAATGGAATGTTTCTTATTATTTTATTTTCTATGACCACCTTAAAAAATTACTCATTTCTGCAAAATTTTAGAGATTGGGATAAATTCTCTGAAAATTTCTATAAAGCCTGATACAGTTTATCATAGCAAATATAACCAGGATTTTTATAAATGTTGGTATAGAGACTGAGACAGAAATAGATACAGAGATGTATATTTTACACATAAATATATAGATATTCGAAGAACCAAGTCATCCCAGAATTGATTGAAACTTAAAATTCATCACCACCACATATTTCTGTATTTCAAATTGTTATGCAGAGGAACACCCAAATGGATTGAAAGAACATAAATGCAGAATACTGATAAATGGCAGCACATTGAGCTGAAAGAGGTGGCTGGCAGAGGAGCCTAGTGATGGCAGAGAGAAGCACTTTCATATGACAGCATTATTAATGACTAAAAAGAATTTGTAAAGCATCTTAAGTGGCTGCTCAGATGATTTTAAAATTGGATGATGGAGGAAATTCATTACTGGGGAAACATTATATATGATAACAGAGATTGTGTCACTGGTGAAGACCTCTCTGCTCTGTATTCACTGGGAATTTTGGCCAGAAAGTTCAAGACCTTACGTGTTTTTCCTCTCCTCTGATCTGTAAGATTTCAAGCCTTTGATCAGTCATTGGGCTAGATAGATTTTAAGGTCTCTTCCAATCTATACATGCAGTTTTTGCACTACGAATCACGTCTTACATGCTAATAATTCTAAAGGAGAACAAAATAAAAAAGAAATCACTTTAGAATCCAGAATAAGACTGAAAGTATATATTTTTAACACTGAGACTATATTTTTCCTAAGAACCTAAGTTACTAACTGATAACAAAGTAAATTTTTTTGTTGTTGTTCTTGAGATGGAGTCTCGCTTTGTCACCAGGCTTAAGGGCAATAGCGCGATCTCGGCTCACTGTAACCTCTGCCTCTCAGGTTCAAGCAATTCTCCTGCCTCAGCCTCCCAAGTAACTGGGATTACAGATGCATGCCACCACACCTGGCTGATTTTTGTATTTTTTAGTAGAGATGAAGTTTCACCATTTTGGCTAGGATGGTCTTGATCTCTTAACTTTCTGATCCACCCGCCTTGGCTTCCCAAACTGCTGGGATTACAGGCATGAGCCACCGCACCCAGCCAATGAATTAAATTTTTAGAAATATAATACTTTAAGATTATTAAACATATTAATCACTATGTGTTAGTTATGCTAAGTCTACAAATGAAATTGCTGTTTTATGAACATCCTTGGGAATTTCCTACAATGTCTATTTGTACACAAAATAATGCATTAATGCATGTATGACTTTTTTGTGAGACAGAGTCTCTTTCTATTGTCTATTATCATGGCTCACTGTAGCCTCAGTCTCCTGAGGCTCAATCAATCCTCCTACCTCAGCCTTCCTAGTAGCTAGAATCACAGGTGCATAACATGTGCATCATGCCCAGATAATTTTTTTATTATTCCTTTTTGCAGAGACAGGGTTTTTTCCCATGTTGCCCAGATTGGTCTTGAACTCCTGGGCTCAAGCAAGGAGTTGGCCTCCTAAAGTGCTGGGATTACAGGAATAAGCCAACAACCCCAGGTGACATATTTTTTTCAAAAAACCTATATTTAAAGTTGACACAGTTGAGTTTTATGGGATGTAATCCAGAACTGATAATTTTAAAATAATCAAAATCTAGTTAAAATATCTCTTGCTTTTATTTCAATTACACACCTGTAATTATAATTATCATTATAATAATTATAATAATTATCATTTGTTGTTACTTTGAAGTCAGATAATTCAGTACTCTCATATCTGACTAGCCTTTTGAGATTCTTGTTCATTATCAATTTGTCTAAGATCATTCATCTGCTTACACAGATCTAAAAACCATGAACCAAAGAGAAGTGCAGTATCTTGGCCACAAGGTGAATAAAACTAAGTGTGTGTTTGGTATACCCATCTCCTTTTTAGATTCTGCATCTTCATTTTGTTTTCTACATTTAGTAGAAAGAGTTTGATGTTAACAAAAATTCTCACCCAACTGGTTTATCTGATTACACATAGTTCAGTAGTTATATGTAAGTTATTTTTATAAATATTGTTTTAAATATATGTGATCTAAAACCAAGACATGTCTCAGCTACAGTAATTTAGAATTCTGTGTCTGATGGAGTCACAGCTCTGAAGACATTGAATGTAGCATATTTTGCTGTGGTTCATCCTTGAATCCTTTGCTAAGCATTAATCTAGTTTAGTCTTAAATAAGACTCGTGTTTCATGAGACTGATTGAAAAGTTGGGCCATAGGGGTTGTGTGTATATATATATTTAAAATATGTATATATTAATATATATCTACATATAATAATGTATATAGTTGGGCCTCTATATTAACAGGCTCCATATCTGTGAATTCAACCAACGGAGGATCAAAAAATACATATTTTTAAACATGTCTGGGCTGGGCACAGTGGCTCACACCTGTAATCTCAGCACTTTGGGAGACCAAGGAAGGTGGATCACTTGAGTTCAGGACCTTGAGATCAGCCTGGGCAAGATGGCAAAATCCTTTCTCTACAAAAGATTAAAAAATCAGATGAGTGTGGTGGCACACACCTGTAATCCCAGTTACCTGGAAGATGAGATGGGAGAATCACCTCAGCCTGGGAGATAGAAGTTGCAGTGAGCAGAGATTGCACCACCACACTGCAGCCTGGGTGACAGAGCAAACAAAACACTGTCTTAAAAAAGAAGTGTCTGAATTAGACATGTATAGACTACTTTTCTTGTCATGATTCCCTAAACAGTACAGCAATACATCATAACCAGTATTCACTGGTATTAGTAATTTAGAGACAATTTAGCATATATGGGAGGATGTGAGGAGGTCCATAGGTTATATAAAGGTATTTTGCCATTTTACATCAGAGATGTGAGCATCCATAGATTTCAGTATCCACAAGAAGCAGAGACGAGAGCATCCGTAGATTTCAGAATCCAAAAGAGGTCTTGGAACCACTTCCCCATTGACTGTATATACCAACTTGTCTCTCTTCCCCACCTTTGTATCTATCATAAAACATTGCCCAGAGCAGTCTGCTTGCAGCATGAAATCACAGAAGTTCTTCTGTTGTGGTGGTGTGTGCCAATTAGGTACTCCCTAGGCAGTTGTATGGCCTTTCCACTCTATCTCTTTCCATTTTCTCTCTGTTGTAAACTTTAGTAAGAAGATCAAGAAGGAATAAAGAAAAATCTATATAGGCTACCACAAGCCTACTGTGTATACATGTATGTGTGTACATGCACCTGCTCTATGGACACATGTAATTTATCAGATTTTCAGAGCTGTCTATGATCTTTCCATCCCCCAGCTCTGATGTTTCAAAGCCTAATTAGCTTTTATCTGAGAAGTTCTCAGTCTATCTTTTAAAAACTGCTATTCTCTAATAAAAAGCCCATTCCTTCTAACACCTATTGGAATATACGCTTGCAATGTTATACAAGAACTATTTTGATGACCAAGAAAATGACATATTTTATTTTTCACTGGGGAGTTAAGACACTAGGGAAAATAGAACTGAGTAAGCTATTTAGTTTTCCAGTGTACTGTGAAAGAAATATGTCAATTGGCTACACCAGTTTACATTTCAGATCCCATATCTTCTGTTGCACTTAGAAAATTCAACACTTGAATCTCAAGTACTACAGACATTTGCCAAAGCACCATCACTAGAATCAGATTTTTCACATATTTTCAACTCTCCCGAACCTTACAATGTATCACTTTTCCTCTGTACTCTATAATAATAGATTCTAGAAAAATTGAATATTTAATTTACTTTTCACACATTTATGATGCGTCTGCCTTTGCCAGAGCCTCCCCTAAGTGCAGGCAATAAAATGTTGACAGAGTGGCTGTGAATTTTGGCATAAATACATCTGTGAGTTCCGTAACCACACAAAGGGATATGGCAGTATTCCCAGCTTGGTAGAACTGTAAGCCATATGAATTGATACTTAATGAGAATCTCTGTACTATATGAACCTATTAAAAAGCATAATATCATTCTCTCTACCACCCAGGATTTTTCAAAACTACATTATGAGAGACTGTGAGAATTGTATTACCATCCTATGGGACAACAGAACTGAGGTTAAGAAGCAGCATCTTCATTACAGAAAATCAGTTCACAGGAATCAAACCTCTATCGGTACCTGAAAAATAGGAGAAAGAGGGTATCTTAGAATAGGGCTGGCAAGAACCACAATGGATCTTACATTACCGGTAAATGAGTGTGGGCTCCAACGAGGCATTAACATCCTAAGCAGGAGAGCAAGGCATTGGTACATTCATTCAAAGTGGGCCAGTAAGACAGGAGTTACTAGAAACAAACAACTTGGTAAATGTAAGGTAAACAATAGCTAAGCCCAGACATCCTTAGAGCTGTCAGCACTCTTACTAATAAATGAATTTCTTGCTTAATGCTGTACATTAGAAAGGTAAGGTTGCTTCTTTAAATTATTCCTCTATTGGAAGACTAGAAATCATAAATATGAAATTATAGAAGGTTGTATTCATTTCTCATGAAGGGCTATAATTCTCACAAGTCCAGCACATTCATAGACACCACTGGCTTAATTTAAATTGGGTTCATTTAGACAAGGAAAATTCACAGACTGATTCAGAGACTGATATTGATCTTAGAGGGTTGAAATGTGGCCAAATTCAGATTTATTAACCATGTCGTAGAGATCTACGTAATATGTTGGCCTAACATACCAGATGTACCATGATTATTTATTAGCAAACCCCATATTTGTTTTTATAGCAAGAGAAACTATCATAATTGCATGGGAAATTTTTAGATTCGTTTTATTTTGAAAATTGTTTTGTTTTGTTTCTCTGAAGAATACTTAGTGTTTAAAATTATAATAACCTCTGAGTCGGTTCAAGGTCAATTATGGTAAATAAAAACATAATTTTACTTGTTTCTTGTCAGAAAACAAATAAAAATTTCCCAAGTATCACAGATTATAGAAGAGGAAGTCTTGACGTGAGGCTAATCAAAGTGGTCTCCTGCATCAGAATCGCTTGAGAAACTGATTAAATCCAGTTCCTTGGTTCATCTTTGACTTACTAAATAAGAATAGTTGAGGGTGGTACATATACTGCTGTGATTTTAACAATCACCTCTCATAATTCCTTCATAATGTGCACTAAGGTTTGAACATTACAGTATTGGAATGAAGAGGAGGGCCTGGAATTCTGGAGTTATTTCCTCTAGTTTATTGATCCAAACCCTCTAATCTTTCATATCTTTCATTAGCATGATGATCTATAAAAACTCACATCCTAAAATATTTTTTATTTAATTTTTATTTGGTCACTAAAAAATTGCAAAATGTTGAAATATTAACGTTGAAAAGCAGGTGAGAAAACAAAAATTTAGTTAAACTCATAACATTTAAATGGTTTCCATTACTTCAGTTATTTCTAGAGTATCTCAGTTTATCAATATAAAAATTTAACTCCTAGCAAATAACAAGGTAAAAGAAATGAGGCTGAATTGCCTTTAGAATGAACTGGAGTTCCAACCAGGATTATAGATTTTTATTCACAGTATGTAGTATCACAGCAATATTAGTTCAAAATACTTTGGGAAATGACAATATGGAGAATAAAATCACTTAGAAATTAAACCTAGAATCTGATGTTATGATGTACTGGCTTAAATGCTTATTTTGAATAGAAGTAGTTCAATATTATGTAACTACTCAAAAGAAATTTAATTTGCCAAGTAAAATGAAATAAAGTTTTTTCAAAAATAAATTGTAGAAACATTTGTGACTGGACATTCAGAGCATGCTGGGAGAGCACAGAGAAACTTACAGAACTGTATTTCATGTCTTCCTTGAATGCACCAAGGAGTATCATATACTAAGCAAAATGTATTCCTTTTAACTCAATATTTATGTGCCCTGTGCTTTCTTGTGTATTGAATACACAAGAGATAAATATCAGTAAAAATTAGAAAAAATTGTGGCACATTTTGCTCAGGTATACCTTGGAATACTTAGGTAATTATTACTTTTATTCTGGATTTTTAAGAAATTTACGAAACTATCTTGGCATTTGGGAAAATTTTCTATAATCTTATATGTGTTTTTATTTTCTATTAAAATATGTGAAACAAAATAACTTTTACTTATCATATATTTAGGGTTCTGAGTTGGACAGGTACTTTCTATTGCTTAGTTCATAAATAGGAAAGTTATTTATTAATTTCAACGGGCATAGCTCTGTATGTCTAACCTATGGTCTTGTCATCCCTATAAGCTGTGTTTTGAATTTCTGAAACTTCATACATTTTTTCCTGCAGTATATATCTCTCATTGTTATAACATTCTTAAATGCCTTCATTGCCTCATCCCCCTTACAGTTAACCCAAATCCAAACAGTTATGTTATACTAGTATGCTATTTGTTCTATGAGGGAATGGTGGTATAAATTTAATGTTCATGTTCTTTTCAATTTAAAAAATTCCATAAATAAGTCTTACTTCACTGAAATCTTTTTCATTTTAAAAATCTCAGGTAAATACTACATTTTCTTGATAATTCATTTTCAGCTTGAGCTATGTTTGGTTAAAGTGGTATCTCCTTATCCTGAATTGCTTTTTAATTATTATGGCTTTTACATAGTTAAGACATAATTGATTGAGTTTCATTTACATTTCTTTTTATCTGACTTTTCATGTTTGTCACTTTTGTTATCTATAATATGTCCTCCTCACCCAGAATGTAAGAAGCATGAAAGAAGGATCTCCATGTCAGACAAACAGTAGGTGATAAATAAATGCTTAGTTAACAAATATTAACTAAATGCTTGTTATGTTTACTATTAAACAACACCTTCATTTCTTGTGAGATAGGGGCCAAAACAGAAGTTTAAGCACTGCCATCTTATAGAGAAGCCACCTGGGCCCTGGGCAGAGGTGTAATTCTCAGAACTGTTATTGTACTGCAGTTCTCAGAGGTGTTAAGAGTAAAAATTTCCACTGCTACCCCCCTCCTCTTGCAATAAACCACTAACTTAGCTTCTGTACAGACAGCTTGCCTTGCACACCCCTGGGCCCCCCTAAACAAGGATGTGGTTTTGCAGCTTAAATGCCTTGCTCCCCCTGAGCTTGGGGCCATGGGTTGGAGAGACTTAAGTCCTCCGTGGCCACTAGCAATAAAGACCCTGCAATGGGCATACTTTTGTCTTGGTGTTGAATTTCCACTCGTTCCGGTGCAACATTCTGGAGGCCCCAGCGAGAATTTCCTTTTTTTTTTCTGTCCTTCACCAGACGAAAGCTGTCTCAGAGCCTCGGCTGGGTAGTTGCCCTCACCCCGGGGAACCCTAGGGGAGGCACCCCCTGAGACGTTCCAGGGCCCCAGGGTTCAGGCCCCGTGGCGACTGTATAACTGTGCTGCTGACATTCACCTAAAATTCTTCAGGTTACTAGGAACCCCCAGAGGTAAGTCTGGTCTGTAATCTGGGGACTAGTCCATTGGTATCTGTACCCTGAGTCAGGGGACCGGACGCAGTCACTGCAACTCTGACCCTGGCAAGCCTCCCCGAAACGTCGCCTGAGGCTCTGGCATCTGGTAGCTGGTATAGTGGGTATCAGTGTTCAGTTGTTTCCCATAACCTCTGTGTGAGTGTGAGAGTGAATGTGTATATATGTAGTTCCATGGCCTGTAGGCTACGGGGTTGTGAGGGCCTTCATCCGCAGTTCCATGGGAGCGTCATAAGGCATAAAGGTGATTCACCTCAGAACCAAAAATTCTGAGGTGGCCAGGCCCGGGGGTTATACGGGTACACCTTAGCCAAGACTTCCTGAAATATCCCTCCGGGGATGTGGCCGGGCAGGCATCAGACTGGTCTCCCATCTGGGGGGCACCCACCCTTTGTCTGTCCATTATATATGTGGTTCTGTCTGTATTGTAGATTCACCAGTTTTGTTAGACTTTCGTTGGCTGATATACAATGGTTCAGGCCTGCTTCCCTTGAGGTAGAAAACATTTTACAGTGGCTGACGGACCACTGGCTGGAGGGAACCTTTAATGAATTCATGCCCTTGGAAAGAACTCTGTTCTCTTTCCTTTTCCTATTTCTTTTCTATCATTGAGGCCTCACTTTTCCTTTTCTTATTCTTCCTTTTCTTCCATGTCCAGGAGAAAATTCTGTCCTTGACGACTCGGATGTAGTTTCTTTGGAGTCTTGGGAAATCGAATCCTAGATAAAGAGTTGCCAGGTATTCTCTTTCAGTTAGGATGGGAAAAGAGTCACTGTCTCTTCTGTCAAAAAAACATTCGGTGTTGTTACAGGTGCTGCTCAACCTTACATCATGAGTCTACATATTGGTACCATCCTGACTGTTGGGAGGTTGGATGTCATGGCCAAATAGAAACTGATTGGCAAAGATTTTGCACCCTCTATAGAGTGTGGTGGGCTCAAAATTCTCACCCGGTAGATTTCTTAGTCCACCTATTTTGTCACTTCCCAACCTTCCCGAAGCCACTGAGTGCCAGGATATACATAAAGGAGGATCATGCCCGAGTGGCATTAAATTTTCACCGGGCTTATTACCGCCAGTTGTGGCTAAATAGCAGGGAGCCATATACAGTTCCCTGGCCCCTACCACCCATCTCCTTGGCCTGGGCTAGAGCTAGGCCCATCAATTTGACAGTCTTTTCTTTACAAGACTTAGCAGTGGAAGCATTGCTAAAACCAATACTAGAACGGGCACAATTTGAATTCGAGGCTTTCCAGAATTGGCTACACCATAAAGGCAGAAAAACCCAGGTGGTTATTGGGGGATGTAAGAGAAGGTGACGAAAATGGGTTTGTCATACTCCCAACCCTACACTCCCCTCCAGTGCATAACAACAAATTTTAAAGTAGGGTTTTCTGGCCAGTATGGCATTAAATTAACCCCAAAGAAACTTCGTACCCTCTGTGAATTAGAATGGCCATCATTTGGAGTAGGGTGGCCAGATATGGGGACCTATGACCCAAAAATAACCCAGGCCACCCAGACCAATTCCCATATATTGATCAATGTTTGAGCCTAGTCCAGCAGCCCCCGCCTTGGCTGAAACGCTGCATCAAACAGGCTGGGCTACAAGTTATGATAGCAACCCCAGGCCCAAAAGAACCACCCTTGGCACCAACTATACTCCCTAGTTTGGCAGGGAGTTACCTCCACCTAATTCCAGGCCCCCTGAGAAAAGGGGCCAACACCCCCCTCTGGACAGTACTAGTAGCCAGCCCGTATCTCCTTTACACATCCGAAGCAGGGCACCACATCCCTCAGCTGTCCTTCCCCTCAGGGAGGCACCCCCCTCAGGGGACAGTGAAAGGGGCCGGCCATTTTTTTTTCCATATTCATTTCTCCTCAAGTGATTTGTACAATTGGAAAACTCAACACTCTCCATTCTCTGAGAAGCCCCAGGCACTCACAGGGCTTCTGGAATCTGTTTTAAAAACCCATTATCCCACATGGAATGACTGTCGACAATTACTCCTAATCCTCTTCACCACTGAAGAAAGGAGTAGGATTAGGCAGGAGGCATTAAAGTCTATCATAGGTCTCCAGGGAGGCACAGTGGAGGAAAACCAGGGCCAGATTAATGAAATCTTCCCTTACACCCAACCCTAGTGGGACCCAAACACTTTGGCAGGTCTGCAGGCTTTGAACAATTTTCACCAGTATCTATTAGAGGGGGTTAGGAGGGTGGCCCATAAGCCCACTAACCTCTCCAAAATAGGGACCATAACTCAGGGTCCACAGGAGTCACCGGCTGCTTTCATTGAGTGCGTGCAAGACGCATATCTCACCTACACTCCTACTGACCCTGAGGCTTTAGAAAATCAGCAGGCCATCAATCTGGCTTTTGTTTCCCAGTTCGCCCCTGATATCAGGAAAATGTTACAAAGGTTGGAAAGATTCCAAGAAATGAATTTAACTCAAGTGTTGGATGTTGCCCAAAAAGTTTTTAATAATAGGGACACCTCAGAAGAGAAGCAGGATAAGAGAGTTACTAAAGCAGTAATAGCGGCTCTTCAGGAAACCCAAGTTATTCCATGGGGGCCAAAGCCCCAATCAAGTGACCCTACAGGGAGCCCTCAGGGTCCCCCGGCCCAGGCTTAGAAATAACCAGTATGCCTTCTGCCGATGGGAAGGTCATTGGAAGAATGAGTGCCCCAAGAGGAAAAGGCAAGAAACAGCTCAGGGAAGGCAACCACGGGCCATTCTCAATTTACAAAGTCAGGAATGACGGGGCCGGGGCTCTTACTTATTAAGCCCCCAGGAGCCCAGGGTCACTTTAAAGATTGGGGGCAAACCTGTCAGCTTCTTAGTAGATACCGAGGAAGCTCACTCAGTCCTTACTCAGCCTCTGGGACCACAATCCAGTAGAAAAACAATTATTCAAGGGGCCACAGAAAAAAAGACAACAAGCCCTTGGACCACCAACTGACTTGTTGATCTGGGGAATGGCACTGTCACCCACTCCTTTTTAGTTATTCCAGAATGTCCATACCCCCTCCTAGGACAGGACTTACTTCACAAACTTCAAGAAAATATTTCTTTTTGTGAGAGTCAGGCTTGCCTCTCAATTTCTCCTCATTTGGCATCAGGGCCACCCCAGCAAATCCTCATCACCTGTGCCCTGCCAGATGAGTATCTCTTGCAGGAAGCCTTATCCACAGAATTGGATCAGCCACCAACATCAGACCTTTTCCACCTGTTCCAAGAAAAGATACCCAGAGTCTGGGCTGAAACAAATTCTCCAGACTTGGCAAATCACTGTACCCCAGTCGTAGTCCAGCTATTGTCAACAGCAACCCCAGTTCAGGTACGACAATATCCCATGGGCCAAGAAGCCAGATGGGGAATTGCTCCACATATATCCAGGCTCCTAGAAGGAGGGATCCTTATTGCTTGTCAGTCCCCCTGGAATACTCCCTTACTCCTGGTCTTGAAACCAGGTACAAAGGACTATCAACCTGTACAGGACTTAAGAGAGGTAAACAAAAGAGTGGAAACTGTCCACCCTACGGTTCCAAATCCATACACCCTCCTAAGTCTCTTGGGCCCAGAGTACCACCATTATACTCTTCTGGATCTCAAGGATGCATTTCTTTGCATCCCACTGGCTCCTGTTAGCCAGCCCATATTTGCTTTTGAATGGAGTGACCCCAATACAGGGGTCTCGGGACAAATCACCTGGACAAGACTGCCTCAGGGGTTCAAAAATTCCCCCACTCTGTTTGATGAGGCACTTAGCCAAGATCTTGCCACCTTCCAAGCTGAGTTTCCCGAGTGCACCCTACTTCAGTACATGGATGACTTACTCTTGGCTACAAAAACCCAGGAGGCCTGTCAAGAGACCACCCAGTCATTACTGAAGACCCTACAGACTCTAGGTTATCGGGTCTCAGCTAAAAAGGCCCAACTCTGTCAACTGAAAGTTATTTATCTGGGTTATATTATAGAAAAAGGCAACAGGGCACTGGCACCTAGCCGAGTGCAAGCAGTGCTTCAAATACCCACCCCTACCACAAAACGCCAAGTTCGAGAATTCCTTGGGGTGGTCGGGTATTGCAGACTATAGATCTTGGGATTTGCTGAGATAGCTAAGCCCCTGTATGCCTGCACTGGAGGAACTCAGCCCTTGACTTGGACTGAGACAGAACAACAAGCTTTTGACAAGTTCAAAAGTGCCCTAACTACGGCCCCAGCCTTGGCCTTGCCAGACATATATAAACCCTTCCAGTTGTTTGTACATGAAAAACAGAGAGTTGCTAAGGGGGTGCTCATCCTGACATTGGGACAATGGTCCTGACCAGTCGCCTACCTTTCAAAAAGGCTTGATCCCATAGCCTCTGGGTGGCCAGCTTGTCTGAGGGCAGTTGCAGCTACGGGCCCTGTTGGTCAAGGAGGCAGACAAAACCTTGGGACAGGAGTTAAATTTAGTGACATCCCACGCGGTGGAGTCACTACTTTGTGGAGCACCAGGAAAATGGATGTCAAATGCCCACATAGTTCAATATCAGGCTTTGCTTTTGTACCAGCTCCGCATAAAATTTTTGAAGACTACAGTTTTAAACCCAGCCACACTGCTACCTGACAGCAAGCCAGAGGAGCCAGTACATGTCTGCCAGCAGACAATGGACGTCCTCCATGCTGCTCGACCGGACCTTACTCATGTCCCCCTATGGAACCCAGAGGAGGTACTGTACACAGATTGCAGCAGTTTCATGATTGACAGAGTCAGGTATGCAGGGGCAGCTGTAGTCATCCTAGAGCAGGTTATCTGGGCCTAGGCTCTTCCACAAGGAACCTCAGCCCAAAAGGCAGAACTCATAGCTTTAACAAAGGCCTTAGACTGGGCAGAGGGAAAAACTGTTAACATCTAAACAGATAGCCGGTATGCTTTTGCCACAGCCCATGTACATGGAGCCATTTATAAAGAAAGAGGACTACTCATCTCAGAAGAAAAAATCATCAAAAATAAAGAGGAAATCCTGGCCTTACTAGAAGCTATATGGAAGCCTAAGGCAGTGACATTAATACATTGCAAAGGACATCAGAAGGAAGATTCACCAGAGGCAAGGGGAAATAGGGCAGCTGACCTACAAGCCAGACAGTCAGCCTTGGGGCCAGTAAAACCCCTAACTCTTCTTGTAACTGCCGGCCCCAACCCTGCCCCCTAGCCCTACATACTCACCTGAGGAAGAAAACTTTGCTAAAAAACAATGGGGCACATAAGATTCCACAGGATGGTGGGTCCTACCAGATACAAGAATTGTGGTCCCCAAGGCTCTAGGATGGGCCCTAGTTAGGGACACACATCAGGCCACTCACTTAGGACAGACAAAACTAATTGAGCTGTTAAGAGCCAGATATTACATTCCACATTTACATGAATTTGTTAAGAAAACCACAACTCGATGTGATGTATGTGCCAGGGTAGATCCAGGAGGCAACTAGTTTAAGCAGGCAGGAATAAGACTTAGGGAAACTAGCCCTGGGGAGCACTGAGAAATAGATTTCACTGAGGTAAAGCCCCCAGTAAGTGGCTACAAATACCTTCTTGTGTTTGTGGATATGTTCTCTGGATGGGTTGAGGCTTTCCCCACTAAATCTGAAACTGCTTTGGTGGTCACAAAGAAACTCTCGGTTCCGCCTGCCCTTAACACTGGGATCAGACAATGGGCCAGCCTTCATGGCTCAAATCTCTCAAAGCCTGGCCAAAGCATTGGTCATATCTTGTAAACTACACTGTTCCTATCGCCCCCAGAGTTCAGGGCAGGTCGAAAGAATGAACAGGACCATAAAGGAAACTCTGACAAAGTTTATCCTACAGACCGGTGAGAATTGGGTCAGCTTGCTTCCTTTTGTCCTCCTCTGTGTCTGATGTACCCCCTACCACAAAGGTTTCTCTCCCTTTGAAATCATGTTTGGAAGGACCCCTCTCTTGCTCCCAAAACCCACAGATACTATGCAAGCTGAAATCCATAACCATGCACTCCTTAAGTCCTTACAGGCACTTCAGTCTGTTCAACTCCAGGTGCATCAGGTCATTAGAGACACTTGAACCTCATCAGTGGACCTCTCAAACCAGCCAGCACATTCCTTCCAGCCTGGGGATCAGTCCTTGTTAAGAGATTCACTGCCTTAGGTCTGACTCCTCGTTGGAAAGGACCCTACATAGTTATCCTGACCATCCCCACTGCACTTAAGGTGGACGAACTGACTGCCTGGATTCATCACACCCATGTTAAAACTGCCCCACTAGAAGAGCAATAAAGAGTCGGCCACTCATCACAGGATCCATTAAAGCTAAGACTTTTGCACTCTTCATGGTCACCACCCTTGTCTCCCAAACCCTTGCTGTAAACCCGTGAAAAAGACCCCCCTTGGAGCCCTTACAGTGGGCTCCACGGGAAAATATATTAGTTCCCTAATACAGCAGAAATCCACCCTTGTCAACTTAACCCTTGAGTGTACCCCAAGAAACCCTGTTGTCTTCACCTCAGACCTCTGTGCCCTCCTAGGCAAATACCTGAAGTTCAGAACAAGTGGAAGTGTAGCTGGGTGTGGTAGCTCAGGAGCAGAGAAAAAACTCCAGACCATGGGATTGTACTTATGTCTGGGATCCACCCCACAAAAAAAGTGGAACTGTGGAGACTTAAATGAGTTCCTTTGCCCCCACTGGGGTTGTGAGACTATCTCTACCATATTGGGATATGTCAAAAACAAAGACTCATTCATCTCTTTCCAGCGGGCGTCTCCCCCATCCCAAAGCTCTGCCAGGTCCTGTAACCCAGTCAAAATAACTGTAACTACCCCAGATAGTAGATGGACAACAGGAAGAACACGGGGCCTCAGAGTATACATGAGAGGATGGGATATGGGCAACATTTTCACCATCCAGTGCATGGCCCCGCCACGGCCTAACCACCCTATAGAAAAAATTACGGAAGTCCTAAAACCCCAAAAACCTTTCCCTAAAACCCGAAGAGTCCAGTCTCCTGATCCTACCCTTCCCTCCACTTCCCCCTCAGTAATAAATCTAGCCATAGAAGACTTAAACCTCCTAGACATACTATCTTCAACTCATCACTTACTTAACCAGTCTAACCCAAACCTGGGTGCAGACTGCTGGTTATGCTTAAACCCACAGCCGCCGTTTTACACAGGCTTAGCAGCACAACAGCACATAACCCCCTCCAGCACCCCCTGTTCTGAAAGGAAGTTCCACATAACTCTAGGTGATCTGGAGGAAAAGGGTAAATGTTATCATTCCCCTAACTATATCCTCACTAACTCCCCCATACCAGCACTTCTGCAATGACACCCTCCTTTTGAACTATAACGGACAAATTTTTACTATACTGCCCCAAACTCATCTTGGTTAGCCTGCATTTTCGGTCTCACGAACTGCATTTTCACTTTTCAGTTTAACAATTTCTTGAGACCGTACTCTGTACCCCCGTATACATCTTGCCCCGCATAAATATCTATAGTGGGCCACAAGGTTAAACTCTCATTGTCCCCTCTGACTCAACTACACACTGGAAGCAAATTCCTCTACTCATACCCCTACTAGTAGGACTTGGAATTGCCGGGTCTGCAGCCGTAGGAATCTCAGCCCTAGTGACTGGGGACCAAAATTTCAAGGCCCTATCCCACCATATAGACTCAGACATACACCATTTAGAAAACTCTATTTCTAACCTTGTGGACCAGGTGGACTCCCTAGCCCACATAGTACTCCAAAATAGATGAGGGCTGGACTTACTGTTTCTAAAACAAGGGGGACTCTGTGCAGCTCTCAATGAGCAATGCTGTTTTTATGCTAATAAATCTGGGCTTATCCGAGAGATAGCCTTGCCCTAGTTAGGCAAAATCTAGAAACCAGAAAACACCTCAGAGAAGCTCCTGAGAGTTGGTATCCAAGAATGTTCTCCTGGTCCCCCTGGCTTACCTCCCTACTCACCGGATTGGCAGGACCCCGACCCTACTCATATTGGGACTGATGTTTGGCCCTTGGCTGTTGAATCAGGTACTCAGACTAATCCAAACAAGAATAAATTCTGTAAAATTAATGGTCCTAAGATCTCAATATGAGCCGTTGAGCCAGACTGACCAACCAATCTTAATCAGGGAATCAATGATTTGATTCATATACAAACAGCAGGGGGGAATGAGATAGGGGCCAAAACAGAAGCCTAAGCACTGCCATCTTGTAGAGAAGCCACCTGGGCCCTGGGCAGAGGTGTAATTCTCGGAACCGTTATTGTACCGCAGTTCTCAGAGGTATTAAGAGTAAAAATTTCCACTGCTACCCGCTCCCCTTGCAATAAACCGCTAACTTGAGCTTCTGTACAGACAGCTTGCCTTGTACACCCCTGGGTCCCCCTGAACAAGGATGTGGTTTTGCAGCTTAAATGCCTTGCTCCCTCTGAGCTCTGGGCCATGGGTTGGAGAAACTTAAGTCCTCCGTGGCCACCGGCAATAAAGACCCTGCAATTGGCATACTTTTGTCTTGGTGTTGAATTTCCACTCGTTCCAGTGCAACACCTGTTCTCTCGAAAGTGACATAATTTGGCCAAGACATTGTTGTAGGAAAATCTGGGTTCTTGTTACACAATCAGGAAAGATTAGGCTCGAAGACAGTTTGAAGGATAAAGGGCAGGGTTTATTGGGTGAAAGCATTAAAAAGGGATTCAGGGACTCTCAGCAAAGCAAGAGACCTGCTAGCAGGCATCCTGCCTCACAGACTGAATCCCCAGTTACCATCCAGGAACAGGAGAGGCAGGCTCCTATCCCTGCAAATGCAAACTTCTGTGGTTCCACGCCATTCTCCCAGTGTGCAGGTCAGCTGGAGATTCTCTGGGGACTTTCCTCCTTTGTACTTGGCTGTATCAACAGTATAAAAGCAGGTGAGGCCAAGACAAACTCATAATTTTGCAAATCTTTAAATTATCTTACTTGATGCAACTACTAATCCAGGCTACGTACCAGCATAGTTTTTCAAACTGAACTTCTTAAGAGCAGTTCTAGTAAAAGACATTTAACCCATCATGTTATATTTCCAGATGATTAAGTATCCATGAGTTGGTGATCTAGGCAACCATCTGGCTGCCTTGCATTGACTTAAAATTTGACCTAAAAGTTACAACAGTTTAATTAATAAGGGTAAAGTGATGTTAGAATTTAATCTGTTGTCCAGAGGGCATTTCTTGGCTGCCAATGTGTTCATTAATGGTGAATTTCATGGGGAGACCCTGTAATTATTTCAAAGAGAAACCCAAGTCATGAAGGGCAAGGGCCAAGCAAAGCTAATAAATCTCTAGGGATCAAATACAAACTCGGAAACACAGGTCTCAGAGAGCTCTAATGGATTTTGCTGCTCTGCCAGCTTGTACTGATTTTGCTCCAGGTGCTATAGCTCCTGTCCCAAAAGCATCATAAAATGATCTTGAGGCCTTTGACACGTCTTCAGGGAAAGAATATTTTCAATATATAGTGAAGTGTCTTCCAGGTATCAGAGTTTTAAAGAAAATCTCCTAGTGCACGGAAAAACTCAGAACTCAAAGTGCATATCTTACTAATGTTATTTATGTATTAAAATACATATTAAATACTTGTCCATATCAATCACCACACAAAGTGCTAGGCAAGTAAAAAAGGATGCACAGTCACTTCTCTTAAGAAGCTTATAGCTTAACTGGGTGTTAGATAAGTCTCCTAACATTACATAGTCGTGTCATAGTTCTATGATATAAGCCAGGAGAAGGACCTAGTACATATGGGAAGGAGAACAAACCCAACTATAGGGAGAACAGAATGTCTTACCCATCATTCCCAGTATATCTGACATAAGCTGAAAGAAAGAAATGCTAAGGAATTTGCTTTTTCTTCACTTATTTCTGAGATCAAAGTATTGACTACATTTTAAATCTTTCTCATGAAAACAAAACCGAGAAATCAAAATAGTAATTGAGAAGCCTTGTTTGGGGGCCCAGATTCTGGGATAGCTTATGATGTGAGGAAGATGTTCCTGCATCTTGAGAAGAAACTGTTTCCCTGGAGAAATTTCAGCATCAGGTGGGGCAGAACTGCAAAGATATAGGATCTTAAGCCCTGTTTCTACTTTAATCAGAGTGTTTTTTGCCTATTATACCAAGGTCTCATGTAAAATTTCAACTAAAGAGAATTTGTGAGTGTGTAGTAAAAAAATACAAAGAAAAAAGAAGAAAAGAAATTTCAGAAACTCTAATGGAAATAAAGCAGAATACATTCTTAATGCTATAACTTTTTTCTTTTTTAAAAGTAGTTTGTATTAGAGACTTACAATATGGTGTTATGGAACACATAGACATATAAAGTGATTACTGTATTAAAGAAGACTAATGTATCCATCATCTCACATACCTTTTTGTGACAAAATCAACTAAAATCTGCTTATTTAACAAAAATTCCTAATAAAATACAACTTTATGACTTTAGTTCTCATATTGTACATGAGATCTCTAAACTTTATCCTATCTGCTATTTTGTAGACTTTGACCTCTGTCTCTCCACTTCCTATCCATTTCGCCCACAGTAATCACATTTTCATTATCTTTCTGTATTTAAGCTCTTTTTAATAAATATTAAACACATGAGTGACATCATGTACTATTTTAATACTTTTCTTTCTATGGCTTATTTCACCTACCACAATGTCCTCCAGATACATCCATATTGCAGCAAATAACAGAATCTCCTTTTCAAAGACTCAATAATATTGTCCTGGATTATAATATTTTCTACTTAATATTTCCAAGTATAAACTTGTTAGCCTGCACTTCAAAGCCCTGTATAACTTGGGTCCTACCTCCCCTTTCTGAATCATCTCTCAAAAACTTACCTTCCACCAGTTCAGCAGTCCAAATACGTGGGAGCTCATTATATTTCCTTACTTCGTAGATGCACACATAGTATAAATTTTCATATTTTAAGCTTATCAAATATGTTAAAATAAAATTTGCTTTTGTGGTGCTGCTTAGAGATGTAGAGACAATTGTGTATTTTTTTTTTTTTTTTTTTTTTTTGAGATGGATTTTCGCTCTTGTTACCCACACTGGAGTGCAATGGCACGATTTCGGCTCACTGCAACCTCCGCCTCCTGGGTTCAGGCAATTCTCCTGCCTCATCCTCCTGAGTAGCTGGGATTACAGGCATGTGCCACTGTGCCTAGCTAATTTTTTATATTTTTAGTAGAGACAGGGTTTCACTATGTTGACCAGGATGGTCTCGATTTCTTGACCTCGTGATCCACCCGCCTCAGCCTCCCAAAGTGCTGGGATTACAGGCGTGAGCCACCGCGCCCGGCCGACAATTGTGTATTTTAATCCACTCATACATTGTTCTGTTTTTCACATTAATTATATTTAAAATAAAATTGTTTGATTTGGGGTAGAATGGTGGTATTTAATATTTTATACGCATCAGGATAGGTATATTTGTATTCATAGGGTTTTGAGGTTAAGGATTAGTTTTTGTCTTCTGGAATGTTACTAAAACATTATTACTTGGGAATCAGAATTCCTAAGGTCAGCATGCAGAGAAACTCTCTGCCATGAGACTTTACTCTGCTAATGAAAAGGATGACTATTATTATAGTTTGCTTAACTTTTCAAGTCAATCAGTGCCTAAACTTTGAAGGTGCAGCTATTCAGGTTATAATTTTATTTTTTTTCTCTCTCAAAAGTATCCTGATAGGCTAGGCAAGGTGGCTCAGGAAAGTAATCCCAGAATTTTGGGAGGCAAAGGCAGAAAAATTGCTTGAGCCTAGGAGTTTGAGACCAGCCTGGACAACATATCCTGTATCTACAAATTATTTTATTATTTATTTATTTATTTATTTTTGAGACAAAGTCTCACTCTGTCAGCCAGGCTGGAGTGCAGTGGTGCAATCTTGACTCACTGCAACCTCTGCCTCTTGGGTTCAAGAGATCCTCCTGTCTCAGCCTCCAAGTAGTTGAGATTATAGGTGCCCACCAGCACAGACAGCTAATTTTTTGTATTTTTAGTAGAGTCAGGGTTTCACCATATTGGCCAGGCTGGTCTTGAACTCCTGTCCTTGTGATTCACCTGCCTTGACCTCTCAAAGTACTGGGATTACAGGCATGAGCCACCATACCTGGCCTACAAATTATTTGTAAAAATTAGCTGGATATGGTGACAAGTGCCTATAATCTCAGCTTCTCTGGAGGCTTAGGTAGGAGAATCTCTTGAGCCCAGGATATTGAGGCTGCAGTGTGACGTGACTGAATCACTGCACTCCAGCCTGGGTGACAGAGTGAGAATCCATCTCAAAAATAAAAAATTAAAAAAATCCTTATAGCAGTACACATCTTTGTTATGTAGTTTATGTATTTTAAATGTAAAAGTACAAAAGCCAAAAAAAAAAAAACCCACTTTCTTCAAACACTTTAAAATAAGAAGATAAAAGTCACTCCAAAAAATTCAAATAATAAAAATAGAATATGTTGGGATGTCATATTTGCTATTTTATCTTAGATGATTATGATATAATTGGAAGATTAATCAGGGTATTACTATTTCTAGAAAACGAGACCGCCGAGTAATATTCTTTTTGGAATAAGTATAATCTCACTTCCAGAATGGGAGCCTGAGAAGCTCCACAGACCTGTTTCCCAATAAAAAACCTAGAGAGGGTTGAAAAGTGGCTTTGCAAAGTTCATATCTACTCAGAACTTCAGAATGTGACGTTACTTCAAAGTAGAATCTTTGAAGATATAATCAAGTTAAGGATTTAAGATGACATTATTAGGGTGAATCCTAACTCCAATGACTGTGATGTCATAAGAAGAGAGGACACACAAAGTGACACAGAAAAGATGGCTGTGCAAGGATAGAGGTGTAGATTGGAGCTGTGCTGCCATGAACCAGAGAATTTCAAGAGCCCTCAGAAGGTGGAAGAGGTTCTCCCTTCCCAGGAAGGGAGGGTTCTCCCAGGAAGACTTCAGAAGGAGTAAAGCCATTCCAACACCTTGAGTGCAGGCTTCTAGCCTCCAAAACTATCAGAAAAAAAATAATATAGATATAGATATAGATATATAGATATATATATAATCTCCCAGTTTGTGGTAATTAGGGAAGCTTTTCAAAACAAATATACAACCATAAATGGGGAAGCTATTAAAAAATCGAAATCTTTGGAAATTGTCCTAAGGGAATTTAAAAAAATTAAAGAGGCATTTATTCAAGAAAATTCACTAAATCAAAGTAATAATGGGGAGATTCTGTAACATCTGAGCCATGACTTACTTCCCTGCTCCCTACATATTTTTCAGAGAAGTTTCTCTCTGGATGGTTGTTGCCAAAAAGATAGGTCTCCTTCTTTTTGCAGCCACTAGTCAAGAGTTACAATATTTCACTAGGAGGGCCAAGCTACCAGGGTTTCTCAACTCAACTTGTTCAAGAACCAGAGGCTACATTTTTGCCAGTGTGAGCCAGATCAGGGTGCCACTTCATCCCACCAGCTTCACTTTTAGGGTGAAAGCTCTACTCTAGGTGCAGCAGGTTGAGAATATTGAGGTCCTGATCACTTGTATGACACAGCTTTCAAACTATGAGAAAGGAGGCAAAATCTACCTCATAAGGCAGAATCTGAATCGAGCCCAAAAATCCAGCTCTGAAAAAGAGAATTACAGACTTTGTGCAGAGGGAAAGGACATTCACTTATATTATCCCCTTATGGCTGACTTCATCAGGGAACAGAGTGTGGAAAAGTTAAAACCTAAGGATATATTTTTTAAAAATGCATATTTTGTGGAAATTGAATATAAGGCTCTAGCTCCGTTAATACAATAAGTTAAACCATAGGTCACCTAATTTACCTTAGAGAATCACGTAAAGAGACAGATAAGAAAGCACTTCTTGGGGTCAGAACAAATCTCAAAAGCTACCTAAATAATTATCCCAGTGAGTGATGTTAGCAAGAGGTGAACAAGGAACTGTAAGTCCTCATTTTTTGCATAAAAACATTGATATAACATCTAGAATTGGGATTAAAATAACTTTATAGGAGCCACAAAATAAGTACAAAATTATAGTAACCAAATGCCCATTAAAAAAAAAACCCACACACATTCAAAATGTTCATCTATTTATCTATTTTGTAGCATTTTTTACACATACTTGCCATGCTTTCTTTCTCCCCTAGGCAACATGGCATTATCAAAACATAAAAAGAAAAAAATAATGTAGCCCAACTCATGCTTTTCTCCTTCAGGCTGGAAGAGCAGGACTAAGTTAATGCAATGTTCTAATCTGTCTGTGGGGTGCCTCAGGGATTAGTTTCTGTTTTGCCTAACTTGGGGCTCACACAATGAAAGCCAGCATAGCTTGGCATAGCATGGATCTCAGGCTGAGCAAAACTGTGAAAGACAGTGGTTGATGTGATAGTGCATGGAATCTACAGAGGAATGACAGATTTGGAGTTCCTGGGGTAAGAGATTAGGTAATCGATCATCTACAGCCCTGAGAGGAAGTTGCGGTGAGACTCTTGGATAGTAAGACATTTAAAAGCATCCACAGGTGTGAAACAGAGAAATGCGCATAGTCATAGGCAGTATGCATGCCCAGAAAAGACTGGAGGAGACTGTGGGCCTTCATCCTGGGCTTATTCCTAGGTTCAGAACATGCCCTACTAATTAGTGAAGTCTGTCCCAACAGTCTTCAAAGATCAGGGGAAATGGCTTTTTCAGACAGCCATTGTTTTTAAACAAAAGATCAGAGGGCATGGAAAGAAACATAAAACCATGGCTCAGTCAGAGGAACAAACTAAGTCTCCAGAATCCATTCCTGAAAAAATGCAGACAGGAGTTAAGAGACAAAGACATTAAAACTATGGGCCTAAATGTGCTCAAAGGCTAAAGGAAAACACTAACAAAGAAGTAAAGAAAACCAAGAAAGTAATATATAAACAAAAGGAGACCATCAATAAAGGAATAAAAATATAAACAAGAACAAAATAGAAATTATGGAGCTAAAAGAAATACAATAACTGAAGCAAAAAAAAAACATTAAAGGAGTTCAAGAGCAGACTCAAACATGCAGAAGAAATAAGTGATCTTAAAGACAAGTTATTTGATATTATTGAGTCTCAGAAACAAACACAACAAAAGGAATGAAGAAAAGTGAAAAGAGCCTAAGGAACGTATGATGTACCAGCTAGTGAACAAATACACACATTATGGGTTCCCAAGAAGGAAAAGAAAAATAGAATGAGACAGAGGATTTATTTGAAATAATAATGTACACAAACTTTCCAAATTTGAGAAAAGTTATGGATATCCAAATACAAAACGCTCAATGAACTCCAAGTAGGATAAAACTCAGAGTCCCACTCTGAGACACATTCTAATAAAACTGTCAAAAATCACAAAGAGAACAATCTTGAAAACAGCAACGGAAAGTAACTTGTCATGTGTGAGTGAGCCTCCATCTGAATATCAATGGATTTATCAGAAGAAATCTTTGAAGTGGGATTATATATTTAAAGTGTTAAAAAAGAAACCTGTTATTTATATTCAATGTAGTGTTAAACAGTACTTCAAAAATGAGGAGAGAAATTAAGACATTCCTGTATAAACAAAAGCTGAGGGTATATTCCTTACCACCTAGCCCTGCTGTACAAGAAAGCCCAATGATAGTACTACATGTCAAAATAAAAGAATATTATACAGTAACTTAAAGCCATACAAAAATATAAAGTTCTTTAGTAAAGGAACATAAAAGGACAGTGATAAATAATTAGTATTGGCTGGGCGCCGTGGCTCACGCCTGTAATCCCAGCACTTTGGGAGGCCGAGGCGGATGGATCACGAGGTCAACAGATTGAGACCATCCTGGTCAACAGATTGAGACCATCCTGGTCAACATGGTGAAACCCCGTCTCTACTAAAAATACAAAAAATTAGCTGGGCATGGTGGTGCATGCCTGTAATCCCAGCTACTCAGGAGGCTGAGGCAGGAGAATTGCCTGAACCCAGGAGGTGGAGGTTGCGGTGAGCCGAGATCACGCCATTGCACTCCAGCCTGGGTAACAAGAGAGAAACTCCATCTCAAAAATAAATAAATAAATAAATAAATAGTATTGTGTTAATTTTGGTTTGTATCCTCACTTTTTATTTTCTGTAAGATTTTAAAGATACGTGCTTCAAATAATTGTATGTCTATTTTAATGAGTACACAATAAATAATGATGCGATTTGTTAAATTAGATACAAAAAGTGAGAGGAGGGCAGAGCTGTTAAAGACTGCAGTTTTTGTATGCAATTGAATTTAAGTTGGTACTAATTTTAAATGGATTGTTAGATCTGGGATATTAGGATGTTACATGAACTACTCAAGATAACCACAAAGAAAATACTTGTAAAATGTGAACAAAAAGAAATAAGAAGATAATCAAAAAGTGTCACTAAAATAGTCAACTAAACACAAGGGAAGGCAGTAAGGGAGAAAATAAGAAACAAAAAGTTATGACATTTAAAAAATAAATAAAATGGCAGTAGTACCTCCTGGGAAACACTACAGACCAGAGAAAAGACCTGCAAACTACAATAATCTCTAGAAAATAGAAAGAATTATCAAAAGACAACAGGAAAAAAGAATTAGAAAATAATTAAGCATTTCACCAAAGAGGATGTGTAAGCAGTAAAAAGCACGTGAAAAGGTATTTGACATCATTTGTCTTTGGGAACTGCAGATTAAAACTGCAAGGGCAAATGTTGGTGAGAATATAGGAAACTGGATCGCTTATACATTGCAAATGGGAATATACACTGGCATGTTCACTTGCATGGAAAACATTTTGGCAGTTTGTTATAATAATAAACGTAAATTAATATACCATCCAGCAATTGCACTGTTGCACATTTATTCCAAAAAAAATAAAGATGCATGTTTTTACAAAAAAACTATCCATGAATGCTTTTAGCTGCTTTACTCATTATATGTATAAACTGGACATAACTTAGATGTCTTCTAACAGGTGAGTGGTTAAACAGATTGTGTTATATCTATGCCATGGAATACTACTCAGCAATGGAAATTATTGAACTATTTATTCATACAACAATCATAATTCTCTAGGAAATTATACTGAGTAAAAATCTCCAGTTCAAAAAGGTTAAATACCATGTTTTTTCATTATATTACATTTTTAAAAGACAAAATTATAGAAATTGTGAATAGATTAGTTGTTGACAGTGGTCATTGTTATTTCAGAGGAAGTAGAAAGATGAAAGAGCGGTAAGTTTGTTTATAAAGGACAATGAGAGGAACCTTTGTGGTTATGAAACTGTTTTAAATATCTCATCTGTGGTCATGGATATATGAACCTACACACATGATGAAATTGTGTAGAATTAAATATTTGTGCACACACAGAAGTACAGGTGAAATGAAGAAAAGCTAAAGAAGAAGGATGAATTTTCTCAATGTCAACCTTCTGCTTGTGATATTGCACTATATTTTTGTAAGATCTTACCATAAGAAAACAATTCTTTGTATTATATTTTACAACTTCATGTGAGTCTACAGATACCATAAAACATTTTAATTTTTAAAAATTGATATAATTTTTACCTCTCTGTTAAATTTCTATTCAGGAATTATTATTCATTTTAGATCATATATCTTGCTTAATATGATCTTATTTTATTTCATTGTATTACCTAATATATTTATAAATATTTTGGAGACAACTTTATCTGCTAGTTCACATCTCTAGTGAAAATTCATCTATGTGCTGCCACCAATATTTAAAAATTTTCAGTCACTTGCAGTTAACCTTCATTTATTTTTGTAAGTTCATTTTCCTTTTGTCTTCTGTACTACTTTTATAGAAGCAATAAACTTTTAATGTCACTGAAAATTATTCTAAAATTACTCAAGTATACAAACATATACTCTAACTGGAAAGAAGAAAGTTGAGCTCCCCATTCTTTACTTATAGTTAAGTAAAACATTAGACAGGTTTTCTACAGGACTAAAGAAAGAAGTAGGTTATTAATTCTGAGATGCAGCCCACTGTAATGGCTATGATCTAAGCTTTGATACTACTGAGGAAAACAAAGGGGAGCCTGTTTCTTCCTCATTTTGCCCCTGTCACCACTGGTTTAAAATCTACGAGCAAATTGTGAGGCCCTCTGAATAGATGGACAAAACCCAGTTCTGCTAGTTCCCAGTGTCTTCAACCTTCTCTTACTACTTATTTCTCAGATCAGGCTAGCTTCTCCTTGTTCAAGTTAGGGAACTACAAGGGAATCTGTCAAGTCCTTAGAAGCCACAGGAAGAAAACTGAGTTGATCTTCAATAAGCTTTTTTAAAAATTGAATTCCCCTGGCATTAATTTTGGACTAACTTAAAATTCACATTAATCAAAAACCAATTGTAATTTTGTGGGGTCAGTATTTATTGATATGGTTTGGCTGTGTCCCAGCCAAATTAGTCTTATTAGCATTAATTGAAAACTGATTTTAATTTTATGGAGTCAATATTTATTGATAACATTTGGCTGTATCCCTACCCAAGTGTCATCAACAATTGTAATCCAAATTGTAATCCCCACATGCTAAAGGAAGGACCTGTGGGAGGTGATTGGATCATGGGGGCAGTTTCTCACATGATATTCTCATGATAGTGAGAGACTCCTCATGATATCCGATACTTTTATAAGGTAGTTTTCCTTGCTCTTGCTCTTGCTCTCTCTCTCTCTCTCACCTGCCACCATGTAAGATGTTCCTGCTTCCCCTTCTGCCATGACTGTAAGTCTCCTGAGGCCTCCCAAGCAATGTGGAAAACTGTGAGTCAGTTAAACCTCTTTTCTTTGTAAATTACACAGTCTTAAGTAGTTCTTTACAGCAGTGTGAAAATGAACTAATATGCTCATTTTTTGTTCTTATTTTTTGTCTTTATATTTTATTGTTTTGAAGACAGAGATTAAAATATAAAGGTTTATGCTGTTATGTAGCCACCTTGCCTGCAGTTCTGAAATTTATCTGAATATGAAATAATCACATTTGGGATTTTTTGTCTTGGTTAGAATGCAGTACTCTAGTCCCTTAAAGGTTATGCAGATTGGAAAGTAATTAGATAGATGAGCATTCTTTTGATCTGAAAGAATTAAAATTTGCTTTTTATATTATCCTGATTTTGATCATGAATTTATATTCATCAACATTTGATAAATGTGTGATAAAGGACTGAAAACAAGGAAATGCAGGTTTCAGCCTTCATTTGTTAATCATCTTACGTTCTTTCACTTTGTATCTTGAATGAGCAAAAAAAGAGAAAGCCTTGACTCGGTTGTTGAATATATCCTCACTTCTCAGACGTGGGTACTCAACTTCATTCTGACTGAGGTGCACTCCTGCTAAAATTAGTATATATAAACTCCATTCCCCCAAATTCTGACTTTATAGTAATTATGTAAAGCCAAGAAATATACCATTTTAGTAATAACCCTGGGGCATATTTTGAGATACACTGCTAGAGGAAATCTCAGGATTTCACCATTTGTTTATTATTTTACCCATCCAATAAGAAGAATCTACAATAAGGTTCAGCATAAAAAAGATGTCCTCAAATGTGGCTGGCAGAATAATGTCTTCTCAAAGATTGTCACATCCTAATACCTGAAACTTTATTTGGTATATGAAACTGTTTGGATGTGATTAAGTTGAAGATTTTGTGATGGGGAGGTAGAGAAGATGTAGGGAAAAGGTAGAGGAGATATTCTGAAGTCAGTTGCATCTTAACCGTCCTTTCAAATGTAAAATTCAAATTTAGCAAAATTTTAAAATTGTCATTCTTTATTTTCTAAATGATATCCTACGGAATAATAAACAAAGCTGAGGATGAGGAATTTCTGCAGCATGTGGTTGGACGGTTGGATACATATATCTTCTTAGTCAAAATATGTAGGGAATGATGTTTATTAACTAGCCTTTGAAGATTTAATTTTCAATGTGCATAGTTATAATCAACTTTAAAAATACTTTAATAAATAAACCTATGAAATATAATTTAATCTCCTATCCATTTTTAATTTCAATATTGGAATCATACTTTTGAAATTGGAACACTTGGGAAAATAGAAAAGGACATAAAGACCTCTAGATAAGGAAAGATGCAAATTATATTTGTTTTGATTCTGACAGAGGAATATAATTTTCCAAGTAGAGATGGGCAGCAGAATGTTAGGCAATCGTCTTTAAGACAGTCTGTTCATAGGCACAGAGCCATACCAGATGGTGAGGAGATAGAGTATTAACAGAATAGGAATATGTTGGTTTAACATACTCAGGGAATGGGTTTGATAAAGTAAAGTGGAGATGTAAGTAGGACTGAGACTGAAATGTACTATATGCTGTTTTGAGAAATTGAATCTAGCATGTAGATATGTAGAGGACAGGAAATAGTTTGTACAAATCTTAGCTGAGTTAACAGATTTGGTTTTGGGAAAATAATTAGCTGCAGCATTAATGGGTCAAGGCTTGGAGTAAGTAAATTCAGCCAAGGAGCTATTGCAGTGGCCTATGAGATGAAGAATTAGGTGGTCTGGGATGATTCTGAGCTGAGAATTTTTCAGGATTCCTTAGGTTTACAACAATAAGAGGCATATCAGTAAATGAGGAGAAGACCAGTAAATTAAATCTAAAGTTTCTTAAGGAAGCCAAATGAAGATGTTCAATAAATAGTTAAATATATCAGTTTGGACCTTCAAAGTGAGTTTTATCATCCTATGGCTAACTTTAATTGGATATATTGTATTGGATACATTTTGGTTTATATGCTGAATGAGACAACAACCTAAGAATTCTCAGGAAAAACATTTGATGAGAAGATGAAGAAGAAAGAGATATAAAAGGGGAATACAATGAAATGGCAAATAAAATACTTCAAGAAGTAAACAGTGTGACAGAGGTCAAGAATAGAAAAGGAAATAAAAACACTAGTTTAGGCAAGTAGGAATTACTAGTGACTATGGTATAAAACATATAAAGATAATCCAAACTTAGAGAATGTAGATTTAATTAAAAAAAATGTAAGTTGTTTCAAACAAATGTCTGAAGCATAATATAAATGAGTAGCTCCTTTGATTTTTATACCATTAAAACAGTTATGAAACCATGACTTGAATCAAAAAATGGAATTACCAGCATTTACAATGCTTTCCTCAAGTTTCTTCCCAGTCAACATCCTACCTTCATTCCAAAAGGTAAGTACAATGAGCAGTCTAATGCATGACATTATCTTCAAACTTTATATGAAAAGAATCATATAATATTCATCCTTGTGTCTTCTTTTAATTGATATTTTTAATCAACATATTATCTTCATTGGTCCATATTTTATGTATAGTTTTATTGATTATGTAGTCATTAACTTTTACTGCTTTACAGTACTATAATATACAAATATACTACAGATTATTCATGCATTCTATTTTTATGGTTTTTGTACTGTTTTCTCTTTTGGCTATTATGTATAATTCTGCAGTGAGTATTTTCATAAAAGTTATTTTGGTGCACGTAGGTGTGCAGTATATGTAGGTATATGAGTAGGAGTGGAACTGATTGGACAAAAGGAATCCATATGTGATACTTTAGTACACGCTGCAAAAAAAATTTACCAAATTGGTTAGACCAATTTACATGCCTACCAGTAGGATATGAAAGTTCCTCTTGTTAAACCTTATTATTGTCAGTCTTCATAATTTTAACCATTTAGAAAGATGCCTTGGGAGGCCAAAGCAGGCAGATCACAAGTTAGGTGATTGAGACTATCCTGGCGAACATGGTGAAACCACTTCTCTACTAAAATTCAAACAATTAGCCAGGAGTAGTGTTGCACACCTGTAGTTCAAGCTACTCAGGAGACTGAGGCAGGAGAATTGCTTGAATCCAGGAGGTGGAGGTTGTAGTGAGCTGAGATCACACCACTGTACTCCAGCCTGGTGACAGAGTAAGACACTGTGAAAGAAAAAAAGAGAGAAGGAAGGAAGAAAGGAAGGAAGGAAAGAAAGAAAGAGAGAGAAAGAAAGAAAAAAAGGAAGGGAGGAGAGGAAGGAAGGAAGGAAGAAGGAAAGAAGCCTGGTCAGATGTCACTATAATTTTAAATTTTTTAATTATATCATATGTTCATTGACAATATGGATATCACTTGCTGTGAAATGCTTATTGACATAGTTTATGCAGTTTAAGAATAAACCCTTAAATATTAGAATGGCTTTAGATTTATAAAAAAGTTGAGATGATGGTACTGAGAGTTCTCATATTCCCACACCCAGCATCCCCAACTAATAGTGTTTTACATTAGAATGGTGATATGGTTTGTCTGTGTCCCCACCCAAATCTCATCTTGAATTGTAGCTCCCATAATTTCCATGTGCCATGGGAGGGACCGGTTGGAGGTAATTAAATCACAGGAGAGGGTTTTTCCCAGACTAGTCTCATGATCATGAATAAGTCTCATGAGATCTGATGGTTTTGTAAAGCGGCATTTCCCTATACAAGCTGTATTCCTTGCTGCCATATGAGATGTGGCTTTGCTCCTCATTTGCCTTCCACCATGATTATGAGGCCTCCCTAGCCATCTGAAACTGTGAGTCAGTTATACCTCTTTCCAAGTTATCTAGTCTTGGGAATGTCTTTCTTACCAGCATGAGAACAGATTAATACAAATGATACATTTGTCGTAATTAATAAAGCAATATTTATATATTATTATTAACTACAGTCCATAATTCACTATTTATACTTAGCTAGAAGTTTAGATTTTCTTACGTTTTAATCTAATGTCCTTTTACTGTTCCAGTATCCCACCCAGGATACCACATTAAATGTAATTGTCATGTCTCTTTAGGCTCCTCTTTGCTGCCTCTCAGATCTTGAAAGTAAAAAAATAATTAAATTTGTACTAGCCACCCTAAGGAATGCCTGACAATATTGAGAACTATAAGAGAGGTGTATTTTTTTGTAGTGGTGTCCTTTCTGTTATTCAGGTTACCATATCCAAAATTCAAAATAGTTTAAAATTGGAAACAGGACGAATATTGATTTTATCACAGATAAGACTTCCTGGGTATTGGTATCTCAGAAGGAAAATAGTTATTATAGAATTGAGAATACAAATGATAATGTGCTTTAAAAATAGTTTAACCACAAAGCACAGGCATGGTGCAACTAGTAAATGTAGCTAAGAGGGGTTTGGTATGGTGAGACCGCTAAGTGGAAGACTCAAAAAAGTGAAAAGGCAATTTTTAAGAAACAGAGGAGTGGAAGGCATGAAGGAGAGAAGAGAGATGAAAATCAAAGTGCAGAATTACTAAAGGTCTGAGAAGAAATTTCTCTTTTAAAAATTATGCATTGCATTCCTGTATCTCATGTACCCCATAAATACATATATGTAGTACCTGTAAAAATTAAAAATATTTTTAATTATAATATATTTTACTAATCTAGGTGTAGGAAAAGCATTTGTAATCATCACAATCAACTTAGAAGCTATTTTTTTTAAAGGCATAGATTTGAACACTAAAACTGTGTTACCTTTTCTTCAACTTTTTAGACTCAAGTAGTATATGTGCAGGTTTGTTACAAGGGTATATTTCATGATGTTTATGTTTTGGATAAAATTGAATCTGTCACCAAATTAATGAGCACAGCATTCAAAAGATGATTTCAACTCTTGCCTTTCTCCCATCCTCCCTCCTCTTGCAGTCCCCAGTGTCTGTTGGTCCCACTTCTATCTCCAGGTGTACCTAATGTTTAGCTTCCACTTTTAAGTGAGAACATGTGGTATTTGGTTTGCTGTTTCTGTACTGATTCACAGAAGAATGGCCTCCAGCTGCACCATGTTGTTCCAAAGGATATGGTTTTGTTCTTTTGTATGCCCGCATAGTATCCCATGGTGTATATGTACTGTAGTTTTTTATCCAATATGCTCTTGATGGGCACCTAGGTTGATTCCATGTCTTTGCTATTGTGAATAGTGCTGTGATGAGCATACAGGTGCATATGCCTTTATGGTAGAATGATGTATTTTCCCTTGGGTGTATACCCGGTAATTAGATTATTGAGTCAAATGGTAGTCCTCTTTTTAGTTTTGTGAGAACTCTCCAAACTGCTTTCCACAGTGGCTGCACTAACTTATATTCCTACCAATGTTATATAAACATTCCTTTTTTTCCACAGCCTTGCCAACATCTGATATTTTCTGACTTTTTGGAAATAGCCATTCTGACTGGTGTGAGATGGTGTCTCATAGTGGTTTTGATTTGCATTTCTCTAATGCCTTGTGATATTGAGCATTTTTTCCCACATATTCGTTGGCCACTTGTATGTCTTCTTTGAGAAGTGTCTATTTGTATTCTTTGCCCACTTTTTAATTTGGTTATTTGTTTTTCATTTGTTGATTTGTTTACGCTCCTTGTAGATTTGAGATATAAAACCTTTGTAAGATGCATAGTTTGCAAATACTTTCTCTCATTCTGTAGATTGGCTATTTACTCTGTTGATTATTTCTTATGCTGGGCAGAAGCTCTTTAGTTTAATTAGGTCCTACTTGTAAAATTTTCTCTTTTTCTGCTGTTGCTTTTTAGAAGTTAGCCCTAAATTATTTGCCAAGGCCAATGTTAAGAAGAATATTTTCTAAGCTTTCTGTGAAGATTTTTATAGTTTGGGATCTTACATTTAAATCTTCAATTCATCTTGAGTTAGTTTTTATATATAGTGATAAATAGGGATCCAGTTTCATTCTTCTACCTATGAAAAGCGAGTTATCCCAGCATAATTTATTGAACAAGAAGTCCTTCACCTAGTGCTTATTTTTGTCGATTTTGTTGAAGATAATAAGGCTGTAGATTGGGGATTTATTTGTGAATTCTCTGTTCTGTTCCATTGGTCTCTGTATTTGCTTTTGTACAAGTATCATACTGTTTTGGCTACTGTGGTCTTGTATTTTTTGAAGTTGAATAATATGATGCCTCTGGCTTTGTCCTTTTTGCTTAGGATTGCTTTGATTATTCTGACTTCTTTTTATTTCATATGAATTTCAGAATAGTTTTATCTAATTCTGTGTACAATGACCTTGGTAGTTGATATATATATATATATATATATATATATATATATATATATATATATAACAAACTATCAAAAATAGCAAGCAAAAATGGCAGCATGGCATAGCAAAATTTACAAGATGTAACAAAAGCAGTTGTAAGAGCAAATTTTCCAGCAACATTGACCTAGATCAAAAATAATAAAGATCTCAAATAAACAACTTAACTTTACATCCCAAGGAAACAGAAAAAGAACAAACTAAGCCCAATATCACCATACACAAAAAAACATAATAAGGATCAAAGTAGAAATAAATGACAGAGAGACAAAATACACACACACACACACACACACACACACACACAAAAGAGCAACAAAACTAAGTGTAGATTTTAAAAAGAGAAAAACCTTTAGTTACACTAAGAGAAAAGAAAGAAAATTTAAACAAAACAAAAAGTAAAAAGGAAGACACTGACAGCACAAAAATACCAAGGACCATAAGAGATTTTGATGAAAATTATATACCAAAAAAAAAAAAAAATGGGTAACCTAGAATAAATTGACAAATTTCTAAACACAATTCAACCTATAAAGACTTAATCAAGAAGAAACAGAGAGTTGAAGAGAACAGTAACGACTAATGAGATTGAACCAGTAATAAAAAGTCCACTGTCAAGGAAAAGCCCACAACTTGGTGCCTCACAATGCTGAATTCTATAAAATACTCAAAAAAGAACTAATACAAATCTTTCACAAACTCTTTGAAAAAAAATGGAAGAGAAAGAAGTACTTCCACATTCATTTTTATAAAGCCAGCATTGCCCTTATACCAAAGTGATACAGTTTAATTGTGTCCCCAACCAAATCTCCACTTGAATTGTAGCTCCCATAATCCCCACATATCATGAGAGGGACCCAGTGGATGGTAACTGAATCATCGGGGCAGGTTTTTCCATGCTGTTCTTGTGATAGTGAATAAATCTCATGAGACCTGATGGTTTTATGAAGAGCAGTTCACTTTCAAATTCTGTTTTGCCTACCACCAGGTAAGACATGCCTTTGCTTCTCCTTCACTTTCCACCTTGATTGTGAGGCCTCACAAGCTATGTGGAATTGTGAGTCCACTAAGCCTTTTTTCTTTATAAATTATCCAGTCTCAGGTGTTTCGTTATTAAAGTATGAAAATGGGCTAATACACAAAGCTAGGCAAAGACTACAAAAGAAAAGCAGAAGCCAATATCCTTGATGTACATGGATGCAAAAGCATTCAACAAAATACTAGTAAACCAAATTTAACAAAAGTAAGATTATTCTCTGAGGTGTAAGGATGGTTCAAAATATGAAATTAATCATTGTGATACATCATATTAAGAGAATAAAAGACAATTATATGAGCATCTTGTTAGATTAAAACAAGAATTTAACAAAATTAAACATTTTTTCATGTCTAAAAATTGAATAAGTTAGGTATAGAAGGAATATGCCTCAACACAATGAAGGCTATATATGATAAAACAACAGCTGCCATGATACTCAACAAGGAAATACTGAAACCTTTTAATTTAAGTTCCAGAACAAGACAAGGATGTTCACTCTCACCACTTCTATTGAACATAACATTGAAAGTCCTATTCAGACCGATTAGGCATGGGGAAAAAGAAGTATCCAAATAGGAAAGAAAAAAGTAAATTTGTTGCTGTTTGCTGATGACATGATCTCGAATATAGAAAACTCTAAAGAGCCCATCAAAAGACTGTTAGAACAAATAAATGTATTCAAAAAAGTTGCAGAATAAATAGACTGCACTGGGAAAATGTGGCACATATACACCATGGAATATTATGCAGCAATCAAAAATTATGAGTTTGTGTCCTTTGTAAGGACATGGATGAATCTGGAGAACATCATTCTCAGCAAACTGATGCAAGAACAGAAAAAGAAATACCGCATATTCTCACTCATAGGCGGGTGAGAAAAATGAGAACACATGGACACAGGGAGGGGGTCTACTACACACTGGGGTCTATTGGGGAGAATGGGGGAGGGACAGCAGAGGGGGCTGGGGAGGGATAGCCTGGGGATAAATGCCAAGTGTGGGTGAAGGGGAGGAAGGCAGCAAAACACACTGCCATGTGTGTACCTATGCAACTATCTTGCACGTTCTGCACATGTACCCCAAAACCTATAATGCAATAAAAATTTAAAAAATAAAAAAATAAAAATAAAAATAAAGAAATCAACACAAAAAATAGTAGCATTTCTAAATATCAAAAACTATTCAAAAAAAAATCAAGAAAACTCCCATTTGCAATAGCTACAAAATATTAAAAATATTTAGGAATAAATTTAAGCAAGGAGGTGAAATATATATATATACAATCAAAGCTAAAACATTAGTGAAATAAATTGAGGAAGACACAAATAAATGGAAAGATATCCCATAAGTATGAATTAATATTGGTACAATTTCCATACTATATGCAAAAAAGCACATTAAAAGCAATGCCTATAAAAATTCTAATTTCCTGTTCATAAAAAATAGAAAAAATAAGCCTAGGGCTGGGCGCGGTGGCTCAAGCCTGTAATCCCAGCACTTTGAGAGGCCGAGGCCGGTGGATCACGAGGTCAAGAGATCGAGACCATCCTGGTCAACATGGTGAAAACCCGTCTCTACTATAGATACAAAAAATTAGCTGGGCATGGTGGCGCGTGCCTGTAATCCCAGCTACTCAGGAGGCTGAGGCAGGAGAATTGCCTGAACCCAGGAGGCGGAGGTTGCGGTGAGCCGAGATCACACCATTGCACTCCAGCCTAGGTAACAAAAGCGAAACTCTGTATCAAAAAAAAAAAAAAAAAAAAAAAAAAAAAAAAAAAAAAACTGATTTCACAATGCTATGAATCAATAGTAATTAAGACAGCATGGTACTGGCAAAAAAAAAAAAAAAAAAAAAAAAAATTAAAATGACTCATTGGCCAATAAAACAGAATAGAGAGCCCAGTCATGAATTTATGCATGTACACTCAACTGATTTTCAACGAAGGTGTCAAACTTATACACTAAGAAAAGGAGAGTTTCTTCAATAAATCATGTTAGGAATATTGAATATTTATTTCCAATAAAATTAAAGTTGACCATTATTTTACATCCTATACAAAATTCAACTAAAAATGGATTAAAGATTTAAACAAAAGACCTGAAACTGTAAAAATTATTAGGTGCAAACATAGGGGAAAACTATGGAACATTTGTCTGAGCAATAATTTTTTAAATTTGACCGCACAAGTGCAGGCAATTAAAAAAAATAGACAAATGGGATTACAATGAAATAAAAAGCTTCTGTACAACAGACAAAAAAACCAACAGAGTGAAAGATAACCTATAAGTTGGGAGAAAATATTTGCAAGCCATATATCTGATAATGGGTTAACATCCAAAATATGTAACAACCTCAACTCTATAGACAGAAAATAAAGAATCCAACTTAAAAAGTAAGTAAATGAATAGACATTTCTCAACTGTAGATCTAAAAATGGACAACAGATATGTGAAAAAATGTTCAACATCACTAATCATTAGGGAAATGACAAGAAGAACCACAAAAGTACAATCTCACAACCAAATGAGATTTCATCTCACATCTGTCAGAATGGCTGTTTTTAAAAAGTCAAAAGATAAGTGCTGACAAGGCTGTGGAGAAAAGAGAACAACTGTACAATGTTTATGGGAATATACATTAGTACAACCATGCTAGAAAACTTAACCGAGGTCCCTCAATAAGCTAAGAATATAATTTCATATTATCTAGAAATTCCATTTCTGGGAATTTATTCAAACTATTTAAAATTAATATGGTAAAGAGACGTCTACCATGTTCATTGCAGCATTGTTCACAATAGTCATGTTTTATAGTTTATCTACGTGACCATCATCAGATGAATGGATAAAGAAAATGCAACATATATAAGCAATGAAATACTATTCAGCCTTAAAAATAAAAGAACTTTTTTCACTGGAAGCAACATGAAAAGAAGTGGAGAATATTATGCTAAGGAAAATAAGCCAGATACAGAAAGACAAATATCTCATGTTCTCATGTATATGTGGAATGTAAACAGCTAAACTCAAAGAAAGTGAGAGTGGAGAGGTTGTTGCCAGAGCCTGGTGGAGGGGCGGCAGGGTGGAGGTGAAGGGAATGGGAAGACAATGGACAAAGCATTAAAAGCCTTAATTAGACAGAAATAAAGTTTTTGTTACTGTTTACTTTGAGATATATTGCACAGTGTGGTGAATACAGCAAATAATAATGTATTGCACATTTCAAAATCACTAAGAGTGTACAGTTTAAAATTTCTCATGACAGAAAATAAGTATTTGAGGTCATGAGTGTGTTAACTTGGTTTAATTATTTCACATTATATTCATAGTTTATAGCATTATTTTGAATCCCATAAATATATACAATGAAATTTTTCAATTTACAATTATCAAATTGAAATTATTTTTAAAAGTGAACAGGACATGGTATTTATTTCAAAAAATTGTATGCTCTGTCCAGGCACAGTGGCTCACATCTATAATCCCAGCACATTGGGAGGCTGAGGCCCGCAGATTACTTGAGGTCAGGAGTTCGAGAACAGCCTGGCCAAAATAGTGAAATCGCATCTCTACTAAAAATACAAAATTGAGCCAGGCATTTTGATGGGCACCTGTAATCCCAGCTATTTGAAAGACTGATGCAAGAGAATCATTTGAATGCAGGAGGTGGAAATTATAGTGAGCTGGAATTGTGCCACTGCATATCATCCTTGGCAACAAAGTGAGACTCTATCTAATATACATATATGTGTGTGTGTGTGTGTGTGTGTGTGTGTGTGTGTGTGTAAATGGTGTTAGGAACATTGAATGTTTCCAAAAAAATGAAAGTTGACCATTATTTTACACCCTATACAAAACTAAAAATGGATTAAAGACTTAAACATAAGACTTGAAACCGTAAAATTATTAGGTGCAAACATAGGGAAAAACTACGCAACATATATATATATATGTTCAGTAGTCATGGTAAGTTAAATGCCTAACAATTACTGCATAAGGCATCACTTTATATGCATGCTTTTGAGTGATACTGTAGAAGTCATTTAACAAAATAATGAGAATATTTGACATGAAATCACAATATCAGTGTTTCAATTTCAGGCTTTATAGCAATTAGCAAAGTCATCTATTTCTATACAACTTAATTTCAAATATTTAAAATGAATATATTTAACTTGAAAATTTTATGATGAGACTTTTCCATTTTCCTGTGTTCCCTGTCATGATGATAAATTATCACTGTATACCAATTTACCTCTTAAAAGAATTGAATGTAAATTATTACTATGTACCAATTTACCTTTTTTTAAAAAATAGAAACCTGAGACTTTAAGGAAAAGTTTGAGTCAAAGTTTGAAAATGAGCAGATGTGGAATGATTGTAAACACAATAATGACTCTCATGTTTATAAGAATGGCTGGAAAACTTCATGACCAGCCTTCTTATCATCATAAACATAAGTAATTTTAAATAATTATCATCTATTTGTTCTCCCATGTTATTCATTACTTTATAATTAAAAAATAAAACTTTTTTTAAAATTCAGTCTTTTTTTTCTTCTCTTCATTAAGTGAAATATTTTGAATAGATCAGAATTTGGAATGAGTTCACATATTAAATCGTAAAAGACAGGAGCAGCATAAACAGACATACATATATATCTGGATAGACTTATCCAACTGTAGCAAACCTGGGATGGCTCAAATCTGTAATGTTGTTTCATATATATACACACACACACACACACACACACACACACACACATACACACACACACATATATATATGTATATACACACACACATATACACACACACACACACACACACATATATGTAAATATACACACAAATATTTTTAAATTATTCTGGCATCTTTCCTGACCCTACCATTTGTATGCCATACATTAATTAAACAAAAGCATGCATACATTCTTTGTCAAAAGAAATTAACTTAAGTATTTATTTTAGAAGTCAATATAATACTATAAATAATTCTGAAACCCATACTATAATCACTAGAGCCTTGCCCATTGGCAAGAAAAAAATAATAATTTGTGATGAAAATTTGAGTCATTTTTACAGAGGGAAAAACCTGGCCTGGCGTGGTGGCTAATTGACATCTCAAATTTAATTTATCTAAAACTCTACCTCAACTATCTTTTTTCACATCAGATCAATAGAAATTTTAGTGTCATCCTTGACATCTTTGATTTTTAGCTTATCTCTCAAATCTAATCTATCTTGTTGATACCTCATTCAAAATATATTTGGAATTCTTCAACATTTTCCACCTTAATATAAACCACTATCATAAAAAAATATGTCTATCTATCTATCTATCTATCTATCTATCTATCTATCTATCTATCTACCTATCAATCATCTATCACCTATTTCTCAAAATAAACTCTGTACTCCAACAGCTTCTGATCCATGGCCAGAAATAAGCCATATATCTGTGATCTGTCTACACAATACACATCTGTAGCAAAAATAGAAAATTTCTGGGAGTTAGAGGAGGAAGGAGGCAAAGTAACCTGGATTCCTTGGATTTAGAGGAGATATAACTGGACTAATTATAAGAGGCAGATTCTACTCTCTGAATTCCTGTTATAAAAATTATCAGCTGGGCATGGTGGTTCACGCCTGTAATCCCAGAACTTTGGGAGGCTGAGGTGGGTGGATCATGAGGTCAAGAGATCGAGACCATCCTAGTCAACATGGTGAAACCCCATCTCTACTAAAAATACAAGAAATTAGCTGGGCATGGTGGCATGTACCTGTAATCCCAGCTACTCAGGAGATTTGCCTGAACCCTGGAGGCGGAGGTTGTGGTGAGCCGAGATCGCGCCATTGCACTCCAGCCTGGGTAACAAGAGCGAAACACCGTCTCAAAAAAAAAAAAAAAAAAAAAAAAAAAAAAATATATATATATATATATATATATATATATATATATATATATATATAAATTTCCACTGTCTAAAAATGCATTTTCTATCAAAGGAAAACAGTGTAATGGTCCCGATATACCTCACAAGAATATAAGGATTCAGGGATATTTTGAACAAAACATGCATTAATACTTTATAAGAAAGATGCAAATAAAATAACATTTCTCTCTTTATCTTTTAGATTTGAAGCTTATTTCCACTTTTACTTCTGTTTCAACAGCTCTTAAGGACTATTAGAACTAACAATTCATGGTTCCTACAGCATTTGTGGTGTTTCTTGTCAAAGTCAATAACGTCCTTTCCTTGTTTAATGGTTAAGATCCAGTCTTCCTCTTACTTCATCTATCTGATGTATCTTACACAATTAATTACCATTCCTCCTTGAAAGGTATTTTTCCCTTGGCTTCCAAATGCTTCTGACTTTTCTCCTACTTAACTGGTTCTTCCTTTTCAGCCTTCTTTCTGGTTGCTTCTGATCTTCTCTAAACATAGGTATGCTACAAAATGTGGGTAGTGTACCATGGACCTTTTATTTCTGTCTATACTCAGTCATTTCCTGAGTTTGTCCATTCTCATGCTTTTAAACATTATCTTTATGATAAAATTTCTCAAACTTATATATCTCCAAACAAATATTTTTTCCTAAACTTTGGCTTTATATATGTAGTTGATGACTCATTATATTTACTTGGATGTCTAATTGGCATCTTAAATTTATCTAAAACTGAACCCCTGCTATCTTTCTTCACATTAGATTAACTTCACCCATAATCGTCCTCACTCAGTAATTGTAACTCTACTTTCCATGTCCTCAGTACAGAAATTTTAGTGTCATCCTTGATATCTTTGTTCTTTATTTTATCTCTCAAATCTAATCTATCTTGTTGATACCTCATTCAAAATATATTCAGAATCCTTCAACGTTTCCCTCCTTAATATAAACCATTAACATCTCTTTACTTGGATTGTGACAAAGCCCTCTAACTAATATTTGTGATTATATTTTTTCCCTTAGCAGAATTCTCCATCAAGCACTGGAAAATTCTATAAAAAGGTAAGTTGTAGACCTGTTGCATATGACTGTACAGATTGTGCAGTGTGGAATTGTGGTGAACACCATTCATATGTCATTCATTGTGAAATTGTACATTTATTATGACAGTGCTATGGCATACAGTTAGTAGATAGTGTTGAGAAAGTAGTGTCTTTTTAAGGATTGACACAAAGGCACCATAAGAGCCAGTGGTGACCTGAGATCATTTACTGTTCAGTTAACTGTCACACATTGGCTATCAATCACCCAGAATGAAAATCAAAGTATATTTTGAGTCCCAAAAAGTTTTCTGTAACCTAGCCCTGGCTACATCTTTTCACTCATCTCCATCCTTTTCATCTAGTTCAATGCTTCCGAAAATTTTGCTTACATGAATGTCAACTAAGAGTTTTGTCAAAATGCAGAATTGATTCAGTGCATATGGAAAGGTCCTTGGTTTTTGCATTTTTAACAAGCTCTTGGGTGATGAGAGTGGATGGTTCTGGTCAGGGGCACAGTTTCCACCAATCTGTTTCTACTCATGCTGTGCTTTCTCATGATTAAAAACATTTGCACTTGTGATATGTTCTACATGAAATACTGTATCTGTAGACACCCACAAGATTCATTCTCTTACCATTTTCTGGTTATTGCTTTTTCAGTTCTCTCCTTAAAGAAAACTTTCCCTGTCCATTTTGTTTCAATTGTAATCCTTTCCCTTTCCACTGTAATTCCCTTTTTCCTTTCCTTTTTCTATAGCATTCACCAGTTCACATACTAAATTTGTCAATGTTTTTATCTGTAACTAATGTAGAATGTAAGCACTATAAGGTCAGGATTTTTAGTTATTTTTAATATTTTTCATTTTTATATCTCTGGAATCTAGATATTGACATGTAGGAGATATTCAAATAAATGTTTTTTAATGAATGCTTTTTTTCTAATCCTTTGCCTCTTACTTGAGACTGAACTGAGAGTGAGGAAAGTGATTCATATTCCACAGGCAGTTTCCCTGCCGGCATATTTCACCATATAATTAATTAATGCTCCAATCATCTTTGCCTGCTACCTGTTATAAGTACATCATACAACATTTAAATAGAAGATTTAAGTGAATCATTGAACTCTATAAATACATCTTAGAACACTTCAGTACAAACATTATTAGAAAAATAGATATAACATTTCTGAGTAATTCTATTGCTAATAGCACCTTTCATAAAAATAGTCATAAAAGGTGTTTAGAATTTACATAGCAGAATTGATATACTACTATAGAGAGAATTTTATCACCCTATTGAATCTTTTACATATAAATAAGAAAAAGACCAACATAAAATGACTATCGATGCAATGTGCATATAATTTAAAAAATAATAACATTAACACTCCTGTATTTCTAAGTGCAAGTGTACTTCATTTGATTGTGCCTTACTTAATGGCACTTCTCAGATAGTACATATTTTACAAACTGAAGGTTTGTGGCAATTTTTTATCAGCAAGTCTACTGGTGCTATATTTTCTTTCTTCTTTTTTTTATAATTTCTTTTTAATTGCATTTTAGGTTTTGGGGTACATGTGCAGAACGTGCAAGATAGTTGCGCAGGTACACACATGGCAGTGTGTTTTGCTGCCTCCCTCCCCTTCACCCACATTTGGCATTTCTCCCCAGGCTATCCCTCCCCAGCCCCCCCCAACTGTCCCTCCCCAATAGACCCCAGTGTGTAGTATCCCCTTCCATGTGTCCATGTGTTCTCATTTTCCCTCACCTGCCTATGAGTGAGAATATGTGGTATTTCATTTTCTGTTCTTGTGTCAGTTTGCTGAGAATGATGTTCTCCAGATTCATCCATGTCCTTACAAAGGACACAAACTCATCATTTTTGATTGCTGCATAATATTCCATGTGTATATGTGCCACATTTTCCCAGTCCAGTCTATCATCGATGGGCATTTGGGTTGGTTCCAGGTCTTTGCTATTGTAAACAGTGCTGCAATGAACATTCGTGTGCATGTGTCCTTATAGTAGAACGATTTATAGTCCTTTGGATATATACCCAGTAATGGGATTGCTGGGTCAAATGGAATTTCTATTTCTAGGTCCTTGAGGAATCGCCACACTGTCTTCCACAATGGTTGAAATAATTTACACTCCCACCAACAGTGTAAGAGTGTTCCTATTTCTCTGCATCCTCTCCAGCATCTGTTGTTTCCAGATTTTTTAATGATCATCATTCAAACTAGCATGAGATGGTATCTCAATGTGGTTTTGATTTGCATCTCTCTAATGACCAGTGATGATGAGCATTTTTTCATGTGTTTGTTGGCCACATGTATGTCTTCTTTTGTAAAGTGTCTATTAATATCCTTTGCCCATTTTTGAATGGGCTTGTTTTTTTCCTGTAAATCTGTTTGAGTTCTTTGTAAATTCTGGATATCAGCCCTTTGTCAGATGGGTAAACTGCAAAGATTTTTTCCCATTCTGTTGGTTGCTGATTCACTCTAGTGACTGTTTCTTTTGCCATGCAAAAGCTGTGGAGTTTGATTAGGTCCCATTTGTCTATTTTGGCTTTTGTTGCCAATGCTTTTGGTGTTTTGGTCATGAAGTCCTTGCCTACTCCTATGTCCTGAATGGTTTTGCCTAGATTTTCTTCTAGGGTTTTTTATGATGCCAGGTCTTATGTTTAAGTCTTTAACCCATCTGGAGTTAATTTTAGTGTAAGGTGTCAGGAAGGGGTCCAGTTTCTGCTTTCTGCACATTGCTAGCCAGTTTTCCCAACACCATTTATTAAACAGGGAATCCTTTCCCCATTGCTTGTTTTTGTCTGGTTTATCAAAGATTTTATGGTTGTAAATATGTTGTGTTGCCTCTAATGCCTTTGTTCTGTTCCATTGGTCTATATCTCTGTTTGGTACCAGTACCATGCTGTTTTGATTACTGTAGCCTTGTAGTATAGTTTGAAGTGTGGTAGTGTGATGCCACCCGCTGTGTTCTTTTTGCTTAGAATTGACTTGGCTATGCAGGCCTTCTTTTGGTTCCATATGAAGTTCATAGTGTTTTTTTTTTAGTTCTGTGAAGAAATTCAATGGTAGCTTGATGGGGATAGCATTGATTCTGTAAATTACTTTGGGCAGTATAGACATTTTCATGATATTGATTCTTCCTAACCATGAACATGAAATGTTTCTCCATCTGTTTGTGTCCTCTCTTATTTCGTTGAGCAGTGGTTTGTAGTTTTCCTTGAAGAGGTCCCTTACGTTCCTTGTAAGTTGTGTTCCTAGGTATTTTATTCTCTTTGTAGCAATTGTGAATGGCAGTTCGTTCTTGATTTGGTTGTCTTTAAGTCTGTTATTGGTGTATAGGAATGCTCGTGATTTTTGCACATTGATTTTATATCCTCAGACTGCTGAAGTTGCTTATCAGTTTCAGGAGATTTTGGGCTGAGGTGATGGGGTCTTCTAGGTATACTATCATGTCATCTGCAAATAGAGACAATTTGGCTTCCACCTTTCCTATTCAAATACCCTTTATTTCTTCTTCCTGCCTGATTTCTCTCGCTAGAATTTTCAGCACTATATTAAATAGGAGTGGTGAGAGTGGGCATCCTTGTCTAGTGCTGGATTTCAAAGGGAATGCTTCCATGTTTTGCCCATTTAGTATGATATTGGCTGTTGGTTTGTTGTAAATAGCTTTTATTACTTTGAGATATGTTCCATCAATACCGAGTTTATTGAGGGTTTTTAGCATAAAGGGCTGTTGAATTTTGTCAAATGTCTTCTCTGCATCAATTGAGATAATCATGTGGTTTTTGTTTTTGTTTCTGTTTATGTGGTGAATTATGTTTATAGACTTGCATATGTTGAACCAGCCTTGCATCCCCGGGATGAATCCTACTTGATCATGATGGATAAGTTTGTTAATGTGCTGTTGCAATCGGTTTGCCAGTATTTTATTGAAGATTTTTGCATCTATGTTCATCATGGACATTGGCCTGAAGTTTTCTTTTCTTGTAGAGTCTCTGCCGGGTTCTGGTATCAGAATGATGTTGTTCTCATAAACTGATTTGGGAAGGGTTCCCTCTTTTTAGATTATTTGGAATAGTTTCAGAAGGAATGGTACCATCTCCTCTTCGTGTAGAATTCTCCTCTGGTAGAATTCGGCTGTGAACCCATCTGGACCTGGGCTTTTTTTGTGTGGTAGGCTCTTAATTGCTGCCTCAACTTCAGACCTTGTTATTGGTCTATTCATAGTTTTGGCTTCCTCCTGGTTTAGGTGTGGGAGGACACAGGTGTCCAGGAATTTATCCATTTCTTCTTAGTTTACTAATTTATGTGCATAGAGTTGTTTGTAGTATTCTCTGATGATGGTTTGAATTTCTGTGGAATCTGTGGTGATTTCACCTTTATCATTTTTTATTGCATCTATTTGGTTGTTCTCTCTTTTCTTTTTTATCAGTCTGGCTAGTGGTCTGTCTATTTTGTTGATCTTTTCGAAAAACCAGCTCTTGGATTTATTGATTTTTTGAAGAGGTTTTTGTGTCTCTATCTCCTTCAGTTCTGCTCTGATCTTAGTTATTTCTTGTCTTCTGCTAGGTTTTGAGTTTTTTTGATCTTGCTCCTCTAGCTCTTTCAATTTTGATGATAGGGTGTCAATTTTGGATCTCTCCACTCTTCTCATGTGGGCACTTATTGCTATATATTTTCCTCTGGAGACTGCTTTAAATGTGTGCCAGAAATTCTGGTATGTTGTGCCTTCATTCTTGTTGGTTTTGAAAAACTTCTTTATTTCTGCCTTCATTTCATTGTTTATTCAACCAACATTCAAGAGCCAGTTGTTCAGTTTCCATGAAGCTGTGCGGTTCTGAGTTATTTTCTGAATTCTGAGTTCTAACTTGATTGCACTATGGTCTGAGAGACTGTTTGTTCTGATTTCAGTTATTTTGCATTTGCTGAGGAGTGCTTTACTTCCAATTATGTGGTCAATTTTGGAGTAGCTGTGATGTGGTGCTGAGAAGAATGTATATTCTGTGGATTTGGGGTGGAGAGTTCTGTAAGTGTCTATCAGGTTTGCTTGTTCCAGTCTGAGTTCAAGTCCTGGATATCCTTGTTAATTTTCTGTCTGGTTGATCTGTCTAATATTAACAGTAGAGTGTTAAAGTCTCCCACTATTATTGTGTGGGAGTCTAAGTCTGTTTGTAAGTCATTAAGAACTTGCCTTATATATCTGGGTGCTCCTGTATTGGGTCCATATATATTTAGGATCATTAGCTATTCTTGTTGTATCGATACTTTTACCATTATATAATGACCTTCTTTGTCTCTTTTGATCTTTGTTGCTTTAAAGTCTATTTTATCAGAGACGAGAATTCCAAGTCCTGCTTTTTTTTGCTCTCCATTTGCTTGGTAAATCTTCCTCCATCCCTTTATTTTGAGCCTTTGTGTATCCTTGCCTGTGAGATGGGTTTCCTGGATACAGCACACCGATGGGTTTTGGTTTTTTATCCAATTTGCCAGTCTGTGTCTTTTGATTGGTGCATTTAGTCCATTTACATTTAGGGTTAATATTGTTATGTGTGAATTTGATACTGCCATTTTGATGCTAGTTGACTGTTTTGCCTGTTATTTGATGCAGATTCTTCATTTTGTTGATGCTCTTTAGCATTTGGTATGTTTTTAGAATGGCTGTTACTGGTTGTTCCTTTCTATGTGTAGTGCCTCTTTCAGGAGCCCTTGTAACACAGGCCTGGTGGTGACAAAATCTCTTAGTACTTGCTTGTTGGCAAAAGATTTTATTCTTCCTTCACTTATGAAGCTCAGTTTGGCTGGATATGATATTCTGGGTTGAAAGTTCTTTTCTTTAAGGATGTTGAATATTGGCCCCCAGTCTCTTCTGGCTTGTAGAGTTTCTGCCGAGAGATCTGCTGTGAGTCTGATGGGCTTCCCTTTGTGGGTAACCTGACCTTTCTCTCTGGCTGCCCTTAGTATTTTCTCCTTCATTTCCACCCTGGTGAATCTGACGATTATGTGCCTTGGGGTTGCTCTTCTTGCAGAATATCTTTGTGGTGTTCTCTGTATTTCCTGGAGTTGAGTATTGGCCTGCCTTGCTAGGTTGGGGAAATTTTCCTGGATAATATCCTGAAGAGTATTTTCCAGCTTGGATTCATTCTCTTTGTCACATTCTGGTATACCTATCAAACGTAGGTTAGGTCTCTTCACATAGTGCCACATTTCTTGGAGATTTTGTTCATTCCTTTTTGCGCTTTTTTCTCTAATCTTGGTTTCTCATTTTATTTCATTGAGTTGATCTTTGACTTCTGATATTCTTTCTTCTGCTTGGTCAGTTTGGCTGTTGAAACTTGTGCATGCTTCGTGAAGTTCTCATGTTGTGTTTTTCAGCTCCTTCAATTCATTCATATTCCTCTCTATGTTGTCCATTCTTGTTATCATTTCCTTGAATATTTTTTCAAATCTTTTTTCAAAGTTCTTAGTTTCTTTGCATTGATTTCGAACATGTTCTTTCAGCTCACTGAAGTTTCTCATTATCCACCTTCTGAAGTCTGGTTCTGTCATTTCATCACACTCATTCTCCATCCAGCTTTGTTCCCTTGCTGGTGAGGAGTTTTGGTCCTTTGTGGGAGGTGAGGTGTTTTGGTTTTGGGTGTTTTTCTGCTTTTTGTGCTGGTTTCTTCCCATCTTTATGGATTTATCCACCTGTCATCTCAGTAGTTGCTGACTTTTCGATTGGGTCTCTGAGTGGATGCCCAGATTGTTGATGATGGAGTATTTCTGTTACTTAGTTTTCCTTCTAACAGTCTAGCCCCTCTGCTGTATGACTGCTGAGGTCCACTCCAGGCCCTGCTTGTCTGGGGTACACCTGTAGCAGCTGTGGAACAGTAAAGGATGCTAACAGTTTCTTCTTCTGCTATCTTTGTCCCAGAATGATGCCCGCCAAATGTCAGTCTGATTAGTCCTTTCTTGAGGTGACTCTTTGGATATGCAGGGGTCAGGGAGCTGCTTGAGGAGATGGTCTATACTTTATAGGAAATCAAGTGCCGAGCTGTGAGCTCCATGCTTCATTCAGGGCTGTTGGGCGGTTGTGTTTATGTCTGCTGCAGCAGAACTTATAAAACCCCCTTTTTTTTTTCCTCAGATGCTCTGTCTCAGGGAGTTAGGGCTTTCTTTATGAGTATCCGCTGCATGGTCCTGCCCAGCTAGGAGGCAGTCTAGTCACTATTTGCCTACCGAGGCTCTGCCCTGCTACTGCGGTGTCTGCCCTGCTGCCACAGGGCTGTGCCCTACTGTCGTGGGCTCCACCCTATTGTCAGAGTCTCTCTGTTATGGCGGGTTGCCTTGGCAACAGCAGGCTGCTTCAGCAATCGGAGTGTACCTCAGTAGGGGCTGAATGTGTCCATAGTGGTAGATGCCCCTCCCCCACCGAGCTGCACCATCCTGGATTCAGCTGAGCCTGTGGTGAAACTCTCAACCCCTAGCATTTCAAATCGCCGTTTCATTTGTCCCTGTGGGGGTAGGACCCGCAGAGCCTGATCACCTGGCTCCCTGCCTCAGAGTCCTTTTACTCTCTCTCTCTCTCTCTTTTTTTTTTTTAAGTTGAACAGTTGACTCTCTCACAGGTGTTTCAGTCGCCTGCTGATAGGTCACCGGGATCTGTGTGATTTCCCGTGCTGCGACCCACTGCACCAGCTCAAATCACACTTCCCAGGAATCTCCTGGTCTGGCTCACTGTTCAAGTCCCATTTCATCAGATGGATATGTTAATCTGCCCTCCAAAATCTCAGATTGCTGGTTTAACAGGGCACCCAGACCAGTGAGTTTTGTGTGGGGTGCAGCTGTGCTGTGTCTCTCCTACACCTGGAAATTTCCCTGTTCTGTGTGCAACAAAGGTCCATCTGAAAATGTGGCTAGGACTCACCCTCAGCACCTTCACTGAGAGCTGCAATCCTGAGTTATTCCTACCGCACCATCCTGGAAAATGGTGCTATATTTTCAACAGAATGTGTTCACTTTGCATCTCTGTGTAACAGTTTTGATAATTCTTGTAAAATTTCAGACTTTCTTATTGTTATTTTGTTTGTTATGATGATCTGTGATCAGTGATCTTTGACAATAATATTGTAATTGTGTTGGTGCTCCACAAATTGTGCTCTATAAAAAGACAAACTTAATTCATAAATGTTGTGTCTGCTTTAATTGTTCTACTGACCAGCCCTTACCTATGCCTTTCCCTCTATTTGAAATTTTATATTCCCTGAGACATAGCAATATTGAAATTAGGCCAATTAATAATACTACAATTACCTCTACCTGTTCAAGGAAAACTAAAAGTTGCACACCTTTCACTTTAAATCAAATCCTAGAAATGATGAAGTTGAGTCACAAGGCCATGCCAAAAGAAAGACCAAAAGTTAGGCCTCTTCAGCCAAACAGCCAATTTGTTAATACAAAAAAACAAAAGTTCTTAAAGGAAATTAAAGATGCTACTCCAGTGAATACATAAATAATTTTTAAAAAAGAAGCAGAGGTTTTAAGGATATGGAGAAGGTTTTTGTGATCTGGATGGATGATCAAACCAGCCACAACATTCTCTGAAGCCAAAACCTAATTTAGTGATGGTCCTAACACTCTTTCATTCCATAAGTGTTGATAGGTATGAGAAAGCTGATAGATATCAGAAAGAAAAGTTTGAAGCTAGCAGAGGTTGGTTCATATAGTTTAAGGAAATAAGCCATCTCCATGACATAAATATGTAAGGTAAAGCAGCAAGTGCTGATAAAGAAACTGTAGTAAGTTATCTAGATCTAGCTAAGATCACTGATGAAAGTGGCTACATTAAACGACAGATTTTCTATGTAGACAAAGTAGTCTTCCATTGGAAGCAGATGCCATCTAGAATTTTCAAGACTAGAAAGGAGAGGTCAATGCTTGGCTTCAAATCTTCAAAGAAAAGGCTGACTCTGTTGCTAGGGGCTAATGCAGCTAATGACTTTAAAGTTGAAGCCAATGCTCATTTACCATTCTGAAAATTATAGGACCCTTAAGAATTATGTTGTATCTATTCTGACTGTTCTTTATATCTAAAATAACAGAGCTGTATGACAGCACATCTGTTTATGGCACAATTTAGTGAACACTTTAAGTCTACTATTGAGACCTCTGCTCAGAAAAAAAGATTCCTTTCAACATATTACTGCTCATTGACAATGCACTGAGTTACTGAAAAATTCTGATAGAGATGTTCAAAAAGATTAGTATTGTTTTTAAGTCTGCAAACACAACATGTATTGTGTAGTCCATAAATCAAAGCTTAATTTTGACTTACAAAAGTCTTAATATTTAGAAAACATATTTCTTAAGATTTTAACTGAATAGATAAAAATTCCTCTGACAGTTTTGGGTAAAGTAAACTGAAAATCTGGACAGGATTCATCATGTCAGATGCCATTAAAAACATTAATAATTAATGGTAGGGGCTCAAAATATCAATATTAATGGAAGTTTGGAAGAAGATGTTTCCAGTTTTCACAGATGATTTAGATGAGTTCAAGACTTCAGTGAACAAAGTAAACACAGATGTGGTGGAAACAGAAAGAGTAGTGAAGAATCAGAAATGAAGCCTGAAGGTGTGATTAAATTGCTATGATCTCATGCTAAAACTTTAAATGAAGTGTTGCTTCTTATGGATGACCAAAGAAATTGGTTTCTTGAGATGGAATCTACTGCTGAAGATGCTGTGAATAGTGTTGAAATGACAATATAGGAATTAGAATACAGACATACTTTGGAGATACTGGGAATTCAGTTTCAAACCACCTCTGCAAAGGTGAATATTGCAATAAAGTGAGTTACACAAATGTTTTTGTTTCCCAGTGCATATAAAAGTTACGTTTATATTATACTGTAATTTATTAAGTGTACAATAGCTATGTCTCAATGTGCATATTTTAATAAAAACACTTTATTGCTAAGAAATATTAATGATTATCTGAGTTATCAGTGTGTCATAATCTTTTTGGTGGTGCAGCGTTTTGCCTCAATGTTCATGGCTGCTGACTAATGAGGGTGGTAGTTGCTGAGGATTGGAGTTACTGGTGAAATTTTCTAAAATAAGACAGCAATAAAGTTTTTTGCATTAATTGATTCTTCCGTACACAAAAAATTTCTCCGCAGCATGTGACGCTATTTGGTAGCATTTTATGCACAGTAGAATTTCTTTGGAAATTGATGTTAGTGCTTTCAAACCCTGAAGCTGCTTTATTAGCCAAATTTGTGTAATATTCTAAATCCTTTGTTGTTGTACTATTTCAAAACAGTGTTTCAAAATTTATTTTTAAATTTACTTTTATTTATTAAATTTAAGAGATGCAAATGCAATTTTGTTACATACATAAATTGTGTAAAGGTGAAGTCTTTTCACTTTTAGAGTATAATTGCCATCACCCAAATAGTGTGTATTGTACCTAAATAATTTCTCATTACCCTCCCACTTTTGCCCTTCCATCCCTCCCAGTATCCAATGTCTATCATTCCACACTATAGCTGTACATGTTGATATTATTGAGCTTCCACCTACAAGTTAGATTTAAAATATTTTTCTGAAATATTTACTAACACTATTATGAAATATTAAATATATTTATGTCATAATTATATCTGAGAATTTTTATATCTTCAAATTTTGTGTGTACTTTTTTGCAGACAGTTGTTATAGTTACTAACTCATGAGAGTTTTTTCTTTAGGTGTTCCATTATTATTTTTTAGTATGAGATTTTATTTTATAAAAAGTTATTCCTGATTCTTTTACCCCATTTCATGAACATTCCCTGAGGGAATATTTGTGTTTTCTCATTCACGGTCCTTGAAGAACTAACTTATACCACTAATTTTGGCTTTCATTATGATGATGATGATTTTAGGATATAGAAATAATGTACATTCTGGACCCAAAACATTTTTAAATAACTTGTGCTAAGTTCCAGCATTAAGGCTTCGATTTAGGACCAGAGAACAAAGATAAAGATGATGGTATTCCCTTGTCTTAGTTCATGTTTCCCATTAGATGTGCACAATAATCCTATGAGGAAGGCAATTTTAGGTCAATATTACAGTTGAGAAAAATTAAGGATAGGAAGTACGAATTAAGTTACCAAAGAATTGCCAACCAAAAGAATAGGACACAACTGTATGCTTTCTAAATTAAAGTTAACTAAACTTTCACCTATGTATCTATAAGATGTTATATTATAGATGTTAAAAATTAATTAATCCATAATTATGTAAAAATTTAGTTGAATTCTAAATTTAAAAATATTTTCTAATACTTCTAAAATATTTTGCTTTAAATGAAGTATGATAGTTCTAAAATTCTATTCTCCTTTTTCTCTCTCAACTATTGGAACTATTTGGCCACAAAATGTGTTACGGTGATAACATGATTATAAAAATACCTAAGTGTATTTCATTACATATAAATTTACACTTTGAACTATAATCAAAATTATAATTAAACTCATTTAACAAAAATATGGATGAATTTCATTAAGGCATGAATAAGTCTTAATCATCTGTCAATGAGTTCAGAGATATGTGCTTTCCTTTGAGCCCTTAATAACAGCTTTAAATAGAAAGCAGAAGGAAATTTTTACTGACGCAAAAGATGGAGAGCTCAGCCAGGTTGTGAGTACTGTTCTGGGAAATGTGAGAAGAAAAATTAAAATTTCTGACCTCTGTACTACTAGTTTTGAGAGTTAGAAATACCAAAGCTTATATGATGGCATTACGAGGTGGTGTTGTGATTCAAATCAGAAGAACTCAGAGATTCAAATTGATATGCAATATTGGCTAGTAAAATTTTTGTTTTAAGTTTTTCTCCATTTGTAGAATGAGGGCAGCCATTTCTATCCTCATGACTAGATTATCTAGGTTTTTACTACATGCCATGTATAAATCTAATTACTTGACATGTATATTATACTAATCATAACATTGAAAGTATTAAGCAACTAGGTATCATTGTTATTTCCACTTGTAAATTAACAACTGAGGCATAGGAAGTTTGATTTCAGTGACTGATTCACCAATAATAATAATTGCCTCTGAGGGACATTGTGAGAATGCACATGTAGTATTTAGGAAAGCAATTGTTTCTGGCACAGGGTTCATGTTTCATGAACAGAAGATATTTTTATTCTGAGACTGAGCTTTTGAAATGAAGAAGAAAACCAATTCTAAGTCAAGTGAGGAGTGATAAAAGATCCCTTGGCCCAGATAGAATCAACCTGCTCCTTCTCTTAGATGATGTACTTGACACCTATCTGCTCTGCCTTCTTTGAAGATTTGCCAGAGTTTAGAAATCTTTCTCCACTTTTATTTTCAACTGCAACTTTCACTGTGTTGGAAATACAGTAAATGCGAAATAAATCTTTGTTACATGAACCTGGCATTGAACCGCTTCCTCATCTTTGAGTATGATAAGCATGATTTAAATACTGCAGTATCATCACATTAAGCTGGCAACAGTGTGTTTATGAATGCAAGCAGAGTTCCACTTCCATGAAGTGGTTATCCAATTACTACAAGAATTTGAACCATAAATACGCCATCTATCCTCTTTGTACAGTTAATGTGGGAGTATGTTTGACACTTGTAGTATTTTGTTTTTCCCTCACAACAGTCCCTGAATAGTCATTATAAGTTCACTTATTTTATTGATAAAGAAATTCAGAACTCACTAAGGCATATAACTTGCTTCATTTCATTGAGCAAGTAAGATTTGAAATGGAGATTTAAAACCAGATATCCTGCTTTTAAGGACATTTTGTCATTTAATAGGTATTACTTCCAATGGCATTTTTGAGGCCATGTCTTGCAGTGTTGTCTAATGTTAGAGGGGGAAAAAAGCTTTATGTTTCTTCTTTCAAAGTTGCAATATATCTCCAAGACAAGGACTACTAAAAAGTCTCTGACAACTTCAATGAGCAGCCCTTGAAAAATAATGGTAGTAAAAACCTGCCAAAATGCCATAAAAAGGATCCTATACATTTAATCAGGTGCTATGCAAAGTGTCATTGTAGTAGGAGTCATGAAGTAACAGGGCAAGCCTGCTCACCGAGCCACCCTGGAACTCCAAGGTCCCAATGGATCCCATTATGACTTTACTTGTATTATCAAAGGACACAGTATTGTGCCTCTTAATTTTAAACACTTTGAAGACATATTTTTATGTCTTGTTTATCTCTGTTATCAGAATCTGGTTTACCACTTGGTGCCTGGAAATGAGATAAATATATTTATGTTTTTAATTGTATCTTAATAATTTAAACACATGCTATATTAACTCCTTAAATGGTTCTATATGTGGCTGAGATAGGAATTATTTCTTATTCAGTTACCTTCTGCTAAACCACATCACTACACGAAATTATTTACTTGTTAATTTATTAGGCACATTCCTTCTACAACTTTCAACTCAAAATAAGGCACATTTTGCATGAGCAGAATCTTGTCTATTTGTTCACTGTTAAGTATCCACTTGTGAAGCAATACCTACCACATTTTTGGAGATTAAATATTACTGGACAAGAAAATGAATGAATTACCTAATACTGCTGTGTAAAAGTAAAGTGTGATGCTCTCAATGAATGAAAGAGTTAAGGCTGCAAACAGAGAAAAAAAATTTGCTCTTCTCAGTTCAAAACTATATAATCATTTATAAAAATAATCTAGAAAGTCTCTAGAGAATCAAAATATGAAACCTAATTCACTAAATCACAGAATATTATATCTGGGAATAGGCCTGCTTAGAATTTACAGGTAAGTTTAATAGAAATGTCTGGCAGTTACTTTATAAAGCTTATTTTTTTCAGAGGAACTAACTGGCTGAAAGTACAGAAACATGCAAAACAAGTGCCATTTAATTATAAATTGTTCATTAAAGCTGTACCCTAGAGGATTGCTTCTAAGTGACACTTTTCTTTTTCACTTCAGTTACTTTTAATTTGCATATACGGAGAAATAAGAATTAAAATTTTTAACATGTATTCTAAAATCCATTCTATGTACTCAAATTAGTGCAAAGGATGCTTCTCTCATAACTACAGCTTCTGCGTAATTTGGTCCCTATTCGGTTCGTATAAACGAAGTTACTTTTTTAACTGCCATATGTGCAGGCATCAACCACTGTCTCTCTATATTTAAAAATAAAGAGGCAGTTTATTAAAATTAATGAAAAGACACAGTAGAACATGAATGTCCTAAATATCAACTACAACAAGATAACAATGCAGACCTTTTAACTCTCTCTCATCCTCTATTCTGCTGCACTGTCTTATTGAAATCCAACATTTGCCAGCCAGAGCACAATTAGGGGAAGAATCAATGATAGATCATTTGAGAGCCAATCGTGCAAGTCCAGTTTTCTGTTTCTTTCTAGCTAAGGTCTTGTTCACAGCATTGGCAGAAATGGGAGTGACATGGTTTGGCTCTGTGTCTCCACCCAAATCTCATATTGAGTTGTAATTCCCATTGTTTTAGAAGGGCCCTAGTGGGAGGTGATTGAATTATGGAGAAGGACTTCCCCCTCACTGTTCTTGTGATAATGTTCTCATGAGATCTGGTGGTTTCAAAGTGTGTAGCACCTCCCCCCTTTACTCTGTCTCTCTTCTGCAGGCCATGTGAATATATGCCAGCTTCCCCTTTGCCTTCTGTCATGACTATAAGTTTCCCAATGCTTCCCCACAAGCAGAAGACTATACAGCTTGCAGAACCATGAGCTGATCAAACCCCTTTTCTTTCTAAATTAGTCAGTCTCAGGTATGTCTTTATAGCAGAGATGAGAACAGACTACTACAGAAAATTGCTACTGAGAGTGGGGTATTGCTATAAAGATACCTGAAAATGTAGGAATAGCTTTGGAACCAGGTAATGGGCAGTCTGAAACAGTTTGGTTGGCTCAGAAGAATTCAGGAAGACGAGGGAAGGTTTGGAACTTCCTAGAGACTTGTTGAATGGTTTTGGCCAAAATGCTGATAGTGATATGGACAGAGATGACCAGACTGATAAGATATCAGATAGAGATGAGGAACTTGCTGAAAACTAAAATTTGCTCTTGCTATACTTTAGCAAAGAGACTAGTGGCATTGTGCCCCTGCTCTAGGGATCTGTAAGACTTTGAAACTGAGAAAGACGATTTAAGGTATCTGGGAGAAGAAATTTCTAAGCAGTGAAGTGTTTAAGGCATAACCTGGCTGCTTCTAAAAGTCCAGCTCATATCCATTTACAAAGAGATGGTCTGAAACTGAAAATTATATTTAAAAGGAAAGCAGAACATAAAAGTTTGAAAAATTTGCAACCTGCTCATGTGGCAGAAAAGAAAAACTCATTTTTTGAAGAGAAATTTAAGCCAGCTACATAAATTTGCATAAGTAACAAAGAGCCAAATATTAACAGTCAAGACCATGGGGAAAATGCCTCCAAAGTATTTCAGAGACCTTTGTGGCAGCACCTCCCATCACAGGCCTGGAAGCCTACAAGGGAAAAATGGTTTCATGGGCCAGGCCAAGGGCCCCACTGCTCTGTACAGCCTTGGCACATGGGACATGGCACATAGCACCCTGCATTACAGTTGCTTCAGCTCCAGCCGTGGCTAAAAGGGGCCAAGGTACAGCTCAGGCTGCTACTTGAGAAGGCACAATCCCCAACTCTTGGCAGCTTCCATGTGTTGTTAAGCCTGTGGGTGCTCAGATGGCAAGAGTTGAGGTTGGGAGCATCTTCTTAGATTTCAGAGGATATATAAAAATGCCTGGACATCCAGGCAAAAGTCTGCTGCAGGGTAAGAACCCTAAAGGAGAACTTTAGGAAAATGCAAAAGAAAAATAATGGGTTGTAACCCCCAAACAGGGTCCTCAACTGAGGCACAGCCTAGTGGAGCTATGAGAAGAGGTCACTGTCCTACAGACCTTGGAATGGTAAGAGCCAAGAACAACTTGTATTGTGCACCTAGAAAAGCCACAGGCACTAAACCCCAGCCTGTGAAAGCAGCTTTGGGGGCTGTACCTTGCAGAACGATGAGGTGGACCTGCTCAAGGCCTTGGGATTTCACCCCTTGCATCAGTGTGAGAGATGTGAGACATGGAGTCAAAGGAGATTATTTTGGAGCTTTAAGATTTAACTTTCTTGCTGTGTTTTGGACTTGCATGGGGTCCGTAGTCCCTTTGTTTTTGTCAATTTCTCCCCTGTGGATAAGGAGCATTTACTCAATGCCTGTATCTCCATGGTATCTTAGAAGTGACTAACTTCTTTCTGATTTTATAGTCTCATAGGAGGAAGGGACTTGCCTTGTCTCAGGTAAGACTTTGGACTTGGAATTTTGAGTTAATGCTGGAAAGAGTTAATACTTTGAGAACTATTAGGAAGGCATGACTGTGTTTTGAAATGTGAAAAGGACATGAGATTTGGGAGGGGGTGGGGCAGAATAATGTGGTTTGGCTCTGAGTACCCACCCAAATCTCCTGTCTAATTGTGATTCTGAGTGTCATAGGAGGAGTCCCGTGTGAAGTGACTGAATCATTGGGCAGGACATTCCCCCTGACTGTTCTCCTAATAGCCTTCTCATGAGATCTGGTTATTTCAAAGTGTGTAGAACTTCACCCTTTGCTGTTTCTTTTTCCTGCCAGTCATGTGAAGATGTGTTTAATTCCTTTTGCCTTCTGTCATGACTAAATTTCCTGATGCCTCCCTAGAAGCAGAAGCCTGTATAACCTGTAGAGCTGTGAACTGATTAAACCTTTTTTCTTTATAAATTACCCAATTTCAGGTATGTTTCTATAGTAATGTGAGAGTGGACAAATACAGAGAGAAAACTCCGGGACTGCAGGCAGCAACATTTTGGTTGTTCCAAAAGTATAGAAAATATAAGAGATAGTGAACAAAATGTAATTATGGCCTTCTGATAGCCATGCTGTACCTGAAAACAGACAGCTGAGAAGATGAACCTATAAAATGTGAGAGTACATGTCAAGAGACAAGAATTTCATAGGTGATCATAAGATGTATCATCAAAACTAAGGCAATTCTGAGTGAAGAGGGGTGCTATTAATAAGATCTTTGGAAAGAAAAATTCACTTCTATGTCTACTGAGGTATTAACTTGCCTCTTAAAGTAAAGGAAACTACACAATGCTTGGGTAAGATTACTGTCTAGGGATTACAAAAAACATTTCTTAAACAATTGTGGATATGATTATTTTTTGCAAGTATTATTTTCTGATCTTTTTTTGTGTTAGATCATTGTTTTTATAGGATGATTGTTTTAATAGGAATTATATATATATGAACATATATATGTTCACATATATATTCATATATCTGTGAAAATATATATGTTCACATATATATTCATATATCTCATATATATTCATATAATATAGATGTGTTAATATATAATATATAAATTTATATATATGTGTGGATTATATATGTGTATATATAAATATGTTTACACATATACATGTGTAAGTGTATATATGTGTAAATTATATAAATATATATTTGTATATTTTATATACACTATAAATATATAAATATACAATAAAATATATAAATATATTGTATATAAAATATATCTATATATTTATACATATATGTGTGTAAATATATACATATATGTGTAAATTTACAAATATATGTGTGTATAGATATTTATACATATGTATATGTAAATTATATATGCATGTACAAATAAACACAAATATATAAAAATACACATAATATATATATTATATAATTATAAATATGTGTGTATGTGTGTGTGTGTGTGTGTGTGTGTGTGTGTGTGTGTATAAAACACATATCCTGGGGTTAGAATCAGGCTTTCGATTTCTTCTGGCCTAGACTATATAAATCATGACCAAATCTACAGCTTTTATATTACTGAGTCACTGGAAAAGAGGAAAAGCTTGAGTATTCAGTACGTCCAATTCCAGCATCTAAAGTATTTTCAGATGGAAGTAATACTCACTTATTTTATAAAATATACAAATAAAATACCCCTGAAAATAAATTAGTATTACATAAGAGACAATTATACCCAAGATTAAAGACTTCATATGACATAATAGATACATTAGGCGTTCCTGGCATACCTGTAAAGAAAATTCTGAGACTGGATAACATATACAGGAACAGAAAACCAAACACTACATGTTCTCACTCAAAAGTGGGAGTTGAACAATGAGAACATATGGACACAGGGAGGAGAGCATCACAAACCAGGGCCTTTCGGGACAAATACCTAATGCATGTGGGCTTAAAACCTAGATGACGAGTTGACTGGTGCAGCAAACCACCATTTCACATGTATATCTATGTAACAAACCTTCATGTTCTGCACATGTATCCCAGAACTTATAAAATTAAAAAAGAAAAAAAAAAAGAGTTTTCATTGGCTTATGGTTCTGCAAGCTTCAGGAAGCATCATGCTGGCATCTGTTTCTGGTGAGAGCTACAGGAAACCTGTACCTATGATGGAAGATGAAATGGGAACAGGCATAACACATGGTGAGAGTGCGAGTGAGAGGAGGGAGACGCAATATACTTTTAAAGAACCAGATGTCTCTCAGGTGAGCTCACTAGTCACCAAGGGGATAACACTAAGCTATTCATCAGGGATCCAACCCCCATGATCCAAACACCTCACTCTAGGTCCCTCTTCCAAAACTGCCATCACATTTCTATATGAGATTTTGAGAGGACAAATATCCAAACCATATCAATAGATCTGTCTTTTGCAGTATAACTCACAGAAATTCCATGTAGGGAGAATAAGTGAAGAGAGTCAAATTGCCAGAGTTATAGCATTAACTCTCAATTTCTGGTTTGCCTTTTGATATTAGTAGGGTAGAAGTATAAACTTCTGAAATATGAAAGATGGTAAAATACGAAGATAACTTTACACAGAGAGCAATGTGATTCATATACACATAAATCAGGTTACAGGGAGGGGCATTCTACCACGAACAAGGAGTCGTGAAATTGGTGACTACACCCTCTGAAGCAATGGTCTGAGCTGTACCTTGGCCTCTTTTAGCCACAGTTGGAGCCAGAGTGACAGCGAAACAGGGTGCCGTGTCCCAGGCTTCCAGGCCTGTGGTGAGAGGAACAGCTACAAAGGTCTCTAAAATGCCTTGGAGGCATTTTCTTCATCTCTCTGTTCATTTCACATACCTGAACTCTGCCACCATGGTATGCTTAAAATTGTTACCAATCTTACACTCTGGCAATTTATTCACTCATGTATGAAAGTTGGATTAAACTGACATTAAGAACATCTGTATGCAGCAGTGTGGTACACATTAGTGATGCCCAGATATGATGGAGCTCACAACCTCATTGGGAGATGTTAAGCAAACAATGATACAGAAACGAGAAAAATGAAATTCAATTTGCCTCTAGTAATCCAAGTAAACACAAGGCAAGATCTTGTGGGTCTATGGCAAAGTTTATGTTGTTTTGTTAACATTTTATTTCTCAGATTGTTCATCATCACCAACTTTTACCCTCCTTTCTTTATGTTCTTCAGCTGGAAAAAACTAAAGGTTTATATAATTGTGAACATGACTTAATCCCAGTTTCTTATGCTCCCACAACACTATATAATGAGCCTCTAGAAACTTCCATTTAAAGTATATAAACTTTTTTCTTATTTCTTTTACTATTAATTTAAAAATATTTCCCAGTATTAGCCTTTCTAAAAATATACCAAAAAGTAAAGAGCATCAACATAATAAAGAATTTACATCAACTAATGGACAAAACAGCCAGTTAACATCAAATGGCAATAATCCTAAATCTAAATTGACTAAATCCCCCAATCAAAAGATACAGCTAAAACCCATCTTACATGCAAGGATACATAAAGACTCACAACAAAAAGATGAAGAAAGATTTGCCAACCAAATGGAGAGCAAAAACAAACAAACAAATAAATAAATAGTAGAGGTTGCAATTGTTGCCTCTGATGGAATGGATTTTAAAGCAACAAAGATCAAAAGAGGACATAATGGTAAAAGGATCAAGGCAACAAGAAGAGCTGACGATCCTGGATGTGTATGTACCCAATATAGGACACACAAGACTTGTAAAGAGACTTGGACTCCCACATAGTAGTAGTGGGAGATTTCAACATCAATATTACATAGATCAACGAGACAGAAAATTAATAAGGATATCCAGGACTTGAACTCAGATCCAGAACAAGTAAACTGAATAAACATTTATAGAACTCTCCACTTTAAACACACAAGATATGCACTCTTATCAGTACCACATCACACCTACTCCCAGGTTTAAATGAAATATTGGTTGGCCATTATTAAGCACAATTGATGGTATAAGGGAGGTTTTCAATACCCATTTTTAGACTGCATTCTAGCCTGGGCTATTAAGCCACACTCCCATTCTTTCTCCCTCTTTTCTTCCTCTTTTTTCCTCTTCTTTATTCCTTTTCTTTCTTTCTTTCTCTCTTTCTTTTTTTCAACAAAAAAGGAGAAAAAAAATAAAAATATTTTCATAATACAATTAAATATGTGTAAAATGCTTTATGGAATTGTGAAGTTGGACAAGGTTGTTATGTTTTAAGAAAAGTGAGCGGATAGAAGAGTAGCAGAAACTAGGGTCACAGGTGCAATAATCAGAAGATGCTGCCTTTGACAGAAACTTTTTTATCTAGTCCTTGGACAGCTATGTTTCAGCCTTGAGGGAATAGTCTCTTCTGAGACTAGGAGAAGGTTATAGAACATTGAGAGAGAGAGAGTTAAAGAAAGTAAGCCAGGGTCACAAAGTAAGGAGGGCCTTGCACAAGTCAAATGCTTTACCTAAAGTATTTTTTTATTCTTAAACTATTGAATGATAATATTAAATCTATTTTGAAGTTAATAAAAATTATCTAAACAAGGTAGAGTAAACCCTCAAAATAACAGAGTGATAAGTGATGGAAGTGATATTCAAGCCCAACTCTGACCTCTGCTTTGTTCAGCTTGCAGCCAATGCTGCTCAAGATCAGTATGATAGATACAGGGGCTCTCTGGTACTTAAATCATTTGATGCATTTATGCTTTGGCTCACCAGTTCTTCAACATATGGTGATATACACATCTATGTTCTCTCACTGTTATTTCTACCCTCCACAGAACTAGAAGGCTCTTCTAGTATGCACAGTAAAAGAGAAAAGAATGCACAGGACTTGGCATATTTAAGCCCTGACTTCAGCACTGTATCTTTGGATATCTTTGATTTAATATCAAAATAGTATTTCACCCCAATTAGAATCTCCCAACTTTTAATCATCCTTCAATTCTCAGATAATGTCTTTTTTTTTTTTTAACTCATGATCAAGATTTTATTTTATTTTTATTTTTTTGTATTTTTTTATTGTACTTTATGTTTTGGGGTACATGTGAAGATCATGTAGGATTGTTGCATAGATACATACATGGCAATGTGGTTTGCAGCCTTCATCCCCCCATCACCTATATCTGGCATTTCTCCCCATGTTACCTCTCCCCAACCTCCCTACCCCCTGCTGTCCCTCCCCTAACCACCCAGTTACCTCCCCTAACCACTGACTCCAGTGTGTGATGCTCCCCTCCTTGTGTCCATGTGTTCAACACCTACCTATAAGTGAGAACACGCAGTCTTTGATTTTCTGTTCTTGTGTCAGTTTGCTGAGAATGATAGTTTCCAGATTCATCGATGTCCCTACAAAGGACAGGAACTCATTTTTTTTTTTATGGCTGCATAGTATTCCATGGTGTATATGTGCCAAATTTTCTTTGTCCAGTCTATCAGTGATGGGCATTTGGGTTGGTTCCAGGTCTTTGCTATTGTAAACAGTGCCACAATGAACATATGTGTGCATATGTTTTTATAATAGAACAATTTATAATCTTTTGTGTATATACCCAGTAAGGATTATACTGGGTCAAATGGAATTTCTATTTCTAGATTTTTGAGGCATCACCACACTGTCTTCCACAATAGTTGAACTAATTTACACTCCCACCAACAGTGTAAAAGTGTTCCTATTTCTCCACATCCTTTCCAGCATCTGTTATCTCCAGATTTTTTAATGATCGCCATTCTAACTGGCATGAGATGGTATCTCAATGTGGTTTTGATTTGCATTTCTCTAATGACCAGTGGTAATGAGCATTTTTTCATATGTTTGTTGCCCTCATAAATGTCTTCTTTTGAAAAGTGTCTGTTTATATCCTTTGCCCACTTTTGAATGGGTTCATTTTTTTTTTTTTTTTTTTCCTGTAAATCTCTTTTAGTTCTTTGTAGATTCTGGATATTAGCCCTTTGTCATATGGGTAGATTGCAATAATTTTTTCCCATTCTATTGGTTGCTGGTTCACTCTAATGATTGTTTCTTTTGCTGTGCAGAAGCTCTGGAGTTTAATTAGATCCCATTTGTCTATTTTGGCTTTTGTTGCCAAAGCTTTTGGTATTTTAGTCATGAAGGCCTTGCCTATGCCTATGTCCTGAATGGTTTTGCCTAGGTTTTCTTCTAGCATTTTTATGGTGTTAGGTCTTATGTTTAAGTCTTTAATCCATCTGGAGTTAATTTAGTGTAAGGTGTCAGGAAGGGATCCAGTTTTTGCTTTCTGCACATGGCTAGCCAGTTTTCCCAACACCATTTATCAAACAGGGAATCCTTTCCCCATTGCTTGTTTCTGTCAGGTCTGTCAAAAATCAGATGCTTGTAGATATGTGGTGCTGCCTCCAAGGCCTCTGTTCTGTTCCATTGGTCTATATCTCTGTTTTGGTACCAGTACCATGCTGTTTTCATTACTGTAGCTTTGTAGTATAGTTTGAAGTCAAGTAGCGGGATGCCTCCAGTTTTGTTCTTTTTGCTTTGGATTGTCTTGGTTATGTGGGCTCTCTTTTGGTTCCATATAAAGTTTAAGGTGTTTTTTTCTAGTTCTGTGAAAAAGGTCATTGGCAGCTTAATGAGGATAGCATTGAATCTATAAATTACTTTGGGCAGTATGGCCATTTTCACGATAGTGATTCTTCACTAATGTCTCTTTTGGTGAACATTTTACTTACATGATCTCTCTTTTCTAATGCTGATGGAGTTGATCAAATCTCTTATGAGCTACATCTGTATTCTGGCATGCATGTATTGTTGAATGCATTGTTCTTCTTTTGCCCCTGTCTTTCCTTATGCAAACACTCTTTGGACATTCCTTAGGAAAATATCTCTGTGTTTCTACAAAAGTCCTCAAATTACAGTGACATGGAGTAATGGAGTAACACCACTGTTACTTTTTTTTTTTTTTTTTTTTTTTTGAGTGGGAGTTTCGGTCTTGTTGCCAGGCAGAAGTGCAATGGAGTGATCTTAGCTCACTGCAACCTCTGCCTCCTGGGTTCAAGCCATTCTCCTACCTCAGCGTCCTGAGTAGCTAGGATTACAGGCATGCACCACACCCAGCTAATTTTGTATTTTTAGTAGAGTTGGGGTTTTTCCATGTTGATTAGGCTGGTCTTGATCTCCCAACCTCAGGTGATCTGCCTGCTTTGGCCTCCCAAGTGCTGGAATTACAGGTATGAGCCACCATGCCTGGCTGTTATTCTTAGAAAAGGTATTCACTGGCTGTTAAAGAATGTCAGGATGGAATTACTGACTCTCCTAACCAAAGGATTGTCTTTCATTATTAAGTCATGGTAAAATGAAAGATAGTTGCATTTCTCTTATGTCTTATTTAGCAACATTCTTTAAAAGTTATCAAATTTATGACTATGTTATATGCTATAAGTTTTATTTTAATCTATGATATCCAATTGCTTAGTGAAATCAGTGGATTAGAAGCTACTTGGGTTTAAATTATACTCCCAAGTAGCTTATTGTGTGTGTTTGAGTTAACCATTAATTCATCTAAATGTCAGTTTTCTTGCATATAAAATAATACTACTGTTAAAATAAGAAACATAAGATATCTGATAGCATCTGGAAGCAACTAAAGTATAGGTAAATTATCTATTATTTTTTCATACTTCTAGAACCACATAATAGTGTCTGATACCTGATGAAGTAAAATAGAAATGTTTGAATTGTGTTTACATTCTGTGAGAATTGAGTGAGAGAAGAAAATTTGTTGTGGTAAAATATACAATGTTAAGAAATGAACATACTTTAAAACTCACACAGTTTTTCTTTTCTCTTACTTATAGTCTGGACATTTATGATATATGTCCAATCCATATTTAGGTTCCTCTACATTCAAAGCCTGTGGACAAAAATGACAAGTTGATAAATCCATTGAAATTTTGCAAGATTATTTTATAAAGCAATGAAATGTCTCATTTAAGAAACAGACAAGCAGTTAGACCACAGGATAATGTGGTAAATGGATTTTATGTTTAATGCAAAAATTTAGAGGGCCTTTCTCATGCTTTCAATCAGTTGTCTGATAGAATTCACTCCCAACCATCATATATCTTATACTTTTTTTACATAAATTGAGGAAAAGGAATAAAGTCAAAAATAAAACAAAACTGCTGAAGTCATCTTAAGAACACCTGAGACTCTCCCCGTTCATATTAAAAAATGCATGAGAGCAATTTTGAGTGGTCAGTAAGCAAGTGAACAGGTGTAGCAATGAACCTACTTGAAATCAAAGTTTTATTTAATGACCGCCCCTTGAGGTGGTAGTAGAAGCAAGTCAAGTCTCTCTGCAAAGAATAATCTCATCCAGCAGGTTAATGATGTGCTAACTATATTTGGCAGCAAGTTGAGTATTCTAATAATCTGAAGACTAAAGAAAAAAGAGAGTTGCTGATAATCTATATAACAGATAATAATTAGGAATACATCATTGTAACAAAGTTTATAGCTCCAGTTCTTTCCTCCCACAAATATTTGGATAAAATAGGGTTGGAGAAATAGCTAAAGTTAACGTAAGTCCAGAAAAAAAAAGAAAAGACTATTCATGCAACACATCGTCATCCATTACCTTCTGAAATATTAATACATGCACACAGTATTAGTGTTATTACATTAATAGCATCAAAGCAGGCCAAAATATATGTAACAAATATCAGACTATCATCCACAACAATATTATGAAGTTATATAATAAACTTCTTCACAAAATATTATTTTTATATGTATTATATAGATATATAAATAGATAAGTACGGATGTATAGTTTTTAAATTTAATAATTTGAAATGTAAAATTTGGTTTTTGTCTACTCAGCATCCTACATTCCATGCATGTATCAAAATGTACTTAACCAGTTCACAACTGGTACACATATAGGTGATTTTCATGCTTTTCTCTTCCTAAATTATATTGGTTTCTTTCTATTTCTGATCATCTGATCCTTATTGTTCTCTGAATAAAATGAATATAACATTCTCTAGATGATTATTCATGTTTTAGAGTCTAGTGATTGATAAAACCTACATAACATCATGCTTTTCTCAAATTACATTGGTTTCTCTGTATCTCCGATCATCCAATCTTTATTGTTCTCTGAATAAAATGAATATAACATTGTCTAGATGGTTATCCATGTTTTAGAGTCTAGTGATTGATAAATCTAGGTAGTAATCAGAGTTAACTTAAAGTTTGGTTTTGGAGAGGTGTGTTTATGTTTGTGTAATTTGCAAAACTGCATTGTTTGAATCTTATAATGTAACCATTATCTCTGCCTTAAAAATACGCCCCAGAAATCAGTCTCTGTATATCAGTTGTATATTACATAGTTAATTAAATAGTGGTCATAGTCTTTCAATGTCATTCTCATAGGGAATTTTGATTCCTCTAATATTTTCACACTTTTCACACATTTTCATATTTCAGGATAATGAATTATCCTGTCACCAAAAGTATAACAGAAATATCAAATAAGCTTCAATTCATGTTTTTCTTAGGACAGGTATAAAGAAACAACAGTAGAAAAATATTTGTTTTTTGATATAAAACAACTTGTAATGCTTGTAGGATTATTTGTTTTCTCAGCATAGATTTGATATGAAATAGAATTAGGCAATATGATAGCTGTCTAGTATCAAAAAAAAAAAAACAGCCATCATCTCAGTGTTCTCTATAGTTGGCTCAGCTCATCTTGTAGTCTAGATTTTTATTTGTTTCTTTTTGGTTCTACTTAAGCGACCTCTACCCTGACAGATACACAAATACATTTCAGTTTTATTGGATCCAGTGCTATACAAGAAGTAGTTAAAGCAGCACATTAACTGATAAATAATGTAAAAATTAAAATAGTCAAAACTGTTTAACTGGAGAAAGTGCGATTGGAGTGGAAGTATGAAGGGTGAAAACTGTGTACACAGTAATATTTAGAAGATGGAGGGTTCCCCTTCTTCCTTCCCCTGCCCACATTTGGGGAAAAAAGTTAATTTGATTTATGGCTCCAATTTACAGATTTCAGGAACACATATAGGCTACATTTATTGATATGTGTGTTAGGGAGGTGGCACCAGAGGATCCATTTGTCTCTATGAAATAGCAACATTAAGCTGAACAAAGGTTCCTTTGGGCCTAAAAATTTATGTATGTCCTTTGGTGTTTATTTGTTTCTTACTCTCTTTGTTTTGAACCACATTTATCCAAATGTGTGTGTGAATGTATTTTCATCTCTGTTTAATGTTCTTATGTACTTGAATCAGAGAGAGAAGGATGAAACCTCAATATTTATAATTCACTATGAGAAAAAGAAAGGGTCTATTAGTTTTTTCAAACTTTATTTTTTAATTGACAAATAATAATTAGTCAATAATAAAAAATTTGTAATTGACAAATAATAATTCTGGACTGGGCTAAATAATCCCCAAACCCCAAGCCCCTAGACAACTCCTTAGATGGTATTCATGAGTTCTAGGAAGACTAGACAGGGACCAGGCCAGAGGACTCTTCCACAGGTATCCAGAGTTCAGGTGCTGGTTGAGAGAGAGAAGAGCAAACTGGTTCCTGGGCCACTGGCAGAATGCTGAGGCAGGGGCAAAGTGTCTGTGCTGTGGGCCTGCCACTGGGAAGAGCAGGTCCCTCTCAGTGAGAGTAGCAAGGGCAGGCAGCTGTGAGACATGAGGTTTGCTCATGTCTCTATTTAGCAGCTTCAGGGCAGTATCTTCCCTTTGGGCATACAAAAATGCCCAGCCTTCCCATTCCCTCCCTGGCCCAGCAGCAGTGGCAGTGGTGGCAGCATCAGACCCAGGGCAGGACACAGGGGTCTACGGTATGCACTCTCTACACCATGCCTGACTGCAGCTAAAATGCTCGGGCAGACCCTCTGCAGGACTGCTACTGAGAAGGACATACCCCCTTCAGTAGGCGCAGTGAAAACAGAAGGCAGCCACGAATGCATGGTTAGCTCTTTCCTCTGTTCTGCAGCAACGGCAGTGGTATCTATCCTTGGGGTGATGAAAGTGCCTTGCCTCCCTCCTTCCTTCCTGTACTTGTGGCAGTGGAGGTGGTGGCAATGGCAGCGGCAGTCCCAGGCCAGGACTCAGGCCCCTGGGGGCTGGGCTTCCAGGATGGGACCAGGCTACAGTCACTCAGGGCCCCAGTATTTGTGAGACTCCATGTGAGTTCAAGCAATGTCTATGCAATTTCTAGGAAGCTCCCTAGGTTAGTCTGCAGGCCCTGGAGGGTTAAGTTCTCCCATGGCTAGGACTGCAAATGTTTGCAGCAGGACTGGGGGTGCCTCAGGGTCTCTCACTCACCCTTTCCATGTGTCAGGGAGCTTCTCTCAGTTCCATGCTGATCTCAGCACAGCAGCCTGCCTGGCTTCACATTTTTGCTTTCCCTGATACTTATTGCTTCTCTGTTGAATTTCAGTGTTCTTTCTTAGACAATGTATTCAAAGTGTGAATATTTACTCACTGTTTTCATATCTCTTTATGGAAGAGGCACCTACTAGCTGCATGTAGTCAGCCATCTTAAGTCACTCTGTCCTTTCTGCTTCTATAAATATTTGTCTTTCTGTGCCTTGCTTATTTTACTTAGCATAATGTCCTCCAGGTTCATCCAAGTTGTCAAAAAGGACAAGACTTTCTTCTTTTTAAAAGGTTGTACAGTATTCTACTGTGTATATATACACTACATATCTTTTATCCATTCATCTGATTATGAATACTTAGATGGCTTTCATGTCTTACATATTATAAATAATGCTGAAAGTAACATGGGAAGGTAGATATTTCTTTAACATAGTAATTTCAGTCCTTTGCATACAAACCCAAAAGTGAGATAGCTGAATCATAATTCTACTTTTAGTTTTTTTAGTAACATCCATACTATTTTCAAAAATGTCTGTACTAACTTATTTTCCCATCAGCAGTGTTCCAGGGTTCCGTTTATGCTGTGTCTTCATCACGTCTTACTATTTGTCTCATGGGTATGATGGTGATGTTTCATAATGGTTTTAATTTGCATTTCCTGGATAATTAACAATGTTGAACATTTTTCAGGTATCTGTTGGCCATTCATGTCTTTTTAGGGGGAAATATCTGTTCAGTTTCTTCACATTTTTAAACTAGGCTATTTGATTTCTTAAAGATGAGATGTTTTTCTCATTTATTTTGGATATTTAGCCTTTTATCAGATATATGGTTTGCAGATAGTTTCTTCAGTCCAGAAGTTGTCCCTTCACTCTGTTGTTACCTTTACTCTGAAGAAACTTTTTAGTTTTATGTGATCCTGTGTGTTCATTTTTGTTTTTTAACCTGTGCTTTTAGAGGCCTATCAAATAAATAATCACTCAAAGTAATATTGTAAAGTTTCCCCGTATATTTTCATCTAGTAGTTTTACAATTTCAGGTTTTGTTTTTTAAGTCTTTAATTCATTTAGAATTGAATTTTATATATGATATGAGATAAAGTACACTTTCATTATTCTGCATGCAGACATCTGGTTTTCCAATTTAAGAAATTGTCTTTTCCCAGTCTGTCTTCTTGGCACCTTTGTTGAAAATCAATTGACCATAAATATTTGTTTATTTTTGGGACTTTTGTCCTATTCCATTGTTTGGTATGCCTGTTTTTATGACAGCATCATACCGTTTTGATTAAAATAGCTTATAATTTTTTTTTTTTTTGAGACGGAGTTTCGCTCGTTACCTAGGCTGGAGTGCGATGGCGCGATCTCGGCTCACCGCAACCTCCACCTCCTGGGTTCAGGCAATTCTCCTGCCTCAGCCTCCTGAGTAGCTGGGATTACAGGCACGCGCCACCGTGCCCAGCTAATTTTTTGTATTTTTAGTAGAGATGGGGTTTCACCGTATTGACCAGGATGGTCTCGATCTCTTGACCTCGTGATCCACCCGCCTCGGCCTCCCAAAGTGCTGGGATTACAGGCTTGAGCCACCGCGCCCAGCCAGCTTATAATTTGTTTTAAAATCAGGCAGTGTGATGCCTCCAGGTTTGTTCTTTTTTTCAAGGTGGCTCTGGCTATTCGGGGTCTTTTGTGGTTTCAGTCATATTTTGGAAAGTTTTTTTTCTAACTCTATGAAAAATGATATTTGAATTTTCATATACATTATATTAAATCTGTACATTGATTTGGGTGGTATGGAAATTTTAACAATATTAATTCCTTTAATCAATGAATATGAGATATCTTTTATTTGTGTCTTCAATGTTTTTATCTGTGTATTAAAATTTTCAATGTACAGACCTTTTACTTCCTTGATTAAATTTATTCCTATTTTATTTTTGGTTTAATGTAAATGAGATTGTTTTCTTAATTTTTAAATATAATTTGTATTAGTATATAGAAATCCTACTAATTTTTATATGTTGATTTTTTTAACCTGTAACTTTACTAAATTTGTTTTTCTATTCTAAGAGTTTTTAAAGGTTTTCTATAAATAATATAATGCTGTCTGCAAACAAATGATTTCACTTCTTTCTTTTCTATTTCAATGCCTTGGGTTTCATTTTCTTTCTTAATTGCTCTGGCTTGGACTTTCAGTACTATGTTGAAAAGAAGTGGAGAGACTCAAGATTCTTGTCTTCTTCCTATTGTAGAGAAAAAAAACTTTTACATTTTCACCATGGAATATGATGTTAGCTGTAAGGTTTTCATATATGCCTTTATTGAGTTGCAATACATGACTTCTGTACATTTATTTTGAAAATTTTAAACATTATAAAGAGATGTTGAATCTTATTAAACACCATTTTTGCATCTATTGAGATGATCATGTGGTTTTTGTCTTTCGTCTTGTTAATATAGTCTATAAGATTTATCATTTTAAATATGTTGAAACATCCTTGCATCCCTCAGGTAACTCCCACTTGATAATGATGAATACTCTTTTAACGTGTTACTGATTTTGGTCTGCTAGTACTTTGTTAAAGTTTTATGCATCTATGCTCATTATGAATATTCACCTGTAGTTTTATTTTCTTGTATCCCTTTGTCTGGCTTTGATATCAGGGTAAGTCTGGCCTCATAAAATGAGTTTGAAAATATTCTCTCTTTTTAAATTTTCTGAAAAAATTAAAGAGGACTGGTATTACGTTTTATTGAAATATTCGGTAGAATTTAACAGTGAAGCCATCAGGTTCTGGGCTTTTTTTAAATGGAAGGCTTTATTACTGATTCAATCTCCATACTTGCTGTTTGGTCCATTCATATTTTCCATGTTTTTTTGATCAATCTTGATATATTGTATTTTTCTAGAAATTTATCTACCTATTCTTGGTTATCCAGTTTGTTGGTGTGTTATTGTTCATAGTTGTTTCTTATGATCCTTTGTATTTCCAAGGTTAAGTTTAATGTCTACTCTTTCATTTCTGATTTTATTTGAGCCTTCTCTCTCTTTTACCTAGCTAACACTTGTCAATTTTGTTTTTCTTAAAAAAAAAGAAAAGAAACTCAGTTTCATTGATCTCTTCAATTATTTTTTCTAGTCTCTATTTTATTTGTTTCTCCTCTGATCTTTGTTATTTTCTTTCTTCTGCTAGGTTTGGACTTAGTTTTTTCTTGGTTCCTTGAAGTGTAATGTTAGGTGATGTATTTGAGATATTCTTTCTTTTCTGATCTAAGTGTTATTGCTATAAACTTTTCTCTCGGAACTGCTTTTGCTGTATCTCATAAGTTTTTTTATTTTTTTAAATTTTTGTTCCTCTCAAGATACTTTTTAATTTAACAAAATTCCTTTTTGATCCATTAATTGTTCTGGACTTCCAGATATCTGTGAGTTCCTCAAGAGTCCTCCTGTTATTGATCTCTAGCTTCATGCTATTGTGGTTAGAAAAGATACTTGATAGGATTTTTAGTCTTATTAAGTTTGTTAAAACTTGTTTTATGTTCTAAACACAGGATTTATCCTGGAGAATGTTCTGTCGACAGAAATACATCTGTTGCAGTTGGTTGGAATCTTCTATCTGTTAGGTTAATTTGTTTTAAAGTATAGTTCAAGTCTAACATTAAAATTATTATTTTTTGTCTAGATGGTCTGTTCAATGACATATTTGTCATTATATAATGGTTTCTAGTGTCTCTTTTTATATTTTTAACTTTAAAGTCTATATTAAATAAGTCTAAGCTATCCATGCATGCTGTATGTGATTTTCATTTGCCTAGAATACTTTTATTATTTATTTTTATTCTATTTGTTTCCTTAAATGTGAAGTGATTTTCTTGTAGGAAGCATACAGTTGGGTCTATTTTTAAAAAAATTATTTAGCAACTCAGTCTCTTTTGATTTGAGAATTTAATCTATTTACATTCAGTGATTATTGAGAGATAAGAACTTACTACTGCCATATCTTTAATTGCTATTTCTTTAAATTAAATTTCTTTAATTCCTATTTCTTTAATTTCTTTCTGATTAATTTCAGATTCTTTGTTTCTAACTTCCTCTCTTGATGCCTTCTTTTTTGGCTTGATGGGTTTCTGTGATGGTGTGCTTTGAATCTTTTCATCTTTTGTGTATGTCTTAAGCATTCTTGCTTTGTAGTTACCACAAGGCTTACGTAAAAAATCTTACACTATTAACAGACTATTTTAAGCTGATAATAACTTTGATCACTTGCACAAACTACAATTTTACTTCCCCCCTACAAATCATATCAAATTATACATCTCTTGTAACTTGCATTTCTTAACAAATCATTATATATAATTGTTTTTAATAGTAATGTCATTTATCCTTAATACTAGAGATTGAGATAACTTTAATGTTACCATTACTGTGTTAGATCTGAGTTTGATTATGTACTTACTTTTACCAGTGAGTTTTCTATTTTTATGTCGCTTCTTAAAAACATTGTCCTTCAACTTAAAGAAGTCCCTTTAGCATCTTTCATAAGATGGGTCTAGTGGTAATAAATTTCCTCAGCTTTTATTTGCTTGAGAAAATTTTTAATCCCCTTTGTTTCTTAAGGAGAGGATTGCTGGACATAATTTTTGTTTGGTGTTTTTTTTTTTCTTTTTGCTTATATACATATGTATATATATATGTGTGTGTGTGTGTGTGTGTGTGTACATGTTTATATATACAAACAGAAACTTCTGTTCTATTTTGGGGGCTACAAGTTTTTGCTGAAAATTCTATTAACAGTCTAATGGAGAGTCTCTTATATATAACAAGTTACCTTTCCCTGGCTGTGTTCAATATTTTCTCTTTAACTTTTGACAATTTGATTACAATGTGTCTTGGTATAGGTCTCTTTGTTTTTATCCTACTTAATGTCAGTTGAGCTGCCTGGATCTCTGTTTCTTTTTCAGACTTGAGAAGTTTTCTGGCATTATTTCTTTAGATGTTTTCTCTCCTTTTCTTTCTTTATCTTCCTTCTGGAAATCTAATAATGTATATAACATTCCACTTGATGGTATCTTGTTGGTACCTTAGGTTATATTTACTAATTTGTATTCTTTATTTGTGCCTCAGCTCAGGTGATTTCTCAAGGCTTACATTCAAGTTTGCTAATTCATTTTTTCTTCTAGATCTAGTCTGCTAATGGATCTTTCTATTGAATTTTTGAGCTCAGATATTATTTTCTTATTTTGCTCTACACCAAGGAAAGGATCTGTGGTGCCTACCTGTACTCTCAGTTTTCTCACATTGAACTTGGAGAAATTTATGCTTAATGTGTGAAAGTTTAAAGATCACCTTTTTGTTGTCTGTGGCATAGGAGACTTGTGAGTGCAGAACCTCAACTCCCAGAGCTAGGTGATTTAGTAGCAAATCCTTTGGGGATGGTTGACATGTGCAGAAACTATTTCCATCAAGAGTCTTCAGATCTTAATTTATTGCTGGAGCAAGCCAGGGAACAAGGCTAGAAAGTGCAATCTTTCTCATTTTTGCTGGCAGAGGCCTCTAACCTTTATCCAGGAAGAGATTGCAGGGCTAGAATGGTCACTGGAGCAAACCAGGGAAGCAGGCATAAGGAGTGCTCACTTTTCCATTCAGGCATGCAGAAGTCTCAAGCACTCCTTGCAGGGGACGACTGCTGGCATGGAGTTATTACTGAAGCAAGCCAGGGAATAAGGCACAGGCAGTGCCCACATTCCCTGGCTCTGAGATAATGGCTTATTAAGAGCCAGAACCACAGGGAGCTGCAGGAAACGTGTGCAGCCAAACTCTTTTCAGGGAAAAGTTGTAAGCTGAGCTGATCCCAGGGGCCATAGCTGCTGAGAGTGCTCATGTGGTTCAAAACTTATCTTTGTTCTTTGTGCTTGAGAGAATTCTCAGATGCCCTGCCCATGCTGTTCTGCAAGCAAGGTTATTTAAGAGCCAAGTCCTCTAGCAGGAACTTTCAAAGTTGTACACTATGTGTATTGTACAAACCCCTCACTCCTTAAGAATAAGCTGACAGTTGATGTTTCCTTCTCAATTCTAAGGTGCTACGCTCAGAGTGGGATTACTGTGTGAATATATCTCCACTTTAAAAATCTATTTTGATGTATGTATTTCAGTCTGTAGGAGTTCAACTGGATTCTGGGTTTCTCTTGAAGAAAACTGACACATGTTTAGGTATTTACTCAGGGTGTCTGTGGCAGGAGGGATAGGAGTCTCATTCTGCCATGCTGCTGATGTCACATAGTCTGTGTGAGTCCACTCACTTTTACCTTTGCCATTTGATAAAGGCCATTATCAAATGATTAAAAAATGGTATCTTCTATGCTATTTGCTACTGTGCATTCTGTATGTAACTTCCTCAGTATCCTCTTGGGAGAGAATGACTGAGGCAAAGCTAGTTTCAGTTCTTCCTTATGCCCTTGCCAAATAACATGAATCTATGTAAGTGTCCATAATGCTGCTTCTCTGTTCATGTTTCTTGATTGCTGGCTAGGTGGTTGTAGCCTCATATCTGGAGAGTAAATATGCTGGTTATTATTGCCTCCCTTATATTTTCTCTGTCACAGTCTATTTTGTTTCATGGCATTTCCATGAATTGAAGTGGTAAAATCTAATCCTTAAAATCAATGGTAGTGAAATAGTCAAGCCTGTATAAAGCACTGAGGGTGAAAAGGATCATTAAAAATGAATTCAAATGAGCAATTAAAGGTAAATATATATACTAGAGAAAGTCTCACTGGCATTTCTTAAAATAGTCACACAAAATGGCAGCTTTAAAAAACAATAAATATTACTCCTGGACTTAAAAATATAACTTATTTCTGCTTAGAGAGTGGAGTTGAGGGAGGATTGAGATGTGGGAGAGGCACTAATATTTAAGAAGAACCTCTTTTGATTGAAGTACTATGCTAAATCATGTTATGTAATTTAATTAGTAAATGATAGCCACTAAGGTAGTGATTGTCTTTAAGCAATGTATGATCCACTTTTGTAGGAAAATATGACTTGCCACAAAGTCACTGTTCTGGAACTTTACAACAAAGAGTGTTTAACTTAATCTCTGGGAATGCTGAGAAAATATGAAAGAAATGGAGACTGATCATGTGAGCTTCAGAAAGACATTCCAGAAAGGGTTAACTTTTAGTGATTAATGCCTATGAGTTTTGGAAAAGAAAAAAAGGTATTTTCAACAAAAGCTATTTTCTTTTAAAGATCCAGATGGTGGGTGTGAGGAAATCATGTCCAAGGCATAGCAAGCAGATTAGCCTAAGGGATGAAGGAATTATCCTATGGATACAGAGATCAGAGAGGATTTTAGTGGCTAGCTCAGGGGTACTCAAAGTCTTTATAAAATTAGACTGTCTGAGTCCCTCCTTAACTCATTGAAGCAGAACTTTTCCAGGCAATTCCCAGGAATAGACATAGTAACAGTCACTGAGATTGATATGTCTGTATTTTATACATGACATTGACAAATAAAGGTATCTGGAGGTGGGAGCCAGTACAGATCTAGGAAGTGTTATTCCCACGACTTAACTAGCACCTTAGGACATTGAGCCTGTAGCAGAAAATACTGGAGCAGGATTTGTTAACGGCCATCACACATCTAGAAGATGTTGTCATGTGGAAGAGGAAAGGTAGGATTACTCCCAAAGCCTAAAACCAGAGACAGAAAGTTCAGAGGCTATTTCTTGACCTAAACACATTGGCACAAATGTTTTCTATTTATCAAGAGGTAACAATCAAAAATGGAAGAAGGAGCTGAATCATGAGAAGAGAGCTTGAAATTGCCTGATGAGTTTGTATTTTCAAATACATTTTTCCATGGCTAAATTTAGGCTAAGAGCATAAAAATACCCATCACATGTGTTATTGCTTACTGCAAGAGACTGGGAGAAAATTTTGTAAACTTACTGCAATTTCTGTAAGATAAAATTTCTAATCTGTTGCATATTTCTTATAAGCCTATTGTGTCATATTTAAAGACTTGGCTTAGTAGACAGCAACATAATACAACAAAATGCTATTTTGATACATGTGTTGAATTTAAATAAATACCTTTACCAGAAATAACCAAAAATTCAGTTAATACCTTTGAGAGATATTAATAAAAGCCTTTCCTTTTGTAGAAACTATTTTAGGGCCATTCAAAACATTAAAAAAACAAAACAAAAACAGAACATGTATTGCATGACTAATTGCTGAAATTCTTAAGATGAACTGGATGCTGTAACAGCTGCCCTCTTGGGTCCACACGTTCCTTCGTAGAATCTGTTCCTGAATCTACAGTAAACAATTTTCAGGTGCCTCATTTGATAAATCCTTGTGGTCTTTTGTCTTTTAGCTTTGGCACTACAGTTGTACTATCTCTTGTGCTTGTTAGGGTAGCCACATTTGCCACAGGCACTCTCGTAAAGGTGGTAACACTCAGAGCCACAGTGGTGGTAAACTTTTTGTGATGGCTTCTAAACCCTGACATTCCCTTCCCATATCACTTCTGCAGCTATGGCAGAGACTCAGACTAAAAAGCAAAACAAACACTTTTACTGTGGTAACTACAGATAACATAAATTTTCTCATTTTAACTATTTTTAAGTAAAATTCTGTGGCATTGAGTACACTCATTATGTTATATAACCATCACCACCACTTCATTCCAAAATATCTTCATCACCCCAAAAGGAAACCCAGTTCACATTAAGCAGTTACTTCCATTCCCCATGGAATGATAGAGTGTGTGTCTTTTTATGTCTGGCCTCGTTAACTTAGAATAATGTATTCAATGTTCATCCATGTTACAACATGTATCAGTACTTCATTGCTTTTTATGGATGATTAATATTCCATTGCACATATACACCACATATTCATTCATCATTTGGTGGACATTTAGTGACTACTGTGAATAGTGCTATTGTGAATAGCCCTCCCATGAACACTCAAGTTTTTGTTTGAACACTAGATTTCAAATCTTTTCAGTATTTATCTAAAAGTAGAAATGCTGTGTCATATGGTAATAAACTTTCTGAAGAAGTGCCAAACTGTTTTTCACAGGGACTGTACCATTTGAAATTCCTATGAACAGTATCTGAGGGTTCAACATCTTTGCCAATACTTAATATTTTCCATTTGTGTTTTATTTTATAAATTATAACCATTGAGTGGGTATGAAAAGTCTCATTTTGGATTTCCTTTGTGTTTCCCTGCTAATGATGCTGATCAGCTTCTCACGTGCTTGTTTGCCTCTTGCATATCTTCTTTGGATAAATGTCCCTTGAGTTCTTCACCAATTTTCTATTTGGATTATTATTATTTTTAGGTATAAGAGGTTTTAAACATATACTCTAGATACTATCCTCTTATCAGATATGTTGATTAGAAAATATTTTGTCACATTTTTCAGGTTTTTTACACTACTGAAAGAGTTTTTTGATGCACAAAAGTTCTGAATTTTGAAGAAGTCCAATACGTATGTTTTTGAGTCTTGTGCTATGAACCCCTTGCAAAATCCAAGATTACAAAAATGTACTCATATGTTTTCATATAATTTTATAGGTTTAACGCATATATTTATGTGTTAAGTATATTATGTTGATCCATTTCAAGTTAATGTTTGTATATGGTGTGAGATAAAGATCCAAACTAATTGTTTTTGCCTGTGGCTATCCAGTTGTCCCTGCATTATTTGTCAAGGAAACTATTCTTTTCTCATTTAATGGTCTTGAAAGTTATTTTCAAAAATCAATTGACTATCCATATGTATGTTTAATTCTGCACTCTCAATTCTATTCCATTGATCCCTACATCTAACTCTGTATCAGTACATTGTTTTGATTATTATAACTAGATAGTAAGTCTTGATATTGGGAAGTGTGTGTTTTGCAACTTTGATTTTTATCAGGGATGTTTTGAATATTTGGCATCTCTTGAAATTACATATGAATATAAGAATCGGCTTTGTAATAGGATTGTAATAGGAGTTGTACTGAAGGTAAAAATCAATTTGAGGTGTAGTGTTATCTTGATAATCTTAACAACATAAGTGTGTGAGTCTAAGAATTTAAGGTGACCTGAAATATGTAACCATACCTAATCTATCCAAAATTAATTTTAGAAAAAGTAACAACCACAAAAATACTTCATGGCTTAATCTTCAGTAGGATTTCTTTAGCAGCCACTGTGAGTACAAAATGGTTGAAATACATTCTATAGGGAATTGAAGAAACTACTCCCTGCCAAAAAGTCATTTCATAAGAGGCATGTGGATTAATGTATTTGTCTTTTCCCCCTTTATTTCCATGTCCTCTTTCCTCTATGGAGGACCAATGGACAACTTTCTAGATGAGCTTGTAATACAAAATGTATCTGAGACAGATATCCATCAATTTAGAAGTCTATTTTGCCAAGGTTAAGAACATGCCCGTGACACAGCTTCAGGAGGTCCTGATGACATGTGTCCAAGGTATTCAGGCTACAACTTGGTTTCATACATTTTGGAAAGACATAGGACACCAGTCAATACATGTAAGATGTACAGTGGTTCAGTTCAGAAAGGGAGGACAAGTGGAAGCAGGGGCCTCCAGGTCATAGGCATGTTCAAAGATTTTTTTTGATTGGCAATTGGTTATTATCTAAAGACCTGAAGTCAATGGAAAGGAATGTCTGGGTTATAATAAGGAGTTGTGGAGACCAAGATTTGATCATGTAGATGAAGCATCCAGATAGCAGACTTCAGAGAGAATAGATTGTAAATATTTCTTATCAGACTTAGAGTCTGTTCTTTCAGACTTGATGTTAATGGTAGAAAGTTATGCCCAACTCTCCCTTCTGATCATGGCCTAAACTAGGTTTTTGGTTACCTTTAGAATACCCTTGGCCCAGAGGAGGCATCCATTCAGATGGGCTTAGAATTTTATTTTTTGTTTACACACTGATGTATGTTTTCTGGTGCTGAGGAGGCCAGCTGTGTAAAATATCAGCACCTGAATATAACTTTATTTAAACTGTACTTGCATTTTACTTTCACTTTTATAGAGTAAAGTTATGGGGAAAGGAAAAACCAGAGTAGGTGAAGCAACTGAATCATCAGTTCCCTAAATGTCTCTGGAATACTCTGACTTTAGAATTATATTAATGGATCTTGTCTGGGTTCTTATTGAAATTGCTCTTTTACAAACTGCTCAACCTGCTTATATTCTGTTTTCCTTGAAATCTCTTGCAATCATTTTGAATCGTCTCTTAATCATTTTATTTTCTACCTCCATGCCTACTTCCAGTGATTTTTTTTTCTATTTGTGTATTTGAGAAATGCAAAAAGGAGTTTTCTCTGCTATTCTATTGTTGGGGAGCAAAAAATGATTTCCCAGAATATGGCATGTGGTCATGCTGAGCGCTTTTTAAAATTGAAAGGCCTTAAAAATAAGCCTCAGAATCAAGGTCCCTCTAACCTTGTCTTGTTTCTTTTCCCTACTCCCCACCTCCAGCACAGGGAGGGACTTTCTGTGGTATTTCCTAATCTGACCAAGAAAGCTTCTTACCAAAAGAGACACAATTGACTTCTATTCCTTCCCTGAAATTTTATTATCTCTGCCTGGAAAGCAGACTAAAGAATGCAAACACACTTGGATGGACTTTTTCATAAGAGAATGCCTGCTTCTTAGGCTTATTCAAATTCTAGAGCTAATCACTTGTAAGTAATTCTGTATCTCTGGTTTATTCACTCTCCCTAATAAGAATTGCTGCTCCTCAAAAGAATTGTCTGCATTCTCCATTTCCTCCTTCCCCTATAATAAGGGTATATAAGCTTCTGTACTTCACTGGGAGGGTGGCGGGGTGGGGGGGCTGGGGTAATCAATCTGTAATTCTTTATGTACATTAATAAATTTGTATGCCTTTTTGCCTGTGAAGTGCCTGTTTTCCAGTTGGTTTTTGGTGAACCTTCAGAAGGTAAAGAAGTTTTCCCTTGGCCCCTACACTATTATGCATTGGAACAATATAGGCCGTTTGTATTCTCCTAAAAATAATAGAGACAAAGTCACATGCTAAATACTGACACCCAATTGCAGTAGCAGACTTTTTTCTGAAACAACTCAAATTATAGTCCAAACTGCTCTGATGAGAGAATTTAGGTTAAAAGTGCCATTTCCACAGCTTCCAATACCCAAATATTACTTGCAATTCTGAAGATATATTTAAGAAAGCCACCTTAATAGAAATGCTCTCTCTAAAAGCTTTTTACAAATATTTGCATTTTTAAACCAAGAAAAACATTATATATTTTGTGTTTAAATTTTAACAACAAGGCCACATGTCCAAAGTATTTTACTGTTACTTTTGGAACCTTTTCTAACATGTTTTATGACAATAAAGCTGCCCCAAACACTTGGTCACTTATTAAGACTTTCTTGTTAACTGCAGCGGTGGCTAGGGGAGATGCTGAGAGCTAATTCACTCCTCTGGTTCAAAAGGGAAGTGAGCCTACTATATGGTTTCTCACAGCAAAATTCACACACTCCAGTTTCCCAGGCTCTACTAAAGGTTGGCTGCATCTGAATCTCAGAGGGTGATGCTTGAGAAGCATCAACCTTAAAAAATGAGATTCAGAAAATATGACTTAACCACAAAGCTTGAGGATAGCCACCTGGGAAAAAGACTCCAAATGAATAGGATCAGCATTCTCACTTATATAGGCAGAGTGAGAAATCTCAGCAGAATTATATTTTCCCTACAAGTGCATATATTATAGCAATTTAATTGGTTACAGATTGGTCTATATTCTAAGAAAGATTACTTTATTACCTCATGAGGTTCTACAAAGCTCCTCTGTAAATGAAAGCTCCTTTGCAAAACTTGTAACACTGAGAAAATTATGACATTGAAAGAAATCTGACCTAACTGTCTCCATCTTGCTTCTAAACTTTAATGTGTCCTTGTTTATTACTGGGTAGAGGCCTAACTAACTTTGGGAGAAACTTAGTTTACAAGTTATCTTTGAAACAAAGATGATAACAATTCTTTCCCCAAACAAACTTCTTTTTTGTCTGGGGATCACACTGCATTTGTAGGACTAACAGATTAGCCAGAAGATTAGAAATTATGGTTTAGGAATCATGCAACTAGAGGCCACAAGATTCTAAACCTCCCCAGTTGCTCCTAGGGAAACATCACTGTTGTAAAACCTAAGATTATTGCTTCAGATATTTTTTAGAACCTCCACTTGATGGATCAGCTGACACCATGCGAAACCATAAATGGGCTCCTCTGATCTTGTGGCCCCCTTCCCAGGAACTGCCTCAGTGCAGGACAGCTTTTATTCCATATGATTTGATCCCCAAGCCAACCAAGAAACACTCCCCTCTCCCTAGCATTCTACCTTCAAAATTATTCTTGAAAAACCTGAGGCTGCAAATTTCCAAGGAGACTGATTTGAGTATTAATAAGACTCCACTCTCCCGTGCAGCCAGCTCTTTGTGAATTAATCTCTTTCTGTATTGCAATTCCTCTGTCTTGATAAATCTGTTCAAAGGCAGTGGGAAAAATGAACCTGTTGAGCAGTTACACAATGATCTGAGATGTTCTTATCTCTGGTACCACATGATCTTCCTGATTATTTACAGAAAAAGGCAGAAGTTGCAGCTGTATGCCATGTGACTCAGACCCCAAGCCATATTCCTCTCAAGGCTCAGAATAATTTGAAGTTCCCATGGTTTTAAGTTTGGATTATTTAATTTCACAGACACTACATGTTGAAGAATTACTCCAGGATATTTCACTGTAGTATACAGTTTTTGGACCACTGGTAGATACATGGTCCTGAGAACAAAATGCTTTATTTCATTTCAATAAAATAAATGCATTGATTTTTTTAACCACAGTTTTTACAATGTGTTTAATATTATTTAATGTGTTTTAGATAAGATTTACTCCATGTCACATACATATCAGAGGGTGACAATAATATGTCACCCTCTGATATGTATGTGATTCTCTGTGACAAGCACGTGAACAAGGAGAGGTTTTTCTCTTCCTTACTCTACTGTGGGCTTCAGTTCATGGGAAATTTTGGCAAACAGAAGAGAGAAAATAGGTCTTTCTCTTAAAGAGTATCTGCTTTCTGAGACAGCTACAGTCCTGTATCTTAGTCATCACCTCTTCCTGTCTTGATTTCTCTTTTTCTGTATCCATCTAGTTCCCCTAAAACACACACTGCAGAACTTAGGAGCTGAATGAAATGACTGTGGGAAGGTTAAGTACAATACAGAGAGATCACAGACAGAACTCAGGAACAGATGAGACCTAGGAGTAGCAGCACCTGTGGACTGTAACTTATCATACTTGGTTCTAGTATCAGAGCGCCAAATACTAAACATTTAGTTAGGAATTGTGCACATCAAACCACTTATGCAGTAAAATAAGCTTTCTAAAATAAGGATACTCAGTGCTGATGAGTATGCAATGAAATGGCCCTTCCAGTTCATTTGTATGTACAATTATAAAATGGTATATGGTTAAATATTTCTATCTTAAAAGCCTGGAGACAAATGTATATTGGTATGCAATTGTTCTTCAGATATTAGAAAATCAAGACCATGTGTACCTACCAGCAATCTCTAAGGCAGCATCCTATAATGAATTTTTTTTTCTGCAGCAAAATCTATGGATATTTATGAACTAGAAAAATAAAATGCATAATGAATCTCCAAGAAAGTAAAACAAAAGCAGTCCCCGACATTCAAAAACTGGCCTGGCCCTCACAATTAGGCCTATTATTTTTTATAAGTAACTTCACAGAACACCAACCAAAGACAGGGCCACTCTGAGACCACGATAAAGTGATCCAAACAAGGTTATTTCATAAGTGTAAACAAAAACAATTATTTATTTTCTGTTATAGTTATTGGTAATTATTTACTAATTATTTATTGGTAAAACTTCATTTTTATTCTAGCCTGGCTGTAGATTTACTGAGATACCCAATCTTAGAATTGTCCCTACTTTCTGACAGCATCCAGTCTGGAGCTAACCCCACTTCCATAGACCCTCTCCAAATCATCTAAGCAAAACCTAACTGCTATTCTAAGACCTTCATGTTGAGATTCTTTATAGTTCCTCATGGTGTGCATTCTTTCTTTCTACAGTGAGTAATACACTCAATTTATTTGGCTATGGGTATGTTCTTAGTAGTTTTGCCTGGAAGGCATTGACATCTTGCATCATATCTGTTCAGGTGAGCTTTTGACAGTCAATAATTTCAGGTAAATGATGTTTCAACACCAAAGAAGTTATGAACAGATTTTAGGTGTCAGAGGATTTTGAATTTTAGAATTCTAGTTTTGTGTACTTTAGAATATTTTTGGAAACTATTTGGCAGTTTGTCTCTACAGCTTAAAAAATGAACATAGGCTGATCCAGTAATATGTTAAGGGAAAATATCAAATTTAGATGATCTCTTCTGGCATTACTTATAAGAGGAGAAATTTATAAATAAAACTAGATGTCTAGAACTATGAAGATGCATCTGTCAAATGGACTACTATGCAATCATAAAAATAAATTTTAAAAAGAATTTTGATTACTAGGGAAAATGCTTATGAAATAATACCAACTTAAAGCAAAATATAAAATTGTATTTCATGAGAAAATACCAAATGGAAAAAAAGTAGCCAATTTTAACCGATTTATATATTTTCTTTACTTTTCCAATTTTCTCTTCTAGACTTTACTTTTTCTTTTTTTTGAGACGGAGTTTCGCTCTTGTTACCCAGGCTGGAGTGCAATGGCGTGATCTCGGCTCACCACAACCTCCACCTCCTGGGTTCAGGCAATTATCCTGCCTCAGCCTCCTGAGTAGCTAGGATTACAGGCACGTGCCACTGTGCCCAGCTAATTTTTTGTATTTTTAGTAGAGATGGGGTTTCACCATGTTGACCAGGATGGTCTCAATCTCTTGACCTCGTGATCCACCGGCCTCGGCCTCCCAAAGTTCTGGGATTACAGGCATGAGCTAAGAGATCACTATAAGCATAGATTAATTTTTTGAAGACGCAAACATTGTTCATCTATTTTTACTAACCATTATTGTGGATGCAATCTCCATGAAGGCTCAATGAGCAACAGAATTTAATCATTCCTAGGGCATTTATAAGATAAGAGATAGAGTGAGGAATATATAAATGAAAAAGTACATATCTAACACCATTTAGCATCGCAGAAATATATACAATACATTGGTGATCGTCAGATGTAGGAGGCTATTTTGGATGTTTTTTTGACTTGAGGTGCAGTTTGCTTGTTTGCTTGTAAGCAAAAGGAACATTTGGTCTCACTTGCATTATCCCAATTTGCTACATCAATCAATCAAATGGATGGTATAATTTCCCATTCTTTCTCTTTTCTTTACCTGTGAGCAAATGATTTTGACAGGAACAAAATAATTTTAAAAAGATGAGCTGTATTTACAAGAGTAAATGATTCAATTCGTCAACAACAATTCTTTCAAAATATATTTGAAGTAGAGAAAACCTTAGGCAATTTATGCTTTAGGGTAAGCATCTTTCCTTGGCATTTTATTCTCTAGTAATTCCATTAAAGGAGCACAATTTATTGCACATCTGTCTTTGCAGATTTTATCAATGCTGAAACCTTTTAAACTGAGAATGGGATTAAATAAACCCCATTTACTAGTGTGGTAAAATATAATAGACATCTAGCCCATTAAATGGCCAGCCAAATCAATATATCCACTTGGCAGCAATTTCCAGAAGATAAGGTGAAACCCTCCTGTTCTATTTGATAGATGAGTAAACTTAAAGGGAAGAATTTACAGTAGATTCGGCGTGTACCTTGAAGGAGTGTTCATTATTCTCAAATTACCTTTTTGTGTCAGCAGATTTGTGGTTAGTAAACAGAGAGGTCATTTGTACTCCCCCTCCTGTGTAGCAATAGAGGCTGCTTTGCAGCAAGTGTCTGATGTAGACAGCAGACAAGTGTTTAGATCTATTTAACAATGAGGAGGCTTCAGGTCCATTTAAAATATATTTACAAATTTGAAATGTGGAAGTCATACTGCTCAAAATTACCCTAAATTATGTGGCTGTCTATGTGAATGTGAATCTGGGAGAGTGTGAAGGGTGTAGGAAGCTAAAGAAAGCAATAAGAACAATAATAACTTATGATGTGCCAGGCACTGTCTATTTTTATTTAATTATAAATTTAATAGAAATTGACCAAGGAGGGAAGCCATTGTGCTTATTTACAATTTGTCAAGCACTGTTCTTAGCACTTTTATATGCATTAATATTTGTTTCATCGTCACAGAAAACTTTTCAGGTAGGTATCATTGTGGATTTGGAAACAGATAATCAAAGTTAACTGCCCCCAAATCACAATAAAAATATTGAAGTTAGTATTTTAATTTAGGATTTTAGTTTCCTAGTCCTATTGGTCTGTACAACAAAATACTAAAAATGGAAAAAGTCATATCTTTTATAGTCCTAGGGTAAAGCTGAGTATTTCAAATAGAAGTTTAATCTTTACATGATAATTTAGAAAACAGAAGCCAGTGACTGAAGTTAGGGTTAAATGTTGAAATCAGGCAAAGCAGAAGGTGATAGTCACTATCGCAGAAAATATTCAGGGTCAAAAACAGAAGCTGAAGCAGTTATCACAACTAGAACCCCAATTCTATGGATTCCTGGAGTTACATTTAAACAAAAGTTTTAATACATGACCTTAAATGAGACAATCAATAAGCTTGAAAGCTTCTAAGGTTGCATTAGGAATATTTTAATTTAATAAATCCTCATAAAACCCAATGACTCTGAGACTGTGTTGCACAGGAACAGTACACACTGAATCAGACAGGCTGAATTTCAAGCCCTAAGCATTGCCGTCCAGGTGGGGGCCTTCTGACAATACTCTTGGATGACTTAACCTTGGAGGAAGCTGATACCACAGAGCATGTAAAAACTTTAGCAAGTCATCAAATTACAAGGAAGCAAAAAGTGGACTTGAACTCAAATCTTAAACTGTACTTCTCAGCAGTGAAGCATGAAACAGAAACTTCCTGTGTATGTGCAAGGAGCCGAGCTTAACACTGCAGGGTGGCACCAAAGTGTTCTCTTCCCCACCTCAATGATTTGCCATCAGCTCACCCTAAATCCTTAGTTCAATCTCCTTTTAGCAATACATGTAGCATTCTACAGCATAGAAGCAGGAGAAAAGTGAATACGTTTTATGATCCTTTATCCAGGCACCAAAGTAGAAACCCGATTCTAAACCAGAAAGAATTTCTAGAGTTCAGTCTGAAATTCTCTGTTAATATTCTAAAGATTTGGAGAATATGCTAGAAATTATAAAGGACCCAGGCTGGACTTAGGAGGGCAAGGGGTATTGTAATGAAAATTGTTTTTAAGAAAGATCAGTGTTAGAGAAAAAAACTTCTATCTTAAAATGATAGGTTCTTCACAAATATTTATCTTGGTGACTTACTACATACACATAAACCTTCGGCTGCCGGCTTGAACACTGTTTGAATTAGAAATATGGCCCTGATTTAATGACTATTCTGAAGATGAGTCTCTGTTTTTGGTGCTATTTGGCATGCAATGTTATAAACTCCACTGTCTTCACATAAGCCAGATATTAAGAAGGGTATAATTAATTTTCAGGGTTAAGAGGCTTTTGAGTTAATCTTCCTGTATACAAATGTATTAAGCATTGTCCATTTGGAGTCAATAATTTACTCCTGTGTCCTGGAAGTAATGGATTTAGCCCTGACATAGGTGGTTATTTATGTGTTTTTTTGTGTGTGACTTGTTTCTTGTAAAATCAACTTATACAGATCTAAATACAACTGTAAGCCAAGCCTGGAAATAGTTGTGCCAGCTCTGGCTATTAACATCTTAAGATAGAAAGGTGTCTTTTAATGAAAGTAAGCCTACTGAATTATTTCACATTTTCAGGGCAGCACAGCAAAGATGCTCTCCCTCCCTCTTTTCTAATCAGTGCATCATGGATACTCAGCACTTATAAAAACAACTTCTGTGATTCATAAAATGCAGACCTTGTTAAGTGTCCTTTGCAGCTATATCAATTTTTAGGGTTTACCTTAATGTATATGGGAAAGGAAGATACTTTACCTTTCATTTGTTACTGAGTCATGCTCTTCCAGACAATACCTAGAGTTGGGCCCCCCTTAATTTTCTCTGCTAGGCTACAGGTTAATTTCCTGCTTGCTGAAAGTTACCTCCTAAAGCTTCTGAACATTTTTCCCTTGAAATGAGGATTGTTCTCTCTGCACACACAGCAGGAAGTGGTAAGTGTGATATATATGTCACTGCCTTTAACTGCTCTGTACTGGTTGTCTAGGACTTAATTTATATGTGTTTATTTAGCTATAGTCTACCTTAAAATAATATGCAACTTTAATGTGAGGATCTCCCCCAGCTAGAATATCAATTCCTCCCATTTTTGTGCAATTATTATCACACTTTTTGCTTTTACATATGCCGTAAATATGTTACTATTATCTTTGATTAGATATAATTTTTCAGCTACTGAACAAGAAATAACTGAATTTTATATTTACCATCATTTATGTAATTTCTTTTCTTTCAATTTTGAGACAGAGTCTCACTCTGTCACTCAGGCTGCAGTGCAGTGGCATAATCTTGGCTCACTGCAACCTCTGCCTCCCAGGTTCAAGCAATTCTGCTGCCTCAGCCTCCTGAGTAGCTGGGACTATAGGCATGTGCCACCATGCCCGGCTAATTTTTGTATTTTTAGAGACAGGATTTTACCATATTGGCCAGACTGGTCTCGAACTCCTAACCTCATATTTTGCTCACCTCAGCTTCCCAAGTGCTGGGATTACAGATGTGAGCCACCACATCCAGCCCATTTATGTAATTTTGAACACTCCATTTATATGTATGTGTGTTGTATATGTATGTGTTTGTAGTACCAAGTTTTGGTCTGATATTATTCACTTTGTTCAAAAAATTCATTTAGTGTTATTTATAGTAAAAATGTATGATCCAATAATTATTTTTAGTTTAGTATTTCTTTAAAAATACTTTAAAAAAATAATTTGAAAGACATTTACACTGGATATAAAATTTTCATCTTTCAGTACTTAAAGGGATTATAACATTGCCTTTGGCTTGCATAACTTCTGATGAGAACTCTAATATTCTTTGTTCCTCTGTATGGATTATGTATTTTATCTGTTGGTTGACTTCAAGATCATCTTTTTATGTTTTGTTTTCAGCAATTTGTATGTGATATATCTTGGTTCCTTCTTTTTCTGTTTATTTACTGATTTGAAATTTATGACCTTATTTGTTTGGTGTTTATCATGTTTGGTATTCCCACAGCTTCATAGGTCTGGGATTTGGTGGCTGCTATGGTCTGAACGTTTGTGTCCTCCCAAAATTTGTATGTTAACATCCTACCCCACAAAGTGATGATGTCAGTAGGTTCACCATTTGGGAAGTGATCAGGTTGTGAGGCCTCTGCCCATGAATGGGATTAGTGTCCTTATAAAAGAGCCCAATGGGAGGTTGCCCATGCCTTCCACCATATGAGGTCACAGTGATAAGGTGCAATCTGTGAACCAGGGAAGAGGCCCTCACCACATACTAAGTCTGCCAGCAATATAATCTTGGACTCCACAGCCTCCAAAACCATGCAAAATAAATTTCTGTTTATTAGCCACAAGGTTGATATTGTTTTGTTATAACAGCCTAAGTGGTCTGAGTATGTTTCATCAAATTTGGAAAGTTTCAGCCATCATCTCTTGAAATATTTATTTGAATCCATTGACTCTCTCTTCTCTTTGAACCTCTTTGTTGGAATCCTCAGCTTTTTCATGTATGATGTTCAGCTTTTTCAACAGAAACTTTAACATATTAATCATAGTTAACTTAAATTTCCATCCATATCTCCAACATCTGAACCACCAATCTTGTTTAGAGGATTTGCTTCTCATTTGCAGTATGTTGCTATATTTCTTATTTTCTTCTGCATGTTTTAAATTTTGATTTAATCCCAGGCATGCTGTGTGAGAGCCACAGAGACTGAGATACAACATTCATGACTCAAAATGGACATTTTTTTCTTGGCTAAGTTTTTATTGAGGGTAGGGTTTAGTCAATCAAGTCAGATGCTGTGCTGGGTTTAGGCTTTCATTATTGCTTCTTTCAGTGCAATAAAAGCTTCAAAGTCCTCTAGTGTTACAGTCTGTTTAAGATGAGAACCAGTTTGTTGGAGGATTTCCTTCAGTGTCTGTTATACCTTCAACATCAGGAATTCTCTTTGTACCTTAAGCTTTTCTTACCTCTTTCCATGCTCATGTCCCATGCTCATGTCCTTAGTAACCCTGCTGTTACATGTTGCTCAGACACTTGCAAGCCAGGTGGCCGTAGTAAAGCATTCTCTACTGTTCTGGTGCAGTCCCTGCCTTAGTCAGCTGCTGTGTTCTAGATCATGGTGGTGGAACCTTCTCAAGGATCCTGCCCTTCCCCAACTAGTAATGGATCTCTAATGGCCTGGACCCAGGAGTTTCCTGCTCATCACCAAGGATGAGTCTTCACATTTACTATTAGAGTGACAAGGTCTGCTTCTCTTCCTTCACCATCTTAAGCATTATATACTATATGGAAGATAGGAAGGCAGGCTCCATACAGTGCTTGTATAATTTCCCAGGTGTCTCGAATTCTTCCCCCAGGCCTTCACCATGATTGACTTATTTTCCTGTCTTATCCTTTCTGCTCATTGTTCTCATAAACCATTGAGATCTATAGAAAGAAGCCCTGTGTGTGTATGTGTGTGTGTATGTGTGCATGTGTGTGTACACACACATAATCAGAATTGATTCATAGATATTTATTTTACACATCAGATTATAATCCAATACTACCTGTTCTATTCTGATGTTAAAATTGTCCCAGTTTGGCTATGGGGAACTCTTTTAGCTGCTCCTGATTCATTTTACATTCCCCTATCATGGTGTGGGTATTTTTGTTAGTTAATATTTTTTGTTATTTCAATCATTATTTATCCAAACTTATTTTTGTGTTTTATGTAAAGCAAAAAGCTATATAATTGTTCAAATTGATATTTCTGAAGTGTAGAATTGCTGCAGAGACCTACTCTTCTCTCTTCATCTACCCCATCCTGATCCTGAGCTGCTCTTTTTAAAAACTGTTTATTTTTTACTTCATTTTTTCCAATACTATTTGTTCTGTGCTTATAAAATTATGAGGTTTTACAAAACAAATTGGAAATTACACATTTATTATAAAAAAAAACACACAAAAAGTTTGCCTAATCCTACTGATACAGTTTGGATATTTGTCCCTGCTCAAATGTCATGTTGAATTGTAATCCCTGATATTGGCATTTGGGCCTGAGGGGAGGTGATCGGATCATGGGGGTGGATTTCTCATGAATGGTTTAGTACCATCCTCTTGGTTCTTTCCTCATGATAGTGAGTGAATTATCATGAGAACTGGTTGTTGTAAAGTGTAGCACCTCCACCAACCCCAATCTCTCTTTCCCCTGCTCCTGCCATGTGGATGCTGGCTTCCACTTTGCCTTTTACCATGATTGGAAGCTTCCAGAGGCCTCATTAGAAGCCAAGAAGATGCCCGACGCCATGCTTCCTACATAGTCTACAGAACCATAAGTCAATTAAATCTCTTTTCTTTAAAAATACTCAGATTCAGTATTTCTTTATAGCAATGCAAGAACACCTAATACATCTACATCAAGGAAGAAATCATAGTTTATATTTTTCAGTATTTTTCTCTGTACACTTACTACTTGAAAACCATTGGCTCCTTCCTGTTTCAAGATTCAGTTCAATTATTACTTTCTCTATGAACTTTTTTTATTCCAATGTTTTCATTCCTTTCATATGTTTTCACTTTCTGAATCCTTATAGTCTAGAATAAATGTTTGGTCAACATATGGTGAATGAATGAATGATTAGGTAACATGATTAAGTCATCAGTTAGGAACCAGATTGACTTGATATAATGGCATAGGAGGTATAGTCATGGATAAGCATTTGGAAGAAAATTAAACTGATAAGTCAAAGCCTAGCCTAAAATGTGGATTAATCTGAATAAGCAGACTGGACAGCATATTCCTGAAAATTAAAATTTCTGACATCGATAGCAGAGTGAAGAAGAATTTTCAAATGATTATAAATTCTGATTTCTTTTTTGGATAATTTTTGCTGGCTCAGAAACAAGGCACAAAATGCCAAGATAGGAACAAAACAAAGAAAACAGAGAAATGGGCATGGTTCATTGAATCAAGGTACCAAGGAGAAGATTCTCCGGAAAAAGGCAGAGTTCAAATATTAAAACTGAGGCCTATGTGATAAGAGTTATATAATTATGAGCATGGATGATTGCTAGGTGCTAGAATGACCAGGGATGGGACTGGGGGAATGCACTAAGAGTGACTTACGTGACCACAGATGAGGCATGTCCCTTCTAGGTGCTTCTTAGTCAACTTACACAGTTACTTAAATGGAAGGACATTATAATATACTGCTTTACATACCAATGTTTGACATTTTAGTAAATAGAGTCAGCTTCACACTGCTAAAAATGTTTTAAAAAATCTATTCTGTATATGCTAGAGACTCCAACTAATCTCCTTATCTTACTGGTCTTGTGTAGATCCAGCTTTAGTGAACAGAAAGCAAGAATCCACTCTCATCACTAATCTTCAAAGGATTTAGATTTCCAACGGTGAAAATAAAAAGAAAGTAAAGGATAAAGAAACTGAATAGAATTTTAGCACATAGAGTTATCCTGGACATTTAAAAAAAAAACCAAATTCATGAAATAATAAAAGTCAGGTGAAATAGAAGACAATAAAGTGAGGTGACAAATGGTGAAGGTAAGTCAGCTTGTATTCAAGAAACAAATACTATCTGACAACACCTGTCTGTTAGTAGTTGCAAAGGATTTGAATAAAATAAAAATGTGGTATGTGCCCTTATGGTAGGTGCTTTCAAATTGTTGGAAGGACAAATCTTACAAACATGAAACTATAAAAAACTGGGTTCTCAGAGTAACCTGCGATATCAAGTGAGATCTGAAAATATTTTCTCCAGCTTCTTCTGGACCTGTCTGTTATATCTGCTCCTGTATACCCTGTAGACCAGCATTTGGTGCTTGAAATGCACTGCTCATTTAAATACAATGATGGCACACAATTTTGTTTCTCTGCGTCATTGAAAAGTTGTCCACTTCCCATTGTCAATTCTTACATTATTTTGCTCCTTTCTGTTTATGCCCACTCTCCTCGGCTATATACCCCACAGAAGGATTAATTCTGTGCTCTGTATCTGTCTTTCTCCTTCATTTCCCTCTCTCTCTCTCTCTCTCTCTCTCTCTCTCTCTCTCACACACACACACACACACACACACACACGTACGTGCACACACACCCACCAACAAAATTCCAGCTATCTCTGTTACCTTCTTTTTCCATTAATTATCAGAATAAAACTAGCATTAAGTTTAGATACTTGTTCTGCCTACTAAGCATGTGTTTGGATGCTAATCTATCATATTCTTATTAATCAGATTTATGTTTATTAAACAATAGAGATAAACTTAGTGGAAGAGGCTGCAAATATGAAAAAGGAACAATCCCTGACTTCAACAAAAAATGACAACCAGGCATTTATTTATGCCTTTATTTACCCTGCAAACATTTATTGTGAAAGTAAGGACCCTCTCTTTTTAATTAAACTGTATTTCCAGCAATTAAATAGTTCCTTGTATAAATTAGGCATCCATTGAACATTACCAAATTAGATAATGAAACTAAGTAAGGAAGCACGTATGACAACATATTTAGTTGTGTTTAGTACAAAGAAGGGAAAGGAGTTCGTGACTATTATTAAATAGGTGAAAGACCACAATGTTATTGCAGAGAATTATACTCACTGATAATTAATTAGGTAAAAAAATATATGTAATGGAAAGAATATATTTTAGATTGTTTAGTGGCTAAAAGCAAATACTTTCAATAACTGGTACCTATTCCTAAACGAACTATGGAAACCTGAACATTTTAAGAAAAAAAATATAGAAATGATATTACCCGTATATGATTTGAATAGTCTTACCTGAAGGCAGGTTATTAAAATTCAAAAGGTACCTTACAGTGAGGCTAATGTCCTCATTAAACATATGTAGCTATTTGCATCTAAAGCATTCCTTTATCTTCTTTGTCATCTTTATTTATAAATTGCTGAAATCTGGGTAAAATAGATAATTCCCCCAAGTTATACCAGGATATGCAATGCTGAATTTTATAACCATTTTTTTTTCTCGCAACCTGGCACAAAAATAATTAATGGAGTATTAAAACATGATTCCTGAATTTGATGTGAATAGAATACTCATGAATTTGAAATGTTTTCAATATGCCACTCACTTAACACTTTAAACAAATACGTTGTTTCTCAAAAATACATACAGGTTCTGGGAAAGGAAAAAAGGAGACATTGCCTTCCTTACATTTATGTTTTGTATTTAAATATCACACAGTATAATTTGAGGGTCACTGGCTAACTGAAGGCTTTAATGTCTCTCTTACAGGAACAACTTGAAGATATGTGCACTTAACAGGGATAAATACTTCTTTTGTGTATGTGGTAATATTTGAATAGATAAGAGTCTATAATAGAAATATGTAGGTGATCTAGTGTCCTATACCACTGAATGGGGCCAATGATTACAGATCACAAACAGAAAAATCTGAATATGGTCTCTGCACATGGATTTAGTCAGTGAGGTTTATCTCTTGAGTGTTTGATGTGAAAAAGACCAGACATTTGGTAATAGTCATATTTTTAGGATAGGATATTAAAACAAAATAGTCAATAATGACTCAATTATTAAATACAGTTAATAGTTATGAATATGTAGGTGCTTCTATAACATTTAAAAGATCTATTTTCTTCCAAAGACATAATTTTAATAGGAAACCTTAAAAACATTTTTGCTAGAGAGAGGAGTAAAAGAAAGATGCCCTCTATTATCATTATTTATCTTTGACGTTATTATCAATTGCTATTACATAAATAGAATTTAAGATTTTGAATAGCCCTGGTAACAAAACTAGGAGTGTTGTTTTAATAAAAATAGTCCGCAAATCACAAGAAAAATTATATTTATTTATGTAGTAATAAGATTGTTAAAATAGTATGTAGGATCCAGTAGCATTTGTATGTACAGTCTATATGAATAAGATGATGAAATAACAGAAAATACTTCACTCTTAAGAGTAGCTAGCATAAATTCAATACTAAATTGTCTTAGTCTACCTTGTGCTTCTATTGTAGAATTGCTAAGATGGAGTAACTTATAAAGAACAGAAATTTGTTTTCTCACAGTTTTGAAGACTGAGATCAAGGCAACTGGTACTTCTTGTCCATGGGGGGCTTCTTATCATTTTCTTAAAGGGCAGAAAGACAGAGAGCAAGAAAGCAAGCTAGGCAAACACTGAAGAAAGCCTATTTTATAACGTCCTTAACCCCATTAAGTAAGAAGGAGATGTCATGGTCTAATCACCTCTTAAAGGCCCCACTTATTAATACTATCACATTAAAACAGCTGAATTTTAGAGACACATTCAAACTATAGCATTAGGCAATAAACTTTCAAAAGTTTTGAGAAACATATGACAAAAACTTTCAAATGCTCCTGAAAGATACTAAGGACAATTTGAACAAATGTGAAAATACAACAAGTTCTTAGATTTAAAAAGAATGAGCATAGCAATATTCCCCATAGTGTTTACTACATTTACTCTAATTCAATTAGACTACCAATATTTTTTAAACTAAAAATTGTGAATGTAAAGTTTTTATTAAAAAACTCAGGAAATGGTCAGAAACACTCTGAAACAGTGAGCTCAGTATAAGGGAAGTAATACTATCGAATAGCAAAACCCAATATTTTAAATCTCCTGTAATTAAAACTATACAATGTGGTACGTGAATTGGTAAGCTAGACAATGGAACAGAATATTAAAGCTGTACAGATACACAAATTCAGATGTACATTTGGCACACGATAGAGGAATAATCTGGTTACTATTGCTGTGTAGCAAATCACCACACAATTTTGTGGCTTAAAATAATTATTTTAAGCCCTCCTGAGGGCTGTGTCAAGGGCCATGGTCACTCATGCTTGGCTATTATTTTATTGTTATCATCACTTGTAATCTCTGTGGGTTCAGATGTGAAGGCATCTCAGTTGTGTGATTCTGACTGGCTAATCCTGGGTCATCTCAAAGGTGGCTTCACTTACATGTCTGGTGCATAGGCTAAAACCTGGATAGTAGAAAAGTCAGAGATTCACATGCATCTCTATCTGTACATGTCTCTCTCTCTCTCTCTCTCTCTCTCTCTCTCTCTTTTTCTTCTCTCTATCTGCATGTTCTCTCCACTATGTCAGTGTCAATGTAGACAAACTTCTTACCTTGTGGCTCAAGCTCGAAAGGCACATTTCCTTAACTGAAACACCAGGTGGAAGTCATATTGTCTTTCGTTAGCTATCTTTGTAAATCACACAGTATCTCTTGTACTTTATTCTATTAGCTGAGGCAGTTAACAAAAGTCCTCCTAAATGTAGGGTAGAGATCATGGACCCTTGCTCTCAAAGAAATAGTATCAAGATCTCACTTAAGAAAATTGTGCCATCTTGGAAAATACACTTTTTCATAAGGGGTTATTTAAATTCAAGTAAAAACAAATTAGCAATAAATGGTGCACACAGCCTGTTGAAAAATACATATTCATATTTCAAATAAACCACTAAAAAATTCCCTAAACAAAGATGATGTAAATATAAATTCATAAAGCCATAGATAGAAGAAAATGTTTTCAATTAGTTTTTCAATGTCAACAGTTGCTTAAACTCAAAAAACCATACACACAAACACAAAAACAATGAATTTGATAACATAAATATATAAACTTGTACATGGTTCCAAAATAAAAAAAGGAAAGTAAAAAAAAATGACTAACTTGTAAAGTTATAAGAAATGCTTGCAAGTGTCATTAACAGACAAACATTTAGAAGTCTTTCAAATCAATAAGATAACTAACCCAATGAGAAAATAATAAAAGAAACAATTAACAAAAATAACATAAGCAATATTAAATATATTAAAAGCTACTTGATCTCATTTATAACAAAAGAAAGAAAAACCATACCAAGGATCCCTAATTGAACTATAAATTGTGATATCATTCGAGAATTTATTAGCACATAGTGCTGGTGAGGTCTATGACTAAATAAGAACGTTCTGTTATCGAAAGTGTAATTTTTAGGAAGGGCCTTTGGCAAATTTCCTTCAAAGTTGCAATTGATCCCACTATTTCACTTTGGGGCAATGTATTTGTGGTTGGCAGATTTCTATGAAGCTCCCCAGTGATCCATATTCATGCCTCTTGAGTGCAGGCAAGACCTATAACTTGCCTCTTAACCAATACAATATGGTAAAATAATAGGTTATTACTACAGTGATTATTTTATAAGTCAAAGGTGAAGCAATTTTACAGATTTAATTAAGGCCTTTAATCACTGAACTTTAAGTTAATCAAAGGCAAGCGTATCCTAGGTGGGACTGACTTAATCAAGAATGCTCTTTAAAAAATGAGATAGGGAAAGTATTACCTAGAAGCCTCCAGAGATTCTCCTGCTGGTCTAAAATAAGCAGTTCATGTGAGTTCTGCAGCTCTAAGGAAGTGAATTCTGACAATAACCTGAGTGAGCCTGGAGGAGCACTCTGGATTCCAGGTGGCAACACAACTGTGCTGATATCTTAATTACGGCTTTGCGAGAACCTGAGTAGAGGACTAAATTTCTCTGTTATGGACTCTTGACTCACAGAAACTATGATACAACAAATATGTGTTGTTTTAAGTCTCTACATCTGTGGTAATTTGTTTGCAGCAATAGAAGACCAGTGTAAGATTTCCTTTACAAATGTGCACCCATACAAATTGATGTATATTATGGTTTTTCATTGTTGCATTACTTCTGATACCAAAATAGTAACAACAAGCTTAAAGTTCATCAATAAGCATGAAATAAACTTATGATGGTCTATATTTGCAATGGAATATTATGAAACATAAAACAGAATAAGAAAGTTCTGCATGTACAATAATGTAAATATCTCCAAAACAAATAAAGTTACAAAAAAGAGGTGAAGAACAAAGAACAGTGTGTATGGTAGGAAACCAGTTATGTAATAAAGGGGAAAAAAGACTAAAGATTTGTCTTTGCTCAAATAAACATAAAAAAGAACGCTTTGAATGAATCAAAAATAACAGTAGGCCGGGCAGTGTGGCTCACACCTGTAATCCCAGCACTTTGGGAGGCTGAGGTGGGCGGATCACGGGGTCAGGAGATTAAGACCATCTTGGCCAATGTAGTGAAACCCCATCTCTACTAAAAGTACAAAAATTAGCTGGGCATGGTGGTGTGTACCTATAATCTCAGTTACTTGTGTAGGCTGAGGCAGGAGAATCGCTTGAACCCAAGAGTCAGGGGTTGCAGTGAGCCAAGAGAGTGCCACTGCACTCTGGCCTGGTGACAGAGTGAGACTCTGTCTCAAAAAAAAAAAAAAGTAATCATTTGTTGTGACAGAAGATGTGATCTGATTTGAAAAATGTGTTGGATGTAACATTTTTACTGTTAGTGCATTATTTATTTCAAAAATATAATAAATACATTTTATTTTAAAATTATGAAAGAAAAATATACAGGTAAAATCCGTAATCAGGTCTTAAGGGATATCGCAAAGGAAAAAAATATACTTTAATAAGAAATAAGAAGGCCAGAAAGTTATAAGAAGATAACACAATGGAAGACTAAGGAAAGGGTGAGTAGTCAGCATATTCCAGGATGGTTTGTCTAGTTTAAAGCGTTGGAAGTTGGTAGACAGCTGGGATCTTGAGACACTATCACTTTTGGAGGAATAAGCAAAAAATAAAATTCTAAGGCCCCCAACCATCTGAATGGACTTCCTCCTCAGTCAGGACACTCTTAAAATTTAACCTGAGAGACTGGTTCAGGCCATGATGGGAAGTAGGGGTCAGACAGGCCTCATTATACCTCTCTGGCATTAACATCAACACAGGCTTTAACTCTGATAAGAAACATTTTATAAGCTATTCTTTCTGAAACCTACTAAAAAGCATCCCCAGCAAATAAGAACTTGGGTCCCCATAATCCTTTATCTTAACTCAGACATTTCTTTCTACTGATCTAGGCCTTTAGATAAATTCAACCAATGGTCAACCAGAAAATTTTTAAATCTACCTATAAGCTGGAAGCCCCCCTGCTTCAAGTTGTTCCAACTTTCTGGATGAAACCATAAAGTCTATGCTTCTTAAATGTATTTGGTTGAAGTTTCATGTCTCCCTAAAACGTATAAAACCAAGCTTTATCTTGATGACCTTGGGTACATGTTCTCAGGACCTCCTGAGGGCTGTGTCATGGGCCATGGTTGCTCATGCTTGGCTTAGAATAAACATTTTCAAATATTTAACAACATTTGACCCTTTTCATCGACAGAGACAATCTGGAGTTGGTCCGTAGGATGCAGTGTATGATGAGCCTTGGGATGGCAAGAAGAAACAGTGGGCAACAGCAATGTTGTGCTGAGAGACAACTTTTCCTACCAAAGTAGAAGGCAATCAGGCAAGCTCCCTTCTCCTCTCGTACTCCCTACCCTTATCTGGCCCACAGTCACATTTCCTTTTTTGTTTCCAGGAGACTTCTTTCCAGGTTACATGATGTTGATGTAAGTATCGTTGATATTATTCCACAGTACTACTGATAATGTTGATGAATTTCCAGTGTCACATTTGAGGGATCTCATAATGGCCCATCTATTTAGCACTTCTAACCTCTAGGTTTCTGATATGACTTCGTCTTTTATTGCCAGAATAATCCCAACTGTGTTAGTTTGAGAAATAAAACTGCACAAATGTACTGATGATTTCACTGTTTAAGTGAGAAGATTTGGGCCTTTAAACAATGAAACTAGAGAGATGTTTCAAAAATGCTTTGCATTTTTAAAGTATCTGCAAATCAGGTACAAAAATATCTAAGTAAAAAAAATCTCTTTGTCTTACTCACAGTCTGTCTCTGAGATCTGTTTTTATACTGGGAAGCTGTGGGAAATAAGTCTGATAGTGGGTACTCTTCGTACCACATCTGATACCATTCAAGGGCCACCCTTCCCTCCCGCCAAGAAAAGCAAGACATCCAGGGGTATTTTCATTCTCCATAATTCATTCTAATTTCCTACAGTTTAAGCTGCAACATGGGAGTTATTATGCACTTTGAGGAACTATGTTCACTATAGCAGGCCACTAGGGAACTATGTAGTGGGCAGAAGCAGTAATTTACAAAATACCCTCTGGAAGAAGGAGGGAGGGAATGGAGCTTAGAGAGTGCTTCCTTTTCTACAGTGGAACTTAAATGCTGTGGGAATTACATCCAACAAACTGATCATGACACTAGAGCTTCATAAACACAAAATAGTATTTCTGTAATGTAAAACAAGGAACTCAGAATCTATTGTTCTGCTTCTATATAAGCTATTGCTACAATAAAAACACATTCCCATGGTTCTCTTAATAGCTTTTGAACAAGAATATTAGTGAGATCCTTCCCTACTTCTCTGGGTAATTTTCAGGACAGACATACTTTACTCATTTTATTTTCCTATCGAAATAAGTAGCCAATAAAGCTATGGGCTGATTCTTGATAAAGTTTATTTCTGATGTTAGCAACTTTTATCTTGTCTCATTTTTGTTATTTACAATGCGTAGAGGCTTGTCGATTTTATTAATCTCTTCAATGGAACAATTTGGTTTCATTAATTTTCTCTATTGATTTATTTTTAACTTTATTAATTTCTGTTCAATTGTTTATTTCTTTTCTTCTGTAGGTTTTAGACATATTACTCTTCTCTCTCTAGATTCTTAAGGTAGAGCTTTAAATTATTGATTAGTTTTTTTTTTCCTTTTCTTCCTAATATGTGCATTTAATGCTATAAAATTCTCTCTAGGTACTTTTTTCACTGTACCCAGTGAAATCTGTACGGGTTTTACTTTTATTTTCTTCGTTCAAAATACTTAAAAAGGTTTATCTTAAAACTTTTCTTAATCTTTGTGTTATGTAGAAATGTGTTGTTAATCTACAAATATTTGGTCTTTTTTTCAGCTGTCTTTCTACTATTAATTTCTAGTTAAATTTTATTGTGGTCTGAGAGCACATTTTATATGATTTATGTTTTTTAAATGTTATCAAGCTGTGTCCTATGAAACAGAATGTGGTCTGTCTTGATGAATGTTTTATGTGAGCTTAATAAGAACATGTATTCAACTGTTGGTGGGTGGTATATTCCATAAATACCAATGAAATCAAGTTAATTGATGCTGCTGCTCAGGTCAAATATTTCTACTGAATTTCTGTTCCTTTGATTTCTCAGTTCCTTCTTTTATGATATTCACTTTGTCTTTGGTATTCTGCAGGTTTAATATGGTATGCCCTGCTGTAGTTCTTGTGGTATTTATCCTGATTGGTATTATGTAAACTTCCTATATAGGTGGTTTTGTGTTTGTCATTACTTTTGAAACATTCTCAACCATTATTACAGTACCTCAAGTATTTCCTATTTTCCTTTCTCTCTTCTCCTTCTAGTATTTCAACAAAATTGTTCCAAAGTTCATAGATATTGTGGGTTTTTCCAATTTATTATTTTTTTCTCTTTGTATCTCAGTTTGGGAAGGCTCTTGAAATACTGTTAAAGCCACTGATCCTATCCTTGGCCATGATCAGTTTACTGGTTAGTCCATCAAAGGCATTCTTTATTTCTCTTACAGTGTTTTTGATTTCCAGCATTTCTTTGTGATTCTTTCTGGGTTCCATCCCTCAGTTTACATTGCCTCTCTGTTCCTGAATGTTAGTCACTTTTTCTCTGAGGGCTTCTAACATATAACTAATAGTTATTTCAAGTTTTGTTTGATAATTCCAAAATCCCAATTATATCAAAATTGGGTTCTGATGCTTGGTTTTGTGTTTCTTGACTGTTTCTTTTGCTTCACTTTTAGCACGCTTTATAGTTTTTTGTTGAAAGACAAACTTGACATATCAAATAATAGGATCTGAGGTAAACAGGTCTTAATTTGAAGTTTTATGTTAAACCCACGTCAGCTGTAATAAACGAAATTTACCCCATGAGCCTGTGAGGAAGTTTGCTAAGAGGAAGCTTGTGGATGGAGTTGAAAGACACCTTGAAAACCTGCACACCTGAATTTGGACATGCCCCGAATTTGAAAGACCTCAGAAAGCAGAAGCAAGCATCTCAAAATAATAAAAGTAAAAAACTTAACCCAATACCTGAAATGACTATGCTTTCTGAACAAAGATTTAGAACACATATTGAATTAATTAATGGTGTGATTGCTCAGCATTCACTACCTTATGTGCCTACAGAGGCTGAGCGAGGAACATCAATGTGTTGCTCACCCTGAGAGTAACAAGAAGTATGGAATGGGTGGCTGAACCAATAAGCAAGCCATATAAAGCCATTAAAATTTTAAAAACTAGGCCAAAGAAAATGCATCTCTGGGTTCTATACAAGATAATGAACACTAGTTTTTCATGTGTTATGTTATGTATAAGGCTGACTTATTATTAATTGGGTTTCTACTGTGTAGGCTCAATAAAACAAAGATATTTGGATAAGGAAATAGAAAATTTTAACTAAGACAAGAGGATTACTATGTTCTCAGGACAGAAAGTATATTTTTACCTTATATGCATGGGAATTGTAACCAAGTTAATTTTTTATATATATGGTAATGAAGGTTAAACAGAATATCATCCTGAAGTATCTGCATAGTGGGCAGACCAGCTTTAAGAGTTACTATTGCAAACTTACCTATTGTCACATTCTTCGATATCTCCTGGAGGTGACTCAATGCAAATGTCAGGAGTAAGAACAGAATTCTAGGAAAACAATTGTATAATATAACAATTAGACTTTAAAAAGTCATTATGTTTTATCTGGTAATTCTACTTTTAAATGTATTCTTCACTGCTAATATAAAGTACAAATTAACATGTATGTTAAATACAAAACAGAGTATCCACGAACAAATATAATCTTAATATAGGTAGGTCAAGCTACAAAATATTAAAGTGCTTACATATTAATTGATGCAGACATTAAAATGATATGTATAAGAAATAATAACACAAGAATAAACATAATTCTCACATTTACAAGATAAAAATGCGTCTATGGCAATCTAAATCATTATGCAGAAATAAGAAAAAGTGCAATAGTTAAATAACATAAATTTTTAATCCAGTGGCACCTCTTATTTCTCTTATCTATATTCTCTTGTCTATATTTTATGTGATCTTAAACCACACAAAACTCCTATGATTAGAAAAGAAAAATTACCTTAATTGCCAATTTTGGCATATTTCCAGAAGTAGTTTAATTTCATAAACGCTAGATATTTTCTGTATCTTTTAAAATTTGCTAAAATTAACAAAATTACATCCTTTATTAATTTAAATGCTTTTTCATTAGGATGAAAAGCAAAACAGTTACTTGAATGCTTGTCACCTAGAAGAAAAGCCACAATCTGGAAATCAGTTGTAGGAACTATGTGTGGCACAGCTGCAGAACTTGCCAATGACAGCCAGTGAGGGACAGCCCATACAACAAAGGAAACTAAGCTAGATGAGACTTGAAGTAGCACTGTGGAGAGAGACCCTCTGCTTCTCTAACGTGGGGGCATTCTGTTCCCACACTAAGGGACAGACCTTCTATGTTCTCTGGGTAGAATCCAGCTTATGTGTGCCATAGCCCAGTCTCTGTGTGGTCAGAGAGTTAGTTTAGTGATCTCCATGACAAAGTGACAGTATGCCAGAGGACAGACTGGCAGATATGTACGTGAAAAGCCATAAATCTACACTACAACAAAGTCAAAAGGCAGCTAATCCAAAGGAGAAACCAACCATCTCATACCCAAAGGGAGAGAACTCATTGGTGCCAAGAGTGAAAACAGAATTGGGGGCAGGCATTCCACTAGTTCTCCTCATGGGACAATAGCATTTTATGGGCTACATTTCAAAGGATTCTGAGGGCATTCCATAACTCATATGTAGTACCTTTTCCCTTTTATCCCTGGCATTTCCACACAACACTGACAGATATTTTAGTTGCATGGTAATTCAAATTCTACCCTTTGCCTCAGGGGTATACCATCTATACCTTCCACATGTCCACATATATTTAATAATAATAATTTTAATGATACATAATGCATTATAAGCTTGATGTAGGATACTTTATTATCCTGATGCTGAACATTTATATTGTTTTTCTATATTTCATATTTAGAAATAAGTACTATTATGAACATCAACATTACATTATTTTATCTTTGGAGCAGATTTTATTAAGTTTCTAGGAGCAAAAATTCAGGAATTTCTCTTGATTTACATTTGCAATTAACCCTCCAAAATGCTTCTAACAACTTATAAAGATATCAGCATAAAATAAGGGTGTTGCTGTTTTATCACAACTCCATGAGGGACTTATCTTCATTCCTTTCCACCGTCTTCCTCTCAGTAAGTTTGCCTTTAGACCATTTATTTATAATCACCTATAATAATCTCTAGAAAGATATCTATAGAGCTTTTATTGTAAACTAGAAATATTTTATAAACATTGAGAATCAACTATGAATGAACTATGAATCAACTCAAAATCAACTATGAACAAAATGCTTGATTTCATGGAACTTACATTGTAGATAGAAAAATACAAAAAATAAATGAGCCAATAAGTAATATGGTATTAGATAGTTGTAAGGTCCGCTAAGAGAACTTAGGGCCAGTAATGGACATGAAATACACTAAATGGGAAGTTGTAAGGACTCATTTAATAGATCTTAAAGAGTTGTAGAACAAGGTATTAGTAACTCAACGTTTCTAGAAATGTCATTAGTAAGATGACTGTTATTAATAGACTGTTCTGTCCAAATATTTTATTTTATATGGTTTTCAAAATGTCCAGGAGATAAGTGTGGAATTTAAAATACAATTAGAATAGTCATCTAATTTTGCCTTTCCCTTTAACCAAATGCTCTTTTTCTCAATGTGAAGTTAATGTTATCTTTGAGCTTCTTTGGCTTTAGTACACCTTTAAACATCTGAAATTTTCTCCTCCAAACATAAATATTTTAAACTGTTTTATTGCTAACTCAAGGCATTGTAATTTCAGAAATCAGTAATATTCTAAGATTTCTGGTATACCTTTTAGATATTGGACATGCATAGTCTCTCTTTTTAAAAAGTAGAGATTAGCAAACATTTACTGGAATTCTTCTGCAGAGATTGTGTTGTTAGAAAGGTATATCTAAAGAACTTCCAAATAGACCACAAACAAATGCAAAATACAGTGAGAGAAAAGTTGTAATTAGTATATTACTACTTATTTAGGTCAGCCTTGCATAAAAAATGCTATAATGTGCCTAAACACAAAAAACTCAGTCTAAATTCTTTGTTTTCTCTGCTTACTTTATTTTAATTTACAATCAACTTGTGGGCTGAACTAATCCCTGATTGGTTTTTGTAGGCTATTACGGTGCTTGTTAATGCTACTATTTTAGTGTGAATTTCTTGTCAGGGGTTGTATTCTTCAGTTAGCTGTGGATGTTGCCTATCCATATTCTTCTTATATTTACTTTTTCTATTTTATTTTTTAAAGCATTTTGAGAGCATCGATGCAGATTCATTCATTTATCAGTGAGCAAACATTTCTCAATTGACTATTAAAGATAAAAACATTAGTTTAGTTGGTAATGCAGTGAATACAGAGAGAACTCAGATGTGATCCCTGGCTTTAAAGAGCTCTGACCTCTACTAATGTGTTTCAGAGAAGTGATTCTTTACTCCTGAGTTTTCTTTGCATATGAAGGGAGTTTATTAGGTTGTTTCTCTTTTAAGTTGTTTCATTGTTAGTACAAGCCATTGTGATTTCAGAAATCGTATTGTAAGATTTCTGGTGTGCCTTTTAGATATTGGACCTGTATAATCTCCTTTTTAAAAAGGCAGGGATTGGGAAACTTTTACATATTCTACCCTAAGAAAGGTCCAGTGCCTTACCCTTTTGGATAATTTGGAACCTGACTGAGAAGCTATAACTTCAGGTTAAAAACATGAGTTTTATTCTGTGGGAATTTTAGAGCCATTGAAGAAGCATCAAAACATTGTTCATAAAAATTATTTTGGGACTTGTAATGCAAATATAATCTAGGTGAAGCTGTGTCTTGATTTCTGAATACTTATTTCACAGGCCCATGAAGGGCCACATATCATCCAATGACTCCTGTAGATTTCTGGGAGTTTATTCCTCATTCTTTTTTTGTTTCCACATTCCTCCAACCATACATGTTACCTTGGTCTGCCAGAATTAATAATGTGTAGCATACATCATAGTGTTTTAATAGTCTTTGGTGAAAAACAGACTGATCATAAGCATATACATTTTATGAGTTTAATAACACTGAAGACAGAAATCACCTTGAAAAATATCTGGGGGCTTTTACTGTATTTAGTGCTGTGCTCCCTGTATCTCCTCCTTCCCATCTGCTCCAGGGGAAACTGACAGGTTTTTGTTGTTGTTGTTTAAATCCCACCAAATAAATCTGTTCAGGCCCTGGGGCTTAAATATGGTATTTCAAATAAAACTCTTAAAATTGTAGAAAAGTTGAAGGCATACTACAATGGACACCCATGTGCCCTTGTTAATATTTTATCTAGCTAGCTAGCTAGTTGTCTATATTATTTTGCCAAAGTGTTTGAAAATAAGTTTTAGATATGATATTTTATCCTTAAATACTTCAGCCTTGATATCCAAAAATAAAGATACTATCTTATAAAGTCAAAAGTATCCATGTCTTCCTAAATCAGTATTATTTAAGAAGTATTATACTGCACATATTTAAATGCTAAGTTGTTCCTTAATTTTTAAGCTGTCTCACAATTTTCTCAGGGTGCTTTTAAGATTCTTTATCATTGGTTGTCAATAATTTGATTATAATGTGATGTGGTGTGGCTTTCTTTGTGTTTATCTGCTTAAGTTCCTTTGACCTTATTGTGATGCAGACTTTTTGCTCCTTTAACTCAGCTAGGTCCATGGTCTTGTCTCATGACCAGGAACAATTAGACATGTGGATACCACAGAGTGAGTGAAGTGGAGTTTATTAAGCAGAAGCAAAGTCCAGATGGCTGACTAGAAGCAGTGGCAATCAGAGGCTCTCATCAAAAAGATCTAACGCAACATGTGAATCCTGCACCGGCAACTGAGGTATCCAGGATCTATCATTAGGACTGACTAGGTGGCTGGCATGCACAGAGCGGAAAGAAGAGCAGTGTGGTATGGCAACCCAACTGACAGCCACATAGGACAGAAGACCCTACATCCCCAGCAAAGGGAGGCAGTGAATGAGCATGCTACCAAGGCTGGAAAACTGCTTTTTCCACAGAACTGTGCAAGCCACAGATCAGAAGATCGCACTCAGGAGTCCATGTCACCAGGGCCTTGGGCCCCAACCACCGGAGCCACACAGGTTCTCAACACTCACTTGGCTAGAATCATCAAAGCCTGCAGTTTCCTGGGGAGGTGGGGCCATAACCACTGTTGTGGCTGCCTGCAGTCTAAGTCAGCTGAGCTTTTTCAGGGAGGGACGACAGCCAACACTGAGGCTGCAGTGTCTCCCTGAAGGAACTCCCACTCCAGTCAGGGGCTCATGGACAGAACTCTGCTCTCCCTTGGCCTGAGCCCCTGGGGTTGGGGGAGTGGCCATAGTCTCTGTGGAGCAGCAGACTTAGTCTTTCCTCCTGCTACCTCTGAGGAATCTGGACAGCACAGATGAGGGGCTTTACTTTTAGCACAGCATGGCCCCTCCCCCAAGGGACACCCAAAGTGCCTCGCTAAATGGACCCTGCTTCCTGTGCCACCCAACTAGGTGAGACCTCCAAACAGGGGTTGTCAGACATCCTATATAGGAACGTTACTAATCACCTCAGGTCAGTGCCCTTCAAGGTCAGAGATCCCAGAGGAAGGCCAGGCACCCATCTTTGCTGTCCAGGTTCCTCTGGTGACATCTTCAGGCACGGGAGCAAACTAGATGAATAGGGCCTGAAATGAACCCCCAGCAAACCACAGTATCCCTACAGAAGAGGGACATAACTATAAAATAAAAACAAACAAACAAAAAGCAACAACAACAGCATCAACAAAATAAGTCCCTAGAAAACCTCATCCAAGGGTCAGCAGCCTCAAAGATCAAAACTAGACAAAGTCATGAAGATGAGAAATAACCAATGAAAAAATGCTGAAAACCCAAAAGGCCAGAGTGCCTCTTCTCCTTCAAATGATTATAGCACCTCTCCAGGAAGGGCTGAAAACTAGATGGAGGATGAGATGGATGAATTGACAGAGTAGGCTTTAGAAGGGGGGTAATAACTTCACTGAGGTAAAGTAGAATGTTCTAAACCAATGTAAACAAGCTAAGAACCTTGATTTAAAAAAGTCAGAGGAGCTGCTAACTAGAATAACCAGTTTAAAGAGCAACAAATTATCTAATGGTGCTTAAAAACACAATGCAAGAACTTTGTGAAGTATACCCAAGTATCAACAGCTGAATTGATCAAGTGGAAGAAAGAATATCAGAGAGGGAAAACTATCTTTCTAAAATAAAGCAGCCAGACAAGATTAGATAAAAGAGAATTTAAAAAACAAACAGAACCTCCAAGAAATATGGGACTATGTAAAAAACTTACACCTATGACCAACTGGAGAACCTGAAAGAGACAGGGAGAATGGAATCAAATTGGAAAACACACTTCAGGATATTATTCAGGAGAACTTCCCCAACCTAGCAAGACAGGCCAACACTGAAATTCAGGAAATACAGAGATCCCCAGTAAGATACTCCATAAGATCAACCCCCAAGACACATAACCATCAGATTCTCCAAGGTCAAAATGAAGAAAAAAATGTTAAGGACAGCCAGAGTGAAAGACAAGGTCATCTACAAAGAGAAGCCCTTCAGACACACAGTGAATCTCTCAGCAGAAACCTGATAAGCCAGAAGAGAGTGGGAGCCAATATTCAACATTCTTAAAGAAAGGAATTTTCAACCAAGAATTTCATATCCAGCCAAACTAAACTTTGTAAATGAAAAAGAAATAAAATCTTTTCAGACAAGCAAATGTTGAGGGAATTCATTACCATCAGGCCTGCCTAGCAAGAACTCCTGAAAGAAGCATTAAATATGGAAAGGAAGAAATGGTACCAGCCACTCCAAACATATGAAAATATAAAGATCAATGAAACAGAAGAAACTGCATTAACTAGTGTGCAAAATAGCCAGCTAGCATCATGATGACATGATCAAATTCACACATAACAGTATTAACTTTAAATGTAACTGGCCTAATTGCCCCAATTAAAATACACAGACTGGAAATTTGAATAAAGATTCAAGACCCATAGGTATACTGTATTCAAGAGATCCATCTCATGTGCAAAGACACACATGGGCACAAAATAAAAAGATGTAGGAAAATTTACCAAACAAATGGAGAGCAGAAGTAAGTGGGGGTTACAATCCTTGTGTCTGACAAAACAGATCTTAAACCAACAAAGATTAAAAAAAAAAAAAAAAAAGACAAAGAAGGGTATTACATAATGGTAAAAGTATTAGTTTAACCAGAAGAGCTAACTATCCTAAATATACATGCACCCAATACAGGAGCACCCAAACTCATAAAATACGTTCTTAGAGACCACAAAGAGACTTAGACTCCCAGACAATAATATTGGGAGATTTTAACACCCCACTGTCAATATCAGACAGATCAACAAGACAGAAAATTAAAGGATATTCAGGACTTGAACACACCTCTGGATGAAATATACCTGATAGATATCTACAGAACTCTTCACCCCAAAACAACAGAATACATATTCTTCTCAATGTCACATGGCATTCTAAAATTGACCACATAATTGGAAGTAAAACACTCCTCAGCAAATGCAAAATAACTGAAACTGAAGGAATGTGTTATCTTTCCGGGTCCACAAGGGGGCGTAGTTTTAAGGGCAAGAACTTCTAGCACCACGCCCTCCTCCCAACTCTTTCCATCTGGGAGACTTAACAGTTTATGTTTAAATTTCACAGGTGCGGGAAGAAACTAAGAGTCAATCATTCCAACGGAAGTTCTAAGGAACTCCTTTCATTGGCCTAGGGTCTTAGAGAAGGGGGAGGGTTCCTCCCAGGTTAAACGTCTCCTTCTTCCACAACCCTTCAGACTCCATGTTTGGGTCTCCTTCCACCAACACTCCCTTCATGGAAGCCGTCTTTCTCTCTCCTGGATATCCTCCCTGGGGTCCCCTTCCACACTCTCTCGTGGAAGCCTGTCTTCCCCTCCTGAACTCCATATCTCTATTCCCTTCCACTCAGTATGGAAGCTGCTTTTCTCTCCTGGATTCTCTCCCAGTGTGAGAGTTAGCTGTTTCTCTCTCCTTCTCCTTTTCTCTCTCTTTAAATAAATCACTTCCTCAAACACTTTTGAGTCCAGTATTTACTGTGCACTGCGCTGTGGTCCCCTCTCTCATTCTTGAGAGGACAGGAGACCAACAACCTGAAGAAATGTCCTCTCAGAGGAGCCGAGTGTGTCCTGAACCCCTGAACCCCAATATTACATTTTGGCAAGCCAGCCAGCAGAGGGGTACAGCCAGGAGAGGGCTACACCAGAAAGGGGTACAGCCAGAAGAGGGGTACACCCATGAAAGGGATACAGCTGAAGAAGAAGACTTCAAAATTGTAAGTAAAACCGGCGCCATTCTGTCCTGTCTCTAAGAACACCTGAAGTGGCTGCAGCCAGGCAGGGCTGCGGAGAATAGAAGCGGCAGCAGCGCCAAGCCTCGGGGGGCGTGGCCCAACCTGTCTTAAGCAGCAGGCCAGCCGGAATTAAAAGGACAGTATTTTTACCTCCAAGCTCTGTCTGCTTTCCCTCTCCTTTTCTATCCTTCGGATATTATCTCTGGTACCAAAACCTGCGGGAGCCTGTGGGGTGGAAAGGTTGAGCACGCCCCACTCTCCGTTCCTTGCTGCCAGGAACAGCCCAGCCCCGGGGGCGGAACTCAGCGCTTGCATAGAGGTCGGTCAGAGAAAAGCTACAGGGCAGGGCAGGGTGTGTCTTGGCCAGGCTCAGAAGCTGTGAGCAGAGCCGCAAGGCTTAAGAAAGCAAAGTGGCGAGGTGGGGGGCAGCATGAAACTGTGGAACCTAGCTGTTAAAAACTGCAGTAAGGGTCAGCACGAGGGAACTTCCCCATAGGGCGTTCACCTGCTGGCCACGGGTCCCTGTGTGGGCAGCGGCTAGGGGAGTGGCCCAAGCTGCACACAGGGTCCTGGCAACATGGCCAGCAGGACATCACAGGGGCAGGGGCAGGCCTTCCCCTCCAGAACATAGCAGGGTGGTGCAGAGGCCTGGCTTTTAAAGTGACGGCAGCAAGCAGCTTTTTTCCTCTGCCAGTGCAGCTGAGGGAAAGAAAGCAGCTGCTGGCCATCAGCTCCACCCGGCTTTTAGGCAGGCCACACCACCTCAGGGTGCAGCATTCTCATTCAAACTACCGCTTAAGGAAGCTGTCTGCCTTCCCTTAATGCAAGTGGCTTGTTTGCACTGTTGGCTAAGGTGTAGGGCCTGCAACTGCAAGATTGCTGGTTCAAATTCTCATTGGAGTCAGTCTTGAATTGGTGAAAACTTTTGGGGAAATTGAGAAGCTGAAGGCCATGGGACTTTGTATTTGGTGTATAATTTGTCTTACTTAGGATTGGCTTTCTCTACGGCAGAACATTTCCTTCTAGAAGATCGTAGTTAAACACGTTGGCACAGGGAGGGGAACAATGCACACTGTGGCCTGTTGGGGTCGGGGTGAGGAGAGGGAGAGCATCAGGACAAATATCTAATATATGCAGGGCTTAAAACCTAGATGATGGGTTGATAGGTGCAGCAAACCACCATGGCACATGTATACCTATGTAACAAGCCTACACATTCGGCACATGTATCCCAGAACTCAAAGTAAAACAGTAAAAAAAAAAAAAAAAATTATAAAGCAAGAGGAAACCTCTCAACAGAGAACGAGGTCCTGGAAACCAGGTTTCCAGTTGCCCCCTTCACAGTTGAATACAAGTGCTTTTATGTAGAAGCTGATAGGGCCAGGTTCACTGTTTGTATAAGGGCGTGAATTCCTGGTGGCTCCACCCAATTTCCCTACTGCACACGTGGGCTCTTGGTCTTCTGGTGGTATGTTTAGGCAAGCCCCCTGTGCAAGTTCCCTTATCTGCAGGAAACATAGGTTAAAGTTCTCTGTGGACCCTTCTCTTACTGTCTACCTAAAGCAATCTGGCTGACTCATTTCAGTTGGGTCTGTGCACTTATATTTTTCTTAAAATTGGAAATATTTTCAGCAATTATTTAAAATGCTTATGAATGCCTGAGAAATAAACATGAGCCTCCCTTTATAAGTACTTTATACTGTTCGATGCTGGGCCACAGAGCACTAAGGGACACTGAGAAAGTGCTAAAGAACGTGAGGAGGCAAACAATGCTGATTTGATACAGCTGAAAATGAAGAGCAGACCTCGACCTTCAAGACTGAGTGATTCTTCAAATAAGACGAGGGCTAATACTAGTTATTATCTGGCATTTTGTCTACATATACCATTAGACAAAGTAGCCAAATGAAATCATTGACCATCGTCTAAAATATATAGTATACTTTGCTTACCAAGAAGTCCAAATAGCTAAATCGATGTGGTGCATGATTTAGATCTCATTTATTTCTTCTAGGAATTTCACAAACTAGGAATTATTTTATATATAGAATAAAGACATAATAATATGCCAAAAAAGTTTCAAAGAGGACAGTCAGAAACAAGCTTTGAAGAAATGACAAATATGTTAGCTTGGATTGAAAAAAAATTACAGACAGTTTATGTGTTTTTGTGTAAATTTCCAAGTCAATGGGATTGTTCCTTGAAAATCTATTATATGAAATAACTGAATAGTTATTAAACTTTTAATAAATTTATATTATAATTTTAAAAATGTAATAGTAAGCTTACTAGTAATTATAGAGTGCTGTTTTATATATATATATGGGTTGCTTATATAACACTCCTGCACTCACCATAGCTTTTATATTTATGCCACAAAAATGGAATATGGCTGTGTTTTATACACACACACACACACAAAGAGTATATGTATATTTACATATAATATATAATATTATAGTACATCTATAATTACATAAATACAATATAATATATAGACACACACAAGAAAATTATTCAAAAGCTGTAGGATAGTTTATAGAAGGATAAGGTAAGCTGAAGAATCCATGGTCACCATCCTGCTACACACGGTTCTGGTAAAGACAATGACATCTTCACTGTTAGAAACTACATGCTTCAGTTAGAAGCCAGATGCTACAGATTGTTTTACTGTTACTTCTGAGCTCTCCATAGCATGCTCTCATCAGTACCAAAAGAGATTTCTAAGGCAAATATTCTGTGTGGTGAGCTCCCACATTAAATTAATTCAAAGCCACATACCTATATCCTAGACGCAAAGTGCTAGGAAAATTAATATCTGACACTTTTGTCTTAATTGAAAGACGTCTTTGCCTTCCACTAATACTTATATGTCTGAGAACTCCTTAAGTATAGAATGAAGATAGTGTTTGCCCATCTCAGCCATTTAAGTATGAGTACTTTTGACTAAGACATTATTTCTATGATTTCTTTCCCCAAATGCAAGAAAATTATTATATATTGCCACAATTTTTGCTATTCACAATTCTGAATTGCCTTACAAAAATGCTTTTTCTGACTTACATTCAAATCAAGACTGTATACATACCACTCTCAACTACTTTTGAGTTATAACATCTCAAATTGCCTACAAATTCAGAACTCTATGTTCTTATAAGTTCTGTGTGCTATACTAGAAATAAAGTTCCATTGTTATTGAGTCAAATTTGCCCCTAACGACTGGGCATTCTCATTGATAAATTGAGGATGTCAGATTTAGTATCATTAATATTTCTAATGCTAATATTCTCTGAAATATTTTCACTAAATATTGACTATAATAGCTCTGATACAAAAATATTCTATTTTACATGATTGATTTCATGTTCTTGTGTTTTGCCCATAAAACAGCAGACATTTATAAATCTCAGTATTTTATTATGTAATTTTATAATATTAAGTTTAATTTTTTAAATTAAGATTAATTTTAGATTAAGTAAGATTAAATCTCATTTTATGTTATATAATCCTTTCAAGAAATAACCAGGTTTTTAGAACTCATAACAGTACTGTTATCATAACCATCCTGGTAAGCCAGGAGCACTTGTTGAAAATTCAATATTATAACTTCAAATAGATTTACAAAGTAATTTCTTATCTAGCTTGATTTAGAAGTTGAGAGATATTCATTTTGAACTTGAATTTTTCTTTTTAGTAATAAAACACTACCACAGGTTTCGGAACATGTCTGAGAATCAACAAGATTATTCAACAAATCTTACTAGGTTTTCATTTTTTGACTTAGAAACTCCCATACAATTTATAGCTTTCTAAGAGCCTTGGAAAATAACTATTCCCTGATCATGTTTTCATGAATTCCTTGGCCTTCAGTTTTACATAAAAGTAGTTCATACAACCAAACTATCTCTATGTCTCTATCTCAGCCTCATAAATATTTTAAATAAAAACCCACTTCAAAATAAAATAAAAAGTATACTTAAAATGTTAAATTTCAGTCTTGGTTGAATAAAGTGATTGCACTTTTTAGTCAATCTAAAGGAAGATTTTCACATAAATATGGTTAAAACTTCTCAATTCTAAATTTCCTTTTGATGTGATATTAATTTCTAGCTACCACTTTCATTTGCAGTTATTTCTCTAATCAACAAAAATAGAAATAAGCAAGCAATGAGAGAAAATATCAAATATTGTTGCAATTACATTGAGGTAATTTTCTTGTTATGAAATTGGATATCAAAACCAGTTTCTTGTTGGTTAGGGTATCAGGGGATGGACAGGTAATTTGTGTGTTTAGAGCAGCGATGAACTGTATGGACAGGCTAATAGCAGAATCATATATTTATGGAGAGTCTGTATATGACTAAAATTTTATTTTATTCATATCCTTTATGATCCCATTCAACAACTTTTAAAACTAATATTGCCATATTTACTTTCATGATGAAAGAAATAGTTCACATAATCTGGATAGCGTTGATCCAGTCCCATAGATTGTAAGTGATTTGGGCATTATTGAAAATCATGGCTGTAATATTCTAAAGCACATATATTTATAAAATATCATTCTACCTCTGATTGTGTACTTCTTAGAGCCATTTAATCTATCCCAAGTAAAAATAGATATCTTTCAATTTATTCACTGGTTTTTCATTAGTATCACCTATACCAAGAAAGAATGGATTTATCTCCATCTACTGTGAATCTCTATAAACAAGATATTCACATCAGGAGTGCAAGTGTGTTGGTGTTACTTTAATCATGGAATTCATGAGCCATGCCATACTGTTTATATAGGCCCAGAAATGGACATATATGAAGGCTGAATAAAGGAAATGCTAGTTTATGAATCAGGCATTGTGAGGATATACTTTCGGTATAGTATCCAATTCAGAGCCTGAGCTTTGAGCCTATGGCTCCGTATGTTCGCCCCAAACAGAAAGCGGATTAAGGAAAGGAGAAAGTTTTGTTTCTACTTTCAGAAATCTCTTGTCTTTGATGTTGGAAGTGTAGAGTTACCAATGTAGGGTTTGTTGTAAGTTCCCAGATGGTAGCATTCTAAGTTTCTTGCTGTCCTGCCACCTCACATTGGCCTACAACCATTTGTGATTTAAGGCATTCCTAATATGAAAGACAAACCAATGGACACACACACACACACACACACACACACACACACACACATACACACACACACACACACACAGTCTCTCTCTCTCTCATATTGTGTATATATATATATAAATATATATATTTACCCATCATAAACCCTAATATCTCATTTTGACTACTTCTTTTCCTCCCTGGTTCCTTGCTTAAAAAAACTAAAGGAGATGTTTTATTTTTAAATTTATTTTAAAAAAGGATTTTTACCTTATGACCTAAATGAGACAACTCATCAAGTGACTTCTCAAATTTCTGTGTCTGAAACGTCTGCTTACTATACAGAGGAACATAGTGGAAAAGGAAAGGCCAGCCACACCAGGAGTGCACTTTACATATATGATGTAACTTGAGGTTTTTTTTGTGTGGTATTAAAAGACCCCAGTTAGTTTGTATATGGGCAGAGAAAAGTTATAATCCAATAAATGTTGTTTACTATTTTTCTTTCAAATTAAAACCCTTCTAATTTGGGGTCCTAAAAATAGAAAGCCATATAAAAGTTCAAAATTACTGGATTAATGAGCATATTAGATGCCTTTCCTTTGTCTCATTTCTTTTTTTGTTGTTGTTGCTTTTCCCACTGTTTATACTACCTACTGTGATAGTACCCTGCAGAGATTTGAGTTTAAAACAACAATGGAGTAGATTTGGGGTATATCTGGTGAATTATAAGTAAGACCTCTCAGGCCAATGTTAGAAACATCGCAGTATTGAACATGTGGTTATTGATATACAGGACTATCAGAATACCAGGCAAGTTCTCAGCATTGGTCTTTGGACCGCTAAAATTTTCCATCTCAATGGCTTTATCTGCAAATATAGTATTTAAGCTTCATTTTCTGATCTAGTGATTTTCTTTTTGTTTGTGAAGCCAGGAACAACTAATTTTATCAGTTCATAATTTTCTGTCCCACTATTAGCATAAATTATTTGTATTGCCCCAAATTTATCTAAAATATTCCTTGACTTTTATGTTTTAATCATTTGTGGTGTGGCTATGCCCAGCTGTAGATATTGAATTAGTAGATTTTTTTTTTTCATTTTTCCAAGTGTGTCCACCATGTATTTTAGACTTACTGAAATTTTTAAGTGTATTTAGCAAAAAATTGTTTCAAATCTAAGTATTTCTATTTTATGACAATAGAGTATCATAAATTTTCATTTGCCAGAAGGACAATGGTGCAGTTTTCAATTACTGCATGCTGTGTTGCACATCTATAATGTGAATAGTTCTTAAAATTAGGACCTTCTCTATATATTTCAGTGCTTCCTATTTGCCTTTCTTGGTTTTGTTTCATTTTCATTTTATTTTAAATTTCTATGCCTTATATACAAGACCTACCTAAGATGAAGTTGGTTCATATGTAACTTTGTTGGTAACAAAAATATTAAATGAGGAGTATATCTATATCTGGAATTTTTTTTTTTTTTTTTTTTTTTTTGAGACGGAGTTTCGCTCTTGTTACCCAGACTGGAGTGCAATGGCGCGATCTCGGCTCACCACAACCTCCGCCTACTGGGTTCAGGCAATTGTCCTGCCTCAGCCTCCTGAGTAGCTGGGATTACAGGAACACGCCACCATGCCCAGCTAATTTTTTGTATTTTTAGTAGAGATGGGGTTTCACCATGTTGACCAAGATGGTCTCGATCTCTTGACCTCGTGATCCACCCGTCTCGGCCTCCCAAAGTGCTGGGATTACAGGCGTGAGCCACCGCACCCAGCCATCTGGAATTTTTTTATTGTTCTGTTGGAGTCAAAAGAGGTAACCATAAGAGTGGGCAACAAATATATCTTAATGCCTTCTGGCAGTTCAGGTCAGAATAAAAAAATTGACTGTTAAGATAATGAGTCATGATGAATTTGATGTCTGAATGATAATGAATTTCCTCATAATAATTAATTTTACTGTTTTAAAACTAAAAGAGAACAAAGTTAAAACAGGATTCAAGGAAGAAACAAAGCAAGAAGCAGCACAAACCCAATGCCAAGTCAAATGTCACTTTACTCAATCAATTTAAAGCCTCATCAATACTCTCACTGCTTGTAGCCCCTGAGACTGTAATTCTCAACCTCTGACATCTAACTCTGGGGACTTTACTGTTTATTGCATGATAGCCTATTAAGCAGTTAGCACTGAACCATCATTTGTCTGACCTTTAAGAAATAACCTTTTACAACAAAGCCTCCCACCAGATTAAAAATAAATTATTGATAAGATAAATAATCCTACCCTATTTCTGCTATAGCTTTTATTGTTTTTTTTCTATTTTAGTGTAAGATTATTTCAAATTCATCAAGTGTCTTTAAGATCATATTACCTTTTATAACTCTGTATGGCTGTGATGGATCAGTCTCTTCTAATCACAGACCTCATGCCCCCTATGAGAAATTTGATAAGACAGGATAGGTAATGAAAATCAGCATATAAATCTACACTTGCTATATGCTAGCTGTCATGTGGTTGCTGATAGAATGTATGTCAGCCCATTTATGTTTATTATTGACCTATAAACAAGATAAAATGGCAAAGAAAGTTGAATATGTTATTACTATCTCTAAATACTGTAGAGTCATTGTTCATGTGTATTGGTTATATTCCAAGAAAAGCAATCATTATAATAATAGCTTCAGAAGTGTTGCATTAGAAATAAATCTGAAGTTCTGTTTCCATTAATGGCAGAATATGTCATATCAGATCAACCTTCTTTCCTAAAACAATAAAACATGAATCGAAATACTTTCAAAATATCTCAAGTCACTAGAGAGTTGCCAGATGCAGACAAAATCTAGAAAAGTGGCAACACTTGAAGTTTCCTGGTTTTATGGCTTCTTGTGTGAGTAATGGGTCACGTTTTCTGTTTTATGACTTTTCATCTAGGTACGGTTCCCAGATGTTGCCTCTACAGCTGGCTAAAGTGAAGGAAAAGAAAGTATATTCTTATTGTTTGAGAAATGAGAGGGTAGTATTCCTGGTGACTACAGCAGCTGGAAGGTGAGACAGAAACGCTGTCCAGTGATCTGGTAACCTATGCCATGCAAATGTGTGTGATCAACTTCAGAATACCCAGCTAAATGGAAAAGACCTGAACAAAGTTCATCCTCTGCCTACTGCAAGAGAGAAAGAGTTTAGACTTTAAGTTAACTCTTTGCTCAAAAGGCATAAAACATATCTGTACTCTATGGAGCATAACAAAATCTAGACAGATCACAGATTCAATGACTTACTCCAAGATATAGGCAAAGTCTGTTATCAATCATAGTGGTGTCTATCATGTGTAAGCCTTGTCCTTTGAAAAATTAAATAAAATACCAAAAGTAAACTTTGATTACATCTGTCATGAATTACAACTCTTGAACCTGTTTGCTACTACAGTAATAATACTGATGAGGAAACTGGGGCCTGGTAAAGTTACATAAGTAACCCTGAACCATTTATAGTTAACATGTGATAGAACCTCTATGCTTAGATTCTAGTTTTGATACTCAAAATAATGGAAATTCAGCACTTCAAGTAATCTAATGTAAGAATGTAACTGCTGACAGAATTTCCTGAGTTTATGGATCTTAAATATTATTATTCATGGAACCTTTTGCCAGTGGAAAATCTCTAAATATCATTCATCTTCCTGTCATTAGAAAAAAGAAAAAAATGTCAGAAAGAATTGTTTGGTGAAAAGATATTTCTAAAGATTTATCGATACTAAGGCTTTTTGCATGTTTGAACTAAATGGTAAACTGATAATAGAGTTAAGAAAAATAATCCTTATTACATATATTACATATATTTTCTATAAAAGCTAAGACAAGGGCTATCTTTGGACCCTTGGGTCTTGTTAAACACTAACCCTAGGCAACTCTTGTTTTTATTTTGTATCCTTGTGCTTCTAGATACCTTTGGAGCCATCCTATTTTATTGATTCTACTTTTACAATTCTATTTTATTCAGATATATTGACTAAGACCCATTTTTATAAAACTAGGGGACCTGAAGCAGAAGGTATTAAAATACAAAGGCCTCACATTCTAGGACAGTACATCACTTCATCCAGGTGATAGGATGTTCTATTTTAGGGCTGATATCTTGGTACTCATTTCATTTCTGAGCATTGAGCCTTACCTTTGCAGGCTAGTTTGGATGTCAATATTTTGTTTTATTCATTTCTCAAAATTAAAGATATACTCACCTGTCTAACAACATACAAGTTTAACAGCCACTGAGAATTTTCTCAAAAATTCAAATTTGTTTTCCAGTCTCTCTTTCCCAATGGCTGATACACCTTCTAGGACGACAATCATTCTCAGGACCTGCTTCTATGCTCATTCTCCAGAGCTGTGCTCAGCCTGCATTGGAACATCCTTAGCTAAATCCAGGTCTAACTATCAGAATTGTAGCTTATGTCGCCAGCTCTTTTTCAGATGTTAACACATCCTTTGATAGTCAACCCGAGCCTTCTATTTCTAATTCTTTATCTAGATTTCTCCTGTGTTGACCTATGTATTAATGCGTGACTTGTTAGTTACTGACCTCCCACTGTATAATTTCAAAATTATAAAAATAATTTTCTAGAATTGAGATAGTACATATATCTTCATATTAAAAACACACAGATTGTTGGACAGGGAAATTTCAAAAAAGAATTAAATGCATGCTCAAGAAATTTTAGAATCCAGAATTTTAAAAAATAAATTTATTAGAAAAATCTCCAGTGAAAGCCTAGGTGACTTACAACCACACGCAGATCATATTTTCACCAGCAATATTGAATTCAAAAAGGCAATGGGACATCATCTTCAAAGGTCTATGGGAGACTGACTTTGAATGCAGACCTCTCTGCCAAATCAAACTATTCATAAAGTATGAGAGTAAAATAAAGACATTCTCATATTTCTGATGTCTCAGAAATTCTTTAGAAATTACTAAATCAAAACAAAAAGAAAACCAAGACAGGAAGATAGACTACATGAAAGAACCATGTGGAAACTGGTATGCAATAGAAGAATTCCTGAAATGACAACTGTTTGAAAGACATAGAAAATAAGCTTATACTTCACTATTTAATACTCAATATAATTTAAAAGCTGAATGAAGATCTTACATTAAGAAGACATTTGAATTTTTCCGTAGAAAATAAAAAAGAAAGACACCTTTAATCTTTAAATTTAAGCTTTTAATGGAAAAGCTGCCAATAAAATTAATGAAACAATATATAGTAGGATTGACTGTGTATTTTTTTTTTTTTTTTGAGACGGAGTCTTGCACTGTTGCCAGAGTGGAGTGCAGTGGCGCAACCTCCAACTTCCTAGTTCAAGTGATTTTCCTGCCTTAGCCTCCCTAGTACTGGAATTAGGGGCACATGCCACCACACCCAGCTAATTTTTGTATTTTTTGTAGAGATGTGTTTTCATCATGTTGGCCAGGATGGTCTTGATCTCCTGACCTCATGATCTGCTTGCCTCAGCCTCCCAAAGTTTGGGAATTACAGGAGTGAACCGCTGTGCCCATCCATGTGTGTGATTTTTTAAGTAGCATTTTTGAGTTGATGCATTACAGAAAAATAATGACTTGATTTACAAATATTTGTTCTCAAAATGTTACAGATAAAGATATTTGATTACATTCTTATTGCATAGTTCTAATAAACCCATTTGATTACATTCTTACTGCATAGTTCTAATAAACCCATTTAATGGGTTTATTAGATGATTAAATGATACTTTATTAGATTATTAAACGATACTTACATAATCATACATTTGAACTTATTGTTTTAGAATTAATCTATAGGCAAAACAAGAAAGAATTAGAGTTGCATCAACTGATGATGTAAAAGTAATGTGAAGTTGAGAATCATAGAAGAAGGTTGAGATGATAGGTGGTAGAGGGAACCTAACCCACTCATCATAAATGAGTACTGTAATTCATAGAACATACATGTATCTTTACATGTATTTATGGCTATATATGTACACAATGGAATAATTAAAACTGTAATCAACAGAATGGTCTATGGTGAGTCAATAAATAAAATCAAGAAATTAGAGAGCACAATACTTGGAATTATACTGTTAGACAACAGAAAAACTAATACAAGTATTTGTTAGAGGTATTTATCTCTTGGGTGTAGAACAGAGGGTAGCTGTGAGGGCAGGTATCTTTTCTCTTCATTTAACATCTTCATAAACTGATTATTTAGCAGATGGAGTTATTGCATTAACATCATACATGTCATAATGAATATACATATAAATTGGTAAAATACTTATGTATTTGAATACATAAGTAAAATTAATTAAATAAATTATTGGTAAATGAACAACTTTTAGAGAATCTCTTCCAAATCCCAGGCCTCTTAATTTGTGGAAGCAGAGAGCAGTTCCAATTGCAGAATTTCTGTGCCCTCCTACATCATAGAGAGTTCTCTGAGAACTGAAATAGATTTGAAGCTTGCTTATGCTATTTATATGGTTATATGGCCTTTCTCAAATCATTTTACATGAGAGGTCAGTCATCAGTCTGTAGAATGAACCTTATAACACTGACCTTATTAAGAAACTATCAGCATTAAATGAGATAAAATAGATTAAAGGGTCTAGCATAATGCTGGGCAAATAGTAAGCACTCAACGAGTATGTTTAGGTTGTTATGATGATCAAAAAGTATGATGAGATATCACAACAATTAAATTGATTCTAATTTTTAAGAAATCACACAAGAAAGTGGAGATTTGAACAAATAATTATATGCCAATGTTTATCTCAACATTATTCACAGTAGGTAAAAGGTGAAAGCACCCTAAGTGTCCATCAACAGATGAATGGATAAACAAAATGGATAAACACATACTACAGTATGGATGATATTTTAAAACCTAATGTTGAGTAAAATAAGCAAGATAAGAAAGGATTAATACTGTATGATACCACTTGTGTAATTTTTCTAGAATAGGAAAATCCAAAGAGACAGAAAGTAGATTAGAGGTTACCAAGGGCTGAGAGTTTATTGCTTGATGTTACAGAGTTTCTGTGAGAGTAAATGAATGAAAATTTTTTGAAATAGGTAGCGGTAATGGTTGCCTAATATAAAGGTAATTAATGCCACTGAATTGTACACTTACAAATAGTTAAATGGCAATTTTGTTTTATATATATGTGTGTGTATATACAAGTTTTGTTTTATATATGTATATATAAAACAAATACATACATATATGTGTATATACACTCACATATATAAACACAAGTTTAAAAATAAACTGAAAATTATTGAGTATTACATTTTAAATGAGGAATTGCACAGTATGTCATATCAGGTTTAATATTTAAAATATTTAATAGTGGTCATCTCAGAGGACCAGCCAGTCAGAATGGACACTGGCCCCCTCACTGTGCTAGTGTACCTGCTCAGGATCAGCCTTGATCTTTTGCTTCAGGTTCCTCCAGGAAAATAATCACAGGTAGTTAAGTCAATCTTATTGTGCTACCTTTTCTGAGTGACTGAGTTTTAAGAACTTTTTATTGAAATACAATACACATAGAAATAATTTATATTTTCTAGGTTTAGAGTAGAGATTCCCAAGCTATAAGACTAAAATGGCCAATCTCCAGTGTCTGCATGACCCACAAATAAAAACCATGTTTTCTATTTGTATATGAGTACAGGTTAAATTAAATAGTTATGTAAGTATCTACATGATATCCTTGATTTTACCTCTTGGTCCACAAACCCTAAAATATTTATTACCTGTTCTTTCAGGAAGGGTTTGTCATTCCCTGGTTCAGAGATTAGCTGCATTTTAAAAGAGAAAATCAGAAAGTCAGATAATCCTTGAAAACCATACTCACAAAGCTATTTTATGCTACCAATCACATGGCATAACATACATTGAATATGAGGAATAAATGTAGCAAAATATATAAAAGTTTGGCATAGAACATCACATAATATTATTTTATTTTCATAATAATTCTCATTTCAGATGCATACCAATGGGTGAATGTCTAGGAATAGGATAGCATCCTCATGACACTTCAGATGGGACCCTCTCTCCTCAGAATTTGTACATAATGAGCTCTCAATGAACTTGGCCATGGAAAGAAGTTATTGAATTGCCTTGAACACAGGGAAGGGGTATGCTGCTCTAACACTTTTAGGCTGTCAATATGTAAAAAAGAAAAAATTATATATATATTAAATATATATATCATTTATATATATATATATCATTTATATATATAAAATGTATATATAAATTCAGGTGAAAGCCCAGCTTCACCTGAAAGCAGAGCCTGATACTAGGTTTGTATGCAATTCGAAATGACAGGAGAGCAAGACAAGGCTAGGATTTAGATATGAAAGGATGTAGAAACATTTGAGGCCATGTCAAGCCACTTCCTAAGTTATCCACTTGCAAAGAGCTAATTGCTAGATGTCTTAAAGTGTCTAGATCATCTACTAAGAAACTATTCAGAACTGCATTTTGCATGGAGGTGATAAGGAAGTCAAAAAAATTCTCATCAACTATAGTCAAAAGTTCCTTACAGAACAACAAATAAAAGTCTTTCCAGAAATCTTTCCTCTGCTGTGAGGCTTGCAAAAGGGTCAATCGAGGATCCTCAGCAAGATAATCAAGATGTATGAGATGTGAGGCAGGAAGCAAGGACCTCAGGAGATGTTCTGTCTGGTTGATTTTCTGGCTGAAAGTTTGGCAATGTCCATGCAGAGCTGGTAATCACAGCAGCCACAGATGAAAATGAGACAGGTGTTGATGCGAGGATTCAGACCAACATGTAAAGAATGACTCATACAACAAATTCAAAAAATAAATACATAATTAAAATTATTTTCAAATTCTCCCATATTTTCAGAATAATAAGAAGTAAATCCTAGGATATCCAATAGGATATAAAATTAGTAAGTACTTAATAAGCAAAAAATGATTGAAAAATCTCAAATATTTGTAATTGATCCAGCAAGTTAATTTAATTAGTTTTTTAGTGTCAATTACTTCCTTCATTTTTTTTAAGTGTTTGATGTAAGGTTATATTGAAATGTGGTGTTTTGGGGGGTTTTAAATTTCCCGAGTTGCTTTTCCATGTGAAGACAAAGAAGTGAGTCTCATTTTTTCAGAAGTTGGAAAAGAACAAATAGCAATTTTGCCTGGTTATGTGATGGATGAACTGTATCCTCCCTGAGTCGGCGGTACCCATCTCCCATTTGTTTCTGCAGTGTGTTTGACTGCCACTTCAATGCCCTCAACTCTATTTGGTACCATGCTTTGTATTTGCTCTCTCTCAAGTGACTGCAGAAATGGAAGCTGCTGGTATTTCCAATTCCAACAACCACTGTTAAGCAGTAACCTCAGGTTCAGATTGCAAATCTGTTACAGGTTGATATTTTTCTGGAAAATGGCACGTAACTCCTTCTGCTGCATTTTAAATTGCTGAAAGCTTATTTTTGATTTTCTTCTTGCTGAAAAAAAAAAAAAAAAGTTTAAAAAGGAATTAATTGAAGCTAACCTAAATGGCATTTATCTTATGGAGGAGGATAAGTACAAAATGTTCTTAAATAAGTATCACTCCTGATATCACATACTGTACAATTCATCCTATTAAAATATAATATTCAATGATTTTTGGTATGTTTCATTATATTTTTAATCTTGTGCTTATATATGTGTATATAGCTATGTACTATATTTGTGCATATGTATTTTGTTTTATATATATTTATATAAAACAAAAAGCTGTATAAATATATACACATATATAAAACAAAATTGCCATGTTAACCATTTGTAAGTATACAATTCAGTGGCATTAACTACCTCTATATAACACAACCCCTAACAAATATTTTCTGCAAAAAAAAAGTATAGACATGTGAAAGAATTATAAGAAAGAACTACGGTATCTGTATTTTTGTATGAAATTTCAGAAAGCTTGATCACTATTCGAGGAGAGACAAATTTCTATGAGCGAATCAATTCTATTATGTTGAAAGTTACTGAAAATTAAGTATATAACTTTTATGGAGATGTTATTATAAGCAGACCCGTGTTAAGAAATGTATAAACCTTGTTTCATTTCATCATCATTTCACCCGTCCAATAGGGATGCTGTTATTAACTCCATATAGATGGGTACTCTCAACTAGAATGTCTGCTTCTTAAGCAGATTTAGAAATTTTCCCTGCAGATAATAAGTAAACAATGTAGCCAGATGCCAAAAAATGGGAGGCCTATATATTCTTCCTAAGAAGAACCCTTGTTATCAAACTTGTACTGTGGTCTCAAAGGTGCCCTCATTCCTTAACAACACAACTTGGATGTATCCATTTTTTAAGACTACCACAGACTTGGTGGCCTAACCAAGAGAAATTCATCTTCTCATAGTTCTAGAGACAGAAACTCCAAAGTGCCAGCAGGATTGTTTCTTCTGAGTCCTATTTCCTTGTATTGCTGATGACATCCTTTCACTGCCTCTCCATCCATGTGGTTGGAGTTTACAAGGACATCAGTTATGTGGTGATGTTCACATAACATTATATATATATACAGTCAAGATGGAATTGCCTGAGCCCTTAATCAAATTGCCAAGCAGTTGAATTAACCCATCAACACAGCCCTATCTTTGCATGTCTTATATATTGCATGAGATAGACCTTTATGGCTTTAGCCCATAAGGCTATTTTTAACCCAATCATCTATACTGGGTATTCTGTGATTTACAATGAAAAACATCCTACATGACACAGAAGACTGGAGAATAAAGACAAGCAAGAAGTTTGTTCTTGTCAAGATAAAGGAATTGAGAGAACCAAGATGAGACCAGGGAGATGTAAATTTGAGACTTTTTCTATTTTTTTTCTTCTTTTCTCCCTTCCCTTCTATTCCCTCCTACTTCTTCTTTTCTTCCTTCTTTCCTCACTCCCTCTCTTTCTTCTTTTTTGCCTAGAGAGAAATGAATGGAGGCAAGATTAAGAGACAATGGTGCCACAGTGAAGTACTAATAGAGGATATGAAACACTAATGGAAGAGATAGGACGATGTTGGAGGAGAGAAATGGTCTAATCCTTGAGAAGTTGTGTGGGGGTGTCTAGATCTCAGTCTAGAGCACAGATGGAGAGCTGACATTATTTAAGACAAAGGATGTTCATTTATTGCAATAATAGAAGGAGGCATTGAGGGGCTTAAAATCTGATAATTTTATTGTATCTGGGAATTGAAATTGATGATAATTTTAATCTGATTATTTGTTTACCTGTTAAGCATGAAATAAAGTTAATGGTTATAACTGATGAATGAGCAGAGAGACTGTAGAAATGAGCAAGGCGATGGGAGCTGAAAGTCATGCAGACTTTAGAGGTAATTGCTGACTGAAGGCTGGTGTTCTAACTGTAGCTTGGAATGGAGTTCTGCAACTTGGTTTGAAGGACAGGGGAAACAGGAGTTTATTTCCCTGGGTCTGTGGGGATGAGTAACAATAATGTGGAACTTGAAGTAGCAATGCCAGCAGGCCTGTCACAGTTTGTATTATTTGTTTACTTTTTACTTATCTTGTTTGCTGAAAAATGACATTCATAAGATATCTCAGAAAATAACAAAAAGTAAGTGCATGCTCTGTGGAATTTAGAGTAAAAAATGTACAGAGTTAAAAAGATGAAAATTAAATATATGCTGAGTAATGATGGTATATAGCATAAGATTAATTCTTAGGTAGAAGTAACATTTAATTTTCTTAAAACAGAGATTACAGTCTCTCTGATTCATAAAGAATGACACTTTACTGTTTACACCTGATACTTGAGACGGTTGTATTATTTGAAGTGAGCCTTCCTTTTGATCAAAAAGAGTTTCTTTAATTTTATATATTAGGTAAAACCAATTAACTATAGAATAATGAAAGGTTTTCTTTTTGGGGATTCAGATCTTAAAAAGTGGAATAACAGAGTTTTTACAATGGGATTCAAGAAGCAAAAGCAGAGCCTTTGTGGTGAACTGATTAGTGTTTGGTCCTTTTTTTTTGTTTTGAACAGATGTGGAACTAGATGTGGGTAGTGTTCGCTGTCAATATAAAAATGAGCAACAATTATATAGAGCAAAATCTAAATGTAAGTTTTTGTGTGAAGTTAAGCAAATCTGTCTATAGATTTAGCAATAAGATGGGAATTATGTCAAGAGACTATATGTGAATTGGCTCCAAATATATAAAAAGAGAGGAAAGATATCAATTACGTTACCTGACATAGGCAGATAACTTCCCAATATGTATAAAATAAAAATTTCAGAGATTTAGTTCATTCAATAGACAATTTACCATGTGTATAATATTCAAAGATAAAAAAAAAATCAGATAAAGCATTGTTTTTCAAAAAAAATAACTTTGATGTGAAAAACCATGCTATGATATTTATTTTGAGTGACACAGACATGCAGCAATAGTTTGACATTTATTCTGATTTTTCCATAGGATTTGAAAAATACAATATTTGCAAAAAGGTAGCAACTGGTCATAAAATATAGTGGTTCTAGGATGACCTAGAGAGAAAACATCACAGCTTGCTGAGGAAAACCACATAGGCCCTGGAGGCCTGAGAATATCTATATGTCCAAACATGTGACGATATAGTGATTTATCTCTCTGACATTTCTAATGTTGTTATGGAATCCCAGGCCACAAGGTTGATCAGAAAAAAATAACTCATATTGCAGACGTTTTGAAGAAAAGATTTATGACTGGTTGATTGACTTATTTTACATGCAAACATTCTTAAGCACTTTTGACCTTTTCTTTTGTTAATCAAATTGTTGTTCCTCAGTTAATAGCTGCTTATTTACTATATTTGCCTATAAATGCTTGTTTGTCTTTTCTAGAATATAAGATCATCTTTCAAATGATAACAGTAACATAAGTGAACATAATGCAGTACCTCCTAAGAAAATAAGCTAAAACAATCCCATGGATTATCCACAAATTTAATGAGAGCACTGATTTGCTTGAATTAATGTATTGCCTTTTAAGATGAGTACCCGAGGATGTAAGGGATGTAAATTTATTAGAAGTTATAGTGTATGTGATAAACCAATATAGTCTTAGTGATTTATAGCTACAACTTATAACCATTGTAAAGGAAGAGATTCTGATAAAAAAACCCTCTTGTAATATTGAACATACTATTTATTATTCTCACAAAATTAATAAAGATTCCATCTCATATAGAATAAAATAATTATGATGAATCAAAAATAGAGACTTGTGTATGTATGTATCAACTACAAAATAATCTTTTTTACATGTGTGGGGACATTTGTTTTATTTTGCTTTCTCTCCCTCGACTTTAAGCTCCTACTTTGACTGGTATATCACGATGACATTTTCGTTTCCTAGAAATTAGCATCATTTCAAAGCCACAGTCTAGTAAGCCATGAAACAGTCTGCGTATGTACCTTTCTACTGTGATGGAAAACAGCCATATTACCCTTTGGGAAATTTTAGAGGAATATTTACCACATACACTTTTGTCTGTGGTGTTTCCTCAGATGGTCTTCTGTTTAATCCAGGTGCTCCAGTCAAAATATGGGCTTCAGTCAGAAAACTTGGGGAGAAGCCGTGACTATCCTTTATGTTGATTCAGGTCAGGTTTCTAGAGGCTAGACCTAGAGTTCTCTCATTTATTAGATGAAGTGTTATTTTAGCAGGTGTGTCAGAGGTTTTCCAGTCCCCTCTCAGATTTCATGATTTACTAAAAGGATTCACAGGATTCCCAAAAGCTGTTATATTCATGGTTATGGTTTGTTACAGAGAAAAGATAAAGATCATAAAGAGCAATCTGAAGCTATGGAGAGGGTGAAGTCTAGGAAAAACCAAGAGCAAATTCCAGGTGAGGAGTCTCACAGGGGATGCTTAGTTTTCCCAGTAATAAATAATGTGTGACAGCATGTGTAAAGAGTTGCCAACCAGGGACCTCGTCTGAGCCTTGGTATCTGGTGTTTTATTGAGGGCAAGTCACATGGATATACAGCACCCATATAACCGACCTCTGCTGCTCAAACTTCACCCTTAACCTCAAAGCAAACGTAAGCATTCGCCGTAAATCGTATTGTTAGAATAAACTCATTTGTTCCAATCTGTACAACAAGACCCAAGCCTTCAGGCATACAAAAGCCTCTTGTCAGGCAGAATATTCCAAGGCTCAGAGGTTATCTCCCAGGAGCTAGTCAAGGACCAATCCTAAAATAGGCCTTATTTGGAATGTGAAGGGTTTGAGTAACAGAGGTCTGCTGAGTTAACCTTTTTTTGCCCAGTAGATAATTCATAGTTTTAGGACCACCATGATCAATTAAGCATTGCAAAGAGCTCTAAAGGTCAAAATATCTTCACTCTTGCAGCCTATTAAAGTAATCAAACCCACCTGTTCTGGAGTTTCATAGCTGAAAATTAGCCCCTGTTACTCTAGCATCCCATGAATAGAAGGAATAAAGAGTGGTTGGACTGGGTCCTGAGAAGGTAGAAATCCCTTTGCAATACAGCTTACTTTAATGATATTATTACATGGTCATTAAGTTATGGTGTCCTCAGATATGAGGGTACAAGCTGCTATGCTGGCAGTAATATCTCAGAGAGACTTATGGATTCAAGATTCCCAACTTTGAATATACACTGATGTCTCTATTCTGTTTTTGAATCTCACTCTTTGCTAAAATATGCCCTTGTTTTACATAAGAAGCATGGCAAAGTAGTGAATTCAGTCCATTGTAATTCTACAATAAGCAAAATTATCTTCCAGCACAATTTTCATTTAAATTTGGCTTGCATCTTTTTGCTACTGTTTCTTACTATTATTTCTGGTGCCAAGTTTGTATCAACCCATATAGTAAATGCTGTTTTTTGCCAATTCCTGTGCCTTCACGTCCTACTATTGTAATATATGGTGGGTTCAGCTTCCCTTTGTTTGAGGAATTTCTCTGGAGGCTAGAAATTTTTCTGCCTACCAGCACAGAAATTTTTCTACCTACAGAAAGACTGCAAAATTAATGCTCCTTAGCAATATCCACCAACCAATGACTGACAAGAATTGCATATTAACATCTCACTTTGCTTGTTCCTTAGCTGAGATAATGCTGAAATACATGTTCTACACCAATTTCCATAGTTCTTTAGGCAGATTTAGCTCCCAGAGTCCTAACTGTCTTGACAAGTCACCGTTTATTGGCTGCTCCCCTTCCTGAAATCATCTCTTGTGTCCCCTAGTGGCATAAGGAATAGGAAGAAAATAGGCAAACATGAAATGTAGTTTGAGTAATTTGCCCCTTCTTAGGCAAGGAAATTATTTCATTTAATTTATACAATTAAAGTAACAAAAATCTTTGAAGCTACAGTCCCTAGCTGTTTTACTTTCTTCTTGATGGAATTAGACAGCAAGCTTGGATGACAAGACTGGGCCATGAGTTTGATTGTATAGGTTGTGTAAGGAAAAATATATGTGCCAAGAGCACTTTGATAATGTAGACAGTCTTTGAGAAATGTAAAAGAATGTTTAGAGAAGAAACAAAGATTTTTAAATATTTCAAAAGCACTTGCATGCGATTTAAATTTAACACTTTACCTTTCTAAAACACTACCTTTTCACTAAGATATATAGGTGTTAAACAATATAATTTGAATTCAGATTCATCAACTACATTTATCTTTTCTTCCTATGTAAAATTTGCGAAGGAAAATGTTTTACGTAGCCAAGTACTTACAACTTTACCTAATCAAAAGAAATACATTCCTAAGAAGAATGCAATTGACCGTGATTAATTACGAAATTAATTGTGATTATCCACACGATTACTTATACAAGCACAAACACGCAAGCCCAGTACACATAGAAATTAAATAAATAAATGCTTATTGTTAATATGTATGGTGCAGATTGTTAATATAGAAATGGTTCTTTCCAAATTGCTAAGCACAACTGATTTCTTAATACAGTTTACAAGTCAAAATGTCTATAAACACCCCATACCTGCAGAATTAGGGTATCTGGGCTGCAGCAGTTGGGCAGCCACAAAGTTAGGAATATGGCCCACATAATGTACCTTCCCTATGACACCAACTACAAGTTCAGGAAATTACCTAAATGACCCCTGGTTTTGCTAATTCACTAGAAGAACTCACAAAACTCAATACAATTTGTTTTATTCACAGTTATGGTTTGTTACAGAGAAAGGATACAGATTAAAATCAGCCAAGGGAAGAGATGAATGGACACAGACCAGAAGTGATACAACATGGAGCATTCAGATGTTCTCTCCCCATGGAGTTATAGACAGCATTAATTATTACCAACAACGATGTGTGAGAACATACATAGGATATTGTCAATCAGGGAAGTTCAGCTGAACCTTGGTGTCAGGCATCTCTGTTGGTGCTCCATTGTTTAGGCACGGTTGGTTGTCCACCCAGCTGATCTCTGCCTCCAGTCTCTCAGGAGAGCAAGCTAACACTTTGTGATTCTAGGTCCTCACCCCAAATCACATTTATGGCATGGTTTGTAATCCCATCCCAAATCACATTCTTAGGCTCACAGACAAAGAATGGATCTCATCCTGTATGACATTCCAAGGACTTAGATGTTACCTCCAAAAAGTCAAGGGCAAAGACCAGACCTCTTTTTGGGCAAAGTTAAATTCTTTACCACACATGGGAGTTTGAGATTGGATTGTAAGCACTCCCAAATGATTTCATGTAGCTTGTGTAACATTGGTTTGTAAAGCAGCATTTTGAAATCACTGCTTTAAATTACGTATATCTGTCCTTCCACAAGCTTGTATTCAGTATAATTTGCTGAAGAAAATAATATTTGATTCCATACAATTAAATCTGAAAACTGTCCCTTTCAGTCTTCTCATGAATTCTTAATTACAAACATTTAAATTAATGATGTGTTGAGACTTTTAAAAAAATCAGAGAAAGTGTATAAAATAGGGAAAATGTACAACATGTGCATTTAAAAAGGAAATATCATTAATTAAGCCATCTGGCATATTGTCTTATACATAGTAGCTATTTAAAAATTCATATATCTCATTGATTTTCAAAATAAAAGGAGTAATTAAAATTTAAAGTTTAGATAAACAGTGTTTTCATTTTAAAGGAAACCCCACGATAGAACTGGTGATCTTAGAAATCATCCTATCCAATGGCAACGTGATTAAATTAGAAACTGGATAAGTTAGGATATGAAGTGACTTTCCTAAAATCACATTTTGAATTGGGATTGCACTTAATAGAAACCTGACTATACTAGCTTAAACAAAATAAGGCTGATTTTCCTCACAGGTGAAGAACTCCCGTGATAGAGCCCATGGCTTGGGTGAGTGTTTAAAGAAGCCAGTAAGGACTCAGCCCTTTTGAGGGAATGTGTTCTCTCTCCAGGTCCATGAAGGGGCGTGGTTTTAAGGGCAAGAATTTCCCAGTGTCATGCCCCCCTCACGTCTCTCCATCCGGGAGATTCAACTGTTTATGTTTGACTTTCACTGCACAGGAAGAAACTAAGAGTCAGTCACCCCAGCGGACCTTTAAAGGAACTCCTTTCATTGGCCAGAGGAACTTGGGAAGGTGGGAGTTTCTCCCAGGATAAAAATTCATGCTCCTTCACCTAAGCAGGATTTCCACCTTTCTGGAAACTCCTCCCACATGGTGGGAGCTCCCTCCGGGATTTCCCCTCTGGAATCCCCTTCCACACTCTTCATGGAAGTCCTTCTCTTCTCTCCTTTCCTTCTCTTTTCTCTACCTAAATAAAATCACCTTTCTGCAACACTTTTTAGGTCCGATATTTTACTTTTGCCAGCATCCTGTGCAGCTGAAGCGGCCCCACCGCTTATTCTTTAAGAGGTTGGAGGCCAAGAACCCACAATATCCAAGAAGAAACCCAGTTAGACTTCTGTCTTTCTATTCCATTATCCTCAGCATGTGACTTTTTCACCAATGCTTTTGTGATAGCTTCTTCTCTTTGACACATTATACTAACATTCCAGGCAACACAGAGTAAGCAAAAGTAAATAAATAAAATGCACACACACAAAAAAAACAAAACACTGAGTCTGACCCTTTCCAGTATAATTGGACTTAAATTGAGTTGTACAAAACGATGTGGTATTATCCTCAGACAAGAGAGAAGAAAGTATTGTCACTGGGCATGTAACAAACAGAAGAATCTCCAAAAGCTAGAGTTCTGCTAGTTACAGAAAGGAGAGGGTGGATATTGCCTATCTTAGTGTTTGTTGCATATTTCTTTGACAAATATTTATTAAGCATCCCTTTGTCCTAGGCACAAATTATAAGGTGTTGAAATAAACCAACATAGCTCCTAGTTCCTACCCTTATGAAATTTATGGTAATGAAAAAAATGTATGGTAAGCTAGTAACATACTCATATGATTGCAGATTTTGATAAATGTTATATAGGAAGAAAAATTCTATTGTAAAGAATATGTGAGTGTGTACTGGTCTGTTCTTATGCTGCTGTGAAGAAATATCTGAGACTGGGTAATTTTTAAAGAAAAGAGGTTTAATTGACTCAAAATTCCACGTGCTGGGAAGGCATCAAGAAACTTAAAATCATGGTGGAAGGCACCTCTTCACAGGATGGCAGGAGAGAGAATAAGTGCCAGCAGTGTAAATGCCAGACCTCTTATAAAACCATTATATCTCATCAGATGCACTCATTATCAAGAGCACAGCATGGGGGATACCACCCTCATGATTTAATTACCTGAACCCGGTCCCACCCTTGACCTGTGGGGACTATAAAGATTACAATTCAAGTTGAGATTTGGATGGGGACACAGAGCCAAACCACATCAGAATGTTAAGGAAGATGTGACCAACTTTTAATTGTGTAATCGGGAAAGACTTTTTAAAAGAAATGACATTGCATCTCAGACTTGAAGGAGAAGTGTCAGCTTTGTGGAGGGAAGGAAGAGAGGCACAGGAGGTGGGAACAGAATGTGTGAAGACACTGAGCTCTAAGGGGAAAGATATATATAAGAAAATGAGCAGAGGACAGTGTGTTTAGAAGACGACAAATGAGAGAGAAAAGTTGTGAGAGAAAGGAAGCCAAAATATCCAGTTTCTGTTTACCTTGATCCTCCTATTCTCTTTAAAATACCTAAACTCTGAAATAGCCAATAGACGGAGGAAAAAGTAATAAAGCAGAAATACAGAGTACTTGCTTTAGTTTCATAAAAAGGCCCTAAGATGCCTGTGGACTTAGGAAATCTGCAGAGATAAAAAGAATCATTTTACCACTACAAAGTAGAAAAGGTTTTCCCAATATTGAGAGGAAGAGAAAACAAAAATTAGAAGGAGATAAATCAGTAGTGTTCAGGATGGCAAAGTGATACTCATATAAATCTTCTCAGGAGGAACATCTAGTATTGGTAGCGGAGGACATCCATGGCCTCTAGTTGGCCATGAGGTGAACCCTGTGACCCATACATGGAGCTATGGAAGAAATAAACCAGCACCTGTTCTCTGCCCAGGCCCCATCCGAGCACCTGGCAGAGCCTGTGCTCACTATCCTTATCCTTGTCGTCCAGCAGCTCTTCCCTTCTTTTTAATTAATATCACTCATTGATTACCCAGGAGCAATGGGCGTCTATGCCCTCTGGCTTTGCTCTGACTAAAAGGTACTGGTCATTGTACTGAGATACAGCCACTAAAACATTATCTCTTTTCTTCTTCATGGTCCCGTGAGAGAGAAGAATCATAAGCCAATGGAAAAAATAAAGAATAAAAATTATAAATTCTGTGACTGCAACATACTTTCTTTAAAGCCTACCTTGATTCATTCAGTACCTGATTATTTAGTGTTTGTTATGAATTAGGCCCTGAGCCAGCCATCCAGGAAGACACATCTTGAGCAGTTGTGTATGATTCATGGCATAGCACTGAATTTCTTCACTTTTATCTTATTTTCTGTCAACTCTGAAAGCTGCTAGTATCTCTATTCCTTACTTTAAGCAGCTCCCTTAGCATTTAAAACTCAGTCCTTTTGATCCTGCTTCTATATTTTGGCCCATAACAACTCTGCAAGTTACACATTTTCTCTTTTGGTGTGGTCTGGTATCCCTGCTTTTTAATTCTGCTGTATCGCTGTCTGCAGGGCATGACAGTTTCTATTGGTTTGGGAAGACATTGTATAACACTACAGCTGATGTTTATACCATTCTGTGTAGTCGCAGACAGAGGATTTGGGCATAATTATCTCTTTAGTTACTTGTTATTCTTGTCACCACTTTATCAGCATCTGTCAGGCGGGGACACATGCCGTCTCTGTTTTGTATGACATGACTGTCCTGGGTATCTAACGATGATACCACAATCCCCACAGGCAAGCACTTAACACTGATCATGATGCCGGTGCTAAGACCTGCTCATCAACCTTTCATGAATTACAAACGTTTCAAGTTGGAGTCACATTTTATTTCTAATATGTTTTCAGAATGCCTTGAGAACCTTCAGCATGATAAAATCCTATCGGAGTTAGAGCTGCTTTTGTTGCTATTCTGAGCAATCAAATGCATTGAGTCACCCTTGAGTGACTGTGATAACCATGGCATTTCTAAAGAAAATGCTGAAGCTTTTTATAATGCTCACTTAGGGGTTATTCACATCACAAATTCCGTATGTATATATGTAGGTTGATATGTATATATATGTAAATGTATAGGTAAGATCAGATAACAAATCGTAATAAATAGAGATTTTAAAACTATGTCTGATTTTATAAAATTGCATTTGGTATAAATGTGTAAGTATATATATTTATATATAAGATTTTAAATTTATATAAATAGCATTCTTTTCAAAATGAAATCTTACAAAATCAGATATTTTTAAAATCTCTATTTATTACCATTTGATATCTAATCTGACCTATACATTTGAAACACAAAACATATTTGATAGTTTATTTCTTTGAAATTTTAGTTATTTCCAAAATAGCATTTTGTAATTGTAGTTGTGTTTGGCCTAAGGGAAATCTAAAGATTAGCCATATGGTCTATTTAATTGGTCCCTTGGGTTTTACTCTTCAGAATGTGCATTAATATAAAAACAGGCAAAACACAAGAAAAGCAAGAGGCATCAGAAGATAGCTGAAAATGTACTGCTCAGAGTCATAGAGGTCAATTTTCAGTCCTATACTTAGTAAGCATATATATATATATACACACATACATACACATATACACATATAATTTCTTATTATTTTTAACAAAGACAAAGGATAATCCCTCTCCCTATCTTCATTATGATCATTGTTTTCTGAGAAAAGACAACAAAGCATGTATGTAAGAATATACATAATAAAATATTATGAACATGGGAGAAATCACTATTTTTTATTATTGTTATTTTCTGAAAATTGTTAAACACACTTAAACAAGCAAATAATCCAACTAGGGATAACATCTAAATTTCATTTATTTTTAATGCACCAAAAATTTTGAGAAAAATTCTTATTTATCCACATATCCATACATTGAATGAGATATAAGATAATGCTAAATATGAAACTCATTTTTTGTGGCATTCTTTTATTCCTACTCTACAGTAATTCACCAATTAACTCTCCCTGTCCTTGTACACAGAATCCAATTTAGTTTGAGTGGCCAGGTCTTGGCCTCAAGAGATAGAATGGATCCATACTAATTATGGTTGTCTAGTTTCACCTGTGGTGGTGATATGGTTAAGAACTAGACATATGACATAGCCCTGGGAAAGGGACGAGAGAGAGAGAGAGAGAGAGAGAGAGAGAGAGAGAGAGAGAGAGAGAGAGAGAGAGGTCGACTCCTGGGATCTTTCTATTTATTTATGTTTAATTTAGCAGAAATGGGCTCTTGCTCCATCACCTGGGCTGGGGCACACTGGCACAATCATAGCTCACTGCAGCCCAAGCAATCCTCCTATTCTGGGTTCTTTGGGGCCTCAATACGCCAACAAGTCAACTCTTTGACTTCTAGTCACTCAATAGCTTGCTAAGTTACAAAGCATGACCTTGAAATTTAGGTCAATTTTAGCCAGATTTTTTGTTTCTTACAGCTGAAGGCATCTGAAATCAGTGTTGTTCTGATCCTACACTTTCTGGCTTCCTTAGGCCCATAAATACTCAATGGTCACCTATAAGACCTGGTAGTGTGTTTTTTTTTCTCTCTGGCACAGTGATCGAAAACTTTTCAAATTATTACTGCCTTGATAGCCTGGATTCTTGACTGACTCTGATAAGCAGAACATTATCATCTAGCATGAATATAACGTAAGTCTTTGTTACTGCAAACCACATGTATTTTGGACTTTGTTATTGCAGTATAATCTAGCTTGACTTGATTGATATGGGACCCTCCCACAAAAATGTTGAAATTCTGCCCCTTGTCCCTCAGAATGTTACGTTATCTGGCAATAGGTAACTGAAGGTTAATCAGTCATAATTCAAGACTATGAGGTCATACTGGAGTAGAATGGGTCCCTAATGCAATATGATTGGTGTTCTTATAAGAAAAGGGAAACTTGGAGACAGACACACAAGGAGAATGCCATGTGATGACAGGTATATTGAACTGTTGCAAATGCAAGCCAAAAACACGAAGGATGGCCAAAATACTCTACAGAAGCTAGCAGGAGGCAAGGAAGGATTCTTCCCAACAGGTTTCAGAGACAGCATGACCCTGTTGATACTTAATTTGGGACTTCTATCTCCAGAAGTGTAAAGCAATAATTTTCTCTTGTTTTAAGTAACCTGGTGTACAGTATGTTGTTATGCCAGCCTTAGTGTAATATAATCAGATAAAGCAGGGCTGTTTTTATTGTTGTTGTGTTATTTTGTTTTCACTTTTTGTAATCATGGTATTAATGCCCTGTAGAAAAGGCATAATGGTCATGGCCATTCCCACCTAGTAATTCTTTCAATAGGACTTAGGAAATGTACTAACATAGAAAGTCATTAAGGCCATTTTTTACAGAGTAATGACCGATTGGGGGTTCACATAATAGTTTTATATAATCTGGGTGACCAAAGTGATATCCATCTCTCTCTCTCTCTCTCTCTCTCTCTCTCTCTCTCTCTCTCTCTCTCTCCCTCCCCCCTCCTCTGTATATATGTATGAATGTATATGTATGTCTATACACACATAGTTACATAAAACTACATAGACATACATAGTTACATAGTTATTTTTAGAGTCATTCATATGAAGAAGTGGTCAAAGAAGTAGTGCACGTTAGAAATCTTCTCTCAGCCTGGGCTTCCCGGAAGCAAAACTGTCCAGGTTTCCTCAACAACACATCCTAAGCATTGGCAGCAGCTCCATCCCACGCAGTGTTTTTCCTAGGACAGATTTCTTGTCTCTTTGAACTATTGTTATTAACACCCTATACCCTTGTCTCTATGGGCACTGAATTTATCTCTGATATTCAACATCTGGACCTCATCCTAGTTTATGCTGACCTAAATCACACTCTTCTCTGGGGACCTTCCTTAACTCTGCTTCATGCTTACTTCTGATTGCTCCCTTTTTCTTGGATCTACTTGAGAGTAAAAGTAATTCATCCATTTTGCCATTACCATGTACTTTTATGAAAATCATAATGTATTCCTCAGGCTTTCCACCAGGGAAAGGAAATTCTAGAATCAAGAAAACAATGTATTTGTTTTTATTTTTATATTTTCAGTTTTAGAGTATATTCAGAGGGTATATGTACCTGTCTGTTACATGGGTATATATTAATAATGGTGGATATTGAACTTCTAGTGTACCCATCACTCTGATTTTTTTTTTCTTTTTAGATCATCTGACTTTAACCCAGGCTGGAGGGCAGGGGTGTGATCATGACTTCCTGGGCTCAAGGATCCTCCCACCTTAGCCTCTTGAGTAGCTGGGACTACAGGTGCCTGCCACCATGCCCAGCTAATTTCTAAATATTTTTGTAGAGACAGGGTCCCACTATGTTTTCCAAATTGGTCTCAAACTTCTGGAATCAAGAAATCCTCCACCTTTGCCTACTAAACTGTTTGGATTATAGGTGTTAGCCACTAAACCTGGCTCACCAAAATATTAAACATTGTACTCAATAGATAAATCTTCAACCCTCACCCTGTTCCCACCCTCCCTACTTAAGGAGTCCCTAGTGTCTATTGTTTCCATCTTTATGTCTGTATATACCTATTGTTTAACTTCCCCTTACAAGTGAGAACATGTGATATTTGGTTTTCTGTTTCTGAGTTAGTTCATTTAGAATAATAAATTCCAGTTTCATCCATGTTGCTGCAAAGGACATAATTTTATTCTTTTTTGCATGGGGAATAAAGTTTATTTTTGTTTCTAATTCTTAGGGCTACATCCTAAAAGATTCATTAATAGTTTATAACTAGTTGGATTTTCTATCAGCAAAAATAAAATAAGAAATAGTAACAAACAAGTAACAAACTAGTTAATGTTCAGATATTTGTGATCATATAACAAAGATTTTAATATTATATCTAATAGTTACTATTTTACAGTATTTTCACACAAGACCAAGCCCTGCCTAATTGGTTCTTTTTATATACCAATCAGAAAATTCAGATTTTAAGTTCAGAAACCAAAATTATTTTTAAATGTCACTTTTATTTTCTACAAATGAATATGAGATAATAATTAGATGTTACTACACAAGATTTTGTGATTTATGTTTGGCAACTTTCTTTTTTGCCAATATTTAGGAAGCAAAGGCTTATTCCTGCATTTCAGCTTGGTGTGATTCATCTAGAATCACAGTCTGTGGATGTGGCCTTTCTCTTCCCAGGACTGGCATTTCTTGACCCTTCTTTTATATTCTGATGAACAGGAGTGCTATTCAGTTATATCTTCACTGATTTGAGACCCTGAGAAATGTGGCTTCTATTGAAGACTAAAAATAATTTTTAAATAGAGAATGTTTGTAATTTATTGAGACAGAAATCAAAATGTTAGAACTTGGCAGAACCTTATTTGTTTCTACTTCCTTTATTAGTTTTAATTTAGATAAATTACTTTAGTGACATTTTATAAAACTTCTACTTTCTAGATGAAGGAAAGATGCTACTTGGCAAGTGACTGAGATGCCTATGACTTGAATAGAAGATTTCCTAGGGGTTTCCTAGCACAGGAGTAGCTTAAGATATTGAAGAATTTTGTCCCAGAGAAGAAATGATTTAGCTAGTGGTTAATATTTTGCAGGTTATGTATAAGAAAGACTTGATTTTTTTTTCTGAATAGCAAGAATAAGTCAGGATGAAGAAAAGAGGGAAATTGTTACCCAAATTATGTGATTTCTGTGAAATACAATAGCATCCTTTTGAAATACTGTACTTCCTTATTATGTGACATGTTCAGATCAAAAATGAAAGACCATTCTTTAGATAATATGAAGATCTTATTCTTTCATTGAATGGAATATTGGACTAGAAAGCTACTAAAAAGCCATTGAATGTTCTGTCATTCTCCAAAAAAGACTTGACTAAACTATTTAAATTGATAAAGTAATTGCTGTAAGTGAACTCTGCTGGTGGAATGGGCTTGAAGAGTGTATGTGTGGTCTGAGGGAAAGAGCACAGACTTTAGGATCAAATCCACCTTGCTCTGGGCAACTTTCTATAGGTTTCACATGATGTAAGGATTTCAACATCAATAAAACTAATAATGCCTACCTTTCCACATTTGATAGTTGACAAAATTACAGCTATTAATTATAAATTAATCATATGGTAATATAATGAAATAAATCATCTTCTCAAATAAACATGTCATTAAATGACAAAAAATAAATCAATTAGCAATAGCTTCATGATCTTGCTGATTACATGAGGGTACTCTTTTTTTAAAAAGTTTAACATTATTTATGTTTTAAACTTTTATTTTAGATTCAGGAGTACATGTGCAGGTTTGTTATATAGACAAACTCATGTCACTATGGTTTGCTGTTAATGGCACTGTGACATCCACAACTCCCCGCCCTGTTTAGGCATAGGAGCTCTATTGAAGTGGAAGAAAATGCCTTTGCTTTGTGCGTTGTGTTTATCTTCGGTGTTGCTCTTTCTGTTCTCTTGTAATAACCAGTTACCTAGGAGCCATTTCAAAACAAAGCCAGACTTTAAAAGTTATACAAATTCTTCTAAGTGGCACATAGGTGCATACAAATAACCCTACTCACAAACTCCAAATTTTTCCAAGTCGAAACTATCATTTTAATCTTGCATTATAGCCAAAGGTGAATGAATCATAGAACTAATATTATTCTGGTTAATACCCATGGAATGTCAACTAAGGAACACAAACTCTGCCCAGTTATGTCCCCTTATTCAGTTTGCCTGCTTAAAAAAACTCATCTCTTTCTGTATAACTCTGCAATACTTTTCTGTTGGCATCCTTTGAAGTTTTTCTCTGACTTTGTAAGAAACAGTTTTGACCCAGGACGGGCAACATTCTTACCCTTAATTTTGGCATCCTAAATGTCATCTCTGACCCTGATCAATCTGTTTTAAGAATCTGGTTCTGATTCATGCTGCTGTCTTTTTATAGGAAGCAGAGCTGGAATAGAACTGATGCTTCCTCAAAATGGAGGATTAAGACTATTTGGTGGTTAGGGGAACTGGTAATAGCCTTAAGTGTTATGGGTAGGGATTTGCATATATTTGAGTTTGAAAAGAAAATAAATGACCAGATCTCGAACATCTGAATTCTTGATCTGATTTCAATGGCTGAATCAGATTAAAAGCAGAAACAAACAAACAAACAAAAATTTTAGGAAAGATCATGCAATATTGTTCTAATAGAAAAATTTAACAGAAGAATTATTCTAATTATTTTGGAAATTTTTTTTACAACAGATAACCTTTTAAGAATCCTAGGAATAAATGAGGGAGGGTAAATACTTGGAAGTGGCAATACTTTGAAGTGGCAATACTTCTATTTCTGAATTCCAGAGAATCAATAATGTCTGTCTAAATATGATAGTGAATAATGTTTTTCTGAATATGAATATCAGCCTTTAAATACCTACATTGTTAAAAGCAAATCACCTCCTCCCCAATTTCAACAGTAAATATGAAAACTGAAACAGCTATAAATATATTGATATAGTGCTATGCTTCATATATAATGCAACCTATCAGCACAGCAAATGCATCTCCAGAAAAGAATCCCATTTCTACTAAAAACTAATTACCTTCAATACGAAATTCAATATCCTTTCTAAATGCATACGTTTGCACACGAGAAGAGTGGTTGCCATTGCATTTTGAGCTTCCATGCAAGCCTAATTTAACTCTAAAACTGGACACATATTCTTTTAAAATTAAGTGGTTTCCAGAACATCTTATTGAACAAGAATTTTGCATGGGATTTTGTCCATAGTTAAATGCAGTTCTGAAAAGTGCTTGAGGAGTAAGCCTTCTTTACAAAGCCCAGGCCTTTGTGCATGTCTGTCCCTAATTTACTAATCCATACATTTTTTATGCTTAATATAGAAAAAAGCATATAGCAGATAGAATTCTAGAATACTAAAAACATGTGGATATATGCCCAAAGAAAAAGTCCAGATAAATTTACTCTGTGTATTACTATATATGCATATATTTTAAAGTCCCAAAGTCCTTTCTGCACATCATAATCCTGTAAGATATCCAAACCTGTAAGGACTTGAATAAATACTGAGTCTTATCCTATTAGTTATAACTGAGGCCCACACTTTACTTACATGGCCTCTAAGAACTTGCTTCTATCCTAATACAAAGGGACAAAGAAAGATGAAGCTAAGGAAGAGTGGCAATAAGAAATGATATTTTCTTGTCATTATATAAAGTAGAAGCTAAGCAATTCACTCCATAGATACTTTCTCTGGGACCCACCTAAATTTCTGCCTAGCTCTCTTAGGATTCAGGTCCACCCCAGAAACAAGGATGCCCCAGACAGGTCTTTTAACCACCTTTGATCAGGGAACATAAGCCTTCAATGTTGTCGAATCCCACAGGTATATGTTAATGTACCAAGGGAATGAAACAACTTTTGCCTCTTTGTAAAAGTCAAACCTTCACCAATGAGTACAATGTTAGAATTTATTTTTGCAAGGGTTGGAAAGAAGGAAAAAACAAAGCAAAAGTTTATGCTTTCTCTAAAGGCCAACAGAAATCAGGTTCCACCAGCTGCATTAGAAAATTCTCCAATTGTCGGACAATACTCAATTCCAGGTAATACAGAGAACACCATAAAGAGATTCCTCAAGTAGAGCAACCTCAAGACACATAATCATTAGATTCACCAGGGTTGAAATAAAGGAGAAAGTTCTAAGGGCAGCTAGAGAGAAAGGTCAGGTTACCCATAAAGGGAAGCCTATCAAACTCACAGCAGATCTCTCAGCAGAAATCCTACAAACTAGAAGAGAGTGGGGTCAATATTCAATATCCTCAAAGAAAAGAATTTTCAACCCAGAATCTCATATCCAGCCAAGCTAAGCTTTATAAATGAAGGAAAAATACAATTTTTCACGAACAAGCAAGCACTCAGAGATTTCATCACCACCAGACCTGCTTTATAAGAGCTTCTGAAAGAAGTGCTATACACAGAACGGAACAACCAGTATCGGTCATCCCAAAAACTTACCAAAAGGTAAAGAGTATCTCCATAATGAAGAATCTATATCAACTAATGGGCAAAATAGCCAGCTAGCATTAAACGACAATATTAAACTCACAGACATCAATATTAATCCTAAATTTAAATGTATTAAATGCCCCAATCAAAGACACGGACAGGCAAATTGAATAAAAAGTCAAAACCCATCGGTACGCTGTATCCACATCCATCTCATAAACAAGGACACACAAAGACTCAAAACAAAGGTTGGAAGAAGACTTACCAATCAAATGGAGAGAAAAAAAAAGCAGGAGTTGTAACTTTCATCTCTGACAAAATAGACTTTAATAGGAACAAAGACTAAAAGAAACAAAGAAGGACATTACATAATGGTAAAAGGATCTATGCAACAACAGGAGTCAGTGATTATAAATATATCTGCACCCAATATAGGAGCACCCAGATACATAAGACAAGTTTTCAATGACTTATAAAGAGACTTGGACTCCTGCGCAATAATAGTGGGAGACTTTGATACCACATTGTTAATATTCGATGGATCAGTGAGATAGAAAATTAACAGGGACATCTGTGATTAGAACTCAGACCTGGAACAAGTAAACTCAGTGAATATCTATGGAATTCTTCACCCCAGGTCCACAGAACATATATTTTTCTAGATATCACATTACACATATTTTGAAAGTGACCACATAATTGGAAGTAAATCACTCTTCAGCATTTGCATAGCATTTCACAGACTTAAATGAAATATTGGTTGGCTGTCTGTTTGTTATTTTCTTCCCTTATTCCTTCCTGTCTCCGCTGTTAAGCACAACTATCGACATAAAAGAGGTTTTGAATACCAATTTTAGATTGCATTCCAGCCTGGGCAATAGAGCAAGACTCCTGTTCTCTCTCCCCCTTTCTTTTTCTCTTTCTTTCTTTCAAAAAAAAAAAAAAAATAGAAAATTCCTAATTGTTTCTACAATGAGAAATCCTTGAAAAAGGACTGTGGGAATTCCGAAAGTCAAATATCCCTTTTAGACCATTAATTAGGACAATATGCTAAACGAAAATCAACTTATAATCAACTCAGGAACAAAAATAGTTTTGTTTTCTTTAGGTAAGCCTTTAAAACAGCATTTTGTCTTGAGGAAGTTACATAATCACACCCACACATGTCAAACAATAAAGAAAGAAATTGCCCTTGGTAATCATTATATTTGAATCTCAGGATAGTTCGCAGCTGTAAGTTGCCAGCACAGCACGTACTTTATTAAAAATTTAATATTGTTAAAGACAATATTAAATTAAAAATCAGGGGCAGTTGTCAAGCCGCTTTGTGGTCCTCTTTCTTACAATTTCTCTCAGTGCCAAAGTGTTAGAAGATGATAATACCAGAATTTCTTCATCTGTTAGTGATATTTTAGAGGCATTAAAATCAGGTACCATGTTTCAAAGTCATTTGTCAACTAGTTGTTTTGCCAATTCCCTTTGGCAGGTTTAAGAAAATGGATATGTTTCAAATACAACTGGCTTTGTATCATGGACGAAATCTGAAGCTTGAAGTCAGGGCATCAATATTTGGTTTTACCGCTTTTACTGAAATCTGTTTAAGATTGACTACGTCTTTGAGTCTACTTTTTACTTTGTCAAATAGATAATAGTAGCTCCTTACATGGATTATTCTGTGTACCAAATTCATTAATGTTATAACATGGAATAGTAACCGTAAATCATTATGCAAATCTTAGTTATTTTTTAGAGAAGCTTAAAAGTTTCATGTCCCACACTGCAAGAACTCTCTACTTACTATTCTCTTGTAGCATCTGTAATTACACATCATTTATCCCCTTGGGCTGAGGTATCAAAACTTTTAATTTAAAATATAATTTTAGTGTTTTTAAGTGATAACTTAATAGCTATTTCAGTAGATTAGGACTTTTGATCTTGCAATGTTCATTGATTATGCATAGTTTATAGTAAAATTTGCAAAATTATCCTGTAAAAATATCATGCATGGTAAAAATGGTAACATAAGCCAAACAAAAATGAGTTGCAAACTAGAAGCTAGTCTCCAGGGGCAAAACCACAAAATTTACCAAAATTAAATTTAAATTAAATTTTAAAATTTGCCAACAATTCAAAATTAGGATAATTCTTTTTTTGTTTTTGTCTGTTTCCTTGTTTTCAGAGTGCAATGATGAGATCGTGGCTCACTGAAACCTCCAGTTTCTGGGCTCAAGTGATGCTCCTACCTCAGACTCCTGAGTAGCTGAGACTATAGGTGAGTAACACCACACCCAGCTAATTTTAAAAATTTATTTCTATCTTTTAGAGCCAAAGTCTTACTATGTTGATCAGTCTGGTCCTGAACTCCTGGCTTCAAGCAATTCTCCCACATTAGCCTCCCAAGTTGCTAGGATAATTCTTAGAGAAATGTGATGTCTAGTTTTTTTTAAATGATTATATTAGAAAATGTAGAAATACTTGGTATGGTTTCCATAGATCACCATCCTTAGTTTGTTCCTGAATAACAGGCACATATTAGAAAGTAGATGTATACTTTCTAATTTGCCACTGTCTCCCACGCTTACCTCTTTCCTTTCCATAAAAGTAAGTTATTTGTCTGGTTCCTGATTTAGAGTCTCTGAATGACAACTGAAATCTCTTAATTCAACAAAGACAAAGAAAAAAGAATAAGAAAATATTAACCCCGTCTTTACTAAAAAATACAAAAAATTAGCTGGGCATGGTGGCGTGTGCCTGTAATCCCAGCTACTCAGGAGGCTGAGGCAGGAGAATTGCTTAAACCCAGGAGGCAGAGGTTGCGGTGAGCCGAGATCGCGCCATTGCACTCCAGCCTGGGTAATGAGAGCAAAACTCCGCCTGAAAAAAAAAAAAAAAGTCTCTAATTGACAGATTCAAATTGACCCATGTGCGCCAGATACTGACCACTATACTAACGCTTTATGTCCAAGAACATGAGAGCAAGTTACCTATTCGTGGTTATGCAATCTCTCTGAAAACAGCACACTGAAGCAACATGGTAAAATTTTCTTTACATTGCCACTTACTAGAGTATGCTATGATGAGCCTGGGGTTAGCTGTGGCATGGTGAACTGTCAATATTTGGGTACTGTGTATGTTCACAAAATTAGGTCACATGCCAGAACAACAACAGGCCGGAAGAGGGAAGATGTGGTTCATGGGAACCAAACGACATACAAGTAAACTAATTGTACTTGGGTCTTGAGAAACTGTGCTCAGTCATGGATGCAGAAATACACTGTGCAGATGAGCTAAATCATTCAAATGGCTTCCACTGGGGAAGAAGAAGGAAGAAAGTGTAGGACCCAGATTTGTAAATGAAATGAAGCAAATTGGAAGCACCAATGCGAAAACTGGACTTTAGAACTGACTCCATGTAACAGTAGGGGTTCATATAAAAAGCCAAATAATAAAATTCAAGGCGAATAAGCCCAGTAGTATTTAGCAGGAGCCAATTAGCTAAAATAATATTTAAAATCCTAAATTTTTGTTCCTAATGGGTAAAGCCATCATACTCAACACTTGAAGTAAGGAAGACTAAATTTTTTTTTCTTTTTTTACTTTTAATTGAAATTTTAATTTGCTTTTGGTCCATTAATTCTTCACTTTCTTAGCATAACACTTTTACAATTCTTACATATCAATCATGAGTAAAATTGTGCTTTGTTTGTTTATTTTCTCTTCTGTTTTGTTTACTTACTTAATTATTTAGCTTTCTTTTCCACAAGTTATTGTGGTGCTTGGCTACATGAGTGAGTTCTTTAATGGTGATTTGTGAGATTTTGGTGCAGCCATCACCTGAGCACTATACACTGCACCATATTTGTTGTCTTTTATCTCCTGCCCCACTCCCACTCTTCCCTGCAAGTCACCAAAGTTCATTGTATCATTCTTATGACTTTGCATCCTCATAGCTTCGCTCCTACATATCAGTGAGAACATATGATGTTTGGTTTTTCCATGCCTGAATTACTTCACTTAGAATAACAGTCTCCAATCTCACCCAGGTCACTGCAAATGCTGTTAATTCATTCCTTTTTATGTCTCTATAGTATTCCATCATTTTATATATATATACCACAGTTTCTTTATTCACTCATTGATTGATGGGCATTTGAATTGGTTCCATGAGTTTGCTATCATGAACTGTGCTGCTATAAACATGTGTGTGCAAGTGTCTTTTTGAATAATGACTTCTTTTCCTCTGACTAGACACTCTGACAAGATACTTCTTGGAGACTTTGTTTGTATTTTCTTATTCTTTTTTCTTTGTCTTTGTTGAATTGTGTTAATTCAAAGACCTTATCTTTGAGCTCTGAATTTCTTTCTTTTACTTGTTCAATTCTATTGCTGAGACTTTCCAGGGCAATTTATAGTTGTAAAAGTGTGTCCGAAGTTTCCTGAAGTTTTGAATGTTTTTTCTTTAAGCTATCTATTTCCTTGAATATTTCTCCCTTCACTTATTTTATCATTTTTTTCAATTTCCTTGCATTGGGTTCACCTTTCTCTTATCTGTCCCTGATTAGCTTGAAAACTAACCTTCTAAATTATTTTTCAAGTAAGTCAGAGATTTCTTCTGGTTTGGATCCACTGCTTATGAACTAGTGTGACTTTTTGCGGGGTGTTGATGAGCCTTGTTTTGTCATATTAGCAGGGTTGGTTTTCTGGTTCGTTCTCATTTGCATAGGCTCTGTCAGAGGGAAGGTCTATTGCTGAAAGCTGCTGTTCAGATTCTTCTGTTCCACCAGGTGTTCCCTTAATGTAGTACTTCCCCCTTTTCTTATGGATGTGGCTTCCTGTGAGCTGAATTACAGTGATTGTTGTCTCTCTTCTGGGTCTACCCATTCAGCAGATCTACCCAGAACCGTGTTGTCTACACAAAGTCCTGTGATGTGAACCATCTATGGCTCTCTCAGCCTTGAAGACCAGCGGCTGTTCAGGTGGAGGTGGCAGGGTGGTACAATGGACTTTGAGGGTTCTTAGCCTTGGTGGTTTAATGCTCTATTTTTGTGTGGTTTCCTCCTGCCAGGAGGTGGCGCTTTCCAGAAAGCATCAGCTGTAGTTGTATAGAGAGGGACTGGAGGTGGGTGGGGCCCTAGTACTCCCAAGATTATATGCCCTTTGTCTTCTGCTACCAGAATGGATAGGGAAGGACCATCTGGTGAGGGTGGGGCTAGGCATATCTGAGCTCAGACTCTCCTTAGGGGGGTCTTGCTGCACCTGCTGTGGGGTATGAGTGAGATTCCCAGGTCACTGGTGGTGTGTACCTAGGAGGATTGTGGCTGCCTCTGCTGAGTCATGCAGGTTGTCAGGGAAGTAGGGGAATGCCGGCAGTCACAGGCCTCAGCCAGCTCCCACAGAAACCAAAGGGCCTGTCTCACTTCCATCTTGTTCCCATCAACAGCCCCGAGTCTGTTTCCAGGCAGAGGGTGTGACTGGCTTGAAAATTTACCCTGGGCTACCCATCTTCAGCTGCAAGAGAAAAGTGCTTGGTTCTTCCCTAGCCTGAGGAGTCTGCACACCAGCTTTGTATCCTCTCTTGAGTTCTGGCCAGGAGGCTTCTTCCACTATCCCAATTGTTAGAAAGTTCAGCTAGAGACACCCTTCTCCCTGTGGAGTTACACCTCATGCTCCTTTGGTCACCCACCAGGTGGATCCCTGTGGTACCAGGTAGGAATATGCCAAATAGGGGACACAGCGAGCTCCGCAGGCGTTCCTGCTGCTTCCTCTACCCCTATATTTCAGCTCTGTATATTAACTCAGCTACAGATAAGGTTGGAAATTTCTCCCACAAACAGACCTGCAGCTTCCCCAGTGGGGGTGTGTGCTCAGGAGAGGAGAGTCTCCCTGTCCCACTTCCACAGTTGGGGCAGTCACAGTATCTCCCAGGTCCTGCAGGAGCACTCTGCTTCCTTCAGAGGGTCTGTTGGTCGTCTCTTGAATTTCTCAGAGAGAAATTTCTCAAAGAGAGAGAGGATGTAGTGGTGCACACCTGAAAGCTTATTCAGAAAAGGCAAATAGACCAATCATGCTGATCAGTAGAATAAGAGAGACAGTATAGATATACACCTTTGTAATACACAACTTCTGCATCAATACCCTGACCAAAGATAGCAGACGAAGCAAAATTTAGAGTGCTCCAAAACTCCTTAAACATGGAGGCTTGGATATTGTTATTAACACAAAAAGGAACACTTTTTCATCTTTTATTATCTCTTTTGGCTACATGTTGATTAATTCCCATTAAGGAAATTAATTTCCTTCCTCAAAGTCCTGTATAATTTTGCATAAAATTACTATTATATATATTCCTCTCTTTACGTTACTATTTTCTTAATCATGGGAAGGGTCATGATGTCCTAGGGAAAGTCTACGGGGGCATTTTTGGAAGTAATACATTAATATTATTTTATTTGTGAAAGTTTGTGAGATCATGTTTGGCTTCTAAATAAAATTATATTTAAGTTGTTACAGCTTACCAATCCGAATTCTGTTAAGGGGATCCAGGGTTTCCATCAGCTTTTTAAATATTGTCCCACTTCTTGGCAATAATATGTATTTCTACAGATTATAAATATTTCTATATTTTTGTATTTGAAGTGCTATTTGAACTTGAACATCCAAATAGATTAGGTTATTTTGGGTTCGTATTATTTTCCATTATAATAATGGGGGAATCCATGATATTAAATAAGAGTGTGTGTGTGTGTGTGTGTGTGTGTGTGTGTGTACATGTTTGCTCCAAAATTTTAATTTTAGCCTTCTACTATAGTATTCAAGTTAATTTAATTTTGGTTTGCATTACTGTTTATTTTTTTCTTATTATTTAAAATATCCTATTTAATGTACAGGAAAAGTCATTTAAAAATAACAAATACAATGATAATGTTTTAGAACTAGAGTTGGTGATTGTACAACATCATGCATGTCTAAAATGCCACTACTTTTTCATTTTTAAAAGTTAATTTTATTTTATATAAATTTCATCTTAATAAAAATACTATATTGAAGTTTTTCTCTTAATGATAATTCTAGTGTGTAGGTATATACATGTTTTAATACATAATGAAGACAATCATAATCAGTTCTCACGGGGATTGCTATGTGAAAGTATAGGCATTAAATATCATTGAGTCCAGTGCTTTTGCTCTGGTGCTTCATAGGTGAAGAAAGGGAATCAGGACATGTCAAACAGAACACATTCTATTGCTTGTATATGTAGCAAGGATTTTTGCTGCTAATACGTTTGTCAGTCTCTAAGCTAAGCCAAACCCTCATTTAGCAAAAGGGCTATTAAGGCTAAAAGAAACAAATGCTTTTCCCAAGGTCACTCACCTTGTACCAGAGCCAAAACTGGCATTCTTATCTCCCGATTTCTAAGTAATGATCCTATTCAAAACGCATTAACACAACGTCTAAATGTGTACTGAAACAAGGAATGGATCAATAGTTTTTGGTTTGGGAAGATGTAAAGAACCTGTCAGTGAAGCGTTTCACCTGTCAAACATCACAGAAATACCCATCAAACCAGGAGACAGACCCGTACATAGATGTTTCCTCGCCAAGGAAGGATTCCACACCTGCCTTTGGATTAACAAATGCAGTGAATTCAGCATTTTGGTCACACAAAACTAGAGCCACAGCAATGATTAAGGTAGAGGATGAGCACACAGAATGTTTCAGTAATACCTACTTCAAGAGTATAAGGCATATAATGTCACTCAAAATATGGCCAAAGGACTACAGTGCAAAGATTTCAAAAGGCATAGTAAAGCAAGTGGGGAGTTCTGTTTCCAAGGTCAATGAGCCGTTAGGCATTGGTTATTGGCTTCACCCTTCTTAACTGATTATAAAATACTTGTCAGTAGAATGTCCTTTGATACTTTAAAATTATTTTTTCGTGCTTTTTGATTTTTTCATTTATTTTGGTTATGTGTACCATAAAATTTGCTATATTAACCATTTTTAAATGTACAATACAGTGGCATTAATCATACTGACAAAGTTGTACAACTTTCACCACTACATATCCAAAATTTTTCCATACCTTAAACAGAAACTGTGCTCATAAGGCAATATTATTCTATCCCACATTTATCTTGGATCCTAGTAACTTCTAATTTGTTGTCCTTCTCTATGAATTTTCCTGTATGAGACATTGCATACATAAGTGGAATCACATATTTGTCCTTTTGTGTCCAGACAGTTTTTATATATAAGACATTATCTTTCAGAGCAGTTTTAGTTTTGCAGATAAAGTGAGAGGAAAGTACAGAGATACCCCATGATACTCCTTGTCCCCGCCCATGCATAGCCTCCCACATTATCAACATCCCACACTAGCATGGTACATTTTTTAAAGTTCAGCTTATGTTGAAACCTCATAATCACCCACAGTCCATTAGTTTACATTAGAATTCACTCTTGGTGTTGTACTTTTTATGGGTTTAAACAATATAAAATGAATAAAATAATCCGCCATTATAGTACCATACAGAATAGTTTCACTGCCATAAAAATCATCTGTTTTCTGCCTATTTGTCTCTCCCTCCCCTCCAATACCTGGCAACTACCAGTATTTTTACTCTCTTTGTATTTTTGCCTTTTCTAGAATATAATAGGATTGGAATTATACAGTATGCAGCCTTTTCAGATTGACTTCTTTCACATAGAAACCTGCATTTAAGTTTCTGCCATGGTTTTTCATAACATGATAGCCTATCTCTTTTTAGCAGTGAATAATATTTCAGTGTCTGGCTGTACCACAGTCTATTTATTTTTTCACCTATTGATCATCTTAGTTGCTTCCAAGTTTTGGCAATTATAAATAAAGCTGCTATAAGCATCCATGTGCAGGTTTTTGTGTAGATGCAAATTTTCACCAAGTTTGGGTAAACATCAAGAAAGCAAAAAAAAGAATAGGGAAAATAAACAGAAAAATAAGAAAATGAAAGAAAAAAGGATGAAGAAAGGGAGAGAAGAAAAGGGAAATAAGTGGAGGAAAGAAAAGAAAGTTGAAATGAAAGAAGGAGAAGAAAAAAAGATTGAGAGAGCAAGTGAGAAAGGAAGATGAGTAAAGTCTGCTGTCACTTCCACAATGGCTTATAGCAGGTAAAGAGATGTGAATATAGTGCACACATAAGTAAAAGATAGTGGTTGCAATGTTACTGTTAAGCTTAGCTCTTGTGGCTAACTGTGATGGTGAATTTTATATGTTAACTTGACTCCTGCATAGGGTGCCCAGATTAATCATATTTCTCGGTGTGTTTATGAAGAAGTTTTTGGATGAGAATCAGAATCATAGACTCATTAAAGCAGATTTCTCTCCCCATTGTGAATGGGTATTATAAAATCTTCTGAGGCCCTGAATAGAACAAAAAGGCATAGCAAAGGGGGATTTATACCTTTTCCTTTCTGCCTGACTTTGAGCTGGGACATCAGTCTTCTCCTGATTTTGGACTGGGATTTATACCATTGGCTGACCTTCTTGTCAGGTCTTTGCACTTGGACTGAAATTAGAACCCCAGCTTTTCTGTGTCTTCAGCTTGCAGATGGCAGATTGTGGGACTTCTTGACTTTGATAATTGTGTAAGCTGATTCTTCATAATAAATCTCCCTCTTTCTGTCTGTGTCTCTGTATCTGTCTCTCGATAGATAATAGATAGATAAGATAGATAAAGATAGATGATAGATTAACCAATCTCTTACTTGCATTAATAATGCTATATTGTATAGTGTATTTGTCAGTGTTCTCCACTGTCTAATATACCATACAACAATATTAATATGTCATTTTGTCTCTCAATCTCCACTTATTATGACAGAACCCTAGTACGTAGTTAAATCAAAATATATATATATATATATATATATATATATATATATATATATATATATACACACACACACACATATATGTATTGCATTTAAAGTACAGCCCTTTACTTTACTCACATTTCTATGTGGGTTCTTTGAGAATGATTTGGATGTGAGTTAAAGTGTAGTGAATGGTGTCCCAGTTCTGTGATACTCTTAGCCTATCAAGCAAGGTCTGTGGGTTATGGGTATTCTTTACACTCCAAAAATGAGTTAGCCTTGTCCTTTCTGTCAAGCACTGTGCATAATCAATATGCTTTTGACTTTGACACACATACAATGTTCTGTTAGATTTGGCAGTTACTTGCATTTATTTTTACAGGACACAGTAAAGATCCATTTGTAAGTTATTATATCCAAAAATAGAATACATTTAGATCGTTTTACAGTTCGTAAGGGAATCCTTACATGTTGCCAAGTTATCAGCTCTCTAGGGACACCTGAAATTGCCTAATTTAGTAGAGAATTCCTTGCCATTTTGTCTATTTCTTTTAAGTTTTCATAAAAATTTATATGCAAAACCCAAAGGTTTCCTAGAAAGTGTTAAAATAAGAGTCATATTTCCATGAATAAATGATAATTTTAATTCTTTAAGTAGTTATAAGAGTTTCTGAAAGTTAAGTCAATAGCAGTCATGTGCCTGGATAAATGCCAGTACCAGGCTTAGATCACTAAGAAGTTAAATGACTTTATGCACATAGGCACACACACATGTAATGACTTTACATAGATAGATAGATAGATGATAGATAGATAGATATCTCTCTGTGGGTATACTTGTGCAAAAATAATCAAACATGCACATTGGACTATGGGCTTCCTCTGGAGAGGCATTTTTGAGTACACTAGTAACAGGTTATAATGGGTGGGCAATTATTACACAACAGTGAATCATTGATCTTTATGCATGTACTGGAGGTCTCAAGTGATACAGTGGGAAATTAGAGATTTGGAGAGAGTGATGGGGTTGCAAGAGGTTTTTATTTAACGTGATTACGGGCTTAGCAGAATTGCTTTTTAATTCTGAGCAAAAGACAAAGAAAATGGGGTGCCTTTTATGCACTTCGGATGACAAAGCAGGAAGCAAGTTTACAGAAGCCAGAACAAAGAGCAGTTAATTAACTTGTGACACGTTTTGTGATGTACTTTACGTTTGAAAAGTAACATTTTGAGAAACACATTTTGCAGTTTTGGTTTCTTTGCTTTGTGACCTTGCAGCTGGTTAACAAGAAAAACAGGAACTTTTAGATGCCTGGGAACTTTTCTAAGAATGTGGGGAGGATAGAGAATGTTAAATGGTTTACAGGGAGGCAGTTAATATTCTGCCTTAAACAGAGCTGGGGAGGTATTATATTAAACAGCACACAGCACAGCAAAATTTATTATATAGCAACTACAAATTATAAGGTTGTGTTTTACTATTATTGCTATTAATTTCTCTCTACATTGGCAGTTGAGTTTTTCTTTATTTTCCAGTTCATCTTTGAAATATCACCTTTCCAGTATCGCAGATCTGACTTCTGAGCTCCAAATTTAGAACCAAGAAGATACTCCCTGCTTCATCATCATCATCATTATCAGCAGCAGCAACAGCAATATCAACATCAACATCTTCATCATCATAGCCACAGTTTTAGCAGGTGTCTACTTTATTCCAGCTCCTCTTTCAGACCCTTTATACGCCAGGCTTTAATAATAATAGGGCCATTATGATATTCAGAAACTACTCCAAAGTGCCCAAATATATAACAGTCTATGAGTTATCAAACAAAATTCAAATCTGGATTTCATAAGTAGAGACTATTCAAAAGAATTTTTTGCAAAGAGGGTTGAATGGACTATTGCAATAGGAAAAACGCTTTCATCATAAGACCTACAAGTATCTCAAGAATTAGACCAAAAGGGATTTTCTTTCATAGGGAGGAGGAAATAAGGCTAAAAAGAACTAGGTGTGTTTAAGTAGGATGAAAGCATAGTATTGAGGGAATAAAACCTTTTGGGTCAATGTGGAAACTTTTGGAAATCCTAACATGGGAAAAGGTCAATACGGTTACTTCAACTATTTCAGGAAGCTGTGTTCCAAGTATCAGTACACTGTTGAACCACATTTCAATACTACTCGCAAGTTCAACAGAAACTAGGAAACAACCACAAGAAGGAGAGATTAGGTGACTTGTGGTCACAAGCCCCTCCCCACACAGGACTAGGGGGCAAACACTCAGCAACTCAGAATTACTTGGGGATATAAGTCCAGGTAGCCCTAACCATCAACAGCAACCGTGTTGCGACCCCTTCCAGAAGCTTTTACTTTTGCTTGCTCAATAAACTGCATTGCTGCTCACTCTCCAGGTCTGCGAACACCTGTTTGGAGCTGGAACACTCACCGTAGGGGTAAGGCTTTTTGTTCGATTCTTCTAGCAAGAGAAGCCAAGAACCTGAGCCCAGAACCCAAGCTGCAAATCCAGTCACAGTATTATCAATCAGTCGATCAGAGGATGTTTAATTCTGATACCAGCCTGTTCTCAGGAGGGGCAGCTGGATGGCTTGGGCTGAAGGTGGGTTAAAGTTCAGAGACTTTGAAGAAGAAGAAAAACTTAACTGAAGTTTGGTTAAAAAGCATTCTGTTTTTATTGATCATTGGGAACAAGCAGTTTAGTTCATCATTTATGAAACAAGGAATGGGAGTTTGAAGTTTCTGTGTCTGAACTTGTAATAGGTTAAACAAAGAAGCCATCCACATTTTGATCTAAGTCCTACGGGGAGGGATGTCCCTTTGCTTTATGCCTTTTCCAGAGCACAGAAGAATAGAGCAAGTTCTTAACCTTGACTGTTTTCTAGACTCAGAGGGCTCCTACAACATTCAACATTGTCAGATTTATTATATTCATGCACCTCCACATCTGCATCTCAGAAAATGGCATTTTTCAAACAAGTACATGTGGTCTTTAGAGGAATATTGACAGATTGTAGATACAAGATCAGCATTTGCCTTTGTGCTGCCTACACATAATTTGTTGCCCATGGAGCTTTTATAGCAAGTATAAATGGCGTTTAATATTTTCTGTAATGTATTAATTAATCAGAATATCTAAATTGGTACAACTATTTCTCCTCTTAAACATCACCTTGATAGTTTTCTAGATTGTAAAGCATCTGCTAAAAATCAACAGCCAGGCATGTTATTCTCAAGGACAATAATTAATATAAGTAGATAAAACTTGGAATTTTCAAATCATCCTCTGATAATATAGACCAAAGGAAATGGCATATTGCTATAAAAGCAGTAAAGACAACATTAAAATATTGATGAAACACTGTGCAGGAAAATTGGAAATGTATTCAGTAGTATTTCACTTCTAAGTTTATCATCTATATCCAAATTCAGTAACTACCAACGAAATCCATTCACCTTAGGGTCCTAAAGTACTCTCAAAAATGTCAAAAATTAATTTCAATAATGGCAAATCTCAAGTGAATATGCAGAAACCCAAATTCCAATATGCTTGTTGTATATGGATCTGTGGGTATATATACACATATATACATGTATGTATCTCCTTATGTATGTGTATGAGTATTAGTATGTATATACAGATGTAATGTGTGTATATACACAAACGACATGTGTATAGACTCTATATTGACATGTCATTGGATTCTCTTTTGAACACATTATGATATACACCTGGTTCTCTCATTAGAATAATAAAATCTTTGAAATCTATTTATTTTAATCTGTATGATTTCTCCTTTTTAGAAAACTCTTTTTCCCCAAGCAAATTGATTTATAAACAAGAAAACAGACATCTGAAAACTGTTTTTCTGGTTCCAAAGCCTAATGGTTTTTGTATGCTTTATGCCACCTTTTCTTCTATGAATCTGGGGAGCTGGAGAAAAGTTACATGCACTCTCACTCCACAGAAAGGAAACTGAACATCTGAGAGCATTTCCTCCAGAAACAGAGGCAGAATGGGTGTTTAAATGGGATATGCAGTCCTGAATCTCTAGTGTTTGAACTCCTTTTCTGTTAGTCTTTTTTACTAAATAATTAAACTGATATGATGTTTTCCTGTAGAGGGGATAGGGGCAAAGTAAATCAAGGAAGTATCCAAGTATCCAAATCAAGGAAGAGGATAATCAAGTACTGCAAAGTAAAGAAAGAAATAGCAAGAGGACTTTCAAAACGACAAAGCAATAGAAGAGAATGAAGTGTGATGAACACCAACCAGATGATTTAAGGGCTGGGATGAAGAGATTTGATTAGCTAGCTCAGGGGAGAAAGAAATCAAAAGACAAGGTAAGCCATTTGAAATCATGAATTGGGAAAAGCCCAAATTCAACTGGGGCAGGAATCACATTTTCTAAGCCACATACATTCTCTAAGCCACATACATTCTCTTTTCAGCCAGATAGGTTAGAAAAGAATTATTGTACCCTAGCCTCCACTGAACTAATAAATATCTACTCCCTAACATAATAGTTTAGAATTAAAATGTAAAATCAAATAAAATCCTAAGCAACAGGACTTTTGGACATTTTTGAACCTTCATTAAACTATTGTTGATAAATTGGTCTAAGAGGTATCACTGGAACCACAAAGATGATTCACCTAAATTCTGATCAAAGAAAGAGATAATCAAGGAAGAGGATAATCAAGCTGAATTCAATTATAATGGTATAATGGTTTATTCTTTTACTAAAAAAAAAAAAAAATAGACTAGAAAAAGGGACCCTGAAGTATCGTTATTTATTAATTTTGGTTCATTTGACCACTGTAGAGCTAACCTGACACAGGCTACTATTTCACCCTGTTAGTGCAACTACTATAATGGCAAAGTGAACCAAATATTCTAGATAAATGGTTGATAAGTTATCGGCAAAGATGTTTGATCACTAAATACTAAACTTATCCATAAAATGAATTGTATCTTTGCAGAAGAAAGAGGAGCTTAGAAATAGAACAGGGCTATTTTGGATAATGGTCTGCAATCAAATACTTGAATAGCCTCCAGGGTAATTATCATATTAATTCATTGATTCGATGTTTGCCTATTCCCTCAAATGCATTTCAAAACATCTATGTGCACAGAGTTTCATAACTTGCAAGAATTATGGTACAATCTTTGTTAAGGTCAAGATATGACAAATGTAAGGTTTACTGTCGAGTTAAATGAGGCAACGGAGAAGGAGTAAAAAAGTAAAAGCCAATTTGTTCAGCTCCTGACCGAGGTTCTACGGTCTGGGAAAGGGGCCAGAGAAGTGCGCTTCTCTTCTTAGGGCGTGGGGTTGTATAGGGAGTGGAGGTAGTTGACTGGCTGCGGGGGAAACAAAGCAGAGGTAGTCTCATTGGTTCTGAAGGACTGGGCACAGACGAGGCGAGCCGCCATTGGCAGCCAGGTGGGGCTGCTGGCAAGTGGGCTGGCGGAGGACCTACAGGGCAAGCTGCCATAGGGCAGGTCTTGACGTGATTTTTTAAATTTCGGCGGGGCCCGAGTGCCTAGTTTGCTGATGAGTGCAGGACTGAGATTGGAATGCGGAAACGGGTGTGGGGAGCCCGCGTGGAGAGGCCAGATGCTGAGTAATGCGCTCAGAATGATGAGGTAGTTTTCAGGTACGGAGAGGAATGGATGGATGTGTCCATTTGGTCCCCGGCGAGGCAACCGGCCTTACAACAAACATTTACTTAATTGATTTGCACTCAGTTTCTTTCAAAATACAGAATTTCAATGACTAAGAAAAGAGCTAATATTTGATGCTTTCTCTTTTTCATCAGTTTTTACTTAAAAATATATTTCTAAGTGAATTCTGCACATCTGGTTTATTTTATACTCACATGGAAGAAGTTATAACTTCTTCCAGGTAAACATAAATCATATATAAATGTGTTTTAATATCATTGTATTTTTCTATGAAAATTCCTTTGTATGTTAATTTAAAGATATCTTTAGTTTCTAGAAAAAAAAAAATTTCTTTGACACACATTAAGTCACACTAGCAAGAAGCTCCTGGAGTACTTAATTTTTATTCAGAATTGTTTCCACCTAAGCATGAATTTATAGATTTGTTCATTAACTTATTCACATTTTGAACAGATATTTGTTGAAGAGCCCGTGTGTCAGGATCTGTGGTCGAACTCTGAACATAGTACTAAATGAGACAGTGGAACCTCAGTAGGTTCTTAATCGGTAGTAATGTTTAGTGTAATGGAAGACACAGATGTTAAGTGTACAATTATTTCACTTATGTTTTATAATGCTGTAAATTAGATGACAGCTATAATACAAATTTTTCTTGGTATTATGATTAGGTGTTATATACTCTGTTATTTTGAAATTATTAAAAAAATAGTAAAGTTAAATGTATATGGCTATTTTTAATTTTAAATTTATTTCAATCCTTCCATGAGTTTATGATAAGTACCTTCTCTTGGAAATAAAAATATGAATCTGAATTTAGACAAGTGCGAAAATAGCTTGGGTGACATACTTTTCCCATGTTGTTGTTTTAAGAAAAATATAGAAAGAGTTATTTACAAAGATTTCATTTAAGAAAGACAATTTTGCACAGATGATAAAAAAAACTCTAATGTTTCAAAATCTAATGAAAGGATAATGTATTTCCTAAACCATAGCAAACAACAACAAAGAGACAGAAACAAATATCTAAGTAATTCCTCCATGCTTAGGAACATAATTGTACATTTCTAGAGTTATTTCAAATTGTTTTAATTTCATTTGGAAGAGTATATATGACACTAATCTGGAAAGTTCTGGAAAAAAAGTGTAAGATGTCAGAGTTGAGTTTGAAGATATATTTACTAAAACTTTAAGATTCTCACATAAGAGAGATAAGTAAAACAAATTTTATTAATTAGATCATTGGCAAAAAATATAGATAAATTTTTTAAAATGCAGGAGCCATATCACATATCATATAACAAAATATATCACACATCTATTAATGATACAAATTTAAATTATAAAATTGTATGATAGCTAGACAATTTTAGTCAAGATCTTTTTATTACTGTGGTGAAAAATAACTTTATAGGCAATTATGTCAGAAAAGTCCTATAAGATAGATTTGATTTAGAAGATATAAAATATCTGTATGACAAAATTATCAAATATTTTTAAATGATGAAAAATATGTTACATATATGAGAGACTAGAGATAATTTTTTTTTTTTTTTTTTTTGAGTCAGTTTCTTGCTCTTTTGCCCAGGCTGGAGTGCAGTGGCACAATTTTGGCTCACTGCAACCTCCACCTCCCAAGTTCAAGCGACTCCCTTGCCTCCCAAGTAGCTGAGATTACAGCTGCCCACCATCATGCCAGGCTAATTTTTGTATTTTTAGTAGAGATGGGGTTTCACCATGTTGGCCAGGCTGGTGTCAAAATCCTGACCTCAAGTGATTGACCGGTCTCAGCCTCCCAAATGCTGGAATTTTAGACATGAGCCATTGCACCTGGCCTAAAGATAAATATTTTAAGGTATACTTAGCCTTCACAAAGAAATAAGGCACTCTAAATAAGACAAAAGAACATGAGAAAGAAACCAATGGCATAATTCGGCTGTCACATGCAGAATACTTACCAACTGCAAATGAATATGTGAAATGACTTAAAGCATTACAATTAATAAAATGAATACAAATGAAAGTGATAATTTTGTCTTTCTAAAATATATATTGACTGTTGTCTGTCAGGTTCTGTTTTTAAGATTTGTTTATGAAACCTTTACATTTACATAAGTTACATTATGATAAGGCCCAGGAAGAAGATAGAGAAGGGAGTGTGTGTGTATGTGTCTGTGTGTCGAATAAGAGATGGAGAATGTTTACTAAAAATATAGTAATTAGAAAATTAATTTGCAAGTGGATGATACTGAAATGAAATTTGAAAGGTAAAGAATCATGCAGATAGAAGAGCTAGAGGAAGAATGATCCTGGCTTAAGGTAAAACAATTATCATGATAAAGAACACAGAATTATTTCAAAACATAAAGGAAGCTAAAGTGGCAGGGATGAAATACAGTGAGAAAAAAAAGTGAAAGGGGGTGAGGTTGAATGGATACATTTTTAGATTAAGGGAGTGACATTGAGATTTAGCGCTCAGGGAAGGACTTCAGATTTCACTGTGTCCAGGAAAAGCATTGATGAATTTGGGGCTGGGGCAAGGCCGCTGTGTGGAGTCTATGTTTTTGAGGTGGGATGGCTCAAAACTTGGATGATAAAAGATATGTTCATGGACGAAACATGGTCACAACTTGGAACTAGATACTAATTGTTTATCTGAGAGGAATGGGCAGCTTCACATTCTATTGTACTAGTAATAACAGGACTTGATAAGAATAAGATATGTTAAGACAAAGAGAAGACATGAATTAAGGCTAACACTTTTATTTTTTCCTGAGCAATTAGATAGAAGATTTATTCATTGAAATGGTTCTGACAGGATGTCCTGAATCAGCTTCACTGAGTTCTGCACGTCCAGCTCCAAAGGACATCAACTTCTGAAAGTTTCTCATAGCACTGAGGTAGGAGTTGGTGAGAGTCATTCAAGAGTTAGAGTTTGTCTTTGTAGGTCCCAGTACTCCCCACCTGTTCTAATTATCCTTGTTTTTGCTATATTAAGCCTCCTTTTCCCAACGATGGTCTAGCACACTTGTTGTGACTTTAGTCACAGTAAAAGACACAAGACCATAGTCCTGCCTAGACTGCTTCATCAGCTCCACTAATCTCTGTTTAAACTCCTCCTTCTTCATCACTTGCAGTTGTGCTGCTTCTCTGATCAAATTCTAATGGGTACAGATGTTTCTGTCCACACAACAGAAATGAGAAAACATGATTAGAGATGAGGCAGGTTGGTGGGATTAATAAAACCGAGAGATTAATTTGATGTGTTTACTCCCATTTTCTCACTAAATTGTGAGGCAAGACCCTAAGCTTGGTTTTAACATGGGGTGGGAAAATGGGGCTTCCCAGAGCTGGGACCGCATTTACTAAAAAATGTATCACGAGATCTGATCACTCTCTAGTGACCATATGAAATGTGTGGCAATTATTTTATAATGATATGTTGGATTGTATCATTTTTTACTCATTCATTTTAGTTAACTGACAAGTACCAAGCAAAAACCCAGCTGAGTTTTGAATTTTAGCCTAGCAAATACTGAAGAGATTTGAAAAATTAATATAAATGAGGCTATCAAATATAGGTACTTATTACTCCTGATTTCTATTTTGAATAAATATAAATTTTCTAAAGCATATTATAATCATACTTATACTAATAACTAATTTTATACATTATATTGTCTTAGCAGAGACTGTAATTGAGCAAGGAAATACTAGATGATTGATTTTTGTAATTTTAATTTGCAAAAACCATTTGTACTGGGAGCAGAATCTATTCAGCTACCTAATGACAAAACATTGTAATAACAGAGTTTATAAAATTTTAGCTAGAAAACCAGCTAAATATTTAAGCTTTCATATGTAAGTGTGATAACACAATGCAAAAGCAAACTAAAAAAATCCATGTGTGTTCCTTATGTATTAATAGATATAATTCCTCTCCTCAGTGTTAATGGCTGTGTGGCAAGTAATGCTAATATGCCGAATTACAATTTTAAAATATGGGGAAACATCTTTTATATTTATGTTTGTGATCATTAACTTTCTTGTAGTTCATTCACAGTGGCTTTAAAGACATTTTCTCTAGTGGACAAAAATATGATCCATTTACAGTGTGCTTCTGGAGAATATATACTTTAAATAACTTCACTCTGCATTTGAAAACAATATTACTAAAACAAAGTTATTTACACAACAAAAGTCACTGAAATTCCCAAAGATTCCATCTAACTATTCAGTTAATTTAAGTACTTATATGATTAAGGAACACATTTAGAGACAAGTATACAGTTGTCTGTTACTTTGAAAGTCAGAGAATGGAGATAATGATCAATATGTGAATTGTGCCCATCAATAAAACATTTATCAGAGAGCTTTTGATACATAATTTCAAAGATATATAAAAATTTCTCTTTTAAGTACCTGCATTGGTCATGCTGAGCCTATATTTGCATTTTAAGAGTTAGATTGTTTCTTATCTTAAACACTTAATTTTTAAAGATTTTCTAGACAAAAAGTATAAAACAAGCTTTTTACACGTTATCTTTTGAATATGATTAATGGCAGTATTAGAAAAAAACATTAGCACTACAAGGGTCAATTTTATAAAAACAACAAATACTTTAAAGAAACTGAATGGAAAAAAAATACCATAACTGTTATCAATGATTACTTGAGGCAATCAGTATTATTAGGGAGTTTTACTATTGATTTTTTCTTGGTTTTAAACTAAAACAAACAAAAAAAAATCAACTGTACAAGAAAATATAGCATATCACAATAAACATCCAGTTACTTGCGATCAGGAATTTAAAGTATTTTATATATTTAATTAGATATTCTTATTTTTATTGTCATTTGCTGGTTATGCAATAAGCAATTTTTTTCTACATATGACTACAGGTTCAGTGTGTTTATAGGAAATGAGGCAAGTAAATGGAAATTAACATGAAATAAGAGATTATTAGACAAAGTACACATCTTTATTTTCAAAATGAAAAACTTGTGCCAAAGTGGAATTATAGAGTATGGCATGTTTGTGGAATGATGAGAAGTAAAGTTAATTAAGAGAATAAACCTTAACTACTAAGGTGAGTGGCTCTGAGTGTTTGGGATATACCAGAATGTTGAGAGGTTCAGACTCCAAGAAGAGATCCCCACCTTGGATTCTATTTTTAGGCAAATAGAAACGGAGAGGATTATATTGAATGCTAGTGAAATTGGAAAAACTGGGTTGATGGAAAAAGGCTTCAGAACAAAGATTGTCATGAATCACAAATGGATAGTTGCAGGTGAAACTAAGCCAACAAAGTAAGCCAATGTCATCTGAGATTTCACCAGAGGGAGAAAAGTGTTTTCTACATATTAAAGTTCCTCTTGCTTTTTTTTTTTTTTTTTTTTAATAGCATTGTAGGAAATTAGAAATTTTTAAGTTTTGAAAAGCAGTTATTTGTAAAACTTACATTTTTCTATTTCTCAAAAAATAATGACTTTTTTTTCTTTCACCACAGATACTCTGATTGCCCACAGTTATGCGTCCTTAGGCAAATGCCAATAAGTTTTCAGATACAGTTTGACTCTGGAGTAATCTTAAATCTGTTTGATGGTCCTTTCTAAAGGGTTGTAGTTTCTTTCATTGTTATTTTTTATTGGCTATGGAACAAAAAATCTTGCAAGTTTTCATTTTTCTAATGTGGTAAAGAAAATGATGCCAGGTTTTAGGTTCCATTCAGTTTATATTCTTTTCTTTTTTTTTTACTTTAAGTTCTGGGGTACATGTGCAGATCTTGCAGGATTGTTACATAGGTATACACATGCCATGGTGGTTTGCTGCCTCCATCCCCCCATCACTTACATTAGGTATTTCTCCTAATGTTATCCCTCCCCAATCTCCCCACTCCCTGCTACCCTCCCCTACCTCCCCACCCACCAACAGACCCCAGTGTGTGACATTCCCCTCCCTGTGTCCATGTGTTCTCTTTGTTCAAAATCCACTTATGAGTGAGAACATCCGTGTTTGGTTTCCTGTTTTTGTGTCAGTTTGCTGAGAATGATGGTTTCCAGAATCATCCATGTCCCTGTAAAGGACATGAACTCATTCTTTTTTCAGGCTGCATAGTATTCCATGGTGCATATATGCCACATTTTCTCTATCCAGTCTATCATTGATGGCCATTTGGGTTGGTTTCATGTCTTTGCTATTGTAAACAGGGCTGGAGGGAACATATGTGTGCATGTGTCTTTATAGTAGATAAATTTTGGTATTTCTATTTTTAGATCCTTGAGGAATAGCCACACTGTTTTCCACAATAGTTGAACTAATTCACACTCCTACCAACAGTGTAAAACGTTCCTATTTCTCCACATCTTCTCGAGCATCATCTGTTGTCTCCATCAGTTTATACTCTTATTTAAATCTGATATTCTAATGATTGTTTTTATCCAAAAAGCATTTCTACTTCCATGTAATTTATCTTCATAACTTGATTCAGCTACTAGGTTTTTTTTTTTTTTTTTTTTTTTTTTTTTTTTTTTTTTGCCCCATGCTTTTTTTGTTTTCTCGAATATCAAAACCATTTCTATTGTTTTGAAGGAGATCCAATTGTAGGTAAAGTAAAAAAATGCCCATTTTATGATGAGTAAAAAATCAAACTTCAACACAAAGTATCAGCCATGAATGTTCCTGATACCTTGGAGTTCAGTCAGACTTATTCTCAAATCATCACAACATACCATTAAGTAAAAGAAAATCTATATTCTGACTACAACTGTCACGTTATGATAGAATTTAAATCTGACACTAGACACCTTGAGATAGCATTATATTCCACAGGTTTAAGGGAATGGTTCCCAACAAAACTGCTCCCACTCAAGTGTCAGCCATCAAGTGGGGTATCCCTTGGTTATTCACACTTTGAACCAACTGGGTACAAATCTGGGGGAGTGGGTTGCATAACATCCATCAAGTTAGATAATTCTCTAGAAGGACTCACAGAACTTCCTTCACACAACACCTTTGTCCTCACTACATACTGTACACCATTTAAGAATTCTCATTCATATTCCACCCAATGTATATGTCTCCTTTGAAGATGATATTTTCCTTGACCCTGGGAAGAATCTATCACTCTGTGCTTTTTTGAACATAGTCATAAGGGCCTCTATTAGGCATTTTAATTGTGTATGTCCCTTGATAAACTCTCACCTCCTTGAAAACGAGTCTTATGTCATTTATCACTCTTCATCTCCTGGGGACCAGCACTGTGTCTTTTACACACCTGCACAAACACAAACACACACTCCCCCCCACATACATATATAGCCTCACATATATTTGGGTATATATGCATGTACTAACATAACTTTTGTGCATGTATATATATACCACCATATGTCTATCTCAAGGTAAAATATATATATTATATGTGGATATGTAAGATATATAACTATATATACATATACCTATATGTAAGTATATGTATGTGTGTATATATATAGACACACACACTAAGATATATACATTTTTGTATATATACACATGCATGTATATGTCTTGCCTTATGATGGACATATGATATTGAGTGTGTGTGTGTGTGTATATATATATATATATATATATGCACATATATATTTGTACGTGTGTGTGTGTGTGTGTGTGTGTGTATATATATATATATATATATATATATATATATATGTATGGTACAGGTAGTCTTGAATTTGAATTTAAGAAGTTTTCTTTTCTTTTTTTCTTTTTGTATTTTTAGTAGAGATGGGTTTTTGTCATATTGGCCAGGCTGGTCTCGAACTCCTGACCTCAGGTGATCCACCCTCCTTGGCCTCTGAAAGTGCTGGGATTACAGGTGGGAGCCACTTTGAATTTAAGGAGTTTTCTAATCAATTATAAAGCTAAATTATGTCTTCTTTGTCATGCTTTCTATTTTTCTAATAATTTCTGTTTCTCTTGCTATTGTCCACTCACACGAAAAATGGAAAATAAGCACTGTTCCTCTTCTCAAATGTTTTGAATCACTTGCAATGCCTACTGACTATAAGCTTAGTATCTACCACCAAGGCTAGCAAGAACTAGTAGGTTAGAAACCCTGAGAGAGGCTTCACTAATTTTTGTGACTGTGGGAAAAAAAAATACTCTAAAGATGATAACAATCTTGAAATACTCTCTTACTGCTTTTGAACTGACTCCCCTGTTTTATTTAAACCCATTTTCTCTTTACTTCAAAGCAATGAAGACCAAGAGAAAATTCATTAAGGGATTTGTGTCTGTTTCTTAACCTAATATAATGGCTTTATTACTATCGATGATGTGCAAATATAGAAAGAAATATAATACCTAGTATTGGGCTTAAGTTTATATTGAATTCTTGAATTGAAGTTTTATAAAAATGTAATCAGTTATACAGGGGATTAAATTTGCTCATTTATATATTCTTCCATAGGCTAAAACAAACCTGGGCACCCAAGAAATATGATCATTTGATTAATTTTCAATGACTAAGTTAATACTATTGAAAAAAATAATTGTGCTGATAGAAATTAAGGAGCATGCTGAAAAAAACGTGGAAGCATTCTGAGATTGAGAGAGAGAGAGAGAAAAAAACACACATTATCCTCAGTTTGACAATTGCTTGACCCACAACAGAGATTAAAGAAACTTTAACTTGACACCAAATGATGGCAACCTCAATGTATTATTAGTCACCCACACAATGATGACCTGTGATACTTATCAATCTGAGCATTTAAGTGATCATATTAAAGTGGATGCTAGGATGTGATCAGTGAGGTAGGCATTATGATTTTTTATTTATGATCAACTTTCTTTTATACATGAAGTTGAGTAGACAATTTATGTGTGAAATTATCTTCAACGAAGAGAGTGCATAGCATCAGGTTTATTGTTTAAAAATGACAAAGAATCACCTTTTTTCATCTACTGGGACACCTGATTCTGTTGTAACATATCATTAATGGGTCAGTAAGAAACAGAACAGGGCATTATCTTTTACTGAAGTAATAAACTACCAATGTAGGTAAGCCACAAGGGAGTCCTCTGTAACTAAATGGGTGATCTTATCAAGTAATGTATCGCTCACAATAATTTTTCTTAATTAACCCATTACGGAATTTCAAGTCTTGACAAGATTCTACTAATAAAGGAAGCTCAACTATACTAATATATTTTTAAAGACAGATGATTATATATTTCAATGAAATGGTTTTCTGCATGAAATTTCTTAAATGAAATGACTTATAAAAAGACTTAGACTCCCACACAATAATAGTGGGAGACTTTAACACTCCACTGTCAATATCAGACAGATCAACTAGACAGAAAATTAACAAGGATATCCAGGCCTTGAACTCAGACCTGGAACAAGCAAACCTGATAGACATTTATAGAACTCTCCACCCCAAATCCATAGAATATACATTCTTCTCAGCACCACATCACACCTCCTCCAAAATTGACCCCATAATTGGAAGTAAAGCACTCCTCACTCCTCAGCAAATGCAAAACAACTGAAATCATAACAAACAGTCTCTCAGACCATAGTGCAATCAAGTTAGAACTCAGAATCCAAAAACTAACTCAGAACCACACAGCTTCATGGAAACTGACCAACTGGCTCTTGAATGTTGATTGGATAAACAATGAAATGAAGGCAGAAATAAAGTTCTTTGAAACCAACGAGAATGAAGACACAACGTACCAGAATCTCTGGGACACATTTAAAGCAGTCTGTAGAGGAAAATATATAGCAATAAGTGCCCACATGAGAAGAGTGGAGAGATCCAAAATTGACACCCTATGATCAAAATTGAAAGAGCTAGAGGAGCAAGATCAAAAAAAACTCAAAACCTAGCCGAAGACAAGATATAACTAAGATCAGAGCAGAACTGAAGGAGATAGAGACAAGAAAAACCCTTCAAAAAATCAATAAATCCAAGAGCTGGTTTTTCAAAAAGATAAACAAAATAGACAGACCACTAGCCAGACTGATAAAAAAGAAAAGAGAGAATAACCAAACAGATGCAATAAAAAACAATAAAAGGGAAATCACCACAGCTTCCACAGAAATTCAAACCATCATAAGAGAATACTACAAACAACTCTATGCACATAAACTAGTAAACCAGGAAGAAATGGATAAATTGCTGGACACCTGTGTCCTCACAAGTCTAAACCAGGAGGAAGCCAAAACTCTGAATAGACCAATAACAAGGTCTGAAGTTGAGGCAGCAATTGAGAGCCTACCACACAAAAAAAGCCCAGGTCCAGATGGGTTCATAGCCGAATTCTACCAGACACACAAAGAGGATCTGGTACCATTCCTTCTGAAACTATTTCAAATAATCCAAAAAGAGGGAACCCTTCCCAAATCATTTTATGAGACCAACATCATCCTGATACCAACACCCGGCAGAGATTCAACAAGAAAAGAAAACTTCAGGCCAATATCCAAGATGAACATAGATGCAAAAATCTTCAATAAAATACTGGCAAACCGTTTGCAACAGCACATTAAAAAACTTATTCGTCATGATCAAGTAGGATTCATCCCGGGGATACAAGGCTGGTTCAACATACACAAGTCTATAAACATAACTCACCACATAAACAGAACCAAAAACAAAAACTACATGATTATCTCAATTGATGCAGATAAGGCATTTGACAAAATTCAATAGCCCTTTATGCTAAAAACCCTCAATAAACTTGGTATTGATGGAACATATCTCAAAGTAATAAAAGCTATTTATGACAAACCAACAGCCAATATCATACTTAATGGGCAAAAACTGGAAGCATTCCCTTTGAAATCCGGCATGAGACAAGGATGCCCTCTCTCACCACTCCTATTCAACATAGTACTGGAAGTTCTAGCCAGAGCAATCAGGCAAGAAAAAGAAATAAAAGGTATTCAAATAGGAAAGGTGGAAGCCAAATTGTCTCTAATTGCAGACGACATGATAGTTTACCTAGAAGACCCCATCACCTCAGCCCAAAAACTCCTGAAACTGATAAGCAACTTCAGCAAAGTCTCAGGTTATAAAATCAATGTGCAAAAATCACAAGCATTTTTATACACCAATAACAGACCTAAAGAGAACCAAATCAAGAATGAACTGCCATTCACAATTGCTACAAAGTCAATAAAATACCTAGGAATACAACTTACAAGGAATGTAAGGGACCTCTTCAGGGAAAACTATAAACCACTGCTCAACGAAATAAGGGAGGACACAAACAAATGGAGAAACATTCCATGCTCATGGTTAGGAAGAATCAATATCATGAAAATGGCTATACTGCCCAAAGTGATTTACAGAATCAATGCTATCTCCATCAAGCTACTATTGAATTTCTTCACAGAACTGGAAAAAAACACCATGAACTTCATATGGAACCAAAAGAGAGCCCGCATAGCCAAGTCAATTCTAAGCAAAAAGAACACAGCGGGAGACATCACACTACCAGACTTCAAACTATGCTACAAGGCTACAGTAATCAAAACAGCATGGTACTGGTACCAAAACAGATATATAGACCAATGGAACAGAACACAGGCATCAGAGGCAACACAGCATATCTACAACCATATAATCTTTGATAAATCAGACAAAAACAAGCAATGGGGAAAGGATTCTCTGTTTAATAAATGGTGTTGGGAAAACTGGTTAGCCATGTGCAGAAAGCAGAAACTGGACCCCTCCCTGACACCTTACACTAAAATTAACTCCAGATGGATTAAAGACTTAAACATAAGACCTGGCACCATAAAACCCCTAGAAGAAAATCTAGGCAGGACCATTCAGGACATAGGAGTAGGCAAGGACTTCACGACCAAAACACCAAAAGCATTGGCAACAAAGCCAAAATAGACAAATGGGATGTAATCAAACTTCACAGCTTTTGCATGGCAAAAGAAACAGTCACTAGAGTGAATCAGCAACCAACAGAATGGGAAAAAATCTTTGCAGTTTACCCATCTGACAAAGGGCTGATATCCAGAATTTACAAAGAACTCAAACAGATTTACAGGAAAAAAACAAAAAAGCCCATTCAAAAATGGGCAAAGGATATGAACAGACACTTTACAAAAGAAGACATACATGAGGCCAACAAACACATGAAAAAATGCTCATCATCACTGGTCATTAGAGAGATGCAAATCAAAACTACATTGAGATACCATCTCATGCCAGTTAGAATGGCAATCATTAAAATATCTGGAGACAACAGATGCTGGAGAGGATGTGGAGAAATAGGAACACTCTTACACTGTTGGTGGGAGTGTAAATTAGTTCAACCATTATGGAAGACAGTGTGGCGATTCCTCAAGGACCTAGAAATAGAAATTCCATTTGACCCAGCAATCCCATTACTGGGTATATATCCAAAGGACATCGTTCTACTATAAGGACACATGCACACGAATGTTCATTGCAGCACTGTTTACAATAGCAAAGAACTGGAACCAACCCAAATGCCCATCGATGATAGACTGGACTGGGAAAATGTGGCTCATATATACCATGGAATATTATGCAGCAATCAAAAATGATGAGTCTGTGTCCTTTGTAAGGACATAGATGAATCTGGGGAACATCATTCTCAGCAAACTGACACAAGAACAGAAAATGAAATACCACATATTCTCACTCATAGGCGGGTGAGAAAAATGAGAACACATGGACACAGGGAAGGGGGTACTACACACTGGGGTCTGTTGGGGGGATTGGGGGAGGGACAGCGGAGGGGGGTGGAAGCTTGGAAGGGATAGCCTGGGGAGAAACGCCAAATGTGTGTGAAGGGGAGGAAGGCAGCAAAACACACTGCCATGTGTGTATCTATGCAACTATCTTACACGTTCTGCACATGTACCCCAAAACCTAAAATGCAATAAAAATTAAAAAAAAAAAAGAGGCAATGTGAGAAAAATGCATTGGGTAAAGCCAGATATCCTAATCTCTTCTGTCATTCGTTTTAAAGAATATAATTACTAAAGAGAACGAAATTGTCAACACATAATTTTAAGTAGATGAAGATTACATATTAAATTCTAAAATTAATAGAATTATGATATTCAGCAAATATTCTAGTTCATAATGAAGGATTAACATTAATGTATCTAATCAAATGTCATTTATTATTTCTCAAATTTAGTCTTTCTTCTTGAAGATCAGTATTAATCACATATTGATTTTCTAGTTAATACATCTTGTTTTTAAAAACACTTTTAGTTTTCCAGAAAAACTGAGCAGAAGTGCAGAGTTCCAATAATCCTGTCTTTCTCCCGCAGTTTATTCAATTATTTACATCTTGCCATAGTAGTGCTCATTTGTTGCAATTGGCAAACTAATACTAATACATTATTATTAACTAAAGTCTGTAGTTTACATTTGTGTTCACTCTGTTTTTTAGTTTCATGGATTTTGACAAAAGTATATTGTCATTTACACACCATTATAGTATCATGCAGAATAGTTTGACTACCCTAAAAATATCCTGTGCTTTAGTTATTTATATCTACCCCACTCCTCAAACCTTTGGCTACCACTGAACCTTTTATTGTCTCTGGTGTTTCATCTTTCCTTGTAGTTTTTGTCAGAGTTGTAATCATGACGTCTGTAAACTTCAAACTGGCTTATTTCACTTAGTAATATGAATTTGTTTCCTTCATGCCTTTTTGTGATTTGAAAGCTCATTTCTTTTTACTGTAGAATATTAATGTATTGTATGGATATGACATGGATTCCCCATTCACCTATTGGAGGATATCTATGTTGCTTCAAGTTTGGGAAATAACATATAAAGCTGTTAAAACATTTGTGTACAGGTTTTTGGGTGGACATAATCTTCAGCCTTTTGTTAAATACCTAGAAGCACACTTGCTGGACAGTGTGCTGAGACTGTGCTTAGCTTTCTAATGGACTGGCAAACGTCTTCCAAAGTGGCTGTACCACTTTTCATTCTCACTATTAGTAAATAAGAGGACCTTTAGCACTACATCTTCATCAGCATTTGGCGTTCTCAGACTTTTGGATTTCAGCCATTCTAAAAGGTGTGTAGTTATATCTCATCATTGTTTTAATTTGAAATTTAATAAAATATGATGTTGAACATATTTTCTATATTTATTTGTTATTTTAAGTCATTTTTAATGACTATCTTATATCTATTTTAAATCAGCTTGTTTGTTTTCCTAATAATTAGTTTTAAGAGTTCATTTTGCTAGGCAAATGTTTTACCCCTGTCTAGGACCTGTTTTTTTGGCTGTTGTTTTTTTCAGGGCAGAAGATTTTATTTTATTTTTATTTTTTTACTTTTATAGACCATGCTTTTGGTATTGTACCTAAAAACTCAATTCCTAACAAATGGTCACCTACATTTTCTTCTATATAGATGGTCTCTGACTGATAGTTTGACCTTCTGTTGTTGACTTTTAGTAAAGTATTCAATAAATTACATGATTTTTCAACAATTTATTATAAAATAAATTTTCTGTTAGCCCAAATATAGGCTAATATAATTGTTCTGAGCATGCTTAAAGTAATCGAGGCTAAGCTGTAATGTTCAGTAGATTAGGTGTATTAAATGTATTTTTGACTTAATATTTTCAGCTTATGATGTGTTTATTTATAAGGGCGTAATCCCGTTGTACATCAAGAAGCAGCTGTATTAGCTTGCAGAAGTCTTATAATTTATTTTACATTTAGCTTTATGATCTATTTTGATTTAATTTTTAAGACATAAGGTCTGTGCCAAAATTTATTTGTTTTTTGGTATTTTGATATCTGATTGTTGCAACACCATTTGTTGAAAAAACTGTTCTTTCTTCATTGAATTGCCTTTGCTTCTTTGTCAAAGATTAATTGACTGTATTTGTGTTGGTCTACTCCTGGGCATCTATTTGGTTTCACTGAATTATTTGTATATTCCTTCACCAATACCATACTGTCTTGATTACTATAGATTTACTATTAAACCAATTATTCAATTATTAACATCTTGCCTTAGTATTGTTCATTTGTTGCAATTGGCAGACTAATACTAGTACATTAGTAATAGATAAAAAATGGGTAGTGTCAGTTTTCCAGCTTTGTTCTTCTTCAGTATTGAACTGGCTATTCTGAGTCTTTTCACTGTCTTTATAATTGTTAGAATCAGCTTTCAATATCCACAAAATAATTTACTTGGATTTTGATTGGTATTGCACTGAATCTATGAACCAAGTGGAAAAGAAAGATTATCTTAACAATATCATCTATTCATAACCATGGGATATCTGTTTATTTAGATCTTATTGATTTCATCAGGTTTCTGTAACTTATCTCATATAGATCTTTTACATATTGCTACACTTAAACCTAATGATATAATGTATTTGGTGTTAATATAAATAATATTGTGTTTTAAATTTGTATTTACAAGTGTTCATTCCTGGTATATAAAAAGCAACTGACTTTTGTTCATTAACCTTTTATCCTGAAACCTTGCTGTAATTGTACATTTCTTCCAGTAGTTCTAATTTTTATGCTCTTGCTGTTGATTCTACATTTTCTATGTTGAAAATCATAGCATCTGTGCACAACAGAGGTTTTTACTGCCCTCTCAGTCTATGTAACTTTTCTTTACTTTTCACATCTCATTGCAATAGCCATGACTTTCAGCACAATGTTGAATAGGAATGAAGACGGGAAACTCTTGTATTGTTTCTAATCTTAGATTGAAAGTATTTAGTTCCAGGTTGGTATAGACTGGACAAGGAGAATATGACACATATACACCATGAATACTATGCAGCCATTAAAAAAAAAAAAAAAAATGAGTTCGTGTCCTTTGTAGGGACATGGACAAATCTGGAAACCATCATTCTCAGCAAACTGACACAAGTACAGAAAATCAAACACCACATGTTGTCACTGATAGGCAGCTGTTTAACAATGAGAACACATGGACACAGGGAGGGAAGCATCACACACTGGGGTCTGTTGGTGGGTGGGGGCTATGGGAGGGACAGTGGTGGTTAGGGAGGGATAACATGGGGAGAAATGCCAGATATAGGTGATGGGGGATGGAGACAGCAAACCACATTGCCATATATGTACCTATGCAACAATCCTGCATGTTCTGTACATGAACCCAAGAACCTAAAGTGCAATAAAAAATATATGTATTAAAAAAATAAAATATTTAGTCTCTGTTAGATATAATGTTAGTGGTAAGTTTTTGTAGATGTTCTTTTCTAAGTTAAGGCCATTTCTCTTTATTCCTAAGTTGCTTAGAGTTTTTAAAGTGAATGGATGTTGGAGTTTGTCAGATTCTTTTTCTCCATCTATTAATATGATTATATGATTTTTCTTTTTTAGTCTTTTTATGTAATGGATTTTGTGAATTTATTTTCAAATATTGAATCAGCTTTGCATATGTGGAATCAATTGCATTTATTCATAATGTAATTCTTTTATACATTTGTAGATTTAATTTGCTAATAATTTGTACAGGAGTTTTTGCATCTGTGCTCATGAGAGATAATGGTCTTTTATTTTCATGTTGTAACTTCTTTGATTTACATATTAGGATGACATTGGTCTCACAGAATGAGTTAGGAAGTAGTCTTCCTATAATTTTTGAAATAGACTGTAATGAATTGGTGTTATTTTTTTCTTAAGTGTTTGGTAAAATTCCCCAGTGAAACCATCTGGGCTTGGTACTTCTGTTGTGGGAGGTGATCAATTATTAATTCAAATTCTTTAATAGATGTAGATATGCTTAGTCAGATTACTATTCACATTGCAGGATTTTTGGTAGTTTTTGTCTTTCAAGTGTGTGTTTTCAATTTGTGGATGTAGAGTTCTTCATAATATTCATTTATTATCCTTTAATGCCTTTGGTTTCAGAACAATCCCTTCCTTTTTTGATTTTGGTCATTTGTATCTTTTTTATTTTCATGTTTAGCAAGGTAGAGGTTAATTAATTTTACTGATAACTTTCAAAGAACTAGCTTTTGGTTTTATTGATTTTTTTTTCTGTTTTCAATTTAATTGATTTTTGCTCTAATATTTATTGTATTTTTCTGCTAGATTTAAACTTATACTGCCTTTCTTTTTCTTGTTTCCTAATCTGGAAGCTTACATGGTTAATTTTATGTTTTTCTTCTACTTTAACATACATATTCCCTGCTATACACTTGCCACTAAAAACACTGCTACTGCTGCATCCCACAGATTTTGATAAATCCCGCAATTTTTTAAAAATAAAAATTTTTTAAAGTTATTTATTTCAAAATATTAAAAAAAATATTTATAAGACTTTCTTTATGACCTATACATTACTTAGATGCTTGTGGATTAATCTCTACACATACTTAATTTTTTTTATTTTCAAGCTATCTGTTATTGATTTCTATTTTATTTACTGTTTTATGAGAGCACACTTCATATAATTTCTTATACATTTCTTAAAGAATGTCTTGTCAGAATGTGCAAAATATGGTCTATTTTGGTGAAAATAATTTGAAAGTTTCAAAAGAATGTGTATTATGATGTTGCTGGATGAACAACTTTATAAATGTTAATTAAATACTTTTGACTGATGGTACACTTTAGTTCAAGTAATTTTTATTTTATTTGTTTTAGTGTATATGTCAGTTACCAAAAGAGATGTGTTGAAATCACTAACTATAATAAATTTTTGTGTATCTCTTTGTATGCCTATAAGTTTTTCCCCGCTGTATTTGATGTATTGTAGTTAGATGCATGTATATTTAGAATTGTTATATTTTCTTGGAGAATTAACCCCCTTTTTGTTATGCATTATCCCTCTTTGACCCTGATAATTTTTCTTGTTCTAAAGTCTGCTTGGGCTGAAATTAATACAGCTACTATTTCAACTTTATTTTGATTTGTGTTAGCATGGTATATAATTCTCAGTATCCACATATTAATCTATCTGTTTCTTTATATTTCATGTGAATTTCTTATAGACACCATATAACTAGGTCTTGATTGATCTTATTGACTTAATTAGTAGTTTATGATAAATCTTGAAATTAGGTAGCATAAATTTTCCAACTTTTGTTTGAAATTAATGATTATCATATATCATTATCTTTATGTATATATTTTAGAATGAGCCTGCCAATTTCCACAAAAGAAATTACTAAATTTTGGCTGGGATTGTATTGAATCTACAAGTCATTTTGAAAGGAATTGGAAAACTCAACAATATCAATTATTCCTATATATCTCTCCATGTATTTTGGTCTTTTATTTATTTTATTATTTGTTTAAGTTTTCCGGTTATTAATCTTGAATGCATTTTGCTAAATTAATGTGAAAATGCTATATGTTTTTCATCACTATTGTAAAAGCTAGCTTTACATTTACATTTTGAATTAACAATTAAAATGGAATTAAACTTCATGTTTATACTTAGACCTTGTATCTTGCTTCCATTTTAAACATATTAATTTGTTCTAATATTTTATTATATGTTTGAGATTTACTACATGGAATATTATACAATCAAGGATATTTTTTATTTATTTATTTATTTATTTATTTTTGTAATCATCCTTTTTATTCACTGGATACTCCAGTACAAAGTTAAGTATGAGTAGTGAGAATTAATATTATTCCCTTTCTCATAATTAAAGTGGAAGGTCTGGTATTTTATTATTAAGCATTATGCTATTTTTAGATGTATCATAGATGCTGTTTGTCAGATGCAAGTTTGCTTTAATGCAGATGTTGGCAAACTAAAATTTACGGTGAATTCTGATTCATATATTGTTTGTATACAATCTTCAAGCTATATTTCTAAAGACCTTTTTCTTTCTAAGGAGAAGAAGAAAATCTACAAGAGACATCTGTAACCCATAAATCCTAAAGTATTGGTTATCTAGCACTTTACTGGAAAAAGGTACTATATATTGATATTGGTGTTGTATCAATTATTCATTTGCAGATATGGAATCAATCTCATATCCCTGGGATAAACCTCCTTGATTATGATTTATAATACTTTCTGTATTTAATAAATTCAATTTTGTATTGTTTTGTAGGTGATATTTTTGTGTATGTTCATGAGGGATATTAGTTTACAATATTCTTATAATGTCTATGTCTGGTTTTGAGATCAGAGAAACTAACTTTATGAAATAAGTTGAGAATTGTTCTCTTCAGTTTTGTGTAGAATCCATATTTATTTTTACTTAGATATTTGGAAGAATGTACTATTTAAGATACTTGGGTTTGGCATTTCCTTATTGAAATGACTTAATTACAAGTTAAATTTCTTTCATAAACTATTTCCCTTATCTCTCTCTTGAAGGAGGTTTGTTAGTTCTTATCTTTGAAGGAATTTGCATGTTTTATATACATTCTTGAATTTATTGTCATGGTATTCCTTTTCTTTCATTAAATGTCAGAAATATCTGTGGTATTATCTTCTATGTTATTCATAATATGATTTTCTCTTGTCTCTTGTTCCAACTAGATACAGACAAGATTTATCCAATTATTTGGTCTTTTTAATCCAACCAGATTTTGTCTACATTGATTTCTTTTATGGACTTTCTACTTTTATTTTTGTTTATTTGCACTTTTTAAATTTTCTTTCTTATACTTTTTTCTTAATTTGCTCTTTTTCCCAATTTTTGGGGGTGGATGCATACATTATTGTTTTAAGAGCTTTCATTTTTTCTGTTATTAGCTTTAATGCTGAAAAAACAACATGCTTATAAACTACACAAGACAGGAATAAACAGACACAAAAAAAATCCCATTTACCTCAACATCAATCGTACTTGTTTTTAACAGACATTTAGGTTCACTCCCCTTCTTTTTTTTTGTCTTTCCAGTATCAATTTCCTCTGTCTCTGGTATCAGCCCTACTGATTTTCCCATAGAGAACTGTCCTCCCATTGTGCTCAGTATTTATGAGACTATAAACCAAGGCACACTTCCTCTAGACAAGGGAGGCACATTTATTTTGTACTTTATTCACAAATCCCTATTAAACTGATACTGTTTTAGACACTGATACAGCCGCTGGAGATCCAGTAGTAAACCAAACACTAATGATTCTTCCCTCATTGCACTTATATTTTAATATGGAATTTACATACTAAATAGATAAATAGTTTATTATAATAGAACTTAACTTCAGATGAAGAAATCTTAAGATTCCAATTGGGACATTTGTACTCAATCTCTCAGAAATATGAATGTTGAGTAAGACAAAACAAGGACCCAGAAATAATTGTAGCTGGCTGGACTTAGGGACACTTTATTCCTTCTCTCTATTTAATCAGAAATACTTAGAATTTTCTGCAGTATGATGGCTGCAGTTTTCTCCCATGCCTTTGATTTTGCAAGCACCTACTATCCTCTGTATCAGTTGATTTTTGCTAACATTATCTGGGGCTAGTTTCTTTCCATTGTATCCAAGTATTCTAATCAACATAGTTTTAAAAATACTTCTGAGAGTAACAGATTAATAGAATGTTGGAGGATGAGATGCTTTTAAAATTCTCCCTTGCTGTTTCAAGTGTAAAATTAGTGTACAGGCTTAACATCTCTTCCCTGCTACTCAATTCGATGAGTTAGAAATATATTTTAGTAAATCATCATATCAAATATAATTTAACAAGGACTCTATTTTAATGTCTGAAAGCAGCTTATACATACCATGATTAGGGTCATCACCACCTTATATGATAATCACTACTCTGTGCAATCATCCAACCTTAAGTTTTCATCTTGAGTGTACATACCATGAATTTCTCATCTTTATGCCAGTTTCTCAATGACTTTATGTAATAAAGGATTAATCCTCAAAAAAGATTTTTTTGTAATGAACAAAAAATGATGGCATTACATTAACACAATTTTTCCAGATTTGTACATTAAAATAAAAATATTTTTCTCCCATAAGTTCATGTAATGCTAGAGCTCTAGCTTTTTGTGCATATTAAAATTTTATATATCCTCTGCCCTTAACCTAGATCAAAATGAGTAGTCTTGAGATTTAACTAATTATGTGTATGTGTGTGTTTATTTCAACAATAATATCTAAGAATATTCAAATAATTTGGATGACTACCAACTTATATTCTGTAACTCTATACTCTTTCAGAATCAGCATTTTTCTTTGACTTTACAATTGCTCTGGCACCTAAAGTATTGGCTTTAATTGTCTTAGGGTAATGAGAAAAAAAGCAAACTTAATAAGTAAAAGATGACTTTGTGCCAAGTGAAAGCCAGTTGATTCACAGCGTGCTTTACAAATAAAGTTTCCACAGTCCTTTGCATAGAGAAATGTGGTGGGAAAGAAAGTCCTCAAAGGGCTCAGAGAAGTAGATAAGTGCTGATTCCAAAGAATCTGTATCATGGCAGTCAATCACCTATTCCTATGGTGAGTGGCAATTTAGCTCAGAAAAACCCTCAACTGACACTTTAAATAAATGATGTTAAGTTAAATTTTCTTGGTTTTGTAGTTTTTCTTTTATTTAATGTAGACATTTATTTCAGTTTGGTGGTCTTATATAACTTACAACACCAGTAGTTTATACTTTGGTTTATATTTGTACATATTTAAGCAATGTTATAATCAAAATAATTTAACTTAACATTGAAAGACTGAGACTTGGGGGCCCAAAGTGGCTCCGGCCGGATGTCGTGGCGCTTGCGAAGGCGAGGCCAAGAGTTCAAGGCCAACCAACCTCAGCAACCTTACAAGCTCTCACTGATTGGCAAAAAAAAAAAAAAAAAAAAAAAAAAAAAGACTAAGACTTGTTTCTCTTTTAATGTGGCTTTATATGTTAATTAAAATTAAAGAAACAGTGTCCTAGACCAACATATTTATTCCCAAAGCCAAATGTTTCAACAGAATAAAAAAGCAGGGTTTTAACTCTGAAAGACCTGATGCATTTCGTGCTAGAGATTGCTGGGCAAGAGTGTAGCTGAAAGTTTGTCTACCATGTTTTATGTAAATATATTATTGTCACTTTTTTATTTCTATTTAATCTTTCAGTTAATATTCCAAATAAAAATATAATCTCAGTCATTACTTTAAAGATTTACAACTTATTTGTCATATTATTAGTAGTACTGGATATAATATTCACTACCTTTTTACCTTAAATATAAAATGTTAAGATTTTTGCTGCTTTCAAATAATGGAAAAAAATACTTATTAAAAAACTCTGCATTCTGGAAAAAAAATTGTGTCTGAATCTCTTCTATATTACTTATTAATTCCTACCACCTTCCATAGCACAGCCTCCAGGCTGTAAAACAGTTTTGTTTATTCTGTTAACTAGCCCTACCTGGCCTTTATCAATTTCAGGAATAGTAACATGACAAAACAGGAGCCTGAAGTGAGTTATCTCATCCTATGGGACAAAGGAACTTGGAAAGCAAGTTTTTTCAGGACGGAATAATTCTGAATACATTGCAAATCTACTACACGGATAGTCTTGTAACTTAGCATGTATAATTAAAGCATAAATTAAAAATTAAAATGAAGCTAAAACTATTTTGCTATGATTTCTGGAGAGCATTAGGTTGTAAAGCTGATAAAAGGTAAAGAGAGCATCGTTGCCATTGGCAGCTGAGGCAGACATTACACAGGTTCTAACTGGCATTGGCAGTGCTGTTGGTGCCAGTGAAGGTACTGACTACAGCAAGCACACTGCGGGTGAGTACAATTGTTACTGTGGCATGAGTATCCATGTTAGCAATAATGTCATCTGTGCTAGTAAAAGCATTGGTTGGTATTCAAAAGTCATGTTCCTGCCAGAAGCATTGGGAGAGGTGCTATGGATGACAGCATCAATATTAGCCTCTTCAGCATCTTTGGCTGTGGCCATTAATGTCAGCTTCTAGGCATTCACAGTATTTTTAAAAATTGCCGATTTCAGTATCAAATCATTGGGAGAGACAAAGGCAATGAATTTATTTCAAGCATTTTTCTTTCACAGAATCCTTCTCTTTTTCCCTTTTGAAATCTCAGTCTAAGTCTCTTTGCTTTTCTTTTTCTTTGTGGATTCATCTCAGTTGCAGATGGTTGCAAGCATGAACACATACCATTGAAAGTCAACAGGGAATTCATTATATGATGCAATTATTAGCTATGTTTAAAGCAACACTTAAACAGTCCATGTTTCTCTTTTTGCATTTGCCAAAAAAGCCAAAATTATAGAAGTACATAACAAATGTTGGTATGAAAGAGACTTGGATTTTAGTGCACAAGGGGACAAAAATCTGGAAAACAATTTGGCTACGCTTAGTGAAAATAAAGATGTTAAGACATGCCCAGGGATCTGACACATATTTCCACATAGCTCATTAAGAAGCTGTCCATGTGACGCTGATTGCGGAAGTACACAGGAGAAAGCAGCCTATGTTTGCATTATGAATGGGCAATAGCTATAACATGAGCTGATGTATTTCATGGAATGCTCCAGAGCACACAGAAGCCAGGAACTAGATACATATTAAGATCAGAAAATAAATCACATTGTTTGTAAGAAGTAAAGAAGTAACAAAGGAGTAATCAAATATATTAGAATGGGCATTATCAGGTGGGAGTCCTATGGGACTAGTCGGGAAAATACACATGAAATAAAATAAACCCAGGGTACATCTTGCATGTTGAGGTTACTATAATATATTATAAATTAATAAGTATTGTTAATTCATTTCTCTAGATGGGAGATTATATATCTATAAATATGTTTTTTAATTTTTTCATTTTTTCGAGATGGAGTTTCACTCAGTTACCCTGGCTGGAGTACAATAGCATGAGCTCAGCTCACTGCAACCTCTCCCCCCTGGATTCAAGCAATTCTCCTGCCTCAGCCTCCTGAGTAGCTGGGATTACAGGCCCATACCACTAAGCCCGGCTAATTATTTGTATTTTTTAGTTGAAACAGGGTTTTCACCATGCCAGCTAGGCTGGTCTCAAACTCCTGACCTCCAGTGATCCACCTGCTTGGGCCTCCAAAGTGCTGGGATTACAGGCATGAGCCACCATGCCCAGCCAGGAGATTACATATTTTTAAATGAAAAATTTAAAAATAAAGTATATACTTAATAAAGTATATAAGCTTTATTACTGTTAAACATGTTTAAATTGAACTTTTGTTACTTTAAGTAAGCCATAGCGACAAATGTAATCTAAAACAAAACCAATTTAATACTAATACAAAATGCTGTTAGTATTTAAGAAAAAAGTTAAATACTCCTTTTAATATTAGAACATTAGCAGGAGTAAGAAAGGAAGAAAAGGGAAGAAAGACGATTTGAAATGTTATATATCTGTTGCTTACTAAGCATGTGCTACATGAATGTACCAGATGAACGATAATCAATACTCTCAATCTTTACTATCACCTCTCAATGTAGAAATATGACAATATTAAAGGAACTGGAGTGCACTTAACACAAGATCAACATTCTAGGAACAGAGAAAGGGTGTTTGAAATAAGAACACTTGATAGAGTGAAAAAAAACACTTAAGAGAAAAAAAAGAAAGTGCAAGAGAGAAAAAGTCATAGATGAGGAAGGGAAGACAAGTTGGACTAGTAAGCTAAGCTATTTTTGAAAAGGAATTAAGTTAATCATAGGTATATCGCTGGTGTTTTGTTTCGTTTGTTTCCAGAGTAGTTTCAGAAGTGGAGAAAATGAATGAAAAATTACGTCGTGGAAATGAATGATAAAATATGGGAACATTTTGATAAGGGGGAGGTTATAACATATAAAGGAGTTATCAGGCTTAAGGATGACTTAAAAATGCATCAAATCTAGCTAAAAGAGTTAGGGCAGGAGTAGAGACTAAATATTTAAGAAAAGCATTAAGAAATGAGACTGTAGTACAAGTCTAAGTATTTAATTTCAGAAGAGAGTTAGCATGGAGAAACCAGTTATACCTAAAACTATACAAGCAATTCTCAGAAACTCCCTGTAAAACTAACCAGATATGAGAGCAGCAGCTTCCAAGCATTCCCAAACCATAGCAAATCTATCATGACCAAAAAGGTGCTGATGAAAAACTCAGATCACCCTCTACCAGCCTCCGAACTATGCTTCCTCTGCCTCCACATATACCATGCAAATGATTGTCATGTCACAGGTTGGCATTCCAGTTGTAACAGAGAGTGTGTGAGTGTGTTGGGAATGCAGATTGACAACAGTGGGCCTTTTCAAAATGTTGAAAGAGATTCAGAAAACTGTGAGAAGCCACAAATGATAGATATCACAAAAATCCTAGAGGAAGTAGAAAGAGATGGCAGGAAAAGCACAGCAGAATTTAAAGCAAAGGTGTTATAGTAGACTTGATGGCATACCTGGATAATTCTTCATAATTCTAATGAGCATTTGATTTGTTGTTTCTAATTCATCAGTGATGATTTTGACATACATCACTAGTTTCAAGTCCTTAATATATAAATTGTTACTGTTTTTTGACATACTATACTGTCTAAGCTTTTTGGCTTTCCAAGGATGTCACAATCAGGAATTAAAAGAGTATGGTGTGTAGGTTCACCCTCTCTAGACTTTTCTGAGGTTTTGTAGCAGCAGTAATGTTAGGGACCAGGAAACCAGGTCTTAAGGGGCATACTGATTTGACTGAGTTAAGCAATGTAGTCTCACCTCAGTTATTATTTGCTTTACCCAAGAAATACATACAGCTCATCCTCTCTGTACATGGTTGGATATATACAAGTTTACCTTACTATGATTTTGTGAAATAACACCAATCCCCCAACATGTGGCTCAAACTTTAGTGACTGATATGTTAATTATGAATAATTGCATAAAGCACAAACTTTACTGCTAGCTCTTGGGTGCACATATGACAATGTAAATGACACATGTACATCATGATCATTCATTGGTCACATCGTAATTTTCGAAGTCCATTCGTAGTCACTGCATGTATGTTTTTTCAGTTCATGCACAGTATAAATTTATGTTAACTTCTTTTCTTTCAGTGACAACCCTACATGGTATTTTACAAAATGTGGATACTAAAAAGACAGGATTTGCCAACAAAAATGACAGAAAAAAAACCAAAAAGTTATAATACTGGAGGTAAAATTCAAATGGAACATAAAAGGGGTTATAAAAATTTATCTTGGGAATGCCAACACTACTGACACTGGAAAGATTCTTGAAATGCAGTCATAGAAGCCAGTGAAGGTGAAGTTATCAACATAAATAAAGAAAGTGTTGGTGACAGTCAGGATGAAGACATCACAGATGAAATGATACATCCAAAAACTTCTCATTAAGGAAACTCAAAATTAAAAGTGTGAAGGATAAAATGATGGAAGCTGATCCAAACATAGCAAGTAATATGACAACACAGTAATCTGACAATTCATCAAGACATAGAAAAGCTACTATCTTCATCTTTTTTTTTTAATATTTATTGTATTTTAGGTTTTGGTGTACATGTGCAGAACGTTCAAGATAGTTGCATAGGTACACACATGGCAGTGTGTTTTGCAGCCTTCCTCCCCTTAACCCACATTTGGCTATCCCTCCTCAGCTCCCCCCATGCTATCCCTTCCCTATTCCCCCCAATAGACCCCAGTGTGTAGTAGACCCCTCCCTGGGTCCATGTGTTCTCATTCTTCTCACCCGCCTATGAGTGAGAATATGTGGTATTTCCTTTTCTGTTCTTGTGTCAGTTTGCTGAGAATGATGTTCTCCAGATTCATCCATGTCCTTACAAAGGACAAAAACTCATCATTTTTTATTGCTGCATAATATTCCATGTGTATATGTGCCACACCTTCCCAGTCCTATCTGGGAAGTCTATCATCGATGGGCATTTGGGTTGGTTCCAGTTCTTTGCTATTGTAAACAGTGCTGCAATGAACATTTGTGTGCATGTGTCCTTATACTAGAATGATTTATAGTACTTTGGATATATACCCAGTAATGGTATTGCTGGGTCAAATGGAATTTCTATTTCTAGGTCCTTGAGGAATCGCCACACTGTCTTCTACAATGCTTGAACTAATTTACACTCCCATCAACAGTGTAAGAGTGTTCCTATTTCTCCACATCCTCTCCAGCATCTGTTGTCTCCAGATTTTTTAATGATCGCCATTCTAACTGGCGTGAGATGGTATCTCAATGTGGTATTGATTTGCATATCTCTAATGACCAGTGATGATGAGCATTTTTTCATGTGTTTGTTGGCCTCATGTATGTCTTCTTTTGTAAAGTGTCTATTCGTATCCTTTGCCCATTTTTGAATGAGCTTGTTTATTTTTTTCCTGTAAATCTGTTTGAGTTCTTTGTAAATTCTGAATATCAGCCCTTTGTCAGATGGGTAAACTGCAAAGATATTTTTTCCCATTCTGTTGGTTGCTGATTCACTCTAGTGACTGTTTCTTTTGCCATGCAAAAGCTGTGAAGTTTGATTAGGTCCCATTTGTCTATTTTGACTTTTGTTGCCAATGCTTTTGGTGTTTTGGTCATGAAGTCCTTGCCTACTCCTATGTCCTGAATGGTTTTGCCTAGATTTTCTTCTAGGGATTTTATGGTGCCAGGTCTTATGTTTAAGTCTTTAATCCATCTGGAGTTAATTTTAGTGTAAGGTGTCAGGGAGGGGTCCAGTTTCTGCTTTCTGCACATGGCTAGCCAGTTTTCTCAACACCATTTATTAAACAGGGAATCCTTTCCCCATTGCTTGTTTTTGTCTGGTTTATCAAAGATTATATGGTTGTAGATATGTTGATTTGCCTCCGATGCCTCTGTTCTGTTCCATTGGTCTATATCTCTGTTTTGGTACCAGTACCATGCTGTTTTGATTACTGTAGCCTTGTAGTATAGTTTGAAGTTCGGTAGTGTGATGTTTTCTGCTGTGTTCTTTTTGCTTAAAATTGACTTGGCTATGTGGGCTCTCTTTTGGTTCCATATGAAGTTCATGGTGGTTTTTTCCAGTTCTGTGAAGAAATTCAATAGTAGCTTGATGGAGATAGCATTGATTGTGTAGATTACTTTGGGCAGTATAGCCATTTTCACGATATTGATTCTTCCTAACCATGAACATGGAGTGTTTTTCCATCTGTTTGTGTCCTCTCTTATTTCGCTGAGCAGTGGTTTGTAGTTTTCCTTGAAGAGGTCCCTTACGTTCCTTGTAAGTTGTATTCTTAGGTATTTTATTGACTTTGTAGCAATTTTGAATGGCAGTTCATTCTTGATTTGGTTCTCTTGAAGTCTGTTATTGGTGTATAGGAATGCTTGTGATTTCTGCACATTGATTTTATATCCTGAGACTTTGCTGAAGTTGCTTATCAGTTTCAGGAGCTTTTGGGCTGAAGTGATGGGGTCTTCTAGGTATACTATCATGTCGTCTGCAAATAGAGACAATTTGGCTTCCACTTTTCCTATTCAAATACCCTTTATTTCTTTTTCTGGCCTGATTTCTCTGGCTAGAACTTCCAGTACTATGTTGAATAGGAGTGGTGAGAGAGGGCATCCTTGTCTAGTGCCGGATTTCAAAGGGAATGCTTCCAGTTTTTGCCCACTCATTATGATATTGGCTGTTGGTTTGTCGTAAATAGCTTTTATTACTTTGAGATATGTTCCATCAATACAAAGTTTATTGAGGGTTTTTAGCATAAAGGGCTATTGAATTTTGTCAAATGCCTTCTCTGCGTCAATTGAGATAATCATGTGGTTTTTGTTTTTGGTTCTGTTTATGTGGTGAATTACGTTTATAGACTTGTGTATGTTGAACCAGCTTTGCATGCCCGGGATGAATCCTACTTGGTCATGATGGATAAGTTTTTTAACGTGCTGTTGCAATCAGTTTGCCAGTATTTTATTGAATATTTTTGCATCTGTGTTCATCATGGATATTGGCCTGAAGTTTTCTTTTCTTGTTGAGTCTCAGCTGGGTTTTGGTATCAGGATGATGTTGGTCTCATAAAATGATTTGGGAAGGGTTTCCTCTTTTTGAATTATTTGAAATAGTTTCAGAAGGAATGCTACCAGCTCCTCTTTGTGTGTCTGGTAGAATTCGGCTGTGAACCCATCTGGACCTGGGCTTTTTTTGTGTGGTAGGCTCTTAATTGCTGCCTCAACTTCAGACCTTGTTATTGGTCTATTCATAGTTTTGGCTTCCTCGTGGTTTAGGCTTGGGAGGACACAGGTGTCCAGGAATTTATCTATTTCTTCCTGGTTTACTATTTTATGTGCATAGAGTTGTTTATAATACTCTCTGATGATGGTTTGAATTTCTGTGGAATCTGTGGTGATTTCCCCTTTATCATTTTTTATTGCATCTATTTGGTTGTTCTCTCTTTTCTTTTTTATCAGTCTGGCTAGTGGTCTATTTTGTTGATCTTTTGGAAAAACCAGCTCTTGGATTTATTGATTTTTTGAAGGGTTTTTCGTGTCTGTATCTCCTTCAGTTCTGCTCTGATCTTAGTTATTTCTTGTCTTCTGCTAGGTTTTGAATTTTTTTTTATCTTGCTCCTCTAGCTCTTTCAATTTTTGATGACAGGGTGTCAATTTTGGATCTCTCCACTCTTCTCATGTGGGCACTTATTGCTATATATTTTCCTCTACAGACTGCTTTAAATGTGTCCCAGAGATTCTGGTATGTTGTGTCTTCGTTCTTGTTGGTTTCGAAGAACTTCTTTATTTTTGCCTTCATTTCATTGTTTATCCAATCAACATTCAAGAGCCAGTTGTTCAGTCTCCATGAAGCTGTGCGGTTCTGAGTTATTTTCTGAATTCTGAGTTCTAAATTGATTGCACTATGGTCTGAGAGACTGTTTGTTATGATTTCAGTTGTTTTGCATTTGCTGCAGAGTGCTTTACTTCCAATTATGTTGTCAATTTTGGAGTAGGTGTGATGTGGTGCTGAGAAGAATGTATATTCTGTGGATTTGGGGTGTAGAGTTCTGTAAATGTCTATCAGGTTTGCTTGTTCCAGGTCTGAGTTCAAGGCCTGGATATCCTTGTTAATTTTCTGTCTGGTTGATCTGTCTGATATTGACAATGGAATGTTAAAGTCTCCCACTATTAATGTGTGGGAGTCTAAGTCTCTTTGTAAGTCATTAAGAACTTGCCTTATATATCTGGGTGCTCCTGTATTGGGTCCATCTGTATTTAGGATCTTTAGCTCTTCTTGTTGTATGGATCCTTTTACCATTATGTAATGACCTTGTTTGTCTCTTTTGATCTTTGTTGCTTTAAAGTCTATTTTATCAGAGATGAGAATTTCAACTCCTGCTTTTTTTTTTTTTTTTTTTTGCTCTCTATTTGCTTGGTAAATCTTCCTGCAACCCTTTATTTTGAGCCTTTGTGTATCCTTGCATGTAAGGTGGGTTTCCTGGATACAGCACACCGATGGGTTTTGGTTTTTTATCCAATTTGCCAGTCTGTGTCTTTTGATTGGTGCATTTAGCCCATTTACATTTAGGGTTTATATTGTTATGTGTGAATTTGATACTGCCATTTTGATGCTAGCTGGCTGTTTTGCCCATTGGTTGATGCAGATTCTTCATTTCGTTGATGCTCTTTAGCATTTGGTATGTTTTTAGAATGGTTGGTACTGGTTATTTCTTTCTATGTGTAGTGCCTCTTTCAGGAGCTCTTATAAAGCAGGCCTCGTGGTGACAAAATCTCTGAGTACTTGCTTGTTCATAAAGGATTTTATTTTTCCTTCACTTTTGAAGCTCAGTTTGGCTGGATATGAAATTCTGGGTTGAAAGTTCTTTTCTTTAAGAATGTTGAATATTGCCCCCCAGTCTCTTCTGGCTTGTAGAGTTTCTGCCGAGAGATCTGCTGTGAGTCTGATAGGCTTCTCTTTGTGGGTTACCTGACCTTTCTCTCTGGCTGCCCTTAGTATTTTCTCTTTCATTTCAATCCTGGGAATCTGACGATTATGTGCCTTGGGGTTGCTCTTCTTGCGGAATATCTTTGTGGTGTTCTCTGTATTTCCTGGAGTTGAATATTGGCCTGCCTTGCTAGGTTGGGGAAGTTTTCCTGGATAATATCCTGAAGAGTATTTTCCAGCTTGGATTCATTCTCTTTGTCACATTCTGGTACACCTATCAAACGTAGGTTAGGTCTCTTCACATAGTCCCACATTTCTTGGAGATTTTTGTTCATTCCTTTTTGCTCTTTTTTCTCTAATCTTGGTTTCTCATTTTATTTCATTGAGTTGATCTTCAACTTCTGATATTCTTTCTTGTGCTTGGTCAGTTTGGCTGTTGAAACTTGTGCATGCTTCGCAAAGTTCTCGCGTTGTGTTTTTCAGCTCTTTCAATTCATTCATATTCCTCTCTAAGTTGTCCATTCTTGTTATCATTTCCTCAAATCTTTTTTTCAAATCTTCTTTCAAGGTTCTTAGTTTCTTTGCATTGATTTAGAACATGTTCTTTTAGCTCACTGAAGTTTCTGATTATCCACCTTCTGAAGTCTGATTCTGTCATTTTGTCACACTCATTCTCCATCCAGCTTTGTTCCCTTGCTGGTGAGGAGTTTTGGTCCTTTGTAGGAGGTGAGGTGTTTTGGTTTTGGGTGTTTTCCTTCTTTTTGTGCTGGTTTCTTCCCATCTTTGTGGATTTATCCACCTTTCATATTAGTAGTTGCTACTTTTTGATTGGGTCTCTGAGTGGATGCCCAGATTGTTGATGATGAAGTATTTCTATTACTCAGTTTTCCTTCTAACAGTCTAGCCCCTCTGCTGTACAACTGCTGAGGTCCACTCCAGGCCCTGCTTGTCTGGGGTACACCTGTAGCAGCTATGGAACAGTGAGGGATGCTACCAATTTCTTCTTCTGCTATCTTTGACCCAGAATGATGCCTGCCAATGTCAATCTGATTAGTCCTTTTTTGAGGTAACTCTTTGGATATACAGGGGTCAGGGAGCTGCTTGAGGAGATGGTCTGTACTTTATGGGAGCTTCAGTGCTGAGCTGTGAGCGCCGTTGTTCATTCAGCATTGTTGGGCAGATGTGTTTAGGTCTGCTGAAATTATAAAACCCCCTTTTATTTTCCCTCAGATGCTCTGTCTCAGGGAGTTTAGGCTTTCTTTATGAGTATTCATTGCACTGTCCTGCCCAGCTAGGGGGCAGTCTAGTCACTATTTGCTTGCCGAGGCTCCACCCTGCTAGCCCAGGGTCCGCCCTGCTGCCGCAGGGCTTTGACTTGTGGTTGGTTGTCCCACTGTGGTGGTCTCCACCCTGTTGGTGGAGTCTCTCTGTTATGGCAGGTTGCCTCGGCAGCGACAGGCTGCTTCCTCAATGGGTGTGTACCTCAGTGGGGGTGGATTGCATCCGTAGTGGCAGTCGCCCCTCCCCCACCAAGCTGCACCATCCTGGATTCAGCTGAGCCCACAGCAAATCTCTCAACCCCGAGCATCTCGAATCGCTGCCCTGCTTGTCCCCGTGAGGATGGGACCCACCGAGCCTGATCACCTGGCTCCCTGCCTCAGAGTCCCTTGTCTCTCTCTCTCACTTTTTCTCTCCAAGTTGAACAGTTTACTCTCTCACTGGTGCCCTAGTAGCCTGCTGATAGAGCACTGGGATCCATGCAATCTCCTGTGCCGCTGCCCACTGCACTGGCTCAAATCACGCTTCCCAGGAATCTCCTGGTCTGGCTCACTGTCCAAGTCCCATTCAATCAAATGGACATGTCAATCTGCCCTCCCAGATCTCAGATTGCTGGTTTAACAGGGCACCCAGACCGATGAGTTTGTGCCGGGTGCCGCTGCGCTGTGGCGCCGGCCGAACTGGCCATGCAAGCTGAAAAGGCTGTGCTGGTGTCCCATGTCTCTCCTACACCTGGGAATTTCTCCATTCTGTAAACAACAAAGGTCCGTCTGAAAATGCGGCTAGGACTCACCCTCTGCCCCTTCACTGAGAGCTGCAATCCTGAGTTGTTTCTATGATGCCATCTTGGAAAATCCCCTACTCTCTTCATCTTAAGTTACATTACAGTAACTTGGAAAGCAAGAGGAATGCAAGCACTCTTCAAACTACTCAATACATTTTTTTTTACAAAGAAAGAAAACATTTTAAATTACAATTACTAAACATTAGTTTTACTAAATTTTAAATCCTCTATATATTTATAACTAACAGTAGGGGTTTTTTAATATTTTGACAAAACCTTTTAAAGGTCATGAAACAATCATAATTGCTTTGCATGATTTTGGTTGACATAGATAACTTTACAATTCCACTTAGTAAAAGTGAGGATTCCCTGCAATTGACATGCCCCCTAAACAGAAATAGAGTCACCATTTATCAAGATTACAGAAGAGGTAGAAGAAATAATGAGAAGTAAATTCAACAGCAGCAACATAGCTGCATAGCTGAATCTAAGTCAAGTAAAAAGGAAGAGGGAAGAGATTCACTAATTCTACACAGGAAGGAGATGAAATGCAAAGGAGGAATTTATTTGTGCATGTTGAAGGGAAAATTTTAAGTTTCTTTGGAGAGTTAACAAGATCATGAAAATCTATTATCTATTTACCAATTTGTTTATCTATCTACCTATCGTCTATCTACACTCAAAATAAAAAGGTGAAAATAAGTAAGCTCCTGTGTGTAGACAGATCACCACGAAGTGAATTCAAAAATAAGATCAGAGCTAATGGAAGCCCAGAAAGAAACTGACTAAAAAAGAAATGTCACTTCAGCACGTAAGTGATTCAGCAACTGTCAGAATCATCTGCATGGAGAGACTTCTTCTAGGTAGCAATTTCCAAGCTGACAAGGATAAAACAAACCTGGAGTAAATTGGAGTAAATTTGAGCATATTGCAGTAAATGAATCCCCAGTTGGTTAAGAAATAATTAAAATCAGAACAACTTAAAAATGTGTATAAATTTTCTACTATAGAGAATGATAAATTAGGAAAAGAAGTAACCTTGGTATTGTACACTTGATTTCTGAGCCTGCCAAATCTGTAATACCCATTATCCTTAAAAGCATCCACTCTGAATGTGATACTTTTCTTATTTCCTTTCCTTTTGCATGTGAAAATATTATTTTGAAAAATATCAGTGTTCTTGAATGAAAAATGAGAAAATTGAGGGTTTTCACAACTGGATCAGAAAATGCAGGAATCAATTTACTTCAAGCAAGGCACTAAGAAAGAATGGGATAATTATGTCTATGGTAAAACTTACACAGTTAAGGCAGGGCAAGTGAGGGACCATGAAATCCTGTTATACAGTCTTTGTTGACATGAGTTGCCTTCTGCCTTCTACAGAAATAAAAGTCTTTTTATTTCTGCAGAAGGCAGGTGTGGTGGCTCACCCCTGTAATCATAGCACTTTGGGAGACCAAGGCAGGAGGATCACCTGAGGTCAGGAGTTCCAGACCAGCCTGACCAGCATAGAGAAACACCGTCTCTACTTAAAATACAAAATTAGCCGGGCATGGTGGTGCATGCCTGTAATCCCAGCTACTCAGGAGGCTGAGGCAGAAGAATCACTTGAACCTGGGAGGCGGAGGTTGCGGTGAGCTGAGATCACGCCATTGCACTCCAGCCTGGGCAACATGAGCGAAACTCAGTCTCAAAAAAAAAAAAGAAAGAAAAGTCTTACTTTAAACTGTTTTTTACTAGTCCTATTTTAAGATGCCCTAGCAGTAAGTGAGGTCAAAGTTGGTGGAAAAGTTGATGTTTTACTTTGAAGCTTTTCATTACTGAGAAATGGTGTTAGTTCTGAGTTGATTATACTGAATTATTGTTTAGAAAACCATTATAATTAACAAATCATTATTCAGTATTTATCATATTCAAATGATATTTTGCCACCTTGTAATGAAAGCAATAAAATATTAAATATTCACATCACCTTCAGAGGTACTTATACTAAGTGGTTATTTAGAGCCATTAGAAATATTATTATAAGGCATCTCATAGGCAAGAATTAAGTAAGATAGTGAGATAACTTGCCTGTGATTTCAGGTAAGGGAGAGAAAGTTTCTCTTTTAATCAGATGCTTTGTTTTGGAAATGAAGCCTTAGCTATGTTAGTAGAGGTACAGATCCTATAGCTTAGGCAAAAAAAAATGAGAAAGGGTGTGTGTGTGTGTGTGTGTGTGTGTGTGTGTGTGTGTGAAAGAGAAAGCAAGAGACAAAAACAGAAAAATGGAGGGACTGAGCAGATCTTCAACTTTGTTAAGAAGTCATGAAAAATCAATAAGCAGTTTGCATATTTCAAAAGCCAGCCTGAAGAAAGAAGTCTAAACTTTAGCTCTTGTTACAAAGACCATTCATTGATTCTGGGTTAATTTACTACAAGTAATTCCTTAGCCAAGACAGGATGCCAAGGAAATCCAATAAAGTATGTTTCTCTTAACAGATATCATTAATTGATTTCCTAGAAAGTTAACATATAAGAATACGCTAGTTGCCTTCCCTTCTTTATCTGGGGGCATTTTCAACCCCCAACCCTTAATAAAAGTAGTGTATCACTGATCTGTTGCTTGAACTGATTTTCCCCAATCATCATCTCCTTCCTAAGATCTATCATTCCATAATTGTTTAAGAAACCCGGGGCATACGTAGTTCAAAGAAATGGCCGGCCTGTTTCCAAATGCTGAAGAAAGGTATTAGGGGAATCTAAACAATGTGCTCCAAAATCAGATTCTGTGTTTTAGTCATATGTATACCCGTGCGAATGTTATAAAAAGAGATAAAACAGATATCTAGATCACATATGTCCTTCAAATAGCTCAGATAAACAATGGTAATAAAAGTAAGAATAAATGAGATAAAGGAAAATATGGCATGAGAGTTATGAAGTGGTGGAAAGAAGAGAGAGATACATCTTATCCCAGAAATAATCTGATTGATAACATCCAGTCCCATGAATGCTAACTGGGCCATCTATATACAGTCTATGTTGAGTTCAAGGCCAAGTGTGGCAGGGGAAGAACAGCATTTGAATCTATGGTAAATTACCATGGTGAATGTGATAATTTTTGAATTGTGAAGTACATTGTTGTATAGAGAATGAGTTAAACATATATGTATATTTATTAAAAGTTATAATGTCTATGACCAATATCTTTATAAGAGTGTTCTTGCTGGCATCTCAGCAGTTCATCCTAGGCCCTATGCCTGTAATCCCAGCACTCTGGAAAGCGGAGGTAGGTGGATCATTTGAGGTCAGGAGTTTGAGACCAGCCTGGAAAACATGGTGAAAGCCCACCTCTACTAAAAACACAAAAACTAGCCAGGCATGATGGCATCGCACCTGTAGTCCCAGCTACTTGGGAGGCTGAGGCAGGAGAACTGCTTGAGCTGGGGAGACAGACGTTGTACCAAGCTTGTAGCTAGCTGAAATCATGCCACCGCACTCCAGCCTGGGTGACAGAACGAGAGAAAGAGAGAAAAAAAAGAGGGTCTATACTTTCCAATCTTCCCACCTGTCCCTTCCTAATGACAACCAATATGTTGACTTTCAAGTTATTTTTCTCTCACTGTCTCTATGTTTTGCCTTTAGGTGTTTTTTGTATTTTTACAATTGTACCTTAAACTTTGTTCTGCTAAACAGAACAGGATGTAGCCTTATCCATCTCAGCTAGTTTATTGCTTTTTAAATACCATATGATATTGGTGGTCTCTTTTCAAAAGGGAATAAAAAAGGAAGCATAGCACTCATCATCTTATAAAGATTTAGATAAGCAGATCATTAGACACAACTCAAATAGGTTTTCTACTCTTAGATGATGTAATAACCAAGTTATATGATTAACAAATCAATAAGCTTCTTTAAATGAGAAGTAGAGCTGAGAGCTGATCAGAGTTTGGAATCTTAATAGTTCTTTGAGCATTGTTGTGTTTACTATCCTGTTTCCACTCTTCTTTACCAGGCCACTCCCCTTACTACCTTGCCTAGGCATTTGGTGCCTAACTGAGTGCCTAGATGTCCAGAGTCACCATTCTTCTGCTTCTACAGTTCCTAGGATATACTGATTACCTTTGCATATGTCTCTTTTCCTTCCATACTATCCATTCCTAAGTCATATTTTCAAGATACAGCTAGGTAATTAGCACTTCTCTGCATCTTTTAGCGAAGTAATATCCTATAAAGAGGAAATGTGCTATCATTATCACAAATACGATGTATTTCCAAAGGGGGCAAGATGATACACAAAAAAAACTAAAGAAATGAATTAATAAAGTCAAAATTTGGCATCATTTGCCCATTAAATACTGAAATCGTGTTTTAAAACCATTGGGAACATTTTGGTGGAATTAATCCAATTTCACCAGGTAGGTAATCATTAATATTTTTAGTCCTTCTCCCAGTATATTGACAAACTAAGATACAAGATAGTTATTGTGTGGATGTGTGTAGGGCAGGCTGCTTTGGGGTATCTCATAAATACTTTACAGAATTCTAGGGGAGAGAACAGTACTAAACTGTGAAATTCAGAGAATTAAAGAAATTTCCATGCAAAGCAAAACTAGTTTAGACATATAAAAGCTACTATATTAGATATGCACTAAACATTACTGAAGCTGTTTATAGCATTGATAGAAAAACCAGACCAAACCAAAACAATTAACAAGTAAAAATTTAGGAGCTAAAAAGTTGGTTTTGAAGATATTTACTACTGTATTATTCAGCCACTAAAAGGAATGAAGTACTGATGCATGTACTGACTTGGATGAAGCTCAAAAACCTTGCATTAAGTGAAATAAGCCAGACATATAAAGTGATATGTTTTATCATTCCATTTATGTAAGATATCCAGATTAGGTAAATATACAGAATCAGAAAGCATATTGGTGGTTTCCAGAGGATAGGAAATGAAACAATTGGACCGGCAGTGAGAAAAATGATAGAAAAAGATAATAACATAGATAGAATGCAAGAAGAAGAGCAACAGGTATATGGAAGAAAGCCATGCAGCTAATTTGGAAAATCTTGTGTGTGTGTGTGTGTGTGTGTGTTTGTGTGTGTAAGTATATGTGTATATATCTAACATTTTTAATAGCGATGTTGAACACTGTTGTGCAATCATCACCTCTATCAAGTTGACTATGTGAGTGTTTATTTTAGGGTGATGAAATTCAAGTTGAGTATGTGAGTGTTTCTTTTAGGGTGATGAAATTCAAGTTGAGTATGTGAGTGTTTCTTTTAGGGTGATGAAATTCAAGTTGAGTATGTGAGTGTTTCTTTTAGGGTGATGAAATGTGAAAACTCGATAGAGGTGATGATTGCGCAACTATGTTCAACATCGCTATTAAAAACGTTAGATATATACACATATACTTAAACACACACACACACACACAGACACACACACACACACACACACGGTTTTCCAAATTAGCTGCATGGCTTTCTTCTGTATACCTGTTGCTCTTCTTCTTGCATTCTATCTATGTTATTGTCTTTTTCTATCATGTGTTCATTCCATAGGACTTGAGATTGTTCTTTCCTGAGGCTTTCTTCGACTTTTAAGACTCTGGCATATTGTAATTTGGGTCTGCAGATTACATATGACCAGTGTGGAGTAGTAGGACTTGGTTAACCTTTGTTCAGTTTTCTCACTGCCGGTCCAATTGTTTCATTTTTTTCTGAACCTCCACATTCTAAACCATTTGGTTAGCTTAAGTCCTCACCTAGATCACTGCTATCACCACCAAAGTGAATCCTTAACCCCAATTTCTACCAGCATTCATTTTCAAAGTTTTTGCTTATTTTGTTTCAATTTTTGAAAATTTAGCTACAAAATACACAGAACTATAGTGAATGATTGGACACCTACCATCCAGAATTAGATTGTTTTATTGTACATACATCATTTTATAAAGAAATAAAGATTGCTAAGGTTGAATTCCTTTTTATAAATCTCTCCAATGCTTTTTCCATTTTTCTATACATGGAAAACATATGTGGATACTTTATACAGTTTTAATCTATATATTTATCCATGTAATACATATATGTAATATTATAAAAATAACATGGTCTTGGAAATTGAGAAGTACTAGCAGGTAAAATACTATTTGCATGACTTTGCAACTTGGTATTTTTCTTGTAAATGTATTTTTTAAATTTATCAATGTATTTTTAAGTTTATTGATTTTAACTGTTCTAAGATCTTCTACAATGTGAATTATCACAATTTATTTTTATTTTTTCTTATAAACAGAACTTCAGATTTTTTATTGTTATCATAAACAATAGTGAAATAAACAACCTTGCATGTGGATGACACAAATAAATACTTACATAGATATACAACTGAAAGATGACAGAGTAAAATATACACACAGCTCTATAGATTTGGAAAAGTTCTTTGCAAACGTGTGTGTCTGGTTCTGGTCTCAGTGTCATCATGCACTCGTTTTCTTTTTGTCTTTTCCTCAAGAGTCTGTGTTCTTTACATCTTTCTTATTTCTGAAATAAACCTTATTTTTGATGCTTTTTAATGTATTTATAGGTAAACTTAATAATATTTTACAAATAATTTTCCAAATATGGCTTTGTGTTAGTGAGATTAGCCTTTATTCACCTTTTCTTTTACTATCTCATTTCTATTTTGCTATAACTATTAGAGCAGTCTTAGTGTGAGTTGGGTGGTGTTACTTCTTTTAAAATTTCTCTGAATTGTATAAGGTTGCTATTTACCCATTACATAAAGTCTTTATATGACTTGACTCTAAAACTTTCTGGGTCTCATGCCTATTTTGAAGGAAGAGTTTCATAAAATTTATAAACTTTAGTGGCTTAGGAAAATTCAGAGTTTCCATTTATCATTACATCAAGTTTTTTTATAATCATAATTTTCTTTTATATTCAGAATTTAAAAATTTTTTGGCTCTGTTTTATGTTAATTTATTAGTACCTTAATTCCTGGGCTATAGTTTACAAAGTTTATTGCTGACTTATTTTTTTGTGTTGGACACACATGAGTATGTTGTGGCTTTTCTCTGATATTTGTTTATTTACTTATACAAACAGCCTACATCACAAGTCCTGTGGAGCCGCTGCTTGTGGAGTCAACCAAAGGGATATTAGCATGATAGTACTCAGTTTCTACCTTTTCTGGGGTCCATGGTATTCACTGTTACAGGAGCAGTTTATACTTTACTAACAATCTTTAAGAATTTGTTTAATTTGGGGCACACAATTTTATGTGCTATATACTAAGACAAGATTCTTGACTTGACTTCCTACTCTGCCCCATCTTATATCCCATTGTCCCATGTGTATCCAACATGCTGCCATATATGTTTTTTAAATAAACCTAAAATTTCCACATCCTAGCTTTATACAAGGTGTCGAGTTCCAAGCTTTCATCTACAGCCTTTACTCATATCCCCTGAGGTCACCGACACTCCCACTTTTAAGTTATGGATTAAAAAAAATATCTTTGACACTTGGAGCTATCCATTCCTTCTTTTTGTGGTTGACTAGGTCTTTCTAATTTACTCATGTGTTCAATTACCTATTGACAAGTAGTATACCACCAAGTAGGAAAGACGAGATAGGACTCCTAACATTAAGGCAGTCTGCCATCTCTATTTAATGTTTCCAAACATATCCTGATTTATTTCACTGTTATTCAGTGTTAGACTTGCAAATGGTGGATCATTAAATATGACAATGTTCCCAATCCTGTTCCAACCCACTTGTCCAGCATCCTTTTCTGCCCGTGTTCCCTCATTTTACAAGTGCCTTGTACCCTCATCATAAAAATTTTACACTGAGCGTTACATTAAATACTTGCCCAGTACTCTTTTCTCTCCTTGGAGTGATTTCTTCCATGCTTTGTATATGACTTACATTTTAACATGCACTTTTAATGCTTCATGATTTGCAAAACCATAACTGATTTAATTATGTAGTGTTACTTCCTGTGGCATCTTGCTCATATGTAATTTATAGCACTTAACTTATTTCAGGTTTATATTTGCTTGTATATGTATTACCCTTACTAACTGTATTTTCTTTGAAAAAATGGCAATATGTTAATGTTTCATCTACATATGTATACATTGCCCAGGACACACAATAAATATTTGAGAAATTAATAGAAAATAACAATTTGATGAAATTGCTTTCCAGTACATCTTTTATCAAGATCCTTGCTTTCCTTTCATTACCCATCTCTTTATCACTTTCTTAATCAGGCTTTACACCGGTAACCCAATTCATTTGGTTTTCAAGTTATTTTCTATCCAATAGATTCAAGGTTATTTTTGCATGTGGGTTTTTAATCTCCCAGCTCAGCATTACAAGTCAACCATAGCTTATAGCCTGCTCAAATTTATTGTCTTGGATTCACTCCAAAAAGTGGTAATGATCAGCACTCCATCCAGTGAAAGTCAATATCTCTACTCTGCACTTTTGAGAAATTGTCAGTAAAAAAAAGAAAAATGTACATACTCCAATTGTAAAGTGAGAATACTGAAGTTTGTCCAAAAGACATTTATTTTCTATTTGGAAGGCAATGGCCAGCCATAATGTGGGACAAAGTATATGTTGTTATATTTGCATATGGTTCATTTTGTTATTTGTACTATTCCATAATATATGAACAAAGAAATATCCTGTTCACAGTATTTTATAAACTCATTTTGATGCCAACGACTTCTTCCCAAAGCCAACTTGTCTTCTCTGCCCATTTCTAATAATGTGAAGTAGATTATTGCCAAAGGTCAGGACATGCTGGCATATTTTCGGATAATTTTCTATGCTCTGGCTTAGATAAATATATAATTTTGTCCATGTAGAAATAATTGTTTTCTATATTCTATTTCAATACAATTATCAGTTACTGGATGAATTCCCTCACGGGGCGACACTATCAGATGCTCAGGACCATTTGGTAGGGATATAGCAGAGATGACTAGCTGAATGTCTTCCTTACATAATAATTGAGGCCCTTTTCAGGAAGGGAAAATGAAAAGAAAATAAAGAACAATAGCAACAACGTCAACATCCAAAACTCAAGTTTGGAGTGTTTGCTTTGTTAAAGGCAACGTGCTAGGAACTTTCCATACAAGATTATATTTATACCTCATCATAACTGTTTTAAAGCAGCTATTCTAATTCCTGCTTTAATTGTGAAGCAAATTAAGTCTCACAGTAGATAAATAATGCTTCCCTGGCAACAGCAGATACATGAATCTAGAGTTGCTAGATTTCAAAAACGATTCTTACGGGATATAATTCTTTTTCAAATATAAGCTTCTACCCTTCTATGATTTTTTTTTTAAGTTCAGAATGGATCCTAAACCATTTTTGAGGGTTGTGAAAACCTCTCTCTCTCTCTCTCTCTATATATATATATATATATATATATGTATACACATATATATACATATACACATATACACATATACACATATATACACATATATACACATATATATACATATATACACATATATACATGTATATATACACATATATACATGTATATATACACATATATACATGTATATATACACATATATACACATATATACATACACATATATATGTATGTATGTATATTCTTTTAAAAGAAATGCAATTTTATTACTTTCAAGAACATGAAGTTAATTAATGGCCAACAAAATATTGCCAAATAGCTGCTTGTCATTCCCACTATAATTAATCAATGCTTTTGGCATAGATGAAAACGTGGACTTAAGCCCAAGCCATCTCCAAATTGTTGAGAATTTTAAATTAGCACAGTCTGAAATAATAAGGTTACCTCCACCCCTGGGTTAGACAGAAGTCTAAAGATAAAGGCATATGTTGATAAAGAAGACATATAAGAAAATTTTAAAACTTTCTTTCTCTTTAATGGTATTAATAAGGGCCTCGTTAACAGGCAGGTGTTCTTCGTTTTCCTATAGAACCAAGATAAACTAGGCAAGCAGCTATGTGTGCTTTAACAAAATCACATATAGGACCTTATTTGCCAAAATTATAACACATGTGCTTAGAACTTTGAATTCTTAATTCCTCTTCTTTTGATTAATTTAATGACTTATTAATTCATTTTTTAAAAAAGAGGATCTAAAAAGGCTATTTAGAAAAAGCTAAAGCCATATCCAGCAGTGAAGCTACTGCAGCCCATCACAGCGTGGATGGGAAGACGGGGCTAGAAGGATCTGGAAGTTGTAGGAAAGGATGCGGGAGCCTTTCAGAATATGCATCAGGAAGAGGAAGCTCGGCTGAGTAGCCTCAGGTTTCTTTCTTAGGTGACTCTTTAGAAAAGATTAAGGAACAGAGAGGGATACAGAGATACCAAGACCAGCTCAGTCGTGGAGACCCCAACCCAGGCAGCATTGAAGGCATTAAGAAACAGACACAGAGTGCAAAGTGGGACTATCAGGGTCTAAGATAAACTTGAAAGTTTATCTAAGAAATCATTTTGAGATGTGATATCCAAAGAAGTCAGAGAACCACTTGAAGAGATTGCTGTCAAGAAACCTCAAAGAAAAGATTTTTAAGAACTCAAAAGAAGCCTTTAGATGTTGCACTCAGAGGGTCACTGATGCTGGCAGCTTATTGTCCTAATGGAAACAAAGCCTGACTGGGGCCAGTTGTGAAGTGAAGTGAGAAAGTGGTGATGTCTATCATAAACCATTCTTTAAAGAAATGTAGCAGTTAAAAGAGGTATCTAAGGAGATTTGGGAGTAAATAGGATCAAGAAAAGCGGTGATAAAAAAACAGTCTTCCGAACTGAGAGTCTCAAGCAGACACTGACCCATGTATTTATTCTCTCTGAAGAGTTGATTATTATCAACAGGCAGGTGTTCTGTGTTTTTTCACAGAACGAAGATAAACTAGGAAGGCAGCTGGTGCCTGCTTATCACGGATCAAAGACAAACCAGAGAGCCTTCTCCAGGAGGGAGCCAGGGGGACAGGGTCACATATCCTGTGTTTAAGGAATTGGTTTAGCTGGTGTATGATATACATACACTGTTTTCTACTTTAGAACAACCCAAGCTATTTTCCATTGGGGGGTTGGCTCAGTTTTTTTTTTTCCATAATTCTCAGCAAACAATATACTCCATCACACATGTTAGGATTTTTCCCAGCACAGAGATTTGTAAGGAAAAATATGGAGTTGATTTTGGACTTACTGTGTTTGGGATGCTTATGAGAGATCTAGAGTTGTTCATGGAGCAGCTCATATACAGATCTGACGCTCAGAAGTGAGGGTTACTTGAAGATAACCAATTTTGGAATCACTGACAGGCGGTAAAGGAAGATTTTCACAAAGGGTGGCTAGTGAAGTCAATAGAGAATAGAACAAGGAAGGGTACCATGAAGATTTAAGGTAAGGTTCAGAGAAGTTTATCTAAGAAACTGTTTTGAGAAGTGATATCCAAAGAAGTCAGAGAACCATTTGAAGAGATTGGTGTCAAGAAACCTATAAGAAAAGATTTTAAGAACTGAAAAGAAACAGTTACATGTTGCACTTCAATATGTATTTTATGTTATTTTTAATTTATGTTATAAATTACAAGTTTACTATTTCTGCTTCAAAAGCTAACCAAAGCATATGCATTAACCAATAGTGGGTTTAGAGTATCACCATTTAAGAAGAGGATGCTCTTCTTTAAGGAGACTTATGACTTTTCAGTGAAAAATAAAATTTTATGGCAATTGTTATTTAGATAAACTTCATCTGTATCTTCCATAATAGTGCATGCTTTATTAAATAACTCTACTCTTGACAGTGACTTTGTAAATTCATTGTGAACCACAAATTTAATCGGCCCCATTGATTGAAATTGAAATATTTCTATTCCTCGTCTTTTGGTGCTTAAAAACATCTGATCCTTAAAAAAAAAAAAGGATCAGAAACTATTACAGTTAGAACTCTGAAATGAAATTTGGGCCAAGTAATTTTTTTTGGTACCAAGTGTTCAAATATTTGGATGTTCAAAGGACAATGAAATGAACAGATAAGTTGGCTTTGGACATGTGTTCCACGCTCACTGCTGCAGACTCCAGCTGACTGATCCACATCTCACTTGGCCCTGTCTTACATATGTTTCCATTAGATTAAAATCCCAGGTTGCATATAACCTATTACTCATGCCCCAGTTGATTTCTTGAATCATAAAGCTATATAACATTTGGAAGCCTTAATTAGATGCTCTTGCTTACTGGAAGAACAGTTTTCATGTTTAAAATAAGAAGTTGAAAAGGAAATAAAAACACCTATAGCAGAATGCACAGACTGGGAAATTTGTTCTTTACCTGTATAAAAACGAAAGGAAGAAAAGAAAAATTTTATAGAGGAAAGTTTAGTCAACCGATCATCAAATACTTGTTACCTATCTCTTGCTAGGTTGGCAATTTCTACCTTTCACAATGACTTTATTTATAAATGTATTCTGAACTATAGACTCAATTCCATTAATTTCAGTTCTTTCTTTTATATTCGAATCTATCACTGCATAAAAGCATTAAAGAGAACTATCAAAAGCTGTCAGGTTTGGAGCAATGAAATTAAGCTTAGTACCAGTAATATTTTCAATGTGTTCAAACATTTGGATCCAAATAAAGAATATAAAATTATATAACCACTAATCTCAGAAGTGATCATTATATAGTGAGTGTGTGTGTGTGTGTGTGTGTGTATGTGTGTGTGTATGTGTGTCTTTGCCTTCCTTCCCTAATATCAGTTGTAGGCCTCCAACCAGCAGATTAATCACATTGTGAACAAATATATTTAAAGAAAATTGTACAAAATCTTCAATGGCAATATTCCAACAGTTGGATTGGATGGTCTTTAAGAATCTTCCAATTCTAAAGCTAAATGCTTTGTCAGATTCTGAGAGTTCTCCTCATAATCTAAAATGAGAACCATGTAAAATAATTTTATTAAGTAAATGCAGAGGTACAATCCATTTATCTTTTAAACATTTGTTGTCATCTTAAATAGATTTAATCTGTCCACACATGTGTTATAGTTATAGAGACAAATGAGCAGAGAGCCATCCTGTGAAGTATATTTGCAAGGTCTTGGGAATGGATACACATTGTTTTTAAATATATTGCACTTATCTTTATTTGTAACATAAAATTTATTGGATATATTTGAGGGTTACAACATGATGTGATGGGATTCTCTATTTTTAACCTGTTTTTTCTATCACAAAATCTCTAGTGATAGTCAAAAATACCTGTGATGCATTTGAAGTTCCCTCTGCCCCTCATGCTAACATACTCCAGGACAGAATCTTCAAATCATTAATGACATTTTAGAGCCAATATTAGAGTCACCATAGAATCAGATTTTGAGAGAAGTAAAGAAATTGTGAAATTACCCTTTCTTTCTTTATTCTCTTATCTTCCATCTTTGAGGTCTACAAATAATAAGCTTGGAGATGTCTTTTAATTGTCTTTCTTTTCTCAGCACTAGACAACTGAGAAGGGGGAAAAACTGAGCCAGGAAACAGTAGTGAGAGCCTGATTAGTATTACCTCTGGACTGAAAATAATGAACTAAAATAACTAAAGAGATTCGTTGTTTCTTTTTTCTTTTTTTTTTTTCTTTTTTTTTTTTTTTTTGAGATGGAGTTTCGCTCTTGTTACCCAGGCTGGAGTGCAATGGCGTGATCTCGGCTCACCGCAACCTCCGCCTTCTGGGTTCAGGCAATTCTCCTGCCTCAGCCTCCTGAGTAGCTGGGATTACAGGCACGCGCCACCATGCCCAGCTAATATTTTCTGTATTTTTAGTAGAGACGGGGTTTCACCATGTTGACCAGAATGATCTCGATCTCTTGACCTCGTGATCCACCCACCTCGGCCTCCCAAAGTCTTTGTCTCTTTTCTCCCAAGATCATATCACCAGAATACAATTTAGGAAGGACTTTAGAAGGGGATATGATTCAAATATCATGAATGTGCATTTGATTGAAGCTACCTTGCATGATGTCTTCCAGTAATTTCTTCAGAAGATGGATAAGTAGAAAATGGTAAAGAATGATGGTTGGTGACAGTACTCCCTTGTCACAAGATGTCATTTACATTTTGAACAAGGGTCTCCCTGAGAAGGTCATATATGAGTCCTGACTTGAAAGAAATCAGAAAGGGAACCATATGAGTATTCAGGGAAACATTTTTTTTCAGGCAAAAAGGATGTGAGGAACCTATTTCCTGATACAAAGATGTATTTGGTGTTTCAAAGAGTAAGAAGCAGGCCAGTGTGGCTGGAAGGAAGGGCACCTAGGAGGGCGGGCTAGAGAACAAGGTAAAGGAGCTAGTCTGAAGCCAGAACACAAAAGATAACAACGACTGTATTAAGGCTTTGTTTTTCCCTCTGAGAGAGACTGGGAGCCATTAGAGTGGCAGTATTTTAAGTTTTAGACAGTTACTTTTATTCCCATGCAGAAAATAGATGGTGCGGTAAAGGGCACAACCCAGGAGGCTATTTAGAACATACATAATAGGCTAGAATAAAAGAGTGGTAGAGAGGAGTGGCTCAGATTCTGGATTTGTACTGGAGCAGCATGGGCAGATGCCCTTAAAGAAATAGATATGGACCACAAATGACCGGTGAGTGGCATTGATTTGCTGGGCTGAGGAAGACAAGAAGTAGCTGCATTTTTATTATTCTTACTGTTTTTCAAAGGCTTGGATATGGAACTCAAGAGTTTGCATATAAACATGTTTGAGGTATTTACTAATGCTACTCTAGAAGACTGGTTAAATGTGAATCTAAAATTTTATGTGACCTTTTTGCATAGTATTTATCAATGAAGCTGGATGAGATCTCACAGGAAGTGAGCATGGAAGTAAGGTTACTCAAGTCCGGGTACTCCAGCATTAAGAGGTCTGGCATGTGAGGAAGGAGCAAAGAGGAATGAAGAAGAATGTTCAGTAATCTTTGATTGAAAAGAATGATGGGAGGACAGAGAAAATGGATAGGTGATGGATAGATGAGAGATGACAGCTAACTAAATGGATAATAACTAGATAGACATAGATAGATATGTAGGTAGATAGATCTTGATGTTCAAATAAAAACCACATTTAAAGAAAAAATGAGAAAACGAATTGGTCAAATGCAGTTAAATACATTTAATAAGGTGAAAACTGAAAAAATATATTGGATTTGCAATGTAGAAGTCATTAATAAAATTGATGAGAGTGAGAGGGGAGACCCCTCCCCATCTCCCTCTTTCCAGCCTCCCCCTCCTCCCCTCCAGATGGGAAGGAGGGTAAAAAGAGATAAAATACCAAAGAGCTTGAATCCATGGTCAGGCAACTTGCTGGCACCACTGACCAGGCCATTAAGAGGTCCAAGGACTGGGAAGATAACTCCCTTTTCGATTCCCCGTGTCACTGGTATCTATTATAAGCCTTAAAAGAGTTGCAAAGAATGTTATTACTACCAGCTAGAGCCCGGCACTGGGTCATGTCCTCAACATTTGCACGACCCAGGCCTCTTCCTGGAAATACCTCTGCCAACTAATGATTTACTGCCTTTGTCTTGTCTTTTTAAGGCCCCCTCCCCTGCCTATTCCCACTCGCACTGCATATGAACTACCAAATCAATAAAGCCAAAGATTGTGAGGTCAATCAGCCAATGGACAATAACACAGTTTTGCTTCAGTTTCCCCTTTAGCGTTATAAGCCTATAAAAGGGGAAAGAAGCTGCTTCTTGGGGAGCTTGGTCATTAAGGCATTAGCCTCCTGCAGCTCCCAGCAGAATAAAAAGCCACTTCCTTTTTTAGTTCAATGTTGGAGAGGTTTTGTCCACCACAGATTCTGCTACAAGAGCATTCAGCAGTGTTAGCCATCAGAATCCAACCGGATGGGAAGAATAAGAAATTGAAGATGAGGATATCAATGATTCCTTCACATAATTTGACAGTAAACTAGAGTAAATTAATGCGTGATGATTCACTGCAATCTACAGAGACATTAAAGTATATTTACATAGAGATAAATGGAAAATGTTTGATGTCTGTTTTTTGTACTAGACTCTAAAATTCCTGAAGGCAGGGATATTATTAGAGTTCACCACTTGCACATTTGAGATCTAGAGTGCCTGGCTCATGTGAATTTCACAATACATATTTGTTGAATGAAAGAAGACTGTGCTGGATTTGATTCTGACTAAGTCACCTTTTTCCTCTGGTTTCTGTTAGCAAAACATAAACTACTCTACCTGACACTCCACCTCGGCAGGTTTCTGTGTGTGGCATTCATTAGTCTGACTTAAGACATCTTTGAAAAAGAAGATAAAGAACAGTGAAACAATTAAAGAACTGAATCCTTACACTGAATTTCAGTGAAATCTGGACCTTCTGGCACATTTTGACAGAAATACAAACCTTGGGGACTATCTGTTCCATTTCCTCATTATGTTATTAGAATATACAGTGATTGTGATTGTAAACAGCAGTTGGTAAACAATTTTAAGACTGAGCCTGAGGGAACTAAAAGAGAAGAGCAAAGAAATAAAATCAAATTAGAAAGTCCAGAGCTGCACATTAACATTCAGAGAGATTAAATGTTTTCTTTGCTGTTGGAAAAAAAAAAAAAAAAATCCTGGCCTGTGCTCATCCTATGGTCCTGAATTTGGATAGAAGGGAAATCTGCATTCCAAATTGAAGATCATCAGTTTTGCAATATGTTACTAATAAAAAATAAACAGACCAAACCACTTCTTCTAAATTTATTGTGTAATATTTCCATATGGAACTGAAGAAACTGGCACTTTATTCAGAATGGTCCTGTAAAGGAAGGATCTGAGTGCACAAACTCCTACACTGAAGAGCCCAGGATGTGAGTTATCTTTGAAAATGGTAAGCATATCTAACAAATTTATGTTTCCTATACCGCACTTCAAGACAGCATTATCAGTATGCAGCTTTATATTTAGGGAGTACTAGATTCTACAAGACTGTATTCTCAGTGCATTATCTGACTTGATTGCTGTACTTATCATTTGAATAGAGAATTCAGCAAAGAAAATAAAAACTAATAAGAATAATAAAAGAATACAGGTTGCTAAGCCATCGTGTAAGGCCAAGGGAATGAAGTTGAGCTCCTATGACTTGAGAAATTCTAGTGAGGTTTTTTATGCCACTCAAAGTTTTTAATATTAAAATAACTGGATTGCCAATTACTTTTCTTTCTGAGTTAGAAAGGAATAATATAAAAATCGTTTTTCTTTCTGCTCTGTGCATTCATTTAAAACAAAATATGGTTGTTTCAGACTGACTTCATTTAAAGTCATAAATACATCCTTAAAGAACAGTATTATATCGTGAACTCAAAATGTCAGAGGCAAGTCTTTGTCAATTTAGAATTTGTTTTGCCATGGTTAAGAACGTGCCCATGACACAGTCTCAGAAGTTCCTGAGGATGTGTGCCCAGGGTGGTAGGTGTACAGTTTGCTTTTATACATTTTAGGGAGACATGAAACATCAATCATTTCATGTAGCATTTACATTGGTTTGATCTGAAAGGGTGGGACAACTCGGCGGGTGTGGGGGGTGTCATCCAGGTCACAGGTAGATTTAAATGTATTCTGATTGGCTGTTGGTTGAAAAAGTTATTATCAGTAGAACGGAATGTCTGAGTTAAAATAAAGGGTTTTGGAGACCAAGGTTTTATCATGCAGCTGAAGCCTTCAGGTAGAAGGTTTTAGAGAAAATAGACTGTAAATGTTTCTTATCAGACTTAAGGTCTGTGTTGCTGTTTATCCTGGAAAGGTATAATGAAGCATGTCAGACTCCCATTTTCCATCATGACCTAAACCAGTCTTTCCGGTTAAATTTTAGAGTGCCCTGGCCTAGGAGGGAATCCATTCAGATGGTTGTGGGGGGCCGGCCTTCAAATTTTAGTTTTGGTTTGCAGTATCTACACGAACTCTTGGAACTCATCACATATCATATAATGGGTTTTTACTAGTTTGGAGAAACAGAAATCATTCACATTTTATTGGAAATTTTCATATGCAGAAAGTGCTTCTAGCAGTCTAGTTGACTTTCTCATTTTACAAATTAGAAATCTGTGCCCACAGAAGGGAAGTGACTGTGCAAAACCATAAAAATTATGAGAGAACCACAGCTCATTCCATGTTAAGTTCCAGAAGTATTCCAACTGCACTAGAATACTTTATGCACTGTGTGAGATTTCTCCTTGGTATCTACCTTAAAAATAAGGGACAAAAGAGTTTTCCACTTTTTAACTTTTACACTGTTGAACTTATATAAGCTATTTAAATATAAAAGTACTATTTTCAAAGAGCTCCTTAAATATATAGCCATCACTTTGAAAGAAGATTTTCTTTCATTTGTTTTCCTAAATACTCGTTATGTCAGTTCCTTGCTCTTTCGCAGAAAATCCTTAGGACTCGATGATATTGGTTCTTTACACAATTCTGTCCAAGCACTTGGGTTAGCAGAAAGAGAGTGTATCTTTATCCCAGTTATTTTTTCCCAGGTTGTAAACTAAATTTCTGATTATAACCTCTCATTAAGAAGGACTTTCCACCTATTTTCCCTTCAGTAGTGTAGGAATAAACAAAGACCACTTGAATGAATGAGTACAAACAGAAGCTACTTAATCAGAGTTCGCTTTAGTAAAGAAATAAGCCAATATCACTCAGCTTCAACAGAGGCTCAAAAGCAGGCAGCAGAGTGAGAAAGCTTTATGGAGAATAGAAGAGATGTCACAGCTCACCCAGGATTTAGTATTTGAGGTTCCAACCAATAAGGGCACAAACTGAAACAGGAAGGGTACCCTTGGGTCATATGCATTCAAAAGAATTCTAAATCCTTCCATACTAGATTTTATCTAGGTTTATGGAATTCCTGAAGCACAGTTCATTTCAGGTCAGGTTCAAGGTTTAAATTTTACAGCTGCTCAGTACACCCAACTCATATGAAATATGAATGTTTAGAATCAGATGCATTTGGGGGTTTTGGAAGAATCTTCCAGTAAATAGAGGAAGGCTGATAAAAGGGAAGAGGAGGAAAAAATATAAAAAATATATAAAATGAAAGAGATAAGAAAGTTGGGAAGAAGAGAGAGTACACTGTATAGGAAGGTAACCGGAGGCTGATGAAAGGAAGAATTTCCAAGGTCGATGAGTCAAGTTTGTTGTTACTTGATTTCATCAAATTGCTCATTAGCTTTGGACAACAAATCTGTTAGAGAAGCCTGTGGGTAGGGTGCTGTAGAACATCCAAATGTTCTACCACGACATTCGAAACTCAAGTTTCACAAAGAAGGGCCTTTACACAACAAGTGTGTCTATTTCTGTGGACTCCTTCTTGAAGTCAAAATTGTTACAGCCAAATTTTGAGACATGGTATTTTAAGAAAGCATCTTAAACAGAAGCTATTATTTGTACAGGATAGTCTAGAATTCAAAAATTACTGAGCCATGGCATCTTAAAATTACAAGAGACCCCTAATATTTGAAGCCAGCCTCTTTGTTCTATAAATAAAACTACAAACCACAGAAGTAAAACGTACTTTTAAGATTTTGAAACAATAACAAATTCACTTCAGGTACTAAATGTCTTGATTAAAGCATATCTTAATGTAGAACATATCACACTGCCCTTGCTAAATATAATTTTTGAAAAATTAAAAATGGACTCTGACACAAATATAAAATAAATACATGTTAAATATTTTACAATAATTATTTGAAGGGACAAATAGAATGGAAAGACTGGTTCATGGGGCATTTGAGGTACTGACAATTGTATAAATAATGTAAGAAAGATTGCTAAGTTATATACAAAATTTGCTAGTATCCTATAGGGAATAAAACCATAATATTTAGGATTATCATATTTTATTGCACATAGAAAATTTGCATCCTTAATAGACAAAAATCTATCAGTTAATATGTAATATTAATTCTGGACTATTCATTTAATAGGTAATTCAACCTATAGAAATAGAATGTTTTTTAGATTTTTATGCCTCTAAAATTCATATTTCTGATTTCTATTATCCTTCTTGATTTTAGGAATTTTTTTCTCTATAATCATCATTGATTATTCTGATCTTTTGTACTTTGTAACTATAGTTTGACTTTTCAATCATATAATTCAATCTAGTTTGTTTTTGAGTTCAGAGGAAAAAAATACAAGGGTCTATTTTATGGATAGCTTGGGGAATATCACCTTTGAGTCTCTAATCAATGCATGGTTTCCAGAGATGGCTTCTGAGTCCAGGGTTTGCCTCTGGAATCAATTCATGTGAGCCCCAGGACGAAATCAATCATGCACCCAAAGAATCTCAGGTTTCTAGGCAAGTGCACACATTTTTTAAATGTTGTAACATGATAGACACTATAAGGAAAAACCAACAACAAAGGGACAATTATCTTTGAGATTACAACATTTAAGCATCTGTAATTGTGATTGCCAATAGGTAGCCACGAGCTACATGTGGCTTTTGAGCAGTTGAAATGAGGCAAGTATGAATTAAGATGTGATGTTGAGTAAAATATACCTTCTTGATTTTGAAGACCTGCTAAGAGGAAACAATGTAAAATATTTTAATAATGTATACATTAGAAGGTGAAATTGTATTTTTATATATTGAATGAAAGAAAATGTATTATTAAGACCGATTTTCCCAATTTCTTTTTACTTTCTATATATGGCTGGGAAAACTTTTCAAATTATATATGTGGATCACATTTGTAGTTTGAACTATATTTATATTGCATAATAAATGTGTAATGGAGGAGCATAGGTACAAATTACAATGCATGAAAATGTAACTTGACTCACATTTTAAAAGTAAACAATGGTAGAAATTGATAAAAAGATTAAAAGTGATATAAAATATGAACATATCAGTTTTCTCTAAATTTTAAATAACTTCATTAAATTTTTATTTATATACATATACATATATGTGTGTGTGTGTATATATGTGTGTGTGTGTGTGTGTATAATATTTTTTGAGACAGAGTCTCACTCTGTCACCCAGGAGTGCAATGGCGTTATCTCAGCTCACTGCACCCTCTGCCTCCTGGGTTCAAGCAATTCTCCTACCTTAGCCTCCCAAGTAGCTAGGACTATAGGCACATGCCACCATACCCAGCTAATTTGTGTATTTTTAGTAGAGATGGGGTTTCACTATGTTGGCCAGGCTGGTCCCAAACCTCGTAATCTGGCCGGCTTGGCCTCCCAAAGTGCTGGGATTATAAGCATGAGCCACTGCACCTGGCCCAACTTTTCTATTTTTTATCATTTTTATTACAAATATATACTTGTACACATATTGTACATATATATTTATGATCTTTACATACATACATATATACACTTTTAAATTTGACTTTTTAAAGTATGTATTATTTTATTTTAATAGGTAAATATTTTTATATGGCTGGATTTAGTAGAAAGAGCAGTGGACTTTGATCAGGAGAACAAGAGTTCCATTGGGAGCTATGAGTCATAATACTTCTGCTACTATTCTTCATTTCCTAATACATGCAATAAAAATGCATTTCCAGGCTGAAGTTCAGCTGAGATGTGCCAGTAAGTATGTTGGTTATCACCTACTGTCAGTTACATGGCCATTATCAATCTGTGGATTCTGTGTGGTTACCAATGCTAAATGTTTTAAAAATCATTATTGGAAATTCCTACCTTATTTGATTGTGAAAGTACATTATTGGTGCATTAAAGTGTTTTCAACATCAAAATGATCTTAGTAACAACAGTAATAACAAATAATATGTGAATCATAACCAATCTATCTTAAATGCTGCAGGATTTCAAAAACTGACAACGTACAGTCTTCCAGAAACTCTAAACCTGAAGCTGGTCATAAACAAAAGGTGCTGGATCTTTTGTTTCTTTTGTGCTTAACCAAAAATACGAAATGCAGAACTTGAATATTTTATCAAGTTTAAAATATCATCCCAATAATTTCAGAAATTATTGCAACATTTCCTAAATTAATACTCATTTTCCCACAAAATGCAGAAAAAAAAACAAAAAAACCATTTTGCTCTAAAACATTACATTCTGGTAAGATACCAGCATTTACACAAAATAATAATGTGGTGAGCCAGTTGTCTATAATAGAGTATAAGGGAATTGGATATATTAAAAAGAGAAAATCTGAGGGTCCAGAAATGGAATAATGGCCACCTAGGTATATTTATGGCATTTCTGACTATATATGCTCTAAAGACAGTGTGACAGAGAATAGAGTCATTACACTGTAGAGCAGGACATGTATGCTAAGAAATTGTGGTCTAATTTCACACAAATCTGACTAGACATCTGAATTTAGGGTTTCTAATGCATATTATCACGAAACAGTAACAGCACTGGATCGATTTTCTGTTAATTGTGTCAGTACTGAACACTTAACACTTAGTTTAAGCTCTAATCCTCAAGGTTATATGTAACCATGATTCTAGGATTAGTTCTATAGGCCTAACACATCAAGAATTTGAACATAACTTCTAAAGGAGCATATAAACAGCATCCAATTGAAACCTGGTTTTAGATATATTTTTTTAAGATGAGAAAATATAACTTAATGTCAAGGTGAGCTTTTCCAAAGGAAGTATGGAACTAACTTTTTTTTCTGAGTCCATTCTACATTCAAAAGAGAATAATGTCTTTAGATTGTCTAAGTAGCTATGGCAGTAAACAGAAAAAAAATGCAATAATTAGGAGAAGAACCTAGAAAGAAGCTTCTCTTTTATATGCAAGTGTTAACGTATTTATTCATGCACACTTTCACATATTAATTTATTAATTCATCCCTGCATTCAATAAGCTCTGAGTTCCACACATTGTGACTAGATGCTAGGGAAACAGACCTGAATATGGCAATTTACTCACTGGGAGGAGATCACCTTGTGTTAGAGAAGACAAACATAGGAAGAGTTAATAACAACAATAACTATTGTCCTTATTATTAAAAGATACACACCAGATATTGTTTACAGAAGGAAACAGGACTCCAGACAGATGACATCTAAGATGATATCAAGGATGTTTGTAAGTTACTTGGTGAAAGGATGGAGAGCCAGTAGTTGAGTAGAGAAAGGAGGCCATTTCTGCCAGATAATACATGATGAGCAAGTGCCTGAAGATTAGATAGACACAGCTGATGTTTCTGGAAATAGCAGGTGATTCAATCACATATTTATCCCATAATATTTTTGACTACCAGTTGCCAGGAACACTTTTAGATGTTGAACTCTTAAGATGATAAGATTACGTTTGCATTTCTTCAGAAATTTACTATCTATACGTTTTATCAGATTATCACAATTGTTAGCATTTCCCAGATGCTAAGTTATTTCTGCCAGCTTTCACTTACTTTTTACAGCACAGTGTTGGAAACATATATCAACTCACAAGCTCTATAGTAGCTGAACTTGGATTTGATTTTGCCCTGGAAATCCTTTTCAATGAAAAATAAATATATCCCAAAATAATCGCCCATTTTAAACTGTTCATTCAGAGATTCTGGGAAATCTTGAGTTTTTACAGCAACAAAAAGAAACAATCACAAACCCCATCATTGGTTTATTTTTGTTTGCTATTACTGCTGTAACAAAATACCACCATTTTAAAAATATAAAACAGCATCAATTCATCATTTTGTAATTCTGTAGGTCTGTAGGTCTTAAGTTTAAAATAGGTCTCAGAGGGCTTAAGTAAAGATACCAGCAGGGCTCTTTTGTTTTGTTTTGTTTTCTTCAAGATCTGAAGAAATAATTAATTTCCTTGCCTTTTTCAGTTTCTAGAGGTCTCTTGTATTCTTTGGTTCATGGTCTCTTTTTCAACTCACTTCAGCCTCCTGCTTCTGTCATCACATTTCCTGTTATTACTCTGATCCTCCTATGTCCCTCCTACAAACCCCGCCCCCTTTTTTTAAGACAGAGTCTCTGTCACACAGGCGGGAGTGAAGTGGCATAATTTTGGCTCACTGCAACCTCCACCTCCCAGTTTCAAGTGATCCTCCTGCCTCAGCCTCCCGAGTAGCTGGGACTACAGGCACACGCCACTATGCCTGGCTATATATATATATATATATATATATATATATATATGAAATATATATATTTCTTTTTTTTTTTTGTATTTTTAGTAGAGATGGAGTTGCACCATATTAGCCAGGATGGACTCTATCTCCTAACCTCATGATCCACCTGCCTCAGCCTCCCAAAGTGCTAGGATTACAGGTGTGAACCCCCATGCCTGACCCAAAAACCCATTTGATTAACTTAGGCCTACTCTGTTTATCCAGGATAATCTTTTCTCTCAAGAGATCCTTAACTTAATCGTGTCTGCAAAGGTCCTTCTTACCTTGTAAGATAATGAATTCACAGATTTTGAAAATTAGGATAAAGAAACTTTGGGTTGCCTTTACTCAGCCTATCATAGCATGCTGTCTGTTAACAAAGATTTATGTCCATCTCACATGCAAAATTCATGACCACATCCCAGAATTCTCAGCCCCTTATAGCACCAACTCTATGTCCAGAATCTCATCTTAATATCATCAGTTCAAAAGTCCCAAGTTTCCTCATCTAAATAATCTAAATCAGGTATAGACAAGACTCTTCATATGATTCATCCTGGGGAAAAAACTCTCTCCATCTGTGGACCTGTGAAACTAGAAAATAAGTTATCCTACCCAAAATACAATGTCGTCACTGGCATTGGATACCAGATATAGACATTCTTATTCCAAACAGAGAAACTATAAGGAAAGTCACCATCCCAAGCAATTTTTAAAATCCAGCAGGGCAAACTTTGTAAGATTTCAAAGCCTGTATAACACATCTATGACTCAAAACTTTAGTTTCTGGGCTCAAGTTTCAGTCCTCTGGGCTCATAACTCCGCTGTTTGAGAAATCCTTCTTTTGTTATGAGGGTTAATGCATGTTTGCAGAAAAATAGTTTTATTAATCTTGTTTTCTGCCTATAGAATTATGGGAGTCAACATTCTTCTCTCATTTCATCTTTTCTCTAATCCTTTCAGTACACATTGTCAGTATTTCTGCTAGCATAACATTGTCAAATCATTGTGGATCTTCTGTGTACATTACAGAGATTCATAGTATCAGTCAAGGGGCTCCTCCACAGGTCTTTCCTAATCATGAAAAGGGTAATATATTTTCTTGCTTTTTCCAGCTATAGGGGTTGATTTTATTTCTTGGTTTGTGGATGTTCTGTCTTCAAAACAAGCAATGGCTGATTGACTCTTTCTTAAATTGCAACACTCTGACACTAACTCCATGGATACATTTTCTTCCTTAAAGTTGATTTTTGTGATTGCATTGTCTACATTTAAGGATGCTTGTGACTACATTGAGCCCATCCAGATTATCCATGTTAATACCTATAGCTTAAAATCAGCTGCAACCTTAATTCTCTCTGCAACCTTAATTCTCTCTTACTATGTTACACAATGTATTTATAGGTTTATAGGATTAAGACATGGACATCTTTGGATGCCATTACTCTGCCGGCCACATTGTTTATCCAAGCTTTAAAACTCGTAGGTAATATTGGGTAATACTATGCTCACCGCCTGAATGGCAGGATCATTCTTACCCCAAACTTCAGCATCACACAATATAGCTATACAACAAACTTGCACATGTATCTCCTGAATTTAAAATAAGTTAAAACAATTTTTAAAAAAGGATTAGACTATGTAATGATAAGTGAAAAAGACCGAAAAATAAAAATTAGAAAAAATTAAAATAAGCAATGAAGCACAATTTCAATTTATATATCGGAAATGTTTGATTTTGATAATTTATTCACGTAAAGAACATACTGTGTACACATTGACTGAAATAAAAAATATATATATTTAAAAACTGGACTTTTGTGAAAGCTATGAAGTGAGGTATGCACAAAATAGTATGGCTGTACCTCAACACAAAACAATGTAGCTTATCCTTCATGTTAGCTCTAGAAAGTAAATACCTAATTTTAGGTTTTCATACATTGCTAGTATTGTCATTATTGAGACTAATGTGGTGGTACCTGAATAAATTTAGTATAAACATATTCTACATTGATAGAATTTCTGCATCAAGGACATAAGCTAAATACATTTTCACTTTAATCCATAAAGACCATGTATAAGGATTGTCCTTGTTATAATATTTATGTAGCTGAGAGCTGGAAGCACTCTGAGTTCCAATGTGATGTGAGACGGAATTGATAAAAATGCCCTACATGAGAGAACTGTGAAGAAATTACGAACAATGATCTCTTATATGTAAACAGTAAAACAAGAGTGGATTTTAAAACATACTCCCAAAGGAAACTCATTGCCATAATTTATCATTTACGTAAATATACAAATGTAATCAACAATATACATTTCCAAGAACACATGAAAGGGATACACATCAAACATTAGCATGATTGCCTTTTGAATAAGGTATGTAATCAACATGCTTACTATCTGTGGTATTCAACTCCTGAAACAAGCAAAAAGAGTGAAGAGAAGGAAATGAGAAGAGAAGAAGAAGATAAGGGAAATATAGAAATAACTCTTCAGCAAAACCTATTTGAGGGCTTTGGCAAATAAAAATGATTTCTGGCAAATGGAAATGAATAAACAGAGATGGCTATATAATAGGGATCTGGAAACTTTTTCTGTAAAGAGCCAGATAATTAAAATATTTCAGGCTTTGTGGGTCTTGTGTTCTTTATTGCAAGTACCACATAGTGTGAAAGCAGTCATACAAAATGAGTGATTGTGACTGTATTCCTATAAAACTTTATTTACAGACATTGGGATTTGATTTTCCCATAGCTTTTGTGTGTAATGAAATATTATTCTTTTGATTTTACCTTTTAAAAATGTAAAAATCCTAGTTCACGGGCCATACTAAAACAGAAATTGGGTCAGAGGTGATCTGTGGGTTGTGGTTGGTGTAGAAACAACAAAGTACTAGGCATCCCTCAATTTGACTAGAACATCAACCTAACTTTCTCCTAGAGGTTGCAGTGAGCTGAGATCATGCCACTATACTCCAGTCTGGGAGACAGAGTGAGACTCCGTCTCTAATAGAAAATTAACTTTCTGTTGAGTAAAAATTACTCAGTAATTGTTGATGATATTATTTATGATCTCTTGAAAATTTTAACTGAAGGATAATTTTATGTATAATTTTGGATTGTTATGCTCATTAGGACCAAAAAATGCTAATATATGCAAATTAATAAATTGTAACTTTGTCCTAATCTTCCCTATTTCAGTTCTAAAAATTAAAGAGGGCTACTATAATGAATAGGCCCCAGGGAGGGAATGCGTTCTCTTCCCGCTTCCACAAGGGGGCGTAGTTTTGAGGGCAGGAACTTCCTAGCAACATGCCCTACCAGCCTTCCCCCATGTCTCCATCCTGGAGACTTAACGTTTTCGCAAGACTGGAAAAAAATAAAAGATCAACCACTCCAGCAGAAGTTTAAAGGAACTCTTTTCATTGGCTAGGGGGCTTGGAACAGGTGGGAATTCCTCCCATCTTAAAAGTCGCTGTCCCCCACATCCGGGTGGATTTCCCTCTCTGGGGTCCCTTTCCACTCAGTGTGGAAGCTGCTTTCCCTCTCCGGGATTCTCCGGGATTCCATATTTGGGTCCCCTTCCACAATCTTCATGGAAGCCTTCTCTCTCTTATCTTTTTCTCTCTCCTTTTTCTCTTTCTCTGCCTAAATAAATCACTTTCTGCAAAACCTCTTCAGGGTCTGATATTTACTTACTAGTGCACTGTGCAGGGCATGATTGGGCTCTGAAAATATGTTATAAATTATTTGCCCACAACAACAATATATTTTAGACCAAAGATCTGCTTTACATTCTAACAAAACTGGGGGAGACTGTTAACATTAATGGAATTAAACTTGGGATTCTACATGCCCCTTTGGGTAAGGCATGCCCTTGAGACAATAAGAGTGACAGTTAACTATGGCTGTACATTAAAGCAGCTAGGGAATTTTACCAATTCCCATGTCTAGGGCCCATTCCAGACAAATCATATCAGATTCCCCAGGAGCAGGACCCATTAGTTAAAGTTTTTTAGATTATTTTAATCTGCAGGCTGTTTGAGTACCACCTTGGCTAGTTCCCAACTTACTAAAGAGAAAAATGTATCCATAGACCACAGTCGAGGAGACTGAATATAAATAGTTGGCATATCTCAGCAAGTGAACAGACTTTGGCATTCTCTCAAATGTGCAAACATTACCAATAAGCCTATATGTATATAATATATGTATATTATATATGTATATTATATATATAATATATGTATATTATATATGTATATTATATATATATATATATATATATATAGTCAATATATAGAGAGTGTATATATGTATACGGTCAATATATAGGGAGACCTTGACTTAGAGGGTTCAACCTACCAACTTTTTTTATTTACAATGGTGCAAAGGTGATACACATTTAGTAGAAACCATACTTCAAGTGCCCATACAACCATTCTGTTTTATTACGTTCAGTATGGTATATAAAAATTGCATGAGATATTCAACACTTTATTATAATATAGACTTTATGCTACATGATTTTGCCCAACTATAGGTAATATTTAAGGTAGGCTAGGCTAAGCATGATGTCCACTATGATAGATGTATTAAATGTATTTTCATCTTAATAATATTTTCAATTCATGATGAATTTACCAGGATGTAACTCTATCATATGTTGTGGAGTGTGTGTGGGTGTGGGTGTGTGTGTATTTCAACTGTAATGCCAAAAAGGGAGTGTCTTCTTTTCCTTAGAGACTCCCACAACCCTCACTAGCTGCTGATGCATGAGATTGCACATTCACATTCAGACTGTGATCCAAAATAGTCAATATTAAAAGTTCATGATGAACTAGATATTTGTGACAGTAATCTGACCCTCATTGAAAACCATTACTTCAAAAGTCACAACTGGGAGACAGTAATATAAGTATATATAAAATTACTAAAAGAATTTGCTATGTGTTCATCTGTTTGGGTTTGCTGCTTTCTTGAGGTTTCATAGACGTTTCTCAGCCTTCTGAAATTAAATTTCCTGAGATTATATTAAAAAATATTTGAGTTGTGTGTACATATATAATATATAATAATATAGAGACAGCAATAGATAGATAAATATATATAATCTGAGGAGAGCATCCAAAATTTTCATTACATTCTAAAATTTCCAAGAACTCTCACTGCCCCTTTTCTCTCATCTACTCTCCTCTCCTCAAAAAAGAAAAAAATAGGGAGGCTGCTATTTAAGATTCTTTTAATTCTAATTTCCAACCACAGGTTAACCTACATCACGAGAAATTGCAACAGAAAGCTGCACCAATCACTTAATTCTGGTTCCAACTATAATTACTTAAACTGAATTTTACTTGGGCTTGATGCCTTAGAGATCCAGCCCTATAAATATTTTTTTGCCTTGTTTACTGAAGATAATTTTCACTTAGTTAAATCATATACACCTTCGCTAAAGCTCTTGTGGAAATTTTCTCTTTTTTCTGAATGTCAAGAATTGGGCTATTTCTTGTTCCTCCTGAAGATGTTACTTGTGTATTCTTTAAGGATATTGTGAATTTTACAAGTGATCATTTTTGTTTTAATTCCAACATCCAGAAAGATTGTTTCTAAGAACAGAGGTCATCCCTAGATATAAGACTGGAGCATGTCAGGATTGACACATGACAAAGACTGAGTAATGTAGGTATTCAATAATCAATGTTGAAGTTCCCTCTATTTCTGACTGTGTGACCTGGAATTCCCTGCTGAATGACAGAATTGGTTTCAGGTCCCATAGGTTAGCTAATTCTACCCACAGCAGTAGAGCAATCCTCCTTTTAACAACCCGGACATGGTGGTACTAAAAAAAAAATCATTCAGGAGCAAGTTCTACACATGGGAAAAGAAGCACAATTCTAAAGGCTCCGATTGCTTTCCTCTGACTATACTCTTTAGACTTCAGTGTTTAAAAAACATCTTTTGTTCATTTTTTAAATCTTTGTAGTGTCTAAAAATATAATGGATAATTAATTTTTAAAGTTTAGTGAGAAATGATTGCATCCCCATATTAGGAAATGACTTTGTTGAGTACATACTCTGTGCAATATTGACTTAATTGCTATTTTTTTTTAACTAAGAGAATGATTTCACTATTTTTGAACAAAAATCTTGCCAATGCTATAAACTCCTAAAAGTGGATAATTATAATAACCATCATAATATTCTAATGATATAATTGACAAAAAAGTTTATATTTAATGTATACACAGTGTTATTTGAAAAGATGAAGATTCATTGGATGATGTTTTTAGATGACTTTTTTGGATGTTTTTCTCCCTAGTATGACACTACTGTTGATAATAAAATTTTGCTAAGCACAAAAAGTTTTTTTTTGTTGTTTTACACAAAGTGCCCTCAGCTCTAGAAAAGATTACTATCCAGAGAGCCTGAATAAAGACAGCTGGCCTGTTCAGAAAACAATTAATGAGAGGGTATCATGAAGATAAATTTGACCTGAAAAGAAAAAGTCTGAGCTTTTGGCTTTAATATTTGAGGAGTGCTTTATATCTAATATTCAGAATGCCATTAGAAGATTGCCTTTAATTTTTTTGTACAGTTGGAAAACATGCAGCTTTTGACTAGTTGGCACTGGGTAACTTTGCATTTTAGGAAGACTTTTAAAGTCTAGATTATCTTCTAGGTAATTATTAAAACATAAAATGGCTTTTGTAGAATATTGTAGACTATCTTCCTTGAAATATTTGCAAGGCATTGGATTCAGTATTTTACACAATGTTACTCAAAGTATTCCTGAAAACAGTATAAGGTATGTTTTCTTTCATGCTTAAAAAATTAATAGACAGGGCCAGGCACGATGGCTCACACCTGTAATCCCAGCACTTTGGGAGGCCGAGGAGGGTGGATCACTAGGTCAAGAGATCCAGACCATCCTGGTCAACATGGTGAAACCCCGTCTCTACTAAAAATACAAAAAAATTAGCTGGGCATGGTGGTGCGTGCCTGTAATCCCAGCTACTCAGGAGGCTGAGGCAGGAGAATTGCCTGAACCCAGGAGGCTGAGGTTGCAGTGAGCCGAGATCGCGCCATTGCACTCCAGCCTGGGCAACAAGAGCGAAACTCCGTCCCCACCCCCCCAAAAAAAATTAATAGACATATTTTTAAGCAGTTTTAGGAAAAGTTACACAGTAAGTACAGAGAGTTGCCATATAACTCCTCTCTACCCCATACTGAACCCAAACATTGGTTAAAATCAATTAAGTACCATTAATATATTATTATTAATTAAAAGCCACTGTTTACATTAAGTTCACACTTTGTGTTGTACATTCTATTGACTTTAAGAAATACCTAATGTCCTGTATCCACCATCACAGTATTACACAAAACATTTCTACTGTCCTAAAATATCTCTTCTCTCTCCTCAGGCACCTGGCCACCTCTGATTTTTCTACTTTCTCTGTTTGTCTTTGCTACAATGTCATATAACTGGAATAGCACAGTATCTAGCATTTTTAGAGGAGCATATTTCACTTATCAATATTCAGCTAAGCTTCCTCCATGGTTTTCTGTGATTTTATAACTCATTTCCTTTTATAGCTAAATAATATTACATTGTCTAGATGTACCATCCTATGCTTATAGATTCACTTGAAAGACATCTTGGTGGCTTCCAATTTTTGGCAATTATGAATAAGGCTTCTATAAACATTCATATGCAAAGTGTTGTGTGAACAAAAATTTTTAAATTTTCGGGGTAAACACTCAGTGAGTATCATTACTGGGTCCTAAAGTAAGCATATATTTAGCATTGTAAGAAATTGTTAAACTGTTTTCCAAAGCAGATGTACTATTTTATATTCCCACCATCAATGAATGAGAACTCTGTTGCTCTGTATTCTTTTGAGAATTTGATTTTGTCAATTTTAATTTTTAGCCATTCTAATAGGTGTATTGTAGTATCTCGTTGTTGTTGCGGTAAGTTTTTAACTACTGATGTGTCTGAAAATAAGGGCATTAGAGCCAGTGATCGTGGTATTGCAGTTTGGCTCTGATACTTCTTAGGTGTGTGATCTCAGGCATATTCTTTTGAAACACTGTGACTCAGTTTTCTTACCTGTAAATAGAAGTGATGATATTACCTACTTCATAACTTTACTGCAAGAAATAATGAATTGACTTCCTTAAAGTGCTTAGAAGTGCCTGGCATGCCATAAGTTTCCCTAAGTGTTGTCACTGGCATGGTGTGACAATTTTAGAGATGAGAAGAAAAATAAGTATTTTGGCCAAATTTGCTGGTTTAGAAAGTAGTGCCACCAGAATTTAATTTTAGGTCTATCTCCTGAGCTTACATTCTTTCCAAAATTCCACAAGTTTCTGAAGTTGAAAAAAATAGTACTCCCATATACAAAATTCCTTGGCATAGCTAGTCAAGTGTGAAGCAATTAAATCATAGCTGTGCATTCATGCTCAGCTCAAGTTGCCTAAAAAAATGAAGGCAGCAGAGTGTATCTTTGGGGCCATCTATTCCTCTTTCCCTGCTAACTGTATCTCCAAAAACTTCATTTCTCATTGTTCTCTACCTTTCCCTTCTAGCTAATCAGAAAGCTCTGTTGCTTCTTCCCGTTCATCCAATGTTATAATATACCTATTAAAAAAACACTAAAGTTTCTATATGCAGATGTTTATATTGACACTCTTATTGTTATTATTTTAATTTAAACCTAAGAAGATTCATTACAGAAAATAATGCTATTGCTTTGCACATATTTGTAGCTTATTGAATCTAGAGTGCTTTCAGTATGTTTAAATTAGAATATTTGCAATGCATGCAGAAGATACTTGGAAGCATGGGTCCAAATCTTATTTCTATTTTTTTTTACTACAGTATACCTGTTACAAACTTCAGCATAAATCAGTCACTTGAAAGGCATTTTTGAGTAAATAAATGTGTAAATGATACATAGTCTGAGACCACCATCTCAGGAAGAATATGCCATATCAATCACATACAACAAATTCTGGAAATCTTTGTTCCTGTAAGAGAACATAAAAGAGATGACCACTGGATTTCTGGAACCTTGCCTGGGAGAAGCTTTTCTTCCAGCTCTATAGCCTGGAAATCTGCTTGAACTATGCGGCGTTTTTCAGTGGAAACTTCATAGATTGATAATCCTAACCCATCATCAGTGCTAATATCTTTATTATAGTCTCAATGTTCATTATTTTTATAGACAATTGAAAAGACGTTATTTCAACATATTTTTGTTTGTAATTTGTTTTTCTGCTTCTTAAAACAGCAAGCTTTAATTTGAGATAAATTACATATCACTTACCTGTCATATTAGTGCTTTTACCAAAGAAATGGAACTCATCTCATGAACAAACAATCACTTCAATGTTGCTGCTGTTGCTCTTCTAACACTTAGATGAAAATCTTAATTAGGTAACACAATTACCTGGTTTATTTCAGATGAGACATTCCAAACTCAATGTCAACTTTTATCAGTGACTTGTCATCATTTGAACAAGTTATTTTCATGTTTGGAGTGACAATTGGTATATATTATAACAGTATATAATACAGCTTCTTTGAAACCTTAAAACAGAGTGTCTCCTGTTTGTAGTATTTACATACATATCTGGATGTGTACTTATGCAACAATTTATTTCACTTTTCTCACTTTTAACTGAGGTCTTGTATTACTACTACGGTCTTGCTTGTACCAACCCCCTTTACATTGTATTTTGACTTATTTTAATATGCTAAGGTTTGAGAAGGAGATATAACATGTTTGTAAACCCTAAAGAAATAAAACAAATAAGCAATTTATATGCTAGTATTGTCTATCCTACTTAACTATAGCATTAGCTTTCTCAGAAGCACGGTTTTGGAATGTACAGAGCCTTGCACGTTGCAAAAGGTTGCATCTTTAGAAAATGCCCTAACCATTTGGAATGGAAGATGCTGATTTGAATTATAACCTTGTTATTTACAGGTTTTGGTAGAGTAGATGTAGAATGTGCTAAATGTTGACTAATAATAGTACTCTGTTGATTATATTTGCCTCAGCTTCCTTTTGTGGAAAAAGCATGGTTTGTTTCTATTACCCTTTCCTGTAGTTGGTCTTCTTACAGAGCTTTGATGTTACTAGAAACTTGACAAAAAATTACATAGGTTGTCACAGAGTTATACATTTTATTAGCACACATAATTTACCCTCTATTTGTGTTATTCCTCAAATAACACATTTTTCTGGACTCTGAGATCCCAGAAAGAAAAAAAAATAACACCATTTTTACTTCTTGTATCCTCCCACTTTATTAGGGGCTAATGGGGTCATGAATATTGGATCTGGCCATAGCTATGGCCTGCTAAATGGCCCACTCTGATGAATAAATCAAATTAAATTAGGCCAATGCAGCCATACAGAAAGACTGCTTTCTTCCTTGATTAATACCCTTTTCCAGTTGGCTCCAGGCCATTATAGCATTTGTTAGTCCTATGTCCGCTTCTATGAGCTTTTACTACTGGACTTTAAGTTCTGTGGGCTACTGGCTGCAATTACACTCTGCTGTGGGTTCCACTCCTTCGAGGGCCATGAAACGAAAGAGACTTTCCAAGTTATTATACAGCTGATCACAAACTCATCAGGCATTAAATTTTAACCTTTTGTCTATTTGGGACTTTGCCTTGTTCTAAGTACTGAGCAGGACGAGGAATGATTTATCCCCATTTGTACAGAATCGATGGCATATTACAATGAAACATGTAGATATATGTAGAAAAATAAAGTGCAAAATATTGTGATATAGAAATAGGACTTTAGGAATTTTATCCAGTCTGGGCTGGATTAAAGTTTAAGTGGAAGAGTCAGTATCTGTGCTGGATATTTAAAAATATGTAAGTGTAAAGAAAGAATAAGTTTTGAACCCTCCAAGCTAGGAAAAAAGCTTATCTCTTTACTACTCAAGTTATTTTATAAGAATACATGGTTTTTTGCCTGACACCCTTAGACCTGTACTCCCGAATCCTCTTTAGCAATCTTTCCTGTGCATCCAAATGTCTCATATGACATTTTTCTTCCATACAAAGGTGAATCCATAGTGTGCATGTTTTAAAAGGTTTTGGTTAATTGGCTAGAACATGAAGGTCAAGGGCTCACTTATTATTCCAGGGTTGTTATAAGACTTGACTGTAGTGATACTTGGCTTTCAAGGGTGTCCTGGCCAACCACCCTCACCAAACCTAAGACTCTACTCTTTTTAATGAGTCCCGTTAGCATGATCCACTTGAAAATAATTATTCCTTGCCCTTGACAATAGAGATCTTTTGGCAAATATTCTACTAAAATTTCTTCTGTTTTACTTTTAATTGCTCTTACCTGTTCTTCGTTAAAAGCCTGAAGGATTTAAGACTTTTCCTCAATTATTTAACCTGGATTGTATTCAGGGTTTCCAGAATTTCTTTCCACTGCACAAGTTCATGTACTCCACATAACAATCAAACAATATTCCTCCATCCTTTGTGTGAGCTACATCTACTCTGTGCTTTTCTTCATGCTGAGTGTTCTGTTTTATCATGGCCACATTTCAGTATTTATAGATATTTTTCCACACATGCTGTGTATCAGCTCTCTGGGTTGTGTGAGAAACTGACAGAATTTCACCCAGGTTGTTGGGCATGGGGATACATTGAGTAAATTCAGAGACAGTCATGTGGATAGACATACAAGGGAAAGACATCTTTCAAATCCATGGGATGTTAGAGGATGCACATTCCATGAGGAAAAAGACTTTGTCTATTTTGCTTGTTACTTTTACCTTAGTCCTTATCACAGTGGATCACCTTTGTTATATTTATTATTCATTGAATTAGCAAATACAATAAAACCAAGCAGATCATTTAACTAGTTGTTTATTCAAGTGATCTAAGTATAGATGAAAAAACCAATTAACAGGAAAATAGACAAATAAGGAAAACAAGAAGAAAGTAAACAATTATAGAGAATTAGATAGGGGGCAAAGCCTGAGTAGTCAGTTGTACTGCTGGGGTCCAGTGTAGGCTCCAGTATTTAGCCTCTTTGGCCTCCATTTCCTTGTCTACAAAATGGGGATCATGATATCATACTTCTTAGAATGAAAGATGCCATAGATGGCAAAAAAAAAAAAAAAAAAAATGATCCCCTACTATTAATAAAAGGTAATTAATAGTGTTAATTGAAATATAACTCATTATTTATTGTTAAAGAAAAAGTAAATCCAAGAAAAGCTTCAGACTTAGAGAAACAGCAGTTCTCTATTTTGTTCCACACTCTTAGCACTTAATCTTGTATTGGCTGCAAAGTCACTATGATCAATTTGCTTGACTTCGATTTCTGTGTCTCATTCTACTTTCTTCTTGTAGAATATTTATTTATGTCTTTTTTTCATCCTTTGAGTTTGAAATTTTTATTATTATTTGGATTATGGAAATCAAAGAGAAGCTATAACTCATCTAAGAAAGTGTGTGTGTGTGTGTGTATATATATAAAATAATTATTTTTACTGAAGGGGAGATGGAATAATAGAACAGACCACTTCAAATTTTCTTTCGATTCTAGTATTCTAAGATCTTTGATTAATCTGTTGAAAATACTCAAACATTATAACTTAGTGGTCAAATTTAGATACACTTTAAATGGCAATGTAGGGGATTAATGTCACTAAACCATTTGGAAAGGACATCAATTAGTTAAAAGGCCACTTCACAACTAAATTTAGCAATAAATTGGAATTAACACATAGCACTCTGTTATAACCCAATAGAAGTACCCAGAAATAAAGAGCACACCTTGTATTGATATTTTAATCTAAATGTACCCCATAGTGATGACTAACCTAGTTATAAGAAAAGATGACCATAATTGTGTTAGATAATAGAAATATTGATTTCTTATGTATTTATTTTACTAGTTTGTTCAGAAAATCATCATATAGGACAATGTTTACAATTTTTTATTTTTTTACATTTTAGATAATAGAAGATACAGGAACACTTGGAGGAAGGATTACTATAATTATAGGACAATTGGTGGTAGTATTTGAATGAGTGAGCCACGCATTTTCAAATCACAGCTGTACGTAAATTTATTATCCCTTGTGGTTTCCACTCAGACTTTTCTTGACAGAACCAAACCAGCAACAAAATGCAATAATAAATTATAAGTGTTTGCCTCACAAATTTTGCAGATGACATCGTGAGTGAGTGATTTGTCAGATTTCTACCTGCTACCACTCTGTTTGGCTCACTGCCTCATTAGCCATCCCCTCTGAAAATCTTCAAGTGATGGATCCAGAATGAATTCCTACCTCAAGTAAACCAGAAATTATATTTTGGAACACACTAGAGTGTTGCCCTGTATCCATCCTGTGCCTAACACCAGTTTGTGGTTTGGGATCTCACTAGAAATAATAACAATAGTCTATTCTGAATTTCTTATCAATTTTTGGACATTACATTAAAAAACTGTCACACACACAAAAATTCCTTTCTTTTTCTTTCTTCCTTTTTTTTTTTTTTTTTTTTCTGAGACAGATACCCAGCCTGGAGTGCAATGGTTCGATCATGGTTCACTGCAAACTTGGCCTCCCTGGTTCAAGTGATTCTCCTGCCTCAGCCTCCCGAGTAGGTGGGATTACAAGTGCACACCATCAAGCCTGGCTAATTTTTGTATTTTTAGTAGAGATGGGGTTTCACCATGTTGGCCGGGCTGGTCTGCAACTCCTGACCTCAGGCAATCTGCCCACCTTGGCCTCCCAAAATGCCGGGATTACACGTGTGAGCTACCATGCCCAGCAAAAAACAAAAAAACCAAAAACATTTTTCTAAATATTGACTTAGTAACCCAGAATAACAAAAAGAACTTGTACATTTTGCTATTCACAATTGGAAGAGTTTGACAATAAATTGATACTAACGTTAACTTTTATTTGCAGTATGTAATTATTTTTATCAGAAGGTCAGTGAGATTCGTCACCTGCTCAAAGTGCTCAGATAATTTTTAATCACCCAAGGGAGTAATGTCATGGCAGTGGCAGTACAAATCCCAGAATCTAGGAACCTCTCTCTTTTTTTTTCTGCTAGAACTATTAAGTCTGTGTGCTGATGTTCGCACTCTTACAATAATAGTTAGAATGAGTCCTTTATTATTTTTTTGTGTAAAGTATAGCTATTTAGGTTTGAAATATAAGAATTTACAAATATGAACATTTTCAAAAATAGCTTAATGTCACAGTCACATGTACAGTGACCTCCTTCCGCAAATGGTTATATCACTGGATAAGTGTTTTTAAATGATAAGTTTAATGACGTCACACATATATTTTCATTTTAGTGATTTATTCTGTGAACTTAAAACATGTAGTAAACATGTACTTCTGTGAACATACCTGTTTTAATCTCATTTCAAAATTATGCAGTATTCAGCTTGGTTAGTACCTACAGATATGTTATGGTTTTACAAGGCAATGTTTACATTTTATCAATGACCCTGGCAGAAAAGTAGAAAGTAGTTTGGAATAAATGTGTGTGTGTGTGTGTGTGTGTGTGTGTGTGTGTGTGCGCGTGTGCGCGCGCTCATGAAAAAGTGAATGTGGAGTAACCATAAACCATAATATGGTTGACATGAACTACATTAGTGCAGATACAAGACAATATTACTCATAATTGTTATGGCAAGAAGGAAGAGAGGGAATACAAAGAATGGTGCGGAGTTAGAAATTTGGAATAAGAAAATATATTTTGTATATTTTATTAGCATATGTTTCAAAATATGTAACACAAAGAAAATCACAGGAAATTATCTATAAACCATTTCTATTAATTAAAAAATAAATACAGAATTATATATACTCACGTATATTCATACATATGTGTACTTGTGATTATAATATAGAGTAAAACCTGTCATAAAGTCATAGTGAGGTAAAACACTTACAATTGTGTAAAATTTCAGTATTTGTGAATAAGATGCAATAAAATTACATGAGATAACTGAAGTAGTTAGCCACAGAAGTTCCAGGGTCAGGACATATAATATAACATCATGTTGACCCAGCTACCATTCTATATTCATTTTTTAAAAATCAAAGGATTGTTTCTGGAATCTGTAGTTGGCTGAGATTCTAGAGTTATTTATTTATTTATTTATTTGCCAGCATGATTTAGGGAGTTTTGACCTACAAAATACAGGGGAATATGCAAATCCATCCTTTATCTACACATTTTGAGAGGGAGGATGGTCTGTCCTATCTCTTCTACCATAACCAGAAGATAAGATGATAAGATTTCCAGTCACTGGGCAAGGGAAATGCAAAGAAGAGAAAGGATTATTAATCCAATTACATGTGATCTAAAGTTTTAAAGGAACATGTTATCATGGAGTTTTACTCTATCACTAAACAAGCCAAATGACCAAACATTACAATGAAAAAGGTTGTAAAGAGACCATAATTCTTAAACCCCGTTGGTGGGAATGTTAATTGGTGAAATCACATTGAAGGAGAATGTGACTTTATCTCATGAAGCTCAAGATCTCACAATTCCACTTCTAGTTTTATGCCAGGGAGAGGTTGATCAACAGAACGGGTTTGACTGGAACTAAGGAATTTCCCAAACAAGACATTTGCAGTGCTAAAACCAGAAGGCAAACTGGCAAAAGTTGATTACCCTAAACCCTGGAGAATTCTAGCATGTGAACACAAAGAGGCATGAATAACAGTGGTCACAGCACTGTAAAGAGTAACTGATATTGATAACAAATTTAGCAGTCATTAACAAACAGAAGAATGGTTAAGTGAGTAGTCATATCCATAAAATAGAATACTAGAAAGAAGTAAAAAATAAGTGAGTGACAACCAAATATATTGACATGTTGAATTTCACAAATAAAATTTTGGATGAAAAAGTAATGTTAGAAACAATGTTTTATTTGGGTTAAATCTATATAATGTTTACAAATTGTATAATAAAACTCTGTTGTTTAAGAACACTAAAATATGTAATATAAGTAATTATTAGCTATCTGGAAAATAAAAATTAAAACCATAATAAAATACCACTTCTTACTGACTAGGATGGCTATAATCAGAAAAGAGAGATAATAATAATTTTTGGCAGAGATATACAGAAAACGAAACTCATGCATTTCCTATGAAAAAGTAAAACAGTACAGCTACATTAGAAATCAGTGTAACAGCTCCTCAAATGGTTAAATACATGGAATCATGGGATTCAACAATTCCACTCCTAGGTATATACCCAAGATAAATGATAATACATTCATACAAAATTTTGTATGAATCTTCCTAGCATCATTAATCATAATTGCTAAAAAGTAGAACCAACCCAAAATATCTATGAATTGATGATTGGTTAAATAAACTATGAAGTATCTATACAATAGCAAATAGTTTGCAATTAAAATAAATGAAATACTGATACATGCTACAACATAGACGAACCTTAAAAAGTTATCCTTGATGTAAAACTCAATCAAAAATCATCATATATTAATATTTTATTTATATAAAATGTCCACAATAGGCAAATCTATAGAGACAGAAAATATCAAAAGGGTTGTAAAAGTGTGAACATACTAAAAGCTATTGAATTGCATAGTCTAAATTTGTGGTAAGTTGTATGGGATGTGAATTGCATCTCAGAAGTGCTGTCAAAAAACACTAACAGATGCTTGGGGATAAAAATCTATAATGTGAGAGCAGTTGTTACCTCTGAAAAGGAAGAGAATGGTTATGGTGTGTGAACCTGAGAGTCTTTCAAATATATAGGCAAGTTTTTTGTTTTTCACTTTTAGCAATATAGTCAATGAAATTTTTTATTATACTTTACAATGGCTTGTATATTTCAATCATTAGAGAATGACATTAAATATGTCCAGCCAATGTCTGCCAATAGTACAACTCAGAGGTTAAATAAAGCTCAAAACACAACTCCATAGTATCCTCCTAGCTTTACAGAGATATTCCTAAACAGATGTTGGTGCAAGATGGATGTCAGCTTCCCTTAGAGTATTAGCAATTTAGCTGAGTTTTTCTTCGGTTTATATTTTATTTAATTGTGTTCATTTGCAAGCAACCTGTTAAATGTATTCACAAAAGGACAAAGCAGAAGGAGGGCATAACATCACAGATGAACCATGCTGATATGTTCTGACCTTCCAACATACAAAGCTATTTGTCTAAACACTGAATAAGTACAGATATTAGATAAACTAGTATCTTCAAAGTTAAAGATACCTATAGAAGGGGAGAGTTGGAAAGAGAATACAAAGTAGTGGGTCCTTGCAGGAGGAAATATAATATAAATTTTAGAAATATAATACAAATTCAAAATGAAATATCACAGAATGTTTGATCCACCCATGACAATGATAGCTAATTACACAGTAAAACAGTAAGAAATGACTGTTTTCCAATAAAGCTGTATCTTGACTTTGTAACAATATATTGGACCATTCTCACTCAGTTCAACTACTTTGCTCTATTTTCCAAGCTCCTGTAGCAGCTAACATTTCAGTAAAGATCAGGAGCCTTGACTGACACGGCATTAGAGGCAGCTTGGACTATCCCAGACTTAAGCTGAGGGCAGAAATCATGAAGGTATTTTTGCTTTCCTGTTTTCTCTTTCACTATTCTCACTAAGCTTCTCAGGGACTGGATAAAGGCCAGCCAGTATAGGAGAGGCCAGATTGCCAAAGTCTCTTGGAAGCCCTTAGCCATGATTGGCTAGGAGGGATTTGAAAGAAACACCGTCTTTAAGTTTCACTAATAGGAAAGAGCAGTGATGGCAAAACTTTCTGCCTGCCTCTCCCTTTCCCATACAGATGACTCTATTTTGTGATTATTTAAGGCCATGCAGCATTAGGAAGAGTGATATCTCCTCCTCTTCACCAGAAAAGACATCAGGCTTTGACTGTATTCATCCTTTACATTTTGCTTCCTATCTTCTTTCTGAAGAGCCCCCTTTTCTTCCTCTGTGAAGTAATTCTGCTTCTAATGTCCATGAGATTTCATATTAAGTGATTAGACTATCATACCTGAGTATTTTTTTTTTTTCTTTCTATGCAATTCTCTCTGGATACCATTTTGGCATCTTTCTAAAATTACAGTTTTTGACCTCTAATGTTTGTTACTCTTCTTTTTCCTACTAGAGAGTGATATTTTTGGGAGAGGAATAAATATTTTGAATAATAGACACCTAAAAATAAATACATGAATAAAATAGGTTTATGTGTTTTAATAGACCGTGTAAATACACATTGCTCTATTAAAGTGTCCTGCTTTGTCTTCTTTTAATGTCAAATAATATCTCCCATTGCTTTGTAATTCTCTTGTTAGCAGTGATACTGCTTTCTAAATTTAATCTTAATTTTATGGCTGATGATAGTGACAAATTCTGGTAAAAAGTAACAGAAGAATGTTGGAATTAATGAACAGAATTAATCCTTCAGTATCACAATATTGAATTAGTGTAGTACATTAATAAATTTGTTCTAAGAATTACCTTAATAGTAAATAATAGGTTTAATGTAATATATTTCAATAAAAATTATAAACTTTGCTTTAATATTTTTGAAATAATAACATAAAATAATGTTGATCTGGGAAGGGAAAGTCGAGGACAGGGTTTGGATTCAGGAAGGTCAGCGATAACATGAGTAGAGCAGTAGCATAGATCATGTAAAGGAAAATGTATGTGACATATAGGATTCGATTTTTCCTACTCTGTATATATCACCTTGTCTAACCTTAGTTTCCTCCTCTACAAAAGAGCTTAAATCACATTGACCTCCCTTGGACAAGAATCTTTTTATTTATTTTAATTTTTTTGAGACAGAATCTCACTCTGTTGCCAGGAGCCAGGCTGGAGTGCAGTGGCGCAATCTTGGCTCACTGCAATCTCTGCCTCTGGGTTCAAGCAATTCTCCTGCCTCAGCCGCCCGAGTAGCTGTGATTACAGGTGCACACCACCACATCCAGCTAATTTTTGTATTTTTTAGTAGAGGCGGGGTTTTACCATGTTGGTCAGGATGGTCTCTATCTCTTGACCTCGGGATCCGCCCGCCTCGGCCTCCCAAAAGTCTGGGATTACAGGTGTGAGCCACTGTGCCAGGCCTGGACAAGAATCTTAAACCACATATATGCAGGGCAGTAATTTGAGTTCTGGATTTTATTTTTAGGTGTCCCATTTGCTTGCTTATTTTATTTTTAGCATTTGACTTCTACTCAACTTACATATGTACTGTAATTCTGATTTCTTCAAGATTTCTGAATTCTTTGTAGAGACCATATCATTTCTTAACTTTAAGGCTTCTATTATCCCCTTCTTCTAGAAAGCCAATAATATAATATTGTTGCACAAATAAATAAGAATTTCCTTATATACTTTTATCTGCAGTAGGCAGTTATTAAGTTCATTCAGTAAGAGAAATGCAGTGCTAGAGTCCAGGAGAAACAACAACAATGGCAGTCTTTGTTTCTTCAGATCTTTTGCCACAAGAGTACTGCCAACAAGAATTTGTGACATATTTTATCTTACATACAGATCCAAATGTAAAATTCTCAAGGGTTCCTGGAATTTTGCATTTGTCTCTTCAAAATGGACATTCAATATTCAAGGGAGGTTTGTTTTGCTGCTTCAGTAAAATGGCTGTGGATACCATACAGACTGAAATAGAAAACTGGACAAGAAGAGCTCAAAAATTCATCTAGGTCTATACCAGCAAAGGAAAGAAAAGAATCAAGATCTGATATCTAGAAGTATATGTGGAGTACTTATTATATTCTAGAATCTCTTTTAGAAACTTCCATGCGTTAGTATATTCCACTCCTACAACAATCTTGTAAATTCCTCAACTTATCTAACAGTGCCCATATCTTATGCAGGTTTTGAAGGTAGGTACTCTTAATTTCAAATTTGGCATTATTACTTCTTAAATGCATGTTATGCCATGCTCACAATAGCCTCAAACCCCTGAGATCAAACAGTCTTCCTGCCTCAGCCTCTCAAGTAGCTGGGACTAAGGTACATGCCACTGTACCTAGTTTTGTTTTATTTTATTTTATTTTTGTAGAGAAAAGGTTTTGCTTTACTGCCCAAGCTGGTATCAAACTCCTGGCTTCAAGTGATAGTCCTGCATTGGCCTACCAAATTGTTGTGATTACAGGCATGAGCCAACATGCCCTGTCAGCATTTTATTGTCTAGTTAGTACTTGGATTTTCTCAAATGTTGGATTTCTTATCTCTGTAGCTGTCCTCATCTCTCAGTGTTTTAGATTTACTAATATTTGGAAGTTACCAATATATAATGATATATGTAGAATGATGGTATACCAGCTAAATGGCTTATCCATTTCATGTAGCTTGATATAGAGCAGTGGTTCTAAAATTTGGCATACATTTAAATCACATTAAGCACTTGTTTAGACACAGATGACTGGGCCCTACCTCCAGAGTTTCTATTCCATAGGTCTAAAATGGAACTCAATAATTCGTATTTTTAATGAGTTAAAAGATAATACTGGTGTTACTGGTCCACAGACCACATGTTAATAACTGGTATAGAACATTGAAGAATTTGCTTTATGAGAAGTGTGTTGTTATTGTTGTTGGTAATGCAAGAATGAATTACACAAAATAATCAAAAGTGCTAAATCTCTGGTAGACAACTAGACCTTGTACTGTGCCTGAGGACACTGACAGAAGCCACTAGGAAGAAGACGTCAGAGCATGGCAAACTTCAGTGAAGTGTTTTTAACTCTCCATGACTGACTTTGGAATGAATGACAGCTATGCTAATATATGTACTAGGTGGCTTGATATAGGTTTAATGGTATTTCAGAGATGCTTAAATCTGGATGACAGTGCTAGATAGCTGCTGGGCCAAGGGGTGCTCAGAATAAGACATTCAGTTGTGCTGTAATCCCAGCACTTTGGGAGGCCGAGGCGGGTGGATCACGAGGTCAACAGATCGAGACCATGCTGGTCAACAAGGTGAAACCCCGTCTCTACTAAAAATACAAAAAATTAGCTGGGCATGGTGGCACGTGCCTGTAATCCCAGCTACTAAGGAGGCTGAGGCAGGAGAATTGCCTGAACCCAGGAGGCGGAGACTGTGGTGAGCCAAGATCAGGCCATTGCACTCCAGCCCGGGTAACGAGAGTGAAACTCCGTCTCAAAAAAAAAAAAAAAAAAAAGACATTCAGTTGTGCTAATGCCTGGATGGTGCCTGGATGGCATGTTCTGTTGAAGCAAGGCCTAAGCAAAGTAGTCTCACAGCTAACAATTTGGTAAGATCTTGGAAGTGTGTCTGAACTCCACTAAGATGATTTCACACTCCGATATTCTGCCAGCATGTCCTGAGCCATTGCATACACTTTAAATGAGCATGGTTGTCTGCACTGCAACCCACATCTGGAACCCAAGTCTATTTGAGGACTTTGTGCTATAAAACCTCCTTCTGCCAATTTTCTCCATCTCTTTTTCAAATTTGTGCTTACAAATATGAGCCTACAACCATGCTCTCAATATTCTGTAGATTTGAAATGAGTTATTTTCTTAAAATGATCACTTAGATATTATTTTCTATAGTTCCGTCATATTGAGCTTCTTGGGAAAAACCAAGTCCATGATCATGTCCTACTTACTATGCTGTGGCTCTTGAGGGCAAAGGTCCAATTCCTGGTGATCATGCATGTGTGTGGGAGCTGAACAAAACTACTTATTCCAGCACTTGGCAATTCTGTGAAGGTTGAATGCTTGTTAACGCCTACACTCATTATTGAGTACCTTATATGTTTTCTTTGTTTGTAAAAATGATATCTCTTCACTGCCAAGGTCAAGATCACACATATATGTACTCATAGATATTCAATGATTTATTGGCTAAATTATCAGAAGGGTAGAGATATATCTTACTCAGAGTATTTACATATTTAACATAGTGGTAAGAGATTCAAGGAAAAGCTTTTTATATTTAAATAATAAAATCAGGATAGATCAATATATTTTAATTCATTATTCACTTTCTGCTCTCCCTTAAATTAGGCTTTAGAATAGAATGCAAAACTGTGCAAAAATAGAGGATTTCCCACTGTTTAATTAAGAACTATTGCTTTAAATTACTGATTCAAAAAATTAAACATTTGAAATACTTTTTCCATACTTCATTGCTCACTCCTTATCCCCACCCCCCAAAACCCCAAAACACCTAAGAAAGCTTATCTCTAAGTTAATAGGTTTCTGTTTTGTTTTTTGACCCCTGGGAGCATAACAATAATAAGAAAACAATTTCCAATGTCTGAGTATATAACGATTAGCCCTATAAAGTGGTAGAAAATTCTATAAATACTTGATTAGACTTCAGATTATAATTTGACCTTCAAACTCCATTTATCTGCATCAAAAATAATGCCTTGATCAACTGACATACATACTTTCTTTCTTGGTGGCTATAGCTACTGTAAATGAATGTTTGGTCTTTGCATTTCTATCTTCTATCAGTTTTGTAAGCCTAAGTCTCATCATAGGGGTGGGTGGTAACTACTTCACACTGTATCAGTGCAGATTGCCTAATGGTCTAAAAATCTCCCTGAGAATTTCCATTCTGAATGCAGTGGCCTTGTTCTTAATTTTTAAGATTAGTCTCCTGTTTCCTGTCTGACCTTGGAATATGATGACACTTAAAGTGTGTTTATCCTTTTGAATACATGTATGAGTGGCCTGTTAGCAGGTTCCAGATGACATACCATTGTCAACTGCTTTACATTTGAATCAAAGGATTGTAACACATTGTGAATATGCTATAAACTACAACACTCAAATTGTTCTTGTTTTGCAACAGGAAGGTTCAGGAAAAGCTTCCTTAGGAAAAATAAAAAGCTATTTCAGCAAGTAATGAATCCCAAAGATGTGATGACATCTAAGAGAAATTCAGAATGATTGAATATGATTTGGGACACAAGCACACAGCGAATGTATGATGTTCTGAGCGTAGGTAATGGCCATGACTAAAAGATCACAGATAATTGAGGACTGAACCTTTGCTTAGCTCCACATCTTAGAACTGACTTCAGGGAATAACAAATTAAGATTTACTTATCTAGGACTTTAATTCTTTCTTTGGGACCAGGTTAATAAAAGACCAAGAAGCTCCTGATTAAGCTGGATAATGGGGGATTTTGTAGACAGGGCTGTATATATTGGCTTTATTTTACTTGTGTTTTCTCAGTTAGCATCTCAGAGCTGGAACATTCCACATTCCCCAGCAGCGAGTGGGGGCTGATGAAACTTTACAATACCGACTAAAAATCACCTTGTTTCTGGCTTATCTGAATCCCCTATCCATCCCCCCCCACTCCTATTTACACAGCATCACACTACCCAGGAAATACACTAGCAAATTGTGCAATTGAATACAATCCATACTTTTCTTTAGATTCTTGTAACTGTATTATATGGAATAATATCACTGTTTCTACATTTCAGTCAATAAATTTTTGCATAATCTCCAAAAAAAAAAAAAAAAAAACTAAGAGAAAGAATAGAAGCTAACGAACGACACAAAGATGTGGTCAGAAAAGTAATTGTGAAATAATATATTATATTTTTAAGGAAGATAAAACAGAGTGAAGTCTAAGAACAGAGTATCCCATATTAGAACCATACAGAAAGTTCTAGGCCAAGCAGACAAAAAATAGAAAAAGAAACAAAAGCATCTCTATATGAGAGCTGCAGATAATTGCTGGCATTTGAAATAAAAAGTTTCAGTACTTGCTTCTCAAAATATAATACTGAGCTGGCAAGGCCTTCATATTCTTTCCATTTTTATTACTCCTCCTATCTTAATTGGGAACTGTTGCCCTCTCCTTTATTCATTTTATGGCATTACAATCATTACTACTTTGAAAGTTTTTCAAAAATAATTACATCATATAGGATCAAGTAAGAAATAAAATCTAGGGGCCCAAAGTGGCTCCGGCCGGATGTCGTGGCGCTTGCGAAGGCGAGGCCAAGAGTTCAAGGCCAACCAACCTCAGCAACCTTACAAGCTCTCATTGATTGGCAAAAAAAAAAAAAAAAAAAAAAAAAAAAAAAAAAAAAAAAAAAAAAAAAGAAATAAAATCTATAGGGAATACTTCACAGTTTCTCTTGGCAACTATATTCTCATTATCTCGAGATAGAACTCCATTTACTTTCATAAAGTATGCCTCTCACCCAGTAACTGTATGAAAAAATTCAATTTCTCAAGTATGATTGATTTTCATTTATAAGCCTTTTGAGACCAAATGTGGAATATTCCTTGAGAGAAATTAGTAATTTTTTTCTCCAAATAAATGAAAAATCATGTTCAGAAAATATCTCCATTTCATAGATTTTTTTTTTTTTTATGAATGCAGAAAAATAGTTCTCACTGTATCTTTGATTTGCATCCTTGCTTTTTGTCAGTAATAAGGCTGGATTTGGTGTTTCCAAGCTGCTAAAGTGTTTATTTTCTGAAAGCTATAGAACTAGCTACAATCATTTCCTGCTGAAACTGAGAAAGCAATTCGTGGGACTGGAACACAATCTCAAGCTGTTCTTGTTCTAAGACCAGCCTCCAAGTACTTGAAATATCCCCCTGAGAATTTTCATTCTGAATGCAGTGGACTTGTTCTTAATTTTTTGGATTAGTCTCCCGTTTCCCCAGCAGTTTTGCCTGTAATCTTATGCTTCACTCTCTCTGAAAATGTTATAGCTCCAAATGCTTCAGATGCCCAGACACACTTCATCGGCAGTACCTAGCAATGAGATTGGCTTCATGTCAAGGGTAAGCAGGTTGAATTGGGTTGGTGATAAGCGGAGATTCAAGCTTGGGTAGGAGGATATAGACCTGGGGCAAAGCAATGGTTAGGAGAATAACTTGTTGCCTCCATTACACCCAAATAACCTGATAGTAACCGGGGCGGCAAGCCTGATGCAAATCTGGAGTAGAAAAAGAAAAGAGTACAAAAGAAAGATGAAACAATACATGCCTTAGTGGTTCTAACCTTACTAAACTTTAACGTAGATGCAGGAAATGGTCCTAATTGATATTAAAGTGGATGTATATTTGTCTGGAATGTTTCTACAGAGTGGCCTGCAGGGGACATATCCTATGAGTTGGTTTGCATAGAAAACAGGAGATTTGAGAAGATTGTTGACAAGACAAGAGGCAGAAAGTAGTGTAGGATTTTCTCTGCCTGATGTGCCATTATGACTGGTATCTGAGTTCCAAAGCGAGGAACTGCAAGAAAAATCTGAAGGGTATTTATTTGTGAATTATTCTAGGAGGGCCATGTATACATTTGATATTGCTTGGCTTCCCAAGTGACCACGTTTGACACAGTAGCATAGAGACAAATAATATGTCCACATTTTGAAAGATGTCTCTGAACACTCAAGTGTTGTAAACTTTGAGAGAGCATCTCTGTTATTTGAGATGGTTTTTCACAGCCATGGCGAGAGTGAAGTATATCCAAGAAATTCCATAGGTCAAGAACAACAAATGCCAGAAGAATAAGGGAGGAGAAGTGATAATTGCAGGATGCCTATCTCTAACAGACTATTCTGAAGGGCACTTAGGAGAATTCCTCTGCAGATGCAGTCAGAGTACAGATTCTGTCAGATCATGATAAAAAGGTAGCCTGTAAAATTAGATCAATCCGGTTGTGAAGAGACCAGTAGTAGATGATTATTCTTAATTATGATAATTGACACTATTAAAGTGTCCTGATTTTAGACCACTTTATGTCTTTAGGACAGATAACTGGTCAATGAAACTCATATTAGGGTAAATAATGCTCATTAAGTTGTCCCTGGTCCTGAGGTGTTCCTATATACTGATAGGTACCCATCTATTTCAGCTTATAGACTTCTATATCTTACATCTGGTTTAAACCAGTTTAGAACTGGTTTAAGCTCTAAAACAATGACAGCATCAATAGATATTTCAAAATCTGAAGAGGACCTGGAATTACCATTTCAGATATAAATACACAGAGTGTATTTGAGCAAAGGAAGTATGTGGTATTTCTTAATAAGATTGATCTCCAGTTTTTATTTTTTTTCTCTTGTTTTGGCAGCCTTCAGTTTTGTGTTGAATGTGTAAATTGTCTTCAGGCTCTCAGAGTCAGTCCAGTGAAACTTATAGGAAAATAGCCTTAAAGGAGTAAAAGGTCAAATAGGATTTTCAAGTACTATCTACTGGGGAGGGATTGGGATGTCGGAGCAGATGATAGACTAGATGGGGCATGATGGTACAGTGCTGGTAGTGTAATCATAAAGTGATGCATAACCTGTGCTTCAGCTATATTAATTAAGAATCTTACAATTAGGACAAATATTAAACCATGGAGCAGGTAGATTTCCATGAGAAAGAATGCCTTCTTTGTGGTGAAATATAAAGACCACTAATAAACCTGTAAGGTAAAATCTACGAACTTTTGTAAACTCATCAAGGTTACTAATACCTAGAGGCTCAACAAGTCATCATTTAATAGAGACCCTATCCTTACCAGAATAACTTCTTGTCGACTAGAGAGAATAACAGTTCCGTCTTAGTTGTGTGGTATTTTCTTTGGGAGGGAGGCTGGAAATTTTGGGAGGAATTGGAATGGTTCATAGACTGTGACCATAGAATGAATGTGATTTGATGGTTTGGCATGTTCTTTGTGCAGGACTAGTGTGATGCCTTCTAAATGATTTCCCTGCAAACCCTTGCCAATGCTACTGACAAATTCAAGATCCCCAGATTAAATCTAGAAGGTAGTAATAATGTGAAGTTCTTGAAATCTATCTAAGATACTTCATGAATTCAGTCAGGGTATCAATCAATCAATCTTAAAATTTGTTTTATTTTGTAAAGCCTAATGTATTACTGAATTAATGTGATATTAAATTTAAGAAGATGGCATCCAATAACTTGAAAGGCATTCAGAGAAAATATGTATTGATTACAACAAAACAAATAGTTCTGTTTGGTGAGTAGTAAAATTTATAAGGAACTGATAACAAATGAAGAAGAAATGGCTTTAGACAGCTCAATGTGCCTAACTTCATATATTCACATTTTACAAATATTAGAAACCAATAGCTCTATTTAAGAATGTCAGGGAGGAATTAGAGTTGCAAAATGGAAAAATAGCTAAAGACCATCAATGCTAAAGAATTTTTCTATGGTTAATGAGAACAAGTTAAAACATTAAAAATTGGTTTTGACAAGACAGAAGAATGTGTAAAATGTGCGTTAGTGTTACCACTTCATAAAATTAAATTAGACATCTTAAGATTTAAAGTAAATCTCTCTGGCCGGGCGCGGTGGCTCAAGCCTGTAATCCCAGCACTTTGGGAGGCCGAGGCGGGTGGATCACGAGGTCAACAGATCGAGACCATCCTGGTCAACATGGTGAAACCCCGTCTCTACTAAAAATACAAAAAATTAGCTGGGTATGGTGGCGCGTGCCTGTAATCCCAGCTACTCAGGAGGCTGAGGCAGGAGAATTGCTTGAACCCAGGAGGCGGAGGTTGCGGTGAGCCGAGATCTCGCCATTGCACTCCAGCCTGGGTAACGAGCGAAACTCCACCTCAAAAAAATAAATAAATAATAATAAAAAAATTATGAAGTAAATCTCTCTCCACCACAGATATACACAATTTCTCTAGCCTTTTAAAAGCCTTTTTTTTTAAATGCATATCTGAGAAATGAGGAATTTATTGAAAGTCTTCTTTTACCTAAAATTTCTAGATATTGGAAGTGCCCTCTTTTTTTATGAAGTCATGGAGATTGCAGAACATAAAAAACCTTAAGTAAGCAAGATAAAATTCTCTCCCCAAACTGAAGAGGCTATCATGTATGTGAAAAAGGGATCTTGTTTTGAGGGATCAGAAAACAAAAAGAAAATCACAAAAAATTAGAAATGTGGTTTGTGTTTTTTCTTTAAATATAATATTCAGTTCTCATTAACATGATATATGCTCATTTAATAGTCAATCAGAAGAAATAAGTTCTAAGAAATAATCAACAAATAACTATATTTTCTATCATTCTGTCCAGTGGTATCTTAGCAAACTGGCTTTTTGGGAAAACAAAAACAAAAACAAAAACGGTAGTATTTGTCAATTTCAGTTGTGTAAATATTCCCAGCACGGCAAATTTTAACCTTCCAATAGTTTAAAAACCAGCTTACGAAATTTCCAAAAGTGTTGATTTAACTCCTGTGAGCTGGTATATTCCAGCTCATGTAACGTCGTCTATGTAAACACAGTGAATACTTCATTGAACATGACTTTACCCACCACAAAATGTTTTCATGAGAATAAAAGGGATGGATAGATTGCTGAATTGATAAATAGCACTTTGTCTTTCTGTGCCTGACATATTTCACTTAACATGATGTTCTCCAGGTTCATTAATATCCCAAATGACAGGACTTTGTTCCTTTTTTAATGCTAAATAGTATTCTACTCTGTATATAAATTACATTTTCTTTATTCAGATATCCATTAATGGATGCTTAGGTTGAGTCCATATCTTGGCTACCATAAATAATGCTGCAATAAACTTTCAGTGAAGATATCTCCTTGACACACTGATTTCATTCTCTTTGGATATATAACCAGTTATAGAATTACTAGATTATATAATAGTTCTATTTTTAATTTTTTGAGCAACCTTCATACTGTTTTTTATACTGACTATGCCAAATTATATTACTACCTAGAGTGTACAAAGATTGTATTTTCTCTATATCATTAGCAACATTTGTTTTTTGTCTTTATGATAGCAGTCTTTCTAAAAGGTGTGAAGTGATATCTCTTTGTGTCTTAATGTATGTTTTCCTGATGATAATACACATTGAGCATTTTTTCATCTACTTGATGGTGATTTGTGTGTCTTCATTTGAGAAATGTCTATTCAGGGCCTTTGCTCATATTTAAAATCAGATATTTTTATTATTATTATTGCTACAGAGTTGACTGACTTCCTTATTTATTTTGTATATTGCTATGATTTGAATGTGTTCCTCAAAGTTTATGTATTGGAAATTTATTTATTTATTTATTTATTTTCTGTATGTAGAAAACTGAAGGAATCCTTCCTCACACACACACACAAATACTTCTAGAACAGTGACTTTAGCAAGGTTGCAGGCTATAAAGGCAAAATATAAAAAAAGATTGTATTTCTTTTTTTCTTGTTTTTTTTAGAAAGAAAGAATAAAAGGAGTGAAGGAGAGGAAGAAAGAGGAAGAAAAAGAGGGAAAGAAAACAGGAATGTAGCTTTATTTTTAAAATGGGTATTAATAATGGCCAATCAATATTTTGTGTTTAAGGTGGAGAATGTATATTTTCTGTATTTAAAATGGAGAGCGCTATAAATATTTATTGAGTTTACTTGTTCCAGATCTGATTTCAAGTCCTAGATATCCTTATTAATTTTCTGTCTCATTGAGTCTAAATCTCTTTATGAGTCTTATGTATCTGTGTGTTAGGATCGTTAGCTCTTATTGTTGCATTGATCCTTTTACCACTATATCTTTGTTGCTTTGAAATCTATTTTATCAGATGAGAGAATTGCAACTCCTGCTTTTTATTTATTTATTTATTTTTGCTCTCCATTTGGTTGGTAAATCTTTCTCCATCCCTGTTTTAAGTTTTGTGTATCTTTGGATGTGAAATGCGTCTGGATGTAGCATATTGTTAGGTTAAATTAGTTAACCTAAAAGGATAAGTTTGACCCCCTTCATTTCTTTCTCTTTATTTCTCTCTTGTATATATTCCCTTGCCAGTGATGCCACATGATATATGTGGCAAGAAGGCACTCACCAGATGCAGTCCCTTAATTTTGGACTTCCCAGCCTCTAGAACTGTAAGCCATATTAGCTTCTATAGCTTATAAATTACTCTGCCTGTGATGTTCTGTGCAGCACAACACAGACTAAGAAATATATTAACCCTTTCAGAGGGAAATGGCTTGCAACTATTTTCTCCTTTTCCATAGGGGATAACTTCACTCAGCCATATGTTTCCATTGCTGTGTAGTTCATTTTTGTATATGGTATGAGATATGGGTCTAATTTTTTTTTCTAATTTATCACTTTTTTATTAGACTTTATGTTCTGGGGTACATGTGCAGAATGTACAGGTTTGTCACATAGTTTTACAAGTGCCATGATGGTTTGCTGCATCCATCACCCCATAATCTACATTAGGAATTTCTACTAATGCTATCCATTCCCTATCTACCACCCCTGACAGGCCCTGGTGTGTGATATTCCCTTCCTTGTGTCCATGTGTTCTCATTGTTCAACCCCCATTTATGAGTGAGAACATGTGGTGTTTGGTTTTCTGTTCTTGTGTTAGTTTTCTGAGAACGATGGTTTCTAGCTTCATCCATGTTCCCGCAAAGGACATGAACTCATCCTTTTTATGGCTGCATAGTATTCTATCGTGTATATGTGCCACATTTTCTTTTTCCAGTCTATCATTGATGGGCATCTGGGTCTTTGCTGTTGTGAACAGTGCTGCAATAAACATATGTGTGTATGTGTTAGCTCTAGACCAAGCAGACCTAATAGACATTTACAGAACTCTCCACCATATCAACAGAATATACATTCTTTTCATCACTACATTACATTATACTTATCCTAAAATTGACCATATAATTGGAAGTAAGACACACCTCAGCAAATATAAAAGAATGGAAATCATAACAGTCTCTCAGACCACAGTGCAATCAAATTGGAACTCAGGATTACGGGTCTAATTTCATTCTTCTGCATGAGATATCCAGTTTCCCAGCACCACTTATTAAAGAGATTGTCTTTTCCCTATTTTGTGTTCTTGGCATCTTTGTTGAAAACTCACTATAAATGTGCAGATTTATTCTGTCTCCTTGGTGTACATGTCTGGTTTTGTGCCATAAATGTGCCATAAAATGCTGTATCTTTAATCCCTGTATCTTTGTAGTATATTTTGAAATCAGGGAGTGTGATGCCTGTAGCTTTGTTCTTTCTGCTCAGGATGACTTTGGCTATTCAGGGCCTTTCCGATTCCATACAAATTTTATAACTCTTCTATTTCTGTGGAAAACATCATTTTAATTTTGATAGTGATTGTATTGAGTCAGTAGGTCACTTTGAGTAGTATAAACATTTTAATAATATTAATTATTCTAATTCATTATCACAGAAAATTATTCAATTTATTGTATCTTCTTCAATTTATTTCATGAATCTTTTGTAGTTTTGAGTGTACAGATCTTTCATCTCATTAGATTTATTCTCAAGTATTTATATACATATTTATATATCATATATATTATATCATATATATTTCTATATTACATATAATATATATTATTGCTATATATTATATATTATACATCACATAATATATAGTATAACATATATATTATATATTATACATCACATAATATATATTATAACATATATATTATATTATGTATTACATATTAGCATATATACATTATATATTAATATGTAATTTATGTATATATTTATACATATATAAAAGCCAGACGCATTTATATGTGTATAAATATATATAAATATATAATATATTATATAATGTATAATATTATACACATACAAATGCCTCTGGCTTTGTTCTTTTATTATTTTGTTCTTTGTTTAGTCAGTGTTACATATACACTCATCAAGTTAGACCTGATGATCACGTTGAAAGATGAGGGCATAGGCTACACAAGATTTAACATAATTAGAGTTATGGAATGAAAGTAGTTTTCAGTTATTGAATTGTAAAGATAAAACAGGCCTTCTAAATCATCTAATACAATGCTGATGTCTATGTAGTTTCAAAACTAATACTAAATTTCAGGAACCTTGATGACTACAATTATCTTATGAATATCATACTCTTTATACCCTTGCCTCTTTCAGAACCATGGGGTAAAGGAAAGGCCTGGGTAAAGTTTCAGGTGGCTGTCCATGGTAGCTCTATGAGCAAAGAGAGACCTCAGAGCCTGAAAGAGATATGTTGGAGAGTTGCTAGTAGGTTCAGGCAGAGGCACCACATATATTTATTTTACTTCAAAGTTGTAGTATTGTTTGTTTTTGTTCACCCCAAAGATTTGCTATCACTATAAATATTATTTTTAAAAATAACTGTTATATTACCCAAAGAACTAAATTAAATTTGTATAATGAGGAAAAATAGTCACTGACATTAATAATTGAACATCAATTGAACAGTACAAGCAAGAGTAGACTAAACATAGTTTAGGGGGAGTTACTGATTTCAGGCAATTAGCCAGAATTATACATAGAACTATATAGAGACATGAAATGTGAAAGAAAGGCCAAAACCCATAGCGTTTTGATGGAAAAGACAAACAATATACCTAATGCAAGTTCCAGAAATAAAGAATATAAATTAAAAGTGTGAAGGAAAACAATCTAATGTTCAAAAATAAAATTGCAATTATCAGAGAGTAAAAATCTTGACCTATTCTTGAAGAACTCATAATTCCACCAGAAGATAAGAAATAACAGTCCTAACTTGGCAGATTATAGGAAATTATGTGACATCAGAGATGTGGCAACAGAGACAAAGGGAAAATCTAATTAGCAAGACAGAAAGATTAGTTAGGTTTAAATTTGTAGGGATAGCAGATGTATTATCAACCAAGTAGATGATACTAAGGAATATCTTCAATGTGGGAATTAATTAGAGTCATTCTAATTAAAAACAAACAGTGAGAATTCTAATAATCAAGTTTCAAGTGAAAAAATTATTAGGGCCTGGATTTCAGTAGGAAGATTTTTGAATATAGACATTAAATATAGATAAACTCGGATATAGAAAGTGATGCTAAAATAAAAAATAAATGTGTTAGTAAATGTAAGAATGACTTAATTGCAAATAAGTTAATTACTAAAGTGGGGGAAATTCAAATATTATAAAATAGGAATACTAGGGAACAGAATGTGGAAGATACTGGGGGAGTTGATAAGATTCACACATTCTTCTGTAGCAGCATACTGTTCCTGATTAGACACAGATGTTCTGTCAGGTATGCCTTTTTTTTTTTTTTTTTTTTTTTTTAAGATGGAGTCTTGTTCTGTCTCCCAGGCTGGAGTGCAATGGCACGATCTCGGCTCACTGCTACCTCCGCCTCTGGGGTTCAAGCGATTCTCCTGTCTCAGTCTCCCAAGTAGCTGGGATTTCAGGCACACACTGCCATGCCTGACTAATTTTATTTTTATTTATTTATTTTTTATTTTAGTAGAGACAGGGTTTCATCGTGTTGACCAAGTGGTGTCAAACTCCTGAGCTCAGGCAATCTATCAGCCTCAGCCTCCCAAAGTGCCTGGATTACAGGCGTGAGCCACCACGCCCCGACCCAGGTATGCCTTTTAAAATATTAAGTGTATATACAAAAATATAGCAAGATGAGTAAGGCCAAACAAGAGAATTTAGAAAACTACATCAAACTAAGAAAAGTCAAAAAAGGTAAAAATAAATATACAAGTAAAAGAATTTTAAATTGAACACATCATCTAAAATGGTAGAATTGTTTCCAAATACAAAATGACTTATTTGATTATATTTACTTGATAAAAAGCCATTGACTTTTTTACACTGGATAAAAAATACATGTAACTCTTTAACAGGCATATCTAAAACACAACCAATTTAACATAAATATTTAATAGGCATAGCTAAATTATAAAAAGCGAAGTGAAAAAATGCTATGTGGCTGTTTACAGAAAGTTTGCCAATCCTAGCTTTCAATCTTCAGGAGAAAAGCATAGACTATGAAGATGATGTCAGATTAGAGAAAGATATGTTTTAAAAGCCTCAGCTTTAAAAAATATTTTTAAAAGCATGAAAATTTGACTACATTATCAATAATCAAACTAGTTGCAGGATAATTGTGTAAACAGAAGTTAAATATAAGACAATACACAAAACTGACAAAGGATTAGTAACCAGAATATATATATATATATATATATATATATATATATATATATATATATATCCTATATATTATCAATAAAAAATAACTCAAAAGGAAACTGTGTAACTAATATTAAGAGCCTTCAAAGAAATGGATGGCCAGTAAATTTATAACAAGAAATGTTCAGCCTTACTAAAAAGTAGAGAATTGCATATCAAACTATATTACCATTAAATATTATCAGACTGGTCCAAAACATTAAAAATTTTACATATACATATTTTGGTAAAAATGAGAAATGGAAACTCTCATGCCCTCCTGACTCAAGTATAAACTGCTACAATTTGAAGAGCCATTAATTAAAATTAAATATGCATTTAAATTGAATGTATAACTGCATCTGACCTGTAAATTCCACTTCTAGTATAATTAATCTATGAAAACTATGGGTAAATATGCTTAAAGTCATTTATTGCAACATTTGTACCAGTAGCAAACTAAAGATATAAAATAAATTTATTGTCAAGATTATCAATATGGTAATGGATTTGTATAGTGATATGTTAATGTAGTAGAATTCCATATTACACTCAAAATTGGTTATCTAATGATCCCTTAGCTATCTATAAGCATAGATCACAAAAGCAAAATGATGAGAAAAAAAAAAAGGTAAGGGACAGTATGAGAGCATTCCAATAATAGGGCCCATAATACATGGAATATCAATGAGATTCAAGGGAAATACAGGATAAGCATGTTCTATCTACAACTTGGTAGCAGAGGTGCTGACAGCATTAAAGGAGAAAGTTTTGCTCTCAAATTGGAACTTATTCAAACATAAAAAGAAGGTACTGGCATTCTAAGATACATGAATTATAAATGAAACCTGTCACATCTTCTCTTGAACTTCTGCTACTTTCCTATATTAGCCAAACATTTTCACAGGGAATGATGACAAAAGAAAATGGAAAGAGTGCAATTCATATTTCCTTTTTCTTTTAGTCCTTTCATACTCATCAACAAGTTGAAATAGAGAGGATTAGCAGGACATGTGTACATCAAGAAATAAGTAACAATTGAGTCAGTTGGTGCATAGGCTTCAGTATCCAAGCTCAAGAATATTGTTCACATGAATAATGAACAAACAGTCAAGAACAAAATAGTAAATTTTGTATAAAATATAATAATTATGGTAAATCTCCATGTGAGTTAAATGCTTTTATATTTACATTTAAAATTGACATTGCACAAAAAAGATGAACTGTTAATTTCACTAATTTGTTTAAATTTTGTGTTTTCTTAGAATCCCATTGAACAGCAAATAAAAACACAAACGCACACAAGATAGATCAATAAAGAGACCATAGAAGAAAGAAAAATGTGTGATATTTTAATACTTTGAATGAAACCTTTCTTTCTGCTTTTAGAACAAGGAATCTGTTTTCATTTGCACTGTTTCCTGCCAATTACATAGACGGCCTTGGTTATCAGTGAACAGAGATCAAATGAGACAATAACTTAAAACAGGAGCAATAGTAACTTTCAAATTTTATCCATGAACTTCCAGTGTCCCTCAATCTGTTCACATACTTTTAAATGTTTTCTTTAGTTCTTAATTGAAGATTAACAAACTAGACCATGCCAGCCCCTGTTGCATGTTCTTGATTAGATGTAGATTCCAATGAAGTAAGCTTTAATTTTGCTGTACTGCTCTTTAATATCACCCTTACCATCTATATAGCATGATAAAAAGTACTTATTTTGTTTTAGATTTGAGGGTGCAGGTGCAAATTGGTCACATGAATATATGGCAAAATGGTAAGGTTTGGGCTTCTAGTACATGTACCACTCAAATAGTGAACATTGTACCCAACAGGTAATTTTTCAACCCTCTCTCTCATTTGACCCTCCTCTCTCAGAATCCCGGGCATCTATTATTTCCATCTTTATATCCATGTGTACCCATTGTTTAGCTCCCACTTATAACTGAAAACATGTGGTATTGATTGTCTCTTTCTTAATTAATTCACTTAGGATAATAGCCTCCAGCTCTATCAATGTTGCTGCAAAAGGACAAGTTTTCATTCCTTTTTATGGCTGCCTAGAATTCTATGGTATATATGTACCATATTTGCTTTATGCAATCAAGAGCTGATGGATATTTAGATTGATTTCATTTCCAGAAATTCAGTGACATTGTTATTGTGAATAGTGCTACAATAAACATGAGTGGAGGTGCCTTTTTTAGATAATGATTTCTTTTTCATTGGCTATATATAGATTACTAGGTTGAATGGTAATTCTATTTTTAGTTCTTTGAGAGCTAAATTTAAGAAATACCAATATGGTTTTCTATAAACTTTGTACTAATGTACATTTCCACCAACAGTGTGTATGTATTCCCTTTTCTTTGTATACAAACCAACATTAATTGTGTTTTGATTTTTTAATAGCCAGTTGACTGCTGTGTGATTGTGATTTAAATTTTCATTTGTCTTATAGATAGTTATGTTCAGCAATTTTTTGTATGCATGTTGGTCACTTGTATATCCTCTTTTGAGAAATGTCTGTGTACTTTGCCCACTTTTCAATGGTGGTGTGGGAATTTTTCTTGTTGACCAGTTTGAGTTCTTTGTAGATTCCTCATTTGTCAGAAGCATAACTTGCAAGTATTTCCACCCATTCTCTAGGTTGTCTGTGTAATTTGTGGATAGTTTCTTTTGCTGTGCAGAAGATCATTAATTTGTTAGGTCACATGTGTTTTTTTTTGTTTCTGTTTTATTTGCTTTTGAGGGTTTAGTAGTACATTCTTTATGCCAATGTGAAGAAGAGTTTTCTTAGGTTTTCTGCTAGGATTTTTATGGTTTCAGGTCCCTTATTTAATTTTTTAATTCATTTTGAGTTGATTTTTGTATATAGTGAGACATCAAGGTCTAGATTTATTCTTCTACATATTGCTATCCAGTATTCCCAGCACAGTTTATTTAATAAGTAGTCCTTTCCCCATTGTTCATTTTTGCTGACTTTGTTGAAGATCAGTTGGTTGTAGGTACATAGCTTCATCTCTGGGATCTGAGATCTCTCTCTATGCTGTTCCATTCATTAATGTTGTACTAGGAACACACTTTGTGTCTGGTTGCAATAAATTGTACAATTTAAAGTAAAGCAATGTCTTCTCTCTCTCTCTCTCTCTCTCTCTCTCTCTCTCTCTCTCTCTCTCTCTCTCTCTTTTTTTCCTTATAATTCCTTTTGCTTTTTGCTTTTTGGGCTCTTTTTTGGTTCCACATAAACTTTAGGATTTCTTTTCTAATTATCTGAAAAATGACATTGGTAATTTCATAGGAACTCTATTCACTCTATAAGTTGCTTTGGGCAGTATAGTCATCTCACTAATATTTCATGTTGATCTTGAATATTCTGATGACTATATACCTTGGTGATGTTTACCTTGTAGAGAACCTGTTCATGTTCTAAAACATATTGCATGTGCAAATCTATATCTCCAAAAAGATCAGGAAAATGTTATTGAACTACTTCCTCAAGTATGTTTTCCAAATTCCTAGCTTTTAAAAAAGTCTTTGTCAGGAATGCCTGTAACTCATAGGTTGGTCACTTCACATTTCTTGAAGGCTTTGTTCATTTTCTTTGAATTATTTTTTTCTTATTTCTGTCTGACATGGTTAATTCAAAAATTCTATCTTCAAGCTTTGAAATTCTTCTGCTTGCTCTAGTCTATTTTTAAAGCTTTCAATGTATTTTGACATTCCTTTAGTGAATTTTTTATTTCTAGAAGTTCTGTTTATTTGCTTTTTTTTTTTTTAAAGATATCTCTCTCTTCTTTTTATCCTTTATTGCCTTTCCAATCTTTTTGTGTCAGTTATCAAATTTCTCTTGGATTTCATTGAATTTTCTTACAATCTATACATTGTATTATTTATTGGTTAGATTAGAATTTTTATTTTGGCTAGAGTCCCTTGCTACAGAGCTTGTGATCCTTTGGTGGTGTCACAACATTCAGTTGTTTTATGGTGCCAGAGTTCTTATGTTGGTTTTTTCTCATCTATTGAATCTAACACTTTGTTATTTTTTAATTTACTTTTATTTAGACAGATTTTTTTTCCTCCATTCAGTGTGTGCCTGTTGAATATGTTGGGGAGGGACTCTTGGCTTTTCTACTATAGCCCTGTGTACTTCTGTTGGCAGTTTTTATTAGGTTATGCAGTTCAACCTCCAAGCCAGTAGTTGGTGACTGTGGCAAAAGATAATGGGTCTTTGTTTCCTGTGAGCTACTCTCTAGTTGTTTCAGGTAATGGGCTAGACAGAGAAATGCCTGCTACTCTTAGCTTTCTGTTTAGCATGGGAGGACAAAGCTAGGCGTATCTGGATCACCTGGCTTGCCTACAAATATCCTGATGATGAACACAGGTACTAGCCCTGATGGAAATGGCTGAGGAAGCTCCTGATGAAATGCACCAAGGTCTCTGTAGGGTGGTGAGGAAGCTGCATCTACTCCAGGTTCTACATAGCCAAAAAGAAATGTGTTTCCCTATCATACTCCTGTCCTGAGGCTTGTAATACTCAGTTCAGACACACACTATAATCTGTCTCCAGGCCACAGTGTAACTGAGAGCCATGTAAACCGCCTGTCCCATGGTTCTTCATGGGAGTGGTTTTGGAGCAGAACCTCTTCACTCAGCCCAATACAGAGCTTTGTGGCTCACCCATTCTCCAGTGTGGAATGCTTATGCATCATATAGATGAGAGAGGTATTCTACCTTTTGGTACATGAACATGGGTATGAGGAGTGGTGGTGCTGGATGGCTGGGTCAGAATGACTTCAGACCACAGGGAAAGTGGTCAGTGCCAACAGTGATGGACAGGACTAGGCAATCTTCTAATCCCCAGGTCACTCAGAGGCCCGCTAGATAGCATATATGATTCGTGGAGGGACTAGACCAGGACTGGATGTGTGGACTTGTTCTTCAAGTGCTGGCTGTGATAAAGAAGGTCAGGCTAGTCCCAGGTTACCAACAGAATTCTCATGTGGGGGCAAGCAGAATGCTCAGAATGCTCAGTTGGAAGCAGAACACTTGGCATTGGGAGCACCATGGAAGATCACAGGATTGCAGGGTCTGGACTTTCAGAAGGGCTCAAGCTATAGTTGAAATGGTTCAGCAGGAGCAGGGCGACTGTTCTGCAGGACTTTCACTGGAAAAGGTGGGCCCCTCAGTGGCAGAAGCAGAGGAAGCCAGCTTAGGGCATATGGCCTGCTCACACATTCTTCTCATAGGGGCAGCAGCAGTGTTCCTCCTTGGGGTATGCTAAGGTGCCATGTTTCTCTGCTCCCTCCCTGCCCTGGCAGCAGCAAGAGCTCCAACAGTTGGAGCAATTTCTTCAGGAGACAATGGGCAGATCACCAGCTACTTGGGGTTGGAGTCCCAGAACAATGCCAGATCACAGCCAAAATGCTCAAATAAGGGCAGGGAAGCTACTATGCAGGTCTGACACTGTTGAGGGTAGGCACCTCTCAGCTAGAACAATGGAGGCGGGCAGCTGTGGGTGCACGGCCTGCCTCCCTCCCACAGAAGCAGTGGTGGATCTTGCTGTTGGTGCACACATAGGTGCCAGGTTTCCCTGCTCCCTCCTTGATCTAGCAGCAACAGAAGTGTTGGAACCCCTGGTGGTGGCAACTGCTGTTGGAGCCAAAGAGCAGGGCACTGACCTATAAAGGTTAGGGTCCAAGAAAAACAGTGGTCACATGTAATCCCAGCACTTTGAGAAGCCAAGGCGGGCAGATCATCTGAAGGCAGGAGTTTAAGACCAGCCAGGTCAACGTGGTGAAACTCTGTCTCTACTAAAAATACAAAAAAAATTACCTGGGCATGGTGATGCATGCCTGTAATCCCAGCTGCATGGGACGCTGAAGCTGGAGAATCTCTCAAACCCAGGAGGTAGAGGTTGCCGTGAGCTGAGATCACACTACTGCACTACAGCCTGAGTGACAGAGTGAGACTCCATTTCCAAAAAATTAGAAAGAAAAACAACAACAACAACAACTGGCCACATCCATATTGCTCTTGATAGGGCATGGTAGATATGCTGTGGACCTGGTGCTGAAGAAGACAGGCACTGCTTCCTGGGGAGCAGCAGAGGCAGGCAGTCATATGGTGTGCAGTCTGTCCTTTCCTCTGTGCCATGGCTGCAGTACCTGTCTTTGGGGCATGTAAAAGTGCCCCAAAGGGCTGGCGCATTGACCTCTATAGGCCAGTGACTTTCCCTTTGGCTTTCATAGCAGTTGCCACCACCAATGCTTCCACCAATGCTGCCACCACCTCTGTTGCTGCTAGGCCAAAGAGGCAGCAGGGAAACCTGGCACCTATGTGTGCGCCCACAGGGAGGGAGGCAGTTGGAGTTCGTCTGATCAAGATCAAAAGCTAGTGGGATTCCACATGGGTTCAAGCAGTGCCTCTGCACAGTGTACAAGCAGCTCCCTTTGTTAGTCTGGTTTGGAGGGTTCAGGGGGTGTGGGCCAGGGGACTCAGTAGCTAGAAATGTAAAAGTCCATGTCTTGAGTGTTTTGTGCTTACTCACTCCTTTCCTGCATTAAGGAGCCTCTTTAGGGTCCACACAGGTCCCAGCTCAGCAGGCTGCTTGGCTTTAATCACCTCTGCTTTGTGCTAATCCAGCCACTTCTTGATGAATGCCAGTGTTCTCTTTTAGATGAGCTTCTCAAAGTGTTAATATTTACTCGTTATTTTGGTGCTTCTCCATGAGCTGCTTTTAGTCAGTCATCGTGAAGCTAATCCCTTATCTATTATCAATACTAATTGTGGCAAAATGGCAGGAAATATTTTTAGGCAATTGAACTTTTTAGAGACCTCTTCAATGACCTGTTACTGGTATTTAAGTCTTTCATCATCCATCATCAATGTTTCGCAGAATACTGTCAACTACATGTAGAATTCATCTGTTCTTAAGTAGGTCCCATGAAAGTGTGTTTTTGAAGTAAAATAGTTATAGTCCACAAATTCTCTTTTCTTCTATTCTTTTTTCATTTAAAAAGTGTTCAAAGCAGTTTTTGAATTGTATTTTTTGCTCTGAAATGTTTTTCAGCAATTGCAAATAGATCATTTACTTGTTTTCATCTAGGACTGCCAAGTTCACATAACAATCATAAATGGATTCAAAAAAGGAGAATTGATTTTTTTTTTCAAAGACAAAATCTACCCAAGTGCTTGTTTTGCACAAATCTACTTGATTCAGTTCACGATCAAATGACATTGAAATATCAAAATTATAATAAAATTATAGGATTTGCAATTATACAAAGGAATGTGTTAAACTACTTTTTGGAATGATTGTATGTAATATTACAATTGTATGTAATACAAAATTGAGATTTTCATGTACTTTTAAGTTGATTTATTTACTCATTCTACTATGTCATCAGAATTTTATTTCTCTCCAATCTAGTTTTTGCGGCGTCAGATCCTGCTAAGTCTGACCACTCTCATACTGAAAAAAACATAGCTTCTGAATTCTTAATTTTATACATGAACACCAAATGGTACAAAAAAGAATGTGCAAATAGTGCAAAAAGGAAAGCTTCTGATAGTTCTCTCAGAAGAGTACAGAACTATGCTTTTGAGAAGTCCACAGTAATCTTTATCTCAGGCCTAATGACATAAATTAGATTGTGGGACAATTCATAAATGCATCATTGTAAGCAATGGGAATTCTATGACAATTTTAAAATCATGAGTTACCTGAACCAATAACCCAGGTGTGATCAACAGAATAATTCTGAATGAGTTAGGTAAATAAGAAACTTCCTAATTCTAAGACAAAGAACAATATTCTCATCTCTTTTTCCATGACCATTGCATTTTCACTACATTCAGTCTTCTATAATTATTTTGCTCAAGCCTTCAGAAAAAGTTAGTTTTATATATATATACAAATTCAAACACATACAGACACCACACACACATATACTATACAAATAAAACTAATTTGAGAACCATAATACCTATTTAAACCATGGTTGGCTCTCTAAGGATAAGAGTGTGATGAGTGAACTCATTGCTTCAACATACGAGTTGCTTCACAATTTGACTCCAATTTCATTTCCCAGCTATATTTCCTATTTCTTAAATATTCAGTGATACAAGAGAGTTTTCACCATTTCCTGAAATGTCATGCCCTTTCGTGATTCCATGCTTTTGCATGTGTTCTATCCTCTGCTTTAAAGTCCATTCTAAAATAATTCTAGAAGACTTCTATTCATTATTCAAAACTCATAGCATCTGTCTGAAGCTACTTCATTCATCTACAAAAAGTAATCACATTTTTTCATTGTGTTCTCATAGAATTGTGAATATATTTATTTTATACTTGTAGATTATTTGTATATTATTTGCATATATATGCAAATTATAGTTTAAAAAGTATATTTAAAAAATTGTATACCTATTTTTTTAACTATATTTTAACTTTTTAATTGACATCACCAGATCACAGCATAGAAACAATTGATATTCAAAATAAATTTCTAGGCTAGATGAAATAATAAATAGAGTTGAACAGAATGCTTTCATCTCATTAATACTTTAGTAACATGAATATTTTCCAAAAGACCAATATAACTACACAGAAACTCAAAAGCAGAACTTACATAGGATATAGTAGGTCATATTTATGAATTTATATTATTGGTGACTGGGTTACTTTGAAGAATTTACCCAAACTTTAGAAGTGTTGCACATACTTTGCTTCATAAATTGAAATAATTGGAATATTTTAAGGCCTTATTTAATAATTTAAAATAAAATCTTGAATCTTAATCTGATATAAATAAAAATATTGTTTATTTTGCTAGTTTCTTTACATTGATTCTTAAAAGTACTGGTGGTGTGCATTCAACATATATCTACTGAATATATTCTGTGTTTTAGTGGTGTATGAGAAGTTAAAAATAAGTATGGGAGTCATACATATAAAAGTAGTCTGTGGCTTCTTGCATGAAGCACATGTACATATATAACATTACGTACCTCATATAACATATATACAACCTTCAAAAGTAAGGTAGCATCAATAAGTGATATGAAAATTCAGAGGATTTATATGGACATGAATAATCAGATAATTAACCTGAGGAATTTGAATTTATAATGTAAGTTAGTTTTTTTTTTTTAATTTAATAAAGTTATAATGCCACATTTTAAAAAATAATAGTAAACCAAGATCACTCTTTTAATTGTAACTGTATTAATTGCTCTAAATATATTGACTGACCCTTTCAAAGCCACTTAGGTAGATTTATTAAAACTGAATGAGAAACACACACTTATGCGAAGTGGGTTTGAGTAAGCAATGAAGAGTTGGATTAGTCTAAGGATTGTGATACTAAGAATCTAGGTGTTGTGAAGGTCAAGTTAAGTTTATTAGGACATAGGGTCCACTTTAGGGGTTAAAAATTCCAGCCCTGGCATAAGGACATTAGTGTGAAATTAGTTTTTCAATACCCATGATCAGTTTATAGAATAGGAGGACATATGAATGGCATTAACAAGAGTCTAGCCATGAAGGAGACTAGGGGAAATACCACATCGGTATTCAGAGCCAAAATCTAATTACAGAAAGTGAAGTTCATAAGGGAGAAACAATCAAAACAATGAGTTATTTAACAAGCTTTGGGGCAGATAGTTATACATTATAGGGCAGGAAAATTTGTTGTTTGGATAAGTCATCCTAAATTTGAAACATTTATTATCTCCATGTGCCTGGATTGGCTAGGCATTGGATAGCATGATCAAGTGCCAAGGTTATAACTAGCTAAATTTTGCAACTGAATAGGGTGAGAAGAGAGAATAAAAATTGACTTGGCAATAAGAAGAAATTAACAGACTTTTCAAATAAGCTACATGGAGCGTTGCGGAGTTGATTTGCTGATATGCTTGGAGATTAATTATGAAGGTCTACACTAAGAATTAGAAGAGAGGTTTGGAAGTTTGGCAGGCTTAACACGTCAATTACATGGTGCCTAATATGCAGAATGCATAATGCATTGGAGAGCTCCTAGAGATGATCCACAAACACAAAACTTATCTGTTCCTACAGCAATTCAGTGGAACTAATAAGGATATTCAGGAAGGGATGGCTTCTCTGAACATGTGCTCTCCATATGAAGATGAAACAGACAAAATACTGACAATTTTAAAAGTTTTAGAATTTGCAAAACTATTTTATTGTATTAGATGTGTCAAAATTTATCTGCCTTCAAATTTATCCTTCTCTAACCATTTCTGAGAAAGCCTGTAGGTTGGGCAAGCATCTATTCAGTAACTTGCGTGTTCTGCTTGAGGGATGAATAAACATTCATAATAAGTGAAATAGTATGTCACTCACTAGCAAAATATCAATTTCATCAAGCCTATACAACAATTCAAATATTCCATGAAAAGCACATATTTGACACAAAGATGTAATTTGTGGCCATTCTGTCCTTACATTTCACACCAGACTATAATTAATCTTTTATCTACAAACTAGAAACTGAATTGGTTAGAAAGGTTCCAGATACCCTAGAGTGACATAAAAAATTTATATGTAATCTTAGCACCCATTCTTATCTAAAAGGCTGAAAGCCAAATTAGTAAGAATGCCATAGACAGATCTAGATTTTATGATGGCATGTCTTAAGCAGCCTTTGCATAGATCCAGTTAATCCTGATGTAATATGTTAGACAAAATACAAGTTCTAGAAAGAGAAGAAACAAAACAATTTATTCAATGAAAACCATACATAAAGTTTAAATTTAGAAAGATAATTGCTAATGAATGTCACTTTGCTTTCAAGTAAATCTAAAGAAAATGGGAGTTATGTTTTACATTTGTCTTTGAGAGTTTAGCAGGATGAAAATTAATATTTAATAAGCTGTGTAGATTGGCTGCAGGTTTCTATGGTATTATTAAAGCTCTTTAATGGATGGAATTGGTTCTGTCAATAAAATTGACAAGCTCTTCAATGACTTTTTCCATGTATACCATTGTTGAAAGCTAAGACAACCTAAGCCACCATTCTTCAAAATATTTAAGTAGAATAGTTCTGGCAGGATATCCAGGTTAGAACTGGCAGTATTGAATGTCCCAGCCATATATTATGAAAAGTATACCATACCAAAAGTTTAATTTCACATTTGTTTCTCCTTGAGACCGATAATAAAATAGAGATAATCAAGGACATTAGATATAAGAATAAACATAGTTTTTTAGAAAACTCTTAAAAGAGCTAAGATTATCAATAAAGTAATTTTAGAAACTATGAGCTTAAATACAAGAGAAGCACAAAGCTATCAGATCAATGTGGACAACACATTTAGATGCAAAATGATGTTTTAAATTAACTTACTACTTCTTAATTACAACTTTTTATAGTAGTTATGAGTACAAATTATGTAATTTTTGCATTATGAAATTAACTTCAGGAAAGGTAAAGACACTAACTTTCTGAAGCATTCACTATGCAGAAATATTTTTGTTACTGCAAAACTCAGATAGTTGAGTACGTTGAAGAAGGTGCTGTAGGAGCAGCTCAGGACTGCAGCTCCCAGTGAAAGCACAGAGGGTGAGTGAATGCCATATTTCAAGATGGATCTTTATTGTCCACAGACTAGGAGACCAGGTGGAGGAGCCCCACGGGTCGCCAGCGTGGCTGTTTTTGCTGGCGCAGCTGTTTCGGCTGGCATGGCTGTTTTGGTCGGCGCTGCAGCTCAGCGGCTCTCTGTACAAAATACACTGGTCTGGTTGCCCTGTTAAACTGGCAATTGGAGATCCAGGAAGGCAGATTAGCATATTCATCTGATTAAATGGGAATGAAACATAAAGCCAGGCCAGGAGATTCCCGGGCAGCAACCTTGTTTCAGCTGGTGCAGTGGGTCGCCACATGGGAAATCACACAGATCCCGGCGCCGTTTCATCAGGCGACTGGAACACCTGGGAGAGCGTCAACCGTTCAACTTAAAAAAAAAAGGGCTCTGAGGCAGGGAGCCAGGTGATCAGGCTTGGTGGGTCCCAGGCCCACAAAAACAAACAAACAAACAAACAAACAAAAAGCAGCAATTGGAAATGCCCCGTATTGAGAGAGTCATGGCAAGCACAGCTAAACCCAAGACAGTCCAACTCTATGGGGGAGGGGCGTCCGCCATTACTGAGGCACTCCACTCCTATGAAGGTAGTCTGCCATTGCTGATGCAGCCTGCTGTTGCCAAGGCAACCCACCATAACAGAGACAATTCGCCCCACCATTGCCACGGCAGTTCTAACCACACCCATATAAACAGGACTGCAGGGAAATACACATGGAAGCACGGTGGAGCCCACAGCAGCAGGGTGGACCACATAGCAGCTCAGCAAAGCCTCTGCAGGCAGACAGCAACTAGGCTACCTCCTTGCTGGGCAGGACAGCCCAAAAAAAAAAAAAAAAAAAAAAAGCAGCAGCACAACGGATACACATAAATAAAGCCCTAACTACCCAGGACAGGGCACCTGGGGAAAAAAAAAGGGGTTTTGTGAGTTCTGCTGCAGCAGACTTAAACATACCTGCTTAGCAGCTCTGAATGGAGTTCACAGGTCAGCACTTGAGCTCCTATAAAGAACAGACAGTCTCCTCAAGCAGCTCCCTGAACCCCGTAATTCCAAAGAGGCACCTCACAAAGAACTGATCAGACTGACATTTGACGGGCATAATTCTGGGACAAAGATAGCAGAAGAAGAAACTGGCATCATCCCTCACTGTTCCACAGCTGCTGCAGGTGATCCCCAGGCAAGCAGGGCCTGGAGTGGACCACAGCAGTCCTACAGCAGAGGGGCCAGACTGTTAGAAGGAAAACTAAGAAACAGAAATAACTTCATCATCAACAATCCAGACGTCCACTCAGAGCCCAACTGGAAAATCAGCAACTACACAGATGACAGGTGGATAAATCCACAAAGATGGGAAGAAACCAGCGCAAAAAGGAGTAAAACACCCAAAACCAGAACACCTCACCTCCTACAAGGGATCACAACTCTCACTAGCAAGGGAAGAAAGCTGGATGGAGAATGAGTGTGATGAAATGACAGAATCAGACTTCAGAAGGTGGGTAATGAGAAACTTCCATGAGCTAAAAGAACATGTTCTAACTCAATGCAAAGAAACTAAGAACCTTGAAAACAGATTTGATGAAATGATAACAACAATGGACAACTTAGAGAGGAATATGAGTGAATTGATGGAGCTGAAAAACACAACACAAGAACTTCACGAAGCGCGCACAAGTTTCAACAGTCACATTGACCAAGCAGAAGAAACAATATCAGAGGTCGAAGATCAACTCAATGAAATAAAATGAGAAGGCAAGATTAGAGAAAAAAGCACAAAAAGGAATGAACAAAGTCTCCAAGAAATGTGGAACTATGTGAAAAGACCTAATCTACATTTGGTAGGTGTACCTGAATGTGATGAAGAGAATGAATCCAAGCTGGAAAATACTCTTCAGAATATTATCCAGGAAAAATTCCCCAACCTAGCAAGTCAGGCAAATATTCAAGTCCAGGAAATACAGAGAACACCACAAAGATATTCCTCAAGAAGAGGAACCCCCCAAGGCACATAATCATCAGATTCACCAGGGTTGAAATGAAGGAGAAAATGCTAAGGGCAGCAAGAGAGAAAGGTTGAGTTACCCACAAAGGGAAGCCCATCAGACTCACAGCAGATCTCTCGGCAGAAACCCTGCAAGCCAGAAGAGAGTGGGGGCCAATATTCAACATCCTTAAAGAAAAGAACTTTCAACCCAGAATTTCATATCCAGCCAAACAGAGCTTCATAAGTGAAGGAAAAATAAAATCCTTTGTGAACAAGCAAGTACTCAGAGATTTTGTCACCACCAGGCCTCCTTTACAAGAGCTCCTGAAAGAGGCACTACACATAGAAAGGAACAACCAGTACCAGCCACTCCAAAAACATACCAAATGCTAAAGAGCATCAACAAAATGAAGAATCCGCATCAACTAATGGGCAAAACAGCCAGCTAGAATCAAAATGGCAGTATAAAATTCACACATAACAATATTAACCCTAAATGTAAATAGGCTAAATGCACCAATCAAAAGACACAGACTGGCAAATTGGATAAAAAGCCAAAACCCATCGGTGTGCTGTATCCAGGAAACCCATCTCACATGCAAGGATACACAAAGGCTCAAAATAAAAAGATGGAGGAAGATTTACCAAGCAAATGGAGAGCAAAAAAATGCAGGAGTTGCAAATCTCGTCTCTGATAAAATAGACTTTAAAGCAACAAAGATCAAAAGAGACACAGAAGGACATTACATAATGATAAAAGGATCGATACAACAAGAAGAGCTAAAGATCCTAAATATATATGGACCCAATACAGGAACACCCAGATATATAAGGCAAGTTCTTAATGACTTACAAAAAGACCTAGACTCCCACACAATAATAGTGGGAGACTTAAACACTCCACTGTCAATATTAGACAGATCAACCAGACAGAAAATTAAGAAGGATATCTAGGACTTGAACTCAGACCTGGAACAAGCAAACCTGATAGACATTTACAGAACTCTCCACCCTAAATCCACAGAATATACATTCTTCTCAGCACCACATCACACCTACTCTAAAATTGACCACATAATTGGAAGTAAATCACTCCTCAGCAAATGCAAAACAACTGAAATTATAACAAACAGTCTCTCAGACCACAGTGCAATCAAGTTAGAACTCAGAATTCAGAAAATAACTCAGAACCACACAGCTTCATGGAAACTGAACAACTGGCTCTTGAATGTTGACTGGATAAAAATGAAATGAAGGCAGAAATAAAAAAGTTCTTTGAAACCAACGAGAACATAGACACAACATACCAGAATCTCTGGGACACATTTAAAGCAGTCTGTAGAGGAAAATATATAGCAATAACTGCCCACATGAGAAGAGTGCAGAGATCCAAAATTGACACCCTATCATAAAAATTGAAAGAGCTAGAGGAGCAAGATAAAAAAAAAAACTCAAAACCTAGCAGAAGACAAGAAATAACTAAGATCAGAGCAGAACTGAAGGAGATAGAGACATGAAAAACCCTTCAAAAAATCAATAAATCCAAGAGCTGGTTTTTCGAAAAGATCAACAAAATAGACAGACCACTAGCCAGATTAATAAAAAAGAAAAGAGAGAATAACCAAACAGATGCAATAAAAAATGATAAAAGGGAAATCACCACAGATTCCACAGAAATTCAAACCATCATCAGAGAATATAACAAACAACTCTATGCACATAAACTAGTAAACCTGGAAGAAATGGATAAATTCCTGGACACCTGTGTCCACCCAAGCCTAAACCAGGAGGGAGCCGAAACTGTGAATAGACCAGTAACAAGGTCAGAAGTTGAGGCAGCAATTAAGAGCCTACGACACAAAAAAAAGTCCAGGTCCAGATGGGTTCACAGCTGAATTGTACCAGACACACAAAGAGGAACGTAACCATTCCTTCTGAAACTATTCCAAATAATTCAAAGTGAGGGAATCCTTCCCAAATCATTTTATGAGACCAAAATCATCCTGATACCAAAACCCAGCAGAGACTCAACAAGAAAAGAAAACCTCAGGCCAATATCCATAATGAACATAGATGCAAAAATCTTCAACAAAATACTGGCAAGCCAATTGCAACAGCACATCAAAAAGCTTATCCACCATGATCAAGTAGGATTCATCCCAGGGATGCAAGGCTGGTTCAACATATACAAGTCTATAAACATAATTCACACCTAAACAGAACCAAAAACAGAAACCACATGATTATGTCAATTGATGCAGAGAAGGCCATTGACAAAATACGACAGCCCTTTATGCTAAAAACCCTCAATAAACTAGGTATTGATGGAATGTATCTCAAAATAATAAAAGCTATTTACAACAAACCAACAGCCAATATCATACTGAATGGGCAAAAGCTGGAAGCATTCCCTTTGAAATCTGGCATTAGACAAGGATGCCCTCTCTCACCACTCCTATTCAATATAGTACTGGAAGTTCTAACCAGAGCAATCAGGCAAGAAAAAAAAAAAAAATAAAGGTTATTCATATAGGAAAGGAGGAAGCCAAATTGTCTCTATTTGCAAATGGCATGATAGTATATCTAGAAGACCCCATCGTCTCAGCCCTAAAACTCCTGAAACTGATAAGCAACTTCAGCAAAGTCTCAGGATACAAAATCAATGTGCAAAAATCACAAGCATTCCTATACACCAATAACAGACTTAAAGAGAGCCAAATCAAGAATGAACTGCCATTCACAATTGCTACAAAGAGAATAAAATACCTAGGAATACAACTAACAAGGAACATAAAAACCTCTTCAAGGAGAACTACAAACCACTGCTCAATGAAATAAGAGAGGACACAAACAGATGGAGAAACATTCCATGTTCATAGTTAGGAAGAATCAATATTATGAAAATGGCCATACTGCCCAAAGTAATTTACAGATTCAATGCTATCCCCATCAAGCTACCAATGACCTTCTTAACAGAACTGGAAAAGAAAAACACCTTAAACTTTATATGGAACCAAAAGAGAGCCCACATAGCCAAGTCAATTCTAAGCAAAAAGAACAAAGCTGTAGGCATCACATTACTGGACTTCAGACTATACTACAAAGCTACAGTAATCAAAACAGCATGGTACTGGTACCAAAACAGAGATATAGACCAATGGAACAGAACAGAAGCATCGGAGTCAACACAACATATCTACAACCATACAGTCTTGGATAAACCTGACAAAAACAAGCAATGGGGAAAGGATTCTCTGTTTAATAAATGTTGTTAGGAAAACTGGCTAGCCACGTGCAGAAAGCAGAAACTGGACCCCTTCCTGACACCTTACACTAAAATTAACTCCAGATGGATTAAAGACTTAAACATAAGACCTAACACCATAAAAATCCTAGAAAAAAATCTAGGCAAAACCATTCAGGACATAGGAGTAGGCATGGACTTCATGACCAAAACACCAAAAGCATTGGCAACAAAAGCCAAAATAGACAAATGGGACCTAATTAAACTCCACAGCTTCTGCACGGCAAAAGAAACACTCATTAGAGTGAATCAGCAACCAACAGAATGGGAAAAAATTTTTGCAGTTTACACATCTGACAAAGGGCTGATATCCAGAATTTGCAAAGAACTCAAACAGATTTACAGGAAAAAAACAAACAAGCCCATTCAAAAATGGGCAAAGGATATGAACAGACACTTTACAAAAGAAGACATACATGAGGCCAACAAACATATGAAAAAATCCTCATCATCACTGGTCATCAGAGAGATGCAAATCAAAACTACATTGAGATACCATCTCACGCCAGTTAGAATGGCCATCATTAAAAAATTTGGAAACAGCAGATGCTGAAGAGGATGTGGAGAAATAAGAACACTTTTACACTGCTGGTGTGAGTATAAATTAGTTCAGCCATTGTGGAAGACAGTGTAGCGATTCCTCAAGGACCTTGAAATAGAAATCCATTTGACCCAGCAATCCCATTACTGGGTATATATCCAAAGGATTATAAATCGTTCTACTATAAGGACACATGCACACCAATGTTCATTGCAGCACTGTTTACAATAGCAAAGACCTGGAACCAACCCAAATTCCCACTGATGATAGACTGGACTGGGAAAATGTGGCACATATACACCATGGAACATTATGCAGCAATCAAAAATGATGAGTTTGTGTCCTTTGTAGGGACATGGATGAATCTGGAGAACATCATTCTCAGCAAACTGACACAAGAACAGAAAATGAAATACCGCACGTTCTCACTCATAGGTGGGTGATGAACAATGAGAACACATGGACACAGGGAGGGGAGCACTACACACTGGGCTCTGTTGGAGGGAATAGGGGAGGGATAGCGGAGGGTGAGGAGTTGGGGAGAGATAGCATGGGGAGAAATGCCAGATATGGGTGAAGGGGAGAAAGGCAGCAAATCACACTGCCACGTGTGTACCTATGCAACTATCTTGCATGTTCTTCACATGTACCCCAAAACCTAAAATGTAATAATAATAATAAAAAACTCAGATAGTTACACAATATTTTGGTACAGACTAAATTCCTAAATTGTATAGAAAATTCTAGTTTAGTATAGGGACTTTGATTAATAAACTTAGAGACTTATACATTTCTACATTACCCAAATATTTGAATGTAAATTATTTTGTTATTTTCCATTTATTCTCATAGGCATAATTAATCCCATTCTGCAGATAGAGAATCTATTTTTGTAAGGTTCATAGGTAAACTCACACATCTTATAAAATTGGCTTGGTTGAAATAAAAAAAAAATTAGTCATGGAAAATGGCTCACAGATAAGGCCAGTTACTTCCTTCTAATCCTAACCACTAGCTGACCAACTCAGCAAATAAAGTGATTTAACTACTTATACATGATAGTCACTATCAGACTATATTAGTTAAAATAATTTTAAAGTAAATATAATTGGTATAATTGATAATTAATATAGAATAATGAGAAATCAGGTTCTTATTTTTATTTTATCCACAAAACAAAAATAAATTATCAAATTTAAATAATTTTAATTCTAAATTGATAATTTTCCATGTGTATTTGTATAGAGCTTTGTATAGTAGGATTTATATTCAGTGGTACTAAGAAAAGTAAATTTTCATATTAGCTTTTGCTCTTTTTAATAAAACAAAAACAGTTACTATGATAAGGATATATCCTTAGTTGAGATTCTCTCCTAACCTCATTGCAAGTAATTCAGTAGGTGGCAATTCTTTAATTTTTCAATCTGACATTTATCAAAATATCTTAAAGAATCTAAAACAGTGCATATTGTCACATATTTTACTTACGTATTTTAAACTTCACAATTTATCATCAGCATTTTGACTTATGAGACAATAATTACTAAAGAAATTAAAAATTGAGAAAAATATTTTATATATATGCACATATTTGCCACTTCTGGTACTCTTCATTTCTCCATTTAGATTCAATTTTTTATCTGGCATTATTTTCCTACAGCAAGAAGAATTTTTTCGAATATTTCTTTTAGTTCAAGTTTGTATATAAGTTGTCAAACTTTTGTTTCTAAAAATAATTTTTTTCACTTTCACTTTTAAAGATATTTCCATTTGATATTAAATTCATGGTTGATAATTTTTTTTTAATTTAGTACTTTATTTATTTATTTATTTAGTTAGTTAGTTAGTTACTTTTGAGATGAAGTCTCACTCTGTTGCTTCAGCTGGAGTGCAATGGTGTGATCTCAGGTCACTGCAAACTCCGACTTCCAAGTTCAAGTGATTCCCTTTCCTCAGCCTCCCGAGTAGCCAGGATTCCAGGAAAGTGCCATCATGCCTGGCTAATTTTTCTATTTTTTGTAAAGATGGGGTTTCACCACGTAGAACAGGCTGTTCTCAAACTCCTGACCTCAGGTGATCCGCCCACCTCAACCTCCCAAAGTGCTGGATTACAGGCATGAGCCACTGTGACAGGCCCTAATTTAGTACTTTAAATATGTTATTCTATTATCTCCTGATTCATACTGGTTCCGACAATAAGGGAAATTTTAAATTGTTTTTCTCTTTATATAATGTATATTTCCTGTCTTACTGCTTTTAAATTGTTCACTTTATAACTGCTTTTTAGACATTTGATTATACCATGCCTTGATATAGTTCTCTTTGCATTGTGTGATGGTTAATAGGAGTGTCAACTTGATTGAATTGAAGGATACAAAATATTAATCCTGGGTGTGTTTGTGAGGGAGTTGCCAAAGGAGATTAACATTTGAGTCAGTGGCTGGGGAAGGCATACCCACCCTTAATCTGGTAATCAGCCTCCAGCAAATATAAAGCAGGCAGAAAACCATGAAAAAGCAAGACTTACCCAGCCTCCCAGCCTACTCTCCCATGCAAATCTCAGCCTTTCTTCTGTGCTGGATGCTTCCCGTCCTTAAACATTGGACTCCAAGTTCTTTAGTTGCGAGACTTGGACTTGCTCTTCTTATTCCTCAAGCTTGCAGACAGCCTATTGTGAGAACTTGGGATCATGTAGTTAATACTTAATAAACTCCCGTGTGTGTGTGTGTGTGTGTGTGTGTGTGTGTGTGTGTGTGTGTGTGTGTGTGTGTGTGTCCTATGAGTTCTGTTTCTCCAGAGAACCCAGACTAATTCACATTGTGTTCTTTTTTATTGACTTTATGGATTTGTTGTTTTATATTCTTCAACAAATAAAGACATTCCTTGTAAATTTAATTTTATGCTTGTATCCTCTCTTTTTCTTCTGGGACTACAAATATATTTGTTAGACCACTTGACATTGCTTCATAGAGCAGTGAGGTGTTGTTCAATTCTTCAGGCTTTTTTTCTATTTGTTTCAGTTTGGATAATTGTATTGCCCAGCTTCAAAGTTCATTATTTTTTTGACTGTATCTAATCTACTGTTTGTCCATTTAGTGGATTTTTAAATTTTTCAGATATTGTATTTTTTCATATATGAAAGTTTCCTTTTGGTTTTTATATCTTTCTTTTTTATGGTTTGTTCAAGTTTTTTTAAAAAACCATGAAGCTTATTTCCAAAAGGTGTTTTAATGTTCATATCTACTGATTTTATTATCTTTATCATTTTTCATTGTTTCAATCGCCTGACATTTCTGCATTTTGGCATATCTAGCAATTTTTGATTGAATACTTGACATTATAAGTGTTACATTGTTCATTATTTGAATTTTTCCTTTTATTGAATATGAGGGTGTTTTGTTTTGTTGGGAACTAAATTTAGCTGTGGATCAATATAATAATTTCAAGGCTTGTTTTTAAGTTTTGTCAGAGTAGATTTAGAATCATCTAAAATAACACTTTAAACTAGTATTAGCTTAGCCCTAGAGAAGTCCTGAGAACTTTATGGGTTCTTTACCAAATACTCAGTTTTCAATAATGATTGTCCCTCTGACTGGTCAAAACTTAACTGTTTTCCAACATTGTAACAGATACGATTCTTAAGTTTACAAATCTCCCATATTTCTGCATTGCTCAGTTTTGTTAAGTTTAAACTTACAAAAGCATAGTTTAGTGTTGAATGCATGGGCTCCCTTTTTGTGCACTGCTATTGGGAAAGTACTACACAGCATAAAGGTGAATACACCTCTCTTCTTAGTCTTAGATATTTTCTCGCTTCCTTTCATAAATGCTTTTATTCTTAAGGACTCAGTTTTAGAATTTTTATCTTCTTGTCTTTATTCATTCTCCTGGTGGTCTCATTCGATTCCATTAAGATGCATTACCTTATGCATCATATATACTTCTTAATCTGTGACTTCATTGCATATCTTTGTGCTGAACTCCAGATGCATGAATCAAACAGCTTATTCAAAAGCTTTACTTGAATTTCTAAAAAAACCAAATCACAGTTGGCATGCTCCCACTAGATCTTGATTTAACCTCTCTAACTTCCTCTTTTTTCTGTACTCTGCTTTACAGTAAATGGTACCTTCATTCACCCCAGTCTTCAGGACAGAAGGCTTATGAGTCATCCTTTTAATTTCTCAGTTTCCATACATTCCATTGTTGCTTTTCCAGAAAATACTTTGGACAACTTCTTGAAATATATTCTTAATCTGAGATTTTACTCATCCATGGCTACCATGCTAGTCCAGATGACTATCACTTCTGGCCAACACTACTAAAATAATTTTATAAATAGAATAACTACTTCTAATCTCTTCCCATTTATCTGTGTACCACATGGAAGACTCAATGATTATATTAAAAGGAAGTCTAATTGTGTCATTCTCCTATTTTTAACTTAATGGTTTGCCATCACATTGGGGATATAATTAAAAGACTTTCTGAACATTCTATAATAATTGGCCCTTAACTACTACTTAAAATTTATATCTTATCATCTGCTTGTTCAATTTGATCTATTTCATGTAGGCTTTTAAAATATTTCCAATACATGTCAACAGTACTGTTATCTTAAGACCATTGGTTATTTTATTTGGCTAAAACAAATGTCACCTAGACAAGGTGTAAATTAGTTCTTTACTTTATTTGAGTATTGAAACACATGCCCAAAAAATGATAAAATTATTTAAAAACTGCTCTCAAACAAAATCAATAATGTAGTCTATTTCTTCTCCTTTTCCATTTATTAGACCTGTTTTATTTCTGTATGTAGTACTTAACAGTACATGAAATTGTACTGTGAATTTACATATTTTCTCTTTGTTTCCTATGTCTCATAGTAGAATAGACACTTTTGAAAACATCAACTGTATGTTTTTGCTTCAATTCTTTATTCCAGGTTCATAGAATTTTGACTGGCATATTGTAATGGTTATTATTGGTTTAATAAATGCATGAATAGATAGAGTAACGTATTATGCTTAGCTTACTGAGAAATGTGGAATCTATTCCTCATATTAGAGCCACATGTTGTGGATGGGATATAATCTATGTACATTCTGCCTGTAGCTGGGGGAGGATTGATGTAAACATCCCTGTGGCCACCACCATCGAAACTGCAAAGTTCCCAGCTATTACAGCACTAGGTCTTGCTCAAGATCCACAGTAACCACTGTCTGGCTACCACCTATGTTCTCTCAAGGCCCTAGGACTCTACAGTCAGCAGGCAGTGAAGCCAGTAGACTTGTATTTTTCCATTTAGGCTGATGAGTTCCTCCAGGTCCTGGGCAGGTCCATTGGTGCTGCCTAAGAATCAGGGCCTGGAGTCAAAAACCTTACTGCTCTATTATTATAGCTGAGCTGTCACTGAAGCCAGAAGGAAAAGTCCTCTTTTCATTCTTTCCTCCCCATTTCACAAGTAGAGGAGATTCTGTTTATGGCCACCACTGTCCAAGGCCTATGGTGGATACTGCCTAGCTATGGCCAATGTTCATTTAAGGCACAAGGGCTCCTCAATCAGCTTGAGGTGAATGCCTAGGACCCTCCTTTCAGGGAAGTGGGCTCCTCTCTGGCTCAGAACAAGTCCAGAAGTGCCAATGTCTCTAATTGGGGGGACTCCAGAAGCCTGCTTTGTGCTCTAACCCCACCATAGCTGACTTGGTGCCTAAGTTAATTTTTGGTCCTTATCAATGTGTATTGTTGAATGGATAGTTCAATTTGGTGCTCTTGTGAGGACGATGATTAATGGAAGCTTCTATTTGGCCATCTTGCTTCACCTCACTTCTATTTCTTAGAATTTTAAGGTAACTTTCTACAAGACCAAATCATTACTTGTGTATTGTATTATCCAAGTGTTTTAGGTATTTTTAAGCACGTTCTGTAGGTAATGAAATTCAGTGTTGGTAATTTTTTAAATTTCATAAAAAATAGTCCTCACAGCAGCAGCTTTCTATGACTGATTCACCCAAAAACAGTTGGAAGTTTGTTTGGCAGTGATCAAAGGCATATATTCTGTGGATTTAATTTAATATAGTTAAGATTTCATGTCATCTGAAGAAAATATCACATGTACCTTTCTTGACTCATGAGGTAGGATGGTAGTTAAAATCCCCAATATTCTCTGAATGATCAATCAGCTACCTGGTGGCAGGTTGATTACACTAGACAGCCTCCATTTTGGAGGGGCAACATTTCATCTTATTAGAATAGACATTTTCTTTAAATACAGATTTGCCTTCCTCATTTGCAGTGCTCTTGCTAAAACTAGTATCTGTGGACTTGCAGAATACCTCATTAATTGTCACAGTATTCCACACAACATTGCTTCTGCTCAAGGAACTCACTTCATGGCAAATAAAATACAACCATTATCCTATGCTCATGGAGTTCACTGGTCTTACCCTGTTCCCCAACATTCTAAAGAATCTGGCTTGTTAGAATGATAAAATAGCCTTTTGAAGACTCAGCTACAGCACCAACAAGATGAAGCCAAACCTTGCAGGGCTGGGACAAAGTTTACTAAATAAGTGTCTAAAGAGTAGTTATTTTTCTCCCATAGCCATTATGCATAGTGCAAGAATCAAAGGGTAGAAATGGGAGTGAAATACTCACTATTACCCCAGTAACCCACTTGCAAAATGTTTGCTTCCTGTTCCCACAATCTTATGATTTTCTGCCCTATGGGTCTTAGTTTTGAAGAAAAGAATGCTTCTACTGGAAGATACAAGGGTGATTCTATTGAATTAGAAGTTAAGGCTAGTATTAAGGCTACTACCTCACTACTTTGGGCTTCTCACGGCTCTGAGTCAACAATCAAAGAAGGGAGTTAACATAGCAGCAGAGGTGATTGATCCTGATTAGCTAGGAGAAACTGGACTGCTATATGACTGGGACTCGGCAGATCTCTTAGGGCATCTCTTAATATTACCATGCTCTGTGATTAAAGTCAATGGAAAACTGCAGCAATCCAATTCAGTAGGACTACTGATGGCCCAGATTCTTTACAAATAAAAGTTTGGGTCACCAACTAGGTAAAGAACGATGCTTAGCTGAGTTCTTGCTGAGAGCAAAAATAATACAGAATGAGTAGTGGAAGAAGGTAATTATAAACACCAGCTACGACCATGTGATCAGTTATAAAAAGTTACAGAAATGAAGATGGCAATTGTCACAAGATTTTATTCTTATTTTGTTATGAATAGGTCTGTGTTGGGAAAAACAGCAGAGGAGAAAGTACTTACAGAGTACCTACATAAATTGGTTATGAGTTACATATAAACAAGGAACAACAAAGTGTAGAAGGCTGCAGGAGGCCTCTGGGGAGGAAGGCCTCTCCATGCGTCATGTTCCGGTGCAGGGTAACCTCAGCTCTGTTACCATAAACATTGTGCTCAAGGACGTAAAACCCCTTCACAGCATTATGACGTAGCCAGACTTGTAGGCTTCTTCTAAGGTTTGTGTTCCATCAGCTGTACATAGATAATAAGCTAAGGATAACCACGTTCTTGTTTTGTGAAACTACCAAACCACCACTGTTATCAATCCTTAGGATGATAAACCAGTTTCAGCTCACTGAGTCACTTCTGGCTCACTGATTCACTCCACCATCACTCCACCCCTACCCTGTAGATCAAAGTGATGGTAATCAATAAATAGTGTGGATGATCAGAGCTCGGGGCCTTCACTGTCATCTCCAGAGTACTAAAGGGATGGCCTCCTGGTCCCACTTTCTCTTTTAATCTGTATTTTTCTCATTCCTTTGTCACCACCAAACTCAGGGTACCCATATGTGATGTAGGGCTGGCTCCCTACATTCTGGTGCCCAACATAGCGCTCATGGATCCCTACATTCTGGCACCAATGTGTGGGCTCATGGATTCCCTACAGTTCTGATCATCTCTCTCTCTCTCTCTCTCTCTCTCTGTGTGTGTGTGTGTGTGTGTGTGTGTGTGTGTGTGTAATATCTTTATTTTCTACTTTCTCTTATACTCTTATGTAACTTAAGTTTTGCTAATGTCACATTGTAGTATTTAGGTTACAGAAAATTCAAGAGAAGAATAAAAAGCACCTGAAAACTTTACATCTTCTTTTGGGAAAGAAGTTGCGTATTTTTTGCTTTGAACAGAATAGTTGTATCATGTTAAGTGAAAATAGAATCTTATTGTTTTCTCTATTTGGAGATAAAGTATAGTTTATGGATATGTGTATGGGTGTCAAGTTGACTCATCATAATTATTTGTATGTTTCAACCTAGCTGGGCCACCATTTTCAGATGTATGATCAAACATTATCTATGATGTTTCTAAAATGGTGTTTTTGATGATGTTAACATTTACATTAGTGGACTTTGAGTAATGTAGATTGTCCTCCATAATATGAGTGGGCCTCTGCTAATAAGTTGAAGGCCTTAATAGAACAGAAGACTGACCTCCCCATCCTTCCAGCAAGAGGGAATTCTTCCAGCAGACGGTCTTTGGACTTGAACTGTAGCATCATCTTTTCCTGGGTCACCTTACAAATTTTGGACTTGACAGCTTTCATAATAGTGAGAAACAATTCCTTAAAACTCTTTCCATAAATATGTACGTTATATTCCTTCTACTTCTCTGGAGTACTCTGACAATATAGGTGGGCACTTATATGAGAAACAGATGTGCTGAGTAGAAGGAAAAAAAATATTTGATTTAAAATCATGTAAAATTTGGGAAAGCATACCTCAATTTATCACAGAACAGCTTATTTATTTTTATTTTTTATTTCCATAGGTTTTTGAGGTACATGTGGTATTTGGTTACATGAGTAAATTCTTTTGTAGTGATTTCTGAGATTTTGGCACACTTATTGCCCAAGCAGTACATACTAAACTCAGTTTGTAGCCTTTTATTTCTCACCCTCTTCCCACCCTTTCCCCTTGAGTACCCAAAAGCCATTGTATCATTCTTATGCCTTTGCACCCTCATAGCTTAGCTCCCAATTATGACTGAGAACATATAACATTAGGTTTTTCCATTCCTGAGTTACTTCACTTAAAATAATAGTCTCGGCCAGGCACAGTGGCTCAAGCCTGTAATCCCAGCACTTTGGGAGGCCAAGGCAGGTGGATCACCAGGTCAAGATACCGAGACCATCCTGGTCAACATGGTGAAACCCCATCTCTACTAAAGATACAAAAAATTAGCTGGGCATGGTGGCGCATGCCTGTAATCCCAGCCACTCAGGAGGCTGAGGCAGGCGAATTGCCTGAACCCAGGAGGCGGAGGTTGCGGTGAGCTGAGATCGCACTGTTGCACATCAGCCTGGGTAACAAGAGTGAAACTCCGTCTCAAAAAAAAATTAATAAATAATAAAATAAAATAAAATAATAATAGTCTCAGATCCCATCCAGGTTGCTCTAAATGCCATTGATTCATTCCTTTTTATGGCTGAATAGTATTCCATTGTATTTATATACCAGTTTCTTTATCCACTTGTTGATTGATAGGCATTTTGGCTGGTTCTATATTTTAGCAATTGGGCTGCCAAAAACATGTGTATGTTTTTGATAGGCATTTTGGCTGGTTCTATATTTTAGCAACTGGGCTGCCAAAAACATGTGTATGTAAATTTTTTTTACAATGACTTCTTTTCCTCTGGGTAGATACCCAGTAGTGGGATTGCTGGATCAAATGGTAGTTCTACTTTTCATTCTTTAAGGAATCTCCAAACTGTTTTCTATAAGGTTGTACTAGTTTCATTCCCACCAGCAGTGTAGAAGTGTTGCCTTTCACCTCATCCATGCCAACATTTCTTTTTATTTATTTATTTATTTTATTATAGCCACTCTTATGGGTTTAAGGTGGCATCACATTGTGTTCCTTTTTCCTTCCCACTCCCCGCCCACATTGTGGTTTTGCATTTCCCTGATCATTAGTGATGTTGAACATTTTTTCATATGTTTGTTGGTCTTTTATATAATTTTTTTTTTGAGAATTGTCTATTCATGTTCTTAGCCCACTTTTTGATTCAATTATTTGTTTATTTATTGATAATTTGTTTGAGTTCCTTATAGATTCTGGATATTAGCCCTTTGTCTGATGTATAGATTGTGAAACTTTTCTCCCATTCTGTTGGTTGTCTGTTTACTGTACTGCCTGTTCCTTTTGCTGTGTGCAAGCTCTTTAGTTTAATTAAGTTCCACCCATTTATCTTAGTTTTTGTTTCATTTGCTTTTGGGTTCTTAGTCATGAAGTCTTTGCCTAAGCATTTTCTATAAGGGTTTTTCTTATGTTATCTTCTAGAATTTTTATAGTTTCAGGTCTTAGACTTAAGTACTTGATCCATGTTGAGTTGATTTTTGTATAAGGTGAGGGATGAGGATCCAGTTTCCTTCTCCTACATGTGGCTTGCCAATTATCCCAGCATCAGTTGTTGAATAGGGTGTTCTTCCCCACATTATGTTTTGGGTGCTTTGTCAAAGATCAGTTGGCTGTAAGTATATGGGTTTATTTCTCAGTTCTCTATTCTATTCCATTGGTCTACATGGCTCTATGTATACCAGTACCATGCTGTTTTGGTGACTATGGCCTTATAGTATAGTTTGAAATTGGGTAATATGATGCTTCAAATTTGTTCTTTTGCTTAGTCTTGATTTGGCTATATGGGCTATTTTTTTGGTTCCATATGAATCTTAGGATTGTTTCTTCTAGTTCTGTGAAGAATGATGGTAATATTTTGATGGGAATTGCACTGAATTTGTAGATTGCTTTTGGCAGTATGGTCATTTTCACAATATCAATTCTACCCATCCATAAGCATGGGATGTGTTTTCATTTGTTTATGTTATCTATGATTTCTTTCAGCAGTGTTTTGTAGTTTTCCTTGTAGAGGTCATTCACATTCTTGGTTAGGTATATTCCTGAGTATTTTATTTATTTGTTTATTTATTTATTCTTGCAGCTATTATAAAAGGGGTTGAGGTTTTTATTTAATTCTCAGCTTAGTTGCTGTTGATACATAGCAGAGCTACTGATTTGTGTGATTTTGTATCCTGAAAATTTGCTGAATTCATTTACCAGTTCTAGGAGCTTTATGGAGCAGTCTATAGGGTTTTCAGGGTTTACAATCATATCATCAGCAAACAGCCACACTTTGACTTCCTCTCTACTGAATTGGATGCCTTTTGTTTCTTTCTCTTTTCTGATTGCTCTGGCTCACACTTCCAGTACTATGTTGAATAAAAGTGGTGAGAGTAGGGATCCTTGTCTTTAGATCTTAGAGGAAATGCTTTCAACTTTTCCCTCTTCAGTATTATGTGGGATGTAGGTTTATCACAGATGATTTTTTTCACTGAGATATGTCCCTTGTGTGTCAATTTTGCTGAGGGTTTTAGTCATAAATGGCAAATGCTTTTTTGGCGTCTATTGAGATGCTCCTGTGATTTTTGTTTTTAATTATGTTTATAATAGTAATAGTTTTGAAATTATTTAAACAGCCAAAACTAGGAATTTATGTTAATAAATTATGATATGTTCACATAGTTTAAACTGAGAAACAACTAAATATTTTAGAGTTAGAATAATATTGATCTTCAATGAATTTACAAGTGGGTAATTTTGGGGGGTTTAATTTTTTGAATCCACCATTTATTGTTTTTTTTTTTTTCTTTTTTGTGATTATGTATCACTGATTTAAATAAAATTTCTTAAATAAAAACACAAAACATTCCTATAAAATAACTATGTGCTGGTTTCCAATTCTTATAATTAGTTGCAATTTTATTGGTTCCTGACACATGGCTGTCAGGACCTTATGCCTTTTGTATTATTGTTTTTCCTTCCTGTATTCCAACCAGTAAAAAAAAAAAAAAAAAAAAAAAAAAAAAAAAAAAAAAAAAAGGCAGCCAGAGGTGAGAAAGTCAATGTTAATTGCCTGTGAAAATAGGAAATATTAAAGAAAGTTGTCACCTGGAATTTTTTAACATACACTTTTTATTTTAGTGCATAAACAGGCTGTTTTCAAAGCTACAGTTATGAAAACAGCATGCTACTGGTACCAAAACAGAGATATAGACCAATGGAACAGAATAGAGGCCTCGGAGGCAACACCACACATCTACAACCATTGATCTTTGACAAACCTCATAAAAACAAGCAATGGGGAAAGGATTTCCTGTTTAATAAATGGTGTTGCGAAAACTGGCTAGCCATGCAGAAAGCAGAAACTGGACCTCTTCCTGACACCTTACACTAAAATTAACTCCAGATGGATTAAAGACTTAAACATAAGACCTAATACCATAAAAACCCTAGAAGAAAACCTAGGCAAAACCATTCAGGATATAGGCATAGGCAAGGACTTCATGACCAAAACACCAAAAGCATTGTCAACAAAAGTCAAAATAGACAAATGGGATGTAATTAAACTCCACAGCTTCTGTACAGCAAAAGAAACAGTCATTAGAGCAAACCGGCAACCAACAGAATGGGAAAAAATTTTTGCAATCTACCCATCTAACAAAGGGCTAATATCCAGAATCTACAAAGTACTAAAACAGATATACAAGAAAAAAGCAATCCCATTCAAAAGTGGGCAAAGGATATGAACAGACACTTTGCAAAAGAAGACATATATGAGGCCAACAAACATATGAAAAAATGCTCATCATCACTGGTCATTAGAGAAATGCAAATCGAAACCACATTGAGATACCGTCTCATGCCAGTTAGAATGATGATCATTAAAAAATCTGGAGACAACAGATGCTGGAGATGATGTGGAGAAATAGGAACAGTTTTACACTATTGGTGGGAGTGTAAATTAGTTCAGCCATTGTGGAAGACAGTGTAGCGATTCCTTAAGGACCTAGAAAAAGAAATTCCATTTGACCCAGCAATCCCATTACCGGGTATATATCCAAAGGATTATAAATCGTTCTATTATAGGGACACATGCACACAAGTGTTCATTGTGGCACTGTTTACAATAGCAAACTTGGAACCAACCCAAATGCCCATCGATGATAGACTGGACAGGGAAAATGTGGTACATATACACCGTGGAATTCTATGCAGCCATAAAAAACGATGAGTTCATGTCCTTTGTAGGGACATGGATGAAACTGGAAACCATCATTCTCAGCAAACTGACACAAGAACAGAAAATCAAACACCACATGTTGTCACTCATAGGTAGGTGTTGAACAATGAGAACACATGGACACAGGGAGGGGAGAATCATACACTGGGTCTGTGGGAGGAATCTAGGGGAGGGACAGTGGGGAGTGGGGAGTTGGGGAGGGATAACATAGGGCTAAATGCCAGGTATAGGTGATGGGGAGGAAGGCAGCAAACCAGATTGCCATGTATGTACCTATGCAACAATCTTGCATGTTCTTCACATGTACCCCAAAACTTAAAATGCAACAATATATATATATATATGTAAAGATCTTTTTACCCAAGAGATCTCATAAAATTATATTAATTTTCACACATGTCTATATTTAATTTTGACATAAAGTGTTTATGAGTAAAATATATCAATGTAATTCAGTGTAAGACAAAAAGTCATATATGCAAAAATTCATGTTAAGTGCATTTAAACCAGAATTAGGAAAAAAACATGTATATATATGCAAGTCAGGGGAATGAATGACAGCTTTATTGCTTGCTGTGATATTTGTTATTTGTGGCAATATTCATTTCTTCAATACTTATTTTCCAATATATTCGAATAGAAGTACCAAAAAGCAATGTAAAATCTCCCCATTTGGAAGCTATATTTGTATTTGATGATTAGGCTTATCTAAACCTCTTAGGTTAATGGGTAGGCTCTGTTCCTCACTACCCCTGAAATAATTTCATCAATGTACCTGTTTTTCTAACTTCTTAAGGTGGAATATTAAATAATTGAGTTTAGGTCTTTCTCCTCTTTTGAAATATAGAAATATAAAGCTATGAATCCTGCAAACTTTATTAATTATTTTCTGTTATCATTCAGTTCAAAGTATTTTCTAATTTCTGTTGTACATTTTTATTCAATGTGTTGATTACTTAAAAGTGCTTTGTTTAATTTAAAAATATCTAGGCTTTCCCAAAAATATTTGATTATTAATTTTGCTATAGTGAAAATAATCTATAACTCCATTTTCCAAAATTTTATGACTAATTTTATCTAGTATTACCCTATTTTGTAAACATACAATACATACTTTTACAAAATGTTTATGTTCCAGGTGTTAGATGTATTCTCTTTTAGATTAACAATTATTTCAAGGTAATTAAAATAGATTTTCTGACTTTATATGCCTATAACGAATTTTTTGTCTTGTCATTTTTTACATTGTTGATATAAGACCACCAAAACTACCTTGCTATGGACTGAATTGTTTCCGTCCCCAAATTCATATCTTGAAGCCTTAACTCTGAATGTGACTGTATCTAGAGATAGAGTATTTAGGAGGTAATTTAGGTTAGATAAGTTTATAAGGGTTGAGCACTATCTGATAGGACTCAGGTCTTATTAGAAGAGGTGCATGCACACACACACACACACACACACACACACACACACACACGGGGAGAGAGTGAGAGAGACAGAGATTATGTTTTCCCATGTAGGGACACAGACAGAAGATGACATCTGCAAGGCAGAAGGATAGACTTCACCAGAACTTGGCCATACTGACATTCTGATCATGGACTTCCAGACTCCACAACTGTGAGAAAATAAAAACTTAGGTTGTTTTAGGACACCCAGTCTATGGTATTTTGTTATAGCAATCTGTGCTAACAATCACATCCTGTTGTAACTGTTGAATTGTCTGTTTTCCCTTTAATTTTTCAATTTTTGCTAATGCATTTTGAAGTTCTGTTATTCAAAACATACATACACATGATTGTTAAATATTTGTAATAAATTTAAACTTCTAATATTAGGAATTGTTCCTTTTTTTCCTCTGGTAATACTCTTGTCCTAAGGATAGTATTTCATATATTTAATTTACTTAATTTAACTTTTTAGTATAATATATTTGGTATATAATATTACTTTGCCACTCAGTCTTCCTATGCTATTTGTCTGAAATATCTTTTTTCATACTGTTAGATTAAAACTATCTATTTATATTTCAGTGACATCTATTCCATTTTTAATTGTATTATCTAGACAATTATTAAATATATCTATTGACATATTTGGATTAAGTTCACCACATAATACTATTCATTTCCTCTAATTTTCAGTTCTCTTTTTCTCATTTTGTTTTGATTATTAGATTTTGGGTCATTAGTGTTTTAGATGTTTAGAATTCTACTTTATCTATTGGCTTTTTAACTATGCCATTTTGTATTTTCCCTAGAGATTAAAATATACCTCTAAAACTTAGTTTTTTAGAGTTAATACTGCACAAATTAACTTAAAATGTAGAAGTTTGCAATAGTATAGACCCTTTAATTTACATCATTTATGTTATAATTTTCTTATGTATTGAAACTTTATGTATTAAAAACTCACAGCATGGTCTTATCATATTTTATTCAAACAGTATTAGACATTTAAAATAAATTTAATTTTTTTTTTATTTATTTTACCCTCATATGTATAATTACTGATGCTTTCTATTACTTCCAACATATATTCTTTTAATTTCAATTTGAGGAATTCCTTTAACATTTCTTGTTGGATAGTCTTGTAGAAAATACTCTTAGTTTTCTTTCATCTTGAAATTACATGATAGTGTGTTTATTTTTCAAATATATTTTATTTCCTGGATAGAGGATTCCACCTTGACATCTATGTCTTTTTTGTTTTCTGGTTAGTGATTAATATTTCTCTAAATGTTTCTGTACTGCTTCTGTTTTTATTTTCACATACTGACCATGTGCTGATAGTTGTTACAAAATTATTCTTTATCAAGTTGCTGTGAGTCTGTAGATTTATGTCTTTGAGAATTTGGGAGGTAGTTACAGCTTTGAAAGAAAATTTTGTTTTCTACCCCATTCTCCCTTATTTCTCTGGATTAAAAGTCATATGTTTGTTAAATCTTTTTATGTTTTCTCATATTTCCCTGAGATTTGGGTCTTTTAAAAATCTTTAAAATATGTTTTTTACATTAGATAATTCTTATTGCACATCTTTAGATATGTAGGCTTTTCTATATCATATCCATTACCAGTTAAGCCTTCAAAAGACTTATTTTCAAATATTTTATTTTTGTGAATTCCAGATTTTTTTTTTTAATTATTAGTCTTTCTGCTGTGTGTTTCCATCATTTTATTCATTAAGAACCCACCATTCCCCCAACATCATGCGTATGGTTATAAGAGCCCTTTTAAATTTCTCATCTCCTCAGACCTATGTCTAGGTAAGCTCAGAGTTAATCTTTGTTATTATCTTATGGATAGGTCACATTTTTTTCATTTCTTCTTATGGGAAGATTATGATATTATATTCTCAACATCATAAACTTTATTTGTAAAAAAATTCAGATTCTATTGTATTCTCTTAAAAATATTGATTAGTTTATGTGAACAGGTAATTTGTTTTATCAATGTGCACATTCTGTGTTTTGAGCAGAACTCTAACAGTATCTTTATTAACACTAAGCAATGTACATTTTTATCTTAAAATTGTAATCACATATTCACACTCTATTTTTCCCAGAAATGTGCTTACTCTAACGTCCTTAAAATGTGTGTTATTTTAAAAAATCCCCCATTTAGGTTTTCTGTTTTTGTTTTTATGTTTTTGTTGTTGTTTAAAACAGTACGTGCATATGTGTTTGTGGGTGTACATATAAAAAGATTTTAATGAAAAACCATTATGCTGACATTAATCCTCTTAGCATGTTATCACTGCACATTATATAATCAATAATTGACTAACATAATACAAATGTTTAAATGTTTAAATATCAAAGATAATAAAAAATAAAATGTTATTGGAAATTTATCTTTTAATGAAAAAGATGATTTTCAAAATGAATTTACATATCCAGACACATATTTACGATATAGGGTTACCATCAATTTTTTGGATGGTACTTTGCTTTTCATTTTTACAGAGCCAAGTATTGAGAAAACTTTTATGTAAGTTAAAATGAAGTTTTAATATAGACATATTATTCAACTTTTTATACTCCTGATTCACCTGTCAAAGTTTACATAGTGACCTGTTTCTAAAATGTATTTTCATAAATAAGTCATTATTAAATCTTGCTAAACAATGTTATAAAATAATTGGTATTGGAATTAGTGTATAACTTTGCCTACATGTAAATAAACTAGAAAGTATTCAGCATTTATAGAAAAATAAAATTAGGATTTACTGACATTTGAATATTTTATAATGCAATTATTTAAAGTAGCTTATTGAATATTCTTTTGAATAACACAAACTGAATATGAGAATCAAATGCAAATTTTGTCTGTGGAATTCATCCAAAGGATCTGAAAAAGAGCATAATAGTCTCAGAATATATTTGTTAGATGTTTTAAAAAGTGCAGTATCACTTCATAATTACTGTTATGTAATATTATATTATATTTATAGGTAAGGAGTTTTGAAGGTCGTTTTCTTTCTTGCTAATGGTATAGCCTATTGAGAATAGCTAAAAGACATTCTTCCTTTTAAATACAAGGGGAAAGGAGCTGAATTTTAAAATTCATCACTTTTTACTTCTCCAGTCTTCTTTTATGGAATTCTCCTTCAACAGTAACACATTTCTGGCAAGATAAGAAATCATTAAACAGAAATGTCCTTTATTTTAAGAATTTAAACAGACACACCTCTTTTATCCTTCACTAAATCATTCTGAATCAAACATAATTTCCTATTTCTGTATTAAACAATATGGTAAGTATGCAAAAATGAATTAGCTTCTTTTTTCCATGAATAATTACTGCTGGAACGTAGGCTCTGAACCAACTAAAAAGGCTAACACATCATGATTGAGAGTTTGGTCTTAAATCCTTGCTTTAAGACCTTCATCTTGTCCTCGTCTAGCCACACAGCCAAAGCTGTAATTGTATCAGTTATGCCCATTCTCAGTCACTTCTCTGCCTAAATGAGAATTTCTTAAAATTACCCAGAAAAAAGTTATAAAACCTTATAATATTCTGTGCTGATTTTCCCTTTTCAACATACTATTAATACTCTGTAAAAGTGGTATTCTCTCATATTGCTATAATACTAGCAACCATATTTTGCTTGATTAACAGCTTTTCTGGTTGTTGTTTTTGTTTGTTTGTTTGTTTGAGAATAGATTGATGACAATCTTCTCAAAAATCTGTCAAAATTCTTTTTCTGCCATAGCTTGAGTTTCCCAAACTTCAACAGTATGTTTCTGTGAGTATCTCTGAGCTCCCTACTGGCGAGTCTGTCTGACCACAATGCAGTCAGCTTACATTGCATCTGAGAGCCAACTACTTTTCATTGAGCCCATCCTATTCAAATAGAACCTCATTTTAATTTGACTATATCTGCAAATACTTTATTCATATACAGATTCCTGTTCACAGATACTGGGGGTTAGAAATTAAGTATATCTTTTGGGATAATGAATTGGAGCAAAATTCGACATACTGCAATAGACATTTAACCACTCATGAAGCATTTTAAATGAGATGTAGAACAGGTCAGACATGGACCTCTCAAACTAATGAATTTACTGTGATATAAAACAATTACATTCTTCTACCCAATTCATTAAGCCACCAGGAAATAAGCCTCTCAAGATCTCACAGATACTGTCAGCAGAAGGGACTTAAGAAACAAAACATGATTTTCCTGAAATATCTTATCAAGTAAAGGGAAAAAAATTAGAATAAAAACAATGAACATTCTCTTAGGACGAACAAAGTGCCCATTTAACATTTGAACTTCAAGAAGAATTTTCTACTTTTCTACTAGAAGAAAATCTTAGGGAAAGAAATGCCAGGTGTAACTGCATGACTACTCTGCACAACAAATGAACATAAAAGTTGTGGAAATAAACCAGGTCCACACAAATGAGAATGAATAGGCAATGGTTCAGACTTTGCTACAACAAGAAAGTCAGATGTGCATTTTTTGTATTTGACAGTCTCAGAGACAGACGGATAAATGGGAAAGCTTTATATTGAAAAGAAATAAAGGCTTCAGGGATACTCTGATTAGAGGTTTTTGGCATGCAAGGTGGGCTAACTAGAAGAGGGACTTCTATGTGACTGTGTTGTACAGTTGATCCTCAGAGAAAATAGAAAAAAGAAAAAATAGAAAAGTCCTGACCATTCTGGGTCTACTGCAACAGCAGCTGTAGTGTGGTTTCCTGGAAACTTCTTGCAGGAGTAATAGATTAGAGTTCTGTTTTCCTATATGATCTGGCCATTGCCCTTTTGTATATTCAATCTCTCAAACTAGACACAATGTTCAAAATCAATCATTTCAAGACTTCAAAGGCAGAAAAAGATGAGAATAATGTATTATTTAGAAATTGCTGTAGCTGTGGGAAGAACAGCAGGAGCCTAAAGCCTTCATGCTTGGGGATGCTTCAATTACCCCTTCCTTCAGTTTTGTTGGCAGCTGCAGCACTTGTCACTGCCTAGGAAAGTGGCAGAGTTGTCAGAAGATGTGGACGTGGGTCAGGGGTAGGGGAAAGCTGTGGATCTATCAGCTAAAAGTAACACATTCAATAAGAAACGAAAGGGGAGAACCCATATCTCTATTATTCTGGTTGTGAGAAGTGACAGGTGAATCAGGTATTTCACAGGGAGATTATGGTAATGATTGAAAGCTGTCTGCACATTCCTGACCACATAGGGAAACTCAAGACAACCACTTGGAAAGCAAAAGCAAAACAAGAATTGAAGGCTGACTGACTCTTGAAAGTGAGCCCAGAATGTAGGCACAGATATATTAACAGAGGGTAAAAACTTAACAGGCATAATGTGTGAAACCTGCAATGACAATGACTCAATAAGCTGAGATTTTATTAGATAGATAGAAAGTATAAAAATGGAAATTTTGAATTAGAAGATGCAATAACAGAACCAACTATTCACTAATTGGGATCGATAGCATATTTTAGATGACAGAAGAAAGATCAATGAATACGAAGGGAGAGCAATAGAAATTAGCCAATCAGAAAAAAGTTATGAGAGAAATAAATGGACAAAAAATAAGCAGAGCCTTATATGGCTGTGACAAAATTAATAATGAGTGTATAATAAAGTCTCAGAAGGAGATAGAATAGAAAATAGGTTAGAAAAACATATCCAGAAAAATAGTGGCTAAAATTTTTCTGAATTTGATAATAAATAATGTTAATCCAGTTTCGACAAATTCAATGATACCCAAGTAAGATAAACACAAAAAGGACCAGCCAATCTCTCCCATGCAAGATTATTTAGTTGTCTGACACGGTCATTAAACATTGTGCTAAAGCTTGTTGCTTAATCAGACACTTCACTATTTATATCTCCCACACTTCTCAGAAAAGGTAAATGACAAAGGTTAATAAAGCAAATTAGACAGAATTCTACAATAAGCTATTGTGGCATATCACAAAAGGATACACTGAGTCCTTCTTTTAGCACAGAAACATTGTTTGGAAGGCTTGCTAGCTTTAGAGACTAAATGTTTATATAAAAGGGCTTAGAATAGACCTTGTTTAGAAATGATGTGTATTCGGAGGCTGCCTCAACTTTACAGGTCTCACAGGAAAGGGACAGTACTTATGCTGAACTCCCAGATATTCTACTTTCTATTTCTGAAGATCTCTTCTAGAAATCCCATCATCTGACATGTACCCATTCTATTCATTGAGACCAAAACATTACCATGATATTCAACAACCACATAAGGTTTTATGAATAAAGAGAGATTATTAAGTGATATCTAACATCTGGTATTATAGTTGAGATACAAAATCCTATATTCCGTACTGTAGGCAATTTTATGGGGATCTATTATCTCAATAAACTGATGTCTTCCTTCAAAATAGTCCCTTAGGTCAATTTTGACCTATCTCTTTGGAGGAAAAGAGGGATAATTATACAGTTAATTCAAAAAGAAAAAGGCTGGGTGCAATGGCTCATGCCTGCAATCCCAGCACTTTGGGAGGCTGAGGCAGATGGATCACCTGAGGTCAGGAATTTGAGACCAGCCTGGCCAACATAGTGAAAATACGTCTCTACTAAAAATACGAAAAAAATTAGCCAGGCATGGTGGTGTGCGTCTGTAGTTTCAGCAACTCAAGAATCACTTGAACCTGGGAGGTGGAGGGAGCAGTGAGCCAAGATCGCATCACTGCACTCCAACCTGGGTGACAAAGTGAGTCTCTGTCCCCAAAAAGAAAAAAAAAGAAGGGGAGAAAACTGTTTATCAGATTGTATTCAAAAAACCTTTAACAAACGAAGCAGAATTTTTCACAGCTTACCCCTGCCAAAAGCCACTTCATACTATGTTTCGTAAGAAACTCCAAAAATTGGCAGAGTCCTCCTTGTTCTAGTTCCTACATGAGCAGAAACCACTAAGCCATGCAATTAAGGTCTTAGAACTCCCTCCCATAGAGTTTCCATGATGGTGGACAGTTGTTAGTTCAAAATGAAGAAGACTTGGCTTGGATATAATGTTGGACCCTCAAGGAGAAACTTTGCTAGCCTAGGAGAAAAGTGTCGCCACAAAACTTTCTGGGACTTTTAATATTACAAACATAAATACAGAAATAAAGTGAAAGCAAATCAGCAAATTATCATGATTTGGTTAATATTCTTTTATCTGGTTCTTTTTTTTTTTTTTTCTGAGACTGAGTCCTGCTCTATCACCCAGGCTGAGGCGTGCAGTGGCACGATCTCCACTCACTGCAACCTCCATTTACTGGGTTCAAGCAATTCTCTGACCTCTGCCTTCTGAGTAGTGGAGACTACAGGCATGTGACACCATACCCTGCTAATTTTTGTATTTTCAGTAGAGATGGGGTTTCACCATATTGGCCAGGCTGGTATCGAACTCCTGACCTCAAGTGATCTACCTGCCTCGGCCTCCCCAAATGCTGGGATGACAGCCACCGCATCCAGCCCTTTTGTCTGGATCTGTGCATGCTGAAAATTGGCAAAGAAATCAGTTCCTTTGGGAGGCCGAGGCAGGTGGATCATGAGGTCAAGAGATCGAGATCATCCTGGTCAACAAGGTGAAACCTCATCTCTACTAAAAATACAAAAATTAGCTGGGAATGGTGGTGCATGCCTGTAGTCCCAGCTACTCAGGAGGCTGAGGCAGGAGAATTGCCTAAACCCAGAAGGCAGAGGTTGCGGTGAGCCGAGATCATGCCATTGCACTCCAGCCTGGGTAACAATAGCGAAACTCTGTCTGAAAAAAAGGAAAGAAAGAAAGAGAGAGAGAGAGAGAGAGAGAGAGAGAGAGAGAGAGAGAGAGAGAGAGAGAGAGAGAGAGAGAGAGAGAGAGAGAGAGAGAGAGAGAGAGAGAGAGAGAGAGAGAGAAAGAAAGAAAGAAAGAAAGAAAGAAAGAAAACAGTTCCTTTGGTTCAATTTGGGAATTCTTGGAGCTTGGCTTATGTCTGGACTACAGGCTTTGACCATAATTATTCTCTTAGTATTTCCTGGGGTGCAACGCTCATATGTGTAATAGACATAGTTTTAAATGCTTCTTTTCAGACACTGTTGTGTTACGCTTTTTTTTTTCTTTTGAGAGACTCTCATTCCATCACCCAGGCTGGAGTGGCATGATCTCTGCTCTCTGCAACACCCATCTCCCAGGTTCAAGCAATTCCCATGTCTCAACCTCCCGAGTAGCTGGAATTACAGATGCACACCACTATGCCCAGCTAATTTTTGTATTGTTAGTAGAGACAGGGTTTTGCCATGTTGGCCAGGCTGGTCTTGAACTCCTGACCTCAAGTGATCCACCCACATTGGTCTCCCAAAGTGCTAGGATTACAGGCATGAGCCACCACACCCAGCTGTGTTCTGTCATATAACTTAAAAATAATCTTCTAAGCAGAGAAACAAGAAACTCTGACACATGATAGCCTATTCCTTGAGCTTAGCCTGAATCTGAGAATTGAAACCATTATATCTTCCTGTTCTTGTGCTAAAAAAATTTTAAAACATTTCCTCTATCGTGAACAATACTGAAAATAAGTAGGTAATGGAACAAAGATGGTAGAACAGGTTTTCTGAATTTTGGTACTATTGACCTTCGGACCAGATTAGTAGTTGTTGTTGTTGTTGTTGTTAAGGACTATATTTGTCTGGGTTCTCCAGAAAAATAGAATAGAAGGTGAGATAGATAGATGATTGATACATAGAGATATATAAAGGAGAGAAAGAAAGAGGGAGAGAAACAAGGAGGGAGATTTATCAAAGATTTGGCTTTTGCAATTATGCAGTCTGAGAGGTCGAAGTTCCAGCCTGAATCTATGTCTGAGGCAGAAAACTGATGTACCATCTCAAAGATAGTCAGAGAAAAAGAATTCTTTCTTACTTATTCTTTTATTTTACTTACACTCTCAAGGAATTTGTTGAAGCATCCCCACATGAGAGAAGGCTTATTCAGTCTACCAATTCAAATGTTATTATTGCTTAGAAATATCCTCATAGACACTCCCATAAATAATGTTTAACCAAACACCTGGGTGCCCTGTGGCCCAGTCAAGCTGGCACACAAATTTCACCATGGCAGAGGCTGACCATTCCTGACTGGATGTTTCACAGCATCCACAACCTCTACCAATTAGATGTCATTAGTGCTCCCTTTCTTAGTTGTGACAACTGGAAGACTGGTCAGACCCTGTGCTTGGCATAACTTTAGGACATCTAGGCCCTGGACTTTATATGAAATATCAACACAGAAATGTGTTTGGTCCATCTCAGACCCAGACCCAGGCCCCACATGACTAACCAGCCACAAAGAGTAGTTATTTTGCTTATCCTGATTTTATGTTGATGCTGTGTTGCTGCTTTATGTGCTGAGTTTCCAGACTTTTGACTCATCCGCCTTCCCACATCAGCCAGAGTTATCTCTGGCAGCATTCTCAGCTAGGGCAACAAGAAAAGGCCACAGACTGTGGGCTAGAGAGCTGCTCTCGAAAGCCAAAACTCTTGGACTAGCACTCCAAACACTTTGTAGAGAGCTGCCTATTTGCCAGAGAGCCCAAGCCAGATGGGCTTTGCTCCATGCCAGAAAGCCAGTGGGACAACAGAAATAGCCTGGGCTCAAAATTAGCACAGGCCTGTCTTTGAGTCACAGCTTGCTCCTCTGTGCAATAGAGGGTGGCTAAGCCATGTTCCAAGGCTTCAGTTTGCTTATATATGAAATGGGAATGCAATCATGTTAGTTGGTTAGATCAACTTAGTTAATGGACATGTAGGAGCTTAGAAAACTATGTCTCCCTGCATGTTGGCTAATCATTTCACATCTTGGCTCCCTGCATCTTGGCTAATCACTAAGCCTCCAGTATTCTGAGGAGGTAGGCTGCTTTTGAATTTTCACCTTCCCAAGCACCTGCATTCTGATTTTCCTTGCAGTAACTGTCAAGATACCATATCCATATGTGGCTGGATGTCCAGGGCAGCCACCAGGCAGAAAGCTACTTAAGTAGGTTGCTGAGAAAGGCTTCTCAAACTGCAACTTCATTCGTGACATCCATTGGTGACTCTGCAACCTATGGCTGTAAGCTGCCATAGCCTATGCCATCTCCTATGTGTTCTGGAGACAAGACCAATTATCTGGGTTTTCAGCTATGGCCACAGCCAAAAGAAGCCTCTTAGCAGAGGTGCCAAGAGCCAGGGGAATGAGTGGGATTTCTGAGGTGAAAATGGCCAAATGATCACATCCTCCCTGATTGAAAACAATGTAGAACAACTATTTTATTTATTAAAACAAACAGCTTTCATATCAATTCTTGGTTTAAGACCTTCGCCCTGCTATAACCACCATTCCTTAGCTACTACTTTTATAAACTCCCCCAAATTCCAATCAATTTCCTACCTATCACGATCTTTCTTAAAATTACTGCAACTAGGACCTAAAATTCTATAAATATCTTCGCCTGAATTTGCTATCTCTTACTGCTACAACTTAAAATAAGATTTGATTTTCTGGTGTTTTAAGGGAAGTACAGATAAAAAATTACAAATAATCCTGGCCCTAAAATCTGTGTGCATTAGAATAAGGATTCAAAGGGAGACTCATATATACTTTTCTCAAAAGTTAAATGTTATAAATCAAGCTGCATCTATTATCCACCCATTCTCTCTTGGAGAATCCTCCAGGATCTTTCTCAGGATTGCTGTCTTGACCCAGAGGCATAAGCCTACTAGCTCTTCTGTGGGATGTCTTACAGCCAACCTACCTGAGTGGTAGCAGAAACTGTCTAAATAAAAGCAGAAACTGGACTTACTCTCAGGACTCCTGGATGGTGACTGGAGGATTAACCTGTCAAACTATCCAGGGACAAGGAACAAGTACGCTCCCCTCCCCAGTTTTTTCTTTAATGATTACACATTTCTAGGAAGTTTCAAGCAATTTCTAAATATCTATCATCCAACTCAAAGGGCACAGTCATCTGAGGAAGTTGGTGTGTTTAGACCTCCACTTTGGGTAATTTGGAGTACATGATTTGGAACAAAAGCAACTCTGGTTTTCAAGGGGGAAACATGTTTTGTGTTTTATTTTTTAGTGATACGTGGGACACTCTTAATTCTTTATATTCGAGGTCTGCTCCACAGAGTAGCCACCTCAGCTTCCCCAGGTCAATATGTGCAATCTCAGGTGAGATCTAACAAGATGCCCTGGTGATTTATATTCACATTCAAATTTGGGAAACTTTGCTCTAAAGCAAGAAGACTATCTATGAGAAAGGCCTCCCTAGCTGGAAGCAACAGCATCTACTCCCAACAGTTCTAGCACATCAGATTGGAAATACCAGCAAATAGGAAAAACATCTAGTTTATATATATATATATCTCCTGAGATTATAAGAAAAGAGGCAGTATACATCCACAAACATAGCAGGGATTTTAAGTAGGTCAAATATGCCAATAATCCCATAAACCTTGATTAATCCCACTGTATCAGTCAGCTCAGGCTGCCATAACAAAATACCACAGACTAGATGGCTTAAATCATTGAAATTTATTTGGAGGCTAAAATGCAAGATCAGGGTGCCAGCATGGGCTGATTCTGGTGAGCACTGCCTTTCTGGCTTTCAGATGGCCTCCTCCTTTCTGTGTTTTCCAGGATCTTTCTTTGATGCATGTGCATGGAGAGAGAGAGAGCTTTCCATACACAAAGACTGGTAGCCTTATCAGGACACCAATTCTATTAGATCTGTCCCTACACTTACAACCACATTTAACCTTAGTTATTTCCTAAAAGCCTTTATATTTAATATAGTCACGGGTGGAGATTCAACATAGGAATTTTGGGGAGACACAATTTAGACCATGAAGTTACTCATAAAAAACAGACACTTCATTTAGTCACAAACCATATTAGAGAATTAAATTAAATGTTTCATTATGCCTCTAAAATAGGTGGATAAAATACAGCCTCATATTATCTCCTGAGTTTAAAAAATAAAACAATTTGGCTTTGGACAAATGATGAGTATTATCTTATTATTTAAAAGATGGCAAGTATTTTTAAAGATTATTTTTACTAATTGATGTAGTAAAGCTCATTCTCTAGTTCAATTAATTTTCTTTTAGGTAAAGTGTTCATTGGAATATTTGTTTTGAGTTGTATTATTTTTTTTAAAGCCATAAGATGTTAAAGGAAAAAACAAAGCTTTGTTGTTTTCCCTTTATTCCTTAAAACATCTCCCACACAAAAACGAACCAAGTCAGAATGCATCCAGCTGTTTGCCTATAATTATAATTGTGTTGTCATAAGGAACTCCACCTGTGTAGTTCATTACAAGGTATTATAATTTTGATTTTACAAGCAAAATGTCTCATTTCCTTGTGGGGAAAATGTAAGTTTTCTCAAAAAGTGTTTACAAAACTTCCTAAGAGGGTCTTTTGAATGTCTTTGGCAACAACATCATTACTTGGAAAATAAAGTTCAAATGAGCTTGTTAAATACCCATCTTGCCTTTTGGTTTTCCTCTATTCATTTCTTTCATAAGGTTATCCAGTAGGAATTCTCAAGACTTTAATGAAAAATGCAACAATTACCAAATACTCCACCCTCCAACTAAATATAAAGTTTTTATCATCCAGACAATTACCAAAGTAGCAAATGAACATTGCATGGCTATAAACAAATGCAATTCAGTAAGGCATAGGACAGGGAATCTTTGTTATCTTAATCAAACGCAACTACGGAAGGATAAAACTGAAATATGTGACAGAGAGTGTAATATCTATAAAAGCCAGAGGTAACAAACACCAAGACTAAAGAACCATTTCCTCCATAGAGTTCTCAGAGTGTTTTGCCTGTGATAAATATGATTATCAACTTCTGGAAAGCTATGGAACACGATATCTATGAAAAGCACTGAATTACATTCTTTCTCCACTCACTCGGATGGTAGGTAACAAGCTCAGTCAAAAGAATTCCCATATTTTTCATATCAAGTTAATTAAGAACATTCAAGGACTTAAAAAGTGGTATCATTTGAAATATATGGATTATCATGATGAACAGAAATGCATAGATAAATGAATACTCTAGAAATAGTTAATTCTAGAGTAAGACTTACAGAAATGGGAAAAAACAAAAATATTTACTGCTAACAAAAAACTCAGTTTGAAAATGAGACTGGTGCTTATTTTTGGTGGTTGTTAGCAAAAACTTTAAATGTTACATGTACTTAAGTTATCCAGGAAATGAGAGGGAAAAATAGAAATATGAAGTACAAGGCAAGTCAGATTAATTAATGGTTCTCAGTTTTTGATGGATGACGCCTTGATATTTCAGTTCCACTAACCTGCTTCAAACATTAACAAAAGGTTTAGGCCCAATGATTGCAACTATTTGCGGTGTAAAGCTTGCTTAAAGATATTAATCTTTTTTGTTTTGCTTTCCTTTTTTAAGACCGGGTCTTGTTGTGTCACTGAGGCTAAAGTGCAGTGGTGCTATCAGGGCTCACTTCAGCCTCAACCTCCAAGGCTCAAGCGATCCTCCCATCTTAGTCTCTCGAGTAGCTGAAACCACAGGTATATACCACCAACCTGGCTAATTTTTTTTCTTTTTCCTTTTTTTTTGTAGAGACAAGGTTTTGCTATGTTGTCCAGCTTGGTCTCCAATTTTAAACTCAAGTGATCCACCCACCTCAGCCTTCCAATGTTCTGGGATTACAGGACGTGATCCACAATGCCCAATCAAAGTTATTAAACTTTTATAGGAAGTAGAAAATTCAATCATTATCCATGACATCTTTTAAGCCTCCTTATCAGACAGTACTTCTTTTTCCCTAAATCCACTCTCTCCAAAGGGGAAGAAGACCACTTTGCATTTAATATGAAATTTTTCCATACATTATATGTACTTCACAGCACAAGGCTATACAACAACATGTTCATATGGTTCCTCTTCTGAAAGTCTCCAAATTCATCCTTCACTGACTAAAAACTCATTTTCTTTGCCCTTTTTCTTTTTATAATTACTGTTGTCTCTTTTTTCTTTCTAGCCCTCTAATGCCCTAAGAATCCCATTTCTTTCAAACCTTTTTAGGATATAGTTCTGCCTCAACTATGCAGTTAGTATACTCACCGTTCTGTTGATCTAATAAGGCAAGGCAAATCATACCAATATTTGTGTAAAAGCAGTACCATTTAATATGCTCATAGATTTTGGAAGAACACAGTTAACTCTATGCTGTATAACATCTAAGACCTCAAATGGGAAAACTAAAATGACTAGTGGTTTCAATCAAGTGGAGGCTTCTTAACTGACATGTCTGGCACCCTGCTTACTCTGCCTCACCTATTTTTTCTATTGAAGCAAAAAGACAATCAATGTCCTCATGCTGTTCTTTTCACTCTTTCCACTGGTGACCAACCTTATTCTCTTACATGGCTCTCCTTGGTGTGGTGTTCCCTTCTCCTTTCAGGAACTGGAGGCAGTCAAGGATCATTTAATGGTAATCTTCTCCTGATCCATTGGTATCACCTTACCTGATAAAATAAAATCTATGTTTTAAAACAAGAAATTTCATATTTTTAACAATTGAAAAATTATAACTTAGTAATGTGATTTATCTGGAGAAAAACGCATATGTTTACAATGAAGGCATGTTTAGTTCAGTGGTCTCAGGCCATTTGTAACCCTCCAGTAACAGAAATGCTTAGGCACGGCCTTTACCATCTGTCTGGACCACTGCTTTTATTTGCCATTTTTTTTTTTTACTATAAAAAAGGCTTTGAGATGTGCTTAATTCTATAGTTTGCACATCTCTATAACTTTGGATAAACATTTTCTAAATATTTGTTGCTCAATTAGCAGTTGATCAATATCAATATAGTACCTATTTATTTCATTATATTCACACTTGTTTTTCTATTTCCTTATAGGATGATAATATGAAACAAGGATTGGGTTTTTGCCCATGAGAATCAAGTATGCTAACATATACAAAATCTGAGTTTCTAGAGATACAATAACTAACAAACAGTTATTGAATGCTTATTTTGCAACAGGCATTGAGAATACAGAGAAAATTAGAGCACAGTTTTTGCACTCAAGTAGTGTGGGGACACATTCATATAATCCCAACTTTGATGTGTTGTCCTCAGGAACTTTAGGTACCACCTGGTCAAACCTCCTTGGTAGCATGACATGCTTAAGACACTTATCATTCACATAATATGTTTTTATTTTAAAAACTGAATAAAAATTGGGAAATGACTCTATTTCAAATAATTGTGGTGATGGAAAATGCAAGAAGTCTGATAGAATTACTGAAAACATGGTTTTGATATCATGAACAAAATAATATAATAATATTCTGCAGTGGTTATTGACTTTACCACTTGGCTTTGAGGCAGTTGTACTGAGAATCTACTGAGAATTGAGTTGGAAGGCTATAGATAGGTAGTAGAGGGCATACAATTGGCAGGAAACAGTGAAGTCAGGACTGAAATGCTGAGATATGGCACAGTACCCAACAACTGCACACTCGTAAAACAAGTAGGATGCATAGTAGATGTTCTTGTGTGTTATGCAAGAATGGAAGGGAATAAAGGTAAGAAGATGCTGGGTACAAGGCAATGATGTAATGGTTCAGATTTCTTAGAAAAGCAAAACAGAAACTAGCATTTAGAATCAGATGTATGTAGTCCTTCTTCTTTCTATAGATATTTTTCTTGTGTAACCAATTTAAGAAGCTCTTTAATCAATAACATAAAAGCAATGAAGCCTGAAAATTAAGACTTCTATTTACTGAGGTTTGCTGGGTTTGCTGTTTTATACACAAGTATAAAAAGTTCTGTATTTTAAGTGAGGTTTACCATTATGACTAATCAGATGTAAAAGCAAATATAATGTCAATTATCTGTATTTGTTTGGCCCTGAATAAAGTCACCCAAGAAAGGCTGCAAAACTTTCTTTTGCTCCACCATATCCTTAGTATAATAGCAATCAGGGTCTTTGTAAAAATCAGAAACCATTATTATTCTTATGTAACTTTCCAGAACATTATCTGTTTTGCAGAATAAAAACCTGCCAAATTTTGCATTCACCTGCTATTGAAAAGAAGTGACAGAATCACTTCTTTTTTGAGAGCCAGATGTGGTGCCTTTCTAATACAAGCATTTGCATTTATTTTCCTTTGATGTAGAAACAGTCTCCTGACTAAATAATTCATTTGGCTTACCTTTATTACAAAAAGCATGTACAAATTATTCTCCTGAATTTTTATTTACCCATGTTACATTATATTACTTTTTAAAAATATTTTATTCCTCTCCCTCTCTATCCTCTTGCCAGCAGGTTGCCATGTGACTTTTATTGCCAAAATGTAAGGGTAAGGAAAAGAGATATTTGTCTCTTTTAGCAAGCATCTTTAAGAGCTGGTATGTCCTCCTCCAGACTTTCTTTTTCTCTGCTGTAGTCACCACAACATTGTAACTGGTGGCTATTCTGTCCTTCAGGGTCTCTGGAGTGAGGATAATGAGGAGGTATAAGCAATAGTCATAGGCAGCACAGATAGACCCTTATTAGGGAGCAAAAATAAACCTTGGTTCATGTAAGACCTTTATATGTGAGGGCTGTCACTTTAGCATAGCTTAACTAATATGTTATCTATTGGTTAAAAAGAATAAAAATTATTTCAAAGGTAAAATAGATTAATATGTTCTAAGATTAAAATCAGGCCTGAGACCAAAATTTATCTCTATCTATATGCTGAAAAAAAAATGAACATAAAATGGCATGTGAGTTATGAAGAGTAAGTACTCTATTCTAGAAAGGAGAGGTAAGAAGGGAGTCTTCACCCAGTGGAATATCTCCACAATCCATATAACTCAGGATTATTTATATTTAGGCAATGTTCAGCCACTATTTTTTATTCATTTTATTGCATTCTTTTTTTAAAATTTCAATTTTTATTTTAGATAAAGGGGGCACACAGGTTACATGGGAAAATTGATTCTGAGGTTTGAGGTCACAGATGCCATCACCCAGGCAGTGAACATAGTACTCAATAGGTAGCTTTTCAGCCCTCCTCATACTCTCCCTCCCTCTCAGTGGTCCACAGTATCTGTTGTTCCCATCTTTATGTATATGTGTGCTCAATGTTTTGCTCCCACTTATATGTGAGAATGTGCATTATTCAATTTTCTGTTCCTGCATTAGCTCCATCTACATCGGTGCAAATGGCATGATGTTATTCCTTTTTTTATTGGTTACATAGTATTCCATAGTATATATATAACACATTTTCTTCATCTAATCTGTAATTGATGGGAAACTGGTTGATTCCATGTCTTTACTATTGTAAATAGTGCTGCAATAAACAGATGAGTGTGTGTGTCTTTTTTATAAAATAATTAATTTTCTTTTGGGTATATACCAGTAATGGGATTGCTGGGTTGAATGGTAGCTCTGTTTTCAACTTTTTGAAAAATCTCCAGACTGCTTCCCACACTGACTGAACTAATTTACATTCCCATCAACAGTGTATAAATCCTCTCTTTTCTCTGCAGTCTCACCAGCATCTGTTGTTTTCTGACTTTTTAATAACATTTTGGCTGGTGTGAGATGGTCTCTCGTTGTAGTTTGCTTTGCATTTTCCAATGATTAGTGATGCTGAGCATTTTTTCATATGTATGTTGGCCATTACTATGCCTTCTTTTGAGAAGTGTCTGTTCATGTCCTTTGCCCATTTTTTAGTGGGATTATTTGGTTTTTGCATGTTGGTTTAAGTTCCCTATGGATTCTGGATGTTAGGCCTTTGTCAAATTCTTAGTTTGCAAATATCTTTCCTCATTCTGTAGGTTGTCTGTTTACCCTTTTCCCAGTTTATTTTGCTGTGCAGGAGCTCTTTATCTTAATTATCTCTAGCTTATCTATTTTTGCTGCAATTGCTGTTGGGGATTTAACCAAAAATTCTTTGCCAAGGCCAATGTCTAAAGGAGTATTTCTGAAATTTTCTTCCAGGATTGCTATAGGTTCAGGTCTTACACTGAAATGTTTGATGGATTTTGAGTTAATTTTTTATGTGGTGAAATGTAGAGGCCCAGTTTTAATCTGCTGCATATGGCAAGCCAGTTATTGCAGCACCATTTATTGAATAGAGAGGATTTTATCCATTGTTGTTGTTGCTTACTGAGACCAGCTCAGCTATAAAGACCCCTTCCCAGGGAGTGCTGAAGGCATTAAGAAGGAAACATCCAGATAGAACAGCAAAGTGAGACTATCTGGGGGCCAACAGCCTTCTGAGCTGAGAGCCTCAGGTGATAACAGTATCTGGGCTGAGGGCCTCTGGCAGACTCTGGCCCACGTAGTCTCTCTGAACAGGTGATTAACAAACAGGTGTTCTGTGTTTTCTCATAGAACCAAGATGAACTAGATAGGCAGCTGGTGCCTGCTTACCACTGATCAAGGACAAACTAGAAAGTATTCTCCATGAGGGAGCTCCAGGGGCAGGGCCAAATATCTGGTGTTTAAAGAATTGTTTTAACTGGTATATTATAGACATATCCTGTTTTGCTATTTTAGAATGCTCCAAGCAGTTTTCCACCTCGTGGGAGGTGGCTACATTTTCCTTGCCATCATACTTCTAAGCCTTGCATTTGCTTGATCCTTGTCCCATGTTACCCTGATATTTTCAAGCATCCCCAGCTTACCCTGGGAGATTTTTTCAAGAATTCTCAGGCTACTTCTGGGCTCCCCTTAACTCACCTGGAAGATTCTTTCAAGAGTTCCCAGGGTACTTCAGAGCTCCCCCAACTTACCCTGGGAGATTTTTTCAAGAGTACATGAAATACCTTCAGATTAGCTTCTCCTTTCTTCATTACTCAGGTGACCCTTCATCCTAGGTTCGAGTCCAAAGTCTGGGAGCCACTTACCAAGATAAGCTCGGTGGTAAACACCCCCACCCAGGTGGTGCCGAAGGCATTAAGTAGAAGACACCCAATTAGATCAGGAAAGTGGGACTATCTGAGGGCCAACGGCCTTCCAAGCTGAGAGCCTCAGGGGCTGACAGCATTCTGGGCTGAAGAACTCGAGCAGATTCTGACCCAGGTATTTGTTCTTTCTGAACAGGAGATTATTATTAACAAACAGGTATTCTGTGTTTTCTCATGGAACCAAGATAAATTAGGTAGGCAGCTGGTGCCTGCTTACCACTGATCAAGGACAAACTGGAAAGTATTCTCCATGAGGGAGCCACGGGGACAGGGCCACATATGCCAAGCTCAAAGAATTGTTTTAACTAGTGTGGGATATACATACACTGTTTTGCTACTTTAGAATGCCTCAAGCAGTTTTCCACTTGGGGGGAGGTGGCTATGTTTTCCTTGACAGCATTCTTCTTAGCAAATGATATAATTGTATCATACACTCAGCATTTCTCAGCAATCATACACTCAGCATTGCTCAGCAGTTGGTTGTAGGTCTTCAACTTTATTTCTGAGGTTTCTATTCTGTTAAGTTGGTTTGTATGCCTAATTTTGTACCAGCACCAAATTATATTGGTTATTGTGGCTTTATAGTATAGTTTGATGTTAGGTAGTATAACACCTCCAGCTTTGTTCATTTTGCTTAGGATTGCATTTGGGCTCTTTCATGGTTCCATATGAATTTTAGAATATGTTTTTCTCCTTCTGTGAAGAAAGATGTTGGTAGTTTGGTTAAAAAGATTGACTCTGTATATCGCTTTGAGCAGTATGGCCATTTCTGTGATATTGATTCTTCCATTAGCATGAAATGATCTTACTATTTATTCGTGTCATCTCTGATGTCTTTCAACAGTATTTTGTAGTTCTCCTTGTGGAGACCATTCCCTCCTTGTTTAGCTGTATTTCTATGTATTTTATTGGCTATGTGGCTATTGTGAAACTGTGTTCTTGATTTCACTCTTAGCCCAGACTTTGTTGGTGTATTAGTTTGTTCTTGCACTACTATAAAGAAGTACCTGTAAGTGGATAATTTATAAAGAAAATAGGTTACATTGATTCACAGTTCTGAAGGCTATACTGGAAGCATGGCTGGGGAGGCCTCAGGAAACTTACAATTATGGCAGAAAGTGAAAGGGAAGCAACCATGTGTTACATGGCTAAAATTGAAGGAAGAGAAAGAGATCTGGTTTTGAACAACCAGATCTTGTGAGAACTCACTGTCACAAGAACCTTCCCCATGATACCATTACCTCCCACCAGGCCCCTCTTCTGATATTGGGGATGACAATCTGAGGTTACATTTGGGTGGGAATATAAACCCAAACTTTATAAGTCCACCCCTGGCTCTTCCCAAATCTTACGTCCTTCTTATATTGCAAAATACAATTATTCCTTTTCAACAGTCCCCCGAAAGTCTTAATACCTTTCAACATTAACTCAAAAGTCCAACTCGAAAATCTTTTCTGAAACAAGGCAAGTCCCTTCTGCCTATGTGTCTGTACAATAAAATACAAGTTAGTTACTTCCAAGACACAATTAGTGTACAGGGTTAGGTAAACACTATTATTCCGAAAGGGAGAAATTGGACAAAACAAAGAGGCTACAGGCCCCATGCAATTCCAAAACCCAGCAGAGCAGTTATTAAATGTTAAAGCTCCCAGATAATCTCCTTTGACTGGAGATATGCAATGATAGGAACATTTTATTGGACATTTTGATCACTTGCTGGAGATGGAGTGTGGACTAACATGAGAGTGAGAATGTCCAGGTGGCTGCAGTCTTAAAAGTGTTCTGGGTTTTACATCCAGAAATTTTCCAAAATGTCATGGTTAAGAACCAAGAAGTCTCCTAGAGCTCTGGCAGGGGAATGGTGAAACAACCATTTTAAAATACACTGAGAGAATTTTCCGTAACAAATTCCTACTACCTTGGAACCAAGACTTTACCAAGCCTTGTCCTATCTATTAAGAAATGCATTTAGGGCCGGGAGCGGTGGCTCACGCCTATAATCCCAGCACTTTGGGAGGTGAAGCAGGTGGATCACGAGGTCAAGAGATCGAGACCATTCTGGTCAACGAGGTGAAACACCGTCTCTACTAAAAATACAAAAATTGGCTGGGCATGATGGTGCGCGCCTGTAGTCACAGCTACTCAGGAGGCTGAGGCAGGAGAATTGCCTGAACCCAGAAGGTGGAGGTTGCGGTGAGCCAAGATCACGCCGTTGCACTCCAGCCTGGGTAACAAGAGCGAAACTCCATCTCAAAACAAACAAACAAACAAACAAACAAACAAAAACAAAACAAAATGCATTTACCCAATTTGAACTCTTTCTAGCTTTACTCTTTCACCTGAGTAAGGGAAGAGAAAACTGAGAAACACTTGTAAAGGTTGCAGCCCAGGGAAAGAAGCCAACTAAAAGATTAAAACTTAACTTTTGGATACGGAATGCTTTACATCACTCACACATTACATCACATCAACGGGACTCTTGTATCATAATAGCTGGAAGAGCTGCAAGAAACTGACTGTTTAAAAAAGAGACAAAAACATGATGCAATAAAAATCAGAAGCCTCTGGTACCTATAATTATTAAAATATTAGGCAAAAATGTATCTCCAGGAAAAAAAAAAAGCTCATTTGGTTTAGTCAAATGGATCTTTGTAGCCTCTTCCCCTTGTTTATCTTTACACTCCTACCTCCACAGTGAGAAACCTAGCTCCCATCATCTGCCATCTACTTATTTAAATGATGAATACCTATATACATGTATAGCAGCATTATTATTGCTAACCTATGTACTCTGCAGAACAGCTTTATAACCTATTAAGGAGCTTATGTGCAGTTCATTTTACCTTTAGTCTTACAACCTCCACTATTACCCAATATATTATGTTTTCTATTCACAAAAATTATAAATTATGCTTAAAGGAAAGAAAAATAATAGTCTGAAGAAACACAGCAAACATCAAAACCAGATTTATATATAATACAGATCACAGATTTTAGAATAATCAGACAGGAAACTTAAAGCAACTACTATTAATATGTTAAGGCTTCTATTAGAAAAAGGAAACAGTATAGAAAAGCAATGGATCATTAGGGAAAAAAGTCCAAAACCTCTAAGAATTTAAAAAAATGCCAAAAGTAAAAATACTGTTAACAGAAATTTAAAAATGCCTTTGATGGGCTCAATAGTAGACAGGCCAAATAAAGAATCAGTGAGTTTCAATATGTCAACAGAAACTTCCCGTAAGACAATGTAAAGAGAAAGAAGTATATAAAAACAGAACAAATCAGCCAAGCAATGTGGAACAATTTCAAAAGTTGCAATATGTACATAATTAGAATACCCGAAAAATAAGTAAGAGAGAATAGAGCAAAGGAAATATTTAAAATAACAATAGCTGAAGATTTTCTAAAAATACTGATAAATATCGTATCATAGATCCAGAAAGAACAGAGAACATCAAACAGAATAATTACCAAAATATCTTAATCTGAACCCAAAATATGCGTTGCCGTGTGAAATGAGCCAGGGTAAAAAGGTTGCATGAAGTATTATTTCCATTTTATGACATTCCGAAAAATGCAAAACTATAGGTAAGTCTATCAATTATTTCCCAGGATTCAGGGAAGGAAGGAGGATTAAAATAATGAAACACTGGAGACTCTTTCGGGCAGTGCACATTACTCAGTATGTTGCTATAATGTTGTATACATGACATTTTGCACTTACTAAAACCCATAGAATGTTCAGTTAAGAATAAACTTTAGTGCATACAAATTTTTTAAAAAATTGTCTAGTAGGCTGAGGATCCCAGGAGTAAATTCAGACTGACAAAAGCATCTAAATATATTATAAATGTATGAAACAACTTCACTTAAGTCTATGTTAAAAGTTGTTGACCTAATTAACCAGACATCAGTGGAGGTTGTAAGACTAAAGGTAAAAGGAACTGCACATATGCTTCTTACTCTAGGTTATAAAGTTGTTCTGCAGAGTACATAGGTTAACAATCATAATACTGCTATACATGTATATAGGTATTCATCATTTAAGTAGATGGCAGATGATGAGAACTAGGTTTCTCTTTATGAAAGTAGAAGTTTAAAGATTTGCAAGGGGAGGAGGCTAGAAAGATTTATTTGTTAATAGATTTGAGTTGGATATACCAGTATGAACTTTTGTGTGTTTATAAAAAGTATGTATGTATATGTATAAAAAGTATATGTGTATACTAACTTGTGTATATACACGTGTTAGTATACACATATACTTTCTTGTACTGTCAGTTAGGAAGGCCAGAAGCAATGATGTACCAGTAGCAAAGAGCACACCTAACATCTACATCTTGGTTTCTAATATTATTCTCCAGTAATAAAACCAGAACTCCTTTGAGAAGTGGCTAATTCTAGGAGTGGAGCAGAAAATATACAAGCTGAGTCTGGAACATCTTGTAGTGCCAGAAGGTATGAAAGTTAGAAATATACCACACTGGCATATTAACTATTATGAATTAAAGGCACTTGAAAAACAGCAGGTGCAAACAGATCATTCTGACCTCTTTTCTCTTTCCTAAAAGTAGAAGATTAAATTTCTGTATGAAAGACATTCTCCTCGTACTAGAAGGAGAGAGAATGTCCTCATCTGCAAGGACAATAAATCAAAACTGAGGGAATTCTGTATAGCCCTTGCTAGAACTGATATTTAAAGCCTCTTTCACATAATTTAATTTTGTTTCTTCACTACTTACTACTCTTTGTCTAATTCAGTATACAAGTAACTAAGTCTAAATTCTTTGGTTTTCATTTCTTTATGAAGGTGCCACTTAAAACTTGTTGAATAAAGTCCTATACTTTTCTTCTGTTGTTCTGTCTTACATTATCTTAATCCATTATCAGTTGCAATAATGGAATATCTGAGACTGAGTAATTTGTAGAGAAAAGAAGTTTTTCCAGCTCATGGTTCCAGAGGCTGGAAAGTTCAAGATCAGGCAGTTGCATCTGGCAAAGACTCATATTACATCATAACATGGTTAAAAAAAAAAAAAAAGGAGGAGTAAGAAACAAGCAAATAAATGTGTGTGAAAGACAAACTGAGAAAATCCAACCTACTTTCATAACAATCTGATCTCACAGTTACCGACTCCAATGATCATTAATCCATTCCCTCAAAGAAGACATCAATTCCTCTTAATGACTTAATCACCTCTTGAAGGTCCCCCCTCATGACATCACTACAATGGCAATCAAATTTCAACATGAACTTCGGAGAGAACAAACCATATTCAAACCATAGCGTATATCAATTTAATTCTCAGGCCCAGCCAAAAGAAACCTGAAAGAAAAGCTTAACTCCTTTTTCAGGTTGAAAAAAACACTGATGACATACATTCATTATGAAAGTCCAAAGACACGGAAGATGCAATCATAAATGCCCTCTGTGGCCACTGGAACAATTTGAATAATAAAATGAGTAGTGTTGAATTAAAACCCCAAATACAAAATAAACATACATAAGTGCATACTCATATAAATACATTCAAAATAAGTTAATTTATGATGAAGGGAGGTAAATATTTTGTACAAAAGAAGTCCACATAATTTATGTAGGTATTCCACTCTCAAGTGGAGGATACATAACTCCTCACTCTTTAAGTGTGTACTGTGTGTAGTGACTTACTTTCGAACATGGCAGTATAGAAAGTGGTAAAGAAGATTGACTTTACAGTGGCTAAGCCTGACAGCCACTACCCCAGAGAGGTGTCAAGTTAACATCCACAGTAATAAATAATGTTGATAGTATGTATCCTTGATATGATTTAATTAAAATGGTACCCATCTCTGTGTTTTTTTCCTCCAATAACACATAATAACTGTTAACCAGAATAAGTAAGAACATTAGATAAATTTCAATAGAGGAACATCATATAAGGAAGCTGACTAATACTCTTCATATTTGTCAAGGTCATCAAAAGCAAAGAAAGTCTGAGACACTATCACTGTCATAAGGATCCTATGGAGACCAGAAAACTAAATGTCATGTGGTCTTTTGAACAGTGCTCTAAAACAGAAAAAGAACATTAGGCAAAAACTAAGGAAATATGAATATGAACTTGAGTTAATAACAGTGCATTAATATTTTTTATTTATTACAACAAGTGTACCACACTAATGTAAGATGCTTATATTAAGGGAAATCTAAAACCATTCTAAAGTCTATTAAATAAGCGACTTTTGTTGAATAACAGAACAAAATGCTTTGTGTAAAAAATCAGTTTCTAACAATGTTTTAAACTTGTGTATGTGAAATCTTATAAATGAGATGGGTTTTGGAGGCAATACTTGACTTAAATACTTATTACCCAAGGGTCCTTTGAAAGTCACTTGACCACTATGTACCTTGGATTTTATATTTGTAAAATTTATGAAGCTTATTATATTTTTAATAAGATCATACAAAAATGTATCCATTTGAGGTATCTTAAAAGAGAAAAAAAATGAAGAAGCTGTTAGTAAAGTTCCTGGCATGCAGCACTGTTAGCTTCTTTTTTTCTTTTCCTCTTCTTTTTTATTTCCCAATTTATCTTTAATAGATATATATTCTATAATTAAACAACATGTTTTAATCACATATTTATTAAAAATGCAGTGACATCTCTAAAAAAACAACAAAAAGTAGCTCCTGGGTAAAAGTTTTTAAGTTGTTAAATGGGGGAGTCAGTAAAAGGAAAATTCAAAGACCTGTGTTAAACATAAACCATTTAAGTTAAAATGCCACACTAATGAACTCAACTAGGCTATTATTTTGTCATACATTTATGATTTATCTGTGCTTTTAAGAAATCAGTATTATCTGCATTTTTTTTCTTTATTTAAAAATTTAAACATTTATTTAACAGATAAATATTGTATATATTTAAAATGTACAATATGATGATTTGATGTACATATACATTGTGTACTGCTTACCAAAATCTATTTACACATGCATCACCACAACTAATTACTATTTGTGTGTGTGTGTATGTGGGGTGGGGGCAAGGACCATTAAAATCTGCTGTCATCAAATTTTAAGTAATACACTACTATGAACATTAGTTACCATGCTGTACATTAAATCCCCAGAACCTCTTCATCTTATTACTGAAAGTTGTTGACTTTAGATCAAACTTCCTCATTTCTTCTATCCCCAACTCCTTGGAAACCACTGTCCTACTTTCTGCCTCAATGAATTAGATTTTTTGGATAGTACATGTAAGTAGGATTACACAGTATTTATGTTTCAATATCTGGATTACTTCACTTAGTATAATGCCTTCCAGATTCATTTATGCTTTTGCAAATAACAGGACTTCTTATTTTGCAAATAACAGGACTTCTTATTATGGCTGAATAATATTTCTCTCTCTCTCTCTCTCTCTCTCTCTCTCTCTCTCTCTCTGTGTGTGTGTGTGTGTGTGTGTGTGTATGCATTTTCTTCTTTATAAATTCATCCATTGATGAATGCCTAGGATGTTTTCATATCTTTGTTACTGTGAATAAAACTGCAAATAACATGGAAATTTGGATATCTTTTACGGTATTAAAATTTGGAAATACTAATTTCAATTTTTTTGAATATATACCCAGGGTGGAAAATGCTGGGTCATATGGTCATTCTTTTTTAAATTGTTTGAGGAATGTCTACGCTGTTTTTGATAATGGCTGTACCAATTTAAATTCCCGTGAACATTGTAAAAGTGTTTACTTTCCTCCACATCCTTGCCAATACTTGTAATCGTTTTGATAATAGCCATTCTAACAGGCATGAAGTGATATCTCATTGTGGCTTAAATTTTAATTGCCCTGATGATTAGTCATACTGAGCACTTTTTCATATGCTTGTTGGCCATCTGTATGTCATCTTTGGAAAAATATATATTCAGGCCTTTTGCTCATTTTTAATAAGATTACTTGATAGTTTATGTTAATTCCTTATATAGTTTGTACCTTAACTCCTTCCCAGGGAGTTTGGAGATGCCAGATTTGTCCTCTGCCATATTTTGACCCTGGGGTCCCAAGGGATCTCCTTTTATAAGAACCCCCTTCCCAGAAAGAGCAGGCAGAGTATCATTGCTAGGAAAATAGGTGATGCTCTTATGAAAAAAATAGGCCTAGAAATCTGAGTTAAGGTCTTCTAAGGTGTCATTACTTGCTCTTTTTCTTTTCATTTTCACCCAAGCTCATATTAACCACACTTTATTTTTAAAGAGACAAAAATAGCTAAGGAAAGAAGAGCCAAGATAGATGATAAATGTCTGATATTTAAAAGTGTTTTTCGGTTGTCTAAGGAGAGAACATGAAAGGAAAAAATATATAAGCATATGTTTCTAAAACATAAAGGCAATAAACAAGCATGAATCAAACCATGGTGGGTCCAATAATCAATGAGAACCCGCAGTTAATGCCTTCAGCTCTGTATCATTAGAAAATAAGGGTTTTCCTGTGCTTTTCAAATGTATAGTAAGATATGTCAAGCATATTCTTCCCTTGAATAGGTTGAAGGAATAAAATTAAAATTTATTTTTCAACATTAAAGTCTTGATATGCAATGTCAATATATAAGAATAAGACTCATTTGTTTTTATGTACTTGTTTACTAACATGGTTTATTGAAAGCTATTCAACCAGATAGAAGCACAACAAATTTTATTGATGCTCTTGTCACACAAACAATTGCACAAATATTCAATATATTATAATAGCCACCTTTTCTCAGTGTACTGAAATTTTAAAGTCATTTTATCAGTATAAAGTATAAATTATCATTTTGAGTTTTAGAATATGTCTCCAGAAGGAATTTGCTTTCAGTTCAGAAAATGTCAAATTTTAACTAGCAAATAACTATTATGTTAACTCCCCATCTATTTCCCATATACTCTTTTTAAAATGTTTTCTTTTTATTGCTGTTTTTTGATACATGTTAAATAATCCTTTATAAGCATTTAATTTTCAGGGGAGAAATCCAACAGAATAGGTAAACTGCATGTAATTCTTTCTATGTCTGAAAAGTGCCGAAAGCTCAGTTTCATAATTTGAAGCTGATTTACAGCAAAATACCAATCATGGCTGCATTTTTTATTTTTAACCTAGAACAAATTTAAACAGGAGACACTTGTGTACAGGCAAGCAGGCTCTATGTAGAAATCAATCTAAATGTCCAGATCAAAATTGTATTTTCTAAAAGGCACTATGCAGCAGGATTTCTAATAACACGAATATTCTCCCCTTAGATGCCATGAATACAAAAATGCCCCCTGGCATTTAGACCATGAACAATTCAGGAACTTGAACTGAATTGTATATGATTACTAGCTTTCCTTAAATCTCCCCATGCTTTATTTAAAATGAAAGTAGTTTTCTCAAAGATATATCTGAGTCATTTTATTTTTCTCAGTTAGTCAAAATGATTTTAATGAGAAAGTAAGGAGTGAGGTTTTTTTTAGCATTTGTGAAATGCTTTTCTACATTTTTTATTGGCCTTTCCTTGGCCATTATAGTAAACATTTCAAGAATGTTAGCCACCTTACAGTTACCTAGGGGTAAAAACATGAATATATAATGAATATTAAATTATTATTGTGAAACCAGTGCTAAATGTAGTATGCAAGTGTCGGTCTTTTCTTAGAAGCCTTTTTGTTGTGATTTTCTAATTATTTACTTTACAAATGAATTTTGTACATTAAATTTTGGTATTTTTGTGATCTCTAGGTTTTCTCAATTGCCACCAAATAAATATCTTTTAAGTAATTTTTCATCGTACTTTGTCAGTTTTTTTGAGACAGAGTCTCTCTCTGTCATCATAAAGTGCAGTGGCACGATCTCGGCTCACTACAACCTCCATCTCCCAGGTTCAAGTGATTCTTCTCCTCAGCCTCCCAAGTAGCCAGGACTAAAGGTGTGCCCTACCATGCCTCACTAATTTTTGCATTCTTAGTAGAGTCGCGATTTCACGATGTTGGCCAGGATGGTCTCAACCTCTTGACATCATGATCCACCCACCTCTGCCTCCCAAAGTGCTGTGATGACTGGTGTGAACCACACTTAGTCATATTTTTAAAGAATATACAATTATTTGAAATGTCATTAGTATTATAGTTTGTTTTTATGGACTGATTCCAACGTTTAAGTTTAGTTGTTTGCCAGATTGTGTCAAAAAGATACATTTCTCTAACTGACTATGGAACAAATAATCAAATGGACATAAAATTAAATATTATTTGTTTCAAAGGCTATTTTAATTTACTTAAACATCAATTAGAGGTGCTTTATATTAATAAATGTAAATTTATCATTACTAACATAGTGACAAAATTCTTTTCAGTTACTGCTATCTAGCAGCTTCAGAATTATTCCTAATTGTTTTTATCTCTCTTTATAATTAGTCACCAAGTGTTCTGATTTGGCACTCAAAAAAAAAAAAGACCTCGAAAGACACCTTTTAGCCAACCTTTCCACATTAACCACTTACATTATAATCATAGCTTATTTTTGGACAACTCATTCTGTGTACTTTGTTTTTAATGTTCAACTCAGCAGTTTGTAGGACAAAGTTTAGAGTATGTCATAAACACACAACTTCTGAGAACAACTGTTCTTGTCTTCTGTCACCATTAATTACCTGAACTATTAAGTAAAAATATACTAAATATTTTGCTAATCATTATAAATCCCATGATTCTAGGAACAATCTTTGTAGAACTGAGGAAACACTTTTTTTTCTTCCATTTGCAAACATCTGATGGCATTTAGTTCCCTACAGAAGTCTGATTCTACTTTGAAAGTACCATTGCACTCTCTATTCCATGCAGTCACCCTAGTATGGACCAAATGGTAATTTTAAAAGTGAACAGAAATGTTTTCCTGTGTTCCTCTCCCTATAAGATCATTTAACAACACCAGCTATCTAGGAAAAATCATCAAGAAAAAATTCCAAAACTTGGTAAAAAAGCATGAGGATAACTGTAGGTCCTTTTGATTGTTTTATTTCAAAATAAAATGATCGAAGTACTCCTAAATACACATCTAAATTTGATACATGTCTGGAATTATTCAGGAATATACATCTGAATTTTTGATATTGCTTCTTTCTATATCTCTAGAACCCCCAATAAGAAGTTAAATGTTAATTTGTAAATTTCTATCTAATAGAAAAGATAAACAAAAAGGTTACTGATTTCAGGCTGTATAAAATAGTTAAAAAAAAAAAATGTGTCTGTTAAGAAATGTGGCCAGGCGCAGTGGCTCATGCCTGTAATCCCAGCACTTTTGGAGGCCGAGGTGGGTGGATCACCTGAGGTCAGGAGTTCAAGACCAGCCTGGCCAACTTGATGAAACTCCGTCTCTACTAAAATTACAAAAAATTAGCTGGACATGGTGGCAGATGCTTGTAATCCCAGATACTTGGTAGGCTGAGGCAGGAGAATCGCTTGAACCAGGGAAGTGAAGATGGCAGTTAGCCTAGATCATGCCACTCCACTCCAGCGTGGTAGGCAGAGCAAGATTCTGTCTCAAAAAATAATAATTATAATGATTTAATGATAAATATTTTTCTTTTATCCAAAGAGTTCAAAGTAGTTTTAATATCTTTTCATGTTTCCTTGATAATTATAATAATCTTTATTTCTACATCTTAAATCCATTAATTTCTGTCATAATAAATATTGCAACAGAAAGAGCAAGGTATAAAATTAATAAGTAATAAATGTTTCATTGAACATCCTTGTTCAATACTTTCAGCACTATTTTTGACAACATAATTGGAGTAATTTCAAATGACTTAGTCATCAAAGCAAACAGGACTAATTCCTCTGTTTCAGTGTCTCTAATACAGTATGTCTGGCAATCAGGAAAAAACAAAACCTGTTTCTTGCTATAACTATTGTTATGTTGGCTCCAATTGTCAAGCCTCTTCTGACTCATTTTCTATGCATTCCTGTTTTAAATGTCTGTGGTATGCAGCAGCTGTTGTTGTTAAACTTACATTTTTTTTTAGCTTTGTTTTAGACTTCGTAATTCTTCAAGTAAAGTCTGAAACCATCAGTCTCAGCAAACTGACACAAGAACGGAAAACCAAACCCTGCATGTTCTCACTCATAAGTCGGCGTTGAACAATGAGAACACATGGACATTGGGAGGGGAGCATCACACATCGTGGCCTGTCAAGGGTTGGAGGGCTAGGGGATGGATAGCATCGGGAGAAAGGTCTAGGGGAGACATAGCATTAGGAGAAATACCTAATGTAGATGACAGGGTGATGGATGCAGCAAACCACCAGGGCACGTGTATACCTATGTAACAAACCTACACATTCTGCACGTGTACCCTGGAAGTTAAAGTATAATAATAAAAAAAAATTGAAAAAAAAAAGTAAAGTCTGAGTAAACATATGCTCTGTGAAACATTATTTTCCAGAAGCATCAGATGTTTGATCATGGAAAGTGTCGAAGATTTGGAGCAACAGGTTTAAGATATTTTTCAAAATTGAATCTGAATTTTATGGCCAAGAACATTTTGTTCCTTTGATTGTATGTGAGAGAAACCATTAAAAGATACACAAATGACTTATTTTCTAAAATATTTTAGGAATTTTTCAAAAGCTATGTTTCTTTTTTATATGAAAATAACGTAATGATGGAAATTTAGTGGCACACAGGAGCAAATATAAATACATATTTGCAAGTATATTTTTATTTTTGCCTGGGTCTTTTTCCAAATATCTCTTTATCCTTTGATGTGAAAATGATTGCAATTTGGTTCTATGACTTGTTATTACAAGGCGTTAACCTGCCAGTGACACTCGTTATTACTAATCTCTGATATGCTGAAACATTGTTCTTAGAATAAAGTCTGAAACACTGAATCATATTTAGAAGTGATTTGAGAATCAAATTTTTTAAATAAATACTTTAAATTTTGGATTTTCTGGCTACCACTCTTTTACTCTTCTTTACCCATCACATTCGGGCTACTGAGAATACCTGAGTGTAAAGGAAATTGCAGCAAATGCAGCATCATTATTCTTTGAGAATTTGCCCTGAATCTTTTCCTTCATCCCTTTGCTAGAATCAAAGAAGAAATCACAGGCAATAAAAAATACTGCCCTCTTTATCTACTTCTCTCCTAACCCTATACCTTGGAGTGAGCCATAATAAATGTATTTCTGACATCTTCAATTCTGGACTTTATTCTGATCTCTCAACTACTTCAGTGATATATTATTATTATTTTTAACGTAAAAGCCATAATATAAATCAAATGAGAGAGAAAGAGAGAAAAAGTAAAAACAATGCAGAGCTTTCAAACTTATGTCTAAGTTAGGCCTGGTGCCGTGGCTCACATCTGTAATCCCAGCACTTTGCAAGGCTGAGGCAGGCGGATCATAATGTCAAGAGATCGATGATACCATCCTGGCCAACGTGGTGAAATCCCGTCTCTTCCAAAAAGGGTGGCGCGCATCTGTAGTCCCAGTTACTCGGGAGGCTGAGGCAGGAGAATCACTTGACCCCGAGCCGAGATCATCGTGCCACTGCACTCCAGCCTAGCGCCAGAGCAAGACTTCATCTCAAAAAAAAAAAAAAAAAAAAAAAAAAAAAAAAAAAAAAAAGGCTACTTTAAAAATTTAAAGCGTAATTCCACACAGATAACAATACTTAAAAACATATGTAAGGCTTAGACAACACTATTTTATATATTTTGTCACGATTTTAAAATGCCTTTGCTTAGGGTATTACACACCCTGTTGCATTTTCTTGTATGTAATGGCTCTGATCGTCTCCTTCCATTAAGTGTCATGCCTCACGCTATATTTTGGTCCATGGGAGGATCTTGAAAATGATCAGCCTCCTTTTCCTTGGAGTATGTGTTAAGTGCAGTAACACCACAGAAAATCTTCTTTAAAATTAATAAATCATTTTGAAATGAATTCTCATCCACAAATTGATCCTTTTTTTGTTTTTAAAAATGTGAGGTTTCAAAAAAAAAAAAAAGAAATGTGAGATTTCAGAAAATGAGATTGTTTATAGTGGAACGGTATATAAATTAATGAGTTGAAATCTGATATATCTAGAAATTGATCTAAATGTTAAGAAAAAAGTGTATAAACCTTTTTAAAAATTTGTATAATCTGTTATTTTTTCCATTTCTGGCTTTAATCACTGTACCAATTTATTGTTAAATAATAAATTATATAATTAACTGTATTAGCAATAACTTTCTACATAACCCAGAAATTGTCTTACATCCATAGCCACCATCTATCTACATCTTCCTTAACATTATCTTAGTGACTTTTACTCTCCACATAGGAAACTTTAATAAATTTGCATAAATTTTATTTCATATATTATTCATTCCAAAAGCAGAAGTGTAGAGGCAATCTGACATAAGTGAATGGTTATCTGTCACAAAAGAATGTCTCTGAAAAAATTCAACAAATAGTTTACATTCAATCTTACTGAGAGATTTACTCATCTATGTGAATTGCAATGCACTCTTTTTAAGGGTTTGGAGCTTAAATCATTAATAAGGTGCTTTGGACCCAATTGCAGTTATTTTTGAATGCAGGGAATATCTCAAAGCACTTCCACATCCACAACAGTACATTAGGAAGAATATTCATTGGAGACCTAGTTCTCCTTTTAGGTATTATACTAATATTGACATTCCCATTTGACTCTTTTACACAAAATATTTGCCCATATCTATCAAGATGTCCAATATCTAAGAATTATCTGCCCCTCTCTCCAATATAATCTCCCATTTTAATTTTTTTTCAGATTCGTTATTTAATTAACAAATAACTGTGGGAAAACTCTATCAACCAGAAAGTATGTTTATGATACGCTGTTGCTTGTAATGAGGCACAAACTGTACCAGGATTTCCTAGCCAGATTTCTTGGAACAAGTACTTGCTTAGCAAGTGCTCCTTCTGTAAATGGACTCCTAGACATTCTCCAAGCACTTAACCAATTTTCCTGCTCCTGCACAGCTGAAGGAATCTGATATCTTCATATCCAAAATATAAACACTTTGATTGAGATGAAATTGAGATTCTAATTCCAAGGCATATAGCTATGGAGATAGTGGCCTAGAAGCGTGCTTGAATGCAACAGCTACAGTGTCCACTCTTACTATTCTTATGCTGCAAACCTACCTATCATCTTGAGGTGAAAGCATACCAAAGGTATTAGTTTTAGACATAACTTAAGGATACAAACATGGAATAATTAGGGAGTTTGTGGGCAATAATCATGAGGTGTTAGGTTACCTCAGGGAGTTATTCCAACTTTTCCTCTTGCTGTAGTATTCAGAAAGAATGTAAGAAGATTGTAGGGATGGTACTAATTAAACTTCTAGCTAATGCTGAATCACCAGGGAAATGGGATGCTCTGATGGAAGGAATTAAAACACAGAGTAAAAATGAAATTGACATAGTGAGAGAGGGCTCATATCAACACAATCAGATAAATATGGCTAACTTCAGGTTTTATTTAGTAAGCAAAAGGCCAGTACAAATTGAAGATTAAAAGTAGTGCTCACATCCAACTAGAATGTGTTTCTTATGAGTAGAGGACACAAAATAATAAGTTTTAAACACACAAGTGAATATCTTAACTATTGTCACTCTGTCTTACAGAGCTGAATGCTGCATTTATTCAACCGCTTATCTGTGTTTTTAGACATGTTCATTGAAAACCTACTAAAGGTCATGCATTGTGATAAATCTTAAGAAGCAAATGGATAAGAGGCCACAATTGAGTGTTTATGTAAAATATGAGCATATGCTTACAATATAGGGTAATAAATGCCATAATTGAGATAAGAATAAGATACTGGGAGACCTGAGGGAGGAAGGGAGACATCTCTTTCTTGGCAAGTTAAGAATACTTCCACAGATGAGGAGATGAATGAGCTGTGTTTTACCAAATGGGTATGAGTGTTCTCTATGGAGAGATATTGACAGAAGCATAGAGTTACAAATTACATAATTTTTGTATAATATATGTGATAAGATGTACGAGAGATGAGATAAAACCTTGGAATTTAAAGTCCTTATATGTTACTTACTTCTGATAAAAAGACCAATTATTAAATTGTATAATAAAATATGCATTTTAATAGGATAATCAGTGTTATCAATATTTCATCAAAAATCAAACACAAATAAATATATTGAAATGTACTAAATATTAAGTGTAATTAATAATTACAAATTCTGGATGGTCATTTAAATGTATCTTAAAATCAAAATTTTAAAGTTTTTGTTTTGTAAATGTTAACTACCCAGAGAGGATTCCCTTGATGCAATTGCTGGTAGAATGCCACATCCTTTTATCCATTTAAACTGCTTTGGTTTCTTTAGAGCATTTATAAAGAACTCATCACTAGTTCCCCATTCTATTTTATTGTGCTTTTTTAATTGTCTTTCTGTTCCCAGAAGCTCCATGAGAACTTTAGTGTTTTATTCATTATATTCTAACTACCAGAATGGTGCCTGGCAAATTACAAGCACTCCAAAAGTGTTTGTTGGATGAATAAGACAGAAATTGTGACATGACACTTTTTACTCATAAACTCGACTATGATTAAAAAGTATAATAATATCAAGTGAAATACGTACTGCGCTCCATTAATGAGGATTTAAGTTGAAATACCTGATTTGAGTTGAATTTTACCATGTCTATCAAAATTAAAATCTACAACACCCTTAAAAATCTTTCTTTAGATACATTTGTACAAATCATAAAAATATATACAAATGTAGGTAGCATTAAAGTATTAAAATACAGCTAAAATATTGATCACTAGAGGATGGGAAACATAAATTAGAGTATATCTTTTAAGAAGAGAATAGTGGGAAGCCATTACACATAAAATGTATAAAAATAAAACTTATAGATATTAATAGTAATAAAAATTAAGACTGAGTACAGTGGCTTATGCCTGTAATCTTAGCACTTGGGGAGGCCAAGGCCCGCAGATCACGAAGTCAGGAGTTCGAGACCATTCTGACCAACATGGAAAAAACCCGTCTCTGCTAAAAATACAAAAATTAGCTAGCTGTGGTGGCACGCACCTGTAATTCCAACTACTCAGGAGGCTAAGGTAGGAGAATTTCTTGAACCTGGGAGGCAGAGGGTGCAGTGATTGCACCACTGCCCTCCAGCCTGGGAAACAGAGTGAGACTCCATCTCAAAAAAAATTAAAAAAATTAAAAATTAAGAAAAAAATGGGAAAATAGTATATGTTGTGTAATATCATAGGAAAAATTCAACATGTTATATAACTGCTACTTTAAAATAGTGATGTTTCAGAACTCAAGCAGTTTTCTTTTGGGTAAGTGATGTGCCCACTTGTATTATATCTGGGATAGATCTAATAAATTTGACACAGGAACCCAACCTGGGAGCAACCTTGGAAGTTCAAGCTTCACTATTGTTCACCTGTGTTTTAGGATTACTGGTGTTATTTAAATTATTTGGAAAGGTTTATACTAGATAAGATCTCTGATTCTAACAACTTCATATGCATATCTATGTACACATACCTATGCAAACTGTGTGTGTGTGTTTGTGAATGTGTGTGTTTGTGTTTAAAATATCTTTAAAAGTATTTATGTAAAACTCCAAAAAGAATTATCTCTAAGGAGTTTAACTGGGGTTATCAATTATGAGGGAATATTTTCTTTTTCTTTTCTTTTTATTTATTTATTTGTTGAGAGACAAGGTCTTGCTCCATTGCCCAGGCTGGATTGCAGTGGCATAATCACGGGTCACTGTAGCCTCAAACTCCTGGGATCACACGATCCTCCCACCTTAGCCTCCAGAGTAGCTGAGACTACATACAGGTATACAGGTGTGTGCCATCATACACAGCTTTTTTTTTTTGAAAGAAGGAGTCTCACTGGGTTGTTCACGTTGGTATTGAACTCCTAGCCTTAAACAGTCTTTCTACTGTAGCCTCCCAAAGTGCTGGGATTCACAGGTATGAATCCTGTGCCCAGCCAGAACTTTTCTGTAGCATTTACTTCTACATTTTACCTGTTTAAATGGGCTTGATTTGAATTACTAGAAATAATAACAATAGCAAAGTTAAGATGATTAAAATATATCTGCAAGTATTTACAATGTAACATAAAGTAAAAAATTTTTAATAGTGTAATTAAATTTACATTTTAGAAAAAATTTTGGAACTGATGATTGTGGACTAGACTAGATGAAAGCATGGAAACATCAACACTATTAAGTAAGGTGGTCCAATAATACAGATGTGACAACAGAAGGAATAGAAATACAAGTTAAGCACTTGTAAGAGATACACAAAAAATGGACCTCCTGAGTTAGAAAAGAAAGATTCTAGTTGACTACATAAAGAATGAGAATGAGAAAAACACTATAAATATGTACTAAGACTTTAGATTGACAGACAAAAGTAGTTTAACAATTCTGCAAAATGCAGGATTTAGGATAACTCTAGAAGTTGTCTGAGGAAGAGGGACAGTTCTCAGAAATACAATTAGAACAGAACAGAACAGAACAATTCCAAGTTGGATTCACTGGGCAAAGAAGTTACAGTCAAACTGATTGCATTTGGAGGATTTTCTATGTGAAGAGCAGAGGTAATTAAAATTACATAAATGCTAGAGTAAATTAAAGCAAGAGGCACTGAACTGACATTACTTGATTATGCAGTTTTTCCTTGGATGGCCTCCTTCCAGTGCTCAAATTTTGATTTCTTTTCACTACTACTTATGATAATATTAAATGATTATATTTATAGTCACTAATTTCATACATTTTCTATAATTTGCTGTATACAAGTTTATATTGTTACTGTTATTATTATCATAGTGACATATAAATGGAAAACTAAAGTTCCAGAAGAATATTATTTGGCAAATTTTACTAAGACATTGAGTGATTGAACTAGAATTTGAGCCTAGTCAGTCTAAATCATTATCCCACACTCTTAAGCATTGTATTCATGATGGTTTTGAAATTCAGGGATACTTTGCATTGTTCTCAGAGTACATTGGAACATTTAAATCATCTTCATGTAAGGGTGAGCCACTTATGAATATTTAGGAACTGGCTTAAGAATCAAGACTCTTTTGAATTGCATTCAGATCCAAATTCAAAATACTGAAACAGTAAAGTGGATAATATTGTTATTGTTCCCAAATTTCATTTTTTTTTTTTTTTTTTCATTTAAGGTTTAGAATCCTACAAGAAACCTCAAAGCAAAGAGCATCCATGGTAAGGACAGTGTAACAAGTGTAACAAGTCATAAAATAACTAAGTGGGGAAGTGGAAAGGGAAATGATACTAAAAGGGTTTTGTATTAGTTCGTTTTCACACTGAAGATAAGGACATACCTGATAATGGGCAATGTACAGGGAAAGATTAATGGATAACTCACAGTTCCATGTGGCTGGCAAAGCCTCAAAATCATGGTGGAAGGCAAGGAGGAGCAAGTCACATCTTACCTGGATGGCAGCAGGCAAAGAGAGAACTTGTGTAGAAAAACTCCTTTTTCTAAAACCATCAGATCTCCAGGAACTTATCCACCATCATGAGAACAGCACAGGAAAGACCTGCCCCCATGAAGCAACCACCTCCCATCACCTCCCTCCCACAACACGTAGGAATTCAAGATGAGATTTGGGTGGGGACACAGTCAAACCATATCAGGTTTGTATGAATTATATAATTTACAGTAATAAGGAGAATTCTGGGTTGTTCTTGCTAATAAGAAAAATAGGGGATTGCATTATTTTTGTCAATGTAATACCCTTTTCTGAGGTATGGGAATATGCTGATAATTTGTCTTGATCTGATCTCATTGTTACAACATCAGTTCATGATTTTCTACCCTTGCACTTGTAGGTTTATTTTATTCTATCTCATGTTTATTATTCTAGAATTGCCTTAGTTTCAAATTCATTGATAAGTAACCTGAAGTATAAATAAGGTGACTAAACTTTCCAGAAGCTTTTATCAATCTCAATCAGAGATTACTGATTGAGGAAGATTTTCATACGGAAGTGATAAGTCTCTGAATGTAGTAAAGTTATTAGAGCTTTGAATCAAGTGAAAATACCTGGCTCCCTACTAACTCAGAAAAATTACTTTTCCCTTTACAATATAGTAAGGAAAAGTGGCTTTATGTTCAGCATGTGTTTTGTCCTATGTAATATTAGTTTAATTAGATTATGGCCCTTAAGTCTTCTTTTTTGAGTTTAAGAGTTTGAGTTTAATAGAAATGAATATAAATCTTTACAAAACCCCTTGTGATAGAGCTTAAAATATTGGCTGATATATTTTTTAATGGATTCAGTGGTTAACTTAAGCTTACAAAATAGAGCAAAGCCATTTGATCTCCAGCAACGTTAAATTATACATTTGCTTCAGAAACCATCTGAGTTAAATAACTTAGCAACAGACCCTGGATCATGGGTGGTTAAGTCCTCAGCATAACATGACTACAATGTCTAAATATTCATAATGTAATGATATAAATTTTTAGAAATATACTGAAGGTTTGTTTGATAGATAACTATGAAACTCATTTATATGAATTATATAATTCATATAAATTCAGCCAAATTTTGTCAAGTATTTTACTCTTTCAGAGTTATGAGTTGACACTTAATTGAATCAAAATACAGAAGAGCAATTGACATTACCTCACAATGAAAGGTTATATTTTATTTAGAAAAGCCCTAGCACACTCAAATACGATGGTGTCATAACTGAAAGAAAATTGCCCTATTAGAGTGATTTATGATTATTACAAAAATTAAATTGTTTTTAAATGAGGCATTTGGGGGTTCATATTCAGTGTCTTTTCTAATTTTAAATACTTTTGATTGGAAAATTAATGTAGTAAGTGAAGAATTCAAATTTGCTACATATAGCTTATCTTGTATCTCAAGTCTGATGTATATACAAGTCTGGGAATGCCAATTATATATAAGATTAAAATGTTTTCAGATTTCTTAAGAAGCTTTATCAAAAATAAGGTAATTATTGTGTGGTTTTTTTTTTTTTTTTTTTTTTTTTTTGTTTCGTTTTGGAGATGAAATCTTGCTCTGGTGCCAGCCTGGAATGCAGTGGCACAATCACAGCTCACTGTAGCCTCCACCTCCTGGACTCAACCAATTCTACTACCTCAGCCTTCCAAGTAGATGGGATGACAGGTGTGCACCACCATGACCAGCTAATTTTTGGATTTTTAGTAGAGTTGGGGTTTTGCCCTGTTTCCCAGGCTGGTCTCCAACTCCTGGGCTAAAGCTATCCACTCACCTCTGCCTTTGAAAGTGCTGGGATTACAGATGACCCACTGTTCCTGGCAATAAGAATTGTTTTATACAAGAATATATATGAGGCAAATGCTTATATGCGTGACAATTTTCTGTTTTCCTTGCCTGATTTCAAAGATTGGAAATATCAACTAATCTCAACTGACAGGAAAGACAGAGATTGGCATGCTATTAAAAAAAAAAAAAATTTTATGACAATCAGGTAAAATTTTAAAAGGGGTGTATTACTTCCCCAGCTATGTCTATTTATCTATCTGTTAGATAATATATGTGTGTTTGTGTGTCTGTGTGGGTGTATTTCTTCCCATGTCTATCTATCCATATGTATATAGATAACTACACACACGCACACACACACACACACGAAAATAATGCAACCACACATAAACACAGACATGCACACACACATACATACAGATATATACATAGATGTGTGTGTATATCATTGAAAGATCTATGAATCTGAGATATTTTAATAAGATTAACATTGAAAAGAAATTTTTACTAACATAGTATTTTAGAAAAATAGAAGCACCTTTTGAAATGTTTTAATATAGTTTTTGGAAAAAAACATAATTTTGAATCTGAGATTTGAAATTACATTATTTTAAAAATAATAACTCTATAGATATTGATGGAAAATAAATAAATAATACTAACTGAAATGAGCATGTGGACGAAATGACACATCCATTAGCTTCTTACTTAAATTTTACTTATGAAAAAATATATTCTTCATTGCAGAAGGTTATTATATTTCTCATACAAAGTAGAAAAAAATAAAAACAAAATGGAACTAAACAAACAAAATTTGTGACTTTAACTTAATCAGTTGCTCAAAATTTTACCATATTTTAACTTGTTTTATAATTGGACAACCTTTTTTGTACTTTTTTATTGTAGTTTTGTTTCTTCCTTGGAGTGCGTATGCACATATATGTACATGTTCATTTTTGCCTATTTCTTTTTCATATTTAAAGAAAAATCCCTTTCTTGACATCCCAGTTTCTCCCCACTCCATTTCACTCTAAGTAGAGAGTTTACTTGGATTGGTCAAATACAAAGACATTTCATAGGGTCATCAGCTGTGGTAGACAAAGTGTACAACACTGCACACATCTCAAGGTACCTTTGAGAGTCCTATTCTTCCTAATCTTCTCCCAACTTCACAGTCAGTCACTTCTCACAACTGTAGCCTTAGAAATATTTTTTCAGGCACTTAAGGCAAACTCTTACTTCACATCATTCAGATCTTTACTTGAGGCAGTTCTCTAATTTGACTATCCCTCTAAGTATACAGGTAAAAGCCAAATCTGGTTGGCAAAATTGCCTAGGCTATGAAAAGGGAAGTCACCTTGCAATGGAGCCGCACACCTCTAGGTTCTAGGCTAATGGCGAGGGCAAATAACATGTGTTCCCTTGAATTTCCCTTGAGAATATTAAGCAGAAGGGAAGAAACCAGAAATTATCAAATTTAGGGCAAATATTATCTTCACTTATTAAACAACCAACAAATATCTTTCCGGATTTTATTTTGCAAATTATGAAATACTTTGTCCTTATGAAATACATTTAGCTATCATTCTAGCCACCATAGTGATATGTAGCCATAATGAAAACATAATTTTTCATTTGGTATTATTATTTTCTGACACAAACGTTATTGGTAAAATATTCTAGATATACATCGGTCAGATAAAATTAAAAAATATGTATATGTGTATGTATTTATACATATTCTATTAATAAAGGAAGCTCTAATAAGCACAAAACTAAAAGGACTATTACATTTAAAAAAATGTGAATCTCAGAGAACACAATAAAGTGAAAAGAGAAAGCAGAGGAAGGCAGAATTACTACAAAATTCTCTGCTAATTATATTTCTACTAGCACAGTTCACCTTAACTTCAGTAATTTTTATTTCCCTACTTACATTGGAAAGAATCCTGAAAATTTGATTTAAGAAGTCAAGAACTATATTACATAGGAAGTAGAAATAAAATTGTCTTTGAAATAAAATAAATCATCATCCAATATTATAGTCTTTTCTTTCCTCTTACTGTTAGTGCTACAGTTTTCTAAGACTAGCACCAATACTTTTAATCAGAAGTAAATAAACATGTATGTCTATAAATGAATGTAGGTTTGTTTGCTTGTGGGATATTTGTTGTTCTTTGTAAAATAGAAGGGTCATTTCCCTTGAATAAAGAAAATAGATAAAAACAATTAGCAGAAAAATGCAAATCTGAACCACAATGAGATAAACCCTCACACTTGATAATATGTATATTACTTATGTTATATATTATATATTATGTAATAATTATCATGTAAATATATAATAACTATAATATATGCATATTTATATAAATATAAATTAATATATAAATTTATACGTATATATAATAAATATATTCAGTATATAATATAATATAATAAATATTTTTATTAAGAAGTAAAGAAATTGTATTTATTTTATTAATAAAGAAAATATATGTATAATAAATCTATGTTTTAATAGATAAACATATTATGCAATTTAGTATATAGATATATAATTATAGATAATAAATACATATAATATGTTATATACTTTTTCTTCAGAAATTTAAAAATAAAACCATCATACAATGTAGCATTTTCATTTATAAGTATATATCCAAAATAATTGAAATTAAGATATTGAAACAATGTCGGCACTCCCATGTTTATTGTAGCATTAGCGTTATTCATAATAGCCACATTATGGAAAAACCCAAACATAGATAAATGGATCTTTAAAATGTAGTATGTCTGTGTGTGTGTGTGTGTGTGTGTGTGTGTGTGTGTGTGTGTTCATGTATTATTGGCAGATATAATTTTTAATGGATTCAGTCATTAACATAAGCATACAAAATAGATCAAAGCCATTCAATCTCCAGCAATTTTAATGTATACATTTACTTCAGAAACCATCTGAGCTAAGTAACTTAGCAATAGACTCTGAAGCATGGGTGCCTTAAGTTCTCAGTATAACATGTCTCCAATGTTTATAGTTCTATATGGAGAGAGAACTACTATTCAGCCTTAAAAAAAGAAAGACCATATATACTCACATATGTGTGCATATATATAAAATAAAATAATATATTGATGTAAAATGTATAAAATGATATGTTGATGACATAAAATAATATTACACACATATATATATATATAATGAACTATTATCAGTCTTCAAAAAAAGAAGGAAGACACTATACTATGTGAAGTCAGTAAATCACAGAGAGACAAATAATACATGATTCCACATATATGAAAGTATCTAAAATAGAATTATAGAAGCAGAAAATAAAATAGTGATGTCATGGCATGGGGTGAGGGGAAGTGGAGATTTTCACTTGATATAATTGCAGTTATGCAAGTGGAGTAAATTCAGAGATCTGCTATATATATAGTGCCTATATTTAACAATAAAGCATTGTAAATTTAAAATTTTCAGAGGGTAGATCTATCTTATGTGTTCCTAGAACACACACACAAAAAATAAAAGCAAAGAGATATTAGAAACTGTCTTGTTATGAAGGATATGTTTATTACATTAATTGTGGTGATAGTATCATGGCTATATGCGTAAGTACAAAATCATCACATTTTATACATTAAATATATGTAGTTATTTGTATATTAGTTGAATTTCTATAAAGCTAAACTATAGAAAATAAATATTTTAAAAACAGCAAGTTAGTAAGAATTTTAAAAGCCAAGAAAAATTTATTCCACTTCAAGTTTTCTTTCTAACTTTCTTTGACTAAAATCTGCCAACAGATTACAAATATAAACTCCCAAAGGACTCTCAAAAATAAACATTAAGTGATTGATGAGTGAAGAAAGTTGAAACTTGAAGAAATACCAATGTAGGGATGGTGAGATTCTTCCTTTTTTCCTCCCTTTTCCCAAGGCTTCTACCTTCGACTGGGTAGAATCAGGGAATCGTATAACAAACAGACACATTCACGTCTAAGAATAGTCTATTTTTCTAGCGTGAGATCTGGGAAAGGAAAATCTGTGAGCCCAAGAATGTAAATAGAGTGATCGCCTATTTGGTATTTTCTCTTTTTAATTTTATTACCATGTTCTTGCCCCATTGCACGAAACCCAAAAACTCTACTGTCATGGGAAATGGGAGCAAGGCACCCCAAACTCCAAAATAACCTATTTCAATGGGTGAATAGAAAAATGAAAACAAAACAATACAAACAAACAAAACACCTGTTGAGTGAAGAGAATCCTGACCTTTTATTCCTTATTTTTTTTCTGTAGCCACATTAACCAACAGCCAACCATTATACACTTGTGTGTGAAGCTAACATTCTAAAAGAACCCTATCACACTACTGAGAGAAACAGAGAAACGGTCTCTGAGGGCAGAGAGAAAATAGCTAAAGATGTCAATCTCCCAACTCTGCATATGAACCAACACCATTTCTCTAAGCACTGAACTTGTAGTATACACTCAAAAGATTCCACTAGAGCCTTTGATAATTGAATTATAACATAAACAACTACCCAAGTTTAAGAATGAACCTGAACTGGCAAATAGGAGGGAGTCAAAGATCATAAAAAGGAATCTGAAACTGAATTGACATTTTAATACATCACCCACAATATATAACACACAATTTACAGCATGTTTACTAGATTTCTTTTATAAAACAAAGAAAAAGAAATAAACTATTCTACAGAGAATTTTAACAGAATCAGAATTTCAAAATATTGTGTTAATTTAGTTTTAACAGTATGATGATAATTTCAAATTATCCAGTATATTATTATATGAAATTACAACTAGGATATCTGAACAATTCATAAGGGAACAGTTAATAGCTCCCAACCCAAAATGACCCATATGTTAGAATTATTAAGCAAAGACTGTTAAAAAGTCATTATTGGGGAGCTGCGGTGGCTCAGGCCAGTTGTCCTGGTGCATAAGGAGGCAAGGCTCTGTGTTCGAGGCCAGCCTGGGCAAGATAAGAACCTCTCATTTATTTAACAACAAAAAAAAGTCATTATCAACATCCTCCAAAAGATGAAAATAAACACTGTTGAAATGAAAGGAAAAAAGTTATCAGCAGAGAAATAGAAACTAATTATCAAGATCAATTGAAAAGATGATTGTTTTCCGTTAAAGTCATTTAAACTATGTATGCCAATATTTTAACATTGTCTCGTAATATAAATAGATGTAAAATATATGAAACTCAAATATAAAATGGAAGATCAAGGAATCTATATACTGTAGTTGTACATCTTTCATGTTGTACTGGAAGTGGTAAAATAGTTCATTAAAATAGGATGTGAAAAGTTAAGACAACTAAAAAATTATATTAAAAAACAAATCCAATAAATAAATTAAAATAGGATGGTAAAATATGTTCAAATAATCTTCAGGGAGGCAGGAAATTGAAAATAGAGCAATAAAAAAAAACAAAAAAAAAGAAAGAGGAAAATTGGTAGAAAAATCTCACCATATTATAACTATATGCAGTGTAAATTATCTAAACACATAAATTAAAAGAGAGATTCTAATATTTGATTTAAAAAACTGGCCGGGCACAGTGGCTTACACCTGTAATACCAACACTTTGGGAGTCTGAGGCACATAGATGACAAAGGTAGGAGATTGAGACCATCCTGGCCAACAGGGTGAAACTCCACCTCTACTAAAAACACAAAAAATTAGCTGGGCATAGCAATGGGCACCTGAAATCCTAGCTAGTCAGCAGGCTGAGGCAGGAGAATCTCTTGAACCCAGGAAGCAGAAGTTGCAGTGAACTGAGATTGAGCCACTGCACTCCAGCCCTAGTGACAGAGTGAGTCACTGTCTCAAAAAAAAAAAAATATACAACACACACACACATATATACACACATATACATATATATACATTCAGTGCATTTTTATTTATATCATAGAAAGTAGTTTCATAACAAGGAAGGTGATGAGGGCAAAATGTAGCATTTCATAATAATAAATATAAAATACCAATACACAAAAAACTCATCCTAAATGTGTATGCACCTAACAACAAAGCTAAAAAATACATTAGGCAAAGTTGAAAGAACTGCAAGGAGAAGTAGACAAATTTGAAATTTTACTTGGAGATTTTAACACTCTTCTTTTAGCTATTGATATAACAAGGAAACATTAAATCAACAAGTATATGAAGATTGAAACAAGACTATTAACCAAGTTCATAAAGCTGACATTTACACAACATTGAATCCAATAACAGAATACACATTATTCTCAAGCGTACATGGGACACTCACTAAGACAGATCACATTTTGAGCAAAAATAAAACGTTTGGAATTATAATGGAAATAATGCAAGAATATTCTCTAATTTTAGCAATTAAATTAGGAATGCATATATTTTGAAAACCTAAAAAATTGCCAATATTTGGAAATACTACAAAAATTTAGATAAATCATTTGTCAAAGAGGAAATCTTAAGAAATATTAGGAAAATTAAAACAACATATTTGGGGGATACAGCTAAAAGATTTTGACCTAAATTTTATTACGGCAAATGCCAATATTATAAAATAATAAGGGTCTGAAATAAAAAGTCTAAGCTTCAAAAGCAAGAAACTAGAAAAATTGAGTACATCCAAAATAAGCAGAAAGAAGGAAATAACAATAAAAGCAGAATTTATTATTGAAATTAAAAACTACAAAAGAAAACAGATAAACCAAAAAAATCAAAATTTAATTGCTTAAAAATTTAACAATATTGTTAAAACATTAGATGAGTGTTTCAATAATAATAAAAGAACATAAAAATTACCAGTATTAGGAAAAAAATATAGGCTATCACAAAATATTTGCATATATTAAATTGGTATTAAAGAAATATGATGACCAAGATATATGTCCATAGTTTCAATGACTTGATGAAATGAACTATTTCCTAAAATTATGAAAAGTAACAAAACTCACTAAAAGATATCAATAATGAAAATATTTCCATTTCTATAACATAATATGAATTCATAGGTAAAACTACTCAATAAAGGAAACTTCAAACCAAGATGATCTCACTGGCAAACTCTGACAAATATTTAAGAGTAATAGACTTAAGCATAATCTTCTTCAGAAAATAACAAAGGACATCATTGTTTCAACTTATTTTATAATGCCGGAATTATTCTCACACTAAAACCAACCTAATACTTTGCCAGTAGATAAAACTACAGGCCAATATCTTCAGTGAAAATATATACAAAAATCAATAAAATATTATTAATAAAATCTAATGTGTAAAAATAAAAATAAATTATCATCAAATGTTTATTCCAGCAATGCAAGACTAGGTTATCATTCAAAAATCAGTTAACTAATTCATAATATTAACACCCTATAAATGAAAAACCCATATCACTTTTTTAATTGATGCAGAAAAATAATTTGACCAAATCCATAATCCATCTATGGTTAAAACGCTTATCTAACTAATTTCTAGGAATATTCCTTAATCTGATAAAACTCATTCATAAAAATTTTAGCACTTTCATCATTCTTAGTCAGACTAAATTCTTTTCACCTAAAATTTAGAACAAGGCATAGATATACTCTCACTGCTCTTATACAACACCATGTGGGAATTGCTAGCATGTAAAATAATACTAAAGAAAAAGTCATACAGATTGAAAGGAAGACATGAAATTATCTTTATGCATATATTACATGATTGATTATCTAGAAATTGTGATGGATTTCACAATTGTGATGTTAACAGAAATAGTAAATAAGTTTAGGAAGGTCAGATTATAAAAAGTTAATACCAACAGAAAATATTCAACTGTATTGCAATATGTTAGAAAGGTACAACTGGAAATCAAAGTTATACTGTTTTTTATGTATGACTTAATAGCATTCCCAAATAAAAATATACTTACAAATTCATCTAACAAAATATGTGCTAGCTCTTTATGATGAAAACTCAAAACATTGATGAAAAGATCAAAGAAGGCATAAATAAAAGGAGACATATACCATGTTCATTGTTTAGAAGATGATATTCTCAAAATATCAGTTATCTTCAAATTAATCTATAGATGTAATATTATTCCAAACTAAATCCCAAAAGCATTTTGGGTAGTTATTGACAAGCTGATTCTGACACTTAAAAGTAAAGAGAAAAAAACTAAAATTAACACAAAAAAATGGAATAAGAAAAATTTAAAAAGCCCTGAGCCACTAGATTTAAATAGTTAATATAAAGCACTCAGGACAGTATAATGTTGGTTAAATTAGACACATTGATGAGTGATAAAGAATAGGTAGCCCAGAAATAGACATTCTAAAATGTATTCAGAAATGTTCTTTGACAAATACACAAAAGCAACTAAATGGATAAATAATATATTTTTGAAAACATACTCCTGAAAAAAGTAGTTGATTATATTCAAAAAAATCACCAACCTCTTACCTGTTTAAAAATTAAAATGGATCATATACATAAATTTAAAATGTAAAATCATTTGTATTAAAAAATCTATGACTAGGATAGGCTAAAAATTTTTAGACATGACAATGAAAACATGAAATGTAAAAAAAAAATAAATTGGACCTCATCTAAATTAAATTCTTTTGTTCATGAAAAGCATGATTTAAAGAATTTAAGATCATAAACTGGAGGGAAATACCCAAACACAGTAACTGAGATTGACAAAATAAAACCCGGATAACACCAAATGCTGATTAGAATGTTGAACAGTTGGAACTTGTATGCTTTGCAAGTGGGAATGCAAAATGGCACAGCCTCTTAGGAAAACAGTTTGGCAGTTAGTAATACATTTACCATGTGAACAGTCACAGATATTTACCAAAATAAAATAAAATTTCATATTTATACAAAAACCTGTATACAAATGCTCAAAGTGGCTTAATTAATAAATGTAAAAAGGACACTCAACTGTCTCTCAACTGGAGAATGGATAAACAAACTGTGATACACCAATACACTGGAATACTATTAAAAAATAAAAAGAACGTAACATTGATACAAGGAACAAACAATGTGGATGGTTCCCAAATGCATTAATGTGAAATAAGTGGAATAAGGGGTTGACTCTTTTATAGTAAACCCCTTATATATGTTATATACATACACACAGATACACATGCACACAGACACACAACACACATATATATAACATTTTCTTTATTCATTCATCTGTAGATGGGCATTTAGGTTAATTCCGTATCTTGGCTATTGTGAATAATGCTACAATAAACATGGGAGCACAGATGTCTCTTAGACATATTTATTTCATTCATTTCCTTTAGATATATACCTGGTAAAGAATTGCTGGATTATATGGTACATATTTTTAATTTTTTGAACATCCTCCACACAGTTTTCTATAAAGGCCACACTAATTTACATTCCCATCAATGCTAGATAAGAGTTTGTTTTTCTTTGCATCCTTACCAGCAGTTTTTTAAAAAATCTTTTTGATACTAGCCATTCTAAGTTGGATGAGGTGATACCTTACTGTGGTTTTGATTTGCATATTTCTGATGATTATTGATGTTTAACATTTTTCATATATCTGTTGGCTATTTGCATGTCTTCTGTTAAGAAACATCTATGTAGGTCTTTTGCCCATTTTAAAATTGTATTATTTGGTTTTCTTTTTGCTATTGAGTGGTTTGAGTCCCTTTTATGTTTTGGAATTTAATCCCTTATCTGATGCATAGTTTTTAAACACTGTCTCCCTTCTATAGATGTTCTCTTCACTTTATTATTTTGCTGTTCAGAAACTTTAGTTAAGTGTAATCCCATTTGTCTGTTTTTGCTTTTGTTTCCTATGCTTTTAAAGTCTTTGTCAAAATGCTTTTGCCCAGTCCAGTTTCATAAAGCATTTCCTCTATGTTTATTTCTATTAGTTTTATAGAAAACACTATCTTTTCTCTAGGATATTTCTTTGTTTCTTTGCTGAAGACCAGTTGACTATATTTATGTAAGCCTATTGTTGGGCTTTTTATCCTGTTTCATTGATGTAGTTTTCTATGCATCAATACCATTCCCTCTTGATTACTATCCTTTACAGTAAGTCTTGAAGTCAAGTACTGTCGGTTCCCCAATTTTGTTCTTCTTTTTCAAAATTATGTTAGCTATTCTTGGCCTTTTGCCTCTTTTTATAAATTTTAGAATCATTTGTAAATATTCACAAAATAACTTGAGGAACTTTGGAATTGCATTAAGTCTGTAGATAAAGTTGGGAAAAACTGAAATCTTGACATTATCATGTCTTCTTATCAAAGAACATAGAACATCTCTTTATTTATTTTTGGCTTTCATCAGAATTTGGTAGTAGTGCTCATGTATATCTTGTACTTCGTTAGATTTATATCTAAGTATTTCATTTTGTGGTGATTATATGAATAGTATTGTTTTTAATTTTCATTTAATTTCAAATTCCAATTATTAATTGTTGGTAATTATTTTAAATGATAAAACAATAGGTAACATTTATGGAGAGTTTTACTGGATGTTCAGCACTGTTTTGAACTGTTTATATTTGTCACCTCAATTTTTACTCTCCCAAACTGAAGAAGCTATGCATCACTGCTTTCCTATTTTACAGATGAGGAAACTGCAAAATGAAAAATGGAAATGGAAAAGCTAAAATAACATGCCCTAATTCCTTCTGAGGAATCCTGAGAGCCAGGATTGGAACCTAAGAGCCCTGGGTCCCAAACTTTATTGTCTACCAGGTCTACAGGCCACTCTAGGTCTGTAAGAATAATATTAAGATGATTAAACCACACAGCATGCTAGGCTTATACTACTATTGAGGAGACAATATGAAAATGGAAACAAGAAAGCAAACAAACCTAAGAACCAAACATGATAAGAGCATTCCTTTAATATTATCTGTGAAGTTCTGGATTTTAGTAAACTTGAAATTTGGACTTAAATATCTAATCTGTATGTCAAACAGGTTCAGGGTTTAAAAGAGTTTTTTTGTGGTGCATAAATTAAAGCAAAGGCAGAAAAACTCATTATAATTTTGCTGTGTTATCAGAATTTAGACCATTGTGACATTTAATTTGACCGTCAGTTTTATATGTAAAACTGTCTTCCTGAATAAATGTATAATTTTATATGTTTATTTTAAATATAATGGCAAAAGAAAAATATTTGACATCCTATATAAAACTGCAACTTTGATATTACTAATTCCTTGGAAACTATAAACAGTAAATTGGCATTGGAGTTACAAGATCTGTGTGTAATTTACAATGCCAACTGCATTGCTAAAAATGTATTTAAACCTGAATAGTCTCTGCCTTGCAGACTGTGCACTTCCATTTCAATCAATAAATCTTCTTTGTGCTTTTCTGGCTTGAGTAAGCTTTAAAAACATTAAATTCATTAGCAGGCTTGGTTAATTATCTGATAAGCTTTCAATCCTTAGTGAAATCATAGAATAAAAAGCATGACTTTTACAGTTAGAAATAATCCTATATTTTATGGTCAAAGGGAATAAAATGAATGGAATAGTATTTTTCCAGGAAGCCAATTGATGATAATTTGTTACATACATACAACACATACACTAGCACAATATAAATGTAAAATATAGATATAAAATAGAACATTATAAACAAAATGTAGGCTTCACATAGAAAGGCAAAATATGTCCAAAAAAAAACAGGTTCAGCTTAACTATTAGGAAAATACAATTATGATCACAATGAGATATCACTTACACATCTATTAAAGAAACTAAAATAAAAACAATGACAGAACCAAGTGCTGACAAGTATGAAGAGAAATTAGATCTATTTCCAGTGAGAATGTCAAACGGTAGAGCCACTAAGGAATGTAATTTGGCAATTTTTAAAAATAACTAAATGTATGCTTAACATATGGCCCAACAATTACACCTGAATGATTATCCAGAGAAATAAAAAGTTATGTCCACATAAAACCTATACAAGAATGCTCATAGCACCTTTATTCATGGTAGCCAAAAAATGCAAACAACTAAAATATCCCTCAATAGACTAATAGTTAAACAAACCAATCAGATTCTCAGCAATGAAACAGAACAGACTATTGATATATGCAATTACTTAGATGAGCATCAGGGACATTATACAGAGTGAAGGAATTAAATCTTAAAAGATTGCATACTATACAATTCCATATATATAGCATTATTTGAGTGTCAAAATTGTGGGGATAGAGAATATGTTACTGTTTGCCAGAAATTAGGGATGGTGGAGGGAAGAAGGTAGGTACAACCATAAAGCAATAGCTTGAGGGAAATCTTTGTGGTGATGAAATAGTTCTGTATGTTCATTAAAGTGGTGCTTAGGTACTTATATATATCTGTGCATGTGATGACACAGAACTTCACACACATATTGTATCAATGCAATATTCTGTTTTTGATATTGTACTATATTATGTGAGATGTAAATACTGGGAAAATCCAAGTAAAAGCTATTTGAATCTTCTGTTATCTTTGCCATTTCCTGTTAATCTATAATTATTTCAAAATAAAAAGTACTAGATCTAAACATAAGACCTAATACCATAAAAACCCTAGAAGAAAACCTAGGCAAAACCATTCAGGACATAGGCATAGGCAAGGACTTCATGGCTAAAATACCAAAAGCAATGGCAACAAAAGCCAAAATAGGCAAATGGGATCTAATTAAACTCCAGAGTTTCTGTACAGCAAAGAAAACAATCATCAGAGTGAACTGGTAACCAAGAGAATGTGAAAACATTTTTGCAATCTACCCATCTGACAAAGGGCTAATATCCAGAATCTACAAAGAACTAAAACAGATTTACAAGCAAAAAACAAACAAGTCCATTCAAAATTGGGTGAAGGATATGAACAGACACTTTTCAAAAGAAGACATATATGAGGCCAACAAACATATGAAAAAATTGCTCATCATCACTGATCATTAGAGAAATGCAAATCAAAACCACATTGAGATACCATCGCACACCTGTTAGAATGGCAATAATTAAAACATCTGGAGACAACAGATGCTGGAAAGGATGTGGAGAAATAGGAACACTTTTACACTTTTACATTTTTACACTGTTGGTGGGAGTGTAAATTAGTTCAACCACTGTGAAAGACAGTGTGGTGATTCTTCAAGGACCTAGAAATAGAAATACCATTTGGCCTGGCAATCCCATTATTGGGTATATACTCAAAGAATTATAAATTGTTCTATTATAAAGACACATGTACATGTATGTTCATTGTGGCACTGTTTATAATAGCAAAGACCTGGAACCAACCTAAATGTCCATCATCGATAGACTGGATAAAGAAAATGTGACACGTATACATCATGGAATACTACGCAGCCATAAAAAACGATGAGATCATGTCCTTCATAAGGACATGGATGAGTCTGGAAACCATTGTTCTCAGCAAACGGACACAGAACAGAAAACCAAACACCGTATGTTATCACTTATAGGACAATTAGAACACGTGGACACAGGGAGGGGAGCATCACACACTGCTGTCAGTAGGGGGGTGGCTAGGGGAGGGAGAGTGGGAGTGGGGAGGGTGGGAAGGGATAATGAGGGGAGAAATACCAGATATCCCCCACCACCTATGGGGAATGAAGGCAGCAAACCACCTTGCCATGTATGTACCTATGCAACAATCCTGCATGATCTGCACATGTACCCCAGAACCTAAATTACAATAATAAAACAAAGAAATAAGAAAAAATAAAAATAAAATAAATAAAATAAGGAGTACTAAATATCTTAGCCTAAATTAAGAGATACTTGAAATAATTAGTAGAAAGTTTAAAAAAAAAAAAAAAAAAACAAAGGCCAAATAACTAATATTTTATTTTTAGTAATGGTAGAGGAAACTAAAAATAGAAGGATAAAGCTTCATAGCAGTCTTAAAATGTTATGAGGGTTAACTATTAGGTTGTTGCAAAAGTAACTGCCGTTTTTGCCGTTACTTTTAATGGCAAACACCACAGTTACTTTTGCGCCAACCCAACACTAACATTGGCCTTCAAATAATGTGGATAGGATAAAGGATAAAAATAACCTGAGACAGAATCCAATTTTACTTAAATTGACTATAATTCCTTAATTTCAGTTAATGCGAGAGCAAATTTTCTGACGCTAAGTTTCCCACATGGGTGGAAATCATGACTGAATGACTGAAGAACTATTCAAATATGGCCAAGCATTTAGTTCCAGAAGCAGATAAAAGCTCAGAGATGGACTCTTCCACCTAATGACAAAGTGGGGCTATTCTTGAGTAATTAGGCAAAAACTCAAAGGTAAACTACAAACAGTATGCCTTTAAGTAATGTACTCTTTTTCTATATTTTACTAGTGCCATTCCTAGGAAGTCATATCTCTCCTCTACCTAGCACTACCAGGATTGTCAGAATATGCACTGAGATGATAATCTGAGATTAATTTGCACTAAAATAGACATGAAAAAGAGCTAAAGAATGATTGCTCCTTGTGGAAATTATGGATTTCTTCCTGCTGTTGTGAGTTTTACTCACTATATATTTAAAAGATGTATAACAGAAAAAAATTATGTACTTTTTAGAGCCTTAAGTCATTTGATATAGAGATAAACCAAGATTATTTCAAGGAAATAACCTTTAGAATAATCTCAGTTCTGTTTTTATTTTCTGTGAACTTCATTTTCTTGTTGCTATGATTCAACTTATTAGAGATATAGGATATATAACTTCATTGGAAAAATAGATACAAGCTAAAATCAAATAATCACTTAGCTTTGGATGTTAAATTATGTTTTTAATATTTTAAAATTCCTATTCTAAAAAAATGTTAATATTGAAAATAAGTGTTGATTCTTAAAAGATATTCAGGAAACTTATTGATCAAAGCTAAGCTTATATGCCTTATTGAAGTAAGGGAGAGCAATCCCTTAGGAGAGACTTAGCAGTGTCATCCTAGAAGGGCTAAATCAAGAGAAGATATTATTACACTTTAATTCAGAATTGGGAAGGGTTTACAAAATAGTATCTTTCAATTGTGAAATCAGAAAACCTGGGATCTTGAAACTAGTTGGATGATCAAGCTAATTACCCTCTTAGCTATTTAGAGATTTCCTGGTCTTGAATTCCTTAGATAATATTTAACTTATTTAACTGTAGCAAGTAGCTATGTCATTTTTTGTTTTTCTCAGTATTATTTAATATAGAGGCAGAAAAACATGTTGGTTTAGGTCCACAAGCCTTCTTTTGAATTTTTGAATTATTTATTTTCTCTTTTTTCATATCAAATGTTGAACCATTGGATTTTGCCATTGCAGTTAGTATAATTAAATGGTAGAAAACTCAAGATAAAGAAATCAACATTATTTTGAATGGGATAGGGGAAATAAAGAAGGAAAAAGAGACAGGAGAGGGATTTATTTTGTCTGCCTATGCCTTTTATTCCTCCTTTGTTTCCTTAGGATGTTCCAAAATAATGTAAGAGGCAAGTATGATAGATATTGAAGTAATATTGTGAGAGCTAAATCACAGTGCCCTTTAGCTGGCTAGAAAAAGAAGCTATAAGACACACTATCATTTTTAACAAATTATTTTCATTAGTAACAAATCATTGGGTCTAGCCCATACCCAAGAAAGGATAAATTTAGCACCACTTCTTTAAAAATTTGGAACACGTTTTAAAACCATGTGGTTTAGGAATGCTGACTGAGAATGTTGAAATCTCTCATGAGTCAAGAAGCGAAATGTTATGCATGCATAACATGTTCTCTTACCTCACACCTTACTGACAATAGGCATGCAGTCAATATACACAACAGGTCTATATTGTTATAAGAGAAAGTTAATTTCAAAGGCAATACAATTTTTGTTGATTTGTCTATTTTATCATTACTTTCTCATTAATTTCCAACCTACAATCTATAATTAATTTATTGAGTAAAAACCAGAGCTGGAGTTATGGAAATGATGGTGAATTGAATTTATGTATTTTTATCTCTTTCTCACTGAAACCTCATCATTGTGACATATGAAATATTTTTTTAATTGATATAAATTTATTGAGTTAAAGATAATAAGAGAGGAGACATGGGTAACAGATTTTAGGAAATGGGGAAAAAGATAAACAAGCATTAAAAGACCTAATCCAGATATCTGGATAGCAAATAACCACATCAAAAATGTTTAGCATTATTAATTACTGGGAAAATGCAAAATTAAGACCACATTATATACCATTATATACCCAGAGAAATTTCAAAATCTAAAAGAGTAATGATACCATGTGCTAGATGGGATGTGAAACAACTAGAACTTTAGACTTGATATGGGAATGCTAAAAAAAAATAGTTTGATAATTTCCCATAAAACTAAACAAATAATCATATAATCTAGCAGAGCCATTCTGTGTAAGATTCCCAGTACTGCTGCAACAAACTACTAAAAACTGGGTGGCTTAAAAATAACATAAAATTATTCTTTTGTAGTACTGGAGAAAAGTCTACGACTGGAGGCTATAGGAAAGAATCTTTCCTCACTTCTTTCTCAATTCTGCTGTTTGTTGGCAATCCTCAGCATTTTTTTATCTGAGGTTTGGGGTACAAAATGTCCTATCAGCCAGGTAATGAGCATAGTATCCAACAGGTAGTTTTTCAACCCTTTCTCCCTTCTTCTCTCACCCCTCGAGAAGTCCCCAGTATCTACTTTGTTGTTCCTATCTTTATGTTCATGTGTACTCAATGTCTATCTCTATAAGTGAGAATATGCAGTAGTTGGTTTCCTGTTCCTGCATGAATTTTCTTGGGATTATGTCCTCCAGCTGCATCCATGTTGCTGCAAAGGAGAGGATTTTGTGTTTCTTTATGGCTACATAATATTTCATGGTATATATGTACCACATTTTCTTTATCTAATTACACCACTGATGGGCTCTTGAGTTGACTCCCTGTCTTTAGTATTGTGAATAGTGCTTCAATGAACATACAAGTGTAGGTGTCTTTTCAGAAAAAAAAGATTTGTATCCCTTTGGGTATATGCCCAATAATGGGATTGCAGGTTGAATGGCAGTTCTATTTTTACTTCTCTTAGATAGTCCCACACTGCTTTCCACAGCAGCTGAACTAATTCACATTCCTACCAGCACTGTATAAGTGTTCCCTTTCCTGTATAGCCACACCAACACCTGTTATTTTTTGATATTTTAATAATAGCCTTTCTGACTGATATGAGATGGTATCTTATCGTGGTTTTAATTTGCATCTTTCTCACAACTGGCTGCTTATATGTCTTTTGAGAAGTGTCCGTTCATGTCTTTTGCCCACTTTTTAATGAGATTGTTTGTTGATTTTTTTAATGTTCCTAATAAATTCAGGATATTAGGGTTGGATGCATAGTTTAGAAACTTTAATTCCCATAGACATGCTTGTTTGCTTTCACTTCAGTGTCTTTGATTTTGTTACATCTTTCACTTGAATTGTCTTCTGTCCTCTCCTCAACTGCTTTCCAAAAGATTCCATTTGAGTCATATTTTCTCTACATTGTATCAGGCTACAAAATATAATATGAAGAGAATATTATGCTTCTTTAAGGCCTACCACTACCTTTTGTGGGTTCCAGAAATGAGTATAAATAAAGATATATTTCTAAATTCAGATAATACTTTTAATATTTAAAAATATAAATATAATAAATAAATGCAATAGTATATTTTATCATCTAACTTTAAAAATGGTTTAAAATTTATAAAACTTAAACATGTGCAAAGCTTTAGGCTAATGTCTAAAATAATCAATGTCTCAGAGAATACAAGATAATTATTTTTGAAAATGTCTGTGTGTCCTTTTCATAATCACTGAAATTAAGTTTAGAAAAGCAATAAAATACTATGATTGATGATAGCTAGATGGATAGCTGGTTCTCCGTAATTTACCTTTCTAATATTCATTTAGAAAAAAATGTAAATTTATTTTTATAGTCAATATTTTTTATAATATTTGTTTTATTAAAAATAATGGTAAAATAAATGACTTTTCTGAGCTGTCACAAATAAATTTTACTCTCCTGAGGAAAAAAAAATAGTTAATCTTTAAACTGCAAAGTAAATGAGTGTTCTGCCTGCTTCCAGATGAGCAAATAAACTTGTGATCTGGCTCTTGGACTTTCCCAGCAGCATGGCCCCCAAATGCCAATCTCCGCTCCTACCTCAAAAGAAGAAACCAAGACCACCTCCTGCCCTGAGACCAGAGGCGACATCGGCCTCTGCAGGCTCACCAAAGAAGGGAGAAAAAGAACAAGAAGAAGCAACTGAACACATTGATGAAGTACAAAAAGAAATAGACAGACTTAATGTACAAGCTAGTGAGGAGATTTTGTAAGTAGAACAGAAATATAACAAATTTCGCCAACCATTTTTTCAGAAGAGGTCATAACTGATCACCAAAATAACAAATTTATGGGTAACAGTGGTTGACCTTTGTCAACCATCCACAAGTGTCTGCACAGCTTGGGGAAGAGGACAAAGAGGCACTACATTATTTGACTGGAGTTGAAGTGACAGAGTTTGAAGATATTAAATCAGATAACAGAATAGATTTTTATTTTGATGAAAATCCTTACTTTGAAAATAAAGTTCTCTCCAAAGAATTTCATCTGAATGAGAGTGGTGATCCATCTTCAAAGTCCATTGAAATCAAATGGTAATCTTGAAAGGATTTGATGAAATGTTCAAGTTAAATGCAGAATAAAGCCAGCAAAAAGAGTCAGCATGAGGAACCAGAGAGGTGCTTTACCTGGTTTACTGACTATTCTGATGCAAGTGCTGATGAGTTAGGAGAGGTCATCAAAGATGATATTTGGCCAAACCCATTACAATACTACTTGGTTCCCAATATGGATGATGAAGAAGGAGAAGCAGAAGATGACGATGATGATGATCATGACAAGGAAGGATTAGAAGATATTGATGAAGGGGATGAGGATGAAGTAAAGAAGATGAAGATGTTGATGAAGGGAAGGAAGGAGAGAAGGATGAAGAAGATGATGACTAACAAAGCACTGATGGATTTCGACCTTCCTTTTTGTAAATTTTCTCCAGTCCCTGGGAGCAAGTTACAGCCTTTTTTTTTTTTTCCCCTCTTGTACTCAGTCACCCTGTTCTTGAGGTCTCTTTTCTACACACCATGGTTCTCAACTTATTTTGGGGGAAATACCTTGAGCAGAATACAATGGGAAAATAATCTCTACCCTTTTCTGTTTGGAATTCATTTTTATCCCTTCCTGTCTGAACAAAAATTGTATGAAATCAACACCACCGAGCTCTGTGGGGAAAAAAAGAAAAACCTGCTCCTTCACTCTGCTGGAAGCTGGAGGATGCTAGGCCCCTGGGTAGTCGTGCATAGAATTCTACCTTTTTCCCTCCTTTCTCTGTATATTGGGCTCAGAGAGCACACTGTGTCTCTATGTGAATGTGGACAGTTAGCATTTACCAACAAGTATCTGTTCACTTTCCCTTGTAAAAAAAAAAAAAAAAGGAAAAATAAACTTAAAAAACGGGGTTATAGAAGTTCAGCAAAGGGTGGGCTTGATATGTTTTGGTGGGTTAAGTGGGCATTTGACAACATGGCTTCTCCTTTGGCATGTTTAATTGTGATATTTGACATACATCCTTGCAGTTTAAGATGACACTTTTAAAATAAATTATCTCCTAATGATGACTTGAGCCCTACCACTCAATGGGATAATCAGCAGAACCTGTAGAATCTTATTCGGAATTGACATTCTCTATTGTAATTTTGTTCCTGTTTATTTTTAAATTTTCTTTTTTGTTTCACTCCTGGTCAACATGGTGAAACCCCGTCTCTACTAAAAATACAAAAAATTAGCTGGGCACGGTGGTGCGTGCCTGTAATCCCAGCTACTCAGGAGGCTGAGGCAGGAGAATTGCCAGAACCCAGGAGGCAGAGGTTGCGGTGAGCCGAGATTGCACCATTGCACTCCAGCCTGGGTAACAAGAGCGAAACTCCATCTCAAAAAAAAAAAAAAAAAAAAAAAAAGTACAGGTTGCTTTGTTACAATAAAACTACAAGTGTACACAAAGAAAAAAAACTGGAAAATAAATAATAAATTTTGTATATTCCTTTCAAATATTGGAAAAGGGTCAGTAAATACTGCAGATTATTTTATTTTATCATTACAAATAGCTATCACTTGTATCACAATTTTTAATATCTTTAAAGCAATATGTAGTCGTATACAGTATTAGGCTTTATGCATGTTATGCCCAAATATGCACATATAAAAATTTAAGATTTATATTAATTATTTAGTCTTACAGAATATTCCTCATTGTACATGTGCAATTAAACTAAATTTTGAGAACCTCTGGAATTACAAATTAGAATGCATGAAAAGCTAACATTTTTACAGAGAATTTGCACCATTCAGATGTTCCCTGTAGACTTGTCTCAGAAATATTGGTACAGTTTAAACACCTGATGGCATCAGAATGCAGCCACCAGAAAATATAAAGCACAAGATGTGGAGAGGCATTCCCCCATGATCTGAGGATATTTTTCATGAAAGAGTTGAAGAACACAGATTATATCTTACTAAACAAAGTAGATGATTCTAAGCATAGATCCCATGGCTTTTTTAATAAGTTGATTTTGTGATACAGAGATCCTAATTTTTTTCTTTTTTAAATTTTAATTGTTAAATTTTTCTTATTAAACTTTAAATTCTGGGGTACATGTGCAGACCGTGCAGGTTTTTTACATAGGTATACACGTGCCGTGGTGGTTTGCTGCATCTATCACTCCATCATCTATATTAGGTATTTCTCCTAATGCTATGCCTCCACTAGCCCCGACCACCCAACAGGCCCTGGTGTGTGATGTTCCCCTCCCTGTGTTCATGTATTCTCATTGTTCAACTCCCACTTATGAGTGAGAACATGCCGTGTTTGGTTTTCTGTGCTTGTGTTAGTTTGCTGAGAATAATACTTTCTAGCTTCATCCATGTCCCTGCAAAGACATAAAGTCATTTTTTCTTATGGCTGCATAGTATTTCATGGTGAGTATGTGCCACATTTTTTTTATCCAGTCTCTCCTTGATGGCCATTTGTGTTGGTTCCAAGTATTTGCTATTGTGAACAATGTCACAATAAACATATGTGTTCACGTGTCTTTATAATAGAATGATTCATAATCCTTTGAGACAGAGTGTAACTCTGTTGTACAGGCTGGAGTTTAATGGCATGGTCATAGCTAACTGCAGCCTCCAACTCCTGGGATCAAGCAATACTTCTGCCTCAGCCTTCTACCTAGCTGGGACTATAGGTGCACACCACTCCAGCTAGCTAAGATTTTAAACTGTTTGTAGAAATGAGATCTCTCTTCCTTGCCCAGGCTAGTCTTGAACTCCTGACCCTAAGGAATCTTGCCACTTTGACCTCCCAAAATGCTGGGATTATAACACTGCAAAACACTGAGGCTGAGAAAGAAGTTTCTCTTGCCTGGAACTAACAATGACACCCCAATTAATTATTCTTTTTTCCCACTGTATTGTCTTTGAAGGCAAAGCAGAAACATGTGGTTTTTGTTAACTACACTTTGAGAAAACTAATAAGCTAAAATACTTTTCATGTTATTTTTATTTAATAGGAAAGGGCCCACATAAATTGCTAGTAACAGTTAAATCTTAACTAAATTATTGATACTGTTTTAGGTTTAATCTTTTGTTTTAGATTACTATACCTAAAAGTCTGCCCAAAGTAGGGAATGCCTATTTGTGCTAATCACAAACTGTTTTCCAGCTCCTAGTAGATGGAATGGGCTGAATGACAACATTACAGTCAATGCATTCTGTATAAAAGTAATTTGATCTACACACATGAGATTCTGGAAGTCTCTTTTCCTGGCAATGATCCAGGTAATAAATATTTCATCATCTGAAGTTCATGAGAGACCAATGATTACAACACCTCAGCTGACTCACAGTGACAATATAGTCAACAAGAAACAATCTTCAATTATCAATCTCTATCTCTGCTTCCCTGTTACTCCCCTCCTTTTATTTTTTATTTTTTTATTAATAACATATGATACTTTCACTGTGCATAATTAATCAATATTATATTTTGCTCTCAGGGCACCATAATCTTTATTTGCAATTGATATAAAAAATATTAACCAGTGATATAAAAAAAAACTCACCAGACTTATGAAGGGGAGTATTAATATATATATAACAGAATTTTGCATTTGGTAGTACTATTGAGAAAAATTGTTCTCAAAGAATATATGTACAGCTATAGCTAAATGGTATGTGGACCAACAGAAGAGTGGAAATATAGCCAAACAGTGCCTTTGTTAAAAATAGAGTGCATAGCAAATACGATTTTCTTGATATTTTCTGCCAAGCTAAATTTCTTATTCTATCATATGAAATCTTTGAAATAGTCCCATTATTAAAAAGTAGAATAAAAGAAATTCAAAATTTAACAAACTATATGTGGTCAAGTGAAATCTCTAAAGAAGTCATAAACTTTGCTTTAGCTATTTTTTTCATTGCTTTCTTTGAAGAAAATTTTTGAAATGTAAATTACATGTAATTTTTTCAGATTATATATGTGTGCATGTGTTTGTGTATATGTGTACATATGCAAACATATATGTGTACATATGTACATATACCTACATATATATGAAGTATGAGTTATGCTAATACAGACAGTTGTAAGACACTACTGAAAATGAAATAGAATAAAAAGACATGTTGAAATTACTGGGTCTGTGGCAATCCCATTAAAAATATAGGTTTTAAAGAATGGCATTCCAATACTCTGGTTTCTCTTCAGATTGTATAAATCTTTCCTTTTAAAAATGGCATTCTGGTTACAAATTGAATGGAGTGGAAATATATATCTTGATTTCTATATGATAAAAAATATAAATTCTACATGACATGGTTTGGCTCTGTGTCCTCAAACATGTCTCATGTTGAACTGTAATCCCTACATCTCAGGAGAAAGAAATGTAATAGGTGATGAGATCATGGAGGTAGATTTTTCTCATGCTGTACTCACGATAGTGAGTGAGTTCTCAGGAGACCTAGTAGTTTATAAGTGTGGCAGTTTCCCCTTGCTCTCTCTCCTGCTGCCATGTAAGATGTACCTTGCTTCCCCTTTGGCTTCCAACATGATTATAAGTTTTCTGACGCCTCTCCAGCCATGTTGAACTGTGAGTCAATTAAACCTATTTTTGTTGTAATTTACCCAGTTTCAGGTAGTTTTTCATTGTATTGTGAAACTGAAGTAGTACAGAAAATGGATACCAGGAGTGAGGTACTGCTATAAAGATACCTGAAAATGTGGAATTGATGATGGAATGGGATAATAGGCAGAGGTTGGAACAGTTTGAGCAACCCATTAAAAAGATGAGAGGAAGATGTGAAAAAGTTTGGGACTTCCTAGAGACTTATTTAATTGGTTTGACCAAAATGCTCATAGTAATATGGACCATAGTAATTTGGTCCAAGCTGACATAGTCTCAGATTGGGATGAGGAACCTTTTGGGAACTGAATTAAAGGTTACTCTTGCTACGCTTTAGCAAAGAGACTTGTGGCATTTTGCCCATGCCCTACAGATCTCTGAAACTTTGACATAGGGTATCCAGTGGAAAAAAATGCAGCAAAGCATTTTTTCAAAGCAGCAAAGCATTTAAGATATAACCTGACTGATTCTGAAAGCATACAATTAATATGCATTGACAAAGAGATGGTTTGAAATTGGAACTCGTGTTTAAAAGGAGTTTGTAAAAGTTTGGAGATATTGCAGCCTGACCATATTGTAGAAAAACAAAATCCATTTTCTGGAGATAAATTTGATCCAGCAGCAGAAATTTGCATAAGCAACAAGCAACCAAATGTTACTAGCCAAGACAATGGGAAAAATGTCTCCAGGGCATTTCACAGATCTTTGCAACAACCTGTTCCAGCATAGTCCTAGAGGCCTAGGAAGGAAAAATGGTTTTGTAAGCTGGGTCCAGGGCCCTACTGCTCTGTGTAGCCTTGGGACATAATGCCCAGTGTACTAGCAGCTCCTGCTAGATCTGTGGCTAAAGTGGGGGCAAGGTACAGCTTGGGCCATGGCTTCAGTGGGTGTGATCCCCAAGCTTTGGCAGCTACCATGTGGTATAGAGTCTGGGGATATGCAGAATTCAAGAGTTAATGTTTTGGAGCCTCTCTCTAGATTTCAGAGGATGTATTCAAATACCTGGATGACCAGGTAGAAGTTTGAGGCAAGGGTGGAGCCCACATAGAGAACCACTACTAGAGCAAGGCAAGGGGTAAATGATGGGTTGGAGCCCTCACACAGAGTTCCAACTGGGAAACTGCTTAATGGAGCTGTAAGAAAAGGTCCACCATCCTCCTGACCACAGAATGGTAGATCCACTGACATTTTGCACTGTGTATGTACAAAAGCCATAGGCATTCAACACCAGACCATGAAAGTAGCCAAAGGGGCTAGTCCCTGTAGAGCCACAGAGGCAGAGCTGCCCAAGGCCTTGGAAGCCCACCTCTTGCATCAGTATGGCACTAATGTATGACATGGAGTCAAAAGAGATTATTTTGGAGCTTTAAGATTTAATGATTGCCCTGCTGGATTTCAGACTTCCATGCGGCTTCTAGCCCCTTTGTTTTGATCAATTTCTCCTATTTGGAATGGGTGTACTTACCCAATGCTTGCATCCCCATCACATCTTGGAAGTAACTAATATGTTTTTTATTTTACAGGCTCATAGGTGGAAGGGACTTGTCTTATCTCAAATAAAACTTTAAATTACATAGAATCTAAAAAATTAAAATAAATAAGATCAATGAAACAAAAGTTGTTTCAAAAAGTTAAGCAAAATCAAAGCATTTGCTAGACTAACCAGGAAAAGCAGAGAGAACTCAGATGAACAAAATTAAAACAGAAAGCAAAACAAAACAAAATGATATTAAAACTGCTACCACAGAAGTATTAAAGATCATCTGAGACTACTATGAAGTACTATATACAAATAAACTGTAAAACCTAGAGGAAACAGACAAATTCCTGGAAAAATACAACCTACCAAAGTTGAACAAGAAAGAAATAGAAAACTTGAACAGAGTAATAACAAGTAACGAAATTGAATCTGTTATAATATCAATTGATAAAATCAGTTATAAAAAGTCATATAACCAGTTTTAAAAAGCCTCCCAACAACAAAAACGTCCAGGACCAGATGGTTTCACTGTCAAACTTTCAAGGATGAACTAATATCAGTTATCCTCAAACAACTTTAAAGTATTGGAGAATGGGGAATTCTCTAATTCACTCAACAAGACCCACATTACCCTGATACCAAAACCAGATAGGGGCACAACAAAAAACAAAAAGGAGAACTAGAAGCCAATATCCCTGATGAACATGGATGCAAAAGTCCTCATCAAAATGTTAGCAAATTAAGTCCAAAAGTGCATTAAAAGGATATATCATAATTAAATGGGATTTATCTCAGGAATTTGAGCATGATTTAATATACACAAATCAATAAATGCAATACATCACATCAACAGAATAAAAGAAGAAAACATATAATTGTATTAAGAGACACAGAAAATCATTTCATAAAATAGCCCTTCAAAATAAAAACCCTCAACAAACTCAGCATAGAAGAAACATACCTCAACATAATAAAGACCATATATGACAATTCCAAAGCCAACATAATACTGAATGGGGGAAAGCTGAGAGTCTTCCTTTTAAGAACAGGAATAAGGGAAGTATGCCTACTTTCACCATTCTGATTTATCATAGTACCAGATGTTCTAGACAGAGAAATCAGGCAAGAGAAAGAAATTAAAAAAAAGCAAAATAGAAAAAATGAAGTTGAATCATCCCTCATTGCAGATAATATAATCTTATGTGTAGAAAATCCTAAGGATTCAAACAAAGAACTCCTAGACCTGATGAATTTTTGTAAAGTTGTAGGCTACAAAATAGCATATAAAGCATTTCTATAAACTAAGACTGAAATAGCTAACAAGAAATCAAGAAGGCAATTCCATTTTGCTACAAAAGTAAAATAAAATAAAACATCTAGGAATAAGTTTAACCAAGGAGGTGAAAGATTCCACAAGGAAAACTAAAAACTCTGATGAGAGAAACTGTAGATGACATAATCAAATGGAAAAATATCCCATGCCTGTGGACTGAAATATTGAATCCTTGAAATAGCTATGCTTACCAAACCAATCTGTCAATATTATCCCTAAAATATACCAACACCATATCTTCACAGAAATGGAAAAAAATGAATTTTACTTGTATGGAAAATAAAAGTGCCTAATAGCCATAGCTGATCAAAAAGAACAAAGCTGGAGATATCACACTACTTAACTTCAAAACACATTACAAAGCAATACTAACCCAGTCAGCGTGGTTTTGGCATAAAAATAGACAAATAGACCAATGAAACAGAATAGAGAAACCAGAAATAAATCCACATACTTCCAGAAAACTAATTTTCAACAAAGTTGTCAAAAATATACAATGAGAAAAGGTGCTGAGAAATTTGGATATCCATATGTAGGTGAATAAAACTAGACTCTTGTTTCTAAGTATATGCAAAATCGACTCAAGGTAGATTAAAGTTTTAAGCATAAGACTCCAAACTAAAAATACTAGAAGAAAACCTGGGGAAAACTCTTCCAGATATTGATCTAGGCAAAAAACTTATGACAAAAGTTTCAAAAGCACAGGCAGCAAAATACAAAAAGACAAATAGAACTATATTAAACCAAAATGCATGTGCATAGTATAGGAGACAGTAACCGGAATAAAGAGATGACCTGTAACATTAGAGAAAATATCTGAAAAGTGGACTAATTTCCTAAGAAACTCAAACAATGCAACACTAAAAAAAAAAAAAAAAAAAAAAAAACTCATTAAGTAGTGGGCAAAGGAAATAAATAGACATTTCCCAAAACATACAAATCAGTAACAAATATGTGAATAAATGCTCAACATCACTAATCATCAGGGTAATGCAAATCAAAACCATAATGAAGTATCATCTTATATTAGTTAAAATGACTATTACTAGGCCAGGTGTGGTGGCTCATACCTGTAATCTCAGCATTTTGGGATCCCGAGGTGGGCGGATCACCTGAGGTCAGGAGTTCAAGACCAACCTGTCCAACATGGAGAAACCCCATCTCTACTAAGAATACAAAAAATTTAGCCCAGTATGCTGGCATACCCCTGTAAGCTCAGCTACTCAGGAGGCTGACTCAGGAGAATTGCTTAAACCTAGGAGACAGAGGTTACAGTGATCCAGGATCCCTCTACTGCACCCCAGCCTGTGCAACAGAGTGAGATTCCATTAAAAAAAAAAAAAAGACTATTAATAAAAAGACGAAAAATAACAGATGCTGACATGGCTGCAGAGAAAAGTGAACTCTCAAACACTGAGTGGAAATGTGAAGTGCAGCCACTATGGAAAACAGTCTGGAGATTTCTCAAAAAACTAAAATTAGAACTATCATATGATCCAGAAATCCTACTACTGGTTATTTATCTAAAGGAAAATAAATCAGTATATCAAAGACATACCTGTCCTTGCATGTTTATTGTAGCACTATTCATAGTAACAAAAATATGAAATCAACCTAAGTGTTCATTGACAAATGGATAAAGAAAATGTAGAATACACACACACACACACGCACAATGGAATAGTATTCTGCTATTGAAAAAATAATGAAATTGTGTCATTTGCAGCAACATGGACAGAGCTAGAAGTCATTAAGTAAAATAAACCAGACACTGAAAAACAAATATTGCATGTTCTCAGTCACATATAATAGCCAAATATTTTGATCTCATAAAGGTAGATAGTAAATGTTAGATATTAGAGACTGGCAAGTGGGAGTGGGTGGGAGGAATGGATGAAGAGAAGTAAGTTAACAAGTAGAAACATACAGTTAGATAAAAGGAATGAGCTCTACTGTTTGATAGCTATATGGAGTGACTATAGTGGCAACAATGAATTATATATTTCAAAGTAGCTATAAGAGAAGACTTGAATTGTTCTCAACACATACAAATGATAAAAAGTGGTGGACACTTCAAATATCCTGACTTTATCCATAAACATTCCATGCTTGTAACAAAATGTCACATGCATGCCATAAATATATAAAATTTTATATATCAATCAAAATGTTTCAAACTATTTTTAAAAGGGTTCTTGGAGTAGTAAAAGCATGGAATTGGACACGAAATGTCAAAAATGTAAAGTAGGAGATTATATGTATTTAAACATTGTCCACTTTTCTGCTTGTCCATGGAGTTGTCTTTTGCAGATAATGACTTCTTTTCACAAGGTGAGGAAGATTTTGCCATTACATTTGTACATTGTGGAAAGTGAAATCAGTCTAATGATTTTATATGATACAGTTGTAACATTTCAAATATTGAGAAATGAGAATTTTAATCAATTTAAATGAAAACAAATTGCAAATAAGTATTTCATTTCATTTTGCATCCCAATTGAGCAGACATATCAGAAGGTAGAATGTGCTTCGTGAGGTGGAATATACCAGATTGGTTGCTACACTGTGAAGTACCAGCATAGTTAACAGCGAGATTTTGTCAAAGTAACAGCACAAAAAGTAAAATTATAAACACTGGTCACTTTTTGTATGTATTTTCTTACACTTAAGGTCACAAATTATTATTTCCAGGAGTAGAGATCAATAGAACAAAAGAGTTTTTATTGTAAAACATACAAGATTCAAAATCATTTATAAAACAAAAATAACCTACTGCAAAATGTCTGTATGCATTTAGACACTATTTAAATTTATGTACTAGGATAGCAATGTTCAAAATGAAAGCCACAGGTCTCCTGTGAATAATGAGCGCTTGAAATGTGATTAAGGCGCCAAAAAACCAAAATTTTAAATTTAATTTAAGTTTCATCAGTTTACATTTCATAATGGTTTCTCAATTTAGTTATTGGAAAATGTATAAGGAAGGACATTTGGAACAAATTGAGCATGTGAATCTACTTTCTCAATGTTTAATTTTATGAAATCTAAATACAGATCATGTATTCCTGATGACAATCTAGTATAAGGATTGAAATGTATAAAATTGTTAAATAATACAAAAAACAACTTAGTACTAAAAACGAATGTAAAATAGCTCATAAACAATTTTATACTGGTTATATATTGGGTCACATTTTGAGTATGTTATGTTAATAAAAATTTACTATTATATATTTAACAAGAAATAAATGACATATACATTGTCAAAATTAATTTCTTAATGTTTATTTTACTTTTTAATGTGATTAAAAAATTTATAATTGCATGTTTTACATTATCCTTCTATTGAATAGTTATTATGAAATAATGTATAATACCTGTTATATATCTGAAACTCATTTTCATGTCTCCTCTCCCTCACTCCCTTGAACTAAATTATTAAATATACTGTAAGATACTTTAAAAGAACCATTCATGCTTTAATTTCCCTTACATTTTCTTATTACTTTCTCAGTCCCCTAACTAGAAGCTGCTTCCCCCAAAGTATGTAGCACAATGACAGGTATCTATACTTGTATGTGTTGACTATTTTCAAATATTTGACATAGTAAAAAAGATGAAAAAAGCAAATGTGAAACCAACTTTTATTTGCCTAAAACCTTTTATTTAACAACAAAACAAAAATAAAGATCTTACTTGGAGAAACGGTTTTGAAAGCAATCATGCAATTGATATTTTAAATGTAATTCAACATTTTAATCTTGGCTCCAATAGTTCAATATCAGTAAGATTCACATGTTATCTACTCCCATTAGGTTAAATCTCTGCAGTCACATATTATCCTTCCCTGTCGGGTTTAATACAAGAAAGAAAATAATCTGTTCCTTTGGGTTTAATAATTCAGCAATGTTTTCTTTTTCAAAGTATCATATAATAACACTGATTAGATTTTGGTGCAGAGTTTTAGATTTTAATACATCTATAGATCTGAAACTACTGCCACAATCAAGATACAGAGCAGTAACAGTACTACTAAAATCCTCGGTATGATCCCTTAATAGTCACACTCTAATCCAATTCCTAACACTTGGAAAACACTAATCTATTTTCTATCACTATTATTTTGCCTTTTTCAAAAGTGACATATGAATGGACTTATCCACTATGCAATATTTTGAACTGGACTTTTAAAATTTAACATATTGTCTATGATGTTCATCCAAGTTGTTGAACATATCAATAATTTGTTGACTTTAATTCCTGAGTAGTATTTCATTGTGTGAATGTACCATATTTGCTTATCTATTCCACCACAGAATATTTGCATTTTTGAGGTTTGGACAATTATGAATAGGCACTTTTTTGTAAAGTTAAACATGCACATGCTATTTACACTACAGAATAAAGCATATCCACAAAAAACTCTGCACAAATATATTTTTATTTTAAAACATTAATATTTTCAATATATTTGTCATTCATTTCTAGTTTGATTTCAGTATGACTTGATAACATTTTGTATTCATTCAATTCCTTAAAATTTGTTAAACTTATTTTATGCCACAGATAGAGTTTATACAGGTGAATGATTCATATGCACCTTAGAAAATGCATATTCTCCTGTTGCTTTGAGTAATATTCTATAGATGTCAATTTGATTTGGATGATGATGTCATTTTGTACTTATATATTCTTGGTTAGTTTCTGTCTACTATTTATATCTATTACAGAGAAATGTGTGTTGAAGTCATATTTGATAGTTGCAGATATTTATATTTTTTATTTCCACCTCTCAGTGTTTGTGCTATATATTCTGAAGTTCTGCTATTGGTCACCTGTCTATTTAGGACTGTTATGTATTTTGGTGAATGAAAATTTTTATCATTAAGTAACAGTCCTCTTTATCATAGGTAGTTTCTTATGTTTGATATTTCCTTCTTATATCACTTCTTTGTGTAAAGAGTTTTGTTTAGCATTTATTTTATATCAGATATGCTGAAAACACATTCTCTTAGTTTTAATTTTTTTGAGAAGTTCTTTATTTTCATTCTTGATAGATGTTTCTGCTAGTTATAAACTTCAGAATAATGGTTCTTTTCTTTCAGCACTTGTGTCATTTTTCTTTTACTTCCATAGTTTCTGAAATAAAATCCTGTAATTCAAAATGTTTTTCTCCATTGGTAATATGTCATTTTTTATTTTCTCTTGGTGCTCTTGAAATACTTTGTTTTTAGTTTATAGCAGTTTGATATCATGTGTTTTGGTGTGAATTTGTATGGGTTTATCCTATTTGGGAACTTATGGACTTTTTGAATGAATCCAAACATTTATGTCTTTTGATAAAATTTGGAAATTTTCAATCATTCTTTCTTCAAATCCCATTTCAGAACTATTTTCTCCTATCTTTTTGGAAGTTTGATAACACAAATGTGAGATATTTCCTGTTGGTCCCAAAGACTTCTAGGCTCTGCTTATTATTTATTATTAAAACATTTTTCTTTGTTGTTCAGATTAGACTATTTATATTGCTAGATCTTAAAGTTCATTCTTTCATTCTCTCATCTTTATTTTCCTATTTATCCAGATCAGTGAAGTTTTCATATTTATTTTTACAATTTTAATTATAAAATTCCTGTTTGGGTCTTCTTTATATCCCCTATTTCATTACTAAACTTGTAATTTTTTCATTTTTTATTGTTCATAACTGCTTGTTGGAGTATTATTTATGAGTTAAATACTTTGGTAGAACATTTCAAATCTTTGTCAATTCATTGTTTGTAACATCTGATTGTCTATTCCCATCTTAGTTTGAGATTTCCCTTGTTTTTATTTTTTTCTGAGTAATTCTGGGTTATATCATGTATACTTTTATTATTATATTATAGAGCTCTGGCTTTTATCTAAATTCTATATATTTTTTTATTTAATTGGTAACATGCACTATTAGTTTCAAGATACTAGTTCCAAAACACTTCTGTGAGTGGTGGTTTTAATATCTGTTCATTTTTTAATTTATTTGCACTGCTAATCCATATCCATCTTGGTGTGCACTACTCTGTAGTGAACCTGGGTCCTTGGTTGTGATCCATTCTCAAAGTCTTTGGTATGCTGATTAGGATCAGGTTCATGCATGTGAAGTTGAGATGAAACCAGTAGATCTTAAACAATTTTGTGAGTTTATCTCTTGGGCTTTTCTTTCTCTGTATAAATGCCCTGGGTACTTTAAAGCTCCCAGGAGCTCCCTTGGCCAGCCATAGGAGGACAGAGGGAAAAAAAAAAAAAAAAACCGGAAGCAGGTTCCGCATTGTCTTTGAGAATTAGAAATTTCATTCTCTAATCCTTTATGTAGAACTAGAGAAGTGTTCTTGGCTCTAGCTCTGTTTGTGCCTTGATGGGCTTCTATGTAGATGAACTTTGATAACAATCAGTTAGTCAAATTCAGTGTACTAAGTTAGCATTTTTTAGAAGAACCACATGTGCAATTGAATGCTGCAGATGCATGCTCTTTCCCTGACTATCTTACCCCACAATAGCTTTTAGTTTACCCTTCTCACCTCCCCTCACCACAGCCTGCAAGATTAATAAGATAATGTACCTAATAAAAGTGTGTGGAGCCCAGAGCTCAGGGCCAACGCGGTCCCTGCACTTGCGTCGGTCCCCTAGACCCATACTGTGAAACAAGACTCTTGTCTTTGTCTTTATTTCTTTTCTCACTCCCTCATCACCACCGGGACTAAGGGCACCCATGTACAGGGTTGGGGCTGCCACCCAACAAAATCAACAATAATAACCTGAAAAGGAACAACTTTGTCTATGGGGCTTGACTTTAATTCCAAATATGAAGACCTAACCCAGGGGCACTGAATTTGATGGTGAAGGCTTAGAAAGACGAGGCGTCACTATGATTTTCTTAATTTTATACAAATGTGCTTGATGGTCTACCAAGGCGGGTTGTGTGAAATGCTTATTTGCTTAAGGAGCATAGCTCTTCTGGCTTTCAGAAAGGGAAGAAGTGCCTTTAGAATAGGCATTGCTTAAACTAAACCTGGTCTTCTTGCTACATGGATGATATGACCATTAAGAGGGATTTTTCTTTCTGTTTTTTATTCTCACTTACATTATTCGGCACCTTTCAGATTCCGAAGCTCAATAAATAAATAAATGATTCTTTGTCTGCATGGACATAATCTAAAACACTTGGCTTGCTGAAAATATACACAAAAATGATACTCACATAGAATTGTGTAAATTATGTTTGAGAAGAGTGTTTTCCAAATGCCACTTACTGACATATACTCGTCTAAACAACTAGAAGAGTCACACTACTGCATTCAAGATTAAAATGTATTGTAATAAATTTTTCATTATAATAATACCACTACATTGTTTTCTCCAAACATCATTGAGCAAAGCCATCTTGATTACATTTGGCTTGTAAGTTATATAATCACAGCTATTGCATGCTGCCATGAGAATGTGAGAACTCTGTAAGCTCAGAATAGAGAAAGGTTTGAAGAAATTAAACTCAGAAACAGCACAATTTGGGTTGCAAAACTGTGGGGTTTGAGTTGGATTTTGATTAGAAAGAGAGAAATTCATAGTGCAAGACAGTAAATTTGACAGATTACTGTTCTACCAAATTTGAATACAATTACAATAATCAAATCACTCTCTGTATATGAAGAATACATAAAATAAATCTCACTAACCTAATTTTTTAAAGTTTCTTTCCATTTTGCTTCTCCAATTCCCTTTCGTTGACAATGAAATGTAGCAGACGAATCAGACCAGGTTCCCCTCATACACAATATCCTTCAAGTCGTGAATTAAAACACTGATGGCCTTAGTGACCCTCTCTGGTAGTTTTAAATTTCAAACTCTTAAAGTCTTCTCCGAGGAGAAGTTACTTTCCTCCTCCACAATGGGATGAAGTTTTTTTGTTTTTGTTTTGAGACGGACTTTCACTCTGTTGCCCAGGCTGGAGTGCAGTAGCATGATCACACTTACTGCAACCGCTGCCTCCCGGGCTCAAGTGATTCACCTGTCTCAGCCTCCAAAGTTGCTAGAATTACAGGCACCCACCACCGTGCTTGGATAATTTTTGTGTTTTTAGTAGAGATGGGGTCTTGCCCTGTTGGCCAAGCTGGTCTTGAATTCCTTACCTCAAGTGATCCACCCACCTCAGCCTCCCAAAGGGCTGGGATTACAGGCATGTGCCACCGCACCCAGCTGGATGGAGTTTTTAATGAATAACACAGACAGCATTCTCCACATTTCAATTACATTTGGAGTAGCTGATGCATAAACTCATTATTGACTCAGGATCCCTGAGTTTTTAAAGTAGTTTGCAAGAAACTACAGATTTTGGCACTAATGTCCCTTTATAATTGTTCACTAATTTTGTGTCCCTTTCCTATACTCTAATTCCATTGTGTATGGAATACACAGTGTTTAAATTGTACCTTTTTGATGTCACTACAATTATTTTCAAAGTGTCCATATTTTACCTGCATTTCTGCTCTAATTTCTCTCCTTGCATTTCCAAACAGCTGTTCCTTCCTCTTTCAACTGCTCTTGTTTCATAAGCACCACTAATGAGCCAGTGCGAAGTCTACTGATGTCCCATAAGCTGGAATAAATGTGAGGCAATTTTAAACATTACTTTTATTTGTACATCATTTAAATTTGGAATCCAAAATGAAAAATATACACACACAGGCACACACAGATTACTGAAGCTAATTTTTCTCATTTTACTCTTAAGCATGAAAAATAACACTTGGTTTCTGTGCATATACATAAACATATACTATTTTTGTAAAGAACACTGAATACACAAAATTTAAACAAAATAAATTTAAAAGGTTCATGTGTACATAGAAATTTTCCATTTATGAGTGTAAAAAACAGGCATGTGATTACACATAGTGGTTTAAGATACTGTATTCTTTGTATAGGCCTAGATTGGCACAACACAGCAGTCTCTCTTCTCTGTCTGAAATTTCATAGCAAGTAAAATAGGACCTCTTATTACATTTACATATAATGTTTCCCATTTGTTGCCATTTTAAATTGATCTGTACAATCAATTTTAGCATTTAATAGCTAATATCTTTAGGATTACCTTCATCCCAGTATCTTCAAACCTCCATACGAATAGTTGTCTTTTAATTTCTAGATACTCAAAACATTTTCAGATTTAATTTTCTAATTTTGAACACTAGCCTGATTGTGACTGGTAATTTTGAAAGATTCTTTCCACAATTGCCACTCAGATCACACGTAATGCTTAAAAACAAGAAAATAATTCAGATTGGCATAAGCAAAATAGATCTTATGTTTCTGGCCATTGAGGATGAGATATTGACTACTTTCATCCTTTGAGCAGTTACTAACTAGTACATCAGCATTAAATTGTTGTATAAATGCAGGAATACATAAAATTTAGATTAACACACAATGGAATTAGAGTATAGGAAAGGGACGCAAAATTAGTGAACAATTATAAAGGGACATTAGTGCCAAAATATAAAGACCTTAGAAATCGGCGCCCCTGTCTTGCAACAATAAAAGCCTGGGTGAACTGAAAATTAATGCCTTTTGTCAAACACATCAGGGAAGTAAGATTTCAGAACTACCGGCCTTCCTAAAATCTAGAGAGACATGCCCAAAAGGAGAGTCACAACAAAGATCTGCCCATCTGCAGCAGAAACTGTAGAAACACAAACTGCTAGGGACGCTTAGATGGTAATTTGATGAACTACTTGAGTGCTGGAGTCTGAGTAAGGATAAGTGTGAGAGTGAGACTTTCAATAAGACAGCAGTTTCCAGAGGACCCTAGCAATTTCATAAAACTTGCCTCTTAGGAGACTCATCAGCAACTCCCAGTAAAGATCTCAGAACAATGCCTAATGGTTCTGGCAGAGGAAAGAAAAGTGAAATCACTGTGAAACATAGCTAGAGCCTTCTCCATAACACAGACTTACTCTTTATGGGAAAATACTTTGTGAGCCTTATCTTAGCTGAGGAAAGGGCACTTCTTCTTCAAACTCTTCCAGCCTTCCCATCTTAAGAAGTGAGGTGTGTATATGTGTTTGTGTGTGTGTGCGCATGTGCGTATATAGTCAACGGGAATCAGTGTTTGACAAAAATAGACTTGAAACACAAAGGTCAGGTTACAGAGTAGGGAGCAAGGAGGAAAAAAAATATTTATCATGGGAGAAACACTTCTGTAGGTAACATCTCAGAGACAGAGGCACACTAAAGCACTGAGATTGTAAAGTGTATTCCCATCTCTCTCCCTTACTGTGTACCAGCAAGGCTCTCAAGTAATAGCCGCAGATTACAATGAAAAACCTCAAAGATGTAAACTGTCTCTGAGGAGGGGTATTTAAGAAACTCCAAACAATAGAGGAGAAAAAGAAAATACACTAGAAGAAATTGAATACTGTAGGAAGAGCTACAGAAAGCAATAAACATAGTTCAACTCCTTGATATATTTAAATAAATTCTCACTAATGGCCTATTTACCCCAGTTCCAAGTACTTAGTACATGCTCGTCTCTCAACAAAAAATTACAAGGCATGCCAAAAGATAACATAAAACAGTCAGAAAAGATAAGCAATTACAAGAACCAGATTTTTTTATTGAATTTTAGGTTTTGGGGTACATGTGAAGAACATGCAAGATAGTTGCATAGGTATACACGTGGCAGTGTGATTTGCTGCCTTCCTCCCCTTCACCTGTATCTGGCATTTCTCCCCATGCTATCTCTCCCCAACTCTCCACCCCCCACTGTCCCTATTCCCCCCAACAGAATCCAGTGTGTAGTGCTTCCCTCCCTGTGTCAATGTGTTCTCATTGTTCAACACCCGCCTATAAGTGAGAACACACGGTATTTCGTTTTCTGTTCTTGCGTTAGTTTGCTGAGAATGATGTTCTCCAGATTCATCCATGTCCCTATAAAGGACATGAACTCATCGTTTGTGATTGCTGCATAATATTCCATGGTGTATATGTGCCACATTTTCCCTGTCCAGTCTATCATCGATGGGCATTTGGGTTGATTCCAGGTCTTTGCTATTGTAAAGAGTGCTGCAATGAACATTCGTGTGCATGTGTCCTTATAGTACAACTATTTATAATCCTCTGGATATATACCCAGTAATGGGATTGCTGGGTCAAATGGAATTTCTATTTCTAGGTCCTTGAGGAATCGCCACACTGTCTCCCACAATGGTTGAACTAATTTACACTCCCACCAGTAGTGTAAAAGTGTTCCTATTTCTCCACATCCTCTCAATCATCTGCTGTCTCCAGATTTTTTAAATGATCGCCATTCTAACTGGTGTGAGATATCTCAATGTAGTTTTGATTTTCATTTCTCTAATGACTAGTGATGATGAGCATTTTTTCATGTTTGTTGGCCTCATGTATGTCTTCTTTTATAAAGTGTCTGTTCATATCCTTTGTCCACTTTTGAATGGGCTTGTTTATTTTTTTCTTCTAAATCTGTTTTACTTCTTTATAAATTGTGGATATCAGACCTTTGTCAGATGGATAAACTGCAAAAAATTTTTCCCATTCTGTTGCTTGCTGATTCACTCTAATGACTGTTTCTTTCGCCATGCAGAAGCTGTGGAGTTTGATTAGGTCCCATCTGTCTATTTTGGCTTTTGTTGCCAATGCTTTTGGTGTTTTGGTCATGAAGTCCTTGCCTACTCCTATGTCCTGAATGGTTTTGCCTAGATTTTCTTCTAGGGTTTCTATGGTGTTAGGTCTTATGTTTAAGTCTTTAATCCATCTGGAGTTAGTTTTAGTGTAAGGTATCAGGAAGGGGTCCAGTTTCTGCTTTCTGCACATAGCTAGCCAGTTTTCCCAATACCATTTATAAAACAGGGAATCCTTTCCCCATTGCTTCTTTTTGTCAGGTTGATCAAAGATTGTATGGTTGTAGATATGTTGTGTAGCCTCCGATGCCTCTGTTCTGTTCCATTGGTCTATATCTCTGTTTTGGTACCAGTACCATGCTGCTTTGATTACTGTAGCCTTGTAGTATAGTTTGAAGTCTGGTAGTGTGATGCCTCCCACTGTGTTCTTTTTACTTAGAATTAACTTGGCTATGTGGGCTCTATTATGGTTCTTCTGTGAAGAAGGTCATTGGTAGCTTGATAGGGATGGCGCTGAATCTATAAATTACTTTGGGCAATATGGCTATTTTCATGATATTGATTCTTCTAAACATGAACATGGAATGTTTTTCCATCTGTTTGTGTCCTCTCTTATTTTGTTGAGCAGTGGTTTGTAGTTCTCCTTGAAGAGGTCCTTTACATTCCTTGTTAGTTGTATTCCTAGGTATTCTATTCTCTTTGTAGCAATTGTGAATGGCAGTTTGTTCTTGATTTGGCTCTCTTTAAGTCTGTTATTGGTGTATAGGAATGCTTGTGATTTTTGCACATTGATTTTGTATCCGGAGACTTTGCTGAAGTTGCTGATCAGTTTCAGGAGATTTTGGGCTGAGACGATGGGGTCTTCTAGATATACTATCATGTCGTCTGCAAATAGAGACAATTTGGCTTCCACCTTTCCTATTTGAATACCCTTTATTTCTTTTTCTTACCTGATTGCTCTGGCTAGAACTTCCAGTACTATATTGAATAGGAGTGGTGAGAGAGGGCATCCTTGTCTAGGGCCAGATTTCAAAGGAAATGCTTCCAGTTTTTGCCTATTCAGTATGATATTGGCTGTTGGTTTGTTGTAAATAGCTTTTACTATTTTGAGATACGTTCTGTCAATACCAAGTTTATTGAGGGTTTTTGGCATAAAGGGCTGTTGAATTTTGTCAAAGGCCTTCTCTGCATCAATTGAGGTAATCATGTGGTTTTTGTTTTTGGTTCTGTTTATGTGGTGAATTATGTTTACAGACTTGCACATGTTGAACCATCCTTGCATCCCCAGGATGAATCCTACTTGATCATGCTGGGTAAGCTTTTTCATGTGCTGTTGCAATCAGCTTGCCAGCATTTTATTGAAGATTTTTGCCTCTATGTTCATCATGGATATTGGCCTGAAGTTTTCTTTTCTTGTTGAGTCTCTGCCGGGTTTTGGTATCAGGATGATGTTGGTCTCATAAAATGATTTGGGAAGGGTTCCCTCTTTTTGGATTATTTGGAATAGTTTCAGAAGGAATGATAACAGTTCCTCTTTGCTTGTCTGGTAGAATTTGGCTGTGAACCGATCGGGACCTGGGCTTCTTTTGTGTGGTAGGCTCTTAATTGCTGCCTCAACTTCAGATCTTGTTATTGGTCTATTCAGGGTTTCGACTTCTTCCTGATTTAGGCTTGGGAGGACGCAAGTGTCCAGGAATTTATCCATTTCTTCCAGGTTTACAAGTTTTTGTGCATAGAGCTGTTTGTAATATTCTATGATGGTTTGAATTTCTGTGAGATCTGTGGTGATTTCCCTGTTATCGTTTTTTATTGCATCTATTTGGTTATTCTCTCTTCTCTTTTTTATTAATCTGGCTAGTGGTCTATGCTGTTGATATTTTCAAAAAACCAGCTCCTGAATTTATCAATTTTTTTGAAGGGTTTTTCGTGTTTTTATCTCCTTCAGTTCTGCTCTGATCTTAGTTATTTCTTGTCTTCTGCTAGGTTTTGAGTTTTTTTTATCTTGCTCCTCTAGCACTTTCAATTTTGATGATAGGGTGTCAATTTTGGATCTCTCCACTCTTCTAATGTGGGCACTTATTGCTATATATTTTCCTCTACAGACTGCTTTAAATGTGTTCTATCGATTCTGGTATGTTGTGTCTTCGTTCTCATTGGTTTCAAAGAAGTTCTTTATTTCTGCCTTCATTTCATGTTTATCCAGTCAACATTCAAGAGCCAGTTGTTCAGTTTCTATGAAGCTGAGTGGTTCTCAGTTAGTTTCTGTATTCTGAGTTCTAACTTCATTGCCCTGTGGTCTGAGACTGTTTGTTATGATTTCAGTTGTTTTGCATTTGCTGAGGAGTGATTTACTTCCGATTATGTGGTCAATTTTGGAGTAGGTGTGATGTGGTGCTGAGAAGAATGTATATTCTGTGGATTTGGGGTGGAGAGTTCTGTAAATGTCTATCAGGTTTGCTTGTTCCAGGTCTGAGTTCAAGCCCTGGATAGCCTTGTTAATTTTCTGTCTGTTTGATCTGTCTGATATTGACAGTGGAGTGTTAAAGTCTCCCACTATTATTGTGTGGGAGTCTAAGTCTCTTTGTAAGTCATTAAGAACTTGCCTTATGTATCTGGGTGCTCCTGTATTGGGTCCGTATACATTTAAGATCTTTAGCTCCTCTTATTGTATCAATCCTTTTCCCATATGTAATGTCCTTCTTTGTCTCTTTTGATCTTTGTTGCTTTAAAGTCTATTTTATCAGAGATGAGAATTGCAACTCCTGCTTTTTCATGCTCTCCATTTGGTTGGTAAATCTTCCTCCATCCCTTTATTTTGAGCCTTTGTGTATCCTTGCATGTGAGATGGGTTTCCGGGATACAGCACACTGATGGGTTTTGGCTTTTTATCCAATTTGCCAGTCTGTGTCTTTTGATTGGTGCATTTAGCCCATTTACATTTAGGGTTAATATTGTTATGTGTGAATTTGATAGCTCCATTTTGATGCTAGCTGGCTGTTTTGCCCATTAGTTGATGCAGATTCTTCATTTTGTTGATGCTCTTTACCATTAGGTATGTTTTTGGAGTGGCTGGTACTGGTTGTTCCTTTCTATGTGTAGTGCCTCTTTCAGAAGCTCTTGTTAAGCAGGCCTGGTGGTGACAAAATCTCTGAGTACTTGCTTCTTCACAAAGGATTTTATTTTTCCTTCACTTATGAAACTTAGTTTGTCTGGATATGAAATTCTGGGTTGAAAGTTCTTTTCTTTAATTATGTTGAATATTGGCCCCCACTCTCTTCTGGCTTGTAGGGTTTCTGCCGAGAGATCTGCTGAGTTTGATGGGCTTCCCTTTGTGGGTAACTCAACCTTTCTCTCTCGCTGCCCTTAGCATTTTGTCCTTTATTTCAACCCTGTGCCTTGGGGTTGCTCTTCTTGAGGAATATCTTTGTGGCGTTCTCTGTATTTCCTGGACTTGAATATTGGCCTGCCTTGCTAGGTTGGGGAAGTTTTCCTGGATAATATTCTGAAGAGTATTTTCCAGCTTGGATTCATTCTCTTCGTCACATTCAGGTACACCTATCAAATGTAGATTAGATCTTTTCACATAGTTCCACATTTCTTGGAGACTTTCTTCATTATTTTTTCCATTTTTTTAAATCTAATCTTGCCTTCTCATTTTATTTCATTGAGTAGATCTTCAACCTCTGATATCCTTTCTTCTGCTTGGTTAATTTGGCTCTTGAAACTTGTGCATGACTTCGCGAAGTTCTCGTGTTGTGTTTTTCAGCTCCATCAATTCACTCATATTCCTCTCTAAGTTGTCCATTCTTGTTATCATTTCCTCAAATCTTTTTTCAAGGTTCTTAGTTTCTTTGCATTGAGTTAGAACATGTTCTTTTAGCTCATGGAAGTTTCTCATTACCCACCTTCTGAAGTCTGATTCTGTCATTTCATCACACTCATTCTCCATCCAGCTTTGTTCCCTTGCTGGTGAGAAGTTGTGATATCTTGTAGGAGGAGAGGTGTTCTGGTTTTGGGTGTTTTCCTCCTTTTTGCACTGGTTTCTTCCCATCTTTCTGGATTTATCCACCTGTCATTTGTGTTGTTGCCAATTTTCAGATTGGTTCTCTGAGTGGATGTCCAGATTGTTGATGATGAAGTTATTTCTGTTTCTTATTTTTCCTTCTAACAGTCTGGCCCCTCTGCTTTAGGACTGCTGAGGTCCTCTCCAGGCCCTGCTTGCCTGGGGATCACCTGCAGCAGCTGCCAAACAGTAAGGGTTGCTACCAGTTTCTTCTTTGGTATCTTTGTCCCAGCATGATGCCCACCAAATGTCAGTCTGATCAGTTTTTTGTGAGGTGACTCTTCGGCTATATGGTGGGTCACGGAGCTGCTTGAGGAGACAGTCTGCTCTTTACAGAAGTTCAAGTGCTGAGCTGTGACCTCATTATTTATTCAGAGCTTCCAGTCAGGTACATTTAAGTCTGCTGCAGTAGAACTAATAAACCCCCTTTTTTTCCCCAGATGCTCTGTCTTGGGGAGTTAGGGTTTTATTTATGAGTATCCATTGTGCTGCTGCCTTCTTTTTTTCAGGGCTGCCTTGCCCAACAATGAGGCAGCCTAGTCACTGTCTGCGGGCAGAGGCTTTGCTGAGCTGCTGTGGGCCCCACCCTGCTGCCGTGTGACCTTCCCTGAAGTTCTATTTATATGGTTGTGGTTAGAACTGCCTCAGCAATGGTGGCCCGCCTCTGTAATGGCGGAGTCTCTCTGTAATGGTGGGTCGCCTCGGCAATGACCGGCTGCCTCAGTAATGGTGGACTACGTCCCTAGGGGTAGAGTGCCTCGGTAATGGCAGACACCTCTCCCCCACCGAGCTGCACCATCCTGGGTTCAGCTGTGCTTGCCATGAAACTCTCAGTCCCAAGCATTTCCAATTACTGTTTTCTTATTTGTTTTTGTGGGGGTGGACCCTGCCAAGCCTGATCACCTGGCTCCCTGCCTCAGACCCCCTTTTTTTTTTTTTTAAGTTGAATGGTTGACTCTCTCCCAGGTGTTCCAGTCACCTGCTGAAAGGGCACTGGGATCTGTGTGACTTCCCATGTGGCGACCCACTGCACCAGCTGAAACAACGGCGCTGCCTGGGCATTTCCTGGTCTAGCTCCCTGTTTCAGACCTGTTTAATCAGATGAATGGGCGAATCTGCTTCTGGCCGAGCCCCAATTGCCAGCTTAAAAGGGCAACTGGACCAGTGTATTTTGTATGGAGAGCCGCCACGCCAGGGCGCCAGCAAAACAGCCACGCTGGCCGAAACAGCCACACCGGTTGAAACAGCTGCGCTGGCCAAAACAGCCGTGCTGGTGACCTGTGCTGGGGCTCCTCTGCCTGGGAATCTCCTGGTCTGTGGGCGATAAAGAACCATCTGGAAATGCGGCGTCCACTCACCCTCTGCATTTTCACTGGGAGCTGCAATCTTGAGCTGCTCCTAAAGGGCCATCTTTACGCCGAGTCCTCAAACAGATACTCAAGAACCAGATTTAGATGTGGCATAGATGTTGAAGTTATTAGACAGGAAATTTAAAATAACTATGATTAATTTATTAAGGGCTCTCAGAAAAAGTAGATAATATGTAAGAAATAATGTTGGCAGAGAACTCAAAATTCTAAGCAATAATCAAAAGTAAACACGAAAAATCAAGAACACAAAATAGAAATAAGGAATGCTTTAATGGACTTACCAGTAGACTGGACCCCACTGAGGTGATAATCTGTGGGCTTGACGGTATGTGAATACAAATTTCTCAGACTTAAATACGAAGATGAAAAGGGATAAAAAAGTAAAAGTAAAAACAAAAAGAACATGCAAGAATGTGGAACAATTTCAAAATATATACACATAATGTCATTTGAACACCAGAAGAGAGACAATGAAAAGAAAGAAACATAATATCTTTCAAAAGTTAATGACAATCATTAAACCACAGATTCTGGAATCTCAGACAATGGAGGGCTAAACAAAACCACAGCTATGCACATTGTATTCAAACTGGAGATAAACCAGGAGAATAAATCTTGAAAGAAGCCCAGAGAAAAAGCTCAGCTTACTTATCAAGGAAAAAGTATAAGAGTTACAGCCCTTGCAAAACCCATATATATTCTCAAGTTCAAGTGAATAGTTGCCAAGAAAGGCCACATTCTAAACCATAAAACACAGATTTTAAAAAACTGTAGCACTAAATACATATATAGAAAAGAGAAAAGATCTAATTAAAAATCTGAGCTTCTATCTCAGAAGTTTTGAGGAAGAACAAATTAAGCCTTAAACAAAAGAAAATAAATTGTGAACTAATCTATGCCCACAAATTTAGATTAAATGGAACTTGAAAAACACAAAATACCAATATTTATACATGGAAAAATATGTAACTTGAATAGGATTATGTCTGTTAAATAAATTAAATCAACAATGAATAACTTCTCCAAAAATCACCAGACCCAGATAGTTTCACATGTGGATTTCACAAAACATTTAAAGAAGAAACAATACCAATACTCTATATTGTTTTCCAAAATTAGAAGGATTAATTTCTAACTCATTCTATTCAGCCAACATTACCCTAAAACCAAAACCAGATAAAAATAAGAAGGAAAATTGTAGAATGATATCTTTCATGAGATGAAACACCACCAAATAAAACTAATTCTGGAATTCTTTTTATCCAGTGTGGCTTCATCTCATGAGAGATACTATTATTGTTATAGCTGGATCTTAATTTCCTCATATATAAGTGAATGGATTATGCTTTTTTGTTCTCACTCATAATTGTGTATATAAGCAATAATACACACATATGTGCTTTGTATATGAAAAAATACAGTTTCAAGTTATTTCCATCATAAATAAATACTCAGCCTTCAAGGTTATTAACATCTATCTGAACAGTTAGCCAAAAAACAAAAATCATCATATTCATAATTAATGCTTGTCTCTAAAATAGCACTAGCAATTAGAATTAAAGGGGTCCTTTGACAACATGGCCCGGTTGTAGAAATGTGACGTGGCTACTTATGAACTATATGAACTCCAGCAAATTAATTCATCTTTAGCCTAGTTTTCTCATTTCTCATGTGTATTAATTTGTATTAATTTGGATACAATGGATCCAATTAATGGATCAATACTGCTACTCAAATTAGAGAGTTCATCTGATGAACTCTAATGGATACAATACACTACTCAAATGATAAAGTTCATATGACTATAATTAAGAACAACCTCCAAAAACCCTTATTACAATGTTTAGCTCAAAAAAATAACTAAAACTTATCTGATATGACTACTATTATTGTTACCATTATGAAAGGTTGAATGGAAGAAATATGGTAAACTCACAGGTACTCAATTCTATATTGAGAGTCTGGCTTACTACAGAAAGAAACCAGTCCTAAGAATTACAATTCTCTGATCAGAGATAAACAGATTAATAGCATCATATGGACCCAGCCCAAAATTAGCTATCACATAGATACTTTTAGTAAAGTAAAAACAATTTACTAATTATTTATGCAGAAAGCTTCATTGAGCACCTACTGTGAGGAATAGACTAAAACCTTGAGAGGCTTGTAATTGCTATACAGACACATTTTTAGCACATTCTGATAACTGTCCAAGTAGATTTGTGTATAAAATCTTCTAGGTCTTAGGAGAAGATGTTATTAGTCATTCCTGGAGAGTAAAAGGCAATTGTGTAAAGAAAATGCCAAATTGAGAGTGGAAAGAATGAGAAAAATTTTCACAGGGATAAGTGGGCCAGTGAAAGTACATTTCAGGTGGATAAAGGAATTTTCAATGGTTTGAGTAATAATGTAGCTCATATTTGTTTAGCACTTATTATTTACTAGGTGCCGTTCTAAACTCTTCACTTCAATATGTTGTGTATGGTGAGATTTTTATTTTAACTGCACTGGAATGTATAAGCTGGACTTATCCTTAATGAAGAAGAAAAAGCATCTTCAACAGCAGAACCTTCACCTCTCCCATACACACCAGAAAATGTCAGCATTAGTGAAAACACATATCCAGGGAAATGACTCTTTTTTTATTGAATCTAAACTCTACCTCCAATACTTTGCATTGTTTGCTGCTTTTTAAATGTTTTAATTAAGAGCTAACTTATAAATTTTATCTTTCCTAACACCTCTTAGATTTTGAATAAATTAAAGAAGATTCAATATTACTAACGGCATAACTAGAAATTTCCATAGTGACCACCTGCAGTGAATAAAAAAGTAATTTTTCTTATGTTTATTTAATGAATTTCTAATTAACTCTCTTAAGGGAAGACATAGGATGCCTAATCTAGTCAGTTTTATCCATGGTTTCCTTAGACTTGTTTCTATTTTTTCCAAACTACATTATATTCATTTCCAGGTCCTCCCTTCTATCTTCTACCAAAAGTGGTACCTGTGTCTAAGACAAACCAAGCAATTTCATGATGATAGTGTATGAGCCCTGTTACTTCTCTGTACTTAGCACAATTAATGGACTTGGCAGTTCTTTTGGTTTGTGCTTTGAACTGTGATTGCTTTGGAGAGATGGGGCCCCTGGTTACTAGTCTTCCCTCACTAATCCAGCCCCCTGTATAAATGTCCTGCCATTGGCCATCCTCTGAGGTTTCGATTTTCCCTCTATGTTCCTGGTTGGAGGCTCACTCTAGATTTGCTTTTGTCTAGAAAATAGGAAATGTGCACTGTAAAATTTGTTGTATCTGGCAGCATTTTGGTGGCTATGTTGCTCTCATATCTAGTTCATATTATTTACAAGGATTAGGCTCTCTAACAAATCTCTTCAAAGCCATGAAAAAAATTCAGGGGTGGTCCCTAGCCACTGTTGCATCCAGATCTACCTTGCCATCATTTTCTTTGACAGCAGTATTTCTGCTGAGTTGGGGAGCACAGTAGGGCTACTGAACATAAAACTATTAGGGAGGGCACAGTGACTCACACCTGTAACCCCAGCACTTTTGGAGACCAAAACGAGCAGATTGCTTGAACTCAAAAGTTTGGGACTGGCTTGGGCAACATGATGAAACCCTGTGTCTACAACAAATGCCAAAATTAGCCAGATGTGGTGGCATGCTAGTGTTCCCAGCTACTAGGGAAGCTGAGGCAGGAGCTTGAGCCTGGGAGGTGAAAGCTGAAAGCTGTAGTAAGCGAGGATCGTATCTCTGCTCTCCAGCCTGTGTGTGTGTGTCTGTGTGTGTGTGTGTGTGTGTGTGTGTGTACACACACATGCATTAATGGGCTTGGGGAAAGTGTAGAAATGTACCCACATATCCTATGACAAAATATTTCAAAGATACATATTTTTTTTCTAAGTCCATAGTCTTCTCCTACCCCAGGTCTGAAGAGAGTAATTAGCTCTTTATAGCAATCTGAGGATAGACTAATACATGGACTGATCTGATTTAGGTTTTTGGGTGGCTGAAGCAAGCAGGTGTTTTCCTGCTCTTTATCTAAATGTTCTGACCCAGTATTTCCAGATAGTCCTAAGGGTCTCCCAAATCTAACAGAGAGGAAGGAAGAAGCACCATGTTCTGTTGTGTGGTGAACTCAGTCTACCTAGACACTGGCTCTGGTGATTGGAGGCAGTTAATATTAAGCCAAAGCAAGATCTTTTTCTCTGCCTTGTCAGGGCAGAAACTGTGATTTTCTCCATACTCCTGGCCTGCTGTATGTAGCTCACACTCCTGGAATCTGAGCCTGTATACTCCAGGGTAAAGATAAGTCCTCAATTCACCTTGCTTTCCTATAATACTCATTTGGTCACCAAATTTTCAAAAAATATTTTTCACATAACCACAAACAAAAAATGATACCTGTGTTTAAGGTGTGTGTGTGTGTGTGTGTGTGTGTGTGTGTGTGAGAGAGAGAGAGAGAGAGAGAGAGAGAGAGAGAGAGAGAGAGAGAGATATCTGTAGGGTCCTCTAAAGCAACAGTACTCAAAGAATGGTTTAGAGAATGCTGAGGTTTCCTGAGACTCTTTCAGGGGTCTGTGAGGTCAGAATCCTTCTTATAATAATACTTAGGTGTTATATGCCTATTTTACTGGACTTTTGCAGAGACTACATACCATGTAATCGCAACACTTTTTTGGCTAATGAAATGAGTATTTATGTATTCTTTTGTTTCAAACAATTTCTTAGTTTTAATGTCACACACACACACACACACACACACACACACACACACTCACACACGCCATGAAATAAAACTCTTTGCGGTCTATAATAATAACTTTGAAAGAAGAAAATGGCCCCTGAGATCATAAAGTTTGAGAATCACTCAGGCAAATCATGTGCTCAGCACAGGCATTCTTGCCTGGATTGAGGCGGAACTAGTTATTTTCCCTAAGGTTTCCTGACATGTCTTATCTCTTCTCCCACTGGGCTGTAGTCCAGAGGTGTGAGTTGGGGACAGATGTTCCATTGCATTCTCTTCTCTGCCCAATTATTCCTTCTCCTCTTTACCAAATTCCAAGTTATTCTAGGTTGCAATAACAGATAATGGTGATAGCAGGAACAAAAATCCATCATCTAAATTGATTATATTTTTAAAGTCTTCCCCAACTTATATCTGAAGCCTTGGTGCATCTTTCAAGGCCAGTAGTAAGATGTCTTGATTTTCCTATCTCCGAATTTCCAACACTGGCTAATGAAACTTTCATTATTTTAGTGTCCAAAGAAAAAATGTTTGGTATTCAAAGGAGTGAAGACTAATAATTTTAAGGCAATAATATGAGAGATTCACCAGATCAAACTCTAATAGCCTCTTCCTGATTCACATTCTGATAGACTTTCTTGAGTGAGAAAGAGAGATGGAGGTACTGCTAATAGGCAGACTATGGAGGAGTGTTCTGTGAACATCACCTGCGGTATCATTTCCAAAATCATTCAAAAATCTTCCTCTGGACAGCAAAATTTTCAGCAGAGTTGTCAGACAAAGATGATTCCAATGGAAAGCACAGGTGCCTGGGAGTCAGGTCATGGGGCAAGCCCTATCTCTTCTACACAGTAGCTCTCTGGCCATCAGCTACGTAATGTAAGTGTAAATAACATCAACTCTACCTGCTTCAAGGGGATATTTTCTAAGAAGAAATATGGTAAGCCAAGTGAAATTTCTTTGAACAATAATAATTGATCTTCAAATTGTACACTATATATCACTAGCATTTTTAGGATTATTTTTACATTTTAGACATAAAATCATAATTACAATCTGTTAGTTGGCTTTGTAGAGATTATAAATAAACCTCAAATTGTAGTGTCACTTAAGCACTTAGAGAATCTGTTCTATAAGGTTTATATGCGTTATTTTATACAAACCTGTATTTTTAAAATATTTGCATAAATGATTTTATTGACACTACTGACACCACGAATAAATAGAAAACAACACTCTCTACACTATAACCAGAGATATCAAAAGCTATTTATATGTTTTATCTGTTGTTACTGACTATTATGCAGCATAAATATCTGGTGAGCAAGTTGCCCATTGTAGGATTATTGTGTTTCCTAGTATTGCTATTCACATAGTTCAATATTTTATTGTGTAATTGTAAGCATGTTTTATAAAGAGCCCATTTGCAAAATCATGGTTTTATTTAATTTAAGGGATTAGTTCTCATTAGTCCAGATTATTCACATTTTAGCACAGTTTTTACAGGTCTTGTAAAAGGAAAATTGTTCATGTAAACAATGTCATTGCTAGAGCCATTGTACTTAAAATTTAGTGGTATCATAAAGCATGTTCTGCCACTGGACAAGTTTAAATACACAGTGCAAAAAGTCTTTAGGTTCTATCTGCCAAGCTCAAAACATCTTGCCAACTCTGCAATGTTGGTAATCTGGAGGAAATACCTCTTCATCTATACTGAAGTAAGATTGAAACCTTAGCCTTTACAACTTGCTATTGTATTTTGAAAATAATAGAGACTTGGCTCGAGAAGCTCTACAACCATTGCTGGATTAAACATGACACACACACACACCCCACCACCACCACCACCACCACCACCACCACCACCACCACCACCACATCTGCTTAATCTGACATCAGATAATAATGATGAAACAGTGGTGATTCTATAGTTTAGACTCCATAGCCCTAAAGCAGAGGATATGGGAAAACACTCATCTACTGCCTTCAGATTTCTTTCATCCAGGAATGGAGAGAGCTAATCCAGAGATGACTCTATTTTTTGAAAGTTTCTGTACCATATTTTGGTAGTGCCATTGAATGTAAAGGATAATGGGGTACCCCCAGAGCTAAGAATCCCAACCAGTCCTCCTATTGGCCTTTACAATAGCAAAGGTTTGGAACCAACCCAAATGCCCATCAAAGATAGACTGGATAAAGAAAATACAGCACGTATACACCATACTTCTGATTAAGGCCAACAGGAGGATTGGTTGGGATTCTTAGCTTTGGGGGTACCCCATTATGCTTTATACTCAATAGCACTACCAAAATATGATACAGAAACCTTCAGAAAATAGGGTCATCTCTGGATTAGCTCTCTTGATTAGCACTTTGAGACCAGGTTTTTCTTGAGAACAGTTTGGCATTAGGGTAGATTGATGCACATCTTGGAGTTCTGAGATTCAAGCTGTTTCAGCAGCAGCAGTTGCCGAATTGCCAAAACTTGCTCCTGTTTTCGTGTGCATTCATTCCAAAAATACTCACTAATATAAAGATATACAACCACCGAAAACAATACAATGTGTGAACACATGAGAGGCGGGTAAATAATTTCCGATTTTCCCAAAATCAAACAGATACTAGTTAATGATAGGGTTGTGATTTGAATTCTTCACACTTAAACAAAAACACTAATAGAAATTTAAGTTACATGAAATCAATTATCTTTTCTCTTTCTTCAGCCTATGAAAATATGTCATACATTTTATGAGAAACACTAGTTATTATAATCATACCTATAGTCCTGAGAAATATGAAGATTTCATATTTCTTTGAAGATTAGAATTGGATAAATTAGGGAGGGAGACCTTCGAATTGCCCAAAATGTAAGAGATAATAACCATTATAAATATAAAGGTCAATAAGCCAAAATAACTTCCATAAGAAAAATAAATTTAAGATTTAGGCAAAAGTAATTACAGCCTGAAAAAGAAAGCCATAAGAAGGCTATGGGATTTGGGTGGGAAGTAGAACAATAGGTAATAAAGAAAAGAAAAAAAACTTTGTTATTTAATTGTGTTGGGTTTGGGGATATAGCCATTGCTAGGAATTGTCACTCTTGCAATGCCTCTAATTTTCTCTTCTCAATATCTGGGAGTGTACACTAACATAGACCACTCCAAGCAAGTAAAATATTTGTGTTGTAAGATACGATCTCATGGCATCAGTTAAGGGTATGGGGATTCAGAAGAAAAGGTTACCATGGAGAATATCTAATTTATATTTCTGTAATTTAGCAGGTCAGCTTTTAATTTTTCTTTTTTCCTTTTAATTACCTTATTACTTTGGGTAATCATAAACCAATAGGTTTCTAGAAATAGTAGCAACCACAGTTTAAAGAGCTTTAGTGGTGTGCATGTACAGTCAAATTATTATCATCCTCATCTCAAACTCCGTTTTTACATATAACTAAATCAGTTATTAGTCTCAAAGTTAGTTATCTACCAATTCTGATTTTTTAAAAATAATAATTACTTCATGAATCTTAACATCAAAATCTTTATCATTTGTTCCAATTTTTGGTGTGTCTGCTCTGCAGGTGGCTACAACATGTGCTTAGAGTGCAAATGGGCCCAAGACCCTGAAATTATTTTAATAAAACTGAATTCTTTACAAATGAAAGTGGTCATATTGTTGAGGGTACTACTCTCCTTATCATAGGGTTTTTGCGTATTTCATGAAATTTATGATGCTACCAATTATAATCATGTTGCAAATGTTCTGAATCACTAAGAAACAATCAAGGCTTTAAGTTAAACCACAACTCAATGTTGTTTAAATATCTTAGCATTTCTATTTTATATTTTATATTGAATACAAATTTTTACTGTTATTTAAACATAAGTGTCAATCATATATTGTTTATGCATACCCAAAAGTAAATTCTCAGCAAAATAATTTGCTAAGGTATTACTAAAGCCTCTTTACATTCAAAACCCAAATCTTGTGGTAGAGAATCTTTATCATTTTTATCTTCCTTACGAGATCATCCTTTCTTCCATCAATACTATTAGTGATACAGCCTTTGTCAACACTCCACTATTTTCTCTAAGGTATTATTTTGTATAAAATAGGTTTATTTGCAGTTAGCTAAGAGTGTGAGGAATTTTCACTATTGCATATTAGGTCAGAAGGAAAAGGCTTCCATGGGAATTTTGCAAGCAAAAGTCTCCTAAAGGTGAGAAGAATCAGGCTTCCTAATCTTCCTCTTGTCCCACTGAGAGAAGTACCAGGCACATTTTGCTCTGCTACACATGCAGAGTGGGTCCGTGATCTAGTGGAGGGAAACTGCTCCATCTGGTTATTCCCACTTCTTAAAGGACAATAGTGACAAATGGCATTCTTGGTGGGCATACAAATAGACTGCTTAGGACTAGGTAGTCTAGATTAGGGTGTAGGCACTGCTAATTTGCATTTACACAATTCCACATTCTCAAACAGAATGATAATCAACTATTCAACATTCTTACAAATAACTACCATGTATTTTGCATATAAGTTAGATCCTCCTCAAGTCTCACTGTTTAGATAAATATTATCTCCATTTCAGGCAAAGATATTGAGAATTAAAGACAATTTCTTAGTGACTTTGAGTTAATAAGGGGTCTGGTTGGTTTACTACCCATGAACTTCTCCCTGACTCATTATTATATCATAGTATCTGACTCATATCATATTATAACTGGTATGTGGTCTTCTAACTCTCAATTAACTTTACTCAGAAGGATTAAAGAATCATCCATGATAAGACACAGTAATTATTAGCATCATAACTCTGATTTAGGTTCTCTCAGTCCAAAGTTTAAGTTTATTTTGTGTTTTTCCTTATTTTACAGCAGCCTCTATCCTATGCCTAAATCTGGTCAGTCACTATCCTTATGTGAAGGGGCTTTCTAGTCTTATGATTTTTTTTTTTTTTTTTAATACAGATGGGATAGATTTATGTTGACCAGGGTTGTCTCAAATTCCTGGCCTCAGGAAATGCTCCACCTCATCTCCCAAGGTGCTGGGATTATAGTTGTGAGCCACCATGCCTAAGCCAGTCTTGTAATTCTTGAGCAAAAATCATAAATAAGTTTAGTAGTTCTATCATTTCCTTAAAACTCTTATTTGTCCTTTCTCTGTGCCTTTCTTGGAGAATACAATTTATAAAAACCTAATGCATAGATATTAAAAAAATTATTTTTAATCTGACTAGTTTAATTATGGACAGAATTACTATATATACTGTTATCTATCATATTTCTGGATATGAAAATAGGATGACATCTTTTGCATATTTTTATTATTATATTGATTACCTTAATTTTTTTCTCTCCATTGTTCCTTTATAGCTCACACACTATAACTATTTATTCTCTTGGTTTAACATTTTGTTCCCAACCAAACTGCAAAATCACTTTGAAAGTGACAAGATGACAACTGAAAATGACAATCCCTTAAAAAGCATTTGTACCCTAATATAAAGAAGTGCACTAGTTCACCAGTTCCATTCCCTAAACAAGTTTGAGACTGAGAACTGATGAGAGTCAAAAGGACAAAGAGTGCTTTACCAGTGAGTGTAGGACCCTCACAAATCACACGCCTGCTGGACTCTGAACAGGCTCTCTGTGTAAGCACCAATTTTACAGTTGAGGAAACTGTAATGTTTACAGTCATGCATATTTATCAAGCCCCATGAAGAGTACAAATTATCTCATAGTCTATGACCCCTTTTACCTATACTGTCCATCCAAGTGTTTCATCAGTATTTAGGAGTGCTGGCCAAATTTTATTATGCTACTTTTTTTTTTTTTTTTTTTTTTTAGTTTAGACCCTCGACTGAATTTTCCAGTCAAATCCAAACAAATTATTGAATCCAGTTAAATGCTGAGATGAATGCTAATTTAATCCAAGGAAGTTGATGTGTAATGGGAGGATTCCAGGAGAAGCAGCAGGACTTGTTACATGGTTTTCGCTTTTGAACTAACTGGCTTTGAGAGCTCAGACTTCTCTTTTATAAATGAGGCTTCCTGATTATTATAATTTGATTATCATACGTACACTTTCAAATGCTGGCTCTTGTAATTTTATGATTCTTTGAATTTTCTCTGTTTTCAGCAAAACTATTTGCTGTGCTCAGGTTTAAAAGAGAAAAAAAATAGGCTATAGAGGTTAATACTATCTCATCTTGGTTTTGTTTGCAGAATAATTTGTACTATTATATGAAAGCCTCGGAAGTGAGCACATATTGAAATTGATCAGTGAAGAGAACAAAGGGAACATTTCTGTATTTAAAAACAGAATCTTAAAAAGAACAGCTAAACTCTGCCTCTATTTATGGTATTTATTATGTCTGCAAAATTAGTTTAAATAATTGTTATGGAGGCACATCACACCAGTAGGCACTCCAGAACCCAGGAGATTAGCCAGTATGAGCCAGTCTGTAAGATCATTAGACATGTCAATGTTTGAAAGTGATCTCAAGAGAGCGAGAATGGGAGGCAGGGAGAGCACATGAGAGATTATGTGTCTTCATTTCAGAAAATGATTATGCTAAGCAGAGTTATTTTCAGTAATGAGCTTTTATATTCAATCATATTTATTTAAATATAGTGATTATGAAAGTACATCTATGTTGGTGCACTCTGAGTTCTTATATCCCATAAACTTACCTACTACCACACCTCTTAGATACAAAGAAAGAAGTCAGCATCTGCCTGTACTAAGTAATCACATACCCAGAATCCTACCTCCTGAATTCAACCATTCTGAGTTGGGCTTAAAAAATAAGAGACTATAACACTAAAAGCAATAATTGGTTTTCAGAAATGTTCACTATAATGTCTATCTCAAACTATAGTTCTCCAAGTAGCATATAAAATTTCATATTGTGCTGTACCCTCACCAATAATTGTTATTGTCAAAATTCATTTTTTTCCTCAATACATTGTTTTTTAAAAAGATATATCTCATTATTGATTTTGTATTGTTTAAATTTCTAAAAAAAAATAGAAAAATATGTATATGTAATTGGCCATTCTGCCATTCTCCTTTCTTATGATGTTAAATACTTCATGTATATTTGCAGATTTTCTAATAGGTTTTTTGCCTCTTTCCTATTATCAGGAAAAAATATAGGAGAAAATATATGTATATATAATTTTAGTAATTATTCTTCACTATTTAAATGTTTCATAAATACAGTCCCTCAAATTGAAGCTATCCTTCTTCTTTTTTCTTTTCTTTTCTTTTTTTTTTTTTAAGATTCAGGATCTTGCAATGTTGTCCAGGCTGGAGTGAAGTGATGCAATCATAATTCATGTCAGTGGCCAACTCCTGGGCTCAAGTGATCCTATCACCTCAGTCTCCTGAGTAGCTAAGACTGCAGGTGTACACTCCCACACCTGGCTAATTAAAAAAAAAAGTAGAGATGAGATATGCTTGTGTTGCCCAGGCTGGTCTTGAACTACTGGGCTAAAGTGATCCTCCTGATTCAGCCTCCTAAAGTGCTGGGATTATAAGTGTGAGCCACCACCATGCCCAGTATTTTTTGTACTTATTGGGTGGCTGCTATTTTGCTTTTTTAAATTTTTAAATGACATGTAATAATTTTACATATTTATTAGGTACAGAGTAATATTTTGATAGATGTATACAACGCATACTGATCAAATCAGAATATTTAGCATATCAGCAGATCAAACATTTATCACTTCTTTGTATTGGAACATTCAAAATCCTCCCTTCTAGCTGTTTGAAAAAAATAATACAAGTTCTTGCTAACTAATGTCAACATACAACACTGCAGAACGATGGAACTTGTTAAGTTTGGCAGGAATTCGTACTCTTTTTTTTTTTTTTTTTTTTTTTTTTGAGACGGAGTTTTGCTCTTGTTACCCAGGCTGGAGCGCAATGGCGCGATCTCCGCTCACCGCGACCTCTGCCTCCTGGGTTCGGGCAATTCTCCTGCCTCAGCCTCCTGAGTAGCTGGGACTACAGGCACGTGCCACCATGCCCAGCTAATTTTTTTTTTTTTTGTATTTTTAGTAGAGACTGGGCTTCACCATGTTGACCAGGATGGTCTTGATCTCTTGACCTCATGATCCACCCGCCTCGGCCTCCCAAAGTGCTGGGATTATAGGCATGAGCCACCATGCCTGGCCAGGATCTATTTTCATTCTGCATATGAATATCTAGTTTTTCCAGAACCATTTATTGGAGAGAGTGTGCTTTTCCAATGCATGTTTGATGACTTTGTCAAAAATAAATTGACTATAAATTGGTGTATTTATTTCTGGATTGACTCTTCTCTGTTCTATTGGTTTATAGGTGTTTGTTTGTTTGTTTACCTTTTCTATGCTTTGAAGCATGAAGTATTGGTATTCATTTTATGGTTTGGCTGCTGTTTTTCTAATTAAAACATTTCCCCCATTTTCTTGTTATAAAGATAAATGCTTATATAATTTTTTTTTCCTTACAAAAGGCAGCTTTTGAATGTAGTGGTTTAATCCAAACCAACTGATTTTCCCAAGTGGTTTGTTTCAGAAACAGCTGCACCTGAACCATTTTCTTAAATCCCATCCTTTCCTTCAGAGTGTTGAACTACACAAATGCCATGTACCAATATTCATATATGCATGGGCTCTGTGTGTCTGTACTACATGCAAATTATTTGTTTATCACTGCACCAACACCTCACTTTATTGATTTCTCTAGCTGATATCCAGTAAGATGAATTCACTAGCTCTGTTTCTTTTCAAATTATTTTTGTCCTTCTTGGACTTTGTGTTCCTCTATGTAATATTTAGGATAAGCTTATTGGGTTCTCAAATTTATATTTACTCTCTTTAATATTTTAAATTATGGATTAATATGATAAATGTACATCATTTCCATGCTTTCTTTATATATATATAATCATAATGTATTGAACCATTTATTTTGGTTTTATTTAATGTTTCAGTAACTTCATTTTTTTTTCCCCCATAAAAGCTATGAACATCTTTTGTAAGATTTATTCCTAGGTATCTTTTTTTTTTTCTATTTAATAAGTATTATTTTAGAAACAGTATTTTAAGCTCAATTGTAGATTTATAAGATTCTCTATTTTATCTCTATGCCTACTCATTTTATCATATACTTAATCCAAAGATATGCTTATCTTTATACTACATACTGTTGCTATTGTTTCTTATTACTTCTAATGATTTGTATTTAGATTACCTTTTTTTTTTCTTTTGCAGGCAAATTAAATCTCCTTAGGGATATGTAAATAAAACATGTATTTTTTTCTGCTGCTTTAAACCCCCACACCATAAATTGAATCAGTAATAGAAGACATCTGAATTTTATTTTATTTTATATATATTTTTTGAGTTGGAGTTTCACTCTTGTTACCCAGGCTGGAGTGCAATGGCGTGATCTCAGCTCACTGCAACCTCCGTCTCCTGGGTTCAGGCAATTCTCCTGCCTCAGCCTCCTGAGTAGCTGGCATTACAGGCACACACCACCGTGCCCAGCTAATTTTTTGTATTTTTAGTAGAGACGGGGTGTCACCACGTTGACCAGAATGGTCTCGATCTCTTGACCTTGTGATCCACCCGCCTCGGCCTCCCAAAGTGCTGGGATTACAGGCTTGAGCCACCGTGCCCGGTCTGAATTGTATTTTATTGTAAAGAAAATAGTTCTACTATGTTACTCCTCTAGATAATATTTATTATTTTTTTAAATATACATAATCAGATTAAGAACATCTTCTAGACCCAATTTGCTGTCGTATATTTGGATTAAAATCTATCAACTTATTTTGTTGATCTTCATTTTGAATATTTTATTCTTTTTTATTATAGGCTTTTTTTGGGTGTAGTTTTACCTTTTTCTTTTCTATCTCTCATCTGTAGTGGCTATTATGTCTCTGTTTTACTTTATTTTTTTTTTATTTTTACCCTTAAAGTTTAAGATACCACTTAAAAATCTAAATGTACCCATTGTTGTTATCCAACTTGAAAACAATTCAAAGACTTTAGGATGCTTAGCATCCTGTTTTTCCACTGATGAATTTTATGCTACTATTGGTATCTACTTATATTTAGTCTTTTTTGTTTTGTTTAATGTGTTTTGATCATTCATAGATAAACATATGCTGGTGCTAATCTTTTACACATTTTTTTTTTTTTTTTTTTTTTTTTTTTTTTGAGTTGGAGTCTTGCTCTTGTTGCCTAGGCTGAAGAACAATGACACAATCTCAGCTTACTGCAACCTCCACCTCCTAGGTTCAAGCCATTCTTTTACCTCAGCCTCCCGAGTAACTGGGATTACCTGGGATTATAGGCATATGCCACCATGTCCAGCTAATTTGGTATTTTTAGTAGAGATGGCGTTTCTCCATGTTTGTCAGGCTGGTCTCAAACTTCCAACCTCAGGTGACCCACCCACCTCAGCCTCCCAAAATGCTGGGATTACAGGTGTGAGCCACAGCGCCTGGCTTCTTTTACACTTTTCTATGTAGACTCTTCCTTCTTGTATTTCAGATTTTTTAAATAGGATTATTTATTTTCTTCCCGGAAAAAGTTATATATCTTTTTAAATTGAATGTCTGCTGGTAGTTCTAAATTCCTATTATGAAATTACAGAACATATCACTAATAGTACATGGTAATTTCATAACTTTGAAGTTATTTTCCCACTGTGTTTAGACAAATATTTTTGCTGTTACTATATCATCTTAATGCTAATCTGACAGTCATCTGCTATTCTTCCCCCTTTGTAGATTTTCCTAAGACTTTCAGGAAAAAAGCCCTGAAAAGAAAGTCCTAGATAGAAATTTCTGCTTATTTTTATTTGTGGAGATTCACTAGACTTCTTGAATCTAAAGTTTGGTGCCTTATATTTTTTCCAGTATACTCACAATCATTACAATTATCTCTTCAGCTTTGCATGTTTTTGTGTATTTTGCTTGTATTTTGTGTTATTTATTTTCCATTTTTTAACTTGTTATTAATTTGCTTCCATTTTGTTCATTGAGGTGTCTTTAATTCACTGATTTCATTTTTCCTTTCTAGAAAAACTATAGTAATTTTTGTAATTTTCTTTTTAATAGGTTTTGTCATTTTTAATAGTTTCTTGTTTCTTAGATCTATAATCAATGCTGTATATTTTCCTCAAATATAGTAACCATACTTATTTACTATTTAAATATATGTAGCTTCTGAGAAGATAAGTCTAAAGATCATTTATTTATTCCAAGTGTCAATTATGGGGGCAAGTTTGTATATATTTACATGTACATACATACATACATACATACATACATACATGTATTTGTGCTTGAACTTATATTTTTTAAAGTTAATCAGGCATCTCAAGGGACTTGTTTTATGGTTACTTTCTCCATGTCAGATTTACATCATCCTCCACAGACTACCAGGTTCAACAGATTTGAAATTCGTGCATGGACTTGGGATTTTTCTATTCATGCAAATGTTATACATTGAAATACTAAATGCAGATGAGTGCAGAGCTGTATTTTGAATTCCAGAGGCTAATTTTCAATATGGTTTTTCACTTAAATTTAAGATAAAAAGAAACCATTTTGGTTGTCTTACTTTGCTAATAGAATTATTTTTTTTTCCTACCTTATTCTTTTATAGAAAGAAAAATTTTCTGAGATCTGCCTTCAGGTGGAGTTTTCAGTTCTAGCTTTCTATTTCTGAGGAGCTCAAGGAATTATTAACATTCCAGGAGTGGTAGTTAAACACCAAGTTTCTGTTTCTGATATTGGCAAATACCTTCAGGTTTATCCCTCAGTTTTGTGTTTTACTCTTCATATTTATTCTTTTTTTTTTTTTTTTTTTTTTTTTTTAAGGCGGAGTTTTGCTCTTGTTACCCAGGCTGGAGTGCAATGGCACAATCTTGGCTCACCGCAACCTCTGCCTCCTGGGTTCAGGCAATTCTCCTGTCTCAGCCTCCTGAGTAGCTGGGATTACAGGCCCGTGCCTGTAAATTCCAGCTATTTTTTTGTATTTTTGGTAGAGACGGGGTTTCACCGTGTTGACCAGGATGGTCTCGATCTCTTGACCTCGTGATCCACCCGCCTCAGTATCCCAAAGTGTTGGGATTACAGGCGTGAGCCACCGCGCCTGGCCCTTCACATTTATTCTTCCTCCCACCAACCCACCCTGGAAAGTTATCTTATTTTGTCATTTCACTTCATTATCCATTTATTTTAACTATTTCTTAAAAATATATTATCTAGCATTTCTGTGTATTTAGCAGCAGGGATTTACTCCCAGAATACTCAGTTTGCCATTTGCTGACAATTGAACTCTTCTGATTTGGTTTCTATTTGCTTTTTCTTCACTTTCCATCTCTAGTTCAGAGTCCATAGGTTTATCTCTGTGATCCCAATATTGATTCCCATTTCTTTCCCTATCCATGCTCTACATTTAGAACTCTGTTCACATAAGGTTCTTTCTCTTTGCCCTCTTTTTGAAATTCAAAATTATATTTGTACTTACAAGACCCTGAATTTGAGGTCTTCAAACTTCACTCTAATACAGATAATTTTAGGTTCCATCTCCCCAAGTGTAATTGATTCAGTCTATTCTTAATACTCAACATTCTTTCTCACCTCCATGGCTCCTATCAATTACATGGGCTGCTGCATACATGTGGCAAATACATATTTTATGGGATGTATATAATACCAGTTATAATATTGGCAAATAGTAAAGGGGCAGACAATACTGGTCATTTTTCAGGGGAAGGGATGGGCAACAATACTTAATCTGTGCTTAAAACACTGTGAGTTATGTAAAAAAAAATATTTCAGTGGAATGTATTGAGAAAATATCGAGCAAATGTATAATAATAATTCACAATTATATAAGATTTTTACACATATTAGTAATGTATTTCTCACTACAACTCCATGAAACAGGCATTGCCAATTTTATTTTTAGATCCCTTTTACAGATATTAAACTGAAGCAGACTAGAGGTATGACGTGCCCAATTCATACAGGCTATAACCTTTAAGCCAGGATATAAAACCAGGCAGTCTAGCTTTGGAATATGAACCTATATGCCTATGCTACTCTGCCATGCTGAGACAAATATAGAAACAAAGTTATGTAAAAGAGAAAGGAATAAAGCAAAGTGCTCAGATAAATGTTCTTTTGGCTGTATCTATCACAATAATAACAAACCTGAACACATATCTATGAACCCAAATCTTTCTTCTCCTTGTTTTCCTGAGTTGTTTAAATGCTAGCAATGGTTGCAACATTCATTTTGTCTTCTTATATAAAACATTTTGAAATGTCATGCAATTTTTTCCTCAGCCACTTACATTAAATCAATAGTCGCTCACTGATTTATACAGATTTGTATCTGAATTTTTTTTTCACTACTTCAAACTTGACTCAGGTTTTCATCGTCTCTTCTCTAGATTTTCATAATAAGTTCCTAGGTCATCTAGTCTCCACTGGCTTTTGTTCATTCAGCCCTTCATACCTATACCAGGAATATTATCTCAAACGTTCATCTCATGTTCACCCCCTTTTTTATTATCTGCCCATGACTTTATTCTGCAAATGATGCAGAATAAAGCTAAACCTCTTTATTATTTCATATGAATTTCTTTTTCACTATTTCTCCTTCCCATATCACAACATTAATTTTGCTCTCGCCAAATATAAAAAGAAATGTATTTATAGGCTTTTGGCTATAAAGATCTATGAATAAACAAACTTCCAGCATTACATATAAAACTGACCCCTCCTCATAAAATTCTTTCTTAACCTACACTAACCTAACTCTTGAGAGTTAGACATTTTTCTTTTTTTCTTTTTTTTTGAGACAGAGTCTCATTCTGTTGCCAGGCACTAGGCTGGAGTGCAGTGGCACAATCTCGGTTCACTGCAACCTCCACCTCCCGGGTTCAAGCAATTCTCCTGCCTCAGCCTCCCAAGTAGCTGGGACTACAGGCGCACACCACCATGCCCAGCTAATTTTTGTATTTTTAGTAGAGACGGGGTTTCACCATGTTGGCCAGGATGGTCTCGATCTCTTGACCTTATGATCAGCCCACCTCAGCCTCCCAAAGTGCTGGGATTAGAGGCTTGAGCCACCGCGCCCAGCCATTTTTCATTTTTTAAGATCATCTGGTCAGACCTCAGGCCCTGAGAACCTTCGTCCCCTGGGACAGTGTGCTTTCCAGTGATTCCCTTGGCACAGTGGGCATGGACGAAATGGTGGTCCATTCCTCTGGAGACAATTTCTTATAAAATGTCCCTTCAGACCGCACTGGTGGTAACAAATTCTGCCAGACTGGTGGCTAACCCAAGCCTTTCCCTCATTTGAGTCCCTGAGGTCTGCTTGCCTGAAAGCCATGACTAAGCCTGATCTCTCGTATTTCTTTCAGCCTGTCCCTCCTGGTCTCTAGTATATAACACCAAGGTTTCCTGGTTCAGTAATGATTCTAGGCTCTGCCCTGGTCCCAAAGCCAGCTTCTGGAGCTTCCTCCTGATATCTGCTGCTGAATAAGTAATAAACTTGTCTTTTAGTATTAACTGACCCTCTATGGAGTCTGGTGACAGGGGGATGTACTTCCTTCAGCCTCCCACAATCACTCAAGGAAAACTGTCGGGTTTTCTTCCCTTCCCTTTGGGGGCTAGGTGTTCTATGCGGCAGAGGGTAATTTGGCCGCGCTATTTGGCAGAGAAAAATGAGCTGCTTCTTCCTTAAATACTGTGTGTCAAATTAGTCCCAATTTTCCATTATACACTTTAATGGTGACTTGAGCTTGGGAATAGAAGCACCCACCTGAAATCAAACACAAGGGATATCCACATCCCCGGTTAAAGAAATTACAGCTGCTTTGACCCGAGGCGTCCCCCAGGTAAAATGGGTACTAAAATGAAACGTCTTTCAGTCAGTACCCCGATATTTCATGTGCCCAAGATGCGTGATCCATCTTATCAGAGGGCCTTCTATGTTCTGGATTTGAGTCACGACCTACCAGCATTATAGGACCACTCTCACTGCCTGCCGGACCTCCAGCAACTATCACAGACACATGGAACAAGAGGAGCTATTGTGTTAGATATTCACGTACCGATAAGCCCCGATGAGGCCATCGAGGCTCAGGAGATGTGTACCAATATTTCCCATCAAAAGTCCAATTTACACAGGCCAATCTATAAAACTGCCCCAGAAGGGTAAACTTCTAGGGAGGGGCCATTAGAGCACACGGTTCAAAGAAGGCAGGCCCTGTGGCTGAGGCTGGAACAATACCCTCAGGAGCAGGGCCTCCTCTCCCCAACCCATCTTCCTTTGTAGGAAAATGCTCTTAAGGTTGTGAGAACTGCCATTGACTATTTGGGCCTGGAACCGGTTTAACTATGATCTTCTAGATGAAAAATCTCTGCCAGAGAGAGAGCCAATCCTAAGCATGACAAATTATACAGCAAACACAAAGTCCCATAGCCTTCAGCTTCTGAATTTCCCCAAAAGTCCTCACCAACCCAAGACTGGCTCCACCAGGGAGTTGAACCAGAAACCTTGCTGTTGCAGGCCCTACACCTTTACCAAATGTGCAAACAGGCCACTTACCTCAAGGGAAGGCAGAAAGCTTCCTTAAGCCGTATTTTGAATGAGTATGCTGCACCCTGAGGCGACGTGGCCTGCCTAAAAGCCGAGCAGTGCTGATGGCTAGCAGCAGCTTTGGCCGCTTCCTTTCCCTCAGAGCTGCACCAGCTGAGGAAAAAAGCCCCTTGCCATGTCGGTAGCCGTCTTCACAGCCGCTGCTGGGCTGCCATGAGTTCCTCTGCCCGCTCGGCTTTTGGTCGCCATATTGACCCCCGCTAGAACCACTTGCACTCCTGGGCCACTTCCCAAGCTACTGCGGGCACAGGGACCCATGGCCAGCAGGCAAACGCACTGGGGAGCCTTTTTCCCCTGCTTCCTGGGACTGGGGAATGCTGGAGAGGCCTGCCGGAACCATGCGCCAGGCTGCCTCCCTCCGCGGTCCCCCTCAGGCTCGGGCTGTACCTTGCCCCTCCCCGCTGTTTTCTCCAGCCCAGAGCTGCGCGCTGGGTTCTGCCCCTGGGGCTGGGCTGTTCCCACCGGCAAGGAGCAAAAGGTGGGGGTGGGGGGCAGTGCTCGCCCACTCTGCCTCACAGGCTCCCTCAGGTTTTGGTCCTAGAGATAATATCCAAAGGCTAGAAGACGGAAAGTAGAGACAGAGCTTTAAGGTAAAAAACTGTGCTTTAAATTCTGGCTGGGCGTACTTGAGAGGGGCTGGGTCGTGCCTCTAAGGCACCTCCGCTCAGGTTTCCCAGCCCTGCCTGGCTGAGGCTGCTTCAGGTGTTCTTGAAGAGATAGGACAGAATGGGGCTGGTTTTACTCACAATTATGGTCCTCTTCTCTGGCTGCACCCCTTTCCTGACCGTACCCCTCTTCTGGTGTACCCCTCTCGTGGCTGGCTTCCCAAAATGTAATATTGGGGTTCAGGGGTTCAGGGTGCCCTTAGCTCCCCTGAAAGGATATTTCTCCAGATTCTTGGCCCCCTGCCCTCTCACAAATGAGAGAGGGGACCACGGTGCAGTGCGCAGTAAATGCCCTACTCAAAAGTCTTTGTAGAAAGTTATTTATTTAGAGAAACAGGAGAAGGAGAGAGAAAGAAACAGCTAACTCTCACACTGAGTGAGAGAATCCAGAAGGATGCAATCCAGGAGAGGAAAGCAGCTTCCACACTGAGTGGAAGGGAATAGAGATGGAGTTTACGAGGGGAAAGCAGGCTTCCACGAAGGGAGTGTTCATGGAAGGGGTTCCAAACATGGAGTCCCAGAAGTGTCTATTTTTTAGTACTTTTGGATCTTACCTTGCTTCACTTGGATTAGGAAGGCTCCAAATAACCTATTAAATACGTTGGTTTTTCAAGAAAGATCATATTTAAAGCAGAGAATGTCTGTTTGTTAAAACGTCTATTTTAAAAACTGTTATAAACTAACAGTTTGTAAAATCACTGGTGTTGACTATTAACATTATTTTCCTCTTTCCATTAGTTTTGATTTTCTATTTTATGTGATGGGTCTCATCAAACTTGTACCTTTTATTTCAATTCATTATTTTAGATCCTCTAAGGCAGTAAATGGAAGAAAATAATTTAAGGTCATTGTCTTTAAAAAACCCCTTTGATCACTGAGATAGAAATGAAAGTAGCAAATGGTGGGAAATTTTTTATTGTTTTGTTTTTGCACTTGTTTCTGGGGTCAGAAAAAGTGGTTAAGTAGAAGCTAGAAGTATATTTATTTAAATCCAGTGAGTATAATTATGTTTAAGAACTAATCAGTTGGACCAGGAAAAATCAAAGAATATTTGAGTGCCTGCTATGAATATATGCTGCTATAAACACTAAAAGTGAAAGAGTATAAAATGCAAGATTCCTTAACCCAATAATTTTATAGGAGAAAAATTGTAGAAATAGTGTGGGAGGAAGAAATTACATGATGCAGCCTAAAGACAGCAAATCATTAATTTGGCTTGCATAGAGAGGGCATGTTGAGTGTTGAAGTAAAGAAAAAAGGTAAAGTAGTTCAATACACATTTCCAAAGGGTCTTAACTTTCACATGATTCTTACGATGTTTACGGTATGTCAAGCCCCTGTAATTTTTTTTTTCTTCTTGAGACGGAGTTTCACTCTTGTTACCCAGGCTGGAGTGCAATGGCGAGATCTCAGCTCCCCGCAATCTCCGCCTCCTGGGTTCAGGCAATTCTCCTGCCTCAGCCTCCTGAGTAGCTGGGACTACAGGCACTGCCACCATGCCCAGCTAATTTTTTTTTTTTTTTTTTTTGTATTTTTAGTAGAGACTGGGTTTCACCATGTTAACCAGGATGGTCTTGATCTCTTGACTTCATGATCCACCCGCCTTGGCCTCCCAAAGTGCTGGGATTACAGGCTTGAGCCACCGTGCCCGGCCCAATTGTTTTAATTAAGATAGATAATGAATAGTAATTGAAGTAAACTTGGAAAAACAAAATGCATGCATATATTCATATTTCTTTGTACACATTACAGATAGATTGCTCATAAATCATAAATACTTCTCTGATATTGGTACAGATTATTTCATTATATGTGTATGAGTGCACATATGCACACCCACACCCACTCATATTACAAATAAATAGTCATAATAATGCACAACCCTTTCGTAACCAACCTTTACAAAACAGCTTTGGATTATATACTTTCCCATTGCTTGTAGGCATCACTTGTCTATTTCTCTTAGATAGGAAGAATGCTTGCAAAAGAGAGAATGACATCTCATTCTTAAGTTTAACATCTGCTTAAAGTGGTATATGTTGTTGAAATGGGAAAACTTCCCTTGTTCCCCTGGCAGGTTGTGCAACAGGCAGCTTGTGTTAACTAGCTCAGTTAGACCCTCTATCTTGCTGCAATGACAGAGGGCATTCTGTTTCCTGGGTTCTTGCCTTGTGTACTAGAAGAGTCAGATCACAGGTGAACTTGGAGCATAAGTGCAAAGTTTTACTGAGTGAGGTAGCTCTCAGCAGGTGAGGAAGCCAGAAGAAGGATAAAGTGGGAAGGTTTTCTCCTGGACTCTGGTGTTCAGAGGCCTGTGCTCTTCTCTGACTACCCCAGCCAAACTCCACCTCATTGGCCTACTGGCATGCAGGTGCCTGTCAGTGCCTTCCTCTCAATGTACAGCTACCTGTGTGTGTGCCTGCTATGGTTTTGGGATTGTTAGAGGCACAGAATGAAGGTGTGGCAGGCCAGGGTGGCCTTGGGAAATGGAACATTTGGGCAGGAAAACAAAAATGCATCTCCTCACTTAGGTCTAGGGGAACAGGCTGGGATGTGGAGCCCTAGCCAGGGACCACACTCTTCCTTTCCTCCCTTCCTTATCATCTGAAGGGATCGTGCCCTTCTCTTCCCAATAATTCCCTTCCCCCTATATCATTAGCAAGTGGAGAAAATGGGAATTAAGTAAGTCAAGTAGAAAGAAGAGGTCACAGTATGTTGACCTGTATTTTCATTGTCTATTATTAATAACAGTCAGGAAGCTTGAGTTTGACTTTTTAACACAACCGTATTACTTATGAATTACTTATTTATTAGCATATTTGATAATAGCCACAATCCTGTGACTTGAGCAAGACAGGATTATTATGTTTTCTTTGCAGAGGGAGACATCAGAGCATAGTGTGGTTAAGAGGCTAGTACACAACTGGCAATTTGTAAACACAGGACTAGCTGTTGAATTTCTGAATACTACTTTTTCATTTGTTTTTCTATTATAACCTCCTCAAGATTCTGAAATGATTCATGAAAAATTCCACTTCCACATGGTGGAAATAATAGCAAAACCAAAGTGTTACAAAGAGTGGCAATAAACAGCAACATTTATTTATTGCTTTATATTTCCCCAAACACTTCGCTGAACATTAAAAACCATAAAATCATTAAATTGTGGGTTTCATCGATTTGTTACCGTGAACTCACCCAATTCTCTGCTTTGACAGGGAAGTTAACCTTGAGGCAAACCAGAGATGATAGTTCTGGCCTTTTTTGGTGAAGCATTGGTTTAACAGTGTCACACTATAGATGCACATTGATAAATCAATAATATAATGTGGATGAAATATAGAAATAGAAACAAAGAAACAATCCATATATTCTGCTACATAGCATTTTGAGAAAGTAGCAAATTTTATTCTACTGTTGCATACAATTTACTTTGGAAGTTTTGTATAATGAAGGAGAATATGTATTTTAAATGTTTATAATTGAATATCAAGTTAACCGTGGCATTAGAAAAGAAAAATGTAAGAGATTTATAAGCAGTAAAAACTGCTACCAATGGCAAAAATATAAATAATAAACTAGAGTTATGTTTTCAAAAAAATAATAATGGTAGATACTACCTTTACTACTACTATTAAAATTATTGTTTCTAGTATAATGGACTTTCATTATTATTAAGGGCACTTTGCTAAGTATGTTACATAAAATATATTAATAGTTGAAACAATCCAATAAGTTGAGATTTAAAATAATTTTTAGAAATAAGCAATTTTAGAGGATTTAAGTAATTCAACCAAGGTACACAGGAAAAAGTACCAGAAATGAGAGTCATATGCAGGCACATTTAACTCTGAAACTTGTTTTATTTTTTAGTCACCATAGCTAGAGACTAAATTCAGGCCCAGAGCTTATAGAAATCAAAGCTGGGGTTCCTGAAAATTCCCTGCTCCCAGTAAGTAGGCTCTTAAATGAGACTGAGGCAGTCAGTCTTGGAGGGCTGTGAGTGGACTAACAAGCAGAGATCTCTTTGCATCCTCATAAGTGTAACACTCAGCTGTGTATTTATGTTCCTCTCATCAGGCTGGCAGACATGAAACTCATTCTTTTATTCAAGTCCAGTCTGCGTAGATTTTTCACTCCTCTGATGCTGCCTTTGCAAAGATTATGACGGGAAGAGAAATCTAACATGGCTGACTCAGTTTCGCTTCTAGCCTCACAGATTGGTTGTCTTCTCTCATTCCTGGGCATAGGCCAAATCATGGGAAGAATTTCATTTATAATTAACTTTGAAGCAAAGATGCTAACAGTAACAGTCTCTTCAAAAACTAATCCTCTTTTTGTTCAGTGGTTGAAACTACATTTGTAAAACTCATAAAAAGGGCTTAAGATTATGATTATAGGAGGGGCCTGAATTCTGCTAAAATGTAGATGTGGTTTCAATAATACCTTATTGCTCTGGAGTCATGTGACCAGAGGCAACAAGATTTCTGACCTCCCCAACTGCTCCTATAGATAATATCACAATTGTAGACTCTAATATTGGTCTTTGGAGATGTTTATTAGTTGTATGTGTTCTGGCAACCCACTGACCCAACAGATTCATGACTGTTCATCAGTCTGTCCTGTGGCCTCCACCCAGAGGCAAACTCAATGCAGGAAAATCATTTTCTACACCCCTCATGGCATCCCCAACCAATCAGCCACAGCCATTCCCTAAACCCTTGCCCACCAAACTATCCTTAAAAATTCTTAACCTCCAAGCCTTGGGGAGACCAATTTGAGTCATGACGCCAGTTCTCCTATATGGCCAGCCTCTTATTAATTAAACTTTCTTTTCTGCAATACCATGGTCTCAGTAAACTGTTGTTTTCTGTGGGGCAGGCAGGAAGAACCTGTTGGGTGATTATACTTCCAATCTTTTCCCCTAATACTGGAACATTTTACCCATGCACTCCTAACTAGTGTCATCATCAACAAGAAAATTATTTCCTGGGACTTATAATCTAGCAAATACTTGACAGAAAAATGACTCAACATGTTCTTAGTAACACATTCTTCACAGACAGATTAAGATCATTTGGCTATTGACGTGATTTCAGAATGGAGTCAGCAGTTGCATCAAGTTCAGCTTTGTTATCTGGGTAATATTTCTCTGGAAGAGCCATTATAACTAGCCTGTTTTATCTTCATAATTATCATTATGCTAATCACAAATACATGGTCCTAACATTCTTGGGCTGGGAGATTTGTCCCAGTCAGGTAATCAATGATAGACATAAGAGCATTCTCATTCATAATTAGTTGATTGTCATGCAATTGGTGGGACAATAAATTCCAATGAATTCAGACTCACTTCATTCCAGAACTGAATTTCTGTATTTGTCACATGATCCAGGGTACAGAGATCAGAACAAATTGTTGAGGAATGCCAACCTCTTCTGAGGTGTTTCTTCTGTATTTTAAAAGAAACCTTTATTTCTATCATGATCTACAGTGAGGTCTATGCAAACCTATCTCCAAAGACCAAGGAGCTGAGAGGCTGAAGAAACAGGCTGATATATCTAATTTTTCAGAACAAAACATCAAATAAGAACTTTTGAACAGAAACCATATCCCAGAAAACCACAAGATAAGACGAATTCCCATATTCCCCTACCATTTCCCCCTAGACCCAGTAAAGGGTATACCTGCTTCAGAAGGGAGAGGCAGGACAATTGCTTAATGGCAACATTTATGGTGTACAATAATGTCAAGGATGGTTTTGATTTAAGAGTAGGATTTACAGTAAGTACTTACTCTTATGCAAGAAATAGTGGATAAAATAGAAATCTTAGAAGCACTCCCAGAATAGGGGTTAATTAATAATCACCATGGCAGATTAGCATCAAAGATGGAGTTGCTTTATCTTCCTCACAGCAATTCTTACATTTACATGGGTTTATTAACTTTGACCAAGATCAAGGCCACCAAAGTTACATTCATTTTGCAGCAACAATTTTTGGTATAATGATAGGGGGTTGCTTCAGAATTGCTAGTCACCAATCAGTATGAAAGCAGAGTTTTGAGCAACTGTAGCATCTCAATTATGTATATTAACTTGTCCTGGATGAACTGGACATTGGTTAACTTTGTTTGTTCTGGAGTGATAAATATCCCAATCTAAGACATGCAATGCCTATGTTAATATTATGGAGTATTTTAAATAATATAGCCTCAAAATTTCATCTCTTACTAAGGGATCACAAGAAATAAGAACTAAAGAGCATACTAGAATGTTATGTAAGAACACAGCGAAGCTTTAGTTTAGAGCTCATTTAAATTCTATGTCAAAGTTACTGGGAAGAAAAATGAGAGTGATATTGTACAGGCCAAATGGCATCAGAATGCATTTATGTGAATTGGATACAATTTATGAGACCTTCTATCTATTAATTCCTAAACAAATGAGAGTATAGGCTTTTTGGATATCTGATAGTGCTTGAGATTCCATAATACACTGAGATTGTCATAATACTTTTTAACTCAAATTTGTGATAATATATGTCAAAAGACAAAATTATAACAAGTTTAATTTTTAAGGATTTTAATTGCTTTTTATTTGCAATTCTATAATAGGTAATAACTTTATACAATAGAGTGAGTGTTCCAATGAACTGAGCAGAAGAACTTGACTTTATAAGCAGAAAAGAGCTGAAGAAAGAAGAAAAAAATAACAAAAAGCAGACTGGCTGTTTCAAAGTTTAAAGAGGGAATTTTTTTATTATTCTGACTCATGTTGACTGGAATCTTCTGTTTTTTTTTTTTTTGAAAATTGGCCCATTTTAAAGGTCAATATGATTATATGGCACTTAGCACAAATGACTCCATTCTAGTTTGTCATTTGTGATGACAAAAGATCACTATAATCAAGGGCTAAACATGAGCTTCTGAGCTACTTCTAATATCAGATGGGCAGCAAGCCCTCAGGAAACCTGGGCTTCATGAAATGGGTCAAGTTTCTCTCTACTGTGAATGAGACAGTGCTAGTATATCTAGTGGGATTTTTTTGAAATGAATTCTGGAGTGGGGAATTACCTTATACAATAATAACAATGAAGAAATAAATTGGGTCAATATTAAGTGAGCTTACATAAACAGTATGACTGGATGAATAAATAAGCTCAATACTAAGTAGGAGGATAAAGTTCAATAAACAAGAGATACAAGATGCTGAGAAATAAAAAGAATCCAGGTCATATAAAAATGTTTGATTATAAAGCTAGAGATCTAAAATAAAGAAGGAAATAACAAGAATAACTATGTAGACCAAAAATTTAGAGAGGTAAAATGGCTGATGCACAGGAAAGATGAGTGATGTTTTATGTTTTATTTTAAGAACAAAACACAGATTAAATGAGCCAAATTGATTGAAAGACCAAGATAGAGCAGCAAGGAGAGAGACATGGGAGGATGCCTATCAGTAGTCCTCTTGCTGTAGTGAGGTAATAAGGGTGAAAGTCAAAATGTATATGTAGTAAATGATGGTACAATCTGGACTCATATTAATATCCGGAGCTTAATGTGATATGTGCTGGTGGTAGAAGAACTTCTTAGAACAGTTACCATTCATGTATTCAGGTAGGTAACAAAACAATGGTGCTAAGAGCTAGAAGTGCCCATCTGGTTTGAAGCAGTAAGTAGCCTTGGATGAAAAAAGAGAGATAATGAACTAAGATAAGTAATTTATAATAGAGAATAGACTAGCACTAGTGAAAAGCCGATATCCATAGAGGATAGAACAGAATCCCAGTCATGAAATTTGTGTAATCTCTAATATTGATGCCCAAGGGATTATAGGAATTCCTCGGAATACAGAGATCAAAGTCTGTAACACAATAGTGTTATAGTCTCTACATGCTGTGTCAACCTTTAAATATCTAGAATGAAGCTAGTTTAGGTGCAAGGGCTAAGAGTCATCGATTATTGTATTTTTGTATTTCTGGTTTAAATACAGTCTGCATGTACAGAAATTTTGTTATAGGTCCAACTGGCACTGGAGAAAAGAGTTGTATCATGGAGACAAATAGAATTACTCAGACATGAATTATATTTTATGTGTATATAAAGCAATATTCTCTCATCATTTAAGATAATTTGAGGGACAATGGCAGTGATAAAAATAATATCCACCTCACTAGGTTTTATGGGGATTATAATGCATGTAAAAGCATATCGTAAATTGTAACACAAGTTGTTTTTGTTGTTCAAAATCATTGTATCTCTCTTTAATAACTATCAGGTCATTTGATAAAGGACATTTGCTTTTCCATCTTTCTGTTTGGTGAAGATTAGTATGGAAATTGTTTTACATTCCCAGAACTCACAACACATACAGTTCATGGAGGCAATTTCAACTTTAGATTATAAATCTACTGGCAGGTTTTCACTAAGTAGATAATTTCTTGAATAATTCTCAACATGACGTCTACATTTGCTTTCATTTTACTTTTTTTTTTTTTTTGACATGGAGTTTCACTCTTTTACTCTGGCTGGAGTGAAGTGGTGCAATCTTGGCTCACTTCAACTTCTGCTCCCCGCCCCCACCCCTGGGTTCAAGCAGTTCTCCCATCTCAGCCTCCCAAGTAGTTAAGATTACAGGTGCCTGCCACCACGACTGGCTAATTTTTGTATTTTTAGTAGCGACAGGATTTCGCCATTTGGTCATGCTGGTCTTGAACCCCTGACCTCAGGTGATCCACCCGCCTCGGCCTCCCAAAATGCTGGGATTACAGACGTGAGTCGCGATGCACATCCTTCATTTTCATTTCATCACACACAAATGAGAGTACATTTTCCTAAATTCAAAACATAACAAAAACAAAATATGAACTGATTAAAGCACAACAGTCACATTCTTTTCAAAACTTACTGTACTGGATATTAAAATGAGGGCTGATGATTTTACCAGGCTTTTGAAAAATTTCTTATAGAGGACATCAACTTTTTGCCTGGGGCAGTGGACTGCACATGGTCCAATTTTAAGTAAAAGTAGAAAACCAACAACTCAGTATATTGTTCAGCTTCATATCTTACATGCAAACATGGTTTACCTTGCAAATTGTATTAGGAAAATAATGGACAAAATTGGTTCTAGCTGGTTTGTGTCTTTGATTTCCTGCTAATGGTTAAGAAATGTCCTTGAGTTTTCTTTTGTCTGAAAAGCATTATATTACTGCACAGGCGTAGAAGTAATTAAGGACCTATCATAAAAATCTTGGCTTTCACAGAATCCCATGTATTATTAAAAATCAGGGACTTGGGGTGATATTTTTTGGCTTTTAACTTTTAATAGAAGGCCAGGCACTGTGAATAAATGAATGGTTCCACCTCAGTATTTTCCTCACATCTGCATTGCATGTACCACGCCTACCAGAATACTTTGAGAACTAATTAATCTCTCTAAAAAACATGAGAATTTGTGGGTGAAAGTCTCCATGAGAAGCACGAGGTGAATAGTAGGCAGCTACATAAAAGAGGTACAGTAAGTGTCACTTTCCTTTCTTCAGGGAACTTTAAAGGAATGACTTTGAGATGAAGAGTAAAATTAGAAGCGTTTGTGAAACAGCTGCTCCTGAATGTTCTTTTTAGTCTTCCATTGTGTCATAGTTACATAAGAGTAAAGCTGTCTGATCAATTCCATGTATATGTACCATAAGATTTAATAAGCAGTTTATTTTGGGAGAGTCAGTGAAACATGTGACATCATCCTGATCTGAAGATCCTTATCTTTTGAGGGTAAAGTCGTGACTTTACAGAGTTCTATATGGAAACATTCATTTATTTTTTTCAATTACTTTCTCTTTCCTACAACAAAATTATCCAGAAAAAGTCAGATTTGATTGAACTTTAGGGCCATGTGGTATTAAACAAAGGTGAATAATATAAAGAAGAAATTGTACAACATTTTATTTCAGTAATGACAGAAAGATACTATAGGCTGATCATATGAAAAATATCACTAAGTCATATAATTGAATTAATTATCTAACTAATACAGAAACCTTGTTTCTTCATACACTACAGGGATAATCATACAGGTAAAGTTGAAGCATACAATGTGTCAAAGAGTTCCTTAAACCATTGAACAATTAATTTTAATGAAATACAGGTTTAATTATCTGAAAAAAAAAAAAATTTCAAATTTGTCAATATTCACTTTCTTAAGAACTATTTGAAATATTTATTTCAAGCAGAAAGTCTAGCATAGACACACTAAAAAATAATAATAATATGACAATGAAATTCTTTGGATCCAAAAATGTGATTATAGAGTTAGGTTTCATTAGGAAATGGAAATATCCAAAGAAATGAGTATTTTTAAAAACTGTGTAGAGGAGAAAAAGTGTATAAGAGGTAAATAACCAAACTGACCATCAAATATAGGTAGGAACTTCATTAGAGATTAATATTTGATGTAGAGTTAAGATTTAGGACTGAAAGACACAAAATCTAGTGAAAGTATGCAAGTACATTTTAGAAAATATGAGTAAATGGGTTGATATCCTTGTCTATCGCTACAGAGGTCAACTTGACTTTCAAGATCAAGTCCAAGTCAGCTTGCCTTTTAACATTCCATTGAACTCTCCTAAACTTATAGCATACTAATTAAGCAGAATTAAATTTGTTAGAACTCACCACAGTAAGGGGGAACACCAGCTTGAAAGAATGAGGGACACAGTAGTGTCTAAGAAGTTGGGAGCCAAAGTAGGTATTTATAACTTTGGAGTCTGAACTTGGTGTTTTACGGTAGATTTTCCCAAGATAGGCACTATTAAAGACTGGACAAACTCTCTGATGTAATACTCTAGGATTAGTGGGCATTGCAAAGCAAAGGTCTTATGGTTAGTCTTAAATATTAAACTATGGTTTCTTAAATAAATTGTTTCCTAAGGTCAGGAGACTGTTGTATTAGATAATTAGTCTGCAGGAATTTCTAATATGAACAGTAAAATTATTTATTGGCTTAGAGTTTTATCTTTCACAGGAAAATTTTCCCTGGACCAAAGAATTAGTCATGGTGACAGAGATTATCTCAATGTATAGTCCTAATAGATATGCCATGTGAATGTAGATGGTCACAATTTTAAAGTGTAGTAGACTGCAGTGATTAAGTAGGTTAATCAAATTTTTAAGGTCTGATTTTATTTGATTTATTTTTCTAACATGCATTGTGTTTTTTCTTAAATAAGTGTGGTCATTCTTTAATTACATTCCATTATAGTTTTTCATTCAAGATTATGTTACCATTTTGTTAATGGTTATATACTATTCCATTGAGTATGCCAGAGTTGAAATGTCACACCATTTTTGAAATTTTACTGAAATTCTATTTATTTATTTCTCTGTTATAAAAGCAAACTCGTCAATTGACATGTCAGTAGAACACATTTTAGACAGTATTGTCTTTCTGTTTTCCAGCCATATTATGCTAGATCTAGTATTTCAACTGTTTATCAGTTTCAATGGGAGAAAATGCCGTTTATTTGGCAGTGTTACTGACATCTAACAAATACACACCAATTTAAATTCCAAATCTTACATGAAACCATCAAAATGTTGTGACAGGACTTGTGTATGTTGATTTAACTAAACAAGCAATCACATGAGACACAGGATCATAGTCAACAATGCTCTTGTCCAAATAGCATTGAACCAAGAGAGCATAGCAAGATGTGAAGCACGACACAGTGCATTTATCCTGCAGGGCTCTACTGAGAAATTTGTATACAAATTCTCATTTAAAAATGCACAGCTAAGCTAGACACGGTGGCTCTTGCCTGTAATCCCAGAACTTTGGGAGGCCAAGCCAGGTGGATCACTGAGGTCAAAAGTACAAGACCAGCCTGACCAACAGGGTGAAACTCCATCTTTACTAAAAAACAACAAACAAACAAATTAGCTGGGCATGGTGGCAGGCTCCTCTGATCCCAGCTAATTGGAAGGCTGAGACAGGAGAATCACTTGAACCTGGGAGGCAGAGGTTTTAATGAGCCAAGACCATGCCGTTGCACTCATGCCCTGGCAACAAAAGTGAGTGTTCAAATAAAAAAAAATGCATAGCTAGGCCTACATTTTAAACGTATTTTCTAGAGTTCTGGAATGACTCTTTAATCAAGGAATGCCTTCTTTAGAGTCTTATAAAAATAAAATTAAACTTAAAAAAATCCACAGTATAATATTTACAATGGGCATAGTATTATTTTATATCAAAACCAACATTATTATATATTAACTTTGATATAATATTATTTTAAATACTTTGTATAGTTGACTATATCAAGTGATTCAGAATTTGGAAAATTCCAGAGCCAGTGCCTGAGGGAGTGGATAGAGTATGGGTTCTGAAGGGTAACAATAGTGAGGAGGGTGATGGTCATGGTTATAATCAATGGGAATTGTGTGAAACAGCAAAGTGACACTTAAAGTGCTCCTTAAGAAGTGGAGAGAGAGAAAAAAAAAAAAAGCACTTGGGAAAACCATCCCTATATTAACCAGGAAAGTAGCACCTGTTCTGGCATTCTTGATGAAAGAGAGTTACTTTAATAGCTGTATCTATCCAAATTACTTGTTTTAATTCATTGCAGCAGCTGTTTTTCACAGGGAAGACTAGTGAAGACAAGCTGATAGGACATTTGCCATTATTTAATACATCTGGTGCCTGGGGCTGGGGTAAAAATGAAGGATTAAATGAAGAATAAACCAACATGGTAGTGCCCTCCTTAAAAACTCACTTTCTTATGTTTATTCTCTGAAAAACAACTATATTTGAAAACATTAAGTCATGTCTCTAAAGTATTCCTCTCCTTGATAGGAGAATTCAGTATTCCTCCCCTTGGCAGGTGAGTACAACATCATGTAACATGTTGCTTGGTGAACTCAAACAAGAGATTTGCACATTAAATCTCCTCTTTTTAGGCTATTTTCTGTACACGGCTAAAATGCAAGGTATTATGCCAAAGTGTTTCTGCTGCTGATTCAGGGGTTTCTTGGGTGAATAATTATCTCAAATACTCTACCTGCATAGGCTTCTCATCTATATTTTGATAACTCTTTCTTTTAGCTCTTTATACAAGTGAAAATAAAGGAGCTGTAAGGTGACAAGTTATAAAAATCAAATATTTGCCCTAAGAGACCATTTCTGAACACAGAAACAATAAAGAGTATCATACTAATAAGTTTATAATACAATAATATAACAAAATATTGCTAATCACTTCTTGGCATTACATTTCTGGATAATGAAGTTGGGTATTTATATAGCATATAAAAGGTTGTTTTTCTTAAATATGGCTTTCTTCTTTTTTTATTCAAATTTCCATAAAATACCTTTAAAAAGCTATTCAGCTATTGCATGTAATGACAAAGGCAATTCTTCAAGATTACCATGTTTGAGCAATTAAATAACTTGCTCCAAATCACATAGAAAGGAAGAAACAGTGCTAGAGTTTGTTCTTTGATAGTTTATCTATAAGACCAAGATATGTATCCAAATATTAATGTTCTTTATAAACAAAATTCCCTTCCTTCAAAGTATTTTGCTTCTTGATTCTATTAAAACAGAAATATTTGATGTCTTAATACTTTAAAGTATTTTTGGACTATTGTTTAAAACTTCTCCTACATTTTAATGCACTGTTTCTGCATTTCCTTAAATGAAAATCTGTTAATATCAAGCAGAGAAAAATAACTTAGGAAACCAAAGTATACATCAACAGGATAGGAATAGCCAACCTTTGAAATAAGATATTTTACAAGAAATATAACATCAAAAAGAAAAGAAAAAAAATCTTCAATTAAATCAGCTGATGAATATCTACTTTTCCTTCATTGGACCAAATTGTAGAACTATTTAACATGAGCTATCACTTCTGAGCTAGTTTAGTTTAACTGAGGACTTATTTGATGACCATCAACTAGAGACTAAAATGGATATTGAAAAGAATAGTCTTAACCACAGAAGAAGAAACTTCATACATGAGAAAAGACTAATTACAGGTTTAGAATCTAGCTAATCTCAAAATAAAAATAATGAAACCTGAGGGAAAAAAAAAATCCTAAGCAGATTTGTAATGGAGTCTCTTTAAATTACGATAACCAGCACTGGGGATGTATCTCTGAGTGTCTTAAAAGTGCAGCAGAATGCCCATGTTGCAGAGAATCCTACTCTGAAAGTGCTCCCTTTATCATCACCCTGACAGCAAAGACTTTATTAATCTTATTCACACTTATATCCATCTACTGCATTTTTAAAAGAGCCTGACACTTAACAATAAATAATCTTTGATGGAATTGTCTTCTTTTTTCTTTCATCTTTTAAGAATTTTTGGCAAAAATCAATAGATACTGTATTTAAAGGTAAGAAGAACAAATTTAAATTTATAATTTACAATTTATGATGTGTTTAAATGTATGTATGTATTTATTTATTTATTGCTGTTTTTCTTCAAAGTTTGAGGTTACATCTTTCTTGCCCAGCTTACTGGAATAAAGATCCTTTTCTTATTCATAGGCACCGATATCCACTTTTTCTTTTTAAAGGCCATTTTTTGACATCCTTCCAGGTGATGTCTTACTTGACCTTTCCTGCCAGTTTCATTGTGTCCTTGACAAACTCAACATTTCTACATAGTCAAATCACATACAGGGAAGATTACAATTTACCCAAATAGACATAGTCGATAGTCTTTTTTGTTGTTTTGTTTGTTTTACAGTTTCACCCCACTGAGTCTGGTAAATAAAACAACTGCAGTAGCACAGTGGCACTAACTCACCCTTCTGACCTAGTCACCTGAGATTTGATTGGCTTTTTGTAAGGCAGTAAGTTCTTTAGAAAAGTTGATTAGCACTGAACTTGAGAATAAATCATCGATATATTTATTTCTTTTCACAATTTTAATATGTGATATGTTTAAAATGTATTATTCTCTTCTGTCCTGGATGAGTAGTTGACCTATAATCTCTCTTGCTAATTGCTATGCAACAATCAATAGTTATTAGTAACCTGGATAGTTTTGCATTTCTCTGAAGAGTGGCAATCTCGGAAAACCTGAATCAATGCCTAGATCCGAGTAAAGATTGGAAACCTGTCCATCCTCTACATCTCTCTTGTACTCATGCTTTACAGCTGAGTTTCAGTTTTTTTCTGTCACTGATTCGACCAGCTGTGAATCCTGGAAGCAAGTCCTTTTGTGCAGGCCAGTCCTTTTGCCAACTTTCATAGTCCAAACTCTTGCCCTCTAGATGCTGAGAGGCTAATCTCTACACCAACTCCAAGCAACTTTGTCTGTACTCTCTGGCTTGACACACTGCCCTTTTTGCTCATTAATTCAAATACGTTCTGCCCTAAAGTTCCAACTCAAGTTTAATTTATTACTTTTTTTTTTTTTTTTTTTTTTTTCTTGAGACGGAGTTTCACTCTTGTTACCCAGGCTGGAGTGCAATGGCGTGATCTCGGCTCACCGCAACCTCCGCCTCCTGGGTTCAGGCAATTCTCCAGCCTCAGCCTCCTGAGTAGCTGGGATTACAGGCATGCGCCACCGTGCCCAGCTAATTTTTTGCATTTTTAGTAGAGACGGGGTTTCACCATGTTGACCAGGATGGTCTCGATCTCTTGACCTCGTGATCCACCCGACTCGGCCTCCCAACGTGCTGGGATTACAGGATTGAGCCACCGCGCCCGGCTAATTTATTTCATTTTATTTTACTTTTTTATTGTCTTGTGTGATAACATTATGACTAAGTTAGTTAACAAAGAATCCCAGTCTTTGTAGCTCAGTAAAACGAAAAGCTGTTTTTCATTCACTCAAAATCCCCTGCAGACTGGAGGACTCCTCAAAGCCATAGTCCTGCATATGATGACTCATTGGTTCAGGCTGTTGGATACTTTGACTTGACATTTTAACAAAGACTTCCTTCACTTTTGTCACAAAAGAAGAGAAGAGGCGGCAGGGCACGGTGACTAACACCTGTAATCCTAGCCCTTTGGGAGGCCAAGGCGGGTGGATCACTTGAGGTTAGAAGTTCGAAACCAGACTGGCCAATATGATGAAATCCTGTCTGTATTAAAACTACAAAATATTAGCCGGCTGTGATGGTAGATGTCTGTAATCCCAACTACTTGGGAGGCTGAGGCAGGAGAATTGCCTGAATCCAGAAGGCAGAGGTTGCAGTGAGCCAAGATGTTGCCATTGCAATCCAGCCTGGGCAACAAGAGCAAAACTCTGTCTCAGAAAAAAAAAAAAAAAAGAGAAGAGGCTGCCATATTTGGGTGACTGTTAAATGCTTAAGTCCTAACATAACCCAGGTCACCTCTACTTACTTTTTTTGTCTACTTACTTATTGACTAGAACTTGTCCTATTAACTGCAGTCTTAACTACAAAGAGATTAAGGAATTTAACTTCCTTATGTGCCTGATAGATGAAGAGATAGGATACTTGCAACATAAAAATTTTAACAAAAATACATAATAGGCAAGATCTAAATAATGTAAAGAAAACTTTATATGCACGTATACAGTACACTTTTTTGTAGTCTTAATGAAACTCATGTTTTATAAAATTCTATATAAGGCCAGATTGCAAATGAAAATAAATAGCAAAAACAAATAGAATTCATTATTTAATCACAGTAGTAAAAATAGCTAATACACATAGAAATTAATAGTAAAATTTAAGCACTAAAGCTAAGTTATAGACACTTTATTAAGAGATTCTTATAATGTAAAAAAATTATGATAATGACAACTCTAAAATGTAGCATTTATGTAAACCTTATAGTTTGCCAGGCACAATTTGCATTTATTATCTCATTCATCCTAATAACCTCTCTATAAGGTACTTGTATCCTTATTATCAATTTTTTTTTAGGGAAGAGTTAACAGAGGCAAATTAGGGTTGATGTGCCAAAGGTCACAAGGACAGTGACTGTAAGAGAAGCGCCAAGATTTGCAGTGTCACTAAGACAGCAATTATATGATTAAATCTTATGATTTCAGGAATGCCTCAGAGATGAGAATTTAACTATTTAAAGCAAGATATTATAAGGTAAACAAAAATGCACCTAGATATGGAAATAACTAAAGAATATGTGAATGAATTTTAAAAGAGGGAATAATCTATAACTGATAACCAAAACTAATAATGAATTCTGTTAATAGGTAAATTTAGGCCAAAATAATAAAAAGTATTTTAAAAATCACAAAAAAATTTGCAAGTGTATAATTATGGATAAGAAATCTACAGAGATACAAAAGCAATTGGAATAATTGGTAATGACTATGAAGAACATAGAAGCCCATTAAAAGTCACAATAGCATATGTATGATTTATTTAATTATAAACTAATTCGATTGAGCCCAGAAGACATTATAAATAGGACTACACCAATTAATTTTGGTATAATTAGAATTTCCTGAAACAGAAGAAAATTATGGTTTCATGGACAAGAATGTAAAGGGAATCAGAAGATAATGGCAAAAAGGTATAAACTTTGTTATAAGATGAATAAACTCCAAGGAGCTAATGCATAGAATGGTAACTTCAGTTAATGATAATGTACTGTATACTTGAAATTTGCTGAGATCATAGATCTTAAATACTATTTGACACACAATAAAAATGGTACTTAGGTGAGGTCATAGATGTGTTAACTAACTTAATTGTCCTAATCATTTCACTATATATATAAAATAAATAATTTTATTAAATAATGATCATCTAAACAAAGCTTAATATCAGGTGATTTTGACATCTCCAATCTATTGAGAAAGATCAGAATTCAAATATATTTAAAAAATAATCAGTAGAGTGTTTTGAAAAAAAAAAAAAGGACAAAATGAATTCAAAATAGCCATATAAAGCCATATCATAACCTGATAAAGATAATATAAACACACTTCCAATTATGTGTGTATGGTATGACAGGTGCCCTGAAGTTACCTATGCCAATAACACCTATTTTATGATAAGATACATTCTTTGTAGGACTGATGAACCCAGAGGTGGCAAAAGAGATCTGCAAGAAACCATTTATTCACTCAAAAAATCATATCTTGGGTCCAAGGCTTGGAGTGCCAAGCACAGGATACACAGAAAGAGATGAAGAAGAGGATTTAGAATGTTACTTAAATTTAGATATCATTACATATGCACAGTAAAATTTTATGGGTGACAGGTCTATATAAATACTAGATCAGTAGATTAAAAAATAAATTGAATTAAAAAGCCAACAAAGTTTTTATAATAATAAAACAAATATTAATAAAAAGGCAGTAATAAGGAACCATGGAAATAGTGAGCCCAACTTTAATGTAAATCACAATAAATTTAATTGGGCTAAACTTATTAAATGTAGGGAAATTGTGATGGAGACTATAAATAAAAAATACGTCAGGTACACACATTTCATTTAGTGTAGTAAATGTGTGACCCCTAAATATCTTAACTGGTTTCAGTAAATTTAGGAAGTTTATCTTGCCAAAGTTAAGAATGCACACCCATGACATTGCCTCAGGAGGTCCTGATTATATGTGTCCAAGGGGGTCAAGGCACAGTTCAGTTTTATATATTTTAGGGAGATATGAGTCATCAATCAATATAGGAAATTTGTACACTGGTTTGGTTCAGAATGGTGGGACAACTTGAGAGAGGGCTTCCATGTCATAGGTAGATAATATTCAAAGGGTTGAATTCTTTTGAGTTTCTGATTAGATTTTCCAAAGAGGCGATCAGCTATGCATTTATCTCAGTGAGCAGAGGAATGATTTTGAGTAGAATGGGAGGCAAATTTGCCCTAAGCATTTCCCATCTTGACTTTTCCTTTTAGCTTAGTGATTCTAGGGTCCCAAGATGTATTTTCCTTTCACAAATGATATGTTCATGATTGCTGATGAATTATCAATCTATATAAATAAAATAGATATTATAGATAGACATGCAAATAATGTATCTATAATATCTATTTTATTTATAGATTTGCATGTGTTACATTTAAAATAAAGATAAAATAATATCAACACACAATCACTTAAAGAACAATCTAATTTCAATATCAAAACAATGATGTCAAATAAATTGCTAAATCAATTAGAACACTATCTATTCTGATAAGATACAATTTAAATTGACTACAACAATCAAAAAATACTTTGTGTAATGTTTTAAATTTGGGAGGTAATTTCTGTTTGGAAGCATCTTAATTTTGATGTTTAAGGACTGTACTAAAACCTATTTTTTTTTCAATCTCTTCATTGGTCCATCTAAGAGTAAAGTTTCCAGGCTAAAATCTACGTCAATTCTACTTAACAGATCAAAGTACTGCTTTGTGGTTATAAACTATCTCAGCAGCTTTCAGTCATATATACATACATAGCAAAATTCTGCAAGAAGTGAGTATTTTCTCTGATTGCTTCTGTAATAGAGACACAGTTTAATGTTATTAGAAATGAGTATTACTCATGCCACCCATGTTAGGAAAGAATGCAAAAGGAGGCTCCTCAGGTGTCTTGATTTTCCAGAAAGATGCCTTAGAATTGCCACCACCAAACAGTGGACTCTGTGAAGCTGAGAAGGACTGGATATGTTACGCTAAGAACATGCATATGCAATTGTGATATTATGCCAAGTTTAAGATTGTGTTTTTGTGTTCAAAAGTTATTAAACTGTTTAGGATGAGGCCTTGGTCATGGGTCTGCAAGCTCATTAACCAGACAGGTACAGCACATTAGAATGCATAAATAAGCATATGCCTATTCTATCTTTAATTTACCTTTTGATCTTCACTTAAAACAGAACTATCTTTTGACCCAGCAATTCCATTACTGGATATATACCTAAAGGAAAATAAATCATTGTACCAAAAATACACCTGCACTCATATGTTGATTGCACCACTATTCATGATAGCAGACATGGCATAAATCTAAATGCCCATCAACGGAAGACTGCAAAAATATAATGTAGTATATATATACATCATGGAATACTACACAGCTATTAAAAAAAAGAGATCATATCCTCTGTAGCAACATGGATGCAGCTGAAGGCCATTATCCTAAGAAAATTAACACAAAGCAAAAAACCAAATATCACATGTTCTCACTTATAAGTGGGTTCTAAACATTGGGTACACATGAACATATGGATGGGTACAACAGATACTGGGATCTACTAGAAGGAGAGAGAGGGTAGGGGCAAGGGCTGAAAAACTACCTATTGGATACTAGGGTCACTACCTTGGTGATGGGATAATTTATACCCCAAACCTCAGTGTCATGCAATATACTCATTTAATAAACATATACATGTCTCCCCTGAATCAAAATAAAAGTTGAAATTATTTTTTAAAAATTATCAGTTTCATATACATTAAGTTAAATAAAATGTCTTTAAAAATATGTATCTATCTTGATTACCGTTTTGTCATCTCATTAAGTTTTGCACTCAAGAAAGTCCCTGTCACTTGCCCCTAGTCCTGGTAATATATAACATATGTAAATCATATACTGATATATAGAATAGAACTAGGTTATTTAGGACACAATATTACTAATGATTTTGAATTAAAGTCTATGTAACTGGTCATGTAATCTCTCTAATGAGTTTTGTGGGAGGGACTTTTACTACAAATTCAACTTCAATTTGGACTATCTCAACCCATCAGTTTCTAAAAATGTTTCTTATTTTCAAAGTCATTCACCTATATGCAAATTTATGTATTCATCCTTCTGATATAGTCTTATGTAAGAGTGTCGGAGAGTCCTCAATAAGTCTGATGATGTTTAGTCCCTGATGCCTTAAGTCCCACCTCATCTTATTTTACAGAGTCAATTTAGTGTTAACAAGCAGGAAACTATCTTAAATTTAGGCTTCCATTGCTACTCATCCTATTGCATATTTAATATACGTTAAAAAAGAAATGCATGCATCCCTAAATAAACCGAATGTCAACTTGGGTACGTGATTTAAATGCACTAAACATTCACATTTTCCTTGTTCTTTGCATAGCATTCTCTTACTTTCTCTGTAGGTTACTGATGTATTTTTCCATTAGTATGGCATTACATAATGCCTATGAAACAGATTTAAGTTAATCATTGTTTTAAAGTTAACTTTTTTGTTTTTTTATAAATTTTCTCTTCAAGAAAGATAAATGTAGTTACTTTCAGGCTGGATTTTTCTTCTCCCAGATACTCATTGCTCTTCCTTTAAGACGCACAAAAACAATTTTCTTCTAGAACAACATACCTGCCATAGTGTATTTATTGCTTTTTGGTTTGAGGAATTTGAATGAGCAACTACATTTCATCATACTGGGAAACACTAACCCATACTAGCATTACATTTTGGTGGGAGGAAGATGAAGAAACTAGGATAAAATGGGAAGGAAGATAGATGAGCTCAATTTCATAGGAGTAAGACCTTTTTTCCCTCAACACCTGTAGTTTGCGCTCATATTCATTCTCCCGTTCTTTCAAACACACACGTGCATGCATACACACACACAGACACACACTCTCACGAAGTATTACACTTTAATCTTCTTTGGCATTGCAAGAAACTCCATGAATAATTCATGAATATAACAATGAATTTTGCATTAGTTGACTCAAAACAAACTGCTTTCAGGTGATTCGATTTAAAAAATACTGTGATTGACAAGTGAGAATAATAAAAATCTAGATTGTAAAATGTGTGCACAATATTACAAAAAGCTGAAAGGGTTAAAAATGGCATTAAAGAGAGAAGAAATATTTGTGTTTCTCTCAGTTATACATAAAACTTTGTTAAAATTCCACACATACTGTAAATTTGATTCTGCATTATTTATACCATTACTATGCACCATTGATTTCAATTTTTTGATTTTATAAAAAGAGTAAAAGAATACATTGCTAATTCCTGGCCTAGAGCAGCATATTTTAAACTGTGAGCAAATGGTTTGGGGAATGACACAATAAAATTTTCAGAAGGAAGTTAATAGGTGTGTGTGCTCAATGAGAACTTTATTTTTTCCATAAACAAATCTTCATGTTCTAAAGTGGAAAAGTGAATCCTATATGTATTAAATAATAAGCCCAAATATTCAACATGATTTTTATGAATTGCCTGTTGGTGTGTACAATTTGTATGATGGTGACATGAAACTCTGTCATCAGGACTTACATTCCAGTGTTGTTTTATTTATAAAATGCCTTTTCCAGTAATGTATTTATGTGTTTATCTAAGTTTAAATACTGGATACCCCATTACTATAAATACAAATCTGAAGGAGAAAATAATTTATCCTAGATAAATCAAAAATTCTAAGAGAAAAAGGTAAAAAGATTTGGTCATATTTTACCTGTTTCTACTGAAAATCCCTTTGCTTGTCATAGAATGAACATCAGATTGGATTTAAGCAGAGTCATTATTTTTCTGTGCTACAGGCTTTGCTCTCCACTCAAGTGTAGATTCTTGTCAAGCACTGCCCTTTCTAACTACTCTCAGCTGGCGTCTGAAAACTCTTATCCATCAAATTGCACCTTCATTTTACCTCAGCCAGCCCCAAAACCCCAAAAGTTATAATCGCCTTAATTCTGATTAGTAAGTAAAATAGGAATAGGAAAGGGTCTTGTCATAGAACCTAACATCTCCCCTTCATAAAGCTTTATGTTTTGCATCATTACATCAATGTCACTGTGAGAATAAGATAACATAGATGAATTATCTGAGAAGAAAATTGAAGTTACCTCAAACTTGTCAGTGTAAATCTTAAACTAACTGAAATCTATTCAAAATGCCAATCAATACAGGAATGTTTAAAAAGATGGTTCCATATATGGATAGAATCGGTTTTTCAATGATGCTTAATATTTTTATAACATTTAGGGAAAAATGTATCAAATGGTCAATCTTGGCCCGGTGCAGTGGCTCATGCTTGCAATCCTAGCACTATGAGAGGCTGAGGTGGGCAGATCACTTAAGGTCAGGAGTTCAAAACAAGCCTGAACAACATGGTGAAACCCAATCCCTACTAAAAATACAAAAACAATTAGTCTGGGAGGCGGTTCCAAGATGGCGTCATAGAAACTGCTCAGGATTGCAGCTCTCAGTGAAGGCACAGAGGGTGAGTCCTAGCTGCATTTTCAGATGGACTTTTGTAGGCCACAGAACTGGCAGATTCCCAGGTGTAGGAGAGACACAGGAGAGCAGCACAGCCCGCTTGCATGGCCGTTGTGGCCGGTGCCGCACCACAGCGAAGCGGCAACCTGCACAGAGCTCACTGGTCGGGGTGCCCTGTTAAACTGGCAATCTGAGTTTTGGGAGGGCAGATTGACATGTCCATTTGATTGAACAGGACTTGGATGGTGAGCCAGGCCAGGAGATTCCTGGGAAGAGCGATTTGTGCTGGTGCAGTGGGCCGCCGCAGGGGAGATCGCACAGAACCCAGTGCCCAATCAGCAGGCAACTGGGGTGCCTGTGAGAGAGTCAATAATTCAATTTGGAAAGAAAAAGAGAAAGAGGAGGGACTCTGAGGCAGGGAGCCAGGTGATCAGGCTCAGCGGGTCCCACCCTCACGGGGACAAGCAGTGCAGCGATTCGAGGCGCTCGGGGCTGAGAGTTTTGCTGCAGGGTCAGCTGAATTGAAACGGTGCAGCTCGGTGGGGGAGGGGCGTCCACCACTATGGACACAATCCACCCCTACTGAGGAACCACCCACTGCTGATGCAGCCTGCCATTGCTGAGGCAACCAGCCATAACAGAGAGACGCCAACAACAGGGCGGAGCACACCACAGTAGAATGGAGCCCCTCAGCAGCAGGGCGGACCCACGCTAGCAGGGCGGAGCCCCGGAAGGCAAATAGTGAATAGACTGCCTCCTAGCTGGGCAGGACAGTGCAACAGATACTCATAAAGAAAGCCCCAACTCCCTGAGACAGAGCATCTGAGGAAAAAAAAGGGGGGGACTTTTATAAGTTCTGCAGTAGACACATTTGCCCAGCAAACCTGAATGAACAACAGAGCTCACAGCTCAGCACTGGAGCTCCAATAAAGTACATACCATCTCCTCAAACAGCTCCCTGACCCTTGTATATCCAAAGAGCCACCTCAAAAAAGGACTAATCAGACTGACATTTGGCAGGCATCAATCTGGGACAAAGATAGCAGAAGAAGAAACTGGTAGCATCCTTCACTGTTCTGCAGCTGATACAGGTGTACCCCAGAAAAGCAGGGCCTGGAGTGGACCTCAGCACTCGTACAGCAGAGGGGCTAAACCGTTAGAAAGAAAACTAAGTAATAGAAATACTTCATTATCAACAATCTGGGCGTCCACTCAGAGACCCAATCGAAAAGTCAGCAACTACTAAGATGACAGGTGGATAAATCCACAAAGATGGGAAGAAACCAGCGCAAAAAGGAGGGAAACACCCGAAACCAAAACACCTCACCTCCTACAAAGGACCAAACTCCTCAAGAGCAAGGGAACAAAGCTGGATGGAGAATGAGAGTGACGAAATGACGGAATCAGACTTCAGAAGGTGGATAATGAGAAACTTCAGTGAGCTAAAAGAACATGTTCTAAATCAGTGCAAAGAAACTAAGAACCTTAAAAAAAGATTTGAAAAAAGATTCGAGGAAATGATAACAAGAATGGACACCTTAGAGAGGAATATGAATGAATTGAAGGAGCTGAAAAACACAACACGAGAACTTCACGAAGCATGCACAAGTTTGAACAGCCGAATTGACCAGGCAGAAGAAAGAATATCAGAAGTCGAAGATGATCTCCATGAAATGAAAAGAGAAACCAAGATAAGAGAAAAAATCTCAAAGAGGAATGAACAAAATCTCCAAGAAATGTGGAACTATGTGAAGAGACCTAATCTACATTTGATAGGCGTACCAGAATGTGACGAAGAGAATGAATCAAAGCTGGAAAACACTCTTCAGGATATTATCCATGAAAATTTCCCCAACCTAGCAAGGCAGGCCAATACTCAACTCCAGGAAATACAGAGAACACCACAAAGATAATCTGCAAGAAGAGCAACCCCAAGGCACATAATAGTCAGATTCACCAGGGTTGAAATAAAGGAGAAAATACTAAGGGCAGCCAGAGAGAAGGGTCGGGTCACCTACAAAGGGAAGCCCATCAGACTCACAGCAGATCTCTCAGCAGAAACTCTACAAGCCAGAAGAGAGTGGGGACCAATATTCAACATCCTTAAAGAAAAGAACTTTCAACCCAGAATTTCATATCCAGCCAAACTGAGCTTCATAAGTCAAGGAAGAATAAAATCTTTTGCCAACAAGCAAGAACTCAGAGATTTTGTCCCCACCAGGCCTGCTTTACAAGAGCTCCTGAAAGAGGCACTACACATAGAAAGGAACAACCAGTACCAGCCATTCTAAAAACATACCAAATGCTAAAGAGCATCAACAAAATGAAGAATCTGCATCAACCAAGGGACAAAACAGCCAGATAGTATCAAAATGGCAGTGTCAAATACACACATAACAATAGTAACCCTAAATGTAAATGGGATAAATGCATCAATCAAAAGACACAGACTGGCAAATTGGATAAAAAAATAAAACCCATCGGTGTGCTGTATCCAGGAATCCCATCTCACATGCAAAGATTCACAAAGGCTCAAAATAAAGGGATGGAGGAAGATTTACCAAGCAAATGGAGAGCAAAAAAAAGCAGGAGTTGCAATTCTCATCTCTGATAAAATAGACTTTAAAGTAACAAAGATCAAACGAGACAAAGAAGGTCATTACATAATGGTAAAAGGATCGATACAACAAGAAGAGCTAACGATCCTAAATATATATGGACCCAATACAGGAGCACCCAGATATATAAGACAAGTTCTTAACAACCTACAAAGAGACTTAGACTCCCACACAATAATAGTGGGAGACTTTAACACTCCACTGTCAATATCAGACAGATCAACCAGACAGAAAATTAACAAGGATATCCAGGGCTTGAACTCAGACCTGGAACAAGCAAACCTGATAGACATTTACAGAACTCTCCATCCCAAATCCACAGAATACACATTCTTCTCCGCACCACATCACACCTACTCCAAAATTGACCACATAATTGGAAGTAAAGCACTCCTCAGCAAATGCAAAACAACTGAAATCATAACAAACAGTCTCTCAGACCATAGTGCAGTCAAGTTAGAACTCAGAATTCAGAAACCAACTCAGATCCGTACAGCTTCATGGAAACTGAACAACTGGCTCTTGAATGTTGATTGGATAAACAATGAAATGAAGGCAGAAATAAAGAAGTTCTTCAAAACCAACAAGAATGAAGACACAACATACCAGCATCTCTGGGACACATTTAAAGCAGTCTGTAGAGGAAAATATATAGCAATAAGTGCCCACATGAGAAGAATGGAGAGATCTAAAATGGACACCATATCATCAAAATTGAAAGAGCTAGAGGAGCAAGATCAAAAAAACTCAAAACCTAGCTGAAGACAAGAAATAACTAAGATCAGAGCAGAACTGAAGGAGATAGAGACACGAAAAACCCTTCAAAAAAATCAATAAATCCAAGAGCTGGTTTTTTGAAAAGATCAACAAAATAGACAAACCACTAGCCAGACTGATAAAAAAGAAAAGAGACAACAACCAAATAGATGCAATAAAAAACGTTAAAGGGGAAATCACCACAGATTCCACAGAAATTCAAACCATCATCAGAGAATACTACAAACAACTCTATGCACATAAAGTAGTAAACCAGGAAGAAATGGATAAATTCCTGGACGCCTGTGTCCTCCCAAGCCTAAACCACGAGGAAGCCGAAACTATGAATAGACCAATAAGGAGGTCTGAAGTCGAGGGAGCAATTAAGAGCCTACCACACAAAAAAAGCCCAGGTCCAGATGGGTTCACAGCCGAATTCTACCAGACACACAAAGAGGATCTGGTACCATCCCTTCTGAAACTATTCCAAATAATCCAAAAAGAGGGAACCCTTCCCAAATTATTTTATGAGACCAACATCATCCTGATACCAACACCCGGCAGAGACTCAACAAGAAAAGAAAACTTCAGGCCAATATCCAAGATGAACATAGATGCAAAAATCTTCAATAAAATACTGGCAAAGCGATTGCAACAGCACATTAAAAAACTTATCCATCATGATCAAGTAGGATTCATCCCGGGCATGCAAGGCTGGTTCAACATACGCAAGTCTATAAACGTCATTCACCACATTAACAGAACCAAAATAAAAAAACACATGATTATCTCAATTGACGCAGAAAAGGCATTTGACAAAATTTAACAGCCCTTTATGCTAAAAACTCTCAATAAACTGGGTATTGATGGAACATATCTCAAAGTAATAGAAGCTATTTACAACAAACCAACAGCCAATATCATACTTAATGGGCAAAAACTGGAAGCATTCCCTTTGAAATCCAGCACGAAACAAGGATGCCCTCTCTCACCACTCCTATTCAACATAGTACTGGAAGTTCTAGCCAGAGCAATCAGGCAAGAAAAAGAAATAAAGGGTATTCGAATAGGAAAGGAGGAAGCCAAACTGTCTCTATTTGCAGACGACATGATAGTATACCTGGAAGACCCCATCACCTCAGCCCAAAAACTCCTGAAACTGATAAGCAACTTCAGCGAAGTCTCAGGATATAAAATCAATGTTCAAAAATCACAAACATTCCTATACACCAATAACAGACTTAAAGAGAACCAAATCAAGAATGAACTGCCATTCACAATTGCTACGAAGAGAATAAAATAGCTAGGAATACAACTCACAAGGAAAGTAAGGGCCCTTTTCAAGGAAAACTACAAACCACTGCTCAACAAAATAAGAGAGGACACAAACAGATGGAGAAACATTCCATGTTCATGGTTAGGAAGAATCAATATCGTGAAAATGGCTATACTGCCCAAAGTAATTTACACAATCAATGCTATCCCCATCAAGCTACCATTGAATTTCCTCACAGAACTGGAAAAAACCACCATGAACTTCCTATGGAACCAAAAGAGAGCCCGCATAGCCAAGTCAATTCTAAGCAAAAAGAACACAGTGGGAGGCATCACACTAGCAGACTTCAAACTATACTACACGGCTACAGTAATCAAAACAGCATGGTACTGGTACCAAAACAGAGATATAGACCAATGGAACAGAACAGAGGCATCGACGGCAAATCAACATATCTACAACCATATAATCTTTGATAAACCAGACAAAAACAAGCAATGGGGAAAGGATTCCCTGTTTAATAAAGGGTGTTGGGAAAACTGGTTAGCCATGTGCAGAAAGCAGAAACTGGACCCCTACCTGACACCTTACACTAAAATTAACTCCAGATGGATTAAAGACTTAAACATAAGACCTGGCACTATAAAACCCCTAGAAGGAAGTCTAGGCAAAACCATTCAGGACATAGGAGTAGGCAAGGACTTCATGACCAAAACACCAAAAGCATTGGCAACAAAAGCCAAAATAGACAAATGGGACCTAATCAAACTCCACAGCTTTTGAAGGTCAAAAGAAACAGTCACTAAAGTGAATCGGCAACCAACAGATTGGGAAAAAATCTTTGCAGTTTACCCAACTGACAAAGGGCTGATATCCAGAATTTACAAAGAACTCAAACAGATTTACAGAAAAAAAACAAACAAGCCCATTCAATAATGGGCAAAGGATATGAACAGACACTTTACAAAAGAAGACATACATGAGGCCAACAAACACATGAAAAAATGCTCATCATCACTGGTCATTAGAGAGAGGCAAATCAAAACCACATTGAGATACCATCTCATGCCAGTTAGAATGGCAATCATTAAAAAATCTGGAGACAACAGATGCTGGAGAGGTTGTGGAGAAAGAGCAACACTCTTACACTGTTGGTGGGGGTGTAAATTAGTTCAACCATTATGGAAGACAGTGTGGCGATTCCTCAAGGACCTAGAAATAGAAATTCCATTTGACCCAGCAATCCCATTACTGGTTATAAAAACAAAGGACTATAAATTGTTCTACTATAAGGACACAGGCACACGAATGTTCATTGCAGCACTGTTTACAATAGCAAAGAACTGGAACCAACCCAAATACCCATCGATGATAGACTGGACTGGGAAAATGTGGCACATAGACACCATGGAGTATTATACAGCAATAAAAAATGACGAGTTTATGTCCTTTGTAAGGACATGGATGAATCTGGAGAACATCATTCTCAGCAAACTGACACAAGAACAAAAAAGGAAATACCACATATTCTCACTCATAGGCGGGTGAGAAAAATGAGAACACATGGACACAGGGAGGGGGGTACTACACACTGGGGTCTATTGGGGGGAATGGGGAAGGGACAGCAGGGGGGAGCTGGGGAGGGATAGCCTGGGGAGAAATGCCAAATGTGGGTACTTATGCACTTATCTTGCAAGTTCTGCACATGTACCCCAAAACCTAAAATGCAATAAAAATTAAAAAAAAAAAAAAATTAGTCTGGTGTGGCGGCATGCACCTGTAATCCTAGCTACTGAGGAGACTGAGGCACGAGAATTGCTTGAACCCAGGAGGTAGAGGTTGCAGTGAGCGGAGATCACGCCACTGCACTCCAGCCTGAGTGACACAGTGATACTCCATCTCAAAAAAAAAAAAACCTGTTAATCTTTTCCTTATGCTAAAATTCATATTGGCATAGAATAATCTATGAGTATCTTCTTTGTGATTCTATTAAAATATATATTGATTTGGAGAGAAAAAAACATAATATTGAGTTTGCATTCCATAAATATAATTTATCAGATTGTCAATAATTTCAATTATGGAAAATAAGCACAGAAAGAAGAATCAAATAAACTAGGAATAATTCTAACAAAAATGTGTAAGGTGTCTAAACTAAAAAATTAAAATATCGAAAGATATTTAAAAGACCAAAATTAATAGAAGAAATAGGAGAGTAACAGATACACTCTCCCTGAAATTAAGACTATTATACAATTAGGAATTTAAGATAGGTGTATAAGATAAATAAATGGAACAATGAAATGGAAAGAGTCCCAGAAAAACAGATTTGATTTGTGTAAAAGCTGGCACTGCAGAGTACTGGTGAATAAATAAATAAACAAACAAAGAAATAAATAAATAAGGTCTTTTGGATAAATGTTCTTTCTAGCCAAAAGACAAACAAATATCTCAAAAAGAATAGAAAATGGGGTAGCCTAGCAGAAAGAAAACTTTTAGACATTAACTGCTCTACCCTGTCACGAAAAATTATGATGCCACCCCTCTCACAGCAACTAAGTTTGAGCAGAGATTGGCGATTTCCACATTTGCTAGGCTATATTGACAACTCAAGTTCCCCATGAGGATAAGTATCAGATATGTTCAGATAGGCAGCTAAAATTTCATTTACACTGGCAGTAAAAGGGTTCCCTCCCATGGTGTCAGTGAGGACTAGAGGGGGAGTTTGGACTTCCATCTTCAGTTGGTGGAAATGTGGCATCCCGCCATTCATTTCTAGGGGAAATCAGAAGAGGGCTTGGTGAAAGTCAGGACTTTTATCACTGCTACTGGTGGTAGTTACAAGAATCTACACGTGATTAAATGATATATTGTCGTGTATTCTTTCATAACAAAATTCCCTAAAGTATTTTTACCTAAATTCCCTGAAGTAAAATAATTTCATAAGATATTCCCTGATTATACTGAAGCAGACCAAATAAAGAACAATTTTGCTCACTATTTTTTGTTTTCTTTAATGTAATCCTAAAAATTGTAACTCCTTATCTTTTATACTAGACTTAAAAATAATGGGTGTTTTAGGTATTTGATCTTTACAAATAGTTTTAAATCCACAGTGTCTACATATTAGTGAATCCTCCTGACTGAGCTTATTCCTGATGCTAAAATATTTTGCAAGTGACTGGGAAGTATTCCATGAATGATTCGTATCTGCCTATGATGTTTATTCATGCAATCTCAGTTTATAAGCAAAGTATGATAATTGCATGTGGTTATAGCCACAAAGCAATCCCTATATTTTTTGCCAGCATAGAAAATGGCATATTTTGGCAACTATACCTCAAACAATGGATTTGGTAACGTTGACGATCATTTGTAAAATAAGGAAAGAAAAAAAATCCTTTTTCTCTTTTGTATGACAGGAAACCAAAATAGAAGAAATGGCTTGTTCTCTTTAACTCTACACACACACACAAAAAAAAAAAAAAAAAAAAAAAAAAAAGATAAGAGAGAAGTAATAGAGTGAAACAAAGTGTTACTGCATTTAGAATGACAAATTTATTTCTCACATACAAACAAAACTAGCAAGAATCGAGAATCCAAATTAGGTTAATAACTATGTGATGGTATAATTATTAGTAACACTTGAGAGCTGTACTTCAGAATAGTCAATGAATTTTAGTTTTTTGTCAACTGCTACTTACCCTTAAAAATAAAAAATGGACACTAAATCCAGCTCACTTACATTCTGTCAGATGATTTTATTATAGGACAATGGGGAAAATTTATTTCTGCCAGGAATTATAAATGCAAACCTAGATAATAGCTAATATAATACTAGTTATCATATTTTCCAGATTATATTCTGTACTTTCTTATCTTCTTTTTCCTTCTATTTGAGATGTTCCATATAATGATGTTTAAAAGGTAAACTGAGGCACGGTAATTTTTTTTTTTTTTTTGAAGAGCGTATTTAAGTAAACGATTCATGAATGGGCAGCTCCAAATCAGAATTGGTCCATGAGCTCAAACAAGAAAAAAGAAAGAGGCTTTTATAGCACTGCAATAAAGGATAGAAAATATTCCTTTGGCTATTATTATACCTTATTCATTATAACAGTGTTTATACTTAGGTATAACCTTATTGGGTTGCCTTATTTAGTCTATTCCACTGGAAAGTTCCTAGTTACATATTATAAGTTAGATGGCTGTTTTTGATTGGTTGAGCTTAAGTTCTGTTATTGTCCTGGTTGATTTTAATATGGACATTTACAAGAAATAGCTCAAGTTAAGTTTTGCTTATGTTTGCAAATCAAGCAAGCCTAAGGTAACTTATGAGGCCTAACTGGCTTTGTCTGCTCAGAAACTCTTCAGCCTGATCTTGATTTCTATTTACTTTAATGGTGTCAAATTGATATTTAATGGGCTATTTATTTTATTAACAGTGAAGAAGCTAGAATCAGATCAATCTTTTAGATAACAAAAATAAACTTTTGTAGGAGATGGGTCAGGGTGGTGAAAAAAATTACAAGAAAGACCCAGACCTTCTTTAAAGGCAGGGAAATTTTGCAAAGTTTCAGGGAAACATGAGCCTCTGTTCTTACCCTGAGGCAAATGGCAAAGGGCAGATAAAGGAGTGCAAAGGAATTTATCTGGATAGTTTCTGCTATCCAATGTCTAGAACCCAATACAAACATGAAGTCTTACTGTCTTGAGGTAGGAGAGAGTATTTTTCAATGCTGCCAGACTGGTTGAAATTTGGGGAGACAGGTGAATTCCCAGATAAGAGAAAGCCACAGAGGGAAGAATCTCAAAACTTCTGTTTAAACCGTCTCAAATTCATTGTTGTTTGATGAGTTATGCATGTGCAGTGGAGACTTCAATGAGCCCAATATGTAGCAACAGTTAGAAGGATGCAAGTGTCCGGCAGAGGCTTTAACTGCTAGACCGTTTAGAATTCGAGTTTATAATTCATGTCCTACCAAGTCACAGCAGTTTAACTAGCACCTTGGAATAAACATGAAAACCTAAATAGAACCAAGTTTTTCTAGTAAAATTTGTCACTGAGCTATAATGTTTACAATATGAGTAAGGGCACACACAACTCAAAGAGAAAGAGCATAAAACTAAGCCTCTACAGTTACAAAGTAATTAGTTGGTAATTTACCTATTTGATAGAACAAAAAATCAAAATGATCCTAAGAAGATAAGAGAATCTAGAGTCCCTACTAAGTACGATCTTTAAGATGCTATCTACAAGGTCCACTACAGAAAGAAACAGGAAAATCTGTCCCACAATTTAAGAAAAAAAGCAGTCAATAGAATAAACAAAGACATGAACCATGTGTTGGAGTTACAAAATTAAGATTTTAGACCAGATTTTTATAAATATTTTCACAGACTACAAAAGATAATAAGGCTCAGCAAAAAATGTAAATAATTTTTAAAAATATAATATATATGTATAAAATTTAGCAAGTTAGGTAGACTAAGCCGTAGTTTGGATATGGAAAATGTAAGGATCAGTAAACTTAAGGATAGAAGTGGAAATTATTTGAATTTTAAGAAGAGTGATAAAATGGAATTTTTAAATGAATGGTCCAGAATTCAGTCAAGCAAGATGGCAGAATAGGAAAGTCCAGGCTCTGGCTCTGCAATGGAAATATCAAATAAACAACATTACAGTCCAAAGTAGTTTTGTGAGAACTCTAAAAACAAGATAAGAATTTTCTGCCACCAGGAGAAACCCCCAATAAAGAAAACGCCACATTCAAAATGATAGAAAATGTGTGGCATTTTGCTAACCCTTGCCGCACCCTCTCTATCCAGTGGGGCCTGGCATGGTCAGGAGAAAGCTGTCCAATTTCCAGTTTCCCCCTCAGGACCGGAAGGAAAAGCATGGAACTTGTTTGCAATGTTCTAGCTTATCTGTAGGCTTCTTGAGTAACTGGTTTCTATCTTGCCTAACTGAGAGCATTGATAACATAGTGGCATGGTTTGGGTATGAAGTTGGAGGTCACTGAAAGCAGTAGTGGGGGCTGCAGTGTGTGCCAGCTGCAGGGGACTCCAGATCTGGGAGTGCCTGGGGAAAAGACATTGTAGATGGAGGAATGCAGTAAAATGTCTAAGACCCTGATAAGAGACAGGGGTGAGACACTTAAGCAAATTAACACTTTTTTTTTTTTTTTTTTTTTTTTTTTTTTTGAGACGGAGTTTCGCTCTTATTACCCAGTCTGGAGTGCAATGGCGCGATCTCCGCTCACCGCAACCTCCGCCTCCTGGGTTCAGGCAATTCTCCTGCCTCAGCCTCCTGAGTAGCTGGGATTACAGGCACGTGCCACCATGCCCAGCTAATTTTTTGCATTTTTAGTAGAGACGGGGTTTCACCATGTTGACCAGGATGGTCTCGATCTCTTGACCTCGTGATTCACCCGCCTCAGCCTCCCAAAGTGCTGGGATTACAGGCTTGAGCCATCGCGCCCGGCGCAAATTAACACATTTTAACGCATCATCTGTATGAAAAGATTGGGAAGTCACACACACATGCATAATTTCCCAGGAAAGATACAGTCCTAGAGAAGACTTGAAAAGACCTTGAGTTTTCATACTGGTTGTTTAGTGAAAGTTTTCTTTTGTGTAGATATAATCTACAAAACTAGAAGAAGTAGCTGCTTTTTCAAATGTCCAGTTTTAAACAAAAGACTACAAAGCATACAAAGAAACAGTGAAATCTGACTTATCCATATTAACAAAATAAATCTTTAGAAACCAACCCTAAGGAAATATGGGTTTCAGATTTACTTGACGATATCTTTAAATAGCTATCATAAATTTGCTCAATGAGATAAAGGAAACCATGAATAGAAAATTAAAGAAAAATTAGAAAAATGAGATGTAAACAAAACAAGAATATCAACAAAGAGACAGAAATTATTTTTACAAAGAACAAAAAAGAAATTCTAGAGCTGACAATACAATAATTAAATTTCAAGTTTAATACAGCAGATTCCAACAATAAGAATTAAAACACACACACACACACACACACACACAGACACACACCCACCCCCAAACAGGAAGACAGGTTACTTGAAATTACAGTCTGAAAAGCAAAAAAGAAAAGAATAAAGAGTGAAGTAAAGTGATCATGACCCTGTTGCCTTTCAGGTTCCTGCTTGATTTGTGAAATAGCTCAGGAATAGATGGCATTCTTCCAGATCATTCTGCATAGTGAGAGGATGAAGGCTCAGGAAACCATGAATATTTTGCTGCTACTCACTTGTAAGTTTCCCCTGAACCTGCCTTACTTATAAAGTGTGCTATTGTGGTACTTGTTTCCACTCAGTGTGTATGCTATGTTTCACTTCTGCATGTCAAATTTCAGTTTTCAAGCACTTAACTCTTCATGGATATTTTCAGACCTATTACCTAGGTTAGATTATATTTAATTTATATAGTTACTTATACTAGATGACTAATCCAGCTCTTTCACCCTGACCTTCTGAATTTAGCAAGTCATCTCCTCTTACTCTATATCACCAGAAAAATGAAAAATACAGTATCAAGGGATTTTATTTTTTTTAATATTGTATGGTAGTTCCCATCATCTGAGTACTATTCTAATTACTGTCTTTGTTATCCAAACACACTGCTTCTTTTGAAATAATGTAAATGACAGCATTCCAAGTTTTGTCAACATTACCACAATAATGGTATCAGCGGGTGATGTCCCAAGAATTAGTTGTAAATATGCAAATCTAACTTTGCAGTGTCAAATGCTAAAATTAATTAAGTATTTGTGCAAAATATCCCTCCCAGGATTGTGTTTTAAAAGAGAGGGGAGGAGTTATCTCCAAAATTTCTCCAAATTTTTGACAAAATTATCTTTATAAAATTTACTGTAATACGTATTTCACAGAATGCAAACCTTTTTAAATGAAGCTGAAAAGCCTTAGAGCAAGTTTCTGCCAGATGTGATTTGATAAGCTATAAACCCTTGAAATATCAGAGATGATAGTAAATATGACAACTGACCTTTAGTTATAGTACTAGAAATGTGATACTGTAAAGATATCTGTGTGCATTTTTTTCTACTGAGGCCATTAGGAGAGAACTTGTTTTGCATATTTTCTAGGAAAGAGCTCTAAGTTTATGCCATAAAACTGACAATAAAGCATATAGTTTCTATAATTCTATACATTTATCAGCATCATATGTTATCTATAGTGTAGTGAAACCAAAATTCCTTAAAAATATAAAACATCACTATCTTTCAATGGACCTGTGTGTTTCCTTTAACAATAACCCTAATAAATTTGAATGTAAATTTTACATAATATTCAGATGATCATGTGCCCAAGTCAGTGTGGCTTTGGATCCCATGATAAGTTCCCATCTTTTATGTGAAGGATAATAGTGTGGCACATTTCCCTCCATGTTCAGACTTACTGCAAGACAAGCAATGTACTGGTCTCCCCTCAGACTAGCACAGAGACAGAGAATGTCCTTGAATGATCTTGATGTCTTCTCCATTAAAATAACAACAACTCTGATTTCTCTTGTCTACTTCATATCTTACTTCTTGGTGGCTAATAACCTGAGCCAAAAATCTATATAAAATTGCAGACTCTTTGTGTCTTCTCAGGTATTCATCGACTTCATGTTACCTGCTCCATCTCTTTTTTGTTATTCTTAGGACTCTTTTTACTGATTGTCAGCAAAATTCCATCATCTATGACCAGTGCTATTACAGAGTCACTTGTTCATAACTTTCTCCTAAACAGTTCCCCTCTATTCCATGCTTAAAGCTTCTGCCAAAATCTGATCAAGTTAATACTGTCAGAGGTACTCAATGGCATTCCTTTGGGCATAGTACCACAAATCAATGCTGTATCCCTAACACTTACAAATGTACCTAGCATGAAAATAACAGAAAAGCAAAACTATCTGGATTTAGACACTTTTGTATAGACACTTTTGTATATGACTGAAGCAGCAGAGGCACCCATTCATTCTTATTCATTCGTCTGTACATTCATACAATGTGAGTGGCTTGAGTTCCTGCATGGCATCAGGTGCCTATGCCTGTTATAGTAGATAGTCAGGCAAACATGAGCAGGACAGAAGAAGCCTCTTTCACAACCAAGCATGTCAGGTGACCATCAAGTAATGGCCAGTCAGTTGTTTAACTGTCTTTATAAAATAATTGGTTGTAGCCAGTGCCAGGGAGAGGCAGTCTCTCTATAGATAGAAAATACCTGAAACTGCTGATTAGCAGCTTCCTAAGATTTCAGGAGTGGGGTGAATAGGCTTAAAAGACAAAGGTGCATTAAAAGGCAAAATGGCAGATTTAAACTAGTGTATGACCTTCTAGGGCCATTCCACCAGTAAAGGGAAGAAAGCCATCAATGAGCATGAGTACAACTCCAGTAAACACTGCTTATGCTCCCCTCCCAACCGCTAGCTGGCCATTGTGCATGCAGACAGCCCACCATAAGAGAAGAATTAGGGGAGAAGGGACGCAAGACCCCAGAAATATGCCAACACATAAAAACCCTAAATCAAAAGGTAAAACTGCACTTGTCCTTCAAGTCACCCACTTAGCCCTCTTCCAAGTGTACTTTTCTTCCTTTTGTCCCTGCTCTAAAGCTTTTTAATACACTTTCACTCCTGCTCTAAAACTTGCCTTTGTTTCTCCTTCTGCCTTATACCCCTCAGGCACATTCTTTCTTCTGAAGAGGCAAGAATTGAGGTTGATGCAGACACAGATGAATTCTCTGCTGGTAACATGCTCAGTGATTCGGTATAAAACTGTAGGCAGTTGAACAAGGATGTTGTGTATCAGCAATCACAACATAGGGACAAAGTAAAATTATGTTTTAAGAAGATAGAGATTAGGTACTTTGGCAACTCAGTTGGAAGACAGGAAATTGGTTCCATAAAAGGAGGAATGCAAATCAGTTAAGGCCCAGAGGATGGCATGGTATTTAAGTAAAATCCTTGAAATGAAAAGGTTTTTAACAATGTTGAGGTGAGCCCTGAGAATAGGTTAAGTACCCTGACTCTACATCTGTGATCATGCCATTGTTTTACCCTTCTGTTTCTCCTTTTCTTTCTTGTCATTTAGAATTATCTTTATCTCTGCAAATAGTGTAAGGTTTAACTAAAACTGATAAAGAATTATATCAGCTTCTGTGTAAGGAGTCTGTATAAAAGATGTGTTGAGGCTTGGTGCAATGGCTCATGTCTGAAATCCCAGCACTTTGGGAGGCCGAGGTGGGCGGATCACAAGGTCAGCAGTTCGAGACCAGCCTGAACAACATGATAACATGGTGACACTCCGTCTCTACTAAAAATACAAAAATTAGCTGGGCGTGGTGGTGCATGCCTGTAATCTCAGCTACTCAAGAGGCTGAAGCAGGAGAATAGCTTGAACCTAGCGGGGCGGAGGTTGCAGTGAGATGAGATCGTGACACTGCATTCTAGCCTGGGCAACAGAGTGAGACTGTCTCAAAAAAAAAAAAAAAGGTGTGTTGAGAGTTGGGGAAATACCACACTGACCCTGATGTTTCCTATACCTGCTACCCTTGGTCTTTCACCAGTTTCTTCCCTCATGGGAGAATGCTGAGCATAGAAATTCCAGCTTCGCTTAAATATAACCATATAAAGAAATGGGGAATTCCTTTCATGTGTTTCTTTACTGGGGAATAAAAATTTCCAGGAACCCCCTGAAGACTTTGTCAGTTCGCATTGACCAGCACTGGGGCACATCCATTTTTCTTGCTGCAAGAGGGGAGGGTAGAAAGACAAAATTCTGCTGTTTTCAATATTCATCCTAGAAGACAGGCTCAGTCAGTTTCTTAGTCTACTGTAATGCTGCTATAAGGACATACCTGAGATTGGGTAATTTATAAAGGAAAGAGGTTTAATTGACTTACAGTTCTATGGGGCTGGGGAGGCCTTAGGAAACTTACAATCATCATCACAGTGGAAGTGGAAGCAAATACGTCTTTTTTCACAAGGTGGCAGGAGGTAGAAGAGTAAGAACTGAGTGAAGGAGGAATCCCTTTATAAAACCATCAGATCTTGTGAGAACTTATTCACTATCATGAGCATATCATGGGGAAAACACTCCCATGATTTAATTACCTACCACCTGGTCCTTCCACAACAAGTGGGGATTATAGAAACTACAATTCAAGATGAGATTTGGGTGGAGACATAGTCAAACCATATCGGTCAGTGAGAAAAATAAGAGAAAGTGGATAGTTTTTATAATTAATTAATTAATTTGTATTGTACAAACTTAAGGTACACAGTATGGTGTTTTGATATACATATTCATAGTGAAATGATCACTACAAGTAAGCAATTTAAGATATCCACTTTCTGTAGTAACTTTTCTTTTCAGGATGAGGTTGAATTGTCAGTAGTCAACCAGCAGCCTCTTCCTCTCCTCCTCCACTCCTCAGCCTTCTCTTCATATTTAAACTTCATACCATCTTACTTCCTCTTAACTCCTTTAATGAATATTACCTGTACTAGTTATTTGATGTTTAAATAATGAGCCATATGACTAGCTGCTATTTTGTGAATATTTCTGCATTCATTTCTTGGGGCTGCTGAAACAAAATATCACAAACTGGATGTTAAATCACAGAAGATTATTGTCTCACAGTGCTGGAGGCTAGAAGTCTGAGATCAAAGTATTGGCTTGTCCGTGCTCCCTCTGAAGGTGCTTGGGGAGAACCTGTTTCAGGCTTCTCACCTAGCTTCTTATAGTTTCTTAGTGTGTGGCAGAATAATTCCAACCTTCACATGGTATTTTACATGTGTGTGTGTCCCTGTGTTCAAATATTGCCTTTATATGTTGGATCAGGGTCCATTCTAATGACTTCAGACTATTTCCAAATAAGGTCACAGTCCCAGATGCTGGGGGTTAAGACTTCAGTGTCTCTTGTGAGAACACGTTTCAACCCCTGGTAATGTCTAACTGTTCTGCTGAGAAAGTAAACAGTCAGGGCAAGACCTTTTTCCTCATATACATGTTTCACAAAGAGCATGAAGCAGAGTGCCTTTAGCATAATAATTGCTTAATAAAGATTCTAATTGATCCTGATTCAGATCTTTTTTTTCTATGTCAATGCCACTCAAAATGAGGTCTACTGAACAGTGGTGTTGCAGCACATCTTAATAAAAAGATCTCTTTTGTGAGGGGGGGAAAAACTGTGCCAGGGTCAGAGAAAATCTGTGTATAGGATTGTAGTGCCATGAGTTTAAAAATGTTGTATAGGTTATTTCACCCCTGGGAAATTGCGAAGACTTTAATATGTCATACGATGTGAATCTGCCAAAGGGGAATAAGTTATATGGTATTTGCCAGACATATGGACCATATTTTTTCCTACATGGAACACTTGTTAATGTCTTTTGAAAAACATCATATTACAAACACTATTTGGGAAATCTGCTCTCCGTTCATTGGTACTGTCTCAGAGATCGCAACTAAAGAAACAAATAGAGTTAACTTTCTCAGATCCCAGGTTGTATATTAAATCGTATGTCAATCTCATTTTTAGTAGCTATATATTTTGTTTCATGACAGCCTAAACCTTCTCATGGACCACAAAGAATTGCGTATTTTGTGGTCATAGAATTAAAATGGTCCTAAGTGTGTATAAAGATTTGTAGAAAGGTAAACTTCACTGATTTTATTTTTTAAATTTTGTTTTAAAGACCAGAAATGTCTAGAGCAATTATTAAAGCTTTGATTATTCATACCACTTACTTTTATAATATCCAATACTTGGGCATATGACTTGTTTGATTGATAGTATTTGGATTTAGTCACGTTTAACTATAATGACATAAGAACATGCCAAAAGGGAGGCAGCAGTGGGGATCTGGGATGGGATTGTCTGGAACAAGATGGAAACAGAGACATATGGAAAACCAAAGGTCTGCATCACAGAAGCTAATTGTGATGCTATTCATATCAGATTACAATAACACTTGCGCAAGCAGGTGCACCAGGCAGAAACTCCACTTTCCAGCATTGCAAACCCCTATCTTGTTTAAAAAAAAAAAAAAAAAAAAAAAACAGCTCAAAATGGTACTTGGAACCAAGAAGGCTTCTGCCTGATTTATTTGGGAATACATGATTTTCTTTCTCTGGTCCTAAAGGAGTGCCTCTGTACTCAAAGTCAAGCCCAAAAAGCCCGAATGCATATAGTATACAGAGTAAGAAAAAAAATCTTACTTTCATTTATGACTCTTACTTCAGGCAGTTTGCTAAACTGAACTGATTGAAAAAGAGCAATGGCAGTTTGAGGATCCTGAAATCAGTAGACCCTCAGGCTACCTCAAGTCAGTAGACCCTCAACTTAGTGAAGTTTGAACTTTAGAGAGACTGTGTTGAGCACCCTTTATGCTAACTGCAGGCTTTGTGCTTTTTGGAGCACGTTACTTAACCTCTTAGTCCTCACTTTCCTCTTCAGCAAAATAGAGCCTAGGATAGCTATTAAATTGAGCCTTATGAAATTGCTGTTTTTGAAAATAAAAAAAAGTTCAAATATTGCAATTTCATGTGCTTCAACCTATTATGCAGAGAGTAGTTCTGATATTTTATCTGAAAAATGGACTGAAAGTAGCTGGCCTACTGAGTCAGGCTAATAATAACAGGGAAATCTTGATATTATCTATATGATTTCTACCCAATCATAATTTTATTTTGTATAGAACACTGGCAGCTACATGTATTGGTCACTTCATGGATACCCTAAGTTAAATAAGACATTTAAAAATTAAAATTTCAAATTTCAACTAAGAGATCAATAAACATTTCAATTCATTATAAACCGAAAAGAATTGAAATGTTTATCGACCTCTTACATTTATAATTGTAAAAATGAAAGACTTTAACATGTTTATTTTCATGCATCTTAGATTCCAAACATATTCTTTTTTTTTAAATTTTTTCTCTAGAAGGCATCACAGCTCATGATTTCAAATGTATTAACTTAAACCAGAAGGTTTTCTTAAAGGCTTAGACTTCCTTACTGAACAAAAAGATTTAAGAACTTAAGTGCCTTTTAAACTAAGAAAAATAATTTATGACATTGCCTGAAACAAATCTGCCTAGCAGCTGACTGCCAATCATATTGTAGCAGGAGCAGCCAAGGGAAATGGATCTCTTGAATACTGAATACAGGAGGAAGAAGGGTTTATTGTTATTATTACTGCCGGGAGCCTTGGCGGTAATCTATCCAAAACCCAGCTCATCTAACAAAGGGAGATTCTGCCTTTATAGGCTTATACTTTAGATATTACAGGTGAAAGAATCTTAGGTTCATAGCTTTAGAAATCACATATGAAAAGGGTCTCAGTTTACAGCTTCAGGAATTACATATGAAAAGATTTAGGTTCATAGTTTTAGGACTCACATGTGAAAAGGTTTCTGTTTACAGTTTCAGGAATCACATATGAAAGGGTTCCAGTTTACAGTTTTAGGACTCATATGTGAAAGGTTTCTGATTTGGTCTTAAGTAAAAATAGTGCCTTCTGGAGAGTTTCCCCAAGGCCCAGCCTGCCACCTACAGGAAGTTAAAACCGGAGGTGCCAGTGGGTCAGCCTTTTATTCTATTGAAATGCAGTGTGATAGTCAAAGGGGAAGTTGATCTGAGATGCCTCTTCCTTTCCTCTTCAATATAACAGAAAAATAGAACCCTATTTGGAGGGGTAGCTAGATTTGGTAGTACTAATAAGGGCCAAATATCTATTTTGAAACAGTAAGATTGGAATTGGCAGGGTCTTCTCTGGACACCTGGGTTGAAATTGGGAAACATGGTTAGAAATGCTGTTGCCTTTAACATGGCTTCTATATTCCAATCAGAGTCAGCTACACATGTCCAGGTTTGGCTTCAAACTGATGACTCTTAACCAACAGTGGTAGGAGGTATGTTAAATTATATTGCTTTCTAAATCTGATTCCCAAAATGTACATGTTTAAAAAATCCAAAACAGTGGCACTGACTTTTTTTAATTTTAAGGTTTGAAGTCATTAAGCATGATGAAAAAATCAAGAGTTGGCTGTGGCATTTGGTGGCTAGAAATTGATCTGTTAGGACAATGGAAATCAGGGCTAGATTTCATCTGCAACATTGCCTAGGAAATATTATGGCCTGGGCTTGACTACTGAAGACCATTGCCATCGGAGTTGTGCATCCGTAGTTTGTCCCGAGAGCACCTGCTCCCTAGCAAAGGCTACTTGGTAATAATTTTCTTTTAGTATCTTTGACTGTCAACTTTAATCTTAAATTTGCTGAAGCTCATTGGTCCTAAAATGTACATAAGATACTACAATGATGTTTTGATTTTTGTTTAATTTAGATGCAGATGGATTATTAAGATAAGAGTATGAATGGTTGTTTAGTTACTGCATTTGAGGGAAGTGAAGGGTGGTCTGTTCTTGAACAGTGAGGGTTAGGAATGTTCTGCTCTAGGTAAGAGTTAAAACAAAATCCAGTCAATCCCATCTAAGCGAAGTCCTTTAGTTCTCTTCCCAACGTAATCTGAAATAATAGATTTTATAGTAATGAATAGAAATGCATTCACTTTTATTTTCTTGCACTGGCTGGAACCAACTATAGGATTTCTATTGTCCATCCTGAGTGGTCTCAGTTGACTCATCATTCCCTAAGGTCTGTCAAACCTAGAAAAGCATGATCACTTCCCTCCCTGCTATGGGCTTGCTCTCTCTACATGGTAGTAAAAAACTTGTTTTTGCACTAAAGACAATGCTATTCTCTGTTCTTGGACCAGGAGGTGGCAATGCAATAAAGCTTACTTTAGATTTCCTTATGTGTGATAAATCTGCATTCTATGAATAAGCTCTCACTAGGTCTGAACAGAGAATCTACTCTTCATTGTGTCTTCAAAGTGAGGAAATTAGCAATTAACTAGAAAAACCCAAACAATAGCTGTTCTTATGGTGAATGTGTCTATCTTTGGTTTTCTAAAATAGAAACATACAGGCTGTTTTGTTAGTGAACCTAGACAGAATTTCAAAATTAGGATCTATAGTTGTAATAATTTATCAACTTCTGATTTATAGTTTTCATTTGTGATATTTAAAAATTTAATAATTTGTAAAAAGACTGCTAATGGTCTAGCATCCTTGGAAACCCTGCTGCTCATGGCTGGCTAATTTACCTTCTCCCTATATGAGTCTCACTCCTTTCATTCTCCAATCCCCAGATCTTCTCTATTTCATACTCTCATGTTAATGGAAAGTGTCTGAATAAATTTCCTTAGCCACTACTTGTAATTTCAACTGAGGCTTTCTGAGGTAACAGATTTTGTTCTTACTTCTAATAATAAAAAAACTCAGACCTGGGTAGATTTTAGTGGGATGTGGCCCTAAAGTCTTCTTGGCAATCACACAAGATCAGAGACTATTTTGTGTATCTTGGGCCCAGAATATCACTTATAGAACTCTTTTCTCTTCGGCCACCATATTTCATTGAAACTATAGAGAAAAGAAAAACCTATCTGAAACACCAACTAGAACATGCATTCTGATTTTTTGGAATGTCTGTATTAGAAGAATAGTCACTATGTGAATTAGAACAGTAGTTAAATTATGATTTTTTTCTAAATTGTGGAAGAAATGATGTATGCATGAACAGAATTCACTTCTACAAATATCAGGGTTATGTTACGCTTGGTTAGATTGCTCAGATTTTCCCTGGCCATAAGAATGAAGTCAACTATAAAATTTGTTTCAGTTATCAGCAGTTAAATTCTCAGCTTTTATATTGTCAATATATGAGTAGAAAGAAAGAAAAAACATTTATAACTAGATGCTCAGAGATTGGAAAGTATAAGAAACTCCATTTTGATAACACAGATTTTAGAATAAACTCTCTTTTCTGACTCTTTAGACAGGTTCACATATCCTTTAGCCATTGTCAAAGATAAATTTTACTGGAGTTAAACAGAAAAGAAAACTTTATTCAAGACTATTGCAATCAGGGAGAGAGAATGAAATCAATTTCACTGAAACAAAAGACTAAAAGATTTTTAAATGTTGGGGTGAGCTAGTAAAAATGTACTGGAGGAAGCTTGGGGGAGGTTGGTCAATGTGATTTGGCCATCTTTATTTGTTAATTGTTGCTTATGAAATTCAAAAGTTAGGCTCCTGCCCTCCCATAAAGACTGAAAGGTGAAAACTCCCTATTCTTTGATGATTACATTTCAAAGGGATGGCTCCCAGGCCTTTAAGATACTCCTGGGTCTTAAAACTGGCCAATAGGCTTTTTAAAAAATTTACATCCTTAAAGGGCAGAGAGAAAATTTGCTATTATCCAGTATTAATGTAAATGCTCCAAGAGAAGTGAGATAAGGGAACTATAGTCAGGAAGAAACTTGTGTAAAGTTTCTTTAAAACTGAGAGGAACATTAAGGCCATCTATTTTTGAGACAGAGTTTCACTCTTGTTGCCCAGGCTACAGTGCAATAGCAGGATCTCGGTTCACTGCAACCTCTGCCTTCTGGGTTTAGGCAATTCTCCTGCATCAGCCTCCTGAGTAGCTGGGATTACAGGTGTGTGCCACCACACATGGCTAATTTTGTATTTTTAGTAGAGATGGGGTTTCACCATGTTGGTCAGGCTGGTCTCAAACTCCTGACCTCAGGTGATCCACCCACCTCGGCCTCTCAAAGTGTTGGGATTACAGGGGTGAGTCACCACGCCTGCCCATTAAGGCCATATTAATCCCCATCTCACCAGTGAAAATCATACAGCCAGGGCAATTACCATTGTTGACTAAAAGAGTTCAACTCTATAAATACTTGAAGAGGTTTATTCTTAGTCAAATATGAGTGACCATGGCCTGTGACACAGCCCTCAGGAGGTCCTGAGAACATGTGCTCAAAGTGATTGGAGTACAGCTTGGTTTTGTGTATTTTAGGAAGGTATCAGACATGAAACATGGACATTTGAGAAATACATTGGTTTGGTTTAGAAAGGTGGGATAACTCAAAGAGGGGGCTTCCAGGCTATAGGTAAATTTAAACATTTTCTGGTTGATCGTTGAGGTTATTTGAAGACCTGGTATGGATAGAAAGGAATGTTTGGTTAAAGATAAAGGATTGTGAAGGCCAAGTTTTATTGTGCAGAGGAAGCTCTTAGATAGCAGACTTTAGAGAGAGCGGCTGTAAATTGTTTTATATTGGACTTAAAAGGCTCCTAGTTGATTATCTCCTGAAGGAAGGAAAACAAAGGGTGAAGGGGATTCTCTATAGAATGTGGATTTTTCCCACAAGAGACTTTGCAAGGGAATTTTAAGGTATGGCAAGGAAATATATTTTGGAGTAAAACATTTTGATTTTCTTCCTCATTATGTCAGAGTTAGATTGGAAAGTAAGTCACGATATACAGGCTTACATAAAACTCATATGACGAAAATTTGTGGTTTGTAGGGCATGACTCCCCAGACCCCTTAGAAAGGAATTTGGGTGAGATGAAAAATCACAGCTTAGGCCTCACCGTCGTGACAAACTACCTAAACAGATGCAATGCCTATACGACCAAACTGTTAAGGGCCAATATTCCCATTCACTTCATAAATGCAAGAGCAAATGTTTAGACTCCTCACCTCAAACACTTCAGAGTCATAAAAGGAAATCTTTTCAGTTATAATTATTAATTATTAATGCTGTATCAGGAGAGAAGTATTTCTTTCATGAAAATTTATTTTTGAATTTCCATTAAGAGTCTATGCTGGTCAATTATTTCATGTTTGTCTGATGTGTAATATTCAAAAAGTTTTGAAAACATATTTATAAAGACAGGGTTTCAGGAATAGAGTTCAATGTCTAGGCAAACAAAAATGAGATAAAAGTGGAAGCCAAACATCATCTTGATAAATCATCTCTCATTTGGCCAGCAACGTTTGGAATTTGAGGAACAGAAAAGATGATATGATGTAAAAGAGTGAAAACTGCTTCATATACTGGCAACTCAGGAATCTGTCAAGCCAGCTTTACAGAGATCCTCCAGCCAGCATTAACCTAAAAGTCTTTGTGCACATGGCTAGTTTAATTCATCTATAATTACATTTACATATAAAATTACCCTATATGTTTGATTTCAGGGATACTAGGGTAGTGTTCTCTGTCAACATAATATCTCTGTCTACAAAATTTCAGAGGAAATGCCACCGTTAGTAAGTGCTTTGTTTTTGATCACTTTGGAGTAATTAACTGTCCTTCCCTAGTGCACATTTTTTGAAGGGTTATGCTAGAGCATGTTTGCTCCTTTAGTCTCTGGAGACAGCAGTGAGTGCACCCTTTGTCCATTTTTCTCCCCTTCAGCACATCAACAAGGTCCACTCCTTCTGCTTTCTTAATCTCTTTCACAAAGTAACAGATAAAAATGAAATATTTTACAAATCAATGCAGAGATTACATTTTATTGCACCTGTCCTTGCTATCTGCAGTGATATTCTTAACTCTCTCCATACCTCTCCAGTCCAATGCACATATCACCAGTGTTGAAAAATGCACACTTTGAATGAAGAGACCTTCCAAACAGGCTTTGTGTGAGCAACATGGCTGTTTATTCACCTGGGTGCAGGTGGGCTAAGGCTGAAAAGGGCATTAGCAAAGGGCAGTGGGATAGGAGTCGGTTTTATAGATTTGGGTAGTTTTTTGTGGGGCAGGGGTGTTGCAGAGTAAGTTTAGTTACAGTGGTGGGGTTGAGTGAGAGGTATTTATATTATCATAAGAACAGTTAAGATGGCAGTGTTGGGTGAGGGGCTTGTCCAGGGAAGCTCTGCTGGGAGATCAGGGACAATGGCAAATGCAGGCAGTGGGTGTGAGACATCAGCTGGGGCAGGCTTGACTTCAGACTTTCAGGCTCCAGGCTTGCCTATGGAGACCTGACAACCAGTCATTTCAAATTTCTCAAATAGGGATTTGCACATTGATATAACAAATATTTTTCAGGCTGGGTGGGGTGTGAAGAAAAATGCATTCAAAGCTTTCCATTTGCATATAAAATAAAAATTATTTAGGATTAAATAATGAAAAGATACCTCTTATATTTCATTCATGTTGACCAATAAACAAATAATTTAATGTTAATATCTTGACCTAAGTTTCTAGTTTTTCAAAATAGAAATGAAAATGTATCCTTACAAATATATTGTAAATATATAATGTGTGTGTATATTAGCATAGGATGCACATACATTTTTGTGTCTACATATAGGCCAATGTTTGGCCTAGTACTTCAGTCATGCTAAGAATTTAATGTATTTAGATATTATAATTGTTTTGCTTGTTATTACAATATGTTGGCTCAAACAATGTTTCATTGGAATTTCAATGTGACTCAGAATGTTATCATACCAGAATAATTAATGAATGCTTCAAGACAGAATTTTGAAAACAAATGAGTTCAGAAATATCAGAGATGGTATGCCAGACAGATGGAGTTAGAATATATATATGGTAAATGTGCAACACGGTGAAGCTTCTGATTTGAGAAATGATGCATTCATTGAAAAGCAGAATGGAGAAATATGCATATGAGATTTTTGCCATGGAAAATGTGTGAAAGTGCTTTGAATTCCAGATATGCTACAGTTATTGTTGTGCTAAACAGTGAAATGCTAAAAATTCTTTCTCCTCCCCACCCCTCACCCCAGAAGGAGTTTTGCTCTTGTTGCCCAGGCTAGAGAGTGCAATGGCAGGATCTCAGCTCACTACAACCTCCGCCTCCTGGGTTCAAGCGATTCTCCTGTCTGTCTCCTGAGTAGCTGGGATTACAAGGATGTGCCACCATGCCCGGCTAAATTTGTATTTTTAGTATAGAGGGGATTTCTCCATATTGACCAGGCTGGTCTTGAACTCCCGATCTCAGGTCATCTGTCCACCTTGGCCTCTCAAAGTGCTGAGATTACAGGTGTGATCCACTGCACCTGGCACTCCTGTCTCTTAAAATAAGAAACATAATACAATTGTGTGTTGGAATATGTTAGTTACTACTTCTCTGTGGTTGGAATAGTGGTTTTTGAAGAAAATGAATACAGTGAGTAAAATGTGCACTGGCTATCACGTCTTTGCACAAAGTTTCTCAAAAAATAATGGATTGCCAAGTTTAAACTGGTTTGAAATATATGCTGAAGCCCAGTGCCAAAGTTAGAGACATCTTACTGTCTCATCTTGAATCAATATCATGACATCTACCTGTGGGGAATCTAGGTCATAAGGTAGAGTCTAAGTATACTTAACAGCCAGTTACACAGAGATTATTGTCTGCTTCATAAATTCATGCTTTAGCAGGGCAAGGCTAGCAAACTCAATATGGTAGCCCTGTTCTCTCGGAAACATGGCTCAAAGAATATAAAGGTCTTATTGTTTTTCCTCAACTACTGTTCCCCAATTACTCTTATGAAAAACAATAAGAAGATTATTGAAAATTATAGAAAAATCTTGATATTTTAGACAATGGAAGTTTCCACTTCTAGGGAAGTTCTAGTATGGTGAGTTTAGGTTGCTTCTTTCATGCATAGTGAAGCATTTACATTAAACATCACTGTTTAAATTCCAGCCTTTGTATACATGATATAGAAACAAATATAGAAATATAATTATTTTACATAAAATGATTTCATAAAGCAATTGGAAGTGACTGCATACAATAGAGTTATATAAAACAGTGTGACTCTATGCCAGAAATCATAAGTTAGAAACAAAATTTAATGAAGTCCAATTCTCAACAGCAGTAAGAAATGAAAAGACATAAAACTATCTAAAATATTGTCTCAGTGAAACAGGCAGAAATTTTTGTTGAGAGAAAACATGCATATTTGAATAAAAAGAGAACCACACCGGAGCTTTATGTGTGAATGCGTTGATGAAAGAAGTAAAACATGGATTTTCTTCAGTTGCATTCATGTGTGATTAATAAAATTGTAATGACAGTTAAAATTAATTTTATTTTAGGATAAGACAAAAATAATAAATGGTTTATCTGGAAGAATTAAAAGAGTATACAAAGACTGTAGCATTGAGTGCCCCATAGAAAACAATTGCCAAGCTTGAAGGTCAAAATGAATAGAATAATTAAGGGATTATTTAAGTGGTGTGGGCATAGTTAAGGGTAGTGGAGTTCAAGAGACTAGAAACATCAGAAAGGATCTTATCATCCACTCCTGGGCCTAAAATGACAGCAGAAGAAGGGACTGAATCAGTGGAGTAAATTTCCATAGAAAAGGAATGGACATCTGAGATGATTTGTCCTGTGGGGTGCAACTACTGTGAGAATGGGAAAGAAGGCTAGGAATGATATCTTCTTGACCTCTTTGTCTCTCTGTACTTCTGACTCCTGCTACTGCCACCTATTGTCCAAACCCAGCCAGTAGCCACAGGGCAGGAATGAATAGATCAAAATCGTGAATGGCTAAGCACTACGACTTAAATGTGCCCACTCCAAAATTCAGGTTGTGCCAATGTGACACTATTAAGAGGTGAACATTTAAGAGGTAATTAGGGTTGGCACAGTGGCTCATGCCTTTAATCTCAGCACTTTGGGAGGCCGAGGTAGATAGATCATTTGAGGTCAGGAGTTCGAAACCAGCCTGGCCAACATAGTGAAACCCTGTCCCCAGTAAAAATACAAAAATTAGATAGGCATGATGATTTGTGTCTATAGTACCAGCTACTTGGGAGGCAGAGGCAGGAGAATCACTTGCACCTGGGAGGCAGAAGTTGCAGTGAACTGAGATCATGCCATTGCAGTCCAGCTTGGGCAACAGAGTAAGATAAATCTGTCTCAAAAAGAAAAAGTAATTAGGCCATGCTAGTTCCAACATTAGGAGTATAAGCATTTTGGGGGGAAGTGAGGGACAATAAGACTTTAAAAAGATTGTTTTTTTGATAAACAATACCGTTGATCACATCTCTTTATGAGTTAATATAATAAAAGCATCATATATGAATTGTGAGGTCATCTAAAAACTTGCTTATATAATTATATAAATATGATGAGTTGAAGGCAGAAGGGAGCTAGAGCAGTATCTGTACTTTCCTGATGAAGAAAAATGAGGCTCAGAAAGAGGAAATGATGTGTACAAGGTCATAGCACTAATCAATTAGGGATTTATACAGCTTCTTTTCATCCCTGGCCATTTCATGAACAGGCTTCGTGAGTGCACTGTTAAGAAGGAAGGAACTCATTGTCTGTGAACTTGTCACTATTTATTGAAGGTTAGGGTCAATGCTAATTCCATTTTTAGGTATAAGGTATAATGCCTTTTAGGGACCTGGAAAGGAACAACTGTCAATTCGTTTCCCCCCAAATCTCTGTTTCATACCTGTTCTTACAGGTAAGAGAATGAGGATGAGAGAAAGAGCACTTGGTGTTTGGCTGGAATAAAAAAATGCAGATGCCAGATTCAGGTTTTCAAAAGTCACATGTTGGTTTTCTTCAAAAAATTTCTTAGATTAACTATGGATAAACAATTGTGTGATAAGATATTTCTTAAACAAAGAATTATAAATAAGGTCAAAATAAATTGGCCTATTTAGGTGGCAAGGCAGCCACAATTTTCAAAAAGTTCTTTTTTGTTTGTTTTCTTTTTGTTTCTGAGACAGAATCTTGCTCTGTCATCCAGTCTGGAAAGTAATGGTGTCCTTACCTCATAGCTCCCTGCAGCCTCAACTCCCCAGGCTCTATCTTCGAGGCTCAAAAGATTCTCCCACCTCAGTTTACAGAGTAGCTGGGACTACAGGCATGTGCCACTACACCTGTGTATCGGTCCAATCTTATGGTGCCAATAAAGACATACCTGAGACTGGATAATTTATAAAGGAAAGAGGTGTAATTGATTCACATGTTGGCATGACTGGGGAGGACTCAGGAAACTTACAATCATGGCAGAAGGGGAAGCAAACATATCCATCATATGATGGCAATGAGAAAAAGAATGAGAGCTGAGTGAAGGGGGAAGCCCCTTATAGAACCATCAGATCTTATGAGAACTTACTATTACAATAATAGGGTGGGAAAAATTGTCCCCATGTCAATTACCTCCCGCTGGGTCCCTCTCACAACACATGGGGATTATGGGAACTACAATTCAAAATGAGATTTGGGTAGGGACACAGTCAAATAATATCTACGGTGCTTTTTATTTGTTTGTTTTTAGTAAGGTTGTGGTCTCTCTCTGTTGCCTAGGCTGGTCTCAAACTCCTGAGCTCAAGTGATCCTCCCATCTCAGCCTCCTAAAGCGTTGGGATTATAGGCATGAGGCACTCTGCTATGGTAATAAAGTTCTTAATTACTTGGTTGCAGAGGTTGCCCAGAAACCCATTGTTTTGCTTATGCTGTAAAACCACTGAGAATTAGTTGACCATCCTGTTTGAAAGAGCAGGCCAGATTACATCCCTGAAAAGGAAGTAACAATATAGTAACTTTCCCTTCATCATCTGAGAGAGAAAAACATGACATTAATTATCTGTTGCCTTCATTTTTTAGAAAGATGAGAAGACCGATTTTTTAGATTAGCCTCTTGGGAGTCACACTACCCTTTGTAAAATAGTCAACTGTGATGTGTTATTTGTCAGTTGGAGATTATTTTTAAGTTTGAGAAGCTCATAATGCAGAGTTTTAGGTTGTGCTCTAATTTGTTGGCATTTTCTCATCTGACAAAACAAATGTTGCTAAAAGTAACCAATAGCCACTCTAATATTTGTGCTGTGTGTGTGTGAGTAAATGTGGAGCTTATGGGTATATTTAAAACTTACAATGATTTTTGTGAGTCTGTGACATTTATTCTTAACTGCCCATCATAAAAGAGTAATCAAAACTTCCTCTAACCTGTAGATCAGCCTGTGTGTGGCATTATCAAAATTGTGATACAACAGAGCTTTCAGGATTTTAATGAGGTTAAACAGTTAGACAAACAATGATTAATTTACAGGAAGGTCATCTGAATTTCTAGGAAGGTACATTGAATTTCCAGAGTATTGTAGTAAGAAAGATAATTTTAAAAAATAGGTTTGTTTTTGTTTTACTTCCTTGTATTTACACTTTGATGACTAATATGGTTTGGCTCTGTGTCCCCACTCAAATCTCATTTGAATTGTAATTCCCACACGTTAGAAGAGGGGCCTTGTGGGAGGTGATTGGATTATAAGGGCTGTTCTTGGTGATAGTGAATGAGTTCTCACAATATCAGGTTGTTTGAAAGTGTATAGCACTTTTCCTCCTTCCCCTTCCCTCTTTCCTGCTGTCATGTGAAGACCTGCTTGCTTCCCCTTCACCTCCTGCCATGATTGTATGTTTCCTGAGGCCTCCCTCCCCAGTCATGCCTCCTGTATAGCCTGTGGAAGCGCGAGTCAGTTAAATTTCTTTTCTTTATAAATTACCCAGTCTCCTCGGGTAGTTCTTTACAGCAGTGTAAGAATGGACTAATACAGAAAATCAAGGAAGATTTCCTGCTGAACTATCTCCAATCTGACAAGGCAATGGGAATTTTTATTTTCTGTGTTTAGACAGAAAGTTTGTTTTAACTATTTTTGACAATTAAAGTGGGACTTACTCATCTGAGCCCACTAGGTTGGCTGAACATCTCTTTGCTTATGTGTTCATTTCCATCTCTTTAAGTACCATAAGAATTTTATTCTTGAAGAGAGAAAGTGCCTGCCTGCCATAGTAAAAATTTTGCCTATGATCTCCCTGTTTTGTTTTTTTATTATTGCTAGACCACATCAGCTCTTACACAGGCCCAGCTCTGACATGTTCTTGGAGAGAAACTCCACATCTAACAGAAGGTCTAAGGGAGAGTGAAATGTATAAAACCAAATGTGTGTTCTAATTCCTGCCAGGCCACATTGACCTGCCTCAAACATTTTAAATGGTGGCTTTGAGTCAGTAGGTACCTGGCTAGAGATTATAAATCAGCTTAAATGTCCAAGTATTTAAAAAAACTAAAGAGTAATGTGTTGCTAGACACAGCTAATATATGCATATGCTTAAAAAACATGTTCTTTTATTATCCACTGTTTCTCCTTAAATTTTAGTGCCTTCAATCAAGATTTGACTGCATTTATACAAAACATTTCCCCTTTCCAGAGGACGATTTTTGCCTAAAATAGCCCAGGAGAACATTTGGGAGTATCCCAAATTGTAGTTGCTACATCAAATAAATCACATCTACTATTTCATAATTTTAACTATTAAAGCATATTAGGAAATATGGTCTGCCACTGTTTTGGCAGGAGCACATGATTAAGCAGCTTGGTGAATAGAATGAACAGGTGCTGGGATAAAAATCAAAAAGCCCATCCATCTTTATTCTTCTGGGGAAAATAAACCTTTGGGAGTTCCAACTAGTAAAACATTGCTTTCTTGTTTTTATAGCTTAGTGCATTTTGGGTTGTCAAAGCTTTCTCTGATAATTTTCTATTTGCTAATGTGTAATGAATCAGTTGCAGTGTTGATAAACCATGCCAAGCATTAATGGGGCAGAAAGCTGATTTCTACTATTTGGGCAATTATATTTATCATTTGGATAATGAGTAATAATATTACATTCTGAACTCTGAATGCAAGAGCATGTCTGAATCCTTAATCCTTAATATCACATGTTCCTTACACATAATAGTTATCAGAAACATTGGTTGAATGATTGAATGCAACATTACAATCAATTCAATAGACAGAAAATGCTTTAGTATGTGTCATCCTCTGTCTTTGGAATGTCTTCTCTAACCTGTGTTCAGTACAGCTGGCCCATGCTAATTCATCCATAGAATTTCATATCAGACATCATTTCTGAAAGCAATCCTTCTCTGGTTGTGTAAAAAACAGAAGTAATTACTCTCTCTTTGGAGTTATCAAGATATCATGTATATGTTTTTACATTGCACACATGTACTCTTAAAGTTTGTCTATATGTCTTTTCTGTAATCAGAGATAATTTATTTTAGGCATACAGTAGGTATTTCTTCATCTCTGTCTTTTCTTTATCTAGCATGGCATATGTAATAAACTTTCCCTATTGTAGGATAAATTCAATGATGTATAGATGGATTGAAGAAGATCCAATGTCTGTACACCTGAATTCTCATACAAATGTATTTTTAAATTAATATGTTATTAACGAGATATCAGTTGGATGTGATATTTGAGCTACTAACTCACTCTCTAGTTGCTAAGAAAAAATTTATTAAAGATATACATTTTTGGACTGGGTGTGGTGGCTCATACTTGTAATCCCAGCATTTTGAGAGGCCCAGGCAGGCGGATCACCTGAGGTCAGGAGTTTGAAACCAGCCTTTCCAACATGGTAAAAACCCTTCTCTACTAAAAATTCAAAATATTAGCCATTGTGGTGGTGAGTGCCTGTAATCCTAGCTACTCAGGAGACTGAAACAAGAGAATCGCTTGAACCCAGGAGGCAGAGGTTGCAGTGAGCCAAGACCATGTCATTGCACTCCAGCCTGGGTGACACAGTGAAACTCCATCTCATATATATGTGTGTGTGTGTGTGTGTGTGTGTGTGTGTGTGTGTGTGAATGTGTGTGTGTATGTATGTGTGTGTTTGTATATACACACACTTTTTTGAAATCCTGAAAAAATGAGGATGAGTATGTCACATGTATGAGTAAGGAGTAACATGTAACATTTAGGGCAAATGACATTTAAAATGCAAAGCTATAGAGCTGAAATTTGGTCCTATTTAATCAATGCAATGGAGAGAAATTCAGTGTTAATCTAGTAGTGAGAAATGAGAATAGAAATATAGACAGGAATAAGGCATAAAGTTTACCCCATGGCTTTGGGAAGTGAAAAGCCATGTGCTAGATGTACTGGAGTGGTCATAAACTCATTAGCATGAACAGCAGTAAGAAATTCAAACAGTAGATAACAAGGACTCAATAAAATGAGTGGCAGCATGGATAGAAAGAAAAATCAGATTCAGAGATACATCAAAATTACAATTGACAAAATATAGTGATTATATACATAGAGTTGAGAGACATATTGTGCACCAAGTTTTTTTATCATTTTTGTTGTGCTTTTAATTTTAAGGATTTTTTTTTTGAAATGTAGTATTATTAACAGAAATAAAGAAATGTGAGATTTGGGTCATAAATGGGACATAAATTGTAAGACAGATAATAAATTATGTTGCATACATGTTAAGTGCCACTGAATTTGCAGATAAACATGTCCACTAGGCATTATAAAATGTGTTTATCACATGAGAGTATTTTCGGATAAGACTACGGACTTTTAATGAATGACATAGAGATAGCAATTGAAGAACTGCAAATAAATAAGGTTACTAGGTGGATACAGAGCAAAGAACAAACAGAATCACAGTTTGAATTCTGGAAATTATGTACTCTTGAAGATTGAATAGAGCAGGAATCACCAACAAGCTTTAACATACCACGTAAAAAAGAAGTAAACACCTTCATCAAAATATATTTGGCCGATAGGGAAACCTTGTCACTGAGAAATTGCTTAAATCTGTACTAGGTTTATGAAAGAAATGATTGCAGAATGCTCCAGGCAACATTATATTTTTTATAAGCATCTCCTTCAGGCCATCACCTCTTCTCCAGGTAACTGTGTTTAATTATGTAGAAGTAGGATGATTCCTTCTGTTTTTTCTCCTAGGTCTTACAACCATGAAAGTGTGTGTCAAGACTAGTTCTTGGTGTTTTCTTAGGCTTGTGCCTTAATTTAGAATCTTCAGAATTTTTATTAATACAATGGTGAGAAAAAGGAAATAAAAGAAAATCGAAACCAAGAAAAACAATGGAGCACTAAAAGATTTTTTCCCAAAGGCCTGCTGCAGGTCTTTTCAAATTAGGTAACCGAAGTATCTTTATAGGAGATACCTAATCATGAGAAGGCTCTTACCATCCATCTGGATCAAAATAGGAATTCAAATTCCTAAGAAAGAAAATACCCTAAACATAAAATATTCTCTTGCCGTCATCCTAACTCATTTTGAAGAAAAGCCTAGAGTGGAGTTAGGTAGAATATTGAGCTTCTCCTAATGGCAGTATTAAAGAAGGGCAATGGAATTGGAGATAAACAAGAGAGAGGTGTCAGATTCAAGATTCGCTGAATAGTGACAACGAACTCAAACACACACATCACACATCACTTATGGATAGTGATTGATTATAGGTTGTAGAATTTCATTGTTAGGTAGTAATAGATGACTTAAGTGATGTATACACAAGACATAAAGCAAATATGACAAAATGTTAATTGTTCATTTTTGGTTCTAGAATAGTTCATTCTGATGTACATATACATCAGATATATACATACATATATATATATATATATATATATATATATATATATCAGAACCACACACACACACACATATTTATATATGTTGATATATATATATATATATATATATATATATATATATATATATATGATTGTGGTAGTCTTATGAATTTTATGTAGCATTTGATTATTGCCAAAAGTGAAAAGGCATACATCCTTTTCTTTTCTTTCTTTTTTTTAAAAAAAACAGAATCTGGCTCCTGTTGCCCAGGCTGGAGTACAGTGGCGTGATTGCAACTCACTGCAACCTTCACATCCCGGGTTCAAGCGATTCTCCTGCCTCAGCCTCCCAAGCAGCTGGGATTACAGGCACCTGCCACCATGCCCAGCTAATTTTTGTATTTTTAGTAGAGGCGGGATTTCATTGTGCTGGGCAGCCTGGTCTGGATCTCCTGACCTCGTAATCAGCCCGACTTGGCCTCCCAAAGTGCTGGGATTACAAGCGTGAGCCACCGTGCAGAGCCTCATCCTTGTTTCTTTACCTTGAAGGTGCAGCCCTGGAGAATGAAGACAGTGATGAGTGACAGAGTACAGGAAACACTCTAATAGTGAAGTATGGGCCCCCATTATGATGTTAAGAAGAAGGAAGTAAATGATACGGATTTAAGGAGCATAAAAAAGAGTTAGTAAATGTAAAGTAATAATGACAAAAACTCTATGTGAATACAAATTAATGCTAGAAAGGAAGTTCAAGAAAAAGCTAAAGGAAATTTATAGTTTGATAAGAGAAATGGGCAGAGATGTTGTATAGGTCAGAAAGTCTGGGAATTCCAGAGCTTAGTTAATACATCAGATTAGAGAATCAAAGGAGTAGATGAGAATGTATGGAATTTCTTCCTAAAAAGAAAAGTATTTCACTTGCTCTTTAATTCTTTCCTCATTTGTAATTTTGACTATTTTTAAAATATTTTAAAATTGATTCGCAAAAAAATGATGAATAGAGAACTTACCACAATTTGATTTATTTTGTGCATCACTACTAATAAATATGTTTGAAGAGAAATTTACATTTCCTCAAAAAATTTTTAAAGCATATTTTCTAAGAATATATTAAGAATTGGTATAAAACTCAATCTTTTTTACTGTAGAATAAAACAATCTTCTGTGCAAATGTAATACAATTATCTGTCACAAGTTAAGCAAGGTTGCATCATAGTTCTGTCCAATTGTGTGACCTGGCTAATGTAGTTGGGAGAGGGCTCTTGCTACACAGACTCTCTGAAAGGAAAGCGCATGTGTGCAGTTATTTAGGTGATTAATTGTTCTTCTGTTGGCATTATAAGCACTCATACATTACACTAGCATTGAGTCATTTAATGTCAGCTATTTATTGCTGCCTAAGGAGAAAAATAACCAACCAATCAAAAAACAAAAGAAAATAAAAAAAACCGAAAAGCCGCATGAGCAAGAATCACAGTGTATTACAGGTAGAGGTTTCCTTCGAACTCCCTTATTTTACATATGAACAGAACAAGGCCCCAAGTCACTTGCTGACTTAGTGGCAAAGTTAGGATAAAAGTCTATGGCTTCACAGTTCTAGTCCAGAATCTTTGCAGCATGAAACAAAAATAAAGGTTATTGGAGTGATAAATTCAAGATATTTATTGAATATCTTGGTGACTATAGTTAGTGTATTCTGTAAACCAAAAAGTATCTGGGGCAGGTCTCAATAAACTTAGAAGTTTATTTTGCCAAAGTTAAGGACATATGCCTGGGAGAAGGTTAAGGAAGACAGGTCGATATCTTTCTCCAAAGATGACTTTGAGGGGTTCAGTATTTAAACATGGAGAAGCAAGCAGGAAGGGAAAAAGGAACACTATGGTCACATTACTGAATCGACTTGTTGCAAGAGAAAAGGAACAGGTAGTCAATTATACGTTTGTCTCATGCTCCGTAAATAGGCACTTTATATAAGATAAGGTGAACACAGAGTAGCTGCTTGTAAGTATATTTAACTTTTTATTTGTAGCTATTTGCTTAGAAACAAAAGAAAAGGTAGTTTCTTGCAGAACTCAGCTTACTTTTTTTTTCTTTTGACCTAGTGAAATTAGTGTCCCAAGTTTTATTTTCCTTTCACAATTCTACCCTGGAAAATTGCTGAGTATATTTTAAGGGCTCTAACAGTAAAAATGAAAAGTACATAAAGTTAATGCATGTTAATTAGTTTGATTTGCCCCTCCACAGTGACATTATGAAGACCAGGTGTGGTGGCTCACACCTATAATCCCTGTACTTTGGGAGGCCAGGGTACCATCTGGGAAACATAATGGCACTGCATCTCTACAGAAACATTTAAATATTAAAAAAAAAAACCAAAAACCTGGGCATGGTGGCATGTGCCTGTCGTCTTAGCACTTTGGGAGGCTGAGACAGCAGTATTGCTTGAGCCCAGGAGTTTGAGATGAGCTATAATTGCACCACTGCACTCCAACCAGGTGACAGAGTGACACCCTGTCTCTCTTAAAACAACAGCAAAAAATAATGTTGTATACCTTACACATACAATTTTTATTGATCAATTAAAGCAATGTTTAAAAAGCCGGTGTTGTGGTTAAAAAAAAAGGCATTGAAGTTATCTCTTCTTCCATGGTGTCTTAATGCAAAGCATCATGACGGACTCCTAAAAGATTTAAAGAGTCTCAGTTCCAGCAGTCTTTGAATCTTATTTTATTTGCTTGATGTTGTGTGGCAACCTTAATGAGAAAAACAAATCAGTGAGTATTTTTACCTATTTTTGTCCTTCTTTTTACCTTTTTGCTACTTTCTGTACTTCAATAAATACATATATAAATGAAAAAATAAAATCCCTACTTTCTAATTCTATAGGACCTGTCATAGAAGTTTCTCTTATACTTGGCTCCATGTCACCAATTTGGTTCCTGTGCTCCAGTTGGCTGGCATTAAGTGCAGTTTAAACTTGGAATTAATTAATTCAGGTGACATTTGAAATCATGAATTTAATGTCAGGGCAACAAACTATGGGAGTTGTATCAGTCATGTTCAAAACCAGAAAAGAGAAACTCAACCAAATATTTAAAGTAGATGAACCTTAGCACAGGGAATTGGTTTAAAATGTGAGGGAATAGCTAAGAGCAAAAAAGAGGAGACAGTGGCAATCTGAGTGTTACTCAAAGCAGGAAAGCTCTTTCACTCCTCAGGATGGAGAAACAAAGGGAGGCTATGATATCATAGAGCCTGAGAATCAAGGGTTAGCTGGTGGAATATGGAACCAAGGTGTAGCTCTCAGGTGGGAGGTAGAGTCATGGATGGGGCTCTGCCCCTAACTCACACATGGACTGTTAGATATCCACTCTGAGGTGAGAAAGATGGACACTTCTAATTTTCTATTCCTTTCACTGTGTAATCCCAGCAATACTGAGCAGAACAGGGGAAAAAATTAAAAAAACAAAAAGGATGGAGGTAAAATAGAATGAAAACCAGAACAACGGTATTTCTCAAAATATGACCCACAGAGTAACTAATGCAGTCACCTAACAACTTTGAAAATGCAAACTTCTGAGACAGAAATCATGACTTAATATTCAGAACCTCAGGGTTGGTGGAGTATGATTTAAAAACCTGAATATATAATGAGCTAAAAAAATTATTTTGTGCCCTAAAATGAAAATATCCATAAACTATGGCTAAGGAAAATCTGCTCAGGAATCTTTTATCTTTCTCTAAGTTATAATTTATAATTCATAGAACCACACAAAGATCTTAATTAAAAATTTATATTTTTAATCTAGTCTAAAATGAGAGAATTAAAAGAAAGGCTGATTATTTTAATTGACTCTTAAATAGATTAATCATAAATGTCCTAAATGGTTGCAAGATGATATTAAAATTTCATCATGTTAACTGCTGAAAATAATTTCAGCTTTGTGATACCACACATATGATGGAAAGAGAAGCAACACTTAGTGTTTATCATGTGGCAGAAAATATACATATTACATATTTTATTTTATTCATTACAAAACCCTTCAAGGAAATATGTGTTCTCCAGTCTTACAGTTACAGCAACTGAGGCACTGATACTTGACATGTGATAATCCATGCCTCATGGCTGTTGCTGGACTGGGCCAACCAAGATTCAGACTTGTATAATTCAACTTCAGAAAAAAATCTATGAAAACTTTTATCAAATAGAAAATTCTTATTGTTTTTCCTCTCCCTTTTATTTTATTTTTTTACTAATTGCAAAAATCATATGAAGAAAAGTACAAAAAATATAAATTTACAGCTTGAGGAATTTTGGTGAACTGAACACACATGTATAACAGGCACCTACATTAAGAAATAGAACATGACTAGACACTCCTCATATGACTTTGCAGGTATTAGTTACCTAAGGCTAAAATATCTATTCTAACTACCAATATAATATATTTTTGTATGTTTTTAAAATATAAATGATCTTGTATAACATGTAGTCTTTTGTGTGCAACTTCTTTTTTTCGAGCATTATTTTTGTGACTTTTATTCGTTCTTTTCTCAAGTAGTAATAGCTAGCTCATTCTCATTGTTGTTAGCATTCCCTTTTAGGAATATCCACAATTTGTCACTGTACATCCACAATATTTTATGTTGGCTACAAAAATATTCAAAATTTCCGTAAATACACACCTAAGGAAAGTTTTAAGGATTTGTCCTGATTTGAATTAAAATCAAATGACATATTATATATATGTGTGTATGTGTATATATAACACATATATAGTTTTATAAATTTGAAATATTTGTGTAGCTCAAATTGAGTTAATGACGGTTACACATTTTTATGATTAGTATATATATAATATTTATACATATATATAATCTGCTGTATGCTTGGTAATGTAAGACATATTGAATAAAATATATATATATAAATATATATAACAGATATATAAAATATCATTTTACACCACTTCACACCTACTTCCCACCTAATCAAAAACAGTAGAAAATAGCAAGCATTGATGAAAATGTAGAGAAAGCGAAATTCTGACATTGATCTTAGGAATGTCTGGTACACTTTTTTCTTTTTTGAATTACTTGGTCCCTTAACCAAAGCCCCTGTCTCCAGGTTTATAGCCACTCTGAATAGCTTTCTGATTGAAATTCTCTTCACATTATTCATTTGTTTGTGACCATCAACAGATCTCCACTGGCATCTCATTTTGTCTACGCTTTCAGGTCCTAGAGGTTATTATAAGAACTGCTTTCATATGGCATACAGCTATATCTCTAGCCTTCCCTCACTGTGCAGAGCTACAGATTACTATTCCCATAAGAAATGTGTTTCCTTGAGTTATGTAGACACCTTCTCTCCATTTGGAACATGCTATGTCATCTGCCCCGTTAGGAGAAAATCTTAGCATTTTTGTTTCTTTAAGCCACCCATACCTTAATTAAATAGAACAATTTCACTTATAAAATAATAAATTTGCCCTAATCTTTTACATATCTGTTTTCTAATGAACTATACAAACTTTGAGAACAGAACATGTCTCATTCATCTATGAAACGTAACACTGAATAAATTTGTGTTGGATAAATACCTAAATAAATTAATAGCTAAAAAAAGATCTAGCTAAAGTCAAGTAAGCCTTTGTAGATGAAAGACAACTTTACTTTCAAAATCATATGGTAATCAGAATATATTGCTTAGGACCTGTTTTCAAGGAGCAAGCCTTTTAATATATCTATCGGCCATATCAGAAGCAGAATCAATTGGCATGGAGAGAGCTAATATGTGAGAGCCATTAGATATTTTTGCTCTCCTAAGTAGGCCAAACATTCACTACAGAATCTCATTTACAAACAGGGTTGTTCATCAAATTTTCTCACAATAGATTGTGTACCAGACATTAATCCGTCAATATATTGAATCCTCACAAATTTGTGTAGCTGAAATTGAGTTAATAACAGTGAGGGTCACACATGCTCCTAACAAATTAGATAAGTTGTTACTATAGTGACACATGCAACAGATATAAAGCCCGTAAATTAGTGAAGCTAGATCTCCAAAATAAAACTCTGAAGTTCGTCTCTAGTAACTGACTGGTAAATCTAAGCTTGGTCTGTCTAGGTCTTTAACATCCAAAAAAGATGCCTGGCCAAACTTTTAACATTATCATTTCTCAGGAAAAAAAATGTAATTTGAAAGGCTGAGCTGGAGGGCAGAAATAGCCTCAAACACTGGCTAATCCTAATTCTGCCAGCACAATTTATTTTCCAGGAGGAAAACTGTTTACCACAAAGCACAAAGCTCAACTCAAACTCCCAATCAACAAAACCCCAACAAAATGTTTCACATTTGTTTTTGAAAAAGTAACCAGCTTACTCATAATAAATAAGGGTAAGTTATATAGGGATCTAAATGTGGAAAATTTGAGACAGGTCACAGTTATTTTGCCAAGGCTGTAAACACCTTTGTGACACCGCCTCAGGAGGTCCTGATGACATGTGCCCAAGGTGATAAGGGCACAGCTTGGTTTTATACATTTTAGGGAGATATGGGACATCAGTCAATGTATGTAACAAGTACATTAGCTCTGACCAGAAAGGCAGTGACAACTCAAAGCAAGGCCCCGTGGCTGGGGGCCTCCAGGTCACAGGTGAGAAAAAGGTGGTTGCATTCTTTTGAGTTTCTGTTAAGTCTTTCTAAAGGAGGCAATCAGATATGTGTCTCTGTGAGCAAAGGGATGCCTCTGAATAGAATGGGAGGCGGATTTGCTCTGAGCAGTTCCCAACACCTTTCACAGAAAATAGATTATTATATAGCATACCTTAGATTTTTAAAAGGGGATACATGAGCAGTTTTTCGAAAGTGACTTTCAAAATTGTAGATTATTGAGCAGGAGGAGAGAGAGCAAGGGATGGAGGAAGGAAGAAAAAAGACCCAACTGAGTTGCATGCATATTTCAGAATTTGTAATAAGCAATTTACAGCATGCATGTTAGAATGACACACAGGCTGATTATGAAGAGAGAAGCAGCAATCCCCAGTGTCTTGCCCTTTTTCTCTCATTCTGTTTATTTCCGCAAATTTTCTCAGATTTTTTTTAGTAATGTTACACATCATTAGAGATAGCATGTAACTCCTTCAAAAGCTCAACTCCAGAACACCATGGTCTGAATCAACAGCTTCTGAAAAAATGACCAATAGATTACTTTATGTTTCTGTTTTTTATTTTGTTGAGACTGAGTCTCTTTCTGTCACCCAGGCTGGAGTACAGTGGCGCGATCTCCGCTTACTGCAAACTCTGCCTTCTAGGTTCAAGTTATTCTTGTGACTCAGCCACCTGAGTAGCTGGGACTATAGGCATGCACAATCACTCCCAGCTAATTTTTATATTTTTAGTAGACACAGAGTTTCACTGTGTTTCCCAGGCTGGTCTTGAACTTCTGGACTCAGGTGATCTGCCTTTCTCTGCCTCTGAAAGTACTGGCATTATGGGTCTGAGCACCATGCTCAGCCTTAATTTATATTTCAATCAAAGTAGATGTTGTACTGTATAATTTATGACATTAAGCTTTAAGGCTTAGAATGAAGGATGGCCATTCCCTTACAATGTCCACATTAATCTAACTTCAGTTTGCCTTCAAAATAACACACACACACACACACACACACACATACACACAGACACACAGGCAAACACACATACAAGTCGCATTTTTGTAAATGCATTTCTTCTTTTCATCCTTGAATGTATTGCCTACATTTGATTAAATCAATAGTCTATATTACCGTGAGTCTCAACTAGTGTTCCCTGCTGACTCATGTTATGAACTAGGCTTATATTTTTTCCCTTGTGTTGGATACAATGAGTTCTAAATTTCTCTTCAAAGAATCAGCATGTCAGTATGTTCAGTTCTTTGTCCTCCATTTTAAAGTTTAACTTCCTTGTAGTTTCAGTAAACAATCTTTCCCACCAGTTTTAATCAGTAGTTCTGAGGAGGGAGACCCAGGCATTTGGGATTCCCTCCCCCTCTGTCATTCACTGCGCATCTCAATAAAAGAGAGAGTAGACCAGCTGGCGCCTCCTTGCTGCGCTCTTTCCTGAAAACAACAGGCTAGGTCTTGGGAAAACTCTCCAGAAGGCACTATTTTTACTTAAAACAAGATCAACCCAAAAACCTTTTCACGTGTAAGTCCTAAAACTGTAAACCGGAACCCTTTCCTATGTGATTCCTGAAACTGTAAACAGACCTTTTCACATGTGAGTCCTAAAACTCCTTTCATATGTAATTCCTGAAACTGTAAACTAAAACCTTTTCACATGTGAGTCCTAAAACTATGAACCTAAGATTCTTCCACGTGTAACATCTAAAGTATAATCCTATATAAAGGCTGAACCTTCCTTTGTTAGACGAGCTTGGCTGTTAGGCACCTATGCCACCTTGCTCCCAGCTGAAATGAATTCCTTCCTCTTGTATTCGGTGTCCGAGAGATCCTTTCCGGAGGCCACTCCTGCTACAGTTCATATCGATTTCCCTGGTCCCCTGCTCCATCCTGACTCATCCTGGTCACCTGCTCTGGTCACCTACTCCAATCACCTGCTTTGACCTGAGTTACCCCTGGTTACCTGATCTGACCTGTCCCGTAACTGTCCTTCCTGCCAAACTACCCACCCTGACACTCTGGCTCATACTCCTGCTCTCTTTAAGATAGTTAATTGGAATTAGCCTAGACTGTGTGGTCTATCACTAGCTAATAGAGGAATGACACAACAGTAGGGGCTACCTGTGTCAGGAAAAAGAACCCCTTCCCCTCCCTTTTCTAGATGAGTGCGGTTTCTTTTGCGGCACCAAAAATTTACATATAACACTTGTTAACTTTTTCACATGTAATTAACATTTGTCACATTTTATTTATGGAATTCCTGTATCTCATAATATAGGACAGCAGCCTAAATCAACTATCTATAAGTATAAACATGTGGGATGGTTAATTGTGTTCTTTTTGTCACTGTTCTTTTCCATGGACCTGCAAATTTGCAAATTTAGCTCACCTCCCTTCTTCATTTGGCTCTTTGTTTTGTAGATCACATGAATTCTTTGTTCTTAGGTTATTTCTTTGATTTTGAAGGACTATGTCCTAGCTTTCTACTTGGGTCAGGTAAAACGTTCAAGGTTTGTTTTTTGTTTTTGTTTTAGTAATTGCACGTTTACTAATATATTTCTCCTCATGTTTTACTGTTTAACTGAATATAGAAATTAGGCTTCAAAATAATTTTTTCTCAGAATGTTGAAGGCTGTAAACCCAGAAAATCTGAGACAGCTCTCAGTTAATTGAGAAATTTTATTTTGCCAAAATTGAGGAGGTACGGCTGTGACATAGCCTCAGGAAGTCCTGATGACATGTGCCCAAGATAGTCAGGCCACAGCTTGATTTTACACATTTTAGGGAGACACAAGACATCAATCAATATACACAGGTAGGTGAGAGACAAATGGTTGCATTCTTATGAGTGTCTGATAAGCCTTTCCAGAGGAGGCAATCAGAATATACATCTATCTCAGTGAGCAGAGGGATAATTGAGTAGAATGGGAGGCAGGTTTGCCCTAAGGAGTTTCCAGCTTGCATTTTCCTTTTAGCTTAGTGATTTGGGTGCCCAAGATATTCCTTTTACAAGGCATTGCAGCCATTCTGCATTATCGATATTAGTAGTTATAAGTCTGATGTGATTTTGAAGTCCAGTCCATTGATATGACTTGTTTGTATTTGATAATCTCATTGTAGGCCTTGTTTCAAGTTCTCAGTTTGTTGTTTTTTGTCTCTTTCTATAATCTGACTGAATTTTTGAGGATAAAATCAAAATATAGTTTCTGGTGGTGTAACCAGGGGAGTGTCCAGAAGACGCTCCCAGTTCCTAAGAGGTTCTTGGCCTCGCTAACCCCAAAGAATGGGGAAAGGGGCCCTGGAGGCATAGTGAATTTGCTATTCGAATAAATATCGTGGACACAAAAGAGTCTTTCGGAAAAGCAATTTATTACAGAGAGAGAGAGAGAGAGAGAGAGAGAGAGAGAGAGAGAAAGGAAGAAAGAAAGAAAGGAAGAAAAAGAAAGGAAGAAAAGAAAGAAAGAAAGAAAGAAAGAAAGAAAGAAAGAAAGAAAGAAAGAAAGAAAGAAAGAAAGAAAGAAAGAAAGAAGGAAAGAAAGAAAGAAAGAAAGAAGGAAGGAAGGAAGGAAGGAAAGAAAGAAAGAAAGAAAGAAAGAAAGAAAGAAAGAAAGAAAGAAAGAAAGAAAGAAAGAAAGAAAGAAAGAAAGAGAAAGAAAGAAAGAAAGCTCCTATGCTGTCATAGCAGGGGACCCAGAGAAGGAATCAGTTCAGGTAAGGAGCAGCTGAATTTTAACCCTTAAGTTATTCCCTTCCTATTCATGTTCTAGTCCAATGAGAGGAGTTCTTTCAAACTTCCTCTGGAGTGATTGATCTTTGTCTGTGATACCAGATTGGCTGATTGGTCCACAGCCCTGAGTTACAGGGAGCTGCCTCCTCCCAGAGTTTCAGGGTTTTTTGTGTGGAGGGGGAACAAAGGAGCTTCACCTGGATTTCTCTACCTAGGCTGTCGGCAAACAAAGAACTTTATATTTGAAACCTCTCTGGTTCCTAGATGGAGGCCTGGAGCTGAGAAACTCCTGCCTTTGAAACCATACCCCTGGTGGATCCTGGAAAAGAAGTCCCTCACTGTTATGGTCAATGATGAACTTTTCATTGACTTCCATTCACTGAGGGAAAAGCATTGACTTCCATTCACTGAGGGACAATTTAGAATATACCTAGATTTATATGTTTATCCAGTTATAAATCTAGATACATGCTGGTACTCTTTCAGTACCAGATGGGCTAAGGATATTCACTGCATTTCTGTTACTACAGATGATGTTATTCATAAACTAATTTGTTTAAAAAAGAGGGAAGGAAAAAGAAAAGGTAGGAAGGAAGAAAGGAAGGAAAGAAGGAAGGAAGGAAGGAGCTATTTTAGTGTATGTTGTCTGGTAGTTGTGATGCTTCTGTTTTGATTTTTTGTTGTTGCTGTATTGAGATGGAGTCTTGCTCTTGTTGCCCAGGCTGGAGTGCAATGGCATGATATCTGCTCACTGCAACCTCAGGTTCAAGTGATTCTTCTGCCTCAGCCTCCCAAGTATCTGAAAGTACAGGTTCCTGCCACCACATCTGGGTAATGTTTGCATTTTTAGTAGAGATGGAATTTCATCATGTTGGCCAGGCTCTTCTCAAACTCCTGACCTCACGTAATCTGCCCACCTTGGCCTCCCAAAGTACTGGGATTACAGGTGCAAGCCACTGCACCCAACCTTCCTTTGATTTCTAATTTTGTTTTCACCTAGACCTGTCACCTTTTTTAACTATGTAATAGCATTTAGGGGACAAGGACCAGGGAATAGTATAATGTATCAAAGCCTGTTTCACAAACATCTGACTCCATGAAATGGATCCCATTGGAACTCTCCACTTGGTTTAATTATCTGAGCTAAGCAGTCACAGACCAAGAAGGCATTGCAAATATCATAAATATGATTTAGTCTACAGAGAGATAATAAGAAAAAAAAAAACGCAAAAACAAAGCAACACTCAGGAAACAGCCTACCCCTAAAGGCTCTGAGTGATAACTCACAGGTGTGTGCTTCTCTCATCTTGCTCTATGGCTGTCAACACTGACATATCATGTTCTTCTGCTGAGAGTCCTTTGCTCATGAGGTTCAACAGTGTCTGGAGCTGCTGTGTAGATGTGAAAGTGAAGTTCACACCTGGACTTTTCTTATAGATGTTGGTTAAGCTCCTGAGGGAAAGAGGAGAGAGGACAGGTACATACATTTGGGATTGCTTCCCTTGTTTGTGACAGGATGGCATCACATGGCACAAAACAGCTCCATATTTTTGTTTCTTAAAATCCAGATTTTCTCTTAGTACAGTCTGTTCTGTTCTTTCTCCTGGAAGTTTCTCTAGTCTTTATTTTGTCTATAAATGAATTGATCCCATCAAGCTTTTAATGAATGCTTCTGATATTTTTGGAAAGATTAAATATCATAACATCTACAACTGTGAATGATATAGGATTCTCACTTGCCTGCTAGATAAGCCACCTCTGAGGCTGGAACTCAAGGATATTGCTGTGAAAATCAGACCCTCTGAATGATCACCTTTTAAATTGGGCATGTGTTTATAACAATGCCAAGCCATCACATTGAATAAGATAATAGTAATTCCTGTATTCTGTTGTTAAAAGGTCACATTATCAGGTCTTTTCCCTGAAGACTCACATTAACTTGGGGTAGTAGTTTACTGAAAAATTATTTTTTGACAATAATTTCCTTCACTTAGGAAGATGACCTCCAGCTCAATCTATGTTTATTGCATTAGATGATAGTTTCCATGATTTTTAAAAAATCAGAAAAAAACTTTATTGGTACAAGAAAGCCAGGATTTTGTACTATCCAGGGCTAGCTGGTGGTCAGAGCCACACCAAAGACAGGCTTCCAGCAACCTTCCACAAAGACTCTCAAAAGTTAACTTGAGTCAGGAGGAGCCTGCTACAGTGATAATGTAGCAACCAGCAGACGTGGTCTATTGATTATTTTTAAAAATTCAACGTGTCCTTGAACCTGTTGCTCTCTTAGACTATAAGTTACTTCTCATTGTGTGATTGATACAAACAACCGTTTCAAAATCCGTGTTATCTACTCCAGGAGGCCCCTAACTGTCACCCTACCCCCCACCCCCCATCACACCCCCAGAAGAGCTTGTTTCTTCACATTTTCTGTCAGAAATCTATATCTGTACTTTATTGACAGTACTGTTTTGTTTGTTTGGATGTCTGTCAGCACACACGATTGTGATTCATATCTTATGTGCTTCATATCCTCTCAGTGTTTGCTGACAGGATGAATAGATGGATAACAGATAAAGAAATGAATGAATAATGCTATTATTCATGTAAATATCTGAATTCAATAAAGTTAATCATATTCACAAGTACTTGAACTTGAAAGAATGGGAATCAGGACAGGAAAGATTTGAAAAGAGAAAGAGAGCATGTATTCAATAGTGGTTTTGCAACTTTATAGTTTCTTTTAGCTTTTATTTTAAATTTAGAGCTACATGTGTTGGTTTGTTACATAGGTGAATTGCATGTGATGAGGGTTTGGTTTACAGATTATTTCATCAGTCAGATAATAAGCATAGTACTTGATAGGTAGTTTTTCAATCTTTCTCCTTCTATCCTCCACCTTTAAGTAGGGCCTGGTATCTATTGTTCCCTTCTTTGTGTTCTTATGTACTCAATGTTTAGTTCCCACTTATAAGGAAGAACATGTGGTGTTTGGTTTTCTGTTCCTGCATTCCTTCACCTAGGAAGATGACCTCCAGCTCAATCCATGTTCCTGCAAAGGACATGATATCATTCCTTTTTATGGCTGTGTAATATTTTATAGTGCATATGTAGCACATTTTCTTTTCCAGTCTACAGTTAATGGGCGTTTAGGTTGATTCCCTGTCTTTTCTAGTGAATAGTGCTGTGATAAACATATTTGTGCATGTGTCTTTATGAAAGAAAGATTTCTATTCTTTTGGATGTATACCTAGTATTAGGATTATTGGGTTGAATGGTAACTCTGTTTTAAGTTCTTTGAGAAATGTGAAAACATGCAGTATTTGGTTTTCTGTTCCTGCATTAGTTTGCTGAGGATAGTGGCCTCCACCTTCATCCATGTTCCTGCAAAGGACATAACCTCATTCTTTTTTATGGTGGCATAGTATTCCATGTGTACATGCATTACGTTTTTTTATTCAGTCTACCACCGATGAACATTTAGATTGATTCTATGTCTTTGCTATTGTGAATAGTGCTGCAATGAACATACGTGTACATGTGTCTTTATGACAGAATGATTTGTTTTGGGTATATAACCAGTAATGGAATTTCTGGATTGAATTGTATTTCTTTTTTTTTTTTGGTTCGGTCTTTGCAGAATCACCACATTGTCTTCCACAATGGTTGAAATGATTTACACTCCCATGAACAGAGTATAAGCATTCCCTTTTTTTGCAACCTTGTCAGCATCTGCTATTTGTTGACTTTAATAACAGCCATTCTGACTAGTGTGAGATGATATCTCTGTGGTTTTGATTTGCATTTATCTAATAATCAGTGATGTTGAGCTTTTACTCATAATTGTTGGCTGCATGTATATCTTTTTCTGAAAAGTGCTCATGTCTTTTGCTCACCTTTTAATGGATTTGTGTTTTTTCCTTGTAAATTAAGCTTTCCTCTAGACGTTGTCAGAGGAAACAACGTCAGATGCATAGTTAGAGAGAATTTCTCCCATTTTGTAGGTTGTCTGTTTCCCCTGTTGATAGGTTCTTTTGCTGCACAGAGCTCTTTAGTTTAATTATATCCCATTTGTCAAATTTTGCTTTTGTTGCAATTGCTTTTGGCATCTTTGTCATGAAATCTTTGTCCACTGTAGTGCTCAGAATAATAATATCTGGGTTATCTTCCAGGGTTTTTATAGTTCTGGGTTTTACATTTAAGTCTTTAGTCCATCCTGAGTTGATTTTTGCATATGGTTTAAAGAATGGGTACAGTTTCATTCTTCTGCACATGGCTAGCCAGTTATCCCAGCACCATTTGTTGAATAGGGTGTCCTTTCCCCATTGCTTGTTTTCATTGGCTTTGTCAAAGATCAGATGGCTGTAGATGTGTGACATTATTTCTGGACTCTTTATTTATTCTATTCCATTGATCTATGTATTTGTTTTTGTACTAGTATCATGTTGTTTTTGTTACTGTACTCTTGTAACATAGTTTGAATCAGACATCATTAAGCTTCCAACTTTGTTCTTTTTATTTAGATTTGCCTTGGCTATTCAGACTCTTGGTTCTATGTGCATTTCAAATAGCTATTTTCTAATTCTGTGAAGAATGTCATTGATGGTTTGATGGGAATACTATTGAATCTGTAAGTTGCTTTGGGAAATATGGCCATTTTAACCATACTGGTTCTTATTATCCATGAAGATGTAATGTTTATCCATTTCTTGGTGTCATCTCTGATTTCTTTGAGCAGTGTTTTTTTAATTCTCACTGTAGAGATCTTTCGCATGCCTGATAACTCTACTAAAAGGTATTTTATTCTTTTTATTGCTATTGTGAATGGGATTGCATTTTTGATTTGGCTGTCCACTCGGACATTGTTGGTGTATGGAAATATTGATTTCTGTAGCTTGATTTTGCATCCTGAAACTTTTCTAAAGTTGTGTATCAGATCTAGGACCTTTGGAGAAGAGTTTAGCAGCAGCATTTTTTCTTAAATAAAATGTATATCAAGCCCTACATATGAAATAGATAAAAGAAGACCGAGTCTGAGTTTGGTGGCTTACATCTCTAATTGCAGAATTTTGAGAGGCTGTGGTGGGAGGATTTCCTGATGCCAGGATTTGAGACCAGCCTGTGTAACACAGCTGACCCCATAATTTTAAAAAAGTGCTGAGAGTGGTGGCCAATAATCCCAGCTATTCAGGAGGCTGAGGCAGAAGGATCTTTTGGGTCCAAGGGCTTTAGTGATCTGTGATTATTCCACTGAGCTCCAGCCTGGGTGACTTCCAAAAAAAGGGAAAAGGGGAGAATGAGAAATGTGATCAACAACTATTTGATCCTATTGCCTGTGCCTTAGAAGCCACGAGTATCTGAGTAACTCTAGTGTTAATTCAGTTCAGTTTGTGAACCACTCACCTAATTTGCACTCAAAATTATAAGCACATAGGCAGGCACTATTAATCATTCTCATGACTTTTATCTCACACACAGTTAAATGGACATTCTTGAGGATTCTTAGCCCTACTACAAGTTTGTATATGCCCTAAGTTTAGCAACCTACTCTTAAAACCAGCAGAAATGTGAAGGGCCTAAGGCTGCCTCTGAGGTTCAACATTAAGTCAATCTGTTAACTAGTACTACTATGACCCTATGGCTTGGTTCTAGTAACTGTAACTGGGTTCTTGTTTTAATTCTTGTTCCTGCAACTTCATACACTACTGTTCTAGGAAGAGGTAATGCCCTTGCTGTTTATTCACAGTTCAATACAGACATTCCTCTAATGCTGTGCTTCCAATATAATCTTGAAGTATGGAGTGTACTTCACTCACTCATGTTGGGTTGCAGGGGCTGTGCTGATAACCTGCTTGCTTGATGATCTTGCTACTCTATATGGAAGGCTTAACTCCGGGGACTCCTAGCTGTTTTCCTGTCCCTGGATACTGATGAAGAGTAGCAGAATATGTCACTTTGCATATGCTACTTTGGTTTAGGATTATTTTGAGCTAAAGTTACCTGATAAACAGCAGATGTAAGAAAAGCATTCTAATCCTTTTTCTTCTTGAAAGCAGCAGAGCAAAACTCCCATGTTAATGATGCCCTCCTTAATCTAAAGAAAATGAAACTTTCCTCAAAGGGGAGTCATAACTGAGACAATTCTGTACGGGCATTGTTAAAATAATTTCTTATTGGCCAGGCACAGTGGCTCATACCTGTAATCCCAGCACTTTGGGAGACTAAGGCTGGTGGATCACTTGAGGGCAGGAGTTCAAGACCAGCCTCGCCAACATGGTGAAATCCTGCCTCTACTAAAACTACAAAAATTAGCCAGGTATGATGGTGGACACCTGTAATTGTAGCTATTCAGGAGGCTGAGGCAGGAGAATCACTTAAATCTGGGAAGTGAAGGTTGCAAAGTGAGCCGAGATCACACCACTGCACTTCAGCCTGGGGAACAGAGTGAGACTCTGCCTCAAAAACATAATAATAATAACAAATAAATACTTTCTTATCCTTTCGTATTACAACATAATTAATTACTTTTCTACAATTGCGTCTTTTTGTTCAACCTAATATAAAAGTACTTGGGTTTTGTTAATTCTTTGGGTCTTCATTTTCTTATGAGGACCCCAAGTCATATTAAACATACATCTATGCTTTTCCTTTGTTAATCTATTATATGTTTATTTAATCACTAAGCCCAGCTATGGATGCTAAGAGGAAAGAGCTAGATTTTTGTCTTCCCTATGCTGTCCAGTCACTAGCGTCTGATACATTCTGGTTTGGTCCATTGTACAAAAGAGAAATTCAGACAGTATGTCGGGGGGGCAATACCAAATAAATAGGAAATTCACATGTAAAATATACTAATGCTGCCCATGCTGATTTGTTTAGGACCAGCTTCACTTGCTTGGGTTTACTAGACTGAAAATCAAGAACTTGTGGGTTGTCTTCCAGTTATTCTATGTGGTAATATGTGATCTTGATAAAAATTGCTTTCCAAAATATCAGGATCCATATCTGTAAAAGGGCCTGCTTGACTAAATGATCTCTAATGTACTTACAATGATCATTAACATGTCTGATGTTTTAGGGTTTCATTATTGTATCATAGCAATGAGGACATTGTGTTTTAGCCTTTCATCCATTTGTGCTACACATGCTTTTAAATGTTTCTCCTTGTATCTCCAGATTGCACTGCTGTATGCACTCACATCAATGTGATTGATTTTCTAGTGACACAGAAAAATATGTACTCTACTACTCCATCTCTCACCTTGGAACCCGAAATTTACATGTTGAACAGTAAGTCCCTAAGGTCTTCATCATTCAGGCTTTCCTCCTCAATGATTCTAATTCTCCATAGGAGCAGCAAATTTGGGACAAACACAGTCCTCCTGGAAGCCAGTGCCACAATTCATAAGAATTAACATATCTTGGAGATTATAGTAGGCTCTGTGCTCCCCTTAAAATGTGTGAATATTTAATCTTCATAGTAATTTGTGAGATAGTGTATTATTTTCCTGCACTTTTCAGATAGGGTATCTAAGACCCAAAGTTTCAATACATGGGTGAAGGTCACATCACCAGTAGCAGTTTGAGCTGGGATCCAAAGCCAAGCAATGTCATCATCTGTCCTTCAATGCATGACGATCTGCCACCTCACTGACAGACTCAGGATTCCTTGAAAATAAACCCTAATGGACACAGCACGTGTACCACCATTCCTTTCCTTCTCTGCTGTTTCGCTCAGCTTCTCCCAGTCTTTCCAAAGCTTTCCCACCTACCATCCGTGAAATCTCTACGCTGTCAAATAATTTGCTTGATTTCTACAAAAATTCATTTTCTCAAAAAGAAATTCATTGGAGCAGAACCTAAATTCTAAATGTCACAGCTGCCAATTAGCAGTGTGACCTTTACCTAGTCACTCTCTTCTATGGGTCTCAGTTTTGCTTTTTTACAGCCTCTAAGGTTGGCTATAGCCCAGTGTTATTTTTTATGATGTTTTGAACAGAGGCATTTGACTTTTAGCATTTTATAGGAAAGGTTTGTGTTTTATCAGTTTATGGAATTATTTGTCTTAAATATTTCATCATCTTCAAATAAATTGCTAAATATAGGCATGTAAAAACAGGTTTTAACATAAAATGAATTTCACACGTGAAGAAATTGATGATACGTTGGTATATTTAAAGAAATTCTTTAATACATGTTTCTGAATTGGTAAAAGAATGAATGCATGAGTGTTGATGGAAAATTGTGTTAATTAATGAAACAGCATTGTCAAGTTTAATAAAATCTCTGATCCATACAAAGTCATTAATGTGCTATTCTAAACAAGATTAGGCCACGGACTCTTGGCATTGCACCCTAGGTAGGCTAGATTTTAACAGAGGCTGCTTTTGCTACTGACCTCACATTTTCCATCTACAGATCTAAAGCAGGTGCTTTTTAAAAAATCATATTATTGGGAAAGATCTGGAGAAGCAGAGTTCTTGTTGTTCCCTGGGTTATATAATCTAGAAACTGTCCCTTTTCTCAATTGATTCAGGCAGAATGACTCTCCCAGTATGTTTACCCCTTGTGCCTGAAAGCAACTGCATTATAGAAATAATCCTCTTTAATTACAATTTTCTATTTTCTCTGGACAAACAGTACATTGATGTTTGGGACTATGCCTTGTTTCTTTCTCCTTCGCTTCCTATTCCTTCTCCTCTGCCTGGTGTATATAAATCATGAGAGAAATGCTGCTAAAAATTTATCACAAATGAGGCAATTAAGGTTATAAAATAACTACAAATGCTCCTGATTCCATAATTATGAGTCGTGCTTTTGGAAGCAGTAAAAGTTTTGTGAGCACTGCATTTTCTGAAACACAGCCTGGGATGCCACAAGGGAGGCATCTCACCCCAGTGCTTCTCTTCCAGATGTCCCTGTTCTCCTATCAGCATCACTCCTGAGGGTATCTCTTCTCAAGCAGCTGTTTGTTGTCAGACAGTCACATTCTTGGAGCATTAAGTGGGTCCTGGAACTGTCTAAAATGATCTTGGCCAGATCCCTTCACCACCCCATACACACTTTTCCCAAACTGAATTTCACTTCTTTTTCCATGGTCTTTTGCATACCTTATGTCCTCTATTTCTTCTGCTACCATCTTAGTAGAATCCTAATAACTCTGAACCTCAGCCTTCCATTCTTTCTGAAAGTGATTGCTTTTTTATCATGGATATTAGAATTTTCTTTGTCCCAGGTGATATTAAGGTATATAATTCATATTCTAACTGCAAGGTATTTGCAGACTAATTGTGATAATTAATTTGGACATAGATAATAATTTTATTTTTCTATATTATATCAAATAAAATTTGAAAGGCTTAAAGTAATTATACTGCAAGAAAATGCAAAGAGCCTTAATACAGAAGAAAAAATCTGAAGGTGTTCAGATTTCTTTAGTCTTATGTTTTCCTCAACAAGCCATCTTGCATACTTATGTCTACAATCATCCTAAAACTTCATCACTATTATTATTCTGGCCTATAACCTCCAGGGATTTGTAATCTTGCTGCCAAAGGTCTTACCCATTCACCAGTGATATCAACAGCACCTGAGAACTTATTAAAAATGCAGACATTTGGGCGACTCCAAACCTAGTGAAGCAGTGTCTGCATTTTAACAAGACCCTTGGTGATCTATACACATATTATGGGTTAGGAACACAGTTCTGGACCTCCAGTGGTCTATGTAGGGCTGGGCAACATTTTGGGGGCAGAAATTGTGAGTATGTATTGAAAAATGTATGTACCAACTTTGCTTCTTGAATTTTAGCATTTTGTAAAAGCATTTGCTGGATATCCTGAGAGAATACATGCTTCTTTCAGCCAAGAGACAGAATGGTGGAGTGATTAAACACCATGAATGGATTTAAATCCAGACTCTATGAATGATGGCATGAACCTAGGCACCTTATCTGTACCTCAATTTTCCCATCTATAAAATAGGTATAATAGAATCCAAATCATAGGGTAATTAGGCAGATGAAGTTTGTTAAAATGTATAAAGTAGTTAGAATCAAATCTAGTGTGTCATAAGCATAATATATGTTTGTAAAAATATTTTTAAAATAATTAAGCATAATAATGGAAATGAAAAAATTAGCAATGAGGTTTATTCACATGATATGAATGTCTGACTATGTTTTAGAGATACAAGAGAATAGAGGTCCTCAGTTATTTTAATTATCTAAACAGTAAAATTGTGGAAATGATTTATTGTTATCTACATTTTGAAGATGTGAAAACTGAGGCTAAGCAAGATAATATTACTAACTCATCTAAAGTCATCAATGAGTTAACACAAGCTGGGACTACAGTACATTGCTTTCATTTGGTTCAACATTTGCAAAATATTGATTATTTGCCAAGCTCTTAATAGGCCCCAGAATTACAGAGAAGGTGATCTAAATTTAAAGAAAAGAAAACATGTTTGGGATATCATTTAGAAAAAGAATACCACATTAAAAATGTGGGAGTGAAAAATAACAAATATATTTTCATGTTACAGCTAAGAAAATATGTGGATGCATTGAAAAAAAAATAGGAAATCTATTTACTAAGAGTGATGCTGGTAGTTTTATTTTTTAATTTTTGAGGAGCCTTTATACAGTTTCTCATAGTATATGCATCATTCTTCATTCTCACCAACAGTATACAAGGGTTCTAATTTCTTCACATACTTGCCAATACTATTTTTCTTTGTGGGTAGGTCCACACATACATTAGGTGTGAATAATACCCATCCTAACAGGTAAGGCAGGAGGTGATGTCTGTGGCTTTGATGTGCATTTCCCTGATGATTAGTGACGGTGAACACTTTTTCCTAAACCTAAATCAGGTGGCCATTTGTTTCTCTTCTTTCCAAAAATGCTTATGAAAATTTTTGTCCTTTTAAAGCATTGCATTATTTGTGTTTTGTTTTGTTTTGTTTTGCTATGGAGATATAGGCAATTCATTTGTATTTTAGATATTGACCCCTTATCAGATGAATGGCTTACAAATACTTTCTCTCATTTCATAGGCTTTTTATTTTATTGATTGTTTCTTTTGCTATGCAGAAGCTCTTTAGTTTGATGTAGTAATTGTAATTTTTTTGCTTTTTGCTTTCTTTCCCTGTTCTTTTAGTGTCATATTTAAAAATGATTACCAAGGCCAATGTCAAAAAGCTTTTCCCCTGAGGTTCTTTTTTTTTCTCCCTAGGAGTTTTATAATTTTGGGTCTTATGTTTATGTCATTGTTTTGAGTTTATTTTTGTGTATGGTGTAAAATAAGCATCTAATTTTATTTTTTTTGTATGTGGATGTTTCTTTTTTTAATATTAGTTGCTGACGAAATGTTTTTCTTCATTGTGTGTTCTGGAATTCTTCTCAAAGATCGATTGACAATATATGTGTGGTTTCTTTCTAGTTATATGTGCTGTCTCATTGGTCTATATGTATTAATGTCAGTACCATACGGTTTTACTTATCATACTTTTGTAATATTCTGAAAGCAGGAAGTATAATGCCTTCAACTTTCTTCTTCTTTCACAAGGTCATATTAGTATATGGTTTTTTGTTGTTGTTCCATCCAACTTTTAGGATTTTTTTTTTTATTTCTGTGAAAAAATGTGATGGGAATTTTGATAGGCATTTCATTGAATGTGTAGATTGCTTTCAGTACTGAGGACATTTTAACAATACTAAATCTTCTAACCCATGAACATGGGACCTCCTTCCATTTGTTTTTATCTTTACAACAAAGATAAATATTTTTCTTTAAACTTTTGCTTAAATTTTTGTCATTGATGTTTTATAAACTATAAAAGTTTTTACATCGTTACTTAAGTTTACTCCTTAGGTTCTTTTCTTTCCTTTCTTTTTTCATGAGCAATATCACTTCTGGATGTATATTCAAAAGATCTGAAATCAGGATTCTGAAGAAATATCTGTACTTTCATGTACACTACAGCATTATTTATAATATCTAAGATATGAAAACAACTAAATACCCACCAGCAGATGAATGGATTTAAAAATATGGCATATACATAAAATGCCATAGTGTTTAGCCTTAAAACAGGAAACACTACCATTTGTGACAACATAAATGAACATAGAGAATGTTATGCTAAGTGAAATAAGCAAGTCATAGAAGGACAAACATTGCATGATTCCACTTATATAAGGTATCTAAAATAGTCAAACTCATTCATAGAAGCAGGGAAATACATATTAGCTGGCAGGGGCTGGGGTAAGGACATGGGGAATTTTTGCTCATTGGATGTAAAGTTTCAGTTATGCAAGATGAGTAATTCCAATTTTCTGTACAACGTGGTGCCTATAGTTAACAATATGGTGTTGTACATTTTAACATATGTTAAAAGAATACATCTCATTTGAAATGTTCTTACTACAGAAAGAACACAAAAGCACATAAGGACATTTTTGGAGCTGACAGATATGAATAGTATTATGATTGTGGTGGTGAGTATCATGGGTCTATACATATGTCCAAACTTACCAAAATGTATATATTAGATATGTGCAATTTTGTGTATATCAATTATATTTCAATAGAGCTAAACAAAAAAGAATAATGCCTGGAGTGAGGAAAGTTGGGAGTGAGTAAGAAATAATTGCTGTTCTTTTTGTTTGTCTATTGTTTCTTGAAAGCTTTATTGAGATATAATCCAATGCCATAAAGTTCGTCTTACAAAATAAAACCTTTGATACTTTTTGTGTATTCAGAGTTGTGCAACCATCACCACTCTGTAAATTCAGAAATTTTTGTAGCCTCCTAGATAAAATCCCTAATATCCATTAGCAGGCATTTCTGACTCTCCTTCCAGCTCCTAAGAAATGTGAATCTACTTTCTGTTTCTGTGAATTTGCCTATCATGGACATTCCATGTAAATGAAATCATTCAATATGTGGCCTTATAAATGTCTGGCTTCCTTTGAGTAGCATGGTATTTTAAAGGTTTATTCCACAACTTAGCATAGCATTTCTTTTTATAGCTGAAAATACTTCGTTCCATGAATATACCACGTTTTGTTCATTTATTTATCAGTTCATAGGCATTTGGATTATTCTCACTTTTTGGCTATTATAAAAGTGCTGTTACAAGTTTTCATGTATAAGTGTTTTGTAGACATATGTTTTCAATTATTTTGGGCATATACCTAGTGATGACATTTCTGGACTACATGGTAACTCTTTAAAAGCTTTCTGAGAAACTGCCAAACTGTTTCCCATAGAGACTGAACCATTTTACATTCTCAGCAGCAATGTATACTTGTTTCAGTTTCTCCACATTCTCACCAACACTTGTTATTTTCATTTTTTTTCAAATTATAGCCAGTGTAGTGAGTGTGAACTGTTTCTTTTTTTTGATTTGTGGTTTTGATTTGCATTTTTGCAAATGCAATGATGATGATGAATAACTAATGATGTTTTGCAACTTCCATGTGCTTATTTGACATGGTATATATATCTTCTTTGGAGAAACCTCTTTTTAAATTCTTGTTTTTTAATTGGATTATTAAAATTTTATTGTTTATTTTAAGAATTATTACTTTTAGAGCTATTAACGATTAAATTTAACATTAATACAAAGCTTTGCTCTAATTTAACATTCATATTCCAATTTTATCAACTGACCAACAATGTCCCTTATAGTATTTTTTATTCTTTAGCACAGGATCCAGTCTAGGGCTAAGGATTGCAGTTAGGTACCAAGTCATTTTAGTCTCCTTTAGTTTGTAGCATTCACACAATTTTTCTTTTAGAGCATTGAGATTTTTGAAGAATATAGTCTCCATTTCTTCTATTTTAATAGAGTGTTTCTCACTTGGAGTTTGTCTGCTATTTTCTCATTTTGAGATACAAGTCCTTTTCCAGATATCTGATTTACAAATGTTTTCTCCTATTTTGTGGGCTTTCTTTTCACATTGTTCATGATGTCCTTTGAAGCACAAAAGTTTTTAGTGTTAATAAAATTCAATTTGACTGTTTATCTTTTGTCGTTTGCATGTTTAATATCATGTCTGAGTAACTATTGACTAATCCACGATCATGAAGATCCACTTATATGTATTGTTCTAGGTGTTTTATACTTTTATATCTAGGTTAATGTATTTGATTCACTTTAAGTTAATTATTTGTGTATGATTTGAAGTAGGGATCCCACTTTATCATATTTTACACTATATATCTTTTACACCGGTGCAAAAAAAATTTAACCTTAAATATTAGGATTAATTTTTGGATTCTCAGTTCTTTCCCACTGATTTGATATCTATCCTTATACAGTACTACACTGACTTGATTATTATAGCTTTGTAGTGAGTTTTGAAATCAAGACATGTAAGTTATCCAAATTAGCTTTTACCAAATCATTTTATATATTCTGGGTTCATTGCAGTTTTTGAAACCACCTTTGCAAAAATTATAACTGAGGAAATTATGTAAAAGAGATCAGACCTAACCAACTCCATCTTGCTTTTAACCTTTAAGCTGATCTTGTTCATTCCTGGGCTTGGGAAGGAATATGGTTCATGGTTTGACTCAGAAACAAAATTGGTAATAGCCCTTTCCCGAAGATACCCCCTTCTTGCCTAGTCTGCCTTTGCAGGACTAATAAATTAGTGATAAGATTAGAAATTACAATTTAGGGGTCATCCAGCCTCTGACTCCAACAGTCTGAACACTCCCAAATTGTTCCTCAGTATAAGATCATGATTGTAAGACCTAAGATCAGCACTTGATATATTCTGCAGACCCTACTCTGGATGGGTCAGCTGACACCGCCTAGACCAGTAATCTGGCTCAACCAGTTCTGTCATCCCACCCAGGAACAGAAGACGTCAAGAAAACCTCACTTTGACCTCCAATTATTCCATTTCCAATGTGACCAATCAGCATTTTGATTTTCCAAGCCCACTTTCCAAGCCCCTACCCATCAGATTATCTTTAAAAACTCTGATCCCCGAATGCTCCAGAAAACTGATTTGAATAATAATAAAATTTCAGTGTCCTGCATAGCAACCTCTGTGTGAATTACTTTTTCTCCATTGCAACTCCCCTATCGTGATAAATTGGCTCTGTCTAGGAAGTGGGCAAGGTGAACTCATTGGTGGTTACATTTTCATATCAAATTTAGAAACAACCTGTCAATTTCTGTTAGGATTAGCAGCTGGAATTATTTGTAAAATTGCCTCCAAAAATTGAGGGGAATCATTGCATTCTTAATGACTTAAGCCCTCTAGTTCATGAACACAGAATTTTTAAAATTTTATTTATGGCTTTAGTTTCTTCTAATAATCTATTGCAGTCTTACACTGAGTTTATTAAAATTATTACTATTCTGTTTGCTTTTATAAACTGAATTGATTATATAGTTTCATTTTCAGATTTTTTACTGCTACTATATGAAAAAATTGATTTTTGTTATTGATCTAATGTCCTGCAATCTTTGCTAAAATAATTTGTTATTGTAAATAGTTTTTGTGGATTAATTATGATTTTCTACACTATAATTAATGTCTTATGCAAATAAAAATAGTTCTACTTCTTCCTTTCATTTTTGACATACTTTTTCTCTTTTCAGTGCATTCATCCAGGACAATGTTAAATAGAACTGACAAGAGTAGATATCCTAGGCTTTTCACTGAGTTTAGAAGAAAATCAGCCAATCTTTCACCATTAAATATAACATTTAGCTATGGGTTTTTAACAGATCTCCATTATCAGATTGAGGAAGTTCCCTTGAATCCCAAGTTTGTTGAATGTCATGTTTTGTTTCGTTTTGTTTTGAGATGGAGTCTCATTCTGTTGCCCAGGTTGGAGTGGCACAATCTCCACTCACTGCAACCTCCTCTGCCTCCCAGGTTCAATTGATTGTCATGCTTCTGCCTCCAGAGTAGCTGGGATTTCAGATGCAAGTCACCACACCTGGCTAATTTTTGTAATTTTAGTAGCTACAGGGTTTCGCCATGTTAGCCAGTCTGGTCTCAAACTCCTGGCCTCAAGCAATCCACTTGCCTCAGCCTTCCAAAGTGCTTAGATTACAGACATGAACAATTGAGTACAGCCGAATGTTGTTTTTTTAATCATGAATAAGTGCTAGTTTTAAAAAATACTCTTTCTACAACTACTGAGATGATTATGTACTTTTTGTCAAGTACTCTATTAAAATGGGATATTACATTAATTTTTTTATATTAAGCCAAACTTGTATTCCTTGGTGTGTATCTCATTAGGTCATGGTATATGATCATTGTTAAAAGTTGCTAATTTCAATTTTTTTTGTATTTTATTGATGATTTTGCATTTATGTTCTTTACGGATTTGACTCCTTGAGAAAATTGCTATAGTTTTCTCTCTTTGTATGCCTTGCAATGTTTTGTTGAAAATTGGACTCTTGAGGCTGGGCACAGTGGCTCACACCTGTAATCCTAACACTTTGGGAGGCTGAGGCAGGTGGATCCCAAGGTCAGGAGTTCAAGACCAGCCTGGACAACATGATGGGGTTTGTTGGCATGCGCCTGTAATCCCAGCTACTCAGGAGGCTGAGATAGGAGAACTAATTAAACCCAGGAGGTGGAGGTTGCAGTGAGCCTAGATTGTACCACTGCACTCCGGCTGGGGTGACAGAGAAAGACTCCATCTCAAAAAACCAAAAAAAAAAAAAAAAAGAAGAAAAAAAAAGAAAATTGGACACTTGAGAATGTGACAACGCTTCAAATAATATTCTCAAACTTGAGATTTTTCTTTATCTTTTAAATTGTTAATGGCTGTTTAGTGACCTTTCCAAATTATTTTTACACCTACTGTATTTGCTTTTGTGTGTTATATGTCCTGCTAGCGTTTTGACACAAAGTAACTGGAATGCTAGGAGCTAAAACAAACAGAAAACCAGTATGTTCTGTCCTTAAATTTTAGCAGTTTGATTATGATGTTTCTTAGTGTGGGTCTTTTTAAATTTACCCTCTTTGGATTTTATTTAACTTCTTAGATGTTTAGATTTGTTTTTCATTGTTTGTGAAGTTTTCAGACATTAGATTTTCAAATACTCTTTCTTTATCCCCTTATCTTGCTCTCTTTTCTCTCCTTCTGACACAATTATTTTGTATATGCAGGTATTCTTTATAGTGCCTGCTAGTCTCTGAGGCTATGTTTATTTATTTTTCTTTTTTGATTTCTGTTTTCAGACATTAGATTTTCAAATACTCTTTCCTTATCCCCTTATCTCGCTCTCTTTTCTCTCCTTCTGACACAATTATTTTGCATATGCAGGTATCTTTATAGTGCCTGCTAGTCTCTGAGGCTATGTTTATTTTTCTTTTCTTTTTGATTTCTGTTTCTCAGACTGAAATTCAAGGTATTTTTCCTAAAAACAAATCTGTCTTCTTCAAGTTAAAAACTGCTGATGAATGCTTTTTTAGAGTTTTGTTTTTATTGTTTCATTTTGTTTTGTATTTTAGTTGTCATAATTTTCAACTCCAAAATTTTACTTGGTTCTTTTTTTATAATTTCTACCACTTTATCAGTATTCTCTGTGTTAAGAGTTATTCTCATGCTATTCTACAATTCTGTTGACACTGTTTCCCTTAGTTCTTTGAACATATTTATAATGGTACTAAAATCTTTGTCTTGTAAGTCCGGTGTCTAATTCTCCTTAAAGATGGTTGTTACTGACTGCTTTCCTGTATCTCTTTATCCCCTGTATAGGCCATATTACTCTGTTTCTTCATAGCTTTCATACATTTTTGCTTAAAACTAGACATTTTAAATCACATATGTCAATCCTAGTAATCAGATGCCCAAGCTTTGTTGCTTTTGCTAATTTTTTTTTCTTGTTGCTTTTTGTTTGTTTAATGACTTTACTGGACTAATATGTAAAGTTTAGTGAGTTCTTTTATGCAACCACTAAAATCTGTACTTGGGTAACTTTTTGATCGTCTCATGATTGGACAGCTATTTCTCAAATATCTGAGATACATCATTATTTTCCAGTCCTTGTGTGTATTGTGGTACCTCTTTAATTCTTCAACAGGCAACTAACATCTGTCTTTGTCTTCACTTTCTGCTTGTGCAGAGACTTAATGTCAGCTGGAGATGAGAGACTAGGAACGTTTTTTGTTTTTGGACATTCACATGGCCTTGGACATGAGTGTGGTTGTATAGATTCTCGATAATATGTCAGTGTTTTCCAAAACCTCTTATGGACATCTTATTCCACAGATTTTCTTTTAACATTGTAGACTTCCATAGACTTAATTGGTATTATCATTTCAGGCAGCTGTAATTCTTAAACTATTGCTACTGATGGTTTTTTGACAAATGCACACAGGGCAAAGTTATAGAGAGCTCATTCTGGATCAGTAAAAGTAATACCAAGCTTTTCAGTTAGCCATCAGTCAGATCAAAGAGTGAAATATTTCTGGTGATAGGACTTTTGGGCAGAACCATACCCACCCTTCCTGCTCCAGTGGTCCCATGCTGCTGGTTTTCATAGATATTCTGGTTGTGAGTTTGCTGGTTTTCAAGCCTGCCGAAAAATTGGGAGGAGGGTGATAGGATTAGCGTAGATTAAAATGTTACAAAGCTGGCTGCTCTTACATAGATCCAGTCATTTTTAAAAAACTAATATTCTTCAGATAATTTCAAACATTTAATAAAAGAGTTTTAAAAGAAGTTGGTTTAGACAAGTTTTGCCACTATTCTCTTTGTTGTTATGCCAAGTAGACTTTTAGAGTACTTTACTCTGATATTGCAAAAGTGCCCTCTGTTATTAATGTTTATTTAGCTCATTATTATCTTAAAAATTTTTCATATTAAGGAAGTATTACTTGTGGCTGGGTGTGGTGACTCACGCAAAAAATTAGCCAGGCGTGGTGGCATACATCTCTAGCCTCAGCTACTTGGAGGTTGAGGCAGGAGAATCGCTTAAACCTAGGAGGTGGAGGTTTCAGTGAGCCAAGTTTGTGCCACTGCACTCCAGCCAGCCTGGGCAACAGAGTAAAACTCCATCTCAAAAAGAAAAGGAAGCATTACTTATATGATGAAAATTATATATTAGCATCCATATCTTTAAGTACCTAAAATTCTATTTGTGCCTATATCTATAGGTCTATCTATGTATATCTACGTTTTTAAAGGACAAGCACATAGACTTTGGTGTCAGAAATAACTATTATAATTGATCTAAACCATTTATTTACCAGTTTATGACATTGCTAGATGGTTGGACAAAGTTATTTAATCTTTCTGTAGTTTAGTTTCCTCATTTTAAGTAAGTATTTTAATATTGTTGTATAAAGTAAATGGTAAGATGCATAAAATGTACTGATTATCATGCCTTGGCAGTAATTTAATAAATGTATATTATTATTAATTGACTTAAGTGTACCATGCTATATTTAGAATCCATTTGACATGGATTCAAAATTATGAAACTACATGCTGAGGTCTTGCTTCCTCAGATCTTGTATTTTGTAGTGACAACAACGGTACCCAACTATTGCACAGCCTGTGAGGAGTAGATTCAGGCTCAGATTGGCTTCTGGATCACTGAAACACAAGGAGACGTAGGGGGTCAGCAGAAAGATGATCACCGTTGAGCAGACTCAAACGTCCAAAAGCAAGATATCAAATTATAAAGTATAAAACAAGGATTAGCACAAAGACCTGAATACAAGGTCAGTAGCAGAAGTGTCTACGATGTGTGTAAGAATTTGTGGAGGTTCTTTCAGAAACTAAGACCATGAGTGCATATGCACAGGAAAGCTTTTTTTCTCATGGTGTTCAATGCATGCTGTGGTGGTGAATTCAGTACCTAAAAGGAGTCTTATAGGCTCAGAAGTTATATTCATATAGGTTTGACATAACTTAGGCAACCAAAATAAATAAAACAAAGAAAGAAAGAATACACATCATTTATTTTTTCTTTCTTTATTTTTTTGAGATGGATAAATACACATTATTTATTTTTTCTTTCTTTGTTTTTTCTTATCTCCCAGGCTGGAGTGCAGTAGCATGATCTTGGCTCACAGCAACTTCTGCCTCCCAGGTTCAAGAGATTCCCCTGCCTCAGCCTCCTGACTAGCTGGGATTATAGATGCATACCACCACACCCAGCTAATCTTTGTATTTTTTGTAGAGATGGGTTTCACCATGTTGACCAGGCTGGTCTTGAACTTCTAACCTCGTGATCCACCCGCCTTGGCTTCCCAAAGTGGTGGGATTACAGGTGTGAGCCATTGCGCCTGGCCAAGACTATACTTTAAATGGATATGATTTATATTTGCCAATTATGCCCTAATAGAGCTGGAAAAGCCAGAAAACAAGATCTTAAAAACTGTACATTCTGTGGGATAAGTGAACATTGTACTAAATGATTCACCAAAACAAGCAAACCTAAGATTTGAATTCTTCCCTTTGACTACTTGACCTTTGGTTTATAGTCAGAACCCAATGAGGTATAACAGGAAACATTGAAACAGAAAGTGGCTTAAAGAAGAGGAGAGAGAGAGAGAAATAGCTTAAAGAAGAAATAACACATGTAAAGTAAAGCTGAATTTCTTCTGAAAAAATAACTGTAAAACATATTTTTTTCTCAATCAAAATAATTTAATCAAAACAGCAGAGATAAACCTAAATGATGCTTGTGAAAAAAAATTTTTATAAAAATTTTAGTTTTGCTTTTTTTGTTTAATGTGAACAACACATGTTAACTAGAATAAATCTAGTGTTATCTGCATCTTAAACTTTAAAAGCAAAAAACCTTCATTCTGCAGTTCTGCTTTTACTTTTCTTTAAAGCCACTTAACCTGTATGTTTCTTACTCATTTTCATCTAATCATGGAATCAATGTTTACTAAGGTTTGTTTGAATTCTTTTTAAAACTGTAATTATCTAGAAAACAATTTTTATTTACTATTTAAAACGGTTTAATTATATTTAATATAAAGCAATAACATGTTAATAATTACCCTGGTTTAATTCTACTTCAGGAATTAGAATAATGAATTTGAAAAAAATAGACCAAATTAAAATTTGTATACTATTAGAACTAGTAGATGTGAAATGTAAAGTTTAGGGAAATAAATGACCTTAAGGCTGTCTATGATTACATTATATGCAAAGAGGTAAATACTCTTTAGAATGTTCTCGTATATTTTAAACTGCTTAGAATTTTCAAACTTTGGCAATATTGCCATTAAAATACGTACATCTAGAATGAATAGTAGATACCTCTAAGGTTATAAAAGCCATTGATGGCAAGGCCAAGATGCAGACGGGATTCTCCTACCTCTGACCAGGGCTCATTCACACTAATTTTTTCCTGCTGCCAGGGACATTCATCTATTTTTTCTCTCTCTAGAAAAGTCTACACTGCTTTACAAACTTCCTGAGTTTTGTCCTATTGCATCTTAAATTCTTCAAATTTTGCTCTCAAAGGGATAGAAAAATACACTGTCTTATTCTTAAATGAAAATGGATGGTAGCTTACTTAGAGTGTTAACTTCCCAAGAGGATTTTCAAATAGAACACTCGTTTTCCCTAGTGGGATAATCTCTAACCCCCTCCCCCCACCTCACCACACACACACACACACACACACACACACACACACACACACACACACACACAAATATAGGTTTCTACAGCAACTTGTTTGGAAAAATACTAAGCAGAGATTCAGTTTTAGTGCCAACAAAATAACAAGTAACTTACTGCCAAGCTTGTTTGGTCTGAAACATCACATTTGTTCATGAATAATGCAGTGCAATAACTAATATGCAGTCTACAACTTTCAGAATTTTTACATGAATTATACCATTTAATCTGCCGTAGGACATCACATATTCCAGCTTGATAAACTGACAGAGACATGGGCTATGAGAGAAATCAGGTAGAGTCAATGACTGTGATCTAGACTAGTCTCAAAATATGGAAAGCAGGTTGCCATTACTGCTCAAATTTTACTTTCCATTATAAGGTGACACATACCTACCAATTTTGCATACAACTAGGTGAGAAACCCATTGCATTGTTAGAGGTATGCCATCAATGGCTGTGACTGCCTAAAGGCCTTTGTTAACAATTTTTATCCTCTGTCATACACTTCAAAATCAAAAGTTTTTACTGATGACTTAGACATGTACAACTCAGCAATACAATACAAAGCACTAAGGTCTGATGTATCTTGGCATAAAACTACTCTTCAACTAATTAAAAATTATACACACACTTATAAAAATATAAAATGTTCTCCTTCTTGATTTCATCTCAATTTTCTTTTGCATCCAAACTGTAATAATGATTCTGATTGAGACTTTTTTCCACAGCCTTCCAACCCATAAGACTAGAGACATTTAACAAACTACCTACATGACTTAATCACTATTCCTCTTCTTTTCCAGATTCTTTATTACTTTTTTAGTGCTGATTTTTAAAAATTGTTTGTGAACAATAGATCAACAATAGCATAAGCAGCAGCAAAAAGCAAGTGTATGGGTTTTTAGTTCTTTTCCAAATTTTTCCTGGCTTGAGCTCCTGTTTCGCTACCTTGATATGGTCTTTCTTAAAGTGGTCTCTTTTGATGGGTCCCAGAACCTATCACTCGTTTCCTCCAAACTTGAAGTAAGAATGTCTTACTGTTAAGTTCTTTGCTTACTCTTTGATGCCAGACAGCAAACATATTGTGAACTGTATCTCATTAAAAAGGAAAGACGCTGTAGTCATTGTTCTACTATCACATCCTAGACCTGAAAAACAGGAATTACTCAATAGATATTTTTGAATTTTGAATGAATAAAAGATTAAATTAATAAAGGAGGCCTTTGACGATTTAACCTGCCGTTTACATATGGATTATCAGTCTATATCTTTATGTAGTACGTAGGTATTTTTGGATCCACTGACTCATCAGTGATATTTTAGGTAGCCTTGTCATCCCAATATTTCCTTGTCTTTTTGTGTCCTCAATAAATGTAGTCAGTTTCTGAGATGAAATATGAGATTAAAAAACTGTCTTCCTTTATATCCTACTAAGTAGGCTAAATTTATTCATTGTTATTTGGCAGAAATTTTTAAGATGAAAAGTAAATGTAAGATGTGTAAGTCTAAATTGCATCTCAGAAAACTGAGTTACCTTCAACAAAGTGGTCAGCCAGGTGACCATATTAGATTGAATTTTCCTTTTATCTAAAATATTTATTTAAGGTTACTTCTGATAATTACTATACATGATGTTACCTAGAATTTTGACCTAGGATAAGTCAATCATAATTATTTTAAATTTTAAGAATACCAAGTCTTTCAGAGATAGCTGCAGATATATGTACAATGAACTTGAAATGATTGATTTAAGCTGGTCTTTATGAAGGATAATATACTCCTAAAAAAAGAAGTGTAGAGAGAAATTTCTGACCATAAGTAAGGATAAGAATTATGCAGCCCTTTCTTATCTGTGGTTTCACTTTCTGTGGTTTCAATTACCCATGAGCAACAACTGTGGTCCAAAAATATTAAATAGGAAATCCCAGAAATAAACAATCCATATTTTTTTAAATGAAGTTTCACTCTTATTGCCCAGGCTGGAGTATAGTGGTAAGGTCTTGGTTCACTGCAACCTCCGCCTCCTGGGTTCAAGCGTTTCTCCTGCCTCAGTCTCCTGAGTAGATGGGATTATAGGTGCCTGCCAACACACCTGGTTAAATTTTGTATATTTAGTAGAGACAGGGTTTCACCATGTTGGCCTGGCTGGTCTCAAACTCCTGACCTCAGGTGATCCACCTGTCTCGACCTCCAAAGTGCTGGGATTACAAGCATGAGCCACTGTGCCTGTCCCAATCCATAAGTTTTAAATTGTGCACTCTTCTGAGTAATGAGATGAAATCTTGCCCCATCCTGTTCCATTCATCTGTTTGTTAAGCGTACTCATGCTGTGTATGCTACATAGTAGCTGTCTTGTTGATCCCATCAACTGTTTGGTATTACAGTGCTTGTGTTCCGTATTTTACTTAATTATGATCTTAAAGCACAATAGTAGTGATGCTGGCATGTTGTTATAATTGTTTCATTTTATTAGTTATTGTTGTTAATCTCTTACTGTGCCTAATTTATAAGCTTTATCAGAGGCATAGTTAGAAAAACACATAGTACATATAGGGTTCATTACCTTCCACGGTTTTGTGCATCCACTGAGAGTCTTGGAATGTATGCCTTTGGATAAGACAGGACTACTGTATATGTAAGTTTTTTGAGACACACACATGCGTATTATGTATTCACTATCAACCTAATTGGACTGGGCTAGATTTTCATTATCTTCAAAAGTGTCCAGGTAAATCTGATACACATCTGCAAATGAGCATGACAGTTACTCAATTTCTACTCTAATAATGGCAAGTGAAAAGTTGCATCAGTCTGGGAAAATAATGGCAAATGCTGAAATAAGCATCCCCTAATATCAGTAGCTTAATCAATAATGGTATTAGTCAAGTCATAATCTCTATGGGTCATTTAGGAACCAGTATCCATTCATATGGTGGCTTCAAGTATCTGGATGTAGCACAGAAATAAGAAAAGATACACTGAAGAGGGCAGAAAGAACAGGTTCATTATATAGGTAAACTTGTGTCATGGGTGTTTGTTGTACAGATGATTTCATCACCCAGGATTAAGCCTAAGCCTAGTGTCCATTAGTTATAAGCACTAATTACTTAGAAAGAAAACAATAAATGTCAAACATCAATGTTTCAAGGACAAAGAGACAAATCTTGATATTGGCAAAGCTCAGTAGAGGATGAATACTCAAAACAGAAGTTGTAGAGATATATGGAATGCTGAAACATCATTTCTTATGTTACATGATTATTCCTATTTTTACCCATAAATATTTTTACTACAGAAATTTAATAGGCCAATATGCTTAGTGTTAATAAAACAAATGTCTTCTATTAGTCTGACCCTTTGTACCATCTACCTGACTATAAACTACTTTCTCAGGAGTTGTCAAACACTTGTTTAGTTAGTTAATCTCTCAATGTCTGGTTTCATTGAGAAGGAAAGTCAAATCTATTTTGCATTGTTCCAATTAATGGCTTTAATGTTATGTGGTCTTCCACTCAACAACAGTTAATGAAAATAATTGTTACAATTGTTGCCAAAACCCCAGTACTTTATAATTAGAAGTTAAAACATTTGTCTATAAACATTACATTTTGGAAACTGATTAGAGTTTATTTTCGATATACAATATTTGGCTAATTTTCTTCCCTGTAAGTAATTATGACCATTATCTTTAAAAAAGTCCAGAACATACTTCAGTGCCAAGGAAGGAATCATTGACCAGTAGTTATAAACCTGTTCAATACACAAGTCTCAGGGTGAAAGGGAATATTTTTCAGGGCCTGTAGGCATTTATCACTTCTATAGTATAGATTTCCACCTACTATAGATTTCTACATATTTTGTGTTCTTTTCAAGGATGATGTGAGGGTCACATTACAAAATGTGGCTAGGATAAAACAAACCAAACAGGCCACAACTTAATATAGAATATCAGCTTGACCCTGGAATTATATATGAAGATATGGTAAGGCTAATATAGAAGTTGCTTGATCAATATTTGTTGTAAGAACAAATGTATACAAAAAAATTAATTTTATAGGACCTCCCTTTAGTTTACTAGCAATATTGGGCCTTATGTTATTTGGCATGATAAGAAGCTAGAAAAGTGAGACATTCTTTTGGACTCATTCTTGTCTTTTCTTTCTCAGAAACATTACTGTCAAAACCGAGACTTTTGCTATTCTCAGTCACATAGAGCATATGATAATTTTTAGAATGTAGTTGGGGACAATTCTTTGCAATCTGGAACTAATTGTGTATCATAATTTCAGCCATTTAGATAAAATACCTTTTCAGAAAGTCAAAGATGAAAGATATGTCAAAATGAGCTATATTATCGATACTAATCTAGGGTGTAGACATATTAAGATTACAGACAACTAACCAAATTTTAAGTGCATCATGTTAAATGAAGGTTTTAAATCAATCACTAAAAGGCTTGTCTCACTAAGTGCGACAAATGGAAATCTAAGAATCAATGCTTTTAAAGCATAAAGTTGCTACTAGGGAGAACTACATGTGAGCTAAAAAGTGACTGAATAGGACTCTTACTGAGCTTGTTTCTCAAAGCCTGGAATGTAACAAACACCTGTTACATGCTTACTGAATAAATCAGTGAGTTTTCATAGCTGAGTGTAAGATTGAATATGTAAATGGATCAGTTTCCAAGGAAGTGTACAGCTAACAGGTTATGTTTTCTATGTAGAGAAGGAAAAGGAAGAAAAAAAGGAAGTGAAAAATAAAGTTTGGAGAGCAGAGATAAGGTGGCTTTAAGTGAGGGCAAAAATAAGAAAGTATTAGAGAGGAAGAGGTGGTTTGAAATTGTTGGAGGTTCCCAAGACCCTCGTGGTTAGATTATTCACTAGGTGAACTCAGCATATTGGCACATTATCCTACACAGGACTATGATTTACTGTGGCAAGTGCACATAAAGTAAAATTGCAAAAAAAAAAAACCAAAACAAAACAAAACAAAGGCACATAGGGTGAAGCCCTGGGGAATCCAAGCACACGTTTCTAAGGGTTTTTTCCAGTGGAGTCACATAGGACTCACTGAATTCCCCCAGCAATAAGCTGTGACATTTCTGAAATGTCAAAACTAGGGAAGACCGTTAATTCCTACTACTCAGGATTTTTGTTGGAGTCTGGTCAAGTAGGCAGCACCTACTCCTACATGCAAAAATTGCAGGCTTCCACAAGAAAAACAGATGTTTAGTATAAATCATATTGTTTGTACAAACAGTTCAGACATGGTCATTCACTCTTATCATTTCTGAGCATGGTGGGAAATCTGAGAGCTAATTCCAAGATACCAGCTAAGAGCCAACTTTATAAGGAGTCATTTGAAAGAATGATAATGAGACTTTCTATATTAACTCTTTTTGACATAAAAGAGAAGGGTTATGGTCCTTACAGGCTATACTCTGCCCCTTTAGACACTGTCATCACAAAAACATTTCTGAATCTAGAGGAAAAATACCAAGTGAGTGTTGTGTTAAGCTATTAAGTACATTAATTCCATTAAACAATCCTCTACCCAAATGTCCTTAATGGAACATTTAAAAAGTTAAGCTTTTATGAAAGATAAATGAAACATTTTTAAATAGCTTTTTTATTAAAAGAGAATGTTCTTAATTTTGTTTATAGATTTAGAGAATACAAGTGCAGTTCTGTTATATGTATATATTGCTTAGTGGCATAATCTGGGCGTGTAATGTACTCATCGCCCCAGTAGTGAACATTGTAGCCAATAGGTAATTTCCAACCCTTACCTTACTTGCACTATTCCACCATTTGGAGTTTTTAATGTCTGTTATTTCATTCTGTATGTCCATAAGTACCTATAGTTTAGCTCCCACTTAGTGAAAACATATGGTATTTGACTTTCTATTTCTAAATTATTTCAATTAGAATAATGGCCTCCAGTTCCATTCATGTCATGGCAAAATACATGATTTTATTCTTTGTTATAAAATTATGTAAAACCATGGTTGACTGGTATGCCATGGTGTGTGTGTGTGTGTGTGTGTGTGTGTATTATACATAAACATATATAGATAGATACCAAATTTTCTTTATCTAATTATCCATTAATGGACACTTAGGTTGATTTCATGGCTTTGCTATTGTAAATAGAATTGCAATAAATGTGTAAGTCCAATTGTCTTTTTGATAAAACAATTTAGTTTTCTTTGGGTAGATGTCAAGTAGTGGGATAGCTAGAACAAATGGTGTTCTATATTTAGGTATTTGGGAAAACTCTGTACTGTTTTCCCTAGAGGTTGTACTAATGTTCATGCCCATACAAGTATATAAGTATTCCCTTTTCTCCACATCTTCACCAAGATCTGTTGATTTTGACTTTTAATAATATCATTTTGACTTGTGTGGGATGGCATCTCAATGTGATTTTAATTTTAATTTCTGTGATGATTAGTGATAATCAGCATTTTTTAAACTGATTGTTGGCTGCCTGTGTGTTTTCTTTCGAAAAATGCTTGTTCATGTCTTTTGCTCACTTTCTAATGGGTCATTTGTTTTTGTTTGTTTGATTGGTTGGTTCTTTGAGTTCCTTGTAGATCCTGGATATTAGCTCTTTGTCAAACATGTATAGTCTGCAAATAATTTTTCCCATTTATATGTTGTCTTTTTACTCTGCTTTTTTTTTTAATTTACTGTGCTGAAGCTTTTTTAGTTTAATTAAGTTCTATTTGTTTTTGTTTTTATTGAATTTGCTTTTGAGAACTTTGTTATACGTGCTACATAGGCCGATGTCTAGAAGAACTTTTCCTATGGTTTTCTTCTAAGATTCTTATAGTTTCAAGACTTACACTGAAGTCTTTAATCCTTCTGGAGTTATTTTTTATATATGGTTTCAAACATTTATTGACTATCTGCTGTATGTGCAAGGCACTGTGCTAGGGTTCTTACTGACGGTTGTGAAATAAACACTTCCCGTTTTGATTTAAGGGAACAGTATGGAAGACCTACTATGGACAAATAATTACTATTTGACTGGGCAAATACTATAATAGAGGCCTATGTAATTTGCCTTGTACATACCAAAGGAGATAGCTACTGCTGTTGGGAAAGAGACTGGGGATTTTCCCGTTCCTGAAGGGCTGAGTCAGAAGCTCAATTATGAATATTGTTAGTAGGCCAGAAATAAGGAGGACTTTCCTTTTCAGCACAGAGAATAGTATAAGAAAGTATTTTATAGTCCATAGCACATTTTAGGGAATTAAAGTAAAATCTGTTACTGCAATGCAGGTCTTTGAGATAAAAATTAGAGGTGAAAATAGAGAAGCAGGTAAATTGAGAGCATCAATTGCATTACATGGCCCATTAACAGGTCTGAACTATCAATAAAGAAGCTTCTAAAGACCTGAAAGTGAAAAGACAAGGTTAGAGTACTTAAACACAGATTTTCAAAACCTGGTAGAAAGAATAAAATAGAGCGGTGTTTTCCTTACTTCATTCTTGTTAGCCCTTTAGGTTTCTAACTCCCTCTGTTTTCTTTACATAAAATGTAAGCCAACTGTAAATTCTTTTTCCTATGCAATACTTTTTGTGAAAAAATTACTTAACTTATATTTTTACATACAACTTATAAATATGTATGAATGTACATGCATATATAGATGGGTAGATTTTCTATACCTATGAAATAAAATACATGTTATCAGAAGTTGCTACGCAAATTTTCATGTATATGTATTTTATAATGGATATTAAATTAAATGTATACATTACGAAACAAACAAATATTAATTCCTGTACTCTGAAAATATTTTTGTACTATCAATGATAGAGGATAGTGCAGTAGTTTCTAAGATATGGCAAGGGTATTCTTCTGGCCATAGAACAAATTAGTGTATTTAAAAAAATTACTCCAAGTAAAGCAACACATAAAATTCAATATAAATTGTTATTAAAAAATTTTATCTCTTGACTTAGCTGATGGTAAATAAAGGAATTCATCAGAGACATGAACCCTCAAGAAAATGAGAGCCCTGAAGAGTATCATAGACTTATTTTAAGAAAAATAAAAAACATATTCTGGAGAAAAGGTCTGAAAATTAAGAAAGTCCTATTATACCACTTCTTAGAAATGAGATGGACTCCCACCCAAAATTTGATTTGGATGTCAAGACGTATAATGCTACATAAACACAGACACACAGAATTTGGAAAGGTTTTTATTCACATAATGTGGCTTCTTGGGAGAGCAATCAGATTTCTCAAGCTGATGTAAAAATAAGTCTAGAGAGCAGAGATGGGAAATTGGTGGATTGGCTTTTTATGGTAAGTGAGGAGTTGGAGTTAAGTTTGGGGTGAAAGTTCTTGCGCAAAAGCAGGGTCTTGCATGCTTGGAATTTCCAAGAGCAACTGATTTTTCTTTTCAGCTTCCCCAGATGTGGGCAGATGGTGAAGAAGGAAAGAAGGAAGGTTGGATCTTAAAATGTATTAGCAGATAAATGCTCATTATTAAGGCTGCTCAAAAAATGAAATGTTAAGAAACAGTAAGAATTGCTTATTAGATTCCAGGTCAGATTCTGTGTGATTTGTCTATTTATTTATTTATTTAAATTGTAGAGACAGGGTCTCATTATGTTGTCCAGGCTGGTTTTAAACTCCTGAACTCAAGCAGTTCTCCCCGCTTGGGCTCCCAAAGTGCTAAGATTACAGGTCTGAGCCACTACTTTCACTCTATGATTTGGCTCTTTTTACGGTCCTACCAGAGTTTATGAGAAATTACATAATTTTGCAATATAAATTAGTGCATTAACTAATTGCTGTGGGAACTGAGATGAAAGGAGGAGTGTAGCTTCCAGAGCTAAAGAAGAAAATGCCACGTTGGGGATTATTTAGGTTGGAAATTAAGCTTCATATTGCTACATTAAAATTAAAAAAAATCAGAAATATTCTTAGGACTGCTACGAATCTGTGTTATTTTTCTATATTACTAACTAGAAAATAAAAGGTGTCAGGAACATTTTTTATCTCATTTACCACATGAAGAGACTTACACAATGAGATAGGCATCATTGTTTTATGTTTTTCTTGCTTCCTGAAATTTTTTTAATTCATTCAGTCACATCTTAAATTTTTCAAAAATTCTGACAACTTCTATTATTTTGGATATCACACATGACTCATACAAGATAAAATAAACCATTAATTTAGAACTGTTAGATAATTTATTAACTTAACGTGACCACCAAGTGCCTCTTCTGTGCCCAGCATTGTACGTGCTGCTATGTGGAAATAAAAACAAGAAGACATAATAAAATTGAAGTAGAACCAACAATGCACTTCATAGGGTGATATTCAAAATAAAGCTAGTCAATGTTATATGAGAAAATGTGGTTTGAGGCAGGCTTTGAAGAAACTTGCTGATTAGCAAAAATTAGGAGGAGGCAAATTCAATGATTAAAATACAAAGATAGATGACCAGAATATGTCCAGAGAGTGAGAATAATAATGAGGCCAGCATGATAAAACCAGCAAGGACATTTCAGGATCTGCTTGGAGAAGGAAGGATGCTAAATCAAACAGTAAATTTTAGAAATTGTGACAAGAATAGCCCAATAGGATGCTTTATTATTTACATTCTTCTACTCACAAAATTGTCTTCTAGTCTGAAATTTTGCCTCTAGGCTTCCCTAATGGAACCAATAGTTTTTTTTTAATATAAAATATTCAATTGGCTGTCTAGTACAAATATTAACTTTCTGAGTTTTAAACAGTTTTGCTAGGTTTTATCTTATTGTACTTTCTTATAAAAAACTCTATAAACCTCTTAATGGTCTTTTGAATAAAATCCATATTTCTTTGTGTGCTGCCCAGAATAATTATGATCTGGTCCCTAAGTACATGCCAATCTTTATTTTCAGCAAAAATATCTTTTCCTCCACTCCAGTTATAAGTTTCTTTTTTTTTTTTTTAATTTTCCATCAGTGGGCTTACCTAAATATTGATTATAATTCTCTTTTCATCTTTCTCATATTTCTATATAACATTTAACTACTCTCTCCTCTTTATCTCTCTAAGTATACACACACACACACACACACACACACACACACACATATGTATGTATGTATGTAATATATAAAATATGGATCTTTTACCCACCTACACACCACTTCATCTCTGCAAGGAGGGGCTCTGACGTGATTCAAATGCTAGAAAAATATTGGGCATTAGGGGCCAAAGTTTGAGTGTGAAAGGAACAAAAAAGTCTTAAACTTGTTGCATAGGGAATACCTACAATATTTTAGATTCTGGCTTCTGAACTCACACTTTCTACAATTATGTTGTCTTATTTGCATTGACCTTTGAGAGTGATATGTAAAGATGGCCTTGAGGCATCCTCAGCATCACAGGGAAGTGTATTCTATGTTGAAAACCAGAGCTAGTTCCAGAAAAATGAAGGATCTAGCCAGGTCATTTGTGTTTCTTCATCTGGGACTAAGGGGAACTCTCATTTTACAATGATCCTTAGCTCTGGGGAACCACACCACTACTTGGAGCTGATGTTTCATGAGAGCAAGTAAAGTGATTTTATTTTCTATGGCAATGTCCTCTATCACGGTAGCAAATGAGACAATTACAACACTACCACTCCTTTGCCTGAGAACACATGTTTATGAAGGCTTTTCCAGGCTATCTTTCTTTCTCAGCAGTATATTTTTAGTGCATAGAATAATACCTTTTATATAATCAGAAATTAAGTAATTATTTATCAAATGAGTAAAACAGAGAGATGATAAACTCAAAAACCTACAGACCTTGGGCAAGATCTCCATTATCACCAAGGTTTGCACAGCAAAGCTGCAAGCCTTGTTTAGGAGTTTGAAAAGCAATTTAAGAGCTTTAAGCAGAAGAGTAACAATAAAATAGGCATATGTATTTGCCCTCTCTGGCTATAAAATGAATAATAAATTTTAAACGAGATGGAATTGGATGATAAAAGACTACTAGTATGCTTATTACCGTATATAGAAGGGTCTTCATGGAGAAAGAGAGAAGTAGACACATTTAAAATAGTTTTATGAGATAGAGGCAATAGGCTTATGTTACAGGTTGTTTGTAAGAAGGGAAGGAAAAAGAAGTTTCAAGGATAATTTGAGTTTCCATCTTGGGCAATTGGATGAATGTTGATATCACCTTACAGAGATTAACAGAGAGAAGGAGAAAACGACCAGGGAAAACATGCATTCTGTTTGGGGACACTTCCTTCTGAAGTAATCTCAAAATGTCTGAGTGAAACATTTTGCCAGATTGTGTACCTAACTCTTCAGGTCAGAAGAGGTTTGTTCAAGAAATGATAGTTTAGAAATCATCAGAATTAAGTAATCTGTACCAAAGACATAAATAAGACATGCTAGGGAGAACGAGGAGGCTTAAAAGAAGAGGGAATTCCAGAAATGAGCTTCAGAAATGCCAATATTCACTGCCTTGTAGAGAATAATGAAATACAAGAGACGAAGAAAGAGCTTCCAAAGCAAGAGAAGACTACAGAGGTATTGAAGACAAAGGATCAAAATTTTAAGAAGTAGGTAATGGGGAGTATTTGAGGTATTATTGGAAAATAAAGTTAAAAAAAAGACAAAATATGTTGCTTGGGTTCAGCAACATGTAGTTAGTGATTTTAGCAAGAATATTTGTGTTTGTCATAATTAGGGCCAAAGAGAATTATGATAAATTGAATAAAAAGAAAATAGGAGGTGAAATAATGAAAGCTGAATGTGGGAAAAATAAGTTTTTGACAAGTTTGGCTTTTAAAGAAGGAGAGAAAACAATAACATCCCCAATCCTACTTCCATGCCCTTCGAAGAATAACGAAGAGCAGAGCAAGTGGCAAGTTTATTGGTGGTTTTGTTTTTTACTGGTTTATACTTGTTTGAAGATGGGGGAGACTTGAGTGTGTGTAACTATTTCTTATAAACATCCATTTGTGAGAGACAAGATGAAAGACATCTTGAATATTATATTATTAGCCCAGACACAAAGTCTAATATAGAGTGATCTCTAAAGAAGCATTTGTTAATATGAATTCACTCAACACCTACTGGCCGCAGTGAGACTTCCAGGACTTCCAGCTGAACAGGGAGCTCAAGGACATTCATACTTCTTTTCCCCTGTCTCCCCACCCATGATAAAAGCAGTGTAGAATTCAGTCCATGGGGACCAACCACATATACCTTTTTTTTTTTTTATTTTTTATTCTCCATTGTTAAAGTAGATAAATAAATGAATGAATGAGAAAATAAATCCAATGAGATAGGCCCTCAAGAAGCCCCTGCCAGCTGTTTTCTTAATTCCACAATGTCAGAATGTGAAGACCACGGGACTGGTCTTCAAAATGTGCTATTCACCTGGAAATGTATCTGATTCTTGAAGAGGACCACATAGATAACAAAATCCCACAGTTCCTCTCCCATGTTCTCTCTATTTTATAGTTTTTAGTTTGGTACAAATCTAATGGCTTTGTTTACCTTGATGGTACTTCTTATAGGCTTTTTTGCTCAATTCAGTTTCTTTTCATATAGAGACCTCTGGGCAAAGACATCCACACAGCACTGGTTTTATTATTACACTTAAGTTAAAAACTGAAAATACATTTCAGATGAACTTAATGTCATTGCCTTTTGAGAATGTATTTTGTTTCTTTCTTTTGACTACATGTTAGATGTGCAAGAATGCTTCCCATTAGTATATTTTAAAATATAACAGCAAACTGGTGAAGAAAAACAACAGGCTATAGTATTCGTTTAGAAATATAATTTTCTGAGAAAAAAATAAGTTAAGCTTAGGCTTGATGTAGAACTCTCATCTCAGCCAATGAGAATGATATTTGGCAGCTGTCTTCTTTGCTTATTGGGAACAATACTTGCCAGCTGTCTTCTTTGCTTTTTGAAAATGGGTAAAAAAATTAACCTTTGTTTTGACTGCAAAACATACTCTCTTTAGCAGCAGGGTTTCCTCATAGCTGTGTGAAGTTTCATTGACTTCACTATGCTATGTAGCAAAAAAGCATTTCCTTGTTATTGAGACAGAGGACACAGGAATCAACAATGCCCCCCTTTCTTTTAGCTCTACACATCATTGTAATAACAGAGGTAATTCTGTGGCTTTAAAAGTGATGCTGATAGGAAGAAAGAAATAGGATAAATTTAACAACTCAGTAATAATAATAATAATATTTTTCTGTGGCATCCTATGAATACAAATTCTATTACCTGGTTCAGGCATATTATTTTTAATTCATGACAATGATTCAGAGGTACTAAAATAACAGAAACATGAAACAACGTTAATTAGAGATCATACAGAGATTAATCATCACATCAATTATGTCTTATTTCAAAACCTAATGTGTGATATACTATATAGATTTATAAAATACAGTTCTGTTTTGTACATGATTTTTATTTTTAGGATGAAAACAATGCATTGTTCTTGTTTAAAATATTGAATAGTACAAAAAGGCTCATAATAAAAAGCAATACTTTCAGTTCCAGATCTCTTTCTTGATATTACTCTCATTGCTGTAATGTCAACAACATATTATCTGTTTATTTAATAATTTGCATAATATCTAAACTCTATCTACTAAGAAAATTAATTCTTCACTTACACTACTCCCATAGCTCCCAACTATTGGTAGCTCAAGTATATACTTTGCTTTGACTCCTCTGACCTTCTTTCTTTTTTTTTTTAACTTTTCTTTACATTTTAAAATTTCCAATAGCCCTAAGTTGTTCATTTTTTAAAGAATTTTACTTTTTTCATATGGATGTGGTATTTTTGTAATTCTCTCTGAAAGTATATAATTATTTTAAAATCAAATTTCCTCCCATCATTTTTCCTTCAGAACAAGCTATTTTGGGGGATTAATAGAGCATTTAAAAAATAAATAAATTAATTAATTTTTTAAAGGTGGGATTTTGTTCTGTCACCTGGGCTGGAAGATAGTGACGTGATAATACCTCACTGCAGCCTGGAACTCCTGGCCTCTAGTGATCCTTCTGCCTCAGCCTCTCCAGTAGCTAGGACAACAGGTGCACACCACCACGCCTGTCTCTATATTTATTTTTTAATTGACATGTTGTAATTATTTATATTTAGGAGGTATAATGTGATATTTCAATATGTATCTATGTTGTCTATGATCTCTAATTTTTATTCTCCGTGATTTCTTAAAATAACTGTCATTTTGTTTTATAATCGGATGTACATGTGAATGTGTGCCCTTGTATGTGCATATGTGAGTGTGTGTGTTTCACAAAAAGCTCTTAAATGATGACAGTGGTCTCTAGAGCTCACTGGATGGGAGATTTCACCCCAGGTGTACTTGTCCAGAAGTCCATACAGGTAGAGGAAAGGACTGGTTAAGGGTCAACTGTTTCATACCCAGACATTCAATTACTCCCCTCTCCTTTCAACTCCAGTTCTCTTGCTCATCTCTTTGGTATCTGGCACTTGAAAGTTTGCCCAAATTTCTGCTGGGCTGAGCACCCCACTCCTTTATTCTGATTCTTCATGTCACATGATCAAGGATGCAGTATCCCTTGCTTTAGCAAATACTGCATAATTTATTCTGTCATGTGAAAGTTTGTTGAATCCCTTAGCAACTGATGACCCCTATCTTATTTTTCGTATCTTGTAAGATTTATCCCTTTTAATTTTTTTGGTATAATTTTCATATAGCCATGGAAGAAAAAAAAAGATGAATCTGCATGGTCATGTCCATATCTATAATGGAGTGCTTTGTATGGCTTTGAAGTTACATTATTTTCACTCTTTTAAATTGTGTGCCCACTTTAGGTAGGAATGACAGCTGCATATAGTCTCAACACAGCTGGTTGTTTTAAGAAACCAGGTGCTAAGCTACTTGTGTTACACTATACTCATGTCCTGCCAAGCTGCAATGTCTTGTGAAACGATGCAGACAGAACCTAACTGGAACTTACGCTGTTTATAATTTAAAGATTTGCATTAAGGACAACAATCAATAGAACAGTCTTACTGATTATGCAAGACCTAGCAAGTGAACAATGAGTAAATTGAATACTACATTATATTAGAACACATTCTTGAAGGATTTTGTGCCCCTGCCTGCTTATAATGTATAAGATTTAAATGAGACATCAACTCATCTAAGTACAATGTAACGTAATATCCATGGCTCTTTCCAATGTATTATTTTATTTTGGTTTTTGGGACTAAGAAAATGCAGTGAAGTAAACCACAACAAAAAAGAACAGAAGTCATATCTTAAATTCAGAGATGTACGTATTTGAGTTTAAGATTAAATTATCACAGGTCATGTAACTATGGGTCTGAATTTAAATGACTTTTCAAATGATGTTTCTGTCTCACTGCTCTGTCTGCTAATCTAGAGACATGTACCTCCCACCAAGTACTTATACGCACATTTGGAACAATTGTAAAAATTCTAGGCAGTCTTAGAGTCCCAACTTAGCAAAGTTTAAATGTATCCTGCCTACAAATTGTGTTGTTTTTATATGTTTATTTTCACTTGCTAATTATGCTATACACTCCACCATTAAAACGTAATTGCATTAATTTAATCCACGTAAGTATTTTGTCCATGTTACCGTAGGTTCTTCAAAACATGAGGCTCTAAATGTGTTCAAGCTGAGATGGAACATATTCATACCATAAACCAAAGAGTTTTGAAGAGAGAGAATGTGGAAGAAGATAATTAACTGCTACCACCAGAATGTACTGGAGTTACTTTTTTTTTTTTTTTTTTTTTGCTAGTATTTGTTCAAAGGGCAGACTTGGTGCACTAATAAAAAAAATAAAAGGCCCTTTCATAAATTTGGTTAGGATCAGTCCGTTCTGGGGACATGGAAGTAGCCCTGTCTTTATAACACATTCACTAGCCAGTTGTAATTGCAACCTAAGCTATCATATGAATACAGGAGGATAAGTGATTTCCTCCCAAATAGCTCTCGAATTTCTGTCTTTTTTCCAAAATTCCCCTTTATGACCACTTTAAATAAAAACTGAATCATTTGCAGTGTCTAGCGAGAGCATGAGCCTATCTATGTGACTAACTGGATTGATTCTTCATAGTTCGGTGAGTGAGCAATTGAACAGATCATTGCACAATCAATGCAATCCCACAAGCAAATTGACCATACTTCAAAAAAGCCAGGCTTCTCATTATCAGTGGTGTTAACATTATGAGTGTGTTTAACATTATGAGACTTCTAGGATGCCTGTATAAATGTAACAAATCAATGGAGTTTTGATTTGCTTATTCTAGTGACAGAAGCATAAAGGAAGGAGAACTAAGCTAAGACTGAAGAGGTCGTTTTAAGTCCAGTACTTCTATTATTTAGCCCTATAAAACTTGGAAGACACAAAGAGCATGAACAAGAAAGTAAGGGATAAACGAGATGTGAAGCTTTGATCAGAGGTGAATGTCTTTAGAAGAGAGGCACGCACTAAATTTGAAGCAATACTTTTCAATCACCAGCTGTACAATTTAGGTACTCCGAGGGACTGATTTGTCTTGAGTAGCTGTCAATTTCAACCCGAGGTCTCCCTCACACCGGAAGAAGTTTAGGAAACTGCTGTTGATTCACAAAAGCCATATATGATAGCTTTATGATATGTCAACTTGACTGAGCTGAAGTATATTCCCCAGAATTCCCTTTCTAGTCTTTTTTAGTTAGAGCAGATTACAAGGGAGATTGTCTCACAGGAGTTGGCAGACAGAGGAAGGCAGCAGCTACTATGTACCATACAGACACTTTCTCCTAGTTATTCAGTGAAACACTAGTGTAGGTGCTGTTTTGGGATTTTGCAGATATAATTAAACTCCATTATCAGTTGATTTTGAGTTCATCGAAATGTAGAATATTCTGTTGTCCCAGACTTCATTATGTTGAATCTCTTTTAAAAGGGACTAAGACCCTCTCTCTGAGATGCAGAGAAGAGAGAAAACAGTGGAATCGTTTACATTCTAAAACCCCCACACCTGCCTTGCTGCTGTTGATCTAGTGATTCACCTTGTCTGAAGTGGTAGCTGGGCCTGCGATTGCTCTGCTCTCTCTCTGGATCTTTCTTCAGTTTCTGTGATTCCTGATGATTCCTGGGTTAGGAGTGTGTGTGTGTGTGTGTGTGTGTGTGTGTGTGTGTGTGTGTGTGTGTGTGTGTCTATGTGTATGCATGGGTTCAGTACCATGGGAAAGGCACCCACTTTCTACAGGATACCTCACTAGGTGAGAAGTAAACAAGAATTGACACAGGCTATCAGAACAACCTTGTTAGGTTTCTTCTCATACTTATGTGATCCAGGCTGCACACGTTCTTTTCTGCATGCCTGTGGACTCAAAGCTGTGGCATTAGATGTAGGACAGCATTGCAGCTACTCAGTAAGCCCCACAATTTCCTACTAATAAATATATAATATATATTTGTATATATAATTTTATATATACAAATGTATAGATAAGTGAACATATTTATACATTACATATTCACATTTGTATATTAAACTGTGTAAATGACTTATGTATTTAATATACATTCTTATTGATAGATACACCATATGAGATATAAAGAGAAATGTTAGGAAAGCAGGAATGTGAACAGTCAAATCTTATCTACAAGTCACTTTTACTCTTCTGAAAGTACCACAGATAAATGTGCATGAAGGCTTAAAGTGGGCATTATATGAGCCCTAAATCAGATGGATCCCTAAATCTAAGTGTGCACCATAATTAAATTAAGACTCAATGCAAGAATTCTGAAGCTTGGTAACATATTAAAATAACCTAAACATCATTTTATAAAAGTAAACTTATGCTTGAGCTCCATCACATAAATTTTGATTTGATTTGAGTTGTGTAGAATATAAACAACAAATAAGTAATTTTTGCAAAGCTTCTATGGGACTGTCATATGCTGGCCATGTTGAAATCTGTGCAGGTCATATAGAGGCCCAATTCTACTCAGTTTAGAGACAGGGCAAGGTGCTAACTTAGACTTCTTCTTAATTAGTCCAAGGCCTAATCTTGATCTTCTGTGACTTGCCACCATACAGTAAGAACAGACCTGGTGATGGAAGTGAGAGTAAATGATGTAATAGGGGGACACGTAATTTTATCAAGGCATCAAATCCAATCTGCTCACCTTGGGCATTTTCAGGTGGGTATATAATCCAAACAGGAATAGCTAGCTCTCCCAGCCCACAGTTTACAAGTTATGCAAGAGAAAAACTCACTAAGAGGGAGTCAAGATCTCATTTAGGCTGAGGTATGAATCAATTTAATTCTTACACTAAAATGTATAACATACACTCTGTCTTCACAGAATGTCCTTTCCTTCTTTCGTTGACAACTATGGAGGTGGAGATTGTCAGAGGCAACCATACTAGACAGAGGTTGTACATCTAAATTCATAATAATGAAGAAGAAATATTGACTTGTCTACAGAATTTTTCAGTGAAAACAAAGCAATGATTCTAATTATGGTGATAAACAGGCCAGGTTAGAGTAGAGAATAGAATTAAGCCAGAGTAGGAGACAGCAAGTTATTTTGTCCTTTCTTCCGTTGCCTTAATCTATCTTGATGTGCATTTACCACTGTTGTTAGGATAGAAGGATGGAGAAGTCAGCTGATCACATTTCTAATTGTCTGTATATTAAGAGTCTGAAGAAAGATATTTCTGATAAATGACCAGAATTGAATCAGGACATTAGATAGTTTTCTGGAAAGATACAATTAGGGTTCCTGCAGGTAAAGGCAGTCCCAGGCAGCACTGTGAAGCTTGTTCTGAGTGTGTCTAGTAGTCTTCTCTTCCACGACCCTCAGACATTCCCTTTTTCTATTCAACAGTTATCTGCCTGGTTCTCCAGATCTACATATTGAAATATCATCCATGAAAAAATAAAGTAATGTTACCTAGCTATTTATAAAGTACTTTGCTGTAAGTCAGGGACTGACTTAAGCCCATGACATACATTATTCTATAAAACTTCATTCTGACTTGAGTGAATAGATATTATTATCCTAGTTTTGCAGATAGTAAAATTGGTATTCAAGGAGATTAAGTTGGTTGTGAACAGTCATACAACTAGAAGGTGACAGAGTCAGAATTAGAAGTCAGGCGTATTGAATTCCAAAGCGCACATCCTTATCCCTCAGGAGACAATGTTTCTCTTTATACCATAACACCTGAAATCCCCTGCCCTCACCTCCATTTGCATAATGACAGTAAAGGATTATCTATCTATATTCCACTCTCTTGGAAATGCTTTACTCATTTGATAAATTTTCTACTGCATCTGTATTACTTTACAATATTGGCAGGTGAATATAATAAACCATGCAAACTTTTTAGCAGAAGAATTCATTGATCTAATCCATAGAACACATTGATAATAACGTAGTCCCTCTCCATTTAGGAACCAATAAAATAAACATTCAGGACCATCAGCTATGCTGTAGTGTAAAATGAGATAATAGAATTGAAAATGTTCAAAAATATTACTATAAAACATATTAGGTAATGCTAATAAAATCAAAATTGTTTCTTACTTATTTGATAAATATTTATAGCTATTCTGTGAAAACAAAGAAATTGATTTTTTATGAAACTTAACATTTTTTTTTTGCAAAAACTAGATTGAAATACAGAAACATAATTGCCAAACAGAATATAAAAGAATCTCTTTTTTACTTTAGCTTTGTTTTGCTTTCTTTTCTGTCTCTCCTTCACATGAACGTATATGCTTTATGAGTGATCTAATTATGAATAAAAAGAAGTTTTGTTAAGCAATTAGGTTTTTTAGGTAAGCAGGAACATCATAATTACAATATTCCAGATACTTTTCTGAGGCTGGAATAGAAAAATGATTCTGCAGAACTATTTATTAAATAGAAAACTGATCTCTAGATTTTTCCATTTGTGTCCTACTCTTACAGAGTAGTTTCTGACTTTACAGATTTTGGTCAGCTTCTGTGAGGCTGGGTTTCTATGTTTTGAAAGTTCTCTCAACTTTTACCACCTCTTGTTTAGCCAAATCTAGATCATGCTACCTCTCTTCTGAGAGACAAAATCCATATTGATCAGTGACTCCTGGAACTTTTCCATAATATATAGATTTCCTGAGCAATACCATATCTCAGAAATAAGTGGGCACTTGTCAAAGAGATGGCTCTGAGTAAGTATGTTTAAAATAAAATATTGGCTGGAGAAATGAGCCAACTTTAGATAGTGTCTGATAGGCTAAAGAAAAGTTTGAAATTGGGGACATTTCAAGTCCAGTCTAGCAAAGCAAGAACACCCAGAGCAACTAAGTGGATAAAATTATAGAATAAGGGGGGTCTTGCCACTTGGGCAATAGGCATAAAGACAAGCTAGGCTAATCAGTCTGTCAGATAGACCATCTGAGTCGGAGGGTTAGTATACAATATTATTTAAATTAGGGCACTACTTACTTTAAGGCAACTGGAAAACAGAAACCAGCCAGCAGGAGATCAGATTATTACAAAATGGCACTGACTAATAGAGCCAACAACAGACATCCCATCAATTAAGGTTTCACTGGTTTATGGTTTGAGTGAGACTAAGTCTTCAGATGATTAGTAATCATCACAGGCATCTGATGGCATGGACTTGGCAGGTGTGCTTGATCTCCAAGTGATTATTCCACAGACCATTTTGTGTGTGTATGTGTGTGTGTTTATTTCAAATGGATCTCTAGATTTTTCTATTTGCTAAACATGTGTTCTCTCCTATATCACAATTCAGTTTTCCAAGTTATAGAGCTTGGAGTCATCCTTAACTGTTACTGCTCCTTCACATTCATGTTCAGTGTTTAATTAATCAAATGTGCATCCCCTAAATCTATACATCTTCCTGTGGCCACGAAAGTTAAACAAAGACATCGACGCTCCTGGATGGAGACGTGGGTAGAGGTATGGTGTTGGGAAGTTGTTGCCTTTGAAACTGCGCTCCCTTGTGGACCCGGGAAGAGAATACAGTCCCTCAGTCCCCCTTCTGAACAGAAAAATCCAACTTCAGTTTGGACATGGGGCGTCGATCGCTCTTTAGCTACTTCCTGCTGAAATGGGGTGTAGAAGGGGCCTTGTAGTTAAGGTTTCCTCTAGAGGGGAGCCTTTCAGGAGTGCAGGTTGATCCTGAGGTCCACGATAGAGCTCATGAGCCAAGGACATCTGGGGTTCCAGTTGCAGGATTATATGTGATCTATGGTTCTAGAAGAAACAAATGTGACAGGGAGGTTAAAGATGAAAAGCCCAGAGGCCAACAAATATCGAATGTTTATAAACAGGCCTAGGAGAGGATATGACTAGAACAGCCAGTTGTTAAACTTCACAATACTATTTCTTGAAGGGCTTTAGCCCTGTGTTAGATTGATTCCTGAGTTCTTTAACTTTGTTTAAAACAACACTTAATTGGTTTACAAAGTAGCAGCATTTTTTTCTGGAAAGAGACAGGTTCCCTCTCTCTCTTTTGTTAGCAGATTTAGGGCCTTTTTACTTTGAAGAGCTATGGCAGCTAAAGGGTTAAGCTCTTTTGTAGAGTGAGCTGCCTTTGCAGAGAGAATTAGCAAACTTTTTATGTTATTATTTAACTCCTGAGATATCTTTTAGTAACTGAATAGAGGTAGTAAGTTTTCCAATGCAAGCACCAAGTTTTTCTATTTTTGATTTCCCCCTCTTTAAAGGAATAATGGGAGTTTGAGAGATAGAGTAGTTAGTTAAGAGTTATAGTCTTGTTAATGCCAGGATGTAAATTAGACTCATGAGTAGTTACTTTCCTCGGGATCTTGTCGGAAGGGCAGATGTAGAGCCTCTGATGGCTCACAGGTGTACGAAGGGTGGTCTCCTGGCACTTCAGGCTGTGGAGTGGAGAGTTTCTGACTTTCTTCAGGAGGTGTCCAAGGCTTTAATCGAGTGTGATGAATCCATGAGTAAATTCTCACCACCTTAACTGCCATTGGGGTAGAGAGAATAACTGAAAATTGTCCTTTCCAAGATGGGCCTAGAGAGGGAGAGTCTGAGGGGAGGGACTTAACAAGCACCAAGTCTCCAGGGCAGAACAACTCTTTCCCTTTTTCCCTAGGGTGTCCTTCAGGTAAAGTTTTAAGAACCTGTTGGTACTTAGCCAAGGAGGTTATATTTTTTATTAGATCTACTGTTCCCTTGTCTAATATGAGATCATTAGTAAGAAAGGGCCACCCATAAAGCATTTTATAGGGGCTGAGAGAACTGTCGGGTGACTGGTTGTCCTAGGACTCCTCAGACAGTTACAGACGTGGAAGGCAACTGTTCAGGACAGAAGAGTAATACTGAGAAGGCTGTGATAGTGTCCAGGAGGAGATTGACCTCCTGGCCCTTATGGTCAGCTTTACCCAGGGCTCTGTGAGGGTGATGACGTGAACTGGCACTTGCCCCGGATACCCTCAGTCCTGCAGTTCAGTCATCTCTTAGACATCTCAGGCCCCAGGAACCTTCGTCCCCTGGGACAGTGTGCTTTCCAGTGATCCCCTGACACAGCCGGCAAGGACTAGGAGGTGGTCCATTCCTCTGGGGACAACTTCTTATAAAATGTCCACTCTGACCGCACTGGTAACAAGCTCTGCCAGCCTGGTGGCTAACCCAAGGCTTTCCCTCATTTGAGCCCCTGATATCTGCTTGCCTGAAGGCCATGACTAGGGCAGCAGGCTTTCTCTGGTCTCTCCTGTTCCTTTCAGCCTGTTCCTCCTGGTCTCTATTATTGAACACCAAGGTTGCCAGGTTCAGTAATGATTCTACACTATGTATTGGCCCCAAGGCCAGCTTCTGGAACTTCCCCTAATATCTGCTGCTGACTGCATAATAAACTTGTCCTTTAGTATTAACTGACCCTTAATGGAGTCTGGTGACAGGGGAGTGTACTTTCTTAAGGCCTCCCGCAATCGCTCAAGGAAAGCTGTTGGGTTTTCTTCCCTTCCCTGAATTATGGTGGATAACATTGCATAGGCATGGGCTTCTTCCTAGTTCTCTTTAATCCCTCAAGTATGCAGGTCAAGAAATGCCTACGGCTCCAGTCCCCCTGTTCTGAATCAGGATCCCAGTGAGGGTCTGTGCCAGGAACTGCTTGTCTATCTGTAGGAAATCTATCCTTTTCCTCTGGCATCATTAGGTCATGTATTTGACTAAGGTACCAGGTGTCCCCAAACTCTTGAGCTGCTGTTAGAGCAGCATCTCTCTCATTGCTAGTTAGCGTTTGATTAAGCAATAACATGATATCTTTCCAGTTTAATTCAAAGGACTGACCCAGGCCCTGCAGAACATCTATGTACTTGTCTGGGTCATCTGAAAACTGTCCTAAGTCCACCTTGATTTTCTTTAAGTCAGAAAGTGAGAAGGGGGTGAGTATCTTGGTTGGGACAAATTCTCCTCTTACTGCCTGTAGGGGGCAGAGGCTGGGCATCCTGGTAACCTGAGATGCTTGGCCATCTTGGCCTTCCCTGGCTCCTGTTGGGGTATAGAGGCTGAGGAGCCCTGGTTGGCATTGGTAGAGGTAGAAGCCACAGGGAGTCCCAAATGTGGAGATAGTCCTGAGGAGGGCTGAGTAGGGTATGGGGAACAGGCCTGACAGAGCTGAGGCTTATTCCTTAGAGAAAAGTTGCACATAGGGCAACTCAAACCATTTACCTTCGCTTTTGCAAAACAGGTCTAATTGTAGAATAGTGTCATAATCTGTACTTCCCTTAGGAGGCCAGGTTTTTCCACTCGGCAGCGGGTATTTCGACCACACTGTTTGACAGAGAAAACTGAGCCACTTCTTCAAAGAACGTGTGCTAAATTGGTCCCAGTTCTCCAGAATGTACTTTAATGGGGACCTCGTTTTGGGAATAGTAGCACCCATCTGGAGTCGAACACATGAATGCTTACATCCCTGGCTATTAATTTGTGATCGCTAGCACTGGGGTGTCCCCGAGTCATGCTGCCAGAGCTGGGGTGTTCCCCAGTCATGGCATCTCATAATTTCTGTGTGCCCAAGACGTGTGATCATCTTTTCGGTGCCTCTCATGTACTGTGATCATCTTTTCGGTGCCTCTCATGTACTGTGATCATCTTTTCGGGGCCTCTCATGTACTGGATTTAATCACGTTACCAGCGCCGTGGGTACTCAGGCTCACTACATGCCTTTAGTGACCACCATAAAGACATGCTGGGATGCGTGGTTTGTACCAGTGCGTCACTGAACCAGGCCAGTGAGGTTCTGAAGATGGGCACTAATATGCCCTGACAAGAGTTCAATGTATGTAGGCCAGATTACAAAACTGCCCTAGGATTACAAACTTCTAGGGAGGAACCTTAGAGCACAGGATGCAGAGAAGGCGGGGCCACGTAGCAAAGGCCCGAACAATGCCCTCAGGACCCAAGCCTCCTCCCCCACCCCATTTTTTGTTATAGGGAGATGCTAGGACCTGGTTTGACTATGATCTTCTAGATGGAGAATTTCTGCTACAGGGATAGCCGATCCTAAGCAAGTCAAATCATACCTTATTAGATTCTGGCACTATTCAGTTGCATTGGGAAATGTACAGGTGACATGAAACACAATGTCCCATAGCATTCAGCCTCTGGATTCCCCAAAAGATTCCCCCACACAAGTCGGACCCTACCAGGGATTTGAACTGGCAACTTTCAGCTGTCAGCCCAATGCCTTAACCCCTTCCCCAGAAGGCAGCCTATGCTAGAAGGCTGCCAGGTGTGTCCCACATAGCTGGCACAGGCAGCCTCTGCTATGCACCAGAGGGGAAAGCTTGCCCCAACCTTGTGGTGTCCCAGGTTGCCATGGCATATCGGACCATATGTGCACCTTGGCACCTGTTTGCACTGCTGCCTCCCCTCAAAAATGGGCCTTGGGCCATTCCCTTAATCCTCCCCTGAATGGAAATGCTGCACTCTGTAACACCGCAGGGAGGGGGAAGCCCAGCCACAGCTGGATGCTGGGACCACATGCGCATTGGGCCCCTCCCTGCACCACTGCCTCTGACCTGGGGATGCTGGAGAGGCTTGCCTGGCTGTGCTCCAGGCTGCTATGCTACTCGGTTGGCTCAGGGAGCATGCACCTTTAAAATTTGGCCTCTGGGGCTGCACTCCTGCAGAGCTGGGACTGCAAGTCATGGAGCCCACCCTGAGCACTGTTGGCCACAAGCCTCATGCAGGCCCAGGCCATACCTCCTCCCCTCCCTGCCTATCTACTCCCACCCACAGCACTGGTAACTGTGGCCCCTGCATGCGCCTAGTAACTTGGCCCAGAGATACAGCAGGGGGATAGAGAGGGAGCAGAGAGAGAGTTTGGAGGAAGCTGGGTGCAGCATGCTTGTTAATTTGGCTGGAGATTTCTGCAGACACCTCCAGGACCCCTGAGGTCCCACATAGGTCTGGCTGGCTCTGCACCTTGCACTTTCTCCTTAAAGTGATAGGACAGATTTTAGCAAGTGAGAGGCATCTGATTTACTCACCACTCTGATGTATGTACCTCCTGGCTGGCTAACCAAAGATGAGACTGGGTTCTGGGGTTCAGGGGAGGCTCAGCTCCCTGATAGGATGTGTTCTTCTAGGTCCTTGGTCCCTCACTCACCCAAGAATGGGGTAGAGGACCCTGGTGGGCATGGTGAGCTCGTTTTAAATAAATATTGGACTCCAAAGAGTTTTGCAGAAAGATTTATTTGGATAGAGAGAGAGAAAAAGGAGAAAGAAAAGCAGCCCCCATGATGTCATGGAAGGGCATACAGAGATAGAGTCCTAACAGATGAGAGAGAAGGGAACTTTTAACCTGGGAGTTATTCCTGTCCTATTCAAGTTTTCTATCCTATGAAAGGAGTCCCTTTAAACTTCCACTGGAGTGATTGATCTTTGATTTCTAGGCAGTCTATCTGTTTCATCTGAGACAGGGAAAGTCCCTTCTGCCTATAAGCCTGTAAAATCAAAAGCAAGTTAGTTATTTCCAAGATACAATAGGGATACAGGCATTGTTAAATGTTCCCATTCTAAATGGGTTAAACTGGCTACGGGCACCGTGCAAGTTCAAAATCCAGCAGGGCAGCCATTACATCTTAAAGCTCCAGAATAATTTCCTTTGACTCTGTGTCTCACATCCCGGTCACACTGATGACAGGATTTGGGCTCCCATGGCCTTGGGCAGCTTTGCCCCTGTGGCTTTGCAGGGTACAGTCCCCTGGCTGCTTTCATGGCTGGCATAGGATATCTGTGTTTTTTCCAGGCTCCTGGTGCAAGGTGTTGGTGGATTTACCATTCTGGAGTCTGGAGGGCAGAGGCCCTCTTCTCATAGCCCCACTAGACAGTGTCCCACTGAGGACTCAGTGTAGGGGCTTCAACCCCATGTTTCCCCTTTGCCTTGCCCATCTCATCCAGAAACACTGTCACCACTAAGCCCAGAAACTGTGTTTAACCTGGATACCATGTAATGCAATCAATTTGACACATAAAATTAACCATCACAATAACTCCTTTTTTTTTTTTTGAGACGGAGTTTCCGCTCTGGTTACCCAGGTTGGAGTGCAATGGCGCGATCTCGGCTCACCGCAACCTCCGCCTCCTGGGTTCAGGCAATTCTCCTGCCTCAGCCTCCTGAGTAGCTGGGATTACAGGCACGTGCCACCATGCCCAGCTAATTTTTTTTTTTTTTGTATTTTTAGTAGAGACGGGGTTTCACCACGTTGACCAGGATGATCTCGATCTCTTGACCTCGTGATCCACCCGCCTTGGCCTCCCAAAGTGCTGGGATTACAGGCTTGAGCCACCGCGCCCGGCAACTTCTTCTTTTTTTTTTTTTTTTAATTTTTATCTTGAGAGGTCCTTATATATTCTGCTCATATTATTTTATTGCCTCCTTCTCAATTTGCGTTTAGTTTGCTTTTTTTTTTTTTTTTTTCTGGGCTCTTGAGGTAGAAGATTAGATTGTTGAACTGAGGTGTTTTTCTATTCTAATGCATGCATATAATGCTGTATTTTTTTTCTTTCAGCACTGCTCTAATTGTGCCCAACTAGTTGTCATACGTTATATTTTCATTTCTATTCAGTTAAAGGTAAATGTTGATTTATAAATGAAAGAGGTTTAATTGACTCACAGTTCCAAATGATTGGGGAGGCCTCAGGAATCATGGCCAAGGGCAAAGGAGAAGCAAGTACCTTCTTCAAAAGGAGACAGGAAAAGGGAAAAAGCAGGGAAAACCTCCACTTAAAAAAAATCATTAGATCTTATGAGAACTCACTCTCATGAGAATGGCATAAGGGAAACTGCCCCCATGATTCATTCACCTTCCACCAGGAACTCCCTTGACATGTGAGGATTATGGAGATTACAGTTTGAGATAAGATTTGAGAGGGGACACAGCACCAGACCATATCATCATCTATGTACCTCCTACCTATCTATGAACAATTTGTAAATACTTGCATAGAAAAACAGTTTAGCCTTGCTATGTTTAGGCCAAATGTTTATAGATAATATTCAGACCAACCATTAGTCATCTCTGCATATATGTATGATGCAGAGATAAATTTTCTTTCTCTTTTATTCAAATGGCCTTTTACCACATTTTCTCATGGAGATTGACAATGATAGGAAAAAAAATATGAGAAGTCTTAGTGGAAATAAAAAATCCTTTTACTTTTTTTCTGTATCTCCTGGTAACAAAATCATCATTGTCATTAACAAAGTGGCCCTGGAATCAGATAATGGAAGTTTTCAGCAGAATAATGCCTTTAAACCATAGGTGTCTCAAAACAAAATCAATTCACCTTTTTATTTAGCAATACTATGTGACATGCTCTTTCTGTGGCTTGTGTGTGTTATTGTGAGGATTAGTGATCACACAGATCTTCTCATTTGATGCCTACTGTTCTTTCAGTATCTCACAACTATCTATGATTTCCACTCCCAACATAATTGTGAATGGTTTCTTTCAAGTAAGTTAATCTACAGCATTAGTGGTTTTTAATTCAAAGCATTTTCAACTTAACTCAAAATCAAATAAAATATCAGATAACATAATCATCTCCATAACTACAAGCATAGCTAAACATACAGCATGACACAAATGACCCAATTTTCATTTTTTGATCATTTTTATAGCTGATGAAGTGCTTAGACATAATCAAGATACAGAACATTTTCACCACCACAATGACATTTCATGTTTCCCTTTTGTGGCCACTGTTTTAATATCTTGCATATTAGTAAATTTCTCTTTTTAAATGAAAATCTGATATTGAAGTACAGGATTCTTTTCCAAATAATTCTACCAAAGTATTTTACATATACGGGTCTATAAGGACAAAGTATAGTGATCAAGCCCACCATTTAGCCTGAAACCTGGCCATCTTTTAGGTGGGATCTTTCCACCAAACAGAGACTGAGAATCTCACCACTACTGTGGAAGTTAATACACCTGGCTGCACTTGTGAAGCCCAGAGAGGACTCCCCTCCTCTAACTTCTGATACTTCTTTTATCCATCCTCCAAGCACAGATTAAGTAATATATGATAAATAAAACTTCTCCTGAGCCTGTAATCCCAGCACTTTGGGAGGCTGAGGCGGGTGGATCACGAGGTCAAGAGATCGAGACCATCCTGGTCAACATGGTGAAACCCCGTCTCTATTAAAGATACAAAAAATTAGCTGGGCATGGTGGTGGGTGCCTGTAATCCCAGCTATTCAGGAGGCTGAGGCAGGAGAATTGCCTGAACCCAGGAGGCGGAGGTTGCGGTGAGCCGAGATCGCGTCATTGCACTCCAGCCTGGGTAACAAGAGCGAAACTCCGTCTCAAAAAAAAGAAAAGAAAAGAAAAGAAAAACAGTGAAGGTAACTTTAATAATTTAATTAAGGAACAAAAATGAGCAAATGAGCATAAGTTTCATTTATTACAAAGACCACAGATGCTTCTTATGTCAATGTCAGTCATTGCATAATTGTTCAATACATTTTTCCAATTCTCCTATAGTATTTTAACGATAATTATCATTATAATGCCACTTTATTTATTTTATTATCTCAACCCCAACTTATCTTTCTCTCTCGCACCAAATTTGCTACAGGAGAAAGCCATATTTCAAAAGAAAGGAGACAGGTCTGTGCTTATTTGGAGTTTCCAAAATTGTTGCTTTTACATTAAATGAATTCATTTATTAAAAATCCTATTGTTTAGCAATGTGAACAATAAAATTTTATATTTCTTATGAAATTATAACATTACCTAATTACTTCTGGAAATGTGACTGAAAGGATATCTAATCCTCAGGTTATAAGGAAGCTTAAGAAATTATCATTACCCATTAATAATTTAGATAATTGTGGAAAAAAATCCCATACAAATTCAAAAAGTTTATGCTAATTACCAGAATTGTTGGCACTGACATTAGGACAAATTTGATACATGGGAAGGTACTTAGCTGGAATTGTTGAAGAAGATGATGAGGAAAACACATCTATCTACCTAGGTGTCTATTTTCTAACTATCATCTGTCTATATCTTGAGGGTTAACAAATAACCGCACTTGCTCTAAACAAAATATGTGGAATATCTCAAAATTATGAAAGGCTTAGTAATTAATATAACATAATAATATCATGGATAAACAAGTATTAGATGTAGGATTCCCTTATTCTTTTGTTATTTTCTGGCTGTTTTTAAAAGGGTATAGGCATAAATTAATGAAACTATTTTTTCCTAGTGGGTAGAAAATGGCAATTTGTTTCATATTATATGGTGTTGTGCTTTGTCTTACTACAATATTCACTATCAATCACAATTTATTTAATGTTATCCACAGAATTTTGTTTAAGAACCTATGGAATGTTAGAATCCAAAATGTCTTTGAGATTAAATTGTTAGACAACTTATTAATCTGTAACAGGCAAAGGCAAAGGAGATCATCCTTGTGAAATGCAAGTGAAACTTCAGCAAAGTTTTCTCCATTTTAATGTGCATTCAGCAATCCTTCCACTTATTTGCATATTTGCATATTAATTTACTTTGTCTTGGCTTTTCCAGTGAAGCACAACATATTTTCATCATCTCTTTTCTATTATCTCAGTGTTTGTGCTAAGCTGTCTTGGTTACTATCCAACCATTTTAGGATAATGCATTATTTTCCAAAATTACCCTCATTGTTGGCTAGAGGTGATTAATTACTGGATTGCATAATTACTTTATCAGGGAATACATGAAAGAGATAAAATGAAATGCTTGAGTTTGTTTTCTTGTTCATTTTTATTTTAAGAAAATTACTATTGGATTTTTATTAACTATCAATTAAATTAATTCGATGTTAACCCCAAATTATAGATTTAAAATACCAACATAGTTTAATACAAAGCAACCATGTACATATCTAACTTAAGAATTTTTAAGTGGAACTACAAAATGGAGTGCTTAATAAGTAGTGCTTGGGACAATAAAATGAAATATGTAATAAACCTGCCACACTTGTGAATTGATTATTTGTAATTATAATTGAACAAATAAAATTAATCTTAGAGTTTTAAGAGGGCATTTTCTTTTATAGGATCATGGCTCCTATCAGCCTGAAATAATCTACTTTGTTTTATTCTCCCTAGATAAAACAATGTAGTGTTTTCTGAGCAGGTTACTCCCAAACAATCTTGTATTCGAATTCTTTTACATCTTCAAATAGAACAAAAGCCAATGCAACCAAATAAGTTGTATGCTCTTTGTTGAAATAAAAATGTACAGATTAAATAAATACATATTACATGCTACATAGAAGGCTAGGGGATGAGAAAATATCAGGATCTTCACATTTTGAATGTTACTTAGGTCTGGTCACTTGGTTTCAATGAAGTTCTGAAGAGAATAATATATGCATAAATGTCTCATCACAAACTAAATAATTAAGAATATTCAGTTTTCGTGGAAAGTGGGATAGGAGAACTAGAATTATTGTTCTAGGCTTAGCCATAAACTTGCTCTTATGTGGTGTTACTCATTTAATAAATCTCAAATTTAGTGTTTTAATTTATATAGTAATAATTTAGTCTATGTAATTCCAGTTGTTTATCTTTTTAAGCTGTGAAGTCTCCTTGGTTGAAGGATAAACATTTGGACAAGAAAGAGTTGGTAAATAGAATCTATTTTGGCATTGTATATTGCTGAGATGAAAGTTTTTGCTAATATTCAACCTCTGGAATTTTACATCTCTTAGCAACTCTGAAATTCATTTGACATTCACTAAATTAAACATGATTTAATGTTCAACCAGAAGAAATTCTCTTAAATAGTTCCATACCTGAAGTACATTAAAGATTAAAAGTTCAACTAAACAAACATTTACATGCCAGGAGTTACCTTAATGATTGCATCAACTCAAGGTGTGATAATGGCTGAAATTATTTTTAAAAGTCTTAAATAAGAAATAATTGAAACGTTTAAAGATACTTTTATTATTTTGGAGATACTGATAAAATATATTTTCTTAATGGCTTCTCCTCCCTACCAAATTTCATTTTTTAAATTACCATGAATTTGAGAGATTATTCCTTAATTTTGAGACTGTGATTAATAAATGTAAGCACAATATCACAACATAGTCCCTGGTACCCTTAGACATTAAATTAATTCCCAAACTGAGATTCTCTTAACTGGTCCTTTGTCATAATTCATTTCTTAAAATAAATTTGAATTTCTTCTCCTTTGGGCATAAACTAAATCAGCCCAGTCTTACAGCAAAATCTTTAGAAATATAACTTTTAATAATAGCATTACAAGCAGAAAACAGATTTCACACTGATTTTCCCTATGTTATATCTATTAAAGCTAATGGCTTTTAAAGTTTCCTTGAAAGTTTTAGATTTTTATAAATTTTAATGTGCTTGGAGCATGGCACAATAGCCAAAGATTCAGAATCTCCTTTGTAAAAGAAGAATAACTCAAGCAGCCCCATAATTCCTAGGTCCAATCTATTAAAAATGAAGTGCCCTCTTTCTTTCCTCACTTGTGATAATTCCCGTGGGTGTTATATGGTGATAATAGTCAGCTATAATAAAGATTATGTTTCCAGATCTTTTTCATGGAGGGAATTATGAATTGGGAATTGAATAAAAAAGCTGGCACTTTGCAGGACAAGTGATAATCAAAGATGAGGTTTGTATGAGGTCATTATTCAAAAAGCAAGACAAAGGTGAACAACAATAACAAAAGAAGACCTCCTTATTTCAGTACCTCATTCTCATGTAATTACTAAAACATGAGTTCCAGCCTAGGATTTAACAATTAGTAGGTATGTGATAATAATCATGTCATTTAATCTTTAATGTTCAAATTTTTTGTCTACTGTTAAGATGGAGATAATCCATGAAATTACTTAACAGTGTATCACCAATAATATATTAATAATTCAAAATGTTTTACTTTCATTATTCAAGGCTAAAATTCATTTTAAACTAGTTTTTCCTCACCCACATTTCCAAGATGCACATAGATTATGCAGAAGTGAATAACACAGGAGTGAATTGCTTTATGCTCAAGAAAGCACTTATGTTTTACTTCTTGTAAAAATTTTATAAGTGAAGTAAACCCCTACCTGCCAAAGTATCATAGTGATCCCCAACAGACTATGAAATAAATGTCTTCTTTTATTTCCTGTTATTGTTACAAGAATTAAGTTGCTGTATATATGCTTCATCACTTACTAGAGTGTAGATTTATTTTGGTACATTTTTTTTTTTCAATCTTAAACCCTTTGCTATCTGCTTTGAAGAAAATTTAAAATTTGGGCTGGGTACAATGGCTCACACCTGTAGTCCCAGCATTTTGGGAGACCAAGGTGGGAGCATCGCTTGAAGTCAAGAGTTGGAAACCAGCCTGAGCAACACAGTGAAACTCCATCTCTTCAAAATAAAAAATAACAATGAAAAATTAGGACAGGCTTGGCTCATGCCTGTAAACCCAACACTTTGGGAGGCTGAGACAGGCAGATTGCTTGAGCCCAGGAGTTTGAGACTGGCCTGGGAAACATGGTGAAACCCCATATCTACAAAAAACATAAAAATAGCTGGGTGTGGTGGTGCACACTTGTAGACCAGGCTGAGGATTATTTTGGAAGGCTGAGGTGGAAGGATTGCTTAGGCCCAGGAGGTTGAGGCTGCAGTGAGCCACGATCATATCGGTGTATTCTAGCCTAGGTAGCAAAGGAAGACCCTGTCTCAAAACAATAAAATAAAATATAAAAATGTATTAACTAGGCATGGTGGCATGTGTCTGTAGTCTCAGCTACTTTGGATGCTGAAGTGGGAAGACTGCTTGAATCCAAGGAGGTCAAAACTGCAGTGAGGCATGATTGCACCACTTCATTCCAGCCTGGGTGACAGACCAAGATGCTGTCAAAAAAAAAAAAAAATTAACCCTCTCAAGTCTTACTCAAATGCCACAATTTCTAGTAAGTCCTTTGCAATTACTAGACCCAAAGTATTTTTTCTGTCTTTGAACTCTTACCAAATTTACACACCCTAACATTTATTTTGGCATTTTAATTACTTAGTCATATAGTCTCCTCAGAATCTGATCTCTAATCTTAAGACAAGGACACAGTATTTGAAATATACTATATGCACAACAAAAAACTTGTTAACTACATTTTATATCAATATGGGTAGTCAACTGCTGCATTATATTGCATCACAGCAGCTACAATAATGGTACATTATTTACTGTTAAATTGTAACAAATGCTAGCTTCTGAAAAATTAAATAAAAAAGAGGAGAAGTGATTTAATGTGAAGATATAATTTATCCGAAAAATTAAGTAGATTTTATTTTGTAGTTGTCAAAATTGACCAATTAGCAGTAGCTGCCAAGACAAAAGTATTTGAGGTCTTCCTGGATTGACTCAACAATGGTGGAGAGAACAATGTTGAGTTGAGGTATCTCTGACTTGGTTATTATTAGAGGGGAGTAGCAGTGTGTATTTGTCTTATGAGATGGCATAAAAATCTCATAGCAGTATCACAGCTGGCTCATGAAGGAGTTACATTCCTTTAACATTCTGGCTCCATAAATGCAAGAAATTATATAATCTATTCTATGTTATGCTAGGAATATACATTCACATAGAATGAAATTTGGTTTCCTTTGAGGAATATCCTGGCGTTCATAGTAGAAGTCTATATTTAAATAATTCAGAAGAATTAAAATGTGATTTTTAAATTTCTTATTGCTTGTAAATTTAAAATAAATATTTTTTTAAAAATTTGTATAATGCAAATCACTAAAAAGCCATTGATGCTTCTTAGTGATTTGATAAACTTCTCAAAATGGTATTTGAGGAGCATGTGACAAAATGGCAGGCATATTAACTGATACCATGTGCCTTTCTTTTTTTTTTTCTTTCCTTTTTTTTTTTTTAATTGTATTTTAGGTTTTGGGGTACATGTGCAGATCGTGCAAGATAGTTGCATAGGTACACACATGGCAGTGTGTTTTGCTGCCTTCCTCCCCATAACCCACATTTGGCATTTCTACCCAGGCTATCCCTCCCCAGCACCCCCCCGCTTTCCCTCCCCTATTCCCCCCAATAGACCCCAATGTGTAGTATCCCCTTCCCTGTGTCCATGTGTTCTCATTTTCCCTCACCCGCCTATAAGTGAGAATATGTGGTATTTCATTTTCTGTTCTTGTGTCAGTTTGCTGAGAATGATGTTCTCCAGATTCGTCCATGTCCTTACAAAGGACATGAACTCATCATTTTTGATTGCTGCATAATATTCCATGGTGTCTATGTGCCACATTTTCCCAGTCAAGTCTATCATCGATGGGCATTTGGGTTGGTTCCAGGTCTTTGCTATTGTAAACAGTGCTGCAATGAGCATTTGTGTGCATGTGTCCTTATAGTAGAATGATTTATATTCCTTTGGATATATACCCAGTAATGAAATTGCTGGGTCAGATGGAATTTCTATTTCTAGGTCCTTGAGGAATCGCCACACTGTCTTCCACAATGGTTGAACTAATTTACACTCCCACCAACAGTGTAAGAGTGTTCCTCTTTCTCCACATCCTCTCCAGCATCTGCTGTCTCCAGATTTTTTAATGATCACCATTCTAACCGGTGTGAGATGGTATCTCAATGTGGTTTTGATTTGCATCTCTCTAATGATGAGTGATGATGAGCATTTTTTCATGTGTTTGTTGGCCTCATGTATGTCTTCTTTCATAAAGTGTCTGTTCATGTTCTTTGACCATTTTTTAATGGGCTTGTTTGTTTTTTTCCTGTAAATCTGTTTGAGTTCTTTGTAAATTCTGGATATCAGCCCTTTGTCCATTGGGTAAACTGAAAAGATTTTTTCCGATTCTGTTGGTTGCCGATTCACTCTAGTGATTGTTTCTTTTGCTGTGCAAAAGCTGTGAAGTTTGATGTCTATTTTGGCTTTTGTTGCCAATGCTTTTGGTGTTTTGGTCATGAAGTCCTTGCCTACTCCTATGTCCTGAATGATCCTCCCTAGATTTTCTTCTAGGGTTTTTATGGTGCTAGGTCTTATGTTTAAGTCTTTAATCCATCTGGAGTTAATTTTAGTGTAAGGTGTCAGGAAGGGGTCCAGTTTCTGCTTTTTGCACATGGCTAACCAGTTTTCCCAACACCATTTATTAAACAGGGAATCCTTTCCCCATTGCTTGTTTTTGTCTGGTTTATCAAAGATTATATGGTTGTAGATATGTTGATTTGCCTTCAATGCCTCTGTTCTGTTCCATTGGTCTATATCTCTGTTTTGGTACCAGTACCATGCTGTTTTGATTACTGTAGCCTTGTAGTATAGTTTGAAGTCTGGTAGTGTGATGCCTTCCGCTGTGTTCTTTTTGCTTAGAATTGACTTGGCTATGCGGGCTCTCTTTTGGTTCCATATGAAGTTCATGGTGGTTTTTTCCAGTTCTGTGAGGAAATTCAATGGTAGCTTGATGGGAATAGCATTGATTGTGTAAATTACTTTGGGCAGTATAGCCATTTTCACGATATTGATTCTTCCTAACCATGAACATGGAATGTTTCTCCATTTGTTTGTGTCCTCTCTTATTTTGTTGAGCAGTGGTTTGTAGTTTTCCTTGAAGAGGTCCCTTACATTCCTTGTAAGTTGTATTCCTAGCTATTTTATTCTCTTTGTAGCAATTGTGAATGTCAGTTCATTCTTAATTTGGTTCTCTTTAGTCTCTTATTGGTGTATAGGAATGCTTGTGATTTTTGAACATTGATTTTATATCCTGAGACTTTGCTGAAGTTGCTTATCAGTTTCAGGAGTTTTTGGGCTGAGGTGATGGGGTCTTCTAGGTATACTATCATTTCGTCTGCGAATAGAGACAGTTTGGCTTCCTCCTTTCCTATTCGAATACCCTTTATTTCTTTTTCTTGCCTGATTGCTCTGGCTAGAACTTCCAGTACTATGTTGAATAGGAGTGGTGAGAGAGGGCATCCTTGTCTCCTGCCAGATTTCAAAGGGAATGCTTCCAGCTTTTGCCCATTAAGTATGATATTGGCTGTTGGTTTGTTGTAAATAGCTTTTATGACTTTGAGATATGTTCCATCAATACCGAGTTTATTGAGAGTTTTTAGCATAAAGGGCTGTTGAATTTTGTCAAATGCCTTCTCTGCGTCAATTGAGATAATCGTGTGGTTTTTTGTTTTTGGTTCTGTTAATGTGGTGAATGATGTTTATAGACTTGTGTATGTTGAACCAGCCTTGCATGCCTGGGATGAATCCCACTTGATCATGATGGATAAGTTTTTTAATGTGCTGTTGCAATCGGTTTGCCAGTATTTTATTGAAGATTTTTGCATCTATGTTCATCATGGATATTGGCCTGAAGTTTTCTTTTCTTGTTGAGTCTCTGCCTGGTTTTGGTATCAGGATGATGTTGGTCTCATAAAATGATTTGGGAAGGGTTCCCTCTTTTTGGATTATTTGAAATAGTTTCAGAAGGAATGGTACCAGCTCCTCTTTGTGTGTCTGGTAGAATTCGGCTGTGAACCCATCTGGACCAGGGCTTTTTCTGTGTGGTAGGCTCTTAATTGCTCCCTCGACTTCAGACCTTCTTATTGGTCTATTCATAATTTCGGCTTCCTCGTGGTTTAGGCTTCGGAGGACACAGGTGTCCAGGAATTTATCTGTTTCTTCCTGGTTTACAAGTTCATGTGCATAGAGTTGTTTGTAGTATTCTCTGATGATGGTTTGAATTTCTGTGGAATCTGTGGTGATTTCCCCTTTATCGTTTTTTTATTGCATGTATTTTGTTGTTCTCTCTCTTCTTTTTTATCAGTCTGACTAGTAGTCTGTCTATTTTGTTGATCTTTTCGAAAAACCATCTCTTGGATTTATTGATTTTTTGAAGGGTTTTTCATGTCTCTATCTCCTTCAGTTCTGCTCTGATTTTAGTTATTTCTTGTCTTCGGCTAGGTTTTGAGTTTTTTTTATCTTGCTCCTCTAGCTCTTTCAGTTTTGACGATAGGGTGTCAATTTTGGATCTCTCCACTCTTCTCATGTGGGCACTTATTGCTATATATTTTCCTCTACAGACTGCTTTAAATGTGTCCCAGAGATTCTGGTATGTTGTGTCTCGTTCTCATTGGTTTTGAAGAACTTCTTTATTTCTGCCTTCATTTCATTGTTTATCCAGTCAACATTCAAGAGCCAGTTGTTCAGTTTCCATGAAGCTGTGCAGTTCTGAGTTATTTTCTGAATTCTGAGTTCTAACTTGATTGCCCTGTGGTCTGAGAGACTGTTTGTTATGATTTCAGTTGTTTTGCATTTGCTGAGGAGTGCTTTATTTCCAATTATGTGGTCAATTTTGGAGTAGGTGTGATGTGGTGCTGAGAAGAATGTATATTCTGTGGATTTGGGGTGGAGAGTTCTGTAAATGTCTATCAGGTTTGCTTGTTCCAGGTCTGAGTTCAAGCCCTGGATATCCTTGTTAATTTTCTGTCTGGTTGATCTGTCTGATATTGATAGTGGAGTGTTAAAGTCTCCCACTATTATTGTGTGGGAGCCTAAGTCTCTTTGTAAGTCATTAAGAACTTGCCTTATATTTCTGGGTGCTCCTGTATTGGGTCCATATATATTTAGAATCATTAGCTCTTCTTGTTGTATCGATCCTTTTACCATTATGTAATGACCTTTTTTTGTCTCTTTTGATCTTTGTTGCTTTAAAGTCTATTTTATCAGAGATGAGAATTGCAACTCCTGCTTTTTTTTGCTCTCCATTTGCTTGGTAAATCTTCCTCCATCCCTTTATTTTGAGCCTTTGTGAATCTTTGCCTATGAGATGCGTTTCCTGGATACAGCACACTGATGGGTTTTGGTTTCTTATCCAATTTGCCAGTCTGTGTCTTTTGATTGGTGCATTTAGCCCATTTACATTTAGGGTTAATATTGTTTTGTGTGAGTTTGATACTGCCATTTTGATGCTAGCTGGCTGTATTGTCCCTTGGTTGATGCAGATTCTTCATTTTGTTGATGCTCTTTAGCATTTGGTATGTTTTTAGAATGGCTGGTACTGGTTGTTCCTTTCTATGTGTAGTGCCTCTTTCAGGAGCTCTTGTAAAGCAGGCCTGGTGGTGACAAAATCTCTGAGTTCTTGCTTGTTTGCAAAAGATTTTATTCTTCCTTGACTTATGAAGCTCAGTTTGGCTGGATATGAAATTCTGGGTTGAAAGTTCTTTTCTTTAAGGATGTTGAATATTGGCCCCCACTCTCTTCTGGCTTGTAGAGTTTCTGTCGAGATATCTGCTGTGAGTCTGATGGGCTTCCCTTTGTGTGTGACGCGACCCTTCTCTCTGGCTGCCCTTAGTATTTTCTCCTTCATTTCAACCCTGGTGAATCTGACTATTATGTGCCTTGGGGTTGCTCTTCTTGCAGAATATCTTTGTGGTGTTCTCTGTGTTTCCTGGAGTTGAGTATTGGCCTGCCTTGCTAGGTTGGGGAAATTTTCCTAGATAATATCCTGAAGAGTGTTTTCCACCTTGGATATATTCTCTTTGTCACATTCAGGTACACCTATCAAATGTAGGTTAGGTCTCTTCACATAGTCCCACATTTCTTGGAGATTTTGTTCATTCCTCTTTGCGCTTTCTTCTCTAATCTTGGTTTCTCTTTTTATTTCATTGAGTTGATCTTCGACTTCTGATATTCTTTCTTCTGCCTGGTTAATTCGGCTGTTGAAACTTGTGCATGCTTCGCGAAGTTCTCGTGTTGTGTTTTTTAGCTTCTTCAATTCATTCATATTCCTCTCTAAGTTGTTTATTCTTGTTATCATTTCCTCAAATCTTTTTTCAAGGTTCTTAGTTTCTTTGCATTGATTTAGAACATGTTCTTTTAGCTCACTGAAGTTTCTCATTATCCACCTTCTGAAGTCTGATTCTGTCATTTCGTCACTCTCATTCTCCGTCCAGCTTTGTTCCCTTGCTGGTGAGGAGTTTTGGACCTTTGTAGGAGGTGAGGTGTTTTGGTTTTGGGTGTTTTCCTCCTTTTTGCGCTGGTTTCTTCCCATCTTTGTGGATTTATCCACCTGTCATCTTAGTAGTTGCTGACTTTTCGATTGGGTCTCTGAGTGGACGCCCAGATTGTTGATGATGAAGTATTTCTGTTACTTAGGTTTCCTTCTAACAGTTTAGCCCCTCTGCTGTACGAGTGCTGAGGTCCACTTCAGGCCTTGCTTGTCTGGGGTACACCTGTAGCAGCTGGGGAACAGTGAGGGATGCTGCCAGTTTCTTCTTCTGCTATCTTTGTCCCAAAATGATGCCCGTGAAATGTCAGTCTGATTAGTCCTTTTTTGAGGTGGCTCTTTGGATATACAGGGGTCAGGGAGCTGCTTGAGGAGACGGTCTGTACTTTATAGGAGCTCCAGTGCTGAGCTGTGAGCTCCGTTATTCGTTCAGGGTTGCTGGGCAGGTGTTTTTACGTCTGCTGCAGGAGAACTTATAAAACAACCTTTTTTTTTCTCAGATGCTCTGTCTCAGGGAGTTGGGGCTTCCTGTATGAGTATCTGTTGCACTGTTCTGCCCAGCTAGGAGGCAGTCTATTCACTGTTTGCCTGCCAGGGCTCCACCTGCTAGCACGGGTCCGCCCTGCTGCCAGGGCTGAGGGGAGGTCTCCATTCAACTGTGGTGTGCTCCACCCTGTTGGCGGCATCTCTCTGTTATGGCTGGTTGCCTCAGCAACGGCAGGCTGCGTCAGCAGTGGGCGGCAACTCAGTAGGGGCGGATTGCCTCCGTAGTGGTGGACGCCTCTCCCCCACCGAGCTGCACCATCCTGGTTTCAGCTGATCCCCGCAGTAAAACTCTCAACCACGAGCGCCTTGAATCGCTGCGCTGCTTGTCCCTGTGAGGGTGGGGCCTGCCGAGCCCAAACAACTGGCTGCCTGCCTCAGAGTCCCTTCTCTCTCTTTTTCTTTCCAAATTGAATGGTTGACTCTCTCACAGGCACTCCAGTCGCCTGCTGATTGGCCACTGGGATCCGTGCGAACTCCCCTGCGGCGGCCCACTGCACCGGCACAAATCAGTCTTCCCGGGAATCTCCTGGTCTGGCTCACCATCCAAGTCCCGTCCAATCAAATGGACATGTCAGTCTGCCCTCCCAAAATCAGATTGCTGGCTTAACAGGGCACCCAGACCAGTGAGCTTTGTGCAGGCTGCCACTGTGCCGTGGCGTGGCACCAGCCAAAATGGCCATGCAAGCGGGCTGCCCTGCTCTCCTGTGTCTCTCCTACACCTGGGAATTTGCTAGTTCTGTGGGCAACAAAAGTCTGTCTGAAAATGCAGCTAGGACTCACCCTCTGCGCCTTCACTGAGAGCTGCAATCCTGAGTTGCTTCTATGTTGCCATCTTCCATGTGCCTTTCAAATTCTAAGCATGCAATAAGTTTTCACAACGTATTGTAATGCATCATAGTGACCAGTTTTAGTAATAAATAATTGAGTTAGTCACATTTAATGATTCATTTTGCTTCTCTGGGCAACGTTTATAGTAAAACTGGGATTTGCCCTACTTGAACTCTGAGGACCCTTTCTGTGCTAATATTCTGTGATGCTATATATTATGACAAAAGCTACATTAAAATAGAACAGTTGAGTTGATAATACTATGTGAATGAATGATTTGATCAACCAATATCTACTTCAATAGAAGTACCAACAGCAACAACAAGTAAGGCATGCTATTTCTACATGGGAGAAATTACATGTATACTATTTCTTTAAGGATACATAATTGGTACAGAAATAACAATTTGTAAGATTACTCATCATCTCTACATTTGTATGAGCAGCATTTTTGGATAAATAGGATTGTATATGGTAGAGTTGTTGAAAAAGATACTCAAGTGGTAGGGAAGAAGTTTTAGTAGGATTGTAACTATCTTACCTTTGCTTTTCCTTGTATCACATACGTATAGCATAGTGTCTTCTACCTGGTAGGTATTTGCTAAATATATATTGGATAAATAATTGTGGAAGTAATAAATACATGTTTCTAACAACTTTACATAATCATTATTCAGAAATGAACTTATCCAGCCATGGAAATAGGGAAAAGTGAAGCAACTATGATTAATATCAAAGTAATATGGAATTCTGTTATGTGAGGAAATAAAACTCACACTGCTTAATCATGGTATCACTCCAAAAGGCAGAGAGAATTATGATATACCTTCTGAAAGTTCTGTTTACTGTTTTTTAAATGCTGCTTTATTTAGAAAACAGAATATGTAACAGGAAATTTGTGGAAGGTATATGGCACAAAAGTCCAATGTTTACTATTTTTTCTAAATAATAAAGCATCTTATAATTTTTACATAAGAACATTTTAATTAAAAGAACAGCTTAATAAGTGGAAAGTTGTAATTAATCGAGAGGTTGGGTTAACTGAGACTTTACTTCCAAATTGTTTTTGTTGTTTCATAATTTACATATATTATTCAGTCTACTTTCTTGCTTTAGAAAGGTCATTAGAGAAGGTGCATAAGACCAAGGCTCTGTTTTAGAATGTGCCATTCTCTCTAGATATATGGATTTCTAAAATTAACTATTAATTAAGGCTTCCTACTGATTTATTTTTATTTGCTATATGTGTCTTTGCATTTTGAAATTATCCGCATTCAAAAGATTCAAGGGACTAAGAACTACAGTATTACTTTATAGATTCACTGTAATGATTATTACTAAACAAATATATGATAAGGCTTAATATGGTACAAGGTTGAATTTAAAGTAATCCTTGCCCACATCTCTTTAAGAGTTTGTAGTTTAGTTATAAAAATAAGGTGTTCTTGCTTGAATTCTTAAGTAACAATGCATGTTGTGTATTGAAGGGATACTTTAAAGTTTAGAAAAAGTAATGTGAAGGACAATGACAAAAACATTAGAAAGGTCACTGATATGGTTTGGCTTTGTGTCCCCACCCAAATCTCATCTCAAACTAATTCCATAATCTCCATGTGTCATGGGAAGGACCCAATGGGAGGTAATTGAATAATGGGAGTGGTTTCTCCCATATTGTTTCCTTGATAGTGAGTGCATTCTTACAAGATCTGATGGTTGTATAAGCATCTGGCATTTCCTTTGCTGGCACCCATTCTCTCTCCTGTTACCCGGTGAAGAGGGGCCTCCTGCCGTAATTGAAGTTTCCTGAGGCATCCCCAGCCGGGCTGAACTGTGAGTTAATTAAATCATTTCTCTTTCTTTCTTTTTTTTTTTAATGAAAGAAAGAGAAAGAGAAAGGGGGAGAGAGAACAGGAGTCTTGCTCTATTGCCCAGGCTGGAATGCAATCTAAAAATAGGTATTAAAAACCTCTTTTATGCCGATAATTGTGCATAACAGCAGAGACAGGAAGGAATAAGCAAAGAAAATAACAAACAAACAGCCAACCAATATTTCATTTAAGTCTGTGAAATGCTATGCAAATGCTGAAGAGTGATTTACTTCCAATTATGTGGTCATTTTCAAAATAGGTGTAATGTGATACTGAGAAAAATGTATGTTCTGTGGACCTGGGGTGAAGAATTCTATAAATATTCACTGAGTTTACTTGCTCCAGGTCTGAGTTCAAATCATAGATGTCCCTGCTAATTTTCTGTCTCACTGATCCATTGAATATTAACAATGTGATGTCAAAGTCTCCCGCTATTATTGTGTGGGAGTCCAAGTCTCTTTATGTCATTAAGAACTTATCTTATGTATCTGGGTGCTCCTATATTGGGTGCATATATATTTATGATCATTGACTCCTGTCAGTGCCTTGATCATTTTACCATTATGTAATGTCCTTCTTTGTTTCTTTTAGTCTTTGTTACTATTAAAGTCTTTGTTACTATTTTGTCAGAGACAAAAGTTAAAATGCCTGTTTTTTTTTTTTTTTTTTTTTTTTTTTTGTTTCCATTTGATTGGTGAGTCTTCCTCCAATCCTTTGTTTAGAGTCTTTGTGTGTCCTTGCTTATGAGATGTATCTGGATACAGCGTACAGATGGGTTTTGACTTTTTATTCAATTTGCCTGTCTGTGTCTTTGATTGGGGCATTTAATCCATTTCAATTTAGGATTAATATTGATATTTGTGAGTTTAATATTGTCATTTAATGCTAGCTGGCTATTTTGCCCATTAGTTGATATAGATTCTTCATTATGGAGATACTCTTTACCTTTTGGTAAGTTTTTGGGATGACTGATACTGGTTGTTCCTTTCTGTGTGTAATGCTTCTTTCAGAAGCTCTTGTAAAGCAGGCCTGGTGGTGATGAAATCTCTGAATGCTGGCTTGTTCATGAAAAAATTTTATTTTTCCTTCATTTGTGAAGCTTAGTTTGGCTGGATATGAGATTCTGGGTTGAAAATTCTTTTCTTTGAGGATATTGAATATTGACCCCACTCTCTTCTAGTTTCTAGGGTTTCAGCTGAGAGATCTGCTGTGAGTCTGATAGGTTTCCCTTTATGGATAACCTGACTTTTCTCTCTAGCTGCCCTTAGAATTTTCTCCTTTATTTCAACTCTGATGAATCTAACAATTATGTGTCTTAGGGTTCCTCTACTTGAGGAATATCTTTGTGGTCTTCTCTGTATTGAGTTGAGTATTGTCCTGCCTTACTAGGTTAGGAAAGTTTTCCTGAGTATTATCCTGAAGAATATTTTCCAGCTTGGATTCATTCTCTTCATGACATTCAGGTTCACCTATCAAATGTAAATTAGGTCTTTTCACATAGTCCCATATTTCTTAGAGACTTTGCTCATTCCTTTTTACTTTTTCTTCTCTAATCTTGTCTTCTCGTTTCATTTCATTAAGTTGGTCTTTGACTTCTGATATCCTCTCTTCTGCTTGATTAATTCAACTGTTAAAACCTGTGCATACTTGTCAGAGTTCCCGTATAGTATTCTTCAGTTCCATTAATTCACTTATATTCCTCTCTAAATTGTCTATTCTCGTTAGGATTTCATCAAACCTTTTTTCAAGGTTCTTGGTTTCTTTACGTTGGGCTAGAACATGTTCTTTTAACTCACAGAAGTTTCTTATTATCCACCTACTGAAGCCTAATTCTGTTATTGGAACACACTCATTCTCCATCAGGACTTGTTCCCTTGTTGATGAGGAATTGTGATCCCCTGTAGAGGGAGAGGCATTCTGATTTTGGGTATGCTCAGTCTTTTTACACTGGTTTCTTCCCATCATTGTAAATTTATCCACCTGTCGTCTTTGTAATTACCAATTTTCAAATTAGGTCTCTGAGTGGACGTCCAACTTGTTGATTCCCAGTGCCGGAATCTGAGTAACCCACTGCACTGGCTAAAACAGTGGCATTAAGAATCATGGTGCTTTTTTGCCCGGGAATCTCTGGTTTGGCTTCTTTCTTGAGTTCCTTTTTCAATCAGCTGAATAGGCAACTCTGCCTTCCTAGAGCTCCAAATGTCAACCAAAAGGGGATCCAGTCTCGTTTACTCTGCACTTAGAACTACCATGCAGTGGTGCCGGCAAAACCACTGAGCTGGCCACAGGAGTCACGCTGGTGACCCATGGGGCTCTTCTGCTGGGAATCTCCTGGTCCATGAGCAACTAAAATTCATCTGAAAGTTTGGCATCCTCTCATTCTCTGTGCTTTCACTGGGAGCTACAATCCTGAGCTGTTAGTAATTGGACATCTTGGATCTGTCTCAAATCATTTTCCTTTATAAATTACCCAGTCTCAGGTATTTCTTTATAGCAGTGTACCTCGGTACCTAACTATAGTACATTGGTTCTGGGTAGTGGGGGTGTTGCTGTGAAGATACCCAAAAATGTGGTAGCAACTTTGGAATTGAGTAACAAGCAGAGGTTGGAACAGTTTGGATGGCTCAGAAGAAGACAGGAAGATGTAGGAAAGTTTAGAACTTCTTAGAGACTTGTTAAATGGCTTTGATCAAAATGCTGATAGTGATATGGACAATGAAGTCCAGGCTGAGGTGGTCTCAGATTGAGATGAGGAACTTATTGGGAACTGGAATGAAGATGCTTCTTGCTATGTTTCAGCAAAGAGACTAGTGGTATTTTGCCCCTGCTTTAGAGATCTGTGGAACTTTGAATTTGAGAGAGATGATTTAGGATATCTGACATGACTTGGGTGTTGTTAAAAGCATTCAGTTTTATGTATTTACAAATGAGTTTGGAATTGGAACTTAAATTTAAAAGGGAAGCAGAGCATAAAAGTTCAGAAAATTTGAAGCCTAATTATGTGACAGAAAAGAAATATCAGTATTCTGAGGAGAAATTCAAGCCAACTGCAGAAATTAGTATAAGTAATGAGGAGCCACATGTTTATCACCAAGACAATGGGGAAAATGTCTCCAGGGCATGTTAGAGGGCTTCACAGCTGCCCCTCCCATCACAGGGCCAGTGGCCTAGGAGAAAAACAGGGTTTCATGGGCCAGGCCCAGGTCCTTGCTGTTTGGTGCAGTTAGCACTTGGTTCTGTGTCCCAGCCATGGCTAAAAGGAGCCAAGGTACAGCTAGAGCCATGGCTTCAGAGGGTGTAAGCTCCAAGCCTTGGCCATTTCCACGTGTTGTTGAGCCAGTGGGTGCACAGAATTCAAGAAATGAGGTTTTGGGAACTACTGGTTAGATGTTAGAAGAGGTATGTTCAGGCAGCAGTTTGCTGCAGGGGCAGAGCCCTCATGGAGAACTTATGTTAGGGCAGTGTGGAAGGGAATTATTGGGTTGGAGCCCCCACATAGAATCTCCACTGGCATGCTGACTAGTGGAGCTGTGAGAAGAGGGCCACCTTCCTCCAGACCCCAGAATGGTAGATTCACTGACAGCTTGCACTGTCCACCTGGAAAAGTCTCAGAAACTCAACACCAATCTGTGAAGAGAGATGGGAGTGTGGGGCAGTACCCTGCAAACTCACATGGGCAGAGTTGTCCAAGGCTGTGGGAGCCCACTTGTGCATTAGTGTGACCTAGATATGAGACATGGAGTCAAAGCAGATCATTTTGGAGGTGGCTTTAAGATTTAAATACCCCACTGGATTTCGGACTTGCATGAGGCCTGGAATCCCTTCATTTTGGCCAATTTCTCCCATTTGAAATGGGTGTATTTACCCAAGTCCTGTATCCCCATTGTATCAGGAAATAACTACCTTGCTTTGGATTTTTTAGGCTCATAGGCAGAAGGGACTCACTTTGTCTCACAGGAAACTTTGGACTTGGACTTTTGAGTTAATGCTGAAATGAGTTATGACTTGTGGACTGTTGGAAGGGAATGATTTTGTTTTAAAATTTGAGGACATAATATTTGGGAGTGTCCAGGGGCAGAATGATATGGTTTGACTTTGTGTCAAACCAAATCTCATATTTAATTGTAATCCCATAATCCCCACATGTCATGGGAAGACCCAGTAGGAGGTAATTGAATCATGCAGGCAATTTTCCCCATGCTGTTCTCACATAAGTGAATGAGTTCTCGTGAGATCTGGTGGTTTTATAAGCATCTGGCATTTCCCCTGTTGGCCCTTATTTTCTCCTCTGCTGCCCTGTGAAGAGGTACCTTCCACCATGATTACAAATTTCCTGAGACCTCTCCAGCCATGCAGAATTTGAATCAATTCAACTTCTTTTTTAAAATAAATTACCCAGTGTAGGGTATTTCTTCATAGTAGCATGAAAATGAACTAATACACAGTGCTTAGAGAAGACTGGTATTGAATGGATCTTTGAGATTTGGTTAGTGTTTTTCAATGGGAACAAGAGAGATTAAGGGACTTGGTAGTACATAGAGCAGGACAAACCACATCTGAGGAGGTTCCTCCATGTTATTCTTTATGACTGAATGTATATTTTTTATGGCTGAAGTTTTGCTTCATGGTAATAGTTTATAGAGTTTCTGAAACCTGTCCTTTTTCCCTTGCCATTAAAAAATAAACAAATAAATAAACAAAGTACATTGTTTCAACTTTGTGCAGTCCCTGGCAATCCTCTATGCCAACTTTGTATCTGAAGTGAAACTTAAAATTTATTCATTCAATTTTTATTTTATATAATGTTTTATAAATATAAGGAAGTGTTGGCGTATTAGTATTCAAGCATTGAAACTGTCAAATTAATGTACAAAAATGCCATGCATATCTTTAAATATATCTAAACCTTTCTCCATCACAGCTTAGAAATAATCATATACTTTCAGGCTTTCATGGCTTGCTTGCCTCGGGGTGTTCCCATTGCCTAGAATGATCTTTTGTATCACTCTTAGAGCAACTCTACTCACTCTGTAGGGCTCAGGTCCAGTAAACTTGTTTATCAAGCTGACTACAATTTTTCATTAACCTTTTGATACTGGCTCCTCAAAAGTACATTGTGTACATTTCTATATAGTACTTATTCTACTTTTTCCCCCAACCAAGCAGGGGATTCTGATGTAAGTCCAGACCAAGATACTTGTCAGGACAGTCCCTCTGCTTCAAGGTAGAGATCACATCCAGGAAAATATCAAATCAAAAGCTGGTGTGCTGTCGATAGGCTTCTCTGACCATTAAAAAATATAAAATTTCAGCATTTTGGGAGGCCAAGGCAGGCAGGCAGATGACAAGATCAAGAGATTGAGACCATCCTGGCTAACATGGTAAAACCCTGTCTCTACTAAAAATACAAAAATTAGATGGGTGCGGTGGTGTATGCCCAGCTACTCAGGAGGCTACAGTGGGAGAATTGCTTGAATCCAGGAGGCAGAGGTTGCAATAAGCCAAGATCATGCAACTGCACTCCAGCCTGGCAACAAAGCGAGTCTCTGTCTCAAAAAAAATTATTATATAAATATTGGCAGCACAACACATTTATAGGTAGATGAACATTATAAATCTCTTTTTTTCTCCAATGTTATTAGAGTGTAAACAACAATAAAACAATTCCTCTACCAAAATCCAGCAAATAGGCAAGTGGGTTCACTAAAAACTCTGCCACCTGTTTTTATCATAGGGAATATCTAATTACCCATTCAAGATAATATACAGCTTAAAGTGCTTATTCCAAGAAAACCCAGTATTATGAGAAGAATAGCAAGTTTTGTGTGTGCCCTTCAAGATTGAAGAACTAATGTGACTGCCTAGTGCTCAAAAATTACTGTGCCTGCAAATTATTATACCTATTATAAAAAGTGAAGGGATCCTTACTGTGTTTCAAAGCAAACACACTGATTGAACATTACTGACTTCACACAAGAAATATCATGTTAATTTTATTAATTAATGAACAAAACTTCCTAGATATTTAGACAAAGAAAGATGAATATGATTTCTGGCATTTTATTACCCGATCTTATAACTCTGCGTGCAAACCAATTATAAAGCTACATATTTGAAGATACATATTATGTTGCACTACATATAAAAACAATTTTAAAATTATGCATGTTATCACACATCAAATATGACACTAATCAAAATGTCCTATCAGAGGGGTGGGTTAATCCTGGTTTGAACTATAAGCAAGTAAACTTGGACAATGCCAGGAAAGAAAAGTAAAGGATTTTCAGGTGAGGTGCTGAATAAAAAAACGAACAAAAAGGAAGGGGAAAAGAAAGAACAGAATGAAAAGGAAAAAAGAAAGCAAGAGAAGAATCTTAAACAGAAGGGAAAGGTTGGGTATTTGCTTGGCAAAAAGACATTAGGTGAAGAAATATTTGCTGGCACACGCACCATTCATATGAAGTCCATTAGTGAAAGGTGGCCTTCATTCACCTCCATCTGATACAAACAATTGTTTTCAAATATATTTTCTCTCCAGATTTGATTTTAAGTGTCCTGAAAGCCTGGGCGGCTTTGCTAACACTGCATTTTCCTTTCCCAGTGCCCTTTATAATACTTTACATATTTTAAATATTTAGCAAATGATTATTTATGCAAATAAAAATATATAATTTTTCTCAAACATACCATGAGAATAGTCACAGTTTGCCTATGGAGATTCCTAGAGTTACATTTGTAACTCCTGTGGAAGCACTCAGAAAATTATTTATTGATATAACCATTTAATTCAACATTGCAGGAGGAAATAACAGTATTGTTCCCAGAAATACACCCCTAAGATGCAAATACTTGAAATTGTACTTGGGCATTTAGCTAGGGTTTTTGAAAGAGTAAACAATAGCATAAATATACAGAGAGCTTATAACCAAGTTGCAGAAATATCAGTAAAGTGCAAAACAGTTACTTAAAACTGCTCATTTGAATAAACCCACCATCAGGTACAGACTCTGAGTGCTAGCCAGATTTGTTTCAATCAACATTATTAAATCATTAAACTCAACCTCCCCCAACACACACATAATCAGTCATACATATGGTAGTCGCAGAAGATCTAGGAAGTATATGGGTGTGAAATGGATTGATTCATTACAGGAACATATAAAGAAGAAAGAATGAGAAATTAAAAAATATATATTGTATTTCAGAGAACTGGAACTGACCTAAGTCAGTTTGGCCATACAAAATTATAAGGAATTTTTTTTGTTTTTTACTTTTGGAGCCACTGAATATTTAAAGGTAAATTTTAATTAGTTAATCCACCACACTGTTATCCTTCTAAGGTAATAAAATCCAATATCAAACTACAATATAGCCCCCACATTTTATAGAGAAAAAAATACTTGAAAAACTTCACAACACAGTCATGTAACATGCCCTCTAAATTAGATAGATGACGCACCGGCTTTCTATCTTGTGAGTATTCTGATGTGGCATTAAACATTTATTAGAATAAAACACAACAGTATTATAGAGATAGGATTAAATATACTAAGAGCATGGAAAATGTAGGCAACCTAAAGCTTCCAAAGCAGACCAGACACAGGCCCTTTTCATTGTAGCACATCCAACTTAGGCTAGCAGACTATCTCTAAACTATTCTTGCTCATCCACCTGTCTTGAATAATATTTATTTCACTAAAGAGGGATTATGTATTTCACCCACAATAGTTAAAAACATGTGTCTACTTTCACAAATGAAAATCCATTTTTAATATTTATAATGACAATTAGCAAAAATCTGGATTAGATATGAATTAGGTGTATCTGAAGCATGTGTATTCACTATCCCAGTAGTCACCATTTCAAGTGGCCACTGCTCACCACATTCTATCCAATTCTGTGCTTGATAGATGGAACAATGAACAAAAACCTTGAAATTTATTATGAAATGCAGAAGTGTGCTGGGTATTTGCTTTTATTTTATGATAACCCTGGAGTGAAGTAGTGAGTGTTGATTCTTACTCAAGTATGGTTACGTCAACAGATTAGGGGATGACTGTCATTAAAAAGATAATTTGGTACTCACAGTTTCCAAGAGGAAGGGGCATTCCACGCCATGCAGAGCCACTTGGGGAAAGCACCAAGGTGAGTCAACAGGAAAAAGTGAAAGAAAAATGTGGAACGTGGGCAAGAGCCTTTATTGTGATTTCTGTCTCAGCAGGTTCAAGATTTGATAATCTGAATAATTTCAGTATGTTTTGGGGCACAGGGATTGTCCCTTGTTATCTGGTATTGGCTCTTGGGTGATTAGGGCAGGGGAACAGTGACCCTGAGTGTGTGAGTCTGATAAAGGAAGTGGTGGGAATGTGGGCTAGTTGGTTAGTTTGTACATGAAAATTACCCTTGCAGGTTAGCGAGTCCTTTACTGTCTCTAGGAATTGCCTAGCCCTTGTTGGACAGTGTTTCTAGGATCAGCAAGGCCTCAGATGTCAAAGCATCAGAAATATAAATAATAGGAAGTCAGCCACGGTGGCTCACGCCTGTAATCCCAGCACTTTGGGAGGCTGAGGCGGGTGGATCACGAGGTCAGGAGATCGAGACCACCCTGGCTAACATGGTGAAACCCTGTCTTTACTAAAAATACAAAAAATTGGCCAGGTGTGGTGGTGGTGTGTGCCTGTGGTCACAGCGGAGTCTGAGGCAGGAGAAATGCTTGAACCCAGAAGGTGGAGGCTGCAGCCTGGGTGTTTTTGGGTTTATTTTTCTGTCTCAAAAAAAAAAAAAAAGCCAAAAACTTAAGTCATTATTAATGCATTGAAATGTTGGGTCAAATGCTTCTGAATTCTCCAACAAGAGAAACTGACCATACACGATTTAGCTTAAACTAACCAACCAATACATACTGTAATGTTCACAAGGCTGAAGTATTTTGAACTAAAAGACGGTGTAGAGTGGCAGCTTCATTAACTTCACATTTTAATCTGGGTCTTCTCCATCATTTTTTTATTTTACACATTTACATACATACCAGTCCAAATATTTTAACACATATAATTTTATATGTGTGTGTGTACACATCCATAATGAAATGATGTACAATTAGCAATCTCATAATATTTAATTAAGCAATATATGAACATTTCTTATTCTAAATGTCAGGAGAGAGGTCAGGCAACATTAATATATCAGATAGTATCACAATTATTCAAAACTCTGCCTTGTTTCAGAATGGAATATTGGAAAATGGACATTATTGACATTTAGTTTATTGGTGCCATCTAATTTTACATTTTAGCTCCTATTCTTTTCTGAATAAACTTGTTCATAGCATTAAGAAAATTCTAGATGTGTAATTGCGTGTGCAGTAGATTCAGTGAGGCCTAGAATTATTATTTGAGAAGCACATTACACTGGGCTTTGAGTACTGATAAAATGGAAGGGAAGAAATGTTTCTGAAGAAATTACTAGAGATCTAAGGCAACAGTTAAAACAAAGACATTGAGAATTCTAGAGAATTACATGGAAAGCATTATGCAGAAATTAAGTACCAAGATAGAATAGTCAGTCTAATTCAGGACAATGCTCATGATATTAAAAGAGAAACTGAGAGTCATGAAGACTTTAGTGCATTGAGCTCTGTCTCGGTCAGTTTTTTTTTTTTTTTTTTTTTTTTTTTTGAGACGGAGTTTTGCTCTTGTTTACCCAGGCTGGAGTGCAATGGCATGATCTCGGCTCACCGCAACCTCCGCCTCCTGGGTTCAGGCAATTCTCCTGCCTCAGCCTCCTGAGTAGCTGGGATTACAGGCACGCGCCACTATGCCCAACTAATTTTTTGCATTTTTAGTAGAGACGGGGTTTCACCATGTTGACCAGGATGGTCTCGATCTCTTGACCTCGTGATCCACCCGCCTCGGCCCTTGGTCAGTTTTTAAATGAGTCGTCCTGAGGGTTTGGAACTGAGAACTGAACAAACACCATCCCAAATGACTGCTGCTCACCAAAGTCTGACCAATTATATGCCTGCCAGATGGATAGGGGGCACAGGGAAAGCCTCATTATCAAATTCAGAAGCAAACTGGGTAAGCTTTTATTCTGTGCTCAATACAATAACAATAAATTTGTTCTTTTAAATTAATGAAAATTGACAAAGAAAACCCAGATGGAGTACTTTGTCCATAAGAAAAAGGTATTCCGCATTTTGCTCAGCAACACCGTTTAATTATGTTAGCTAATGTAAGAGGTGAAATTGGGGACTAAGATCTTATGTTGAATTAATATTGATTGACTCAAGAACATGTCCTTAAATTGAAGAAAAGAAATAACTTGACCTTTGAAGCCATTAATGTTATAAAGCTTCCTTTAAAAATATAATTTTCTCTTGGGGAAGTTTGATTGATCACTTTAAAGAAGGTTGTCAGCAAATGTTATAATTTTCCAATAATTTGGAGAAGACTCATCTAAAAGTGGAGATTGCTGTTCAGACAAAAGTGGAGGAAACATTATTTGCAACTGCAGGTAGGGGAAAGGAGTAATTTCCAATTTATATGCAAAACAACAAATATGTATAATCCATTCCTTCTGGCTCAATTAGTTAAAAAATAAGAGAGAGTGAGAGAAACTCACTTAGCAACACTATTTTCTAAGCATAATATTTATGTTTCCAAATGGAGCCAACTAATTGGTCACATCAGCAGTTTGCCAGCCCAGCAAGTCACGCATGAGCTGCGCCATGGCCCTACCTGCAAAGCATGCAAACCAAAGCTTATGGAAGACAATAAACATGGGGTTTTGGAATATATTCCTGAATATCTCCTTGAAGAATTACCAGACATAGGACTAAACCTGTCAGTGGATTCACAATAAAGGAGAATGTTAATTTGTGGTTGCACTTTTTTTTTGTATTTCTAGAAAAATAATAAGTATTGTTTTCTTAAATTCTCAATAAAGTTTTCTGTGTCTTAATTCTTGTTCAAGTCCATTTTCTGACTCTCTCCCACACCCCCTCTTTCTCTCTCTCTCTCTCTCCCCCACACCCCCCACACAATAAACATTAAGTTTTTACTTAAACAAACTTAATATATAAATTAAATAATTGGAAGAAACTTAGAGCTTTACTATGCATACAGTTGAAAAATGGTAGGACAATGTGTCAGTGTTGAAGTATGTGCAAACATCCTGCAGTTTGAATTATTGCAGAAAGAGGGCAGTCTTACATTTTAATGCAAAATCAAAGTGTGCATTAGGCTATACTGTGGTCAACTGTAAAAAGAAAGTAGGAAAACTGCGGTTGGAAAAAGAAAAGTTCTGACTAAATAGAAGCCAGGACTAGCCCTATTGGTATAATAAATCTGAATTTTCTGTTTAAGTACAGGTGGCTTTTAGTCTTCAGAGCTAAAGCAAAATCAATATGTGTTTTATTCTGCCTACCCTCCTACCTCCAGTATATGAGCTTATTTTCTATTTCACAAAGAAATAGAAAACATCAAAGTTATTTTTCCATTACCACACCAAAAGCTGTGACTGTATCTTTATATTGTCTTCAATTCCCAGAGCAGGTTTGCTACTGTTCTTCAAGGATTATCTCTCCCACTTCATTCCTTATTTTATTCCCTCCCCTATTCTCCTTTCTCAACAATCCTTACACATCTTTTCAACCAAGACTGAGGGTATCTACCTATCATGCTTCTATATTTTCAATATTTCATTTCTTTCTTCCTCTGTTTTGTACTTATACACTTTAACTCCATTAACACTTAATTAAAAAAAAATCCTTGCGGCCCTAAAATAACTTACCTATTTTTCTCATTACTGATCCATTCAAACACATTATTTAAAAAAAAAAATACCCATGTGCCAAAATTGTGTTACTTTGGTGGCTCACTGAAGAGAATAATGCATCATGTCAAGCTCATACTCTGGCTACAGATATAGACATGAGACAAATAACTACAGAATGTAGAAGAGTCATAAAGAAAAAATCATCAAGATAATGGAGGCACTTAACAGACGACTTAATATATCTTTCAGAACCAAGCTCTACCTCCTCATCTCACAACTCGTTTGCTTTCAAGCTACTGACTCCCATCTACACACAAGACTCCGCTAAGTCTTCACATGCCCCAACTAACCATGATCTCATCATTGGCACATACAGGGATCTTTTTACTTGCTCATCAAACTTCTTGAAACCCTCCTCTGCTAACTTGCATCACATGACTTTAATCAGCCTTTCTGAGGTGAGAGTGATGTGGCTATTACACATGATAGCCTGTGTAACAAGCTGCTTCCTGGCGTTTATCTATATCTGATGTTACCTAGATCTTTCAACCTCAGTTTATTCTGGGTGAAGCATGTTATATTTCTATTCAATCTTATTTTTCCTTCTACATTTTTATTTCTTGCCTGTCATGAACATTTACATTGTTGCCCAGCCTAGAACCTGTGAATTCTTCCAGACATCTTCCTTTACTGCAACCTGCAGTTTTTGTCAGGTACTAAGTCTAGCAAGCTCTATCTCCATAAAATTTATCATGCATGTCAGTTTGTCCATTTCTAATGGAGCATTCAATGATATTTGAAATATCTTTGAAGTCTATTATGCAACGTAAGGGTATGTAAGTATATGTAAATATGTGGAAATATGCATACACTTATAAAAAGTATAAATAATATAAAATATATACAAGTTTTTATATAGTTTACATATATATGTGTGTTTCTGAGTGCAAGTGTGTTTCTCCATTAATATGGCCAATGCAGTACAGAAGTACATATATAAATAATTTCAACTGGACCTAATTTTTTTCCTGTCAAAATGTAAACCAAAATGGAGTGGGGAATTCTCTATGTCAGGCTTTTAATGAGTTTTGACACACACCAAAATGTAGAAAGATACATAGGTTTAAATATTTCTTCTCAGTGAAGCCTTGCCTATCCACCTCATTTATAATTTCAAAACATTCCATTTCTTAACTGAAGCCTGGTGGGGCTCTCCACTTTTATTTTCATCATAGTACTCATCAGTAACCAATACAATATATATTATTATTATTACTTTTTATGCATGTCTATTCTATCACAGAAATATAATTTTTGATTATAGAAATTAAAAAAAATTGCACATGCAACAGCTAGAGCAGTATGTGGAAGGTATATAACAATTGTAGGTTGGATATATTTTTTATGCTGATGAATGATAATGCCTTTAATAAAATACTATTTATGAAATGCTTAATATGTACCAGGTATGCCATAAGCTTATTCAATATCTACAAAATATTTAAGGTGATATCCACATTTTTAACATATTAGAATATTGAGATTTTGTGGGTTGTTTGTATTTCTTTCTCTTTTTAAGCTTGTTTTTTAGAGATGAGGTGTGAGGTCTTGCTATGTTACCCAAGTTTAACTCCAACTCTGGGGCTCAAGAGATCGTCCCATTTCAGCTTCTGAGGAACTGAGACTATAGGTAGGAGCTACCATGTCACATTGAGATTTAGTGAGTTTGAATTATTTGCCTAAGATTGCACTGTAGGGAAATATGAATTTATAATCATCTACATAATGTGAAAATTCATGTTTTTAGCTACTAAACAATTTCAGCTTCAAGTAGTAAGGACCACATAAGTGTTTGCAACATTGTTACAGTTACATAAGCCACTAAATCTGCTTATATCTACATTAGAGGATTTCTGCAGGAATTAGGTAGATTACTGAGCCATTGAAGTGAAAAAAAAAATTAATTCTAAAAATTAATAAGACAATCTAGAACATGTAAGTATAATTTTAACTAATTTATTTGTCATAATACATTAATCATGACAGTTGAAAATTTAGGCTAATAAGAATTTTCATTCATATTTCTATAATTTACTGCACCTGAGTTAACAAAACAAAAACAAACGTGAAATTATCTTTTCCACTCACTTTATTATGATTAATCCAGGAATTGTTGTAGGATTACATTTCTTTTATTTCTGAGATAATTAGAGCATAATAATTGGTATTCTTTCCATTAAGGCACTTATTTTATTTGACTCTTTTATTACACTTTATAGTTTTGCTTTATATTTGCAAGAAGTTTGTCTAAGTTGCAGAACATAAAGATTTAAAACAAAGCAAGACAGAAAGAATGAGGAATCTCACTATTGCAAAGACATTGCAGAGGCTATCTGGAGAACCATTATCCCTAATGTTTGATACTAGTTCATTTTTTTTAATAGTTGAGATAGTTTTCTGAATTTTTTTTTGTAACTAAACTAGATGTTAGAATCAATTAATTATCAGATGGCACTAAATTTCTAGTTATTTAGGATTAGGAGCCATGGACATTTCAGGACTAACACATCACTATTATTTTTCGCCATGGTGTAGTGGAGCGTTAGGTACAAGTGTAGGTCATTTTGGGCATATCACACCTTTAAATTAAATTGTGGAGTCATTATTGAGTAGCAAAGTGTTAATTAAATGAGTTAACTTGTATTAGTAAATTTTTCTTTTTAAAAATAAAATTGAATTGTTAATTGCATAATTATATTGGGATTTGAGTAGAAAGGACCTAGTACAATAGCCAAAAATTATAGTGATTAATATTATCATCATCATCATCACTATAAGAATGTTTTATCCCACAAACTGATGTGCTTTGGAAGCATTACTGGACAGGCATTATACTAACTTAATTTAGTCTTGTACTTTAACTCCAATGTGACATGTATTCTGCTAATTGGTATAAAGAAAATTTCAGCTGGGTGTGGTGGCTCAGATTTGTAATCCCATCACTTTGTGAGACCAAGGTGAGAGGATTACTTGAGCCCAGTAGTTTGAGACCATCGTGGGCAACATAGTGAGACCCTCTCTGAAAATATTTGAAAATTAGCTAGGCATGGCAACACACACCTGTAGTCCCAGCTGCTTTGGGAGGCTGAGGCTAGGAGGTCAATGCTTTGATGAGCCATTATTGCACCACTGCACTCTAGCCTGGGTGACAGAGTGAGACCCTGTCTCAAAACAAACAAACAAACAAACACCAACCCAAAACAAAGAAACAAAAAAAGCTAAATAAAATAAAAGAAAATTTAAGCTGTACTATTTTCATGCAAATATACATGTTTCTCGCAATTGATGATTAAAGAGGAAGAAACAATCTAGTATCTCAAAGTTTTATACTGCTGGAGATGAGGCTTTAGAAATGTCTAATTTGAGTCACATTTCCCCCATGTGCAATAGATTCCTAAAGTAGTATTGCTTATGTAACCCAGGAAGAAGAACTAAGAAATATCCCTCTGACACAAGAACAGAAAATGAAATACCGCATGTTCTCACTCATAGGTGAGTGTTGAACAATGAGAACACATGGATACAGGGAGGGTAGCACTACACACTGGGGTCTGTTGCGGGGAATAGGGGAGGGACAGCAGAGGGTGGGGAGTCGGGGAGAGATAGCATGGGGAGAAATGCTAGATATAGGTGAAGGGGAGGAAGGCAGCAAATCACACTGTCACATGTGTACCTATTCAACTATCTTGCATGTTCTTCACATGTGACCCCAAACCTAAAATGCAATAAAAAAAGAAAAGAAATATCCCTTAAGTACTATCTATTTACTGGTGTGATTTGGAGAGCTCACCATGATACCTGAGAGCTATCATCAGCAGACAGCATTTCATTAGTGTGTGGACAGTGGTGGTCTCAGAATGGCAGATGACTATGATCAAGATTGGTTAATCAAGCAGTCCAACTTTCTATAGCTTTCATGTATTGGTCCCATAGAGATGGTTCCAGAGACCCTTATATTGCAAAATAGTACCCAGAGGCCAACAGAAGAACCAACATGAGCAAAAGCTGTGGGTATGAACTATGAAGTGTGCATCTGTGGGTGAATATGTTGGTATTAATAAACTATAGCTGTGTTGGTTATAAGTGGGAAACAAAACTGCAAAACATACAGCATTCAGTGTTTAAAGTGGCTAAAATAATTGTGATTATTGTTGAATGGTATGTTGTATTATTACTTGCCCATGGGATACTGACTAGAGAGGAGTTAGAAGACTGGGCACCCAGGAGTGGAGTATGAGGCTGTGCCAGGTTGGCAAGAGATTAGAAAAGCAATCAGAGCTATTATAGGAAATAGAAGTCACTAAGTGCTTTTAAACTTAGTTATGAAACATGCAAATGTTAATTAGAAAGTCAAGTCTGTCAGGGATACTCAATTAATTAATTCACCTACACATTTATTTATTCAAATGATCCAGTAGAGTTCTGTTCTCCAGGCTTGAGAGCAGATAGGATAAAATCTTTAACCTTCACCTTGATCCTCCAGGCAGGTCAAGTATTTCAGCTAGTCTCAATTCTGGCTGATGATGTATAGCTCGGTCTCCTGTGATTCTGCTTTGGTGGCACTGGAGCAGAGCCAGGAATCATCAGTATGTCTCAAATGTTTCAAATGTGGACCAGAAACGAACGCTAGTATGGAATTATCAGTCTCTAATCTCTGTGGAACTGAATGCATTTGGATGCAAAGACCTTAATGGTCCTCGTCTTTAAACCCGTATCCTTCCCTTTCACTCTGCACATATAGGCACTGGTGCTGGGGTTGATTTAGTTTTAATTTGAGCAATGACACTGGCCAAGAATATTAAACCAGGTTAATATTAATGCTGTTTCTACTTCTACATAGAACCCTAGTTTTAAGTACCTTCAAACTTCAGACTCTATAGCACTGGATTATGTTTCTGACAGGGAAAGTCATTCAATAAATTCATTTACCTAGTAATTTATTTATTCAACACATCCAGTAGATTTCTGTTCTGTACACTGTGCCTCAAAAGTCACATTTGTACAACAGAGATGGTTCATCCAAATGACTACCTCTTTATTGCTGTGATATCAAAGGTTAAAGATTTTTTTAACACAATGCCTAGCCTAGGGTACATTTTTCTAAAGTATCAGCTAATAATAATAGTAGTAGTAATAATAACAATAATTAATTTTCTGTTTCTCGTGATTGAGTAAAAAGTATTTTATATCTGAATTTAACAATTGAGTTACTACCTTGAATCACAAATGATTGAATATCCATTTTGTTACCTTGAATGGTTTCTCTGAACCTGTGAAATTGTCTTGTTTTTATAAGAACTCTCCAGGCATAGTATTTTTTTTCTAATTGAAACCACAGAAAGAGGGAATTTCTTGTTCTTGTCTCCTGAGTGGCAATTCAGAAACTGCAGTTTTGCATTTAACATGCTAAATTGCAACAATGTGTGGTTGTCTGCTTGTCTATCTGCAAATATTTGCTGGGCTTCCACACTACAATGTTTCCAACAATAATTACTTTTCATTGAGCACCTGTCATATATTACAGCACGTTCAGAACAAATTACAGCAGGCCTATGGCTTATCTATCATTCTTCATATTTTGTAATTGGAGAGATGGTAACTCAGAGAAGTGAGGTGATTTGTTGAAGGTAACGAGGTAAATGTGAGAATTGAGATTCTGTCATGTTTGGTCAAGTCTGAAGGTTATATTCTTTCTGTGTTTCTGGACATAAAATTGTTTTAATATCTGAGAGCACATTATTACCCATTAATTTATCACTTGGAAGCTGGGGTTTAATATAATAAATGAAAAGAATACCAGTTACCTTTGTAAAATAATAGCTCATTCTGAATATCTACTTTACAGTTTACATAGGAACTTCACATATAGTATTCTTACATCACTGAATGGACAAGCAGTAATGGCCATTTCTTCCTTATACCACAGTTAATGCAAAAAAGATTATCTGTACCTTCCTGTAAGTATTGATTTTTGTATTTTTCTAATACTATATGGTATAAGCAACTAAGGACACTTAAATGGTTATATAATCCAGATGACTTTATTTTAGCATGAAATTAAATCTTAAATTATAGGGAAAATGCCTTACAATGGTGCACTCTTAGAGGGAAACAGAATTTCATGATAAAGGAATAACATGTGATTCCAACAACCCAACAACTTTAGGAGCACCTAAAATCATACAACTTTATACAATTATAGCTATGTGTCTATCTGCTAGAGTTGTATTATGGGAGTAAAACATATTGCTTCTATTCCAGAGGTAAACTAGGCAAACAACTATAAATATAAAAGCTGAATAAAAGGAGAGGTTTTCTCTCTTCCGTCAGAGAGATCCTACGTGAAATTCGAGGTGGTCCTCTCTTACAGAGAGCCACAGGAACCACTGAAGCAAATTGTCAATTAGAACTACTTGAAAATAACTACTGTTGAAAGCATGATCTTTGTTTCACCAACTGATCTCATCAGTGGATACCCCAGAGTTAAGGGTTCAAAACTGCATGTTGCCTATTCGGAGAAGTTACTTCCAAATTTCCTGTGGAAAAACAAAATTGAGTGCCTTTATGTAATCATGATTTGCTAGGGGGTACATACTTCATATGTTTATCCATTCATTTGTAACAAGTTGCAGTATGTGCTATGTAAGATTAAATTACTCAAAGTGTCATAATATGCTGACATATACCAGGTGATTGCACAGCAATCATCTTAGTATAACACAAAACAATTCATTATAAAGTGGAAAAACTGGAAAATAAGGCTACATCTGGAATATTTCAGTAATCCTAAGCATAAAGTTCGGAAGAATAATGAGTAACTAGGATTTAAATTCGTGAGCTGTTTGGTAATCACCTGTTGAGATAATGGTAGCCACATGTGGTATAAAATAATGAATAGCTATGATTTATTTCAGTTATTAACTTGTGACATTAACAAAAATATGGTTAATAAGAATATGCTAGGGACAATATCCATAGACATAACCGGTTATTTCTCCAACCTAGATAAAGACAAAGGCACCTACTGTACCTGTTTAACTCTTCTAGATTTAGTCATTTATTTGTGGATGCATTCATTCTTTAAATTTCTCATATAAGCCCATTTCAAAATGTCTTATGACTTCTCCAATCTCCACTTCTCGCCCTCTCCTTTTTTCTCTCTGTCCATATATATGAAGATTATATAATTTATAATTATAAATTATAGACATATATTATACATATATTTAACTATAACATATGGATATATGTTTTTCTAAACATAACATGAAAAATGATGTATGAAGAATCATGTCTTGATTTTCTCTCCTACATTCTTTTAGAATAGGAGACATTCTACCTTTTTTGAAAAGTGGTTTGGCTTGTGAAGTAGAGAGGTGTAGAAGCAGATAACACTCAAGGCTCAACTAACAATTTCAGACCTTTAGGCCTCCTGGCTAATTACTGATTCATCCAGCTCTATCATGCTCACTTCTTGATCCTTTCACTGCTCTTTACAATTATGACCTTGCATGTTCAGGACTGATTTATTAACTCTACTCTGTCTTCCTGAGCTCCTGACATTAATTCCAGTTTTCTGCTGTGTTCCGAGTCATTTTAGTCCGCTTCTCTTTGATGTTGGTCTGACTGCTGAAGAGTAAGTTTTCCTTCACCTCCCATACCATGGCCTGATAATTAATTCCTTCTCAGTAACTTATTAGAATGGGCAAACTGTGCAATAAAAATGAATACATATATTTATACACTATGCTTTCATTACACACCCAAATGCATGCACTCACACATTTGTTTTTAAGGGTGAAGAAGAATCTCATTAAAACAAGCTGTATTAATTGTTTCTAAGTAATTTACTACTATTCAATATAGCAGTAAGTAACCTGGGGCCCAGATAAAAGCAGTAAGTTCAGAATTTTCCAGTCTTAGGAATATGCAGGAGCTAGAGGTTTCACAGTTATGCAAGATCAATTCTATGTTGTGTTAAGTCTCAGGTATTTTATGTTTTTTCTTGCTAGCTATATCTGCTCCAAGTCCTTTAAATATAAGAATGATCCTAAAAGTTAATTGTCCTTCTGAGGTGACAGAAAGTGGGTTCATTCACTACAATTATTTTCACGAGACTATTTGTGGGACCACATCAGGATTTTCAGTGAGCATTAAGCTTCTTTTGGTAAGAGGATGAAGCTGCAAGATTTCAGTTATTGATTGAAAACACAAACATAATAACACTATAGATGATGAATAATATTATGGTTAAGAGCTTCAAAAGTCATTCTCATATACCTAAACAATTAGTTTCAGGAAAATTAATGCCCAGGTAAGGATATATACATTGTTGTTGTTGTTTTTGTTGTTTTGTTATGTTTCTGAATGACATTCTGTTAACTGTTTGTCACCATAAGTACAACTTGGTCCTATTCCTGGAGCATATGAAGTTAGTTGCACAGATCAATGAAGAGAAATTAGGAGTTCCTGTGCATTATTTGAGAAACAGAACCTTGCATATAAAGTGAAATACCTTACAAAGGTGTTACTGGGAGTTTCAAAGGGCAAAATTGTGGAAATGCTGAAAACCATGGCTAAAAGGTGTGATTCAGAGAGAGATTTGAAACTGAGCAATTTGAGAACCCAGGCACTGCCTGTAAACCAAAAGCAGTAGTTGAAAAACTGTAGTTGATGCTGATGGGTGTATTGAGCCAAATAGCAACTTTCATGCCTGGATGTGATGTGGCTTTAATAAACAACACATGCATTTTTATTGAATCCATCAGTGTCTTTAAAGTGCATCCCAAATTTGGACTTGCCAAATTAACAGTTTATCCTTTAATGACCACCATGAATTGGACTTGCTTCCTGGAAACATTGACAATTATTGCATCCTGTAAGTGGATCTACTGCTAATGTGCTCAGATATGCATCAAAGAGTCTACTTCTTAATTGAGCATTTTTGCTGCATATGTGTCATTAAATTTTATTTTCGTAATCTTCTCAAGTTCAGAGACTGTGTTCCTAGCTTAAAAATTCTCAATAAATAGTACAAGGGTTTTGTTGACTTAAACAATTTAACATCTGTAAATGAGTAGGTGGCAAAGATGACATATTTTAGAATAAAGACAAGAATATGTATTTTGCAATGTTGAAATTTTTCATTTAGCTGATAGTACTTGAATTATCAACATAATGTGTGAAAAATATTTTTATATAAAACTTCGAGTAGAATTTAGAAAGTTATTTTTTTCATGTATTTCAAAACCCATTCTCAGTTTAAGAAATTTACTGTCATTGCCCTAACTTCAGGGAAAATATTAGGGCAGCTAGTCAATGACTGTTTGCTTTCTGGGCCATCAGTAATTCCATAGCAATTTTCTGAATGTTTGGAATAGCAGAGGATGGACAGCAGATTCATTGCTGGGAAATATAATCTCCGTAATGGCCTTTGTCACATTTTGCAGCATATAAAATATTCCTGGGAGATAAATGTGACTCACTTAGTTTGCAGCTAGCTCTTTAGGGTCCATCCGTCTTCACAGATGTGTCAGTAAAGACACTAAAGGCATGGTGGAGTGTGTTCTTCAGGGAAGTTTCATTTACTCTTTAATGCAACAACCATTTATAAAATACTGCTGGAGAAAACAGTTATTTAAAAGAAACTCATCAGTGGCAATATCATCTTATTCTAAAAGCTGGTACAAACGAAGTAAGGAAAAGCTGATTTTCACTTCCCCAGGATGTCCTCTACTGATTATCCCCTTCCAGCACAGAATGATCACAAGACTCAGGAGGGAAGCTGATGCTATATTTGCTGTTCGTGATGTGATGATGTGTTCACACTAGAAGGCTTTCTCCACAGGTTACCAAACTTTGACCTTCAGTAAGCTAGGGAGAAAATGAAGCTCTTCATACTCACATTTTTCTATGAGTTATACTGTAATTATCTTGCTAGAAATAGGACATGATGAAACAATATCTGGCTAGAGAAATGCAAAAGTCCTCTTTTGTTAGTGTGTTTGTATGTGTGTGTTTAATGCAATCTCACTGCTCTGCTCCCAGGCCAAAAAAAAAAAACAAAAACCAAAAACCAAAAAACAAAAACAAAAACAAAACAAACAAAAAAACCCTTCTCCTTTATAAAAAATCTTTTTATAAAGAAATAAAAACTGATCAGATAACGGGTGCCTTTTACCATTAAACAGAGCTAGTTCTTTAACATGAAACAGGTGAAGAGATTACCTTGTCCTCTCCAATTAAATTCCTTATTTAAAAATGACATCGTTTGGTAACAGCTTTAAGATGCTAATATATAAAATTTTATAACTTGATGTTTTGACATAAGTATACACTGTGAAATGCTTGCCCTAGTCAAGCTAAGTAACATATCTATCTTCACATAGGTATCATTGCATAGAATGCAGGCATGTGGTGAAAAGATTAAATATAAGATCTATCCTTTTGGCAAATACCAAGTATACATTACAGTATTTTTAACTATTGTCCTCATGCTGTATATTAGCTCTCTAGAAGTTATTTGTTTTACATAACTGAAACTTTGTATTCTTTGACAATATCTTTCCATTTTTCCCATCTCCCACCCCCCCTCCCCCGCCGGCTACCAACATTCAGCTACTGTACTGAGTTTGACTTTTCTAGATTTCACATATAAGTGAGATAATGTCATATTTCTTTCTTTGTCTTCCTTATTTCATTTAGCATAGTGTCTTCCAGCTCCATCTATGTTGTTGCAAATAGAAGGATTTTTCTATTTTTAGGCAGTATATATATATATGCCTAATATACACACATATTACATGTATACGTATATATATGCACATATATATGCGTGCATATATATACGTATACATGTAATATGTGTGTATATTTTATATGTGTGTATAATACACACACACACACACACACAGACACATATATATATATACAGATTTTCTTTCTTCATTCTTCCATCAAAGGACCTTTAGGTTGATTCCATAACTTGGCTATATGAATAATTCTGCAATTAACATGAGGGATGAGGGTGTAGGTATTTCTTCCTGATCCTGATTTTCATTACTTTTGATGTACACTGAGGGTGTGTGTGTGGTGCGTGTGTGTGTGTGTGTGTGTGTCTGTGTCTGTGTCTGTGTTGTAGTAGTATGTATGTGTTGTACTACTAATCGTACTATTTTTAATTTCTTGAAATGCCTTCATATTCTTTTCCATAATGGCTGTACAAATTTACATTCTCACCAATAGCATGCAAGAGTTCTCTTTTCTTCATGTCCTTGGCAATAGTTACCTTTCATTTTTTAGATAATAGATATTCTACAGGTTGTGAAGTGATATCTAATTGTGGTTTTGATTTGCATTTCTCTGATGACTAGAGATGTTGATCATCTTTCCATATACCTTTTCGGCACTTTAATTTCTTCTTTTGAGAAGTATTTATTTATGTCCCTTGCCCATTGTTTTTCATTGGTTATTTAATATACAATTGTATGAGTTTCTTATGTTTTGAATATTAACTCCTTATTAGATATGTGGGTTGAACTTTTTTAATGTTTCTGTAAGTTGCCCTTTCATTCTGCTGATTGTTTCCTGTGCTGTACAATTTCTTTTTTAGTTTGATATAGTCCAGTTGTTTATTTTTGCCTTTGTTGCCTCTGTTTTGGTGTCATGTCCAAAAAATTGTTGCCAAGACCAAACCAATTCCAAAGAGTTTTTCTACTCTGCTTTTCTGTTTTACTAGGAGATTTTACATTTTCAGGTTTATGTTTAAGTCTTCAATCTACTTTAGTTGATTTTTGTGTAAGCAAAATAAGGTGGCAATTTCATTATTTTGCTTATGAACATGAAGTTTTTCTAACACCATTTACTGAAGTGTTTATTTGTTTTCTATTTTGTAATCTAGGTGCTCTTGTCAAAGTTTCGATGATTTTTTTTTTTACATATGGGCTTATTTCTGGATGCTCTATTCTGTTCCATTGGTCTATATATGTATTTATGCTAGTACCATACTGTTTTGATTATTATACCTTTGTAAAATAATTCAAAGTTAGGAAGCATGATGCCTCTGTCTTTTGTTCTTATTGCTCAAGATTTGTTCTGACTACTTAAGGATTTTGTGGTTTTATATTTAATTTATGGTTGTTGTTTCTATTTGTGTAACAAAATGCCATTGGGCTTTTGATAGAGATCACATTGAATATGTAGATTGTTTTGAGTAGTATGGACATTTTAACAGTATTAATTTTTTCAATCCATGAATATGAGTCTTTTAAAATTTCTTTCATTAATATTTTATCATTTGGTGCACAAGTGTTTTACCTTTCTGGTTGAGTATTTTTGTTGTTTTTGTTGCTCCAGTTAAATTTTATAAAAAGCTCAAATGTTCTCTGGAAGATGTCAAAGGGGAATAGATATTTTATCTTGCTGCATGTTATGGTCTTCTTCCAATAAGAAAAATGGAAATTTCTCAGAAAATACACTTTGCAATACTCTCTTCTCTCTCCCTATTTTTATTTTGCTGGTTGTGGGCTGTAAATTGTATTACCATCTGAGTAGCATGCGCTTCCTTATAGTCTGACTGGTGGTTCCCACTTTATTCCCTTAGACTTGTCTTTTACATTGTCCTTGATTGAATATTGCCATAATAGAATAAATGATAAAATAATTCTAGATCAAGTGACAGTAGCTGGTAGTGTCTTAGAATACTGTAGATGATCTTCTGTAGTTTTGGCAGAGCCGGCAAACCTGCATACAATCACCTAAAAAAGATAATCAAGTAAAAAGTTCTTAGGAACTAAGGTAGATTTAAAAAATGACACTATTTTAGCATTGCTTTTTAAAATTTACTTAGCAGCATATGTCTATCTAAGTTTTCTTTTCTCTCTCTCTCTTTCTTTTTTTCTTTGAGAAAGTCTTACTCTGCCACCCAGGCTGTAGTACTATGGTGTGATCTTGTCTCACTGCAACCTTAACCTTCTGGACTTGAGCAATTCTCCCACCTCAGTCTCCTTAGCAGCTGGGACCACAGGCATGCACTGCCACACTTATCTAATTTTTTTAGGTTTTGTGGATACAATGTCTTGTTATGTTGTTTAGGCTGGCCTCAAATTCCTGAGTTCAAGTAATCCTCCCACTTCCGCCTCCCCAAGCACTGGGATTACAAGTGTGAGCCATGTACCTGGTCTCTTTTTACTCCATTGTTCTTGTCCAATTTAGATACAGCTTCTTTGTCTCTGCTTCTGATGCTGCCCAGGAGTTTCAAATCAACATAGTTCTTTTCTCATGCGTAACATAGCTCCTGCTTGTACTTAAAAAAAGGTGAAAGGACTACTGCATTTGTTAGATACCAAACTTCTGTGGAAGGGGAGTTTAAAAGCATGGAAATCACACAAACTGAATCTTGCAGTAATTTTATTTGTAGTCATTAAATTAGAAATATTGGTGAGTGTGTCACCTAATCAAGAGAGACCCAGTCACTTCTTTAAATCACGTTTTAACATTTCAGAAGAAAGAGAGAGATAATAGATTCTCTGTTTAAGAAATTTGTGTAGCTTTTTTCCTCCAGATATATAATTTTCTGATGAGAATAAAATATCTACTTGTCAGACTATAGTAACTAACTAGCCATGACCTCCCCACTTACCTATTTTTTGCTCTATATCATAAAGTTTAAAAAATTAATTTAATATATCCTTATTTAATTTAATATATCCTCTTTCCATTAAAGAAGTAGCATAGAATAGGAAAAAAATTCAGTTGTAGCAATATAAGAATGTCTTAAGGCTGTGCACAGTGGCTCATGCCTATAATCTAAACACTTTGGGAGGCTAAGGTGGGAAAATCACTTGAGACCAGGTGGAGCAAAAAAAAAAAAAAAGCATCTTGTCCCTACAAAAAATGAAAAAAAAAAAAAAAGAAAAAGAAAAATTAGGAAGGCCTGGTGGCCCATACCTGTAGCTGTATCTAATGGGGATGCTGAAGCACAAGGATAGCTTGAGCTGGAGTGTGAGTCTGCAGTGACCTATGAGTGTGCCACTGTACTTCAGCCTGAGCAACAGGTCAAGGCCCTGTCTCAAAAAGAAATGAATAAATAAAACACAATTTAAATTAAAAATATAATAAAGTAAATAAATAAATAAATAAAGGAAGTGTTAAATTACAAAATGTGAACACTGTGTTGGGACTCAGTGCCCTATCAACTGTTAGCTGGATGAACAACTTGTGTCCTTTTGGAACTGCACACAGTAAGCATGATCTTATCACAACGAAAAAGCAAACAAAGTAAAAACCAGTATTTTTCTTTGCAATGAATGACATTAGAATTATAGACTATCTCAAGATAAAACAAACAAGCAAAACATGATCCCTCTTCCTACCATATACAAAACTTAGCTTGAAAAAAATTATGACTTTAATTATAAAAGATAAACATTTGACTCAGCAATCCCATTACTGGGTATATACACAAAGGATTATAAATTATTATTCTATAAAGACACATGCATGCATATGTGTATTGAAGCACTATTTACAATAGCAAAGACTTGGAACTAACCCAAATGCCCATCAATGATAGAATAAAGAAAATGTGGCATATATACATCATAGAATACTATGCAGCCATAAAAAGAAATTAGATTATGTCATTTGCAGGGACATGCATGAAGCTGGAAATCATCATCTTCAGCAAACCAAAACAGGAACAGAAAACCAAACACCACATGTTCTCATTCATAATTGTGAGTTGAACAATGAAAACACATGGACACAGGGATGGAAATATCACACACTGGAACCTGACAGGTGGTAGAGGGCAAGAAAGAGAGAGCATTAGGACAAATACCTAATGCATGTGGGGCTTAAAACCTAGATGATAGGTTGTTCAGTGCAGCAAACCATCATGACACAGGTATGCCTATGTATCAAACCTGCACATCTGCACTTGTATCCTGGAACTTAATTTAAAAAAAAATGTAAAAGGTAAAATAACAAAATGTCTAAAGAAAGCATAGGTATCTGGCAAGGTGGCTTATGTCTGTAAATCCGGCTACTCAGGAGGCTGAAGCAGGAGGATCCCTTGAGGGGGAGTTTTAGGCTTCCTTGGTCCATGATCACACCATTTTACTCCAGCCTGGGTGACAGAGCAAGATAACATGCCTAAATATATATAAGAAAGAATCTTAGTGAACTCTGCTTGGGATAGACAATAATTTCTTAAGGCACATAAAATATTGATAAATGTATTTTAAATTTATGAGCAATGGGTTCATCGAAAAACATCATTGAGTGACAATATTCATAATGCAAATAAATACCAAAGACTAATTTTCATCAAATGTGAAGTATTCTGACAAATCCATAATAAAAAGTCACACACACACACAAAATTTAAAAAAGAAATTGGTAAAAAACTTGAATAGCCACTTTGCAAAAGAGGAAATTCAAATGACCAATGACAGTAAGGAAGAGAGTCACCATCATTATGTATTACAAAATGCAAATTTAAAACAAAGTGAGATATCATTACGAACAACTGAAAAGACTAATGACATCAAGAGCAAGCTAGTGTTTATAGCAGCTAAAATACCCATGTATTGAAGGTAAATGTATTCATTTGTATAATCACTTAGAAAATTTGTAAGTAGATATCTGTTCATGCTAAAAATACAAGAAATGTTTAGTATTTCTTTTACTAAGCGTAGAGCAAAAGGAAATAAATTAATAAATAAATAATAAACATTAAATTTTAAGTACTAGACAAAGGATTTGTATAATAATGGCCATGACAACTTTACTTACAACAGCCTCAAACAAGACAAAACCCAAGGGTTCATCAGCTGTACAGTGAATGAATAATTATGTTATTGTTACTGGGACTCTGAATAGTAATCAACACAAAGTACTGCTATGTACCATAACATGGATTACTAAATGGTCTGATGGTGGGCACAAGAGCCAGAAACAAGAAAATAGAATATACAAAACAATAAATAGAATGACACAAGAGAATACATTCTGTGTCATTCTATTTATTTATTTATACTTAATTCAAAAATACAAAAAAGAAAGTTTGTGCTAATAAAAATGAGAAGAATGGCTAAGTCTGAATGAGGATTCTTGACTTGGAAGTACACAGAGAAATTTTTCTGGGATAATTTTTTTCTGCGACTGAAGTTGAATGATGGCTTCATGAATAAATGAATAGGTGTATGCATTTATTTATCTATTTATTCATTTATTTTTATTTTAGATGGAGTCTTGCTCTTTCACCCAAGCTGGAGTGCAGTAGCACAATCTCAGCTCACTGCAATCTCCACCTCCTGGGTTCAAGCGATTCTTCTGCCTCAGCCTCCCGAGTAACTGGGACTATAGGAGTGTACCACCACTCCTGGCTAATTTTTGTATTTTTAGTAGAAACAGGCTGTCACCATATTTCTCAGGCTGGTGTTGAACTACTGACCTCATGATCCACCCGCCTCAGCCTACCAAAGTGTTGGAATTACATATGTAAGCCACCACGCCCAGCTAGCCATATGCATTTTTTAATTTTTTATTTATTTTAATTTTTATTTATTTATTTTTGAGACGGAGTCTCACTCTGTCGCCCAGGCTGGAGTGCAGTGACATGATCTCGACTCACGGCAATCTCCACCGCCCAGGTTTATGCAATTCTGCCTCAGCCTCGCAATTAGCTGGGACTACAGGTGCGTGCCATCACGCTCAGCTAGCCTTATGCATTTATGAGCCTCCATCAAGTTATGAACTTCTAATTTGTACACTTTCTTAGATGTATGTTCTATGTCAATACAAATTTGACTTTGAAAAACAGGGGCTACATCTGTATTTTTCTCTGGGCAGAGAGCCTTACTACTTATTCTTGTCAGTGTGCATGAGTAAACCCCACCCCTATTTGGAATTAATCTGAGTGCCTTATTGGAACTCAAATGCCAAGCTTCTTCTTGGTAGGATATCCCAGAGTCACTGATTATGACTTGATGGGAATTCTTAAATAGAAGGTTTACATCTCAGAAGTTGAAATCTTACACTTGAGTTCTGGACTCCCTTGAATCATTAGAGTGGCCAGTGGGTAAAGATGTCTGTTCCCTTTGCACTAGTATGCTATGGCTCTAAAGGAATTATTAAAATGCACGTGTAACCTAGTACAAGACATGTTATATGCCAGTTACGTAGTAAAGTACTATCTGTGCGATAATATCATGTCAAAAGATTTTGTTTGTTTTTCAAATTTATTTCTGCCTTGATTTTTTTCTGAAGGTCCGGTTCTTAAACTATGCAGCCTTGCATAGCTGTACAAATACAAATAAAGGCCAAACACAAATATTTTATTTTCTTGGCTTCTAGGAACTTCATATATTCATGTAAGTATAATTGATCTGGGACCTGAGTCAGAAAAGTACATGTTAATAAAACCAAATTTAAATTCCCTTTTTGGTGTTTTATGTGCACAGCAAGCATTTGCCAGGAAAGATGTGACATCACGGTTTTAGGAGCTCTGGATGCAAAATATCCAGAATCAATTCCACATAGATTTCATTTATTTTTCAGAAGAGAGCTCAGTTTGTACTTATATTGATTTTGTTGACATTTGAAATGTTGCCTTTATATGATGTGCATAGACTATTTATAACCAAGTATTGCTAGACATCTAAGCTTCCAAGGAAAGATAAAAGGAGAACATTGTCAATTCTGTCATTCTTCCATTATTTCCATTCTTTCTTTACATACGATATGTTCCCTGTGACAAAAGGCCTTTGGAAAATATGGTCATAGGGAGAGTGAAAAGGAAGGCCAACAGTGAAATGGAGAGTCTCTAGGGAAACACTATAAATTTATAGAAGAGAGAAGAAATCAATGAAGAACAAGAAATCAGAGGATAATAGACATAGAGAAGAAAAACATTGAGATATTAGCCACCATTATTTATTTGGTTTTAGATTACAAAACATTTCTAAATTTGCAAACTGTTTTCATCTTCACTACCGCTCTCTGATGTTGGATAAGGAGGAGGGAGAGGGAAATAAAATGAGTTACAAAAGAGAAAGAAGAAAGGAGAGAGAAAGGAAGCAAGAAGTGAGAGCAGAGAGAGGAAGAGGGAGCAGAGAAGGGCAAAGATGGACAAAGCTCTGAAGGAATGGTGATGAAATTGAGGCTGGGGTGTGTGATCTGTGAAGTCCACAAAGAACCCCACGCTCAGAAGGACTCCAGCACTTAGTTTGGTCTCTTGTTTTCTCCCTCTCAACAAATTGAACCATTTTGAACAAGAAACCCTGTACACTATTTGCAAGGCCCACACAATGAAAATGGTTTGTCCTTGGTAGAATGTTAGGAAAAGACATCAAAGAAGAGAGAAAGAGCCTGCAAATTTCTATTTGCACACCAACTACAGTCACGAGCTGTATTGCTGAACAAAAATGCCACTGTATCTGTAGTTCTGTTTTCAGGGGAAGGGGAGGGATTACAATCAGATTCTGAAAAGCAAGGTGGAGGGGGAAAGGAAGGAGCTATAATATAGAGAAGACATTATAGATCCACATTTACGATGCTTAGCTTTCTCAGTTAATTTCTGATTTGGGATATACTGCTCTAGATATTTCTGTCTGTTGTTTTGAGTGGGGGTGGGAGTGGTTTAGATGATGATGGCAGTGCTATTATTGAAATAGGAGAACCTTGATTAACATTTACTTTTGCTTACCTGTAGTGGCCAAAGAATAGAGAAAAGCCTTTATATTTCTGCATTTAACTTTCCCTTATTTATTGATGAGAAAGTACTTGGTAGTAAACTCAACCCTAGGAGGAGAGGTTGACTGATTTCTTAATTTAATAAGGACAAGGTCACAATTCACAAAATATGCAGTTATGGTAATATCTCAAGAACAAATGTGAAACTCTCAAATAGATGGAATGGAATAATTTGAAACAATTAATAATTGTGCTGGCAAGGTATACTTATTTAAATTCAGATATTTTGAGGAAACATAAATCTTAGTCTATTGTACAAGCTCTTTATTTCTCTTTTATTTGTGTGATCCTCTTTCTCTCTGTCTTTGCTGAGCCATCAGAAACTACACAGACAATAAAAGCAAACAATGTTTAGCAGATGCCTGAGGCTGCCAAAAAAAAAAAAAAAAAAAAAAAAAAAAAAAAAAAAAAGAATGTTAAGCAGGCATGGTGGCTCACTCCTAAAATCCTAGCACTTTGGGAGGCCTATGAGGGTGGATCACATGAGGTCAGGAGCTCAAGACCAGCCTGGCCAAAATAGTGAAATGCTGTCTCTACTGAAACTACAAAAAATTAGCCAGGCATGGTGATGGGCATCTGTAATCCCAGCTACTTAGAGGCTGAGACAGGAGAATTGTTTGAACCAGGGATGCAGGGGTTTCAGTGAGTGGATATTATGCTTTCCCACTCCAGCCCGGGGAACAGTGTGAAACTTCATCTCAAAAACAAAGTCTCAGACACAAGGTAGAATCAGTTGAACCTAACTTGTTATTTGCATTTCGGAGTGCTTTCTTATTATGGGAAAAAGGGGAAAGGTGGAGACCTAAGAGGGATAAATTCTTAATACAGGAAATTGAAAGGAAGAGGAATTAATAAAGATGAAAGGAAATAAGGATAGTCAATGTGATATGGACCTGAGACAGCCTATTGTTCCCTGAGGTTCTGATTTAGTCCTGGACACAAAGGAGCAAATTGTATAAATCAGGAACACAAATGAAGTTTGCCTTGGAAAAATAGTCTGAATAATGAGTAAAAAAGCATTTAAAATTGGGGGCAGTGGTGAGGAGGGCACTAGGGTCTGAATGGTTATATCCACTCCTCAAATTCATATGTTGAAATTCTAACCCTCAGGATAATATTATTAGGAGTTGCGGACTTTGGGACACTATGAGGTCGTGAGGGTGGTCCTCCCTTGATTGGAAATCCTGCTCTTATAAAAGAGACTCCAGAGTGCTAGCTTGTTCCTTCCACCATGTGAGAAAACAGCCGTTTATGAACCAGGAAACAAGCCCTCACTAGACACCAGATCTGCCAGAGCCTTGGTTTTGGACTTTCCAGCTTCCAGCACTGTGACAAATAAATTTATAGACTACACATTTGTAAGCAAAATGTCTATGGCATTTTGTTATAGCGCCCCTAAAGGATGAAGACTGGGATGAGCAATGGATAGGTCTTGATTTTACAGTATAATAATAACTAAATAATAATTAAGACAATGAACGTACAAGATATTCTTAAACAGTTATCAGATCCAAATCCATTAAATGTGTTTAAAGATAAAAACATATAAATTAAAGGGGAAACATACTTTTAAGTCTCTGTAAGTTGTCCTGGGTAGCTGAATAAGATATGGGCAGATTTGGCAGGGATCATTGCAGAGAACTTAAAATTGTAATTTTAAGAACCCCCAGGAGACAGCATATTCTGCCCCAAGCTCATGTTCATTTGCCCACCTTGAACAAAAACTTAAGGATCAAATAGAAGATAATATTTTAAATGTTTTAAAGGTTTAGGGGAGACATTTGTAAAAATATGGTAACTGCAGTTAGAATCCAGAGACCAGTGCTGCCAATCTTGCAAATATCTAAATTTATGAATTCACAGGAAGAAAGAAGCATTTAGAATATCATTCATGGAGAGAGGAGTTAATAAGACCAAGTAGGCCAGGTGCAGTGGCTCATGCCTATAATCCAAACACTTGAGGAGGCCGAGGTGGGTGGATCATGAGCTCAAGAATTTGAGAGCATCTTGGCTAACATGGTGAAACCCCATCTCTACTAAAAATATAAAAATTAGCAATTAGCTGGGTGTGGTGGTGCGTGCCTGTAATCCCAGCTACTAAAGAGGCTGGGGCAGGAGAATTGTTTGAACCCAGGAGGCAGAATGAGACTCCATCACAAAATAAATACATAAATAAAATTAAAAAAATAAGACCTAGTAAATGTGTGACAAGTTTTCTGTGCTCTGTTTTCTTTCTTTCTCCCAACAACAGCTAAGTCTCTGCCTTGGTGCTGGCCAATAAAAGCAATGTAGGTCTCATAGATTTTGTGTTGCTAATGAGGTGGCTCAGTGCTATCCGTTCCCATCTTCAAGAAATCCAGTATGTGAAAACTCAGATGAATTAGATTTATTTCATTGCTCATTCTTGATCTTGTGGATCTGCCATTGGAAGAAATCCCTATTAACCATATCCTTCTTATGACAGCCATCACCTATGGTGGTGAGCTGTGCAAATCACATCAGAAAATAATCAATAATTAAAGTACATTTGTTAGTTATACTCTGTGGATTATCTACTATGTAGTCTACATACTTAGGAGTGCTGAGCTGGCTTAACACACTACAATGCAAGGAATCCCAGGATTCTCTAGTGATGAAGTAATACAGATTAAATCTAAATGAGGCTCTTTTGTCAGAGCAAAGGATCTAAAAACTGAGAACAGAGAATCTTGAACATTACGTTTGGAAACTTAAATACAAATTTGGAGGGGATATATTTAAAGGTTATTTTCTTATTGTTTATTAATGAATGAAAGTTTATAGCCAACTGTATGACTATTGAGGCACACTTCTCTATATTTTTTCCTTTTCTCTAAACTGTCTGTCTATGTATGCCCCAAGTATATATTCCAGTTTGCTCTTCATCCATTGCATTTGCTGTGAGTAACTTTGAGGAATAAGAAAATGTCTAGCCACAGAATAAAGCAGGCTTACTAACAAGAGTGGGTTCCTCTGGTTCCATGTTCTTCTGTAACACAGAACACTGTATGTTCAGACATCCATCTGGGACAAGGGTTTACAACCACAGCTATTTTGCAACCCAGGGGCACTTGAGAATGTCTAGAAACATTTAGTATGATTATTTGGAGGCATATATATGTATATACACATACACACGTATGTATATTTGTACATATGTGTGGATATATACAGAAAGATAAAAATAGAGGATATTAAGATTGAGAGAGAGAAAGAAATAGCATAAAGGTATAATTGTATAATGTATAGCATAAATGCATGTTACAAATGCCTGCTGCTGTTAAACTCTGCAGTGTTTGGTGGTCTCAATCTGATACCTTAGAACACCAAGATGCTATTTCTGTTCTGTGCCTGGCCACCTGTTCTGTAGCCATTCAGAACTTTTTTGAGGCCCAGACAACTCATGCCTTATGAAAATAAAAAAAAAAAAAATCGCTGAACTCAAAATTGGGTATTTTATTGTTTCCCTAAATAGTTATTTTAGTCTCAGATTTCTCTTTTTTTAATTGATAGCAATCTTAGCTTATTATATTTTATTATATAATGTAAATGAGAAAATATGAGAAACATAAGTAATTGCTTAAAGTTCTTATGATAGTTTTATGTGTCAGCTTGACTGAGTTACATGGTGTCCAGATATGTGGTTAAACATAATTCTGGATCTTTCTGTGAGGATGTTTTTGGATGAAGTTAACATTCAAACTGATAGACTGAGTAAAGCAAATGGCCTTCCATGATGGGTGTGCCTCAACCAGTCAAAGGCTTGAGCAGAACAAAAGGCTGACCTGACCTTGCCCCAAAGAAGAGACAGTTCTGCTCTTGATGGCTGATGGCTTTTGAATTGAGGCATAGGCTCTTCTTGGTTCTATAGCAGTTTCTGGTCATTGGACTCAAACTGGGATGTGTGTGTGTGTGTGTGTGTGTGTGTGGTGTGTGCACGTGCGCGCACGCATGTGGGTGTGTACACACACCATCTTTACGCATTTTTAAAAGTTAAATAATTTTTAGTGAAATGATCTTAGCCCTTATGCTAATATGCACTCCTTTTTCTCACATGCCTTGATAACAGCACACATTTCATAATGCTATGACTATTTATATATAAAATATGAGAGCAAACTGTGTTTTATTAACTGATACATCTCCAAGGTTGTTGATACCTGGTGCATACGTGTACTAATGATTTTCAATGATGCCAGTATGAATGAATATATAATTACTTAAAAGCAAATTAATGCCTGAATCATAACTCTTATGATACTCTTTAAAAAGTACAAATAATGCCCCTAGTAATGATAATTACATCAAGAGTAAAAGATAATTTCATGTAATTCTAAGCTGAGAATAATAGAATAAATGTCAATATCAATCTACATTTTGAAAAACATGTTTGGCTGCCCACTCTTCCAGCAAATGCAACAAATATAGTAGCTTATAGTATAATTTTGTTCTTCTTTTCTCCATTCCAAAGAATATACATGGTGAAAACTTGAAGAATAAATTCAGCAATTTTCAGAATTACCTTTTCCCCAAGATTTTTCTCAAGATTATCTTTTTAATGCTTGCACTTTCTCCAATGTTTTAAATAAAAATTAAAATTAAAAAATAGAAATAAGGGAGGCTGAGGCAGGTGGATCACGAGGTCAAGAGATCGAGACCATCCTGGTCAACATGGTGAAACCCTATCTCTACTAAAAATACAAAAAATTAGCTGGGCATGGTGGCACATGCCTGTAATCCCAGCTACTCAGGAGGCTGAGGCAGGAGAATTGCCTGAACCCAGGAGGCAGAGGTTGCGGTGAGCGAGATTGCGCCATTGCACTCCAGCCTGGGTAACAAGTGAAACTCTGTCTCAAAAAAATTAAAAAAAAATTAAAAAAAAATAAAAAATTAAAAAAAAATAAAAAAAAATAATACAATAAATAAGATCTTTTCATTCCCCTACTTAACACCCATCAGGATCTTCCCATCACATTTAGGAAAAAAAGAAGAAGGATAAGGGTGAGGTGCAAGAGGTGTAGGAGAAAATGACAGCCTGTACATCCTGCTTTAATTACTCTCAAATCTGCATTTATATTAAGAGATAGATCACCTGGACTGCTTTAAAAATATAACTGTGCCCAGGGCCTGACCAGTGCAGCCAAATTATATTCTCTAAGGAAAAGACCTGAGCATTCACTTTTTTATTGCTCTCCAGAGGAGAAAGCCATTTTCCTACATGACCTGGCTCCAGCATGCCTTTCAGATTTTCTCCTCTAACATTTTCTTTCTTGCTTGTCCAAGTCCAGCCCTACTGGCTGTTTGTGGTCACACTGGCTCCCATCCAGGAAGTTGCTCTTGGTGTCATCTTTGCCTTCCATTGCTCATTTTCTCCTGTTTCTGATCTCTGCTCAAGAAAACTTCTTCTGATTCGCAATAGAAATTGAACTCTTGTCATGGCATTGCCTTGCTTCATTTTCTTCATTGCACTTAGCAGTCTGAATATAAATTTTTTTTTAGAGGGAGTCTCGCTCTTGCTGCCCAGGCTGGAGTGCAATGGGGCAATCTCAGCTCACAACAACCTCCACCTCCTGGGTTCAAGTGATTCTCCTGCCTCAGCCTCTTGAGTAGCTGGGATTACAAGGTGCCCACCACCATGCTTGGTTATTTTTTTGTGTTTTTGGTAGAGACAGGGTTTTACTATGTTGGTCAGGCTAGTCTCGAAATCCTGACCTCAGGAGATCCACCCGCCTCAGCCTCCCAAAGTACTGGGATTACAGGCATGAGCCACCACGCCTGGCCAGCAGTCTGAATATTTTTACAGATATGTCTGTTTTGCTTCCATCTCTCCCACCAGAACACAAGGTTTTTCAAAGAAAGAGACATTTCTTGTTTTGTCCTTGCTCAATCTTTAGGATGTAAAACTGTGATTGAAATATAAGCACTTAATAAATAAAGCAGAATGGAGCAAAATATAAGTTGGAAGTTCCGATCCAGATAGGTGATATATTAGAAAATGTCTGATGACCTGAATTGCTCCCTTTCCTCAGACAATAATCTATTTGGCAGTAACTATGGGGATCCCTAGAGCTCAGAAAATTTGTAACTTGGGCCTTGCAGCAGGAACCAATTTTGTAGGAATGTAGACTACTTTCTGGTGTCGGCAGCTTCCGATAAAGGCAATTTGTGGCAAAATATTTGATAAATAATCCAATTATCTTAGTGTTCCACTTTCTCTACCACCAAGTGGAAAAATGAGACTCCTCTCATAATTGCTTTCCATGGTGAGATGGGGTAAACATTTTAGAAAGACATTTCTCATTGATGGTATAGATTACAAAGAAAAAAAATAAGTATGGGGTTTTGGAGTAACATGATCTAGAAACAGGGTCTGATTTCACTATTTACTAGCATAATCTCTTAGTTAAATATGCATGGCTGACATGGGCAATGTATAGCAAGTTTGGCTTATTAGGAATATCACTAACAAGGAGTGAGAGAAGCAGGCATAGAATAATCTACACCTGGCTTTATGGATTCTAAGCTAACTGTGGATCCCATCCTGACACAGTTCCCTTTGGGAATCTGTCCTACTCCTTGTTTTGTTCCCAATACCTGTTTTCATTTCTGTTGCCTGTGATTGGTGTTAGATGTTGCTGTGCATACCTGCATAATGATTAGCATTTCCTTGTTGATTTGCTCTAAATACTAGCAAATTGAAAGCAATGACACTATCTGCCAAGCTTCAGGTATAATTTTTACGGCAGCACCAGCTTTTCAAAATAGCTTTAGCTTTACACAGATAACAGTAAATGTTTCTTTGCTTTCAATTTCTTTAACTTCATCACAAGGTTTTCTGGTGGTGGTACAGTGGCTAGAATTTGCCATGATGGTGCTTCTTAAAGGCAACAGTGCATATGCTTTCTTTGGAAGTGTGTGCGTTGTCTTCTCTTTATGTCAGAGGTTTCAGCTCCAGTGTCTTAAGTCACATTAGACTACTTGTTATAGCAAACAGCTATCAGATGTGCAACCACTGACTACTTGTGTAGTTATTGTTTATAGAAAACCAGTTTCAAAAATAGCTCCTCTGTTTTTGTTTTCTATCAGTTTAGGCAAAATATGAACAAATAAGCTTGGATTTAAACTGTTGCACCAATTGAAGCAGCCTTAAAATATCCCAGTTATGATGGAAACTGACTGCTTTGTTAAAATATTTTGCCCAACTACTTTCATACACTTCTTTTATTACCACATCATTCACTGTGATTTGTCATATTATGTCAGCAAAACAGAGAAGTGTTTTGCCGACAACCTCTGAGCTACTGAATGACATAGATCTCAGTTCTCAAAGATTTCGACAGTAACCCCTCCTCTAAAACCAATACAACTTTTACCCTGCATTTGATTATAAATGTTCCTGTCTAAGTTGCATGTTTTAACAAGATTTAACTCTCGGCCACACTGATGTCTGTTGAATCGCACCTGTTTTTCCATATCTTGACACTTCTCACACAACAACTACCCTTATCTCCTCATATCACGGCCCCCCAAGCAATGCCATCACAATAGTTACCCATTCTCAATTCCATTCTCTTAAATTTCGATTGTTTTTTTTTTTTTTAATTTGGCAGATAACCTAGTAAATCCTGGTTGTTATGTTCACCAGAGAGAGCTACCTTTTATTTTCATCTCTGTACTATCTTTTTAATCTATGCCTATAATAAACTGAAATATAAGTAGGTCCCATAAGTCATATTTATACAACCTAAAAGACAACCCACTACATCCCAGTTCTACCACACATTAACTTTTTTAACTTCTTCCTACTATCATTTTGTTTGCGGTTGGATCCTTAAATCAGTATGATTCCATATAATAATATTAATAATAACACATAAATGTTCTGTAATAAAAACTGAGGACATAAGAAATTATGTACAGAAAAGCACAATATTAGTTTAAAAGCATCAAATGTATAGGGTGGTCAATTGCTTGAATTCTCATTTCTACTATACTTAAGAGTCTTACATCACTACTTATGTAATTTATTTACGAGGGTGGGCTTGGGCCTACTCTACACACCAGATGGTTGGGATAATTACTGAGGGAGACTGAACTTCCCTCTAGATAAGAAAAGGACCTAGCATTGTTCTGAGCATAAAGGGAATGATCAGGCCAAAACATGTGATTACCCTTAATTGCAGAGAAACAAGTGTCTCTCACATCTTGTTTCAACTCCATATTAGAAGCAACTAAAAATTTGTCAAGTTTGCATATTTCAAGTTTATCACCAAGATGTATTGTGACTTTTAGATCCAGACTCTAGGAATGAATTATGTCTTCAGAAAAGCACACATGATGGTCACACAGTTCCTTAGAGCTTTTGATATTACCAGGTCACTTTAAAATTGGGAAAAAAAAATAACTCTAAAGTCAATATACACTCCAAATACCTTGAACAGTGATTTTCAAGGGGGTTAATGTGATGGAACAGAGTTAGAAGAAACCAACCCTGTTGGTTTAATTTGAGCAGTTGATTTCTTTTTAGTATTATCAATTGAATTGATTTTCTCTCTTGTTCTTCTATAGCAGCTTTGTTACATCCCCCATAATCAAGTGAATTTATCATGCAGAAGAAACATTTGGAAAGGCTGTTTTTTTTTGTTATCTTTCCCTAATATGAATAGGCATCACAAGGATTTCAACAGGGTAAACAGGAGAATGTGAGAGGAATAACAGATGCTTGGATGAATTAGACTGAAGACTACAGGGTAACTTCACAGGTAAAAAAGTAGTGACTCCTCCTCAGAAGCTATAATTTGGCAGAGACTCTTAAGTTTAATCTAACAAAGAGAAACATACCTATTAGCCTAAAATAGTCGCAGAAATGTCAACAAAATTTACTCTATTAGATTAAAGCAAGATAGAGTAAAATATAAATCTAATACCTGGCAGACTTATTGCATTGGTGCAGACTAAATGAATATGTTATATAATTGAATGACGTTGACATATTTGAAAAGTTTATCAGATTATTTATAAAGAGAGCAGGCATCATTAGAATCTATGGAGCTGAATTATAAGAAATCAGATTTAGTTCACAATAAAGGAGAGATATTTAAGTTTTAGACATATGTGAGTTGCCTAACTATGTTTGGGGAATGAAATGTATTATTGCCAAGGTAAGGAGTGGGTTCTTTGTCACTGTAAGTATTCAGCCTGTAATACATATTAAAGAAAAACAGCGTCTAAAAAAGAAACCCCAAATTGTGAACCAAAAATGTGAGCCACATAATGTAATTATAAATTTTGTTTCTTATTGTATAGTTTTCTCTTTACCATTATAAAATAAAAAATGGAAGTTAAAATAAACTACAAACTATATTTGACAACTCAAAATATCCAAAATATTATTATTAAACTATAATAAATATAAAAATGAGCTATTTTATGTTTTAATATAAGCATTGGAAATTCCATGTGAATTTCAGTTACCCTTGAAATGTGGATTAGTCATGGGCTTAGTGGCTACTGAATTGGACAGTGCAGTTAGAAGTTTTTCACGTTGAGTAAGAGATCCATTCTCTAAAGTGAGTCCCATTCTAATATTTATTCCATTATTTGATCAAATCTTATTAGATGGACTTCCAGTTGGGTGAAGCAACTGTAATAAGGACTTCATTAGCAGGGCACAGGGAAGGGAAGTCACAGGCAGGGCATTGCTCATTTTCAGGAGAGAAGGACAACACAGACTGGCTTTTTCTGCTTTGCAACCTTGAACCAAATAAAAACAAGTTCAACTAACAGAAGTTGGTGAGACAAAGGAATGAAACAGTTCAATCCATATTTACTGGCTTTATGCACTGCATTATATATAAAGTCCATGCTCTCACAGAGCATAATATTAAATATGGGAAAGCCAGGCATAAATACATATTGAGAACTAATTATTTTTTTTTACTAAGTGTTAATGAAGGCATAGGAAATGAGTATTTGATAACTAGCCAAGTTTGATATCATATTTAACTAGCTAGTTCCTAGACAAATATATGATACTCTTCTTTTTATAATTAGACTATGTGAACATTAATAACCAAATGGGTTGGATATGATTTTTTTAAATGTTGTTAATATGCTTGGGAAAGTTGTAGAATTTACTTGAACTTACTGTGTTAAATAAAGTAACACAGTAAGTTTGGATTTTCTGAATCCAAAACCAAACATGTTAGTTACTCTTAACCCAGGGCTGTAGGAGAAGCCAGTGATTCTAGACCCACATTTCTCCTCTTTGAAAACTAGAAACTCCTCCATCAGGGCAAGACCCCCAAAAAGCTGCAGGTGGCAGTCGAGCTGACTGCTTGTAGGGGCACCCCACCTTTGTCCTTCTCTGTCTCCTTCCCCACCACAGACACTGTGCCATCTTGGAAATGCGAACCATGCTGTAGGAGGAAATGAGATGTTGCCTTTTCAGAGCTTGATACCTCCCTTCTGATTCTTTCTAGTTCAGCTCTCAGGTCTCGTGGGTCTCAGAGATGGGGCAACAGCTGTTATCATCAGACCTGGTCACCAGGGAGGGGTGTGCTCATTTCCAGCAACATAGTTAAAAGGCTGGAGAAAAACTCCTAGTTAAGCTTCTTGGCAGCTATGCAATAGGGCAAATTCCCTAACTTCTCAGAGACTCAGTTTTCTTCTCCATAAAATAATGATACTCCACTCCATCAGGCTGTTGATTAAATGAGACAATGCTTGTGGGAATCCTTAATAGAGTGCTGGGCAATAATTAGCATATACTCAATGAATGATCGTAAGTTTTCTTTAAATATGCTCATAGATGATATGGAAAATTCTACTTTACTCCTTCTGGTTATTTGTCACATCAGGTTGTAGTTTTTAAAGATGTTTCCAAAAACCTTTGGGAGAACAAATTCTCTCTCTCTCTTTTTCTTTTTAGAAACTAATTAATATTAATCAGTGTAAGAGAGTTCCAAAGAAGCTCTCTAGAGGAAGAGTTCTGTAGATCTTAAAATATATAAATATAAAATATATAATAGTCAGCATTTAGAGGAACCTTCCCCATGAAAGCAGTGGGCCTGGGCTGAACCTTACAGGATGTGTAGTGTAGGCACAAAAGCAGAGGAGAATGTAGCAGAGCAATGAAGAGAGAATATCCAAATAATTTTTTTTTTTTTTAAACATAAGATAAAGCAGTCTGGATTCCAAGGATGCTATTACTATTCTTTATTTTTTATGTGTCACAGGAAGAGCTATCTCATTTTGTCCCTGGGATTCTGTCAGACTTATCAATTACCTAAAGGAGGATGAAAAAATATCCTTTAATTCTTGTACCTTTCCTTCACTGTTTCCTTCTACTTCTATGCTCACTGATAAAAATGGGCATGTTGGAAGCTCAGTGCAGAAGGTGAAGGGCTAATTAAAATTAGATTACTATATCAAACAGCTGCACTGAATGTTACTTGGCCAAAGAAATGGAGACCAGGATGAAAGTAGAGGTCGAATGAACAGGCTGCATTTCTAATGGGGAGAATAAAACAGCATGGCTCGAGTTAGATTCAGTTTAAGATTTCAAATGTTCTAAAAGAAAGGAGAGGCACTAAGCAGTTTGGGGTCAAATGGGTCTGTTGTCACTTGAGTTGGCAATCAGACATTGTTCTAGTGGTCAGGGAATATGATAACTGAGTTGTTTGAGAAGAGGTTAACAAATAAGAACAAAAGATGCTTCTGTTTGCTCAGGTCAAAACTTTGTTCTTATTCTTGACTTCCTTTCTTCTTTGATACCTTACATCCAATTAATCATGAAATCCTATTGGATCTACCATCAAAATAGACCCCCAATGTGACCTCTTTCTACCACCTAATGCTGTTACCACTCTGACCCAGTGCACCTTCCTCTCACACCTCGATCTTTGCAACAGCATTCCAACTAGGCCCCTTCTATCCTTCTCCCTTTTCTGTCTCTTCCCAGCAAAGCAGAATCCTTTAGAAACATGGGTCAGATTATATTATTTTTTCGGTTCAAAATATTTTCTGTTTTCCCATTCTACCAAAAAAACAAGAATGTGCATTTCTGCTCTGATTTAAAATCCCTTTCTTGATCTGTCTCCCTCTAACCCCTGCAACTGCCTCTCTGTCTTTATCTACTTTATTTTCTTACTTGTTCACCTTGCACACTGGGCTTCTTGTTGCTGCTCGAAAACACCAGCTCCTACTTGCCTACAGAACTTTGAACTTGCTGTGTGCTCTACCTGCTATGCCACTCCCTAAGCTGCACACATGACAAGCTCTCTCATTCCATTCTCAGTTTCTTAGTGAGTACCTCTCTAACCACCTTGTTGAAAAATTTTATCTTTCTCGCTGATACCTCCAAGTCCCCTTTTGTATCTAATTATTTTCTCCTTAGGCTGTATGTCTATCTACTAACATACTGTTTATAATTACTTATTTATCATGTTTGCTGTCTGCCTGTGACTCTGAAATATAAGCTTGAAGAAAGATGAGATTTTCACTTTTTTGTGTCATGTTATATTCATAGCACATAAATAGATTTCGGCACATAAAAGACATTCAATATAAATTCTGAGTGAGTGAATGATAGAATTGATAATGCAGAGGGATCCAAAATATGTACATGTCTGAAAATAGTAGGTGGTAGATAAAAACCCATATAACTGCACCAGACAGAGTGAACCCTATTTTCAACTATAGATGAGAGTTAATAAAAATGCAGAAATATCAGTTTATTAATGATAACAAATGTACCACAACAATGCAAGATGTAAATAATCTGGGAAACTGCAAGCAGTTGTGGGTAGTGGTGTAGAGTTATGTAGAACTCTATATGTTAGCTGCTCAATTATTCTGCAAATCTAAAACTATACTAAAAAGCAAGTCTAGTAGTTATTTTTTAAAAAGTGAAAAAAGAAAAATATCCAATTTGATGTATGTAGGGATTAGAGACTGGGGAATATTTCTAGTAGCAATAGTTTTAAAGACTAACAATAGGCATAGTTTGCCTGTTTATTGCTAATGTTATTGTAGCAGTTGTAAATTGACTCTTATCATAAATGGCCTGGCACATTGTAAAGTAAATCTCATGGCTTTTATATATGCCAAAAATGGGTTCTTAACATGTAAATGAGTTCCCTTACTTTGTAGTACAAATCCCATAAGATTCTACTGACATAATAAATCAAGCCGTGCATTATTAAGAAATACTGGAATTACAGTGGTTGTTTGTTTTCATTTTAATATTTCCTAAAGAAGAGATGTAAAAATCATAGAAATAAATTTAGCCACTGCCAGGAAGGGACAGTCCTTTATTTTGTTAATTATAAGGGAGATTGATGCTGTTGATTGAAAGATAAATGCTTTCTCCCTACAAAATAAAAGTCAGAAGTCCCATGAATGATACTTTAGAAATAGTTCGAGTATATGAATGGGCAGGTAGATTGAAAGGAAATGTCATTGTCAGTTTGGAGGAAAATTTTTTAATATCTAATTTGTTTCTTTCTTTTCCCGATCTTGACTTTATTCCATGCAACAAAATTCTGTGGTTTGTTTGTTTTCAAATCATTCTCTCATCTTTGACAAAATAACAATAAACAACAAACAAAGAACGAATTAATTAACAAGTTGCTATGGTTACATTGCATGTTTGACTATGTGTCATCAAGTCACCATGCAACCTGAACTGCCTATCAGAAACTGGGTGTTTTCTGAAGTGGGTGCACAGCAGCATTCTGTCATCAAATGGAAGTGGTATATATGTGACCTGGCTTGAGCAGGTCCTGAAGTCACAAGTAAGTTCCACGAGGAAGTGGCTCAAATACCCATGGTCTCCACTCCACTCCTGCACTAATGGCCTCATTGGGAGTTCCCTATGATCAGTTGACAGAGGCCTAGAAGACTAGAGCCTGGTTCACAGATGGTTCTGCATGATATGCAGGCACCACCCGAAAGTGGACCACTGCGGTACTACAACCCCTTTATAGGACATCCCTGAAGGACAGCAGTAAAGGGAAATCATCCCAGGGAATGGAACTTCAAGCAGTATACCTGGTTGTGCATTTTGCAAGGAAGGAGAAATGGCCAGATGTGCAATTGTATATTAATTCATGGGCTGTCGCCAATGGTTTGACTGGATGGTCGGGTACTTGAAAGAAGCATGATTGGAAAATTGGTGACAAAGAATATTGGGGAAGAGATATATGGATAGACCTCTCTGAGTGGTCAAAAACTGTGAAGATATTTGTATCCCATGTGAGTGTTCACTAACAGATGACTTAAGCAGAGGAGGATTTTGATAATCAAGTGGATAGCATGACCCATTCTGTGGACACCACTCAGCCTCTTTCCTCAGCCACCCATTTCATCACTAATGGGCCCATGAACAAAGCGGCCATGGTGACAGGGATGGAGGTTATACTTGGGCTCAGCAACATGGACTTCCACTCACCAAGGTTGACCTGGCTATGGCCACTGATAAGTACCTAATTTGCCAGCAGCAGAGACCAAGACTGAGCCTTTGATACGTTCCTATTCCTAGGGGCAATCAGCCAGCTATCTGGGGGCAAGTTGATTATATTGGACCTCTTGCATCATGGAAAGGACAGAGATTTGTCCTCACTGGAATAGACATTTACTCTAGAATATGGGTTTTTGCCTCTTATTCATGCAGTTCTTCAGCAAAGACTACCATCCATGGACTCACAGAATGCCTTATCCACTGTCATGGTATTCCACACAGCATTGCCTCTGACCAGGGCACTCACTTTATAGCTAAAAAAAGTGCAGCACTGGGCTCATGTTCATGGGATTCGCTGGTCTTACTATGTTCTCCATCATCCTGAAGCAGCTGGATTGAGAGAACCATGGAACGGCCTTTTGAAGTCACAATTACAATGCCAAGTAGGTGACAATACTTTGCAGAACTGTGGAAAAGTTATCCAGAAAGCCAAATGTGCTCTGAATCAGCATCCAGTATATGGTACTGTTCCTTCCATAGCCTGGATTCACAGGTCCAGGTGTCAAGGGATAAAAGTGGAAGTGGCACCACTCACTGTCACCCCTAGTGATCCACTAACAATATTTTTGCTCCCTGTTCCTGCGATAATACTTTGGTCTAGATGTCTTAGTTTCAGAGGGAGGAACACTGCCACCAGGAGGCACAACAATGATTCCATAAAACTGGAAGTGAAGATTACCACCTGGACACTTTGGGCTCCTCCTATCCTTTAAGACAACAGGCTAAGAAGGGAGTCACAGTGTTGGCTGGGGTGATTGACCTGGACTATCAAGATGAAATCAGTCTATTATTCCACAGTGGAGGTAAGGAAGAGTACGCCTGGAACACAGGAGATCTATTAGGGCCCTGTGATTAAGGTCAGTGGGAAACTACCCAATCCAGGCAGGATTACAAATGGCCCAGACCCTTCAGGAATGAAGATTTGGGTTACTCCAGCAGGAAAAGAATCCATGACCTGCTGAGGTACTTGCTGAAGGTAAAGGTACTACAGAATGGGTGGTAGAAGAAGATAGTCATCAATACCAGCTACAACCATGTGACCCATTACAGAAATGAGGACTGTAACTATCATGAGTATTTCCTCCTTTTGTTATGAAACATGTTTCTGTGCATTTATACACTTGTACGAAGATAACATCTTCATTTTATTTCCTTTTTCTTTTATCATATGATGGATTTATTGACTTCATATGAGCATTTTAGTATTGTTAGCTTTATGTACTAATATTTGGGTTGGGTATTGGTGAGTTTTCAGTTGTATAAAGGATAGTTGTATTATGTTAGCTGTAATTACGACCTCATTTTTGTCTTCTCTTTTTTTCTCTTTTCTTTTCTTTTTTCTTTCTTTTTTTTTTTTTGAGATGGAGGCTTGCTCTGTCACCCAGGCTGGAGTGCAGTGGTATGATCTTGGCTCACTACAACTGCCATCTCCTAGGTTCAAGCAATTCTCTTGCCTCAGCCTCCTGAGAAGCTGGGATTACAGGTACCCACCACCAAGCCCAGCTAATTTCTGCATTTCTTTTGTAGAGACAGGGTTTCACCATGTTGGTCAGACTGGTCTTGAACTCCTCACCTCAGGTGATTTTCCCACCTCTGCCTCCCAAAGTGCTGGGATTATAGGCACGAGCTACCACACCTGGCCTCATTACTGTCTTTATTTGAAGATTGTGTATGATCACAGGAGATGTGTATGGGTTCAAGTTGACAAAGGGTAGACTTATGATAATTAATACTATCAACTTGATTAGAGAATGCAAAGTATTGATCCTGGATGTGTCCATGAGGGTGTTGCCAAAGGAGATTAACATTTAAGTCAGTGAGCTGGGAAAGGCAGACCCAACCCTAATCTGGATAGGCATCATCTAATTGGCTGCCAGCATGGCCAGGATATAAAGGTGGAAAAACATGAAAAGACTAGACTGGCTTAGCCTCCTAGCCTATATATTTCCCTCATGCTGGATGCTTCCTGCCCTTGAACATTGGACTCCACGTTCTTCAACTTTGGGACTCTGACTTGCTTCCTTGCTGCTCAGCTTTCATACAGCTTATTGTGAGATCTCGTGATTGAGTGAGTTAATACTTCTTAATAAACTCCCACACACATATATATATATATATATATATATATATATATATATATATATATAATTAGTCAGAACTAATTATTATTATTCCCTTTAGAGAATCCTAACTAATATACAAGCAAATATACCTCTCTCAGGTTTCTTTTCTATTACTTTCCCTATTTAAACAGAGACATTTTATAGGTATAGGACTGCCTCTATGGGGAATACATATCATATTTCTGGTTTTGCTACATAGTTGGAAATTCATGGTGCCCTTCCAGTTTCTAAAACAATACATCTTATATAGATAAAGAAATTAGAGCTTATAATGATTTACCCTGACAAAGAAATGAATATCTCAGGGTGATTCACAGGAAAATAACCAGTAACTCTTTCAAAGAAGAGAAAACACAAATGGACCTAGCTCCCAATCTATTACCAGCATAAGATTCATTAATTAAACAGCAAGAATAGAAATTATTTAAAAGAAAAAAAATAGATCATATATTTTCTAATGTCTTTCTCACCAGCATTCCAGCCTTTACACTTTCTCAAACTGTACTTAGAGATTGTTAACAGAATGGATACTTATAGAGGAATAATTTATCCTATTTATTTTCTGATACCAAAGCCATAAACAAATATAATTTCTTAATCACTCTCTTTTTCATCCCCTTAGATCAAAATGTAGTAGTAGTCTCTGCATCCAGAAACTCATATATATGTGTGTGTGTGTGTGTGTGTGTGTGTGTGTGTGTGTATTTGGAGTTTATGTTTTTTGAATAGCTTTCAATTTTATGATGATAAAGTGAGAAATCTATGTGATTGCCTCCAAAGATTGGAATAATATAGGCCTTATCTTCTTTTTTCAACTTTCCTGTTTAATACTACTCCTCTTGTGTTATTTATCTACCCACCACTTTTCTTTGAAATTTGCATACTGTTTCTTACTAAGCTCATCATGGTAGCCACCAACTGAAACACTGTCCACATCTACTGTTATTTTGCTTAATTTCTTTATAATCTCCCTTCAGTTATTAAATTAAACAGGATTATTTTTTTTTCATTTTTATTGACTCTCATATTATGTATGTTTGCTTACCATCTGTGTTCTCCAACTAAAACATAAGCTTCATTAGAGCAAGACAATTGAATGCTTTATTCATTGTTTTATCTATAAAAGTTAGAACAGTTCTTGGCATAAAGTAATGGTTAAATAGACATTTGTTCAAAGAATGAATGAATGAAAATATACTTCTTAAGGTAAACTGTGCTGGATGTCATTTGATTAAGTTAGATCCTTCTGTTAAGAATAAATGTAGCATCTGAATATTACTAGTCCTGATATTCCTCAAATCTTTTCTCAATTTGTTTAAAAAATCCAATAATCTATCCCTGAAATTAAGTGTCAGATTGAATTTAAACAACAGCACAATAGATGGAAATATTGTGACATCTTTCTTCGTACACAAATCTCTCCCCCTCCTTAATTTACATTCATTTAGATGCTTATTCTTGGCTGAAAAATAAATGGCATTATTTTGAGGGCTTTTAGCAACTCTTTGAATGTGGTAAGATGTTCTACTACTTCTTTGCCAGATTTATTTCTCATGATTTGTGTTCCATTTTACTGATAGAAACTCTGTTCAAGTCCATGCTTAGCTATCTGCTAGTGTATATTACACGATTATGCATATTGGATTATACATGTATTAAAACAATATATGCATATATTATACATATGTTAAAACAATAAATTAATATTAATTACTTCACTATATATTTCTGTGTTTATGGTCCTAACTCCTTATGTTGGGCAGAGGCCAAAGAGATGTTTAGGTATCCCCATTGTGTCAGTGATTAAAAGTGCCCGAGTGTGATGAAGAGGGCCTTAATATTCCCCCAACGTGACTAAACTTTAGACTTTCTTGTTGACTAAATGCCATGCATTTCCTTTTCTTACAGCATTTACTTAAGAAAACTTGTAATTGCAAATTCTGTCTCTGTCATTTTAAGATTAAGTCTTCTCCCAGCCTCTCATGAGTTTTAAAACTCAGGAAATGTTTTTCTGAAGGACTTGTGTGCCACCCTCATGAAATGATAACACAGATAAAGCCCCAACCTTTTGGTTCTCTGAGAAAGTAGGAACGTAGATAAGCAGCATATTAGCAAATGCAGATGACCCAATCACAGTGACCAGACTCCTCCTTAATGTCCTCCACTACTTTTTTACCATCTCATCCCAGGACTTAAAAACTTTGCCAGCCAGGCGCCGTGGCTCATGCCTGTAATCCCAGCACTTTGGGAGGTCAAGGTGAGTGGATTGCTTGAGCTTAGGAGTTCAAGACCAGTCTGTGTGGCATGGCAAAACCCTGTCTCCCCAAAAATACAAAAACTAGCCCAGCATGGTGGTGCACATGCCTGTAGTCCCAGCTACTGGGGAAGCTGAGGTGGGAGGATTGCTTGAGCCTGATATTTCAAGGCTGCAGTGAGCTGTGATTGCACCACTCCACTCAACCTGGGTGACAGAGTGAGATTCTGTCTCAAAACAAAAGAAAAACTTCTTGCTGTTTCTTTCTTTCTTTTTTTCTTTTTTTGGACCACGTCTTTCTCTGTCACCCAGGCTGGAGTGCAGTGGTCCCATCTGGACTCACTGCAATCTCTGCCTCCCTGTCTCAAGTAATTCTCATGCCTCAGCCTCCTGACAAGCTGGGACTATAGGCATCTGCCACCATGCTCAGCTAACTTTGATATTTGTATTAGAGACAGGGTTTCACCATGTTGATCAGGCCAGTCTCGAACTCCTGACCTCAGGTGATCCACCCACTTCAGCCTCCCAAAGTGCTGTGATTACAGGCATGAACCATCAAGCCAGCCTGCCTTTCATTTTAGCAAAGTTGAGTCTATCTCTCTGTCCTATTGCAAGAGTCTTGAATAAAGTCTTTCCTGCCTATTAACTTGTCCAGTACTGGCTTTTCTTTTCCTTTCTTCCTTCTTTCTTTCTTTCTTTCTTACTTTCTTCTTTCCTTTTCCCTCCCTCCTTCCTATCTTTCTCTTTCTTTCTTTCTTTCTTTCTTTCTTTCTTTCTTTCTTTCTTTCTTTCTTTCTTTCTTCTTTCTTTCTTCTTTCTTTCTTTCTTTCTTTCTCCTTCCTTCCTTCCTTTCTCTTTCCTTGTTTCCCCTTCCTGCCTTCCTTCTTTCCTTTTCCTTCCTTCCTTTTTTCTCTTTCTTTCTTTTTTCTTTCTTTCTCTCTTTCTTTTCTTTCTTTATTTCTTTCTCTCCCTCTTTCTTTCTTTCTCCTTCCTTCCTTCCTCTTTCCTTGTTTCCTCTTCCTGCCTTCCTTCTTTCTGTTTCCTTCCTTCCTTCCTTTTCTTTCTTTCTTTCTCTTTTCTTTCTTACTCTCTTTTCTTTCTCTCTTTCTTTCTTTCTTTTGTTCCTTCTTTCTTTCTTTCCTTCTTTCTTCTTTCCTTGTTTCCCCTTCCTTCCTTCCTTCGTACCTTCTTTCCTTTTTCTTTCTTTCCTTCTTTCTTTCTTTTTCTTCTTTCCTTCTTTTGAACAGCTGTTGTCTTGAATCTTTTACTATATAGTCTCATATACTCAGGAAAACATTTCACATTCTTAGCCTCACTGTCCTTATCACCCCCCCTCAAAAACACAAACAAACGAAAATTTGAGTGTCCTGAGTAAAGTGCTAGGAGCTAGAGAAAAAAATAGTCAACAAGGTACATAAAAGTTTGTTTATTTTAGCAATTACATGTAGTAAAGGAGAATGTGAATATTAAAAGTACCAACAAAAAATAATTTCGAATATGCTAAAAAATCTAAAGTCAATAAATACAATATTGCCATAATGAATAGTTTTTAAAATTTTTATTTTTGATAGGTAAAACATGAAATTATAACCTAAGGTGTTGACCTTTAGGTAAGTTAGAAGGAAGTAAGGAGGGAAACATCATGAGTGGGCTCTAGGCAACGTGATCAAGACACAGACTCCCATCTGGTAGATTAAAATTGTCCAAATTATTTAGCCCTGTTCCCAATAAGAGAGAGGATTTTTGTTCTCCACCCTTGAATATGAACAGATTCTGTGACAACTTGGATCAACAATATATTGTCGCAGTGATGGAGTCAATGTTTAGATCAGGCTGAGGAGATTGACAGGTTGTACTTCCTGCATTTTGATACACCTTCTCTTGGAGCCCTGAGCTGCCAGGTAAAAACTCACACAACCTAACGGGGGAGACTAGATGGAGAGGCTCTAATACTACAGGAAAAGAAAGAGGAGCTCACCTGAGTCTCCAGACAGTATTGACATAAAATGTTCTTACACTTTAAAAAGATCTCAGAGAGATCCAAGATGGCTGATCACTAGCAGCTCAGGATTGTAGCTCCCAGTGAAAGTGCAGAGAATGAGAGGACGCCACACTTTCAGACCAATTTTTGTGACTCACAGACTATGAGATTCCCAGTGGATGAGCCCCACGGGTCACCAGTGTGACTCTTGTGGCCAGTGAGGCGGTTTTGCCGGTGCCCCGGTGCGGTGGTTCTTGGTGCAGAGTAAACTGGACTGGGTCCCCTTTTGGTCGACGTTTGGAGCTCTGGGAAGGCAGAGTCACCTATTCAGCTGATTGAAAAAGGGACTCAAGAAGGAAGCCAGACCAGAGATTCCCGGGCAGAAAAGCACCACGAATCTTAACACCACTGTTTTAGCCGGCTCAGTGGTTTGCTCAGATTCCGGCGCTGCAAATCAACAAGCTGGACATCCACTCAGAGACCTAATTTGAAAGTCAGTAATTACAAAGATGACAGATGGATAAATTTACAATGATGGGAGGAAACCAGCGTAAAAAGGCTGAGAATATCCAAAATCAGAATGCCTCTCCCTCTACAGGGGATCACAGTTCCTCATCAACAAGGGAACAAGGTCTGATGGAGAATGTGTGCATTCCAATAACAGAATTAGGCTTCAGAAGGTGGATAATAAGAAACTTCTGTGAGTTAAAAGAACATGTTCTAGCCCAATGTAAAGAAACTAAGAACCTTAAATATAGGTTTGACGAAATCCTAATGAGAATAGACAATTTAGAGATGAATATAAGTGAATTAATGGAACTGAAGAATACGATACGAGAACTTTGTGAAGTATGTACAGATTTTAACAGGCAAATTGATCAAGCAGAAGAAAGGATATCAGAGGTTGAAGACCAATTTAATGAAATGAAATGAGAAGACAAGATTAGAAAAGAAAGAATAAACAGGAATGAACAAAGTCTCCGAGAAATATGGGACTATGTGAAAAGACCTAATTTCCATTTGATAGGTGTACCTGAATGTCTTGAAGAGAATGAATCCAAGCTAGAAAATATTCTTCAGGAAAACATTCCTAACCTAGTAAGGCAGTACAATACTCAACTCAAGGTAATACAGAGAACACCACAAAGATATTCCTCAAGTAGAGCAACCCGAAGACAGATTCACCAGGGTTGAAATAAAGGAGAAAATTTTAAGGGCAGCTATAGAGAAAGGTCAGGTTACCCATAAAGGGAAGCCTATCAGACTCATAGCAGATCTCTCAGCTGAAACCCTACAAACTAGAAGAGAGTGGGGGTCAATATTTAATATTCTTAAAGAAAAGAATTTTCAACCCAGAATCTTATATTTAGCCAAACTAAGCTTCATAAATGAAGGAAAAATAAAATTTCTTACAAAGAAGCAAGCACTCAGAGATTTCATCACCACCAGGCCTGCTTTATAAGAGCTTCTGAAAGAAGCACTATACACAGAAAGGAATAACCAGTATCAGTCATCCCAAAAACTTACCAAAAGGTAAAGAGTATCTCCATAATGAAGAATCTGTATCAACTAATGGGCAAAATAGCCAGCTAGCATTAAACGACAATATTAAACTCAGACATCAATATTAATCCTAAAGTTAAATGTATTAAATGCCCTAATCAAAGACACAGACAGGCAAATTGAATAAAAAGTCAAAACAAATCAGTACGCTGTATTCAGATCCATTTCATAAGCAAGGACACACAAAGACTCAAAACAAAGGGTTGGTGGAAGACTTACCAATCAAATGGAGAGCAAAAAAGAAAAAAAAAAAGAAAAAAACCAGGCATTTTAACTTTTGTCTCTGACAAAATAGACTTCAATAGTAACAAAGACTGAAAGTAACAAAGAAGGGCATTACATAATGGTAAAAGGATCAGTGAAACAACAGGAGTCAGTGATTATAAATATATCTGCACCCAATATAGGAACACCCAGATACATAAGAAAAGTTCTTAATGACTTATAAAGGTACTGGGATTCCCGCACAATAATAGCGGGAGACTTTGACACCACATTGTTAATATTCGATGGATCAACGAGATAGAAAATTAACAGGGACATCTACGATTCCAACTCAGATTTGGAACAAGTAAAATCAGTGAATATCTATAGAATTCTTCACTCCAGGTCCACAGAACATACAATTTTCTCAGTATCATATTACACCTATTTAGAGAATGACTACACAATTGGAAGTAAATCACTCTTCAGCATTTGCATGGCATTTCACAGACTTAAATGAAATATTGAGTGGTTGGTTGTTTGTCATTTTCTTCCCTTATTCTTTCCTGTCTCTGCTGTTAAGCACAATTATTTGCATAAAAGAGGCTTTTAACACCTATTTATAGATTGCATTCCAGCCTGGGCAATAGAGCAAGACTCCTGTTCTCTCCCCTTTTCTCTTTCTCTTTCTTTCTTTCAAAAAATAAAATAAAATAAAATGATCTCTCAGATTGAAAGGACTGACATATTTCAGAGAGAAAAGGCGATTTCTACCTTTGCAGTAGAAGATCATAGTAGTTTTATACATAATATATCAGCCAAGATAGAATAGATTCAAAATATATTTTGAAACTAGGATTAATAAATGTTTTGTAGAATCGGTCTCTTTGTTGTCACCATTTAGGTGGTATATTAGTCTGCTTTCATGCTGCTGATAAAGACAAACTCAAGACTGGGCAGTTTCCAAAAGAAAGAGGTTTAATTGGACTGACAGTTCCATGTGGCTGGAGAAGCCTCACGATTATGGCAGAAGGCAAGGAGGAGCAAGTCACGTCTTACAAGGATGACAGCAAGCAAATAGAGCTTGTGAAGGAAAACTCCTCCTTATAATAACCATCAAATCTCATGTGACTCACTATTATGAGAACAGCATGGGAATGACCTATCCCATCATTCAGTTACCTCCCACCTGTTCCCTGCCACAACACATGGGAATTCAAAATGAGATTTGGATGGGGATGCAGCCAAACCATATCAGGTGGCAAAGTGAGTTATTATTAGCTACTTCTTGTATAATAGAGTAAGAAGAAAAATTTTTCAGAATCCCATGACATAGATGAAGATGAATAGGCTTTAATGGAGAAATTTGCAAAGTCAGTGTCAGTTCAAGAAGACAAGGCACAATTCCCCAATTAACACATGGATAGAAGTCCTGGAGTCAGAGTTTAACCCACAGGGTGGATCTGCTTTCCAAAAAAAAGTTGTGCAACAATTCCAGCTTCTGTTTCCTCTTAGAGAAGGTTACCCTATTTAGAAAATGAACACATAAACTCTTTGGATGCCACACAGTCCATATTGGCTGCCAGCCTTTCACAGGTGTTTGGAATACCAGCTGTCCAGCTCATGTTTACCTTGGGAACAATTGGAAATCACAGACCTTCTGTTTAAGGAAGGAACTGGAGCCCATCCCTACTTGGAGAAGGATGAATCCTCATTACCATGTAGGTCACAGTCCAGGATATGCAGGGTAAGTTCCTGGGGTTGTTATCAGTACTTCTGTTCCATGCATCGAACTAAAACCTTTTTATAAAATTAACTATAATGTTTTGATGGTTAAAAAAAGAGAAATCAAAGCTTAAGTCTAGGTTTCTGCCTTGAGAACTGAAAAAGCTAGTGTTATGTTAACATGTAAATAATTGAAGAATTGGCTGGGCATGGTGGCTCATGCCTGTAATCCCAGAACTTTGGGAGGCTGAGGCAGGCAGATCACCTGAAGTCAGGAGTTCAAGATTAGCCTGGCTAATATGGTGAAACCCCATGTCCACTGAAAATAAAATAATTAGCCAGGTGCAGTGGTGGGGGCCTGCAATACCAGCTACTCAGGAGGCGGAAGCAGGAGAATTGCTTAAATCTGGGAGGCAGAGGTTGCAGTGAGCTGAGATCATGCCATTGTACTCTAGCCAGGGTGACAAGAGTGAGACTCAGTCTAAAAAAAAAAAAATTGAAGAATAAAAAATTTATAACTAAGAAGTGATCATTTGTTTTGCACATGATGCATTTAAAATAAATGTTCGTATATAGGAGTTTAGATCTCAAAAGAAAGAGAAGTTGTGGGGATGTACATTTTGAAGTCATTATCATACAGATAGAGTACAAAGTCATGCAAACACATATCCCCTTACAATAAAGTGAAAAAAAAAAAAAAAAAAACAAACTAAAAGGTTTGGGGTCTGAATCTCAGGGCACTCCAAACTTCAGAAATTAAAGAGATGTGGAAACCTAGCAAATGACCCTAAGATGAAGTATGTAGTCAGGTAAGAAGGGAAACAATTTTCATTTAGATGTCCCTAAAATCAAGTAAAAAATGTATTTTAAGAAAATAGGGCAGGAATCCATGTGTCAAATGTTGCCAATAGGTCAAATAAGGGGAGGGCTAAGAATTGGCCATTAGCACTGGTAAAGTGAGACTTTTGATTAGCTTTACAAAAGCAACTTCAGTGGAGTGTCTGGGGCCAATGGCTCCAGAGATTTATTTAATAAGAGAGAGGGAGGTAAGGAAGACACAAGTATGTTAAAATATTATTTTGAGGTATTTTTTTTCTATAAAAGGAAGAATAGAAATGCTATGCTGACAGGTGTATTCATTGTTAATGGTTCCTTCTAAAAATGGAAATGGTCTGGGTGCGGTGACTCATACCTGTGATCCCAGCACTTTGGAGGCTGAGGCGGGTGGATCATGAGGTCAGGAGTTTGAGACCAGCCTGGCCAACATGGTGAAATCCTGTCTCTACCAAAAATACAAAAAAAAAAAAAAATCAGCTGGGCATAGTGGTGTACACCTGTAATCCCAGCTACTCAGGAGGCTGAGGCAGGAGATTGCTGAACCTGGGAGGCAGAGGTTGCAGTGAGCCAAGATCAGGCCACTGCACTCTAGCCTGTGCCACAGAGCAAGACTCTGTCTCCAAAAAAAAAAAGGCAATGTATTTACACGTTAATTCAAATGCATCCCATGTCCTTCAATCTCACTAGGAAGCCAATTCTGGTAAACCTGTATACATCTACCTATGTATCTAACCATCTTACATGAAATATAACAGGATGAAAGATGTAGTATTTATTTTTAAACATGTTTATGAAAAGATAAGAGTTGAACTCAAGAAATAATACACAGATTATAATGTAGTCTTCTGTGAAGTATCACAAGTGAACATACACATGTTAACACTTCCTAGGTTAAGACATAAAATGTAATAGTATCCAGAAGTTCCTGATGGGTCTTTTCCTAATCACTCACCTCTTTCCCTTTCTTAATTAAATAGTATGCTGAATTCTGATACTATAAATAAAATTTAAATATATTTTAAAACTTTTCAACAAATATGGAAAATAGCAAACACATGTAAAAGTATATATCATGTCTTAATGAACCCTCAGCTTCAGTACACCTCCCTCCCAGCTTGTGAACGATGTTTCATCCATCAAGTGATTCTCAAAAATGTGGTCCTTGTATCAGCAACATCAACAACATGCAAGAACCTGAATGCAAATCTGAAATGCAAATCTTCAAGCTCTGTCTTAGACCTCCTCAGTTATAAATTCTGAGGGTGAAACCTATCAATCTGCATTTTAACAAGTCCTACAGTTGATTCTGATGCACGGTATTGCTTGACAACCATTGATCTAGACTTGGACAGATGCATTTCTCCCTCTAGATTAATTTTTAATTTTATGCACATCTTAGACATCTTTATACACCTTTTGATTTTGGCATACATATTTCAGCATGAAACTTAATACAATTAACAATACATTGTAGATATCAATAAATATCCAGTCAGTGTTCAAATGATTTCACATATTTTAAGTGTATTTATTTGAGACAGAATCCACACAAAGTCTCTGCACTGAAACTGGTTGAATATGTTTATTATAGATATTTAGTTTGTGGTTCCTTCCCTCAAAGCCATTCCTCTCTCTCCCCCTCTCTATCTCTGCATTGTTATTATTATTTCTGTTTCTATCTCTGTCATTTCTATCTCTGTGCTTATCACTATTTCTGTCTGTATTACCTTTGCCCCTTTCTCTGTTTCTATTTTTATCTCTGTCTCTCTTTTTCTCTTCTATTTTGAAATGGATTTTTGAATAAAATTAATGATTCGTCCTGTAGTTTCTCAGTCTGGGCTTTGCCTACTGCCACTCCATGACTCGTGTGTGTGTGTGTGTGTGTGTGTGTGTGTGTGTGTGTGGTGTGTGTGTGTGTGTGTATGTGTGTATGTGTGTGTGTGTGTGTGTGTGTAACATGTTCATCTATTCCTGTGTTTCCTGAAAATCGGTAATCAAATCTAGTGACTTTATCATAATTGAATTAAATTTTTCTGAGAACTGGAAGAATTTGAAATTTTTTCTGTGTGTCCTCATGACATTGTAGTTATGAGGTAAGGAAGTGACAGAAAATAGGGGTTTTAGAGGTCAGAGCAGAATGATTATGTGGTATAGACTGGAATGGAAAAGGACACAGACTAGCTGGGAAGTCATGAAATTGGCAAGAATGCAGTAATTAGCTCAGATTTTGAACAGTTGATAGAAGTGGAAAATGGGTAAAAAATTGAGGAGCACAATAAAAAGAAAAAACCTTGGTGACTGGAGATGAAAGAAAGGGGAAGTAATTCAGTCAAAGATAAATCCAGAGTTTAATTCTGGTTGCTTGTGATTATGGTAGCATTCACATAATATTTTTTAGATTAATGTTGGAAAAGGAACATATTTTGAAGTAAGGTGTTGCATTTAATATATAAAAACTACTTTTATGATAGCAGTTTAGATGATCCATAGAAAGCTGCGAGACCTCAGATATACTTTGCTATATTTTCTCCTCTTCTTTTATGTTTCTATAATAGGACTTCTTGCCTCTGCAACATTGCTTCACCTTTATAACTGCTTAGACATGAAAAAGTAAACTTTTCGTGTGTGTTTCCTATTAGTCTAGAAAGAAAATCAATCATTTTTTCCAATGTTTGTTAACCTTTCATTTGCTGTTTCAATCATACTGACCTCCAATTAGAAATCTAAAAATATTTCCATACTGTACATGAGATAAAAAATAAAGTTCCAGCAATAATTAATTAGTTTAACAGACTCAAAAGATTGCTTTTGTGCCATGTCCTACCTTGGGCCTCTGTTCTTAAGAGGGAATCCCCTATTTTATCTACAGGGGGGTCACCTTCCTGCTCTATTTTTCCTCCATTCACATAATCCCATCAGTCCAGGACTGAAAGTAATTTCAGACACATTTAATTGCTTATCAGAAATTCAGTTCATTTTTCTGTATTATGTGAAAATAAATGTTTACCTTGTGAGATTAATTTGAGGAATAAACAAGATAACAGGTGCTAAGAACTTAACATACACTTTGGCACACAATGGATAAAAAGGAGGATGCAATCTACTAATGTAACAAACCTATACACTTGTACTCCCTAAACTTGTATAAATAAAAACATTAAAAATAAGATTAAATAAGATTTGTGGTCTGTCTCTAGGTAAACAGTGTAACCTCCACAATTTTCAGTGTAATGTACACAGTTTTCTTCATGCTGTCAGCATAGAATAAATAATTCAAGGACAGATTCCTTTCTCTTCCTCCGGCTCTATCGCAGAAGTTTTATAATTTGCTTATTTTAAAAAGAGTACTACATGGGAAGTTTTGGGTCATATTCTCCAGCTGTGTCTCCTGCTCAAATATTGATTCCTTTTCCTCTATATTAAAATTACACTTTTTAAGTTTTTTTAAGCTAAGCTCTTGGGGAATAATAAAATAGCAAAAATATACATTAAGACCAAATGAATGAAGGTATACCTTAGTATGTTACTCATCTGAAGGGTAGCTAATTAAAACATGGACACTAAAGTATGGTAATTAAAGGAAATATCTTTGAAAATAATGTTTTTAAATGAACATCTCTATAGATGCTTATTTCAAACTTGTAACTAACATACTGAAAATTCTAATAATCTCTTAATGAATTCCAGCAGCAAGCACATAAAAACGGCGGTTCAAATTAGTTTTTTACACATATTTCAAGAACCTTGTTCCAGGAAAAAAATTAGCACATGAACATTGTAGAGTAAGAGAAAACATATTTGTGTTTTGTTTTTTTCCTGTTGGAAAGAGTGAGTCTCTTCTCTCTCTTTCTCCATCCCTCCCTTTGTTGTTACTTCCATTCCTTTCTACCCATTTGTTCTGTAGACAGTTAACGAAAAAGGTAAGCAATTCAACCACCAAGATCTTAGTGATTCATCTCTCATCTTTCAAAACTACTGTTTGTCACAGTTTATAGTGAGGATATGATGGTTGATATTTTTGTATAAATAACATAGAAGTGTATGTATCAGTTGAAATTATTTCCATATCAGAACTAGTTTTCGTTTGCATGTTCACAATCGGAAAAATGAAGTCTTTCATTATGTGCATTGACATAGATGCTTTGCCGTTATTCACTAGAAAAAAAAATATTTCTGGCTGTGGCATTCTTATGTACAAAAGCAGCATTTAAAAGCTGAGCACACATTGTGAAGCAAACATGCCCACCACTGGGATAAATATACCTAACGAGAAAGATGGAGAAAGTAAATTTCATGTGTACCTTGCAAATAATGTTGATATGTTTTAAGTAATGACTAAATATGATATGAGTATATTGGAAATGCTTATATAGTTGATTACGTGCTAAAACTAAATTATTCTTTGAGAGAAATGTTGATACATTCATCCAATTATTTTGAATATTTCCTGGAAGAAGTTGCCTGCAAAAAAATTATTTTGAGCAACAATTTGTATTTCCTTCAAAATGGCAAACAACAATTTAAAATGATCATAATCTTTAGTCTATCACAACTTGCTCATGCAGCAAACTTACACATCTTCAGTCATTGAGCAGGGTTTTTTTTTCTCAATGAAAATTCTTAAATTTTAGATAAGGCAATTCTTTAGTAGGAGTAATTGAATCTATAATGATGGGTTTTTCAAACTTTAATATTATAATGGAGAAGATTTAGTTCATGGCAGAGGAGAATGTTTGGGTGGTGATCTTGAAGTTATCTTTTGAATCATACCAAGTTGTTGACTTTCTATTATATCTATGAAAAACTTAAAAATACAACACGGTAAAATCCAAAGCACTAAAGTGTCAAATTCTGATATATTTTGAGTATGTTTATACATTCCTTGTTAACTGGACATAATTTGAAACAAGCAGTCTTCCTTCAGTGTTAGAGCTTTCTACTAAATCATAACTATGAATTCACAAGAATATTAATATTTTGGTAGTTAATATTTGTTATTGAGGACAAAACTTAAAGATAAATCCAGAGTTATTCAATATTTTTCAAACATGTCAGGAACTTAGGATACACAGTTCTTCAGCTAAATTATTGTCTTAGATTGTATTACTAGAAGCTGAACCTGAGACAAGAGTTGTGTGCATGAGATTTTTTTGAGCCACTATTTTTTAGTACCAAGTAAGGGCACGAAGGAAGCAGGAGGAGAGGAAAGAACTGCAAAAAATAGTGACCTGAGGTGAAGTCTAACTTCAATCTGATCCCACTGTAAGCTCCAGAACATTAATTGTACCACAGAATCTTTCCTATTTAGAATCAAGAGTGCTGGTCTGCATATATCATTGCAATCTTGGTCAGTCATTGACATGCAGAGCTTGGGGTGCAGGACGTCTAGACCTCAGCACATTCACCACATCCCGTGACTTCAGTCAGCTCAAGAGCATCACTTTAAAGAAAATTGCATGTGTGAACCATTAGCCAATATAATGGCCCAGGAATAGGTACACCAAACAAATATAAAAAGAAAAAAAATTGCAAAAGATCTGGACCAGACATAACAGCAAATAATTATTCTTCACCAAAAAGTGAAGATGCCTCTCATTCATTCTCTCTCTCTCTTTTTTTCTTGTATGAGGTCTTCCTGTTTTTGTTTTTTGTTTGTTTTTTTTTTTTTCTGTTTTAAACTATCCCCATTTTGGCCTTAATGTGTATACTTGTATATGTGCTTGGTGGATATATTTGTATGTTTGCTAGAAAGTAAGTTCAGTGTTTTCATCCACATGAGAGTTGAGCAAAGCTCAGCAGGCTGTGTTGATATTGACTGTTTCAAAATTATAGAGCATTTAGTAAGCAGATGTTTTATTTATATTTAACAAAGGAAGAAACAAATGGATTAAAATGAAGATGACTCTTTCTTTTTCATCAACAGCAAAACCCATGTATTAATTCTAACTCTTCTAGAAACATTGACTCACAAATATTCAATTAAATTTAGTAAATTTAGTAAACTACTAAATTGTTTAGTGAACAATTAAATTTAGTAAACTACTTAATCTGGTCTAGGCTAAAGCTGCCTAGGCACCAAGTAAATTCTGCCAGTCACATTTTATGGCTACTTCTTGGATTTTCTTTGGTCCTTAATATAACATGTTATCTTTTCTTTCTTTATAAATTTAGAAAATATCCTTGTCCCCTTTGCTAGTTGGGAGGAAGGGAAAGATAAAAGCGAAATTCTCTTCTGTTTTTATCTAAACTAAGTAGAATGTTATCTAAAAATTAAGAGTAAGGCCAGGTACAATGGCTCATGCCTGTAATCCTAGCACTTCAGGAGGCTGAGCGGGGTGTATCACTTGAGTCCAGGAGTTTGAGCCCAGTCTGGTCAACATGGTGAAACCTCATCTCCACTAAAAGTTGAAAAATTAGCTGGGTGTAGGGGCTCACTCCTATAGTGCCAGCTACTCAGGAGGCAGAAACAGGAGAATTTCCTGAACCTAGGAGGTGGAGGTTGCAGTGAACCAACATCACACCAATGCACTCCAGCCTGGGCGACAAAGTGAGACTCTGTCTCAAAAAATAAAAATAAATAAAAAATAAAAATATATAAATTAGGAGTGGAATCTTGCTTATTTAGTCCAGAAACTATTTACCTTTGCCAATGTTATCACAGTTTCCAACATGGTACATTCTGGCTGCTAATTTCCATTGCCCAGGTAGGCCCACAGTCAGCTTAGGAATCCCCAGAAGCCAGGTCTCGCTGCTGCAGAGCAGGCAAGCCCCAAAGTGGGACTTGGCCTATCAGGGATCTTGTTTTCACCTAGGATAGAATTCAAGGGGGAGTCAGAGGTAGCATAGAATAAAACAACTTTATTGAAATGGCGATGTTACAGCTCCACGACTGCTCCTACAGAACAGTGCTACTCCATTGGCAGTGTACTGACATTAGCAGCTCAGGGCAGTTTTGCAGTCATATTTATACTTACTTTTAACTACATGTAGGTTAAGGAGAAGTTTATGCAGAAATTTTTAGATAAGGGATAGTAATTTTTGGGTTATTAAGCCATTATCATGGAAAACCATGACTCCGGGTGCTGCTATGGCAATGGTACACTGCAATGGTGCACTAGCAGGCACGTCTTATGGAGGGCTGCTTCCACCCGTTCCTTGTTCTAGCTAGTCCTCAATTTGCTCTAGTGTCTGAACCCTGACTCCAGAGTCAAGTTTCACTTCCTACTTCACTATGTGACTCCAAGAGAAATTGATGGGAAGTTTTTACCCTCTTACACCTATCTGGGATAATATATTATAGGTTCACTGTTCTTTCTTTAAGCCTAGCAGCACTGCCATTATCTGTGGCTTTTAGTGCTTGACAATGTCTATATAATAAATATTTTCGGTTTAAAGGATCACTTCTCAAATGCCACAGATAATCCTCTTTAGGCTCATTAATCCAATAGGCATTCATGTGGGTTCTCAGTTATTGAAATGGTCTAGACCAGTGGCTCTAAACAAAGGGCCAGTTTTGCTCCTGAGGGGACATTTGACAATGTCTGGAGAAAGTTCTGATTATCAACTGAGGAAGGGGCACTGCTGGCATTTAGTGGGTAGACACTTGGCATGCTGGCAAACTTCCTGAAATTCACATGACAGCTACCTGTAGGAAATAATTATCTGGTCTCAAATATCAACAGTCAAAAAGCTCAGATATTCTTGTCCAGAAAAAAATTGCATGGCCATCAGTTAATATTGACATAAAATTGGTTTTTGTCAGGGTAGAATTTTGTACTTTGGAGTTTCTTTACAACTTTAAAACATATATCTTTCGGGGCCCAAAGTGGCTCCGGCCGGATGTCGTGGCGCTTGCGAAGGCTAGGCCAAGAGTTCAAGGCCAACCAACCTCAGCAACCTTACAAGCTCTCAATGATTGGCAAAAAAACAAAAAAAAACAAAAAAAAACAAAAAAAACCCATATATCTTTCTTGCTTTCTCATGCCCTACTTCAGTCAGGTCAACCCACCCAAAGAAAATATAACTAATAAAAAAAAATCCATTGATGTTCAAAATTCTCACATTTCTTGTAGGCTCCATTTTGTTTTCAGAATATGTATGCTCAACTATCAGTTGCATAGGCTCCACCCTCTTCTATTAGTGTAGTTCAGCTTATTAGCATAGTCATCCTTGCTATCCATGTCTACGTTGGTATCTGCAACAGTATCTGTATCTGCGTATTTTCAGTTTAGACATTTCTGGCTGCTTTTTTCTGTTCTTATGTTGGCTTTAGGTTTCTAGAACTCAATCCAGTTTTGAAATTGAGTCAGTATCTGGTTAACTCTCCCTGAATTTCTACCCTGCAATAGGTAGGATTTATAGCGGTATGCTCGATAGAAATGACTAAACTGATTAAAGTATTGTTAGCTCAGTAGTTTCAATTAGTTCCCTGATTCGTTGAGTAATAACTGTTTAAAATTAATGCATGATATTCAGAGTGCATTTTTAAAAGCTAAAATAATTACATTAATCCCTCGGAAGATAGATATCATCCCTGAATACATGCTCTGATTAATTTTCTTTAAAATTTTAAACTTGGACCTATCGCTAGAAATGAATATACTCACAAATGGCATATTTGTAGGCCATACAACTAGAGGACATGGATTTCTTTTTTTAGTTCCTTGAAGACTTAAGTAATTTTATGTTCAGTAACTGCAAAGTGAACTGAAAATTGGTTCTCAAGATGGAACTGTGAAGCTGCAGTCATGTCTAAATTAATGTCATCCATAAATAGAGGTGCTTTTGGTGACTTATTTTCATAGTTATCTGTCCCTTTTGTACTTAGAGGAAAAAAAAAAAGAGAAAACACTGTTTTTGCCAGGTGTTTTAACTACTCAGGGCAATAGTGAGGTAGTTCATTTTTGTCCCCATCCATTCCATGATTTCTTCCTAGAAACAGTAACATTGAAAAAATCGGCAAATCATTACAAACATGTACATGCTCAATTTAATTCCTACACTGTTCTAGCCAGTGTCAGTGAGAGAAGCATGAGATCAGCAGTACTTAAAAGCTCTAATGCATTTACAGGACCAAGCTGGTCCTTTATATATGTAATGTTTACATATCACTTTTTGCTTATTAATTTCTTTTAGTTGGTACAAAATAGAAATAAAAAGATAGACCTTTGGGTTTACAGATAGAGGAACAATTAACATTGATTTAGGAGATGAGGGAAGACACTGTCATGATGATTTACATGGAAGGAAAATCCTGGGAAAAGTAAAAGAAAAGTTGAACCTATGAAGGGATTGTGATTTGTTATACATATGAGGTTTAAATTTTAAGAGTAGTGAGAAATAAACAAGTAGAATATGCCAGTTCCAAAAAAATCTAGAATTCCACGTTTACCATCTGTTTTTTATTTGACAGGTAACAGAAATAAGAGAGAACTAAGCTAGGTGAAAATGTTGGCCAATCAAATTCTCTCTCATGTTCACCACCCCCTTCTTAGAGAAACAGTGAAGCCCACAGCCTCTATTTGGGGAGCTGTGCTGGCTGATTATATTTTTGTAAGAATGAACAAGCTCCTTCCACTTGACCTCGATCACCTGACTACAGTTAACTTAAGGAGAAGAAAATTCTTAAGTATTCGGTGGTTGGGTATAAAAGCTCAATTCAAACCCAGACAACAGCAATTCCTTAAATTAGCCAGATGTTCTGTATTCAGAAATTTAAACAGGTATTACAAAGTGAAAGAAACTTAGTGCTAGCAGTGGACATGGAAGATGACATAGAAGATAGTCTGAAGAAGCAAGGCAGGAAGTACCTAAGCCACACTAAAGGTAAGGCAATAGCAATAGAAATGAACAGATTCTGGAGAGGGAGGCAAGATGGCGTCGTAGAGGTGACTCAGGATTGCAGCTCTCGGTGAAGGCGCAGAGGGTGAGTCCTAGCCGCATTCTCGGATGTTCCTTTTATGCCCACAGAGCGTTGAAAGTCCCAGGTGTGGGAGAGACACGGGACGCTAGCAGCCGGCTAACGCAACCGGCTCCTGCCGCCTCTTCGGCCGGCGCCGCAGCGGGACCCGGCGCGGAACTCACTGGTCTGGGTGCCCTGTTAAACCGGCAATCTGAGATTTGGAAGGGCAGATTGGCATGTCCATCTGATTGAACAGGACTTGGACAATGAGCCAGACCAGGAGTTTCCTGGGAAGCGTGATCTGAGCCGGGGTAGTGGGCAGCGGCACGGGAGATCGCACGGATCCCAGTGCCCTATCGGCAGGCTCCTGGGGCGCCAGTGAGAGAGTCGACCTTTCAGCTTGGGGAGAGGAAGAGAGAGAGAGAGAGAGGACGGACTCTGAGACAGGGAGCAGGGTGATCGGGCTCGGCGGGTCCCACGCTCACGGGGACAAGCAGGGCGGCGACTGGAGGCGCTTGGGGCTGAGAGTTTTGTTGCCGGCATTTAGGACGGTGCAGCCCGGTCAGGGAGGGGCGTCCACCATTCCTGACAAAGTGCACCCCCACTTAAGTACCGCCCAGGACTGACGCAGCCTGCCGTTGCCGAGGCAACCTGCCATAACAGAGAGAGTCCGCCGGGCCGCAACAGGGCGGACCCGCCTTAGGAGGTCAGAGCCCCGGCAGGCAAATAGTGAATAGACTGCCACCTAGTGGGGCAGGACAGTGCAACAGATACTCATAAAGAAAGCCCCAACTCCCTGAGAGAGAGCATCTAAGGGTGAAAAAAAAAAAAAAAAAAAGAGTGGTGTTTTATGAGTTCTATTGCAGCAGACATAACCTCCCAACAACCCTGAACGAACAACGGAGCTCACAGCTCAGCACTGGAGCTCCTATAAAGCACAGACTGTCTCCTCAAGCAGCTCCCTGACCTCTGTATATCCAAGGAGTCACCCCAGAAAAGGACTAATCAGACTGACATTTGGCTGGCATCATTCTGGAACAAGGGCAGCAGAAAAAGAAACTGATATCATCCCTCACTGTTCTGCAGCTGCTGCAGGTATACCCCAGACAAGCAGGGCCTGGAGTGGACCTCAGCACTCATACAGCAGAGAGGATAGATCATTAGAGGGAAAACTAAGTAACAGAAATACTTCATCATCAACAATCTCAGTGTCCACACAGAGACCCAATTGAAAAATCAGCCACTACTAAGACAACAGGCGGATAAATCCATAAAGATGGGAAGAAACCAGCACAAAAAGGAGGAAAGCACCCGAAACCAAAACACCTCACCTCCAAAAAAGGACCAAAACTCCTCACCAGCAAGGGAACAAAGCTGGACGGAGAATGAATGTGACGAAATGACGGAATCAGACTTCAGAAAGTGGATAATGAGAAACTTCAGTGAGCTAAAGGAACATGTTCTAAACCAGTGCAAAGAAACTAAGAACCTTGAAAAAAGATTTGAAAAAAGATTCGAGGAATTGATAACGAGAATGGACAACTTAGAGAGGAATATGAATGAATTGAAGGAGCTGAAAAACTCAACACGAGAACTTCGCGAAGCATGCACAAGTATCAACAGCCGAATTGACCAAGCAGAAGAAAGAATATCAGAAGTTGAAGATCAACTCAATGAAATAAAACGAGAAACCAAGATTAAAGAAAAAAGCACAAAAAGGAATGAACAAAATCTCCAAGAAATGTGGGACTATGTGAAGAGACCCAACCTACGTTTGATAGGTGTACCAGAATGTGACGAAGAGAATGAATCCAAGCTGGAAAACACTCTTCAGGATATTATCCAGGAAAATTTCCCCAACCTAGCAAGACAGGTCAATACTGAACTCCAGGAAATACAGAGAACACCACAAAGATACTCCGCAAGAAGAGCAACCCCAAGGCACATAATCGTCAGATTCACCAGGGTTGAAACGAAGGAGAAAATACTAAGGGCAGCCAGAGAGAAAGGTCGGGTCACCCACAAAGGGAAGCCCATCAGACTCACAGCAGATCTCTCAGCAGAGACTCTACAAGCCAGAAGAGAGTGGGGGCCAATATTCAACATCCTTAAAGAAAAGAGCTTTCAACCCAGAATTTCATATCCAGCGAAACTGAGCTTCATAAGTGAAGGAAAAATAAAATCCTTCACGAACAAGCAAGTACTCAGAGATTTTGTCACCACTAGGCCTGCTTTACAAGAGCTCCTGAAAGAGGCACTACACATAGAAAGAAACAACCAGTTCCAGCCATCCTAAAAGCATACCAAATGCTAAAGACCATCAACAAAATGAAGAATGTACATGAACCAACGGGCAAAACAGCCAGCTAGCATCAAAATGGCAGTATCAAATTCACACATAACAATATTAACCCTGAATGTAAATGGGCTAAATGCACCAATCAAAAGACACAGACTGGCAAATTGGATAAAAAACCAAAACCCATCGGTGTGCTGTATCCAGGAAACCCACCTCACATGCAAAGATACACAAAGGCTCAAAATAAAGGGATGGAGGAAGATTTACCAAGCAAATGGAGAGCAAAAAAAAGCAGGAGTTGCAATTCTCATCTCTGATAAAATAGACTTTAAAGTAACAAAGATCAAAAGGGACAAAGAAGGTCATTACATAATGGTAAAAGGATCGATACAACAAGAAGAGATAACGATTCTAAATATATATGGACCCAATGTAGGAGCACCCAGATATATAAGGCAAGTTCTTAATGACTTACAAAGGGACTTAGACTCCCACACAATAATAGTGGGAGACTTTAACACTCCACTGTCAATAGCAGACAGATCAACCAGACAGAAAATTAACAAGGATATCCAGGACTTGAACTCAGACCTGGAACAAGCAAACCTGATAGACATTTACAGAACTCTCCACCCCAAATCCACAGAATATACATTCTTCTCAGCACCACATCACACCTACTCCAAAATTGACCACATAATTGGAAGTAAAGCACTCCTCAGCAAATGCAAAACAACGGAAATCATAACAAACAGTCTCTCAGACCATAGTGCAATCAAGTTGGAACTCAGAATCCAGAAAATAACTCAGAACCGCACAGCTTCATGGAAACTGAACAACTGGCTCTTGAATGTTGATTGGATAAACAATGAAATGAAGGCAGAAATAAAGAAGTTCTTTGAAACCAATGAGAATGAAGACACAACATACCAGAATCTCTGGGACACATTTAAAGCAGTCTGTAGAGGAAAATATATAGCAATAAGTGCCCACATGAGAAGAGTGGAGAGATCCAAAATTGACACCCTATCGTCAAAATTGAAAGAGCTAGAGGAGCAAGATCAAAAAAGCTCAAAACCTAGCCGAAGACAAGAAATAACTAAGATCAGAGCAGAACTGAAGGAGATAGAGACAAGAAAAACCCTTCAAAAAATCAATAAATCTAAGAGCTGGTTTTTCGAAAAGATCAACAAAATAGACAGACCACTAGCCAGACTGATAAAAAAGAAGAGAGAGAACAACCAAATAGATGCAATAAAAAACGATAAAGGGGAAATCACCACAGATTCCACAGAAATTCAAACCATCATCAGAGAATACTACAAACAACTCTATGCACATAAACCAGTAAATCAGGAAGAAATGGATAAATTCCTGGATGCCTGTGTCCTCCCAAGCCTAAACCAGGAGGAAGCCGAAACTATGAATAGACCAATAACAAGGTCTGAAGTTGAGGCAGCAATTAAGAGCCTACCACACAAAAAAAGCCCAGGTCCAGATGGGTTCACAGCCGAATTCTACCAGACACACAAAGAGGATCTGGTACCATTCCTTCTGAAACTATTCCAAATAATCCAAAAAGAGGGAACCCTTCCCAAATCATTTTATGAGACCAACATCATCCTGATACCAAAACCTGGCAGAGACTCAACAAGAAAAGAAAACTTCAGGCCAATATCCATGATGAACATAGATGCAAAAATCTTCAATAAAATACTGGCAAACCGATTGCAACAGCACATTAAAAAACTTATCCATCATGATCAAGTAGGATTTATCCCGGGGATGCAAGGCTGGTTCAACATACGCAAGTCTATAAATGTAATTCACCACATAAACAGAAGCAAAAACAAAAACCACATGATTATCTCAATTGATGCAGAGAAGGCATTTGACAAAATTCAACAGCCCTTTATGCTAAAAACCCTCAATAAACTTGGTATTGATGGAACATATCTCAAAGTAATAAAAGCTATTTATGACAAACCAACAGCCAATATCATACTTAATGGGCAAAAACTGGAAGCATTCCCTTTGAAATCTGGCACTAGACAAGGATGCCCTCTCTCACCACTTCTATTCAACATAGTACTGGAAGTTCTAGCCAGAGCAATCAGGCAAGAAAAAGAAATAAAGGGTATTCAAATAGGAAAGGTGGAAGCCAAATTGTCTCTATTTGCAGACGACATGATAGTATACCTAGAAGACCCCATCACCTCAGCCCAAAAGCTCCTGCAACTGATAAGCAACTTCAGCAAAGTCTCAGGATATAAAATCAATGTGCAAAAATCACAAGTATTCCTATACACCAATAACAGACTTAAAGAGAACCAAATCAAGAACGAACTGCCATTCACAATTGCTACAAAGAAAATAAAATACCTAGGAATACAACTCACTAGGAATGTAAGGGACCTCTTTAAGGAAAACTACAAACAACTGCTCAATGAAATAAGAGAGGACACAAACAGATGGAGAAACATTCCATGTTCGTGGTTAGGAAGAATCAATATCGTGAAAATGGCTATACTGCCCAAAGTAATTTACACAATCAATGCTATCCCCATCAAACTACCATTGAATTTCTTCACAGAACTGGAAAAAACCACCATGAATTTCATATGGAACCAAAAAAGAGCCCGCATAGCCAAGTCAATTCTAAGCAAAAAGAACACAGCGGGAGGCATCACGCTACCAGACTTCAAACTATACTACAAGGCTACAGTAATCAAAACAGCATGGTACTGGTACCAAAACAGAGATATAGACCAATGGAACAGAACAGAGGCATCGGAGGCAACACAACACATCTACAACCATATTATCTTTGATAAACCAGACAAAAACAGGCAATGGGGAAAGGATTCCCTATTTAATAAATGGTGTTGGGAAAACTGGCTAGCCATGTGCAGAAAGCAGAAATTGGACCCCTTCCTGACACCTTACACTAAAATTAACTCCAGATGGATTAAAGACTTAAACGTAAGACCCGACACCATAAAAACCCTAGAAGAAAATCTAGGCAAAACCATTCAGGACATAGGAGTAGGCAAGGACTTCATGAACAAAACTCCCAAAGCATTGGCAACAAAAGCCAAAATAGACAAATGGGACCTAATCAAACTCCACAGCTTCTGCACAGCAAAACAAACAGTCACTAGAGTGAATCGGCAACCATCAGAATGGGAAAAAATCTTTGCAGTTTACGCATCCGACAAAGGGCTGATATCCAGAATTTACAAAGAACTCAAACAGATTTACAGGAAAAAATCAAACAAGCCCATTCAAAAATGGGCAAAGGATATGAACAGAAACTTTACGAAAGCAGACATACATGAGGCCAGCAAACATATGAAAAAGTGCTCATCGTCATTGGTCATTAGAGAGATGCAAATCAAAACCACATTGAGATACCATCTCACACCAGTTAGAATGGCGATCATTAAAAAATCTGGAGACAGCAGATGCTGGAGAGGATGTGGAGAAATAGGAACACTCTTACACTGTTGGTGGGAGTGTAAATTAGTTCAACCATTGTGGAAGACAGTGTGGCGATTCCTCAGGGACCTAGAAATAGAAATTCCATTTGACCCAGCAATCCCATTACTGGGTATCTATCCAAAGGATTATAAATCGTTCTACTATAAGGACACATGCACACGAATGTTCATTGCAGCACTGTTTACAATAGCAAAGACCTGGAACCAACCCAAATGCCCAACGATGATAGACTGGACTGGGAAAATGTGGCACATATACACCATGGAATATTATGCAGCAATCAAAAATGATGAGTTTGTGTCCTTTGTAGGGACATGGATGAATCTGGAGAACATCATTCTCAGCAAACTGACACAAGAACAGAAAAAGAAATACCGCATATACTCGCTCATAGGTGGGTGAGAAAAATGAGAACATGTGGACACAGAGAGGCGGTCTACTATACACTGGGGACTGTTGGGGGGAATGGGGGAGGGACAGCAGGGGGGGGCTGGGGGGGATAGCCTGGGGATGAATACCAAGTGTGGGTGAAGGGGAGGAAAGCAGCAAAGCACACTGCCATGTGTGTACCTATGCAACTATCTTGCTCGTTCTGCACATGTACCCCCAAACCTATAATGCAATAAAAAAAAAAAAAAAAAAAAAAAAAAAAAAAAAAAAAAAAAAAGAAATGAACAGATTCTGATTTGCAAAGGGCTCTTGAGTCATCATCAGAAACAAAGAAAGCAAGGTGCAGAAGAGCTCATATTTTATGCTATCTTTGTGCATGAAATGAGAAAATGTATATGTGTTTTTTTTTTGTATTTTCACAAATGCTAAAAGGATACCCAAATAATAAATAAAATACACAAATAATAAAAATAAAATATTTTTGTATTTTCACAAATGCTAAAAGGATACACAAATAAATAAATGCTAAAAGTATACACAAATACACAAATAAAAAATAAAATACCTCTAAGGATAAGGGGAGGGAATGAAGTGAAACAACCAATATGAATGGGAACAGAGATGAGAGACAGATCTAAGATTTTTTTTTTTTTTAAATCTAAGATTTTATTTCTGGTTATCCATACTTTTGCAAGAGAGATTGTAAGCCCTGGCAATTTATCTCATGCCTTTGCTGTCTGAAATTCATTCTTGCCTTTTGGGAAATCATTGACTGAGTCCTTATGAAATAACTAAGGTTAGATCTATGCCCTGATGTACTATATCCTGAAAAGTGATTCAGCTTTCTCCCATTCTGACTATTTCAGTTTCCATGATAAATTAACCTGAGGCATTCAGACTTGGAATCATGGATGGTTTCAGGTCTTCCTTCATGTTTTAAGGCCCTGACTAACCTCGTTGACTGAAATAGTGACTTTTGGAAAAAAAAAAATCAAAGAAACTTAGTCTTATGGCCTCGGTGGAAAAGATTATATTGGATATTGCTGGCAAATGATGAGGAACAGATTCCTAGGTTCATGCTTCCAGCTGATTCAGCCCACATGAGCAGTCACTTAGTAGACTCAAACATGCCCTTATACTCAAGGGATTTAGGAAGCAGATGATGAAAAGAATCACTGTCCAAGTAAAAAACAATTGTGCAACTTAAAGCAAAAAATGGTGACAAAAATCTGATTGTGGAATATTTTAGAATGTGTCATGAAATATTGTTTGTTGTTTTTACTTTCTAAAATAGACTTTTTTATGAGTAGATTTAGATTTACAGAAAAGTTGCAAAGGGTACAGAAAGTTTCAGTTTATCTCACTCCCCAGTTGCTTTATGTATTACATTGATAGGAAACAGTTGTCACAATTAATAAACTATTTTTTCCCCTTTTTTCCTTCCTTCCTTCCTTCCTTCTCTCTTTTTCTCTTTCTCTCTTTCTTTTTTTCTCTCTTTCTTCCTGGACAGGGTTCTCACTATGTTACCTAGGCTGTCCTGAAACTCCTGGCCTCAAATGTTCCTTCTGCCTCAGCCTCCCAAATAGTAGCTGGGACTATAGCCATATGCCACCCCACCTGACTAAATTGATGTTGGTATATTATTGAATATACTAAATTGATGTCGGTATATTATTAACTAAGGTCTAAACTTAGTTTGAATAATGTTCCTTTTCTGTTTCAGGATCCATCCATGACACCACATTACATTTAGTTATATCATGTCGCCTACTCCTCTATGCTAAAATAATTTCTCAGACTTTTATTTTTTATGATGACCCTGGCAGTTTTGAGCAATACTGATCCAATTTTGGAATGTGTCTTAATATGGATTTGCTAATATTTCTCTGCTACTGAGACGTAAGCTATGGTTTTTTTTAGGAGAAAGACTGCAAAGAGAAAGGACCATTCTCAACACATCATGTCCAAGGTACAGATGATTAATGTGACTCATTACTGTTGATATTGACCTTGAATACCTGCTCTGAGGAAGGGCTTATAAGGTCATTCTACACTCAAATTACTCCATTTTCCTTCTTTCCACACTGTAGTCTTTAGAAGGAAATTGAAATGTTCAGATTACATTCAAGGTGTGGAAGCTATGTTCCTCTACCTTTAAGAAGAACATCTACATAAATTATTTTGAATCTTTTTATATGGGGGATTTGCCTATTCTCTTCCATTTATTTATTTACTCATTTAGAAGCATAGCTATTTATTTTATAACTTGTATTATAATACAGTACTACACTAATATTTTTGTACATTATTTTGTAGCTTTAATAGTCCCTGGCTTTGCCATTGGGAATTCTTTTATTTGGCTTCTCTGTCACCTTGATGCATCCCCATCATTCTCTTTCTTGAGCATTTCTTTTGGCATTGCAAATGACTCTAGGCTTATCTCATGTATTCACTGCCCAAGAACAAGAATCAGCCATTTCTCTAAGGAGATCTTGTTCCTTTTATTAGTCAATAGAATTTGAAACCTAGTTTTGGTTGCTGGCTGTGTTTATTGTTATTGGAGTATGTTTGCTTCTAGGGTCTCTCACTGGACAGAGCCTGGGGAAATATATCCATGTGTACTAATCTGTTTATACAATGCAAAGATCTCTGTAATTGTTTCCATCTTTACAATCTATATCTCCAACTCTAAGTTTATATTATATGGTTAATTCCAACTTTCTCTCTCATTTGTTTTTAATCTGCTGCTCCAATGAGTGAGGAACATAAGTCCCACCATATGCTATCTATTCACTTATTTGCCCAAACCCACTAAAAATGTATAGTAGTTTTGAAATAATTAACCCCTACCCAGAGGAAAGAAATGTTTACCCACTTGAGTTCAGTGTTAATGGATAGTTTATTTTTCCTGTATTCTTATACTTCTACTAATTTTCAAAGTTATTTAGGTCAGACCTTCTTGTCCACAACACGTTCAGTGAGGTTGTCATACATTTGTCATAAATTACATTATTGTATTATAATCTGCATTCTATTCTGGGATCCCAGACTTAATTTAAAAATGTATATGTATACATTATGGCTCACTTGTGCTATAGTGTTCTATGGTCTTTGGCAAATATATAATGTCATATATCCACCACTACAGCAACATACAGAATAATTTTATTGACCTGAAAATATTTCTGTGCATAAACTATTCATAACTCCCCTCTTGCTCCACCTCATGCAAATACAAATCTGCTTTCTTCTTCGTCTCCATCTTCTTCCTCTTCTCCATAATGTCATATAAATGGAATCACACATTTGATAGCATTTTCAGTCTAGCTTGCTCCACTTGGTAATATTCATTTCAAATCCATACGTGTTGTTTTGTGGATTAATAGTTCACTCATTTTTATCATGAATAGTGTTCTATTGCATATTTGTAACATAGTTTATCCACAGTTCTGGGTGATTGTGGATAAAGTTGTTATAAACATTTGTGTGCAAGTTTGGGTGTGGATATAAGTTTTCAAATAGATCAGGTGAATACCTTTCAATTGTGATTCATAGATTTTAGAATTAAGACTATGTTTAATTTTAAAAGACATTGCTAGACTGTCCTCCAAAACAGCTGTACGTTTTGCATTCTTACCAGGAATGAAAAAGATGTTGTTCAGCAACTGCCCGAAATTGATATTGTCCATTTTTTTATTAGCGATTCTAATAGGTGTTTAGTGATAGTCCAGTATTATGGAATTTGCATTTCTTTTATGAAAAATGATGTTGCATTTTGCATATTTTTATTTCCATTAGTATATCTTCTTTGATGAAGTATTTGTTCAGATAGCTTAACTCTTTTAAAATTGAGTTATTTTCTTATTGTTGAGAATTAAGAGTGCTTTTTCAGGACTGCCGTTTAATTTTTTCTCACAGTTTTCACATCTCTGCTGACATTACACATCTAGTTTTGCCTGTTTTCTACTTTTGCAAATAGCAATCTTTTTTTTTTAATTTTTGAGATGGAATCTCACTCTGTCACCAGGCTGGAGTACAGTGGTGCAATCTTGGCTTACTGCAACCTTTGCCTTCCAGATTCAAGTGATTTTCCTACCTCAGCTTCCTGAGTAGCTGAGACTACAGGCGTGTGCCATTATGCCCAGCTAATTTTTGTATTTTTAGTAGAGTTGGGTTTCACCTTGTTGGCCAGAATGTCTCTATCTCTCGACCTCATGATCTGCCCACCTTAGCCTCCCAAAGTTCTGGAATTACGGGCATGGGCCACTCTGCCCAGACAGCAATCTTAACATATTAGTTAAAAAAGTGTTTAAAATCCCATGGCTGAAATTTTTAACATTTGCCTCATATTTAAATCTTGTTCTGATGGGTGCGTTGTCTCTTCAGACTGTGTTCTGGATTTTCTTCAGAATTTATAATTATTTTTTGTTGTTGAAAGCTGAACATGTTCTATCAGCAGTATAACTAAGTTAAATAGGGCTTGACAACAAGAATTTATATTAGTGTGTCTAAGAGTTGGGTTGTGTTTACTGTTTGCTGTATCTATATGTACTAGAGATGTCAAATTATTCTAGTGTCTTTTATTTTTTCTTTCCATCACTCCTCTTGATTTAGGGCTTCCCTCAGCACTTCTCCTCTGAGTGAATCTGTAGCTCGTGGCACCTTTAGCTATAATGCACTCTTAATTTTCTGGCTCCTTTTGGTGAAGCAGTAGGGTATGAGGGAAGGAGTACATTCCATAATCTTTTGATTGTGTTTTAGTATTCTAGTAGGTTGCATCTATCTCAGGAGTTTAGCCTCTACAAGTTTCTGTCCCTCTTCTAGCCACACGTCTCCTCCTTCACAAACACCCCCTACTAACTTTCCTAGCTGCAGCAACCTCAATATATTTGTTTAATGCCCTGTCCATTGTTTTCTTTTACCTTAGGTATAAGAGGAAGACCAGTGACATCTTGAATGAGATAGAAATCCCTACCTTAAGATGGTATAAGTTTTAGTATTAGCCTTTGTGTAATCTTTTCTCCATAAGACACAGATGGGGTTCCTGAAAGAAAATCTCAGGGAAGTGTGAACCCATTTTACAACTTATCCCAGCTACATACTTTCAGATGCCATTTTTTTAAACTTTCACTCTTGTTTATACTCATCCATAATTCATAAAAATTATTAGTGAATGCATGATATTTCATGCCTGTAACTGCAACACTTTTGGAGGCCAAGGCGGGAGGATCATTGAGGCCAGGAGTTTGAGACAAGCCTGGACAATACAGTGAGACACTATCTCTATAACAATTTTAAACAATCAGCCAAGCAGGGTGACATAGCTGTAGTGCCAGCTATTTAGGAGGCTGAGGCAGGAGGATCACTTGAGCTTAGGAATTCGAGGTTACAGGAAGCTATGATGGTGCCACTGCACTCTAGCCTGGGTGACAGAGGGAGACCCTCTCTCTCTGTCTTTCTATATATACACATGTACACACACACATAAAAATTTATTACTTCATGCATCTGTGTGTGTGTGTGTGTGTGTATATGTGTGTGTGTGAAGTGTTTTTAGTACTTATGACTTTCAGTGTCTTATAATTCAGGTAAATAGACTTGGTTCCATCTCTTTTGATGCTCTTGGCCCTACACTTATCAAAGTAATGGTTTTCTTATGGCAGTAATTCTCTATGGCTTCAAAAACAAAATCTTGATTTTCAATTTGTCTAGCTTTTTGTTTTTGTATGGATAGGAACAACAAGCTCCAAGCTCTTTGAATGTTATAGATAAACCAGAAACCTGTTTTTTTTAAGTTTAATAAAATATAAAATACATAAACACATAAATATGCACACACCCCTAAATAAAGTCACAACTCATTGAATTTACGTAAGGTAAATAGATAACTTCCACTGGGTCAAGAAATATCAAAATCTCAGAAGCCCTTTTTCTTCTAGTTTTCCCCTCCCTGCTGAGATTTCTTGGTTGGCAAACACACACACACGTGTGTGTGTGTGTGTGTGTGTGTGTGTGTGTGTGTGTGTGTGTGTGTGTGTGTATATATATATATATTATGTCTTTGAACAGGAATGTATTTGTTGCTTTAGAATCTTTATGTACTAACTCAAACATCTTACTCACCTGAAAGCTGCTTCTTATGATTTTACTTTTCTCTTACAGAATGGCTATACTTTCTTATATGTTTGTAGGTCTAAAAGTTTTTAATTGTATCATAGACATCATGAATTATGTGTTAGTGATTTTGGATTCTGTTATGACTCTGAAAAGTAGTACTTTTTCGCTTTAATGGGCAGTTAACTCAGCTGAAGCAAAACTCCAAACTGTCTCTTCTGCTCTGGGGAACTTTTGAAGTCTTTATTCAGATATTTCATTCTTCGATTCTGCCCCACACATGTCGAGTTTGGAGATCAGCCGGTGATTTGTATGCTTTATATGCAGAATTTGGAGCTTGCCTTTTTTGGATCTTAACTTTCTGAGATTTCTTAAGTTTTTAGCATCTGAGCTGTCCTCTGAAACTCTGTCCTTTGATTCTTCAGGTAATAATATTACCTGTTTTTATCTAAGTTTGAGTCAGTTTAACGCTGGATGTCCTCAGATGAAAAGCAAAAAAAAAAAAAAAAAAAAATTATAAATTCACCTGTGTTGTTCTCTTTTCTGTCAGCTACTCTCCTAGTTATGCCTGCTCTTCATAGGTTTTTAGTGATTTCGTATTTCATATCTATGTATTTCTCCAGAGTGTATAACTTTTAGAGGATGGTAGTTTTGTTTAATGTTAATATTATAGAAAATGGAAAACCCCTTTAGTCATTTTAATTTGCATTACAAACAAGACTAATGAGTTAATAATCAACTTTTATTTTGTGTTTTGGCTATTCATATATGGTTTTAATTTTTATGCATAAAAACTACATGAACATTTCTTCTCATTTTCTATTACGCTGTCTGCTGCTTGTTTAAGTTATATAAATATTCAATATTTGAGTATTTTGCATTTTTAGATGTGGTGAGTATTTTTCCTATACTGCTTTGCCTTTTATCTCAATTATTCTTGTATCTTTTGTCCTGATATTATTATTTTTCATGTAATATTGAAGAAGTTGATGGGATTCATCTTTTTCATTAAACATTATCTTATTTTTGCAAGTAATAAATATTTTATTACAATCAAAATAGACAATGAAGATAATAGAATCTTTATTGTCTGCAACCTCAAAATCCAGATTTAAACACCTTTTTTCTGTAAATATTATAATTTTGTCTATGTATATAAAATATTTTTGTAAATGTGGTCACATTAATAATATTTTATGAACTGCTTTCTTTAAGCAAGTATATACTGAAAAAACTTCCTATGTTTGTAAATGTGCATCTAAACTAGAATTATTAATGATAATGTATTTAGCAAATCATATTTGTTGACCACTTTGGTTATTTCTAACATTTTTCCCATATAAAGTATACTGCTGTGAGTATCCTTGTGCAGAAATATGTACATCTACTATTAACTATCTTAGATAAATTCTCTGAGTGGCATCTTTTATCCAAAAGATACGCTCATTTTGCGACTTTTCAAATACTTTGACATTGACGTTAAATGTAGTATTTTGTGGCTTTACTATACATTGACAAAGAGATCTACTGAAAGTAAAGTTAGTAACAATTTATTTTCCTACTAATATATGGCAGTCCACACCTAAGGATTTTACTTCCAAGAGGAACTATTTGTCTCTCCTGGGATAAATTCTCTCAGGAAATTCTTGTGGAAGTATAACTGCTTATCTTTAGTCCTTACTATACTGATAAAAGCCCTCCTGGCAAAAGCATCTATTCATTCACTAAAAGAAAAACATTGGCTCTTCTTGCTTATCCTGGGCTCCTTATTCTAAATATGTGGATGGATGAATAGGCTTTTGAATACTTTATTCAGAAGATCAGTTTTTTCTAGGTAAGCATCAGCATGAACCTCCACAGGTATGAAAGATTTCATTTGCTATTTTACTAGGGAAACTATTTGTCCACATACCTGTAATAAAAGATGGTGCCAAGAAACAATGGAAAACTCCACAGTCAAACTTCCCAGGAAATATGCTTTTTAGTCAGGTCACTTTAATTTTTGTAACTTGAATTTTCTTCTTGGAAAAAAAATGAGCAGTTTTTCTGCTGCTTTTCTCTCATGGCAGTTGGAAATAATCTCCTAAAATTTTTACCATTCCTTCTGAAGATAATATTTGTCTAGGTGTCAGCCAATTTAATAGGATATTTAATATTGGAAGCAAACAAGTGCCTCCTTTCAAATGTATCTAAAATGCAACCGGAGACAACTTAGATAATTTGTGCACTTGAAACATACTATTGTTGGCTCTCTGTGTATTCTGGAAAGCAATTTTCCATGAAATTGTTATTACCTTTTAAATGTAATATAATTTTGTATAATGCTCATTTAAGGGAATTACCCCTTTTGTATAAATATCATTCAGGCTAACTACTCAAAAAGTGCCAACATATTAACCTCTCTAAGTGCATGGCTTAGGAAACAAAGGGGTACTTTTCTGCATTGTAAGTCGGATCTGATTATCATTTAGATTACAATATATTTCTAGTTGATTTGCTTAGATAAAGCTGTACTTTAACTACAATAAGTTAATAAGATATAGATCTTGGGCCAGGTGCTGTGGCTCATGCCTGTAATCCCAGCCATTTCGGAGACTGAAGTGGGCGGATCATTTGAGGTCAGGAATTTGAGATCAGCCTGGACCAACATGGTAAAATCCTGTCTCTACTAAAAACAAACTCAAAAATTATCTGGGTGTGGTGGTGCATGCTTACAGTCTCAGCTACTCGCGAGGCTGAGGCAGGAGAATCACTTGAACCAGGGAGGTTGCAGTGAGCAGAAGTTATAGTGAGCTGAGATCAAGCTACTGCACTCCAGCCTGGGCAACAGAGTGAGACTCTCTCTCAAATAAATAAATAATAAAAATAATTAAATATAGATCTTGTTTTATATACTGGGGATCCTGAATTATATCTAATGATTAAACTATTTTGCCACGGGTCGTAAACAGAATTGTGAGTCTAATTATGAGTCTAAGATATTTTCAAAAGGTAATTTCTTTATTCTTTTTTTTTTTTTTTTTTTTTTGAGACGGAGTTTCTCTCTTGTTACCCAGGCTGGAGTGCAGTGGTGCGATCTCGGCTCACCTCAACCTCCGACTCCTGGGTTCAGGCAATTCTCCTGCCTCAGCCTCCCGAGTAGCTGGGACTACAGGCAGACGCCACCATGCCCAGCTAATTTTTGTATTTTTAGTAGAGACGGGGTTTCACCATGTGGACCAGGATGGTTTCAATCAACTGACCTTGCGATCCACCTGCCTCGGCCTCCCAAAGTGCTGGGATTATAGGTGTGAGCCACTGCGCCCAGCCTTCAAAACGTAATTTCTAATGAAAGTACTCACTTTTGATATAAAGACTATCAGATCTTTTTCAAGATTAGCATTTCCGTAACAGAAAAAATGTATTATTTCTGTTTTTTATCTAGCACTTGAATTCTTTTTTTTTTTAATCTAATAATTGGTTTTATTTGGCTGTTTCTGTAATTTCCATGAAAAGAAGCAAACCAAGGACATACAGGTAAATAGAAATTTACATGTTAACGTAATCTTTCATTATTATAATTTTAGCTAGCAAGTATTGCATATCTTTTTTTTTTTATTGCATTTTAGGTTTCGGGGTACATGTGAAGAACCTGCAAGATTGTTGCATAGGTACACACATGGCAGTGTGATTTGCTGCCTTCCATACTATCTCACTCCAACTCCCCACCCCTGGCTGTCCCTCCCCTATTGCCCCCTGACAGTTCCCAGTGTGTGATGCTCCCCTCCCTGTGTCCATGTCTTCTCATTGTTCAACACCCACCTATGAGTGAGAACATGCGGTGTTTGATTTTCTGTTCTTGTGTCAGTTTGCTGAGAATGATGGTTGCACTTGAATTCTTAACACTTCTCTTAGATTTCTAGGCATTACATGGTACATTTCCATTTAAGTTATTCATCACATGATTTTTGATAACCTAGTCCTGTTAGTAATAAACAGGTCTGACTTTGATTTTTTCCTAATCAGGGAGGTTCTCTTAGCACATATTGTTGATTTCTACTGACCTATGAGAAAATGTGAAAAAGCATTCAGTTTTTTGAGGTACAGAAGCCCAGAGAAACTGGCAACTCCAAATCTAAAGATCATCTGAAATGTCTCTATGCTATAAGGCTTTGTCTACTGCAACTATATGTATGTTTCTTTTAACATTTTGTGCAATATGTTGAAACTCCCTTTATTTCTCCTACGGTGATGCCCTCTTTTGTTACACAGAATTATCTACCCAAATCTTTGCCAATTGTCTTACACTCCCTAAATAATTTCTAAAACAAAGTCACTTTGTGTTGCTGAGATATTCTATTATTTTTTTTCTTTTCTTTTCTTTCTTTTTTTTTTTTTTTTTTTGAGACGGGGTTTCCCTCTTGTTACCCAGGCTGGAGTTGCTGAGATATTCTAAATATTTAGATATATGATTTGCCAATTGCTATAGAATTTGCAATCTTCCACATGAAGAAACAATGTTAAATATTTCTATCTTTATCCCATTTTAACAAATATTCATGATTAAAATATTTCCCTCTAGTTAATTTTAATTATAAGCTAAATTTTATGTAAGTTGGAGGCGCCAAGAGTGGAGTGAGCATTCTGAATGTGATTGAGTATATAAGTTGAACTCGTTTTATATGATGTAACCATTTCAAAAAGTAAATTTGAAATATTGAAGAGGAAGAGTATGAAGATGATAAAAGAAAAACCAAATAATTATAAAAATGAGAGTTCAATAAAATAGAAAAGTTCATTGCATAAGATGCACAAGAATGGCAGGGGTGCCTATCATGGCAGCACTACACGAATTGACAAGTCAAAGTGGAATTCCAATATCAAAATCTGATGTTGATTGTGACTTTGAGTTTTGAGAACAGAATTGTTTGTTTCAGTAGTCTGCACCTCATTTTCTTCACCAGCATCACCATTGCCATCATTGCTATAGTCACTCTGCTTAGGATATTTGAGCATTTGTTGGTCAGAGATGGAAATCAGTCCCTCACACCTTTATATGTGTTCAAATACAAATGAGACTTCACATACTTCTTCAATTTTACACAGAGCTGAGATTTAAACTTGTTTGTCTAAGTCCCTAACCCATGATCTTTGCTTATTGATTCTATTCCACCTATAATTAATATCAAATGAATTTCCATCCTTGTTACATGGATATTCATGTATTCTCTTAGCTTTCCCACCTTGCTTTTATATTTGCTTCTTTTTAGTGAATAATGAGTTCCTGTTCTAAAAGAAAATCACAAAGTCTATGTAAGCTGCTTTTTAAATAAATTTTTAATGACTACCCACATCTTAAAAAAGGAAGCTGCTGTCAAATGACTGTTTATTTGGAAAAACATGAATTCTTTAAGTACATTTGCTGCCTTTGTAGTGATTCCAAGCTCTTTCCTAAACCCAGCCCTTAATTTCATGGAATTAAGTCTAAAACTTGGTGTTTTCTGAGGGTGTATGTTATACTAATAAAAATATAGTACTTACAGTGAATTATAGGTGATGTTCAGTTTAAAATAGGAATTTCATGAATTAAATGAACTAGAGCCAGAGGAAAAAATTTCTTGGGCTTATGGCTGCTAGATATGAGTAATTATCAAATAAGTAAGTAAAACACTTAGAGAGAAGTGCAATGTTAAAGTAAGTTGAAAATATTCTTATGAGAAAATCATCTGTATTAGTTTGAAGTTGAATACCATTATCTAATCAGATAAGTTATATCCAGAGATGTCCCACCCCAATATAATTCATTATGTCATTGGACATCTGTCTCCTCGATAATTCTCCAAAATCAGTTTCTCCATCTCTGCAATGCATTCTATTGCTTTGATGCATAGAGGAAGATCTTGCTAGTCTTGGCAAAGCCGATGCTAAATCATTTGTTACATAATTGTATTTCCCTTATGATATTTTTTCTTTTTTTAAAAAATTGAATATATAAAAATGGGTGAATAATATTGTAATAATTGTTTTAAAATGTATATTATTATTAACCATTTTAGTAAACATAACATGCACTAATACTTTCATTATAGATGTAGAGGCTTACATTTGAGCAGATTAAGGTAGCTAACTTGTCTACTGGTAGGCAATTCATAAGACTAGCAAATGGTTGTATTTTTACTTATATTAATTTTACACAGAATTTTTGTGGCACTTAAACATCTTTAACTTTCATCCTTAAAATAAAAAACAAAAAATGAGATAGCTCAACCAGATTGCCAGAATTGATATTTATCTGGTTCTTGCAGGCAATCACCTGAGATTACCAAGAAGAGAAAAAAGACAGCAGCTCAAGGAAGCAGAGGAAGATTCTTTCTGTGAGTTCTTTCTAAGGGTCTTATCAAGTTTCTTACATTTAAATATTGCGTAACAGTTTTAGAGTAGAATATACATAATTATATATGTGTGTGTAGATTGTGTTCATATTAATTATTTTTATTATAGCTGTTTCTTAAAGTTAATAATCATTTACTGTTATAATTACTTTAATTACAAAATAACAGTTACAAAGCATTTTGTTACAATTTTTAAAACCTTTTTATTGACCTCAAGGTAGATTTGGTCTGATGGCTTTCTAATTGACCCTGACAGTAGATAATAATTTAAACTGTTTCTTCTTTATTTATATTTTTTGGAAGGCAATTTGTTACATAAGCAGCAGTGAATATTGATTTCTCTTTCAAATTATATGTTCTATTATCTTCTGCAAAAACAATAATTATTTTCTTCAATTTTAATATAGTAAATAAATTTTATGTTTAAAAGTATGACCAAAAAAAGAAAGCCAGAAGCTGATATGTTTCAAAACAGTTTACGTAGCTAATAGAAGTGTGATTTCACTAGAAATAGCATTTGGAAGAAATTTTAAAAACTCAAAAATACTCTCATTTTTCTAATAAATTTATATGATTTTTAATAATTATAGAAAATTGAAGACATTGAACTTCAGTTATAATTTAGTCAAAAATCATTAGTTTTCTATTTTATCAAGGTTTTATACTGGGAAAAATACAATAAATTACACATTAATTTAGAATTGTATTATTGATATTTAGCTTAAATGTCGGCAAATATGAAAAGCAACCTGAGATTCAACTATTCATTTAATTTTTTCAACTGATGAAATCAGTAATTATCTTTCATGCTGGGAAGAAGCAAGATTACTGTTCGGGGTTCTGTTGAAAAGTTTATTAGAGGTGGTGGAGTAATAACTTTGCTCATTGGTTATTTTCTTGTTTTAGAGGCAGACAACTGAGTATCCCAGCAGTGACTGACAGGCAAGTAACACTTCCCAAAATATTTTACTTGAGGTTCACTGTGTCGAGAAGATGGGGGCAATCTTTAGGCTTCCCAAGATTTAATCAAACAATGAAGAGGACTGCATTTATATTAATTGTTTACACCTTGTCATCTTGTAATTTGAAAGGGTAATAGAAATTATGTAGTTAATTTGCAACCTAGAACAGGGAGTCTGATTACAACTTTCCTAACAGATGATTATTCCATTTCTTAAATCACACCCAGAATTCACTTTCTACAAGGGAGCCTGTAGTTTTGTGATCTATCTTTGTTGGTATTTGGAACTATACAGAATAGGCGAGGATCGGTGGCTCACATGTGTAATCCCAGCAATTTGGGAGGCCGAGGCGGGTGGATCACCTGAGGTCAGGAGTTCGAGACCACCCTGTCCAACATGGAGAAACCCCATTTCTACTAAAAATATAAAATTAGATGGACATGATAGTACATGCTTAGAATTTCAGCTACTCAGGAGGCTGAGGCAGGAGAATCGCTTAAACCCGGGAGGCAGATGTTGCAGTGAGGCAAGATCATGCCATTACACACCAGCCTGGGCAATAAGAGCAAAACTCCATCTCAGAAAAAAAAAAAAAAAAAAAGACACAGAATAATTTCAATTCTTTTTGTCCTTCTATTCACTCTTCAAAAACATATAGTCAGGTGTCATGTGCTTTTTTAAAAAATCTTTTTATACCATCAAACATATTTCACATGATGTTATTTTCTTAACTCTTCACCATACTTGTCAACCCCAGGAAATATTATGTTTGCCCAGAAACCAAGTACATTATCATTTACAAAACTATAAATCTACTAAAAATATAAACATTCCCTTTGAATTTCTACTAATTAAAAATATTTTGAATTTTGGGGTTACCAATACATTATTATTTTTAGTTGGGTATTATTAAACTAGATATTCCCTTTGACATTTTCATGTTATCTATATCTCTATCTAACTGTAATTTGATGTACATTGAAAATATGGGTCAATTAAGTATGCAATTCAGTATTTATTGACTTTTGCAGCTTTTCTATGATTGTTGATTGCAGGCAGTGTAAAATAGTTCTAGTGGGATTATATATATCTGCTATAGAAGAGGAGTTCCCCAGTATCAGCAGACTGGTACTGGGCTGTGGCATGTTAGAAACACCTCCACACAGCAGGAGGTGAGCAGTGAGTGAGGGATTATTATTGCCTGAGCTCTGTCTCCTGTCAGATCAGTCATAGCACTTGATTCTCTTAGGAGCCTGAACCCTTTTGTGAACCGTGCTTGCAAGGGATCTGGGCTGCGTGCTCTTTATAAGAATCTAACTAATGCCCGATGGTGTGAGCTGGAATAGTTGGTCCTAAAATCATTCCCCTTCTGCATCCAGTGGGGGAACCAGGCACCAGGGACCAGTTTTATGGAAAAAATATCCTCTACAAAACTGGTTCTTGGTGGGAAAAATTTGGGGACTGCTGCTATAGATGTTAAGTTAATGGAGGAACATTTGCATTTATACATATTAAAGTATTTCTTCCATGAAATGCAGCTATAAAATTATTCTTTATACAATTATTCACTGACTACTACTACAAACTTCCAAGTGATGGACTAAACATTAGAAAAAGTGTTTTATATAACTTTTCTCATGCATTTTATCCAATAGATTTAGAGTAATGTGCCAGTAGTCCCATTTAATAAATAAGAAAGTGGGGAATCAGGTTAAACTATTGGTAAAGGTCACAAGGCAACGAAAAACAAAGGCAAGATTCTAAACACACTCCTCTTGATCCTAAGTCTATACGAATTTCCATGTCAGAAAAAAGTAGCCACTTTTCCTTAAATATCTGTCTCAGGCACTACATATATCATTTGTACCATGAACACAAATAAACTACAGATGCCTACATCTTTCAGAAAATCAGCTTCTTAAGTCAATCAATATATGCAGATCCTTTCCATTTACAGCACACCTAGAGAAGAAAACATTGCCAGAAAAAAAAATGTATTGCCTGTTTTGAGATGTGTCTTCCTAAAAGTGCTTTTACCTCGATTGTTTTAGCTCTGATATTGAGCTGTTAATTAATGTTGCTTATGTCATATTACCTGATTATTTCATTATGTTCTTCAGTCTAGCTCAAAATGTCAGCTAGCTCAACAAAAACCTGTGTGCTAGGTGCATGAAATATATTGTGCCCTCAACCCTCCCATATTTATTTCCCTCTCATCATTTAGAACCTAGGTCAATTAACTACTCCCATCTTCCCACTCTTTACAAGAAGACATAATTTTACAGCTGTAGATCCCCTGAGTCCTGACTTTGTTTTTATTCTTCCTCTTTATCACAATCATGACTATGTGAAATGGTCCTGTTTGTTTGCTTGTTTAGGTAGGCATGTTTATATTATCTGTCTCCCTACATTAGTATATCGATTCCATGAAGATAGGACATTTATCTAGCTTGTTCACCTCTTTAGCCTCAGTATCTAGAAGTGTCTAATAAATTACTTACAAAGGAAAACACACACACACACACACACACACACACACATACACAATGAAGTTTTGTCACATCATAATAAAAAATCTAAAAGAATCTTTGTACTGTGTAAAGACTATTGCATACTAATCCATACATAAAATAGCTCTATCTTTCTACAGTTTCTATGGTATAAGAATTAAAAAATAACACTTCAGATTCTGGTAGAATCAATCAATATCTATAGTTTAGGCTTAAACATATGAGAAGCAGACTCCAAAATATAACATGGTTAAAGGTAAATGCTAATATTGGTTAGTGTGAGAAAATGATGTTATTTAGTTTCATTGTTTTAGAGTGATGTTATAATTAACCACTATTATAGATGTATATGAATTCTAGAAATGCTGCTCTTTCCCTCAGATAAGACAATGACCTATCCATCCTAATAATATTTTATAATCATAAAGCCCCAGTATATGCCGGCACTTGTACTGATATAATATTTACTCTTGTTGTTTTATTACCCTGAATCTGAATAGTTACTCTTTCCACACCTTGAACCATCAATTAAAACCAATTTTGGGGCCGGGTGCGGTGGCTCACGTTTGTAATCCCAGCACTTTGGGAAGCCAAGGTAGGCAGATTATGAGGTCAGGAGTTTCAGACCAGCCTGGCCAACATGGTGAAACCCCATCTATACTCAAAATAGAAAAATTAGCCTGACATGGTGGTGGATGCCTGTAATTCCAGCTACTCAGGAGGCTGAGGCAGGAGAGAATTGCTTAAACCCAGGAGGGGGAGGTTGCAGTGAGCTGATACCACACCACTGTGCTGTAGCCTGTGTGACAAAAAAAAAAAAAAAAAAAAAAAAAAAAAAAAAAAAAATGTCAAAATCACATGACCTGATTCTCAATATTATATCATTACAGAACTGAAAATTAATACCATAAAATATATTCACTATTGTTGAATAATAAATTTCACCAAAGTTTAGCATAAAAATAAACATTTATTACGTCACAGTTTATAAGGGTCAGGAATCTAAGAGCAACTTACGTGGGTCATCTGAGTTGCAATCAAGCTCTCAGCCAGTTATAGTCATTTCACGAGCTTTCCACTCACTCATGCAGTTATTGGCAGTCCTTGTTTCTTGCTGGTTGTTGATGGGAGACTTCAACCCTCTCCAAATAGATTTAGAGTAAATCTAATAGATTTAGAATAATGTGTAATAATGAAATTTATTGAGCTAACTCCCAATAAATACTCAAATGGCAGCTTCTTTCCTCATGATTAAGTAATCTAAGGAAGTGTAATGAGGAAGTTCCAGTGATTTCAGAGAACTCACACACACTCACTCTCTCTCTCTCTGTTGGGAGAAGCAGCAAAGGAGAAAGGACTTACAGAGTGCCTACATAAATCGGTTATGAGTAACATGTAACCTGGGAGCGACAAACTGCAGCAAACTCCAGGAGGCCTCTGGGGAGGCAAACTTCTCCATGCCTTATGTTCCGGTGCAGGGTGACCTACGCTCTGTTACCATAAACATTGTGCTCAAGGATGTAAAACCCCTTCATAGCACTATGACATAACAGACTTGTAGGCTCCTTGTAAGGCCTGTGTTCCACTGGCTGCACATAAATAAGAGGCTAATGATAACCACATGTTCTTCTTTTGTGAATCTCCCAAACTGCCACTGTTATCAGTCTTTAGAATGACACACCAGTTCCGGCTCACTGATTCACTTCTGGCTCACTGATTCACTCCACCATCACATCACCCTCTCCCCACTGTCACTTCACCCCTACCCTATAAATCAAAGTGATTGTAACCAATAAATAGTGTGAATGATCAGAGCTCAGGGCCTTCACTGTCTCCTCCAGTAATTAGTGATGGCCCCCTCATCTCAATTTCTCTTTTAATCTGTCTTTTTCTCATTCCTTTGTAGCCACTGAACTCAGGATACCCACAAATGTGATTTGGGACTCTTTTCCTACATCGCTCTCTCTCTCCTCCCATCTCCTCCGATTTTATTCTATTTGTTAGATGCAAATCTCTAAGTATAGTCTACACTTAATAGGTAAAGAATAAATTCCCACCTCTTGAATGGAGAAGTTTCAAAAATTTGTGGACATATTTTTAAAACCACTATAATGAATTACCTCTACATGTGGACAAGAATGGCTAAACTAAAAAGTCTAACAATGCTAAGTGTTGACAAATATATGAGGTAATTGAGACATTCTAATATTTCTAATGGGAATAAAAATGGTATAGCCAATTTGGCAAAGAGTTTGATGATTTCTTAGAATATTAGGTATATCTTTACTCTGTGATCCAGTAATTTCACTAATTCCACTTTTAGGTATTTATTTGAAAGAAATAAAAGTTAATGTCTATAAAAAGACTTGCAGGTTTATTTATCATAACCAAGAAGAGATTAATAACTAAATGTTAATGACCTTCTCAGTAGATAAATCACTGTGGTAAATCCACATAATTTAATGATATTTACCAATAAAATTAGTGAATTATTGACGTATGTTACAACGTAGAGAATCTCAGACACATTCTGTTAAGTTAAAAAAAAATCAGATACAAAAGACTACATACTGTTTGATGCTATATTTCTAAAATTTTATAAAAGACAAAGTTATAGTGATGGAATGAACATCAATGGTTGCTAGAGTCCAGAGTGTAGACTTGGTAAAGAAACATAAGATAACGTTTTGGGATGATGCAAATGTTATATACCATGGCATGATATTGTATTTACATGGCCATATATATTTCTCAAATTTAATCTGATTATACATCTAAAATTTTGTTGTATATAATTATAAAATTATCTAACTAAGAAAGCAAAAGCAAACAAGAGGAAAAAAAGAAAAGGGTAAGAGAATACGAAAGAAAAAAAGAGCATGAAAGGAAGAACGTAAGAATAAAAAATGTACTCTTTCAAGTCAGGCTTGTAGAATACTTACCAATATATTCTCAGAAAACTTAGTGGATTTTTGTTTTTAAACAATTTTATGTGTTTGGGAGCACATTTTTAAACCCAATTTTGCACTCTACCTTCTGTTTTCAGACTCTCTCTTTTCCTAATTTAAATTGCACTTGCCTTGGAACAACCTAGATCAATCAAATAGGCTTGGGTGAGAAGGCAATCAATGTCTTTGGTCATTTGGAATAACTTTCCTTTCTTTGTTGACAATCGCAAAGGACCTTCAAAGTGTTTCTGAGTGACAGATTTATTTTCTGGCATTAGGAATCTAAAAGAAGCTGGTTTTTTCAAACCACCAAGGTAACCAATATCTGAACAACATTCCTTCACTCTCTCATGTAGCTTTGCTATATATTGCTACAGTATAACAGGAGTCACCTGTTACTCAGCTACAACAAATGTGCCTTTTCTACCCTATTATCCCTAAGTACATGTTGCATATTTTAAATTCATTATAGTAACAACTTAATTTTGGTACCAATTCTTATAATGCAATGGTCTGAGATCTTGTCCTAATTATTTAATTATTTTCTCTAGACTGGCCACACATTATATCTCTATCTTTATATGTGCTTCACTTCAGATACGTCAGGGACATCTTTTATCCAAGTAGATACAAAGTACTACTTTATGATCATTTTGATAAGGGATATGAATGAAAGACAGGGGCCTAGAGTATAGCTTTGGAGAGATATGTCTTACCTCATATTTCGTATTTTATTATTATTAGAATTCCCTTTTCTTTACATCCAGTTTAAATGCTACAATTTTGCAAGTCAAAATTAATTACTCCTTCCTTTCCTCTAAGAAAGAATATATCTATGTTACATGTATTTAATTTTGCTATCACCAAACCTCAGGTGGACAGTCAATGGAAATTTCATTCTAAATCTTCCCACAGGCCTAAATGGTCTAGTCGCTCAGTAAATATTAGATGAGTATAGAACAGAATGAAAGTTTGTGGCAGATAATTAACATTTGTCTTCTTAAGTAGATCTTGTGGCCTTTCTGAGAATTGTTATCCTTGGAAAATGTTGACGATTGTCTCCTGTGAAAGCTTACTAAATCACTACAATAAATATATCAAGAAATTTGGAAATTTGACACATTTTGGTGACAAATATCCAAGTGCTCTGAAATAAGATCTTTTCTAACAACTAAATTGTTATGTTGCAATTGTTTGAATAAGGCTAGAGTTTGTAGTCTGCTGTTTATTATTTTCCCCATTTATATATTTACTAAAGTTTGCTACTAATACAAGGAATGTCTTTCTTTCTCTCTAGACAGATGGATAAAGATAGGTGATAATAGATGATAGATAGATAGATGCATACACAGATATACATATATGCTCACACATATACATATTTGCAATGGAATAACACTACACATACTGTATTGTGTGTATAAATGTGTGTATATATATTTATATGTATATGTTTATCACTATGTTCCAGAAAATTATATTTTTATTTTTGAGAATAATATAAAGATCAATGAAATGACATCTACAAAAGGCTGTTTAATTTCTTACCCAAAGGGTATCACAATAATATAAAAGATTATTTCACTAAAATCCCTTGTGTTGTTCTTTTGTAAACATACCTCTCTCCCTCCCATCTCTGTTTCAACCCTGGCAATCACTAATGTGTTCATCATCCCTAAAATTTTGTCATTTCAATATAAATGTAATCATATAATATGCAACCTTAAGAGATAAGCTTTTTAACTCAAAATATCTCCCAGGTGATCCAGACAAATTGTAACATATATCAATAGTTCATCCTTTTTATTGGTATGTAGTAGTCTATGTTATTTCAGTTTGTTTAACCATTTACCTGTTGAACAATATCTGGGTTGTTTTTACTGGGGGACTATTATGAATAAAGATACTATGGGCCAGGTGTGGTTTCACACCTGTAATCCCAGCACTTTGGGAGGCTGAGGAGGGTGGATCACGAGCTCAAGAGATTGAGACCATCCTGGCCAACATGGTGAAACCCCTGTCTCTACTAAAAATACAAAAAATTAGCTGGGCATGGTGGTGCGTGCCTGTAATCCCAGCTACTTGGGAGGCTGAGACAGGAGAATTGCTTGAACCCAGGAGGCGGAGGTTGCAGTGAGCCAAGAATATGCCATTGCACTCCAGCCTGAGCAATAAGAGTGAACTCCATCTCAAAAAGAAAGAAAGATATCATGAACATTTGTTCCTAGACTTTTGTGTGAATGCAAGTTTTTATTTCATTGCTATAAAAAGTAGAAAGTGAAATTACTGAGTCGTGTTAGAAAAACATACTTAATTTTATAAGAAATCTCTGGCCAGGCACAGTAGCTCATGCTTGTAATCCCAGCACTTTAGGAGGCCAAGGAGGGCAGATATCTTGTGGTCAGGAGTTCTAGACCACCCGGGCCAACATGGTGAAGTCCTGTCTCTACTAAAACACACACACACACACAAAACACAAATTAGCAGAGCATGGTCGTGCACACCTGTAGTCCCAGCTACTCAGGAGACTGACTGAGAGATGTGTTTGAACCTGGGAGGCAGAGATTGAGTGAGCCAAGATTGTGGCACTGCACTCCAGTCTCTATCTCAAAGCAAAAAAAAAAAGAAAAAGAAAAAGAAAAAGAAATGAAATTTTCTAATTTCTTTCCAGAGTGACTCTGCCATTTTATATTTTTACTGACACTGCATGAGAGATTCAATTTCCAATATCCCCCCCATCCTTTCAAACACTTGGTATTGTCATAATTTTTAATTTTAGCCATTCTGATAAGTATATAGTCACATCTTCTCATTGTGATTTTATCTTGCATTTCATTATGCCTAACAATGCTGAAAATATTTTAATGTACTCATTTGTTATCTGTTTCTCCTCTTTGGTGGAACTCTTTTCATCTTTTTCTGTTATTTTCTAATTAGATTGATGGAACTTTTTAGTATCTGGACTACGGTGGTGGATATATGAACCTACTCAAGTGATAAAATAATATAGAACTAAACACATACACACATGTATGAATACAAGTAACATAGGATATTTGAAAAAGAGCAGTTGATTGTATTAATTCCAGTATCCTCATTGTTATGTTATTCTATACTTTTGAAAAATGTTAATATTTGGAGAAGCTGATGAATTGTATATAAATCTCTTTCTATTATTTCTAACAACTGCAGGAAAATCTACAAGTACTTTAATAACATTTCAAGAAAAAAGAGTGTATGACTATATTATGCCATTAAAACTTCAATATTGTCTCTAGAATGAGACTTGAGAAATGTAATCACTGATTTAATTCACATCAGCTATGCTTCACATGGAACATAATAAAATAAAAGTATCTGGCACCCAATGTTCTTCCATACAAATAAGTCTAAAATAACCTTGCAAATGAGAATTGCTTATTTTAAAACTATTTGTTTTTTCGTTTGTCTGCTATGCGGCCCTCCATACAGGAAAGTAAAGTCAATGATGTCAAAACTCTACACGACTCTCTGGAATATGTTATTAATTTTGTTCTGCACAATTAGTAGAAATCCACTGATTAATTTATAAGTTTTAATCTACGGTATTAAACTTGACTCTTCTATGTAAGAAAAGGATTATATTTGCACAAGAGAAAGCCTACATCTCTTTGTTTGATTTAACATGCATATGCTTATGCCTGTATCACAACTTTTATGAAATATGAAAGTGACACTAGGAAAAGCAATTTAAAGCAAGAGGACATTGGCAAATATCCACGGTTGCAGAGATTAAAGATGGAAAAGTTCATACTATTATATGGCAAGCAGAGATCATCAATGATTTTTCTGAGATAGTTTCTATAAAATGTTGAAATTGAACAGAGTGCAAGCTGTTGGGGGTGAATGAGCGGTGAAGGAACAGTAGAGCATGTTGAGTGTATTTTGCTTAAGGTAACAAGGAATTGTGATGGAATCTTGAAAATAAACAGGGAGCAGGAGACTTCTGGCCACAATAAGAATATAGTTTGTGCATTTCAATATTTCCTTTCCTTCAAAAATGAAGATACTAAGAGTAAATTAAAATAAAATAAAATGAAGTAATATAACCACAAGCACGAACAAGATGCCCATGGGCTAGAATATGAGTAGAAACACTCTGTAGCAGGCAGGGGCTGAAGCTGTGTGCCTTCTGGGATCAAGGATGGAATATGTGAGGAGAGAGTCTGGAGTTAGAGTTCTTGGATAACAGGGCCCAAAAGTACCTTAGGAATTATTGAAGATCAAAGTCTAGTTCATCTTGTGAAACCAGAAACTTGGGCTCCCTGCCCATTCACGGGGACTAAGAAAAGCTTAGACAAGCTACCTATGGTTTGCATACAATTCCTTGCCATGGTTGCCTGGAGGAAATAAACACAACCAGGCTTGTTGGGGGTGGAGGGGGAAGGGGATGTGGGCCAAGCTAGTACTAAATTAGCTCCAATATCAGTAGGTACCTCAGAAAGTCAACTGTAAATTCAAAATATGAGTGGGTGAGTGTCAAAAGGTGCTGTTAATCCTTTTAAGGATGAACCTGTGAATGAAAATTTTAGGTTCAAAATAAATGACTGAAAATATCATTCAGATTGATAGTCAACATTTACCAAAATGAGGACATACATATACTCTCAGCAAAAATGCAAATCAGAAATATATAAATAGAGTTCATTTCCTAAGATACATAAATATAGTACCAACATCCATTGCAATAACATGAATAGGGGACAGAGAAATTATAAATGCAAATAATAAGGTATTAATTACCAGTAGATATATATGAAAGAGAACACATAAATAAGAAAAATAGCAAGTTAGGTGAATTGAAATTCCTAAGTAGAGCCATAGAATCATAGACCAGATAGTTTATAGATCAGAATTAGTAAATAGAAAGACAATGCTGAAAACTTTGCCCTGAATTAACATAAAACATTAACACATAAAGTGTATGAAACATAGAGAAATGGAGACCAAATTATACAATCCAAGTTAAAAAATATTTTAAGAGAAAAAACAATAGGATTAATATTAATAAAACATTCTGATTTTTAAAAAATTGCATAAAATATCCTTGTCAGCAGCCAAATGTGTATGGTGTTTATAAAAAAGCAAACACAAACAAGTAAAATTTCTGTTCTAGCATGGCCTTAATGATCAGAGGAACAGAAGGAAAGGAACAGATCTTCTGGTAGAAAGGAGGTGGATAGAATGTTTGTGTTGGAAACACTGAGTCTGGCATGCTATGGGCACCCAGGTTCTTACATCCAATTTTCAGTTTCAAACTGGGCAAATTTGGGTCTGGGATGCCCATTGGGTGATATTGTAGAGTTGTACTTTTGTTAACTGTGGGCACATCACATTCAGTCATGTGTGGAAAGTTTAATGTTTAGGAAGTATAATGAAGCTTGTAGTGGTGGATAATGTGTTTAATTTACTTTTAACCTTCATCATTAAACAATTATGCTAGAGGAAGAATATTATAGCAGATAACCCATAGGTGAGAATGGAAATTAAAACTTTAGATTTATCTGTTGGTAATTCAGTGAGGATGATCTACGTATGAATGGTTACTTCTTCTTTTGAAAATTGTTCTATGTTTTTGTTTTTTTTTCAACAAAGGGAAGCATTTTAGAACTTCTTGGGGGTTATCATCTTGTAAGGACCCAAAGAGAGTCTGAGATGAGGATGTTCTACAAGCCCCGTAAATCGTCCTCATTAATTACCCCCAAGTAAAAGTGTCTAGTACTTGTGACCAATGATCCCGGTTTCCTAAAACTGTCTTATTCTTAGCACTGAAAATTCTACCTCCTGAAAAAACCCTCAGATAGTCAGTACATTTCAGGAGACAGAAATAGTCTGAAAGATCTTGACTTTTCACACAATGTGTTTATGAATGAGAATATACCTACGATTTTGTGTTCTGTAAATGAGCTCTGTGTAGATGATTGCTTCTGTTGCTCATTCGTCTCTCATTGTTAGTTCCCTGCTCTTTGAAAAAATATGATTTGCCTATTCTCATACATAAATTATGGCAGAAGTCTTTCCACATATATCTGCCTCATAATATACATTAAACACTTGAAAAAAAGGCCATAAAAACCCAAACATGACTAATTAAAGTATAAAGTTTATATTTCTTGATATTATTTCATACAAACTAAAATTAAAATGTCTGTGATTTTGATTTTAGTGGTTTTTTTTATTTTAGTGAAAACATGTTAATTTGATATTTTTATAACATGTTTTAAGTAATAACTCTTGTGCAAATTAAAATTATGAAGCCAAATTTTGTAGGGTGTTGATTCATTTTATTGAGAGAGAAACTGCTTAAGAAATGTATTTTATACAAGCTGTACTCATAAAAAATGATTACAGTATTCTTTCTTTTTTATTAAGCTAGATCCAACAGTATTTCTATGTAGCAAGACATTGGTTAGCATTTAGTTAACTCACTATAATACTTGCAAGCAATTTAATTAAAATAGTGCATATAAAAGCATAAGTACAAGAATATTATGCATGTTATTTATGTTTTTCTGCCTCTAAATGTACACTGTAAACCTTGTTTTTTTTTTTCTACCAAAACAAGCCTCAATTTCTAAATAAGTAAAGATTTACTACAGCAGTATATGTTAATTCTATTTGTGACTTGTTTCAGTTACAACTATTTCAACTAGACAATGTAGCCTTTTCTCTTGCACTGTATTTAAGTACAAACTTAAATACAAACTTGCATTGTATTTAAATACAAACTTAAGAAGGCATTATCTTCAATAATATGAACAAACCTATTTAAGCATGAAAGACACTAGATTTATTATTGATTTTTCTTTAGCACTAAAAGGAAATTGTCTGTGAACATCTCTTTTAATAAGATTATAGCTCTGAATATAATCAAATATAATTCCTCTTCTCTCTTCCATTGCTTACATCAAGATGGTAAATATTACAATATTTATTAGGGAGTTTTCAGTATAGCAGAGTTGTAGACATTCAGATGTTTGTTCTCTCTTCTGCCTTCCTCTGTTTTTTTTGCCTTTTTCTTATCTGTTTTTGTATCTGGAATATGGAAAGTTCCACAGAATTTCAATAAACATTATATCAAAAAAACTTCATCAAAATTATTTTCAGCAACACATCAGTTTATATTGACTTTAGGTATTCACCTGTTTGAATCTGATAAAGACAAAATACCTGATCCTTAAATAGCAAAAGACTATACACTCAGGGTGTTATCAAATTTACCAAGTCATGGAATGGGGTGAGCATAGCTATAATTTATTTTATCATAGTAAGTATTCATTCAAAACTGGTTTTGAACAGGTACGAAAGGAAGACATAATTCACATGATGAAGAACTACGGATTCCCATGTCACCTACCTCAGCTGACCTGACATGTTTATCTCAACCCCTGCCTGTAATTTATATGCAGTTCCTTCATGAAGGAGGAAAGAGTGAAATCCTGATTTATAGATATCAGTACAGTAGGTTGGTACTAGCTGGGGAAAGATATCCTACAGAATTGAAATTCATCTCAAGGGTGGTCCAAGACACAGTGATGAAATAAAACCCATTGTCTGGTGGAGAAAATATCTAAGGTATGGATATACCTTGAACCTCAGGCAGTGGAGAATGGCTGCATTATTTGGTTAGAGGTCTAGATTGCAAGACTCAGAACAAGGTTACCAGGGAATAGGTGCCCAAATGCACATAATACAATCTAGAACAAACATTGCAGACATTTTTTGTCTCATATTAATAGCTAACAGATAGTATCTACTACAAACTAGTCTCTCAAAAACTGAATGTATAGGATGAATTATCACAGGATTGTCAATCTAACTCTTTCCTAGATTATTCTGGTACTTGTACCATGTACATAAGGAAAGAATAACCATTAGGAGAGAAAATAAATGCATTCTTTTTTTTTTTAAATTGCACTTTAGGTTCTGGGGTACATGTGCAGAACATACAGGATTGTTGCATAGGTACCTACATGGCAATGTGGTTTGCTGCCTCCATCCCTGTCACCTATATCTGGCATTTCTCCCCATGTTATCACTCCCCAACCTCCCTATCCCTATGCTTTCCCTCTCCTACTTCTGAAATTGAGGCAGTAATTAATAGCCTACCAACAAAGAAATGCCGAGGACCAGACAGATTAACAGCTGAATTCTACCAGAGGTACAAAGAGAAGCTGGTACCATTTCTTTGGAAACTATTCCAAAAAATAGAAAAAGGGACTCTTTCATTAACTCATTGTATGAGGCCAGAATCATCCTGATTCTGAAAGCTGGCAGAGACAAAACAACAAAAAAAATTCTGGCCAATATCCATGATGAGCATTGATGCAGAAATCCTCAATAAAATGCTGACAAATCTAATCCAGCAGCACATCAAAAAGCTTATCCACCACAATCAAGTTGGCTTCATCCTGGTTCAACATACACAAATCAATAAACATAATCTATCATATAAACTAAACCAATGACAAAAACCACGATTATCTCAACAGATGCAGAAAAGGTCTTCAATAAAATTCAACACTCCTTCATGCTAAAAACTCTCCATAAACTAGTTATTGATGGAACATATCTCAAAACAATGAGAGCTATATATGATAAACCAATAGCAAATAGCATACTGAATAGGCAAAAGCTGGAAGTATTCCCTTTGAAAACCAGCACAAGACAGGGATGCTCTCTCTTGTCACTCCTTTTCAACATCGAATTGGACATTCTGGCCAGGGCAGTCAGGCAAGAGAAATAAATAAAGGATATTCAAATAGAAAGAGAGAAAGTCAAATTGTCTCTGTTTGCAGATGACATGATTGTATATTTAGAAAACTTTATTGTCCCAGCCCCAAAACTCCTTAACCTGATAAGTAACTTCAGCAAAGTCTCAGGATACAAAATCAATGTGCAAAAATTACAGTCATATCTATACATCAATAATAGGCAAGCAGAGAGTCAAATCATGAGTGAAATCCCATGCACAATTGCTACAAAGAAAACAGCATACCTAGGAATATGACTTGTAAATGACATGAAGAACCTCTTCAAGGAGAACTATAAACCACTGCTCAAGGAAGTAAGAGGACACAAACAAATGAGAATACACTCCATACTCATGGATAGGAAGAATCAATATTGTGAAAATGGCCATACTGTCCAAAGTGATTTATAGATTCAATGCTATTCCTATCAAGCTACCATTAATTTCTTCACAGAACTAGAACAAAATTACTTTAAATTTTATATAGAACTAAAAAAGAACCTGTATAGATAAAAGAAAAATAGCAAAAAGAAAAAAACTAGAGGCATCACGCAGCCTGACTTCAAACTATACTACAAGGCTACAGTAACCAAAACAGCATGATACTGGTACCAAAATAGAGATATAGACCAATGGAACAGAACAGAGACCTCAGAAATAACACTACACATTGACACCCATTTGATCTTCAATTAGCCTAACAAAAACAAGCAATGGGGAAAGGATTCCCTATTTAATAAATGATTTTGGGAAAACTGGCTAAACATATGCAGAAAACAGAAACCGAACTCCTTCCTTACACCTTATACAAAAATTAACTCAAAATGGTTTAAAGATTTAAATGTAAAACCTAAATCCATAAAAACCCTAGAAGAAAACCTAGGCAATACCATTTAGGCTATAGGCATAGGCAAGGACTTCATGACTAAAACACCAAAAGAAACTGCAACAAAAGCCAATACTGACAAATGGGATCTAATTAAACTAAAGAGTTTCTGCACAGCAGAGAAACTATCATCAGAGTGAACAGGCAAATTATAGAATGGGAGAAAAATTTTGCAATCTATCCATCTAACAAAGGTCTAATATCCAGAACTTAAACAAATTGACAAGAAAAAAACAACCCCATCAAAAAGTGAGCAAAAGATATAAACAGACACTTCTCAAAAGAAGACATTTAAGCAGCTAACAAACATATGAAAAAAAGATTATCATTACTGGTCATTAGAGAAATGCAAATCAAAACCACATTGAGATACCATCTCAAGCCTGATAGAATGGCAACCATTAAAAACTTGGGAAACAACATATGTTGGTGAGGATGCTGAGAAATAGGAATGCTTTTATACTGTTGGTGGGAGTGTAAATTAGTTCAATCATTGTGGAAGACAGTGTGGTGATTACTCAAGGATCTAGAAATAAAAATATCATTTGACCCAGCAATCTCATTAATGAGTATATATCCAAAGGATTATAAATCATTCAATTATAAAGACACATGCACACATATGTTTACTGCAGCAATGTTTACAATAGAAAAGACTTAGAACCAACCCAAATGCCCATCAATGACAGACTGGATAAAGAAAATGTGGCTTCCAAGATGGCGTCGTAGAGGTGAATTGGGATTGCAGCTCTCAGTGAAGGCACAGAGGGTGAGTCCTAGCCGCATTCTCGGACGGACCTTTTTTGCCCACAGAACATTGAAAGTCCCAGGTGTGGGAGAGACACTGGACACCAGCACAGTTGGCTCACACAGCCGGTTCAGCTGGCACCACAACGCAGCGGCACCTGGCACAAAACTCACTGGTCTGGGTGCCCTGTTAAACCGGCAATCTGAGATTTGGAAGGGCAGATTGGCATGTCCATCTGATTGAACAGGACTTGGACAATGAGCCAGACCAGGAGATTCCTGGGAAACATGATCTGAGCCAGTGCAGTGGGCAGTGGCATGGGAGATCGCACGGATCCCAGTGCCCTATCGGCAGGCTACTGGGGCACCGGTGAGAGAGTTGACTGTTCAGCTTGGGGAGAGGAAGAGAGAGAGAGAGACGACGGACTCTGAGGCAGGGAGCTGGGTGATCGGGCTCAGCAGCTCCCACCCTCATGGGGACAAGCAGGGCGGCGATTGGAGGTGCTCGGGGCTGAGAGTTTTGCTGCTGGCATCTAGGATGGTGCAGCCTTGTGGGGGAGGGGTGTCCACCACTACAGACGCAATCTGCCCCTACTGAAGTACTGCCTAGGGCTGACGCAGCCTGCTGTTGCTGAGGCAACCTGCCATAACAGAGAGACTCCGCCAGCAGGGCAGAGCATGCCACAGCAGAACGGAGCCCCATGGCAACAGGGCAGACCTGCACTAGCAGGGCAGAGCCCCGGCAGGCAAATAGTGAATAGACTGCCTCCTAGTGGGGCAGGAGAGCGCAACAGATACTCATAAAGAAAGCCCCAACTCCCTGAGTCAGAGCATCTAAGGGGAATAAAAAGGGGGGGGGGTTATGAGTTCTGTTGCAGCAGACATAAACACATCCTCCCAACAACCCTGAATGAACAAACATCCTCCACAGCTCAGCACTGGATCTCCTATAAAGCACAGACCGTCTCCTCAAGCAGCTTCCTGACCCCTGTATATCCAAAGAGTCACCCCAAAAAAGGACTAATCAGACTGACATTTGGCGGGCATCATTCTGGAACAAAGATAGCAGAAGAAGAAACTGATAGCATCCCTCACTGTTCCGCAGCTGCTACAGGTGTACCCCAGGCAAGCAGGGCCTGGAGTGGACGTCAGCACTCATACAGCAGAGGGGCTAGACCATTAGAAGGAAAACTAAGTAACAGAAATACCTCATCATCAACAATCTGGGCATTCACACAGAGACCCAATTGAAAAATCAGCAACTACTAAGATGACAGGTGGATAAATCCATAAAGATGGGAAGAAGCCAGCGCAAAAAGGAGGAAAACAACCGAAACCAAAACACCTCACCTCCTACAAAGGACCAAAACTCTTCACCAGCAAGGGAACAAAGCTGGATGGAGAATGAGTGTGACGAAATGATGGAATCAGACTTCAGAAAGTGGATAATGAGAAACTTCAGTGAGCTAAAAGAACATGTTCTAAATCAGTGCAAAGAAACTAAGAACCTTGAAAAAATATTTGAAAAAAGATTCGAGGAAATGATAACAAGAATGGACAACTTAGAGATGAATATGAATGAATTGAAGGAGCTGAAAAACACAACACGAGAACTTCATGAAGCATGCAAAAGTTTCAACAACCAAATTGACCAAGCAGAAGAAAGAATATCAGAAGTCGAAGATCAACTCAATGAAATAAAATGAGAAACCAAGATTAAAGAAAAAAGCACAAAAAGGAATGAACAAAATCTCCAAGAAATGTGGGACTATGTGAAGAGACCCAACTTACGTTTGATAGGTGTACCAGAATGTGATGAAGAGAATGAATCCAAGCTGGAAAACACTCTTCGGGATATTATCCAAGAAAATTTTCCCAACCTAGAAAGACAGGTAAATACTCAACTCCAGGAAATACAGAGAACACCACAAAGATACTCCACAAGAAGAGCAACCCCAAGGCACATAATCATCAGATTCACCAGGGTTGAAATGAAGGAGAAAATACTAAGGGCAGCCAGAGAGAAAGGTCAGGTCACCCACAAAGGGAAGCCCATCAGACTCATAGCAGATTTCTCAGCAGAGACTCTACAAGCCAGAAGAGAGTGGGGGCCAATATTCAACATCCTTAAAGAAAAGAACTTTCAACCCAGAATTTCATTTCCAGCCAAACTGAGCTTCATAAGTGAAGGAAAAATAAAATCCTTCATGAACAGGCAAGTACTCAGAGATTTTGTCACCACTAGGCCTGCTTTACAAGAGCTCCTGAAAGAGGCACTACACATAGAAAGAAACAACCAGTACCAGCTATCCTAAAAGCATACCAAATGCTAAAGAGCATCAACAAAATGAAGAATTTACATGAACCAATGGGCAAAACAGCCAGCTAGCATCAAAATGGCAGTATCAAATTCACACATAACAATATTAACCCTAAATGTAAATGGCTAAATGCACCAATCAAAAGACACAGACTGGCAAATTGAATAAAAAACCAAAACGCATTGGTGTGCTGTATCCAGGAAACCCACCTCACATGCAAGGATACACAAAGGCTCAAAATAAAGGGATGGAGGAAGATTTACCAAGCAAATGGAGAGCAAAAAAAAAAAAAAAAAAGAAAAGAAAAAAAGCAGGAGTTGCAATTCTCATCTCTGATAAAATAGACTTTAAAGTAACAAAGATCAAAAGGGACAAAGAAGGTCATTACATAATGGTTAAAGGATCGATACAACAAGAAGAGATAACGATTCTAAATATATACGGATCCAATGCAGGAGCACCCAGATGTATAAGGCAAGTTCTTAATGACTTACAAAGGGACTTAGACTCCCACACAATAATAATGGGAGACTTTAACACTCCACTGTCAATATCAGACAGATCAACCAGACAGAAAATTAACAAGGATATCCAGGACTTGAACTCAGACCTGGAGCAAACTGATATTTACAGAAATCTCCACCCCAAATCCACAGAATATACATTCTTCTCAGCACCACATCACACCTACTCCAAAATTGACCACATAATTGGAAGTAAAGCACTCCTCAGCAAATGCAAAACAACTAAAATCATAACAAACAGTCTCACAGACCATAGTGCAATCAAGTTGGAACTCAGAATTCAGAAAATAACTCAGAACCGCACAGCTTCATGGAAACTGAACAACTGGCTCTTGAATGTTGACTGGATAAACAATGAAATGAAGGCAGAAATAAAGAAGTTCTTCGAAACCAACGAGAATAAAGACACAACATACCAGAATCTCTGGGACACATTTAAAGCAGTCTGTAGAGGAAAGTATATAGCAATAAGTGCCCACATGAGAAGAGTGGAGAGATCCAAAATTGACACCCTATCATCAAAATTGAAAGAGCTAGAGGAGCAAGATCAAAAAAGCTCAAAACCTAGCCGAAGACAAGAAATAACTAAGATCAGAGCAGAATTGAAGGAGATAGAGACAAGAAAAACCCTTCAAAAAATCAATAAATCCAAGAGCTGGTATTTTGAAAAGATCAACAAAATAGACAGACCACTAGCCAGACTGATAAAAAAGAAAAGAGAGAACAACCAAATAGATGCAATAAAAAACAATAAAGGGGAAATCACCACAGATTCCACAGAAATTCAAACCATCATCAGAGAATACTACAAACAACTCTATGCACCTAAACTAGTAAACCAGGAAGAAATGGATAAATTCCTGGATGCCTGTGTCCTCCCAAGCCTAAGCCAGGAGGAAGCCAAAACATTGAATAGACCAATAACAAGATCTGAAGTTGAGGCAGCAATTAAGAGCCTACCACACAAAAAAAGCCCAGGTCCAGATGGGTTCACAGCCAAATTCTACCAGACACACAAAGAGGATCTGGTACCATTCCTTCTGAAACTATTCCAAATAACTCAAAAAGAGGGAACCCTTCCCAATTCATTTTATGAGACCAACATCATCCTGATACCAAAACCAGGCAGAGACTCAACAAGAAAAGAAAACTTCAGGCCAATACCCATGATGAACATAGGTGCAGAAATCTTCAATAAAATACTGGCAAACAGATTGCAACAGCACATTAAAAAGCTTACCCATCATGATCAAGTAGGATTCATCCCAGGGATGCAAGGCTGGTTCAACATACGCAAGTCTATAAATGTAATTCACCACATAAACAGAAGCAAAAACAAAAACCACATGATTACCTCAATTGACTCAGAGAAGGCATTTGACAAAATTCAACAGCCCTTTATGCTAAAAACCCTCAATAAACTTGGTATTGATGGAACATATCTCAAAGTAATAAAAGCTATTTACAACAAACCAACAGTCAATATCATACTGAATGGGCAAAAACTGGAAGCATTCCTTTTGAAATTCGGCACTGGACAAGGATGCCCTCTCTCACCACTCCTATTCAACATAGTACTGGAAGTTCTAGCCAGAGCAATCAGGCAAGAAAAAGAAATAAAGGGTATTCAAATAGGAAAGGTGGAAGCCAAATTGTCTCTATTTGCAGATGACATGATAGTATACCTAGAAGACCCCATCACCTCAGCCCAAAAACTCCTGAAACTGATAAGCAACTTCAGTAAAGTCTCAGGATATAAAATCAATGCACAAAAATCACAAGCATTCCTATACACCAATAACAGACTTAAAGAGAACCAAATCAAGAATGAACTGCCATTCACAATTGCTACAAAGAAAATAAAATACCTAGGAATACAACTCACAAGGAACGTAAGGGACCTCTTTAAGGAAAACTACAAACCACTGCTCAATGAAATAAGAGAGGACACAAACAGATGGAGAAACATTCCATGTTCATGGTTAGGAAGAATCAATATCGTGAAAATGGCTATACTGCCCAAAGTAATTTACACAATCAATGCTATCCCTATCAAACTACCATTGAATTTCTTCACAGAACTGGAAAAAAAACACCATGAACTTCATATGGAACCCAAAGAGAGCCTGCATAGCCAAGTCAATTCTAAGCAAAAAGAACACAGCGGGAGTCATCACACTACCAGACTTCAAACTATACTACAAGGCTACAGTAATCAAAACAGCATGGTACTGGTACCAAAACAGAGATATAGACCAATGGAACAGAACAGAGGCATCGGAGGCAACACAACATATCTACAACCATATAATCTTTGATAAACCTGACAAAAACAAGCAATGGGGAAAGGATTCCCTGTTTAATAAATGGTGTTGGGAAAACTGGCTAGCCATGTGCAGAAAGCAGAAACTGGACGCCTTCCTGACACCTTACACTAAAATTAACTCCAGATGGATTAAAGACTTAAACATAAGACCTGACACCATAAAAACCCTAGAAGAAAATCTAGGCAAAACCATTCAGGACATAGGAGTAGACAAGGACTTCATGACCAAAACACCAAAAGCATTGGCAATAAAAGCCAAAATAGACAAATGGGACCTAATCAAACTCCACAGCTTCTGCACGGCAAAAGAAACAGTCACTAGAGTAAATCGGGAACCATCAGAATGGGAAAAAATCTTTGCAGTTTTCGCATCTGACAAAGGGCTGATACCCAGAATTTACAAAGAACTCAAGCAGATTTACAGAAAAAAAAAAAAAAAACAAGCCCATTCAAAAATGGGCAAAGGATATGAACAGACACTTTACAAAAGAAGACATACATGAGGCCAACAAACACATGAAAAAATGCTCATCATCACTGGTCATTAGAGAGATGCAAATCAAAACCAGATTGAGATACCATCTCACACCAGATAGAATGGTGATTATTAAAAAAGCTGGAGACAGCAGATGCTGGAGAGGATGTGGAGAAATAGGAACACTCTTACACTGTTGGTGGGAGTGTAAATTAGTTCAACCATTGTGGAAGACAGTGTGGAGATTTCTCAAGGACCTAGAAATAGAAATTCCATTTGATCCAGCAATCCCATTACTGGGTGTATATCCGAAGGACTATAAATCATTCTACTATAAGGACACATGCACATGAATGTTCATTGCAGCACTGTTTACAATAGCAAAGACCTGGAACCAACCCAAATGCCCATCGATGATAGACTGGACTGGGAAAATGTGGCACATATACACCATGGAATATTATGCAGCAATCAAAAATGATGAGTTCGTGTCCTTTGTAAGGACATGGATGCATCAGGAGAACATCGTTCTCAGCAAACTGACACAAGAACAGAAAAAGAAATACCACATATTCTCACTCATAGGCGTGTGAGAAAAATGAGAACACATGGACACAGGGAGGGGGTCTACTACACACTGGGGTCTATTGGGGGGAATAGGGGAGGGGCAGTGGGGGGGGCTGGGGAGGGATAGCCTGGGGATAAATGCCAAGTGTGAGTGAAGGGGAAGAAGGCAACAAAACACACTGCCATGTGTGTACCTATGCAAGTGTCTTGCACGTTCCACACATGTACCCCAAAACCTATAATGCAATTAAAATTAAAAAAATTTTTTTAAAAAAGAAAATGTGGCACATATACACCATGGAATACTATGCAGCCATAAAAAAGGACGAGTTCATCTCCTTTGCAGGGACATGAATGAAGCTGGAAACTATCATTCTCAGCAAATTAACACAGGAACAGAAAAACAAACATGGCATGTTCTCACTCATAAGTGGGATTTGAACAATGAGAACGCATGGACACAGGGAGGGGAACATTACACACTGGATCCTGTTGTGGGGTGGGTGACAAGGGAAGGGAGAGCCATAGGACAAATACTTAATGCACCTAGATGACCGGTTGATAGGTACAGCAAACCACCATGGCATATGTATACCTATGTAACAAACCTGCACATTCAGCACATGTATCCCAGACCTTAAAGTAAAAAAGAAAGAATCATTCAACAGATGCTGGCTCTTACTAATCAAAGTTATATAACATACAAGATATGGTCCAATTTACGTATTTTCTTAGCTTTAGACTTGCTTGCTGATTTGCTTCATAATGGCCCCAGAGATGGTTTACTCCTATATTTTTGCAGCAACTGTTGCCACCACTTCAGAACAATAATCTTACATGTGCATGGTGACAGATAAGTAGAGACAGCTATACCAGCACATTAGAAAGTCTGGATGGGCAGAGCCTCTGGCATGACCCTAAAGTCTTAGGTGACGCACAAAGTAACACATCTTTGACATACAAGCTGCTATGACCTGTAGAACGGCTTTTAGCAATGGTAAATGGAAACTGGGATAGAACTAGTAGAGAGATTATTTTCTCTTCTTACCTTACTGAATTCCTCTCAGACATGGTATTTTTATTTAGGTTTCTGAGGCTGTCCCGCAATCAGCTGTGCTTAGTGAGAACTCATCCTCCTTCTTGTATTTGCTTTTTCTATTTTTCTGTGTCACTTACCTTTATTCTTTACTTTTGCTTCCCTTGGATTACAAATATCTGTAATGTGATATCATTATATCTTTGGCCTCAGTCTCTCTTTACTAGTCAACTGAGCCATTGAACTATTTAGTTATTTTATGTTGGTAAACGTCTCACAATTTCTTTGCATGTAAGACTCAACCCATTAATTTGAATGAGAACTGTACAACACAAAAATAAATACATATCCTGGGAATTTAATAGGTGGTAAAATTTGGTTTGAAAGATTAGGTTTCATTATGGAAAAATTATTGTTTGATGAATATTTTCTCTTGCTGTTTGCAGACGTCTCTTGGGGCCCAACTTTCTCCCTGTCCCCTGAGCTGCTGTCACTTGATACCTAAAATTTTCTATCAGAGGAGAGAAAATCCTTCATTTTTAATTACTATCAGCATCCTGAGTATATGGAACTTTGATTGGAATTTTGTACGGTGGGGTAAAATAATAGGTCTCTTCTCGAAATGAGAAAACATAGAGATAACAATTTCCTTTACTTGACAGACTGTGGATTTTTCTTCTGATGCAATGCTCAATTCTAAAGTCATCAATTCTGAAGTTCAATCCATAGAGAAATTAAGCCACTCACTTTAGAGTGATAAAGTGTTTCTTGTCAGCCTCGAGGTCATTCAAAATGTCTCTCAATTCTTCCAACCAGTCATCCCCTGGCAGCATTCAGGAGTAGAGTTCATTTCTTTCATAAGAAGTTATTCAGCTAATAAAATTCATAGGGTAACTCTCCTGAATTCTTCTGTGGTTTAAACTTAAATTTCCCCATTCCCTGGTAACAGGCTGTACCATGAGAGTGAAAAAAAAAAAAATCCTATTTTAAAATAAAGTACTGTGAGGTGCGTTTCCATAGGAGCAAAAGGGCAGCTACATTTTATCAGATAGAAGCGTAATTCCCAGTGGGCACATCAATATACACCCATTTTTGTTTATTACCATTGAAGGAGGCACTTATTATTATTAATAAAATTAATATTTCTCTTGAATGGTCTGTTTGTCCTTCTGAAACCTTGACTATCTTCATAAGAAAAGATTTATTGGTCTACAATTTACACAACATGGAAACATGCCACATGAGTAAACAGGATTACTTTTGTACCAGACTTTAAAGACCAGTCTGATGTTATTTAGAAACACAGCAGGGAGAATAGATACATCTGACATCTGTTGCCTAACTTACACTATTTCTTCACATTTTATTTAATCCTAGCAAGCTGGAGTTGCAACTTTACTTACTGGGTGACAATCTGAGGATGCTGAAAGGGACATGGATGCAACACAGAACTCAAATAATGTTTCTCACTACTGTCACTTCCCAAAATTTTAGTCACAAAATTTAGCTCACAGACTTTCTATCTATCCCACCTATTGCCATAAATTTGAGAAAGCTTATTATTCAAATGAGCATTCTCTGGACCTCATAAACAACATTTATCTGAATATGCCTTTACCTATATACAAGTATGATTGCCTTCCAACATTTGTGCTCACAAATACCTGTTCTACCTCAGAAATTTTTAACTGCAATGTATCCACTGATAGTATAATCTTTCATTTTCTCAGGCCTTATAGTATTTTGTTAATTCTAATCTGTTTATTTTATTTCCTCTTTAGTCCTTTGTTTTTCTCATAGATGACCAGTGTCATTTTTCTTCTTCTAGATGGATTTTCAAATTAGATGTTGTTTTTAGTGAGACATGTGATGTATTATGTATACAATTGCATAATTGGCAATAATGAAAATGTACTGTTTGTTTGAAGTTTTGAAACAAATGTTACGAACTTTGGAATCAAAGTATTTAATAAAAATCTTTGCTTCATAGTTGTCAATAGAACTTGATTAGGATACTGGATTATTTCACTGAAACCATAACACAATCCTAAATATCAAACAAGTAAACAGTGTAAAATTTTAAAGCTTCCTGCTCTTAATTTTGAAATATTTTAATTTTGTTTAACTCATATGCAACTTTTCACTTTTTATAGAGTATGTCCAGAGTCCAGAAAGGATAAACCACTGCCCAGATCTGTCCTGGCATCTCCACTGTTTTGCCACAGCTGCTCTTTTATGCTAATGCTGTGCAATTTTACATAGTTAAGACAATACAAATGGCCTGTCCTAAAAATCTAAATCCTCAATTCAGAACTCATCATTTGTCCATCTTCTGATACCTGCCCATTCCTGTTTCTGTCAGTTACTCTTTCATACTTCACCACTTTATTCAGGGAGAAAAGAGTTCAAATAATTTATATATATCTGGCTCCCCTCTTATTTAATGCTTTAATAATATAAAACAAAAATGTTAAAACTGATTTAAATTGTAGGGAAAAAAGGCAGACTGGAGTAGCTTTGGTTACAAATACATGTTTTGGCCACAGAAGGCAAGGCATTTTTATTGAGAGTTCAACCTGTCATATGTAATCTCCCAAAGAAAAAGTGAAATGTTTTTTTCCAAAAGAAAGTAAAATGAGGCTTACTTAGAATCATGGTTAGAAAGCCTTTTCCTACAAACAAAGTTTGAAGAGGAATTCACTCCAGTTTTCATCTAATTCTTATACATTTTCATTTTTCACACTTAACCTCTTACATTATTTTACCAAATTAATACAGTATGTTAGAGGTAGATCTGAGACAATAACTGGAATATGTCTGTAACTAAAAGTTTGTATGCTATTTATCAACATTTTCTTGATGCTGTTGACTTTGTTGTAGAGCATGCGACTTTAGCTATTTTCATTTTCTCCTCTATATCTAATTCTGAATGTTGTTTTCTAAGGAGCAGAAATTCTCTGAAATTGCATTTCATAAATTTCAGGATTCTGTAAGACATGCGCATGATACACTTGGTTTTAATTAGTCATCATGGAGAACATGCCCTGGCCACTTACTAGTTGGATAAACTCTCTATCCCAGTATTCTCTTCTGAACATGAGGATAATAAAATTACCACTTCACAGGATTGTGGTGAAGATTAAATGAGGTAACACATGTAAACACTGAGAAAAGTTTCCATTACAAGATAAATTCTCAGTAAGGGTTTCTGCTACTCCTATTCTTAGTACTGTGACCACCACCACCATGACCATTTCATTATCTTTATCATCACTTCTTACACTTTGTCTTTTCTCTGCTATGAGAATGTGGAGCCTATGTAGCGATATTGTCTCCTTTTTGTCCCATTCTGATGATCCTTTTTTTGTAAATAGTTAATCATTTTATTTTTCATTTATGATTAACTTTTTGTGTTATTCCAGAGAGGATCTTAATGGTCCATGTTTAAAGACATAGCTACAGCAGAATCATGGCAAACTAAAGAAAATAAATCATGTAATGTGGAAAGAAGATGAAGGGGATAATTGTGATGGAGGCTAACATTTTATGGGCACCTATTATGTGCAAGGCACAGGGCCAAATGTTTTATTTTTAAAATGTCAGGGATTTTGCCCAGGATGGCTCATATTGAGAGTCTCACTATATCTGATTTAAATGATGAAATGTGAGACTTTACAGCTGATGATATTTAGATGAGATTCAGGACTTTGAGTTGATTTTGTAAATGGTTGAGACATTTTAGGGTTGGTGGAATGTGATGAATATATTTTACATGGAAGATAGATATAAATCTTTGGGGGTCAGAGGGTAGATTGTGTTAGGACCAAAAACTCCCCCAAAATAGGTCTTAATCCCTGAATCCTGTGAATGTTACCTTTTGTGGAAAAAATAAAAATAAAAAAAGAACAGACAGCATGTGTGATTAAATTAAAGGTATTGAGAGGGAAGAATTGTCCTGGATAATTTGGATGAGTCCTATATGTAACTTTGAGTGTCTTATAAAAAGGAGACAGAGGGAGATTTAATACAGAAGAAGAAAAGGCAATCTAACTACTAAGGTAGAGATTGAACTGGTATAGCTACCAGTCAAGAAATGCTGGTAGCTATCAGAAGCTGAAGGTAGCAAGCAATTAATTCTCCCTTACAGCCTTTGTAGAAAGAGTGCCACTGTTCCCACCAGATTGATGTTTTCCCATTGAAACTGAATTCAGATTTCTACTTTCTTCACATTAATAAAAAGAAAAGTCAAGCATCAGTATTAAAAAAAAAATAGCTCTTATTTGACCTGTGTCATACATGTATCTACAACTTAAGACCATCTCATTTCACAGAAATGTTTTGGAATTCATTGTATTCTAAGTACCCTTCTATAACTCATGCCCTAGTGCTAGACAAAATTGATTCTGCCCTCACCATTGCAATGATAATGCTGTCACCAAAGTCACTGGGTAAGAAGAAAATGTTTTCGACAACACCCAATTTTGAAGTCATTAGAAACACAGGCTTTCAAGTTACAAATACATTATTTCAACTAAAAATGAAACTTTTGGAAAGTAATTTTACTTCCCAGAACCTTCATTTTTTCTTTAAGAAAATGGTGGTAATAGGAACACCTATCATGACATTCATGGTCTTCAGAACCCATTTTATTAATCTTATATTCCACCAAAGAGCCTGGATCTCCAATAAAATTTTTTTTGCTATTCAATTTATGAAAATGATCTCAACACTGAAAAAAAATTGAACTAGGAAATTTTAGAAGACATTCTGGCTACCACTCTAATGTTTCCAACTTTTAATTTTGCAATGTAAGGATATTTCAAAAATTACATATTCCATAAGGTAGTATTGATGCTCCATTTTTAAGAGAATATTTTAATTGCAAAACAGGCAGATAGAATAAAGGAAAGTTCTTTATATTTAATAAATTTTACTTTCATAATCTCATATTACTAATAAATTTAACCTTATGCATAAAATATACCAATTGATAAAAAATGTGTAGGCGTGGTGCTGGTTTATAGGTGACCTGTGTTTTTCTGCCTCTGTGTCTGAACTAATATTTCTTCCTTTATCAGGTTTAGTTTATTGGTCTGAGCCAGTTTCAGTCCTGCTTTTAATTTAAGGATCATACAAAAGTTTATATGTGAAGCTTTGACTAATTTCTTGCTCTCAGCCAGAATAAAAAATAAAATCTAGCTCTAAAAATAGCTTTTTTTTTTTTTTTACTTTTAAGTTCAGCAGTATGTAAGTGGGTTTGTTATTAAATACATAGATAAACTTGTGTCATGGTGGTTTGTTGCCCATATTATTTAATCACCCAGGTATTAAGCCTAGTACCCATTAATTTTTTTCCTGAATCCTTTCCCTCCCTCCATCCTCCACCCTCCAATAGGCCCCAGAAAGCAAAACAAAACAAAACAAAAACTTTTGATGAAATAACCTCTACATTTGCAACTGAAGCCAGAGATCCTGAGAAGGGAAATGATTCATTAAAGGTCATTAATTGTGAGAATATTAAAGTTTGGTCTAATGTCTGGTTTTCCTGGTGTGCCCAATTCCTTGCCCATGATTACAAACACTCCTGCCAGGGGCTAAGAGGACATCAACTGGAGTTAAAGGGGAACAGATAGCTGAGGCTGGTCAGTAGCATAGATCTAAACCATGGAGAAACCCAGAGCACCAAGATGAGCAGCATGAAATTGGTGAATTAGGCATTAGGGTGCTTGGAATCTTGCCTCAGACAAGGGACAGAGATCATTTTACAAATTCAGACTTATTAGAAAATGTGTCTCCCAAGAAAGTGTTAGGAACTTAATCCCAAATGTAATAGTGTTAGGAGGTAAGTCTTCATTGGAGGTGTTTGAATCATGAAGGGTCCACCTTCAGGAATTATAAAAGGACTGGAGGTTCTTGGTTTGCTCTCTTGCTCTCATGCACACTGTATGACGATGCAGCAAGAAGGCCCTCACAAGATGTGGCCTCTCAGCCTTGGACTTCCCAGCCTCCAAAACCATAAGCCAAATATTTTTGTTTGTTTGTTTTATCAGTTACCCAGCATTTGGCATTCTGGTATAGCAGCACAAAAGTGGACTCAGATAGTGCCTTAGAGGTTGTCTGCTGTTTTTCTCTAGCCAGTAAAGCCTTGAGAATAACCTCTATCTGAGATTATAAAAGCAGGTCTTCAAATATAGAATAATCTGTATACCACATGAAATTTCTCACACAGAGTATTTGCCTTGTTGATGTTTGACTGCAGTCTCACTTTTGATGGCACAACAATAAACAAGATCAAAAAGATCCTCATCCTCATAAAGTTTATAGTCTAATAGGTCAAGATTATAGCTTGTAAGCTGGAATTGTATTTAAAGAGGAAAATGTTGACGACTTGTATGCAAAAAAATTGGAGGGAAAGGGCAGGGAAGTGTGTTTCCAGAGGTAAATGCATGCATATCTGCTCCTGTGACATTTAGGCACTGTCAAGAACTGGGACTGTAGACATATCAGAGCTTCTTTGCTGATGAAACCTGAGACATCATGATGAGGTTTGAGATTCCTTCAGGAAATTGTTAGAATCAGAGGGTCTGAACTTGGTTACAAGCTACTGCTCAAAGTGGATGAGTGTCTTTTTCTTAGCTTTCCATGGTTCAAATATTTTTATCTTACCAATTTCATGAATACAATTTTTCTTGATGATATATCATCTTTATGATCTTTTCAAGTCAAGAACACCTAAGCATTTTCTCATTAAAATATAATTTACCGTAGTTCCTGAAACAGGTAACAAGTTGTTGAAATGAATGATAGAATAATGGCTCTTTCTCATTTCAATATAACATTTGTTTATTCTACTAACTTATAGAATTTGTGTTGTTTTTACTTACATCTTGTTTTACAATTAGGAGACCATGAGTGTAGGAAGACCTCTTTTCTGGGTTTGAATCTTTGATTAAAGGACTGGATGTCTTAGGAAAAACATACTAGTTCTCATTTATTTAAGTTTCTTATTGAAAAAAATGCTGTTAGATTAAATGATCTAAAAGTTAATTTATGTATTAAGGTTATAAGATCAAATGTATGAAAGAAAAATAACCATGACCATTTTCTAGAAAAAATTTACAGAAGTTATACTTACTATTTCAATTAAAACTTTCAAGAGCTCTATGAAGTAGATATCATTATTTCCATTTATAGGATAAGGAATTTGAGGCTATGAGAGGATATATATCTAAAACAAGGTCAACAGTTGCTGAGTAGTGTGGATCATCAATTGGAACCTCTACTGTCTAAGTTAGATCCTAATCACTTTACTATGACACAATCCATAAATATAAGGATTTACTTAATATACTGATGGACTGTATTTAAGAAAAGATGAGAGGGTCCCATTAGCCATGACATATTATCACAAGTTTCTCTCAGTTTCTTTGGGAATTAAAGTGGATGCTACCAACATAAATAAATATTTGGAAAAAAATGGATGACACTATAAAGTGTTGAAGTGATATCACCTGTTATGACACTCTGTGTTCTCTACATTTGGCATTTAAACATCTCTCTTTAAAGGGATGAAAAACAGTGTATAGGAAGGAGATTGGTCAGCACATTAGAGTTCAAAGGGAGATCACTCAGGAGAAAGTCAGAGTTGGTGGAGAATGTATTCTGCTGCCAGTGGAATGATTACTTATAGAGCAACCTTTCTGAGGTTGTCACTCTGTCATTAAAATACAAATGTTTTAATCTCTCAAGTATACTCTGACACCAATACCATGGACTGTTTCTAAACAGAGAGGATTATGCTTATTTTTAACCTACAAATATCAAATTTTTTTCTTTTATTAATTTTGAACGTGATGATTTAATTGCTAGTAACTTTCATTTGTAGCAAGTGAGAGTCTTGATTGTCCCAATCTTACCTGGTTCATAAAGCAAATAAGTTGAATATCTGTAATATCCAGTAGTACAGAATGGAGGAGGCCTGTTTCACTATTGCATGTAGGATATATGATTGAGCTGGCAAAAGAAATGACTATGTTGTAACGAAGTGTTGAGGTCCCTGATTAGACCTCAACAAGGTCGAGTGAGAGTATCTGCAAGTCAGAAATTTGCTCTCCAAATCTGAGACCCTTTAAACTAAGACCTTGTGTTAAACTAAGCAAGGATGTAAAAAGGCACAAAAGTATTCTGAGGAAAAACAGGACACAGACTTACAGCATGGAGGCATTTTAGAGAGGCCTTCAGTTCTGTAAGTTCTGTAAGTCTGTTCCTCACTTTCCTTGATATCTGCTGATGGTTTTATGTGGAACCATATAGACTCTGTAGACCACAATGTAAATATACATTCAGGTTAGAAAAATAAGTTAAACTTTGAATGTTGATTAATGACCTTGTGTGGACAGCTAAGTGGTAGGTTAAGAAAATCATAGCTCACCCTTAAGTATTCATGGTTAAATATCTCTGTAGCCAATGAGGCTTGCATTGACAGAAAAGTACTTCCCAGTATATCTCAAAATAAAATGATAGATTAAAATTCTCTGGATTCTATAGCTCTCAGCCACAGAGCTCTTTGATGTACAGAAAGCCAGATACTGAGTTTGAGTCATGAGAGGTCATTCCACATACATGGTCATTACCTTCTGCATAAGTGGAATAAAGCTCCAGTTTCTTGGAAATTAAGCAATATTTTTGTACACATCCCCTTCTTTTTACATAAAAGGGACCCAAATGTTTTTACTTTCAATGCATTTGCCTTTGTTTTTTTCAGTAGGTGAAGTCCATGCCATAGTAACCTTCAGTTTTCACAAAGCTGCTCCCTGTTCTCATCAGTTCTATGCAGGCACAGCCTTATGTGTGTCGACTCTAAAAAAAGTCACTCTCTGGCATTAGGGTAAACATCAAAGAAAGAAACCCTGCTCATATGTCATATCATATTGCATAATAGTGTGATATCTGAAAATAATTCTTTCAGTTTATAACATTTAAAAAGACACTGTTCTACTGTTTCCTTGAGGTGGCACATTTTTTTTTAATGGGTTATTTTTATAGCTACTTCTATTTATTTTTTAAGTTTACCCACAGTTAATTTTTTATTTTTTTATTTTATTTTAGTTTAAGTTCTGGGGTAACAGAGCATTTTCTTCCTGGCTTTCCAGAGGAGGAGGGGGCTGTTCCTCTTGTGGTGAAGGTATGAGGACAAATTCTTAGGAGGCTTTGTCCTGAGGACTTTAAATTCTTCAAATTTCAGCTATAGCCAACTTGAGAGAATAAAACACAGGTGTAAATAAAAACTGCATACCAAAAGAAAACACTCTTTCTTCAAAAGAAAACACTCTTTCTTCAAAAGTGCTAGGCATTTGGAGAAGAAAAATGAATCTTTGCAACATTGGGACAGCAAATAAAAGTCAAAATCATTAAAAGTTAATGATGTAGGGTGCAGATAATGAGAAATAGAAATGGAATTCATAGAGACATATTATATTTTTGACGCATGGCAAAATTTAATGCATAATCAACATTACTCAACAGTTCCCAGAGCTATTTTTAAACCAAGTGCCTTTAAAACTCAAACCCATTAAACATTCATGATCCCCAAGCCATGTGTTTCCTACAGTTCGAAACATTTATGTTATGTGGGTAAACTGCTTGCTAATAGAAACACATGCTATTTTGTATTGTAATAAAGACAACACCATTTTGCATAATATCATTTGCTCTTTCATTTTGTAAGCACTAAGTGAAGGGTAGTGAATTGGTAAGCAAGACAAGCACAGAACCAATCTTGAAAGACTTGTGTCTACCCTGATAAAAAGAAGGAGAAAAAGACTCATGGTGGCTCACGCCCGTAATCCCAGCACTTTGGGAGGCCAAGGTGGGGGAAATCACTTGAGGTCAGAAGTTCGAGACTAGTCTGGCCAACATGGTGAAGCCCCCATGTTTACTAAAAATACAAACATTAGCTGGACATGGTGGTGCCCCTGTAATCCCAGCTTCTTGAGAGGCTGAGGAAGGAGAACCATTTGAATCCGGGAGGCTGAGTTTGCAGTGAGCCGAGATCCTGCCATTGCACTCCAGCTTGGTGACAAAGTGGGATTCTGTCTCAAAAACAAAAACAAAAACAAAAAAAAAAGAAAGAAAAGGAAAACACTTCATGCTATGTGAGACTGGTAACTATTCAGGATTGAGGAAAATGCAGAAATTGCTAACTAAATTTTACAGAAGCAGCAATAGTGCCTTAGAGGTGTATGGCACTGTTCGTTTACTCAGTTGGTAAGCAGCAAAGTCCAATCCATGTGTCGAGTTGCCTTGTGTTCTTTCAACCACATCTTATTTTATTTGCCACCTGAGAGTTGAGAGTAGAATTTGAAGTTTGATGTTACACTCCTGGCAAAATTTCTATGTGTATTTTAAATCCCTCCCCTTTTGTCTAAGCCTCCTCAGAACATAAGTTAGCATGGAAAATATTAGCAATATTGTTTTTCACATACCAACAATAAGCACTCAACACAGCTTCAACATCTCCAAGGTGCGAGCTAGAAAATTTTTGTTATTAAATAAATCTATAAGTACATATATGGCCTTAATTCATATTTAATTTATTTCCAATGTGTACATAAGAAATTAGTTTTATGGAAAAAAATAGATGGTATATATTGAAAAAGAGAAAAAACTAATGAATAATTGCACCTCAGTGGGGTTCTTATTTTTGTTTTAATTTTTAATGTGAAGATTAAATAAAATATGTATGTAAAATACATTTTAAATTATAAAATGAATGATATTTCTATCAATTTCCAGCAACATCATATAGAAGCATCAATAGACTAATAATCTAAGTAGGTCTCCCCTACTCAACCTCTCTTATTACCCCTTCAGTCTGTCTTGCAATTGACAGAGTAACATTTCAGCAATGCCTACTTATTCATTAGCCCCATCTGACAATCTTCTGTGTCTCTTTGGAATCTGCAGTGTTAAAACTCCTCTTCTTTGCACACAAAACTATTCCTTATCTGGCAGTTTATCTTTTCATCTCTTCTTTCTTCTCTTCTTGGCTCCCAACCCTCAAGTGATAGTAGGCATTCAGTTCTCCTAACATGCATAAGCATGTTGTTTTGTCCCTTTGCATATTTTCATATAAGAGTTCCCTTGAATAGTATTTAATACTGTGAGCCTGTGGAATATATTTTTCTCAACCATATATATATATATATATATATATATATATATATATATATATTTACTTTTTTAAATTTCACTTTAAGTTCTGGGATACATGTGCTGATCATGCAGGTTTGTTACATAGGTATACATGTGCCATGGTGGTTTGCGCTGCACCTATCAACCCGTCATGGAACTTTCAAGCCCCACATGCATTAGGTATTCGTCCTAATGCTCTCCCTTTCTTTCTTTGCCCCTACTCCTCAACAGGCCCTGGAGTGTGGTGTTCCCCTCCATGTGTCCATGTGTTCTTATTGTTCAACTCCCATGTATGAGTGAGAACATGTGGTGTTTTGGTTTTCTGTTCCTGTGTTAGTTTGCTGAGAATGATGACTTCCAGCTTCATCTATGTCCCTGCAAAGGACATGAACTCATTCTTTTTCATGGCTGCATAGTATTCTGTGGTGTATATGTGCCACATTTTCTTTAAGAGCAGTCTACCATCGATGAGCATTTGTCTATTTCAGCACTATTTTACAGTAGCAACCTAATTATATTTTAACTCATTTTTCAGCTAACATTTTAGTTTTCCCTGAATATTACAAGTAGAAATCATCATTTTACATTGAAAAATCCCTTTCTCAATGTTGTAATAATTAGTGATTGTATGATTTATTTCTTTGTATTGTTAAACAAAACTTATGGTAAGCCACCATTTTGGACTGAGCTCCTACACGAGACCTCAACAGACCACACAAAACCAAAATGGAGTCACTCATGCTAAATGCTGCATAAACAAATTTAGAGAAAACAGGTAGATCCTCAAACAGACCAGTCATTCCTGAAAACAGAAGATCACACTCTCCTTGACTCAGATTAATAAGGAGGTCCCCTCTGCTTTAATCCTTTCAAAAAGTAACCTGAATTAACCAGTCAGGGTTTTTTTTCTATTGGTTTTTTTCCTTGCACCCACCTTACAAAGCCCACTATTCTGCCATTGCCTGGTGGGAGCCCTCACTCTATGTTGTAGAATGGAGGTTGCTTTGATTTGTGAATCACAAACACATGCGAATGACATCTATAACTAAATTTGCCTTACTATTTTCTTTGACAGTATTTACCATACTGATGGCAGATAATATCATATCCATATTTGTGATCCTAGCACTTACTACCAAGAGAAGTTCTTGGCATGTTTTATCATTATCATAGATATTTGTTTTGATTTTAGTTTCAATTCCCTGGAAATAGACTCAGATGAATACGTCCGTGAAGAGAGTTTACTGGTAAATATTTGCAGGAGATACACATGTTAGGAACTGAGGAAGGCAGACATTCAGTACAGGGAAAGCTGACCTGGAGTGTGGTTGCAACTGAGGTCTTAGCTGCTCTCATAGGAATTTCTGGAATTGAGATGGCTCTTCAGAACTGACCTGAATTGAGGCAAGGAGTCTTGGCCTTAATTAAATGTATAACTCAATCTCTGACTGTGTTGATTCCCTTGAAGGAGACATAATTTTGAGTGAGGAGTTTTCTGAAGCTGAGGGCAATTGCTCAGTAAGAATGTCAGTTGTAAGCTCCCAGCAGTTAGTATTCCCAGGAGCAGGTAAAGGAGGCATCAACTCTGAAGATGAGATTTGTCATTCACTTTAGCATTTAACACGTTGCTCAAAATACTTTTCTTAAATGAATAAAGTTCACAATGAGGGTATAAGTGTAATATAGAGAAAACAGCCTTGGAGGACTTAGTTTTCCAATGCTATTCAGAGATCCCAGTTCACTCTGTTCTGTTGAAGTCATTTACTTCATCTGCATTGTGGTAACTTGCGTTTTTTTTTTTTTTTGTTTTTTTTTTTTTTTTAATGTAAGCAAAAATAGAAATAATTTTCTACTCCTGCATAAATTAACAGTGTTTTCAACTACAAAATTTGTACAGCTTGTCTTGAAACGTTCCATGTAAATAATGAGGATATTTGTACTGAATGTTTCTTAGTCACTATTCACATTGGGTTAAGTTGGAATTATAACACTATCACTACTACTACTAATGTTAAAAATGAATAAAGAAAATATGAAAGAGGAAAAGACTCAAGTAATATTTCTTACATTATTTATATCACTTAAAATTGTGAAAATGTTTTCAAAATGTTTTCTCATGTTCCCATTATAGTCTTATGATGAAGGCTCAAAAATTTTGTCTTTTCTCATTTTAATTTTATTAGAAAATTGAGGAGCAGAAGAATGTAGTAACAACAGAAATCTCAGAATCCATAAGAATTATGATAATACATCAAGTCTTCTAGTTTCAACTGTAGTACATATAGCCAGTCTTGTCTCCTATAATCATAGAAAATGCAATTCTTAAATCCAAAACTCATCAGCAATTTTTGTAGAATTTAGCTTTCAAACTTTTATACACCTATACATCTCTGTATTAGTAGCACTTTCTCTGTTTCCAAAATTTTTTATTCTTTCTTTGTATGAGCTTCTGGCTAATATCTGAGATTTATCTTCTCATTATTTCTAGGAGATGAAAGTAAATTGCTGGATTGCTGAAAGTTCTAGGAGATCTTTCAAATTAAGTAAAATAGATGAGAAAATCTTAGTATTCAAGATCAATGTACTTGAAACATTAACAACAATATAAAAAGTTACATTTTAAATAGCATTTGGATTTATTTATTTATTTATTCCAGCATTTCCCTTTATTTCTGGATGGATATGGGGCCGAAAGGTGCAGTCATGCTATTTTCACTTCTGTCTAAAACCGAGACGATAAAAGAACAGTTGGGTGTTACAGGATGCCCTCAGGTGAGCTGGCTCTAACTTCACTCACAAAGTCATAGTACAGCTAAGAAGGCCGGTCTGTCCACGGAAGGAAGCTAAGATGAGAAGGACGACACACCGGCCTCTTCCAGGCCTGTGCCCAGTGTCGCTGGGGCCCTGCCATGTCCATTCTCCTGTGCCATCTGCAGAACGTGCAGCCGGGTCCTGCCTGCCAACAGGGAGAAGCTCGTGGGGGGCAGGCATGGCGCACACCTGGGGAGGCCCCTGGTGCAGATGCGGCCTCACGGCAGCAGCCCCATACAGAGGAAGACCATAGGCCTCTGCAGCCCTGACACCACCTCTCAATTGTATGTAGCCATGAAATCTACTTGAATGACTGTTTTTATAATTACATGCTATTATATCTCAGCCATAGGTAATATTTTGAAGTATGCAGTTTTCATTATAATTTCTCTTCTAATGTTTTAAGATGTTTGGATGGGTTTTTAAATTGGCCCTGTGATACAGTGTATCACACAGATGGGTAAAAAGCCTGCCTGTCTTACTGTTAGATTTTATTTGGGCTTTGGGAAATCATATTAAGCCCAAAACCTTTACTAGAAATAGTGTTGCATAAAAACTATAGATATATTTAAGAATGATTGCCATTTTAAAAATATTGAGACTTCCAATCCCAGAATATGGCACATTTTTCATTTACTTAGACTTTCTCTAATTTCTCATTGGAATGTTGTGGGATTTTAACTCTACAGGTCATGTGCATCGTTTGATAAATTCATTTCTAAATACTTTATGCTATATGCATAAAGTTTGTAAAATTTCCTTTTATAATGGTAAGTTGCTAGAATATAGCCACATAATTTTTAAACATATTGCTCTTTTATCCTGTAACATGACAAATTCACTTATTAGTTCTACTAAATTTTTGTACATGCTTCAGGGTTTTCTACATATATGATTATGTTGCTTGCAAGTAAGGACAGTTTTACTTTCCTTTGCCAATATGTGTATTTCTTTTTCTTTGCTTTTTTCTTTTAATTTCTTCTTCTTGCTTCAGTTACTTGCAATGGCCTTCAATATACTGTCCAATAGAAGTAGTGAGAATGGCCATCCTTGCTTATATATGATCTTAGGTAGAACAAATTGAGGCATTTTCCATTCATGTTAATGTTAGCAATAGATTTTTCATAGATATTTTTTAATCAGGTTGAAGAAATTTCCTTGTATTCCTAGTTTCCTTGGAGCTCTTATTGAAGTCCTATTGAATTTTGTCAATTAGTTTTCTACATCTATTGAAAATTTGAAAATTCTTGTTTTTTTCTTTTATTCTATTATTACGGTGATTACACTAATAGATATTTTATATTAAATTAATATTGTATTACAAGAATAAAACACACTTGGAATAAAGCATTATCTATTATATATATTGTTGTACTTGTTTGCTAACATATTGCTAAGAATTTTTGCAGCTATGTTTATGAGAAATTGTTTTTCAGTTCTCTTTTCTTATATTGCCTTTGGTTTTACCATGGTAATATTGCTCTCACAAAATAAAGTAGAAAATATTTTTTTCCTCAATTTTTCAAAAATGTTTAGGTAGAATAGGTATGATTTTTTGCTTAAATGCTGAACAAAATTTACCTGTGAAGTGACTCAGTACTGGGAATTTTGTTATGGGTTGTTTTGTATTTAAGTCAAATTCTTATAGCCCTTATAATTTAGTCAAAATTATAATTTATATCATCTAAGTTATAAAGCTCTCAAAGCAGTACTTATGATGAAATCATTCTGAGTTGGTGCTATGTTGACAAATCTATGCATTGTCAAAATAAATTGTACTGTACACCAAAATTGTACTGTACAGCACAAAGAGTACATTTTACCGTATGTAAATTAAAAGATAATTTTTTTTTTTTTTTTTTGCCAATCAATGAGAGCTTGTAAGATTGCTCAGGTTGGCCTTGAACTCATGGCCTCACCTTCACAAGCGCCACGACATCCGGCCGGAGCCACTGTGGGCCCCAAAAGATAATTTAAGTTGTTTAGGGAATAAAGATTGTTTCAGAAATGAACCAATGTGTATTATAAATAAAATGTCATAGCCACTGTGAAAGGCATGGGGAAGAAGGAAGGCAGATGACCTAGGTAGCTTTGGACAACCAGTTTTGACTAGATACTATAGTAATAATATATACTCTAGTAAGTAAACGCATTTTTCATAGAAGTATGAGTTACAATTTCTGCCACAATGTTACGTGTATACTTATATTACTGTCGAACAGATGAGTGAATCCATTATAGATAAAGAAAGCCACCTGGTTTTTCTTGTTGAAGAAAGATGTTACAAATATGAAAATGGAGAATGCTGAATATATCTGGTGATTGTGAATTGGCACATGAGTTATCATCAATAACTCATGGGTTTATTTTTTTACATGGGTTAAACTGTTTAATACTGTATCTTGGGTAGGAAAATTACAAGACAATCTTGAGGAATCAAGTGTTACTGAAAAGGAAGAAAATATCAAACAGAAAAAAAAAAAGGGAAATGAGGAGGATGAAGACATGTGAACATGTCTTCTTGCAGCCAATCTGCCAGAACTCTCAATGCTCACACAACACTGGAACAATTTAAACAACAAAAAAGTAATCTCTAATACTACTGTATTATCATTCAAAATATAGATGCTTATTACTCCTGAGAGATATAAACAAATGACAAAGTAAATAAACAAGAGAATAGGGAAATTTTATATTCCTTTTGGAAGAATTGCAATTAATAAATGTAGAAGGAGTAAAAGAACTAGAAAATCACTGCACTAATAATTGCTGCAGGAAAATCCACTAATGGATTTTAATTAGATTCTTGATGTTGTCCCATGCATTTTGTGTTTGGGATTCATGAAGTATTTTGGATCTATTGGTATATAATTTTCAGAGCGTTTGAAGAAGTTTTTGGTCATTATTTCTTCATTTCTCATTTCCCATTTTTCCCTTATCTTTGTTGAAAACATCAATTGTATGTATGTTAGAGAATTTGACATTGTTCCACAACTCTGTAATACATTTTAATTATTTTATAAAATTTTTATGTAGAAAAATTAATTTTATTGTGTTTACTTTTACAGTTTCTATTTCTGTCTTCAAATTTACTAATGTATTTTCTGCAACATATGATCTGCTTTCATTCTCCTCTAGTGTATATGTGACCTCACATATTGTAGTTTTTCATTTCCAGAAGTTGTTATGAGGTCTTTTTATATCTTCCATGACTCTTCTTAACCTCTTTCTCACATATAATTCAGTTATAATTGTTTAAATATCTTTGCCAGATAAATGCAACAGTGTGTCAGTTCCAAATTTTGATGGATTGATTTTTCTTTTCATTCTGGGTTATATTTCTTTCTTTGCATCCCTAATCATCTCTCACTGGATGCTAAACATTATGTTCTTTTCTAATTAGACAATGAATACTTTTGTATCACCACAGGTATTCTTGATCTTTGTTTCCAAATGTGGTTAAGGTTCTTGGGAATACTTTGTCCTCTAAAGGCTTGATTTTAATATTTATTAGATGGAATCACAAGCTTCTTTATTCTTGGATTATTTGTTCTCTAGTTCCATGGCAAGACTCTTCTATGTACCTTACTCCATGATTTATACCCCTTGAATATTATGTTTTTCCAATTTGGCTACTGGGAACTGGCTCTACTCTTGAAGAGCAAATATTTTTCCCATTTTAGTTTCCTCCATTTCATGCATTGTTCATTACTCTGCTGAATATTTAAGATGTGTCTGCTGATGATTTTCCTAGTATTTTTTTCTTTGAATTTCCCTTCTCCCAGTAATCTGTCTTGCTAACTGTAGCCACTTTGGTCCACCAGACTCCATATCTATTTCTGTAAGTCAAGATGTTGGCTATTCTTGACCTATGTTTTCCCTTTTGCAATGTGGACTAAAAACTCCCTGTTGTAATTATAAGGCTCATCTAATTTATTTTCCATTTTTCAGGGGTCATTGTCTTTTTTTACTTGAAGTCCAGTATCTGAAAAGTGTTGTTTCATCTTTAATTTTTTTTTTTCTTTTTTTGTAAGAGACAGTGTCTTCCTCTGTCACTTAGACTGATCTTAAACTTCTAGTCTCAAACTACTGGCCTCAAGTGGTCCTTCCACTTCAGCTTCCTGAGTAGCTGGGATTACGGGTAACAGCCATCACACTTGGCCATGTTTCATCTTTTGAACCCTGTGGGGTTTTGTTGTGGTTGTTTCAGGTAGGCAGCTAAGTATTATCGCTTTAGTCTATCTCTGTTGGAAATAGAAATCTTACTTTATAACAAAATTTTTAAACTTTAAAATGCATTGAACCAAACTGTTTTCAATTCCAAAGAGTATATTGTAGAAAACAAACACTAATGTCTAATGGAAATAAATAAGGATGCTAGCAGTACCTTTTTTAAAAAACTCACACTTTGGCTAAAATATTCAGTTAACATGTGTCTGTAAATAGCAAGATGTAAAGGGTATTGAATTTTCTTTGTCCTGAATCTGAGTTACCTTAATTCCATATCAAAGTGACTTTTATTTTTTCCTGAGGCAATATGCATTGTTTTCATCAATTGTGTTTTTAATTCTGCTCCCTATTTAGCTCAATGGTAGTATAGTGTAAAAGGAAAGGAAAAGTTAGCAAGGTTTATTTCAGAATTTTCTTAAGAGCTGAGGGTGACACAAATAGCAAAAGCTTCTTGTCTTCCTTTAGATTCTGACCAAAAGAGGTTTCTGTAGCCAGCATCACGTGAGCCAAACTCGTATGATTAAACCAAAAGTTTCTCTAAAAGTCCTGCCAGTTGCCATAAGAAAGCTCTCTTTTCTTATAAGTTCCTCTTTAATTTATTTAAAGCTGTTCAATAGCTCAGCTAGACAGAGGGCAGTTCTAGATAAGTTCTAGGTAAAAATCAATGACTGTAGTTAAGCTTACCTCTGTCTTCTAAAGACTCTTCATGGAAACTAAACCAATGAACATTGAGTACTATTTTTCCAGCTTATATAGTGCTCAAATATTCTCCAGAAGGGGAAAATTTTCTCTATTGATTCCTATATTGGTATATGAAAGGCTCATTAGTTTTGATGGAGTCATCATGGATTCCCTCACAATTTCAACAGAAAATTATCTACTGGGGAGAAGGGCTGGAATGGGAGTTGTATGGTATATAAGTAAAGTAAAATAAAAAGAAATCGATATAGTCACATAATATTGAACCCTGATCCTGAATTTAACTATAACCTAGTAAAAGAGCAACGTTATTAGCAACAATTACAGTTTTGCAGAGAATAGACTATCAGAAAGGATCATTTCGAGTCTGTGTTTAGGACATCCTAGAGCTTGCTCATCTCTTGCTTATCTCCCCAGGTCATCCTATAAAAGTCTGTCCAATGATACTTTTCCAATATAAATATGCCTAACATTCTTGGTCACTGACTTGATAATTTGTACTAATAATCTTTCTTATTTGACCCAGAAATGTCAAGCCTGTATTTCAGGGTGTGCTGATCTTTTAGATAATTCTGATCACTCTACATAATCTAAATAATGTTTGCCCTTCCCTTATTTCATATATGATTTTACTGTTGATTTATTTTTGACACTGTTTATCCACATTTCTTTTAACATATCAGTGTTGAAAATCTCTCATATGAAACAACAACATCCCTGCAACCCTACAGAAACAAACAAAAAACCTATTTTTAACATACTATTATTTTTCCTTCTTTCCTCAATTTTTTTTTAATCTAATAGAACTCACTTTTTGTTGGGATGTCAATGTGCTTTATCTAAAGTACTTATCTCCTAAGATGTCTTTACAGGCAGGGCTGTCCAGAGTCCAAATGCTGGTCAGTAGTATTTATGTGGAATTATACTGAGTGGTCCTTACAGAAAGACACATTTTTCCTGATGAAAAGAGCCAGACTCAGCTGTCATGTACTTTTTATCCTTTGCTCTTATCCTGTTTGCATGCCTAAAGTCAAGGTTCAATAACTGGAAGTATGAGTGGCCACATTGAAACCGTAAGTGAAGCAGTCTAAGAATGACTGTGAGGAAATTAGAACCACTGCACCAGCACTCCGTTGCCTACCTTCAGGCTTCTTATTTCATTGAAAAAAATCTGTATTACTCTTGAGGGTCTGTACATGTAGCTTAAATGCAGTGATAACTGATATTCCAATGGGGGTGTGTGTGTGTGTCAGAGAGATGGATGTATTTTCCAGATTCACATCATTATGGTTTTACAACAAATATATTCTGTTAATGATACGTAGTTGTTAGTAAGAAATATCAGGTTCAGCCTAACATATGCAGTACTAATGAGCAAGAATGTAGTTTTAATTCTAAAAAGAACATAACATATTTTAATACCATTAAATTTCACGCAGTTGGCCAGGCATGGTGGCTCATGCCAGTAATCCCAGCACTTTGGGAGGCTGAGGCGGGCAGGAGTTTGAGACCAGCCTGACCAATATGGTGAAACCCCATCTTTACAAAAAAGACAAAAGTTAGCTGGGTGTTGTGGTGGGTGCCTATAGTGCCAGCTACTTGAGAGGCTAAGGTAGGAGAATCACTTGGTTCTGGAAGGCAGAGGTTGCAGTGAGCTGAGATCATGCCACTGCACTTCAGCCTGGGTGACAGAGCAAGACTCTGTCTCAAAAAAAAAAAAAAAATATTAAAAAATTTACACAGTTATCTTATTTACCTATCATCTGAATAAAAAAAATACTTTGCATAACCATTTTTGCTGTTTAAAAATTTTAAAATTGTTTTACTGTTTAGATACTTCAAATGCACATCCTCAAGACATAATTATCACATTTTCTGTTTAAGGCAATTTCTTTAATAAATGTGACTGTCATATTAAATTGGTCATAATTATTAAATGAACCAAAATTCATGCTTTAAAGCTGATAAGAAATATGAGCCACTTGATTTGATGTGTATTTTTGATTCTCATTGTCTTCACTGACCTGATGGTTTGACTCAAAGTTGCTTCATAAATCTGAAGACAACCCTTAATTTTAAAAGAGAGATAGACAAATGCAGTAGTTTAAGTGGCTTTTGACATAATTCTATAATGTTAATGAGGACTAGGTTTAGGCTAAGAAAACTTAATCACCTTATTATTGAAACCAGCTAAATGCACTAAAATAAAAAGTGTATACCTATAGGAGAGAGCGGAAGGAAGGAAGGAAGGGAGGAAGAGGGGGAGGGAGGGAGGGAAGGAAGGAGAGGGAGGGAAGTTAGTTGAGCTTTTGACCAAACCTAAGACGTGGAGTTATGCTACTTAAAGTTTGCGGAATGGATACTCTATCTTGAGAGATAAGACTGAACTAATGAAAATACAACAAAAATATTTGCAAATATTTATTAAGCTGCTTAGGTATGGATTACATTATAGAAGTTACTTTTTTCAGACTGAACAGGATGTTTGAATACGGCATTTGCATTGCTTTCCTGTTATTCCTCTAAAGTGTCTTGAAAGTAAGTAGTTGTTTTCATTTTTGTTGATCCACTAATCATTATGCCTAAAGCTCTACTTACCCATGTATTTGCCAATATGCTTTATTCACAAACCAGACAAATGCAAACTACTTCCCCTTATCAAAAATTGCATCAATTATTAATATGTGCTAATGTTTACAGACAATATAATGAAATGCCTTCCATAAAGGCATAATATATGTCACAGTCAATTTATATGAAAAACTGTGGTACATTCTCTTTACAGGGGAGAACTTTTAACAATTAGATCAGTCTAACCTAAAAGAGTTTTTGTTTTTCTTTCAAATTATGACCTCTCTGCTTTGATCTGGGAGAAAGGACGATATATTGAAAGTAAATCTGTGCATAAAGGAAATTGAGTCAGAATACCAATCAATACTATCCCAACACTGAGATTCCATGTTTCTATGTCAAAGTTGTCTTGTCAAACACCAAAAGATACAGCATACTTTCCATACCATAAATCTTTCTCATCATAAGCTTTGAGTGGCTTTTCAAATTTATTTAAAAGTTTGTCCTAATCTTCCATAATTATTTTTTGGGGAAATTAATTCTACATACCCCTGTTCTTTGTTTAAAAACATGCTTCATTTTAATTCCATGGCTGACACAGAACAAGAATTAGTAACATATTATATAAAATATTTGAAACATTAGTGTCTCAAATCTCCAGTCAGCCTTCAGTATAACTGTTCACTCTCTCCCTGTCCACTCACCCTACATCAAACCCAACCAACAAGAAAGTGAAGCACAGAAGTCCCAGCCATGCTTCTGATCCCTTTATTCTTAAATATGAAGAATCAGCAAAGGGGACAAGACATTTGAATGGAGTATAATGTGAAAGAGAGGCAAGATAAATAAGAGGTACAAGTGACCTTAGAAGAAACAGATAATTTATAAAAGAAGATAGAATGTTCAAAAATCACCTACTACTCAGAGAGACTTGTGAAATAAGTACAACCATAAAGAAAACCAGGGTTACTTGACCAAAAACACAGAAAATTAAATATTTATTTCAAAATAAAACAGTCATTTTCAAAGTAGAAGAAATAAAAGTCAAAATAACACATCCACCAATTTAATAGGGCAAGAGAGACAGAGATAAAAATTTATCCAGAATGTCAGCCACATAAACTGTCAAGATAGAAGTTCTTATACCAAATGAACAAAAGTTCTAGAAAGAGAGAAAAGAGAAAAATAAAGATATATTCAAGGACATAATGGTTCTGGTAATTAAGGAAGTTGGTTCAAACTAACCAATCTGCTCAAAATTTCTTTTTAAAAATGAAACACACAAAAAATCTTCTGAACATCAAAGACCTAATAAGATCATGACAAATTAATGGTTTAAGCAATGAGGAAGGCTGACAACCTTAAGAAGGGAACAGAAATGTTTCTGCCCAGAAGCATTTGCCAGTGGAATTCAAGACAACACAGAAGACTCAGATATTTGCACTAAGGAACTGAGAAGCTGGGGAGAGAAGAGTCAGAATGTTTGAGCAACCAAAGATGGAGCCACCAGTTGTGGAAAAGACTCCACATACGTTTTGTTGAGACCCAAGAGCTACTGTGTTTACTTTGGGAACTTCATATTGGGAAGTGGTACTTGGTTAAGAAATAGAATTTATATTCAGTACCTACTAAAGATGAAGACCAGGAAAGCAACTTCTGCTCTGGACTAGGACTCCTAATGGTCCCACGCTGTAGGTGGAGAAATAGATATTGCTAAACTCAAGATAAGTTTAGTCACAAGCTCTGGACTGTTAGCACATTCAGGTGATTCATAAAGAAAAGAAAATCTTTTAAGAACGAAAGGTAATTTCAAAGAATTTCTCAAAATAATATCTAACAAATAATCATGGAGATAAAATACATCAAGAGCAAAAATAAAAAAACATAATGAAACAGGCAAACAAAATAGACCCACTAGAGGGTATGATGAAAAGGTCTATCTTCCATTTGATTTAACTCCTTAATGGAAAAATAGAGAGAGTAGGGCAGAGTCCATGTCTAATGAATCATACTAAAAATAATTTTCAGAAAGGATTTAAAAAGCATCACTTTAGTCTTAAAGGAAGCCAAATAAAACTTAAAATAATAAAATAAATCTTCCTAGACACATATTAAACTGCAGAAAATAAAATACCAGGCAAAATCTTGATATAAAATATAGCTGGAAAAAAATGGCAGATTAACCTTAAAGGGATGGCATTTAGACTGACAGCTGTCTTCTCAGGAGCAATATTAGAAGCAAATGCAGTATGTATCCTACCTTTAGGGTGATAAAAAGGGGTACATGCCAAGCAATAATTCTATATTTAGAAAAATGTTTTAATAAATCAGGTGTAAAACTATTTACAGACACACGCATATGCACAAACATGAAAAACAAGCTGAGGAAATTTGTCACACTGACCCCACACTAATAGAAAATTTAATCATCAGGCAAAAGAACAATGTTAGTAGAGGAAACATTCAAGATTTTAATTTTAATCAACATTGTTTCAATTTCCAAATGGACAATGACTACATAAATGAGCAATCATAAGCATATCCTTCAGGTATTAAAATATTTAGTGCTAAAATGTATGACAGCAATAGCATATAATTTTTAAGGCTATATGTGGGGCTAAAATGTTCTAAGGATCGTATATTTTCTAAGAAGAAGGTAAAGGTAACAGTAAAAACTGAATTATTTAAATTGCGAAGATAGAGCATTCGTTTTATTAATGAGGATAGACTAAGTTTCATTTCAATTGGGTGGTGGAAAAAGACTTAGGTTGCTTCCATGGTAAATGATAATCTCTCTTTCATGTCGTAGTATGATGCTGGCTGACAGAATAGTCACTCACCTTTTATCTTGTAGCTCCACTGGCCTCTACATTTTTGAAGACCTCCATATTTAGTTTCTGTATGAGGAAAATGCAAGAATCAAGTGTAGGGCCAAGCTAGAAGTTGTGATTATTATTTTTGTTCATATTCCATTGGCCAGAAATTGGTTTCATGATCCTGTCTAACTGAAAGTGTCAGAATGATGTAGCCATCCTGTGCATCCAAGAATAAGAGATCAGGTTTGTTGGTGAGGTTGCCACACATTTTGAATGGAAACAACTCAATCAGGAGCCGTCTGAATTGTACTGACCCCTTCAAGATAACAACATCGTAGAATTCCATATAACACAAATAGGAGGGAGGAAACATGATGGGCAGTGTGAGGATGTAGAGATCCCCATTTTATGTTAGAAATTTAAGATGAACTGTCAAAATCTGAGAAAAAAAGGGAAGTTTACATTTTTTATAAAGAAATTCCAAGTGTAGTTGACAGAAGAGCAAATGGTATTACCCATTTGCTTATGTTAGTTCTAAGAAGTTTGTAAAGGAAGAGGAAGTAGAAGAGCATAGAAATGTGGCAAGGCATCATCCTGTCCTTTATGGCAGGGGTCAACAAATGTCCTCTATGGGGTCAGAGAGTAGATACTTTTGACTTTGTGTGCCAGAAGCTCTCCTGCAGAAGCTATGCATCAGCCAACTCTGCTGCTAAGTGAGAAAGCATCTCTAGATAATAGGCAACCAAATGAAGCTGGCTGCTTTCCAAGAAAACCTTATTTATAAACATAAATGTCTCTGATCTCTACTTTATGGCAAGAAGATAATAGATGGCTACAGCACATTACTCAACAATAGAATCAACATCTAGAATTATGAAAATAACCCACCAGAACAATAATAAAAAAGATTAAAATAAATTGCTTTAGAAACCAGGACTGGGGACTCCATTGTATTATTTGACACTTTTCAGTAATACACATGCATCGTTTCAACCACAGTAAGTCAGTGTCCTCACTTTGGTATTTTTAAATTTAGGAGAATAGGATTGCAAAGACAGTGTGATGTGAGAATGAAAATTAGATTTATAAAAACAAGTAAAATAAATATGAAAACAGTATTTTTGCTTTAGAAAACAATAACTAAATTACTATAAAATTAAACAGGGTTCCAAATTTTCATCCTTAAATAACCTAAGCCTTCATTTTAAGTGTGCAAAGAACTGACAACTTCTTCCTCATGTCTTAAAGCCAGGAAGGGACTGGTCAGACTATTAAAACAAACTTGTGTTGTTAGAGATATGTTCTTCCCACATTTCCACTATTTTTCCGTGGTTATTGGATGCCCCCCAAACCTGAAATAATGAAAGGTCATCCTGTTATGTCTGTAAGCATTTAATGCTTTCTTTTTTTAATGCTTTCTTTTTAAAACCACGTTAATTGTCATGCTTTTAGATTCACACTTTCCTCTGAACCTGTCCATTGTCCTGCACTGATCTACAACTTAATTTATATGACGCATAAATTTAACCTTTCTAATCTTTGGAGAATTTTTTGCAGGTGTGAACACAGTATCATTATTGGTTTCTTTCTATGGATTTGTGTGTTAAATTGCCTTTACCCTTTATCAGACTCAAGAAAAATTACTACATTTATAGGAAATTAAGAATAAATCAATTTTATTTCATAATATCGCTACTCGATCTTGGGATTGTAGGCATTATCTTTCTTAACTTGAAAAAAAATTATTATGATTTTACCCTCCAACACTAATATTTTATACTCTTTATGGATTTCAATAATGCTGTTAGCCATTAATGCAAGTCAGTCATATAATGGGCAAAGAAATACATATGACATTCATACATTTTAATGGAAAGCACCATAAATAATAGCAGTCACTGACAAATGCCCCAAATCCCCACACCAGGGTAACCACGCACAGTCCCTAAATAAAAAGGTATAAGTGGGAAAAATACAGTTAGAGTAGGAGTAAGATATTGTACTGCACATCAAATGCATCATAAAAGGATGGAACCTGCATAGTAGTGCATTGTCTGCAGATTGTTCTTGAAAAAGATGAATTGAAACGTGGAGTATGTCATAATACTCCATTTCTTCTCACTTCAGCATATTGCATAGTCTGCTCCCTCTAACACAGAACAATCTTTTCTTAATTTGTGTATTCAACTCTCAATTGTCATTTCTGGTTTAGTGCATATGTCATTCCATAGGGAAGAATTCCCATACACACATACTCCAAGTTATGTCGTGGTGTTTTCACAGCTCTTTAATATTTATTAATGGAAAATTCACTATTTATTTAAATAACAGTTTTGTAATTATGAGCAAAAGTGTCCATTAAATTGTAAATAACAAGAGGGTTTTCAGGGATCATTTCTTTTCTATCAACCTCTGTTTCTCTAGGACTTAGTGCAGAGCTGAATATACAACTGACACTCAACAAGCATTTGTCCTAAGGTATATGATTGGGACAATGATTATTTTTTCCATTTATTTTAATAATGTTTACAAAAATGTGCCTCATAACATAGGGTCATTAATTCGTCTCTGGAAATATAATCCATAGTAAACTTGAATTTGTCATTACCTAATAGGTGTGGAAAAGTAGAAGGTAAGCACAAAGGCACTTAGCATTTAGTCTATAGGGCCTAGATTCATTCATAAAATTTTTAAAAAATGGTATTTCACTGCCAGATATAGGTGAAGGGGAGGAAGACAGCAAATCACACTGCCATGTGTGTACCTATGCAACAATTTTGCATGTTCTTCACATGTACCCCACTAAAATGCAATTAAAAAATGGTATTTCACTATTGTCAAATGAGCAACAACTGAACCTCAATTTTGGCAATTACAATAGAAAGAATATACCTACATAGGTAATTTTACCCCACAATGCCTTTTCTATTGGCATGCAACATTTTTTAAATTGCAGAATTACAGTAGGTTTAGAAATAATTAAAATTGGTTTCTGAAACCTTGTGTCAGATAGTTGCTTAAAAATATGACTATCATAGCAACAATATTTAGTATTTAGAATTTATGAATAGAGATGAAAAACTATAAAAATATATTCTCTGTAAAAAGTCTTGGAACCATTTCAAAATATTAAAATTATTTAGAGTAATTAGTTCTGATTTGGGCAAAGGGAGTGAAACTTTTCTCTGTATTTGTCACCTATCAAACTAACCTTTGTTAGTTCCCAAGTGACAAGTTTTGTCCACAGTTGGTGTATGGGCAACTTTATCATTTTAAGATTTTATTGCTTAACTCAAAATTACCTCCATGATTCATTGAATAATTGTAATGCCTTTTTGTTTTCTTGAGTGGATAACTGTAATCATTTGTATGTATGTGTTAAGTATCTTGATGGGGGAGTGGGTTTGCAAGAAACGTGAACATATTCACACTTGTCCCCACAAAACACATGCAAATAATAAAGCAATACACAAATATACATCATATAAAAATAAAATGGAACTAGCGTTATGATAAATTAAAATATCCCAATTATCAGGAATACCATTTTGGACATAGGCCCTGGCAAAGATTTTATGACAGACTCCAAAAGCAATTGCAGCAAAAACAAATATTGACTAGTGGGACCTAATTAAACTAAAGAGCTTTTGCAAAGAAAAGAAACTATCAACAGAGTAAACAGACAGACTAGAGAATGAGAGAAAATATTTGAAAACTATGCATCTGATGTAAGTCTTATATCCAGAATCTATAAGAAACTTAAACAAATTAACAAGCAAACAACTATATGAAACAATGGGAAAGGGACGTGAACAGACACTTCTCAAAAGAAGCTATACAAGCAGCCAACAAATATATGAAAAAAAAAATGCTCAAGATCACTAATCAATATAAAAATGCAAATCAAAACCACAAAGAGATTCCACGTCACACCAGTCAGAATGGCTATTATTAAAAACTCAAAAAATTACAGATGCTGGCAAGGCTATAGATAAAAAAGAATGCTTATATGCTGATGGTGGAAACATAAATTAGTTTAGTCACCATGGAAATCAGTCTGGAGATTTCTCATAAAACTTAAAACAGAACTACCATTTAACCCAGAAATCCCAGTACTTGATATATACCCAAAGGAAAAAATAATTGTTCTACCAAAAAGATACATGCATGCATATATTAATTGCAGCACTATTCACAACAGCAAAAATGTAGAATCAACCAGGTGCCCACCAACAGTGGATTGTATAAAGAAAACGTGATGCATATACACCACGGGACACTACTCAGCCGTAAAAAAAAAATGAGATCATGTCCTCTGCAGCAACATGGATTGAGCTGGAGGCCATTTTCCTAAGCAAATTAATTTAGGAACAGAAAACCAAATACAGCATGTTCTCACTTATAAGTGGGAGCTAAACACTGACTACGCATAGACACAAAGAAAGGAACCATAGACACTGGGGCCTACTTGAGGGTAGATGGTAAAAGGAGGATGAGGATCAAAAAGCTACCTATTTGGTGCTATGCTTATTACCTGAATGACAAAATAAGCCGTATAGCAAACCCTGTGACCTACAATTTGCTCATGTAACAAACCTGCACATGTACCCTCTGAACCTAAAATAAAACTTGGAAGAAAAAATGAAATTAATATAATATCCCAGTTGTTCTACTCTGCCTCTACCCCGTAAGGGTGATATATTGTTACGTATACCATCTATGCAGCCATTGCTTTCTATATATTACATAGATTGATGATCTATCACAAATCCAACATTTCTTTTTGATACTTAAAAGATGTCAAGAAATGCCAGCCACAATATGGGTACCTGTCTCCTCACTTGGTCTATACCTGGGTTATTTCATGAGGCCATTGAACAGTCAATAAATGCATGACTTTTTGTGGAATCGATAGTATTTTGAAATATTGGCTAAGATGAAAAAATCTTACATGCAAAGTTAAATGCCATATTCTCCTGTATTGAATGATTCCATTATTTCAGAATCCACTTCAATAAAATTACTCCAACACATACTCATTAAATTAACTAACTACTGTGTCTGGGACCACAAATACAGGGGAGACTCAAACATAAAGACATCATCAGTTTTCATACAGTTTAATATTAAACACAGACATTTTCCTACTTAGAAATTAAGCAAAAATAATCTAACCATGACTTATAAACAGTAAAATAGAGAGTAAGAGAGACAGGTTCCAATTTGTCAGTAGAGATGATTATATAAAAGTCTTTATAGAAAGAACTTACTTTATCTTCACATTATAAATAAAGAAGTAGGGATAGAACTTGAAAATAAGTTTTCCTCAGACCATTGAGCTTTATGGAACCTAGTGCCTTGGAAGCTTATGTATCTTTTAAAGTTATTTCATTAATTTATTCCCAGGAAATATTTTTGAGTTTATGCTATGTGAATAATTGGTGGAAAATTCTGGTTCACTCCATAGCAATTTACCAAAGTAACACTGGAACTCTAAATACATCTAAAAAATTGACAATTGTTTAATGACTTCCTGACATTAATTTGTACAGCCTACCAAGGTTAATTTTTGAAACTCCTAGTGACAACAAAGATTTCCTGTCTCCAAATAAAAAGAAACTTAGATACCAATCCTAGATTTGCCCAAAACTAACTGATTTTTATAAGGTAGATTATCCATTCTGTTTCAGTTTCCTCTTTTATCATGTTTAATACTGCAAAATAATGGAGCAGGATTGAAAGAGTTTTAAGATCCCTTTCCAAAACCATATTTTTGACTAACATTCTGCATGAGTGAACTTCATGAGGGGAAGGGATGTCTGAGAGGAGAAATGTGGTGTAAAAATTTGAGAAGCAAGAAGGAGCGTTAAAAGCAGAGAACTATGGGGAGGTGGTTCCAGATCCATGCTGGGGGAATAGACATAACTTTTGGGTAGGTTTCACATTTCTGGATACATATTTTTAATTTGTTAAAAGTAAGAGTGAGGTACAAAATTGGTATCTTGAAAGTTCCGAGATTTAGTGAAAGCCTATAGACAGTACTTTGAGCAAAGATGCTTACTTTTAAAAGAATGAACATTCATCACTATGGAGACATGTTGATTTTTCTTAGTGCGGTACATACATTCAGATCCTCAGGTGGGCATTGTCCTTCATCAATAGAAGGAAAGACAGAATCAGTGAAATGTGTAGAAAAATGATACTATGAACTCATGTTGTGAAGTCCAGCTGTAATTTACCTTCTCCATGTAGCCCACCTTGATGCCTCCAGGTAAAATGCATTTCTCCTTTCCCTTTGAGATGTGGTCTCTAGCCTTATTAGGTCTCATGCTGTCGTGCCATCTCTCCAGCTTCCCCTATTCAGCTCTCCCTCCAATTCTCCAGTATATCTACTCTAAATGTTCTTTCCCTTAAATTTTCCAGCTTTATGACACCAGTGAGAGTAATGAAGGTACAATCACAAGAGCATAGGGAGTAGAAGGAGAGAAAGTAGAGACTGTGACAATGGAAATACCATGTAGCAGTTTGGCCCATATAGAGGCAAAGAGATAATAGCTAGTAGAGAGTAGACAGTAGAAGGAGTAAAGATTGTTTTATTAAAGTTTGTTGATAAGTTAATTTAGATGAGGCAACAGAAAACGAAAGATGCAATAATAGGGCAAAATTTGTAACTCCAAAAGCATCACTTTCAGATGTCAACGGGATTCAAAGCACTGGTAAAGAACTGACCTTATGTAGGAAGACGTATATAGCCTCCTCAGTATCCTGAGATAATAAAAGATTGACACACATGGAGATAGAATGACACGTCAGCTCTGGGAAGAAATTGAGGGATATCCTGGCTGATGGCTTTTACTTTTTTTCTGTAACATTTGGGACCCAATAGGGGACCCAACTGGATTTGGCAGCTATAATATATGGTACCACTAATCTGTACAGATGTGCGAATTCAACAGTCACAGTGCCCGTCCAGAAATACGAATAGAAATAATAGATCATTGTGTTTTACAGAGATGATGTTCTTCTATGCACATGTGAAATAAAGTGGCATAAGGACAATAGTTTGCGTTATGAGGATAAATTCCTAGCCTATAGAATGAGATGAAAGCAGGAGGTAATTCCAGATTAAAGAACAAAAGAATCAGTCAATTCACAAAAGATTTTCCTGAGGTTGATGACAGACTTAGAATAGATTTGCAAGTAAACTAGAAGTACAAGAATCTGTTTTTATACTGTAGGAAGTTCCATTTCAGAAGTACTAACTTCTGGTTAGTGAAATAATAAGCAGAACTTTGAGAGTTGAAGACAAAAGAAAGGGAGAGGATCTTATTTTAGATTAAAAAGATATAAAACTGAGAGTCCAGTGGGTCAGACAGATTACAAGTTAGATGTTCAAGTCACCCAGGATGGTGGCAAGAGTGAGGAGCCTCAGTGAGGCTCCCGCCCGCAAGATTGATGGATGACAAGGGAACAGATGAATAGACATGAGAATAGGCTTCAAAGGAGAGGAGCAGCAGCGGCTCAAATAATATGATGCAGTATTTGGTAAACCATAAATAATATTAGAGTAGGCCCAAAAAAGATTTCTCTAATTCCACATAAAATGTTTGTGAAAGAATTACTAAGAAAAATCATAAATAGACAAAAGAGATGATTGTGTGTTCTTCCAGTGACATGCTGAACATTGACTAAGCCTACCTAAGGATTAACTGATACCTCAGGCATATGCAGCTTGTTAGACATGTTATTAACTATTGATTAGGATATTGTATAACTCTAAGGATCTATTAGCTTTTAGAAAGTATAAAAAAGTAGAAATCTTTAATGCTAGCTATACAAATGAATTTTGTCCAGGACAGGTGCAAATTATTTCTGTTATAAAAAAATATGACCCCATAGGACTTTTTTCACATTAGTTAATATTGTATGTAAGTTATAAATTTTATTCAAGCATGCATTTTTTCTTCTAGCAAAACACAAATATGACTTTCAACAACTCTCTTTGAATTAGTCATATTATCTTATAATGAACTAAACAAATTTTGACATGTGTACACTTTAAATTTGTTTAAAAGCCAAAAGGTTTTACTTTCTGAAACTTACATTTTGACAAAATAATCCTTCACTTGAGAAGTCTGAATAGGATGTGATGTCTATATGTCAAAAGTTGAAAAATCTAATAATTACAGAAGATGCATGTAGCCATTGTTTGTATCAAAAAGTTGCCTGGTTTTCTTTCTGAAATAGAAGAATTTTCATGATTCTAATTTTATTTTAGAATAACATAAGAAAGAGTATTTCTAATGAAAGTATAAAAGAGGTGGCAAGAACCATAATAATGTTTACTACAAAGTCACCCAGAAAATGCCTTTGTACTAAAATTAAAAGAAGTAGAAAGATATATTCCCTTATGACAATAAATTATAAATGGTGATTTCATAAATCACTACTGGCTTTCCTTTTCTCTCATCACCATCTCCTTTCAACAGGAAAACACATGTATGTATGTCAGATTAGAAGAAGTTTACTCATTCATTCAGTCATTGAACAAAACACATGCATGCTATCTAATATGTCAGAAGTGCTAAATGCTGTACCTGTATTAACTGATTAATTTATAAGAATAATTTGTTGTGATTATGCATAAAACAGAGATATGCAAATTCTAAAGTACCAAGGCAAGAAGATCATAATGGGAATTGGGAGAAAGAAAAGAGGATCAGTTTTGTTATGGTGGTTTCTCAACTGGTTGTGCCTAGAAAGAATGAAAAGAAAAGCTAAACTCACAAATATAAAAGTCATCAATATCCAGAAAAAGAAGAAATATAAAAACTTTTTATTCGAAGGTTTTGAGAAATAAACCATACAGACAATTTCCCTGTTTTCCGGTCTGTAGTATCTCTGGTTTTCATCTACACTTGTAATTAGGATAGAATTTGAATTTTGTGAAATTTATACTGAAGTTTCATTGAAATTGTCAGAAGGCATTCATTGGCTAGGGAAGTTAGAGTATTGCATACATGACAAATTAAAGAATAGAAGCACTTGCTTTATAGTGACAATTATCTTGAACAGTGAATCATGAGATTAATGGTCTAATTTTTGCAACACAATTCTGTGGTTATAAGAAAATCTTGGCTGCCCCTACTACATTAAATTAGGCCATTTCTATTGGGCTGTGGAAATGTCACTCCATTCAGTTTAACAATTATATTTGAGTTCTACTGATTGCTGAGTTGATATCTTTAACCTCTTCTTGCATTCAATATCTGCTTTACCCAATTTCATATCCATACTTTTTCCAGAACCAGCTGCTCAAAGTGCAGACCATTACAAAAAGCTCAAACACCCTGCAGTTGGTTACACCATAATTTTGTAACACCCAACTCCTCCTAAGTTGTGTTGAATGTGAAAGATCAATTGTGAAGGTTTGTTTAATAAAGAATCCTTGAGCCACTACTCTTGGCAGGCACTGTTTCTGGTGCTGATGGAGAACACTGAAACACTGATCAAAATCCACCCACCCCCTGCCCCGCCAAAGGAATTTACATTCTAGTATGCAGAAAGAATGGCAAAGAAAAAACAAAAACACATAGTATAAAAGTCAAGATTAGCACTCAGTTGTAAAAACACATATCTAAACCTCACAGCTGATGTACTATTATCTACTGTGCCTCTCAGAATTCTAGCTGCCCTGTAGTTTGAAAGAAAGGGACAAAAAAGAAGTAAATTTTAAGATCATTGTTACGCGGAGCTGGGAATCTGTTACTTTAATATCTCTCCAACAGACACTCCTCTGCAAAGGATCTAAGTCGTGAAAAATACAATTAATTTTACCCACATAAAAATCACATAGCAGAGAGTACATGAGTTGGATTTCTAATTTGGGGAGTAAAGAGTTACTGATTCCAGCTGTACTTTGTGAGTTTCTTATAGCAAACTGGCCTTTTTTGGAGTAGAATAATCTAGATTTACTCAAAGCGAAGAGATTTCTGGAACCCTTTTATTGTCCTTACCCACCTACATAAGCTATTATGATGCTTACAGCAACTGTTTCAAGATATCAGTAAATGGCCCTGGCGACAGAAAGATGTCCTGAAAGGGAAGACAGTGTTGAACAACGTCTAAAAGGTCTTCCAAAGAATAACGCAACAGGTTCATATCACCCTAATGGTCACCACTCAATGTCTTCAGTGACCATTGCAAGTCTTCAATGTTCTTCTCTTCTTACCCTGTCATGTAGCTCCTTCAAATCATAAGGCCACTTTTTTTCCCATGGAAAAAATAGAACCTAGCAGTCTAAAACTTCACTATTCATAAGGAAGCTACTAGCCACATATGACTGTCAAGCACTTGAAATATGACTTTTCTAAATCAAAATCTGCTGTATTTTGTAAAATACATTTCAAAGATTAAGGACAAATGATGTAAACTGTATCTCTAATAATTTCATATAATTATATATTGAAATGATAACATTCAGCATATACTGATTAAATAATGGTATCACAATTAATTTTGCCAGTTTTCTTTTGACTACTAGAAAATTTGTAATTGCATATGTGTCTGTTTATGGCTTGCATTTTTATTTGATAGCCCTGCCCAACGATGATAGACTGGACTGGGAAAATGTGGCACATATACACCATGGAATATTATGCAGCAATCAAAAATGATGAGTTTGTGTCCTTTGTAAGGACATGGATGAATCTGGAGAACATCATTCTCATCAAACTGACACAAGAACAGAAAAAGAAATACCGCATATACTCACTCATAGGCGGGTGAGAAAAATGAGAACACATGGACACAGAGAGGCGGTCTACTATACACTGGGGTCTATTGGGGGGAATGGGGGAGGGACAGCGGCGGGGGGTTGGGGAGGGATAGCCTGGGGATGAATGCCAAGTGTGGGTGAAGGGGAGGAAGGCAGCAAAACACACTGCCACGTGTGTACCTATGCAACTATCTTGCACGTTCTGCACATGTACCCCAAAACCTATAATGCAATAAAAATTAAAAAAAAAAAAAGATTCAGGGTTCTACAGAATAGTTAAATAAATTTGCAAATGTCAAGGAGATTTAAGACAACATAGAATCAAGAAGAAAATAAACTTTAATGAAGTTCACTGTCTTCTTAACCCTGACAACTTTCCTTAAGAAAAATTCTCAAAAGAATGGTACTTCTTAATAGAAAAAAAAAAATACATACTTATAGTTGCACATATTCAGAAAGGTGAAATCCATTTTCCTTTAAATTCCAATGTTAGGAAATATTTTCTTTATATTAATTCACAAAACCTGATATTATATGTTACTTCTTTGTTTAACATCTCTCTACTGGTACTAACATATAAAGGTCATGAGGATTAAGGTTTTTATTAACCTATTTATTTTTGGTTATCACTCTATCTCCAGGCTTGAGAATAATTTCTGGAAGGAAACTAAGTTCATTTACATAGATTTATTAAATAAGTAAATGAAAAAAAACAGTTTCATCTGAGTTTCATAATAAGTAGTCATAATTGGTGACATCAAATCAGGAAGCTGCCATGCGAAATTTCTTTGTAGGACTAAAAAACTCATAACATTATTTTTATGAACTTATTTTACATAACAAAAATTCATTTACCATCTTTTATGTGCAAGGCAAAGAAGATAAGAATTATGATTAATCGTCTGTCTGTTTAAATTTAAAATGTAAATATTACACTAGTTTACATATAAAGTATATTTCCAAAATTATCATAATCTCTTCCCTAGTTTACATGAACATTTGTGACAATAAATCTGAAAACTGTGGTAATAAATATATGATTAACCTAGTAACTGATATAACATCTAATCCCCTTGGCAACTATAGATTAAAACTCTATTATGAAGGCTCTGCCTTCTCCTTAGTTTGATAATTGGATACTAGAGATAATATATGATATTCATTCCACTCTCCTGATTCATGAACACATCACAAGGGATTTCATGCAGACCACATGCCTGATCTTAAGAAATTAAGTAAGTTAACACATCATGAGCAAGGCAATGGAAGGTCCTGATTCCTATGTGACTTCTCTTCATGAACTGACTTATACACACTATTAATCTGTTATACCAGCAGTGTCCAATATTTTGGCTTCTGTGGACCACATTGGAAGAATAAGGATTGTCTTGAGCCACACTAACACTAACAATAGCTAATGAACTGAAAAAAAAAAATCACAAAATACTCATAATGCTTTACGAAAGTTTATGAATTTATGTTAGGATGCATTCAAAGCTATCCTGGGTCACATGAGGTCCATGAGCCACAGATTTATCAAGCTAGTTTTATACTCATCTGATTTTAGTGTAACAAAAAAAACTCACAAAGTTCACAATAACTTTCATGAAAAATAATACAATAAATGTGTCACTTTGGTAATGGATTTTCACAAGAGAAAAGTATAAATGAAGATATCAAAGATAAATTACACCAGTCAGAGTTAAACAGGTAAGAAGAATTTTTTATTTAAGACTATTGCAATAGGAATTAGGAATGTTACCATGGGGAAATGAGTAACTTCATTTCCAGTGAAATAAAAGACAAAATATTTTTTGTTTGTTTTTTCATCAAGTACTGGGTTTAGCTAGTGGAAAAAAAAAATTGGAGGACATTATGGAGAAGAAAATCCATGTGATTAGGTCATCTGTATGTCCAACTGGCACTATTGAAGTTAAGTTCCTTCTCTCCCAAAGAGACTGAGGTTAGGAGTGCTATCTTAGTTAGTGATTAAATTTCAAACAGATGGCTTCCAGGTCCTTGAGAAAGTCATTTCTGGGTTGTAAAACTGATAATAGGTTGGAAGATGACATATATCAAAGGAGCAGAGGAAGGATTTACAATTGCCAGTTTTCTAAAATACATACTTTAAGAAAAAGAAGGTCAGGGGCTCATTATCAGAAATAAACCTGTCTCATGTTTAGTCCAACTGAGAAAAACGTTAAGGCTGTATTGCTGAAAATAAAGAAAAATATAAGTTTGGTATGTATTGATTGTTGGAAAATTAATGCTTAGCTTGTATTCATCCACTAGTTAGTGGTACAGGAATGAAAACAGATGTCTCTTGTTTTCTCCTGTCTGAACTGGCATACTTAATCGATTTTATTTTTTCTTGGTTCCCATTTATCACATATTTCTATGTTTCTCAAAGAAAAGTTCCTGGCACATAGTAAAATATGGGATTTTATGGTTTTAGAAAATGACGTTCCTCTTTCTTTACAGAGTTTAGAATCAACTGATCAGCAAATGCAGAAATCAGAGAAAAGAGGGACAAAGTATCACTTTTTGACTGATAGGTGGTCTGTTACTATGATCCTTATGTCAACATAACTAGGCTTTTTCTCTTAAACCAGTTATTGCTCTTCTTGATGCCATCCTGGGCCTAAGCAATGTTTAGTTTAGCCTTCAACACAGGGTTCTGAAACTGGTTAAGAAAGTTTATTGAATTTAACTAATTCTAGTTTAGTTTGTTCTTAAGGTTAAAAATTACTTCTTATTTAATTCCCCACTAATATGGTTAGGCTTTGCGTCCCCACCCAAATCTCAACTTGAATTGTGACTTCCATAACCCCCAAATCCCCACGTCAAGGGAGAGACCAGGTGGAGATAATTGAATCATGGGGTTAGTTTCCTCCATGCTGTTCTCGTGACAGTGGGTGAGTTCTCACAGGATCTGATGTTTTTTAAGGGGCTTTTTCCCATTCATTGAACACTTCTATTTCCTGCTGGCTTGTGAAAAAGGTGCCTTGCTTCCCCTTCATTTTCTGCCACGATTGTAAGTTTCCTGAGGCCTCCCTAGCCATGCTGATCGGTGAGTCAATTAAACCTCTTTTCTTTATAAATTAACCAGTCTTGGGAAGTGTTTTATAGAAGTGTGAAAATGAACTAATACACCCAACATTATTTATGTCAAGTTATGATATACAAAAGAGTTTATTCAATGATTTGCAAACAGATGAAAGTGCAACATTATCTAATGTACAGCAACATATGAAAAGCTCAATTTCAAATATAATTCAGATTTATCAACATATCTTATGGAAAAATTAAGAGCCTAAGTATCAAATAAACAGGCAAATTAAAGTTTAAATAATTGTAATCAAATAAATTAAATTATGGGTTTGTCCTTTTCTATTTACTATTCTTTTATGTTTCAGTCAGCGTATTCTCACTCCTATGCCTGTGTGGACATAATGCTTCTTCACAGCTTTATCCTAGGCCCGCTTTTATATAGTAGATACATTCCTTGTAGGTCTTCAAATGTTAATCTAGATTTTCAGAGGTTCTTCTACTAAATAATTCATAATATCAGAGACCATTAAAGATCATAGCCCATGCCAACATCCAAACCTTGTAGCTGCTTCGAGCAAAATTATGTTCTCATAATAAACACAGCAGTTGATTCATTAGCTATCCAGGTTAATGATGCCAACCTCTAGGCATGAAATCAGTGATGCTAGAGGAAGGAAAGAAGAGTACAGTTGTCTTGGTTTCAACCAGGCTAGAATGCTGATCGATCTATGAGAATATTCATAATGTAAATTGGGTGCTATAGCAGATCAACACCAACTTTTTGTTGTTGTTGTTGTGTTGTTTTAGAGGCAGAGTTTAACTGTCAACTAGGCTGGAGTGCAGTGGCATGATCATAACTTACTGCAACCTCCACCTCCCAGGCTCAAGTGAACCTCTTGCCTTTGCATTCCAAGTAGTTAGGACTCAGGTGAACACCACCATGCTGGTTAATTTTTGTTTATTTTTTGGTAGAGATAGAGTTTTGCCATTTTGCACAGGCTGGTCTCAAAATCCTAGGTGCAAGTGATCTGCCAACCTCAGCCTCCAAAAGTGCTGGGTGTTAAAAGGTATGAGCCACCACACCCAGGCAAACATCAATATTTAATGGCTTCACATAATAGAAGCTCATTTTCTGTTCAATGGAGGTGATGTGGCATGGGAAACAAAAAGTTTCAGTCTATGCCATTATATAGTGATTGTAGACTTTGTGGCAAGGCTCCCAAAGTCACCTAGAGCATTCATATCCACTGGTCAAAGGGTGCACAGAGAGCTGAGGATCGTGAAAGAAGTTTTTATGGATCAGGTTTGCAAGTGGCGTACATCATTTTTCCCACATTCCATTGGTAAGGACATAGTAATATGGCTAATCTAACTATAAGGAAGACTGGAAAATGCAGGCTACATGTCTGCCAGGAAAAAGATATATTAGTTGCCTCCACAGCAAATCAGTTTAATTCCTAAAGGACTTCTGAGCTTAAATTCATTAGGCTATGTCTTTTATGCTGAAATTATTATCACAGTTTGATTTAATATTTTTCTGATGGGATGGTGGATATTGTCTCTTGTCTCAGGGAGGAGCATTTAAATATTTCATTCTGCAAATTTAGAAATTTTCAGTGATAGTAACTTCATTCACCAGGACTTATTGTGGTGTCTTTCTCAATCAGAATATTTCAAACTTCCGTTTCTTCTGTAGCCCATTATTTTCGGTACTCAGAGGTTTCATTGTATGTGAGTTTTACCTAACAACACAACTTCTATTCTTTCCTTTGAGCATGCATTTTCCTGTGCAAAAGATATATTGCCACTGCTTTTGTAATGGAATTTCTTATACCTATGAGATTTGCTTATTGGAAAAGTAGCTCATGCATCCCTATAATTGTTTCAGTTAGCGAGTGATTTTCAACAGGTGTGTAAACTAAAGTTCCTATTGATATTTTGTAAGTATATATTCTTAGTGGTTTGTTAAAGTCTCAACTTGAAGCATTGTGCTCTTGGGAACACTTATTTTCCTGAGATATAAAGTGTTCTGTATTTTAAATATGCATTTCTGCCTTATTTTACTGCTGTTTGTACTATTGGCTACTAATGTTCTTTCTCCCTGTGATATACAGCTATCACTTTTGGGCAAATTACTGGACATCCTAATACTTTAATGTGCTTCTTAACTCCTTTTTCATCTACTATAATTGTGGTTCTATATCCTGAAATTGAGCCATTATTTCTGTTCCCTTTGCTTTCTGCATCAGGTGTTATTTCTGGTTTATAACATATTCCTCTAGATTTTGTCTTCTGGTTTCCCAGAATTATAGAATTGAAAAAGCTTGGGTCACTGAAATCAAGGGATTCAAAAAAATCTCATCCACTTCCATCTTCTTGAGTTGATTAATGTCACCAGTAAAATGATATCATTAAATCAATAGGTAAACCTGCTCTGACCTCAGTCTATTATAGCCTCACTTTATCTAGAGTTATCCAGTGACTTCTTTTTATATTCTTTCAAGACAAAGTTTAACTGGAATTTATCTTATAGAGGTATACTCATTTGAATATTCACCAATAACTCTGAGTACTTTCTATAAATAATTCTATTTTTTCTCTCAAACATTTCCGTATTATCTAAATACTACTAAGTGTTTATGGAGAACTTAAAAGTCAAAAGGGCAAATTATCTTGCAAATTACAATTCAAAAGTTCAAGGGATTATTCTCAGTTCAGATTGACAGTCAAAAACATTCAAGGGATAATTTTCCCTTTTTTTACTATAAAATCTTATAAAACAAAACAATCATTGTGACCTTTGATTTACGATGTGGGTCAAGCACTTGGTAAACAGTAAAATCCACCTTGTGGAGTTCTAGACTGGGAGAGAGTCAGATAAGTAAGCAAGTTCCCTGTTTGTTTGTAATCAGTCATATATTTAATTATTATGTATATTTAATTACTCAATTACTTGCATATTTCTTGGTAAGTGCAGTGTGTGCCTATTGGTATCTTTTATGAAGATGGCAATGAGCCCTGCAGGTAGAATTAAACTTATTTTTCTTTGTTGTTTCCATGAATTCTGAACACATAATTAGTGTGTCTATACTAAGTTATTACATTGTTTATGATTATATTTTTTCTAGTTTCTTTGCTGTTGATGGTAAAAGCAGCTAATTATTTGTGTTAGATGGTTAGATGGATTCTGGCTATCTCAAAATGACCCAGACATATGTTGAGCCAATAATTAGTCAAAATGCCTTCTTTAGCCCCTTGCAATACATAGTTGAAAGAAGGAAATGGGGAACTTTTTCATGGCTTTTTTTTTTCCTGAAAGGCTATACACAGTACCTTGCAGGAAAGTTAAAGCCCAGATGGAAACCAGCAGATTTACAGGCTATAACAAGATACAAGAGTATGATGAATACAGTGCAGCAGCTAGAGTTGTTAATGCTGTTCAAATGCAGAGTCATTTCTATTAGCTTTCCTGGCCAAGGCTGAGGGAAAGTCAGTAGTCATGGGCACACCAGCCAGGAGGACCGAAAATGGTTTTTCCACTGGTCAGAGCTGCTGATAAGCAACATGTATTGGACCTGTCTACCTATTATGATACCATTTTATCTAGGGAGAAACCAGAAGTTTACTATTTCTCTCAAAGATGATGACCAAAAATGAAAATTTACTTTTTTTCTCGTATTTTTTCATCATTTTTCCTACCTTTTACATTAGACCATATCTGACCACTACTTTATTATAGTTGTTAATGTTGCCTGTTTGTTTAATGAAATTAGACTACAACTTTCTATGGTGATTGGTGTTTTTTGTTCAATTGAACCATATCTTGCAGAATTGGCATATGTAATTCTTAGGTTATTATGCACTCTCTTCATTGGCCCACATCTAAACTTTTAACAAGGAATTAATATGTTCAAAATCATTATCCAAGAGAAAGTTGTAACCTCCATAATAACCTAAATCAAATTGCATAGTCCTGTGTACAAACCCATCTTGCTGCCATGTATATGTGTCAAATGTATTAAAAGTTATTTTTACATTAAGTAAAATGTTTATGAATATATATAACTGTATAAACCCTTAAAAAATTTATATTTCATATATTTTTAATATATTTCTTACCATTATTTATGTTTATATCTGAGTAACATATATTAAAAGATACATATATCTATATATGTATTTCTTCAAAAGTATGATATATTTAAATAATTATTTCTAAAAACTTTAATGTGTATTACATTCTTTGTGATTTGGAGGGGTTTACTTTCTTCACTTGATACTGTGAAGTAAGATATTGCTAAGATTTAGAAATATGTAAGCCTCTGTATTTCATTCATTTTTCATATTGTATGACTATCCTGTAATTGATTTACTCTCCCTTTGCTAGGCATTTGGGTCCAGTGGTAGGCTGTCTTTAAGATGGCTTCCAATAATCCCTGTATCCCAATAGTCTCACAATTAGGTTAGCTCCTCTCCTTAAATATGAATGTGCTTCTGTGAAATAGAAAATAACAAAAGTTATGAGATGTCACTTCCAAGAAGAGATTATAAAAAATACAATGACTGCTGTCTCGCCTTTTTCAGAGTCCTCACTCTGGGAGAAGCAAGATGCAATTTTTAATGTTTTCCGTCAGCAATCAGGGACTGTCACTAGCTGGATCAGCGAGGAAAAATGCAGATTGTCCCCTAGTTGAGCTTTAAATTCACTATAACTCTGAGTATCACCTGGACCGCAGTCCTTTGAGTAATCCTCAGTCAGGCACTGTGATTCAAACTCTGAGATAATAAATATTTCTTGTTTTAAGCCATTATGTTTTTGGGTAATTTGTGAAATAGCAATTTATAAGTAATATAATTTGATTTGTGGGTTTTGTTATAGAGAAGAGTAATAACATGAACATTCTTGTACCTGTCTCCTGTTGCACATGTACAAGAGATTAGGGGAACACAGCAAGAATGAAAATTGCTGAGTCTTGGGGTATGTGAACAGTACCATGTGCTTTCCAAAGCAGTGACACAAATTTACATTTTCACCAAAAAATGTAAAACATAACAATACATCTGCATAATTTTAGTTTTTCCCACATAATGGGTTTCAAAGTGCATCTCTTCATTGTCTTGGTTTGTATTTGCCTAGTTACTGATGGTGTTTAACATCTTGACTTATGTTTATAGGTATATATGTTTCCTCTTCTGTTGTTTATGTCTCAGTCATTTTTCTATTAGTTACATGAGCTTTTTAAATTAATTTGCAAGACTTATGAATAACTTCTTGATAACCAACCCTTTATCATTTATGAGCATCAGAAATAACATTCCTAGAGTGTGTCTGGATAAATTAGAGTGCCTAATTTTTGTCTTTTCTTTATGCTCAATACCTTTGTGTCATGTTTAAGGAATTTTTACATATTACAGTTTGTAAAAGACATTAACCTAAATTTTCTAATGGAGTGGGGGCTTCTAGTTTAATTTTGACACTAAATCTCTTAATTTATCTGAGGGAGAGATTAAAAATTAATACTATTTAAACATAAGTAGCAAAATTCTTATAATTCCCTTTTATTGAAAACACCCCTATTGCTCCACTGATTTTTTACATGTCTTCTTTGTCCATTTACCAAAATTCTATCATGTATAGCACTGATTTTGAGCACCTATTCTACTGCACTCATCAATTTGTTAATAGATGCACTGACACCACATTGTCCTGATAAATGTAACTCCATATAGAATATATAATAGGGCAAATCTTGCTTTTCTTCTTCAGAATTTTCCTGAACAATTTGAACTTTCGTTTTATATCTATATATATATTTAAAACCATCTGTCACATTTCATAAAAATCTCTATTAGAATCATTATTAAATTTATATTGAATCAATGTTATTTATATAGAATCAATTTTAGATTAAATATTAACTTTATAAATGTCTTCCCATTAATTAGCATTATCTCTCAATTATCTAAATTTTTAATGTCACTCACTAAAGTTCTGTACCTTTAAAATCTTGAATGTCTTTTTTATAGTCATAGGTAATTTACATCTACTGCTCATCCTAGAAAATGTGTCTCTTTTATTATGATTTTAGTTGTTTGCTTTTACACTGAGTTTTCTTATTTAATTTTGTTTTCAATATCCATTTATTTTACCACTTTTCTTAGGACTAGTACTGTCAAGTGCTTCATTTCTTTGAAATAAAAAGTAACATTTAAGCATGCATATTGTTCGATTACTGCAGAGTAAGTTTTAACTTTTAAAAAATTAATTGCATTAATTGAATAAAAATGAAAATTGACCATCTAAATCTTAAAACTGGAGAAAAAATCATTTGACTTATCTGAGATCTTTTCTCAGGAAAATAACTATCAGCCTTCCCAGTTAGTATCAAGGAACTGAACCTTACCAGATTTCTGCATCTGCTGCATCTGGACAATAAGAGGCCAGAGTCCTCACCATCATGATTATGTAACTGACCACCTGCTTCCTGTTGGACTAGCTCCACTTCCTTACCCCTCCCTAATTTTTTCCCCACACATGATTACTTTTCATTCCTGCTATGTAAACCATTAATTTTAGTTAGATGAGGAGACTGATTTGAGACTGATCTCTCATCTCCAAGGTTGTAGTACCTGAATAAAGACTTCTACCTTGGCATTACTCACTGTCTCAGTGGTTGGCTTTCTGGGCAGTCAGCAATTGGGCCTAGAATGAACCCCTGGTGTTTCAGGAACAGATTGAATTGTCCTGGTATATTGTAATTACAGTATGAAAATTTGAAATAATCATTGACATATAAAGTTTTGTTTTATCTGATTTAATGTCAACTCAATATGTCAACATTTGAAACTAAATAAATGCCTCCAAAACAACTTGAAGCTAAAATAAGACTGAAACCAACCCAATACTGGGTTTATTTAGTCCCATGAACAGTATTTTGGATAAACATAGAAGCTGACTTTTTTGGTCTTAAAGCTTGAAACTTACATATGTTTTATCTGAGTTCTTCAGGAAAGGATCCCCAGGCTTCTTAAAAAGACTTAAAAAAACTGAAACTCACCAGATCATCTCATCCAGATAATGAGAGGCCAGATCAAGCCTCTCATTCATCATGTTTGCTTCCTTACCTCTCCTGAGTTTCCATTTTCTCACACATAGTTACATTACTTCCCTGCTATATAAACCCTTAATTTTAATTGGTTAGGGAGATGGATTTGAGGCGGATCTCCCATTTCGTAGGCTGCAACACCAGATTAAAGCCTTCTTCCTTGGCAATAATCAATGCCTCAGTGATTTGGCTTTCTGTGTGGCAAGCAGCAGGACCTACACTGAACCTCTGGTCTTTTGGTAACAAAACTTAGAGACATTCAGAAATGTGGTTGGGGTGAAATTACTCTGTATAGATACATGTATGTATTCTTTTTATTAAAATTTAAGATGAGTCTTTTTCAGTCAAAATTCTTCAGACAAATTACTTGGACCTCACTTTACATGTTGTAAAATATATAGTTTTAATTTAAATAGGTATTAGTGGGAATTAATAAATTTGATGTGAAAATAAGCATCTTAAAAATATACTAGTAACAACACCAAGTAAAATATTTATGTATATTCTGGGCTTTCCCTAAAAATCTTCTATATTTATAAAATTATAACTGCAACTTCTTCATGTATAGCAGATTACTGGCAAGGAGAATGTAGTAATAATGAGTCATTGATGTTTGCAAGAAAAAAAAAAGTGCATTCTAAATTTTTCCTCTTGTTCCTTCACTTGTCTTTAAAAATTATATTTATTCATTTAGATAAAATTTATTATTAGATTTTTGTTAAATTTAATGATGTCTATTTATATAATTTATATTTAATTAAAGTTATATTATTTTGAACTGTATAAATCATATATTTTTTAAAGTTTTAAATTAGTACTTTATTTATTTTTATTTTTATTTAATTTTTTAAATTTTTATTGCATTATAGGTTTTGGGGTACATGTGCAGAACGTGCAAGATAGTTGCATAGGTACACACATGGCAGTGTGTTTTGCTGCCTTCCTCCCCTTCACCCACACTTGGCATTTATCCCCAGGCTATCCCTCCCCAGCCCCCCCCACTGTCCCTCCCCCATTCCTCCCAATAGACCCCAGTGTGTAGTAGACCCCCTCCCTGTGTCCATGGGTTCTCATTTTTCTCACCCACCTATGAGTGAGAATATGCGGTATTACTTTTCCTGTTCTTGTGTCAGTTTGCTGAGAATGATGTTCTCCAGATTCATCCATGTCCTTACAAAGGACACAAGCTCATCATTTTTGATTGCTGCACAATATTCCATGGTGTATATGTGCCACATTTTCCCAGTCCAGTCTATCATCGATGGGCATTTGGGTTGGTTCCAGTTCTTTGCTATTGTAAAGAGTGCTTCAATGAACATTCGTGTGCATGTGTCCTTATAGTAGAAAGATTTATAGTCCTTTGGATATATACCCAGTAATGGGATTGCTGGGTCAAATGGAATTTCTATTTCTAGGTCCTTGAGGAATCGCCACACTGTCTTCCACAATGGTTGAACTAATTTACACTCCCACCAACACTGTAAGAGTGTTCCTATTTCTCCACATTCTCTCCAGCATCTGCTGTCTCCAGATTTTTTAATGATCGCCATTCTAACTGGTGTGAGATGGTATCTCAATGTGGTTTTGATTTGCATCTCTCTAATGACCAGTGATGATGAGCATTTTTTCATGTGTTTGTTGGCCTCATGTATGTCTTCTTTTGTAAAGTGTCTGTTCATATCCTTTGCCCATTTTTGAATGGGCTTGTTTTTTTTTTTTTTTTTTTTTTTTTTTCTGTAAATCTGCTTGAGTTCTTTGTAAATTCTGGGTATCAGCCCTTTGTCAGATGCGAAAACTGCAAAGATTTTTTCCCATTCTGATGGTTGCCGATTTACTCTAGTGACTGTTTCTTTTGCTGTGCAGAAGCTGTGGAGTTTGATTAGGTCCCATTTGTCTATTTTGGCTTTTGTTGCCAATGCTTTTGGTGTTTTGGTCATGAAGTCCTTGTCTACTCCTATGTCCTGAATGGTTTTGCCTAGATTTTCTTCTAGGGTTTTTATGGTGTCAGGTCTTATGTTTAAGTCTTTAATCCATCTGGAGTTAATTTTAGTGTAAGGTGTCAGGAAGGGGTCCAGTTTCTGCTTTCTGCACATGGCTAGCCAGTTTTCCCAACACCATTTATTAAACAGGGAATCCTTTCCCCATTGCTTGTTTTTGTCTGGTTTATCAAAGATTATATGGTTGTAGATATGTTGTGTTGCCTCCAATGCCTCTGTTCTGTTCCATTGGTCTATATCTCTGTTTTGGTACCAGTACCATGCTGTTTTGATTAGTGTAGCCTTGTAATATAGTTTGAAGTCTGATAGTGTGATGACTCCCGCTGTGTTCTTTTTGCTTAGAATTGACTTGGCTATGTGGGCTCTCTTTTGGTTCCATAGGAAGTTCATGGTGGTTTTTTCCAGTTCTGTGAAGAAATTCAATGGTAGTTTGATGGGGATAGCATTGATTATGTAAATTACTTTGGGCAGTATAGCCATTTTCATGATATTGATTCTTCCTAACCACGAACATGGAATGTTTCTCCATCTGTTTGTGTCCTCTCTTATTTCGTTGAGCAGTGGTTTGTAGTTTTCCTTAAAGAGGTCCCTTACATTCCTTGTGAGTTGTATTCCTAGGTATTTTATTTTATTTGTAGCAATTGTGAATGGCAGTTCATTCTTGATTTGGTTCTCTTTAAGTCTGTTATTGGTGTATAGGAATGCTTGTGATTTTTGAACATTGATTTTATATCCTGAGACTTTGCTGAAGTTGCTTATCAGTTTCAGGAGTTTTGGGGCTGAGGTGATGGGGTCTTCTAGGTATACTATCATGTCGTCTGCAAATAGAGACAATTTGGCTTCCTCCTTTTCTATTTCAATACCCTTTATTTCTTTTTCTTGCCTGATTGCTCTGGCTAGATCTTCCAGTACTATGTTGAATGGGAGTGGTGAGAGAGGGCATCCTTGTCTAGTGCCGGATTTCAAAGGGAATGCTTCCAGTTTTTTCCCATTCAGTATGATATTGGCTGTTGGTTTGTCGTAAATAGCTTTTATTACTTTGAGATATGGTCCATCAATACCAAGTTTATTGAGGGTTTTTAGCATAAAGGGCTGTTGAATTTTCTCAAATGCCTTCTCTGCGTCAATTGAGATAATCATGTGGTTTTTGTTTTTGCTTCTTTTTATGTGGTGAATTACATTTATAGACTTGCGTATGTTGAACCAGCCTTGCATCCCCGGGATGAATCCTATTTGATCATGATGGATAAGTTTTTTAATGTGCTGTTGCAATCGGTTTGCCAGTAGTTTATTGAAGATTTTTGCATCTATGTTCATCATGGATATTGGCCTGAAGTTTTCTTTTCTTGTTGAGTCTCTGCTGGGTTTTGGTATCAGGATGATGTTGGTCTCATAAAATGATTTGGGAAGGGTTCCCTCTTTTTGAATTTTTTGGAATAGTTTCAGAAGGAATGGTACCAGATCCTCTTTGTGTGTCTGGTAGAATTCGGCTGTGAACCCATCTGGACCTGGGCTTTTTTTGTGTGGTAGGCTCTTAATTGCTGCCTCAAATTCAGACCTTGTTATTGGTCTATTCATAGTTTCGGCTTCCTCGTGGTTTAGGATTGGGAGGACACAGGTGTCCAGGAATTTATCTATTTCTTCCTGGTTTACTAGTTTATGTGCATAGAGTTGTTTGTAGTATTCTCTGATGATGGTTTGAATTTCTGTGGAATCTGTGGTGATTTCCCCAGTATCGTTTTTTATTGCATCTATTTGGTTGTTCTCTCTTTTCTTTTTTATCAGTCTGGCTAGTGGTCTGTCTATTTTGTTGATCTTTTCAAAAAAACGAGCTCTGGATTTATTGATTTTTTGAAGGGTTTTTCTTGTCTCGATCTCCTTCAGTTCTGCTCTGATCTTAGTTATTTCTTGTCTTCAGCTAGGTTTTGAGCTTTTTTGGTCTTGCTCCTCTAGCTCTTTCAATTTTGATGATAGGGTGTCCATTTTGGATCTCTCCACTCTTCTCATGTGGGCACTTATTGCTATATATTTTCCTCTACAGACTGCTTTAAATGTGTCCCAGACATTCTGGTACATTGTGTCTTCATTCTCATTGGTTTTGAAGAACTTCTTTATTTCTGCCTTCATTTCATTGTTTATCCAATCAACATTCAAGAGCCAGTTGTTCAGTTTCCATGAAGCTGTGCAGTTCTGGGTTATTTTCTGAATTCTGAGTTCCAACTCAATTGCACTATGGTCTGAGAAACTGTTTGTTATGATTTTAGTTGTTTTGCATTTGCTGAGGAGTGCTTTACTTCCAATTATGTGGTCAATTTTGGAGTAGGTGTGATGTGGTGCTGAGAAGAATGTATATTCTGTGGATTTGGGGTGGAGAGTTCTGTAAATGTCTATCAGGTTTGCTTGTTCCAGGTCTGTGTTCAAGTTCTGGATACCCTTGTTAATTTTCTGTCTGGTTGATCTGTCTGATATTGACAGTGGAGTGTTAAAGTCTCCCGCTATTATTTTGTGGGAGTCTAAGTCTCTTTGTAAGTCATTAAGAACTTGCCTTATATATCTGGGTGCTCCTGCATTGGGTCCATATATATTTAGAATCATTAGCTCTTCTTGTTTTATCGATCCTTTTACCATTATGTAATGACCTTGTTTGTCTCTTTTGATCTTTGTTGCTTTAAAGTCTATTTTATCAGAGATGAGAATTGCAACTCCTGCTTTTTTTTTGCTCTCCATTTGCTTGGTAAATCTTCCTCGATCCCTTTATTTTGAGCCTTTGTATATCCTTGTGTGTGATGTGGGTTTCCTGGATACAGCACACCGATGGGTTTTGGTTTTTTATCCAATTTGCCAGTCTGTGTCTTTTGATTGGTGCATTTAGCCCATTTACATTTAGGGTTAATATTGTTATGTGTGAATTTGATACTGTCATTTTGATGCTAGCTGGCTGTTTTGCCCATTGGTTGATGTAGATTCTTCATTTTGTTGATGCTCTTTAGCATTTGGTATGATTTTAGGATGGCTGGTACTGGTTGTTTCTTTCTATGTGTAGTGCCTCTTTCAGGAGCTCTTGTAAAGCAGGCCTAGTGGTGACAAAATCTCTTAGTACTTGCTTGTTTGCAAAGGATTTTATTTTTTCTTCACTTATGAAGCTCAATTTGGCTGGATATGAAATTCTGGGTTGAAAGTTCTTTTCTTTAAGGATGTTGAATATTGCCCCCTACTCTCTTCTGGCTTGTAGAGTCTCTGCCGAGAGATCTGCGGTGAGTCTGATGGGCTTCCCTTTGTGGGTTACCCGACCTTTCTCTCTGGCGGCCCTTAGTATTTTCTCCTTCATTTCAACCCTGGTGAATCTGATGATTATGTGCCTTGGGGTTGCTCTTCTTGCAGATTATCTTTGTGGTGTTCTCTGTATTTCCTGGAATTGAGTATTGACCTGTCTTGCTAGGTTGGGGAAATTTTCCTGGATAATATCCTAAAGAGTGTTTTGCAGCTTGGATTCATTCTCTTCATCACATTCTGGTACACCTATCAAACGTAGGTTGGGTCTCTTCACATAGTCCCACATTTCTTGGAGATTTTGTTCATTCCTTTTTGCACTTTTTTCTTTAATCTTGGTTTCTTGTTTTATTTCATTGAGTTGATCTTCGACTTCTGATATTCTTTCTTCTGCTTGGTCAATTCGGCTGTTGAAACTTGTGCATGCTTCATGAAATTCTCGTGTTGTGTTTTTCAGCTCCTTCAATTCATTCATATTCCTCTCTCAGTTGTCCATTCTTGTTATCATTTTCTCGAATCTTTTTTCAAATCTTTTTTCAAGGTTCTTAGTTTCCTTGCACTGATTTAGAACATGTTCTTTTAGGTCACTGAAGTTTCTCATTATCCACTTTCTGAAGTCTGATTCCATCATTTTGTCACACTCTTTTTCCGTCCAGCTTTGTTCCCTTGCTGGTGAGGAGTTTTGGTCCTTTGTAGGAGGTGAAGTGTTTTCGTTTTGGGTGTTTTCCTCCTTTTTGCGCTGGTTTCTTCCCATCTTTATGGATTTATCCCCCTGTCGTCTTAGTAGTTGCTGATTTTTCAATTGGGTCTCTGAGTGGATGCCCAGATTGTTGATGATGAGGTATTTCTGTTACTTAGTTTTCCTTCTAATGGTCTAGCCCCTCTGCTGTACGAGTGCTGACATCCACTCCAGGCCCTGCTTGTCTGGGGTACACCTGTAGTAGCTGCGGAACAGTGAGGGATGCTACCAGTTTCTTCTTCTGCTATCTTTGTTCCAGAATGATGCCCGCCAAATGTCAGTCTGATTAGTTCTTTTTTGGGGTGACTCTTTGGATATATAGGGGTCATGGAGCTGCTTGAGGAGACGGTCTGTTCTTTATAGGAGCTCCAGTGCTGAGCTGTGAGCTCTGTTGTTCATTCAGAGTTGTTGGGAGGATGTCTTTATGTATGTCTGCTGCAACAGAACTCATAACCCCCCCTTTTTTTCCCCCCTTAGATTCTCTGTCTCAGGGAGTTGGGGCTTTCTTTATGAGTATCTGTTGCACTGTCCTGCCCAGCTAGGAGGCAGCCTATTCACTATTTGCCTGCTGGGGCTCTGCCCTGCTAGCGTGGGTCCGCCCTGCTGCAGCGGGGCTCCGTTCTGCTGTGGTGTGCTCTGCCCTGTTGGTGGAGTCTCTGTTATGGCAGGTTGCCTCGGCAATGGCAGGCTGCGTCAGCCCTGGGTGGTACTTCAGTAGGGGTGGATTGCGTCCATATTGGTGGACGCCCCTCCCCCACCGGGCTGCACCGTCCTAGATGCCGGCAGCAAAACTCTCAGCCCCGAGTGCCTCCAATCGCCGTCCTTCTTGTCCCCGTGAGGGTGGGACCCGCCGAGCCCGATCACCCAGCTCCCTGCCTCAGAGTCTGTCTTCTCTCTCTCTTCCTCTCCCCAAGTTGAACGGTCTACTCTCTCACTGGCGCCCCAGTAGCCTGCCGATAGGGCACTGTGATCCATGCGATCTCCTGTGCCGCTGCCCACTGCACCGGCTCAGATCACGTTTCCCAGGAATCTCCTGGTCTGGCTCATTGTCCAAGTCCCGTTCAATCAGATAGACATGCCAATCTGCCCTTCCAAATCTCAGATTGCCGGTTTAACAGGGCACCCAGACCAGTGAGTTTTGTGCTGGGTGCCGCTGCGCTGCGGCACTGGCCGAACCGGCCGCACGAGCCAGCTATGCTAGCGTCCTGTGTCTCTCCCACACCTGGGACTTTCAATGTTCTGTGGACAAAAAAGGGTCCATCCGAGAATGTGGCTAGGACTCACCCCCTGCGCCTTCACTGAGAGCTGCAATCCTGAGTCGCCTCTGCAACACCATCTTGGAAGCAAGTCATAAATCATATTTTTAAATTTTTGTCATGATGTTTATCTTCATGACAAAACAAATGAAGATTATTATTTTTAAGAAACAATACATTTTTATTCTGTTGGAACAATTTGTCTCTGTTGTTTTTTTTTAAACTCTTTTTAGTAACAACAGAAATTGAAGTATTTATATCTAAACATTTAAAAACTAATTTTGCTACCTAAAAGATAATTGCACAATATTTTCAAAAAGTAATAAAATCTATTTATTGGTAATTTACTCCCATCATTCTTCAAAAACCAAGTGGTTTTGGAAGGATAGGAAAGCCTCTCTATGTAACTCAAAGTCAATGCCAGAGTACCAGACTCCTCTCTCTTTCTAATAACCTAGCATTTTCTCAAATTATTCTGTAAATTAAGTTGGCTTTCATTCATGTTTAGAAAGAAATATAGGAGATTTATATCAAGTTTAGGAAAGATATGGATGTGCATATGATTCATTTTATTAGGAAGATACTGTGTATATAAACTTTTTTTGAATGTTTTAATTATATAATAAAGAAATCATCTATACTAATGCAACTTACTATATACATTAATAGAACTTTACTTTTCAGCTTTCTTCACTAATACACTTCCACTGTCTTCATCGGTATCATTTTTTCTAGGTTATTGTTTGTTTCAAAGGCTTTCTCAACAATCCACTTAATATATAAAGATTGCCCAAATTTTAGGCAGATAACATCAAACAATTGTTTACTCTCCAGGCCTTTGTAATTTTCAATTGCTGTATTCTTTAATTCTGAAATAGTATGTTCCTTACTCAATTCAGTCAAATTCTTACATTGAAAGATCTGTCTTAAAGCAGACTGCAAAACTTCATATATATCCCCCCCACTAATATTGAAGCTTTGACAAGGTAGTGCCATCCTTTACTGAAACATTCAGTAAACTGAGCTTTGATTTAGGTACATGTTATGTTGGTGGTATTTGTAAGAAGACAGCATTTGACAAAAGCTTGCTCAATTGTGTTTTCTATTACCATGCGTATAAAATATATTTGCAGACAAACAAAGCTGCCTTAGCTTGTGTAATTCTGAAAGAGAAGTTATTAACAGGATTTTAGTATGATATTACTCCTTGTGATACTCATGTTCAGTCCAAATCTGGAAGTTATTAACATATTTTTTGTACATTAGTTTGATTTATTTGTTGAACCTCAAATCAAGGACTATAGATAGATAATATTATGTTATCATATGATTTTTGTATTATGCTCATGAAGTCTGAGGTCTAGGGAATACACCTTTTTTCCAAGGTCATGAAACAAGTAAGTAAAAAAGCAAGGACTCAATTCCAGGTGTTTAGACAACTGCATCAGTTGTAGTTTCCCTCAAGCAGGTGGTAGGCACTATTTTCCATCTGTGGAATTAGTCACCCACAAAATTACTTTTCTCCATTTACAATATTTAATCATCAGAACAGAGACTTGTGTTACACAGATAAAATTTAAGTATCCTCACTTATAAATTAAAATGTCTAATCCAAAGGTACCATGTCACCTCTGATGTTGCTTGTAATCAGAAATCTGATACTTCTGTTGACTTTACTGCTCCATTAAATATTTAGTAATAAAAAAAATAAATCCATAGTTTGTATCTATTTAATTTCCTACTTGAGGTAATTCTATTACTGGTTGTTGGATTCCTCTTAATTGAAAACACATTGCAAAGTGGTGGTGTGCTCAATCAAACTAGACTATCATTTGTCCACAAAAAGTCATGCTCAATATTTTGCTAAAATCAATATCTTAAAAAATAATCGGCCAGGCGCGGTGGCTCAAGCCTGTAATCCCAACACTTTGGCGGAGGCCGAGGTGGGTGGATCACGAGGTCAAGAGATTGAGACCATACTGGTCAACATGGTGAAACCCCGTCTCTACTAAAGAAAGTACAAAAAATTAGCTGCGTATAGTGGTGCGTGCCTGTAATCCCAGCTACTCAGGAGGCTGAGGCAGGAGAATTGCCTGAACCCAGGAGGCGGAGGTTGCGGTGAGCTGAGATTGCACCATTGCACTCCAGCCTGGGTAACAAGAGCGAAACTCTGTCTCAAAAAAAAAAAAAAAATCATTTTTGGTTAAAAGAAAAATACAACAATCTTGTTAGGAAACAGCAAAAACCACTTCAATTACGAATGGCAGCAGTCTGCCTGACACATTTCATGAAATTTTAAGCAATTACTTCTTGGTAACTGTTAAATGAAGGGGAAAGAAAACTAAAACTAAGTTTATTTTTAATTATTAAAAACAACAAAAAGGGATATATTTCTGAAAAAGTGAGCTGAGATAATGAATATACCACCTGTTTATTGAAGGAGAGGGATTGAAAGTGAATGAATATTGTGATCTTTAACTTTGTTTCATTTACATTGTGTGAGTCAGAGCATTCCTCCTTATATTTTAGTTTCCTTACATGTAGTGTTACAAAGGCATTATGCTGGACTTGATGGAAACACAAAATGTAGCCACCCAGACAGGAAAATTACTCAACACAAGGTCCCTCTACTAAATGAGTGTACTGTTACAGTTGAGTCAATTAAAAATAATGCATATTATTGAAGGAGGGTCTAAGGAAATAAGGGCCTTTCTATTACCCATTGTTGGGACAACTTGGAGAATAACTGAAGTTAAATTATAAATAGTAAAAAGATGTATTTGGTGACAATATTGACAAGGTAAATCTCTCCGTAAAGATAGCCAAACATTTTAAAATAAGTTCTTGCTATTGAACCAGAGTGTGAGCACTTCAAAGAGCTTCACTCTTTAAACTTTCCTACATTTAAAAAATTTCTTCAATGTGGTCATGTTGTACAGTTAAATTATTTCTGGAGGACAAAAAGCATGCTTCTTGCTTCAGATTTCTCTAATTGTGGCTACGGAGTATCACAGCCAAGAGGTAGCACTCCAGGTTAAAATATGTTTCAGTTTTAAATCATCTTATATTCCAATAATTTTCCCAGCAAAGCACTTTCCTCTACCTCCCAGGAAGGAAAGACGACTTTTCCTTGGCTAATACAGTAGACCCCCTAATGAGCAGTACAGATCACTAGTTATTTTTAAAACTCATAAATAAATCAAGAGATCACACGCAGCCTATAAGGGGTACACAGAGGAGTGGTTGGTGGCCCAGAGAATCAGACTTGGAAAACAAATGGGAGAAAAAGTTGCCCTGAAAGGACTTTTCGTGAAACACAACCTTAAAATATGCATGACTACACATATGCACACATGTGTCAGTGTTCACAGGTTCACATGCACATAGATACATGTTGAGTTTCTGTGTCATTGATTATTTCATGTAAAGAGAGTTATAGTATATAATCTTTAATTTATTCTATTCTTCTCACTCCATGATACTTTATGAACATTCTTTCTCTCCAGGTCTTCTGATATGGCTCAAATATTTTCTTATTCCAATGGCTACATAGTATTTCATGCGCCATAATTTATTAATCCACTTTCCTTCTGATGGGTATTCACTTGATTTTTAGACTCTGCTATAGTACAATAAAATCCTTGTTTCTTGAGTGCTAGGATTGTCTTTTGTGGGCAGAATGGTTTAACTGGATGAGAATAGGCTGCCCCTGGGAAGCTATGGCTTGCTAGCCAAAATCCCTTGGGTTTCTGCTTGCCTTATTCAGGCACAGTGCCCCTCATTCGCCTCAGCTGTGGCTGAGTGAGCCCATGCATAGCTCAGGCCATGGTCCGATCTGAAGATTGTAAATGGTGAGCCCTTGCAGTGCCCATGTGGTTCTATCTGCAGGCTCACAGTATAAAGAGCTGTGGAGGATGGCTGCCTGCACCTAGATTTTAAAAGATGCTACAGAGAACCTCTGGCCAAGGCAGAAGGATGGAGCTTCTTCAGAGAGCGCTCACTAGGACAATGCTCAGTGAAACTGTGGGGTCCAGAGTTTCACAGAGTCTCCACTAATGAAATGCCCAGGGCCACCCTTGAGACTCCAGAAGTGTGGAGACATCGGTGTGCAGTGCCAGCCTTGGAAAGCTGCCAATAAGCAATTTTAATGTGTAAGAGCTGAAACTTGAACTGTGCCCATCAAACCTATGGGAATGGGGTTGTCAGAGTTTTGGGTACAAATCCCCACCTCTGTGTCCAGAAAACATAAGTTGGAGCCAAAAGACATTATTCTTAAGCCTTAAAATTCAATGTTGCTTACTTTTTCAGGGTTTTAGACTTATTTGGACCAGTTATTCCTTTTTTCTTCTTTTTTCTTTCTTATGTGTTCTTCCTTTTTTTTTTTGAGGTGGAGTTTTGCTCTTGTCCCATAGGTTGCAGTGTAATGGCGTGATCTCAGCTCACTGCAACCTCCACCTCCCAGGTTAAAGTGATTCTCATGCTTCAACCTCCTGAGTAGCTGGGATTCCAGGCACCTGCCACCATGCAAGGCCAATTTTTGTATTTTTAGTAGAGGGCCAATAACGCCTGAATTTTAAAGAGCATATATTCAAACCATATTATTCCACCTTTGGCCCACCAAATTTCATGTCTTCCTCACTTTCAAAATACATTATATAAGCATTTCATCCTATCTCAATATTCCCAGAATGGCTTAACTCATTCAAACATCAACTGTAAAGTCTAAAGTCTGGAGTCTCACCTGAATCAGATATAGGTGAGAATCAAGGCAGTATATATCCTGAGGCAAATTGCCCCCCACTATGAGCCTATGTAATCAACAAGTTATGCACTTCCAAAATACATGGTGGGACAGGCATAAGACAGACATTTGCAATCCTAAAAGAAGGAATAAGAGGCCAGGCATAGTGGTTCGGGAGGTCAAGTGCGTGAATCACTTCAGGCTAGGGGTTTGGGACCAGCCTGACAAACATGGTGAAACCCTGTCTTTACTAAAAATACAACAAATTAGCCAGACATGGTGGTATGCTCCTGTAATTCCAGCTACTCAAGAGACTGAGGCAAAATTGCTTGAATTCAGGAGGCAGAGGTTGTAGTGAGCTGAGATGGTGCCACTGTACTGCAGCCTGGGCAACAGAGCAAGACCCTGTCTCAAAAAAAAAAAAAAAAAAAAAGGAAAAAGGAAAAAAATAAAAATAATAAAATTCAGGTGTTATGATGTACTAAGAGGTGGGGACTTTAAGAGGTGATAGGCCACTAGAATTCTTTCCTCATTCATACTTTCATGTTGGTAATACCTGAATTTAAAGGAGATACAGTTAAACCATAGCAGTTGGTAAAAACTTAAGTCGTTGAGGCTGTTGTGCTGGTCAAAATAGCAGAATACATTTTAATCCAGCTTATCTCAGTCCCAGTACTATAAACATTTGGGCTGCATAATTCTTTGTTCAGAGGAACTATCCTGCATATTGTAGGATGATGAGCAACACTTCTGCCCTCCATCCACTAGATAACAGTCGCAGCCCCCATCCAGTTGCGACAAACCAAAATGTCTCCAAACATTTCCAAAATTCTCTTGGGGAACAATGTTTTCCTCAGGTGAGAAATGCTAAATTATTTAATATAAAAACATACAAGAAATCTGAGTTCGAAAATTTGACCTGAAATTGTTAACCCTAACTCAAAACTTTTAGTAGTTCAAGGTTATGTTTGTGTTGTTTTTTGCTAATAGCTCATTGAAAGGAAATCTTACATCAGTGTACATCTCTTGAAAGAGGAAAATATAACAAACAGGTAATACTACTGTATTAGTTTTTTAAAGGATTTTTATTCTTAACCATATTTTTATTTCTTTCTCTGTAAGGTATATTTGTAGAAAGATTCTGTTTTAAAAGCAAAATCACAAGCATGAATAATTTGAGCAGGCTTGGTTTAAAAGATTTCCAAGTCTGAAGGATTTATAGTTAGAAAAGTAGAAGAGTAGCAACGCTGGAGTCTATCATTAGCAGAATTTTAATAAAACTTGGCAATGTATTTTGTCAAATACCTGAAGGTCTCCATTCTATTATAAGGTGGAGACTCCATACATAAGGATTTACACAATGAAACATTGATGAGGAATGCTGGATTTAAATCAGAGTGGTTTGCACCATGGTTTATTTTGTTGTATTTTCAAAGTATGCAAAAATCACTGTAAATATTATATGTATGTGTGTGTGTGCATGTGTGTATATATTTATATGAATAGCACAGAGAATCTTGATATGATTATCTTTGAATACCCTTATATATGCCATCAATCAAACAGCAACAGTTTTGAAGGCCTATTATGTTTAGATTATTATGATAACTACTGTTGGGAGAGGAATAGTGAAGATCCAAGAAATTAGACAATAGACTTTGTTCCCAGATTGCTTATGTAATATCAAAGCTATGGTAAATATGTCTAAAGAAATTGTATACTGGCCTTTGCCATTAGTTGTCTAATAAGGGTCACCCAAAATTCTCAAAAATAACAAATATGGACGCTCTTCAGACTTATTATAAGTGAATATTGCTTAAGAAAATAAATGTGACCATAACACATGATCTGTAACATGAATCTGAAACTTCAGTTTTATTATTTCCAAGTCATTTGACCTGTCAAGTTTAAGTATTCTCTTACTTTATAATTATAGTCTCTATCATAATAAATGTAAGAGTTGGTTAAGTACAATTATATATGCATTTATATTATACATATATTTACATTAGTTTTTTAGTTTCTTGTATCTACAGAAAATTGTTCAGCAGGTTTTTAACTGTGCTACCTTTTAATAAATTCAGAAAAACAAGTTTACTCACAAGTAAACTTAACATCTTTTGGATGTGGAATGTATCTTCTTTATTTTATTAACTAGATGCTTAATTAATATATAAATTAAAACGTAAATAAGGTGCTTGTTAGATTATGATTAGTTTAGGATTTCTATTTTCTAATATAAAAATTTCAAATTTGTTTATATAAAATTTTCAAACATATCGAATAAGTAATTTAAATGAGACAACAGAGATATTTTAAATGACTTAATTATTTGAGAAAAAAAATAAATGATCAGGAAATAAGATAATAAATGAAAAAATGGCTTCCTTTTAAAAATGTCATCTGGCTTTTGTTTGGGAGCCCCCAGAATATCATTTTACATGATTTTATATACAGACAACATAAAAGATGAAAAGTCACATCACAAACCTAAACTAAGCCTAGTTGTAAACCTATCACTAAAATTCAGCAGGGTACAGTAGGTAGTCTACCTGTATTAAACACTGATTAAAACGATCTGTTAGAAACTAGGAAGTGGTCCATTCCATCTTCCTTTCTGTTCACCATCTGGATTAGAAACACAAACTTTTAACAGAAGATCATAGCCCTGGTACCTATTCCTGAACCAAATGACCTTAGCCATTAGAGAACCGTCTCCCTTATTCCTTCTTTCTTTTTTTCTTTTTTTTTTTTTTTTTTGAGACAGAGTCTCACTCCGTTACCAGGCGCAAGGCTGGAGTGCAGTGGCGCGACCTCGGCTCACTGCAGCCTCCGCCTCCCGGGTCCAAGCAATTCTCCTGCCTCAGCTTCCCGAGTAGCTGGGACTACAGGCATGTGCCACCACGCCCAGCTATTTTTTTTTTTTTTTTTTTTTTTTTTTTTTTTTTTTTTTTTTTTTGTATTCTTAGTAGAGACGGGGTTTCACCATGTTGGCCAGGATGGTCTCAATCTCTTGACCTCGTGATTCGCCCGCCTCGGCCTCCCAATGTGCTGGGATTACAGGCATGAGCCACCGCGCCCGGTCCTTATTTCTTTGTACATATGCATCCCAGTGAAATAGAGCTATGTCTGAAAACTTGTAGGAAAGAATGTACACGGGCCATCTAGGACTGCAGATGTATTAAAACCTGGATAGTGTAATTTTTATAGCTACCGAAAGTCAGAAAGGAAGCATGATGAGAAATGTGGCAGAGAATAGTGGTGACATTAATTATTCATTTATTTATGAGTTCTGGGCTAAGCGATAGAGAAGTCTGTATTTGGAACAAACAGAATTGCATTAGATCAAAGACTGTTATAGAAACTTGGAACTGGCATAAAGTCATTAGGTATCTGCTTGCCATCCTTCTAAATCTAATAAAGAGATTTGATCACTGTTTACTGATCAGAGTTCTGCCAAGGGCAGTAATTACACCCTTTTTAGTACACAGAATTAATTCAGAGGGCTGATCTTATTGAATAATAAAAAAATAGAAAAAAAAAATAATCCAAGAGTATAACACTTGTGAAAAATCAATATAGAAAAGAATAATGGCACGTCACCATAAATACACTAATTTGGAACAGATGACTAAAAATAATTTACTGGAAGAATTAATTACAAGACATTTAAAAAGTTTTTGGTACAAAATCAAAATATGGGTAGGCATAGCCTTTGTAGAAAATCATAAGTTAAAAACAAGGTGAGAGGCAAAGTAAACTGAATGAAAGAAAAAAAAGATAGGTAAGATAAAGAAGAATACCAAGGAAATTACAAACACTAAAATCAAAATATTAAAATCTCTTTTTAATATAGAAAGAGAACAGCTAATATTTAACTAATTGTGTCTTAACGTGAAGAGGAAATACTCCAGTCTTTCTCTGAGGATTTTCAATTAAAAATTCATAGTTAAAATGAGAGAGCGCTTGATATTACAAAAATTAAATTAAGACAATCATAATCATAATATTCCAAAATATTACCAAAAATTTTCCTGCAAAGGGTTACTTATATCTAAGGAGAAACAATGACAAGAGTCCTATATCTCGATATCTTCTTATGTTTTAAGAAGTAATTAATATAATGGCAAAAGTCTTTGGAGAACTAGGCATTAAAAAAAGAAGTTGTTTACAAAGAAAAAAAATTCAGCTGGTGAGAACTCTGATAACATTCCATGTTAGGACATTGAAAAATATTTGCAGCAAAAACATGAGGAAAGATTGTTTCTATGCCAATAATTTTTCATCTAGCAATGTTTTCTTTTTCATATGAAATGTACAGAAGTGAATTTTCCAGATGGGAAAAATGTGCTTTTTATGAAATAAATACTCAAAGAAGTGAAGTAACAAAATACATATGCAATAATAATGAAACAATTATGAAATAAGTATTGCAGGACTTTATTCATTCATATTGAACTAGAAACTTAAGAATAGACTTGAATCATGCACTATAAATTGGATACTATAAACCCAGTGCTAGAGGGTGGTTTTTGATGTTTTCCTTAGCTCTCTCTGTCCACACCCAATTTATATTTTTATCTAGGACAAGGTATGCCCATCTATCTAGAGTAAAATATTTCTATCATCTACATCTGGCCCAGGAGTCACATCTCTTAAAAAATCCTGATGGCTTTTCCCTTTTCTTCAGGATATTGTTTAATATGCTGTTACAAGGCCAGGTGCAGTGGCTCCCGCCTGTAATCCCAGCACTTTGGGAGGCTGAGGTGAGTGGATCCTAAGATCAGCAGTTCAAGACCAGCCTGGCCAACATGGTAAAATCCTGTGTCTACTGAAAATACAAACATTAGCTGGGCGTTGTGGCAGGTGCTTGTAATCCCAGCTACTCGGGAAGCTGAGGCAGGAGAATCACTTGAACCTAGGAGGTGGAGGTTGCAGTGAGCTAAGATCATGCCATTGCACTCCAGCCTGGGTGACAAGAGCAAGACTCCATCTCAAAATAATAATGATATTAATATGCTGTTACAGTCTGTATTCGGGTTTTCCAGAGAAACAGAATCAATAGGATACATCTAGATATGAGTATATATAAAATGTATCATCTTATATCTAAGATATCTATATGTCTATGACTATATATCATCCTATATCTAGAAATACGCTAGACATAGGGTATATATCTAGAGATACATTATATATATGATGATATATATATATATACTATTGGTTCTGTTTCTCTGGAAAACAAGAGACAGTCTTATTTTAAGGAATTAACTCACAAGATTATAGGGGTTGGCATGTCTGAAATTTGCAGCACAGGCCAACAGTCTGGAAATTCCGGCAGGGGCTGCTATTGCAGTCTTGAGTTCAAGGGCAGTCAGGAGGCAGCATTGATTCCTGTTAAGAGCCCTTCATTCTTTTAAGGCCTTCAAATGATTGGATGAGGCCACTCTCCTTATGAAGGATAATCTGTTTTATTCAGAGTATATCTATTTAAATGTTAATCACATCTAAAAAGTATCTTCACAACAACATCCTATTATTTAACCAAACAACTGAACACCATATTCTAGCCAAATTGATACATGCAATTAACCATCACACAATCACTTACTTCAGATGATAATTTCGAGATGGCCAAGTATAAAGGAGTCCCTGGAGAATCTCTGACAAGCCTGCAGTGGGAGAAATGGGTGGAGCCATGGGAAATTCTCGACCTTTGCTGAGGGGAGGAGTCTGGCCTCTCCTGTTCCAGGTGGTACCTGAGATTCAATCTGTGAGGCAGGAAGTCTACTGGCAAGACTTTCACTTTCCTGAGAGTTCCCGTTTCCTTTTTTTTTCTTTTCACCCTATAAACCCTGTCCTTCTCACTTCAAACTGTCTGTGAGCCTCATCTTTCATGGTTGTGTGACAAGAACTCAGCTTTTAGCTGAACTAAGGAGAAAGTCCTAAAACAGTCATAAGCTTGTTGAAATCAGGCACTAGACCGGTTTGTTTTTAACCTGCTTTTCCCCCACATTTACACAATCAGCATAATATGCTATAAATAAATGAATGCTGCTTAATATATTTTCAATGATGCAATTTAAACTAGATATAATTTTAAAACGACACTCTCTCTAGCTTTGTTACTAAGAGCAAAGCAAGTCATGTACAGCGAGGTTTATTGCTATTGTTAAAACAAAAACTTCAGACAACGTAAGTTTAACAGAATTTATGTGAAAAAAGAAGGATTCATGAATCACACATCACAATGAATCTGAAAAGATTCAGAGAGCTCTGCTTTGTCACATGGGCAGTGAATATTTATAGACAGAACATAGAAGTAAGTATAGAAAGAGCCTGATTGGTTAAAGCTTGGTATTTGCCTTATTTGGAAATAGTCTGATCAGTTGGTTGCCTGTGATTGGCTGAGACCTAGCTATCTGTTATACAAATTAAGACTCCTAAGTTAGGTTTTGATTTGTTCATGTAGTTGCATTTAATTACACAGAAACAAATTACAGAGACAGCCTCAGGCTAATGGCTTCTTGCTTATGTAATTTAATACTACATTTAGAAAATATATTTACCCATGCACACACATGTGATCTATCTGTCTTTTTCTGTTCAAACATTTCAATTTGTGATTCTTATTCTCAAATCTTTGTCCTGAGCTGTTAGCATTCTGCAGTATCTTTCAATTTTCTAGTGATTCTGGCAGCAAGATTACATTGGTTTCCATGGAATGGAATTGAAGGAATGAGCAAACATATGTAATATGCGATATTAGGCTCAGCAAAAACGGGAATTATTTTAAGAAGAATAAGAAGGAAAGATTATTGGCCGGGCACGGTGGCTCAAGCCTGTAATCCCAGCACTTTGGGAGGCTGAGGCGGGTGGATCACGAGGTCAACAGATCGAGACCATCCTGGTCAACATGGTGAAACCCCGTCTCTACTAAAGATACAAAAAATTAGCTGGGCATGGTGGCGCACGCCTGTAATCCCAGCTACTCGGGAGGCTGAGGCAGGAGAATTGCCTGAACCCAGGAGGCGGAGGTTGCGGTGAGCCGAGATCGCGCCATTGCACTCCAGCCTGGGTAACAAGAGCGAAACTCCGTCTCAAAAAAAAAAAAAAAAGAAGGAAAGATTATTGAGAATATGACATCTGAGAGGTCATAACAATAGAATGAAAAGTTTCATTTTATTGAGCCTCCTTTTTCCCCTTACATTTATAATGAATATATGTGTCAAGGATTTTAGAAAAAAAAAAGTTTCCACTTTTTGTCCCCATTTTTGAGAATAATTTAATATATTTCTTTTGTAGATTGATATATGTTTTCTCTATAAGACAAAAATAAACTATGTGTATGTATAAGTAATGTTGCTGAGAAATTTATTTTTAACACCATAGAATCAGAAATGCCAGAAAAGACTTCACTAAACCAAGAAAGAATTAAGGTTTAAATAACCCTTTGTCCTCTGTTGGATGAGAAGCTTTAGATGGCATTGTTCAATAGAACTTTCTCCAGTGATGGAATGTTCTGTATCTATGACTTGTAATATGATAGCTCATAGCCACCCTTGGCAATGGAGAAATTCGAAGGCTGCAGGAGATACTGAGAAACTAAATTTTAAGATAAATTACATTAATTGACTTTATCATTTAAATGTAAGTAGAGAAATGTAACTCATGGCCTTGTTACATTTTTTTTCTATAATTTATAGATGTTTCTATAAATTATAAAGAAAAAGAGGTTTAAGGGATTCACAGTTCCACATGACTGAGGAAGTGTCACAATCATGAAAGAAGATAAAAGGCACAACCTACATGGTAGCAGATGAGAGAGAATGAGAGAATGAAGCAGAAGGAGTTTTCCCCTTATAAAACCATTAGATCTCATGAGCCTTATTCACTAACACAAGAACAATATGGGGGAGCCTGTCTCCATGATTCAATTATCTCCCATCAGGTCCCTCCCACAACACATGGAAATTACAGGAGCTAAATTCAAGATGAAATTTGGGTGAGGACACAGCCAAACCATATAAGCATCCAAAAAGGGAAGGAAGTCAAATTACCTCTCTTTACTGATTATATTATTCTATATGTAGAAATCTCTAAAGACTCCACAGAGCCTAGTTGTATCTTTTATGGAAGGATATATTATTGATTCAATTTAAAAAATATGTACAGGGACCACTCCTATTCAATATAGTATTGGAAGTTCTAGCCAGAGCAATCAGGCAAGAAAAAGAAATAAAAGTTATTCAATTAGGAAAGGAGGAAGTCAAATTGTCTCTATTTGCAGACGACATGATTGTATATTTAGAAGACCCCATTGTCTCAGCCCAAAATCTCCTGAAACTGATAAGTAACTTCAGCAAAGTCTCAGGATACAAAATCAATGTGCAAAAATCACAAGCATTCCTATACACCAATAGCAGACTTAAAGAGAGCCAAATCAAGAATGAACTGCCATTCACAATTGCTACAAAGAGAATAAAATACCTAGGAATACAACTAACAAAGAATGTAAAGGACTTCTTCAGGGAGGACTACAAACCACTGCTCAACAAAATAAGAGAGGACACAAACAGATGGAGAAATATTCGATGCTCACAGTTAGGAAGAATCAATATCATGAAAATGGCCATACTGCCCAAAGTAATTTAAAGATTCAATGGTATAATCATCAAGCTACCAATGACCTTCTTTGGAAAAAAACCACGGTAAACTTCATATGGAACCAAAAGAGAGCCCACATAGTCAAGTCAATTTCAAGAAAAAAGAACAAAGATGGAGGCATCACGCTACCTGACTTTAATCTAACTATACTACAAAGCTACAGTAATCAAAACAGTGTGGTACTGGTACCAAAACAGAGATAAAGACCAATGGAAAAGAACGGAAGCCTCAGAGGCAACACCACACATCTACAACCATCTGATCTTTGACAAACCTTACAAAAACGAGCAATGTGGAAATGATTTCCTGTTTAATAAATGGTGTTGGGAAAACTGGCTAGCCATGTGCAGAAAGCAGAAACTGTCAGGACCCCTTCCTGACACCTTACACTACAATTAACTACAGATGGATTAAAGACTTAAACATAAGACCTGACACCATAAAAACACTAGAAGAAAATCTAGGCAAAACCATTCAGGACATAGGCATATGCAAGGCCTTCATGACTGAAACACCAAAAGCATTGGCAACAAAAGCCAAAATAGACAAATGGAACCTAATTAAACTCCAGAGCTTCTGCACAGCAAAAGAAACAATCATTAGAGTGAATTAGCAACCAACAGAATGGGAAAACATTTTTGCAATCTACCCATCTGACAAAGGGCTAATATCCAGAATCTACAAAGAACTCAAACAGATTTACAAGAAAAAAACAAACAAGCCCATTCAAAAGTGGGCGAAGGATATGAACAGACACTTTACAAAAAAGACATATATGAGGCCAACAAATATATGAAAAAATGCTCATCATCACTGGTCATTAGAGAGATGCAAATCAAAACTACATTGAGATACCATCTCATGCCAGTTAGAATGGTGATAATTAAAAAAATCTGGAGATAACAGACGCTAGAGAGGATGTGGAGAAATAGGAACACTTTTACACTGTTGGTGGGAGTGTAAATTAGTTCAACCATTGTGGAAGACAGTGTGGCGATTTCTCAAGGACCTAGAAATAGAAACACCATTTGACCCAGCAATCTCATGACTGGATATATATCCAAAGGATTATACATTGTTCTATTATAAGGATACATGCACACAAATGTTCACTGATGCACTGTTTACAATAGCAAAGACTTGGAACCAACCCAAATGCCCATAGATGATAGACTGGAAAGGGAAAATGTGGCACATATACACCATGGAATACTATGCAGCCATAAAAAAGATGAGTTCCTGTCCTTTGCAGGAACATGGATGAATCTGGAAACCATCATTCTCAGCAAACTGACACAAAAACAGAAAATCAAACACCACAAGTTCTCACTCATAGATGGGTGTTCAACAATGAGAACACATGGACACAGGGAGGGGAGCATCACACACTGTGGTCTGTTGGGGGTAATAGGGGAGGGACAGCAGGAAGTGGGGAGTTGAGGATGGATAACATGGGGAGAAATGCCAGATATACATGATGCGGGGGAAGGCAGCAAACCACACTGCCATGTGTGTACCTATGCAACAATCTTACGTGTTCTTCACATGTACCCCAAAACCTAACATACAATAAAAAAATATGTACAGGGATAGCTATGTAATCTTTTTTTTTCTTACATGAAGTTTAGTAGTTTCTCTTTGAGGAAATTGATCTATTTCATTGAAGATATCAAATTTTGGACAGAGAGTGGTATTTTAATATTTCTAGGATCAAGTAGTGATGACTCCTTTTATTTCTTGTTTCTAGTTTGTATCTTTACTTTTTTAGGTTGGGTAAATTTGCTAGAATTTATCAATTCTATTTATCTTTTCAAGGAAACATATTTTTGTTTCTTTATATTATCTATTTTTTCTTTTTCTGCCCTAATTTTCATTTCTTCTCTTCTGCTTGTTTTCATCTTCACTTGCTCTTTTTCGCTTGGATTGTTTTTCAACTGGAATAAATTTCATGAAATAATTATGGGAATAAAGATTATTTATGTTGGTATGTTTTCTCTTGATAAAAATTATGTAATTCTCTACAATTGTATTTCAAATTTAGCCAGTTTATATTTTACAATTTTTATTGGTCGATTCAAACTATTTTAGTCACTTCTTTCCCATAGCTACTGAACATTCTATACCCTTCTGAAACAAATTAGGCCGAATATATGCTGTCCTTTTCAATATGTAGTACTAAGTAAAGAATTTCAATCACTTCTTGACTGCTCTTTCTAGACCTTTGCCTTATTACCAAATTTGTCTTCAATAGTTCTGCCAAAGGTTATGTTTATCATGCATTTTTAAGTTGCTTGTTCTTACTAGAACTCTCTAGATTCTGCCACACAAAGGTTACCTTGTTGTGACATTCTTTGACATGTTATTTATTTATTGATATCATATTTAAAATATATGTTCATGACATATGGTATTTACTGGCATTCTTTTGTAATATATTCCAACTATTTCACCATTGCCTGACACAGTTGTGTACCACACATTATTCAGCTACAATTAGCCAATTACATTTAACAGACTTGACCATTTTCACTTTGGTGACATGTCACATTAGCCTTGACATGCACAAATATCTTCCGTTCTCTACTTGTCAGTCTACTGAATTTTATTGCTGAAAAGTCAGCTCAAATATCTTCTCATTGGTAAAGCAGTCCTTAATCAGGTTTTTGTTTTGTTTTGTTTTATTATTTGTTTGTTTGTTTGTTTAGTGGATATGGTGTTCCACTTCCTTGATACCCAAAAATAATTTTTAAATTTTACTTAAAAAGAAAGCAGTCTCTTGTTTTGCTCCTTCTACCTAAGGTTATAACTTTCTTGAGGGAATATCATCTGCTTAACATTTGAATTATACTACCACTTAGCATGTGTTGACTATTTTCAGTTAAAAGAATAATGAGGTGTATAGAAGAAATATTTCTTCTAAACTCTTACTTGATCACTTTTACAAGTGTGTCAGAATTATAAAGGGGAAAATACTCCTAAAGTACTTTAGTGAAGTGACTGGGTGAAAATATCAATTTCAAAATTTGGTCTTTCAGTGATGATGATTAAATTAGGAAAAAGGCCTTTTCTTCTGTCTTTTTACCATCACCTTTCTTCTTTTCTGTCTTTTTCCTGTTATCATTTCTAAAGTATGGGGACAATTTAAGTTTTAATTTTTGGGTATATATTATTACCTGTACTTGAAGTGGGACATTCCATACATTCCCTCAGTTGTCTGTTACCAGGGCAGTGAAATTCTTACAGTTTATAAATACCTGACACAAATAATTGTATTTTATCATTACATGAGATGTATTCACAAGTTCCAGAAAGATTCTTCCACTTTCTGCCAATCTTTTTAAGTTCCTGATCAATATAGACTGAAAATCTATTAAAAGTCACAATGTATCCATTAAAGATGTTATAAAAGTTTAACATACACTAGGAAAGAAAGCACATTGATTTCATTGCACACTAACTTGAAAATTATGGCTATGAATTTATTCCTCAGAGATGACACAGGGAAGAGAAGTAAACACGTGGACCCTGGCAAGTATTGAAACAGCCAGGTGGGAAGAGGTCCGCAGAAAAACTCCAACCAGCCTGCTCACTGGGAGGAGTGCTCACTAGGGTGGAGTCACAGAATTTCATGCCATTTGCAGTGTGGAGGAGCCTGGCCCTTCCTTTTCCTGAGTGGAACCTGGAATTCCATCTGCAAGGTGGGAAGCACACTAGGAGAACTCTGGTCTTGCAGAGAGTCCCTGTTTCCTTTCTTTTTGCACTATGAATTCCATTTTTCTCCCCCTTCAAATTATCCATGAGCCTAATTTTTTTATGGCTGTGTGACAAGGACCCAGCTCTCAGCTGAACTAAGGAGGAGGGTCCTACAACAATATGGGTACAAGACACTCAGGGTTACTAAGTGATAAATGACTATCCGTCAGGGAAAGAAAAGTCAACATTGTAATTTCAGTGGTCAACATGTCAGAAAAATCAGGATGAGAAGAAGAAATAGTGCAGATTATGTTTTTTCTTAATAGACTCCATTTTCTTCTCCTCATTCTTCATTGTTTATTTTTACAAAGTACACATATGAGGATAAAATATAAGAGAAAGTGAACTGAAGTCATCAACAGTCTAAGTTCAAAGTCTAAGGAAAAGGTTCAAAGCTTTTTACTGTTTTTTTTTTTTTTTTTAATAAGATAATGTAGTAATTCTTTAAGTAAGTTCTGCACTTGACAACACAGCACATATCTCTAGTTATTAAAAAATACAGAATTAGTGTGTGGTCATTTGTACCTCATTAGATTATTCACTAATGCCTGTCCTTTAAATTAAAAGCCATATAATTACTGTTGCCATTTAATGAAGTTGCATAATATGTTAGCCATTCAGTTAATATACTTTCTGTTAAACTCACCAGGAGTTCAATATAAAATATTCTGTCTCATTTTTCTGATAGAACACATGGTGGTTAAATGGACAACTATGGAGATATGTAACTCGGTGACCCTCTTCGTTGTCAATGAATTATTCATTTCAGTGAAAAAGATTAGTTTAAATGGATATTAAATCCCATGGAAAAGGGGGAAGGCTTGCAAAATTCTTCAGAGATGACGCAAGACTTTGTATCACAGCACTGGCATTGCCTGACTTACAACTGGTCCATGAGATAAGTGTTGTCTCTATTAATTCAAGACTCACTACAGTGTAATTTCTGAAAGAAAAAAAAGTTCTTTCTATATTTACATATATATTTCTCATTACTTCTCTTTGACCTCAGTTTTCTATACCTACCACATACAGTACACATTCTAGAGATAATAAATTAAACCATTCTTTTGTTATGTGTTAAATCACTCTCATCCTTCAAAACATAGGGCACCTGTTGCCCCATGAATATAAATTAAAGTCATCCCCATAAATATAATGAAAATTTCTTCTCATATATTTGCTTTGCCTGGCTTAGGAAAATATGAGTACATTTATTAATAAGAAAAATAGACAAGAAGGTTACTAAAATTTTCTGACCCTTTGAGCTAATGTTTGACCATGAGATTTGTTTGAGTTGATGAAATGTGAATGGATGTACTAAGTATTACTTCCATGAAAAGGACTTAAGAGTTGATGTCCTATTCGTCTTGCTCTCACTTTTGTTCTTGTGCTCTCTCTCATTTTCTACTGCTATGGTAATTATAGAAACACAAGAGGAAACACAAGAGGAAACTCCACTGGGCTGGATCCCTGATGGATTAAAATGAACAGAACCAAATGTCCAACTGTTGCTAAATGCATAGTATGAGTGAGAAATAAATTTAGCACTTCTGGGGCACTCAGATTTTGGGATCATTTGTTAGGGAAATGTAATTTGGCGTAGCCAGACTACCAAATGCAGTTTTACAACCCTATGCTACCTAGCTCCCATCCTGTTTTATTTTTCTCTTTAGTACTTAACATTTTCCTACACCTAATGCATTTTTCTTATTAAAGTATATTTTGATTTGTTTTTCATTCTCCTCCCAACAGCAAGAAGAAAATTGAGCCAGAGGGATGCATGGGTTATAAAATGTTATTGGTATGTTGCGAAATATCTATAATATGCTAGATTATCTATTTAACTATTAATTATTAAGTAAATATATGGGTATTAAATTCAACTTTACTTTTTTACTTTAAAGAAGGTAAAAGTAAAATTCAAGACATGTCCTGTCAAATTGGAAGTCACTAGACAATGTCACTATTTGAGTTAATTAAAAATTTTAAACACCAAAAACAGTGGTAACAAAAGACAAAATAGACAAATGGGATCTAATTAAACTTAAGAGTTTCTGCACAGCAAAAGAAACTACCATTATAGACTAGACAAAGAAAATGTGGCACATATACACCAGGGAATACTATGCAGCCTTAAGAAAAGGATGAGTTCTTGTCCTTTGCAGTGACATGGATGAAGCTGGAAACCATCCTTCTCAGCAAACTGACACAAGAACAGAAAACCAAACACCACATGTTCTCACTCATAAGTGGGTGTTGAACAATGAGAACACATGGACACAGGGTGGGGAGCATCACACACTGCGGCCTGTTGGGGGGCAAGGGTGTGGTAGGGGAGGGATAGCAGGGGGTGGGGAGATAGGGGAGGGATAACATTAGGAGAAATACCTAATATAGGTTACAGAGGGATGGATGCAGCAAACCACCATGGCATGTGTATCCCTATGTAACAATGCTGCACAATCTGTACATGTATCCCAGAACTTAAAATATATTAAAAAATTAGATTAAAAATTTGTTTCATCATTCACACTTACCCACATTTCGAGTTTAGTTTCACCTAGCCATGAGGCTCAATAGAGTCATGTACTGTATCAGTGGCTACTGTACCAATTAGTGGAGATATAGAGTATTTCTATCATTGTAGGACATTATGTCGTACAACACTGTTGTTGATGACAGTAAGAAAGAGGAGACAAATTGCCACAAGTTGAAGCAACTTTATCAAGTGATGGTTGGCATGCCCAAATTTTACTAAATGCATTCAATTTAGAAGAAAAAAATATAGTTAAGGATACATGTAAAAATTGATTGCTGACAAACAAAAGGGCAGACATCACTTCCAAACTGGCATTTTTTTTAAATTGAGAATACAGGAAACTGCAGAGATAACAATGCAGTGATTAAGAGTATGAACTCTGTCACCGTTCTGTGTGACTACTAGCTTCATGCCGTAGAAAATTTACCTCAGTATGCCTTGGTTTTCTCATTTGTAAATCAGGAACAATAATAGTAGTTTCATCATAGGTTCATGTTAATTAGTTTCATGCAATAGGTTTAAGATTAAATGCAAAAAAAAAAAAAAGAAAAAGAAAAACTTTTTTTTTTGAGATGAAGTTTCACTTTTGTCACCCAGGCTGGAGTATAGTGGTGCGATCTTGACTCACTGCAACTTCTGCCTCCTGCATTCAAGTGATTCTCTGAACTCAGCTTCCCAAGTAGCTGGGATTACAGGTACTTGCCACCACACTTGGCTAATTTTTGTATTTTTAGTAGAACAGGGTTTCACCATGTTGGCCAGGCTGGTCTAGAACTCCTGACCTCAGGTGATCCACCCACCTTGGCCTCCCAAAGTACTGGGATTACAGATGTGAGCCATGGCTCCCAGCAAAAAAACTCTTAAAATTGAGAATAGTACTTGGGTATCTGAAGGAGCCTACCTGTAGACAACAATGAAACTGTTGATGAATTGTTGATAGCACTAAAGAGGTTATTTCCATTCTTTTGTTTCGTTCAAGCACATACATACATCGTTGTTCACACATGCAATGTGTGAATTGAGCAAGCTAGTGTGAGATGCATTCTCAAATGAAGCAAAGGCCACTGTGTTGATTAGATCAGGAGGAAACTAGGTAACTTGGGGACATCAGATTGAAGAATAAAGGAGATTTAGTGTGTACTGTCTTGCATTCACCACAGGAAAAGTGAAAGCAGAAACAAAAACTGCTTAGTCTTTCCAAAGCTTTCCAGGCTAATATATGCTCAACCTAGCAATTAATACATCTTTTAAATCAGTTGAATTATTTATATTAATCTATTGTAAGAGTTTAAAATAATTATCTTATTCATTCACTAAATATGTATGTGAATATTTTTAACTTTAAAAATGTTGCATTAAACAATTAACAGTCCTTCAGGTGATCTTTAAATTCAAAGCTGGATGCAATAGAATCCTAGATTTTAAAAACGATGTCTACTCTGTTAGGTAGGTGTTATTTTCTGCTGTTAGAGAAACTATACAATCTTCTACAGACACTTCAAATCGCTAGAGCAATACTGAGGCAGAAATTTATTTTGTAGGTTTTAATATATGGGATACCCTTAAACATAAGCATTGCTGCTAAAACTAAAATTCAGATTTGAAAGAAAAAAATTAAATATGTTAATATAGAAACCCATGTTTTATCTGCCGTATGTGTGGGGTAGAAGGAATAGAGATCTAATAGTATAATAAAATAACAAAAGGGCTGCATAGAGACTAAATTCCCTCTGGAGAAAAAAATTAGATGGCTTGAAGATTCTTTTTTATATCATCTCCTAACTAATACAAGAACATAAAGGCAGGAATAGTTTGGCATGATTGCTTTTGAATTTCACATATCTGGTTTCCAAAGCACAATCATGAATAATAGATACGCCCGACAATACATGTTTATGTAATATAATTTTTTCAAATGGCTTTTGGTAATATGTCCATAGCATGCAGAAGCCAATAATTTTAAATTGCACATTTGTAAGCCTGGGCTAATACTAAACTTTTATACATTCTGAGATTCCCAACTGAATGGTTTTTGGAATAAAAATACTGAATTTTATCACCCAAAAGCTGCTGAAGAAAGATTATAGCTACTGTAGAAAAGTGTAAAATGTTGCAACTCCTCAATATTCTGAACTCTATCTTTCCTATCTATGGTTTTCCAGGTAGCCTTTCCAAGAAAGGCTAGATATTTATCAAGAAACACACACACACACACACACACACACACACACACACACACACACACACACACACCTTTCAGCAGAGAAAAAGGCTGTTGATTTTATCAAATAAATTCTCCCAGAATTCACTATTGCTCATAGTCCACTTATTTGAATATTGCTTATATTCCAGTGATATAGATGTAAGTCTAAAATAAACATCTTTGTCATGAAAACATGAAAGTGAATCTGTGATTTAGGATTATTCACTGTTATTTCATATCCATGAATGGTTATTAATGGTTTCTGGAAAGTCAGAGAGAAGTATAAATATGGGAATACTGACATCTTAAGTGATCTCAAAGATGTAACAAATATTCTGCTTAATTGCCTTTAAAGTGGTAATTAATCCCAAATAAAAATCATATTTAATTTGATATTAAAATAGGAGCTCATCTGTTAACTTAGGGAACATGACTGGTTAAAATATAATGCTCTTTGTATAAATATTGCCACAACCCTGGGCACAATAGACATTTAATAATTTTGATGCCTATGAAGATGAAGACAAGTAGGATGATGATGTTATACTAACCCATAAAACAAATGTTCAACATTTTTAAAAAGCTCTCTATGTACTTGTACATTCTGAGATGACAAACTATGTTTGTATTTCGTATTTGTGTAATCAAACCACTTTACTACTAATGTAGTTTTCCACTTATATGAGATATCTTTGTATTATATACCACTCACTGAAGGAAAAATAAGAAAAAAAATATAATGTAGTATTAGAAAAATAATAAAAATAAATAAAAAAATATATAATGTAGTGCTAGAAAGAGAAGCAAATGTTATATTTTCAAAAACCACATAATAAAGGTAAAGTTGTAGTCGATAACGTGACATTTTAGAGATAAAACATTAGCTCGATTATTTTTAACTGTAATACCTAAAATAATAACATAGAAGCATAAATAAAACTAAGGAATTAAATAAAACAAGGCATTGATGTTAACTAAAACAAGCATTTGTATAAGAAAACACAGACTTAGCTTTGAACATAAACTTATATGGTTATAATCATATAAATTGATTCTTATATTAGCCAGACATTATTATCTTCATAAGAAATTTTGAGAGTGAGGATGTTTGTATTTTTAGGGAGGAGAAGTCGTTACAGGAACTACGTGCTCCACTTGAATTGAAATATTTCCTATTTTAGAAGTATTGAGGCAAATGCCACAAACAGTTGGAAACATTGAGTTGTACATGAGAATTGAGTTGCTGATTAAGCTGTCTTCACCTGTAATATTTCTTTCTCTTGTTATTCCAGCATACATATTCATATTACCAGCTGTGACTAGATTGTGCAAGAACAGGGAATCTCTGTTTTGATTATATGCTTTAAGTCTTAATTTTAAAACAATATGCATATATTCCACAAAAACTTTTAAAATTAAAGACAAAAGACAAAATAAATAAAAAACAGAACTTGGATGTTGAAAACAGTGTAATCACTACAGAAAAGAACACAATAAATGAAAAAAAAAGTTTCTTATATTTATTAAAAGTGAGTTTTATTTAAATTTTGTAAAAAAATGAGTTTTGTGTGTGACTTCAGAAAAACACTGTCACTAAAAAAAATGGGGAGATGAGTTAAGCCAAACTGCAGAATGGAATATGTATACTGCCAATCTGTTTAAATGACTAGTGGGAACTAGGAAAGGAAAAGAGAACTATGTGGTGCACCAAAATCTGTGAGGAGAAGAAGACACTCAGACACAGTGACTGATTGGTCAATAACAGGATGATGGTCAGACACTACCCACTTGGTAAGATAAAAGGAACAGAGAGAACATGCTGTAGAGATAAGGTTGTAGATGGAAAGGCAGGTTGTTGTATAAGAATGAAGCTATCAGCCAGGGTGGTAGTTCATGCCTGTAATCCCAGCATTTTGGGAGGCCAAGGTGGGAGCATCCCTTGAGGCCAGGAGTTCGAGACCAGCCTGAGCAATATTGTGAAACCCCATCTCAACTACAAATACAAAAACATAGCTTGGTGTGGTGGCACATGCCTGTGATCTCAGCTTCTCCAGAGCCGAGGCACAAGAATCACTGGAACCTGAAAGGCAGAGGTTACAGTGAGCCAAGATCATGCCACTGCACTCCAGCCTGGGTGACAGAATGAGACTCTTTCTCAAAATAAAACCAAACCAAACAAAAAATGTATTTGGAATCTATATATCTGACAAAGGGCTAGAATCCAGAATCTAGAAGGAACTCAAACAAATCAGCAAGAAAAAAATCAAACAATCCCATCAAAAAGTGGACTAAGACATGTATAGACAATTCTGTAAAGAAGATATACAAATGGCCAACAAGCTTATGGAAAACTGCTTAACATCATTAATTATCAGGGAAATGCAAATCAAAACCGTAACGCCATAACACCTCACTCCTGCAAAAATGGCCATAATAAAACAATAAAAAAATAATAGATGTTAGTGTGGATGCAGTGAAAAGGGAACACTTCTGCAATGCTATAGTGGGAATGCAAACTAGTACATCTACCATGGAAAGCAGTGTGGAGATTCCTTAGAGAACTAAAAGTAGAACTACCACTTGATCCAGCAATCCCTCTACTGGGTATCTATCCAGAGGAAAATAAGTCATTATATTAAAAAGATATTTGTACACACATATTAGCAGTACAATTTGCAATTGCAAAAATATGGAACTAACCCAAATGTCCATCAAACAACAAATAAAGAAGACATCTTTATGAAATACTACTCAGCCATAAAAAGGAACAGAATAATGGCATTTGCAGCAACCTGGATGGAATTGCAGACAATTTTTCTAAGTTAAATAATTCAGGAATGGAAAACCAAATATCATATCTTCTCAGTCATATGTGGGAGCTAAGCTATGAGGACACAAAGGCATAACAATGATGCATTGGACTTTGGAGTCTTGGGAAGAAGGGTGGGGGTGGTGAGGGAGAAAAGATCACACATTAGGTACAATGTACACTGCTCATTTGATGCGTGCACCAGAGTCTCAAGAATCACCACTAAAGAACTTATTCATGTAACCAAACACCATCTGTTCCACAAAAGTCTATTGAAATAAAATAAAGAAGGAAAATAAAACACACTATATTCTATTACTTTTCTGAGGCATATGATTTGGAGCTGTCTTCTGAGAGTCAGCCTAGGGCATGTGGTTATGGATGCTTAGAGGAGAGAGAAACTGAAGGCTCCATGAAGACAGACACTACTCATCCCATTCTTTGTTATCTCTGCAGTCTTACATCATGCCATGCACGATTGATCAATAAATGGTTGTTGGAAGAGCATGTGAAGAGACAAAATATCCCCGAGGAAAAGAGAAAAGCTAATTCTAACTGAACAAACATGCAACTTTAGCAGGTTTTTTTTTTTTTTTTATAACATTGAGGCTTCAATTCTTTCTTTTTTTTTTTTTTTAATTTTCTCTGTATTTTTCTTTTCTATCTTTATATAGGTCTTTCAAAAGTTCTGAAAAGTAAAAGGAGGGCTAGTCTCATGTAGAAGCAATCCATGGACTTGCCTGAACCCTGCATACTCAGGAGGGCCAGAATTTAGTGCTCTATTTTTACTGTGTTGAAATCCTCAAGGATTTTTAAAGAAGGGATCCCACATTTTTATTTTACATGGGGTCCCAGTAGCACTATAGTCAGTCATCGTTAAGGTATCAAGAGCAGAAATGTTTCTTGCCATTGGAAGCTTATTTCCTTGTGGTATCCAGTTTTAAAATCAAAACTATTTGTCTTACATTGTTCAACCAAGAATGTTTTCTGTGTTTTTGTACTGTAACCTGTTTTGTGTCTTTACATCTTACCACATAAATATCATAAGCACCACTATTATTAAATATGGATTTCCATTACACTGATGTTATATATTAGAGACTAATATCCTTAAAATATAATATACTTAGCGAATATTTGAAGATTTTTTTCTTTTCCACACATTTTTTCCCTTATGTGAATCTGTGTTTCTGAACTTTAAATTTTAACTTTTTGGTCACAAATCTTCCTGAGAAGAGGATTTAAGCTACAGAGCCTCTTCCCAAATACACGTATCATGTGTATGACTATTACATACTGTAATATATACTACTTGTTGGATCCCAATAGATGAGTTCACATTGAGAAAGTCTCTAAGCAGAAACATCCATTATTCCTGCTGATTTCGTGCTTTTCTCTGCTTTATGCTTTATTCATTCTGAGTCCTCACTAAACAGGATACAACTATTAGGTTGGTGCAAAAGTAATTGTGGTTGTTGCCATTACTTTCATAACCAACCGAATAATAAAATTTTCCCTAATAGACAGTTCAATGAGAATGGGAGAATTTGAGTTCAAGGTTCTTGTTTGAAGTTCTGAATTTCACCAAAGACAAATTTAAAGTAAAAACATGCACTTGAAAATCTATACCCCTCTCACCTTACCCAATTTATCTGCTAACTTTTTACCACTTGTAAACACTTACATTGCTGAGTATAAATACATTCCTCTTCGGAAAAATCTGAGATTTGGAACTGCTGCTGCCTTGCAAAATGTATTTCTACAAAGGGAATGGATTTGGGAGGGAAAGCTAAATCCTTTCTAAGGAACTGCATTTTGTCACATGCAATGATTTATTCTGTAAGGAAAATAGATTCTATGAAGTACTCTAAGCCCCTTTGGCAAGGAAATTCATTTAGTCAAAAACTTTAATCTATCCTGGTGACAAAATTTTCTCTTTAGTTTATTGCTTAAAAATTGAGTTTCATAACTTCTCTTCACTTTTGCAAAAAAGGTCTGTCTTATTATGACATGATGATCTTAGGTCACAAAAATATTTGTTCACTATATAGGAATTAAGATTTCATATGTTTAAAGTGAATAGTTAGCTTTGATGTAAATATGTATTTTCCCCTAAAATATGTAATGCTTTAGTTTTCTCCTTATCAATAATTTATCTCTAAGGCTGCAGCTCTTGAAACAACCACAATATTCTTTAATGACATAATGGATTTTTATGCTAAAACTAAATTTTCATATGCCATTAAACAAAAGAAAGTAAAATTATGCTCTTGAAGTTATGTTTTTTCCCCTAAGGCCACAGTACTTTTATCTATAGGATAAGTTTTAAATGTATTGGGTTAGCATTCTAATTCACGAAACCTTTTGAGAGTACTAGTACCCTCATTTTTTCCCCTCTATTTCTGAGCCAATTTAGAAGGCTTGTGTTCTTCACATGGAGATAATATAATCAATTATAATAAAATTGTTTTTCTCTGTTACTACATGCCTTTTATTTAGAACATTTTTCTGAGTAGAGGCCTACAGGTTTTATCAGACTTCTAAAAGAGTCTGTAAAACAAATAAACAAAAAATTAAGAACCTCTGCTAGAAAATGTCTCTTTAGCAGCAAGCTTGTAAAATGGCTACTGTACATGTCCTTAAGTAGACATCAAAGTCATTTACATGTTGCGCTGAATTAAGTCTTTGTTCTTGGCTCAATGAAGACCATAACTTCATGTGTGATGTAATAAATCTTTCTTTCGGGATTTGCAGCATGGAGTTTCTCAGCATATATAGCCATATCAATGGAAGTTATGTCTTGAGTTTAAACATCCAGGCCAATAATACTGTTTATCTTGGCCCTGATTTGTCTTATTTTCATGCAGGGTCTTCCCTTTCTTAGGGTCTGGCAAGGCAAGCCTCGGCCCTTTAGGATTGGTCTTCTAGCTACATAATGCCACTGAATCATTTTCTCCGGTACTCATGGGTGTCATTAAGAAAGGACTGGAGGTGAGTTTCATGATACCACCCCATTAAATCTTTGTAAAGTCTAACAGGACCTTCCATTTGCAGGTGTGTCAGCTCAGCTAAGAGAGTTGTCAGATACCAAAAAAATAACTATGCTCTAGACACTATTCCTGCCTCCAGAACAATTTCCTGTGTCAGACAGATATCTCATCATCTTTTTTGTTTTTTTGAGACGGAGTCTCGCTCTGTCACCAGGCTGGAGTGCAGTGGTGCAATCTCGGTGGCTCACTGCAACTTCTGCCTCCTGGGTTCAAGTGATTCTCCTGCCTCAGCCTCCTGAGTAGCTGGGACTACAGGTGCATGCCACCATGTCCAGCTAATTTTTGTATTTTCAATAAAGATGGGATTTCACCATGTTGGCAAGGATGATCTCCATTGATCTCTTGACCCCTTGATCTACCCACCTTGGCCTCCCAAAGTGCTGAGATTACAGGTGTGAGCCACCGTGCCTGGCCTCATCATACTTTTTGTAGACAGGCTTGTATTAGGACACACAAAACATCAAGTTTTAAAAAAGGGCCATCTTGTTTAAAATGAATATTTGATAGTAGAAAAAAGAAGAAAGCATTAAATTTTCTGTGGGCTTGCAGTACACTGCTTAAAAATTGACTAGGCCTCAAGCACTCTAAACCCCATGTTGGTTAAGCCTAACTGCTGTGAGTTGCCTACTATTACTATCTGCAGACTCTGCTAGGGCTAGGCACAATGGCATGCTGGATACTTACCTAAGAACTGAAATAAAATACTGGTATTTGCAACAGCAGTTTGGGAAAATGCTCAGAAACTTTCTTCAAGATGAACTGATAGTCATTTATTCAACTATTTCCTGCTACTTTCTAACTCCAAACTCAGATTGCTATATTACACTGGAAATACCCAAGGTCATACTGTCTATGTGTAACCCATCAATAATATTAATTCATGTACCACTTACGTTACCTGGACCTTGACCTACCTGGAACCCTGGCAAGCTACTGAAGGACCATACACCTCCATTACACTGATTTTCTAGCATCACACTTACCAGTTTCCCCTTCATAGTGGCTGTCTCTTTGGCTAGCAGATTAAGAGTTGCACTCACACTGGAGTAAGAGATTTATTTTCTACCAAGTTGTGCGAAACCCCAAGACCTTTGAAAGTGTGGTTGCTGGCCAGGTGTAGTGTCTCACCCCCTGTAATCCCAGCACTTTAGGAGACTGAGGTGGGCAGATCACGAGGTCAAGAGATGTTGACCAAGAAACATGGTGTAACGCCGTCTCTAATGAGCTGGGCAGGGTGGCCTGTGTCCATAGTCTGAGCTACTCAGGAAGATGAGGCAGGGGAATTGCTTGAACCTGGGAGGCGGGGGTTACAGTGAGACTCCAAGATTGCGCCACAACACTCCAGACTGACAGAGCGAGACTCCATTTCAAAAATAAAAAGAAAAAAAAGAAAAACAAAAGAAAGTGTGGTTACTTTAATATTCAAGGAGAACTTTCCATATGATGAGGTCTTGATTCTTTACTCAGAGACAAAAAATGGACAATTCTGATTCAGTGGGAATTACCAGCATGATTACAACTGTACCTCAATTTGTTTGAAAATTTGGATAAGAATAGCACCTATTCTGCACCTATTTATTCCAAGGATTAAATAAAATAACATTTGTAATATTTTTAGAGGAGTGCCTGAGACATGGTTAAGTCCCTTATTATTGTTGGCTTTGTTGTTTCTGAATTATTTTAGTTGTTATCATTATTTGTTATTATTTAGTCTCATGACTATGGGACAAGCTAGACCAATGACATATGTTATTGACGTTATTAAGTTAGTTCTATAGAATACTACAACCTTGTCAGTATCAGAGGACGTGTTTAGTAATGAACATGGCTTTCCAGGTAGGCCATGATAGCATGACACTGGTGGTGTGACTTTGGACTTAGACAGTGTCCTGATGATATATCAACTTTGATTATTAATGTTGTACGTGGGATTTAAGTTTGTTCTTATTGTCTGTTAAACATCATTGTGACTTACTTCCCAGAAAAACTTCTTACCATTCTAGGTTCAGAGAAAGTACATTCTGTAGCATTCATGCCATAATGAATTCAGAAAAGATGTTAGGTTTGAGGAAGAGATGTATGGGGACCCACGGGCAATTGAGACAATAGGATATTTCCTATTCTTTAGCCATAATTGTTGTTTTCTCCAGAACAATCTGGCTTATATTTATGTTTTTCTAATCAACTGTGGAAATTTAATTGTTTGAATAGCTACACAGTTACACATATCCTGATTAAATTTATAAATGTCTATTTTGTTTTCCCATGCTCCAAGATTCCTTTATAATTCCAATGTTTTCTGCCTTTGTAATAGGATCAATATTTGATTTTGTTCATGTCATTAATTTGAAAGGCATTTTTATTTGGAAAGTACTTTTGTTTTCAGGTTCACGGGATCAGGGGAGACCTCAATTCCCCTGAGAGGGTGTTTCTCCAGGTTCTTGGTCTATCACTCCCCAAGAATGGGAGAGGAGATCATGGTGCAGTGCGCAGTAAATGCCGTACTCAAAAGTATTTGTAGAAACTCATTTATTTAAGTAGAGGAAGAGAAATAGGAGAAGAAGAGAGAAAGAAACAGCTAACTTTCACATTAAGTGAGAGAGTCCAGACAGATGGAATCCAGGAGAGGAAAGCAGCTTCCACATTGAATGGAGGGGAATAGAGAGAGATGGAGTTCAGGAGGGGAAGACAGGCTTCAATGAGAGAGTGTGGAAGGGAACTGCAGAGGGGAAATCCAGGAGAGAGAAAGACGGCTTCCATGATGGGAGTCTTGGTGGAAGGGGATCCAAACATGGAGTCCAAAGAGGTGTGAAAGTAGAGGACTTTGAACCTGGAAGTAACCCCCACCTTCTCTAAGACCCAGGGCCAATGAAAGGAATTCCTTAGAACTTCCACTGGAGTGATTGACTTTTGACCCTTTCCCTAGCTCACAAAAATTAAAACAGAGACCACTGTTAAATCTCCCAAATGGAGAGAGACGGGAGCGGGGCATGGCGCTGGGAAGTTCTTGCCTTTAAAATTACACCCTCTTATGGACCCAGAAAGAGAACACATTCCCTTATTTTGTGTTTTGGTACTAAGATTTAGGGCTTTAACTAATATGTATAAATCTATGTATTTACCTTATACACCTCATTCATGAGTCTAGTAATATCTTTTATAACTTTAGTTTACTTTAAATATATCTTTCTAAACCAGTTAATTTCAATTGAAAGAAAAATTATTAAGTCTCTATGTGGTCATGTTTTCTGTTCACTCCTTGCATTAATTTTGTAAATTCATTTATTTTGAAGTTTTGGCTTTGATCTATAATAGTCAAGGTTAAATTGCATTTTTTAAATAAGACATTTTATCTTTCTGATTACTATACACACCATTGTTTCTGGCTTATAATCATACTCACACACATCAATATCATCACTTAAGCTGTAGTGTATCTTCAGCTTTATTAAATGCACTGTGGTAATTATTTTATACAAAAGCTTCAAAATTTAGACTCTTTTGTTTGTTTAATTTTTCCTTATCTAGGCTTTCCATGGGAATAATAGCAGAGATACATTTCACAATGACTTGCCCAGTGGCAACGTGTATCTGTCAACTTTGTTAGAAACAATAATTTGGTAAAATGTATCTTGAGAATTGAGCTCTTGAAAGATACTCTACTGTCACTTAATTGTGTAGAAGACATATAAAACATAACCTCATTTTCCCTTTTTAATCTTTTTTTTTTTTGAGACAGAGTTTCACTCTTGCGGAGTGCAATGGCACCATCTCAGCTCACCACAACCTCCGCCTCCTGGGTTCAAGCGATTCTCCTGTCTCAGCCTTCAAAACAGCTGGGATTACAAGCTTGCACCACAACGCCTGGATAATTTTGTATTTTTAGTAGATATGGTGTTTCTCCATATTGGTCAAGCTAGTCTTAAACTCCTGACCTGAGATTATCCTCCTGCCTCTGCCTCCCAAAGTGCTGGGATTACAGGCATGAATCACCGCACCTGGCCTCTTGTTTTATGTAAGTAAATCCTTACTTAATTCGAAAAATATATACTTCCCAAATTGTTGTTTGTTATTCTTTCTAGGAAAAAAAAAATCTATTTTTTGATGCTACTAATATACATTCTCTTTGTGTTTGAGAAAAATTCCTATATATATGCATATTTTCCCACAAGTTATTATACGGTTTAATATTTGAATATCAGTCAAGGTGTTCCATAATATCAACAGATAAATTTAATAAAAACTATCTAGTCATGTTAACTGATGTAGAAAAATATTTTGACAAAATTCAACACTTGTTGATGGAAAAAACTTTCTGGTAAATAAGAATAGAGATGAACTGCCTTAAACTGGTAAAGAATATTTATGAAATCTATAGGTAGCATTATAATTAATGAAGAATAACTGAGTGATTTTTTTCCCCTAAGATTAGTAACAATGTCTGTCAGCAGTAGTCTCTCAGTTTTCTTTGTCCTGAAAATGTCTTGTTTCTCTTCATTCCTCAATAATATTTTTGCTTAATATAGAATTCTGGGATGATAGTTCATGTAGTAGTTGAAAAATGTTATGCTGTTTTAGTCTAGGTTCCATGGTTTCTGTTGATATCTGTCATTTGAATTATTCTTCTATAGGTAATGAATCAGTTCTTTCTGCCTGCTTTCAAGATTTTTATTTTGTTTCTTAGTTTTCATATATTTAGTTGCAAATGTTTATTAGCATGGATTGATTGAAGTTCATGTTTGGAGTTTACTAAAATTCTTAAATCTACGGCTTTATGTCTTTATGCTAAATTGGTGATATTTTCAGCTATTATTTTGTTTGAGTTCTTTTTTACTCCAGTGGCATGAATGTTAGAAACTTGCATAATTCAACATGTTCCTAAAACTCTGCTTAATGTTATTCAACATATCTCTATGGTTAATTTCCATTTTTTTGTCTTCAATTTTACTGATACTTTCCTGTATCTTTTTCATTTTGTTGTTGAGGCAGAATGGAGGTTATAGTTTGTCTGCTATATTTATCAGTTTTAAATTGTGTCTTTATAATTCCTACTGATTTATGAAAGTTTACTTTTTTTTTTTTGTAGATGGAATCTCACTCTGTTGTCCAGGCTGGAGTACAGTGGTGTGACCTCAGCTCCCTGCAACTTCTGCCTCCCAGGTTCAAGCGATTCTCCTGCCTCAGCCTCCTGAATAGTTGGGATTACAGGTATGCACCACCATGCCTGGCTAATTTTTGTGTTTTTAGTATAGACAGGGTTTCACCACTTTAGTCAGACTAGTCTTGAACTCCTGACTTCATGATTCACCAACCTTGGCCTCCCAATATATGCTGGGATTACAGGTGTGAGCCACTGGACCTGAGATTTTACACTTTTAAATTTGTTTAAAGTATTTTTGTAACTTCTGACTCAAATATTTGTACATTACCTACTTGAAAATTTTTGTCAGATATTTCTAACATCTGGGTTATCTCCATGTTCGCCTCTGTTGATTAGTTTTTCTCATTCAAGTTGAGATCTTCATTTTTCTTTGTAGCATGAATGACTCTGAATTGAACTTTGGACTTTTTTTTTGTGTTACATTATGAGAATCTGTATCTTCTAAAAATACTGTTTCACCTGCATGTTCAGACACTATTTTTAAAGGAGGAGGGGGTACTGCCTGGTTGCTGCCATGTAAGAGAGGAATTCTCATTTCTCCTTTTGACTTTTGTTGGCACATGAGTTGGAGGAGGATATCCTTGTTTACTGCTTCGTGGGAGTGGGAGCTCAGACTCTCCACTATGTCTCCACTAATACTTCCCTGGCTGAGAAGGCACAGGCTACCATGTTATTCTTCCCTGCTTGGCCTTCATTGACATTATAAGGAGAGGGTGTCCTGAATAACAGTAAGCACTTATAAAATCTCAACATTTCACTGGACCTGGACAAAAATTAGCCCACTGGGCAGAGAGGAATACCTTGTATCCTCTGAGTGGGGTCTGAAATCTAAGCACCCCAGAGAGCCTCTGCTAGCACTGCATGATGGAGCACTTCTTGCTGCTAGGTGAGAAAGAAAGCCTCATCTTCCTCCTCAGTCTGCTCTGATACTACCCCTGTGCAGTGTGTGAGTGTCTTTACAGCCTGTTGAGTGTGGAGTAGTCTCTCTAGCTTTCATTGGCAACTTTCTGGTTTGCTGGCTTCTCCTTTATTGTGATTTATACCGAAGAGGCAAAGGCCAAAGCCAGGGAACTCACTGCTCTGTCACTTCTCCAGTTGCAAATTCCCTGGCCACTTTGTCTTCTCTCCATTTTTAAGAGTCTCCTCATGTTTGTTTTCTATGCAACATCTAGATTTTTTAGCTTAGTTTTGTGAAAGAAATAGAGAAAAACATGTCTCTTCGTATTTCTATAAATAGAATTTGGAAGAATATTTTCATATGTAAACTTTTCTTATGAGCATTAGCTATAACATTTTATTAAGAGAGAAATGATATTTTTACCCAACAATAAAAACTATGGACTTATTAGTGGACAGGGTAAGATGGTAGCAAGATTTAGGTATGAGAATCAGAGGAAAAACAAAGGCTTCTAAATAACTGAGACTGGAAACAGCAAGACTGGTTCTCAACTAATATTTAATAAAATATTGAGTGTCAAATTAGGGTAATGAAGAGTGCTTGATTGGCTCAATAGAGAGAAGGAAGGTTATACTTGGGAGTCAGCATGAAGTTTTATGAACATAGTTCAGAATAATAATATCATGAGAGGTAAAAGGAAGTGAAAGGAAAGACTCCTTGTAAAATTTTAATTACTAGAACTTGTTTTATGGATGTCAGTAATTTTTCTCACCAATCCCACCCATTTTCCCCTATACACAAACTATTTTTTGATATAGCTATCCTCTTTTTATATATGTTATTCTATGTCTATGCTCTGTGGGAAATGAGGTGAATGATTCAATTTCTCGGAGACAGTTCTGTAAAAAGTGGGATGAGATGTAGTACAAACTGGGCCAACAGTGTTTTTCGTTTTTTGAAATTTTGGAATTACAATTGTAAAATAAATAAATAAAGATACACACACACACACACACACACACACACACACACACACATATATATATACTTGTTAATATTTATATATTTGTATTTTTAAAATAAATATATATTAATATATTGTAAATATATATTTAAGTTAATTGAAAAATATATATATATAGAAAGAAACCACAATCTCTGCTGAGTTCTTAACAATAGAGGCTATGAAAAACAGAATAATTGAAGCAAAGCACACCTGCAATCTAAGTAATAAAGCACTCTCTGAAACAAGTTCAAGACTCATGTAGCCTTGGAACAAATGTGTGACAAACAATACAGTTCCTGACTCACCAGTTTTTTGGGCAATTGCTTTAGAAGCCACATTTTAATTATTGCAGTGGGTTCTATAACATGAGTCTGCCTATGGGAATTAGATTATTTTTAAATGTTAACAAAACTCTCACATTTGGGTAAACGTTATTCTCTGTATCTTCAGAATTCGATACACCAAATGGTATTTTTCATGTTACCACTTGACTTTTATTAATGAGATATTTAAATTGTAACGATTAATGTTTTTATTTTTGAAAGTTTATAAATAGATTTTTTAACAAGGAGAGATCCAATATTTGTTTGCAATTTCTTATCACATAAGGCACTTCACTTAAAGAAATAAAAAATTAGGTGAGTGACAAAAAATACAGTGGAGACAAACTGCCAAGAATATTTGTTAAGTCAGCTCAGGAAAATGTATATGAAAACAATAGCAAGATATAGTAATTTGTACATGGTTAAAATTCAAAAAAAATTTTAATTCTAAAAAATGAAATATTAAAAAATTAAGTTGAGGTATTGCAAGTCTAGCTATTTAAGATTGGTAACCTGGCTGGGCATGGTGGCTCATGCCTGTAATCCCAGCATTTTGGGAGGCTCAGGTGGGTGGATCACAAGGTCCTGGCCAACATGGTGAAAATACATCTCTTCTAAAACTACAAAAATTAGCTTGGTGTAGTGGCACACACTTGTAGTCCTAGCTACTCGGGAGTCTGAAGCAGGAGAATCGCTTGAGCCAGGGAGGTGGAGGTTGCAGTGAGCTGAGATTGCGCCACTGTACTCCAGCCTGGTGACAGAGCAGAGCAACACTCTGCCTCAAGAAAGAAAAAATGGTAACCAAGGGTAACAGTATAAAAAATTCTCTAGGAGACTATTGCTGAGAAAACCATCTTAGGCTCAGAACACTCATGGATGTCTAGGTTTTCCTAGAGAAGAAATGTAGAAAAGCTTTACTCTAGTTTTGAAATAGACTATTAAAATGAATACAGTTAAGCTTTGAATACCAATGGATAAAAAAATAAAATTAAATAAAAATCAATTATCTTAGTACAGTAAAAAGTCTGTTTTTGGAAAATAAATCATAAAATCATTAATCACGTAGTAAGAGATACTAACAAAAGGAAATTCTGGTTCCACTCAGGCCATCTCTGAACTCCAGACAGTGATACTGTGTGACTGTATGACTGTGTAATTATAAATATATAATAAAGACCAAGAATGCTTGCTTAGAGCAGAATTGTTATGTAATTGATATGGCATACGTGACTTCATAAGGATTCTTGGACTTATACTCACAGATCTTTTGGCATGACTCATGACTCCCCTACCCCTCCTCTTTTTGTGATACTCTGGGACACACTTAGGGGAAAATTTTGCTTGGAGGTAAAAATAGCATCATGCTTTCTTGGAAACCCTAGGCATGTCACAATTTTGGTTCTCATTACCATTACTATGCTCATTAGATATATGTCTGTATTTCCCCAATCTACAAAAATTTTTGGAGCTATATTTTGACTTGTGACAGCATTCTATACTTCTGATGACATAGTCATCACTACAGAAGAAAAAAATAGGTACTAGTAATTCCGTTTATTTTTCAAGTTGTATAATTTCCATGTGGTCATTTTCTTTTTTAAATTACCAACTTTTACTGGTAAGGAACTGTGTCAGAAAGAAAGTTAAATACAATTTCGTAGTGGTCATTCTGCAAATTGGCTCTCTCTACCCAGCAAGCCCTGTGTTTGTATTTGGAATGCATAGAATCAGGATTTTTTAAAATGTACCAAACTATTTAACATGAGATAAATGGCTTCGTGTAAACATTTATTTTAACTGTTTATATTTGTATATTTGTGTGTGACATGCTCCCATAAAAAGAGTACTCAAGAAAAAATATTGCAGTTGAGATAGACATTTTAAACCTGGTATCTGTAATTAGAATTGTTAAACCAGGGTGTTTTAATATAGCAGAATGAACTGAGGTCACTATTGGAACAAACTGATTTACTCATGATGTCAGGTGTAATAGTAAAACTAAAGAAAACCTTATAAAATTCTGAACTGTGACAGTTGATCTCTTTGGCCTCTATCTGTAAAAGATTATTTTATTTTCCAAAAAGAAGGTAAAAATTAGTTATTTTAAAATTAGATTTTACATGAGTCATAGTAACTTCATCTGACCTCATCAAATAGTATCATGCTGGACAACATTCAATTGCAAAAAAATGTTATTGCTTAAGTATACCATGTATTATGAAGTGTTTCAACATCACTGTAAGGTATCTATAAAATTATTATAGGTACTTTATAAATTATTATAGATAACCATTTTATAAAATTCAAATCAAGCCACTTTCCCAGAAAACATAGAAATACAAATTGAATGTTTGCTCCAGTTAGCTCAAAAAGGTCTTAAGAGAGCTTTGTTTTTTCCTGTAAGGTCACTATTATTTCAGAATTTAAAATCTAAAAATCATTTACATAGATCCAAATATAGGCAAGAAAAACATTTACCTTTCTAATATAATAGCTCTCACTTGATGATTGATGGTAGCAGAGAAAACATATTCGGAAACTTCAAGAAAAAAAGAAAGTCTTCAGATATGTCAAATGTTTAAAAGTGGTAAAGGACAGTAGCTAGACAGTCTTTAATAACATTTTATAACAAAGAGCCTACCTCTTTTACTTTACTGACAATATAGATTTCATTGTAGACCTCTTTTTTTTTTTTTTTTCCCTAGGACAGATTCTCAGTTTGTGGCCCAGGCTGGAGTGCAGTGGCATGATCCTGGCTTGCTGCAACCTCTGCCTCCCAAATTCTAGCAATTCTCTTGCCTCAGCTTCCCCAGTAGCTGGGATTGCAGTGTGTGCCACCATACCTGGCTAATTTTTGTATTTTTAGTAGAGACAGAGTTTCACCATGTTGGCCAAGGTGGTCTTAAACTCCTGACCTCAAGTGATCTGCTCACCTCGGCCTCTCAAAGTGCTGGGATTGCAGGCGTAAGCAACTGCACCTTGCCTTTTCATTGTAGACCTCTCTTTTTATAAACCCCTCTTCTACCATGCTTTTGTTCCATGTAGTTCTTCATCCATCTTTCCCAAACCACTTCCTATTGCTGATGCATCATTTCTCACTTGAGCTATAGCAAATGTCTCTAGCTGCTTTCCTATGTCTAGTTCATCTCACCTCCTCCATTATACCTACTTCATTTCTCTCTTCAATCCTCAGTTTACATTCTCAGAGTAACTTAAAATATAAGCTACAGAACTGCAATTCCTTCCAACAACTTTCAAAGACCCCTAACAACCTGCCAAAGCCTGAACACATAGATGCTGGAATGAAAATAGTCAGGTGATAAAGTGATGTTGAAGATAAAGGATAAAATTAGTGCATCAAGGTCTGAAAGAATTGGCAGTTTTTAGAACAAATGGGAAGCCTTAAGGAGTGAGAAAATCCTATGTAGATATATTTAAATATACTTTAGGATATATAGTAACAAACTTCCTTAAGCACATGAAATAATGAGAGTCAATAAGTCCCCTTTCTTTCCCTGAAATGTTTCACAATTAGTAGGATGACAAAAATGTATTCAGTTTGACAGGTGCTATATAATCAGGTGGGTATGAGTTTGAAAGTACAAATGGATGACAGCTCAATTGGAACTAAAATTGTCAATAAACAATGGTCCTTAAGAGGCAAAAACTTACAATGTGACATTTTTATTTTAACTTCAAGGATGATAAAGACTGTCTGGGAGACCAGGCGCAGTGGCTCACGCCTGTAATCCCAGCACTTTGGGAGGCCAAGGTGGGCAGATCACAAGGTCAGGAGATCAAGACCATCCTGGCCAAAATGGTGACTGTCTCTACTAAAATAAAAAAAAAAAATTAGCTGGGCATGGTGGTGCAAGCCTGTAGTCCCAGCTACTCCGGAGGCTGAGGCAGGGGAGTCCTTTGAACCCAGGTTGCGGAGATTGCAGTGAGCAAAAATTGTACCACTGCATTCCAGCCTGGTGACAGAGTGCGATTCTGTCTCAAAAACAAACAAACAAAAACAATGTCTGGGCATACAGCAAAAACATTTTCAACTATTACTTAAGGGAGTGCTTGTATCTCTTTCAAGATCCTTGATGTTTCCAAGTGAACTGTGGTGTTGTAGACTGAATTGTGTCACCCCAAATGTATATGATGAAGCCCTAACCTTGAATGTGGCTGTATTTGGAGACAGGTCCTTTTAATAGGTAATCAAGGTAAAATGAGGTCATAAGAGTGGAATTATAACGTAATATTCCTAATGTCCCTGTGAGAAGAGGAAGAGATACCAGGGCTGCATGCTTACAGAGAAAATGCTGTGTGAGGAAAAAGAGAGAAGGTGGTTACCTGCAAGCCAAAAATAAAGACTTCAGGAGAAACCACACCTGCCAACCCTTTGACTTCAGACTTCTATCATCCAGAACTGTGAGAAAATAAATTTATATTGTTTAAGTCACTCAGTCTGTAGCATTTTGTAAAGATAGTCCTAGCTGGCTAATACAGATTTTGGTAACATGAAGTAGGGTGCTGCTGTAACAAATCCTAAAAATATAGAAATGGCTTTGGAAATCGGGGATGAGTAGAAGCTGATAGAGTTTTGAGGTGCATGTTAGAAAAAGGCCAGTTTGCCACAAAGACACTGATAGTAGGGATATGGACATTAATGGTGATTCTGATGACATTTTATTTTTGAAATGAGGAACAAATTATTAGAAAATAGAGAAAACTCTATCTATGTTATAAAGTGGCAAAGAGCGTGGCTGAATTGTGTTCTAGTGTGTTGAGGGAAGTAGAAGTTCAAAGTGAAATTGGATACTTAGTTAAGCAGGAAGAGATAACAGTTCTCAAACAAGAAACCTAGTAAAGCCAATTCTGTTCAATCTTAAGGCTGGCAAATTATCTTCTTTGGTTCCACAGCTCACATTCCAGGCCCTCTGGAGTCACTCTTATGACTCTATGGGACTGTTCTAGCTTCAGCCCGGCAGGCACTACCCCCTTGGCTCTGCAAGGATCCTGCCCACATAGATCTCTGCTGGGTGCTTAGGTCCTGCCCTTTGAAACAGAGGTGAAGACAGCCTTGGCTCCTGGACTGGTATACTCTGGACCTGTCAGAATCACTTTTGGCAACTTCCTTTGTTTTTCTGTATGAATAGTGCATGTTCAATAGTTCTGTGACATTATCTTCTGTAATCCGCAAAATCCAACAGCCTGCCTTCATTCCTTCCCACTTTTAGTGTTCTCTTCAGTTCAAACCAGCAGTGTCTCTGCTTGTATAATCCCATCTCTGTACATGGCTTCAGCGGAGATGGCTGATTCAGTGAGTTGCACCCATGACCTCTTTGTTAAATGAATATTCAGGCATACCATTAGTGTTTTCTTTCAAACAAGTTTTTTTTCTAATGTTTTAAGTGGCTATGGCCATGGAGAAATTTACAAATCTTCAAAATATGGATTCTTTTTCCTTAATAATTTATTCTTCAATTCTTCTCTCTATTCTTACACTTTACTAAAAGCCATTAGGAGAAACCAAAGTACTTTTGTTATTGCTGTTGCTTGTTGGTTTTGTTTTGTTTTTAGTGAGCACATTAAAACTCTCCCAGCCTTCCTATCACCCACGTCCAAATCTACCTTCACACTTTTAGGTGTTTGTTACAGCAGGATCCCACTTCTGATACCAAAATTTGTCTTAGTCTGCTAAGGTTGCCATAACACAATACCACAAATTATGTGCTTAAGTAAAATAAATTTGTTTTTTCATAGTTCTATAGGTTCAACGTCCACCATCAAGGTGACAGCGTTCTTTTACTCATGGCTCTCTTCCTCTGTAATCAAAGCCAACAAAAGTGGATTGTATCCTTCTCAAATCACTTCAATCTATCTTCTCTTTTGTCTCCATCTTACACTTTTAAAGAGTCTTGCGATTATATTTGGCACACCTGGATAACCATGAGTAATTTATCTCAGTGTTGGCGAATAGCAATTTTCATTCTATATGCAATCTTTTCTTTTCTTTTTTCTTTTTTTTTTTTTTGAGATGGAGTTTCTCTCTTGATACCCAGGCTGGAGTGCAATGGCGCGATCTCGGCTCACAGCAACCTCCGCCTCCTGGGTTCAGGCAATTCTCCTGCCTCAGCCTCCTGAGTAGCTGGGATTACAGGCACGCGCCACCATGCCCAGCTAATTTTTTTGTATTTTTGGTAGAGACGGAGTTTCACCATGTTGACCAGGACGGTCTCGATCTCTTGACCTCGTGATCCACCCGCCTCGGCCTCCCAAAGTGCCGGGATTACAGGCGTGAGCCACCGCGCCCGGCTCTATATGCAATCTTAATTCTTCCTTTTCTTTGCCATGTAGCACTATGTTCCAGGGATTTGGGGGAGGAAATACTTGAGAGACCATTATTCTGCCTACCATATTCACAGTTCCAGACAACTTCAGGAGGAGAAGAGAATAATATAATTATACCTCAATTTTACAACTTTAGATAGATATTCTTCAAATTACCTTCTAAGGTACTGTTTCTTGTGGAAGCAAAGAGAAAAATGCATTGGTTCAATTTTCTTTTCTTTTTTTTTGCCAGGCAAGGAGTCCTGAATGGGGGGACTTTTAAGTCCACCTGAAAGTGGATCTCTGCTGGGTGCTTAGGTCCTGCCCTTTGAAACAGAGGTGAAGACAGCTCCGGCCATTGTTTTGAGTCTTTGTGTATCTTTGGATGTGAAATGGGTCTGGATGCAGCATACTGCTAGGTTTTGGCTGTATCTTATGCTTGGGGGATTTAGTTGACTTAAATTTAGGATTACTGCCATTTGATGTTAACAGGCTATTTTATCTATTCATTTATATAAATTCCTCTTTATGTTGATACTCTTTACTTTTTGGTATATTTTTAGAAGGGCTAATACTGGTTGTTCCTTTCTATGTGTAATGCTTCTTTCAGAAGCTCTTGCAAAGCAGGCCTGGTGGTAATAAAATCTCAGTACTTGCTTGTTCATAAAAGATTTTATTTTTTCTTCAATTGTGAAGCTTAGTTTGGCAGGATATGAAATTCTGGGCTGAAAGTTCCTTTCTTTAAGGACGTTGAATATCGGCCACCACTCTCTTCTGGCTTGTAGGGTTTCTGCTGAGAGAGATCTGCTGTAAGTCTAATAGGCTTCCCTTTGTGGGTAATGTGACCTTTCTCTCTGGCTGCCCTTAGTATTTTCTCCTTCATTTTAACCCTGGTGAATCTGATGATTACGTGGCTTGGGGTTGCTCTTCTTGAGGAATATCTTTGTGATGTTCTCTGTATTACCAGGGGTTGAATATTGTCCTGCTTTGGGAAAGTTTTCCTGAATAATATCCTGAAGAGTATTTTCCAGCTTGGATTCATTCTCTCCGTCACATTCAGGTACACCTATCAAATGTAAATTAGGTCTTTTCACATAGTCCCATATTTCTTGGAGACTTTGCTCATTTCTTTTTATCCTTTTTTCTCTATTTTTGTCTTCTCGTTTTATTTCATTAAGTTGATCTTCAACCTCTGATATCCTTTCTTCTGCTTGATCAATTTGGCTATTCAAACTTGTGCATATTTCACTAAGTTCTCATGTTGTGTTTTTCAACTCCGTTAGTTCATTTATATTCCTCTCTATATTGTCTATTCTTGTTAGCATTTCATCAAACCTTTTTTCAAAGTTCTTAGTTTCTTTACATTGGGTTAGAACAAGTTCTTTTAACTCCCAGAAGTTTCTTATCATCCACCTTCTGAAGCCTACTTCTATTAATGGTACACAGTCCTTCTCCATCAGGGCTTGTTCCGTTGCTGATGAGGAACTGTAATCTGCTGTAGAGGAAGAAGGGTTCTGATTTTGAGTATTCTCAGCCTTTTTAGGCTGGTTTCTTCCCTTTATTATAAATTTATCCATCTTTGGTCTTTACAATTACTGCCTTTCTAATTAGGTTTCTGAGTGGACGTCCAGTTTATTCATTCCCAGCTCTGGAATCTGAGCAACCCACTGCACTGGCCAAAACAGCAGCATTAAGACTGATGGTGCTCTTCTGCCTGGGAATCTCCAGTCTGGCTTTCTTCTTGAGTCCATAATAAGTGGCTCTGCCTTCCCGGAGCTCCAGACATCGGTAAGAAGGGGAACCAGTCCCATTTACTCTGCACAAAGAGCTGCCGCACCAAGGTGCCGGCAAAACCACTGCGCCAGCCACAAGAGTCATGCTGGTGACCCATGGGGCTCCTCCACTGGGAATCTTCTGGTTCGTGAGTGATGAAAATTCATCTGAAAGTGTGGCGTCCTCTTGTTCTCTGCACTTTCACTGGGAGCTACAATCCCGAGCTGTTAGCGATCAGCCATCTTGGATCCTCTCCTCTTGGGGTTTTAAGAATAAGGTAGTTTCTGTTTTATAATAGTGATGAAGTCCAGCCATGTTGTCCAGACTGGTCTAGAACTGTTGCACTGAAATGATCCATCCACCTTAGGCTCCCAAAGTGCTGAGATTACAGGTGTTTGTCACCAAGCCTGGTCTTTTTGTTTTTCTTCTTCTTCATACAGCTGCTAATAACCAAACTGATCAGATTGTATATGGTAGTTATTAGAAAACAAATCAGCGTTTTCAGAAAGCACAGAACTGCCCTATCTAACCTTAGGCAAGTCAATTGATAGTTCAGAGCTGGTTTTCACATCTATAAAAGTAAAATAATAAATACTGCCCTACATAGGCATAGGGCTTTATGACTAGAAACTAATGTATAGAGAGGAACTCTAAAATATGAAAAGAATGCAGGCAAATAAATAGTTATACATTTAATATTGGTTCCTTGCCTTCTTGGGAATAAAGATATGGGAAGGTGTTTTTTAACCTTCTTGTGGTCATATTGCCAGAAAATGACAGCACAGGCATGGATCCATTTCAGACTGACTATAATTTACTTTAGAGTTAGCAAAATCTTTATTTTATCTAGTATGAGGCATCCAGCAAATTAAGGTAATATTATGAGCTAAATTTTTTCCCCTTGAAATTGACATATTGTGGTCATAACATAAAATAAAGCACCATCATGTACTTTAGAACATGATTGTGTTTGTGATAAATGGGAAACTTGGACACAAACCTGTACAGAAGCAAGACAGTGTAAAGACAAAGAGAGAAGTCATCCATGTATGAGCCAACGAGAAAAGCCTGGAACAGAGCCTTCCTTCTCTTATGGTCCGAGTAAGAAACTAACTTTGCAAACACTTTCATCTCAGACTTCCAGTGCATTAGTCTATTTTCACATTGCCATAAGGAAATAACCAAGACTGTGTAATTTATAAAGAAAGAGGTTTAATTGAATCACAGTTCCATGTGTCTAGGAAGGCCTCAGGAAACCTACAATCATGGTGGAAGGTACCTCTTTACAGGGCAGCAGGAGAGAGAATAAGTGCCAGCAGGGGAAATGCCAGACACATAAAACCAACAGATCTCATGAGAACTCACTCATTATCACAAGGAAAGCATGAGTGAAACTGCCCCTGTGATTCAGTGACCTGCCACCAGGCTCTTCCTATGACACACAGGGCTTATCGGGATTACAATTGATGAGATTTGTGTGGGGACACAGCCAAACCATATCATCCAGCCTCCAGAATTATGAGAAAATAAATTCCTTCTGTTTAAACCACCGAGTCTGTGGTACTTTGCTATGGTTGCCCTAGCAAATTAATATAGCTAATGACAAGGTGACTACTGCATATATTGCACTCATATGGGGCAGTTAACTTGGTAAACATTGATTATTTTTTCACGTATGCCACAAAGTAATAATGCCCAAATAGGGGTTTATTTTATGTAAAGTTCTCTATAGGCATTATGTGTATATCAGTTATATGAATAACCAGCTTCTACACTGAAGATGCATATGATGTAGTACATGGAATCAATGTATTTTTCTCTGTTGTCTTTATCTCAGAACAAAATATGGGAGCATGCTATCACATACTGTGGCCAAATAGTCATTGTGCAGTGAAAGATTACACAGGTCAATGCTAACGGCATTCAGAATAGTGAGGAGAGGATGGTGAAGTATCACATCCTGCCACTTACTTGCCTCTGAATATGACAATTAAAATGATTTCGTTGAGGGTCTGTCAATGACTCCACTATAAACAAAAATCCCATGGCTTTTTGCAAGCACTTTTTATGAAGGATTATTTTTTTAAAGTCTCATATCTTATCTAAAGGCGGCAATAGCTTCTATTTTGGCATATACTAAATATAACCATGTAATAAAACACATTTTAAATATAATGTGATATGTATATGTAATACCGTGTATATTAAAGAGATGCATTTCTTAGCTGAGAAGTGATTTTTAAAAATAATAATCTAGAAAGTTTTTTTCTTTTTTAAGGAAAAGGATTTGAGGTAGGAGTGGGATTTGAGGAAAACCTCTAAAAGAAACCAGTCACAAAAGACTATGATTCCAAACATATGAAATGTCTGGAATTAGCAAATCTATAGACAGGATGCAGTTTAGTGGCTTTCTAAGGCCAGGATAGGGGGTTTGAGGGTTACGACTAAGAGGTAAAAAGTTTTTTTTAGGTAATTAAAAATTGCAAAAATTGATAGTGAGGAGAGATGCACAACCCTGTGAATGTATTAAAAGACGATTAACTGTATACTTTAAATTAGTGGATTGTAACTATATACTTTAAATTGGTGGATTGGTGATTGGTGATATGTATGTCATATGAACCACAAACTAATCTAAGTGCTTAAGGAATATTATCTCTTGTGGTTGTTATAACCAGACTATGAAATAAACAATGTTATTACCCCTTTATGTAAAAAGAAACTGAGGCAAAGAGAGGTTAAGTGACTTGTTCATTGACCAGACAACTAGGAAGTGATAAAATCTACAGTTGAACCCAAGCCATCAGCATAGAGAGCCTGTGGTTTTTATTTTACATTATGCTGCTTTTATCAGGCAGTAAATCAATTTACCCATTTATGTAGCAGCAAGAACCATCTGGACATTTAACATCATATGAAAAATAGTAATTGAATGTACTTTTATTTTGTTCACAAAGTCGAACAGCATTGTGTGTGTACATATATATACATTGTGTTTGTGTATATATACATAAAACATACACACACACACACACACACACGCACGCACACATATATATGTTAGGGCTTGCTCTGGTCACACTGCAAACCCCAAAGAGCTCTAACTTTGAAAATAAAACATTACTTTCCCACCATTGTGTATCACTTTTTTAGTCAGAGATTACACTGTGCATCAATAAACCACCAGCGATAAGCAATCATACCTACAATTGTCATCTCCTTGGGCTGCTGTCTCTGAGCAGTGGTTCCTTTCTGTTGACACGTATTGCTTAGCTGCTGGCATTACAAGTTTTCTCACTGAAGCGCCACTAAAACACTATTGATTTTGGCTAGATGGCTAAAAAAGAGTCACTATCTTGTTATCATCTTTTTTGCATTGGCCTTAGGACTTCAGCTATACTTTGGCAATTTTCCAACATAGGCATAACATAACTAAGAATACCAATCCTACCTATATATGAAAAAGAGTGAAAAATAACTAATATTGCATTTTATACTTTTACATTTTTTTTACCCAATGGATAAAATGAAATAGGCAGCTTTTCTCATTGGTGTCCTTCTTAAAGATTAGTTATTCAACTGCTTGATAAAGTACTCAGCCACAGAAATTTTTCTTTCTGGACAAAGGGAGAAAATTATACTAAAAGATGAAAAAAACATTTGGAAGGCTAGTGAGTCATGATAAATGTTTTTACCTTTTCTTTTTAGACTATATATTTGGAGAACTTTTAAATTCACATCAGAACTGAGAGAAAGAAAAAGAGATATTCCATATGCTCCTTGCTCCCACAAATGCATAGCCTCTATTTCAACATCCTCCATCAAAGTGGTACATTAATTACAATCGATGAAACTACATTGACACATTATTTTGCCCTAAGGTTGATTAGTTTACATTAGTGATCACGATGATGTAGTACATTTTATGGATTTAGACAAGTGTATGATGATGTATGTCCACCTGTCATAGTAGTATGCAGACTAATTTCAATGCCCTAAAAATCCTCAGTGCTCCACATGTTCATCTTTCCCGCCACTCAGCTCTTGGCAACCACTGATATGCTTACTATCTCCATAGTTTGCTTCTTCCTGAATGTCATATATTTGGACTCATACTGTATAATATGTAGCCTTCTCAGATTGATCTCTTTCACTTACTAATATACATTTAAATTTCTTCCACATCTTTTAATGGCTGGACAGCTTATTCCTTTTAGTGCTAAATAATAGTCCATTGTCTGGTTGTATCACAGTTTATTTATTCATTCACCTATATAAAGACTTATTGGTTGCTTCTAAGTGTTGGCAATTTTGAATTGAAGTTCTATAAACATCAATGCACAGGTTTTTGTGTGAATATGTATTTTCAACTCCCTTGAGTAAATAGCAAGAAGCACAATTGCTGGATCATATGATAAAGTAATGTTTGTTTCAATCTGCATTCATACCAGCAATGAAACAAGACTCCCTGTTGCTTTACAACCTCATCAGAATTTGTTGTTGTCCGTGTCCTGGATTTTATCATTAAAATAGGAATGTACTATTATCTCACTGTTGTTTTAATTTGCATTTCCCTGATGACATATGATGTGAAGTAACTTTTCATATGCTTATTTGCTACCTGTATATTTTCTATGTCCTATGCTGACATGTCTGTTAAAGTCTTTGGTCTATTTTTTTTAACTGGGTTGTTTTCTGTTTGTGTGTGTGTGTGTGTGTGTGTGTGCATGCACACATGTGTTTACCTTCTGAAGACATGTTTTTATTGATGTTTTGCTTAGAGAGTGTATGAATCTTTGGGTGTTTATTTTTTGTATCTCTTATTTGTTTTATTATACTTTGTTTCTGGGGGGTACATCTGCAGATTGTGCAGGATTTTTACATATGTATACACATGCCATGGTAGTTTACTGCTTCCATCCCCCCGTCATCTACATTAGGTATTTCTCCTAATGTTATCCCTCCCCAATCCCACCACCCTCTGCTATCCCTCCCCTAGCTCTCCCACCCCCCAGCAGGCCCTGGTATGTGATGTTCCCCTCCCTGTGTCCATGTGTTCTCATTGTTCAAAAATGAGTTCTGAGTGAGAACATGTGGTATTTGGTTTTCTGTTCTTGTGTCAGTTTGCTGAGAATGATGGTTTCCAGATTCATCCATGTCCCTGCAAAGAATATGAAGTCTTCCTTTTTTTGTGGCTGCATAGTACTTCATGGTGTGTATGTGCCACATTTTCTTTATCCAGTATATCATTGATGGGCATTTGGGTTGGTTCTAAGTCTTTGCTATTGTAAACAGTGCCGCAATGAACATACCTGTATATGTGTCTTTATGATAGGATGATTTATAATCCTTTGGGTATATACCCAGTAATGGGATTGCTGGGTCAAATTGAATTTCTATTTCTAGTTCCTTGAGGAATTGCCACTCTGTCTTCCAGACAATGGTTGAACTAATTTACACTCCCACCAACAGTGTAAAAGTGTTCCTATTTCTCCACATCCTCCCCAGCATCTGTTGTCTCCAGACTTTTTAACGATCACCACTCTAACTGGAATGAGATGGTATCTCAATGTGGTTTTGATTTGCATTTCTCTAATGACCAGTAATGATGAGCTTTTTTTTTCATATGTGTTGTTGGCCATGTTAACTGTCTTCTTGAAAAGTGCCCATTCATATCATTTGGCCACTTTTTGATGGGGTTGTTTGTTTTTTTCTTGTAAAGTTGTTTAAGTTCTTTATAGAGTCTGGATATTAGCCCTTTGTCAGATGGGTAGATTGCAAAAAATTTTTCCCATTCTGTTGGCAGCTGGTTCACCCCAATGATAGTTTCTCTTGCTGTGCAGAAGCTCTTAAGTTTAATTAGATCCCACTTGTCTATTTTGGCTTTTGTTGCCATTGCCTTTGGTGTTTTAGTCATCAAATCCTTGCCTATGCCTATGTCCTAATGATATTGCCTAGGTTTTCTTCTAGGGTTTTTATGATGCTAGATCTTATGTTTAAATCTTTAATCCAATATAGTTAATTTTTGTATAAGGTATAAGGGAGAAGTCCAGTTTCAGCTTTCTGCACATGGCTAGCCAGTTTTCCCAACACCATTTATTAAACAGGGAATTCTTTCCCCATTGCTTGTTTTTGTCAGGTTTGTCAAAGATCACATTGTTGTAGATGTGTGGTGTTACTTCTGAGGCTTCTGTTCTATTCCATTGGTCTATATCTCTGTTTTGGTACCAGTACCATGCTGTTTTGGTTACTGTAGACTTGTAGTATAGTTTGAAGTCAGGTAGCAAGAAGCCTCCATCTTTGTTCTTTTTGCTTAGAATTGGCTTGGCTATTCAGGCTCTCTTTCAGTTTCATTCTCCCTGTTACATTCGGATACACTGATCAAATGTAGATTTTATATTTTTACATAATCCTATATTTCTTGGTGGCTTTGTTCATTTCTTTTCATTCTTTTTCCTCTAATTTTGCCTTCTTGTTTTATTTCATTGGGTTGATCATCAATCTCTGATATACTTTCTTCTGTTTGATAAATTCAGCTCTTGAGGCTTGTGTATGTTTCATGAAGTTCTCATGCTGTGTTTTTCAGCCCTATCAAGTCATTTATGTTCTTCTCTAAGCTGGTTATTCTAGTTAGCATTTCACCTAACCTTTTTTCAAGGTTCTTAGTGTCTTTGCACTGGGTTAGAACATGCTCCTTTAGCTCAGAGAAGTTTTTTATTACCCACTTCTGAAGCCTGCTTTTGTCAATTCATCAAACTCATTCTTCATCCAGTTCTGTTCCCTTGCTGGTGAGGGGTTGTGATCCCTTGAAGGAGAAGAGACATTCTGGGTTTTGGTGAATTCAGCCTTTTTGCACTGGTTGCTTCCCATCTTCATGGATTTATCTACCTTTGGTCTTTGAAGTTGGTGACTTTTGGATGGGGTCTGAGTTGACATCCTTTCTGTTGATGTTGAAGCCATTTCTTTCTGTTTTCTAGTTTTTCTTCTAAAAGTCAGGTCCCTCTGCTGCAGGACTGCTAGAGGTCCCTTCCAGACACTGCTTGCCTGGGAACCACCCGTGGGGGCTGCAGAACAGCAAGGATTGCTGCCTGTTTCTCCTTTTGGTAGCTTCATCCCAGAAGAGTACCCATTAGATGTCAGCCAGAGTTCTCCTGTATGAGTTGTCTGTCAGGATAAATGGGGTCAGGGAGCCACCTGAGGAGGAAGTCTCTCCCTTATCAGAGCTCAAGTGCTGTCCTGGGAACTCTGTTGCTCCCTTCAGAGCTGCTGGGCAGGGACATTTAAGTTTGCTTCAGTGGAACTCACAACAGTCCCTTTTCCCAGGTGCTCTGTCCTGGGAAGGTGGAACTTCATTTATAAGTCCCTGAGGGGCTGCTCCCTTTTTTCAGAGATGGCCTGCTCAGCAAGAAGGGAGTCTAGTCACAGTCTGCCTGTAGAGGTCTTGCTGAACTGCCACGGGCTCTGCCCATCTGCTGGGTAAACTTCCTTGTGATTTCGTTTACAAAGGCAATTTTAGAACTGCTTCAGTAATGGCAGACGCCCCTCCTCCCATCAAGCTTGACCATCCCACATGGAGTTCAAACTGCCATGCTGGCTGGGAATATCTCAAGCCAGTGGGTTTCAGCTTGCTGGTCTTTTGGGGCGTGAATCCCACCGAGCCAGATCACTTGGCTCCCTGCCTTCAGCCCCCCTTTTTTACAGGTAATGGGTGGTTCTGTCTCATAGGTGGTCTAGGGGCCAGCTAAAATGGCCACCCAGTTTTGTGCTGGAAGCCTGCATGGCACTGGTGGGAATCTCCTGGTCTGTGGGTTATAAAGACCATGAGAAAAGCACATTATCTGGGCCAGAGTGCTGGAGGGCATCTCTGAAATCCCGGATGACCTATTTTGGGTGGGAGGGGGAGTCCTCTGGTCCCTTGCACTTCCCAGGTGAGGCAAAACCCCACCCTGCCTTGGTTTGCCCTCCTTGGGCTACACCCACTGTCCAACCAGTCCCATTGAGATGAACCTGGTACCTCAGTTAGAAATGCAGAGATCACTCACCTTCTGCACCACTCTCACTGGGAACTGCACTCCAGAGCTGTTCTTATTTGGCCATCTTGGTGGAAGGCCCCGTCTTTTTGTGTTTTAAATGTTCTTTGTATATTTTGAATAATAGTTGTTTATCAAATATATCTTTTACAAGTATTTTTCCAAGTCTGTTACTTGTCCTGTTATTCTCTCAGTACTAAAGTTCAGCTTATTAATCATTACTTTCATGGATCATGCCCTCTATGTTAAATCTAACAAATCACTGACTTACTCAAAGTCATCTAGGTTTTCTTCTCTTTCATCCTCTACTTGTATAGTTTTGCATTTAACATGAAAGTGTATGATCCATTTAGAGTTAACTTTTGCAAAGGACGTGAGGTCTGTGTCAGCATTCGTTGTTTTGCCTATGGATGTGCATAGGTATTTCTGGCATATGGATGCTGTTCCAGTATCATTTGTTAAAAACGACTATCTTTGCTACGTTGTATTGTCTTAGCTCTTTCATCGAAGATCAGTTGACTAGATTTATGTGGGTCAATTTCTGGGCTTGCTATTCTGTTCTTTTGATTTGTTATTTATTTGTCTTTTTTTAAAGAAACCAATACTACAGTTTTTTTTTTTTTTTTTTTTTTTTTTTGTAATTGTTGCTGTTTGTTTCTTTTTCTTTTCTTTCCCCCCCTTTTTTTGTGACAGAATTTTGCTCTTTCACCCAAGCTAGAGTGCAATGGCACGATCTTGACTCACTGCATACAACTTCTGGCTTCTGGTTTCAAGTGATTCTGCTGCCTCAGCCTCCTGAGTAGCTGGGGTTACAGGTGCCCACCACCATGCCCAGTTAATTTTTTTATTTTTAGTAGAGACAGGGTTTCACCATGTTGGCCAGGCTGTTCCCAAACTCCTGACCTTGTGATTTGCTCAACATGGCCTCCCAAAATGCTAGGATTACAGGCATGAGCCACCATGCCTGGCCTACAGTCTTGATTACTATAGCATTATAGTAAGTCTCTCTTTTTTTTTTTTTCTTTGAGGCAGTGTCTCCCTCTGTTGCCCAGGATGGAGTGCAAAGGCATGATCTTGTCTCACTGAGACCTCCACTTCCCAGGATCAAGGGATTCCCTTGCCTCAGTCTCCTGAGTAGCTGAGATTACAGTTCAGGCGCCACCACACCTGGCTAATACTTTTGTATTTTTAGTAGAGATGGAGTTTCGCAATGTTGGCCATGCTGGTCTCAAAGTCCTGGCCTCAAGTGATCCACCTGCCTTGGCCTTCCACAAGGCACCTGCCTTGGCCTTCCACAAGGCTGGAATAACAGGTGTGAGCCACAACCCCTGGCTATAATAAATCTTCAAGTCAGGTTGTGTCAGTCCTCCAACTTTGTTCTTCTCCTTCAATATTTTGATAGTTGTTCCATGCTTTTAGACTCTTCATTCAAACTTCAAGATTAATTTGGTAATAGCCATAAAATAACTTGACAACATTTCTATTGAGATTGCATTGAATCTTGGTCAAATTATGAATAACATCCTGACCCTACTGAGTCTCCCTACCCGTAAACATGGAATATCTCTCCATATTAAGTCCTTCTTTGACATATTTCATCAGAAGTTGGTAGTTTTCCTCATACAGATCTTATACATATTTTTGTTGTATTTATGCCAAAGTATTTCTGTTTGCAGGGAGCACTAAAAATACTAACAAAAATAGTATTTTGTATTAAATTTCATATCCTACTTGTTTGTTTCTGCTTTAGGGAAATTATTGACTTTTGTGTGTTAATCTTTTATGGTGCAGCCTGGCTATAACCACTTACTGTTTTGAGGAGGTTTATCTTATTTTATTTTATTTCAATTCTTTGGGCTTTTCTACATAGATGATCATGTCATCTGTGAAGATAGTTTTATTTTGTTCTTTTGACTTCATTTCATTTTCTTGTCTTACTGAATTAGCTAAGACTACTTTTTAATTTTCCTTTTCTTCATTGCATTTTTTGGAACAAGATGCGATAAGTACTTCAAATTTTCATGCAAGTATCTATTTATCTCAAGGCAAGAAAAAAATGTGAATTGTCATAGTTAAATATTCTCTTTCTATGAGAAAGAATTTGTACATTGTGGTCAAGATATTAGGTTTTCCTCACTGAGAGACTGTTCAGCAAGATGTCTTTATAATGAGACCCAGATTCCAATAACAGTGACTCTGCATGCTAGCTGAAGACCAAGAATGGAAGAGAAAATATTGCAGACAAAGTAGCCATTAAAATTATACTTACTCCTGTAACTGCAAGTATTATTCATTTTTACATTTTGCCTGGCATCATCATAATTATCCATGTGTATTATCTGGCATTTTTTCTTTTAGAAATGTAGTAAAATAAGTTTTATTAACCTCATCTTAAAGATGAAGAAAACTGATGCTCAGAGATTTTTAAGAAACTTGCTTTTTCTTGCATTGATAATGTGTGACCAAATTGAGCCAAGATTGTCTAATTGAAACCTTGTAGCCTCTGAACAATAGACTATAATCCATGTTTCTTCTCTGAAGCTCAGTTTCTCTACTCTTAAATTTGAAAAATTATTCATTTAACATTTAATGTACACTTTTCTCATTGGCCAACCAACTAACAAACCAGGAAAAACAAAAAAAGGTACTAAGATTCATATCAAAGAAGTAGCAGTTGACAGAGAATGTGATTCAGATATACCATGTTTTTTCATAGCATAGGTGTCTGTACTTAATACAGAAAGTGATCTAAGAGAAACAGGAAACCTGATTCACTGGGACTAAATATTCTTTTTTGAATTTTTCTCAGTAGAGCTCTTCTGACAGAAACTAACAATTGTTCAAGATTAACACATGATTTGAACATTAATTGCCTTTCCTATAGAGGCAATGTTAAATGATGGATGGCTACTAAAGCCATCCATTTCCTTTTCAAGAGATAGATAATAATAATAATAATCTATCTCTTGAAAAGGAAAAGGAAATTGAGCTCATGAGCCCAGCTATTTTTTATTTTAATTTCTTATTCATGCCTGAATAAAAGGGAATTTTTGTCTATCTGAGATTATGCTCTTTTCTGTTATCAGGTCAAAAAGAAAGAACAAAGAACTAATAAAATGTGAATTGTGTAACACATAGTGCTAGCTTTATTTTTAGTGTATGTTGTAGTATTATTATATTCATCAGGCCATAATATGGAAATATATATTTGAAACTAATTAATATAAATAGGAAAATGTAATTAAGAAACCAGGTGTGGTGGTGTGTGTCTGTAGTACTGGTTACTGTGAAGGCTGAGATAGGAGGATCACTTGAGCCTAGGAGTTGAAGTCTAGTTTGGGTACCAAAGCAAGACCTGGTTCTAAAAGAAAAAAAAATAATAATAAGAAAAATGCACTTAAATATAGTCTCATATTGTGGAACTGGAAATAAATATATTCTATTAGAAAAATATCAATAAGGAATCTGGTGAGAATGAGTTTATAAGTTGGAAATAGGTAACAGGCAATAAAAGAATGTTTATCTATAAAATACCACAAAACAAAAATAAAATAAATATTGGTAATAAAATCAGCAAATAATTAACATAACAGAAATGTGCAAGATAACAAATAATGATAAAAACGCTAGGTGATATAAGGTTATGCAAAATATTTTGAGCATTTATGAATATCATAGAAATAACAAAAATAAATAGATGATGACCCTTCTTTTACTAATCTATTATTATTATTATTTTAATTAAAAACCATGAAAAAAATGGATTGAAATTTTGAAATTAAATAAATGCATGCTTTAACAGAGAAAGTAACTTACAGCAGAGTAAAGGAGGGAGTAGGGTGGAACTGTTACTCTCCCTAACACTTCATTCTTTAATTTCTAAAGTCGCTTGGTAATTTGTTTTAGTTAATGGACTTATGTTGAGGTGCATCATATTTTATGGTTGAGTTGTTTGAGGATGGAAAAAAGAATGATTAGAAATGACAAAGGTTAATTGTCACCTTGAGAGTTTACTTACCACCAAGCATTTATCAGTGGAACAAGTCAACCACATCTTTTCCTAGCTTGTTAGACAATAAAATAAAAATGATGACAAAATTTTTGTGAAAAGCTATCAAAATAAACTTGTATTTGGATTAATCATTATAAAGGAGTGTTGGGTATCCTGCCAGATACATTTAAATAAAAAGTACATCATTTTAATATGAAATTGACATAATTGATATTTCCATTCTAATTTTCAGTGTCTATATTTAAGAGTGGAAAGTAATACCTATAATTATATAGGCAAATTCATACAAAACTTAAACAAATTTTAAACTTTTTAAAGTGGACATTAAGATTATAACAAAACTTTCATAACTAAGCTAGCATGACAATTCTGTGATAATGTATATATACTGATAAAATTTAATAAAAAATGTGGCTTTTTTTAAGCAATGATATACAATGATATTTTTTGTTTCTCTTTTTTATTGCTTATAGTGGAATACCTAAAAGTAGATAATTTATAAAGAAAATAAATTTATTTTTTACAGTCATCGAGGCTGAGAAGTCCATGGCTGAGGTGCCACATTTGATGAGGCCCCTCTTGTTGAGGGGGTCCAGAGGTAGCATATGTCATGGGGGCTGAGTGTGCTAGCTCAGGGTCCTCTCTCTCTTCATATAAAGTCACCATATCTACTTCCTTAATAATCCAATAACTCATTACATTATAGATTATTAATCCATGAATGGGCTACTCTATTCCCGAGGGCAGAGCCCTCACATCCAATCACTTCTTAAAGACTCCAACTTTCAATACTGCCACATTGGAAAGTCACTTTCCATGTGGGTTTTGGAGGGGATAAATATTCAGACAATAGAATAATTAAATAGCACGGGACTGCCTTTTGAAAAAAAAATTGATGGTATAAAAGTTGGATTATCAGCATTGAAAAAAGTAACTATTATCCAGTATTACACCACAAACACAAAAATGAACTTGAAGTGTATTGGAGCATTACAAGATAATACTCTAAACCTACTGGCCAGGTTTGGTCAGTACAGTTGTGGTGGCACACACCTGTAATTTTAGCATTTTGAGAGGACTAGGTAGGTGAATCACCTGAAGTTAGGAATTCAAGACCAGCCTGGCCAACATGGAAAAACCTTATCTCTTCCAAAAAAAAAAATATACAAAAATTAGCTGGGCATGGTGAGGCACACATTTAGTCCCAGCTACTTGGGAGGCTGACGCAAGAGGATTGCTTCAACCCAGGAGGCAGAGGTTTCAGCGAGCTGGAATTGTGCCACTATACTCCAGTCTGGGCAACAGAGTGAGACACCCTCTCAAAATAAAACTAAAAATTAAATAAATAAACCTACTAATTTGCAAGAAAAAATAGATGAATTCACTATTGCAGTTGTAGAATTCAGCATTCCACTTTTAGTAATTGATACATAAAAAAGAAAAAATCAGTAAAGATATAGTCAAATTGATATCATTATCAATGAATTTGATGTAATTGACATTTATAGAACACTGCATCCATTAACAGCTGAAACATTTAGCAAGATAGACCACATTCTGGCCAATCAAAGACAATCTTAAGAATTTTAAAAAATCTATGAATAAATCAAAATGTGTTGTCAAACCACAATGGAATTCAACTAGATGTCGGTAACACAAAGATAGCTGGAAAATCTCTGAATATTTGGAGACTAATATCACACTGTTAAATAACACATGGACTAAAGAAGAAATCGAAGGTAAAATTAAAGGAAATAATTTGACTAAATAAAAATGGTATCAAAAATTTTCAATATTTTGGGGAAGTGGCAAAGGCAGTGCTTAGGGGGAATTTTAAGCAGTAAATGCACATATTATAAAGAAGAAAAATCTCAAATCAATAATCTAAGCCTCCCCTTTACAAAATTAGAGAAAGAAGTATTTTAAGCCAAAAGCATCAATGGAAAAATAAATAATAAAAATAAAGCATAAAACAATGTAATTTAACATAAAAAAGTAGGCTGGGCAGGGTGGCTCACACCTGTAATTCCAGCACTTTGTGAGGCAGAGGCTGGTGGATCACTAGGTCAGGAGTTCGAGACCAGTCTGACCAATATGGTGAAATCCCATCTCTAGTAAAAAAATACAAAAATTAGCCGGGTGTGGTGGCACACACCTGTAGTCCCAGTAACTTGGGAGCTGAGGCAGGAGAATCTCTGGAATCTAGGAAGCAGAGGTTGCAGTGAGCTGAGATTGTTCCACTGCACTCAAGCCTGGGAGACAGAGTGAGACTCTGCCTCAGGAAAAAAAAAAAAAAAAAGAAAGAAAAAAGAAAAGAAAAATAATAGAGAAAATAAACAAAACCAAAGTTTGATTCTTTAAAAAAATTAAATTGTCAAATCTCTAAACAAGCTATCCAAAAAAACCAAAAGAATGCCAAGAGTGGTCAGCACTACTGATCCCAGATGATCAAATGTTAGTAAAGAAATAGAATGAACAACTCTATGCCAACAAATATGACTTAGATAAATGAACTAATTCCTTGAAAGATGCAAACTAAATCAAAACCAAAACCAAAAGTCCCTATAGATGTGGGACTATTACTATAGCTATTAAAAATTTAATCAACAATTGATAATCTTCAATAAAGAAATAATCAAGCTCATGTAATTTGACTAATAATTCTTCCAAACATTTAAGAAAGGATACCAAACGTTGCAGTCTCTTCCAGAAAACAGAAGCAAAGGAAACACTTTTTAACTCATTCAATGAGACCAGCATACGTGAGTTAAATACCGAAACTAGATAAAGGCATTATAAGAAAGGAAATCTACAGCCCAATATCTTTCTTGAATACAGAGTTTAAAATCCTCAGCCAAATAATAGTAAATGAAATTCAGCAAGGTATAAGAAAATTATATGCCATGACCAAGTAGAATTTCTTCAGGTATGCAAGACTCATTGAACATTAAAAAATCAATTAATGACATCCATTATGTTAAGAACTAAGGAAGAAAGGTAATATGAGCCTCTCAGTAGATTCAGAGAAAATATTTGACAAAAATTCAGCACCCATACATGATTAAAACTCTCAGTAATCTAGAAATATGGAAAAACTTCCTACACTTGATAGAGTATCTTTAATTTAAAAAAAGCAGCTAACATTATAATTAATGATGAGAATTAGATATTTTCCCTCTACAATTAGGAATAAGGCCAAGTCCATTCTCTACCACTCTTACTCAATATTGTATTGGAAGTCCTAGTAATAAAATAAGAAAATAACAACAAAAATGGATAAGTAGATAGAAAATGAAGAAATAAAACCATTCTTGTTCACTGATGCGATGTTTTTCTATACAAATGATCCAAATAATTGACAAATTCTCTAGAAATTAATAAATGATTATGGCCAGATCATAGAATTCTAGGTTATCAAAAAAGGCAAACACTTTCTTATATGAAAAATTAAAATGCAGTATCAATTAGAGTTGAAACAAGAAAATAAAATATATATAAAACTACTACTACATGATCTGCATGTAAAAAACTGTAAAACTGATTGAATAAGATCAATGAAAATCTGAACAAATAGAAACATATTCCATGTTTATGAGTTAGAAGACTCAACAGTAGTCCGATGTCAATTTCTTTTTTCCAAGTTGATTTATTGATTCAAGGTAATACTGAACAAAATCCCAGAAATTTATTCTGTGAATGTAAATAAAATGATCCTAAAATTTATTTAAAGATACACAAATCTCTAAAATATTAACACAATACAGATCAAAGTTGGAGGACTGACACTACCAACTTCAAAATTTAAAAAGACATTGTAATTAAGATAGCACAATATTGGCCAAAGAATATGTCCTGGGGTTAAAAGAATAAATAGGGAGCCTGGAAATAGACCCCTTACAATAAAGTTAACTGATTTTTTATGAAGACATAAACACTAGTAAAGAAAATTGTTGTTTTAAACAAATGAAGCTGGAATAATTGAAAATGTATACACAGGAAAAAAGTAAAATTAGACACAAATGTCACACTTTTCACAAAAACAAACTCAAATGAATCATATAACTAAGCATGTAATACAGTACAGGAGAAAAGCACAGGATAAAACGTACATGAATTGGATTTGACAGTAAGATTTTAGAACAACACCAAAATCACAATCAATGAAATAAAATATTTAAGAGTTTAGACATTGTTAATAAACATTTAATTAATTAAGGTTTAATTAACATTAAAACCTTCTGTTGTGAGAAGGACACTGCTGGGAGAATCCAAAGACAAGCTATATACTGAAAGAAAATCTTTGCAAAACACATATCTGGCCAAGAATTTGTTTCTTAAACACACAGAAATCTCTTATAATCCAAGAGTAAGAAACCAAACAATTCAACTAATAAAGGTAGAAGGTTAGAAGAGCAAACTCACTATATATATATAAAATAGATTAGCTAATCTAATAGACTAGCTTAAAAAAAAAAACACCTGCCAATGCCAAATGCTGGCAAAGATGCAGAGTAATAGAAACTCATGTGTATGACTGTTCAAAATGAAAAATAGTACAGCCACTTTAAATACAATCTGGTACTTTTTGAAAAGCCAAATACAGGCTCCTTATATGACTCAGCAATTATGCTCCCAGGTATTTCCCTAAACAAATTGGCAACCTATGTTTATTGAAAAAACTGCATGCAAATATTTTTAATAATTTTATTTATTTAAACATATTTATAATCATCAACATTTGGAAGTACAAGATGTCCTTTGACAGCCGAATGGGTAAATTATTAATGACTGGTATATCCATACAACAGACTAATATGTGGTGATTAAATGAGCTGTCCAGACATAAAAAGACATAGAAGAACTCTAAAGGCATGTAGATAGTTAAAAGGCAGCCTAAAACTGTCTACATACTTTATGATTCTTACTACAATACATTCTAGAAAATGCAAAGCACTAGTGGGAGAAAAGAACCAATGGTTTCTAGAGATTCAGGGAGATGGGACAGAGATAAACAGGTGAAGTGCAAAGAATTGTTTTCACAGCAGAATTATTTTATATAATATTATAATAGTGGATAATAATTATTGTATATTTGTCAAAACTCATAGTACTGAACAGCATAAAGAGTGTGCCCTGCTGGGTGCAGTGGCTCATGCCAGTAATCCCAGCACTTTGGGAGGCCGAGACGGGTGGATCAAGAGGGCAAGAGATGGAGACCTTCCTGGCTAACAGGTGAAATCCATCTCTACTAAAAATATAAAAATTAGCTGGGCATGGTGGCAGGTGCCTGTACTCCCAGCTATTCTGGAGGCTGAGACAGGAGAATCACTGGAACCCAGGAGGTGGAGGTTGCAGTGAGCCGAGATCACATCACTGCACTCCTGCCTGGAGAAATAGTGAGACTCCATCACACACACAAAAAAAGACTGTGCACTAATGTATGTAAATTTAAAAATCATTTGGCGCTGGGGGATCCCAAAAAGAAATGCAGAATGTGATAGGAGAATATAATGTATATTACAAATGTATGAAACAATCACACTGTAGGGAATAAAGGGAAATATGCTGATGTAAGTATCTTTCAAAATGAATGGAGTCTGCACAAACTAAAGGCGAAATAAACAGAGCACAGACACTGTACTCTGGTTGATAAAATTATTTCTCAGGGGAAGCACAGTGTCTCACTGGTGGTGTGAGAATTTTCAGTTACAAGGGGAAGAAGCCAGTATAATTCATGTGGTTAATAGAGTAGAATTGTGGAAAAGTGTGTGAACTCATGTTTAGCTTAATGTAGATTCTGAGAGTTACATAATAAATATTTGTAGATATGTTTGTAAACATGGGCTAATATATACATATATTTTTTGCTTTGTCAGCTGAGAGATGGTTAAAATAATTAAGCTCTAGTGGCAATAAGCATGTCTAGCATCTACATCTTGGTTTCTAAATACAATTATTAAATAAAAACAATAAGAGGTTTTTGAAGATATGACTGATTGTAGGAGTAGAGCAAGAAATATGCAAGAAGAGCCTGAGACATCTGAAGAGATGGAAAGTCAGGAAGTATCAACACAAACACACACATATAAGTACCCACACACATTGACAGGGTATGTCAAAGAATCACAAGAGCAAAGAGGAGCTACCGATAGCCAAATCTACAACAATACGGAAAACAAAATATATAAACTATTATTGGACTATACCCAAAGTATAAAATAAATATTCATGTGCCATTACTAACACAAATAAATGATTGAATAAATTAATAAATAGCTAAAATAAAGAAACAAATCTCCCATATACAAAAATTTTAAATAACACTCCATAGATGTTTAGCTGCATATTTTGAGTTTCTTTCTTCCTTTGCATGATACAGAAAGGGGCGAAAAGGTAACTTTACAGTGAAGAAAACTGAGAAATGCTACCTCAGACATGTAATCAAGGCCAACAAGAGCAGTCATAAATTACATTGATTGTATGTACACTCGACATGACGTAGTAAAAATGGCACTTTACTTCCGTAATCCTTCTCTTAGTACCCATAACTCCAGTCTTCTCAAGAGAGAAACATCAAACAAATTCTAATAGTGGGGCATGTTACAACATGCCTGGCAAGTATTAATCAAAACTGTCAAAGTCAGCAAAATTGACACAGCTAAGAGAAGTCTAAAGAGACATGAAAAATAAATCTAATATGGTGTCCTAGATGGGAACCTGGAATTAAAATAAAAGGACATTAAAAAAAGAAATAAAAGGACATTAGGCAAAAGCTAAGAAAATCTAAATACACTACAGACTTTTGTTACTACTACTAAGCTAACTGAAACATCATAAAAATTAAATAGTCTGGTTTTCAAAGAGGAATACCTAAAAATTAGAAATTTCAAAACCACAAGATGGGAGAAAATAATTGTAATTCATCTGTCAAAGGACTTGTACAGATTATATTTTAAAATACATATCCAATTTAATAATAACAAAAACAATACAACAGAAGTGAATTCTATATTTCAATAGGCATTTTCAAAAGACTGCATATAAATTGCTAATGAGCATTCTTGACATAATTAGTAGTCAGGAAATTGCAAATGAACTGTGTATCAGAAGTACCTTTCAGACTCTGGAAGATAGTATGGACAATAAAGTAGGAGTAACAAATTGAAAACAATTCCAATTGAAAACAGTTTCTCTGTCACAGGACATCACAATAAATATGAGTTTCAGATTCCTCATCTGAAAATTATAGAATTGAGCAGTATTATCTCTGAAGTCAATTCTCACAGTGAGTTTATTTTATACGAGAAATACATAAAATTGTATATTTTTCTTTTCGTTTTTCTCCCAATAGCTGTATTAATTCAGCTTCTTTGTACATTTTCTGCCACATAAAAGAACTTAGCATAGAATAATTTATTAACAATTGAACACTTTCATTTACAATTTGCTCTATGATCAAAAGTATTGTTACCTTTAAAATAATGTTAGCAATAGCTAAATGATAAAAGTTACCTATGTTATCATGGATAAAGTAGCAGGGATATGGTCCTTAATATCCTAAAACAGAATGTTCTAATCCCTCCATTATTAAACTAAACACCGCAAACTGAAAACTGTATATCAAGTGTGTTATTATCACTTTAAAAGTTTGCTTAAAAGATATCTTACAAAATTAAATTCATCCCCAAACTAGGCCCTGGTGTAATGACTGATCTAACTATAAATTTTATAGCTAAGTTATAAACTTCCGAAATTGCTAGTGTGTAATAAAAGGACTAACAGAACTTTTAAACTTCATTTCTCTATCCATGTTCCCATGCTATTATTATTACAAGTTTAAGTTGATATTTGAAAGTTTGGTAATAGAAATAATTTTTTAGATTATATATATATATATATATATATTTTTTTTTTTTTTTTGAGACGGAGTTTCGCTCTTGTTACCCAGGCTGGAGTGCAATGGCGCGATCTCAGCTCACCGCAACCTCCGCCTCCTGGGTTCAGGCAATTCTCCTGTCTCAGCCTCCTGAGTAGCTGGGACTACAGGCACGCGCCACCATGCCCAACTAATTTTTTGTATCTTTAGTAGAGACGGGGTTTCACCATGTTGACCAGGATGGTCTCGATATCTTGACCTTGTGATCCACCCGCCTCGGCCTCCCAAAGTGCTGGGATTACAGGCTTGAGCCACCGCGCCCGGCAGATTATATTATTGACCAATGCACATCAGTGAGACAAAATATTTCTTATCTCTGTGTGTCAAAGTTGCCTCTCTTGGGACAGAGATTCGGGTACTAAAATTGCCCCTGAACATCCAAGAGGGAATGAAAAGTCTCTTCACATTCAAGTTGTTTTCTGACATCTACCTCATCAATACTAAGCATAAACAAATACACACACACACACACACACACACACACACACACACACACACATCTCCAAAAATCTGTTGTGAATATGTAAAATAACTGAGAGTAAGAAACCATTGTGATTCCAGGTTTCTTTCTTTTTTTTCTTCTTTTTGGTTATGTAAATATAATGTAACTTATTAAATCTGCATCATTTGCACAGCATCTATTATGAGAAGCTGTGTTGACTTCCAAAGGAGGCACAGATTTTTTTGTGTCAACTTAAAGGTGCTTTACCATAAACGCTGTGGGGCATGATTGGAATCAAAATATAGAAATCAGCTAAATACAGGAATATGAAATATAGAGAGAAGGCTAGATAGAATTATTAGAATAATAATGGTAAGTAATTCAGAAAGTGTTTATTTTAATTTTTTGATTTGTGTTAACTTACTGTCTCATGAGATATTACTATTAAAATTTCATTATGTAGCTGTGGTAGACTGACTTCTAAGGTGATCCTCAATGATCTCCATCCTTGAGTCCAAACCCTGTGACCTCTCTATTTTACAAGATTTAGACAATTTTTGTCACGACATGGGCAAATGTTCTAAAGTACCCTACATCCAGGCATTTGTTACATTTCAATCAATTCCCAGCCTCTGTTCTCAATGTAATCACTCTCAAATTTTCCTTCTTTCTCTCCCATCCAAGACCCCTGTCCCTGCCACCAGAAGCTGCCCTCTCCATTGACCTTTCTGACCTTTGCCTTCCTCCTCAGGCTCTCCCTCAGGCTGTTCCCCAACATGCAGAGCCAAGTCCTGCCCTCCCCACTGCCCCTTGCCCCCCATCCTATGCCTCCTCTTTCACTTCTTCTCTCCACACCCTCTCTGGGGCATAATTCAGTCTAAAAACTAGCTCCCCCTCCTCTGCTCAGCAGTTTACCCTTAGAGAGGTGGCTGGAACCTATATGTGTTTGCCTACTAACTGGACAGGCACCTGTACCTTAGTCTTCCTTATTCCTAAAATCCAATTTGCCAATAGTAATGAACAATTGCCTGTCCCCCTAATGACACCTACCAGACGAAAAAGAGCTATACAACTAATTTCATTATTTGTAGGAATAGGACTTGCAGTCTCCACCTTGAAACTGGCATAGTGGGGGCCTTGGAACTGGCATAGTGGAGGTCATCACCTCTGTCACAACATTCTGCAGTCTATCTACTAATTTCTCTGCTAGAATTACAGATATATATATACCTTGTCTGCCTTTCAGGCTCAAATTAACTTTTTGGCTGCAGTTGTCCTTCAAAACTGTCATGGCCTCGACTTATTCACTGCAGAAAAAGGAGGACTCTGTATATTTCTAGTTGAAGAATGTTGGTTTTACCTAAACCAATCTGGCCTAGTGTATAATAGTGTCAAAAAACTCAAAGACAGGGCCCAGATGTTTGCTAACCAGGCAAACACCCATGCAGACCCTGCCTGGCCATTTTCTAACTGGATGTCATGGCTCCTTCCAATCCTTATTCCTTGAATACCCATCTTTCTTCTTCTCCTATTTGGACCCTGTATCTTCTGCTTAGTCTCCCAATTCATACAACACCGCATCCAGGCTATCACAAATTGGCAAATGCTGCTCTGGACAACCCCACAATATCGTGCGCTGCCTCCAAGTCCCCCAGCAACCTAAGCATTTGTAAGGCACCTTACTTATTTGCATACCTTTCCTGTTCCCTCTTCTACCCTGTTTCCCCAGCTCAAAAAAAATTTTTTTAGGTGTCACTGCAGTCCCCTGTCACGCATGAAGTAGCCTTGAGAAACTTCGCCCTCACCTGCAGAAACCTGTCATCACCCCCACTTCTCTCATTCTTTCTCTCTATATGTAAAAAGACAGGAATGTCAGGTCTCCATATGCAAGCCTAGAACCAGAAAGTCTGAAGTCCTGCCTGCCTCAGATAATAGTCTCCCACCCGCCACCTGCATTCACCATTGTCCCTAATCGCCCAGCAGAGCTTCCCCAGACAAGCCTCTCAACCCACCCTGACATCTTAACTGCTCCTATGATAAATGTGAATACCTCTTACCCTATCCTGCCATCTTAACTGTTCTTATGATGTGAATGCTCCTTGCCCCATCCTGCCATCTTAACTACTCTTCCGACTTACCCAACCTGCCATTGTAACCGAACTTCTGGTCAAGTATACTCCTTGTCACTACCCCCAACCATGTAACTGATCTTACTCTGCAACATCCCAGCCTTTCAAAATTACCCCAGCCTATAAAACCAATTCCCACCCTTGCTCCCTTTGCCTGTCCTTTTTGGATTTGGTCCGCTTGCACATGAGCAAGAAATAAAACAGCCTTGTTGCCCATACAAAGCCTGTTTGGAAGATCTCTTTATTAAATATATTTAATATTCAGTACTATTGGACACAAATAACACTAAGCTGGAATAGTTTCAGCAACAATAAAAAATAAAATAGCATTAAATTATTATTCAATTTATAAATAAGTATTCTTTAGCCCAAACGTACACAAATTATCAAATAAATAAGCATACACAAATCTTCCATGGAGAAAAATCCCAAATAATGTAGATTCTCCGTCCTCTGAGAGGTGGAGCATAACTCCTCACTTCTTAAGTGTGGGTTGTACACATAGTCATATCTTTCTAAAGAGAACAGCAGTGAAAGGAAGAAGCAATTTTACAGTGGAGAAATCTAAACAGTATAGCAGTGAAAGGAGGAAGTAAGTTTACAGTGGAGAAACCTGGCAAACACTATCTTAGCCAGGTAACTAAGGGCAACATCAACAGAAGTAAGTCATGTTGATAATATATACCCTTGAGATGATGTGATGATAACGGCTCTTCACCTCTGTGGTCCTCCTTCCCCAGGTCCATAACACAGGTCTATTCCCAAGAAAAACAACAAACAAATCCCAGTGAAATGACATTCTACTAGTGTTTCTCTAAACTCTCATGGTCATGAAGACAAAAAAAATAAAAGTCTGAGAAATTGTCCCAGCTAAGAGGAGGCTATGGAGACCCAACAACTCAACGTAATAGTTTATCCTGAAAAGGATCCTGGAATAGGAAAGGACAACAAAAAGTAAGAAATTTTGAATAAAGTATTAATTTTAATTAATAATAAAAATATTACAAATATAATTAGTGTCACAATATTAGCAGCAGACAGAATGCAAGGCAGACAGTTTTATTAGGGAATGGGGTAAAACTATAATTATAAAATAAACATTTCATCAGAAATGTGCATAAATTCTTTTTTTTTTTTTAGAAGTGAAAGGTCTCACATATTTATTACTGAGCAACCAAAGCCTTTTTTTTTTTTTTTAACATGAATAATGGAAGCACTGTGGGTTGTACTAACTAATGCCTTCATAACAGATCCAGAGAGGAAACTGTTCAAACTTCTCCAGATAGCAGTGACATTTTTCAGCTTGATTTGGTAACACGATTGTGACTTTCAGACAGCATAAATATGTGTGCCATAGCATGTGTAATTTCTTATAGACCCAGCTTGGTTCTTCTCCAATGTCTCCTTTTGGAGTTGTACGTGATTTTATTACCAGTTTTCATCCGAATCCACTGGGGAATGGGACGATTTTGCTTTTGTTTCTTGGCCAGGAATCGCTTAATCCTGAAAGTCTTGTGAGAAGACATGGCGAGAAATGGAATAAAGCACACACCACGATGGCGGAGAAAGGAAGAGAGGAGGAGAAATGTGCATAAATTTTTAATATCTAACTCCTAACCCTATAGATTTCAAAAACCTGAAATATATAATTTTTACATTGAGATATTAATGAATAGTTACCACAACAAATAAGACTGAGAAACCAGTTAATCAGTAAGGAAATTAATTATTAAAATAATCAATAGTAAAGACACACACACTTGAGTAGAAGGACACTATTTTAAGAAGAGTAAACACCTAATCTTAATGCTTAGAGGCAATCAGCCCTTTTGAAGAGGCAGGATTCCTACAGAAAGAAAAGCAGAGCACAAAGGGTCATGGACCAAGTCATGAGAGTGGCCTCAGAAAAAGGAATAGCTTAATTTGCAGAAAAAAAAAAATGTGATGGTTACATTATTGTCTTCAGTCACTATTATAATACAGACTGATACTAAGTAGATACTAAGACAGTGAATAACTCAAAGATTCAGTAGATGATTCTATTCTGGAAAATTATCAAATATTATCAGTTACTGATATCAATTATTACCAATAAGAAGCAAGGTACCGCTGTCCAGATCATGAAGTTATCTAAAGGATAAGACTGGGAAAAGTGGTGTAGAATTTTGAATCAATTAACATTTTGGACAAGGTCTCCTGCACATATAGGTAATCTATTGGAGGCCAAGAGGGTGCAAAGCTAGGCAGGGGTCATTTGCCAGTGGGAGAAGAAATGGAACTTAGTCAATGAGGGTAACAGAATTTTTATATCTGAAAGTTTTGTAAATTGATTATTTTAATTCACTGTAATTTATCTAGAAATTATTTAGAAGCATTTTATAATTTTGGGTGCAGTTCTTCCTTCCTATGATTTTGAGTAAATTAAGAATATCGGTTCGTTATTTTCTTATGTGAAAGTGTGTAAAAGAAGAGAAATGGGTCTATCAGCTCTTTAGCCAGTGGTTTACTGGTGAACACTGAACTCTTTATAGGCAGTCTGCCAAGTGAAAGTATAATAGACTGCAAATAAAAGTTCCCAGAACCTTGTAGCAAAAGGAATCATTCTTAAATTGATACCATTTGATACCACTCTGTATAGTCAATCCATTGTACTTTTCCTGTTGATACCTCTTTTGTTTAGATCCGGCCTCAGCTTTTGTATCTTGGCTCTCTAACACCTACCTATTATTTGGCCTCTTAACTTTAGTACATTATTTTCTCCCTTTTAGCTTGCCATTGCTCAGTTCACTGCAAAAGCTCTAGCTCAGCTTCTTGAATATTTCCACTGAGACGGTCATGGCTCTCCTGAGATTCACATGCTCCACATCCAGGGTGTTTTATGTGATGCTGGCTCTGGTCCTTGATATTAACCAAACCCACTGAGAGAGCAAAATGGGAGGACAGCAACTCCTTTGTATGCAGCGAGTCCTTTCCCCAATCTTTCACATTGTAGGTAACATTCCTAAGTGCACAGTCCTGAGTGTAAAGTCATCCAGGGTGGCTGTAATAGCTGGGTTGCATTCTACGTAGAATGTAGAAAGTTTCTATCTTGATGCTTTCAAATCTCATATTTCTCCATCTCTCTCTCTCTTCACTCTTTTAACCTGAGACTCAGAGATATTTTCTATAAAATGGAAATAATAATTATTTTATAGGATTGCATGAGAAACTGAAGATTCCATATATCTTATAAGAATTTGTCTTATGTTTCTAATCAAACTGAAAGACAATAGCCTCCTCCTATGCTCCTTTTAGCTCATATCAGTACTCAGGAATATATCTAAACACATGGATATTACTAATCTATACATATATTTATTCAATCTAGTGGACTTAATATGATGTCTGTGTGATTACCCTAAATTGCATTACATATTACTCTAAGAAGCTGATTTGTTTTTGTTGTTATTGTTATAGTACTTGATACAATTTATCACTGTTGTTTTACTAGTTTGCTTTGCACATACTAGTGCAAACATACTAGTTTCTTCTTTTATATCTACAATTGTTGGCATCTGAAAAACCACTTTCTACTAGCAAAAAGCTGACATCATAATATTTCATTCAATATTCTAAAGCATTTTCCAGGGAGCAGGCAACTTCCACTGTAAAAATACTGTGTTCATATAGATAAGAAAGAGTTGTTTTATTAAAGAACCAAAGCCTTTATTCCTTTGATAAGCATGCCCTTAAGAGATATGATCCCAATACAATGGTTTTCAGCTTGCATTGCTACCCAAGAGCCCTTCAGCAAAGTTGTGTTATACAGGATTGCAATGATGCATGAATGTCTGAGAATTAGAAAAGAAATGGAATTTTGATTTCAAAGTAGCCTTCTTTTTAGAATTCAAAATTACTTTACACTTTCCTTGCCTCTCCTGATTTTAACCTGAAGTCATGGAAACAAAAGTAGCTTACTTGATTTCCATGAAATATCTTGAAACTTACATTTTTTTTCTAACATAAACAATACCTGAAGTTTGCACTGTTATACCTCAGGTTTAAGTCAGCACTTTATAAGACATTTTGTAAATCATTGTTAATCACTGTAGTACCACATATTCATAACTGCTGAAGTTGTAGCTTATTAAAAAGCTCATTTTTATTTTCTTGTATCACAAGAATCAGTTTTCTCCTCACTTGGTGAGATGTCAAAAACAGAAAAATGGCATCAGAAAGTGTTAATATGGGTTACTCTAACCAGAATTGATCAGAATGTTAATCTACTAGGATTCTAATATATCACAGAAATAAATCAGAGTAGCTATTCCACATCTCTATGGCAGTTTCTCACAAAAATTGTAAAATGTAAATTGGTCTGTCTCCCTCTGTTAACAACAGAAGAGAAATACACAAATAAATTTAAAACAATGGTAAAAATCACATCCACAAACACAAAATCACTGGGCTTAATCCATTTCTGCAGAGTGTCATTTTTGCACACATGATGCAGATTCTGTTGGTAGTTGCAAACAGCTGATATTTAGATTTTGAATACTGGATTATATATAATGTTTATGTGGAATTAGAAATATGCTTAATTTTCTAAAATTTTAACCCTTTAATATGCCTTCCATGAATGTATCTTGTTTTGCCAATTTCAGAAAAGATCTAGAATTATTGAAAATTAGAAAATATTCCACCAACATAAAAGTCAGAAAAATAATTTCAACATATATAAAACCTGACTTCCTAATTATATCTATATATATTTCTCTGTTTTCATTGAAGTACGTAGTTAATGCTACATGATTAGGAACATTGCTTGTATGTGGATACTTGTGGGGAGCGGTATCCATTTTGAGCATCTAGTAAGCTATCTTGTGACCCTGTTGCCTAAGAGCCCACATCCTCTTTATCTAAATCCTACATTTCCTCTGAGTTGCAAGATCAGCCGGTGGTCTCATTACCATAGTTACCCCCTGATGTCAGCCCTCAGATTTTCCTGCCTTTACTTGTTTATAAGCAGCTGCATTGGGCCTAATAAACGAGACTTGATCAGATCCTTGACTTGTCTCCATTCTTCACGTCTCCTGTCTCTCTCTTAATCCCCACTCCCTCCCTAGGGTCCCCATTGTTTGTCCCGAAGGCTGGGACAGATACTGATTCCCACTCTTCTCCATCTCAATGAAACACTAAATTTCTTCCTGTATTGCCTCTTCATAAGGAGCTTTGGGTTTTCGGAGTTAAATTCTCTTAGCTTACCACTGTAGTTAAGTTTGCTTTCCCAGTGATTGATTTAGGCATGGGGATGCCACTAAATTTAGACCAATTAGATGTGAGGATAAGTTTTCTAGGGGTTTCTTTGAAAGGTTTGAGTACTGACAAATAGCACATAAGAGATACTCAGAGTGAGTTTTCCTTAGTCCATCCTATCTTATCATATCTCTATGTGATCCCTGGCACTATGATGGACGATTTATTATTATTATTGTTAAGGGAAATAGCATGAGGATCACAGAGCTCTAAGTTGAAGAAACCAGAAAAGCATTCAGATGATTTGCATAAAGTAATAAAGTGAACCTTGTAGCTCAATCAGATCCTAGCAGCCTAAAGCAAGAAGTTAGAAGGCTGTGAAAAAGAAAACAGAATTATGAAAACTTGTGCTTTAAATGTAGAATGTATTTAGCAATTTTAAAAGCTTACAGATATATCACTGAATATTATCTTTCTTATAATTCAAAATTTACTTATTTTTCTACCATTCCATTGGTAGGATACTGAAATTCTGAACTCATATAAATTCTGAAGTCTTATATATAAGGCCTTTTTAAGGCTTTACAAATTGGAAACATAGTCAAGGCTGGAGGCCAGGATTTCAGACTCTGAAGACAATGCTTTTTCTGCTTCTGTATGGTGAGTCATCTTCAGAATAAATAAAATGATGTAGCTTGACATTACTGGTTATTAATAAATATATTACAATATCTTGAAACCAAAGAGGTACATATGACAAAGAAAACATTATTCTATATTTTGTCCTCGGGAAATTCTTTGGTCAAGATAGTCACATCTTTCACATGTAATTTAACCAGTTAAATAAGCTTTCCCTATATGTTGCATTGTCTTTTGACTCAGTCATCCTTTCCCTTTCAATGGTCAATTTTTCCAGATTCCTTTCCCATTATATTTCCCATACTATCTTACATTATGTCTTCCTTATTTAGCATCTAAATTGTATTTTCAAACATTCAGTATTCCTTCTTCTCTATCCACCTTAGGTTTTTTGTATAATTAGTTCAGTTACTTTGGAAGCCATTTTCTGTGAGATATGTGATATGGACATCTCTGAGTGTGGTTTACTCATACAAATCGATTCTGTTTTAATAAGAAACACTCCTGCCTACCTTTGATTCACTATTTGCCTCTGGCTATGCAACACACAGACTTCACATTCCTTTTGTCGTTCTAGGAAGACACAGGCAGCTGAGCACTGGGGATTGCTTTTGAGTAACTTAACATTCTTGTCCTATTAGTATGCCACAAGAAGGGCTTGGTAGAGTGTCCCGTGATGAGAGGTAATCACATGGTCCAGTCAGCTTTTGCTTACAGGCCAGGTGAGAATCCTCTTTCTAGAGAGTCACACAAAATGTGCTTTAAGTACAAATTCATGTTTATTTAAAAAAAAAAAAAATCACATGAACCTCTCTTACAGAGATTACGGTGGTGTAATAGTGAGTTGCAAATGTTCCCTAACCCCCAAATCTTTCCTCCTTTATTCTGTAAGTCAGCTTTATCAATTTGTTACTCATGGGCAAATTGATAAGGCTGATTTATAGGATAGAGAAGGACAATTTTAACTTAATGCAATAATTCCAATTTCAACTACTGTTATTTATAACCCCTCCATCAGGTTTGCTTTTGAACCTTATTTTTCCAAGATCCACTCAACCTCACGTCCTCTAAATCCAATTCTTACCTTTACAGGCTTCTACGGTACCTATTACCAGAAACAAAAGAGTTGTATATGCTTATATCATGGTTGAAGGCATGTTGGAGGAAATGGGATGTGTTATGTCTTCTTCCTTTCTATCTTTCTGCCAGTGAAAATTTTGGGAGCTCCCACCTAATCCATTTCCATGTATACTGGAAACCAGTCATCTATGATTTGGCCAGTAGCTAATTCTCTCAGCCTGCTCAGTAATGAGGGCAGTTTGGGTTTATATAGTGCATATGGTGGTGGTGGTCTTTGCACCTCACCTGGACGTGTGCTCTGCAGTTTCTAAAGTAAGAAATTCTATAGGAACATAGTAATGACCATCTCCTGTTCTGCTGCGTTGTTCACTTCAGAGGTTCTCAATTGGATCCTTCCACCTGTTAAGTAGTCCTTTCGTGGGAAGGGTGATGGCTGTCATGGCATTTCCCTCAGCTCCTATTTTTTTGCAGATTTCTATAGACCCACAAAGAAGAAGATATTCTATCTCAGAAACTTTTGCTCCTTGGAAACAAGTTTATATTTTTTTCCAGTTTAATATGTACTGCCTTTATTCCATGGTCCTTTACTTAATAGGTAGAGGTACCAAGGTCTGTCCGCATGTTCTCTAATACCCAGTTAACTCTAGCTAGGAGCAAGCTGCTATTTTCTCCTAGTTCTAGCATGACAAATGAACCAGTGCTACCTGGACTTAGATTTCCAGGATGTGGGACTTTCAGCGCTAAAATTGGGACCGTCCCAGACAACTAAGGCCACATTGGACATCCTACGTAGTTTCATTCATCCTAAAACTTCCTGGAAAGATGCAAGCCACTGGACAAGGCAATTAAAACTGTATGGAGGCTCTCTCAAATACTTTTTAATAAAAGCACGTTTTTTTTTTCTTCAATTTACTCTTATCTTTTCTCATGGCAAAGTCTACAAAATCACTACAGGGATCTTGAGGCAGGGTGGGGATGCAGGGAGCTAGAGGGGTGGGGTGAGGTGGAATCTGCACCAAGAATAGTTTAAAAGCTGAAGAAGTACTCTCTTCACTTCCAGGTGTGAGCTGTCTGTTGCAATACAACATTTTAACTTTTGGGAGAGTCTAAAGATAACAAAGAAAATCCTAACCTTATTTCACTTAATCAACTTTACTTTTAGTTTTCTGGTCTCCCAAATAGAATTATATTAAGGGTAGAGTCGACTCTTTATTCTTTATTGCAGTTAAATTTTGCTTTGTTTTGATATATTTGTCAAATCCTACTTATGAACATATTTTTTCAACTGTAAATATCCAACCAGAACACATTTTCTCAGGAGCCTCATCTCTGAATGCAAAGTATAAGTACATTACGGAAAGAGTCCCTTCTCATGCAAATAGCAATTTATTCTCTCATTTTTTCCTCCCACATTGTGCCTCTTTTTCCCTTTGCCATAAACAAATTTTGCTGCTTCCATTCATCCATCACAAACCTTTTTATATGTTTCTCCCCACTGTGGCCTTGCTTATCAGGCTCTTAGGACACTTTCTGATATGTTGTCTGTTTGTAACTGAAATGTATTTACTTTGGTGCCTGCAGTTGCCAGTACATGTCCATAAATTGTAATTTTAAGCATATTTCACAAGGGCAATTCATGTTTTATTTAACCTGGACAAGACAGATACCTACTTTGTTATTGGACAGCGCTGAGCTGCAGACAAGTCTCTTTTGATGGTGTTATCTCTTCTTTTGCATTCCTTTAACTACCTCTTCCTGCAGGTGCAATGTTATATAGTTTTTTTTTCTTTTGCAAGTAAAGAAAGCACAGATTTTTCAAGCAACAGGGGTGAGGGAATATTGAATCCCTCAAGGTCTTCCATTCTACCTCTCAGATGACCCCAAACAGCACCTCTCCTCTTTAACCGTATATGAGGAAAGTAATATGTTGCCAGCATATCGAGAAACCAAGAATTAAAGAAAGGAAAAAGGAATGGAGTAGAGAGCCAAGATTTAAGGGACACTGACAGAGTCAGTACCTGGCTGGTTAATCTGAAATATCCTCTTCCTCCAAAGCCAATTTGCATGATTTAAGGTGCCTTTTAAAATTCTATTTCTTTTCTTGCTTCAAGCTGAAGGGATTCAGTCTATTTTCTTTTGCATTATAACGTATCAGTCCTGAGTACAGAGACAAATAATTTGCTCAGATTTCCCCTTCTTTGGTTACTAAGCATAAGAATGCAACAGTTTTTGTTGTTCTTAAGTCTTTATGCTACTTATTTTGTGAATACAAGGGTAAAAAGGTAACAAACTCTGGGAAGTTATAGAATATCCACAGCTTCTCTCAGACATGACTGTGGGTAAAATCAGTGTCTGCCCCATTCTTCTCATCTCAATTTTTTTTTTTTTTTTTTTTTTTTGTGGAGGAAAGGGAATGTTTTATCTGTCAACCATTTAATTATTGAACAATGTTGATTTGCTTTTATTTTCAATCATATATTATAATGTTTCACAAGGGAATATTATGCCAATCTTATCTCCTTTAACTATAATATCATTTTCTAGTCCCTTGGGACAGAAAAACTACTTTATTCTTTAAGAATTACCTTAGTTTCCAACTTTTCACACCCAAAGTCAGCAAAAGTGTTTTCTTTTTGTACCCTGTAGCACCTCGTGCTTGTCACTATTCTGACTTTATTCTGTATTATATCTCCACGAAACTGGGTTCTCTTTGATGGCAGTATCATTAGTGTTGTTATTCTGGTATCTCAAGGCCTTTGGTCACTTGCATGTCTATCACAATAGTTTAGAATTTTTAGTCGCTAAAAATGATGTTTAGGTGAACTCAGTTCTACAACTATGAATCACATGTTTTTTTTCTACTATAGTATAGTACTATAGTAGACCTCTGAAATATTATAGAATAAAACTGTGCCCCGTTTCTTATGAGCAAATCTTAGATATGATTAGTTTGGAAAAAAAAGACCCAAGAATGATTACAAATCAAAGACAAGTATTATTTAAAGGAAATAAGTAACCTGTCTATGGAAAGCCAGGGAGCAAAAGCCTCACTTAGCTAAAGAATTGACAATTATGTAAAATATAGTGGGTAAGCATATGATAGCATTTCTAAAGGAATTGAAGTGTGACATAGAAGGTGTTAACCAAAACCTGTTTACAGAAAGTTGTACGACATTTTCAAGACCTCTATGCAATTAGATATTTTCTACAATTAGAGGATATGAGAAGAAACTTGAAAGGGGTAATGCATGAATCATCCAGGAATACTAGGGTCAATATTTTCTTTCCCTGGAAAATGAGAAAATAGGCACAGGAGAGTTATTAAGATAAAATATTGTTTAATAATTTTAAATGAGGGCAAGGAACAAAGAGATTTCCACTTTAAAAAGATGTTAGTTGGTGGTCTTTTAAAAGATGGCCTAGAATTGAGATATCTTTAATAAAAATAATGTGTGAAATCATTGGGATAAGCTATGCCCTGGCATTTAACGTGAAAAGGGACATGGGGTATAGAGACCAGCAGATCCCAAAGACTTTCTTGTAAAGAAGTCAGGAGTTCTTTTTGACTGATGCGATAAAGAAAGAGCAAATCATTGGTGACAACATTGAGATCTTTCTCTGTTAGCTGGAAGGAAAACGTATTTGTTTGCTAGGGCTTGTATAACAGCATATCACACAGATTGGGTGGCTTAAACAATAGGAATTTATTTTTTCACTGTTCTGGAGGGTAGAAGTCCAAGATCAAGATGGCAATAGTTCATCAAAAAAAAAAAAAAAAAAGAACAAAAAAGACATTGGGCAAAGTGATTTGCTAAGATCACACACACACGTGATTTGCTAGGATCACACACACTGGTAGGGTAATCGACATTTTAACTTGCAACTCCTTATTCCTAATATCATGCTGGATTCAATTACTGTATGAAACACCATTAAAGAGGTGTACCAAGGATTAGTAATACATGTGTCCAGTTGTGTTTATAATCATCTATTTGTGAGCTAGAGAACTTTTCCAGTATGCTGCGATTGAAAAGTTCTGTTTATTGTACAAATTGGGTAAAGCCAATTGTGTCATGGGAATAAGGGCTCCTCACAGGAGAGAGCTGTATTAGTCAGCTTTTATGGCAATAATATTTTAGGAAAATGCAACTCCCAAAGTTGTAAAAAATCACTTAGGAGTCTGCAAATATGACTACATGGTTCTGTATTTTATATATCAAAGTTCAATCTAATCACTTTGCCTCTCATTAGGGGACTAAGCTAAAGCAACTGTCATCCCCTTAAATGCCAGTGGTCAAAACTAGTCACCTGGTCAAACCGGAGTCAATATAATCTAACACAATGGCTCTGACATTCACAGGGCATTGAAAAGAGCAATAGTCCCTTTTCTACACTCTGAGTTTTGCTGTAGTTGGCCTTAAAGGCTTCCTATATACAGCTCTGTTCTGTAAATATGGCAAGGATATTATTAAGTTGTTTAAACTTAAAAAATAAAATAGAATATATACTTTTTTTCTGGTTGAATTCTCTGACTTAAAAACTATAAGGAGAAAGTCTAATAAAAGTTGAGGACAATAAGTTGTGTATAACTGTGTATGTCCTACTAAGGTTTGGTGAGTCCTAAGAATATAGCAGATTCCATTGATAAATATCTTGCAAAATTTGTCTTTAAATTTAGTCAGGAACAGGCCAGAAGCAGCATGAAGCCACAGCCATGTCTATAACACAATGAATAAATTATTACAGTAGTATTTTTGTGTGTGTCTGCAGGAAATAAAATTAAAAATAGAAGTGTGTAAACTTTTATTAAATAAGAAAACTATCACATATCCCTTAACCCACACCAAAAATTACTCAAAATCTTTGCCCAGATGCTACATGAGCTAAGAAATAGAGGGGTTGGCCTGGGCCACTGTGAAGATGAAATTACCTGTCTGCTCTAAGCTAATAACTTGCATTTTGGCATGTTAGAAGATAAATTTTAGTCATTAGAAAAACCTCGTGAGATTTTTTTTTCAATTGTATCAGATATCATGTCTTATCCGGATGTTAACTGATCACTTTAGTTCTGAATATGAGCCCTAAAATCATATATAGTAATCAATTTTATTTATACAATGTTTGATATTTCTTAAAATTAATAGTACCTAAAATACTGGAAAAATACCCAAATTTTAGAAATATAGCTCATTTCAGTAAGTTGAATTGAGGAGTGGAAGAAGCAAAATGATTCTTTAAAATTGCCTTAAAATATGTTAGTAAGTTTGTTATGAATATTTTATTCATTCTGATCTCATTTGAGTTAATCTCCAAAGATCTAAAACAGAGTAATAAAATCTAAGAAGTGTTTTGTAAGAAAATAGGTCAATTATACAGAAAGAACAATATCAGAAACTATATGGTACATTTCCCCCTGTATTTACAAATAAAAACAATGGAATTTTAAATAAGAGAAACAAAGTAGACTGACTGAGACTTGCACTTGTAAAAATGGGAATTTGTTCAAATAAAACCTTAAAATATCAATCAAATAATTCCATTATTTGATTTTTTTCTTAAAATTGCTAGTTCTTAGAGATTACCTCTGAGCTAATTAATTTGGTGGCTCAATTCACCAAATATCTTCATTCAGGTTAGGTTTAGAGAAGGAAAGTGAAGTGAAAAGCAAATTGAAAGTATTTTTTATAATTGGGTTGATTCAACAACCAGGGACCCACGGGCAGGGAGGAATCATGGTGTTTAAAACTGAGAATTTTAAAATAAAAAATTAAATAGAATCAAGTACTTATAGTTAAAAATTAAGAGGTAGAATTATGTGTTAAGAGAAAGGAGGGAGAGATAAATTTTAGTTATAAACTAGGGCCATTTTAAGGAGAAAGATGAAGTGTGGAAGGGGTCTAGTTGTGTCAGCAGTAAAAAGGAAAGCAAAAAGAGAGAAAAGATACATAAGTTATGGACAGTTGGGGACTTGATGAAAGGGAATGCATAATCAGCAAGAATAAAAAAGATAAAGTGAAATAAAAGTAGCAAATAGGGAAGGCAAACCAGTCCTAGGGTTTTGAGTGAAGCAGAGAGGCCTTATTATTATCTGCGGCAACTACACGGGAAATGTGGTTTTTGTTCATTCCACCTCTTCACCTGGGCTACTATTCCATTATAGTAGGAAAATTTTGCATTTTAGTTTTGAGCTTTGAAATGAGGAGTAATAATTTTTGTGTAACTCGAAGCAATTTTCTTATATCAATAACTTCACAGAAACTGGTTGAAAAGTATTTTTATGCAGTTCTGAGTGGTGTATATATACATATATACACACAAATGTATATATAAATTATTTCTTATATGTTAGAACTTTAAAATTCTACCAATTGGTGAAGTTAGAAGAATAACAGTTTTCTTTACATACAAATCTTTCCTTGGAACCTTATAATTTTGCTTGAAGGTCAATATCACTTTACTTATTTGCCCTGAAATTTGAATAAATTTTCCTCATAGAGCATATAAAATGAGAGGTTCTGTACCCTGGTCTGAATAATTTCCATCTTCACTGAAAGGTTCTTGTGAATAAATTGTTTAGATGGCAATACACAATGGATCAGACTTATTTATGTTGGTGATCTGCATACATAAATTGACTGGATAACATACAGACTTTATTTCCTATCAACCTGCCTATGTTTTCTGGGATCTTCATAGTGGAATTTACTGAGCTGAGATCATAGTAGTTCTTAAAATGTTTGATCATGTACCTGCTGGGTGAGGTGGCTCATGCCTGTAATCCCAGCATTTTGGGAGGACCAGGCAGGCAGATTACCTGAGGTCAGCAGTTTGAGACCAGGCTAGCCAACATGGTGAAACCCTGTCTCTATTAAAAATATAACAAAAATTAGCCAGGAGTGGTGGAAGTCACGTGTAATCCCAGCTATTTGGGAGGCTGAGGCAGGAGAGTTGCTTGAATCCGGGAGACAGAGGTTGCAGTGAATTGAGATCTCATCACTGAACTCCAGCCTGAGCAACAGAGTGAGACTGTCTCAAAAAAAAAAAAAAAAAAAAAAAAAAGTTTCATCGTGTACCTTTGGGATCTGCAGAAGCTTTGGAAATTATCTCCACAGAAATTTTGAAAGTCACCAGAGAAGAATACCCAACCTACAGACTAAGATACACTCCACACTTTAATTCAATCCTAATACCTCTAATTCTTATTGGTTAGTGTCAGGAGGCCTTTGGTGCATTCTCAGAAACTCAGCTTTCTAAGTCTACTTGCTAAAAATCTCCTTCGCTGGAGCTGGATTCTTACCTCCAGTTCTAGTCCACTGGCTTACTGTAATACACCACCAATAAATAGGGCTACCTCTGACTTGTAAAAGCTGACATTGGCTTAATGGCTGCCCCTGAGGAAGCAACCCAACCTATGGCAGATATATATCAATTCCTAGTTGAACCTTCCTACACTTACCTGATTACCATTTCATGCCTTACACCAGGATTTCTAAAGCTATTGATGGTAAAAGATCTGTCCCCTCAAATTTCAGCTGGGGCTATTCCGTGAGGCTATTAAGATACCAGAGGTGAAATGAGTTTCTGAATATTTTTATAGTAAACTGAAGGTAAATTGTTTATCTATGACCTGTGTGTATATTTTTGGTATGTGTAAAGTTAGACAATTTTTATACTGTAATTATAGTATGAGTTGCTTGTTCAATTATAGAATAGTTAACAACTAATAAACATTTATAGACAAAAAATTCCATTTCCAAAATTAAAGTCAATATTATAAAATTATTGCCACTTTTTAATAGCTAGTATTGTACGTGTAATGGTGTCTACAAGATACATTGAAGTCCTAATCACGGTGCATGTGAAAACAGTGTCTCTGCTGATCTAACATATTAATAGTTAAGATGAGGTCTACTGGAATAGGGGTAGGCCCTCCATCAAATATGAATGGTGTTTTTATAAGTAGAGAAGAGCCACGGAGACTATATTTTTACAGGAAAACAAAATAGCAGTGATTAAAATGCAATGCAGACAAGACCTGCTCTTATACAAAGGAGACTATACTAAGGAGAATACCACATAAAGACACAGACACATAGCGTGAAGAGACCACACGATGATGGAGGAGAGAGACAAGTTATACAGCACTAGCCAAGGAATACAAAGGATTGTTCACACCACCAGAGGCTGAGAGAGCATGATCCTGCTGATAACTGGATTTCAGATTTCTAGTCTCCAGACCTATGGAAGGATACATTTCTAATGGTGTTTTGGCACTCACTTTGTGGTCCTTTCTTAACAGCTGCCATAGGAAACGCATACAGATAGCTCTGTTGGTTTAGTGCTCAGAGCAGGTCTTGTCTGCCATAGCATTTTAATCACTGCTATTTTTTTTCCTGTGAAAATACAGAAAATTCTACTCACAAATATAATTTTCTTTAGACAAAAATATTTCTCAAGAATGTGTTTATATTGGCTAAACTTTACCAATTTATTTGCTTATTTTATTACCGCATCCTGGAATTAACACTATTCATAAAGCTTTCAACTTTTCTACAAAATGTGTCTGTGGCACCATCAGGTTTATTCTTCTTTTCATTTTGCTTAGTGACGACCATCACTCCAAGGCAGTAGTTTCGTTGTTGGTGGTTTCAATTAATTAGTCAGTTCCTGAGGCTCTAATTCACAAACTTAAAAGATTTAGAAAGTGAAATAGTACAAGCCGAAAATTCACAAATCAATAAATTATCACTTATTGCTCTTAAAGGAAAAATTCTTAACATACATCAGAGAATAAAATCCAGAATAGCATTGTCTATTGCTAATGGTAGTGATTTTTTTTTTTTACTTTTAAAAATAACAATAATCCAGAAAAGTATATTTAACTTACACATTTTAAGAAGGGTTACCCACACCCTTGCAAGCCACTGATATTTTTACTTTCTCCATACTTTTACCTTTTCCAGAATGTCATATAATTAGAATCCAACAGTGTGTAGCCTTTCCAGTTTGGTTTCTTCCTCTTAGCAATATTCTTTTAAGGTTTTGTTAAGTTGTATGATTCTTTACATATTCTGTAATAGACTTTCCTCAGGTGTATGATTTCCAAATAATTTCTCCCATTCCATATGTTTCACTTCTCTTTTTAAAAATTTTAAAATATTTACTTAGCAAATAAGGATTGCATATATTCAAGGTGTACAGCATGATGATTTGATATATACATAAATCGTGTAATTATTACTACAATCAAATTAATTAAGACAGCTAGTAACATCCATGACATACATTAGATTCCCAGTGCTAATTCATTTTATAACTGAAAGTTTGTGCCCTTTGACCAATATATTCCCATTTCCCTGAGATTTTGGCAACCACCATTCTGCTCTCTGCTTCTATGAGTGTGATATTTTTAGAATCCACAAAGAAGTGGATTATAAGTGAGGTTATTCAGTGTTTGTCTTTCTGTGTTGGGCTTATTTCACTTAGCATAATGTCTTCCAAGTTCATCCACATTGTTTCAAATGATAGGATGTCCTTTTTATGGCGCAATAATATTCCATTGTATATATGTACCACAATTACTTTATCCATTCATCCACTGATAGACTATTAGGTTGTTTCATATGTTGGCTATTATGAATAATGTAATAATAAACATAGGAGTGTATATAGCTCTTTGAGACACTGATTTTTTTTTTTAATATGTACTCAGAAGTGTGACAGCTAAATTGTATGGTAGCATTATCTCTAATTTTTTTTAGCAACTTACAGAATCACCATACTATTTTCCATAATGATGGTACCAATGTACATTACCGCCAATGTTGAACAAGATTGCTTTTTCTCTACATCCTCACCAATACTTGCTATTGCTTGTCTTTTTAAAAATAGCCATCCTAACAGATAAAAGGTGATATATTATTGTGGCTTTGATATATATTCCTCTGGTAATTAACTATTTTGAGCAATGTTTCTTATACCTATATGCCATTGAATGTGTTCTTCAGGAAATACAATTCTATTCATGTCTTTTATCCATCTTTTTTTTTTTTTTTGCTATTGAGTTGTGTGAGTTCTTTATGTTTTTGGATATAAAATGTGTATTAAATATTTGCCTTACAAATATCTTCTCCCATTCTATATGTTGCCTTTGAATTTTGTTGATTATTCTTTTGGCTCTGTAAAAGAATTTTAGTTTAATGCATGTGATGTTAATACTGAATGTCAACTTGATTGGATTGAAAGTTGAAAAGTATTGATCCTGGTTACGTCTGTGAGAGTGTTATGCCAAAAAAGATTAATGCTTGAGCCATTGGGCTGGGAAAGGTAGACCCACACCTAATCTGGGTAAGCACTATCTAATCAGCTGCCAGTGCAACCAGAATATAAATCTGGCAGAAAAATAATGTGAAAAGCCTAGATGGGCTTAGCCTCCCAGCTTACATAGAGCTTATATAGAGTAGCTAGTTTAATGTTTGCACCAAGATTAAAACCATAAAATCATTCTTCATTGAGGAGAAATTTTCATGCTGGACATTTGGCTCTGATAGTCTTTCTCAGATATACACTAATTGCAAAAAGACGGATGCCCTTTCTAAGCACTGGAGGCGTTTTTAAATTTTATTTTTATTTATTTAGTTTACCATGAAAACTAAATAAATAAAATAAAATTTTAAAAATTGTAAAGCCAAATAGACAAAGATTAAATTAAAAAGTCCAGGCCAGGCACGGTGGCTCAAGCCTGTAATCCCAGCACTTTGGGAGGCCAACGCGGGTGGATCACGAGGTCAAGAGATCGAGACCATCCTGGTCAACATGGTGAAACCCCATGTAGATTTTAAATTTTATTTGTTGTAGCATACCATACATACAATGAAGTATATTGAGCATGTTAGTCTTTGCTATTTCACTTGATATATTCTTTATCTATGGACACAAGATGCATCTATAAGGTGCTTTGATTAAGATCACACCTTGATCAAGATATAAACATTTCTAACACTTAAAATTTCCCTCATGCCAATTTCCCTACATGTCTACTAAAAATACAAAAAAATTAGCTGGGCATGGTGGCGTGTGCCTGTAATCCCAGCTACTCAGGAGGCTGAGGCAGGAGAATTGCCTGAACCCAGGAGGCGGAGGTTGCGGTGAGCCGAGATTGCACCATTGCACTCCAGCCTGGGTAACAAGAGCGAAACTCCGTCTCAAAAAGAAAAAAAGAAAAAAAAATTAAATTAAATTAAAAAGTCCAAAGCTTTTTCTAGAAATAGCTACATTGACATGAACTTCCCAGTCCACCTACCTACTCAGTACCTTATACTATACAAAGAAATACCTTATTGGTGAGATTACATCTTGATATAGTCATTTCTTCCCATTTAAGTAATAGGCTTATGGAGAAAAGTGACTTACATAATTCACCTAACTATACTAATAACACATAATAAATATAATTCTTCATTTTGAAATATTAACACAAGCAAGCATCATGACTGTTTTAGATAATCAACAGCATGATAAATGAAAAAGATCTGAATCAGAAAGAATAAAGCAAAATGTAGGGTATATATAAGAACCTAAGAATATAAATCAGAATTCTGAAAGCTATATGTTGATATAGCTATATGTGGCTTCTATAAATCAAAGGAAATATGTAGAACTCATCCACCCCTTCCACCATGTGAGCTTACGATGAGAAGATGGACATCTAGCAGGAAGCAGGCTCCCACCAGACCCAAAATCTGCTGGTACCTTGATCTTGAACTGCTTTGCTTCCAAAAAGTGAGAAATAAATGTCTATTACCATAAATGGTATTTATGGTATTTTTTCATATGAGTTTAAATGGACTAAGATGGCCATTACACTGTGTAAATGAATACACGTAAGAGTACATTCTGTATGAATCCATTTATATGAAATTCAAAAACTTTTTTATAAGGCTAATTGAGCCTTATAAAAATGCTAATAGAGCCAAAACAGGTGTGCTTTAGGGGTGAGAGAAAGTGCAGAGTGCTGACTGTGAAGAAGCATGAGGGAAATTTTAAGAGTGTTAGAAAGGTTTATATCTTGATCAAGGTATGATCTTAATAAAAGCACCTTATAGATGCATCTTGTGTCCATAGATAAAGAATATATCAAGTGAAATAGCAAAGACTAACATGCTTAATATACTTCATTGTATGTATGGTATGCTACAACAAACAAAATTTAAAATCTACATTTTTAAAGAGTTTGATAATTTGAGTTCCACAGAAGCAGATAGTGAAATAAGAACCAAAATGAAAGTAGTTTACTTAAGATGCCTTCAGAAGAAACTAAAAAATAAATGAGAAAAATTGACAAAAAGGAAGTAAACAGGCCAAGCAAATAAAAAAAATACCAAGCAAATCACACATGCATTAGCTCTGACTCTCCTGCAGAGAAGCTCTGGATACAGAGTAGATAATCACTCAGAAATAGGGATCAAGGAAGCAGAAAAATTTGAACTCCTGTGCCTGTCAGTTATTGATTAGGAAATTTAAATTCTCATACACTTTGGCTTTCCATTTCTGCTATTTAAAAAAAAAATTTCTTCAGCCCAACAGAAGAAAAAGCAGGGGCTTGTTCTTGAGAGGGAAAAAAATGAAATGATGTGAAAGAAAGGAATAAAGAAGGGAAGATCAGAACCCTAATAGCATTGTCAGCTATAATAGGTGGATGTAGACATTGATAGACACTTACATAGATAAATATATTTAAAATGCTTAAAGTAAGAATGTAATTACTTGTAAATAAATAAATATTCCCCAAAAGAAAAAAGGAAAGTAGCCAGGAGCGGTGGCTTACACCTGTAATTCCAGAACTTTGAGAGACTGAGGCAGGTAGTTCATGAGATCAGAAGTTTGAGACCAGGCTAATCAACATGGTGAAATCCCATCTCTATTAAAAATACAAAAATTAGATGGGCACGGTGGTGGGTACCTGTGATCCCAGCTACTAGGGAGGCTGAGGCAGAATTGCTTGAACCCAGGAGGTGGAGGTTGCAGTGAGCCAAGATCGCAACACTGCACTCCAGCCTGGGCAACAGAGCAAGACTCTGTCTCAAAAGAAAAAAAAAAAAAAAAAGAAAACTAGACAATAATTATGAATAAGAAATGTATAAAGATCATGCAATTTGAAGTGTTAAAAACCTAATATGAAGTAGTTTGGGGATAACACAGACACTTCTGCAGGAGACAAATGATGAAAGCATTCTGAACAATGATTTTCCAGAATATATCAAAAGCCTAATATTTCAGAAGCCTAAATAATGTTTATAATAAACAAATTGACTTCAGCAATACAAAGGTATGAATTAAGAAACAATAGAAGATTCAGGTACTTTCACAATAGTGAACAAAATGGACAATGCATTAAAATATTAAAAATTATGGCTATGAGAGTTCTCCAATCTTGTTTCCTTTTTTTTTTTTCAAGATTCCCTTTGGGAACCTCACAGTTCCATTTGAATTTCAGAATTGACTTTGCCATTTGTGCAAAGAAGGCCACTGGAATGTTGGTAAGGATTTCCCTGAATTTGTATATAAATTTGAGGATTACCACCATTTTAATAATATCAAATTTTTCAATTCATGAATGTAGATGTTTTCCATTCATTTAGATCTTATTTGACAGGATGTTTTATAGTTTTCAGTGGTTATTTTACTTTTACTGTATGCATTTTATACTTTCTGATGCTATTGTGCATTGAATTATTTTTATTTTATTTTCTGATTTTTCATTGCTAGTATATGGAAATGAAACTTATTTTTGAATGTTGACCTTGCATTTTGAAATTTTGCTTAATTAATATATTAGCATTATGATTTTTCTGGGAATTATTTAGTATTTCTATATATATGAAATTACGTCATCCCTGAACATAAGTAATTTAACTTCTCCCTTTCCAATTTGGAAGATTTTTATTTCTGTTTCCTTGACTAGTTGCTGTAGCTACAGTAACCAGTGCAATGTTACATGGAAGTGGTGATAGCCTTCATCCTCCTCAAGTACTTGAGCTTACAGGTAAAACTTTTATTTTCATTTCTAGTAAGGATGTTCTCTATGAGTTTTTCATAAATGTCATGTATCCTATTAAAAATTGTTCTATTCTGTTTATTGAGTGTTTTTATTCTAAAAATGTGCTTAATTTTGTCAATTTTTCCTGCATGAGATGATCATGTGAGTTCTACCCCTTTTCATTCCTTTTAGTGTGGTATATGACATTGATTTAACTTTGTATGTTGGACCATTCTTGCATTCTTAGGATAAATCTTATTTGGCCATAATGTTTAATTATGTTAACATGCTGCTCTATTCTGATTGCTGCTTTTTAAAAATGATTTTTGAATTAATATTTATGGGAAGTGTTATTCTATAGTTTTCTTTTCTCATGATGTCCTTGTGTGGCTTGGGTATTACGGAAATGCTGGGCTTATAGAATGAGTTTGAACTGTTCCTTCCTCCACATTTTTGAGACTTTGAGAAGGGTTAATGTTTCTTCTTCTTTAAATGTTTGATAGAATTCATCAGTGAAGTCATCAGGTCTTTGGGTTGTCTTGGAAAGTTTATGATTATGAATTCAATGTCTTAGAGACCTTGTAATAGGCCTATTCATTTTTTTTTATTTCTTCTTGACTTAATTTCATTAGAGGTGTCTTTATAGGAATTTATCCATTCATTTAAGTTATCTAATGTGTTGGCATACATTTATTTATACTTTTATTTTATAATTCATTTTATTTCTGGAATGTCAGTGGTAATGTTCCTACTTTCCATTTCTGATATTACTAGTCGTTTGTCTTTTATAATGGTCAATTGATCTAAAAGCTTATCATTTTTTTTTCTTAATTCTATTGTTTTCTATTTTATATTTTGTTGATCTTCCTTTTGATCTTTATTCTCTTTGTTCTGCTATCTTTGGGCTCAGTTTGCTCTTTTTTCCTAATTACTTACGATATAAAGTTAGAGTATTGATTTTACATATTTCTAACTTTTTAATGTAAGTGTTCACTGCTATATATTGCCCTCTAAGCACTGTCTTTAGTACATTTCATTACTTTTGGTATTTTTTTCACTTTCTTTAATATCAAAGTATTTTATCATTTACTTATCATTTTCCTTTGATTCATTGGTCAAGCATGTTTTGTTTAATTTCTACATATTTGTGGATTGTCTAGATTTCCCTCTATTACTGATTTTTATTTAACTTCATTGTCATCAGAGAAGTTAGGGTGTATGCTTTAAGTCTTTTAAACTATTGTGACTTGGTTTGTGATCTAAAATACACTCTATTCTGGAGAACGTTCATGGAGATCAGGTGCAGTATGCTATAGTTAAGTGGAGTGCCGTACACATGGCTGATAGTCTAGTTGACTCATGGTGTTGTTCAAGTCCTCTATTTCCTTATTCATATTCTGTCTACTTGTTAAAAGTAGGGTACTGTGGAGGATAGGGTGGAGTAGAATTTTCCAGAGATTGTCCCCCAACAGGAACACCAAATCGAAAAAGTATTCATGCAAGAAAACCTTCATAAGAACCAAAAAAAATAAGGTGAGAAATCACAGTACCTCATTTTAACATAATAACAGGGAAAGAGGCATTGAAGGGAGGAAGAAGGACAGTCTTCCACTGCCTATGCCATTCTTACCCTACCTGGAGGCTGCTCATGAAGAGGAAATCTCTGTGCTTGGAGGAGGAAGAGCAAAAAAAAAAAAAAAAAAAAAAAAAAAATGTGGGACTTTGTACTGGAACTCAGTGCTTCCTTGTCACAGTGAAATACAACACTTGGCAGAATTTTTTTGGTGCCCAGGAAGGGAACATGTAGATCAGTCCTGAGCCAGAGGGATATCCTCCATCTCAGTGGGAAAAACTAAATCCTGGCTGTCTTCATCACCAGTGGACTAAAGTGGCCTGGGATCCCAAATAAATTTGAATGGCAGACAGGGCACAGAGACTGCAGTTCTTGAGCGGAGGACTGTTGGTGCTACACTGGTCTCAGAGGCAGTGGGCTTGATGTACAACCCAGTGCAAAACCAGCTGCTATGGCCACAGGAATGCCTGCATCACTCCTCCCTCAACTACAAGCAGTGTAGTATAAAGAGATTCTCTGTATTTGGGGGAAAATGAGAGATGAATATTTCACCACCTGCTGACTAAAGTAGCTTTGGGCTTTGAATTAACAACAGCAGAAGCAAGGCAGTAGCAGACCTGGGCCTTGAGCAAGCCCTAATATTATTCTGATCTGGGAAGTCAAGTCTCACAGGACGTTGAACTCAGTTCACTGCTAGATGTAATGGCAAAGTAAATATCTGTGTCACCTTTCCCCCAGGTCCAGGCAGCCCTGCATGGAGAGAGATTTCTACTGCTTAAAAGAAAACGAGGGAATAGAGCAAGACAGTTTTTCTGGGAACCTGGGAATTCTTCCCCAAGTCCATCAACACTGTATGTCTAGGAATCTGCAAGTTTCTGGGGCTTATGACACTCCCATTTGGCTGCAGTGATGTCAGGCTTAGGTAACGGCACTCAATTCCCTTTGAATGCTTGGAGAGTACTCCCAAGAAAAATGGATACAAACAAGCCCAGCCTTTGAAGATTGGAATAAATACTTAACTCTTCAATGCCCAGACACGGGCAAATGTCCACAAGCATTAAGTACATCCAGGAAAACAAGAAGTCATAAAACAGACAAAATAAGTCAACAGCGACAAATCCTGGATTGATGGAAATATGTCACCTCTCAGAAAGGGAATGCAAAATATCTATTTTGAGAAAGTTCAATTAATTTCAAGATAACAAAGAGAAAGAATATAGGATTCTATCAAAGAAATTTAACAAGTATATTGAAATAATTTTTAAAAACCCAGCAGAAATTCTGGAGTTGATAAATTAATGGAAAAACTGAAAAATATATCAAAGGCTCTTAAAAGCAGAATTGCTGAGGCAGAAGAAATAATTAGGGAACTCAAATATAGGCTATATAAAAAGGGAGTCAGTGGAAAAAAAAAAAAAAAGAATTAAACACACCTATGAGATCTAGACAATAGACTAAAAATGGAAAATCTGAGTTCCTGAACTCAAAGAAGATGTAGAGAAACAGCTTGGGGTGGAACTAGGATATTGAAGTCTGCAACTATTATTATGAAACTCTATTTCTCCTTCTAGTCTCTGTTTGCTTTACACCTTTTTGGGGCTTATTATTAGGTATGTTTATTTTTATAATGGTTATATATTTGTTAGGTATTGATTCTTTTATCATTACATAATGAAATTTCTTTTCTCTTGTCACAATTTTTGACTTAAATTTTATTTAGTCTATTAGTATAAATATTCCACCTCTTTTTTATTAATATTTGCAGAAAATATTTTTTTCATTCTGTTACTTTCTAAAATCTAAACTCATTTGTGTCTTTAAAGTGAGTGTCTTGTAGTTAGCATGTATTGAAAAATTATCATTTTTCAAGTCTATTCTGCCAATTTGACAGAGTTCAGAAAATGAGGAATCTACGGCAGCGAGCTCTTGATGCTTTTTGCTTTCATGAAGTACTGTACGAGTTTTGCTAGATTCCAGAGTCCCTGAGAAGTTGGTTCTGATATATTTTTACAGTTTACTCATTGCTTTTAGGGACAATGGAGTTTTGGAGTTTCCTACCCTATCATATTTACTGACAACATTGAAAGCATTATATTTTAAGAGTAGTTTTTTTTTTTTTTAATTACAATATAGTCTGGGCATAGTGGCTCATGTCTGTAATTTCAACACTTTGGAAGGTCAACGCGGATTGCTTGAGTTGAGGAGTTTGAGACAAGCCTGGGAAACATGGCAAAAACCTATGTATACAAAAAATAGAAAAATTAGCCAGACATGGTGGCATGTATCTGTGGTCCCAGATACTCAGGAGGCTGACGTGGGAGGGTTGATTGAACCCAAAGTGGGGAGAGGTTGCAGTGAGACAAGATGGAGCCACCGCACTCTAGCCTGGGCAATAGAGTGTAATAATTATTATGATAATTATAATAATTTTGTTGAGACAGAGAACTTTCCATACCTCAGTCGTCAGTTATGTCAGAAAGAAGGGCTATAATTTTGCATCCAATGTTCCTTTTTTTCTTATATTCTAATTAGTTTTTTAATGTTCTCATTACTATGCTTTTTGAGGCATTGTTATGTTCTTAATGATGTTCATTAATTCAGAATATTTATTTTCCAAGAGGAACAGTACAAAATTCATTTTTCATTATAAATATTTTCTTCTCTCTACATATGAAATAATATTTTATGATGATTGAACAAGTATATAGAATATGAAACAGTATATTTTTAAGTTAAATATGTGTCTTCTATTTTATATCTCAAATCAAAATAATATAAACTTGCAGTTAAACCATACAAATTATTGTATGTTTTCATTACAAAGCATTCCCTATCTGCACAATTCTTCTTGTTTTATTAAAAAACAAAAAGAGGGGGCTTTATCATATTAATCTTATCTTAGTACACTCTATAAAATTGCTTAGTGCTGCTACTTTTCAACTAATAGTAACTGCAGAAAGAATCATGCAAATAACCATATAATCACAGAACAACTCTTCTTATTAATATAGTTTCTGATTTGCATTTTTCTTCCAATCAGGACCTGACTGATTTGTTTATTCATAAGATAATCACCCGCTCCTTCCACAAAATATTTGAAAGCTGAATGCAATAGATTTTAATTACATTATTGTAATAATGGTTTATTAGTGGTTTATTATAATGGTTTAATATACACCGAGATCCAGAAATGTACGGCCTAGTGGAAAACTGAAGTTTAATTTTCTAATAAAAAAAGTACCTCAAACTGATAAAAGAAATAGTATACTGATATAAGTGACAACCACGGGAAAATAAAGTGCTTTTCTTAATGAAGAACAGATCCATAGTTTGTCTTCCTACCAATTGCACAATATTGTCACCCCCAAATATATATATATAATAGTGTTCCTGTGTATGTGCATGTGTGTGTGTGCATGTGTGTGTGTGTGTGTGTGTGTGTATTTGCTGTTGTTTAGAATTTACTTCCCTTTGTGTTTTTCATGTTAGATAAGGAGATACAGGTTAAAGAGCCTGGAGTTTGAAGACCCAGAGACATGAGTTCACATTGTGACTCTGTCACATAATGTTTTAATTCTTTGAGTCTTGATTTCTGTAACTGTTTGAGTTGTATAAAAATATCTTCCTGGCAGCATTGTGAATATTAGACATAATTATTTGAAATGTATAATACATATCTGCATTAAAATGTCACAAAGAATTGGTTATTGTTATGACAATGGAGATAATGTGCTTAATTCAGTGAGTACTTGTTACTGCAAATCCTGAAAAAATATACTGCTTTTCCTAGTAACATATTATATAATCTCAAATTAAGAGAGACAGGTGGAAATATCCTTGCTTTTTTTTTTCAGATGGAGTCTCATTCCATCACCTAGGCAGGAGTGCAGTGACACAATCTCGGCTCCCTGTGACCTCCGCCTCCTCGATTCAAGCAATTCTCCTGCCTCGCCTCCCAAGTAGCTGGGACTACAGGCGCCCACCTCTACACCCAGCTAGCTAAGTTTTGTATTTTTAGTAGAGATGGGGTTTGGCCATGTTGGCCAGGCTGGCCTTGAACTCCTGGCCTCAAGTGATCCTCCTGCCTCGACCTCCCAAAATGCTGGGATTACAGACACAGGACATTGTGCCTGGCTTTGTTATGTTTTTTTGTTGTTTGTTTTTGTTTTTTGTTTTTTGTTTTGTTTGTTTTCACAATATAGTCTCCATCTACCCAGTCATCTGGTCCTAGTCAGAGAAAGACAGGCAGGAAAGTAAATTAAGGTTGATTATATGCAAGATTTTTGTTAAAATAACTCTTTTCTTATCAACTATATATATATATAGTTTTGGATATTTGTTGCTGCATTTTGTTCTAGCAGTCAGAAAATTAACAAAAGTAATTCAAAATTTTTGATCTATAAAAATGACAATTTTATATGGCTTTACCTGTTTTAATTCTCAAATCATTTTTATGTTGCTTTAAGAATATTTTTAGATTTATTGTAATAAATGCCCTATCCTTTGTATCATTCGTCTCACCAAATGACTTGTATACATAGTGTCAGAAACTCATAGCAAAGGAGATTATGTTTATTACAGGTCTGTTAGGTTTTAAGCATAGGAATTTATGAATACTAAGATTGTATTTGCCTTTCAAAATAATTTTTTTTATATCGCTAATCTATACTAAAGCAAATTTTTAACACCCCTGAAGTTTGTTACCTATTGCCAAGGGACATAGCTAGCAATCAGACTTACAAGGCACAAATAGGCATCAATATGATACTGCATTTACTTAGTTTTATGGAAGGAAAAAGGAGTGGATCTACAGTAGATAGGTTTCTGTACCATGGAGAAGTTCACCTCTGGCCCCATAATTTCTTATTTTCCTTTGCCTGATGGGTATGTAGGGATGCCACAGACAGACAGATATCAACCAACTTATGAGTGGGCCATCTTGACACAGAGCAGCTGCAATCTGAGTCTCCCACCTATTATATAGACACACAGTTTTCATGCAAATTCAATGTGTCTAATCTAAGAGAGTTAAACAGACTAGATGTTATGAGCAGAATAGACACAAAATTTCACATTAATTTTAAATGTAGCTTTCAAGGGAACATATACCAAAATCATTAATAAGTAGACCAGCATTAGCCCAGGTCTAATTATCTCTATTTAAAAACCTGTTAGACAAATTCAAAAATAAAACATAATTTAAAAAGTGTAATCATTACCAAACACTGCATGTTCTCACTCATAAGTGGGTGTTGAACAATGAGACCACATGGACACAGGGAGGGGAACATCACACATCAGGGCCTGTTGTGGGGTAGGGGGGCTAGGGGAGGGATAGCAGGGTGTTGGGGGATTGGAGAGGGATAACCTTAGGAGAAATACCTAATGTAGGTGGCAGGAGGATGGATGCAGCAAACCACCAAGGCATGTGTATACTTATGTAACAACCTTGCATGACCTGCACATGTATCCCAGAACTTAAAGTATAATAAAAGAAAAGAAAAAAAAGTGTAATCTGAAGAAGCCTTCCCAATTCCATATTGTTGCATTTATTCCACCCCTGAATTCACCCTTTATTATTGTTTTGCAATCTCAAAGGTTCTAACTTGCTAGTTTCTTCGTTGTTATGATTCTGGAATATTAAATCAGGGTAAGGATATTTATAAAAGACAAATATAAAAGCAGAATATATTTTATTATATTGAGCAATAAGCTGCCAACAGTACCAGAATCACAATAAAAGGGCCAGTGCATAATCTCCATGTAAAAAGCTACACGTGTTGTGAGACAAAAATCTCTAGAGAAGTCTCTAGGGAAAAATCTCTAGGGAACCAGCCCCACATCTTACCCATGGGTACTCCAAGTTCAGTGGCAACAAAGGAATGAGAAAAAGACAGATTAAGAGAGAAAGTGGGACCAGGAGGGCATCACTTATTACTGGAGGAGACAGTGAAGGCCCTGAACTCTGATCATCCACACTATTGGTTACAATCACTTTGATCTATAAGATAGGGGTATAGTGATGGTGGGGAGAGGGTGACGTGATGGTGGAGTGAATCAGTGAGCCAGAAGTGAATCAGTGAGCCGGAACTGGTGTGTCATTCTAAAGGCTGATAACAGTGGTGGTTTGGGAGTTTCACAAAAGAAGAACATGTGGTTATCTTTAGTGTATTATCTATGTGCTGCTGGTGGAACTTGGGCCTTAAAAGGAGCCTACAAGTCTGGGTATGTCAAAGTGCTATGAAGGCAGGGGGGTTTATGTACTGAGCACAATGTTTATGGTAACAGATCCTAGGTCACCCTGCACCGCAACATGAAGCATGGGGAAGTTTGCCTCCCCAGAGACCTCTTGCAGTTTGCTGCAGTTTGTTGTTCCATTTATATGTTACTCATAACCAATTTATGTAGGCAATCTGTTAGTCCTTTCTCCTTAAAGCATGGAAATGCATGAAATCAGAAAGATAAAATCTATTACCTTAAATGTATATTGATTAGCATTAGACTCTAGTAGCTTTCATGCCTATCCCATGCCTTTCATCTCTTCTGTATCTATGATGTTTGCTAAATATCAGTTCTAAGAGTCATCATGTTCCAATTCTCTTAAGAGAATTGTATGAACTTAAAACTGGCTCCTATGCCTCTCTGATTATCTTATTTCTTTATATATTTTTTTAAAAAAACTTTTCTCACATTTTAATTTTTAATTTTTATATATTTAGGGAGTAGATGTACAGACTTATCACATGGATATATCATGTCATAGTGAAAGAAGTGTGGGCTTTTAGTGTACCCATAGCCAAAATAGTGAACATTGTAGCTAACAGATAATTTTTTTTCAATTCTCACCCAACTCCCACCTTCCCAACTTTTGGTATGGTTCATATATACCATTGTTACACTCCCACTTGTAAGTGAGAACACACAATATTTCACTTTCTGTTTCAGGGTAATAACCTCTAGTTCCGTCCATATTGCTGATTTCATTTCATTTTACTTTATCTTTGATTAGTATTCCATGCTGTGTGTGTGTGTACCACATTTTCTTTATCCAATACTTCACTGATGGAGACTTAGCTGGAGGCATTGCATTACCTGATTTTGAATTATGCTGCAAGGATATAATAACAAAAATAGTATGGTGCTGATATAAAAATAGATACACAGATAAATGAAACAGAATAGAGATCCAAGAGGTAAAGCCAAATATATGCAAGCAACTGGTCTTAGAAAAAGTAAACCAATGGGGAACAAATATGGAAATGACACCCTATTTAATCTATTTTGCTGGGAAAATTGTATAGTCACAGGTGAAAGGATGAAACTAGAATCATACTCCTTACCATGTAAAAAAAGTAACTAAAATGAGTTAAAGACCTAAACCTAAGAACTGAAACTATAACACTGCTAGAAGAAAACCTAGGAAAAATCTTTGCTGGACATTGGGCTAGGCAAAGAAATTCTGACTAAGTAAATACAACAACGAAAAAAGACAAAGAGGACATAATTAAACTAAAAAACTCCTGCATAGGAAAAGAAACTATCAATATAGTGAACAGAAAGCCTACACAATGGGAACAAATATTTTCAAACTATGCTTCTGACAAAGGGCCAATATCTAGAATCTACAAGGAACTCAACAAGAAAAAACAAACAAACAATCACATCGAAAGAATCCCATTACTGGGTATATATCCAAAGGACTATAAATCATTCTACTATAAGGACACATGCACACTAATGTTTATTGCAGCACTGTTTACAATACCAAAGGCCTGGAACCAACCCAAATGTCCATCGATGATAGACTGGTCTGGGAAAATGTGGCACATATACACCATGGAATATTATGCAGCAATCAAAAATGATGAGTTTGTGTCCTTTGTAGGGACATGGATGAATCTGGAGAACATCATTCTCAGCAAACTAACACAAGAACAGAAAATGAAACACCGCATATTCTCACTCATAGGCGGGTGATGAACAATGAGAACACATGGACACAGGGAAGGGGGTACTACACACTGGGGTCTATTGGGGGGAATAGGGGATGGACAGCTGGGCGGGGAGCAGGGAGGGATAGCCTGGGGAGAAATGCCAAATGTGGGTGAAGGGGCGGAAGGCAGCAAAACACATTGCCATGTGTGTACCTATGCAACTATCTTGCATGTTCTGCACATGTACCCCAAAACCTAAAACGCAATAAAAAAAATAAATAAAAAAAAATAAATAAAAAGTGAGCAAAGGACATGAACAGACATATTTCAAAAGAAGACATGCAGGTAGCCAACAAACATGTAAAGAAATGCTCACCATCACTAATCATCAGATAAATGAACATTAAAACCACAGTGAAATACCATCGTACACCAGTTGGAATAGCTTTTATTAAAATGTCTAAACACAACGGGTGTTAATAAGGATGCAAAAAAAAGGAATTCTTAAACACTGTTAGTGGGAATGTACATTAGTACAAACTTTATGGAAAACAGTGTGGCGTTCTCTTAAGAAACTAAAAATATAACCACCGTTTAATTCAGTAATCCCACTATTGACTACATACTCAAACTGAAAGAAATTATCATCTCAAAAAGATACTTGCACGGTTATGCTTATTGCAGCACTACTCACAATAGCAAATATATTTTCTTTATATTTAAGGCTGACCAACATGTCTCCTAAGTGACAGTTTATTTCTCTATATCTGTCATCCATCCAGACATGCTTAGTGTAGTCCTACTAACTTTAGGGACACTACATTTTATTAATAATTATTTATAATTATTTCTATTATAATAATTCTATATTATAATTATAATTAAATATTATAATTATAATTATCTCATTTTAGTAATAATTATTTTACTAATTATTAATATCTCTGTTATGATCATTTTATTGATATTTATATCTGTTATGATTAATGATGTCTTCATAGATCCCAGAAAATAGAATTAACATCCTATTTCTGAGTTTTAGTCATCACCATCACCCTATCAATGACCTACATATATTAATAGTAATGTCTGAATGAAAGACATTGGAAAACCAATAGGTAAACTCTGCTTCTACCTTTATTTTATTTCTAAATACATTTGCCCAGTTCTTTTCCATGTGAAAATGAACTCTCTCTGACTTCTTGTTCACTTATTTTTTTCAGAAATTGCTCAACTGAGCTGAGGAACTCTTGAGTTTACTTTAATTTTGTTTCCTATCACATGCAGATACTGAGTGTCTAATTCTAGCTTAAACCATTGTGTCTGGAGAGGAAAGCCACCTGAAATTCACATGGCTACTAGGGTCATTCTGTTTGGTAAGTAAGTTTACAAAAGAAGAACATTTTGGGAGATGAAAAGACACTTTAGTTGTAACCACTAGTAGGACTTAAATTATATATAAGTTTTAGCATACATCATGCTAGTCTCTAAATTTTTGAATACTAACTAAATTATACAAGAATTTTTAGCATATGTTATTGCGAAATTTTACCTGCAAATTTGAAAGTTATGTGTCCTATAACAATTTACTTTTAAAAATAAAAATTCTTTCAAGGCTTCATCAACAAAAGAATTGTCCAACTTTTCACTACAGATTAGTCTCTATGTTGCCATGGAATAACTGATTCTGTTGAGATTACATACTTGTGGGTTATTGTCATATAGAAGTATATGAACACTTATTTTATGTTAGAAACATTAGTTTTTGTCATTATGATGTATTAAATGTCAATATGTATAAGCTATTTATTTCAATATTAATCTCAATTTTGCCAAAAATAACATGTAAGTTTACACTTTGCCTCAATTTATAGTGTTCTACTTTATAATCTTGAAAATAGTAATATACTTGCAATATGTTCAATGTTTCAGCAAGTTCAGAAGTCTTATATCAATATGTGTTTATATATTGGCCACTATATAACACCAGCGAATAGGCTTGCTTTTAACCACTGCAATATTGTCTTGTACTTTTCTACTTATCAGCACAAGATATTTTATAAACTGGTGTGCTTAACAAATGTTAAACTCTTTTAAATGGAAACTACTTTAGAGTCTGATTCACATTACCTAGTAATTGAATAGCTTTATTACATTGGTCTTCAGAAGTGTATGCATAATTCCTCTGAACCCTAAAAATAGTTGCTAGAATTAAAATAGCTTCTGCTTCATTGTCTTGCATTAACTTAACATTTTGAACCTCATGAAATAATTAAATTCTAGTGTCATATATTGGAATCAGAGTGTGGAACTGTGTCTGAAATTATTGGCCTTAAACTCCACCTTTACTCCCTTTGTTAAGATAGGTACCAAAAGCAAATATGTACAAGTGTCTCTTGAAGATCACTTGGATATTGCTCAGGTATCACAATTTCATCTTGTTCAGTTGTACTCATACCAATACCACCAGCCATATTTGCCTCAGACACACAAGTAAAGTGATGGACTGTAACTTTTGTTGTTCATTTATCAGTTAAGAAAGTAAAATTGGAAGTACATTTTAAACCTCTCCATGAGTGGCAAGGAGGCAGTTAGGAACAACTTATTTTCACGACCAACAGCAGTTACTGAAACCAAGTAACCATTTAATAAATATTTATTTAAGTAATTGATCTTTTAATAACATAGCTCTGAATGTTTCACTGAATGATCTGGCTACGTAATAAAAAAAATGTCTGTGCAAATAGAAGTGTTTCTTTGTGTTATAGGTAGGCATATTTACCCAACTTTCATAGTGTGTAGATAATGTATTTGGATATTTATCATAAAAAACTTTTATTACCTCCTATAATATATAACTTTGAAAGCATCAGTTTATTCTTTCATAATTCAATTTTTACTTCCTAAATGCTGCAGACATAAAAGTTTACAGACTTGTGTGATTATTTTTTCTTGACTATACATTAAAATGTTCACTTTTTCTTCTTAGCAAGTTGCTGGATACATACAGGGATATGTGACCTTTTTGTTAAATAGTGTTGATTATTTCTATCTACCCCACCAAGAATACACAGGGAATAATGTGATGATTTATATGCAAAGCACTGCAAGCTTGCCTAGAGCAGTCCGGCAAATGCCAAGTGTTTACAAAGAGGATACCATGTTCCTGAATCTCGATAGAAAAATAAGATTATAGAATGAGGCTGTACCTGCAGCCATTTTGCTACTGAAACTTATGGAAATCTTTTTTGCAGTTTCTTTATGTTTTACTAATATTCAAATGCAGGCTCTTGTAAAACTTAGTAGAGTTCTGGTAACTTTCCTAAGTTTATACATTTTGAATAAACAAAATCAGTAAAACTCCCAACACAAAACTATTCTAGGTACAATGACTTCCTGAGGGAGGTGTGTGTGTGTGTGTGTGTGTGTGTGTGTGTGTTTAGGATTTAACTTCAGGTGTTCAAAGCAAGGCCTTCAGGATATAATGGAATATATTTCAGAAGAGTAAATGACATAAGAAATACAGGTTGATTTCTCCTGATGTCAACAGAACAGAAGAAACGTTTTCTTTTCTATGTGCAAAGTTAATTAAAAATAAAAACATATTAACCTTGAGAATTAATGATAAAGAGAAAAAAACCAACTGGAAAAGCCTAATATTTATGCTCGCTATTAAGCAGTAGTTATTAGTTTTAGATTGAGGGAAGAGGGGTATGGGCCGCAAGGGAGAGTTAGCCTGTGTCTGATTCACATTTCTAAGACCAAATTCCTAGTAGAGCTGGAAGGAGGATCTTATTTATTTATTTATAAAATTTTCCATAAAAACAGAATTGGATACTGTTAAAAAATTATATGTCCAATAACAATGTTGACCATTTAATGTTACTTTTAAGAAAGTAAGAATGTGCTATTTATATTAACATAAATTACCCAGTGCTATATTATTTTTAAAGTGAAAAATCATTTGTTTGTGTCTATCAGTATTTTCAGTGTTTTTTTTTTAACTATAATTGTTTATTTAACCTAGAGATCATCCTTATTTTATTATATATATTCATTTATTTTAACATTGGTCATGGTCTAGGAATTCACTGTCCTTTCTCTGCTTCAAAACTTTCTCAGCTAGCAAAGGATAGAAATGGGATTACATGACTTATCACACTGATGTCTCTTTTCTCTTCAGAAGCAAGAGGTCCAGGCAATCACTGGGCTCTGGAGAGATATGTGTTACTATCAAAGGCTCATACAGATTTGTAGATTTTCTTTTCAGTGTCAGGCACTTTAATTGACTTTTGTAGCACAAGATAACTGCCTTATTCTGATAGGGAATAGCAATCTCATGGAGATTCTAGGATGTTAACCAAAATTAGATATTGCAACCAGAGCTAAAAACAAAGCCAGAACCTAATACATATACATTAAATGCATTGTCTTACAATCAATACAAATCAACTATTGTAAATTTAACCATTCAAATTTGGTGCATATATCAAAGAGGATGCTTTAATTTTTGTCATCTTAATAGTCATTATCAAATTTGATCCACATTAAATATTAAATATCTGCCATTATGCAACCAAAATCATATAGAAACTATTTATTGTTGGCTAACAAATTAATGGTGACTGTTCAGCAGAGAAGCAATACAACTTTCCTTGTAAGAACATATAAGATCTAAGGAAATGTAGATTAATCTGGTCCTGCAACATATCTAATAAGCTTAACCAGTAAAGAAAATAACATATGTATTAATAAATAAGTGTACATTGATAGTATATTTTACATCACTATACACTCATAAAGCAAAAGCAGCATCATGCTTAAAAACTGAAACAGTAAACATATTGCAAATATAGTAAGAAATGAGACAAAATAGTCATTATCTCCATTACTATTTAACATTGTTGTAGAAGGACTAGCAAATGTGATTAAAGAAGAAGTGGGGTAATAATCAGTAAAGTAGAGGCAAATGCATCTTTACTTACAAATAATAAAATATTTTACTTATTTATTTACTTACTTTGAGAAAGGGTCTCACTCCATCACCCAGGCTGAAGTTCAGTGGTGCCATCTCAGGTCACTGCAACCTCTACCTCTCAGGTTCAAGCAATTTTAGTGCCTCAGCCTCCCAAGTCGCTGGGATTACAGGCATGTGCCACCATACTTGGCTAATTTTTGCATTTTTTTTTTAGTAGAAATGGAGTTTCACCATGTTCGCGAGGCTGGTCTTGAACTCCTGGCCTCAGGTGATCCACTAGTCTTGGCCTCCCTAAAAGTTGGTTGGTTTTATATATATTTATCTCAAAGATAACTGCTGCTAAAATGTAAAAATAATATAAATTAATAAAAAAGCCAGTTTTTAAGGAATTAGCTTTCTTTTTCATATGGAATTTGAAATGGAATTTGGGAATATTTTAAGCATATGTGTAGCTCACCTCCAGCAATTTGACAGGACTTTATGGTAGGTTGTTTACATTATCTTCCCTCATGGCTGAAGTTTATGACATTAGACCTTAAATTTCTTCTGCTTTTCTTATCTGCATTTAATTTATTCTAACTTACATGTTGTAGATCCCTGCATGTCACCTTAAACCTGTCTTTGGAAGAAGACAGGATGTAAATTAGCAAACACAGTGCAAATCTGACAGGAATCTTGAGCATGGATCAGATTAACAAAGATCGTCAGTATTCCTTCCATAGGTCTAAACTATTATAAACACTAGGAAGCTTTTAAGTATTAAATATACTACAGGCTGTATATCAATTCCAATTTTTTCCTGAAACACACACAAGATGCAGTTCTACAACTGAGATCCCTTCACAGTTGCCCAGAGCTTTGCCATTATGTCAACTTTTTCTCTATATACATAGAATTGATCTGTGGTCAAAGGTATTCCTCAAATTCCAAACTCTCCTAACATTAAAACATTTTATTTCTTTTATTTTAGGTGATCAAAATCATCAATACAAATACATAAAATTGGTAAATAAACCAAATCTATCAAGCACAGATTTCAAGACAATTCTTATTCTAAATAAATTATTGTATTATCTAATTTAGTCCTGGAAGCAGTTCTATGAGGTAAGTGATACAGTTTTCACTATTTTACAGATGAAAAATTCCAGGCATGGGGAGTTTAGGTAAGTTCTGAAATCAGTTGGTGTACAGCAGAATTTTACCACTTACAGTCTGTTTCTAAAGCTTACACTTCTAACCATCATATTATACTGCCTAGTCAAGAATAAATTGGAAGAAATAACTATAGGAAGATAAGCTATTTTAAATAAGTATGAAAACTGAATTATGTAATATATACTAAGTGGTACAGGTTTGCCACCTTTACAAACACATATACTAACTCGGCATCCTACAAAATAAAAGTATCAATTAATAAAAATGTTCTTAAAAATTAAGACCACTATTTGTTATTTATTAAGCATTTATTGTGCTCCAATAATTTTCTGTCATTAAGACCCGTGTAACTTTTAATATATTAAATTGTTCTAAAACATGGATTTTCTTATCTTCATTTTTAGAAATGAGAAAATAAATATAACTTTTCTCAAGGAAGTCTCAAAAAATATGTCACATTGTTCTCGAAACAAACATGCTAACTTTCATATTAGAAAAAGTAAAGTGCATGATAGTGGCAAAGCTTCTGAGATATATCTCCATTTAAAAACTCTGCAGGGCTGGGTGTGGTGGCTCACGCCTATAATCCCAGCACTTGGGGAGGCGGAGGTGGGCGGATAACGAGGTCAGGAGATAGAGATCATCCTGGCCAACACGGTGAAACTTGTCTCTACTAAAATACAAAAAAATTAGCCTGGCATGGTAGTTTGCGCCTGTAGTCCCAGCTACTTGGGAGACTGAGGCAGGGGAATCCTTTGAACCCCGGAGGCGGAGATTGCAGTGAAGCCAAGATCAGCCACTGAACTCCAGCCTAGCGACTAAGACTCTGTCTCAGAAACAAAAACAAAAACAAAAACAAAAACAAAACAAAGAATTCCTCTTTTCAGGTAGTTTCTGAAAACAGTCACTAAACCCAAACCCCAGAAGGGTACTTTTCCTTTCGCTTGAAGGGAAGAATTATAATGACTTGTCATCTCTGCCTACTGTCATGTCTGGATAAAAATTCTAGAAACAATTAGAGCAACATTCCTTACAACCGGACATGAATGAAACTTGCTACATTCAATAATCCTATAATTTAGAGTTCTAAATCTGACCAGATGTATGAAAATACATAATACATACTAGGTTATGAAATTGATACTGTAGTATTTATATTTTAATTTAGAAATGGTTGTTACTAAGAATATTTGAAACAACCCTGTCAAGGAAGTCTTCCCCAATCTCATAAATGCCTAAGACAGAGCAAAGATGGCACCACTAAAACATGTCTAAGTCAAGTTTCCAAAACTCAAAATAACATATTTTAAATAAACATGGATCATCAAAATAACTTACTGCAGATGTGATCATGAGTAAATCAATACTTCTGAGCTTCATTAATTTTATGTAGTTGTAAAATTTGGAATATAGATCAGGGGATACTTAGTGGTACAATGTTTATAAGTCTATATTTTATGAGTTTATATTTACTACAAATTTTCTTTATCTCTGACATAATACATCAATACTTTTTATGCCAAAAATTCACACGGTGTTCACCCCATACATAAATGTCACAAGGATGTTTTTCAATCTGTTGCCATGAAATTGGAATGAAAGAGTTCCAATAGTCCTGTGCTGAATAATTTTCATTTTTATGCTCAGGAAAGATTTATTTCCCAGGCTAATTTTACTCTCTGCCTGATGTGATATCTCTCTATTAGAGTGGGGTCTTTCACCTTGACTGGCACTAATGGGTGCATTGTTTGTCTATCATGTGTGAAAATGTAAAGTTAACACTATTTAAAACTGTAATTTTCTCATCAAATTTCAAATGACCTTTTTCATGCCATTGAAGATATTTTGATAATATTTGGTAAATATTTGTAACTCCAGGGTCAGTTGACTGATGGTAAACACAACAGTCATAATCTGGTAGATAATGGGATAAGATTTAAGGTTATCATTGTACCAGATTTATTAAAGTGTATTTCTCCAATAGTAGAGAAATTCACAGTAGGCACCAGCCCCCCCATCTAGGTCTCCTTCTTCCTCTTTCTTTTTCTCTTTATCCTACTTTTCTTCTTTCTCCTTTTTCTTTAAGTGATTGCATGTCTGCTTGAAAAATAACTCTTAAAGACTTGTTGAGCACATTTTCTGGACTTTAACTGAAACAAAAATAACACTATTTTGGGCAAAAAAACTGATTTACACTTCTCTTGAATATTTGAAGCGATCACTAAAAGTGGAAAGTAATTAAGGTGATATTTACAATATTTAACAATTTGTAAGAAATGGGCACATACAGATCAGAACTAAAGCTGTATATAATGTTAAAATGAAGACCTAGTGAGCCAGCTTTCACTCTACTGCTTACTGGATTGTGGGGCATTTTCTGGATTGGGAGACCTGTGGTAGCACCAGGGTGAGTGAGAGTTAGACCATGAGCTATTTATCAACTTGTATAGAAGTGTTTTGAATATTTAAACAGCATGTAGAAATATATTAAAGCATATCACCTGAATATCAGCTTTAGAAATAAAAAAAGTCTATTTATTAATACTCTGAAAGCTTGGCTGTCTGAGTTTTTTCCCAACCCATAGAGATTTTAAATCTAATTAATTAGGCCAGGTAATATAGAAAGGTTGAAATGTCTTCAAGTCCCAAAGTACTCTTCAGGCAAAGGCTAGAGGAAAGCAAAGGAAATGATTTTTTATCGTATCTGTTTTAGCACAAGGGTTCAATTTAGATTAAATTTAAAGTAATATTTAGTAATAACTTTTTCTCTTTACATATCACTGAAAATAATCTTCATGAATTGAAAAATACTAAAAATATTTTTGAATGGTTAAGGTGAGCTATTTAATTGAAATAAAGGGCATCTTTAAGTGAGAGAAAACATTGCAGAGACACACTTTTCAACTGGAAATTTACCTTTTCGCCAGTAAACAACATGAATTATTGCAATTCTTGAGTTTGTGATGCAATGTACAAGAATATACAAAGGTTTTTTTTTTGTGTGTGCTGTTAAAATTTATTAAATACTTTTATAGTTTAAGCAGCATAGGCCCAGAAAATTATAAACAACATGAATAATACCATAATGAAAACATTTGCAGAGAAACAAAGCAATGTTTGCATATAATATAGGACAGAACACAAAGAAGATGGCAAATTTAACCTCAGCCAAAGCTACTGATGCCCTGTCTGAAATATATTCCTTTGTTGGTTAAACCATGGGCTGACAGATACTTATATGGGTTTTCTTTCCTTTTGAGTCTAAATGAAATATTTTAAATAATAGTTGTCACATACAAAGTGATAAAGAGGGATGATTTCAGCAGAGCTTATGATTTTAATAGGTGTTGTCTGAATTGAAACTTGGTCAGTCAGTTTATCTTTGTAGGATTTCAGAGGTAAAAGTAATATTACAAAATCTCCAATAAACTCTGTTTAGAAACACTTGCTTTTTAAAAACAATAAAGTGAGTTTGTTTTCCAGTCTGAACAATTGGCCAAACTCTATTCATTAACTGAATAAATGAGATTGACGTTTCTTTGCATCTTCTAAAATCTTTAATATTGGTCAAATAATGAATTATTTTCTCCTTTAGATATGGTTACTAATAAAACTCCTTATCTAGGGTATTCAATCAAAGGCCTCATCTCACTGAATGCTGTATGCACATTTTATTCTCAGTTTTAGACTACTGTTCTTTTTTTACTATCTGAATAGAAACATTGCTCAAATAATTTTGTGAAATTTGGTTAACAATACAAATTTAAAGAGCTTTTTATGGTTTCCCAAAGATCCTTGACTCACATACATAGCATTCTTGTGTGTATGTTTCTATATGTATATATGTGTTTATATGTATGCATTATATTATATATCTACATATATTATAAATATTCCACATAAACATAGTCATGCTTAGCATATTTTATATGTTTGTTTGATACAGACAGACATGTACCTGCACATATAAACATAAAATATCCATTATTGATATAGATGTTTTAATTTTGTATTTCATTTTCTCTTCAAAAAATGGATGAGCCAAATCTTAATTTATTCACTTCATACATAATAACGGGTGAGCCAAATCTTAATTTCATACTTACTTAATATATTCATATTTAATATGGGTGAGCCAAATCTTAATTTATTCACTTCATACATAATAACACAAAGTTTCATTGATATCTTGCTCTTTAACACAAACAGCTAGTAGGTGACCTTATATACTTATTTTTTATAGGTCAAGCATTCATTCTACTATATATAACTTTACTCACAAAATCCATTTATGGAAGTAAAATTAATGCTTTTAGCATCTTTTTATAAGTAAACATATGGGAAAATATAAATATTAATTTTCCTACAGTCCAACAGAATGTCTGATGTCTGAAACAAAAGCACAATGTCTGGCTTTTAATTTTAGTGTCTACCTTTATCTTATACAGGAACTCTATACATAGAAATGGAATTTCTGATAAACTATATGAAGATATAGATCATCCAGATAACTGAGTAAAGATACCAGTTCTGGAACACCTGTCATGAGCCTAAAATTCAGATTTGATTTAAATTTGTTTGCTTTCATTTAATCAGTTTAAATTGAAGACCCTTAACTCATAGAGAATTCTGGATGGATGCTAGGAGAGAAAAATCAAATTTAAAACCTGTTTTATAATGGAAGAAATGGGCCTTGTGTTCAGAAAAGAAAATTCAATAAACCAAACATTTATTATTTAAGGTACAGCTAAATACAATGAAGGATTTATGAACATACCCTCTTAGGCTCACTACATTTGTGAAGAATTCAAATAAAACTGCTCTTTCTGTCCTGTGGGAGTCTGAGGGAGAACTCTAACTTTGTGAGCATAAAAGTATTTCTTCCAACAGATGAGAGAAGTCAAGCTTCTATATTATGGATCAGAGGGAATTTCAACTGGCCAGAACGGGGTGAAAAGAGGGCTCTCACGAGTTTAATTCACCAGAGTACAATGTTTATTGTATTAAAATATCTTTTTGGTATTGCTTTTTCTAAAAGTATTTTAGATTGCTTGAGTCTACTTTACGGCTGTAAGACAGTTGACACTAATGAATAAGAAAGCTTTTGAGGATGAGAATCAGAATTCAAGGATGGATATAAAAATATCTTCTCTGGAGATGCCATCATGTCTAAAAAGCAAATTCTTTTTATGACCTGGAAAGTGGTTACTCACCCGTGGAGACACACCTTTTTCTAATATATAAAATAAAAAACATTGAACCAGAAAAGTGTTAAACTAATTCTTAGCATTAATATGTATACCTTTCTGATTTTACTTTTTTATATAATTTTCTTAGCATTAATATAGGTGCATTTCTGATTGCTTTTTATATCGAAAGGAAACAATAACATCGAGCTATGTTGAAAAGGAAAAATCCTATAGAAGCAGATATTATTTATGATTTCTGAAAAAATCTGGGGTGAGAAAATCTTACCTAGAAATTACAATCTGTGGAACATAGTAATTCATGGATAGTTTAAACTAGTACCTGGCAAACTCAATCCCACCTAGAAGGCTGAAATAAAATACTGCAGCTCATAAAGACATTGTTTTGAAGAGCAAACTAGTAAGGAGAATATGAAGAAAGTTTCTATTTAAAACATTATAATACCCTCAGCTTTTCTGTAGGAAAAATGAAAGTGAAATATTTAATGTACAATTGCTCATTTAGAGAAAATTATAGTAACATTATCTGTAAATTTCTTTAATATATGAAAATTACATTTTGGCATATTTGGAAGCCATTACCTAAGAAAGAGTATATATGTAAAGAAACCTTGTATTCAGCTGTTTAATATTTTTGTGAAGTCTACTTTTTGAATAACAAGATTATATCTTGTGGGATGTTTTATATATGTGTGTGTATGTATGTGTGTGTGTGTATATATATTGATTTTAGCGTTGGTTTGTGATTTGCTACTACATTTTTCACAGAATCAGGTTAGTTACTAAATCTGATAATAATTTGAAAATAAACTGATGAAAATTTGATTAAAATGTTATTATATACTCCATCCCTTGTTTCTGAGAAGAATCACTAAATGTTTTCTGAATTTGAATAGATGATTTAAAGTTTCTTAGCATGTATGTATAAGGAGATATGAAAACTGTTTACTTGGCTTTACTTAGTAATGCTGAGAATTACTTGAACACTTTTCTGGTTCAACTTTTTTTATTTTACATATTAGAAAAATGTGAGTAACCACTTTCCAGGTGAACAACATAATTGTTGTTGTTGTCATTGTTTTCCTTCAACTGTCACTAATGGGAATTGCTAAGGCTGAACTGAAATAAAATAAATCAGTACTATAAAGAGCAGAAAAATTAGATGATATTGCTCTGGCTAAATAATAAAATATCTTAATTGAAAGGAGCCTAAAATTGTCTGTGTTCTCCAATTGATAGTAAACTCATTAACATAGAGAAGTGATTTGCCCAAATTCCAATAAAAAGTTGATAGCATAACAGAGACCCAAGCAAAATCAAGTGTCTTGAACTTCAATCCAAGTCCTCATTCTTCTCATTCTTGTATGTCACAATTTTAAGCTATGGTAAATTTCCCGATAATAATCAACATTAGTAATATGTTTCTTCATTACAAATGTCAAATCCCCTGCTGAGTGTTACTTTGATGACTTAATGGAAGAGGCTGAAATGCATATAACATAATTTATATGGGGCCTGTTCATTTGGGGAATCAGTCACTTCTTCCAGATTTTAGACTGGTTTTGGTGATTAGAAACATTGGCCTACAGGTGGGTGCAAGGCTGACAATAATTTTTGGAAACAAATGCAAAATTAGATTAACGGGGTTACATCAAACTATAAAGTTTCTGTACAAGAAAAGAAAATAATCAACAAAGAAAAAAGGTAACCTATAGAATAAGAGAAAATGTTTACAAAATATATGTCTAACAAGGGATTAATATCCAAAATATATAAGGAACTCATGCAACTCAATAGTAAAAATGCCCAAATAACTCAATTAAAAATATACAAAGGATCTGAATTGACATTTCTCAAAAAAAAAAAAAAAAAAAACCCACAACATACCAATGGTTAAGTAGGTATGTGAAAACGTCCTCAACTTATTAATCTTCATGAAAATGTAAAGAAAAACACAATAGGATAGTATTTTAAACATATTAGAATGACTATTCAAAAATCAAATTTAACAAGAGTTGGTGAGGATCTGGGTACCCTTTACAGTTTGGTGGGAGTGAAATTGATAGAGCCATTATAAAAAAACTATATGGAGGTTTCTCAAAAAGTTAAAAATAAAATTAGCTTACAATCCAACAGCCCTACTTTTAGGTGTATTTTTGAAGGAAATAAAATCAGTTTTCTCAGAAAGATGTCTGCTTTCTCATGTTCATTTCAGCATTTATTCATAATGGCCCAAATATGGAAGCAATCTAAGTGTTTGTTAATGGGTGAATAAATTTTTTAAAAAATTGATGTACACACACACACACCCACATACACACACAATGAAAGATTCCTTTGTTTAACAGAGAAAAAGAATCCTGCTATTTGTGACAACATGGATTCACTTAGAGAACATCATATTAAGTTAAATAAGCTAAATAATATATAGTGTCACTTATATGTAGGTGGAATACAAAAATGTCAGAATCATGGAAACAGAGAGAAGAATGCTGGTTAATACAGAATGAGGAGGTGGAATAAGGAAAGATGTTGGACAAAGGGTAAAAGTTTTCAATTATGCAAGATAAATACATTCTAGTGATCTAATGTACAACAATGTGACTATATACAGTTTAAAATATTGTACACTTGAAATCTGCTAAGAAATTATAAAAGATTTCTCCCTACACTCACAAAATGGTAAATACGTGAGGTGATAAATATGCTGATCAGCTTGAGTGTGCTTACTATTTCACCATGTATATGTATATCAAGCCATCAAGTTGTAGAACTTAACTATGTACATTATATCAGTTGTCAGCTATGCCCCAATGAAGTTGAAGAAAAAGGGGCAAAAAGGAAAAGATTGTACATATGCCTAAGGTGTGGAGAATTTATGCCCTATTAGGTATATTGGGCTGAGGGAGTGGAAGGGGTTGTTTCTAAACTTTTTCTCATAATAGACCTGAACAAGATAATTGGTACTAACTAGAACAAGAAATAACAAATTTTATTTTTAATGATTCCATAATGTGAATATGAATTGTTATTTTTATTCATTTCATTTTTCTGAATATGGATTACATTAATTCTGAAAAAAAAAGAGTAACCGTATACAAGCTATCTGAAGTTTATGAAAGAATTCTTATACCTGTTTGCGATATAGTTGCTATATAAAAAACAAGATGCATTATTTGTCTTCATCTTCTTTAAAGAATGTAGAAGATAAATCTTGATTGTTTGTCTTGGAAAAAAAAACCCATAATTTCTTTGTCTCTGCTACACAAATTTAGAACTCAAAGGGAGATGCATTACCACAAATGATGCAGGAACAAGCAACTTTCCTTTTAAACCACCTTTGGCAAAGCTGTTTATGTAAATTGAAGTCTGACCTGTCATGCTCATTTATTACTCTGCCACTTTTTTTCATTGCAATTCATTGCTCTTCTTTTCTCATATTAGATTTGCCAGATGAATTTTTAATAGCATGACTTCAGAACACTATAGAAGTAAATGATGTTTATATTTTACTTGCAAAATCAAACTAGAAGAATAACTTGCCTACAAATTGACCCTGGTAAATTGCTAAAAGCTATAACCTCACCCAGACATTCAGATGTGAAAAATTGGATATAGCTTTAGGCAACAAGAGCTTCCATTCTCAGGGTGATAGCATGGAGGCAGGGTGTGAACACTAAGGGGGAGTATCATTCAATGGGATTTGCTTTTGCTAGACTGCCATAATCTATGGGTATGAAAGTTACCACTTTATCAAATGCGCAATGAACACCTTTGAGAATATGGCTTTGAGAAAATGCTTTAAGAATATTTGTAATCATTATGATTTAGCAAATATATTTGGATACATATTAATCCAAGAACAATTTGGAATATTTATTGTCTAATTGATTTTTGATAATTTGGTATTTATGATTCAAACTGATTATGTCTCAGATTTCTTCAGGTTCATTTGTAGAGGAAATTGGCATGTGGCTTAATATTTCCTTGGCAGGAAATGGCAGACTCTATTATTGAGGAAGCTACTATTTTGTTATGAAAATCAGGTATTACATTTGTCTGAGTGTTTTTTAATAAATACAAGCCGAGATTATGCAATATAAAGTCCTTAGTGTTAAATGGATTAGTCAATAAAGATGTCTGAAAAGAAGTTTTGAGAATCATCTTCAAGAAGGGAGCAGATAAGGATTTATAATAAACATTTTGTTAATTATGAGACCAAGAGAACAAAAAGCCCTTTCCTTAGATCAATGTCTTTCTAAGTACACATTTTTTTGAACTAGAATTTTATAAAATATTTCATGATGTTTTTACATAAATATTTAATATATTTATTTTGTGGCCATGTCATCTATAGAAGATCACAGAATAAAATAGAACCTACATAGGTATTAAAATAAGAGAAAATTAGATTCATATCCTAGTTTTCCATTTTCTCACTTTGAGACTACAGTCAATTTAACTCCTCTAAGCTTTCATTATGTTATCTCAAAAATGGAGAAAACATTTGACTCAGAGTTTTTGAAAGTATTAAATACAATCACGTATGTAAAACCCTGGTACTGTGCCCGGCACAAAGATACTAATACTGCTTTTCCTAACTCTTAGGTCTAAATTTTCAAAATTATGTTCCACAAAACAATAGTTCTAGTAGATTCTTTGAGGAAAATACAAATTTTGTATGTTCATCCTCTGAATGTTACAGTGCATAATATTGTCTCTGAAAGGATAATTGGGATTCAATGCTATTTCCTCCATTACTTCCTTTTCCTAATGAGAGTAGAAAAATCATAAAAAGCAAATAATTTAAAGAAAAAATAGCAATTTAGCTGTGCAAATGTAGAATTCAGAGAGTCATTTAATTAATTCTGAGGCTCTATTTTCTTATCTGTAAAAACCATACCTTTATTGTTGAATTAAAACTTATTGTGGGCTGACTATGCTGAAAATGCTATGAAGGGCAGGGAGTACAAGGATGTAAACACATAACCACTGAATTCAAGGAATGAAGCCTAAGAGGGAACCAAACAGACAAAAACTGAAAATAAAAAGAGATGGAGGTTAAAATAGACAAAGTTATACGTATCATGTACACTATGATCCTATGGAGGCAACATGTAGGGCAGTGCTGCAGCCTGATAATATTCAGAAAGACCTCATGGAGCAATGAAACTTCATACATGTGTTTATCTGTTCAACACATAATCACTGAGATTCTACTGAGTGTCAGACACTATTGTCAGTGTTAGTGATACAGTGGGCACATAAATATAAAAATGGTCTTAACTTCATGCAGCTAATGTACTAGCAGATACACAAACAAAAAGCATTTAGATAAATGCTACAAAAAAAGAAAACAGGAGAGGAGGTAGTCTGAAAGGAGTTGCTATATTGGACAAGGGGGACTGGAAAGACCTATTGGAGAACTCTAGTTAATCCTGTTAATTCCATTTGTTCATCCATTATATTCTTGAACAAACATTCACTATGTTACAGTAAACTGCATTTATGGATAGAATACATCAAATAAAACACCCTTTTTTGAATTGTACAGTTAGAGGTATTTTTATAATGATATACAATGTAGTAACTAGCACTAGAAGCAATATACAGACATACTTCATGTAATTGTACTTTTCTTTATTACACTTCACAGATATTATATTTTTTACCAATTGAAAGTTTGTTGCAACCCTGCATAGAGCAAGTCTATCAGCACCATTTTTCCATTAGTATGTCTTCACTTTGTGTCTCTGCATCACAATTCAGTAATTATCATAATATTTCAAAACTCTTCCATCATTCTTAAGCCTATTATGGTGATCTGTGATCAGCAATCTTTGATAATAGTATTGTAATTATTTTAGGACAATGAAATACTCATATACTGACTGCTCTACCAGCTGGCTATTTTCTTTTCTCCCTCTTCTCAGGCCTCTCTATTCAAGATACAATGATATTGAAATTAAACCAATTAGTAACTTTACAATGGCCTCTAAGTGTTCAAGTGAAAGGGAGAGATACATGCCTCTTACTTTAAATAAAAAGCCAGGAATGAAAGTGTCATTAAATGACAAAAGCTGAGATAGGCTGAAAGCTAGGCCTCTTGTGCCAAAGTAAGCCAAGTTGCAAATGCAGAGGAAAAGTTCTTAAAGGAAATTAAAATGCTACTCCAGTAAATATATGAATGATAAGAAAGCATAATAGCCTTATTGCTGATATGGAGAAAGTTTTAGAGGTCTGGATAGATGATCAAAGCAGCAACAACATTCCTGTAAGCCCAAGTCCAGAGGACAGCCCTGATTCTCTTCAATTCTGTAAAGGGTGAGAGGTGAGGAAGCTGCAAGAAAAATTGGAAGCTACCAGAGATTTGTACATAAGTATTAAGGAAAAAGATCATCTCCATACATAATAGAACAAGATGAAGCATCACGTGCTGGGTGAAGCTGCAGCATATTATCCAGAAGATCTAACTACAAAGATCATTGATGATGGTGGCTACAATAAACTACATCTTTTAAATAGAAATGAAACAGCCTTGTTCTGAAAGAAGATGCCGTCTAGGACTTTATGAGTTAAAGCAGAGAAGCCAATACCTGGCTTCAATGCTTCAAAGACCAGGATAACTCTTGTTAGGGGCTACTGAAGCTGGTGAGTTTAAGTTGAAATATCCTCATTTACCACTCCAAAAATCCTAGGGCCCTTTAAAACTATGCTAAATACACTCTGATTGTATGATTAGAACAGCATTGCCTGGAAGACAGCACATCTGTTTACAGTGTAGTTTACTGAATATTTGAAGTGCGCTGTAGAGTCCTACTGTTCAGGCAAACATATATCTTTTAAAATACTACTGCTCATTGACGATACATCTGGTAACCCAAGAGCTCTGATGTAGCTGTACAAGGTATTCATATCATTTTCATAGCTGCTACTATAACATCCATTCTGTAGTATACAAATTAAACAGTAATATTGACTTGTTATTAAATTTTATCTTGTTATTAAAGAAATACATTTCATAAGCTTATAGATTGTAATTCCTCTACTGGATCTAGTCAAAGTAAATTAAAACCTCCGGGAAAGTATTTACCATTATATGTACCATTAAGAACATTAGTAATTCATGAAAGATCAAAATACCAAAATTGACAAGAATTTGCAGAAAGTTTATTTTAACTCTAATGGATGAGATTTACAGTTTCAAAACTTCAGTGAAAAAATTAACTCCATGTAATGGGAATAGCAAGAAAAATGGCACTAGAAATGGACCCTGAAGATTTGACTGACCTGCTGAAATCTCTTAGTAGAACTTGAATGAAGGAAGAGTTGGTTTTTACAGATGAGTAAAGAAAGCAGATTCTTGAGACAGAATCTCCTCCTGGCAAAGATGTTGTAATACTGTAAAATCGTCATAAAAGATTTAGAATATTACACAAACTTACTTGACAAAGCAGTAGCAGGTTTGAGATGATTGACTCCAATTTTGAAAACAGTTCTGTTTTGGATAAAATGCTATCAAACGGCATCAAATGCTACAGAGAAATAGTTCATGAAAGAGAGAATCGATTGATGCAGCAAATTTCATTGCTGTCTTATTTTAAGAAATTGCCGAGTCTTGGAGGAGGCAAGATGGTGTCATAGAGGTGACTCAGGATTGCAGCTCTCGGTGAAGGCGCAGAGGGTGAGTCCTAGCCGCATTCTCGGATGTTCCTTTTATGCCCACAGAGCGTTGAAAGTCCCAGGTGTGGGAGAGACACGGGACGCTAGCAGCCGGCTAATGCAACCGGCTTCCGCCGCCTCTTCGGCTGGCGCCGCAGCGGGACCCGGCGCGGAACTCACTGGTCTGGGTGCCCTGTTAAACCGGCAATCTGAGATTTGGAAGGGCAGATTGGCATGTCCATCTGATTGAACGGGACTTGGACAATGAGCCAGACCAGGAGTTTCCTGGGAAGCGTGATCTGAGCCGGGGTAGTGGGCAGCGGCACGGGAGATCACACGGATCCCAGTGCCCTATCGGCAAGCTCCTGGGGTGCCAGTGAGAGAGTTGACCTTTCAGCTTGGGGAGAGGAAGAGAGAGAGAGAGAGGACGGACTCTGAGGCAGGGAGCTGGGTGATCGGGCTCGGCGGGTCCCACGCTCACGGGGACAAGCAGGGCGGCGACTGGAGGCGCTTGGGGCTGAGAGTTTTGTTGCCGGCATTTAGGATGGTGCAGCCCGGTCAGGGAGGGGCGTCCACCATTCCTGACGAAGTGCACCCCCACTTAAGTACCGCCCAGGACTGACGCAGCCTGCCGTTGCCGAGGCAACCTGCCATAACAGAGAGAGTCCACCAGGCCGCAACAGGGCGGACCCACGTTAGCAGGTCAGAGCCCCGGCAGGCAAATAGTGAATAGACTGCCACCTAGTGGGGCAGGACAGTGCAACAGATACTCATAAAGAAAGCACAACTCCCTGAGACAGAGCATCTAAGGGTGAAAAAAAAAAAAAAGAGTGGTGTTTTATGAGTTCTATTGCAGCAGACATAACCTCCCAACAACCCTGAATGAACAACGGAGCTCACAGCTCAGCACTGGAGCTCCTATAAAGCACAGACTGTCTCCTCAAGCAGCTCCCTGATCCCTGTATATCCAAGGAGTCACCCCAGAAAAGGACTAATCAGACTGACATTTGGCTGGCATCATTCTGGAACAAGGGCAGCAGAAAAAGAAACTGATATCATCCCTCACTGTTCTGCAGCTGCTGCAGGTATACCCCAGACAAGCAGGGCCTGGAGTGGACCTCAGCACTCATACAGCAGAGAGGATAGATCATTAGAGGGAAAACTAAGTAACAGAAATACTTCATCATCAACAATCTCAGTGTCCACACAGAGACCCAATTGAAAAATCAGCCACTACTAAGATGACAGGCGGATAAATCCATAAAGATGGGAAGAAACCAGCGCAAAAAGGAGGAAAGCACCCGAAACCAAAACACCTCACCTCCAAAAAAGGACCAAAACTCCTCACCAGCAAGGGAACAAAGCTGGACGGAGAATGAATGTGACGAAATGACGGAATCAGAATTCAGAAAGTGGATAATGAGAAACTTCAGTGAGCTAAAGGAACATGTTCTAAACCAGTGCAAAGAAACTAAGAACCTTGAAAAAAGATTTGAAAAAAGATTTGAGGAATTGATAACGAGAATGGACAACTTAGAGAGGAATATGAATGAATTGAAGGAGCTGAAAAACACAACACGAGAACTTCGCGAAGCATGCACAAGTTTCAACAGCCGAATTGACCAAGCAGAAGAAAGAATATCAGAAGTTGAAGATCAACTCAATGAAATAAAACGAGAAACCAAGATTAAAGAAAAAAGCACAAAAAGGAATGAACAAAATCTCCAAGAAATGTGGGACTATGTGAAGAGACCCAACCTACGTTTGATAGGTGTACCAGAATGTGACAAAGAGAATGAATCCAAGCTGGAAAACACTCTTCAGGATATTATCCAGGAAAATTTCCCCAACCTAGCAAGACAGGTCAATACTCAACTCCAGGAAATACAGAGAACACCACAAAGATACTCTGCAAGAAGAGCAACCCCAAGGCAAATAATCGTCAGATTCACCAGGGTTGAAATGAAGGAGAAAATACTAAGGGCAGCCAGAGAGAAAGGTCAGGTCACCCACAAAGGGAAGCCCATCAGACTCACAGCAGATCTCTCGGCAGAGACTCTACAAGCCAGAAGAGAGTGGGGGCCAATATTCAACATCCTTAAAGAAAAGAGCTTTCAACCCAGAATTTCATATCCAGTGAAACTGAGCTTCATAAGTGAAGGAAAAATAAAATCCTTCATGAACAAGCAAGTACTCAGAGATTTTGTCACCACTAGGCCTGCTTTACAAGAGCTCCTGAAAGAGGCACTACACATAGAAAGAAACAACCAGTTCCAGCCATCCTAAAAGCATACCAAATGCTAAAGACCATCAACAAAATGAAGAATGTACATGAACCAACGGGAAAAACAGCCAGCTAGCATCAAAATGGCAGTATCAAATTCACACATAACAATATTAACCCTGAATGTAAATGGGCTAAATGCACCAATCAAAAGACACAGACTGGCAAATTGGATAAAAAACCAAAACCCATTGGTGTGCTGTATCCAGGAAACCCACCTCACATGCAAAGATACACAAAGGCTCAAAATAAAGGGATGGAGGAAGATTTACCAAGCAAATGGAGAGCAAAAAAAAAGCAGGAGTTGCAATTCTCATCTCTGATAAAATAGACTTTAAAATAACAAAGATCAAAAGGGACAAAGAAGGTCATTACATAATGGTAAAAGAATCGATACAACAAGAAGAGATAACGATTCTAAATATATATGGACCCAATGTAGGAGCACACAGATATATAAGGCAAGTTCTTAATGACTTACAAAGGGACTTAGACTCCCACACAATAATAGTGGGAGACTTTAACACTCCACTGTCAATAGCAGACAGATCAACCAGACAGAAAATTAACAAGGATATCCAGGACTTGAACTCAGACCTGGAACAAGCAAACCTGATAGACATTTACAGAACTCTCCACCCCAAATCCACAGAATATACATTCTTCTCAGCACCACATCACACCTACTCCAAAATTGACCACATAATTGGAAGTAAAGCACTCCTCAGCAAATGCAAAACAACTGAAATCATAACAAACAGTCTCTCAGACCATAGTGCAATCAAGTTGGAACTCAGAATTCAGAAAATAACTCAGAACCGCACAGCTTCATGGAAACTGAACAATTGGCTCTTGAATGTTGATTGGATAAACAATGAAATGAAGGCAGAAATAAAGAAGTTCTTTGAAACCAACGAGAATGAAGACACAACGTACCAGAATCTCTGGGACACATTTAAAGCAGTCTGTAGAGGAAAATATATAGCAATAAGTGCCCACATGAGAAGAGTGGAGAGATCCAAAATTGACACCCTATCGTCAAAATTGAAAGAGCTAGAGGAGCAAGATCAAAAAAAGCTCAAAACCTAGCCGAAGACAAGAAATAACTAAGATCAGAGCAGAACTGAAGGAGATAGAGACAAGAAAAACCCTTCAAAAAATCAATAAATCTAAGAGCTGGTTTTTCGAAAAGATCAACAAAATAGACGGACCACTAGCCAGACTGATAAAAAAGAAGAGAGAGAACAACCAAATAGATGCAATAAAAAACGATAAAGGGGAAATCACCACAGATTCCACAGAAATTCAAACCATCATCAGAGAATACTACAAACAACTCTATGCACATAAACCAGTAAATCAGGAAGAAATGGATAAATTCCTGGACGCCTGTGTCCTCCCAAGCCTAAACCAGGAGGAAGCCGAAACTATGAATAGACCAATAACAAGGTCTGAAGTTGAGGCAGCAATTAAGAGCCTACCACACAAAAAAAGCCCAGGTCCAGATGGGTTCACAGCCGAATTCTACCAGACACACAAAGAGGATCTGGTACCATTCCTTCTGAAACGATTCCAAATAATCCAAAAAGAGGGAACCCTTCCCAAATCATTTTATGAGACCAACATCATCCTGATACCAAAACCTGGCAGAGACTCAACAAGAAAAGAAAACTTCAGGCCAATATCCATGATGAACATAGATGCAAAAATCTTCAATAAAATACTGGCAAACCGATTGCAACAGCACATTAAAAAACTTATCCATCATGATCAAGTAGGATTCATCCCGGGGATGCAAGGCTGGTTCAACATACGCAAGTCTATAAATGTAATTCACCACATAAACAGAAGCAAAAACAAAAACCACGTGATTATCTCAATTGATGCAGAGAAGGCATTTGACAAAATTCAACAGCCCTTTATGCTAAAAACCCTCAATAAACTTGGTATTGATGGAACATATCTCAAAGTAATAAAAGCTATTTATGACAAACCAACAGCCAATATCATACTTAATGGGCAAAAACTGGAAGCATTCCCTTTGAAATCTGGCACTAGACAAGGATGCCCTCTCTCACCACTTCTATTCAATATAGTACTGGAAGTTCTAGCCAGAGCAATCAGGCAAGAAAAAGAAATAAAGGGTATTCAAATAGGAAAGGTGGAAGCCAAATTGTCTCTATTTGCAGACGACATGATAGTATACCTAGAAGACCCCATCACCTCAGCCCAAAAGCTACTGCAACTGATAAGCAACTTCAGCAAAGTCTCAGGATATAAAATCAATGTTCAAAAATCACAAGCATTCCTATACACCAATAACAGACTTAAAGAGAACCAAATCAAGAACGAACTGCCATTCACAATTGCTACAAAGAAAATAAAATACCTAGGAATACAACTCACTAGGAATGTAAGGGACCTCTTTAAGGAAAACTACAAACAACTGCTCAACGAAATAAGAGAGGACACAAACAGATGGAGAAACATTCCATGTTCGTGGTTAGGAAGAATCAATATTGTGAAAATGGCTATACTGCCCAAAGTAATTTACACAATCAATGCTATCCCCATCAAACTACCATTGAATTTCTTCACAGAACTGGAAAAAAACACCATGAATTTCATATGGAACCAAAAAAGAGCCCGCATAGCCAAGTCAATTCTAAGCAAAAAGAACACAGCAGGAGGCATCACGCTACCAGACTTCAAACTATACTACAAGGCTACAGTAATCAAAACAGCATGGTACTGGTACCAAAACAGAGATATAGACCAATGGAACAGAACAGAGGCATCGGAGGCAACACAACACATCTACAACCATATTATCTTTGATAAACCAGACAAAAACAGGCAATGGGGAAAGGATTCCCTATTTAATAAATGGTGTTGGGAAAACTGGCTAGCCATGTGCAGAAAGCAGAAACTGGACCCCTTCCTGACACCTTACACTAAAATTAACTCCAGATGGATTAAAGACTTAAACGTAAGACCTGACACCATAAAAACCCTAGAAGAAAATCTAGGCAAAACCATTCAGGACATAGGAGTAGGCAAGGACTTCATGAACAAAACACCAAAAGCATTGGCAACAAAAGCCAAAATAGACAAATGGGACCTAATCAAACTCCACAGCTTCTGCACAGCAAAACAAACAGTCACTAGAGTGAATCAGCAACCATCAGAATGGGAAAAAATCTTTGCAGTTTACGCATCTGACAAAGGGCTGATATCCACAATTTACAAAGAACTCAAACAGATTTACAGGAAAAAAACAAACAAGCCCATTCAAAAATGGGCAAAGGATATGAACAGAAACTTTACAAAAGCAGACATACATGAGGCCAACAAACATATGAAAAAGTGCTCATCGTCATTGGTCATTAGAGAGATGCAAATCAAAACCACATTGAGATACCATCTCACACCAGTTAGAATGGCGATCATTAAAAAATCTGGAGACAGCAGATGCTGGAGAGGATGTGGAGAAATAGGAACACTCTTACACTGTTGGTGGGAGTGTAAATTAGTTCAACCATTGTGGAAGACAGTGTGGCGATTCCTCAGGGACCTAGAAATAGAAATTCCATTTGACCCAGCAATCCCATTACTGGGTATCTATCCAAAGGATTATAAATCGTTCTACTATAAGGACACATGCACACGAATGTTCATTGCAGCACTGTTTACAATAGCAAATCGCATTATAATTGTAATTTAGCTTAACAATTACCAGCATTAAATTTAAGTTTCTTAAGAAGAAAAACTGTATCTTAATATTTTATTATAAGCTCTATGAACATTGCAAATAGTAGGTGATCAATTAATATTTGCAAAAAATATAGTTTTTACAAAATGTACATACAGAGATTAATTTTATTTGCTGCATTAGATAAACCTTGGGGAAAAATAATAGATGTTTCTATCCCACCCTTCCCCAAACAAAAAAAAATGAAGGACCTGCAGCTTACATTTAAATTTTATGACTCAAAATTTGATGTAATTTTCATTGTGTTATTATGTAAGTTAGTTGAAGACTAGATTTCCATAATAAATAATTTCCATTTCCAATGCCACGACTTTGACAGGTAAGTTACTCCAGACAAGCATCCCTTAGTCAAGTATTAATTCAAATGTATTAAGTATATGCAAAGGAATTGGAAAACAGTCACCAAAAATATACAAATCTGCTTCAAATCTTATATTAGAGGCACAGTGGTATCTCATTTATATCAAATAATTTTCAATTGAAAATAATGTTCTGCTGCTTAAATAATTTAAACTTATTTTAAATTGACTTATGATATGCATCTCCAATATTAATCTGCACTTTAGTTATGTTTCCACTTTTGTCTTGTTTTGTTTTGATCAGAACATTTTTCTACCAAAGCTCCAGCATTATGCTGATTTTGAACTTCCTCACATAAGTATCAGGCACTTCAGTAAAAGGTCACTACCTACCCTAGTGATTTAATGAATTCGAAGTAAAGGAAATATATTCATCAAAGTTCCCACAGGCATATCTTCCTATTTCCTTTGCTTTTCTCATATTCATTACAGACCTTTGATTTGCTTTCTTTAGTGTACTAGAGAAATGCAAACCCCAGTCAATATTCATTGAAGCTCCTGCTGTGTGTCTTGGATCTATTGAGATTTTTGAATACCTAGCTCACATATGGGATTAAAGTATTTGGACATTTTATTCATCTCTAAAATAAGTTGGTTTTCATAGATTAAGGCTTTTTTTCAGCATGATACTGGCTTAATATGTATCTGTCTAGGCTTCTGACTCATGTTTTAGGCATATGTTTTTCTCTTCTTTTTCTGTTTTTCTTTTTCTTAGTTTTAGCACATTTATAGTGGTTGCTATACCAGATTTCATGAGTGTATTTGCATTACAACTTCACTTCTTTTAGCGTCCAGTGTTCATGAGGGGCATCTTTTCTCTTACCAGCAGTTTCTTTCAAGTGACTGGCAATTTCAAGTCCCTCATCTGTTTCAGGTTTCTTTTTAAATATGTAACTCCTGTTGATCCAGCTCGCTGTGTTATGTTTGATGGACATTAGGTTCACAATCATTATTTCTCAACCTCTCGGTGTTCTATCTAAAGAAAAAATGTATCCATACAATGGAAGATCAAGTGATTACCTGTTTTTTAGGTGCAGTCTAATAACTGCCAAAGTACAGGGATCTTGAGTAAGGTACATTGCAAAACAAAGATTTTACTTTAAGTCTAAGATGATCTTCTATATACTTTCTGCAAAGTGAAGATATTTTTACTGATCTGAAAGAAATATGAACTTTTAGAGCATTATTTTTGTACATTTAGCTGCTTCCTAAAATACAAAATGCTTGATTTAATCAGGGAAAATGCAATAAAGAGACAATGCCGTCTTAATAATCTCTTTGCCCCTTTCAACATGTTCAGTGAAAGCCACTTTTTTTAACAATCAAAAGTAGATATTGACCAAGCCAACCTAATGCTCCCCTCACTTTGATTAAATTTTAGATAGGTTCCTTTTGGTCTATAGGCACCTAAGTGTTTACTTTAGAAAACTGACAATTGTAAATTATTCCTCTGCCACTTTGATATGAAAGTCTTCTCCCAGCCTTCTGCCAGTTTTACATTCCAGGCATATCCTTCTCATGGATCTGGGAACTATTCCTTAGAAATGTAGTTATCCAGAAAGCTAGAGCCCTTATCTCACAGTTTCTGTTGAAGGGTAGATAGGAACCTAACTTTAACGAATTCCAGTTAGCAAATACAGAAGGCATAAACACAAAAACCAACTTCCCTCCTTAAAGTCCTGGAGTACTTTTCTACTAGGTCCCTTCAGTGCCTGAAAACTGTTCTGCTTTTTGGTTCTTTGAAGTTAAATATCTTTCCTCTGTTGCAATAATATTGGCCCCTATTGCACTACTTTGGTGCAATTCCTCTTTGACAGTATTAATCCTTCTTTGAGAAAGAGCAAATAAATGAACAATGAGAGAATTGAAACAATCCATTGATCCCCTTCTCCCATCTCAATGGGAGGAAGGGAGAGTGCATTAATGTTCTGTGAAAACAAAAAGGGCAGAATGAACTTTCCTATGCTCCACACCCAACAACAGTATCTAAAGTTTATTTTTCTGGAGCAGAATATGATCTGAATGTCCTGGAACATATGAAGGAGATTATAGTGAGAAAATTAAGACCCATTATTTTTGTAGAATGTTTTAAATTTTACAGGTACATGGTCTGTGGAAATGATTCATAGGGTGCACACTTACAAACATCAAACATTTGAAGGATTTGGAAAGGGGAATATCACCTGGAGAAGGAATCAGATCTGTTTTGTATTTTCCTCCAAAACAGTAATAAGACTAAGATATATAGGTTAAAATGAAAAATGTTTCAGTTTAATAGAAAAAAAATCTTTCCAAAACTACAGTGTTTAAAGATGGGAAATGCTAGGCTGACTTGGAAAGTAGTAAGTTCACTAACAAGGGATAGTAAGACCATGGTTCAAGGAAGATTTGATTGAAATGTTGAACAATTTCAGGCATCACATGGGGATGTGGGAAGCCAGAGGTACAGTTTTCCTTATAGCCTTGAATATTTTTTCCATTTCTCTGCATTTTTTAATTTAAATATTCAGAATAAATTGTTTTGACTTTGACAAGAAGAAAACAATATAAAGGATCTTTTGTAACAATTAAAAATGTTGAGTAGTTTAATTCAAACATACACACACACACACACACACACACACACACACACAGCCAGTGTCTCTCACTGAAGCTTTTTCTAGAAATACTTACTAGAAAAGAGAAAAAAAAAAATGCAAAAATGCTATAATCAGAAAACCAGAGAGCTATATTATTATGTTTTCTTTAACATGTCTAAATTTGTGTTATTGTTTTAATATGTCTAATTTTATCTGGTTTTCAATGCAGTAAAAACTATCACCCTGAAACCACAATGCATCCAAACACCCCCCATTAGCAACCTAGAGGCCCTGCAAAGGTGAAAGAAAGATTTTTTTGTTGATGCATCTGTTATGGTCACGTATGGCCCTTTAAACAGAAAGTGCTCCATCTCTTTTCTTCACTTTGCCTTCTTAACTGCATCTTTCACCTCCAAACTAGATTAGGCTGTATATCACAGGAAACATAAAGTAGATCAATGACCTTAAGAAATTCAGAAATGGTAGGATCTTTGATTTTCAAAATAGATTAGAAGTAGGATGGCTTCAGATGACCCTGTTGAATGACCCCTCTGGGAAGATCAGTCTGTAGCTGTTAATGTGATTTGTCCACCATGTTGGGCTGCAAGAGGATTGTCAATTGCCACAAGGCATATACTTTGCTGAAACTTCCTCTGAAATGTATAATAACTTCAGCAGCTTGGTAGATAATTCCCAGACATTTTCTGGTCAGCAAATAGAGGAGGTCAGTTATTTCTGTTATATAAAGTGAAGGCCCAGGCTATAATCCAAACCAAACCAAATTCTAAAATTCCTAAGGTTTTTATAAGATTCACAGGTATAGGCTTTCTCTGTACCTAGATAGTAGATTTAAATCGCTGCAAATAAATGAATAAAATAGCCGAGAATAAGTGGATAAAACAGGGACATTGACACTCCAAACATCAGATGAGGTGAAAAAACTGAAAACATATGATTACCGATGGGATATTATCAACAGTATCTTCATCAAATATCATAGTTTCTAGTATTTGCTTATTCTCTATGTGACACTATGATAGTGTATAATTATAGAACAAAAGGAAATAAAAATGTCCAATTTTATCTGGTTTTCAATGAAGACAAGACTTTATCACTCTGAACCCACAGTGCATAATTTTAGTGTAATATATTTATAACCTAAAATTTGCTCTTACATAGATGGGATGATTTTACATTTAAATTGTTATTTAATTGGGTTAATAAAGATGTTAACATTTTCCCACACAATAGGGTTATGCTCTAAATATTTTTAATTCCATTTTTGCTCTGATGTAAATATTCGTGCTCTCTCCTTCTACAATTTATATGCAGGAACCTAATATTCAATGTGATTGTATTAAAAGATGGGCCATTGGGAATTGATTAATTCATGCAGGATTTATCACCCTCATGACTAGGATTAGCACCTCTATTGAAGAAGATATAAAGAGCTCCCTTGCCCCTTCCACCCTGCTAGGACACTGTGAGACTGTGAAGTATGTGGAAGTGGCCACAGGCAAGTACCTGATGGTCCTTTGATTTTGGACTTCCCAACCTCCAGAACTGTGAGGAATACATTTCTATTATTTAAAATTACCCAGTCTAAGATATTTTGCTATAGCAGCCAGAACATACTAACAACCTCCCAGCAAAATAAAAGCTGATCTTCTTTACATTTTCTTTTATGCATAGACATCATTCATCAAGACTTAAAATATGGAAAGGAATTTTAAAATCTATAAAGTGCCTCAAAATAAATAGCACAATAATATAGCAATGAGGTAGTCTTGCTATCTATGATAGAATTTCAAGGCATGTGTCTCTTTCTAAGTTCTAAATAGTTTATTTTTCCTTAAGTAAACTCAGCTCATTGAGTATGTCAGCCTTATAATTCTTACTTCCTACTCTGTTGCCTCCAAGTGTCTTCAGAACTAGACCTTCTCAATCAAATTAAAATAGCAATCTTATTTCACTTGGGGTCATAGAGTTTGTTTTTCATATTCAGAGAAAATCTCCTCTAGTTACTTTGTGTTTTTTTTTTTTTTTCCAGTAAATCGGTTGGGTTTTCTTTTTTTTTTTTTTTTAATTTTTATTGCATTATAGGTTTTGGGGTACATGTGCAGAATGTGCAAGATAGTTGCATAGGTACACACATGGCAGTGTGTTTTGCTGCCTTCCTCCCCTTCACCCACACTTGGTATTCATCCCCAGGCTATCCCCCCCAGCCCCACCCGCTGTCCCTCCCCCATTTCCCCCAACAGTCCCCAGTGTATAGTAGACCACCTCTCTGTGTCCATGTGTTCTCATTTTTCTCACCCACCTATGAGTGAGTATATGCAGTATTTCTTTTTCTGTTCTTGTGTCAGTTTTCTGAGAATGATGTTCTCCAGATTCATCCATGTCCTTACAAAGGACAAAAACTCATCATTTTTGATTGCTGCATAACATTCCATGGTGTATATGTGCCACATTTCCCCAGTCCAGTCTATCATCGATGGGCATTTGGGTTGGTTCCAGGTCTTTGCTATTGTAAACAGTGCTGCAATGAACATTCGTGTGCATGTGTCCTTATAGTAGAATGATTTATAGTCTTTTGGATAGATACCCAGTAATGGGATTGCTGGGTCAAATGGAATTTCTATTTCTAGGTCCCTGAGGAATCGCCACACTGTCTTCCACAATGGTTGAACTAATTTACACTCCCACCAACAGTGTAAGAGTGTTCCTATTTCTCCACATCCTCTCCAGCATCTGCTGTCTCCAGATTTTTTAATGATCGCCATTCTAACTGGTGTGAGATGATATCTCAATGTGGTTTTGATTTGCATCTCTCTAATGACCAATGATGATGAGCACTTTTTCATGTGTTTGTTGGCCTCATGTATGTCTTCTTTTGTAAAGTTTCTGTTCATATCCTTTGCCCATTTTTGAATGGGCTTGTTTTTTTTCTGTAAATCTATTTGAGTTCTTTGTAAATTCTGGATATCAGCCCTTTGTCAGATGTGTAAACTGCAAAGATTTTTTCCCATTCTGATGGTTGCCGATTCACTCTAGTGACTGTTTCTTTTGCCATGCAGAAGCTGTGGAGTTTGATTAGGTCCCATTTGTCTATTTTGGCTTTTGTTGCCAATGCTTTTGGTGTTTTGTTCATGAAGTCCTTGCCTACTCCTATGTCCTGAATGGTTTTGCCTAGATTTTCTTCTAGGGTCTTTATGGTGTCAGGTCTTACATTTAAGTCTTTAATCCATCTGGAGTTAATTTTAGTGTAAGGTGTCAGAAAGGGGTCCAGTTTCTGCTTTCTGCACGTTGCTAGCCAGTTTTCCCAACACCATTTATTAAACAGGGAATCCTTTCCCCATTGCCTGTTTTTGTCTGGTTTATCAAAGATAATATGGTTGTAGACATGTTGTGTTGCCTCTGATGCTTCTGTTCTGTTCCATTGGTCTATATCTCTATTTTGGTACCAGTACCATGCTGTTTTGATTACTGTAGCCTTGTAGTATAGTTTGAAGTCTGGTAGCGTGATGCCTCCCGCTGTATTCTTTTTGCTTAGAATTGACTTGGCTATGTGGGCTCTTTTTTGGTTCCATATGAAATTCATGGTGGTTTTTTCCAGTTCTGTGAAGAAATTCAATGGTAGTTTGATGGGGATAGCATTGATTGTGTAAATTACTTTGGGCAGTATAGCCATTTTCACAATATTGATTCTTCCTAACCACGAACATGGAATGTTTCTCCATCTGTTTGTGTCCTCTCTTATTTCGTTCAGCAGTTGTTTGTAGTTTTCCTTAAAGAGGTCCCTTACGTTCCTTGTGAGTTGTATTCCTAGGTATTTTATTTTCTTTGTAGCAATTGTGAATGGCAGTTCGTTCTTAATTTGGTTCTCTTTAAGTCTGTTATTGGTGTATAGGAATGCTTGTGATTTTTGAACATTGATTTTGTATCCTGAGACTTTGCTGAAGTTGCTTATCAGTTGCAGGAGCTTTTGGGCTGAGGTGATGGGGTCTTCTAGGTATACTATCATGTCGTCTGCAAATAGAGACAATTTGGCTTCCACCTTTCCTATTTGAATACCCTTTATTTCTTTTTCTTGCCTGATTGCTCTGGCTAGAACTTCCAGTACTATGTTGAATAGAAGTGGTGAGAGAGGGCATCCTTGTCTAGTGCCAGATTTCAAAGGGAATGCTTCCAGTTTTTGCCCATTAAGTATGATATTGGCTGTTGGTTTGTCGTAAATAGCTTTTATTACTTTGAGATGTGGTCCATCAATACCAAGTTTATTGAGGGTTTTTAGCATAAAGGGCTGTTGAATTTTGTCAAATGCCTTCTCTGCGTCAATTGAGATAATCATGTGGTTTTTGTTTTTGCTTCTGTTTATGTGGTGAATTACATTTATAGACTTGCGTATGTTGAACCAGCCTTTCATCCCCGGGATGAATCCTACTTGATCATGATGGATAAGTTTTTTAATGTGCTGTTGCAATCGATTTGCCAGTATTTTATTGAAGATTTTTGCATCTATGTTCATCATGGATATTGGCCTGAAGTTTTCTTTTCTTGTTGAGTCTCTGCCAGGTTTTGGTATCAGGATGATGTTGGTCTCATAAAATGATTTGGGAAGGGTTCCCTCTTTTTGGATTATTTGGAATAGTTTCAGAAGGAATGGTACCAGATCCTCTTTGTGTGTCTGGTAGAATTCAGCTGTGAACCCATCTGGACCTGGGCTTTTTTTGTGTGGTAGGCTCTTAATTGCTGCCTCAACTTCTGACCTTGTTATTGGTCTATTCATAGTTTCGGATTCCTCCTGGTTTAGGCTTGGGATGACACAGGCGTCCAGGAATTTATCCATTTCTTCCTGATTTACTAGTTTGTGTGCATAGAGTTGTTTGTAGTATTCTCTGATGATGGTTTGAATTTCTGTGGAATCTGTGGTGATTTCCCCTTTATTGTTTTTTATTGCATCTATTTGGTTGTTCTCTCTTTTCTTTTTTATCAATCTGGCTAGTGGTCTGTCTATTTTATTGATCTTTTCGAAAAACCAGCTCTTGGATTTATTGATTTTTTGAAGGGTTTTTCTTGTCTCTATCTCCTTCAGTTCTGCTCTGATCTTAGTTATTTCTTGTCTTCGGCTAGGTTTTGAGCTTTTTTGATCTTGCTCCTCTAGCTCTTTCAATTTTGACGATAGGGTGTCAGTTTTGGATCTCTCCACTCTTCTCATGTGGGCACTTATTGCTATATATTTTCCTCTACAGACTGCTTTAAATGTGTCCCAGAGATTCTGGTACGTTGTGTCTTCATTCTCATTGGTTTCAAAGAACTTCTTTATTTCTGCCTTCATTTCATTGTTTATCCAATCAACATTCAAGAGCCAATTGTTCAGTTTCCATGAAGCTGTGCGGTTCTGAGTTATTTTCTGAATTCTGAGTTCCAACTTGATTGCACTATGGTCTGAGAGACTGTTTGTTATGATTTCAGTTGTTTTGCATTTGCTGAGGAGTGCTTTACTTCCAATTATGTGGTCAATTTTGGAGTAGGTGTGATGTGGTGCTGAGAAGAATGTATATTCTGTGGATTTGGGGTGGAGAGTTCTGTAAATGTCTATCAGGTTTGCTTGTTCCAGGTCTGAGTTCAAGTCCTGGATATCCTTGTTAATTTTCTGTCTGGTTGATCTGTCTGCTATTGACAGTGGAGTGTTAAAGTCTCCCACTATTATTGTGTGGGAGTCTAAGTCTCTTTGTAAGTCATTAAGAACTTGCCTTATATATCTGGGTGCTCCTATATTGGGTCCATATATATTTAGAATTGTTAGCTCTTCTTGTTGTATCGATCCTTTGACCATTATGTAATGACCTTCTTTGTCCCTTTTGATCTTTGTTGCTTTAAAGTCTATTTTATCAGAGATGAGAATTGCAACTCCTGCTTTTTTTTGCTCTCCATTTGCTTGGTAAATCTTCCTCCATCCTTTTATTTTGAGCCTTTGTGTATCTTTGCGTGTGAGGTAGGTTTCCTGGATACAGCACACTGATGGGTTTTGGTTTTTTATCCAATTTGCCAGTCTGTGTCTTTTGATTGGTGCATTTAGCCCATTTACATTGAGGGTTAATATTGTTATGTGTGAATTTGATACTGCCATTTTGATGCTAGCTGGCTGTTTTGCCCATTGGTTCATGTACATTCTTCATTTTGTTGATGGTCTTTAGCATTTGGTATGCTTTTAGGATGGCTGGAACTGGTTGTTTCTTTCTATGTGTAGTGCCTCTTTCAGGAGCTCTTGTAAAGCAGGCCTAGTGGTGACAAAATCTCTGAGTACTTGCTTGTTCGTGAAGGATTTTATTTTTCCTTCACTTATGAAGCTCAGTTTGGCTGGATATGAAATTCTGGGTTGAAAGTTCTTTTCTTTAAGGATGTTGAATATTGGTCCCCACTCTCTTCTGGCTTGTAGAGTCTCTGCTGAGAGATCTGCTGTGAGTCTGATGGGCTTCCCTTTGTGGGTGACCTGACCTTTCTCTCTGGCTGCCCTTAGTATTTTCTCCTTCATTTCAACCCTGGTGAATCTGATGATTATGTGCCTTGGTGTTGCTCTTCTTGCGGAGTATCTTTGTGGTGTTCTCTGTATTTCCTGGAGTTGAGTATTGACCTGTCTTGCTAGGTTGGGGAAATTTTCCTGGATAATATCCTGAAGAGTGTTTTCCAGCTTGGATTCATTCTCTTCGTCACATTCTGGTACACCTATCAAACGTAGATTGGGTCTCTTCACATAGTCCCACATTTCTTGGAGATTTTGTTCATTCCTTTTTGTACTTTTTTCTTTAATCTTGGTTTCTCGTTTTATTTCATTGAGTTGATCTTCAACTTCTGATATTCTTTCTTCTGCTTGGTCAATTCGGCTGTTGAAACTTGTGCATGCTTCACGAAGTTCTCGTGTTGTGTTTTTCAGCTCCTTCAATTCATTTATATTCCTCTCTAAGTTGTCCATTCTTGTTATCAATTCCTCAAATCTTTTTTCAAATCTTTTTTCAAGGTTCTTAGTTTCTTTGCACTGGTTTAGTACATGTTCCTTTAGCTCACTGAAGTTTCTCATTATCCACTTTCTGAAGTCTGATTCCGTCATTTCATCACATTCATTCTCCGTCCAGTTTTGTTTCCTTGCTGGTGAGGAGTTTTGGTCCTTTTTTGGAGGTGAGGTGTTTTGGTTTCAGGTGCTTTCCTCCTTTTTGCACTGGTTTCTTCCCATCTTTATGGATTTATCCACCTGTCGTCTTAGTAGTTGCTGATTTTTCAATTGGGTCTCTGTGTGGACACTGAGATTGTTGATGATGAAGTATTTCTGTTACTTAGTTTTCCCTCTAATGGTCTATCCCCTCTGCTGTATGAGTGCTGAGGTCCACTCCAGGCCCTGCTTGTCTGGGGTATACCTGCAGCGGCTGCAGAACAGTGAGGGATGATACCAGTTTCTTCTTCTGCTGTCCTTGTTCCAGAATAATGCCAGCCAAATGTCAGTCTGATTAGTCCTTTTCTGGGGTGACTCCTTGGATATACAGGGGTCAGGGAGCTGCTTGAGGAGACAGTCTGTGCTTTATAGGAGCTCCAGTGCTGAGCTGTGAGCTCCGTTGTTCATTCAGGGTTGTTGGGAGGTTGTTTATGTCTGCTGCAATAGAACTCATAAAACACCACCCTTTTTTGTTTCCCCCCCCTTAGATGCTCTGTCTCAGGGAGTTGGAGCTTTCTTTATGAGTATCTGTTGCACTGTCCTGCCCCACTAGGCGGCAGTCTATTCACTATTTGCCTGCTGGGGCTCTGACCTGCTAGCGTGGGTCCACCCTGTTGCTGCTGGGCTCCCTTCTGCTGTGGAGCGCTCCCAGCTCCTGGGAGATTCTCTGTTATGGCAGGTTGCCTTGGCAACGGCGGGCTGCGTCAGTCCTGGGTGGTACTTCAGTGGGGGTGGACTGCGTCAGCAATGGTGGACGCCCCTCCCTCACCAGGCTGCACCGTCCTAGATGCAGGCAGCAAAACTCTCAGCCCCAAGCACCTCCAGTCACCGCCCTGCTTGTCCCTGTGAGCGTGGGACCCGCCGAGCCCGATCACCCAGCTCCCTGCCTCAGAGTCCGTCCTCTCTCTCTCTCTCTTACTCTCCCCAAGCTGAAAGGTCGACTCTCTCACTGGCGCCCCAGTAGCCTGCCGATAGGGCACTGGGATCCGTGTGATCTCCCATGCCACTGCCCACTACCCCGGCTCAGATCACGCTTCCCAGGAAACTCCTGGTCTGGCTCATTGTCCAAGTCCCGTTCAATCAGATGAACATGCCAATCTGCCCTTCCAAATCTCAGATTACCGGTTTAACAGGGCACCCAGACCAGAGAGCTCCGTGCCAGGTCCCGCCACGGCGCCAGCCGAAGAGGCAGCGGGAGCCGGCTGCATTAGCTGGGTGCACTACCGTCCCATGTCTCTCCCACACCTGGGACTTTCAACGCTCTGTGGGCATAAAAGGAACATCCGAGAATGCGGCTAGGACTCACCCTTTGTGCCTTCACTGAGAGCTGCAATCCTGAGTTGCCTCTATGATGCCATCTTGCCTCCTCCCCCTACTTTGTGTTAAAGTCAATATAACATTGGAATTTCAGCATGTCTAGACCTTTAACATCTAAAAATTTTAGTATAGTTTTTATTCAGAGATAGAAACAAAGGAAAACAACTTAAGATGCTCTGTAGAGCTAATATAAAAGATGGTGTTTTTCTTAAAGTGTATAATTTTCTGTTATTTAGTAATTAGACATTTGAAGTTAGATATAATAGTTTTCATTGAATGATCACTCAGCAACATTAATAACTCAGAATGGACTTTTTAAAATGCATTTGCTTATATATTTAAAGAGGCATTTCCAAAGATGCTCAATATTTTCTTTAAATTCAGTGTCTAAGATGGAAAACTATTATCAAAACATTCTTATAAAAAATCCATTGGGAGTTTCCTCTTATTATAAATATATTGACTCTAATAAATCAGATGAAGTTTAAGTTTGCATAAACTGACACTGATATTTTTTTTTAAAATCTCACATCTGTGTACTTTCATCTCAAAGGAAATGTGAGTTTCTCAAAAGAAAAACTGCTCATATTTATAATACAATTTCCTTGAATTAATTATAATTTCAGATATGGGGAGTCATGTATACTACTCACTAACAGATTGGCTACTGAAATGTAACATAAAATCACTTTAATAAGTGGTGTGGAAGCTGAGGATAAATTATGAATGTTGGAATTTCCTAAAGTTGTATTGAGAAAGGAAAAGTGTACCAAATCAAGATCAACTTGTGAGAGAGATGTTTATTTTTTGGGGGGTACTTTTGAAGATTTAGAGTTAACATATGCTTATGTTGTCCAAATAGTAGTAGCAGCTGTATGTGGTTACTTAAATTTAAACTTGAGTTAATAAAATTTAGTAAAGTTAGAATTTAATTTTCTGAATTGCTTTAGCAACATTGTAAGTGTTCAGTAACCTCATGTAGCTAGGAATAGCATATTGGACCATGTTGATATCGAATATTTGTATTGTACAATGGTGATTCTTCAAGCCAGATTCCCTTCTCCTATGTCTTCATATATAATATATTTAATATATGTAACTTTGTATATATTGATTATACTCATATAAAAATGCTTTAGTGATCTATGGAAGGCATATTCTGGTGAAAAAATAGGTTTTCTATTTCTCTTCTTACATCTTTCTAAAAAAATATAAGTATCACTCTCTTTCAGATGTCTTGGTGCTCCTTTCCCTGCTATCTACCAAATCTAAGGTGTAAAAAAAGATCTGCATTTTGACACTTCCAACACAGGCTGAATCTCTTTATTACTTGCTATATTCTGATACAAGAGAATGCAGGTGGAAGAAGAGAAATTTTTCAATAACATTAATTACAGCAGATATTTACCTATTTGCATTATATTTTGTACAAGTGCTGATGCCTTAGTTTTGACAGACTATAAGGGAAATACTTTCTGCCCAATTAGTTCTGCTGTGCATATTAACTTCATATATAGTACAAAACTCTATCAGTAACCTAAATGAGCTATTTATTCATTCAGTAGATATTACTTATATACTGTGACAGGCATTTTGTTACCCCATGAATGTAAAGAGGCTGAAAGTAATTGTTCGTGCACTGCAGAAGTTTACAATCAAGAAGAAAATATAATCATAAATTCAATTAAAGCAGTAATACTACATCATTTCCTCTTTAGTTACAGGTAGTGGATGCATCAATTTTAATAAATAATTACAGCTATTACTTATTGATTGCTATATTCCAGGTGTTGTGAGAAATATTTTATATTCAACAACTCATTTATTGTTCACAATAATTCTTGGTATTTTAAAGTATTTTGTCTTCACTTTACAAATAACAAAGGAAACATAAGGTGTTTAAGTTACTGTTTCAAAATTGAATGTTTAGCAGGTGGTGGATCCTGATGCAAATCAAATGTAATCTGATAAAGCAAGATTATGGTGTGTTTAGAACCATAGTGCCATAAGTATAATATGTTACAGAGACATGAAACAATATCTTTAAAAGCTCTATCAGAGGAAGCCTCACAGAATAGTTGATCTATGAAGGGCTTCTTGGGCAAGTGATATTTTTGATGGAGAAATTTGTGTTACTAACAGCCAAAGGACATATGTGTGCAGAATCAGAATCAGAACATTAAGAAATGAAAACATTTCCAGTTTATCTTTGGAAGACTATTAGAAAAATGAGTAACAGCTGAGGGCATCAAGCTGAATCATGATAAGTTAACATGGCCTTGTGAAGCTAAGTAGTTAGTACACTGTTGTATAATTAGTAATAAAAATGTGGATTTTTAAAGATAAAAATGGCCTTTAGAAGGTTTACACTTAGAGAGTTGACCCTTGAACAACATGGGTTTGAATTGCACAAGTCCACTTATGCCCAGGTTTTTTAAAATAAATATTTGTGAAGGGGAGGATCCAAGATGGCAGATTAGATACAACTCTAGTGCACAACACCCAGCGAGAGAGACACAGAAACCCAGAGATCTCCTCACTTCAACTGAGGTACCAGGTGTATTTCAACAGGTCTGGTCAGAGGGTCAGCAAAGCCCACTCAGGGAAGACCGAGGCAGGGAGGGGTGCTGATTCACCCAGAAAGTGCATCTGACCAGTGAGTCGGAGGCTTCACCTCTGGCATTCTGGTCCAGATACAGCGCTTCCCCCAAAGCCTCAGCAATACACAGAACAGGGGATCCTTGCCAGTCAGGCTCTGGGAACTACAAATGCAGCATTGAATAATAGTCTGCAGACTGAGCTATCACCCCCTCACCCCACCCAGGGTAAAAGGGAGCTGTAAGCAGGAGCAGCTGGGCGGTCCCTACCCCATGACCTGAGAGAGAGAAAGCTGAAAGTGGGAGACAGCCTGGTGTGGTTGGGTGGGTCCCTACCCTCCCCCACAAACCCCAGAGGGCTGAAGCTCTGACTCTAGTGGGTTGTGTAGCCAGTGCCACAGTCTGAGATGAACCCTGAATGATGCAGCCCGGTGGAGGAAGAGCAAACCCATCACTAGAGGGGTGGAACTGGGCTACATGTTTTAAGAAAAAACACAAGAATCATATATAGCAAAGGGACAACCTTCTTGATAACCCAGCAGTGCCTATAGGTCAGTGGAAGAGGTGGGCCTAGTCTCCCAGCATAAACAAAAAAGACACAGAAAGCTTCCTTAGTAACCTGAAGGAGTCCCTAGAAACCCAATAGTGCCCCACAGGCAGGCAAGTGACCTCATCAAGCAGCTCTCTGACACCACAGCCAGATAAATCCACAAAGATGGGAAAAACCAGAGCCAAAAAGGTGAAACCATCAAAGACCAGAACACGTCTTCTCCTTCAAGGAATCACAACTCTTCAACAACACAGGATCACAACTTGACCAAGAAGGAGTGTGAAGAATTGACAGAAACAGGATTCAGAAGGTGGATAATAACAAACTTTTCAGAGCTAAAGGAAAACATTCTAACTCAGTGCAAAGAAACTGAAAACCTTTTAAAAAGGTTAGACGAAATGCTAACTAGAATAACCAGCTTAAGAAGAACATAAACGACTTGATGGAGTTGAAAAACACAGCACAAGAACTATGTGAAGCAAATAAAAGTTTTAACAGCTGAATTGATCAAGCAGAAGAAAGGATATCAGAGATTGAAGATCAACTAAATAAAATAAAAAGAGAAGGCAATATAAGAGAAAAAAAGAGTGAAAAGAAATGAACAAAGCCTCCAACAATATGGGATTACATGACAAAACCTAATCTACACTTGATCAGTGTACCTGAATATGATGGGGATAATGAATCCAAGCTGGAAAACACACTCCAGGATATTATCCAGGAGAACTTCCCAAGCCTAGCAAGGCAGTCTAAATTTTAAATTCAAGAAATACAGAGACCTCCACAAAGATATTCCTCAAGAAGAGCAACCCCAAGGCACATAATCATCAGATTCACCAGGTTTGAAATGAAGGGAAAAATGCTAAGGGCAGCCAGAGAGCAAGGTCAGGTCACCCACAGAGGGAAGCCAATCAGACTCACAGCAGATTTCTCAGCAGAAACCCTACAAGCCAGATGTAAGTGGGGGCCAATATTTAATATCCTTAAAGAAAAGAACTTTCAGCCCAGAATTTCATATCCTGCCAAACTAACCTTCATAAGTGAAGGAGAAATAAAATCCTTTATGGACAAGCAATTATTGAGAGATTTTTGTCACCACCAGACCTTCCCTACAAGACCTCCTGAAAAAAACACTAAGCATGGAAAGGAACAAGTACCAGTCACTGCAAAAGCAAACCTGTTGGCAAAGACCAAAAATGCAAAGAATAAAATGAGTCAACTAATGAGAAAGAAAACCAGACAGTAACAAAATGGCAGGATCAAATTTACAGATAACAATATTAACATTGAATGTAAATGGCCTAAACACCCCAATCAAAAGACACAGACTGGCAAACTAGATAAAAATGCAGAACCCATCAGTGTTATGTATTCAAGAAACCCATCTCACATGCAAAGACACACATAGACTCAAAATAAAGGGATGGAAGAAGATTTACTAAGCAAATGGAGAACAAAAAGAAGCAGGGGTTGCAATCCTACTTTCTTGATAAAATGGACTTCAAATTAATAAAGATCAGAAGAGACAAAGAAGGACATTACATAATGGTAAAAGGATCAATCCAACAGGAAGAGCTAACTATTCTTAATATATACACCCCCAACACAAGAGCATCCAGATACATAAAGCAAATTCTTAATAACCTAAAACAAGATTTAGACTCCCACACAATAATAATGGCAGACTTCAATACTCTACTGTCAGTATTGAACAGATCAATGAGACAGAAAATTAACAAGGATATCCAGGACTTGAATGCAGAGCTGGACCAAGTGGATCTAATAGACATATAAAGAATGCTCCATCCCCAATCCACAGAATATACATTTTTCTCAGCACCACATTGCACTTACTCTAAATTTGACCACATCATTGGAAACAAATCACTCTTCATCAAATACAAAAGAACAGAAATCATAACAGTCTATCAGACCACACTGCAATCAGACTGGAACTCAGGATCAAGAAACACACTCAGACCTGCACAACCACTTGGAAACGGAACAACTTGCTTCTGAATGTTGACTGGATAAATAATGAAATGAAGGCAGAAATAAAGACGTTCTTCAAAACCAACCAAAATGAAGACACAACTTACCAGAATCTCTGGGACACCTTTAAAGCAGTATTGAGAGAGAAATTTATAGCAATAAATGCCCACCAGAGAAGAGAGGAAAGATTTAAAATCAATACCCTATCATCAAAATTGAAAGAACTGGAGGAGCAAGATAAAAAAACTCAAAAGCTAGCAGAAGACAAGAGATAACTAAGACCAGAGCAGAACTGAAGGAGATAGAGACACAAAAATCCTTCAAAAACTCAATCACTCCAGGAGCTGGTTTTTTGAAAATATCAACAAAATAGACAGACTGCTAGCCAGATTAATAAAAAAGGGAGAAGAATCAAATAGATGCAATAAAAAACAATAAAGGGGATATCACCACTGATCCTACAGAAATGCAAACTATCATCAGAGATTACTACAAACAGCTCTACTCACATAAACCAGTAAACCAGGAAGAAATGGATAAATTCCTAGACACTTGTACTGTACCAAAACTAAACCAGGAGGAAGCTGAAACCCTGAATAGACAAATAACAAGGGCTGATGTAGAGGCAGCAATTAATATCCTACCAACCAAAAAAAAAAAGTCTGGTCTAGATGCGTTTACAGCCAAATTCTATTAGACGTACAAAGAGGAGCTGGTTCCATTCCCTCTAAAACTGTATCAAACAATACAAAAGAAGGAAAACCTTCCTAACTCATTTTATGAGACCAACATCATTCTGATTCCAAAACCAGGCAGAGACTCAACTAAAAAAGAAAACTTTAGGCCAATATCCATGATGAACATCGATGCAAAAATCTTCAATAAAATACTGGCAAACAGATTGCAACAGCATATCAAGAAGCTTGTCCATCACGACCAAGTAGCCTTCATCCAAGGGATGCAAGGCTGGTTCAACACATGCAAATCCATAAATGAAATCCATTACATACATGGAACCAAAGAAAAAAAACACATGATTATCTCAATAGATGCAGAGAAGGCTTTTGATAAAATTCAACTCTCAGTAAACTAGGTATTGATGCAAAGTATTATAAAATAATAAAAGCTATATGTGACAAACCTACAGCCAATATCATACCAAATGGGCAAAAACTGGAAGAATTCCCTTTGAAGTCAGTCCCTAGACAAGGATGCCCTCTCTCACCACTCCTATTCAACATAGTATTGGAAGTTCTAGCCAGAGCAATCAGGCAACAAAAAGAAATAAAGGGTATTCGATTAGGAAAGGAGGAAGTCAAACTGTCTCTATTTGCAGATGTCATGATTTTATATCTAGCGGACACTATCGTTTCAGCCCAAAATCTTCTCAAACTGATAAGCAATTTCAGCAAAGTCTCAGGATACAAAATCAACATGCAAAAATTGCAAGCATTCCTATATGCCAATAACAGACCAACAGAGAGCCAAATCAAGAGCAAACTCCCATTCACAATTGCTACACAGAGAATAAAATGCCTAGGAATACAACCAACAAAGGATGTAAAGGACCTCTTCAAGGAGAACTGCAAACCATTGCTCAATGAAATAAGAGAGAACACAAACAGATGGAGAAGTATTCCATGCTCATGGTTAGAAAGAATCAATATTGAGAAAATGACCATACTGCCCAAAGTAATCTATAGATTCAATGCTATCCCCATCAAGCTACCAATGACCTTCTTCACAGAACTAGAAAAACCACTTTAAACTTCATATGGAATCACAAAAGACCCTGAATAGTCAAGACAATCCTAAACAAAAATAACAAAGCCAGAGGCATCACACTGCCAGACTTCAAACTATACTACAAGGCTACAGTAATCAAAACAGCATGGCACTGGTACCAAAACATAGATGTAGACCAATGGAAGAGAACAGAGACCCCAGAAGAAACAGCACACATCTACAACCATCTGATCTTTACAAACCCAGCAAAAACAAGCAATAGGGAAAGGACACAATGTTTCATAAATGGTGTTGGGAAAACTGGCTAGCAATGTGCAGGAAGCAGAAACTGGACCCCTACCTGTCACCTTACACTAAAATTAACTCCAGTTGGATCAAAGATTTAAACATAACACCATAGAAACACTAGTAGAAAATGTAGGCAAAACTATCCAGGACATAAGCATAGGCAAGGACTTCATGACTAAAACACCAAAAGCAATGGCAATAAAAGCCAGGATAGATAAATGGGATCTAATTCAACTCCAGAGGTTCTGTTTAGCAAAAGAAACCATGATTAGAGAGAATTGGCAACCAACAGAATGGAAAAAAAATGTTGCAATCTATACATCTGACAAAGGGGTAATATCCAGAATCTACAAAGAACTAAAACAGATATACAAGAAAAAAACAAACAACCCTATTCAAAAGTGGGCAAAGGATATGAACAGACACTTTTGAAAAGAGGACATACATGTGGCCAAGAAACATGAAAAAATGCTCATCATCACTGGTCATTAGAGAAATGCAAATCAAAACCACACCGAGATATCATCTCATGCCAGTTAGAATGGACATCATTAAAAAATCTGGAGACAACAGATGCTGAAGAGGATGTGGAGAAACAGGAACACTCTTACACAGATTAGTTCAACCATTGTGGAAGACAGTGTGGTGATTTCTCAAGGATCTAGAAATAGAAATTCCATGTGAACCAGCCATCCCACTATTGGGCACATACCCAAAGAAGTATAAATTGTTATACTATAAAGACAAATGCACACATATGTTCATTGTAGCCCTGTGTACAGTAGCAAAGTCCTGGAACCAACCCAAATGCCCATCAATGATAGACTGGACAAAGAAAATGTGGTTATACACCATGTACACCATGGAATACTACACAGCCATGAAAAACGATGAGTTCATGACCTTTGTAGGGACTTGGATGAATCTGGAAACCATTTTTCTCAGCAAACGGACCCAAGAACAGAAAGCCAGGCACTGTATGTTCTCACTCATAGGTGGGTGTTGAACAATGAGAACACGTGGACTCAGGGAGAGGAGCACCACACACAGCAGACAGTTGGGGGAAGTAGGGGAGAGACAATGGGGGGTGGGGAGGGAGTGGAGGGTGGGGAGGGATAACATTGGGAGAAATTCCAGATATAGTGTGCACCTAAAGTAAAATAAATTTTAAAAAAGAAACAATAAATAAATATTTTTGAAACAGTTTTGGAGTTTTTCAACAATTAAAAAAAAATTGCAGGTGAACAACATAATCTAGCCAGCAAAAAACAATTAAGAAAAAGGTATGTTATGAATGCATAAAATGTATGTTATGTAAGTTTATTTTATCATATGCTATCATGAAATACACACGTATCTATTATTAAAAAGTTAAAATTTATTGAAACACACACACACACACTTACAGATTATATGTGGTGCCATTTGCAGTTAAGAAAAATTTAAACAAATATTAAGATACTGCATTAAATAACAACTGCATAAAATTAACTGCATTAATACTGTTCCATTTTAATAATTTAGTAGATACTTCTGGTTGCTATTGCAGTGAGCTCAAATGTTGTTGCAAATATCTACCAAAATTTCCTGTGACATTAATCATTCTAACATAAGCAGTTCATCTTTTCAGTAAATTCCATATTACAGTAAAAAGTGATCTCTTGCATTTTGCACTTCTCTGAAATTTTTTGTTGTGTTTATTGCAATACCATAAACCTTGAGTAATACTATGGGTACCATACAAAAGGTCACAAATGATGCTGAAAGTGCTTCCAATAAGCAGAAAAAGTCATCACATTACAAGAAAGGTGAAATTTCTTGGTATGTGCCATAGATTGAGATCTGCAGATGCCTACCATTTCAAAATAAATGAATCCACCATAAAAAAAAAATCAGAAAAAATGAAAAAGAAAATCATAAAGCAGTTGCTGTAACTCCACTGGTAGATGTGAAAACCTTGCACATTTTGTGAATATATTTTATATTGTACTAAAAACGTAGCTGTTGCATGAGTGCAAGATTGCTAGAAGAAAGAGATACCTATAGACTCTAATGTGATTAGAGAAAATACAAAGTCATTATATAATAACTTAAAGAAAAAGAAGGTGAAAGATCTCAAGCTGGAGAATTTAATGCCAGCAAAGGATTGTTTGATACATTTAGAAAGAGCTTAGCTTAAAAAAAATTTCAAGACAACAGGAGTAGCAGCTTTTGCTGATCAAGAGGTAGCAGATGAGTTCCCAGACACCATTAAGGAATTTATTTATGAGAAAAAATATCTTACTGGATATATTTCTAATGCAGACAAAGACACCATATTCTTGAAAGGAAAATGCCATGAGGGTCATACAAGGATAAGTAAGAAAAAGAAGCAAGTGCAGGATTTAAGGCAGGAAGTAATAGACTAACTGTTGTTTTGTGCAAATGTTATTGCATTTATGATCAGGAGTGCCCTAGTTCAACAGCCCTTTATGCTACAAACTCTCAATGAACTAGGTATCAATGAAACATATCTCAAAATAATAAGAGCTATTTGTGACAAACTCACAGTTACTATCTTCTTATAATTTTCTTAGAAATATTTTCTTTTCCCTAGCTTTTTTTATTGTAAGAATACAGTATGATATATATTAGCCAGGAGCAGTATTGCTTGAACCAGGGAGATAGAGGTTGCAGTGAGCCAAGATGGCACCATTGCACTCTAGCCTGGGTGACAGAATGAGACTCCATCCATAGAGAAATACAGTATGATATATATTATATATGGTATAATATAAAATACAGTTTGAGATACAGAATTCTATATACCATGTATGATATATAGAATTATATGTATAATATATATGATATGTGGAATTATCATATATATAGAATTACATAGAATTATATTATAGACATATATAAAATATCTATTATAGAAATATCATATAGAAAATATGTTACATATAATTACATATAAATATATATTACATATAGAATTACATAAATATATAAATATATAATAGAAATATACATTATGTATAATTCTATATGATATAATTCCATATATGTGAAATAATTCTGTATATCATATATGATGTAATTTCTTATATGATATAATTCAATATATTATACTGTATTTTTACAATAAAGAAAGCTAGAGAAAAGAAAATGTTATAGATATAACATTTACATATATTTGTAATTTTTATATATATGTAATAGTTTACATATATATGTAATTGTATATGTAAATATGTTACATTTATATGTACCATATATGTAATTATATATGCAAATATATGTAAACATGTCACATTTGCATATATATGCTGAAAAAAGAAAATGTTATACATAACATTTACATATATAGGTAATTTTCATATATATTTGCATATATATGTAATTTTTACATATATGTAAATGTTATATATAACATAAAATATGTACTAACTGTCTATGTGATTGGAAGGCTTCTAGTCAACAGCAAGTTACGAGTAGTTAAGTTCTGGGTGAGTCAAAAGTTATATGCAGAAGTTATATGCAAAAGTAATACGACCATTCAAGGATAGGCACTCTGAACCTTCACATTGTTGAAAGGCTCACTGTATTTTCATATTTTTCACACCATTTGCTGGGGGAGTAAACTCAGTAGTAGGATTACTGAAGCATAATATTTCTACATTTAGTTATTATCCATATTAGCTATACTAATTTACATTCCCACCAACAGTGTATGAGGTTTCCACCTTCTCCACATTTTCACCAACATTCATTATTGCCTGTCTTATGAATAAAAATGATTCTGGAGAAGATCCAAGATGACCCTTTTAGGAGGAGCTCAGGATTGCAGCTCCCAGTGAAACCGCAGAGGGTGAGTGGATGCCACATTTCCAGATGGATCTTTATTGCCCACTGACCAGGAGATTCCTAGGCAGAGGAGCCCTACAGGTGGTCAGCGTGGCTGTTTTGGCCAGCATGGCTCTTTTAGCCAGTGTGGCTCTTTTGCCAGCTCCATGGCATGGTGGCTCTCCATACAAAATACACTGGTCTGGTTGCCCTTTTAATCTGGCAAGGAGATTCCTGGGCAGTGCTGTTGTTTCAGCTGGTGCAGTGGGTTGCCGCACAGGAAATCACACAGATCCCGGCACCCTTTCAGCAGGCGACTGGAACACCTAGGAGAGAGTCAACAGTTCAACTTAAAAAAAAAAAAAAAGGCACTGAGGCAGGGAGCCAGGTGATCAGGCTCAGAGAGTCCCACCCCCACAAAAAAAAAAAAAAAAAAAGAAAAAGAAAAGAACAGCAATTGGAAACTCTTGGAGTTGAGAGTTTCATGGCAAGCACAGCTGAATCCAGGATGGTGCAGCTCAGTGGAGGAGGGGTGTCCACCATTATCGAGGCACTTCACCCCTACGGAGGTAGTCTGCCATTGCTGAGGCAGCTTGCTGTTGCCAAGGCAACCAACCATAACAGAGAGAGTCCACCATTACAGAGGCAAGCCACCATTGCCAAGGCAGTTCTAACCACAACCATATAAACAGGACTACAAGGAAGCTCAATGGCAGCAGGGCAGAGCTCAGCAAAGCCTCTGCAGGCAGACAGTGACTAGGCTGCCTCCTTGCTGGGCAGGGCATCCCTGAAAAAAAAAAAAGGCAGCAGCATGATGAACACTCATAAATAAAGCCCCAACTCCCTGGGACAGAGCACCTAGGGAAACAAAAAGGCTGTTTATGAATTCTGCTGCAGCAGACTTAAACATACCCACCTAGCAGCTCTGAAAGAACAATGAAGTTCACAGCTAAACACTTGAGCTCCTATAAAGAATAGACTGTCTCCTCAAGCAGCTCCCTGACCCCTGTATATCCAAAGAGTCACACCACAAAAGACTGATTAGACTGACATTTGGTGGGCATCATTCTGAGACAAAGATAGCAGAAGAAGAAACTGGTAGCAAACCTTAGTGTTCTGCAGCTGCTGCAGGTGATCCCCAGTCAAGCAGGGCCTGGAGTGGACCTCAGCAGTCCTACAGCAGAGGGGCCAGACTGTTAGAAGGAAAACTAAAAAACAGTAATAACTTCACCATCAACAACCTGAATGTCCACTCAGAGACCCAATCTGAAAATCAGCAACTACATAGACGACAGGTGGACAAATCCACAAAGATGGAAAGAAACCAGTGCAAAAAGGAGGAAAACACTCAAAACCAGAACACCTCTCCTCCTAAAAGGGATCAAAACTCTTCACCAGCAAGGGAACAAAGCTGGATGGAGAATGAGTGTGATGAAATGACAGAATCAGAATTCAGAAGGTGGGTAATGAGAAACTTCTGTGAGCTAAAAGAACATGTTCTAACTCAATGCAAAGAAACTAAGAACCTTGAAAAAAAGTTGAGGAAGTGATAACAAGAATGGACAACTTAGAGAGGAATATGAGTGAATTGATGGAGCTAAAAACACAACATGAGAACTTCACGAAGCATGCACAAGTTTCAAAAGCAGAATTGACCAAGCAGAAGAAAGGATATCAGAGGTCGAAGATCAACTCAATGAAATAAAATGGGAAGACAAGATTATAGGAAAAAGCACAAAAATGAATGAACAAAGTCTCCAAGAAATGTGGGACTATGTGAAGAGACCTAATCTACATTTGATAGGTGTACCTGAATGTGAGGAACAGAATGAATCCAAGCTGGATAATACTCTTCAGGATATTATTCAGGAAAACTTCCCCAACCTAGCAAGGCAGGCCAATATTCAAGTCCAGAAAATACATAGAACACCACAAAGATATTCCTCAAGAAGAGCAACCCCAAGGCACATAATCATCAAATTCACCAGGGTTGAAATGAAGGAGAAAATGCTAAGGGCAGTCAGCGAGAAAGGTCTGGTTACCCACAAAGGGAAGCCCATCAGACTCACAGCAGATCTCTTGGCAGAAATCCTACAAGCCAGAAGAGAGTGGGGGGCCAATATTCAACATCCTTAAAAAAAGAACTTTCAACCCAGAATTTTATATCCAGCCAAACTAAGCTTCGTAAGTGAAGGAAAAATAAAATCCTTTGCGAACAAGCAAGTACTCAGAGATTTTGTCACCACCAGGTCTCCTTTACAGGTGCTCCTGAAAGAGGCAATACACATAGAAAGGAAAAACCCATACCAGCCACTTCAAAAACATACCAAATGGTAAAGAGCAGCATCAAAATGAAGAATATGCATCTGCTAACAGAAAAAACAGCCAGCTAGCATCAAAATGGCAGGATCAGATTCACACATAATAATATTAACCCTAAATGTAAATGGGCTAAATGCCCCAATCAAAAGACACAGACTGGCAAATTGGATAAAAAGCCAAAACCCATTGGTGTGCTGTATCCAGAAAACCCATCTCACATGCAAGGATACACAAAGGCTCAAAATAAAGTGATGGAGGAAGATATACCAAGCAAATAGAGAGCAAAAAGAAGCAGAAGTTGCAATTCTCATCTCTGATAAAATAAAATTTAAAGCATCAAAGATCAAAAGAGACAAAGAAGGACATTACATAATGGTAAAAGGATTGATACAACAAGAAGAGCTAATGATCCTAAATATATACAGACCCAATACAGGAACACCCAGATACATAAAGTAAGTTCTTAATGACTTACAAAGAGACTTAGACTCCCACACAATAATAGTAGGATACTTTAACACTCCACTGTCAATCACTGTCAATATTAGACAGATCAACCAGAGAGAAAATTAACAAGGATATCCAGGACCTGATCTCAGACCTGGAACAAGCAAACCTGATAGACATTTACAGAACTCTTCACCCCAAATCCACAGAATATACATTCTTCTCAGCACCACATCACACCTACTACAAAATTGACCACATAATTGGAAGTAAATCACTCCTCAGCAAATGCAAAAGAACGGAAATTATAAGAAACAGTCTCTCAGACCACACTGCAATCAAGTTAGATCTCGGAATTCAGAAACTAACTCAGAACCGCATAGCTTCATGGAAACTGAACAACTGGCTCTTGAATGTTGATTGGATAAACAATGAAATGAAGGCAGAAATAAAGAAGTTCTTTGAAATCAACAAAAATGAACACACAACATACCAGAATCTCTGGGACACATTTAAAGCATTCTTTTGAGGAAAATATATAGCAATAAGTGCCCACATGAGAAGAGTGGAGAGATCCAAAATTGACACCCTATCATCAAAATTGAAAGAGCTAGAGGAGGAAGATCAAAAAAATTCAAAATTGACACCTTATCATCAAAACTGAAAGAGCTAGAGGAGGAAGATCAAAAAAATTCAAAATCTAGCAGAAGACAAGAAATAACTAAGATCAGAGCAGAACTGAAGGAGATAGAGACATGAAAAACCCTCCAAAAAATCAATAAATCCAGGAGCTGGTATTTGGAAAAGATCAACAAAATAAACAGACCACTAGCCAGATTAATTAAAAAATAAAGAGAGAATAACCAAATATATGCAATAAAAAATGATAAAGAAGAAATCACCACAGATCCCACAGAAATTCAAACCATCATTAGAGAATATTACAAACAACTTTATGCACATAAACCAGTAAACCTAGAAGAAATGGATAAATTCCTGAACACTTGCATCTGCCCAAGCCTAAACAAGAAAGAAGTCAAAATCATGAATAGACCAATAACCAGATCTGAAGTTGAGGCAGCAATTAAGAGCCTACCACACAAAAAATGCCTGGGTCCAGATGGGTTCACAGCCAAATTCTACAAGACACACAAAAAGGAACTGTTCCCATACCTCCTGAAACTATTCCAAATAATCCAGAAAGAGGGAATCCTTCCAAAATCATTTTATGAGACCAACATCATTCTGATACCAAAACCCAGCAGAGACTCAACAAGAAAATAAAACTTCAGGCCAATATCCATGATGAATATAGATGCAAAAATCTTCAGTAAAATATTGGCAAGCTGATTGCAACAGCACATCAAAAGGCTTATCCACCATGATCAAGTAGGATTCATCTCAGAGATGCAAGGATGGTTCAACATATGCAAGTCTATAAATGTAATTCACCACATAAACAGAACCAAAAATGAAAACCACATGATTATCTCAATTGATGCAGAGAAAGTCTTTGACAAAATTCAACAGCTCTTTATGCTAAAAACCCTCAATTAACTTGGTATTGATGGAACGTATCTCAAAATAATAAAAGCTATTTCCAACAAACCAACAGCCAATATGATACTGAATGGGCAAACACTGGAAGAATTCCCTTTGAAATCTGGCACTAGACAAGGATGCCCTCTCTCACCACTCCTATTCAATATAGTTCTGGAAGTTCTAGCCAGAGCAATCAGGCAAGAAAAAGAAATAAAGGGTATTCAAATAGAAAAGGAGGAAGCCAAATTGTCTCTATTTGCAGACGACATGATAGTATATCCAGAAGACCCCATCATCTCAGCCCAAAAACTCCTGAAACTGATAAGCAACTTTAGCAAAGTCTCAGGATACAAAATCAATGTGCAAAAATCACAAGCATTCCTATACACCAATAACAGACTTAAAGAGAGCCAAATCAAGGATGAACTGCCATTCACAATTGCTACAAAGAGAATAAAATACCTAGGAATACAACTAACAACGAATGTAAAGGACCTCTTCAAGGAGAACTACAAACCACTGCTCAATGAAATAAGAGAGGACAAAAACAGATGGAGAAACATTCCATGTTCATAGTTAGGAATAATCAATATCATGAAAATGGCCATACTGCCCAAAGTAATTTACAGATTCAACACTATCCCCATCAAGCTACCAATAAACTTCTTCACAGAACTGGAAAAAACTATGTTAAACTTCATATGGAACCAAAAGAGAGCCCGCATAGCCAAATCAATTCTAAGTAAAAAGAACACAGCAGGAGGCATCACACTACCAGACTTCAAACTATACTACAAGGCTACAGTAATCAAAACAGCATGATACTGGTACCAAAACAGAGATATAGACCAATGGAAAAGAATAGAAGCATTGGAGACAACACAACATATCTACAACCATGAAATCTTTATAAACCTGACAAAAACAAGCAATGGGGAAAGGATTCCCTGTTTAATAAATGGTGTTGGAAAAACTGGCTAGCCATGGGCAGAAAGCAGAAACTGAACCCCTTCCTGACACCTTACACTAAAATTAACTCCAGATGGATTAAAGACTTAAATATAAGACCTAACACCATAAAAACACTAGAAGAAAATCTAGGCAAAGCCATTCAGGACATAGGAGTAGGCAAGGACTTCATGACGAAAACACCAAAAGCATTGGCAACAAAAGCCAAAATAGACAAATAGGACCTAATCAAACTTCACAGCTTCTGCATGGTAAAAGAAACAGTCATTAGAGTGAATCAAAAACCAACAGAATGGGAAAAAAAATTTTGCAGTTTACCCATCTGACAAAGGGCTGATATCCAGAATTTACGAAGAAGTAAAACAGATTTACAAGAAAAAAACAAACAAGCCCATTCAAAAGTGGGCAAAGGATATGAACAGACACTTTACAAAAGAAGACATACATGAGGCCAACAAACATGAAAAAATGCTCATTATCACTGGTCATTAGAGAAATGCAAATCAAAACTACATTGACATACCATCTCATGCCAATTGGAATGGCGATCATTAAAAAATCTGGAGACAACAGATGATGGAGAGGATGTGGAGAAATAGGAACACTCTTACACTGTTGGTGGGAGTGTAAATTAGTTCAACCATTGTGGAAGACAGTGTGGCGATTCCTCAAGGACCTAGAAATAGAAATTCCATTTGACCCAGCAATCCCATTACTGGGAATATATCCGAAGGATTATAAATTGTTCTACTATGAGGACACGTGCACACGAATGTTCATTGCAGCACTGTTTACAATAGCAAAGACCTGGAATGAACCCAACTGCTTATAGATAATAGACTGGACAGGGAAAATGTGGCACATATACACCATGGAATATTATGCAGCAATCAAAAACAATGAGTTTGTGTCCTTTAGGGAGGTGAATGAACATGGAGAACATCATTCTCAGCAAATTGATGCAAGAACAGAAAACGAAATACCTCATGTTCTCACTCATAGGTGGGTGTTGAACAATGAGAACACATGGACACAGGGAGGGGAGCATCACACACTGGGGTCTGTTGGGTGGAATAGGGGAGGGACAGTGGTGGGTGGGGAGTTGGGGAGAGATAGCATGGGGAGAAATGCCAGATATAGGTGAAGGGGAGGAAGGCAGCAAAACACACTGCCACCTGTGTATCTATGCAACTATCTTGCATGTTCTTCACATGTACCCCAAAACCTAAAATGCAATTTTAAAAAAAGATTCTAACTGAAGTGAGATTATATTTCATTGTAATTTTGATTTTTATTTTTGTAATGATTATGTTGGGCATTTTTTATATACCTGTTCACCATTTGTATGCTTTCCTTTTAGATATGTTGATTCAAATTTTTGCCCATTTTCTATTGGATTATTAGATTTTTTTGATTGGGTTGTTTGAGCTCATTTTATATCCTTGTTGTTAATCCCTTGTCAGATAGGTAGTTTGCAAGTTTTTTCTCCCATTCGTAAATTGTTTCTTCGCTTTGTTGTTTATTTACTTTGCTGTGCAAAAGCGTTTTAACTTAATGTGATTCTATTTGATCCTATTTATTCATTTTTGCTTAGGCTGCTTGTGCTTTTGAGGTATTACTTAACAAATCTTTGCCCAAAACAATTTCCTGGGGAGTTTCTAAAAAAATTTCTTTGAATAGTTTTATGTTTTTAAATCATAGATTTAAGTCTTTAATATAATTTGCTTTGATTTTTGTATATATTGAGAGATGGATTTAGTGTCTTTTTTTTTGTTTTTGCATTTAGATATCAGGTTTTCCCACAACATTTATTGAAGAAACTGCCTTTAATACAATCTATGTTCTTGGCAGGTTTATTGAAAGTGAATTCACTCTAGATGTATGGATTTATTGTTGGATTTTTTCTTTTCTTCCATTGGTCTATGTTTATGTTCTTATGCTGGTACTGTGCTGTTTTGACTATGATAGCTGTGTAATATAATTTGAAGTCAGGTAATGTGATACCTTCAGTTTTGTTCATTTTGTTTAGGATGGCTTTGGCTAGTCTGGATCTTTTGTGGTTTCACATACATTTTAGAGCTATATTTTATATTTCTGTGAAAAATGTCATTGTATTTTGATAGGGATTGCATTGAATCTATAGATTCCTTTGGGTAGTATGGACATTTTAACAATATCTATTCTTCCAATTCATGAACATGGCAAATATTTTCATTTTTTGTGTCTCTTCACTTTTTCTCCTATTTTTTTTTTTTTTTTAGTTTTTATAGTTACTTAGTCATTTTATTTTTAAAGTTTTATAGTTGTTAGTATTTTATTTCATTCTTATCTAAATATAGATTTAGATATCTTTCACTTCTTTTGTTGAGTTTATTCCTAGATAATAGCAATTTTGAATGGAATTACTTTCCTAATTCCTTTTTCAGATTGTTCACTGTTAGCATGTGGAAATTCTACTTATTTTTGTGTGTTCGTTTTGTATCCTGCAACATTATGAGTTCTAATAGTTTTTAGGTAGAGTCTTTAGTTTTGGGTAAATATAAGATTACATCATATGTTAACAAAGATAGTTTAACTTCTTCCAATCATTTTGAAGGCCCTTTATATCTTTCTTTTATCTAATTTCTCTAGCTAGGACTTCCAGTACTATGTTCGTTAACTGTGGTGAAAGCAACTTTTAGATTAACCTTTTTGAGGCTTATAGGAATGCTTCACTTTTTAAATATTTAAAAAATTTTTTTTCTCCTCTATGTTTTTATACAGGCTGTCTTCAAGTTCATTAACTGTTTTCTCTACTTGGTCAATTCTGATACTGTGAGACTCTGATGTATTTTTCAGTTTACTAATTGCATTTTTCAGCTCCAGAATTTCTGCTTCATTTTTTGTTGTTGTTATTTTAATCTCTTTGTTAAATTTACCTGAAAGAATTCTGAATTTCTTTACCGTATTCTCTTGCTGTTCATTTAGCTTCCTCAAAACAACTATTTTGAACACCATTGTTAAATAGGGAATCCTTTCCTTGTTGCTTGTTTTTTGCCCTGTTTGTCAAAGAGCAGATGGTTGTAGACGTGTGGCATTGCCTCTAAGGGCTCTGTTCTCTTTCATTGGTCTATATCTCTGTTTTGGTACCAGCACCATGCTGTTTTGATTACTGTAGCCTTGTAGTATAGTTTGAAGTCAGGTAGCGAGATGCCTCCAGCTTTGGTCTTTTTGCTTAGGATTGTCTTGGTTATGCGAGCTCTTTTTTGGTTCCATATGAAGTTTAAAGTGGTTTTATACAGTTCTGTGAAGAAGGTCATTGGTAGCTTGATGGGGATAGCCTTGAATCTATAAATTACTTTGGGCAGTATAGCCATTTTCACAATATTGACTCTTTCTAACCATGAGCATGAAATGTTTCTCCATCTGTTTGCATCCTCTCTTATTTCCTTGAACAGTGATTTGTAGTTCTCCTTGAAGAGGTCCTTTACCTCCTTCGTTAGTTGTATTGCTAGGTACTTGGGGATGAATCTTGAAACCATCATTCTCAGCAAACTGACATAAGAACAGAAAATCAAACACCACATGTTCTCACTCATATGCAGGTGTTGAACAATGAGAGCACATGGACACAGGGAGGGGAGCATCACACACTGGGGAATGTTGAGGGGTTAGGGGAGGGATAGTAGGGGTTGTTGAGGTTGGTGAGGGATAACATATAGAGAAATGCCAGATATAGGTGACAGAGGGTGGGTGCAGCAAACCACCTTGCCATGTATGTATCTATGCAGCAATCCTGCATGATCTGCACATGTACTCCAAAACCTAAAGTACAATAAAATAAAAAACAACTATTTTGAGTTTCTTGTCTGAAAGGTGACATATCTCTGTTACTCTGGGATTGATTACTGGTGCCATTTTTAGTTTATTTGGTAAAAGCCATGTTTTTCTGGATGTTCTTTATTCTTGTGGATGTTTGCTAGTGTCTGGGCATCAAAGAGTTAAGTATTTATTTTATTCTTTGCCAACTGGGCTTCTTTGTACTGTTATTTTTGAAAATGCTTTCTGGGTATTCAAAGGGAATTGAGTATTGTGATCTAAGTCTTTGCTCACTGCATTTGTATCTGTGCTTGAGGGCACCTCAAGCCTACTTACACTGGGAGTCTTTTAGAAATGAAGATGTACTGTCTTGGTTGACTTGGGTAGTAATGTCCAGAAAAATTCCCTCAAATACCTGGCTCTCTTGTTGTCTTCCCTTTATTTCCCCCCCAAATTGGATCACCCTATCTCTGTGTTGGGCTGCCTGGACTTGCTGAAGGGGCACTGCCAGCATTTCTCTAGTGGCTCACACCTCAGGCCAGCGCAGTACTGTGTCTTGCCCCAGGCCCATGGCAACTAATGCCTATCTACCACTGATGTTTATTCAAGACCCAAGTGCTCTTTAGTCAGAAGGTGGTAAATCCTGCCAGGACTGGGTTCTTTCCCCAAGCAAAGTGGGTTCTCTTCTGATCCAGAGTGGGTCTAGAAATGCCATTCAGAAGCTTGGTCCAAGAATTGGAGTCTTTAGGACTCTGCTTTGTGTTTTATTTTACTGTGGTTTAGCTGATATCCAAGTTGCAAGACAAAGCCCTGTTTCCTCTTTTGCCTTCTTTCCAGAAGCAAAGGAAGTCTGTACCAAACTTGCAATATCTGGATTTGGTGGAACAGTGATATAAGCACTCACTTGGTTGCCCCAAGTGATGTCTTGCTGGGTTGCATGTACCCTAAGTCCACTTGCTCCAAGCCCAGCACAGCACCAGGAGATGCCCAAGGACTACAGTCTTTGGTCTAGACTCTTTCAAATGTATCCAACTCTTTTGTCTGCTCTTGGTGGGGCTAATCAGAACTCAAGTGAGGCGATGATTTCTCTATGGTTGGGCTGCTCCAAATGCTTTCTCTGTGGGCACTGGCTGAATTCTATCCAGTGTTGTGTTCCCCTGTGACAGATCAGCACTCAGATCCAATGAATTTTTGTAATCCCTTTGTTCTGCCTCTCCTATGCACTCAAATTCTCTCTTTGCATGCTGCTGAGGGCTGGAGGCAGATGTGTGTGTGTGTGTGTGTGTGTGTGTGTGTGTGTGTGTGTAATAAAGGCAATATATGATTGTCCTTCCTATACTTTTTAATGCTTCATTCCTTGTTATGATGTTAAAAAGAGATATTGTAATCAGTCTCCTCATTTTTTTTTTCCTAAGAAGGTGCTTTCTTGCATGAATAGCATTCACTATCCTTCAATTTGATGTTCCTGCAGGGAGATGATCGCTGGGGGGTTCTATTTGGCCATCTTGCTTCATCTTCCTTGGCCATCAGCTACAAGAGTAGGTTACAGTCTGTTTACACATACAATTAGGTTACAGTTTACTATGTTTGGAGAAACCTTTAGACCTAAGTTATAAGATGGCAATTTTAGGTGAAACTTAATTTAATATTATTTACTTTGAAGGGAGAGTGATAAAAAGAAAGAGAAGGTCCGACCACTGACCTATGGACATTATTCTTACAGGATGTATTCTTTTGGAAAATATAGAAGCTTATTTAAGCAAAGCAAAAAAGAAAGGAACATGTAGAGGAAGAGAACATTCCAAGGATATAGTAATATTTTAAAAATGTACTGAGGAAAGGTGGGAAGTTCAACAATTATAGGGTTGAATAATAAACATGCCAAATGATGAAAAAGAATGATTATGGAGAAAATTTAGGCAACGAGGAGGATGCTGTTGAGTCTGAGAAGCAATTTCAATAGTGCAAGGGATTGGACAAGAATTCAGACTAGGGAAATAAGAAGGTAACTAGTGGTGTAAAAAAAAAAGAGAAGGTGATAGAAGGTAGTATTTACTCTGGAAAGAATCATCAATTATAAGCATCATTTACATTAAAGTCCTGCATTTACTGAACATGCTCAAAAAATTCTGATAAATATATATTGTAAACTTCTTATTGTACAAAGCTTTATTAATCCCTATAATCTATCCAATGATAGTACAGAAATTTGTAATTTTCCTATGTCTACTTGATAAATATATTCAAGTGTTAGACGTTTTGCTCTTCATGCATTCAGAGGTGAAACTGTTGGGCAAATCCTTCCTCATTGTCCAGAGAATCCCAAATAATTCTATTTGCTACTCTGTGTTATACATCTACATTATCATATATGACTATTAACCTTCTCATACAAAATTTGTAGATTATATTTCTATGATACAGAAGGGAATTTAGGAAATAATTGTCAATCTGCGCTTATGAAATATGAAATTCATCTGGTCATCCTCATCTACGTAGGAATTAGGTTCTTTCAACCTCAGCATTTAAGATGGGAATAATAAGGCTCCTAATTACCAGGAGTTCTTTGCAAACGTTGTCTCTATGGTTATAAATTTTTAATAGTCATTCTTTATTCTCAAGTTATATTTTAAACAAAATTTTATTCTCATTTTATTCATTTTTCCATTTTGAAAAATGCTGAACATCCTCTGAGTACATTTGTAAGAATAAACAGGTTTGCATATTTTCTATGATTAAAAATGGAAGGTTTGTTGTATATTTTATTTTTCCACATCCAGTGCCAGAATATCAAACTCCTTAAAAGAAATCTCAGCTAGAAAGGAGGTAACCCGCATTGAAGTTGCACAGAGAATTACAAAGAATGCCAGCCGAGGCACTGAAAAATGCTCTAAGAAAGTCTAATTTATTTAATTAGGAACGACGGTGGCAGGGCTATTTTCTCAAATTGAGAAATGGCAAGACAGTGTCTAAAAAAACAAAAGAAAAATAAATGAAAAAAGGAAAAGAAAAAGATCCATGACATAGACATATGATCACTCATCATTTTTAGCCTTGTAATTATTGATTCTTTCTTTTACACTGGAGAGTGTACTGGAAATATGAGATATATTCTGGACTTGAAATCCGCATTCTGTGACCAGATAATTTATTTCTGATAAGTGGCATGAACCAAGTAGCAAACATAGCTTTGCAGAATATTCTTTTGCTTAGCCTTTTAATCCAGCTTTCTGTATGCAGTGGCACACACATGTAGTCATAACTATTAGGGAGGCTGAGGTAGGAGGATTGCTTGAGCCCAGGAGTTCAAGGCTGCAGTGAGCAATGATTACACCACTGCACTCCAGCTTAGGCAACAAAGCAAGACTCTGACTCTACAAAAAAACAAAAATGTTAGCTGAGCATGGTAGCATGTGCCTATAGTTCCAGTTACTCTGGATGCTGAGACAGGAGGATCGTTTGAGCCCAGGAGTTGGAGACTATGGTGAGCTATGATAGTGCCACTCTACTCCAGCTTGCATAATAAAGCGAGACCTGTGTTTATATATTATGTATAATATATAATTATATATATGTATATATATATGTATACATATATATACAATATATATGTATGATATATATATATATATATATACACACATATATATATATATATATATATATATATGTATATATATAATTTACTCAGCCTCAGGTATTTTTTTATAATAATATGAGAATGAAATAACACACACACACACACACACACACACACACACACACACACATATATCATTACCTAAACCTCACTAATTATAATTAAAATAACTATAAGTATTTATTATAACAGATTCCATCAGCAATATTCATACACATCTCTCCTTGTCATATATATGTGTGTGTGTGTGTGTGTGTGTGTGTGTGTGTGTGTTATTTCATTCTCATATTATTATAAAAAAATACCTGAGGCTGAGTAAATTATATATATACATATACATAATATATATATATATATATATATATATATATATATATATATATAGAGAGAGAGAGAGAGAGAGAGAGAGAGAGAGAGAGATAGATAAGTTTAATTGGCTTATGGTTTTACAGGCTGCACATAAAGCATGATGCTGGCATCTGCCTGGCTTCTGAGGAGGCCTCAGGAAACTTACAATCATGGCATAAGGTGAAGGGGGAGCAGGTCCGTCACATGGCTGGAGCAGCAAAAGAGAGAGTGAATGGGAAGGTGCTATGCACTCTTAAAGAACCAGATCTCACTTGTTATCATGAGAACAGCACCTAGGTGATGTTGCTAAACCATTCATGAAGGATTCATCCTCATGATCCAATCACCTTTTACCAGGCCCAAACTCCAACACTGGGGATTAGAACTGAACATGAGATTTGGCTGCAGACATAGATTCAAACCATTTCAGAGCCTATCTGAAAAAAAAAAAAAAGAAAAGAAAGAAAAAGAATTCAGCTCTTCATAGGAGCCTTTTGTAATCCTGGATTCCCCTAGATTCTTGCATGTCATAGGATGAGAAAGAGGGCCACAGAAACAGAATAGTGATGGGATTGGGCTTTGTTTGTCATCCTTGATTATCTGTCAGGAGATCAGTGACAATATGGCGTACTTGTTCTACTCTAATCTAATCACCTATGGAAATCGTGTTTTTAAAAGAGAATACCTCAAAGGAAGAAATCCAATTTTTAAACCAGAAAAGATGAATAACAAAAATATATACTTTCTGTTTTCTTGAATCATTACCTAAACCTCACTAATTATAATTAAAATAACTATAAGTATTTATTATAACAGATTTCATCAGCAATATTCATACACATCTCTCCTTGTCATAAATATGTTTTATTAAATTGCCTAGAAATTCCTTTACCTATTATTTAAGGATCTCCAATACATGATATAAGCAGAGAGTAGAAACATAAGTAGAAAGAATATCAGTTGAAAAGATATTAATTGAAAATAAGAAAAATTTTTAAAGTATTCCAACTGCTTTTTATATTGTTTAGTTATTACATGAAAAACTATTCCTTAATATATTTATGACTTCTGTGAAGTATTTACAGTTTGTATTCATTTATTGATTTTTTTTTACAAATATTCATCAAACACTTACTATTTGCCAGATACTGTACGGATACACCCCAGCCTTCATAGATGCTTGGTAGAGGTTACAATGATTAATTTCTTGATCGCATAAATGTTCATAGGCAGTTGTGACAATTGTGAAAATAAAGAAAGTGCACTGATAACTTATGCATAATAGGATGGTCATATAAAAATTTTCTAAAGTGAGAGAAAGAGTAGAAGCTAACCATTAAAATATATTTATACAATTTGAAAACATCACATTTAAAACTTGGCAATTAAGGAAGCTTTTTAAATAACTATGCCGTGATTTAATCAAGATCACCAGAATAGAGAGAAAGAAAAAACAAGTTAGGGACAAGATGACAGGACAGAATAATCTTAATATTTAAAATATAATTTATACTTTTCTACTCACTATATGACTATGTTATTTTGCTCCTTAAAATATTTATTTGCTCAAAATCAGGGATGATATTTTGTCCACTGATATATGTGTCCTGTGAATAATTAAATATAATGTATATATACATACACACATATGTATAAATATATATATATATATTAATGTTTAAGCAGCTTTTATGCAATATAATTAATAACATTCCATGAATTCATTTTATCAAAATATGATGACATATTTTACATTCAGGAATGAAGATATAGTGAATGAAATTTGCAACCTACACTTAGATCCAGATTATGTTTTGCTTCAATAGAGTAATGGTATATAGAAGTACTATAGTAAAGTTTTATTTATTAACAAAGTTGGGTACTTTGTTATGCTATAAGCTGCATCCACTACTGATTTGCTGTGGGGAACACTCCTGTGTGAGGCCCCTAGTAAATGAGCCTTGCCATACAGTGAGCTTGAGCCTGGACACAGATACCCAGTTGGGGGAAGTTGAGCTAAGGGAAAGCAGGAACCGAGAGAGGGACTATGCTATTCAAAATAATTAACAGACATTACTTTATGGATATGAGGACATGGGAGGCATTGTGTCCACTTTCGGTTCCTTATGGTTTATTGCTTCATTGTGTTCATTTCTGGATCCTTGCTACAATAGTTGTAAAATAATAACTCAAGTATTTACAATTGTTAAGTATTTACAACTGGGCATAATTTACTTACCTTGTGACTTAAATATTTACAGTTGTTAAGTATTTACAACTGGGCGTAACTTACTTACCTTGTGACTTAACTTAAGTATTTACAATTGTTAAGTATTTGTAACTGGGTGTAACTTACTTACCTTGTGACTTAAGTATTCCATTATACTTATCTGATGTAAGGAGACCTGTGATTTTATGGTAAAACTTTGTGTTCCCCTTTATCTCATGGAAATAACTTTTGTGTTTTATGTAGGCAACTCTACTTGTAACGTATATAACCAGACCCTGAGCGCAATAAAGTTGTTGGTGAAGCATAGCTTCTCAACCCTCCAGACCCCATCTGTCTATCATCTTTTATCTTCCGCGCACCCCCCTATCCAGGTTGGGACCCTCTTGCTGGCCAAGAGCCCCCAGCAGACATGCTGCCCTTCTCAATTTGCCTACTATATTTTATATTTCATCTATAATTGATACGCATTTCACTGTTGCCTAAATGTCTATAAAGGTTTATACTAGATTTAATCCTTATGATCTCTTTCAGTAGATAAATGCTTTCTATATCTCTATTTAAGCATTGTACAGATATACTGGATAAAAAATATTGGCAAATAGATTCACTTGTAAATTATTTTATGCTTCAGGCAAATTTGAAGTAAAATAATTTTAATAATTCAATAATTGTTCAATAATTTATCTATTTGTAAATTTGTGCTTTTTTATATGTTTGACTTTTTAGAGATTACAACTATATTGGCTTCTCCCTCACCAACTTTGTTTTTCATAATTCTCCAAAACCTATCAAACATCATCTGGACCATAGAGTCCTTTCCAAATGCAACTGGAAATAATTTGCCCCTCTTTTAAGCCCCACTACATGATAATTTCCATCATTGTACTTACTTTACTCCACTTTGTAATCTTTGAATTTATGGTTTATTCATCATAAAAAAAATTATCTGAAATGTTCAACGCTGATTTTAAAAATGTCTAATAGGGTATTTTGTACCAAGTGTTGAATATAAATTTATTAAAAAATATTTTACTGTAGTTTAAAACCCAATGTAGTATGTGTTTTATTAAACTACTTTAATAAAAAAAATATAAAAATAAACAAATACATGACTAAAAGTAAATAAAATAAAAATATAAGCAATGCACTCTGAAGACACTAGAAAGTGAGATTACTTTTGAGTATTGACACAAGAAAGTATCAAATGAGAAGAGTTTATGAAGCTATTTTATATTAGACAGATGTGATAAGAAAACATAAAAACAAAAACCCTATAATTTAGAGAAAAAAATGAGACCATCCTCGATCAAACGGAAGCACACATATTGAAGAGTAGTGAAAGACAGCTGGTGTTATGAGGGTGTTTCATTCTTTCAAAATGCAGAATTCATTTTATTGATCATAGAGCACTACAGAGAGAATGCAATATAGAAACAGCATGCTGGAGTCACAAGTTTTAGTTCTGCCTAGCATGAGCCCAAATTAATATTACTAAGTGCTAGAAAATATTTTTTTCTAAAGATTGTAATATGTATAAACCACCATTCTTGTAGTTGTAAGAGCTGCCAGAGATGCCAGAGATCTCATTGTGTTCTTGGGGGTAACTGTGTGTGTGTGCACGCGCACGTGCATGCACGCACATGCATTTGTGGTCAGAGGGGGTGTTTGAAGGAAAATAAGTAAAATTTACAAAATGCAGAAACACATTGTGCTTCTTTCTAACACATTTATACATACCATCTTTTTTTAACTGATTATATGTTATTCTTTTATATAATATTTTTTTCTCAGCAATATTTTGATGAAGAATAAAAAAATAGAATGATAACAAGTGCTTAGTTTATAACACATCTGAACTTCATAAGTTCTCTCTAGAGAAAGGTAATGTTAATGAAACAATTTACTGAATAATTTTAAGATATCAAATACTGTTAAGAAACAAACAATACCAAGCACACATGGTCAATTTAAACCTTCTAAATATATGTGATTATTTATGTAGTTAAAGAAGTGACTGTAAACCACTTTGGAAACTTCAGAGGTTATTGAACCAGAACAAGCAATGCCATGAGTGAAGCAAAGATAACTTGAGTTTCGAAGGCTAAAAGATAAGTAAGTTGATCAATAATGAATCAAGTGAGGTGCCAGTAAATTTGAAGAGTTGCTGTGGTTAAGTCAGATGCTATTGGAATCCATCAAAAACTAATCCAGTGGAACCCAGCTCAAAGCACTACTAAAACTCCAGTAGCCTTTTGAAGTGAGCACCTGTCTTTACTGCCAAATTTGTCATGTTAACTAATCAAGTTTTAAAGCACCATTTCTATCTAATGAATAAAGATTACTTCAACTGGTGAGTGACTTTTAAGCATTTTAAGAAAACCATCATAAGCCACTGTTTCATAAATTAATATATAAGAAATTTTGGTAGTTAGTAGATATGGCATTCAGTTAAGCAATTCCACCCTAAGAATTTTTAAATCAGGAATTAACATTTCATTAAACTGTAAGGATATAGTATTCTAAATAATTTGTATCAACACATTTTAAGTTTCACACTAATGGCATTGACTCCATTTGCTTTCAGATTTGAGAATCTTGCTGGCCACAATTACTTAAAGGGAAGCTTTTAAAACTTTAATGCAATGTTTCTCAAATTAGTCTTCATAAACCCCTGGAAATTTACCAATACAGCTTTGAAAGTTTATAATTTCTCAAGTTTGAGAAACTACCAGTTGAACCAATTTAAAGTAATGGTACAGAATCCACTATAGTGCTACAGAACTTGACTGGTACTTTAAAAAGAGTTATTAACAGCTATCTGTGGGTAGGTCTGTTCTGTGAAAATATCCATAGTCACCTCTAATAGAATCAAGTTTTGCCAAGTGTAAGGAAATTTCTTTATTGATCTTACAATGGATGATGAAAACACAGCATTAGGAAACATGGCTAGAATTTAAGCATATATAACGATTCTTTGCAGGAAGAAGGCCATATTCATTGTGAAATTTGCCCATTTTTCAATGCTAATCCCTTAAACATTTTTTAGCATCCTGGCCGCCAAGCTTTTCTTTTAACTGGCCAGTTCTACCTGTCTAATAATAAAAGACATAAAAACTTCCTCCTCTTCCAGGAAGCATACACTAACAAAACGAAAACCATTATCATAAGGTGTTTTCTTTATTCATTTTAATTTAAATATATATAAATTTTAATTTATACATGTATATAATATGCATAACAATGAGTTCACAAAAGGAGAGAGAGAAAAATGCTGCATAAGACTACCATTAAGTTAGTAAGCGTCTGAAGTAGATTGCGATAAGTTCTATGACATATTCTGACATGTTAAATCTTAAAGTAATCACTAAGGAAAAAATATAAATGTGTAGTAAAAAAAAAACCCCACAAATTACATTAAAACATTTATTGAAAAACATTCACTTAGTGGAAAAGTAGGGAAAATCAGTGAAAGAAACAAGACAGGATGTTCACAGGAAACAAAAAGCAAAATGGCAAACATAAATTCAACTCTCAATAATAACATTAAATATAAACATGGATATGGATTAAAGATACAGTCAAAAGGCAGCATGACATTATAGCAATATTATTTGTGACAGTAACTTTTAAAAGACAAATATATGCTGTTTACACAACACACACATTCGTTTCAAATATACAAACAGATCCAACTAACAGAATGGAGAATTTATACAAATAGTAACCATAAGAAAGTTGGAATAACTCTACAATATTAGGAAAATATTATTTTCAAAGGAAGAAAAATATGTTACTAGAGATAAAGTGGAACAAATTATGATAAAAGAGTCACTCAATAAGGAAGGCATAGCAATCATAAGCATATATAAACTTGTCAATATAATGCCAAAATACATGAAGCAAAAATGGACAGAAATGAAAAAAAAAAAAATCAGCAATAACAGTTCTGTGCTTAAACAGACCACTTTTGATGAGAGATTAAATTATTAGAGAGAAAATCAAACCAGAAAATAGAAGACATGACCTGCCCTATAAACCAACTGAAACTACCAGACATTCAGAGAACACTCAACCCAACAAGATCTCCATATGGACTACTGTTATTCTTATTTTAACATAGACCATTATTCAGGATGAACCACATATTATTAATAGAAAGTAAAACAAAGAATATTGCCTGACCACAATGAAATGATATTAGAAATCAACAACAAAATGTAATTTGAAATATTCATAAATATTTAAAAATATTTTATTAATCAGGAGTGTATTGTTTCATTTCTATATATTTGTGAATTCATAATCACAAATACATATATTCACTCACCCCTTCCTTAGGACCTGTTCAGAACTAGGAGCTAGCCCTGCATTTGGTGACTCTGTTCAGGCTTTCCAGCTTCCTCCCTCTTCAACCTCAGGGTCTGCATCATCGCTTTCTTGACTTTCAGTGTTTTCTCACAAAAGATCTGTTCAGAGTTCATACTTTACTCAGTATTTTGGTTTTTCTTGGTGGGAGAAGAATTTCCCAGCTTCAGTTGTGCCCTAGAAATATATAATAATAATAATAATAGTAGTAATAACAATATATTTCTAATTATTACATAAAAATATAGATTTTATATTTATATATGTACATAGACTATACAAATATAAAATTTGTGCATATATGAAAATAAATCAATATACTACTAAATAATGAGGACATAAAAAATTATCCACCATTCTGTTAAATCATCAGAAAATATTAACATTTTTATTTCCATATTTTAGAGATAAGGAAAATGAGAACTAGATAGAGTTTTAATTGAACTGTTCAAGATCACAAAATCAATGTATGATGAAACTTAGGCTAAAAACTTGCCATTTTGATTCGATTATATTTTATTCCCATTAAAATGTAAGTGTTCATTTATCATCTTTCCAGGTTTGGAGGTAGGATAATTATACATAGTGAATTTGTTATACCTAATATCTAGAAACTGAGACTTTTCAACAACTTTAATGTTGAACAAAACGTACAAGATTGACATTACTTGTCTCTCTAATCTTACTTGCCACGGGAATTTATTTAAAAACAAAATACACACAAATAAGTGCTTGAATGACACCTTTAGGTTCATATTGGTAACACCAGCCCCTATTGAATGATAAGATGCTAAATTAATGTTATTGTAGAAGACATTTGGGTATCCTGAAGCAAAATTTATTATTTATTTATTTCCATATTTTTTCTTCCATTTTTCTCTAGGGCATTTCCAATTCTCTCATCTATAGAGTTTAAATTTCTTTTTCTGCTAAATGTTGCTAAATTGACACAAATAAATTTAATTGAAGATGAAAATTTTATCACAGTCATGAAAATGTGAGTGTTTATATGGACTTAATAAAAACCAAATAAGATTCCACATCTTAATGGTAATATTGCAAGTACACAAGTCAAAAACTTTTAGTAAGATGTTTTCCTCGTGTCCTTCAAACCATACCAGTAGGTAGCCTCACACATAACTATGTCTTCTACAAATGAAGGCATATGGCTTGCAAGCTTCATTAATAGTTCTAAATAGTCATTCTTTTGCATTTTTTTTCTTCTTAAAAATTCAGAGCACATTGCTCCCCCATGTTTATTCACTATGTTATTTCAGCCCAGGAAACCATTTTAAGAACTAGAAATAGGTACATAAATAACAGGTTAAATTTTCATCAGCAAGTCAGTGAAGTGTTTTCCTATTTGACACATCACAGTGTGTAATGAAACATAAGGGTGTGAAACTGCTAAGTTGAAAGACACTGCATGTGGCCTGACTAGAATGAAAAAAAAAAAAAAAGTCAATTTTACTATATATGAATCATGGTTAAAAGGATAGTGATATGTTTGGGTATTGTTTTAATAGAACGATTCACATCGACTTTTATATCTTTCATACTTTTGATTTTTAAGTATATATTCTTACATATTCTGAATAGAAATCCACATTTTGATTTTTATTATGGGCAAAATAAATGTGTTTCAGATGATAAGTTGAATTCCCTTTAAACAATGATTTTGAACAATCGTCAGCAAAAACAACAACAATAAATCTTTACTTGGCCATAAATTAAACTAAATGCTTTACATATTTTGTATCATTTAATTTCCAAAAGTGTAGGCCTGCCTAGTATTGCTATCCTCATTTTCCAAATGGAGAACCTGAGGTTTTAAAGAAGTTAAGTGCTTTGCTAAGGGAATCTGGTGGTCACTAAGCTAGAGTTCAACATGCTTCTGTCTACCTACAGAGATCATACTCTTCATCCCAACAGTGATTAATTATATAAGTTCCTTAACATTTATTACAAATAGTAAAAATAAAACTGCTACATGAGTCATACCTCCTGTTTGGTTTATTGTGGTTGTTGTTGTTTGGTATGGGGGAAAGGTTCAGCAGAGGGAAATACCCTTTTTATTTGGTAAAGCCATGTGGAAGATGTGGCATTTCAACTGAGAATTGTAGGAGAGCTGTAATTTGGATAGGGAAAGGGGGATGAAAAAGAAATGGGAGAGTACCCTAGAGAATAAGTAGGTGGCATGACCACAGATCAGGAGCATTCTGCACTGACATAAGTCAGCGGAAGTGAACTCTTTTTTTCATTTTTGTAGACTAGTGATATTAATCCAGCTTTCAGAGCCTGAATTGTGAATTCTTTCTTTCATACATTCTGAAGAGGCTTTCTCAAACCCTGAACTTCTTTATTTCAGCAACAAACACAGTTTACAATATTCCTCAATTACTGTTTAGCCTGAGCATGTGCAGTTTCTTTTGATAGTCATCAGAGCCAGTCTCTTGAATATTGGTTCATTGTAGGTATGGGTTTTGCCAACTGACTGTGTATGCAGAGATGTACTGGGGATGCTTTATAACAAAATATTAAGTTAAACTGGGGTTTTATCAACCTGCTTCTGGTTTTGAACTCAGTTTTCAAGCATTAGAGTGTAATTAATCCTGGAAGACATCAGAACATATGGCTTAGAATCACATTGTCTTAAAAGGAATCTCTGAGGTCTTTCCAAAAGTGACAGTATGTGGCAACCTCCTTCTAACCAAGCTCGAAGTGTAAAATCATGAATGTGGGTTTAACCCAAACCTGAAAGCTGCTGACATCTGTTCACCTGTTCCTTATGTTCATCTGGTGGAGTCTAATTTTATAGAATTTGCCACCAGGTAATCCAATAATTACTTAACAGTCATCAATCCTCCAAAATGCATAGCATGGCCCATAGAACGGACATGATAAAACCTATACTTTATTTTAAAGAATATCTGATTTCCTCTTTATAGACTTAGGTATTTATATATGAGTTAATCATCTAAAATTAAATACCAGATGTTGATCAATTAATGAATACCTCGTTTCCACATGTAAACAAGTTAAGGGTGTGGTTTGTTTGTTCATTAATCATCAATTTGTTCATTCATTCACTAATGATAATCCAGTTCAGATAAATTTTATTACTCTAATCTGATTGGATTTTGGAGATGCAAGTTATGGAAAGCCAAAAGTTACCAGATTATAAAACAAAAATATCCCTTTTTCTTAAATTCTGGTACATTTTCATCCAGCAGCCTTGTTCAAAATGTTTTCCAATTGTAAACAACTGGAAAGCAAAGAAAATACTATGGAAAATCAAGGAGCTGTAGTCTGAGACCATTTCATTATGAAAGCTCCCAGTAAATTTGTATCCTTTTCCTGGTTAAAAAATGATCTAAAGTTTCTGAGTGAAAGAAAAGATAGAGGTATTTATTTTAACAATCATATCCATTAAAAGGTTTTTGGTTCTTGCTAGAAAATAATTTCAGAAAACAGCAAGGCATTCTTATTCTCCCACAAAAAGGACTTTCCACAATAGGTTGATTATAAAAAGCAGCGTATATAACGGTTGTAATACCAAGATGGCAAGTACTCAGAAAATCTAATCATTGGATTAGGATGGGGTGGAGGTAAATGTTGATCTGTAATTTAATACTATAATAAAAAATGAAGATATCACTGGAGGCATATCAAAATCTAATATTTTTAACACCCACCTTTGGTCTCATGTTTTCCAGGAAGCTTACTCTAGTCCATCCAGACAAGTATATTATCTATTATTTCTGGAATCCCACAGGACATTTGGTCAGTATTATTTACTTTCACACTTAGTCTCATATAATTATACATTTTGGATACAGAGTCACAAAAGAAGATACTTTATATAAATTAATTTTCTAGGGCAGGCAGCCTGTATTTAGTAGCATTTAAAAAATTTTTATTTTAACTCAAATACAAAATCCTTCTGCAATTCGTAGCATTCTTCTAGCAATACAATTTATATTTTTCTTATAAGATCCTAATTGTTAGTAATTAATAGTTCCAAGTGTTAGTATACTTTCAGGAAATTATTAGGTATTTGGAATCTTTGTAATCACATTACATAGTTTTTCTAAATACATTGCTCTCAATGTTTTCTTACTTCTAATCAGTTTCCTTTTCATAAACTTGATTTTATATGTGAGTTAATCATCTAAAATTAAATATCTGATGTTTATAAATTAATACCCAAGTTTTTATTTTTGCTGTCTTTTCCAAAATTGTTGTTAATTTAGTTATTTTGAGCAGAGTGGTTCTGTATATTAAGGTTGAAAAGAACTAAGTTTTGTCTTTAAACAGAACATTTTGAGTAGGGTGTAGCACCAGAATAATAAAATAAATATAATGTTAAAGATCATTTTAAAAGCAGTGTTTAGTAAGCATTTATTACATCACAAGCCCCATGGCAAATTAAAATTTCATTTAATTTTGTCAAAAACTCATTGAAATATGTACTTTCATTTTTCGGGAATAAAACTATGATCCTAACATCCCCCTCAGCTTGTCAAAGTTTAGATAGGCTTCCACCTGTCTCTAGGCCCCTGACCTCCCTGTTCTTAATTTATTTTAGAACACTTATAATTATAAATATTCTCTCTGCTTTTTTGAAATGTAAATCTTTTCTAAAGCCACTTTTGTGATTACAAGCTAAGGATATCTTTCCCAAAAAGCTAGAAATCATCACTTTGAAGTGTAATCATCAGGGATGATTGTGTCTCTATCTCCCAGTCTCTGAGAGAAGTTAGGATCCTATGGGCCACTAATTAACAGACACAAATGGCCTAGTCACAGGAAAGAGCCTTTAGAGTTCAGGAATAACTCCATGTGCTCAACACATCCTATTGATCAACCTCTTTGCCAATATCCTCCAGTACCTTTCTGCTCTCTCAATCCAGCACTTAAAAACTCTCCAGGCCTTTGTTTCAGCAATGCTAAGTTCAGACTGAGACCTGTTTTCTCTCTTTTATTATAAAATTCCTGAATAAAGTCTTTATTGCCTGTTTAATTTACTACAGTGCAACTTCTGCTGTGACAGAACTAAACTAATAACAAGAGAAGTCAACTAATTGTTACAAAACTGTGCAATTAGAAAGTCCAGGTCCAGGTCCAGGTCCATTCATGATCTTTCTGAGTTCTGAAAATTCTATCATTTTAGTTTTTTTTTTTTTTAATTTTTTTAAAATAAGGAAGTCACAGATGTATTCTTAAAAGTCTGTCTTTTCTATTAGTAAAAAGTAATGATAACAATTACATTTATTTAAAATAATATTAATTTTATAAATAACTTATTTAAAATAATTTTATGAATAATAAAACTCTCAACATATTTTGAATCATCATCTGTATGATCACTTGATAACTATGGTACGAATCTTTTTCCTTTTGTGGTTTATCATTAAGATTCCAGGTATAATCAGGAAAGAAAAGAGGCAGACTAAACATGTAAATGATGCATTCACATAGAAAGGAGATGAGAGGATAACTTGGTTCACAGCATAAACTGAAGTTTCTTGTTACCCTGTAGAGCTAAACATTAGAAGCAGAGCATTACATAGCACAAGCATGAGGCTTATCAAGCTTACAAAGAAAACACTGCCATTTAAATAACATTAAACACAACTAAAGTAGAAACCGAATGTTGCTAATTCAAAAGTATTGGTTCCATAGTATTGTTTGCATATAAATTAAATGGGGGTATATGTAAAAAAGAGACAAAATAATAATTTATATTGAAATTTATATTGGTATGTGTTTAAACAAGTTTTGATTTAAAAAAAGTAGGCCAAACTTGCCATTTTCAGTTTAAAGAAAAAACAGTGCATTTACTCAAGCCAGAGACTATTATAATAAGGAACACAGGAAAGGGCAAATTCTTCCTTGGAAGGAAATCAAAAGTAGAAAAATTATTATGATGATAATTTCTGCTTTATACATTGCTGAATAAAAATTGCAATAATAAATAGACTACAAGTTTTAGAAAATATTTTGGAAGGTTAGTTTTATCTGAAAATAAAAATAAAGAAGAGAAAAAAGGGAAGGAAGGAAAAAAGAAAAGAAGGAAGAAAGGGAGGGAGGAAGGGAGGGAGGAAGGAAAATAGATAACAAAGAAAGAAAATCATAGCACAGACATCCCACTGGATTTGATTTACTGAATTATACTTTTTTCAAATTTTTATTTTTTTATTTAAACATTTTGGCATTCTTTAGAACTAATTCAGATTGTAACTATAAACATATAATAATGAAATTTATTCTATCCACTGAAATTAATTTGCAAATGAAATAAAAGAATATATGATACGAACAATTCTAATACAGATGCATCAAAAGCTGATTTTTATTCTCTTTATTCAGTAGGACACAATTTACATTTAGCCTCCCAATACACAGTTTATGATGAATGATACCTCGATCTGATCATTTAATGTGAAGAAATATCACATTATGTAAATTCTGTTTTGCTACACTTAGTTGTTTTCAAAATACAAAGGTTATTAGATCATATTAAAATATTTTTTACAATTTACATATAGGCTATAAAGTACCATAAGAAAAACTGAAAAATGAAAATTTTATACCAATCATCTCATGCTCTACAACAGTATATTTAGACATATACACAGGTACAAATATATACACATGTACATGACTAAAGCTGTGTATGTGTTTGTACACATTTTAAAACAGATATTTCTTCATTGAATTGACTCATTGTATATATATTTTTATTTTTTATAATTGCATCTTGTGTCATTAATTGCAAACATTAGTATGGAATAAGAATAATCTAACTCTAATGACCCCACCCAAGCTAAGATCCAAGCTCCAAGGAGATAAGACACAGAAAAACAGGACAGTAAAAAGAAACATTTTCAACCTAGCATCCTACTCTATCATAGATTTCACTGGTGAGTTACAGCATTTAAAATTGTAATTTTTTCATATCAGTAAAGGATATTTACTGATCTCACAATCCTTTCTATATTGATCTACTTAGGTTTTGTTATGATATAAATCTAAGCAGTTCCTAGAGGATTATGTTGAAAAACTGAAATAAACCACAAACATACATGGGACTGTCATTTCGTTTTCAATAGAAAATTGTTATCCACAGTTGCCTGTGCTTCCTTTTAGTCACCATAACACTGTTTTGTAGAATAGTGATATTACGACTGTATTTATTGATCTTTGATATTTCTTTCACTTAACACTACATTTCTGAAATCTTCGTAAGCTCTTTTTTTTTTTTTTTTTTTGGAGAAAGGGTCTCACACTGTCTCCCAGGCTGGAGTATAATAACTGGATCTGCGCTTATGGCAACCTTCACCTCCTGGCCTCAAGTAATCCTCCCAATTCAGCCTCCCAAGTAGCTGAGACCACATGCCTGTGCCAACACTTCTGGCTAATTTCTTTGTATTTTTAGTAGACACAAGGTCTCACTATGTTGCCCAGGCTGGTCACAAACTCCTGGATTCAACTGATCTGCCAACCTCAGCATCCTAAAGTGCTGGGATTATAGCCATGAGACACTGCACCCAGCCAAAAGCACACTTTTTTAAAGGTTTCAATTTTTTAAATGTGATTCTATGGTCTCTCTCTCTCTCTCTCTTTTTTTTTTTTTTATTGTGGATATGTCTTTAGTAATTACTCTCTTTCAAAACATGACAACATTGATCATTCTGTTAAGTTCAGCATTTTTTCCTAAATCAAAACGTTCCAAATTTTCTTTTAAAATATGATAGTAACTGTGTCACATAAATTTAATGTGTAATCTTTTTATTAATTTTAATTAGTAAAGATATTAACACTTTGACCATTCACATTAAAATAATTTATCATAAGACTGTAAACAATACCTTCTATGAAATTGTCTTTTACAATAAACTTCACTTGTTTTTTATTATTCTTCAAAAATACTACAGAATTTTACTCACCTATATTTTATGCAAAGTATTTTTCAATGGTGCCTATAATATTTTTAGCTTTGTAATTTTTTAATTTAGTAGGACTAGTTTTTCTAAAAGAGTATTTAGATTTTTATCATCTTTTGTAGTAGTTGGTGAAGCTAAAACAGTAACTTTTCTTGAATAATTTAATAATACAACCATGAAAATATTCGGATGTAAACCTGTTACATTTTTGGCATCATATTTTTTTACAATGTTCTTAATTGATGCCATTATTTTTAGTCCTCTAGGTATTTGTTTTTTTAATCTCTTCTTGGGTCAACTGTATAAAAATGAGGATTGAAAGGTTGGCTTCAGCTTTATCTGTATCAACATCCAATGACCAAAGATTTTTGCAATGTTTTCCATAATGCTAACAAAAATATGGACTAAAAATATTATATCTTCTAATTTTATATCTTTAGCTGAAGGTAAAAGACTGACATTTTCAGTGTGGGAGGTGAAGGCTCTTTCCTGTAATACCTATGAGGCCATTGGGGAAAAAAATAAAACAAAACAAACTTCTTGTTCAAGTCCTGATGGTGATGGTTGAGAAATGAATAGAGGAATAGAAGTTAAAGGGACTGGTGGTGAGTATTGAAACCAATTTCTCTATTCATTTCTCAATAGTTAAGGGGACTGGTGGTGAGTATTGAAACTAGTAGAAATAAAACTAAACATCAGTACAAAATGTAATCATAGAAGTGAACTATTACAGATTTCGACAATGTCATATTTAAAATGTAAGTAACAAGTTTAGGTAGATGGAATATTTAGGAAGAAAGGTAATTTTGTCAATTCTTTAAATGTTCCTGTAATTAGTAAATACATATTATATTTATAAATTAATATTTTAAATATATTTAAACTTATAAAAGGAAAAAATAATGAAAAAATAAGTAAAGTAATTGAGAATTAGGAATATCAATGGTAAGTGGGAGAAAACTAATTGTTTCCCTTTATTATAATATACTATGTGACAATTGTCCAGTTTTTCCCTCTTCCCTAATGCAAGCAAGGAAAATCTAAAGGTAAAAGATCTTTTATAACCTAATTAATATCCACATAACTAGCAATTATAATTTTAGTATAAATATCACATCTCCTTTCTTAATATTTTATTCATGTTTGAAAAACCTTTAGTGCTGTCTAAAATCTAAATTGTTTCAACATTAAATATTTTATACAATAAACTTACATTATACTTTTTTTGGGGGGAGGGGACAGAGTTTCACTCTGTCATCCAGGCTAGAGTGGCAATAGCAAGATTTGGATTCACTGCAATGTCTACCTCCTGAGTTCAAGTGATTCTTCTGCCTCAGTCTACTGAGTAGCTGGAATTACAGGCACCTGCCACCATGTCCTGCTAACTTTTATGTTTTTAGTAAAGATGGTTTCACCATGTAGGCCAGTCTGGTCTTGAACTCCTGACCTCAAGAGACCCACCCTCCTTGCCCTCTCGAAGTGCTGGCATTACAGGCCTGAGCCACTACTCCTGGTCTTATTATTCATTTTTTATAATAAAAATTTAAAATTTTAATTATTGATTCACAATTATAAATAAGGTATGTTAAGTTTAATTCGACCAATGTTATTTACCCTTCTTGGAAAAATTTAAATAATCAATGGCATTAAAATACTAACAATTTAGCAGTATAGAAAACATTGATATACATGCCTACCTATTGAAATTTTCAGAGTAAAGGAATTGAGCAGTGAACCCTCCTTACTTGAGGTAGAAGATCCTAAATATATCTAGTGAAGTTTTCATGTTTTCTAATAACTTTAATACTTATAATCTCAGATGAACGAAGGATGTTACTCAAAGTGAAGTATCATTTGTAGACAGAGAAAAAAACTAGATTCTCAACTTTCTCACACTAGTCTTAGGCTCTTTTCAAGAAGATGAAAAACATTATTTTTGAAGTAAGTACATACACACACAATCTGTGTGTGTATGTGTAATATGTGTGTAAGGGAGTATATACACACATATATAACATACACACATACATAGATACAAAAATAACATACATGATATTTTAAATATAAACATATACATATATGTGTGTATATATATGATATATCTTTAAAATATGTTCGGTTATTTTTAAAGATATATAATATATACACATATATATATGTATATGTATCTATGTATCAGTTAGTTCTCACACTGCTACAAACAGACTACTCAAGACTGGGTAATTTATAAAGGAAAGACGTTTAATTGACTCAATTCCACATGATTAGTGAGGCAGCTTCAAGTAACTTACATCAGCAGAAGGAGAGGAGGCACCTTTTACACAGTAGCAGGAAAGAGTGAGCCTGTGAAGGAAGAACTGTCAGTCACTTATAAAACCATCAGATCTCAGGAGAACTCACTATCATGAGAACAGCATGGGGGACACTGCCCCCAAATTCAATCATGTCCCACAAGATCTCTCACTCAACAAGTGGGAATTATGGGGATTACAATCCAAAATGAGATTTGGGTGGGGGAAACAAATTCTAACCGTATCTATACCTATATCTGTATGTGTATCTATCTATTTTTATTTATTTATTTATTTTCAAAATGAAGAAGTTCATTATCATCCTGTGGGTGATGCCTCTGATATTGCATATGTTGACAAAGATACATTGGTTTCTATTTACAGGGACATCGTTCCTTAAGAGTCTAAATTCTTGCCTGCTATGTCAGAAAAGACAAATACAATGATAATAATCTAGCAATCTCATCCAACAATCAGGCACACATTATGCCATCACATAGCGAGACTTGTCTTGATATTAAGACCACCCTAACTTTATAAATACTGTCACATTTAATATCATTCTATGCTTCCATGACTTGCTATTATAATCTTAAATAGAACAACATTCATGGTGACTCTTTAGGTTCTAGTACTCTATATTAAACTCAAAAGCAAAGTTAAAGTACTTACATTTTAAAAAAAATAAATTGAAAGGCCGGGCGCGGTGGTTCACTCCTATAATCCCAGCACTTTGGGAGGCCGAGGCAGGTGGATCACGAGGTCAAGAGATCAAGACCATCCTGGTCAACGGGGTGAAACCCCATCTCTACTAAAAACACAAAAATTAGCGGGACATGGTGGTGCGCGCCTGTAGTCCCAGCTATTCGGGAGGCTGAGGCAGGAGAATTGCTTGAACCCAGAAGGCAGAGGTTGCGGTGAGCTGAGATTGTGCCATTGCACTTCAGTCTGGGTAACAACAGTGAAACTCTATCTCAAAAAAAAAAAAAAAAGAAATTGAACTCAGTTTTCCTCAAGTAATAGCTAATATGCCATAACAATTCATATGGAACAGAATGTTTCAAAGCAAACCAGATACACACAGTCATATGCAGAAATTCACATATGAATTTATCATTTTTGTTATAACTGTTATCAATAATTAATAATTATTGATAGACCTGGGTGAATAGGAAAGTGTATAATGTTAGTTCCACTGTGATATTTCCTTCAATATTCTGTTATGTTTTACAGTATTGTCCCTTTCCATATGCCATCTTTAAGAAAATCAAGTCTTTCAGTGAAAGAACCACCTGGAAACCTCTGTATAAAGGAATTGCCTTTCTTTTGTTGTCCTCACAGTCTTATTTAAATGATAACCATTCCTTCATCCCTGATTGTGCTGCCCTTAGTTTGTGGAGAATTTAAGATATTCCTTGCACTAACTGTGGGCTTTCCTCCCCCATCCCCAAGTGAGGCTGAGTGAATATTCAGTAATTAAAACTATTCTGAACACTCTGAGTGGGTTTCAGAGGGCATGGTAAATAATTTCTTTCTATACGCAAATAGTGTTAAAACAGCCCTGGCACTCAGGTGTAGCTCAAAAAAAAAACTTGTTGAAGTGAATAATCATTTCAATAGTGAGTCATTGTACTTAAAGAGATGTTCCAATTTTCCTCTTTCTTTTTATGACATCAAGTTAATCAATTAAATGTAGCTATGCCATCTATTGATCTAATGATTCTTCTGAGACTCTTATTTCAATCAATTTCAGAACGGACAGCCATTTATTAATTAGTTCATCCATTCAGTATTCTATTTTTTATCTATCTTCACCATATGTCACTAGAATGTTTAGAAAAACATATTTTCTTATATTATTTTATTCTTCTACCATTTCAAAGGCATAGAGACATTTATTCTATGCTGTGTCTTAGCCAAAACTTCTCTTCTATTTCTGCCTGAATTGCCGCACCTCCTCCCAGAAAACACTCCTTGTTGCAAAAGTTGCCTGGCATAAACTTTTAGCTTACAATTTCAGTTTATTTAAAATATGGAAAAGAAATTGAAAATGTCATTCTTATTACACTATTTGCCAACTAACTTAATTTGACCCATGTAAAAAATGGCAATAGCATTTAGAAGTGCAACCCGGCAGTTCAGCCAATTTTGCAGAGATGGTTTATACCTGGCTGTTCTTTATTGGCATAGGCTACCACATTTTGGATTTATTTTTTTCCATAACGTTGAACATAGCCATAATTTCTTGGTTTTAGAGTTTTATCATTCTGTTTCTAAAATTTCTTAAATATACCAGATGGAAGCATAAGATCTCTATTGTTATACTAATAATCTCTCTCCCCTCTCATTATCTCACAGATTTTTCTGTTTCTTAACAGAACATTTCAAAATAGTTGATACTCCTTACTGTTTATAATAAGACCAAATACACTTACCCTATTTCTCAAACCTTCCTCTGAATTGTCACTAGGTTCAATCAAAATTATAACCAAAATGAGCTTCAGATTTTCCTCTTTATCTTATTTCTACTGTATTTAGAGAACATCATGCTCTCTTTATCTTTCAGTTAGAACAGTATCATAGACTTCTACCCTAAGCCTGGCTTCTCTCTTTACTTTTATGTAGCATTAGTCATTAAAGTCCCTGTTATAAGTCACTATACTTTAGAAATTTAAGGATTATTAACTTATTATTGCTTTCCAGGGAATCCAAAATAATTATACAAATGTCCTATCTTCCCTGTCTCCTGTATTCCCACAGTATTTTGTAGGATATTTTTTATTTTATTTCTTAATAGTCTTCACTGTTTTGAGTATGTATAAGGACTATTCCCCTTACATAGTATGCTAATAACATCTACATTTTATAAAAATAAATATGTCATAAAATGCCACATCTTTTTTTTTTTTTTGAAGAATTAGATCTATTTTATTAATTTACTTGGCAAGTGCAAGCTAGTTTTCACTATAATATTATTACGACTTTAAAAAATGTTTAAGTTCTGGGATACATGTGCAGAATGTGCAGGTTTGTTACATAGGTATACATATGCCATGGTGGTTTGCTGCACCCATCAACCTGTCATCTAGGTTTTAAGCTTCTCAGGGATTAGGTATTTGTCTTAATGCTCTCCCTCCCCTTTTCCCCCACCCTACCCCAACAGGCCTCAGTGTGTGATGTTACCCTCCCTGTGTCCATGTGTTCTCATTGCTGAACTCCCACTTATGAGTGAAAATATGTGGTGTTTGGTTTTTTTGTTACTGTGTTTGTTTGCTGGGGATGATGGTTTCCAGATTCTTCCATGTCCCTAAAAAGGACAGGAACTCATTTTTATGGCTGCATAGTATTCCATGGTGTATATGTGCCGCATATTCTTTATTCAGTCTATCACTGATGGGCATTTGAGTTGGTCCCAAGTCTTTGCTATTGTGAATAGTGCCACAATAAACATATGTGTGCATGTGTCTTTATAGTAGAATGATTTATAATATTTTGGGTATATACTTAGTAAGTAATGGGATTGCTGGGTCAAATGGTATTTCTGGTTCTAGATCCTTGAGGAATCACCACATTGTCTTCCACAATGGTTGAACTAATTTACGCTCCCACCAATAGTGTAAAAGCCTTCCTATTCCTCCACAGCCTCACCAGCATCTGGAGAATTTTTTTTTGGCATTTGTGAGCCTTTTTATTTCAGGTATATTAACCACAAATTTAGTGAATGACTTATCTGTTGATTTTCATTGGTTGGTTGTTAACTGTGTGGTCCTTGAGTATAACTGCTTGTTCCAAACTTTTTGAGGACATCATAGATATGTTTGTCACAGAGCTTGTTCTTTGCTTTGGTAACACTCAAGTTGTCACCCACAGTATAATCTTCACTTGAACACACTTAATGCTTAACATACACACAGTGACATATGGCTTATTTGTAGATATCAATATACAGGCTGTAAGATTTTCAAGTTTTTTGTTAGATACAAATTTTCAAACATTGCCACATTCTGCTATGATTGCTTTTCCTTTGCAACAGATCTCATGTGATTGGATGATACACACATGATATATTAACTAGTCCTGTACACAATGATGGATGGGGATTCGGGAGAGGATGTTCCACCTTATCAAAAAGGATAATTTTAACACTGACACTACCAGTACCTGATGATAATTTTGAAAGCAAGTCAATTTTTAGTTTCATCCTTGCTTTTAAATTCCTTAACAATGTACATTTTCCTTGCCTATACCTTTGGTGGACCTTATCTACCCTCGCTCGCGTTGAGCCACAGACAGACTATAATATTTGTCTTATTATTAGTGTTTTAGGCACTTCTTCACTCTGTTCATGAAGTATGGATTTCTGCCTTAAAATTATGGAGATGGCCCAACACATTGCACCTGATGCTGGACAAATGAGAGTGACAGCAATTTATTTCTCACACACAGAACCTGAGGCAAGTCAACGCAAAATGCCACACAGGACAACATGAAGCTTGAATTTGGAAACAAAGTGAGGCTGGAGCTTCGGAAGGCAGATTTGCAGTATCAAGAAGGTGAGGAGTTCTTTAGCTCCCACGGGAGGATATAATTGGTTAGTTTGCATAATTCTGTGGGCTGCCGAGAAACTGAAACCTGATGCTCAGGAATTATGAGGGACGGTGCCTGGTCGACTTGATAAAGAGGGCTTGTTGACTGGGGACCTTGCCTATAGAAGCACAGTGAAGAAAGGAATTTGTGAGCAGGCCATTTGAAGCTCTCTCAGTTTTACCAATTTTACTTGGGATCACATTATATTGAGCTTTAATTTTAAGACTCACAACACAATGAGGAATCAAAAAGTTTCTGAAGATAAAGTTTTTTAAGATTCATGTTCCACTTAATAAATAGTTGTGTAATAAAATAGAATTACACATTTTATTAATATTGATATCTGTAGTTTATTGATTCATCAGCATTAACCAATTTTTATCGCAATAATAAATGTTACAATTATGAATTGAGGTCATTGTAACTTAATAAATGTGTCATCTACTTGTAAAACTAAAGTTTAAAAATCTTTATTTTCATACTCTTTTTAAGACCATTATATTTTATTTTATTTATTTATTTTTCTTCAACTTTTATTTTAAGTTCTGGGGTACATGTGCAGGATGTGCAGGTTTTTTACACAGGTAAACATGCACAGATCAACCCCTCACCTAAGTAATTAAGCCCAGCATCCATTAGCCATTCTTCCTGAGGTTTACCCTGCCTTCCCTCCCCAACTAGCCCTAGAGTGTATTGTTCCCCTGACAAGTGTTCATATGTTCTTATCTTTCAGATCTCACTTATAAGTGAGAACATGCTGCATTTGGTTTTCTATTCTTGCATTAGTTTGCTAAGGATAACGACTTCTAGCTCCATCCATGTCCTGGCAAAAAACATGATCTTATTCCTTTTTGTGGCTGCATAGTATTCCATGGTATATATGTGCCACATTTTCTTTATCCAGTCTATCATTGGTGGGTGTTTGGGTTGATTCCATGTCTTTGCTGTTGTGAATAGTGTTGCAATGAACTTACATCTTTATAATAGAATGATTTCTTAGGTTGGAATATCTTTTCTTTAAGAATGTTCAGTATGGCCCCTAATCTCTTCTGGCTTACAGGGCTTCTGCTGAGAGTTTTGCTGTTATTCTGATGGTCTTTCCTTTGAAGGTTACCTAACCTTTCTATCCGGCTGCCTTTAACATTTTGTCTTTATTTCAATTTTGGAGAATCTGATGATTATGTGTTTTGGGGTTGATCTTCTCGTGGAGTGTCTTACTTGTGTACTCTGGATTTCCTGAGTTTTAATGCTGGCCTCTCTTGTTAGGTTGGAGGTTTCTGGATGATATTCTGAAGCATATTTTCTAACTTGGTTCTGTTCTCCCCATCTCTTTAAGGCGCCCCAATCAGTGGTAGGTTTGGTCTTTTTACATAATCCCACAATTCTTGGAAGTTTTGTTCATTTCATTTCATTTTATTATTTTTTCTCTATTCTTGTCTGCTTGTCTTATTTCAGAAATATAGTCTTTAAGCTCTGAGATTCTTTCCTCCACTTAATCTAATCCACTATTGATACTTGTGATTGCATTGTAAAATTTTTATGTTGTGTTTTTCATCTCCATCAGGTCATTTATGCTCCTCCTTAAATGGCTATTCTGGTTATCAGCTCATGTAATGTTTTATCATGACTCTTAGCTTCTTTGCATTGGGTTAGAATATGCTCCTGTAGTTCAGTGAAGCTCATTATTACCCACCTTCTGAGGCCTATTCTGTCATCTCCAGCCGAATTCTGTGGCCTTGCTGGAGAGGTGTTGCACTCATTCGGAGAAGAGGCATTCTGGATTTTTGAGTTTTTAGCATTTTTGTGTTGATTCTTTTTCATCTTTGTGGGGTTAACTACCTTTAATCTTTAAGGTTGCTGACCTTCAAATGGGTTTTTTCTTAAAGTTGTCTCCCTCCCTTCCTCCCTGCCTTCCTTCCTTCCTCTCTTTTTCTCCTTCCCTCCCTCCCTCCCTTCCTTCCTTCCTTCCTTCCTTCCTTCCTTCCTTCCTTCCTTCCTTCCTTCCTTCCTTCCTTCCTTCCTTCCTTCCTTCTCCTTCCTTCCTTTATTTCTGTCAGGCTCTTCTTCTGTAGGGCTGCTGCAGTTTGCTGTGGGTCCTCTCCAGATCCTAATCACCTGGGTCCTTCCTGCACCTGGAAGTATCACCCATGAAAGCTACAAAACAGCAAAGATAGCAGCCTGCTCCTTTCTCTGGGAGCTGAATTCCAGAGGGGCATACTAGCTGGAATGCTCCTGTAGGAGGTGTCTGGAGACCCCTACTGGGAGGTCTCCCCCAGTCAGGAAGAACAGAATCAGGGACCCACCTAAAAAAGCAATCTGGCTGCCCATTGGTGGAACAAGTGTTCTGGCCTGGGAGAAACCTCCTCATTGAGACCACTTGGACTCTGTAGAGCCAGGAGGCAGGTAAAGCTAAGTCGGCTGAGCCACAGAGACCACACCTGCCCCTCCTGGCTCTGTCTCAGGGAGATCAGAGTTTTGTCCATAAAACCCTGGCTGATGTTGCTGAAATTCTTGCTGGGAGGACCCAATGAGGAGAGATGGCTCAGGGTCCCACTTACAGAAACAGTTTGACCACAATCTGCCACAGCCACCGTGTTGTGCTGTGGGTAATTCCTCCCAGTCTGGACTGCCTAGACTACCTTGATCCGGCAGGCTAGAATAGCCAATGAGAGCTGTAGAGATGGCAGCAGCCTTTCCCTCAGAAGAAATTGGTCCTTTCACAGGCAGTCTCCAGCTTGCTGCCCCTGGCCTACTGGAATTCTAAGTCAGTGGGTCTTCACTTGTGAGATGCCATGGTAGTTAGGTCTGCTTGAATGATACCACTGGCTCCCTGGCACCAGCCTTCTTTCTAGGAAAATGGACAGATCTCCTGCCTCACTGGAATTTCCAGGGCCAAAGTATGCAAAAGCTCCTGGGTCTCCATGCATACCCAATCAGCCACCAAAAGTCTGCACAGCTCTGTGCTTCGGATCAAAGGCCCCAGTAGCATGTACAGCATGATTTCCTAGGTGGAGTCGTACAATCACTCACTACCTCCTTGACTGGGGATGGGGCCTGGCTCTGTGCCACTACCAGGTGGGCTGTCACTCCATCCTACTTTTCTGTGCTCTCTGTGGTTTACACCGACTGCCTATCAGTGTCAATGTGAGAACATGGATACCTCAGTTGAAGGTGTAGAATTCACTAGCCATTTTTTATCTCTCCATGAGAGCTGAAAACTGCAGTTGCTTCTAATTGGCCATATTGGACCACCCTTATTTATTTATTCTTTCCTTCTTTCTTTAAATTACACTTTAAGTTCAGGGGTACATATGCAGAACATGCAGGTTTGTTACATAGGTATACATTTGTCATGGTGATTTGCTGCATCCATCACCTGTCATCTACATTAGGTATTTCCCCTAATGCTATCTCTCCCCTAGCCACCCACTCCCCTGCTATTCCTCCCCTACCCTCTACCCACTGACAGGCCCTGGTGTGTGATGTTCCCCTCCCTATTTCCATGTGTTCTCATTGTTCAACACCTACTTACGAGTGAGAACATGTGGCGTTTGGTTTTCTGTCCTTGTGTCAGGTTGCTGAGAATGATGGTTTATAGCTTCATCCATGTCCCTGCAAAGGAAATGAACTCATCCTTTTTTATAGCTGCATAGTATTCTATGGTGTATATGTGCCACATTTTCTTTATCCAGTCTATCTAGGCATTTGGGTCTGTTCAAAGTCTTTGTTTTTATGAACAGTGCGTCAATAAATATACATGTACATGTGTTTTTATAATAGAATTACTTATAATCCTTTGTGTATTCACCCAGTAATGGGATTACTGGGTCAAATGGTATTTCTACTTCTAGATCCTTGAGGAATCACCACATTGTCTTCCGCAATGGTTGAACTAATTTACACTCCTACCAACAGTGTAAAATTGTTCCTGTTGCTCCACATCCTCTCCAGCATCTGTTGTCTCCAGATTTTTTAATGATCACCATTGTGACTGGCATGAGATGGTATTTCAATATGGTTTTGATTTGTATTTCTCTAATGACCAGTGATGATGAGTTTTTTTCATATGTTTGTTGGCTGCATAAATGTCTTCTTTTGAAAAGTGTCTGTTCATGTCCTTTGCCCACTTTTGAATGGGTTTTTTTTCTTCTAAATTTGTTTAAGTTCCTTATAATTCCAAAGGATATTAGCCCTTTGTCAGAAGGGTAGTTTGCAAAAATATTTTCCCATTCTGTTGTTTGCTGGTTCACTCTAATGATAGTGAAATAACTAAGAACAATTTTCCTGCTTTGCTAGAGATTTAGATATCCATATACAAGGCACATAATTAACAACCTATCTAAAGTCAACACGAAGAAAAAAATTCTAAGACCAGTGAGACAAAAGCATCAGGTAGTTTATAAAGGAAAACCTGTCAGACTAACAGCTGACTTCTCCTCCTTTATAAGCCAAAAGAGACTGTAGTCCTATTTTTATCCTCCTTAAACAGAATAATGGTCAACCAAGAATTTTGTTTCCAGCTAAACTAAATTTCATAAGCAACTGAGAAATAAAGTCATTTTCAGACAAACAAATGATGAGGAAATTTGTCACTACCAGACCCACCTACAAGAAATGCTGTAATAATTTCTAAATGTTGAAACAAAATTTTGATATGCAGGACAGTAGAATCTCTTGAAGTGAAACTCACAAGGCCTATAAAACAATAATACAATGAAGAAAACAAAGTCTCTAGGTATTAACATGAAGACTAGATCAGTATCTCACATCTTAATATTAGCATTAGCTGTAAATGCCCTAAATGTTTCTCTTAAAATATACAGATTGACAGAATGATAAAAACCAATTACAAACCAAATATCTTCTGTCTTCAGGAGACTCATCTAATACATAAAGTTTTGTATACAATCAAAGAAGGGAGTGGGAAAAGACAGTCCACACAACTAGAAACCAATAATAGCAAGCACAAGTAGCTATTTGTGTTATCAGATAAAATATGCTTTAAAGTGAAAACATTTTAAAAATGACAAAGAAGGTCATTATATAATGATAAAATGGTGAATCCAACAAAAGATATTATTTTAAATTTATGTGCACCTAACACTGGAGCTCCCAGATTTATGAAACAATTACTACTGAACCCAAGAAATGAGACAAAAAGAAAAACAATAATAGTGGGGGATTTCTACACTCCACTGATGCACCAGACTGGTCAGCAAGACAGAAGGCAACAAAGAAAAAATGGACTTAGATTATACTCTAGAATAAATGAATCTAACAGATATTTACAAACATTCTATCCATATAATTCCAGAACACACATCCTTCTCATCAGCACACAAAACACATGGAAAAGAAGGAATACTTTTACCACATATGTAAAAGAGGAAATCCTTCCTAAGCTTTTCTGTTAAGCTAGCATCACCCTGACACCAAAACTAGAAAAGGACAAGACAAAGAAAAAAAAAAAAAAAACTCCAGATAAATATCCCTGCTGAACATAGATGCAAAAACCTGTAACAAAATACTAGCTAACTGAATCCGGTAGCACATCAGGCACATAATACACCATAGTCAAGTGGATTTCATCCCAGGGATACAGGGTTAGTTGAACATATGCTAGTCAATAATTGTAATATGTCACATGGACAGAATTGTAAACAAAAACCGTGAGATCATCTCAATAGATGCAGAAAATGTATTTGATCAAATCTAGCATTTCTTTATGATAAATATCCTTCCCACACTAGCCATAGAAGGGACTTACCTCAAAATAATAAGAGACATATATGAAAAATACACAGCCAACATTATACTGAATTCAAAAAAGTTGAAAATATTCTCCCTGAGAACTAGGACAAGACAAGGATGGGGCATACAAATTGGAAAACCTCTATTCACACAAACTGGAGTTTGTGAGATTACTATATACTTAGAAAATCCCAAAGAGTCCTCCAAAAGACTTCTATATTTAATCAATAGATTTAGTGAAATCTCAGGTTACAAAACCAGTGTATGCAAATTAGTAGCACTGCTCTACACAAACAACAACCAAACTGTGAATCAAATTAAGAGATAAATTCCCTTTACAACAGCTGCACAAAATAAAATAAAATACCTAGGAATATATTTGATCAATGAGGTAAAATATCTCTACAAGAATAACTATAAAACACTGCTAAATAAATCATAGATGATACAAACACACATCCCAAGCTCATAAATTGGAAGAATCAATATAATGGAAATGACCGTACTGCCCAAAGTAATCTACAGATTCAATGCATTTCTTATTAAAATGCCAACATCATTTTTCACAAAATTAGAAAGATTAATCCTAAAATTCATATGGAACTAAAGAGAGCCTGAATATCCAATGCAATTCTAAGCAAAAAGAACAAATCTGAAGGGATCACATTACTGAACTTCAAAGTACACTATTACGCTATAGCTACCAAAACAGCTTGATGCTGGTATAAAAGTAGACACTTGGACCAATGGAACCAAAGAGAGAACCCAGAAATAAAGCCAAATAGTTGTAACCAAGTGGTATTTTACAAGGCATACAAAAACACAAATTGGGAAAAATACACCCTGTTTAATAAGTAGCATTGGGATAACTGGATAGTCACATGTGGAAGAGTCAAACAGGATTTCTATCTCTCACCTTATACAGAAATCAATTCAACATGGATCAAAAACTTAAATCTAAGACCTGATGCCATGATAATTCTCGAAGACAAAGTTGAAAAAACTCTTGTGGATATCGGCCTACGTAAATAATTCATGACTAAGACCCCCAAAGCAAATGGAATTAAAACAAAAAAGAAATAAATAAAACCGAATTAAACTAAAAAGTTCCAGAACAGCAAAAGAAATAATAATTAGATTAAGCATTCTAAAGAATGGGTTAAAATATTTGCAAACCATGCAATTGATGAAGAATAAATATGTAGAATCTACAAGGAAACCAAACAAATCAGCAAATAAAATAATAATAATGATAATAGTAATAGTCTCATCAGAAGTGGAAAAATGACATGAACAGAAATTTCTCAAAAGAAGATATACAAATGGCTAACAAATACATTAAAAATGCTTAACATCACTAATCATCAGGGAAATGCAAATTAAAATCACAATGAGATGTCACCTCATTCCTGCAAGAATGGCCATTATTAAAATGTCAAAAAACAATAGATGTTGGCATGAATGTGGTGAAAATGGAACATTTATGCACTGGTGGTGGAAATGTAAATTAGTACTACCTCATTGGAAAATGGTATGGAGATTTCTTAAAGACCTAACAGTAGGTCTACCATTTGATCCAGCAATTTCACTACTGGGTATCTACCCAAAGAAAAATAAGCCAATCTATTAAAAAGACACATGTATGCATATGTTTATTGAAGCAGAATTCATAATTTCAAAGGTATGGAAACAACCTAAGTTCCCATCAACCAAGTAGTGGATAAAGAAAATTTGATGTGCATACACTCAGCCATAAGAAAAGAATGAACTATTTTTGCAGCAGTTTGGATGGAGCTAGAGGCCATTATTCTAAGTGAAGTAACTTAGGAATAGTAAACCAAATACTGTATTTTCTCACTTATAATTGGGAGTTAAGGTAGGTATATGCAAAGGCTTGTAGAGTGATATAGTGCAGGGGTTCCCAACCCCATTTAGGTATATTGAAACATCCTTGCATTCCTGGCATTCCCACTTGATCATGGTGAATCATCTTTTCAATGTGTTGTTAAATTTGATTTGCTGGTGTTTTGCTAAGAATTGTTTACATCTGAGTTCATCAGGAATATTGGCTTGTTGTTTTCTTTTCTTACAGTATCCTTGTCTGGTTTTGTTATAAAATGAGTTTGAAAATATTCCCTTCTCTAATTTTTTTAAGTTTGTGAAGATTTGGTATTAGATCTTTTTTAAATATTTGTTAGAATTTGGCAGTGAGGCTGTAATTTCTTTTTTTTCTTCTTTTTTTTTCTTTTGGAAAAACTAAAAAGTCAGTGTTGGCACATTCCTCCTAACTCCAGACTTCATCAGATACTGGGTTTTTTAATTGAATAATTTTCATAACATATTTGATCTTCTTACTAGTCTGTTCATACTGTTAACTACTTTCTGCTTCAGTGTTGGTAGGTTTCTAAGAATTCATGCATTCTTCCAGGTTATCCAATTTCTTGGTGCATTGTTACTTATAGTAGTCTCTTATTATCCTTTGTATTTTTGCAGTATTGGCTGTAATGCCATTTTTTTCATTTCTAATTTTGCTTACTTGAGTTTTCTCTCCTTTTTATTTATTGTGTTTTTCTAAATAAAGATGTGTCGACTTTGCTTATATTTTTGAAATGCAATTTTGTTGGTCTTCTCTACTGTTTTTCTTACCTCTGTTTTGTTTATTTCTGTCCTAATCTTTGTTATTTCCTTTCTTCTGCCAAGTTTGAGCTTACTTTGTTATTCTTCTAGTTATTTGAGTGATTTTGTTGTTTTAGGTGGAAAGCTGATCTTGTAAGCTGAGGAGACCTTGAAGTAAAATGTTGAGTTTTTATCTTGCTACCTAGAGTAAAATGCAGAGAAAAGATCAATTGAAGAAGGGAATGCAAACGAAAGCAGCACCTTATAATTTGGAAAACTTTTAGCCTATCTGGATAGCATAGTTTGGAAGCAGGAACAAAGCTGTTGCTGCACAACCATTTGGTAATGAAATTAGGCTTGAGACTCATGGACTCAATCAGCTAAGCATAATCTGGGAATAGACATGTTTATGGAAGAAAGATCTGTAGAGGACCTTCATGCCTAATGCCATAAACCCTCATGGATTTCATGGAAGTCCAATAAGATTTTTGAAAATGTAATACCAGCAGAAACATTGCCAAACTATACTGAACAATACAGAGAAGATAAAATAAAGGAAGAATGGCTCTGAGGAGCCTGATGAGCCTGATGTATAGGCTCATAAGACCTATTGTTTCCAGAAGGTGAGAACAACTCTTGGTTCTGAAGGGTGAGGCTGCCATTCAAGACCCAGTAAGAAGTCTACCTCGGAAGACAAGAAAGACAGAGTTGAGCCAGAGAGAATTATACTCAAGTGTTAAAACCAAAGTGAATTTTAACTGTTGAGTTGCAAACTTGCATCAGACTGGAAATCTGATTTTTCCTTCAAATTTATCTTTTTATGAATGGGAATGTTAATTTTATGTCTGTCTCACTATTATATCTTAGAAAAAGAAAACTTATTTTCTTTGTATCTCGGCTCTTTAGATGGAAAAACAATCTTTGCTTCAGAAGGGACCATATCCTGAGTCTTACTCATAAAAGAATTTTGATGAGATTTTGGACCTTAAGTTGATATCGGAATAGTTAAGACTTTGGGATCAGGTGAATGCAGTTTGCATAAAGAAAGGCCATGCTTTATTTTTATTTTTTGGTCAGGGGAGCAAAGAAAAGACTTTTAAAGGTTGAACTGTGTCTCCAAAGTTATGTTGGAGACTTAACTCTCAGTAACTCAGAAGGTGAACTTATTTAGAATAGGTTATTGCAGATGAAATTAATTAATTTAATACAAGGTTATATCAGATTAGGATGGACTTCTAGTTCAATATGATTGAGATCATTATAAGACAGCCAAATGAATACACACAAAAACACAAAAATGCAGGGAGAGCTGTATATGATGAATTTCAGAGATTGAAGTTATGCAGTTGATGGCCAATACTTTGTTATTATTGTAGGGATTCTGAAGAGCCGCTGGCTCCAAATATTTTACACATTAAACCTTCCCAAGACCTGATTTTATCAGTAGGTTTACTGCAAAAGCATTTGCTTAGATTCTTGTATTTGATCTTATTTACGATGTTGTATTTAAGTTAGCCAATCTACTGACAGAGATTTGGCGTCTCATCTCTACTACATTTAAACTTTCTATGGTAGAAAGATAAAGATGTGGCATAGACTTTGCTATGAGTTAGATAGTTGGGAACACACTGCTATTATTGTTGATAACAAATGGTATCATATATACAGAACTTTATGCATTACGTAGCTCTTACAATACATTAGGGATATTGATTGCTACTAAGATGCGATCATATAAGACAGGAAATTATTTAATAGAAGAAGTGACATGAACCTAGTGAGGTTTAGCAAAGTGCGCAGATTCACGTATTTGATTTGAACTCAACCTTTAACTCAAACACACGTTCAAACTTCTGGTAAACATGAGTGAAAAATGCATTGCTGCATTCACCTTATCTTGTTGAATTTCTTCCCAAGAAATCTACAGAACACGAAATTTAATACCATTCATAATGGTAAATAGTAAAATTAAACAAAAGTTAAAAGGTAATATAAATGAAAGTTAAAAAGTCAACTGCCTTAATTATGTAGAATATTACTAGAAAACAGCTGTAATTGTCCAGAAGCCAAATTAGAGGAAGTGGAGAGATGCCATGGAGAAAACAAAACAAAACAAAACAAAACAAAACAAAACAAAACAAAACAAAACAAAACAAAACATGCAAAACAGGATGATGGAGATTGGGAAAATCCCAGAAAATGACAGCACATAAAGAATATACCCAGAGGTGCAAAATCTATTCTCTTGGTTGCAATACGTGTATCTAAGGTAATGACATAAGCAACAGAAGCACTTTCTTCCTCTCCAGTTAGATTTACTCAGCAACAAAAACAACAACAAATAGAGGAGACTAAATTAAAAGTCTTAGATACATCATATAGGCAAAATGGTCTGTTTCCATCACAGCAACAAAGAAGGACTGAGAATATTTATCTTATTTATTCCCATACAATCCTGGAAAAGATTCCAATAGCTATGGGGAGAAGGAGTTAGGAAATAAATCTTTCAGTAATGCATAATAATAATAATAATAATAATAAAAGAACCTGCAACAACACATAGACAAAGATAAAGAATAAGTAAAGGGATAATTGAAAACGTACCACTTGTTAACAGGTAAAGAAAACTCATGATAAAAATATTGTCAGGGAGCAAAATAAAAATTGTGGTCAAATATTTAAGCAGAAATTATAAAAGAAAACTCTAGGCAAAAATAATGTAATATAAAAAATTAGAATTCACAAAGGAGAAAGACAAAATAATGAAAAAGAGCAACTATTTAAAGATATTTCCACTTCAGCATTCAGCTAAATTTTACTTCTTAGAATATGTCCTTCATGATTCTTTCCTTGCTCCCCGATGTTTCAGGGTGCCCCTTTATCTATCTATGCATATTTCCTTTTTCTAATTTGCAACTTTTGTTTTCTACCTGTGTCTTCTATTATGCTAAAAATCCATGAGGACAGGTGCATTTCCTTCTCTATTTTATGTTAGTGCTACCATTGTTGTTCCTATCTTTGTTGCTCCTATCTTTGTGTTTCTACAACTCAAGCACATGTAGGAATTTGGTAAAACATTCACTAAATAAATGCATGGTTAATCATCTGAATAAATTTAATGAAAATTTCAGAACAGTGATACCTTGCTTAAGTTCCCTAAACTAATTTTGAGGATCCTAAACAATGTATGCAAAAAAATAAAATCACAGTGCCACAGAGTGGAAATTTGTGTTACTCTTCCCTACTTCTGAAGTTGGGTTATGTCTTTTAGATGCAGACTATCCTCTGCTAGCATAAATAACTTGGAAGTTTACATAAAACAATCTGACAGTGTTTGTGCAATAATTCTAAAATGATATTTAAATAGCACTGACAATCATTTAGTCTTGTTCAATGAAGTTAATGGAAGTTGCAAATCTTCTTGGTCAAATTAGCAGCTTGATAAATCATTAGTTTTTACTCATTGGAGAGGATTATGTTCTAAGTTTACCAAAAAGTAAACCAGCCATACAACACCAATTTTGAATTTGAAAAGAATCATTAATTAGTGTATAAAACAGTAATTTATGCAGTCATAAAAGGCTCTTTAGGTTTCACACACAAAAAAAGTAATGTTAAGCTGCTTATTGAGATTGAGTAACTAAAGAACAATCAGAAAAAAGTAAAACGCTTAGTTAAAATTGAAAAACATAGAAATGGACTTTCAAAACCAAGTAGTCAAAGTATCTGGGGTGATCTTAAAGTCAAATATTAAAGGTAATTTCAATCTCCTAGCAATAATATGAACTTATCATAAAAGGTCATTGTTTGCACAACTTTTATTTTCCCCCCTGCTAGTTGATATACAGCAGAAAATATATATTATCGTTCCTTAAAATATATCTACATCTGCTATATCCCTGAAATATTGAATTGACATTATTTTGCTCTGCTTTCTCATGGCTTCCTGCAAACAATCATCTGTAAGTTTTAAAATAACAGCCTGCATCACTGGAGTTTTCATGCTCTTCCCATTTTTACTATACCATCACATGATGGAAGGTTCTCCAGGGTATTGGACAGAATGAGTCATCAGCACACAAATATATGGCAAAATAAAAATTATCTTTTACCATATTCTAAGAGAAAGCTAAATCAGCTTATCCGTGGCACATTCCACTTATTTAAAGGGAGGAATATACACAATACAATTCCAACCTCATGCTCTATGTCCTCACCATGAGTCAGCTGTCCCTGAATTTAAAAATCAATTTAATCACTTAAGATGAATTACCTAGTCTTGAAGAGGTCAATATTAGTTAAAAGTCACATAGAAATTCATAACTATTTTACTTGGATAATTATGTTTTAATGAATAGTATAATATTATTCTAAACCTAGACTGTGTGTGTGGTGGGAGGCAGGGAGGTTGAAGTTACCACAGTTTTAAACACCTCATCTAGTACTCATTCCACAAATTGAAAGATTTATTTAATATCAGCATCTTTATTTGTAATTAAAACTAATTAACTTAATTTTGTTTTGAACATATATATTTTTTAATAATGCAAGATCATCTGACACACACTGCAATGTGAAAAAATCACTGTATAAAATTTGATTTCTTTATTCAGATTCAATATATTTTAACTTATTTTTATGTATGTATGTATGTATGTATGTATGTATGTATGTATGTATTTTGAGACGGAGTTTCGCTCCCAGGCTGGAGTGCAATGGCACAATCTCGGCTCACCGCAACCTCCGCCTCCTGGGTTCAGGCAATTCTCCCACCTCAGCCTCCCGAGTAGCTGGGATTGTTTCTGTCTTTGATCTAGATATTCCTAAACTTAGTGCCACATCACTTTACTTGAAGACTCTTAGTTCTTAATAAATATTCTATGCTAACTCCTTTTTATTCTTTATTTTAAAATACATGTGATTGATAGATTGGTAAATAGATTGATATAAATATTAATTAGGCTTCCCCCCAAAATGTTATTCTTATCATCTCAGTACATATTTAGTCATTTCATTATTTCCCCAAATAAATTTATCCTTCATCTAATTAATCATTACAGCTGAATCATCTCTTCTCAATAATTTTATATGTACAATTTGACAGATGTTCATTACTCTTCTGCTATATGACAAAAGCATGGTACATACAGTAGGAAGCATAGGCATTTTCTCTGCTCTCAAGGAGTCCATAGTGGAATGGGAACCAATCATAAAGCCCGGATACGGGTGTTTCTTGTTTTTTATTTTCTCTATTATGTTGTCAATGCTTTTTTAACCATACTCTTACCTATCTATCCTTCATGGACCACCTCCATACTTAATAAATTTTCCCTTCCCTGAACCTCTATTCCACTGTACTTCTGAACAGGCAATCATATGCTGTGGTTGACTAATTGTTTCAGAATAACAAAGCTGAGCTACTTCTCCCTGTCATTATCATCAGCCTAGTCAGTTATATGGCACCAAGTTTATGTTTAGAGCTGTACTTTCTAAGTAGACTACAGTTTGTTCTTACAGGCAGAGACTATGCCTTAGTTTATATATGTATACAATATATATATATATATATATATATATTTTTTTTCTCTCTAATAGATGCCAGAATATGAACTATATAATAGCTGTTCAAAAATTACTTAAGTGTGGTCACTCATGTCTGTAATCGCAGCACTTTGGGAGGCTGAGGAGAGTGGATCACCTGAGGTCAGGAGTTCATACCAGCCTGGCCAACATAGAGAAAACCCCATCTCTACTAAAAATGCAAAAATCAGCCAAGCACAGTGGCACATGCCTGTAATCCCAGCTACGTGGAAGGCTGAGGCATAAGAACCACTTGAACCTGGGAGGTAGAAGTTGCAGGGGGCCAAGATCATGCCACTGCACTCAGGCTTGGGCAACAGAGCAAGGCTCTGGCTCAATAAATAAATAAATAAATAAATAATTTTTTACCTAGTTAGTAAAGAAAGAAGTAGGCCAGATTATAGGTGAGTTCTCCTGACTTCCACTCCACTCAACAAGTGGTCCATGACTAACAGTTTCTGCATCATGAGACAGCCTATTAGAAAAACAGAATCTCAGGCCTTACAGACTTACTGCCTCCTAATCTGCATTTTTAACACAAATCGGAGTTAGTTTTTATATCAAAGTTTGACAAATACTTTATGTGGCTATGCTTCATGGAATGTATATATTTAAGCCACTGTCAACAGGTCATACAGGTATTCTGGATAAGCAATAATTTCCTTAGGTGGAACACGGTTGGTTGGAGAAGTGCCTAAGGAGGAAATAAAAAGAGAATCAGGTTCAGCTGTCACAGAGTTCTATTCTTGAACAAATGAGTCAGACAAGTAGAATTAGAATAAAGAAGCTTCTCAGTTTACTTAATTTTAGAAAAATTACTTATTATATCCTGGATACCATAAGTGTTGAAATGAAACATTGAGAAAAACTTACCTGTTCTTCTCCTTCATTTGAGAAATATAGCACATAAAGTCTGTAATTTTTAAAATAAGGAATGTACTAATGTACAATCATTCATGGAAATTTTAAAATATAACCTTGGCCAATCCAAGATACTTTACAACAGATTTGATATGCAATCAAAGTTTATATATTTTTAAATATACAATAGTTTGAATAAAGAACCGTTGGCTTATTGAATCAACTGTACTAATTATACTCACTGCTATTCCAGTGAAATTACCAAATTAATGACAAGTCATATGCTGTTTAATAATCTATTTCTCCCATTTTCTGTTATGTAAAATAATTTTTGGCCTAAATTTTCTAAATTGAAATGAGTTTTGCCCTGTAAGATAATATCATTTCTCAAGTCATGATTTCCCATCTGAACGTTTCCTCAGAAATACAAATGTTTTGTTTGTTTGTTTTTATTGAGACAAGGTCTTACTCTGTCACCCAGGCTGTGGCACAGTGGTGCAATCACAGCTTACTGGAGCCTTGATCTCCTGGGCTCCAGTGATTCTATTGCCTTAGCCTCCCTCCTGCCTCAGCCCCCCAGGGAGCTGGAACTACATGTGTGTGCCACCACACCTGGCTAATTTTTTTTTTTTTTAGAGATGAGTCTCATTGTCTTAATAATGTTAATAATGCAAAGTTTTAATACAAAGTTTTCAATAATACAAAACAGAAGAAAATGAGGAGGAAGGAGTTAGGAGAAAAAGATGGAAGGAGGGAGGAAAGGAGAAAAGGAAGAAAGGAAGGAAGAAGGGAAGGCTGAAAAATAGGAAGGAGGCAGAACGGAAGCAAGAGAAGGAAGATGGAATAAGAAATATGGAGAAAAGGAGAACTCAGATGAAGAAAAATTTGGAGGAGGACAGAAAATAACAGAGAAGAAAAAAGTAAAAGAAAGATAAAACAGGAAAAGAGAAGAAAAAGAAAGGAAGAATACTACAATTCTCTTCAATTATTTGTTGATTTCTTTTTTTTTTTTTTTTTTTTTGCCAATCATTGAGAGCTTGTAAGGTTGCTGAGGTTGGTTGGCCTTGAACTCTTGGCCTCGCCTTCACAAGCGCCACGACATCCGGCCGGAGCCACTTTGGGCCCTGTTGATTTCTTTCTTATGCTGCAATTTAGCACCCAAGAGGAAAATCTTCAGTGCCAAGCTCCTGAGATCTATATCATTTAGTCTGCCAAATCAAAGTGGAAAATTATTTCCCTTTACTTTTTGTATTATTATTATCAAAGAATTCAGTGATGTTGGAAATGTGACGTCTGTGGATTGACTGTCTAAAATGTAAAGTAAAAAGGTTTATCTGGTAAATCCATATGTGTTCTGGATGAAATTTTCTAAAAGAGCATTTCACAAGAATAAAGCTTTTAAGCATAATCTGCCGAAGAGAACCCTAAAGATTTTACCATTAGTCAGTTCCTTGCAGCCTAGGGTCACCTGTCCTCAGCTTCATGGCATTTTGTAATTTTGTGTTATCTTCTTTCAGGCTGGTAAAGATCAACAATATTAATAGATACAGAACAACATAGTGATTACTTGTATAGCAACCAATTAGACTCCTCAAAGTTACAAATGATCTTAATTAAATATTTTTAAATGTATGCATGCAATAGCACATGCACATACGCATACATGTCTCTCAATGTATGTTAAATGGCCTGTCTTATATCTGCTCCCAAGCCCAGAGAATGAAAATAGAAATTCACATACCATTCTAGAGCCATTATATAATTTTCAGCCAATGAAGAATGACTATATATTTGTTAATTTCTACTTACTGAGGCCTTATAATTATCTGAAACTTTTTTGAACTGGCTTTATTTTATGTCTTAGTTTAATTTTTTTGAATGAGTGTAACTTTTTATTAAGATAGAATTGTTTTTATTAAAGAAATATATGAAAATGGTTAAGTATAATCAAATGGCTCCAAAAGTCTTACAATGAAAACAACAGTCCTGCCAGTTGTTCTTTCCAGAGGTAAGCACTTTCCATTCTCTTAGTTTTTCCTTCTGGTAGTTACTGCCCTAGGTTCTTCCAAATTATTATTTTTTTTAGTTTTTCAAGTGAATGCGTATGTGAATACATGTAATTTAAAAATGCCTCTTCAGTTTATGTGTATCCTAACAGTCCCCTGCCCCATGCCTTCTAATTCTCCAGAGCAATGCCTTTTAACTCTTTTAGCAATGTCTTCTATTTTTTTCCTCACATAACTACTTAGTAATTTCTTTTTTTCCTAAATACAAAATTTATTTATGTTTTATATACACCTTGTACACATAACCTGAAGGCAACTTTGTACAACATTTTAATAACTTTCTCATGAAGCAAAATTTGTGTGCATGAAACCCTGGGAAAGCAAAGATGTTACTATCTTAACCACCCATTTAGACAATCTCTTCTGTTTTTTCTTTACATCGTCATCATCCCTGACTCTGAATTCACATGCTGGTAATAAGCAGTCATTTTTCACACTTACTTACACATGTGTAATTAACAGTAAAAGGTATGACGTAGCATTAATACAGTGAGAAAATAATGTGCTCATGGTAACTAAGCAGTGCAGTAGAATTACCAGAATACCCTGAATCATCAAACAACAGCAACCACAAACAATGGCAGGATTTCAGCCTTCATGTATAATACTAAAATACTGTATTTTAGTTAAATGTTTACTGTGCACTGCATTTTTTTTTAGGTAAAAAGAAACAGTTAACAGAAGCAGTTAAGGGACCCAGAGGTGAGACCTCTAAAAATTAAGCAGCATTCTACTTGGTGGCTATTTTCAACCTTTCCCCCAGAGTTATTTGCCTTATGAGATTTGCCTGAAAGTTTCTCCCAGGTTTTGTAAACTGACATGATTTCTTTTCTGTTATGAACTTAGTCACTCTAGTTTTCTAAGAGGCCAATCACACATTTTAATCACACATTTTCACCAGGTCATCTATAGGCACTTGTTCTGCAGTGTTAACAACACCATCTTCATCTTCACTTTTTTTTTTTTTTTTTGAGACGGAGTTTCGCTCTTGTTACCCAGGCTGGAGTGCAATGGCGATCTCGGCTCACCGCAACCTCCGCCTCCTGGGTTCAGGCAATTCTCCTGCCTCAGCCTCCTGAGTAGCTAGGATTACAGGCACACGCCACCGTGCCCAGCTATTTTTTTTTTTTTTTTGTATTTTTAGTAGAGACGGGTTTTCACCATGTTGACCGGTATGTTCTTGATCTCTTGACCTTGTGATCCACCCGCCTCGGCCTCCCCAAGTGCTGGTATTACAGGCGTGAGTCACCGTGTCCGGCCCATCTTCACTATTAACTACAATATTTATTCAGAATCATTTTGTTTTATTCACCATCACTTAATGAATAAACAACTGAAGCCTTATTATCAATGTTGAAAACTTCTTCAATATCCACTTTTTCTAATTTTGTGATGGATACTGAAGGTATAATTTTTGCACATGTAAAATGGGTTTGGGTAAGTAGAAAAATATCCTTCCCTCAAGAAAAAATATTCAAATTATGTATACTGGGAATACATTAAAATTAGTTGCAAAGAAAAAATACAGTTATAGATGAAATCCAAATTGCTAATACACTGCTCAAAAAATTATACAAGTGTCAAAAATCATTAAAAAAATAAAGAATAAATTGTATCAAAGTGACAGATTCTGAGAAAAATTACCTTGGATATTTTTAAAAATTGTTTTAATGACTTTTTTCCCACTCGCATAAAATACAGTCAATTTAATTTACAAATACCATTTTATCTAATATTCCTGTCACTGTTTTGGTTACTAAATATAAAGTGAGAAAACACAGAATCATAGGGTTTTCATTTGTAAAAAGGGAGGCTAAGATTCATCAGAAATATCAATACAGTGCATAATTGTAAATGTGTTGATTATATGCATAATATATTTTTTTTAATTTTTAAATTTTGTATTTTTTTTTTTTAATTGCATTTTAGGTTTTGGGGTACATGTGAAGAACATGCAAGATAGTTGCATAGGTACACATGTGGCTGTGAATGCAGCCCACTTTGGCATTAAATTCCTGACAATCTCACCTTAGCCCTTCGAAGGGCTGGGATTACAGTCATTAGCCACTATGCCCAGTCCTACTTCTTGAGTCAAGATAATGTCTAGGCTAGATCTAAATATATGTTAGAGAAGAAGAGCAGGAAGAATCTTTCAGGGCATTCTCAGCAGTTACAGAATATGTGAAGTCTGGGACTTGTAAAAAAGAATATGAAATACAAGGATAATAGTAAATTTCTCATAATGTTTTTGAAAATTTGCAACACAAAACAGGTGCTCCTGAAAGGGTCAGCATTTTGGGTCAGGTCCTGCCAGAAATAAACCCTGAGATGCAGATTTCTGAACAAGGGATTTATTAAAGAAGAGCTCCCAGAACTCTATAAACCTTATATTCTCAAAGCAAGAAAGGGAAGGGAAATATGCTGAGAAGGTGCATTTCCAGACGAAGATCCTGTAAAGATGCCATCAGCCTTATCAGGTGCAAGCATTACAGTTCAGAGTTTGTCTCCCATAAAGTTAAGGAAACTTGCTCTCCATCCTCCTGTAGAGCTATTAATTGGCTAAGACCCACCCTGGAGACCCGAAAACCACAGACAATCCAATCTCTCTGACAAATGGGGAAAGTGGGTTCAGTAGTCCAGGACAATATTCCACAGAAAGCTTGTGAGGCAGCCAGTTAAGGCAAAGACCCAAAGAAGCCATGAAGAGGCACATAGAAGTGAGTAAAAAGGCCTAAGGGAATCTGTGAAGGCATTGACAGGGGTCATTACAGGTGGACATAAATGAAGCTTTCCTAAGTAGGTTTATGTCATGGATAATAAGCCACACCACACCAAACTTTTTTTAAAAAAAAATCATTTTTGTATAATTTACATATCATAAAATTCAATCATTTTAAATGTACAATTTAATGACTTGTAGTAAATTTTCTAAGTCCTGCAACCTTTACTGTTATCTAGTATAGAACATTTTCCTCATTCTGATAAGATCTCTCAAACCAGTTAACAGTTTATCCCCATTCCCACTGTCAGTCCTAGGTAAACACTAGTCTGCTTTCCTTTTCCATAGACTTGCCTTTTCTGAACATCTCATAAGAATAATATAATTAACACATGTGGTCTTTGGAGCCTGGCTTCTTTGTATATTATACTTAATATGTCTAACTAATTGTACTGAACACCCACTTCACCTACTTTTATGTCAGACTTTACAAACTAGGCTATTAGTGACATATGTATATGTATATGTATATGTATATGTATATGTATATGTATATGTATATGTATATATGGGTGTGTGTGTGTGTGTGTGTGTGTGAGAGAGAGAGAGAGAGAGAGAGAGAGAGAGAGAGACTAACATAAGTCACTATATATGTCATATATGTTCAGATATGTCATATATATTTCATATATATGCATACACATGAGAGAGAGAGAAAGCAGATCTCATGCTCTAGTGGGGAAAACAGAGTAACCAAGTAATCCCAACAATATTTTTTTCAAATTTCAAGTAAGTTTTATGATGCTTTGGGAGTTAGGGAAAGGCTTGAAATGTTTGACTGAGACTGAAGAATAGCAGTTAGCTAGGCAAACAGTAATGCATTTCAGATTCAGGGAATCAGGATGTGTCCACTATCCAGGGGGAACATGTTTAACACAACTGATTGAGAAAATGTTTTTTGGCTAGTTGGAGTCTGCAAAGTAAGAAAGAATGGTAGAGACAAGGCTGGAGAGAGTCAGGGGCCAGACCAAGTTGTGTCATATTAAGCCATGTTAAAGATTTTGGTCTATTTTCAGACCAACAAAAGGAATTAGTGTGTTTTAAATTGGGGTTTGTTTAGAAAGACCCATTCCATAGCACCAGGAAACTTTAAAAAAATGCTTCAAAATATACTTTCTAAGCCAGGGATTCCCAACCCTTGGGCCATGGACCAGCACATGGTCTGTTAGGACCTGGGCCACCCAGCAGGAAGTGAACAGCTGGCAAATGAGTAAAACTTCATCTGTATTTGCAGCTGTTCCCTACTGCTCACATTACCACCTGAGCTCTGCCTCATGTCAGATCAGTGGTGGCATTAGATTCTCACAGGAGTGCAAACCCTATTGTGAATGTGCATGTGAGGGATCTAGGTCGCATGCTCCTTATGAAAATCTAATGTCTGGTGATACGAGATGGAACAGAAGCAGTGATGCTAGTACTGGGGAGAGGCTGCAAATACAGATTACATTAGCTGAGAGGTTTGACTGCCTAAAGACCATCATAAATCAATTGCTTGCCAATTCATATCAAAACCCTCTCCATGAGTGGCAAGTGACAATTAAGCTGCATCCAGTGGGAGGCTTTACAGTGGAAAGTGAGTTGATGTACTTCAATTGTGCAGCTGCATCTGACTTCAGGATTTAAGTAAGAATTCAATTCTTATTTTAGACTGTGCATGACTTGCCCATTATTTTATTTACTACTTCCATCCATGCCTCTTTCCTGCACTGCACACTTATCTTAGTCACAGTTTTGATAAATCCACAAGCTAACCCTAACCAAAATGAGTAAAAAACAAACATCACTGGAGAGCTTCTTTGAAAAGGGGGAAAGACCCAATGATTAGGGAGCAGAAGACTATGACTGCCAACAGCAACAACAACAGCAACGACAACAACACAAAGCTGCATTTAAAAGAAAATACCAAGAGTCCTACTTAAATTACAGGTTCATTGTAACAGGTGATTCACATTCTCCAAGCCCACTTGGTATAATATGTGTCGACTATTTATCTAACGAAGCCATGAAACTTTCAAAACTGCTTTGCCACATGGAGACCAAGTACCCTGCATCAAAAGATAAGCCTTTGGAGTTTTCTAAAGAAAAAAAAAATGTAAACATGAAGAACAGAAGTAATTATTAAAGGCCACCACTTCATCAAATGTGTCTGCGCTGAGTGGGTAACGCGTTTAATACAACTTCATTCTTAGTGGCTAACTACATTGCTAAAGCTAAGAAGCCCTTATTATTGGTGAAGGATTGATCCTACCTGATGCTAAGAACGTTTGTCATAAACTTTTAGGAGAGGCTTCAATTCAAAAGGTGGCACATGTTCCTCTTTCCACTAACACCATAACTATACAAATTGATGGAATAGCAGAAGATGTCAAAGAACAATTATGAGGGAGAATTAGTGAGTCACCATCGTGTGCAATCTAAGTTGACTAATGTTGACAAAAGGCAACGATACTTGATTTTATGTGATATATTTTTCAGGAGGATGCACTTTAGGATATGTTATTTGCACTTTTGTTGCCAACTAACACCACAGCTGCAGAAACATTCAAGTAATTGAATGATTACATATAAGGAAAACGGAATTGCTTATGTATCAGTATATGCACCGAGAAAGCAGCTGCCATGACTGGAAGGCTTTCTGGTTTCGTTACTCAGGACAAAGAAGTGTCTCCTGAATGTGAGTCTACACACTGTTTTATCCATAAAGAAATGCTGGATAGACAAAAAAATGTCACCTTAGCAATGTTTTGCAGGATGTGATTAAAATTATCAATGACATTAAAATACATGTCCTTAATCCGCATATGTTTGCACAGCTCTGTTGGGAGATGGATGCAGAGCATACACATCTTCTCTTATACATAGAAGAGAGATGGCTTTCTAATGGTGTATTACTGCTGAGAGTTTTTTAGTGATGAGAGACACTCCAGAGATTTCTTTTAGAAAAACAGTCACCACTGGCAGCATATTACAGTAACACAGAATGGGTTGCAAAACTTGCTTACTTGGGTGACATGTACAAACCACTCAATGTACTCAATTTGTCACTTTGGAGTAGAATGACAACTGTGTTCAAGTTGTCAAAAATGGCTCATTTCAGAGCCAAACTGGAATTATGGGGGCAAAAAGTGAACGTTGGAATGTTTGACATGTTTCAAACATTAGCAGAGATTTTGAAAGAGACTGAGCCAGGGCCATTTTTCTCTCAGCTGATACATGATCACTTATCTCAGCTTTCACAAGTCTATGCAATACTTCCCACCAGAAAAGACCTCCAAACTGGGAGGGACTGGATCCATGACCCATTTCTGAATAAGCCAGGTGAACTGACTTTGTCCATGCTGGAAAATGATCAACTGCTTGAGATCGCAAATGATGGTGGCCTTAAAAGTATGTTTGAAACAACTTCAAATCTTCATACATTCTTAATTAAAATCAAGGCAGAATATCCTGAGTTTGCCACAAAAGCAGTATAAAGCTTGCTTCCATTCTTGACATCCTATTTTTTATAAAGCAGGGTTTTCTGCAGTGACAGCAACCAAAACGAGATTATAAAGTAGGCTGGACATAAGCAGAACACTTTGGCTATCACTATTTCCGATCACCCCAAGATGGAACTATCTATCTGCACGAAAACAAGCCCAGCGCTCCTACAGATTCTACATTATAGTGGGTTGTATAATTATTTCACTACCTGAGTAGTGAAACCAGAAAGCTATCCAGTCACGACAGCTGCTTTATCCATGCATATACTGATTCAAAATTGAAATAAAATATACAATAAAGGTAATGTGCTTCAATCATCCTGAAACCATTCCGCTTTCCCCCATCCACGGAAAAATTATCTTCCATGAAACCAGTCTCCTGTGCCAGAAGTTTGGGGACCGCTGCTCTAAGCAGAGGAACCACATCTTATTTCACCTGCTTCAGACAAATCAAGGTTATTTAAAATGTTAACTCATCTAACAATTAAACAATAAGACAATTCCCTCCTGGACACTTCTGGACAATCTGCACTTCACTCTACCTTTCTTATTCTGGTTTCATAACAGAATAGACACATTTCAATGCATCTGGGCATTGTACAACAATCACCTATTCTGATTAAATGATGAGTTTTTATCTAATTTCACATTCAGTAAATTTAAATGTATCCCTTACTTCACTATGTTGTATGAATTATGTGGAGAACTACTTCATATCTCTTGCCATATCTTGGCTATTTTATGTGTTTTAACACTAAAAATGCAAATGTAAAAAGACTCTACTCCTCTAACTAATATAAAGCCTATTTACATTAAAAAAATAGGCAAGTTAAGGCAAGTATCCAGTTCATTGAGCAAAAAGCTCACTTCCATGGCCAGAATGATTCTGGTATATAACTTACATGGATTCAACTCAACAGATAAAAACTTACCAATATCTTTCAATATTCCCAATACACTGGATGATTTATGTAAGACATGCGATAAGATTAAAAAGATGTTATACTAGAAATAAAAAACTTATGTTCAGTAAATAAGAAAATATATCTGGTAAATATCAAAGAAACTGTCATGTTGTTTGGTTTCCAATCGTCTTTAAAATAAATTTGAGAATACAATAGCATAGATTAAATAGATATGGGGAGTTAAATAGAGATGTCAGTGCTTTGGGACATGAAGCTATACACATGCTTGGACACATGTATATGTATACAAACATGCATTTATGTTTATAAATGTATATTATATATGTATTTATATATAGGATATGTGTTTATATATGACATATGTGTATGCATACACACACATATGTAATTGTTCACTCAGTCACCAGTTTAACAGAGTTCAAATATGTACTCCACCTAGAGAAGAGTTCCTTTGGGTATTTTGTGAATTATATGCAAGAAGTACTGCACAAGGGATCACTTCGAAGATATAGAACTTAGTACCTTTCTCAAAACTAGACACAAAATTTCTGTACATAAATTATAACTCCTCTTATTCTTAGAACTATATGATTCAGGTAAATTATTATCATTGTTCTACAGAAGGGGAAACAGAATTTGGGTGAAGCATATTTCTGAAGCCACCAAACCATTAAAGTTACATATCTAGAAATTAAATACTAGTTGTGATTTCCAAGTTTCTGTAACTTAATGTTTCTTATCTCTATAAAATATTTAAAATTAATAGTTCTATAGGAATTTTACCATAAGTAATGGTTTTCTTTTTAAAATACTACATTGACCTTACTTATATACTGGACAGATGTTTCTATTTTATAATATAAAAATCACAGTGTAAGGCATTGAAGATTCTCTCATTTAGAGGACCCTTTATCTTTACTTTTAGAAAATAATATAAACTCATGGAAATGATTATGATATGGACAGATTGGACATCAAATTAATCATTTCAATTTCAATGACTGGAAACCTGCAGGTATTGAAGCAAAAGGGATTGACACATTTTATGATAGTCCTGGATAGAGATAAGCTGGGAGAAAAATCAGATACTCAGACATTTGCCCTTTTCATATTGTAGCATTCTTCATATAAGAAAATTGAGATTCTGCATTATCAACTACTAAGATCATAGCCCAAGCCCATGTCTATGTAATGAACAAATAATTGCTCAACTCCTCTAAATGACAATTTAGCTCAAAAATGAGGGAAGCAAAATCAAGTGGATTGATTGTATGGCTGAAATGAATAGCCTGGACAGTTGCTTTGGGGGTTCTTCACTGCATTAGACCAGAGGTTCAACAAATTTTCCTCATTTCTTCACAAGTCCAGAACACTACATGTAATTCTACAAGAAAGTGAAGCTGATTTCTAGGAGGTTAACAAATAGACTATGTAATCTTTATATTTTCTGTATATGCATTGAATACTAGAAAGTAAATCTCACTGAGGGGATGAAGAGAATTATGGGAGAGAAGAAGAGGGGAAGTAAGGGAGATTTGTCTGCAGGAATATCAGAATATTTCTTGGTATTTAATTAGCTAATTTACATATTTATTTGGAGACAGGGTCTTGCTTATTGCCCAGGCTGGCATGCAGTGGCATGATCACTGTTCAGTGCAGCCTTGACTTCCGGGCTCTAGCAATCTTTCACCTCAATTTCCCAAGCACGTGGGACTACAGTGAGAGCTAGCAAGCCAGCTAACTTTTTAAAAATGTAGTGTAGAGACTGTGTCTCTCCACGTTGCCCAGGGAGGTCTCAAACTCCTGGGTTCAAGCCATCTTCCTACCTTGACCTCCCAATGTGTTAGGATTACAGACACAAGACACTACACTGGACCTTGATATTGTTTTTAATTGCATATGCTATGTCTTCTGCTTTCTTCCCCTACTCTACCCACCCCTCAACCCCCTTAAACATAAATGCACACATACATGAAGTATGAGTGTTTGTCTTACTAACATAGCATATGCATCACTTCCAGGTTTTGGAGGTGTGAGGAAGAATGAGTGTCAATGATGTAGTTGGAGATAATGGCCAAATAGTAAGGGAAAAGGGGATTATCATCACAGGGATCTCGAGCTCTCTCTACATGATCTAGAACCAGATACTTGCACACTTGCTCTTATTTTTCTTACCTAAAAGATGAGGAATTGTAGCTTAGTAAATTATAACTGCAGTTCCATTTCTGCTATGAATACTACATGCTTTAGAATTGATTCAAGATTCAGAGTCTGTGATTTTAATACAATTCATGTCAGAAATAGATAGCTATATTCAAGTTAGATGTTTGTTTTATATATGAATATATTTGGAAGATGTTTCATCTGTCTGTTCTTTCTTTAAATTCTACCCTATCCTCTTCTCTACCCTGAACTGTCTAATTAGAAAGTAGTTTACCTTCTATACCATAGTTGAACTTTATTTTTCATTATTATGCCAGTCATATTTTAGATGTTATTGCAAGATGTTTATCTTAGTTTTACATGTATGATGATTTTGAAGGTGCTAGTTTGCTGTCCAGCATTACTGTTTATTATTTTCTCTCTGAAGTTAACTATTTTTTTGCTTGCTTGTATAAATTGATCTTTTTGTCTGTCAACCAAGATTCATTTTTAAGCAATTCAATGCTAGAAGAATTTTTATATATATGCTGGGCAGAGATCCAGCTTTGGAAATGATAGAATACTTTCAACTAGTTCAACCAGTGTTATCAAGTGTACTTTTATGGCATAAGCAATGATCCACACATTAAGAGAAATGTTTTATTCTGGCAGTGCCAAAACTTCCATAATCTTAAGAACCGTTTTATTATTCTGCTCAAATTAGTGCTTCATTTACTTGTCCAAATGAAATAGTGATAAATTTAAAAACATGATTAAATAAAATTCCTTCCATCAGATCCCTTGTCCTAATGTAGAAATGCAGTAGAAGCCCTTGGACTAAGATTTCAAATGGATGTGTTAGCAAGGCTTATTGTCCAATTACCTATAATTCATAAAGGCTCTGCACCATGAAAATTGACTTCTATACTTGACAGTGGCTGCTGCTTTAAAAAGAAACAAAACAAGGCTGGGCGCCATGGCTCATGCCTGTAATCCCAGCACTTTGCGAGGCTGAGGAAGGCGGATCATGACGTCAAGAGATGGAGACTATCCCGGCCAACATGGTGAAACCCCGTCGTTACTAAAAATACAAAAAAATTAGCCTGGGTGGTGGTGCATGCCTGTAGTCCCAGCTACTCGGGAGGCTGAGACAGGAGAATCGCTTGAACCAGGGAGGCAGAGGTTGCAGTGAGCTGAGAATCACATCACTGCACTCCAACCTGAGCGCCAGAGTGAGACTCCTTCTCAAAAAAAAAAAAAAAAAAAAAGCACATGCTGAGCAAAACAGCCTGCCTACATACAATGGATCAGGCTCAGAAATGTAGCTGGGAATTAAGCACAAAAAACGGGCTAAAACCAATTTTGGTCATTTTATATTCAGGGCACATTCACCCTTCAGACGTTCTCTGAAACATACTGTGTTTCAGATCCTGCAGATCCGATTCATGTCTCCATCCACTTGATTCTCCCAGCTCACAGAGCTGCTGCAGGAATCAAGGTCCCAGCCTCATAATGGCAGCTCTCCCTTGGGACCCTGTGGGAGCAATGAAATAATAAAATCGTAGAATCTTAGAGTTGTGGAGGCCTCTGAGAGTCTCTATTCTATTCTTCCACCCATACTCAAAGATCTCTTAACAAATGGCCACTCGGGCTCCACTTGAATATTTTCTGTAGCAGAGAGATAACTATTTGATTGTTAGAGATCTCTTAATGCTCATAAGTTCTTCCTGATTTTACTTCAGTTATGTCTGCAGATTCAACCTGTTGGTTGTCTCAGTCCTCTAGTGCAAGTCACAATCTTTTCATGACTATATTTAAACCATTGAAGAATACAGACATAGCCCTATTTACTTGGAGGAGTTCTATAAGTCTATTTCATTTCTACTATTGTTATAAAAGCTCATAATAGATATTTTAACAAAATAATCAATTTATAATGTTATTTTGTGAAAATCGAATTCCCAAATATATTTCTTAAGATTATAGTAATCAAAAGAGAAGGAGGAGAATCCTCACTGATGTCTCTAAATTTCGGCTAAAAGCAGTCTGTTATATGGTTATTAGCATTACTGCAAGCTTTCATCTTTTCAACTTATCCTTATCCACTGCAAAAACAGACTATTGATTAGCCTGCTTTCAGTAATATTCAAATATCATTTTAGGTGCTGTCATGTGTATGCTTATACTAATTTAAAGTAACTTTTAAGTATTGCTTCTAGAAGAGTAGTTGATTTACGTCATAATTTTGATCCAAGTGTAACATTTATGCTACTTATCTTTTATAGAAAAATACTAATTTCAATACATGAAATTTTTTTTTTTTTTTTTTTTTTGCCAATCAATGAGAGCTTGTAAGGTTGCTGAGGTTGGTTGGCCTTGAACTCTTGGCCTCGCCTTCGCAAGTGCCACGACATCCGGCCGGAGCCACTTTGGGCCCCATGAAAAAATTTTAAAGAGGTAAATTGATGTATAACCATCAAAATAACAAATATGCGTTTAAAGAAAAAGGAATATGTACGCAGAACAAGGTTTTTCTACCAGCTTTGCCAAGTTCTAATTATGTAGTCTCACAATTTTATTTAAGCTGCCTTGCCTTGTTTTGTCAAGTGTATTAATAAAATGTTTGTAATAGCTATATGTACCTTATTGTGTGACTCTGAGGTTCTAATATAAAGCCATTAGCATAGTGTGTGCTACCTATTAAGCTTAGACTCCCACACATAATAGTGGGAGACTTTAACACTTCACTGTCAATATCAGACAGATCAAAGAGACAGAAAATTAACAAGGATATCCAGGACTTGAAATCAGATCCGGACCAACTAAACCTAATAGAACTCTCCACCCCAAATCCACAGAATATACATTCTTCTCAGCACCGCATCACAGCTACTCTAAAATTGACCACGTAATTGGAAGTAAATCACTCCTCAGCAAATGCAGAAGAACGGAAATCATAAAAAACAGTCTCTCAGAGCACAATGCAATCAAACTAGAACTCAGGATTCAAGAACTAACTTAGAACTACACAATTTCATCAAAACTGAACAGTTGGCTCCTGAATGTTGACTGGATAAACAATCAAATGAAGACAGAAATAAAAATGTTCTTAGAATCCAATGAGAACAAAGACACAATGTACAAGAATCCCTGGGACACATTTAAAGCAGTGTCTAGAGGAAAATTTATAGCAATAATGCCCACATGAGAAGCAGGGAAATATCTAAAATCGACACCCTATCATCAAAATTGAAAGAGCTAGAGGAGCAAGATTAAAAAAAAAACTCAAAACCTAGCAGAAGACAAGAAATAACTAAGATCAGAGCAGAACTGAAAGACAGAGACACAAATAACTCTTCAAGAAATCAATAATCCAGGAGCTGTTTTTTTTTTGAAAAGATCAACAAAATAGACAGACCACTAGCCAGATTAATAAAAGAGAAAAGAGAATAATCAAATAGATGCAATAAAAAAAATGATAAAGGGGATATCACCACTGATTCCACAGAAATGCAGACTACCATCAGAGATTACTACAAACTACTCCATGCACATAAACCAGTAAACCTGGAAGAAATGGATAAATTCCTGGACACTTGCATCTTCCCAAGCCTAAACCAGGAAGAAGTCAAAACCCTGAATAGACCAATAACAAGGTCTGAAGTTGAGGCAATTTATAGCCTACCAACTAAAAAAAGCCCAGGTCCAGATGGGTTCACAGCCAAATTCTACCAGACATACAAAGAGGAGCTGGTACCACTCCTTCTGAAACTTTTCCAAACAATCCAGAAAGAGGAAATCCTTCCCACATCATCTTATGAGACGAACATCATCCTGATAACAAAACCAGGCAGAGACTCACCAAGAAAAGAAAACTTCAGGTCAATACCCATGATGAACATAGATGTAAAAATCTTCAATAAAATACTGGCAAATCAATTGCAACAGCACATCAAAAACTTATCCATCACGACCAAGTAGGCTTCATCCCTGGGATGCAAGGCTGGTTCAACATAAGCAACTCTCTAAACATAATTCACGATATAAACAGAACCAACGACAAAAACCACATGATTCTCTCAATAGATGCAGAGAAGACTTTCGACAAAATTCAACCGCCTCTTATGCTAAAAACTCTCAATAAACCAGGTATTGAAAGAACGTATCTCAAAATAATTAAACCTATTTACAACAAACCAACAGTCAACGTCATACTGAATGGGCAAAAACTGGAAGCATTCCCTTTGACATCTGGCACTAGACAAGGATGCCCTTTCTCACCACTCCTATTCAATATAGTATTGGAAGTTCTAGCCAGAGCAATCAGGCAACAAAAAGAAATAAAGGTATTCAAATAGGAAAGGAGGAAGCCAAATTGTCTCTATTTGCATACTACATGACTGTATATTTAGAAGACCCCATTGTCTCAGCGTAAAATCTCCTGAAACTGATAAGTAGCTTTAGCAAAATCTCAGGATATAAAATCAATGTGCAAAAATCACAAGCATTCCTATACACCAATAACAGACTTAAAGAGAGCCAAATCAAGAATAAACTGCCATTCATGATTGCTACAAAGAGAATAAAATACCTAGGAATACAACTAACAAAGGATGTAAAGGATCTCTTCAAGGAGAACTACAAACCACTGCTCAAGCAAATAAAACAGGACACAAACAGATGGAAAAGCATTCCATGCTCATGGTCAGGAAGAATCAATATTGTGAAAATGGCCATACTGGTCAAAGTAATTTATAGATTCAATGCTATCCCCATCAAGCTACCTATGACCCTCTTCACAGAACTGGAAAATAACCACCTTAAATTTCATATGGAACCAAAAGAGAGCCAGCATAGCCAAGTCAATTCTAAGCAAAAAGAACAAAGCTTGAGGCGTCATGCTACCTGACTTCAAACTATACTACAAAGCTACAGTAATCAAAACAGCTTGGTACTGGTACCAAAACAGAGATATAGACCAATGGAACAGAACAGAGGCCTTGGAGGCAATGCCACACATCTACAACCATCTGATATTTGATAAACCTGATGAAAAGAAGCAATGGGGAACAGATTCCCTGTTTAATAAATGGTGTTGGGAAAACTTGCTAGCCATTTGCAGAAAGCAGAAACTGGACCCCTTCCTGTCACCTTACACTAAATTAACTCCAGATGTATCAAAGACTTAAACATTAGATCTAACACCGTAAAAACCCTAGAAGAAAACCTAGGCAAAACCATTCAGGACATAGACATAGGCTAGGACTTCATGACTAAAACACTAAAAGCATTGGCAACAAAAGCCAAAATAGACAAATAGGACCTAATTAAACTCCAGAGCTTCTGCACAGCAAAAGAAACAATCATTAGAGTGAACTGGCAACCAACAGAATGGGAAAAAAGGTTTGCAATCTACCCATCTGACAAAGGACTTATATCCAGAATCTACAAAATCTAAAATGGATTTACAAGAAAAAACAAACACATTCGAAAGTGGGGAAAGGATATCAACAGACAATGTTCAAAAGAAGACATATGTGAGGCCAACAAACATATGAAAAATTGCTCATCATCACTGGTCATTAGACAAGTGCAAATCAAAACTACTTGGTTGAGATGCCATCTCACACCAGTGAAAATGGGGACCATTAAAAACTCTGGAGACAACAGATGCTGGAGAGGATGTGGAGAAATAGAAACACTTTTACACTGTTGGTGGGAGTGTAAATTAGTTCAACCATCATGGAAGACAGTGTGGCGATTCCTCAAGGACCTAGAAATAGAAATTCCATTCGACCCAGCAATCCCATTACTGGGTATATATCCAAAGGATTATAAATTGTTTTATTATAAAGACACATGCCCACTTATGTTCATTGCAGTACTGTTTACAATAGCAAAGACTTGGAACCAACCCAAATGCCCATCAATGATAGACTGGACAGGGAAAATGTGGCACATATACACCATGGAATACTATGCAGCCATAAAAAATGATGAGTTCATGTCCTTTTTAGGGACACGGATGAACCTGAAAACCATCATTCTCAGCAAACTGACACAAGAACAGAAAATCAAACACCACATGCTCTCACTCACAGGCGGATGTTGAACAATGAGAACACATGGACACAGGGAGGGGAGCATCACACACTGAGGTCTGTTGGGGGAGAATAGGAGAGGGACAGCACGGGGTAAGGAGTTGGGGAGGGATAACATGGGGAGAAATGTCAGATATAGGTGATGGGGATGGTGGCAGCAAACCACACTGCCATGTATGTCTCTATGCAACAATCCTGCATGTCCTTCACATGTACCCCAGAAGCTAAAGTGCAATTAAAATACATACATATATATATATATATTCTATATTTGTTGGAAATTTGATGATGATGTGAATGTGATGATAAATTTAAGGATGGTAGTTGAGGTAATGATAATGACGTTGATATGTCTGATTAACACAAGGTCAGGAACAACACAATGAAACAAACAAGTGCTATGGGATGAGATAATTATATATGCTGGGGGCTACGACACACACACAAAAAATCCATATTAGTCAGAATCTTCAACTATATGAATTATTTATTTTCCATGCCAGGAAGAGTGCAAAATCACTGACTTAGGATGAAAATTGTGCATAGTCAGAGTGAAACTCAGCAATCACAGGTGCCATGGTTTGAATATGTCCCCTAAAGTTTATGTGTTTGAACATTAATCCCAAGTGCAATAGTGTTGACAGGTGAAACATTTAAGAGACAATGAGGTCATGTGGACTCTACTTTCATAAATGGACTGTTTTCCAAGGAGTGAGTTTGTAACCATGTGAGTGGTCTCCTGATTAAGGTGTAAGTTTGGCCCCCATTTCTCTTTGTTTCTCACACTGTCTTACCTTTCCACCATCTGCCATAGTATAATACAACATAAAGGGCCTTGCCAGATGCCAGCACCATGCTCTTGGTCTTTCTCACCTCGAGAACGATGAGCCAAATAAATTCATTCTAAATTATCCAGTCTCAGGTATTCTGTAATAGAACCAGAAAATGATTTAAGGCAGCAGGTAAACCCAGAAAAGTAACTACATGCATTTATTCTATAATGACATCAGAGGAAATAAAATGAAACAAAACAATATCATCATTTAAAACAAACAATGAACACAAAACAAAAACAAAAATAAGAGCTAGCTATGGACAAGAGATCAATCATTTATTTTTTAGAAAGTAAATGAAGAAATAGTAACAGACAATTAGTAAAGTCGTACTAGGTGTCTATAGAACTAGATAGACAATTTGTCTTACAGAACCTCAGAAAGGTCTTGGGAACCAGGTATCACTGAAGATAATGCTAGGCTGATCACTGGAATTGTTTAAAAGTGAATGCATAACTATATTAGATCCCAGTTTTCTTTCCCAATCCTATGCACACAGATTGCTACAAAGAAGGGAGAATTAATCTCCAGCAAAAGTGAAATTTTTGGCCACATAATCCAAGTGTGGAGCTGATACATGGCTAGAAACAGGAGGATGAAGTTAAAACCTGTGCATAACAAAGATACTAAAGCTTTAAAACAAACAAGCTTAATAAAAGTTATGCACAAACTAGGCAATTAAAAGAGCAAGGCTGTATTAACTAGAAGTAGGAGGGCTGACACCTCGGGCAGATTTTTAATGCCTAATCTGCTTATAGGTACTATTCTGTCTAATGTTACATAAAAGATTAACTTTTTAGAAAACAGGGGTTTTTTCAGCTCACTGCTCTACTATCTCCAGCATGTAGGCTTCACCTTCATATTCCAAGATGGCAGCAGCTTCATTCAAGATAGCAGGATGAAGACCATGATGAGAAAAAGTAGATTTGGTAGCTCTCTTTCAAAGAAAGTTTCTGAGAATTACCACCCACCAGACCCTTCCATTTATATTTAATGAACCGGAGTTATTCACAAAGCTACATCAAAATGGTTTCTCCTTATCCTGGGCAGCGAGTTACTAGCTAAAAGCTATTCTACTCTTTAGAAGAAAGAGGGATGGAGGAAGTTAACCAAGTCAACCTGCCTTCTGAAAATGACAAGGAATATGATGTTTCCATACTAACAAGCCAAAAATTTCAAGAAAAAAATAGATGAATATTGTGAAACAACTTGTAATTTACTTTTTCATATCAGCTTTCTAAGAATCCACCTGTTTTTTAGATACAGAGATATCCTAGAGGGATTCCAATGTTCTAGGCTATCCAAATTCAGAAAACTGTCATAAAGTTTTAAGCAAAAATTTTGGAGAGCTCTAAAGTTTCAAAGATGAGCGACTGGAGAGAACTGTGTGCTTTTAAGGGAATGGGCCCAATGCTTATATTGATATTTTAACACAAATGGTACAGATACTAATACAAGCTTGGAGCTCAGTAATATATCTCACTGAGGAGGTCCAAAGTGTTTCAAAATTAGATGTTCAATTATGCCCCCACAAAAACACTTGGTGTTGGTGGGATGGTGAATTTTACTTCATTTATAACAAGGTCCTAGGAAGTGAACTGGATTTAGGTCCCATCCCTCCATCAGGGACAATGGAGACTGTTGAGACAGTGAGAGAAGTAAGATGAAAGCATGGTTCCCAGCCTTATCTGACATTTTAGGATACATAGAAGATTGCCTCTTTGGGCTTGAAGAAAATCATGCGAGACTTCACCATATGCTCATCCTGAAGTTGCTATTAGCTTATTAATATTTTTATATTGAATGAATAAATTTTGAATGAATAATTTAAGCACAAATATATACATATGTATGCATGCATTTATACATTCAAATATATCTACATACATACACATACAAACTTTGATCTGAAGGACAAAGGGAAAACTGAAGGAAGCCCAGTTATTATTTTCTATCAGCTATTGGAAAATGTAAATTAGTATAAAATTTGCACTGTGTTGCTCCTGGTGCTATTTGAGGAGAAGTTGATTTGTGAGAAGAGATCTTACAGCTTTACCTCATAGTGTTCTTGTGATCTAGATTCAAGTTATTAAACTAAATTTTAACTGTGGATTTGGGCAGAAACATAATAAGAAATGTTCAGTCTTCACCTTTCTTGGCTTCCCTGCAGCATCTAAGGTGTGTAAATTGTTTTTTTTTTTTTTTTTTTTTTTTTTTTTTGAGACGGAGTTTTACTCTCGTTACCCAGGCTGGAGTGCAATGGCGCGATCTCGGCTCACTGCAACCTGCGCCTCCTGGGTTCAGGCAATTCTCCTGCCTCAGCCTCCCGAGTAGCTGGGATTACAGGCACACGCCACCATGCCCAGCTAATTTTTGTATTTTTAGTAGAGATGGGGTTTCACTTTGTTGACCAGGATGGTCTCAATCTCTTGACCTCGTGATCCACCCGCCTCGGCCTCCCAATAAGATGTGTAAATTCTATGAAACTTTGATACTATTAACTTCTCCATCCTGTAACAGGCTTCACTCTTGGTTTTTATAATCCTGACAACTTTCTTTAACCCAGAGAGATATCACATTCCTTGCACGTAAAAATAAGCTTAAAAATAAGCTTATATTTTGTTCAAATCTATCTTATTTCTTATTCCCAAGGTATCTCAAACCAGAGTCCTGCGGCACATTCTTAGCTTATTTTTCTCCCTCACTTCTCATGTCTAGTTAAACTTCATGTTGATTCTACTCCTTTAATGAACCTTGTTTAGTCCTGTTTCTTTTTCTTCGTACTTTTTCAACACAGTGTTCTATTAATTCTTCATTTGTGCAACCTCTATATAGCTTGTTTCTTTGCTTCTTTCATAAACTCAACTACTTTCATATTTAATTGATTATTTTCCTAGTTCTGAGGGAGATCTTTCTAAAATGTGAACTTCATTTTGCTCCCTCCTTTTCAGATCCTTTATAGGTCCTCATTTACTCTAGTATTAATTTTTCAAGAATTTGCATGAACTACCAATGGTATCAATTATAAATCTTACATTATTATTCTCATGTTTCTTATGTGCTGCCATCAGAATTAGTCATGGTCATATAGAATTTGGACAGCAACACATTTTGGCAGCAACACATAAAGTAAAGGAGCCAAAGGCAGCTATAAAACTCTAGGTATGAGAACATTTACTTAGAACTTCAGGGATGAGGTTATGTGAATACTAGTCATTAATCATGGTAGAGAATGAGAGAGGCTAGGTCAACATGTGGTAGGAATTATGGATCTGTAGCTATGGTTATGAGCAGTTTTTGGTGTTCTAACTTACCTTTGTAAGTCCTCCAGAACATGGTTTGTGGTAGCTTCCACAGATTCAATTTGCCAGGTATAAGTGAACAAGGATTTATGGGATAGGGATTTTCCAGAATTGCAATGCAGAATTTATAGTTGACATTTTGTCATCAAATGATCCTATCACATATTGTTCAAAAGGAGATTCTTTCCAAGTCTATCAATCAGAATCTCCAGCATAATAGGAGAACATTAAAATCAATTATATTTAGAAAAAAGACAGAAGAGAAACCCAGGCAGACTGTGAAATTATTCATCAAACTGAAGGTTCTAAAAGCTAAGTATGAAGACCATGAACACCAACAGTTTTAAAAAAAAAGCAACAAATTTTTATTTATTGAAGTTTATTTGAAAATAGAATCTTTGTGTATTAACTCTAAACTCTGCTATTCCTCTTATACCTAATCTATCATCTTCTGTAGCAGTTTGGCTACTTCTTAATAGAATTAAAATGTCCAAAACACGTAAATAACTTACTCAAGTTAATTCAACCAGAAAAGCAAAGAGACAAGATTCAAACCTATGTCTGCTTCATTATAAATTCATTTTTCTGCTTTTCTGAATATGTCTTGCTGTCTCTCATAACTAATAACATTCAGAGTTAGAAAATTGAGAATCAGCTATTTCATTTTTCTGCTTCAGTGCATATAAAATATTAAATTTCATTTTCCAGGTGAGAAAAATTAAAGATAATGAGTGTTATATACTTGTTCAAAGTCATAGAGCAATATATAATAGATACAGAATTACTAGAAGGATTTTATCCTCTTCCTCCTTCCTTTCATGCTTTCCTCCTTTGAATTGACAATTTTTCTTTATGCAATGCTTTATGACAAAAATAACTTGAGCTACCCGTGAAGTGATGCCAACGTGTCCTCCATAAATCCAGTTATTGTAATCCCAGATACTTCAAACTTTTGTGACACTTGTTGATTTTGTGGATCTGCCATCCTACCAGTATCTTTACATTTGTGAATGTTTGTCTTTTCCTTGAGATTTTTTCCACCCCACAACTCTCACAGAACTGTCATAATTTACCCTCTTCTGAGCTGTCAGGGTGCATAGTGGATCATAGTTTATCTGATAAAATAGCACAATCCTATGTTATGCATAATGGTTAAATTTTCATATCAATAAGGCTCACTAAGATAACAATCTAAAAGCAAAAGATAGCAAAGAGAGAAAGCCAATGGCCTTTGCTTATTATTCCATGATAGGACATGCTCTTCCACCAGAAAGACATTCAACCACTCCAAAAATAAGTCTCTATTCCTCCGACTCTATTATTTCTGAATCATTGCCTTTGGCTCTTGTTGTTTATTTATTTATTCAAGCATTTTCAATTCTGAGACTTTTCCAGCTCAGCAAACTACAGATCATTCATCAGCATATGAATGTCATTCCAGCAGTGACCTTGACATTCCTAAAACAATATAATCTATTTCTTATCCCTGATCCATCAGGTTAATGCCCACATTATAGAGCAATTCAAAATCTAAGAAGAAACTTGATTAAAGTTTGTTATAGTTTTAGGTTATATTTTTGCAAATATTCTTGTAGTAAATATTTTCATAAATGTTAAACAAAAGTGTAAGAAATCAGCAGGTGGTGGTAAGGCATTCTTACTCTTCATTGGCAAGATGAAATTTACTTCTCAATTTTGACCTTTTTTCTCTGGGCTATGTTTCTTGTAGTGTTGTTGGTAGTAATGTTCAAGTTGCAGGCAGCATTGCAAACGAAGAAAGCTCTTGTCCTCTGATTTGGGACACTCTGGTTGTCATACATTATACATGCCCCTTCATTTATATTATTCTATCAGCCTGAAAAGTCCTTTTTTTCCTGGTGAACTTTTTAACTACCAAAGCTACATCCCCAAGCAAGCTTTCCCTGACCCTTTACACATTGAGCAGAAAAGAAAATACTGTGTGCAAACACACACAAAAAGGTTTTTAGCACATAGGAGATAATAAATGTCAGGTAATCTTTTCATTCCTGTTTAGTCTTTGTAATATTTAATAATTAACTTCCTATTTTTATAGTAGTAATTTCACCTCTTAATGGATCCCCTTGTCTCCATGACTGTTTATTATTGCAGGATCAGTAGAAATAGAGTAGGTTGGAAGAATTAATGTACTAAAAATACTTAGGAAGCACAAGCCCATTGTGATGAGAATGATTGAAAATAGAAAGAAGCAACAGAAGTGATACAATGAAAGTCAATTCCTCACTCTTGTGCTTAGCATTTCACATTCAGCAGTGATGAGACATAGCAGATGAATCAGTGTGCAGAACTTATGAGGGACTGAGACAAGCACCACTCAAAGTAGTGTTCTACAGTAGGGGAGGTTTATGCGCATGGATACTTCCTGCTTCCTACCTCACAGATATAAGTTCACTACATAGGGAGAGAACATGTCCCATTTCTGAGTTCAATCATCTGGCTGCTCAGTGGACATTCTGGAAATAGAGTTCCATCTCTCCCTGGTGTGCTGCTTCATGCACATCTAAAAAGGAATGTCAACCTGGTGAAAGTGGGTATTACCCGAGAAGGAAAATGGAAAGTAGTTGAGGGATCTGAGAAGGAACACCCTTTATATGCCAATTTTTCAAACAGGCTGAGCAGTACTTGAGGGCAAATAATTTATTACCTTTTGTTTTATATTTGACACTTGGTATAGTTCTTAACATTGAGTACTTGCTTGTGAAGCAGGAGCAGCCACAAGAATCAGACCTCTCGGACACCGAACTAGGAAGGAAGGGGTGATTTATTCGGCTAGGAGCAGGGAGTGAGGTGGCATAGCTGCCTAACAGCCAAGCTCATCTAACAAAGGAAATCTCTGCCTTTATAAAGGCTTGCAACTCTAGATAATGCACGTTAAAGGATCTTGTGTTTACTGCTTTAGAAATTACACGTGAAAGGGTTTCAGTCCACGGACTAGGTGTGAGATGAGAGTTTCATCCTGTTTAAGTAAAAATAATATCTTCCAGAAAGATGCCTCCATGCCGTGCCTGCAATCTATAGGATGGTGATTATGGTGGTGCCAGTCTGCCAGTGTTTACTTCTCCTATTGAAATGAAATGTGGAAGTCAAGGGGGAGGTATCTTAGATGCTTAGGTCTCCCTCTTCAGTTGTAATATAAATAAATGAATCTATTGAAGACAACACACATAAGCAACATTATGATACCAAAATAGACAGTCTATTACTTTATTACGTACAATATGAGTTATAGCAATTACTCAATGAATGACCTACACAGCATTAGCAGATTGAGTTGGGTTGCTGGTTCAAGTTATTATTATTTATTTACCAATTAATTACAGTGAATGAATCATCTCTTTGTTTATAGGAATTACCAAAGACATGATGAAGAAAAAAATCAAAATAAAGCAATCTAGCATGATAGCTATCACACTTTTACATCTTTAAAAAGATTGTTTTATTTTTTTTGCATGTTTCTATCCATCTGTTACCTCCTAAAATATCCTAAGAACTAGCTGGAGGTAGATTTCTACATTTTTGAGTGGTCCTTCTTTCAACCCATCCTAAGCCCCAACTTAAGTCATTTACTGCAAACCTATAATAATTTAAAGAGTATGATAGCAGCATAACAAACAGATATATAGATCAGTGGATTAGAATAGAGAATCCATAAATTAATGCACATCTACAGCCAACTGATTTTTAACAAAGGTGCCAAGAACACTCACTGGAGAAAGGACGGTCTCTCTGATAACTGATGATGCTGAAAAGACTGGATTTTCATATGCAGAAGTATAAAACTAGACACTCACCTCTCTCCCTATAGTAAAAAAACAATTCAGAATGAATCAATCTTCTAAATATAAGACCCAAAACTATAAAACTACCAGAATAAAATATAGTGAAAACACTTCAGGATGTTGATCTAGAAAAAGATTTTATGAATAAGACCACGAAAACACAGTCATCAAAACCAAACATAAACAAATGGAATTATATCCACAAAGTAAAAAGAAAAGTTACACAATGGAAGAAAATATTTGCAAATCACTCATTTGACTGGGGAAATATATTAAGGAAATCAAATATATATAAGGAAATCAAGCATCTCAACTGCCAAAAAAAAGTGAGATTAAAAGTAAAGTGGTTAAATGAGCTGAACAGACATTTCTCAAATGAAGACATACAAACAGTATCACCAACCAGTAAATGAAAAAATTCTCAACATCACTAATCATCAGGAAAATGCAAATTGAAACCCCAATGAGATATCGTCTCAACCCAATTAGAATGATTATTATCAAAAGGACAAAAAATAACAAATGCTGATGAAATGCATAGAAAAGGAGAATTTTATACACTGTTAGTAGGAATGTAAATTGTGTTAAGTAAGCCAGGAAGAGAAAGGCAGTGCATGTTTTCACTTATGTGAGGAAATAAAAAAAAAGTTGATCTTATAGAAGTAGAAAGTGTAACAGAGGATACTAAATGCTGGGAAGAGTAGAACAAAGAGAGAGACAGGAAGAGATTGGTTACAGGATGCAAAATTATAGTTAGAAATAAGTTCTAATATTCTATCTATACCACTATTGGTTGACTCTAGTTAGTAATAATATAGAGTTTCAAATAGCTAGAAGGAGGACATTGAAAGTTCCCAACATACAAATAATAAACATTTGAGATGATGTATATGCTAATAATACTGATTTGATTATTACATATTATATGAAAGTCTGTAAACCCCACAAATACTTGCAATTATTGTGTCAATTAAAATATAAAATAAACTATAAATAAGTAAAACATTCTCAGAGCTTGTTGCTCCCCTCTTTAAATTCACCATCTCTATGTTTTTTCATAACATCCTGAAGAGCCAAAAATACTCTCTATATTACACATATTCCCTTCAAGCTTTTCACCTTTAGATAGTTTTTATTGTTGTTGATTTCACTATGTATGTTTACATGTATCTCCATGTGTTTGTGTGTATATAACCACAAATCACTAGGAAGCAATTATAATAATTTTTTAAAAAACTGCCTAAATATTATCTTGATTCCTAATTTTAGGAAAAGTGCTTATAGTTGTATAGCACAGAATTGATAACATGGTAGGGACAATCTTTCAAATGCTTTTGTGCTTTCACTGGCACAGAAAAATACACACTATATTTGCATAACATACAGATGATCAACTTTATTAAATAAAGTATCTACTTCAGGTAAATTTATTAGTATTTCTTGAATTATTCAAGTGGTCAGCAGTTTCTCTTGGGACAATCTTTGAGAGGTTGACAGTTATGTGTCATGTGAGCATTTGCTGACTTTTCTCCCTTTTCCCCACCCAATCCTATACTTATAGCAAGGCCTGATCATTTATCTATACTCTATTTTTGAATTTAAAACACGTAGTCTTAATTACTTTGATGGGTTAGTCTCTCTTCTGCTGCTTCCTAGACAGAGCTTGTACCACCTCCAGATTAATGTTTTGTATTTATTTGCCGGTGATTAGAAGGGATTTGCCTGGATTTAAATACCCTAATGAAACATTTTAGAGTTCTGATTTTACTTACATGTAGTGTACCAGAAGTGCTACCTTTGCATATAGAAATGAAAATACACGAAGCTCTCTGATACTTAACTAAATGTTCCAGAAGCAAAAATGTAGACCAACATTTCCCAAATTGCAAACAAATCTTTTACAAAGTATTCGAGGTTTCCTTTAGAGAGAAGTACTCTTTTAATGATAAAATGGGGTTTTGAAGCTTGTATACTCTTTTCTATGCTTCTTTCCCACCACCATATCTATATTTGTAATACTGATATATAAATTAAAACCTCAAATATATACTTGTTTTGTGTTGTTTATTTCAGTGCTATCTAATCTTCTGTGTTCTAAGAAATCTTTAATCATAGAATACCTACACATAGAATTTAGTTTTCCACAAAACACAATTTGGAAACCTTGGACTAAATGTAATACACCAGGGACATAGTAACTGGTTTTGGTAATTCTTCAAGTTCTCTCTCAAAGACACCATCCACAAAAAGCCTTCCTACATATCTTCATATATCTGTAACATGTGGAATTGCTATTAAAACTGCCATGATAGTATGACTATAGGTATGAGTATAGAGTCATTCAGGATTACTATTTTAATAACATATTACTTAGTATCAATTATTTTATATAGGATTTATTTGTTTTTATAACAATTATTAATAGCCTATTTACAGATGATGACATCATAGCTCAAATCATTTTTTGTAAAAGTGCCCCAGGTCATTTGAGTGAGCTCTTTTCATTTTATTCAATTACACCATAGTACCTTCCTTATGTTTCTGTATAAGTAGATTTTGACCTTTCTCTTTTTCTTTCTTTCCTTCCTTCCTTCCTTCCTTCCTTCCTTTCTTTCTTTCTTTCTTTCTTTCTTTCTTTCTTTCTTTCTTTCTTTCTTTCTTTCTTTCTTTCTTTCTTTCTCTTTCTTTCCTTCTTTCTTTTTTAGACAAGTCTTGTTGTGTTGCCCAGGCTAGAGAGTGCAGTGGCACAGTCTCGACTCACCGCAAACTCCTCCTCCCAGATTCAAGCAATTCTCTTGTCTCGGCCCCATGAATATCTGGGACTGAAGGCATGAGCCACCACTCCTGGCTAATTTTTGTAATTTTGGTAGAGATGAGGTTTCACCATGTTGCCCAGGCTGGTCTTGAACTCCTGACCTCAAGTGATCTGCCATCCTCGGCCTCTCAAAGTGCTGGGATTACAAGTGTGAGCCACTGCACCTGGCCTAAACCTTGAGCTTTTTAATGAGCAGAAATTACCTCTAATTAACTTTTGATTTCAAACCTCCCCTACCTCGATCAGCCACATGAATTTTTTTGTTGGTAACTGTTCAGACTTTTTCTTCTGTCTTTATACATATGTATATATCTATGATTGTATAAATTTATTTTAGACAAATTTAATAAATATCTGAAAACAATTGTTAGTAAAAAGGAAGGATTATTTGTAAATGGTAGATTTTTTCAGCCGTAACTGTGAACATTATCTTTTTTTTTTTTTGAGTACATCCTTAGAAAAAGTCTCAAATGACCTGGAAATAAAAAGATAAAATAGAGTGAGTTACTCAAGAATCTTTAATACGCTATGATAAGACATTTTGAATTACCATATCAATTGTAATATATTTTTTCTTACTCTTTCTCACTCTTTCAGTTTTTGGTCCTAAAAATCAGTCATAATCTAATCATGAAAATATCTAAAATGAAAGCAACAGTGTTTTACGTATTTTGATACGCATTTGCTAAGAAAATTTTTGTACATTTTATTAATATTATTCTCTGGAAATACTAAAGTTACTTTTCCAATAACAAATACTTAATATTTTCACTCAATATGTCAGATTTGGTAAGCAGTGTGAAACAGCTAGAGTGGCTTTGGACATGTCCCCATCCTTCTTCTGGACCTTTTTATTCCTCAGACTGCATGATCTCTGGACACCCATCCTGTGTACCATTTAGAGCAAATTTTTTTCTCTGAAATCTCATTTTAAAAAGCAATTAATGTGTTTAATCCAAGCTTTTCTTCATAGAGACTTCTGAATTTTAATTGAGGATGCATTGAGAAGCTTAATAACACAAGTTGGACATTTCTACTAGCAAAATTTAGCATAAGAAAAGGAGACGAGATAACTTCAAAGGGGTGTGCCTTCTGAGAATCCTTTAGAACATGGCCTATGTACTTGCATGGCATTCATTATTATCTGGAGAAACTGACCAAGAGGTGTAGTAGAGCTTGACTGTCAGTCTTTACATTGGGGTTATATTCTGGTAGAGAAATAGAGTATGTCCAAGTGAGAATTTGAAGCTGAAACTAAGATAAATATGCTATCCAATTGAGTTAACAGACAAGATCTTGACAAGAGAAAGCCTATGGGAGGAAAAAGAAAAAAAAAGATTAGTTATTAAAGCTGGGAAGTGAGGGAAGTAACAAGGGAAAAAAGAATAAGATTTCAAAGCTAATTTCCTTCACCTAATATGAATTCTTAACTTCTTGGTAAGGCTGTCATGTCACCACATTTAGATGCAAAGCACACCCAGAGAGCCTGTCTTAAAATGGATTACTAGAAAGTGAATTCTTGTGTGTGTATTGTGTTCAGAGTGATTGGTTGAGAGCAGACGTAGAAATATAAATGTCTTTGTTAGTAGAGTTGAATTAATGAAGTGATGAAATAAGAAACAGAAACATGTAAAATTGTGAAAACTTAGTACCTGGAACATCTGTCTGACTGGTTTTTGAAAATGTTTCATTTGTATTTTAACAGCCTAGAAAAAGTGACAGTCTTTTTCCGCCACACGTTGGTTTCAGAGGCTGGTGCTACACATATAAAACAACTTCCCCTGAGGGTTTCCTCAGCTATGCTGTAAACATTAGCGTAAGCTTTGAAAATAAGCCTGTAAGTAGGATTCACCTGCTGCCTAAATTTTTCTTTGCTGCTGACAGAATCTCATCAATGCCCAAGTTTTTAAACTTAGTGCTTATAAATATCAGACACAAACAAAAGATTACTTCTACATGCAGACACTGTGCTGAACCAATTATTTCAAATATCCAGAGGATTCGGCCTCATGCTGATCTTACACAAATAAGCTTGATTTGTATATAAATGAATGACTGAAGTATATAGATACATTTTCCAGGAAGAACTGTATCTTAAAGTTTTTCATTGTAATGTCAACCAAAGACAGCAATAGTACCGCAATATATAAATAGCAATTTTTATTAGGATTTCTGCTCTTATCACTTCGTATTTATGATACTGGCTTATTTATTCATCACTCATTTTAAAATTTGTAATTTACATTAGACATATCATAAGTCCTTATGCAGATAACTGAATACAGTGAGAGATAGAAGTTTGGTTGTTTTAGGTTTAGTCTGTCGAAAATTTTTATCTGTTAGCACCTGGATCAGAGCTGACAACAGCTTGGTGAAATTTAATGGGGCCAAAGAAGCAGAAAGGTTTGTCTAACAATGAAAAGTATTAAGATTGAATTCACTGAGTAGTCTGGCAGTATTTAACCATCAAAACACCAAAAGTCTGAGGAGAGCCTCTTTTTGAATCAGAATATCTGCATAAGTCAATGAAATATAAACACTGAGAAATGTCCCTTCATCTTGTAAGAAGAGCTGTCTTACAGACATGTCAGTTATGGTCTAGCGCTTGAGGCAGTCACTTTATGGAGAAGAGAAGTCAACAAGGAGTAGTTGACATGATTAAGGCCTCTGTCTTCCGAATAACCCTCATAATTCTAATGTAAACCATGGCAATATTTAAACCAAGAGTTTCAAGTAAACAAACCGAGGTGAACAATCTCTCAGACCACAGTGCAATCAAATTAGAACTCAGGATTAAGAAAAGCTCTCAAAACTGCACAATCACATGGAAACTGAACAACTCACTCCTGAAGGAGGAAAAGATAAATAAAGAGATGAAGACAGAAATAAACATGTTCTTGAAAAACAATAAGAACAAAGACACAACATAGCAAATCCTATGGGACACATTTAAAGCAGTGTTTAATTTTATTTTATAATAATGAACATTTTAATCCACATTCAAAAGTGTGGGAAGGATATGAACAGACCCTTTTCAAAAGAAGACATATGTGAGGCCAACAAACATATGAAAAAATGCTCATCATCACTGGTCATTAGACAAATGCAAATTAAAACCACATTGAGATACCATCTCATGCCAGTTAGAATGGTGATCATTAAAAAATTAGGAGACTACAGATGCTGGAGAGGATGTGGAGAAATAGGAACACTTTTATACTGTTGGTGGGAGTATAAATTAGTTCAACCATCGTGGAAGACAGTGTGGCAATTCCTCAAGGACCTAGAAATAGAAATTCCATTTGACCCAGTAACCCCATTACTGGGTATACACCCAAAGGATTATAAATTCTTCTATTATAAAGACACATGCACAGGCATCTTCATTGTGGTGCTGTTTACAATAGCAAAGACCTGGAACCAACTTAAATGTCCATCGATGATAGACTAAGAAAAAATGTGGCATATATATGTCATGGAATACTATGCAGCCATTAAAAAATGACGAGTTCGTGACATGGATGAATCTAGAAACTACCATTCTCAGCAAACTGATACAAGAACAGAAAACCAAACACTGAATGTTTTCGCTCATAGGTGGGTGTTGAATAATGAGAACACTTGTGCACAGGAAAAGGAACAACACTCACAGGGCGAGGTGCAGGGGTGGAGGAGAGAGAATGGGAGGGACAGCAAGCGGGTGGTGGGGAGGATGGGGAGAGATAACACTGGAAGAAATGCTTCATGTAGGCAACTGGGGGAGAGTGGTGGGGCACGGGGATGGAGACATCAAACCACCATGGCATGTATGTATCCATGCAACAATCCTGCAGGATGCAGGATGTTCACATGTACCCCAGGCCCTAACACAATTTAATAAAGAAAAGAAAAAGAAAAAGTAAGCCTTGCCAGGTATTCTATATCCATCAAAGTGGCATCCAAGGCTCTGGATAATAGATTCCTAATTATGTGGATATTACGCGTGATGATTCCAAGTGGGTCTAGGTACATTTAATTGCTGATTATTTCTCATATGTTTCATGATCTTCCAAGGTTCTCAGACTTTGACTATTTTTGCCTAAATTGTCTCACCCTTTCTCTCTTTAGCACAATCTTATATCATCTCTGTGAAGTTTTTAGACGATTCACCTTAAAAGTTTTCTTTTCTGTGATAACTATGTTGAACTTTTCTTACTCTGTAGTCTCACAAAATTTGGCTTTTATCTTTTTTTAAAACAAGTATGGAGCTTTGCTTTAATCACCTGTTTGCATGTGTGTCTTCTAATAAACATGTTATCTCTTTCAAGGTAGGGTCTTGTATTTTTATCTGTGTCCACAGAGCTCAGAATTATCCCTGAAATACAGTATTAAAAAATGTGTATTGAATATATGCAAGAATCTATTAATCTCAGCTCTAGCCTTCATCTTGCATGACTGTTTGAGGGACTCCCTCTTCTTTCTTAAATTGTATGCTCCAGGAATATGAAAGGTAGTGTTATATAGAAGGCAATAAAATCTAGTCACAACAGGCAGCATGGGTTTTGATTGAGAGATACTCATTACATGCTATACCACCCTAAGAAAATTATAGTCTCTCTAGTTTCAGAAGTAGTTTGATCTTTTTGGACCTCTCCAGAGTTTAGAATCATTTGAATATATAAGCCATTTGACATAGATTGCCAGTTTTAGATTTGCAAATAATTAGTTGTCAGCATATTAATGAATACATATTTTGAATATATTTCAAGTAAACTCACAATGTGTAAATCATATAACTGAATATTATGGAAAATAACTCTAGGTTGTATTTATAGAAAAAGATGTCATCAAGCAGGAGAAATATTAGATTTGTTTGTTGCATTAATACGTAAATGACTTTATCCTGAAACTGACCAGAATACAACTTTGTGTCAATAGCGATATCAAACTATGTTTAAAAAGGAAAAAATAAAAGTAATGTATGTATACTAAATCTTTCTCTCTGTAACACATGCACCCCAGAGACTTTGCTTATGTTACATGAAGAATAGAATGCTCATTGACTGACAGGCAGCTGGAAGACTTGAGTAACTCTAACACATTGTTAGACTCTTACTTAGCAAATATTTTTCTCTTGAAACCGCATATTTACAAACAGGTGAGAAAAGAGTGGTACATCAAATTATCTTTAAATTTCTTTCCAGCTTTTAATTTTATTTTTTTGTGATTCCTTAAATTAAAATGAAACAAAAGCACAGAAATGAGGATTCTTGGTTGTCTCAGAAATGTCTATCTTCTATTTCTTCTATTAGATGGAAAGCATGGAGACCTCCCTTGTCAGATGGAGAATTGCAAAACTACCATTACTCTCAATAGGCATTTAGTTTTCCGTTTGTATTCTACCTAGCATTAGTACAGGATGAAGCAAACATCATTATCAAATAACATTTGGTGTTGGGGAAATAAGTTTTTGGATTTTTCCTCTATCTTAAAAAAATCACGAACACACCCTTGAACAACAATCAATGTAGTTAAAAAAGGTTGGATCTCCAAAGTAAAGAATTGAGTTATGAATAATGTAAACCCCTTTGACTCAAGTTCTCTAAACATATTCCATTATTTCTATCTGTCTGCCCTATCATGCCAGTGAAATATAAAAATTCCAGACACTGTAGTAGTTAACTGTGTTGGTAATGTCAAAACTCAGATATTCACCAATATTGGGATGCTGGGCACAGTGCAAAATTAATGGTATTAAAGATACAATATATGAAATTCTCTCTGTATAAAGAGAGAACTTCACAGTTTTCTAGAGAGAATCTGAATCAGCCAAGTTGTCTGAATAACTGCAGTACACTCCTTCACTTCCTCTTCCCTTACCTCTATGTCCTTGCCTTGTCTACCAATTCTTAAGCAATCTATATTTTCAACCTGAAGTAGAAACTGCGATAGCTCCTAATGGCTGCTGCGCTTTTCTCATTATCTTACTTTTTCTAATAAACTTCTAAAGGTCACTTTCAGCAAAATATAAAGCACCTATGAAATTAAAAATGAATATTTCATTCAATTTGCTTGATGGCTGTCTAAAACTGAGTAATATTAACTATATTTATTTCTGAAAACAGATTATTTTGCTTGAATACATTATTATATCAAGATATTCTGAAATAATAAAAAAATATAGAAAAGTGAATAAATTCTCCAAGACTTTCTCTTTTACTTTGACCTGAATTAAAATATTTATTATTATAATAAAATAAAATTTTAAAGCACTAAAAAATAGAACAAGAACAACTTATTTATATCCTCATGAAACAGTGATTGCCTTTTTAATGCCATGGTGGATTTTCTTCTTGTCCCTCTTTCTATACATAGAAATATTAATAATATAATATTTTAATATAATATATCATCATATGAGTATTTTTATTTATGTCATTATTATTATATTTATTATGTACATATATATTTTATAACTTGAATTTTGAATTTGCATATGAATTAGTACTACTATTTATAACCATAAAAATGTATTTAATCAAGTTTAACCTAAACTTAACATCTGGCATTTTGATAAATTTATTAAAATAGCCCATTTTTTAGAATAGATTTTAAAGTAATATCACTATTATTGTTATACAGTTAATAATAATTACATTAATAAAGTATTTATTGAGCCAACTAACCTAAATAATTTTTGTAAATATTCCATTGAAACCTCTCCTTAAGACTACGATGAAAACTAGAGTCATTATTTTCATATTGCAAATAAGAAAAAATAAGTTGAAAGACATTTAAAATTATCCTTAGGTCATAGAATAAAAATAAAACAGTAATTCAACACACATCTGTATGTGTTCTTAGACCAATCCTACTGAAGATAAAAGTAAACCAGGTTGAAATAGGCAGATGCAGAGAGACTGAGGCATGAGTGTATTGCAGGTGACAGAAAACACACAACACACATTTTCCTTTTGCTTTTATCAGGTGGGATTCTGTGTTCCACCCTCTCTTTTATCTTAGCTCTTTAGAGGTAATACAGCCCATTTAACCGTCTTCAATACCAAAAGATTTTATCTTAGTTTTTCCTGATCTCTCACACTTAGGGAGCTAACTAAAATTTAGGGTACTGACTATAGCTTAGGCCACTGACTCCCCAACAGATGCTCTAGAACCCAATTTACATTCCTTACTTTTTCCATCTGTGGATCCGGGGCACCCAAGCCGGAGGTAGTTCCTTTTCTGTGAGCAACCTTGTCATAGGTCCCAGAATAAGAAATGGACAGTATTTTTTCTGAAAAAGAGAGAAAACTGAATGGAGAATGCAAAGTCAGCATCTAAATGCATACCTGACAATAACGAAATAGGAGGACAAATTGAATGGAAAATAATTTTATAATATTGAAACAATATTCCTTACATTAGAAGACATTTCAAGCTTTTAGGGCTCAGAAGTAATTCTTTTGAAAGTATTTTCTTTATGAAACAGAGGGAAATTTCTCAAAAACACCTACGTAAAATATGCACTATTAAAAATATTATTAATAAGAATCAGTGAAATAAAAAAATATTAGTACAAATAAAACCTTACTTAGAATATTGAAAAATCTTAAAATAGAAACCCTGGTTAGCAATATAGAAGATTACTTGAAGAATATTTTGAGACTGCAAGAAGATACTTTTAAAAAGAAATGGTGGAAGAAATTTTAAGGAAAATGAGCCAGATATTTAAAACACGAAATACAAATGTCCTAGAGTATAGAATAATCCTGAAACAACAATTGAAAAAATTTGCCTAGATAGATTATATTAGATTCTACATTAACAAGGTTCATACAATTCCAAACAAAAGTAATGATCAGAAATTAATGTCAAGATACTGTGAATAAAGTGTTACTTAAACTGTTTTGAGAATTTCTCAATAATTTATAAGTAGACAAAATTGCCTCCAAAAGCACTAAATTCAATTTAATCTATAAATTTCACTTTGTACCAATACATTCAATTAATAGAACAATAGACACAAAATCATAAGGGGAAATTGCTTGGATTCCATATTTTACATTTCTGTTAACCTATAATTTATAAAAGTGCAGTAGAAAGATAATTCTCTAAAATGAGAAGATAGAAAATGTAACATGTAATTACATTTGCTGTAAAGTTCTTTAAAAACACTGACATTACCAAGCAATAATCATAACAAAAATTAATGAGTGGAGAAGCTGCATTTGAAAGTAGCTAAAGGCATATTTCCACAAGAAATAATGTATTTACATTTGTCTTTTGGTCTATATTAGGACTGTTCATACAGATCATACATATTCATTATTTAGAGGATTTAGTCAAGAATCCCCTCCCCAATTCATTTTTATCTCTCTTCTCAAATATCTCATAAGCACCTCAAGCTTAAGAACTTAACCCTGGGTATTCTTAACTCATGAAATGTCTGCCTGTGATTTCATATTTTGGCAAAGAATACCTACAAACATGCAGTTATTTAAGACAGAACTTGAAATCAACATTTCTGTATTCCCAACGCATTACAAAATATCAATGACACTACATTCAGATCACAACTCTGCTCTACCTCCATTCTGCTCCTCTGTTGCCACACCTTAATTCAGGCCTTCATAATCCCGTGCTTCAAATATTACAGCGTCTTCTTACCTGCATGTCTCATTAACATTTGTGTCTCCATCTGAACACACCCAACCACCTCAATTTATCTTCTACATAGTGACTACTATAATTTTTTAAAATTAGATTATTACTTCTGGTTTGAATACTATACCCTGTGTGTCTACTTAAATGCTGCCATTGCATAGGTCTTAAATTCCTTTCCTAAGTCAGTCCTTGACTCTCAAATCCATATTAAGTCTTCTTTAAAATTTCTTTCATGTTCCCATGGAGTTTCTTTCATAATGCTCATCACAATCAGTAGTCATATACTTCTTTCACGGTATTCAGCACAATTTGTACCTATTCATCTCACAACTGTGCTATATTTTAAGGTCCTTGACAAAGTGGCCCGATATGTGTTTGGGATGATCAGTATATATCCTTGCACAGAGCAGGTACTTGCTATCACAGGATTAACTTATGACTGGTAATTATTTTATGTTGCCATTAAAGAATATTTCATGCGACATCAGATAGTACATAAAACATAATGTGCTAATTCAGAGGAAAACTTTTATGCATTTAATCTTTAACTATTTGCAGTTGGTTGATTGTAAATCACTGATGGGATTGATTTCGACAAGCTATCATCATGACCAGGGCATTCTAGGGCATATGGGACTCTTTTTCGGCTCTTAGATTGACATGTTTCTGAAAAAAAAAAGAAGCACCAAATGCTTTTGCAATCATATACTCATTAGGAAAAAGAAAAGGCAGAACGAGGTGACAAGTGCTGAGAACAAAGCAGTGATATTGGAATTTTCTCCTCTCTCCAAACATATTGTATAGGAAGAGTTTAGAGCTTCCATATGCATGTTTTAAAGCACTCAAATCTACTAAAATAATTTTAAGTAAAACTTTCCTTGAAATAAGTACATGAGAACTGGGAAAGAAAAAGCTTGTGCATTGCAACCTTGAGACCTGAAACTACCCTCAGCAGCAAGAAGGCAAGTTTGAGGTCGCTGAGCTCAGGTCATGTGGCATGGGATCATCAACACTGTTTAGGTAAGAGCTAGGAAATTAAAACACAGGTTTGATTCTTTGACGATTTTACAGAGAACAATCTTGTTTCTGTTTGCCAACTTGTCTAGGCAACATGTTATAAGGGAAATAAAATATTTTAACCATATTTTTATGTGTGCCAGATGGTACAAAGCCAGAATCTTCCATCTTGTGCTTTGCCTTTTAGGCAAATTTAGAGAAATAATTTACCTAGCCTCAAAATTTGGATATTACATAATTAATAAGTAAGTGGAAATTTCCTTAATATCGATAACTTGCTTAGTCCAATGGCACCAGGGCCCTCATTATATTCCTATGCCTCGTACCCAAGCACATTGCAAATGACTGAATATGTAACTGTTATTCACATTCAGTCCAGTTTATGATGCTTTTAGTCACAGAAAACATTAGACTTTATTTTCTTTTCAGAGTAAACACCAACAACCCATCAAAAACAGCTGCAGCAACTCTAAAAAAAGTGAATGGTTAGACACATGAGCACAGTTCTGCCATTACCTTGGTTTTCAGTAATACCAGCTCTCTCCCCAGTTCCTGGTTTTCTGTTATTTGCATCCATTGTTGAAAGGAAGGTTTTCCTGCATTCTCCAAAGCAAAAAGAGAAGAACTCTTTGGCAATGTTTTCTGTATTCAAAGCAAATATGCTTAGTCTACAGACAACCCCTCCAATCTTGGCTTTATTTCTCAGTCATCAATCTCATTAGCAGGGACACTGTGAGTGGAAGCATGCAATGCCATTACTACAGGCAGCTGAATATTTGTACTTTAAAGAAAGTTATATATTATAACAAAAGGAGCATAAATTGGAATTGATTTCATTAGAGGAATTTAACACCCACAAAATAATGACACTGTTTTTTCTTTAGGGACACTATTACATTACCATTTTGCTTCACTAAATTAAAAATGCTATCAAGTTGGTAGTAAATTCTGAAGTGTGTTACTGAGCAAACTCTAAAGGCCATATAGGGGCCTGGAGCTTATGTGTATCAGCAGAAACAAATTAGACACAAAGTTTAATAATCAGCTTTCATTACAGGAAACTTTGAAAGCACATCAACATTTCATCTCTTTAAAAAAGAATACTTCATTTTAATGACTCAGCAAATAACTCCACTGATGTTTAGCTGCTAAAAGAGGTAAATTTAATGATGCTTAGTATTTCAGAGTTCAAGAATATTTGGACTATAGACTATTCTACAATAATTGGAATTTATTACAAATGAGTTTCCCTATGCCTGTTTTCTAAATGAGTGCTTAAAATGGCCTGGTAGATAATCCCACTGAAATGATTTTAAGAACTGGTAAAATGGTCAGCCATGTTTTACTGCCTGGGAAATTCAATGTAAATTATGTATAAACAGAAAGCTTAAAAGTAAGTGTGTCTCTGTGTGTGTGTGTGTGTGTGTGTGTGTGTGGTGTGTTTGTGTGTGCGTGTGAGAGAGAGCAGGGTGCAAATATTAAGCTAAAATGAATGAAGAGTTATCTTGAGAAGCGTTCTTGCCCTGCTTATATTTTTCTAATTGACAGCAACCAGTTGAAATGTCGCAAGCATTAAGGATTGTCAAAGAAGTAAGGGAGCCAAGCAGAAGCATTAGAAGGGACTAAAAACCTAACAGATGACCAGAAAATTCTGTCCCAGTGGTGGGCATTCAGAAGTCAAACATCACAGGGAATGTGGATTGATCAAGGTAGTTACACACAAATTGAAAACGAAACTGTAAGACCTACTACAGTAAAAGAGGCAAACAGAATTATTATCTGGACAATGGCATTTATCAGCAAAAATGTACTTTGATTCTAAATTTAAGGCATATTTTGTCATTTTTTTAGATGTAGAGTAGTGAAAAATAAATTTGCTAATCCCTTCCTACAAAATATCTGCTTAATTTTAATCTTTTTACAGATCTTTTCATTGCAAGATTTTTGGCTGTAAATTTATTTTCACTGGTGATTAAATTTATTTTCATAAAACAGATTCTATGACATTAATATCACAATTTTATATATGACCTCATTTCATCAAGCCGAAAAAATACATTTCCATAAACTGAATTTCAATGGCCACTGAACTCCTTGCTGCTTAATACAAGGAGTTGAGTTTTTTTCTGCTTCTCCTACAGTTTTCGGGATTCTTGTATAGATACTTCTGGGGGAGTTTAAACATCTGATAAAATCCTGATTTCTAATTTTTAAAATTTATTTTGTTTTTCCAAACAAAGTTACATATCTTTCCCTTCAATCACTACAATGACTCTGGAGAACCAGATACTTTCTATAAAAAGCATGTAAATACAACAAAGAAAGTAAGTATGTGGCTATACTATTTCTCAAAAGGCGATTTTTAACTTAAAACTGACATCTTTATTCTGTTACTGTGCCATATATAGCAGAGGTGTCCCCTCCTATTGAAAAATAATGTATTGGTACATTTATATACCTTGGATCCCACTTGGAAAGTGAGATTCTAGGAAAAGATTTTATCTTTCTTTTATTTGATTACTTTTTAAAAGACAGATCTTACTGTGTCACCTAGACTGGAGTACAGTGGTATGGTCATAGTTCACTGTAACCTCAAAATCCTGGGCTCAAGTGATCCCCTTGCCTCCACCTTCTAAGTAGCTGGGACTGTAGATGTTTGTCACCACACCCAGTTTACATTTTCTTTAATTATTTATTTAACTTATTGTAGAGACAAGGTCTCACTTCTTTCCCCAGGCTGGTCTTGAACTCTTGGCCTTAAGCAGTCTTCCCGCCTGGACCTCCCAAAGTGCTGGGATTACAGGAATAAGCCACTGCAAGCAGCTGCTTCTACTTAATTTAAGCCCTACCTCAACTGTCCTTATTTTTGTACTGATCATCAACCTTTCCACAATGATGGTAACTATGGCCCAAGATAACAATTGTTTGCAGGAAAATCACACCACCACTTTAAGGAATGTGTTTATGCCCAATAACACCCAACAATGACTTCAGAACACAACAGTGCTACATAATTCCACTTTAATTCTATGTTATGTAACACCATATAACAAATAAAATAATATTACTCCTTTTGAAGCTATCAAAACTCTACCCATTTCTGTTTATAATTTCTTCTACGGTTAGAAAATGGAGACTATGTTAGTACCTTCTTCCATCGTTTCTTCCTGTATCTTTTCATCTCCTAAGTATACTTGAAAAACAAAAATGATAGTTAAAAAAACACATCAGCAGGCTGGGCACAGTGGCTCATACCTATAATCCTAGCACTTTCAGAGGCTGAGGTGGGCAGATCACCTGATGTCAGGAGTTCAAGACCAGCCTGGCTAACATGGTACATCCTCGTCTCTACTAAAAATACAAAAATTAGCTGGGCATGGTGACATTCCAAGCTACTTGGGAAGCTGAGGCAGGAGAATCGCTTGAACCCAGGAGGCAGGGGTTGCAGTGAGCCGAGATCATGCCATTGCACTCCAGCCTGGGGACAAGAGCGAGACTTTGTCTCAAAAAAACAAACAACAAAAAACACATAAGCATATGACTAAGAAAAAAACATATTTCTATAATTTGGTACTTAAATTTTTATATGGAGAAAAAAGGAAACACTGCTTTCTAAAAAATAACAGCAAAGAATTTTGAAAGCTAGTACTAGCTTAAACAGTTTACAATTTATGTTGTCAAAGGTCTCAATTCTTCAGTCCAAAAATTTACAATTTTCTTTATTAACAATGAGTGAGTGTTTGCTTTATATTTACCTTTTACATGTTATTTAATTATTTGTTATTTTCCTCAACTCTTAGATAGTAAATGGGTTTATTAAATAGGATGTAATGTTTCATTATAGCAGTTGGGGTCTCTCTGCACAAACAGGCTCTAATACTAGTCTAGTAATTTGGGAAAGAATGGACATTATAGTAGAATGCTCCATTTCAATCTATGTCTTAAGCCATTTTCTCCAGTATGCAGCAGATACTAAAGATGATACTCTAACTAGGTACTCATATAGTCTCTATTTAAAGATTCAGTGGAATAGATATTGATTCAAGGTAACAATTGATTAGGTTTTCTTAAATTTCCAGCAAAATTTGCTACGAGATTAAACATAGGGACAGCTTTTCAGGATTAAAGCATCACATAGTGAGCTAAAGGCTCTTTGGTCTATGGGTGCTGCATCATATTGATATTACTGGGGAGGGGAGGCTTGCATAGGTAATCTTACTAAGAGCTAATAAAAAGGCCAGGACCAAACAGATCTGTTTATGTGGTTGTGTGGACCCATCTAGACATTTTCAGTGTCTTGCTTTGAATGGTTAAGCAAGTTAATGGTCTATACATTAACTTCCTAGAATACTTAAGTGAAAAATTAAAATGTGAGAAAGAAAGAAAGAAATGTAAATAGTTGTTTACAGCTCTGGAAATTCAGGGTTTTTAAAGTTGAATTGGCAGAAGTTTGGCTGGGAGGGTTATTCATAATTAGAGTATGGTTGATTTAGGGATATGGTATATTGGTAAAGTGCTTTCAGAGGGGTATGCTCCAGGTATTATATTAGTATTAGGGCAAAAGTTTAGTTAATATATTTATTACACATAATAGAGGATTTATTTGGTAGAAGGGCCTGAAGATTTTTTAGAAAATTACATCAATCATCACGAAGGCCCGCGGCGGGTGTTGACGCGATGTGATTTCTGCCCAGTGCTCTGAATGTCAAAGTGAAGAAATTAAATGAAGTGCGGGTAAACGGCGGGAGTAACTATGACTCTCTTAAGGTAGCCAAATGCCTCGTCATCTAATTAGTGATGCGCATGAATGGATGAACGAGATTCCCACTGTCCCTACCTACTATCCAGTGAAACCACAGCCAAGGGAATGGGCTTGGTGGAATCAGTGGGAAAAAAAGACCTTGGTGAGCTTGACTCTAGTCTGTCACGGTGAAGAGACATGAGAGGTATAGAATAAGTGGGAGGCCCCCGGCGGCCCCTCCCAACCCCGCCGCCCCCCTCCCCGAGAGGGGGCGGGGCGGGGCCAACCGGCCTTGCAGGCCGATGGTGAAATACCACTGCTCTGATCAGTTTTTCACTGACCTGGCTGGGGAGGGGCTCTCGCTTCTGGCGCCAAGTGCCCAGCCCCGCGCAGTCTGTAGAGGAAAATATATAGCAATAAGTGCCCACATGAGAAGAGTGGAGAGATCCAAAATTGACACCCTATCGTCAAAATTGAAAGAGCTAGAGGAGCAAGATCAAAAAAACTCAAAACCTAGCAGAAGATAAGAAATAACTAAGATCAGAGCAGAACTGAAGGAGATAGAGACAAGAAAAACCCTCCAAAAAATCAATAAATCTAAGAGCTGGTTTTTTGAAAAGATCAACAAAAAGACAGACCACTAGCCAGACTGATAAAAAAAGAAGAGAAAGAACAACCAAATAGATGCAATAAAAAACGATAAAGGGGAAATCATCACAGATTCCACAGAAATTCAAATCATCATCAGAGAATACTACAAACAACTCTAATCACATAAACTAGCAAACCAGGAAGAAATGGATAAATTTCTGGACACCTGTGTCCTCCCAAGCCTAAACCAGGAGGAAGCCAAAAATATGAATAGACCAATAACAAGGTCTGAAGTTGAGGCAGCAATTAACAGCCTACCACACAAGAAAAAGCCCAGGTCCAGATGGGTTCACAGCTGAATTCTACCAGACACACAAACAGGAGCTGGTACCATTCCTCCTGAAACTATTCCAAACAATTCAAAAAGAGGGAACCCTTCCCAAATCATTTTATGAGACCAACATTATCCTGATACCAAAACCCGGCAGAGACTCAACAAGAAAAGAAAACTTCAGGCCAATATCCATGATGAACATAGATGCAAAAATCTTCAATAAAATACTGGCAAACCGACTGCAACAGCACATCAAAAAACTTATCCATCATGATCAAGTAGGATTCATCCCGGGGATGCAAGGCTGGTTCAACAGACGCAAGTCTATAAATGTCATTCACCACATTAACAGAACCAAAAACAAAAACCACATGATTATCTCAATTGACGCAGAGAAGGCATTTGACAAAATTCAGCAGCCCTTTATGCTAAAAACCCTCAATAAACTTGGTATTGATGGAACATATCTCAAAGTAATAAAAGCTATTTACAACAAACCAACAGTCAATATTGTACTTAATGGGCAAAAACTGGAAGCATTCCCTTTGAAATCCGGCACTAGACAAGAATGCCCTCTCTCACCACTCCTATTCAACATAGTACTGGAAGTTCTAGCCAGAGCAATCAGACAAGAAAAAGAAATAAAGGGTATTCAAATAGGAAAGGTGGAAGCCAAATTGTCTCTATTTGCAGATGACATGATAGTATACCTAGAAGACCCCATCACCTCAGCCCAAAAACTCCTGAAACTGATAAGCAACTTCAGCAAAGTCTCAGGATATAAAATCAATGTGCAAAAATCACAAGCATTCCTATGCACCAATAACAGACTTAAAGAGAGCCAAATCAAGAACGAACTGCCATTCACAATTGCTACAAAGAGATGAAAATACCTAGGAATACAACTTACAAGGAACATAAGGGACCTCTTCAAGGAAAACTACAAACCACTGCTCAATGAAATAAGAGAGGACACAAACAAATGGAGAAACATTCCATGTTTGTGGTTAGGAAGATTCAATATCGTGAAAATGGCTATACTGCCCAAAGTAATTTACACAATCAACGCTATCCCCATCAAGCTACCATTGAATTTCTTCACAGAACTGGAAAAAACCATCATGAACTTCATATGGAACCAAAAGAGAGCCCGCATAGCCAAGTCAATTCTAAGCAAAAAGAACACAGCAGGAGGCATCACACTACCAGACTTCAAACTATACTACAAGGATACAGTAATCAAAAGAGCATGGTACTGGTACCAAAACAGAGATATAGACCGATGGAACAGAACAGAGGCATTGGAGGCAAATCAGCATATCTACAACCATATAATCTTTGATAAACCAGACAAAAACAAGCAATGGGAAAAGGATTCCCTGTTTAATAAATGGTGTTGGGAAAACTGGTTAGCCATGTGCAAAAAGCAGAAACTGGACCCCTTCCTGACACCTTACACTAAAATTAACTCCAGATGGATTAAAGACTTAAACATAAGACCTAGCACCATAAAAACCCTAGAAGAAAATCTAGGGAGGACCATTCAGGACATAGGAGTAGGCAAGGACTTCATGACCAAAACACCAAAAGCATTGGCAACAAAAGCCAAAATAGACAAATGGGACCTAATCAAACTCCACAGCTTTTGCACAGCAAAAGAAACAGTCACTAGAGTGAATCAGCAACCAACAGAATCGGAAAAAATCTTTGCAGTTTACCCAACTGACAAAGGGCTGATATCCAGAATTTACAAAGAACTCAAACAGATTTACAGGAAAAAACAAACAAACAAAACAAAAAAAAAAAACAAGCCCATTCAAAAATGGGCAAAGAACATGAACAGACACTTTACGAAAGAAGACATACATGAGGCCAACAAACACATGAAAAAATGCTCATCATCACTGGTCATTAGAGAGAGACAAATCAAAACCACATTGAGATACCATCTCACGCCAGTTAGAATGGCGATCATTAAAAAATCTGGAGACAACAGATGCTGGAGAGGATGTGGAAAAATAGGAACACTCTTACACTGTTGGTGGGAGTGTAAATTAGTTTAACCATTGTGGAAGACACTGTGGCGATTCCTCAAGGACCTAGAAATCGAAATTCCATTTGTCCCAGCAATCCCATTACTGGGTATATATCCAAAGGAATATAAATCGTTCTACTGTAAGGACACATGCATACGAATGTTCATTGCAGCACTGTTTACAATAGTGAAGACCTGGAACCAACCCAAATGCCCATCGATGATAGACTGGACTGGGAAAATGTGGCACATATACACCATGGAATATTATGCAGCAATCAAAAATGACAAGTTTATGTCCTTTGTAAGGACATGGATGAATCTGGAGAACATCATTCTCAGCGAACTGACACAAGAACAGAAAATGAAATACCACATATACTCACTCAGAGGCGGGTGAGAAAAATGAGAACACATGGACACAGGGAGGGGGGTACTACACACTGGGGTCTATTGGGGGGAATAGGGGAGGGACAGCGGGGGGGGGGAGCTGGGGAGGGATAGCCTGGGGAGAAATGCCAAATATGGGTTAAGGGGAGGAAGGCAGCAAAACACACTGCCATGTGTGTACCTATGCAACTATCTTGCACGTGTACCCCAAAATCTAAAATGCAATAAAAATTTTAAAAAAATGAAAATTACATCAATCAAGGGGTCACTGTTGGGGTTTTCATGGCTAAAATATGATGTCCGGCTCTGACTTTTTTGCATTTTAGTCTCTTGTTTTTGGGGTTTATCGAGGGTATATTTGCCTAGGTTGATGATGAAGTCAGAGATGGGGAGGAGGGTTGAGAATTTAATTGGAAACAGTTCTTGAAACAGAGCATGCAGGTGTGAGTGTAGGTGCATGTGTGAGTGTATGTGCCTGCGTAAATGTACTTGCATGTGTGGCTGTATGTGCATGCATGAGTGTCTACTGATTAATTGTTATGTCCTTCAGCCATGAATTAATTAACACCTTATGATTCTTAGGTCAGTCCGGAATATTCAATATAACTTCAGGTACAATGGATTTGACAGGAAGTAGGCTTCTGCCATGCTGAGTTAGAGTATCCCCAAAGTTAAAACATACCAAATGCATGACAGTGCTCCCATTACTGGTTAATAGGGTGGTAGTCATTAGTCCATTGAGATGTCTTACTTAAGGGGAACATGTTGGCAATCTTAATCTTATGGCCTTGAAGTAAGAACCAGATGCCAGGTATAGTTTTAGTATAGTCACCCCCAAATGCCGTGGGCCTGGAGCAAGGAATGAGGCTATTCCTTGGTGATGAGGAATCCAGTGACGATGTTGAGGATAGTTAGGCGCTTAATTGAGTCAATTAGGAACAAGTTATTTTCATTAACAGTAATCAGAGTCATGAAGCGAGATTCTCCTGTTAAAGTGAAGAAAATAATATGGGTACTATAGACAGCTGTCGAGGTGGCAATAAAAGTAATAAAAATGGCTCAGGCATTGGTATGTGATGCATTTGCAGTTTCGATGATGAAGTCTTCAGAGTAAAAGCCTGTGAGAAAAGGCATACCTGTAAGTGCAAGGCTGCTGATAATAAAGGAGGAGGATGTGAGGGCTAAAGTCTTGAATAGCCCTCTATTTTCAAGATGTCTTCCTCATCATTGAGACTATGGATGATGGACCCTGAACATATAAATAAGATAGCTTTAAAAAAAGGCATGGGTGAAGATGTGAAGGAATGCTAGGTATGGTTGATTAATGCCAATTGTGACTATTATAAAGCCTAGCTGACTAGAAGTGGACATGCTACAATTTTTTTTATGTCATTTTGCGTTAGAGAACTGATTGCTGTGAATGAGGTAGTAACAGCACCCAGATATAATGTAAATGTTTGGATTGATAAATTGTTTTCTATTAAAGGGTAGAAGTGGATGAGCGGGAAAACTTCTGCTACAACTACAGTGCCTGAGTGGAGTTGGGCTGAGGTTGGGGTTGGACCTTCTATGGAGTTTGGAAGTCAGGGATTGAGCTGACTTTCCTGTTGCTGCTAAGAGAAGGATAATCAATGGAAGAGAGTTGGGGGTAGGATCTAGAATGTTTGTTGGAATTCTCATGTGTTGGAGGACAGGAGGAACCATGCTATAGCTAAAATAAAGCCAATATTGCCAATGCAGTGGTACAGGACTGCTTGGAGGGGTGCTGTATTAGCATCTGCTCGGCGATACCATCATCCAATTAGTAAGAAAGATATAATTCCTATACCTTCTCATCCAATAAAGAACTGAAAGAGGTTGTTGGCAGTAAACAGAATTAATATTTTGATGAGGAAAATAGGTAAATATTTGAAAAAGTGATTAATGTTAGGGTCTGAGTTCATATATCATATTGAGAATTCTACAATAGATCAGGTAATAATAGTGCTACTGAGATAAATATTGTACAGAAGTAACCTAATTTGAAACTTAGTGAGTCTGGATCATCATTCAAAGTCAGTTTGAGATAATGACTTCTTAGTCTGTGTATATAAACATTGTTGTAGGGACGAGGCTAATGATGAAGGCACATAGAATAGATGTTTTTGCTTAATTTGGGTGTGAACCTTTTTCGCAGGGGTTGATTAAGGTAATAGTAATTGTTAAGATTAGGGGATTAGGGCTGCTATAGCAGTGGAAGCATACATGTTTGTTACTTTTATTTGTAATTGCACCAATGGTTTTTGTTTCAAAGACCGACGGATGACTCTCATCCTTTAAATGTTGAGAAAGCCATGTTGTTAGGCATGGGGGCATGAGTTAGCAGTTCTTGCATACTTTCTTGGTAGATACTAATTTGCAGGCTTCTATTGTTAGATCCACAATCTAATGTTTTGGTTAAAGTATAGCTACAGCATGCAAACCCCAAAATAATTTTATGATTTAAGGATAATAGGAAGATGGGCACTAGATGTATAAGTATTAATGTGTTTTCTTGTGTAAAGGAAGGTTTGATACTGTTAAGGTAATATGGAAGTGTCCCTCCTTGTGTTGTCATTAGCATATGACAGTGAAGGGCTGTAATTAGAATATTAAGTCCTATAAGCATAAAAGTGATATTTGATCAGGAAAATGAGGCCATGGTCACAAAGAGTTTCCCTACTAGATTAATGGTAGGGGGCAAGGCAAAGTTAGTAAGATTTGCAAGAAGTCATCATGAGGCTATTAGTGATAGCAGTGTTTGAAGGCCTTGAGTAAGTAATGCAATTCGGCTATGGACTCCTTTGTAGTTTGAATTCGATAGGCAGAATAGTAAGAATGAAGTGAGTCCATGAGCAATCAGAAGGGTGACCGCACCTGTAAAGCTTCAAGGGGTCTGAATGAGGATAGCCGTAATAACAGGTGCTATGTGGTTTATGGGGGAGTAGGCAATAAGTGATTTTAAATTGGTTTGATGTAGCTGCTATTGGGGAAAAATCAAACAACAACAAAAAAGAGGGGTTTCTACTTTCCTTTAGGACTCTCAACATTTTGGGAAACTGTCCTGTATCTATTTAAATATTACCAGGAAAATTTAAGATTATTCCAGTAGTATGCGGGTGTGTCTATGTTTTCTTTCTTTTTTGAGATGGAGTTTTGCTCTTGTTGCCCAGGCTGGAGTGCAATGGCACCATCTTGGCTCACTGCAACCTCCTCCTTCAAGGTTCAAGTGATTCTCCTGCCTCAGCCTCCCAAGTAGCTGGAATTACAGGCATGAGCCACCATGCCCGGCCCCTATGTTTTCACCTCTGCACATCTAAACAAACTCTAACTCCATCACCATAGTGTATTCATGGTCCTAAGTATTGATAACCCAGATTGTGATACATTTTAGATACCACTGAGTAAGATGCACAACAAATACTTATGTAAAAAGTCAAGCACACACAGTAGAGACCAAGCTGAAGAAAAATTTGAATAAGATTTTAACAATGCCAAGAACCACATATTAATAAGGAAAGCCTGTATTGAGTGAAGAAAGCCTATACTCAAAATGCCTTGGAAAGAAGATTCAGGTTGGCATGAGAAGTAAGCAAAAATGTTAACATCCAACAGAAGAAACTAAAGTATGTTTCGATGGAACATAAATACATAGATCAAGAGATGGTGTTAGCTTTAGAAAGAGCAAAGAACAAATCTGGTGAGTATCTGAAAAAATAAAAAGATTTACTCAAGAGTAGTCTTGAAATAGTAGAGTCCAAACTAAACATACATAATAAAAATCACCAAAGTACTGCCAAAAATAACCTATCGTAAATATATTCGGGGATTGAGGAAGAGCCAGATTCCTTATGCTTTTCATAACATTACAAGATCCAGGAGAATGAAAGAGGCTTAGACTTTTTTTTTTTTTTTTCATAACTGAATGAATGATAAAGAAATGATTCAGGAAATTCTTCAGAGTTTCTATAGGAGAGAATAACAATAATAAAAATATAGTTGAAATTTTTCTTGAATTAACAGAATACCTGCAAAAAATTTAACTAGATATGGAAAGGTAATAAATGATTATGAAATCTATTCATGAAAGAGCAGGTTATGAAATGTAGTCATAAAATAGCAGGTGATATTTATGGAATACGTGCTCTAGGAAAAACCCAGTGAATATACCCATAACCAAAGGACAGCTAAGAAGGACAACAGTAGTTAGAAGTTGAACCAAAACCACAGTAACTCCTGTTGATAAGTGAGAACATCACAAATCTGAATCATAAATAGAAAATTTAGATGAAGAACTAAGGAGAGGTTCTGGAAACAAACAAAATCAGAATAATAAAAATAATTAACCCAATCATCGAGGGGGGATATATTTGAAAAAAATGTTTAGTGATCTAGAAGATTTTGAGAATGCAGCTTGTAAATAAATGACAGTTATAAAAATAAAAAGTAAATTAGATATCTTAAAGTGCCTCTCTAAGTTTTACACTAGTTCAACTAGAAAAAAATAAAACATAGGTAACATTTAATAATAAGATAATAGACAAAATAAACTCACAAAAAGATGAAACTTATGTTCATAAAAATGTTTTAAAGGCAAATCCAGTTAAATAATAGTAATAATTTAAAAAGTAAACAAAAACTAGACAATAGGCTGTTTATTTGAAACAGCCAGGAATAGAAGACAACCCTTCACCTCTTCGATCAATTTCTCATTTCGTGGTCATATATCATGAGTTTCTTAATTCAACAAAAATATATCATGTACTTTTCATGTGCTCATTATCATGTTAATTACTATAATGTGTTACATGAAAGAAGATAGGATTTAAATCAACCAGAAAATGAAAGAAATAACATCGTTTAAGTAAGAAATATGTGTATAAACAATGTTTTTATGGGTAATCAGAGAGGAATTTATAGCTAAATATATAGCCTCTATTTGATGGCTTGAAAGTGCAATCTTAGTAATTCACTGCCTTCTTAACTCTCTTGTCCCATCTCTCAGTAAGTAACTTTCAATGTCACATGTCAACAAAAGTAAAAGGCAAAGCTTAAATTCACCGTGAAGTATCGCTGACTGGAAAGGAAAGAAGTGGAGGCCTCTATTAAAAGGAAAAGGCATTTTCTCAGAAATACACTAAGGATTAGTCCACTTTGTCTTACAAAAATTGTGTAGTATTTATTCTCAAACACACAGTTACACTAAAAGATTTAACTCAAATAAAATAATTAGGTGGCCACAGCTTTCTCTATCACAAACACAATTAACTCACATATTTAAAGAAATTACTGTTTGTATATGACCCTGGCAGACAAAGAAATAGCAAGTGTCATTTCTTACTCTGCAAGAAATTAGAGACTTTCAAACATCCAGTTTAAATATCTAAGTTCATTTTTGAGTTCAAGATTTTCCTTGGCTTATAAAGTTTTCAAAGGTATCTCTAAACTTATTATAGTTTATAATCAATTTTGAAATTTACTATTCCAAAAATTTTATGGGCAGGTAAAAGAAACAAATCTTGTTTGTTTCTTTTCTTAGGGCTGATTTTTTTTCTTTATTTAGACAGCTTTCTATTATTGAAATATAAATATTGTATGTATTTAAGGTGTGCTGCTTAATGTTTTTAATATACCTCTATATTGTGAAGTGATAATCATGTTCTAGCTAATTAACATACATATCACCTTTACATGCATACTTACTATTTGATTACAAAGAGCTTTTAAGGAAGGAAGCAAAGCTGACTCTCCCGGCTGAAGTCATGTCTGGAAGAATTTACATTTGCAGCTGTGTTATGTTGTTACCAATATCTGCTGGGAAAATGCTCTGACATTTTCTCTGAAATGATTAGACAATCATCTTCCTAGAAATAGGCTGGAGTGCCCCAAATAGTACATTTAGTCTGCTTGCATAAGGGTCTATAGTTCAAGCTGGAGCATTTAAAAGGTTACATAGCAAACATCCTCTAGCCATTTTCTAATTTTCCACTTCAAAGCTATGGAGCAAAAGGTGTCAACATTAATTGCATTTTAAGTTTGTATTTAAAATGTAGGACCAGATGTTAAAAAGAAAGAATAGGATTTAATCTTCAATAAAATTAATATAGTTTGCAATAAATGCAATTAATGCAATTTGCCTAATAAATGATATCTTTTTTATTATTTTTAAATGGACATTATATGAAAATAATCATTTTTGAAGGAAGGTAAGGTTATGTTCTTATTTGAAAAGGAAGAAAAACACTTTTTAAATATTTTTAACAAGAACAGATACTACACTTGATCTTAGTCAAAAGGCATAGATATTTAGGTATATTCTTATTTTTTGATCAAACTCTTACTGTTTGATTGAAAATGCATTCTTCTCTTAAAAAGTTGTATTACTATTACCACTCACACACTTCATCTTCTCTCTCTTTTTTTTTTTTTTTTTTGTCAATCAATGAGAGATTGTAAGTTTGCTGAGGTTGGTTGGCCTTGAACTCTTGGCCTCGCCTTCGCAAGCGCCACGACATCCGGCCGGAGCCAGTTTGGGCCCCTTCTCTTTTAGCCCTAATACAGAGCTTCATTTTTTAACTTAACCTGATAAACAAAACTAATAACATTCAGTGTTGTATTATGACTGTTCTAAAAGCCAAACTAACCATATAATTATAGGTAGTAGTAATACAAGTGTAGATTATGATAAAATGATGAGTTATATTGCATAATATGTACAATTTTTTGTTACAATTTGTCTGGAGGTATGTAGTTCTACGTTAGTTCTAACTTTCTACCTCTTTCTACCTACGGTGTATCAATAATATCTCCCTTTGTTCATATTGCAGCTGCAGAAACACCCATCAAACCCACACAAGGCATTCTCTAAAGCATAGAGGAAACAAAGTTGTTTTTTTAATTTTTCTGTTTTATCATGAGGAGCTTCTTTCCACATGCACTTCTATTTCCACTCCTATCAGAAGCTCTCTCTCGAGAGTAACCGGTCATAATTTGCTCACATAGCCAAACTTTACATAAAAAGAAGCCAAAGTGAGTCTTCATATATTTGACCTCTATCGTGGGAAAATGGCTTTGTTAGCTAGAAATATAAAGAATTGAGGATTGCTGTTGAACAGGCAATCAATAGCGTCTTCTATCTCCATATAACAAGGAAACAGATTGAAAAGAGGTTAAGGTCAAAAATATAATGATAACTTTAGATCAGGTTTTTTGTTGTTTGTTTGTTTTTGAGATGGAGTTCCACTCTTGCTGCCCAGGTTGAAGTGCAATGGCACGATCTCGGCCCACTGCAACCTCCACCTCTTGGGTTCAAGGGATTCTCCTGCCTCAGCCTCCTGAGTAGCTGAAATTACAGGTGCGTGCCACCATGCCCGGCTAATTTTTGTGTTTTTGGTAGAGGTGGAATTTTGTCATGTTGGTCAGTCTGGTCTCAAACTTCTGACCTCAGGTGATTTGCCTGCCTTGGCATCCCAAAGCGATGGGATTACAGGCATGAGCCACCTCACCCAGACCATGCTACACTCTACTGTGTTAACCACAATAAAATCACACATTTGGGCAAGGAAAAAGAATAGGTGGATTTGGCTTCTGCAAAATAAAATTAACAAAATATCTGGTATATATCTATAACATTTTATATTAAAAATTGTTTGTTATAATTATTTGTTACGACTGTTTGCTACTATTATCACTAGACAGAGCACCCAGGTAACGTTACAAAATCAGATAAGTCATTTTATAGAAGGTTCAAAACATAGTATTTTACATCTGTGAAAAACCTGCTTAAGTTGTCACTAACTTCAACATAACTCTATTATTTTACAACCTAAAATAAAATCACTATGCTTACTGATTCAACAATCTCATCCTCTTTTTTTTTCCCATTTCAATGACCCAAACTTCCATATTCATGGCCACAGTCTGAATTTTAACATAATTCTCAATTTTTAAGTTATAAACTCTAATATTGTTTCCTTTTATTTTTATGGTTTTCTCAGTTCCTTATCCTCTTGTGCTCCCAGTACATGGACCCACAATTCTCTTCAAAACTAATGCTTTGCTCCTACTAGCATTTCGTTTCCTATGTACTCTGTTTAATACTCCTCAGCAATCCAATAATCCAATAATTCTGTTGCCAGCCCTCCCCAGTTAGTTTCTTCTGTTTTATTTTCTGGTATATACACCCAGCAAAACCCCAAATCATTCATCATGGAAGAAAGACATCCACCCTGCATAGTTTGAGAATCAGCATCTAATTACTCCTGGAAAAAAAAGCATGCAGCTATATAGAATGATTCCCTGTCAATAATTATAATTTATTTTTAAATTGATAGATAAAATTGTATGTATCATATAACATATGATGTTTTGAAGCATGTATACATTTTTGTATGCTTAAATTTAGCTTATCTCACATAGGCATTGTTTTTCCTGTGAGAACATTTAACATCCACTTAATGGATTGGTGTCTTAATAGTTTTCAAGAATAAAGTTTATCATCATTAACTATAGTCAATATGTTGTACAATAGGTCTCTTGAACTTAATTATGTATCATTTGACCAATATCTTCACAACATCCCCTACAGATTTTTTTGAGAAAGAGAGTTAAAAGATAGTAGATCAAAGCATAAACTTTAGAGTTAGACTTCTTGGTTTTCAATCTTTTGCCATGAAACAATTTTTATTATCTTTTTTCAATATTTTTCCATGGAATAATTTTATAAAAAATTTATATAAAATTATTACTTTTGGATACCTTTGAGGAAGTAGCCATACCTACATCAGAGGAATGAAAATAACAAATATAAAGTGTTCAGAAAGTTTAGCACATAGGCTTCTAAAGAGGTAGCTCTTATATTTTTAAACATTTGTCAAATTTGTAAATTAATTTTGAAATCACAGGTTAGTCCAGTACCAGCTGTGTAGTCTGATTGAATGAACATTGAGTGTGATCCTTTTCTTCAAATTGTAATTTTTTGAATCCAAATTTTTATTTTTTAACTTTTAATTTCAGGGGTATATGTTCAGGTTTGTTTAATAGGTAAACTTGTATCACGGAGGTTTGTTGAAGATTATTTTATCATCCATTTATTAAGCCTAATATCCATTAATCATTTTTTGCTGATATTCACCCTCCTTACACTCTCCACCCTCGGATAAGTCCCAGTGAATGTTGTTCATCCCTTGTGTCCATGTGACCTCATCATTGAGCTCCCCCTTATAGGTAAGAACATGCAGTATTTGGTTTTCTGTTTCTGCATTCGTTTGCTAAGAATTTTGGCCTCTAGCTCCATCTATGTCCCTGCAAAGGACATGATCTCTTTCCCTTTTACAACTCCTCAGTAATCCATGGTGTATATGTACAATATTTTCTACATCCAGTCTATCACTGATGGGCATTTGGGTTGATTCTATGTCTTTGCCATTGTGCATATTGCTACAGTGAGCATATGTATACATGTTTTTATAATAGAATAATTTATATTCATTTAAATATATGCCCAGTAATGGGATTTCTAGATCAAATGGTATTAGGTCTTTGAGAAATCGTCACAATGTTTTCCACAATGATTAAACTAACGTACACTCTCACAAACAATGCAAAAGTGTTACTTTTTCCACATGGCCAGCAACTGTTTTTTGTTTTTTGTTTTTTTTCTTTTTTTGGCTTTTTAGTAATAGCCCTTCTGACGGGTGTGAGATGGTATTTCAGTGTGGTTTTGATTTGCATTTCTCTAATGGTCAGTGATATTGAGCTTTATTTCATGTGTTTGTTGGCTGCATGAATGTCTTCTTTTGAGAAGTGTCTGTTCATGTTCTTTGCCCACCTTTTTATGGGGTTGTTTTTTTCTTATAAATTTGTTTAAGTTCTTTATAGACACTGGATATTATACCTTTGTCAGATTCATAGTTTGCAAAAATTCTCTCCCATTCGTAGGTTGTTTGTTTACTTTGTTGATAGTTTATTTTACTGTGTAGAAGCTCTTTAGTTTACATTAGGTCACATTTGCTTTTGCAATTGCTTTTGGTGTCTTCATCACGAAATTTTAGTCCATGCCTATGTCCTGAATTGTATTACCTAGATTGTCTTACAGGGTTTTAATATGTTGATGTTTTACATTTATGTCTTTAATCTATGTTGAGTTAATTTTTGTATATGGTTTAAGGAAGGGGTCCAGTTTTAATTTACTGCATATGCAAATTCTCCCACCACCATTATTTATTTATTTATTTATTTATTTATTTTTTTATATAAACATTTGGAATTTTATTAAAAAAAAAAAAATCACAACCATGAACATTGTTACAGTTAGAGGCCCTCTTGGTTCTCCACAATGATACTGAGCATGCTCACAAGGGATTCCCATTGTTAAGTCTTAAACAACCATTTTTAAAAGAATGAAAAAAAACCTCCGCACACTACCATTTAACATGTTTTAATGTTTCTTCACAAATGGTGAAAAATACTAAAGTACAGACAAGGAATAATCATAATGTTGTGGCCAAAATTATAAATATGGAATTATAAATTTAAAACATTTTCTGGTTTAAAAAATAAATCTGGTAGTCAATGCAGCTCTACGGGGTCTCTGCATCTAATAGGGCCGATCTCTGCGCTCCTGACGGTGCTTGCCTTTATCCATTTTTCCAGGTCCTCCACGTCCTCCTCTTCTTCCTCCCATCTGTTCCATCAAAGGTCCAGGGGGCCCCCCAGGGCCACCTCGTCTTCCTCCACCAAAGCCACCTCGGTCCATGCCCCGGCCACCACGGAAGCCACCTCTGTCTCCTCCACGGCCACCTCTGAACATTCCACCGGGACCACCACGATCCATGAGGCCACCTCTTCCTCCCCGCATGCCACCAGGGCCACCTCTGCCATGATCACCACCCGGGGGCGGGAAGGGTGGCGGGAGGAAGCCTTCAGGCTTTGGGGCCTTACAGTGGTTGCACTCGGTTCTCCAGGCGAAGTTCTGGTTTCCACAACCCGGATTGGGACACTGCCAGTCTCCAGCTCGGTGCTGGACGTTTCCTCCTCCGGAGGGGTTCCCTCGGGAACCACGGGGTCCTCTGGGAGGGAAGCCTCCTCTATCTCCTCCACGACCTCCTATGCGACCCATGGGTCCCCCAGGACCTCCTGGGCCTCCTGAACCTCCACGGAGTGGTGGTGGCATCCCTCTGCCCTCACGGGGTGGCATACCGCCTCGCATACTGTTCATTGGAGGCTTCTTCCGAGCAAGAGAGACTTTAAGTTTGCTCCCTTGAAAGTCTTTACCGTCAAACCACTCCACGGCAGCCTTGGCAGTAGGTGGGTCTTCATAGGATACTGTGGCATCGCCTTTGGGCTTTCCTGTTTCCTTGTCCAGGTAGATGTGGATCATGGGTTGCCCAGTTCTCTTGTTCATCTTAACAACCCCACACTGCTTAAAGAAGTCTGCCAGATCATCTAGAGTCACATTATCATTTAATCCTTGTACATAAATTGCACTGTTGTCAGAATCTTCATCTGGATCTACAGGTGGGCCTAGATCAAGATCTGGTCCTTCGTCCATGGGTCCACCAGGCTTATTGAAGCCACCTCGCTCTCCAGCGCTGCCCATTCCACCGCGTCCTCCTCCCCGCCCACCTCTGCTCATGCCTCCACGATCAAATCCCCCTCTTCCCCTGCCCCGGTTATCAGGGCCACTCATGCTCCGGTTCTCTCCTGGTCCGGAAAATCCTCCAGACTCCTGCCCATAAACACCCATGCTACTGGGGTGGTCCTGTCGGAATGAACTCTGCTACCCATAGCTGCTGTTCTGTTGGCTATAGTGACTTGGAGCCTGGCTGTAGGATCCAGTTTGGGGTGGGTAACTAGTGGGAGGCTGCTGCCCATAGCTGCTTTGTTGACCATAGCTACTCTGCTGTCCATAGCTGCTCGGTTGCCCATAGGTGTTCTGTTGAGAGTAACTGCTTTGATCATAACTAGTTGGCTGTGTAGAGGAATAGCTGGTAGGAGGGTAGGATGGAGGTGCGGTGACTGGCTGCATAGGGTAGCTCCCAGGTACCTAGGGATAACTGTAGTTACTCTGTCCATATCCTAGGCTGGGCTGGTTGTAACCTCCTGTGCTAGATTGAGGTTGACTAGTCTCAGTGGGCTTGTTACCATCCTGCGGTCTTGTAGGTGCAGTGGCTGCTGGCTGCTGCCCATAGGCTGGATAAACAGGCTGAGTGCCATATGCAGACTGAGCTGCATAGGAGGCCTGGGTGGTGGTGACTGTAGCAGTGGTGGTATCATAAGCACCAGTGCCATACCCCTGGACAGGCTGGCTGTATGCCTGGGGGGCAGTTGGAGTAGTATAACCAGTGGGAGGCTGTCCATAAGAAGTTGCATAGGCGGTCTGCCCATAAGTTGCAGTGGTCTGAGCCTGGGTATAGCTAACATCAGTGGGCTGTCCATAGGTTCCATAGCTTTGTTGCCCATATGCCTGGGTGGTCTGTGCATATCCTTGAGTGGGCTGGGCAGTGTAAGCACTGTAGCCCTGCTGCGCTGCAGCCTGGCTATAGGTACTGTAATCCGTGGACGCCATTTTCTCTCCTTCCTCCTTGTTCCCACCACCATTTATTGAATAGGGAATTTCTTTCCTAGTTGCTTGTTTTTGTCAGCTTTACCAAAAATTAGATAGTTTTCAGCATATGGCTGTATTTCTGGGCTCTCTATTCCAATAGTTACTATGTTGAATAGGAGAGTGAGAGAGGGCATCCTTGTCTTGTGCCAGTTTTCAAAGGAAATGCTTTCAGCTTTTCCCCATTCAGTGTTGGCTGTGGGTTTGCATATATGACTTTTATTTTGCGGTAAGTGTCTTCAATATCTAGTTTATTGAGAGTTTTTAGCATGAATGGAAATTTAATTCTATTGAAACCCTTTCTATATCCATTGGGATAATCATGTGGATTCTGTCTACTTAAGACAGAATCTGCTTGTGTGATTAATCACATCTGTTGATTTGTGTGTTTTGAAATAAACTTGCATTCCAGGTATAAAGCCTACTTGACTGTGGCAGGTAAGCTTTTTGATGTGTTGCACTATTCAGTGTTCCAATATTTTGCTGAGGATTTTTGCATCACTGTTCATCAAGGATATTGGCATAAAGTCTTCTTTACTTTTCATTGAATCTTTGCTGGGTTTTGGCATCAGGATGATGCTGGCCTCATAGAGTGAATTAGGGAAGAGTCCATCCTCCTAAATGTTTTCAAATAGTTTCAGTAAGAATGGTATGAGTTCTTCTTTGTACATTTGGTAGAATTTAGCTGTGAATACATCTTGTCCTGGGCTTTTTTTGGTTGGCAGGCTATTCATTACTGCCTCAATTTCAGAGCTCATTATTTGTCAGTTCAGGTATTCAATTTTTTTCCTGTTTCAGATTTGGGAGAGTGTTTTAGACAAGAATTTACTTACGTATTCTAGATTTTCTAATTCATGTGCATAGAGGTATTTATAATATTCTCTGATGGTTGTTTTTATTTCTGTGGGGTCACTGGTAATATCCCAGTTGTCATTTCTGATTGTATTAATTTGAATCTTCTCTTTGTTCATCTTTATTAGTCTAGTAACAGTATATCTATTTCATTGCTAAAAAAAAAAATACAGCTTCTGGATTCATTGACTTGGGGATGGTTTTTCATGTTTCTGTCCCTTTCTGTTCAGCTGTCAACTCTGATTCTGATTATTTCTTGTCCTCTTCTAGCATTGGGATTTGTTTTCTCTTGGCTCTCTAGTTGTTTTAGTTGTGATTTTAGGTTGTTAACTTGTGATATTTCTAATTTTTTGATGTGGGCATTTACTGCTATATATTTCCCTCCTAACACTGCTTTAGCTGTGTCCCAGAGATTCTGTTATGTTGTATATTTGTTCTGATTATTTTCAAAGAACTTCTTGATTTCTGCCTTAATTTCATTATTTACTCAATAGATACATAGTAAACGTTATTCAATTTCAATGTACTTGTATGTTTTTGAAAAAGTTTCTTAGTCTTGATTTCTAATTTGATTACAATATGATCCAATAGACTGTTCATTATAATTTCAGTTATTTTGCATTTGCTGAGGAGTGTTTTACTTCTGATTATGTTATCAATTTTAGATTAGGTACCCTGTCCTGATGAGAAGAATGTATTTTCTGTTGCTTTGTGATGGAGCCTTCTGTAGATATCTATGTGTTCATTTGATATAGTACTGAGTTCAGGTCCTATATATATTTGTTCATTTTCTATCTTGATGATCTGTCTAATGTTGTCAGTGGGTTGCTAAAGTTGACTACTATTATTGTCTTTGTTAGTTTTCTGTCTTATCTGTCTAATGTTGCCAATGGGGTGTTACGGTCTCCCATTTTTGTGTGAAAGTCTCTTTGAAGGTCTCTAAGAACTTGCTTTATGAATCTAGGTGCTCCTGTGTTGGGTGCATACATATTTCAGATAGTTAGATCTTGGTGAATTGAACCTCTACCTTTGTGCATTGCACTTCTTTGTCTCCTTTGATCTTTGTGGTTTTAAAGACTGTTTTGTCAAAAACTAGTATTGTGAACCCTGCTTTTTTTTCCTGTTTTCTATTTGCTTGGTATATTTTTTTTCATCCCTTTATTTTCAGCCTGTGTGTGTCATTACATGTAAGATGGGTCTCTTGAAGATAGTATACCAATGGATCTTGGTTCTTTATTTACCTTGTCACTCTGTGTCTTTTAATTTGTAAAATTTAGGCCATTTTCATTTAATGTTAGTATTTATATGTTGGTCTGATCCTGTCATTATGCTGTTAGCTGGTTATTTTGCAGACTTTTTATGTGATTGCCCTACAGTGTCACTGGTCTGTGTGCTTTCATGTGTTTTTGCAGTGGTTAATAATGATCTTTCTTTTCCATGTTTAGTGTTTCCTTCAGGAGCACTTGTAAGGCAGGTTTGGTGGTAACAAATTCCCTCAGCATTTGCATGTCTGAAAAATATCTTATTGATTTTTTTGCTTATGAAGCTTAGTTTGGCGAGACATGAAATTCTGGGATTAAATATATATTTTTAAGAATGTTGAATATTGGCCCCCAATCTCTTATGGCTTATAGCATTTTTGCTGAGAGATCTGCTATTGGTATGATGAGCTTCTCTTTGTAGGAGACTGGCTTTCTCTCTAGCTATCTTTAACATTTTTTCTTTCATTTCGACCTTGGAGAATCTGATGATTATGTGTCTTGAGGCTGTCCTTTTTATGAAGCATCTTATGGAGGTTCTCTACATTTCTTGAATTTGAATGTTGGCCTCTCTAGCTAAGTTGAGGAAGTTCCCATAGATGATATCCTGAAATACATTCCACAAGTTGGTTCCATTCTCCCTATCACCTTCAGGTACATCAATCAGATGTAGATTGGGTCTCTTTATATAATCCCATATTTCTCAGAGGCTTTCATTTCTTTTTATTCTTTTTTCTCTATTCTTGTCTGCCTGTCTTATCTCAGAAAGGCAGTCTTCAAGCTCTGAAATAGTTTCCTCTGCTTACTCTATTCTGCTATTAATAATAGTAATTGCATTGTGAAATTCTTAAAGTATGTTTTCAGCTCTTATAGTCTTCTCTGTACTGGAGATTTTGTCTGTCAGCTACTGCATTGTTGTATTATGATTTTTGGCTATCTTGCATTGGGTTACAACATACTCCTATAGCTCAGGGAACTTCATTCTTATTCATAGTCTAAATTCTATTTCTCTCATTTCAGCCATTTCAGCTTCAGCTCGATTTTAAACCCTTGCTAGAGAGGCACTGCAGTGATTTAGATGAAAAAAGACACTCTGGCTTTTTGAGTTTTCAAGGTTCTACTGGTTCTTTCTTATCTTTGTGTGCTTGTCTTCCTTCAAGCTTTGAGATTGCTGAACTTTAGAGGATTTTTTTTTATCCTATTTGATGACATTGAGAGTTTAATTGTGGTATAAGGTAGATTCAGCTATCTGGCTTCTTTTTGGGAAGATTTAGGGGTCCAACACTGAGCCCCCAAATTTTGGACTGCATGCTCTAACTGTGGGGGACTTGTATTGGACCACAACTTTGTTCTCTGGCTCCTTGAACTTTGGAGTCCACTGTGCTGAGAGGACTGAAGTATGGCAGCTGAAGTAGAGTGTTAGCAGATGCAGGGGTGCCTGTCCCTGAGGACATTCACAACTTTGGTGGAAGCAAGGCACCTAGGGAGTGCGGAGCCCCTGCTGGAGACTATGTAGGTCACTGTTGCCCTGGAGGTGGTGTTGGCTGTGGGTGGGGTGCTTGCCAGTACAGGTGTGTGTGCTTTCTCTGCTCAGCAAGCTGGAATGAGTGTGTGATAGGATCTCCTGTTCATAGTACAAAGATGGGGCACTGCCAGAGGTGGGGCTTGCTGGCTCTGTGCTTCCCAAGGCTCTGCCTACAATGGTAGTCAGTGGGTGTGGAGGATCATACTTTACTACCATGTGCTAGCAGGGCAAGATAAGCAGCTTAACAAAGTAGTCTTTTGCAGGGCATCTGTGCTATGCTGGGGGATTCTTTCTGTTCCTGATAAGCTTGGACTATCCAAAGCCCCAAGGTCAGAATGACTAAGTCATCTCAGCAGCAAAGATGGTGGCCCACCTCTCCCTCTGGGAACTCTATTTTAGGGAAGTGCAATGCTGCTACCAATGACTGACTGGAATTTTAAGCAAGCGGATCTTAACCTGTGAGGTGCTATGGAAATGGGGCCCACAGGCCATTGTTGCTTGGTCCCCCGGATTCAGCCTCTCTCCTAGGAATATGTATGGGGGTCTAACCTCCTGTTTTGCTGGAGTTGTAGCTATTTTTCTCAGGAAGTCCTGAAAGCTCAGATCTCCAAGTTTCCTGGGTCTGCACATGTGTGTGAGCAGCTACTTGTCTAGACTCCATAGAGAAATGTGTGTTAGAATGAAGGCTCTGGTGCAGAGAGTTCACGAGGGGATCTCCTGACCTGAGGGTTGCAAAGATCCGTGGGAGAAACATGTGTTCCCAGGGTTGCACATTTTGCCTCCCTGGGTGAGGGAGGTTCCCTTGGTTCCATGTTGCTCCTAGGTGGGTCATTGTCCTGTCTTGCTTTTCCCAGTCCTCCATGGATTGATTTGTTTCCTTGATTAGTACAAATACAATAACATGGATATTTAAGTTGAAGGTGCTATATTTACTCACCCGTTACATTTATCTCTATGAAAACCATACACACCAGCTGCGTCTAGTCAGCCATCTTGGCCACTCCCCCCAAATTTACTTTTTAATAATCTGTACAGCTCAGGATTTATGTGACATGTCTATGCTGTTAATGTCTTGGACTGTTTCTATTCTGCAGTCTGTGACTTCCATCTCATGTTCTCAAAGATCTGCCTCAGCTTCTGTCATCTTGTTCATTTCCAATAAATTGCTCTTTCTATATACACAAATAATGTAAACTTGTTATAAATTTCTTGCACTGTCTGTATTTTAAATGTCCTCTCTGCACCATTTTCTATCCTTACCACTTCCTATTTGATTTCCATAGTAAGAAGAGATATTTCTACTATGGAAAACTATCTGCTTGTACACCAAGTGTCTACATTTTGTCTATCTTTTCCCTGCTATATATCAGCTCTGCAGTTGTGAGATTGTGTTGGGGGAAAAGGTAGTAAAAAGAAAGAAGTTAATTCTAACCCCATTTACAGATAAATTTACCTTAATGCTTTTAAAAACAGCACATTAATTTGTTGAGTTCATGTAGGTCTAAACCAATGTTGTGATCTGTTAGTTACTCAGACAAATAAGGTCCTAGGAAAATAACTTGTTATCTAAATATCCAGAACCAATTTCTATATCCTTCTGAAAGCTATGGTTTCATGCTCATGCAGATTTCTTAGTATCTTGAGGGAAGACTGTCTTATCATAAACCTTATGTTGTAGAAGGCGGAGCAGATAAATCAAAGGAGAGTGAGAGCTTGATAATGTAGATGAAATACTTAATCAAACCAAGCAAAAATGTATTTTGGAGCATTCAAGTATATGTACAAGTAATATTTATATTTCATCTATTTTGAATTAGGTTTTCATTACATTAAGTGTTTTAATTTATAACAGAATTACACATTGGATTGTTTCTCTAATATTGCAATATCTGTATTTGATGTCACATGCTAAAAGTATCCTGAAGGGTTTCATTGATAATTCAGTAATGAATTTAACTGAATGATAGATTTGACTAATTTAAATATTAGGTAGGAGTTACTTTATGTCAATAAGATATGCAATGTCATCTTTGATATCTCTTTGGAGGCAACAAAAACATATGTAATAATCATGCAATTAATACTATAAAGTTTTACATGTAAAAGTTTCAAAAAATTATCACACATAGAAGCAAAGTTTGATAGAGTTAAAAGATGATTTGAACTGTCCTGATTAGAATGCTATGTAATGCACATCACCTCAGCCATTCATATCAACTCGAATACTCCTACCCTTCATCTTTACCTGCCAGGCTTAAAATTATTCACAAAGGTTCAATTCATGCCATAATTCTTCCATAACACTTTTCTGGCTGTATCTTTATTTTTAGTAGTATCTGTGTGGTAGAATACATTTTTTGCCATGATTTTGGATTGCTATTACAGACCACCTTTCATTGGGTTGAATCTGGAAGACAGATTATCTTTATATATATCACTATATCCTCCATAATACGTAATGCAATGCTTACTCTAAATAACATGATCGGTCAAGTCATGTGGGATTCAGCTAATTCGAGGTTCATGATTTAAGTTCACCAAATGACTACTCGAATGCTCATTACAAAAGTCCCTACAGATTATAGTCAATGCATTCTTTTTGGAAAACCAGTGGTATCACAGATAATTGTGTTGTCAAATCATGTTCACAAAAAGCAGAGATTTTTCGTATAATTTACTAATAATTTTAAGGATACAGGTAATACTGAGGCACAAATAAATTAATGTAAAATCTGATAATGCTAATGCAGCTCTCCACATCTTTTCTCGTGCATCAGGTGAGGCAGTTTAACATTTGTGCTATCTGAATCCTCTATGTAGCTACATTGCTTATGCAAAAAGAAACAGATGTTTGTCACAGAATGTCTCGACTTCATATTCATATTGTTACAAACTCAATGTTTTTTGAGAAGTATGTTTATAAATCATAGAGTACTGGTTTTCTTACTGTAGGCAGTTCCAAGTACCCAGGTGTATCCTGCTAAAAGTATCCCACAGATTAAAACCTCTTGTTATCCAGAATAAATGCTATTATGTATTTAAAAATATATGCTATTATAGATTTCAAAATAAGCTGTGAGCAAACCAACTTCCTTTTATGCCTCATGGGGCATTCCTTCAGACCCTTGATAAAGAGATAATTTATTGCAGTCCTGCTAATAACCATGTTAGATCCACAAACAAAATAATATGCTACTCTCTTCTTAATAACAATACATTTTTAGGTAATTTTCTATAATTTATACCATGGAGACTACTATGGATCTACTCAAACTGTGGCAGGCCAAGTCTCACTAACACAGGCCTCCATAATAACTGTTTCAGTACTGAATGGTTAAGTGAAATATTAAAAAACAGTGCCCTTATACAAAGGCTGTCATGTAACAAATGCCCACAAAATGTTTTGCCTATGCCTTTCCTGGGCCTTAAAGCATGACAAATTAATGAAGGAATACTTGACAGGACCCATTTAGGATTAAACATGTTTTATTTGGGCCTGAGAAATTTCCCAGGCTTCCACAAACAAGTTTATTGAGAATCGAAAGGAACTATCCAAACCTCTGTGATTTAGTGGGAGACAAGATAAAGGTAATCACTCCAGCACCTGGACCCATTTAGACTGAGTAAATTTCCTGAGGTGTCAGAGGGAGGTCTCCAGGACTCAGACCTTATTTATAGATTAAAAGAAGTTAATCACTAATGTATTTAGATAAATGCACATTTAGACAAAAACATATATCTTAGAAGGTATATAAGCTCTGGAAAACTGTGATTTTTAACTTGGTTTCGTGATAATTTCCAGGCCTTCTCCCTGTAACTGGTTGCAGAAATAAACACCCTCTTCCTCCCCAGTTCATCTGCATCTCATTATTGGGCCACAAGAAATAGCAACCCAACCCTCAGTTTGGTCTGGGAACAAAACCATGTAAGAAGAATACCTTACATTTATTTTAAGATCATATTTACATGATGCTAGTATTGAGATTTGTTTTACTGAAATAAAGTTTAATAATTTAGGTATGTCAGATATTTGAAAATTTAAACATAGTGAGAATTGACTTTTTCTTACTGAATATTTGACACCTTTATTATTCAGAATAATGGAGATTAATTATTTAGATTCATGTGTAACTTAGTGATATGGTTTGGATCTGTATCCCTATCAAATTTCATGACAAAGTGTAATCCCCAGTGTTGGAGGTGGGGCCTAGTGGGTGATGACTGTTACATGGGCATAGATTTCTCATAAATGGCTCAGGACCATCTCCTTAGTACTGTCCTTGCAATAGTGAATTCTCAGGAGATCTGGTTGTTGAAAACTATGTAGCATCTCTCCTCTCCCTCTCTTGCTCCTGCTCTGGCCCTGTAACATACCTGCTCCCCCTTCACCTTCCCCTATGATTGTAAGTTTCCTGAGGCCTCCTCAGAAGCCAAACAGATCTAGCATCCTGCTTCCTGTACACCCTGAAGAACCATGAGCCAGTTAAACTTCTTGCTTTATAAATTACCCAGTCTCAGACATTTCTTTATAGCAATGTGAGAATGGACTAATAAACTGACAAATTGCTTGGGAAGTAAATCAAGATATTTCACACTAAAATACACTCTTTAAACATATTAATTTTCTTTTGTAATGGAGATTTACATATGAAGAAGAAATAAAGTGCAGTAAACAATGAATGCAAACAGCCTTTCTTTGAACCCCTGCCTCCAGCACCTCTTTCTGTATCTAAGAAAGATTAACTAGAGTCTGACACCTTTCAAAATCATACAGAAAAATTTGCTACTGGCTAGCATCTATTCTTTCTGAGGGCTGCTACCTGTGAGGTTTCATCTTCATGACAAGCCTCTTTTTTGCTAGCCAGGCCTTTCCTCTTCTCGCTTCTTTAACCTGTTTAAACCTGTTTTTCCATGTTCCCAAAGCCCAATTCTTTTGTAGCCTCAAGATAGTATAAAAGCTAAACCATCTTGCCTTTCTTTGAGGTTTTTATAGTTTGTATTACTTCCATACACTCCTGTGCATGTAATAAAATTTGTATGCCTTTTTACCCTGTTAATCTGTATATTATGAGTTTATTTATAGACTCAAAATATTAAAACTTCAAGTGAATTTTTTTTTTATACTTGCCTGTTTTATATTTGCTCCTGTCAAAATAAAAGAAAATATTCTTCAAAAATTCAAGAAAATAGACTTTGTATTAAGGTTAAATGAGCATAGATTACCTAGTATGTTTTCAGTCACTTTGTTGTTATATTAAATTATTCCATTTACCAGCTTATAAGATAAACTCCCCAGTGCTCAAAGTTAAAATATAACCAGGCAGCAATGGCTGAATGAGGGAGAGATTATGTACTCTGTGTGCTCAGAAAAATGTTGTGAAAGTGTCACAGAACCTCCCTTTCCACCATCAAGCCAAACAATTTTTATTGTTGGTGCCAAGATAATCTAGCTGGAAACATGTGTGTCCCCTCTCACTCCCATCACTCCTTTCCACTGGACATCTGTCAGAGATTTCTGGACTTCTGGTTTGGGGCTTGGAAATAACACAGTCAGGGCTCAACGATTTTGATCAATCAAAACTAAACAATTTGAATACTTCATGTGCATAAACAGACCAGATCAATAATCTGAAACAGAAATTGCTCTATTTAAGCCAGATCCTCCCTCTGTTCTTCAGTAAGCACACTTTCACTTGTATTGAAGACTGTGCCTCCCCAATCTGTAAATTGTTTTTAAATAAAGTTCTGTTTTACCTCTGCAGATTTCATCAATCTTTTTCTAGTAGTTACTATCCAAATATTACGTCAACCCTAGGTCCAGTTGTCAGCTAATATATCTGAACTGGTCAACATGGTGAAACCCCGTCTCTACTAAAGATACAAAAAAATTAGCTGGGCATGGTGGCGCGTGCCTGTAATCCCAGCTACTCAGGAGGCTGAGGCAGGAGAATTGCCTGAACCCAGGAGGCAGAGGTTGCGGTGAGCCGAGATCGAGCCATTGCACTCCAGCCTGGGTAACAAGAGCGAAACTCTGTCTCAAAAAAAAAAAAAAAAAAAAAAAGAATTACTGCTAAGCACCATATCTAAGCTCTGTGAGTTTACCAAAATGAGGATAAAAATATATAGCTAATAAAGGTCAACAACCACAGTTATTATGTTTTATATTTGTTTTCTGACCAATGATTGAATCCTAGTTTTTAAATACTTTCTTCTGATTCCATTACGATTATATTTGGTCAATCTTATCTGGCTAATAGGTGAAAACGTAGCTTTAATAAAAATAAGCAGGGGAGTTAAGTATAAAACTTTAGGATATAGTTAAAATAATGAAACGATATAAGTTAAAGAAAATATAATTGGTCTCTAATTGAAAGTTATTCCAATGTATTGCGCTACTCTGTGAACCCACAACAGAGATATGTACTAGATACCTGTGGACCTACTTCACTTTATTTTCATAATAAATGTATCGTAAGAGAATACATTAAGTGCTTTCTTTTAAGTTCTGAAGTTAAATAAAGCTGTGATAAATGGCTTACATTTGACCCTCCATATCCATAGTTTCTACATCTGTGGATTCAACCAACAATAGATAAAAAATATTTTAAAAATTCTAAAAATAAGATAATAGTAGTAAAACAGTAAGAAATAATACAAATGTTTTAAAGCTACAGAGCAACAGCTATTAACATAGAATTTACATTGTACTAGGTATTGCAAGTAATCTAGAAATGATTTAATGTATATGGGAGGATGTGTATTAGATGCAAATATCATGCTATTTTATATAAGTGACTTGAGCATCAACAGATCTTCCTATTTGCAGGAATCCTGAAACTAATCCAATAGCCTATATGATAAATTGCTAATCGAGATTTAAAATAAACCTGATGAATCACATTACCAAAATAAAATCAGCAAGGTAAAATTTACAGAAATAAATGTAAAAATTTTAATAAAATTCAAATTTGTTATATCATTGTATGAAGGAGATTAGGATGACTCAGGTGGAAAACATCAATGTTGGAACACTGAACACCTAAAAAACGTAGTAGCTTCCGGATATGTAAACCCAAACCCAAACATAAGCTGCATTAATAAAAATGGCAATGTTTTTATGACAGAAAGTAATTATACTTCACAGTGATAAAAAAAGTAATAAGCTGTTTTCAAATAAATAATCTCCACTTAAGAAGAACAAAAGGACATTTGTCCAGATAAATCTGGCCATTATGATTGAGTGATATAAAAATATTTAAATAAATGTTCAAATATGTTTATTCATATTCAAAGAATTGCCATTGTGGACAAGAAGATAATTTTCTCTAGTATTTTTCTAAGAGGAACAGTAGGACTAAGTGAAATTCACTATCAATTCTTTCCTTTGCAAGGAAAAATCTTCAAGTAATTACAGCTGCCCTGGATAGAAAAGAGTTATTTAAAGAATGACTGTAATAATCACGCCTGTAATCCTGCACTTTGGGAGGCTGAGGCGGGTGGATCACGAGGTCAAGCGATCGAGACCATCCTGGTCAACATGGTGAAACCCCGTCTCTACTAAAAATACAAAAAATTAGCTGGGCATTGTGGCGTGTGCCTGTAATCCCAGCTACTAGGGAGGCTGAGGCAGGAGAATTGCCTGAACCCAGGAGGCAGAGGTTGCGGTGAGCCGAGATCGCGCCATTACACTAAAGAAGAAGAAGAAGAAGAATTAGAAGAATATTTAGACAATTTTTTAAAGTTATGTAAAGCCACAATTCCAATTTAAAACTTTTGTGATTGTTGTTGATACTGTTTTTAGATTATCAAATTTTATATATAAGAGCATAGCTTCTAAGAATAAAGATTGCACATAACTCAGGTAAAAATGTTCATGACCTCTTGTTCACACATACTCCAGAAAAGCCAGTGACCATTAGTCATCCTTCAATGCTTGGACTATTTCATTCAGCGTCAATTTTTGTCTCACAGGCTAATCATAATTTTCTTTTATTTTTTTAACTATTAGACAACCAATTTATGTTGGATTTCTACTATCTGTCCAAGATGATCTGCATTCCTAGAACACAGTAATTTACTACAAATATGGCAAAATAGATTATGAAATTAAAGAAAGAAAGAAAACTTGCACAGATAGTTGAACTTACATGTTTTAATGAAAGGTTTTGTGAGGAGTAAAAGAAAAGTATATATGACTGGCTTTCTTTAGTACACAGTTTGCTTATTAAAATAAGATTAGCACTTCTCTCCAATTCAGGACATTCAAATAAACTCCCCAAAATATAATATACCATTAATTGGGGGTCTAGAGAATATTCACATGAAACAAATTAATTTTTCACTATAACAGTTTGCAAATTAATTTTTCTGTATAACATTTTGCAAACACTATTCAAGTAAAGAAAATATACACTGGAAATTTTTATAGAGCTTTAACAACTAAAACTAAATGGCTGTAGTGTTTTGGATAGTCTGAAAAACTATAGGAGCAAATATTAATCCCCTGGCATTTTAGCACTCTTCCACAATTACGCAATTACATGTGTAAATGAGATACATTTATTTATATGTGCATGTGTGTGTATATACATATACATATACATATATATATATATATATATATAATATCTTAATAACTTCCCTGATTGCTTCATTATGCATTATCTTTTAGGAATCCTATTAAACATATAGAGTATACCATAAACTCTCACATTCTCTTGTTTTATGTCTTTAGCTTGAAAGGAGAATTCTCAGCTACTTGAAGGCTAGTATAATACCTTATTTTTCTATTATATTTTTTATAAACCCAAACACTGCATGGAAACTGCTGGGTGTTCAACGAATATGTATTAATTGATTTTTCACATTTAGGTGTAGAGTTTTATAAATTTCAATGACTTGGACCTTTTTTGCACTAGCAAATATTTTTCCCATATTTTTATGCCCTTAGGTAAATTTAGTTTAACAAAAATTAAGAGGGCACATGTAAAGACAAAACCAGCCAGTCTAGAAGCAGAAGATAAGTTATTGATGTTGAGTTGAATTTAATTCTAAAATGTTTGCATTGAAATGTTCTACACCTGCTAGGATTTGAGTCTCAGTATTCTTAGGCCAGGGTGGATTTCATCTTGGTAAAATGCAAATGTCTCATTTGTTTTGATGTCCTGTGTTTGGCACATCTGTGTGTGTGAGAGACATTATGAGGAGGGAGGCCAAAGGAAAATTGTCCTCATGCACCTGTCCATTAGTGAGTCCTCATGCCCAGCAGAAACTTTCTGGCACCATCTGGTTATAATCTTATGCTCTGAAGCATGAAAATTGATGAACCTTTTAATTTTTATCTCGGCTAGTATAATTGCAGATGGTATTCTTATTCAAAACGGTCTTTTGACCACAGCCAAAAGCATACAGTTTCCATTGGCTTTAATGCAAGGACAGGCACAAGAAACTGACAAGAGAATTCAGCCTAATGCTTCTAATTGCTTTATGAATCTTAATAAGCCTGTTCAACTTAATAATATTCAATCATGGAGAATTTCACAGGTTATTTATTCATTTGCTATAAAAAGCATTTTCTTGAACCCTTTTAAAGAGGGCTGTGTTTTCATTACAAAGCAGATTCTTTGCTTTCTGTGGCCAAGAAGCATGGCATGGAGACATGTATTGTATGCAAACAAAAGGAATCTGAAAAAGACTTAAACTGTTAGTACCCACATTCTAGTAGACACAGAAAGTGCATGCCACAAAACGATAAAGGCCCAAGAGAATTCACACATTCCCTTTTCCCACAAAGACAAGTGCAATTTGTATAGAATATAAAAAATCATAGTTAATTACTCTGGCTTTAGTTGGGTTTGCACTACATCCAATGTTTTATAGAACCCTCAGTGCTAAGAAGGAAAAAGAAAGTTAATTTGTAAAATATGCAGAGAAATTGACCACAGAGAACTAAGCAACATAAATAGAGGCTAAATCTCTGATAGAGGAGAATCAGCAGAAAGTAAGAATGAAGCACAAATTTCTAAGAGGAGATAAATGGGAAATTGCTTTTTATCAGTAAATGTACCCCACCAAATTCCCTCTTTCCACACTTTGAATTTTAGATATGTGAATATGCCTTTGGATATGCATATTTTCTGACACAAAAATAAAATGTCTCTTTCAGGTAAGATGATCTTATCTTTACACATATGGAACACTGTTGTCAAGGTCAAAGACATTGCAGATTGATAACACTAAGTCGTGGTGTATGTGGTTAAGGACAGCTGACCTAGCCCATTTCTATTGGATAGCAAAAACATGATTGACTAAATAGTTGACATTAAAACATATGCACACACATATATGCACATCACAATAAAAATATATCAAGGTAACCTACTTCCAAAGCTGTGGCATACAGACTTACCAGGTTTAATAACTAAGGATAACATTACTTCTCTCTTTTATAAGTAATCAGGATAACCTCCAACATATTTTTAAGGCAAAGGACTCTCTAATTTTCTGGTTTATACCATCTCTAGGGAATGAAATACTGGTGTTAAGCAAACTGTTACTGGAAATCTGTGCTTCTATTTGGCAAATCCCATTTTTGTATTATTAAAGAGCCATATCTCTGTTGGCAAGCCTTTAGAAGGTTTATGTCAAAGAGAAAGGAAAGAAAAAGAAGGGTGGTATCTTAGGCCATTGGTGTGGCTATAAAGGAATACCTGAGGCTGGGCAATTTATAAAGGAAAGAGATTTTATTAGCTCATGGTTCTGCAGGCTGTACAAGAAGCAGAGTGCCAACATCTGCTTCTGGTGAAGGCTTCAGGATCTTTTCAATCATGGAGAAAGGTGAAGGGGAACTGACTTGGAGAAGTCACATGGTGAGAGAGGAACTGAGTGTGGGGGGATGATCAGGCTCTCTCTAGCAACCAGCACTCTGGGAACCAATAGAGCAGAGCTATATAATTCATTTATTACCGCAAGTATGGCAGCAAGTATTTCATGAGAGAGCTGGACCCTCAACCCAAACATTTCCCACTAGGCTCCACTTCAAACATTGGGGATCAGATTTCAACATGAGACTTGGAGGTGTCAAGCACACTATGCCCAAACTAGCAGCTGGGCTCCAAAAAGTTGGAATGGGCTTTTGTTCTCAATTATGTCAAAAAGTCACAGGGATTAGCTGACAATATGACATAGATAGGGGTGCATATCCTCCTAAGAGTATACACACTTGCATTTCTCAATTGAATTTCATTTCTCAAAATTTAAAAGTGGGCATTCACTATCTATATCCTATCTTAACATGACAGAGGATATTTTGTAGTTCTTAATGGGTAAAGTATGTGTTGGAGAGGTCACTTTACACATAATTATAGTAACTAGAAACTAGGGCAATGCAGCATCTACAATGCAATGAATTATTAAAGACAAATTTCAGAGTAATGAAAACCAAAAACAACATTTGATTACAATAATGATAATAAATGTTTAAAATATTAGAATCACTGCATTAAGCACTTGATGTATATTAATCACTTAAGACACACATGCACACACTCACACACATACTATTTGATGCACAATATCTCGATTTTTCAGGGAAGAAAATATTTCTAAAATGAGTTGCCCAATGTCATTTATTTGTTAATTCTGGAAATACTAATGTCTGCAGGAAACTTCTGGAAATCTGATAATAGATATGTCTACTCTCTTAATTGTTGTGATGGTTTCACAGGTTTTCATGTGTGTTAAATTTTATCAGGTTTTACACTTTGCACATATGCATTTATTATGTGTTAATTTTAGATTTTAAAAAAAGCTGCTAAAAACTTTCCAATCAACTGTCCATCAATACTACATTGTTTTTACACCTGTATACTTTTCTGTTTCAAGATATGATAGAGTTATCACCATGACTGCATTAATTCATGAAGACCTGATATCTTTGATATCCTGGGTTTTCTACCAGGAAATACAATATATTTTTACACATATTTGCATAGTCTTATTTTCTTTACATAGTTTTTCCCATGTAACTCTTGCAAATATTATATTTATTTCTAGGTACTATATGAATTTGTTGCTATTATGTCTGAAATAAATTTTGTGTTTTACATTGATTAAATGATTATTGCTGGATTGAGTTGGGGGTGGGTTCAGAAAGGAAAAGGGTAATTTTAAATTAAAATAGGCTTGTATGAAAAGTTTAGCACAACATTTCAATGGAGCTTCCCTTCTATGAGCTGTAGAACTGCAGAACTTCTCTTCTACTTTTTTTTTTTTTTTTTTTTTTTTTTTTTTTTTTTTTTTTTGAGATGGAGTCATGCTCTGTCACCCAGACTAGAGTACAATGGTACAATCTCGGGTCACTGCAACCTCCATCTTCCAGGTTCAGGCAATCCTCCTGCTTCAGCCTCCTGAGTAGCTGGGATTATAGGCATGTAACACCACACCCACTAATTATATTTTTGTATTTTAGTAGAGGCAGGGATTTACCACGTTAGCCAGGTTGATCTCAAACTCCTGCCCTCAGGTGATCTGCCCACCTTGGCTTCCCAAAGTGCTAGGATTACAGGCATGAGCCACTACACCCAGCCCTACTTTTTTATTCAATGCTGATATTACATATTTTTTTTGTCTTTTTAAGACTACAGCTTTTTATCAAATACAGAATATTGTATATTTTCAAAAGTCAGTGGAACATGCTGTTTTTAAGAATATATAAAGTTATATATGCATATCTAATTCATATCTACATCTATCATTAAAGAAAGAGAGAGACTACTCTTCTTTTTAAATGGTATTCTTTTTTGGAAAAGCATAAAAAAAATTGTTCACATTAAAAACTGTGTTCTCTTTTCCAGGAAATTGGATGAAAGTGATAGGAATAGGAGGCAGAGAAATTCCAAGTAGAAAAGAGTGGGTCCCTGGTGAAGGCCCCACCCTCAAGTTGAAAAGCCTGAAACCACAGCCCAAAATGAGATCTTACATCCCTGTTTTCCCTCTCAAATGTTGGCTTTTCATAAATTACCCATGCCTGCCACACCTCCCATGCTGTGCTTATAAAATCCCCAGACTCAGTCAGAGAGGAATGGAGAAGCAGCTAGTTGTCAGAGAGAAGTGGCTTGACTTCCAACAAACAGCTTGATGGCATAACTTTGTAGAAGAATCCGGCTAGAGACCAGGTTCTTCAAAAGAAAATTACCTACCCCCCATCCTCATCCCATTTTCTGCTCCCCTTCCCACTGAGATTACCATCTTTCAATTTGTTTGTGTGACCTTATTTTTCCTGGATGCCAGACAAGACCTCAGGAGCCACTAGTGTGCATACAGAAGGCTGTCACACTGGACCTTTGCCCTCACTGGCAGAGGGCAGCCACCTCACATGATGAATCAAAGGGCCCACTGAGCTGTTAACACTTAAGCTACCACAGATGGTATAACCAAAAGAGCACTGCAATATGCTCCCTGGGGCTTTGGGGAGGCACAGGCACCCCACCTGGATGCTGCTGTAGGGCCCAGATGGAGTTCCCTCATGCCAGCACTGAAGTGACTAGCTGGTTCCAGCACTCATGCACTGCAGTTCCTTCCTTGTTTGCTCATGCACTCCCTCCTGTGAGGAGTTTGGAGTGGAAGGCTGAGTACACAAAGCACCCTGTCATGAGTCCAGCAAGGCAGTGAGGGAAATATCCTGCTTCAGAAGCAGAATTTCTCAACTAATATTCAAATTTCTAAGTCTGAGGCCAAAACAAATTATGGATTTGAGAACACATACATATTTTATTTAGATACACTTACAGAAAACTTTCCTTAATACCAAGAAAGGGAAGCTTCTGGAAAGGCTTTCTAAAGGCAAGAATTTTCAATGCTGGTTTTTGATTGGAAAGTGAACATTATTGTGATTCCATAGTCCACTATTAGCATATATGTGTGTTGGAGGGTGAGAGAGGGGAGGGATGAGGATGGGTATTTGCTATTGCTCCAATAGTATCTGTTGAGCCACTCTGTTAATGAAATGCTGTGACTTATATTTACCTCCAGCTACTTAATAAAAATGCAAAGCTAATCTTTTTATCTCCCAGTATGCACTGTTATTTGCCAACTTTACAATAAATGATGATTTATCTCTTGAGGTTATGATATTGTTGTTGAGAGAAAACTGCATCTGAACCTTAACTTTGATGATTAGTCATTGAAGCTGCCTCCTGGAATCACTTTAAGTTTTATTTCAAAATACTGCTTCATCACTTCTTCTCAATAGTTTTAGAATTAAAAACAGAGAAAATGTGTGTTTATCAACTGTCAGCAACATAAACATGGGCCTTCCCCTCTAGCCCAAATTTATTGCCCCCTCCCTAGGCAATAAAGTCGACTCAAAAATTTGCCTTTCTATCTCTATCTTCTGTACTACTTAGGCACCTATATGGAATTACCTCTTAATGCTGGGCTGGATCTTCCTGTTTTTCCAAATGGAGTGGAATCCTCAGAAGGGTGGCGTCATGCCATTTAAATCCCACATACTATCTGCAACATTTCCCAATTAAAAAAAAAAAAAAAGATATCCTGCTTTCTGACCATTCCAACCTATTCCTTACTGTATCTGTCAAAAGAACTATGATAACAAAACAGAGATAAAATATATATACCCTAACATTGTTATAAATTACAAATGATAAAAGGCATGTGATTGTCTCTTACAGCCTATGAAGTGCTTATCAAAGGTGCTCATTAATTCCTTCTTTCAATCACCCAGAGAATCTTCAAATATCCGTTTTTACCAAGTGTCTGGCACTTTTTGTTTCTGTTTTTACCAAGTGTCTGGCACTCTGTTAGGGATGACGAGATTAATAAGGCAAGAGTCTAGCTTCAAGCAGCTTATGCAGTTAATGTTGTCAAAGTATTCATGCCTCCTGCCGTTCTTAGAGTATTCTCACAGCCTAACTTGCAAATTAACTTGTTTGTTCCTTCTTTCTTGATTTCTGATATGGATTCATAATCTGCTACATAACTTTCCAGACAGTAACAGTAAAGCAATTGTATTATTAAAGGAATAATGCCAGTAGCATGCTGTTTGGGTTACTATAGCCTTGTAATACAATTTGATAGCAGGTAAATGTCTATTCATTTCAAATTAGTGCAATTCTTTTTCTCTGCAATATTTCAACCATTCTACTATACAGAAGTAATAGCAACTATACAGAGATGTTTTATTTTATTTACTACATTTTTTTATATAAATTTTAGGGGCACAAATGTAGTTTTATTATTTGGTATATGGCATACTGATAAAGTCTGGGTCTTTTATATAAGCATTGTGCACAGTTAGTGAACATTGTACTTATTTGGTATTTTCTCATCCCTTTTTCACTTCTTACTCTTCCAAGTCATCGATGACTGTTATTCCACACTCTACGTCCATAGGTACCATTTTTTAGTTCCCACTTACATTTGAGAGCATGTAGTGTTTGACATTTTGTTTTCGAGTTGTTTCACTTAGGATAATGTCTTCTAGTTTTATCTGTGTTGCTGCAAAAGATAAGATTTCATTACATTTTCAGTTAAAAGCATTCAGCTATAATGGCTAAATGGCATTTCTTGGTACATGCATATACACCATATTTTGTTTAGCCAATCATCCCTTAATAGACATGTAGGTTGATTCTATATCTTTCTTATTATGAATAGTGCTGTGATAAACATATAAGTGTATGTATTTCTTGATAAAATAATTTCTTTTCCTTTGAGTGTGTACCCAGTAATACAATTGCTGGGTCAAATGGTAGTACTATTTTTAGTTCTTTGAGAAATCTCCATACTGTTTTACATACAGGTTGCACTTATTTAAATTCCCATCAACAGTGTGTAATTGTTCCCTTTTCTCCATATCCTTGCAAACATCTGTTATTTTTTAACTATTTAATAATAGCCAGTCTGAGCCGTGTGAGATCATATGTTATTGTGATTTTAGTTTGGATTTTGCGTTAGAGATGTTGAACACTTTTTAAATGCTTCTTGGCCATTTGGATGTCTTCTTTTGATAAATGTCTATTCATTTCCTTTGCCTACTTTTCATTGGTGTTATTTTTGTTGTTATTGCTTCCATTGTTTGATTTCCTTATAAATTCTGGATATGAGTCTTCTGTCAGATTCAAATTTGCAAATATTTTCTCCCATTCAGCAGGGTGTTTACTCTGCTAATTATTTCTTTTGCTATGAAAAAGGTTTTGCAATTAATTAAGTCCCATTTCTCTATTGTTGTTTTTTGTTGCTTGTGCTTTTGAAGTCTTTGCCGTGAATTGTTTGCCTAGACCAATGTTCAGGGGAGGTTTCGTAGGTTTTTCCCTAGTGTTTTTATAATTTCAGGTCTTAAGTTTAAGTATTGGATTCATCTTGAATTTATTTTTATATATAGGAGATACTGGTCAACCAAGTGCAGTGGCTCACATATGTAATTCCAGCACTTTGGGAGGCCAAGGCAGGCAGAACATGAGATCAGGATATCGAGACCATCCTGGCTAACACAGTGAAACCGTGTTTCTACTAAAAATACAAAAAAATAGCTGGGCATGGTGGCAGGAGCCTGTAGTTCCAGCTACTCAGGAGACTGAGACAGGAGATCTCTTGAACTCAGGAGGCGGAGATTGCAGAGATTGTACCACTGTACTCCAGCCTGGGTGACAGAGCAAGACTCCATCTAAAAGCAAAATAAAAAACAAACAACAAAAAATGATACATATCTAATTTTAGTCTTCTTCATATGACAATCCAATTTTTAAAGCATCATTTAGTGAAAAGGGTGTGTCTTTTCTTCAGTGTATGTTTTTGTTGACTTTGTCAAAGTTCAGTTAGATGTAGATAAATGGCTTTGCTTCTGAATTCTGTATTCTATTCCATGAATCCATGTGCTGTTTTTATACCAATATCATGCTGTTTGGGTTTTATAGCCTTGTAATACAATTTGATAGCAGGTAAAGTGATGCCTTAAGCTTTGTTCTTTTTGCTTAGGGTTGCTTTGGCTATTTGGGCTCGTTTTTTGCTTTCATATGGATTTAGGATTATATCTACAGATGCAACATCTATCAAAATATCAACTTTTTTTCATAGAGACTTTTAATATTTGTTACTGAAGTGACACACACTAGTTGGAAAATAGCATAGTTTTCTTTTGTTCAAGTAGATATGATTTCTCAGAAGTAAAGGAATAGAAAGAAAAGAAAGCGTTAATTATTCTCTGAAGATTTTTTTTCCCCCTTGACAGGAACTATTGTCTCTTTTTTCAGTCGATGACATAACAATTTGCTTCATGTATTTTACATTCACTATAGCTTGTACATTGTAAAACCTTCCGGAAAATAAAAAGAATACTCTCGCAATTAATTGGACCAGAACAAAAAGATGCATTTATTTTCATAATGTACTTACTTGTCATTTATGCATAAGATGACCCTAAACCTGTAATGATAATTTTTTTGTAAAAAAATAGAAAATATATTTTAAATAAATAGAGTATTTAGAAATTGATGGTAGATAATGATGCATTCTATAGAGAAAACCAAATTTTTAACTCCACATTTTTGATCCCTCTATGAGGTCAATCATATGTTTGTCACTAGGTCTCCCCTCCACTTCGCTCCCCTCCCCCGCTTCCCTTCCCTTCCCTTTCCTCCCCTCCCCTTCCCTCCCCTCCCGTCTTCTTATTTTCTCTTCTTCCCTCCCTTCTCCTTCCCTTCCCTTCTTTCCTCCCCTCCCATCCCCTTCCCTCCACCTCCCTCCCCTCCCACTCCTCCTTCCCCTCCCCTTCTCCTCCCCTTCCCCCTCCCTGCCTCTTCACCTTACACCTCCCTGCCTCCTCTCCACATCACTCCCCTCTCCTCCTACCCCTCTCTCTCCTCCTATCCCTCTCTCTCCTCTCCTTTCCTCTTCTCCCTTTCTCCTCTTCTTTTTCTCCATTACCTTTTACTAATCATCAAAAATTCTATGAGGAAAAGGTTTAAAGCTTCAAGCGGTCTCTAAATTCTGGCAACTTTATATGATTGAAAGGACCTGCGCCTTACTGCAGCATCTGAAAGACTAGATAATGGCACTGAGGAATTATTGACCAATTTATGAATATTAATATTGTCTGTGAAATACTCTTTATTTGAGGCCCTTACTATTCAGCAATTTTCCTATATAATATTTCTATTGTCACAATGTGACTATACAGAAATATAATTTTTAGTAATACACACAGACATGGGCTTCAAGTCAGCAGTGTCTGGGGCAAAACTCAACATGGAAAGTCTTACAGAATTTTTTTAACATTAAGCTTTCTCCAAAGATCTATATCCTCAGGAAAAGAGAATACCAGCAGTAAATATATCTTTTTACTTAATCCAAAATTGCTTTAGAGAAGAGGTTAAGCCAAGCAGTAGAAGAAAAAAAAAAAAAAAGAGAATATTAAAATGGGAAGAAGCTGTTCCTGATAAATCATGGTCTCAAATGTAACTTTCACACAAATTTTACTCTGAGTATAGGAAGTCTGTGTTGGCAGTGGATGTGTAAGCTTTAAAGTGTGTTTTGAGGCAGACTTGTAAGATTTTCTTCTGGATTTTTTGTCTGGGTCAGGGACCACCAACTATCGATTTTTTTGTTTTTGTTTTTGTTTTGAAAGAAAGAAAGAGAAGGACAAAGAGAGAGCGAGAACAGGAATCTTGTTCTATTGCCCAGGCTGGAATGCAATCTAAAAATAGGTATTAAAAACCTCTTTTATGCCAATAACTGTGCTTAATAGCGGAGACAGGAAGGAATAAGGGAAGAAAATAACAAACAAACAGCCAACCAAGATTTCATTTAAGTCTGTGAAATGCTATGCAAATGCTGAAGAGTGATATACTTCCAATTATGTGGTCACTTTCAAAATAGGTGTAATGTGATACTGAGAAAAATGTATGTTCCGTGAACCTGGGGTGAAGAATTCTATAAATATTTGCTGAGTTTACTTGTTCCAGGTCTGAGTTCAAATCATAGATGTCCCTGTTAATTTTCTATCTCATTGATCCGATGAATATTAACAATGTGGTGTCAAAGTCTCCCGCTATTATTGTGCAGGAGTCCAAGTCTCTTTATAAGTCATTAAGAACTTGTCTTATGTATCATGGGTGTTCCTATGTTGGGTGCATATATATTTAAGATCATTGACTCCTGTTGTTGCATTGTGTCCTTCTTTGTTTCTTTAAGTCTTTGTTACTATTAAAGTCTATTTTGTCAGAGATGAAAGTTACAACTCCTGTTTTTTTAATTTTATTTATTTTTTGCTCTCCATTTGATTGATAAGTCTTCCACCAACCCTTTGTTTAGAGTCTTTGTGTGTCCTTGCTTGTGAGTTGTATCTGGGTACGGTGTACCGATGGGTTTTGACTTTTTATTCAATTTGCCTGTATGTGTCTTTGATTGGAGCATTTAATCCATTTAAATTTAAGATTAATATTGATATTCATGAGTTTAATATTGTTGTTTAATGCTAACTGGCTATTTTGCCCATTAGTTGATATAGATTCTTCATTATGGAGATATTTTTACCTTTTGGTAAGTATTTGAGATGACTGATACTGGTTGTTCTTTTCTGTGTGTAATGCTTCTTTCAGAAGCTCTTGTAAAGCAGGCCTGGTGATGATGAAATCTCTGAGTGCTTGTTTGTTCGTGAAAAATTTTATTCCTTCATTTATGAAGCTTAGTTTGGCTGGATATGAGATTCTGGGTTGAAAATTGCTTTCTTTGAGGATACTGAATATTGACCCCCACACTCTTCTAGTTTGTGGGGTTTCTACTGAGAGATCTGCTGTGAGTCTGATAGGCTTCCCTTTATGGGTGACCTGACCTTTCTTTCCAGCTGCCCTTGGAATTTTCTCCTTTATTTCAACCCTGGTGAATCTAACGATTATCTGTCTTGGGGTTGTTCTACTTGAGGAATATCTTTGTGGTGTTCTCTATATTACCTGGAGTTGAGTATTGTCCTATGTTACTAGGTTAGGAAAGTTTTCCTGAATAATATCCTGAAGAATATTTTCTAGCTTGGATTCATTCTCTTCATGAAATTCAGGTACACCTATCAAACATAAATTAGGTCTTTTCACATAGTCCCATATTTCTTGGAGACTTTGCTCATTTCTTTTTACTCTTTCTTCTGTAATCTTGTCTTTTCATTTTATTTCATTAAGTTGGTCTTCAACCTCTGATATTCTTTCTTCTGCTTGATCAATTCAACTGTTAAAACCTGTGTATATGCCTTCTCTGCGTCAATTGAGATAATCATGTGGTTTTTTGTTTTTGGTTCTGTTAATGTGGTGAATGACTTTTATAGACTTGCGTATGTTGAACCAGCCTTGCATGCCCGGGATGAATCCTACTTAATCATGATGGATAAGTTTTTTAATGTGCTGTTGCAATTGGTTTGCCAGTATTTTGTTGAAGATTTTTGCATCTATGTTCATCATGGATATTGGCCTCAAGTTTTCTTTTCTTGTTGAGTCTCTGCCTGGTTTTGGTATCAGGATGATGTTGGTCTTATAAAATGATTTGGGAAGGGTTCCCTCTTTTTGGATTATTTGGAATAGTTTCAGAAGGAATGGTACTACCTCCTCTTTGTGTGTCTGGTAGAAAGAAGACATTACATGAGGCCAACAAACACATGAAAAAATGCTCATCATCACTGGTCATTAGAGAGATGCAAGTCAAAACCACATTGAGATACCATCTCATACCAGTTAGGATGGCAATCATTAAAAAATCTGGAGACAACAGATGCTGAAGAGGATGTGGAGAAAGAGGAACACTCTTACACTGTTGGTGGGAGTGTAAATTAGTTCAACCATTGTGGAAGACAGTGTGGCGATTCCTCAAGGACCTTAGAAATTCCATTTGACCCAGCAACCCTGTTACTGGGTATATATCCAAAGAAATATAAATTGTTCTACTATAAGGACACATGAACACAAATGTTCATTGCAGCACTGTTTACAATAGCAAAGAACTGGAACCAACCCAAATGCCCATTGATGATAGACTGGAATGGGAAAATGTGGCACATATACACCATGGAATATTATGCAGCAATCAAAAATGATGAGTTTATGTCCTTTGTGAGGACATGGATGAATCTGGAGAACATCATTCTCAGCAAACTGACACAAGAACAGAAAAGGAAATACGACATATTCTCACTCATAGGCGGGTGAGAAAAATGAGAACACATGGACACAGGGAGGGGGGTACTACACACTGGGGTCTATTGGGGGGAATAGGGGAGGGACATCAGTGGGGGGAGCTGGGGAGGGATAGCCTGGGGAGAAATGCAAAATATGGGTTAAGGGGAGGAAGGCAGCAAAGCACACTGCCATGTGTGTACCTATGCAACTATCTTGCACGTTCTGCACATGTACCCCAAAACCTAAAATGCAATAAAAATTAAAAAAAAAAAACCTGTGCATACTTCATGGAGTTCTCATATTGTATTCTTCAGTTCCATTAAATCACTTACATTCCTCTCTAAATTATCTATTCTCGTTAGAATTTCATCAAATCTTTTTGCAAGATTCTTAGTTTCTTTACGTTGGGCTAGAACATGTTCTTTTAACTCACAGAAGTTTCTTATTATCAACCTTCTGAAGCCTGATTCTGTTATTGGAATGCACACATTCTCCATCAGGCCTTGTTCCCTTGTGATGAGGAACTGTGATCCCCTGTAGAGGGAGAGGCATTCTGATTTTGGATTATTCTCAGTCTTTTTACACTGGCTTCTTCCCATCAATGTAAATTAATCCACCTGTCGTCTTTGTAATTACTGACTTTCAAATCAGGTCTCTGAGTGGACATCCAACTTGTTGATTCTCAGTGCCAGAATCTGAGCAACCCACTGCACTGGCTAAAGGAGTGGCATTAAGATTAGTGGTGCTTTTCTGCCTGGGAATCTCCGGTCTGGCTTCCTTCTTGGGTCCGTCCTTCAATCAGCTGAATAGGCTACTCTGCCTTTCTGGAGCTCCAAATGTCGACCAAAAGGGGACCCAGTCCCGTTTACTCTGCACCAAGAACCGCCGCACCAGGGCACCGGCAAAACCGCCTCACTGGCCACAAGAGTCACACTGGCTACCTGTGGGGCTCCTCCGCTGGGAATCTCCTGGTCCATGAGCAATAAAAATTCATCTGAAAGTGTGGCATCCTCTCGTTCACTGCACTTTCACCAGGAGCTACAATCCTGAGCTGCTAGTAATCAGCCATCTTGTATCTCTCTCCCCCAACTATGAATGTTTACCAGGCTTATGGTTTGTGAGAAAAAGTCTTATAAACAAGAATCTTTCTAAACACATTGGCATAAACTTTACATGTAAGGATTAACAGGCAGAGATTTGGAAGCAACTATGCTTTTCATATTTAAAACCAAACTGAAATTAATTACAGAAAATTGAATAGTATAAATAGTAAAATAACTGATTAAGACAAATCATCTGGAAGATCACAATACAATAACCAAAATTGAAAGTCTTAAAGGTCATATTATAAGTGAATTGAGAAAGCAGATTGGACACAAAATAGAAAAAATTAATGAAACAGAACACTGTATTAAATTACTCAGAATACAGCATACAGAGAATAAAGGATTAAAGGTATACACATACATATACATGTATATGTGTACATATACACATACATATACATGTATATGTGTACATATACATATATATGTGTAATACACATATGTATGTGTATATACATCTATACATGTATATGTGAATGTATATATACATGCATATATGTGTATGTGTGTATGTATATACACATACACATATGTGTACCTATGTATATACACATACATATATGTGTATGTGTATATGAGTATATATGTGTAAAGTATACACATAAAGTCTATATGTATATATAAATTATGAGTGTGCTCAAGATAGTATGCTAATTAATAAAAATGTGTCAAATACTCAATATATTAACTTTTCTTTTCTTTTTTTTTTTTTTTTTTTTTTTTTTGAGACGGAGTTTTGCTCTTGTTACCCAGGCTGGAGTACAATGGCTTGATCTCAGCTCACCGCAACCTCTGGCTCCTGGGTTCAGGCAATTCTCCTGCCTCAGCCTCCTGAGTAGCTGGAATTATAGGCATGTGCCACCATGCCCAGCTAATTTTTTGTATTTTTAGTAGAGACGGGGTTTCACCATGTTGACCAGGATGGTCTCGATCTCTTGACCTCGTGATCCACCCACCTCGGCCTCCCAAAGTACTGGGATTACAGGCATGAGCCACCGTGCCCGGCCAACTTTTCTTAAGTTAAAATAAGTCATTAAATCTATTTGAAAACTTCACTGTCTAATTAAGGAAAGAGGATTTTAAAATATGTAAAGCTTGTCATCAACATAGAGCAGTGAAGATAGAAACACAGTGTTCAGTGAGATGTCAGCTGACTGTATTTTTGTAGTCATACTTATATTTATTTTTATTCAGAAATTAGGTTTTTTTTTTTTTTATTGTCAATTTTGCCATGCTTTGGATAAATGAGAATGAAACCCTTCTATTTGGAATGAATCTGATAAAAATAGAAGACATTATCATGTCACATTTTAGTTGGATTACTGTGAGCATTAGGCTTCAATTTTAGAAAGGCATAATAAGGCTAGAATGAATTCTTTCTTATTAATGTTCCCTTTAAGAAAAGATGATTGTAAAGTCTGGAATGGTTCCTAAATGCTGGTTTAATTCTGAAAGATCCAGGATTCTTGATTTTCCTAATTTTCACATTTTAGTGCTGGGAGAGGAAGGAGTAATTCACCTCTAACACATTTCTCCTAGGAGTTGACAACTCTGATAACTACTTTGAAAAAAAGCAAATGGTTGATATAAAGGAGATTTGAAAATTGTATACATTGTAACTTTAGGATGATCTCTGAATTTTAAATAACTAGTTATCTCCTTGTTTCTTATTATTGGGTGAAATGAGTTGATTCATTTGAATAGAATCTTGGTAAGCTATGGGGAAAAAAATGAGGTTGTCATTGATGTAGAACATCATAGGAAGTTGCAGTGCATTGTCAACAATATTTTTTTCATGTTGGGAGAAAAATTAGCATGACATTCTATGTATACTGCTTGAAATAATTGTATTTAGTATGAAAGTGGTAGAAAGATGGTTGCCTGTAATTCTGAGATTTCTAATACACTCTAGCTCCATTCTGTTTGAATAGAAGACATCTATTTGAAAAGCAAATGTAATATGCCTTAAACCAAGCCATTCACATTTCTAGAGTATGAAAATTGCATCACTGTTCCAATACCTTTGACAGAACACTTGAGCAATGGAGAGCTAGAAATGTCATTTATACAGACTTTAAAGCACATTCTGTACTTTTTTATTTAATAAGAAAATGGAAGCAACTTGAATAAAAGAAAAAATAATTGAAGATGAGAAAATGATATTGGTAAGAATGAAATAGCAGAGAATAAAATAAATGCCTATAAACTCACATAGCTTTCTCTAAATTGCAGCAAGAGTAATTGTTAACAAATGTTGGAGAACTTAGAGTTTCTAAACTTTCAAAAATATAATTAATTCCTTTCAGAAATGGTATAAATTAGTGCATCTACTCAGTCATTGTAAAATATTCAGTTTAAAATTAGACTCTTCTGGAAGAAATGGCTGGTTCTAGGGCTGGGTGAGGAAATATACAAGATGAGACATACAGTAAAATCTCCCAATGACCAAAGTTTGAAAACTTTTAGCAAAATAAAAATAATAACAATAACATAGCATCAGATTATAATCTAAAATATAAAATAAATATTCATGAGTTTTTATGGCTATATCTATACCTATATATAAAACAATATTCATGAATAAAACTCACAGGTGTATATATCAGTAATACACATAAATGTGCAGTGTGTGTGTGTGTGTGTGTGTGTGTGTGTGTGTGTATCTGTATGTGTGTATAAAAGAAGGAATAAATCTAAATTTCAAATAATTATGTAGATATTCTGCCTTCAAGGAAGTGGAACATAGTTATCATTCCACAAGCATCAGCTACACATAGAGGTTTCCTTCATGGGCTACCATATGAAAAAAAAGGGGCAGTGACTTTACAGTGGTGAAAACTTATAAGAACTACTTCAGCCAAGTTACCAATGTCAGCATCAACAGTAGTTAGGCATATTGATAGTGTGTACCCTTGTCTTTCAAATAATCTGACTGAAATGGGATTTTACCTCTGTGATCTTTCTTCCAGAAACCTATAACCTTTTTAACCATAAGAAAAATATCAAATACATTTTATTTAAGAGGTATTCTACAAAATACCTGACCAATATTATTCCAAATTTTCAATGTCATTGAAACCAGAACAAGTCTGAAAAACTGTCAGAGGCCCGAGGAGACTAATAAATATGACAACTAAATGTAAAGTGTTAATCTTGTATTGGACTTTGGAATAGAAAAGAATGTTGGTTAAAAACTAAGAAAATCTATATAAAGTATAAGCTTTAGTTAACAATAACATATCCATATTCCTTCATTAATTGTGACAAATATAATAAAATAAGACACTAATAGTAGGAGGAGCTAGCTGTGAGATATACAGAATCTCTTTACAAACTTTGCAACTTTTGTATAAATCTGAAACTATTCTAAAATAGAAAGCTTATTTAAATATATAAAAAGAAAATTAGGCCCTTGGAATTTTCCACTGTTTTATTTCTAGAAATATAATTATGTTATCTTTCTACTAAATAAAATTTCTTAAATTGTTCAGAATGCCCTAAACTTCTTAAAACTATTTCTTATTCTGCATTAAGAATAATGTCTTGGTTTAGCATAACAGATATTTTCTTAAAACTTATTGTGAGAAACACATTCACCCATCCAAACCCAAAGAATGGACTCAGAGATAAAAAGTACAGCAGAAGCAACACCTTTAATGGTGGTCTTGCAGAATCGGGTGTCTGGTAGGCAGGCACACCTGGGGCGGTTACAGCAGGTAATTTATTTTCTAGCATGCAAATCCCTCCTTCAGTTTCTCATTGGTCAAATACTATAGGGTTACAATCTTCCTGGGCATTGCCTACATTTTATTATCCCTTTACAAGGTTATACTCAGGTCCCTTTTCCTGCTTAAGTTTTGATTTCCCAATAACAAATCTTTATTCCTTTTTATTGGCTGACCCCTTGTCTGCATTCTGTTTGCTTATCATGACTTTCTAGGTGCATAAGCCATGTGGTTTGTTATGTGTGAAGGCTGGCTGCCAGTAGTTAGATCTATTATGCCTTGAAAATGGACCATTAAGAGAGGTCGAGGGAAGATGGCGCTGTAGGAGCAGCTCGGGATTGCAGCTACCAGTGAAAGTTCAGAGGGTGAGGAGATGCCGCATTTCCAGATGGATTTTTATTGCCCACAGACCAGGAGATTCCCAGGTGGAGGAGCCCCATGGGTCACCAGCGTGGCTGTTTTGGCTGGTGCAGCTGTTCAGCTGGCATGGTTGTTTCAGCTGGCACTGCACTGCAGTGGCTCTCCATACAAAATACACTGGTCTGGTTGCCCTGTTAAACTGGCAATTAGAGATCCAGGAAGGCAGATTAGCCCATTCATCTGTTTAAACAGGACTGAAACATAAAACATAAAGCCAGGCCAGGAGATTCCCAGGCAGCTATGTTGTTTCAGCTGATACAGTGGGTTGCCACATGGGAAATCACACAGATCCCAGTGCCCTTTCAGCAGGCAACTGAAACACCTGGGAGAGAGTCAATCATTCAACTTTAAAAAAAAAAAAAGGGCTCTGAGTCAGGGAGCCAGGTGAACAGGCTTGGCGGGTCCCACACCCACCAAAACAAACAGCAATTGGAAACACTTGGGATTGAGAGTTTCACAGCAAGCACAGCTAAAACTGGGATGGCCCAGCTCTGTGGGGGAGGGGTGTCTGCCATTACCGATGCACTCCACCCTTACAGAAGTAGTCTGCCATTGCTGATGCAGCCTGCCATTGCTGAGGCAACCCACCATAACAAAGAGAGTCCGTCATTACAGAGGTGGGCCAACATTGCTGAGGCAGTTCTAACCACACCCATATAAACAGAACTGCAGGGAAACACACATGGCAGCAGGGTGAAGCCAGCAGCAGGGTGGACCCCACAGCAGCTAAGTAAAGCCTCTGTAGGCACTGACCACTACGCTGCCTCTTTGCTGGGTGGAACAGCCCTGAAAAGAAAAAACAGAAAAAAAGGCAGCAATGTAATGGATACCCATAAATAAAGCCCTATGTCCCTGGGACAGAGCATCAGGGAGAAAAGGGGAGTTTATGCATTCCCCTGCAGCAGATTTAAACGTACCCACCTAGCAGCTCTGAATGAACAATGGAGCTCACAGCTCAGCACTTGAGCTCCTATAAAGAACAGACTGTCTCCTCAAGCAGCTCCCTGATCCCCATATATCCAAAGAAGCACCTCACAAATAATTGATCAGACTGACATTTGGTGGGCATCATTCTGAGACAAAGATAGCAGAAGAAGAAACTGGTAGCAACCCTTACTGTTCTGCAGCTGCTGCAGGTGACCCCCAGGCAAGCAGGCCCTGGAGTGGACCTCAGCAGTCCTATGGCAGAGGGGCCAGACTGTTAGAAGGAAAACTAAGAAACAGAAATAACTTCATCATCAACAATCTGGACATCTACTCAGAGAACCAATCTGAAAATCAGCAACTATACAGATGACAGGTGGATAAATCCAAAAAGATGGAAAGAAACCAGCACAAAAAGGAGAAAAACACCCAAAACCAGAACATGTCACCTCCTACAAGGGATCACAACTCCTCACCAGCAAGAGAACAAAGATGGATGGATAATGAGTGTGATGAAATGATGGAATCAGACTTTAGAAGGTGGGTAATGAGAAGCTTCTGTGAGCTAAAAGAACATGTCCTAACTCAATGCAAAGAAACAGAGAACCTTGAAAAAAGATTTGAGGAAATGATAACAAGAATGGGCAACTTAGAGAGGAATATGATTGAATTGATGGAGCTGAAAAACGCAACACAAGAACCTCACGAAGCATGCACAAGTTTCAACAGCCGAATTGACCAAGCAGAAGAAAGAATAACAGAGGTTGAAGATCAACTCAATGAAATAAAATGAGAAGGCAATATTAGAGAAAAAAACACAAAAAGAAATGAACAAAGTCTTCAAAAAATGTGGGACTATGTGAAGAGACCTAATCTACATTTGATAGGTATACCTGAATGTGAGGAAGAGAATGAATCCAAGCTGAAAAACACTCTTCAGGATATTATCCACGAAAACTTACCCAACCTTGCAAGGCAGGCCAATATTCAAATCCAGGAAATACAGAGACCACCACAAAGATATTCCTCAAGAAGAGCAACCACAAGGCACATAATCATCAGATTCACTAGGGTTGAAATGAAGGAGAAAATGCTACAGGCAGCCAGAGAGAAGGGTCGGGTCACCCACAAAGGGAAGCCCATCAGACTCACAGCAGATCTCTCGGCAGAAACCCTACAAGCCAGAAGAGATTGGGGGCCAATATTCAACATACTTAAAGAAAAGAACTTTCAACCAAGAATTTCATATCCAGCAAAACTAAGATTCATAAATGAAGTAAAAATAAAATCCTTTCTGAACAAGCAAGTACTCAGAGATTTTATCACCACCAGACCTGCTTTACAAGAGCTCCTGAAAGAGGCACTACACATAGAAAGGAACAACCAGTACCAGCCACTCCAAAAACATACTAAATGCTGAAGAGCATCAACAAAATGAAGAATCTGCATCAACTAATGAGCAAAACAACCAGCTAGCATCAAAATGGCAGTATCAAATTTACACATAACAATATTAACCCTAAATGTAAATGGGCTAAGTGCATCAATCAAAAGGCACAGACTGGCAAATTGGATAAAAAGCCAAAACCCATCGGTGTGCTGTATCCAGGAAATTGGATAAAAAGCCAAAACCCATCGGTGTGCTGTATCCAGGAAACCCATCTCACATGCAAGGATACACAAAGGCTCAAAATAAAGGGATGGAGAAAGATTTACCAAGCAAATAGAGAGCAAAAAACATCAGGAGTTGCAGTTCTTGTCTCTGATAAAATAGACTTTAAAGCAACAGAGATCAAAAGAGACAAAGAAGGACATTACATAATGGTAAAAGGATCGATACAACAAGAAGAGCTAACAATCCTAAATATATATGGACCCAATACAGGAGAAGCCAGGTATATAAGGCAAGTTCTTAATGACTTACAAGAGACTTAGACTCCCACACAATGGAAGTGAGAAAGTTTAACACTTCACTGTCAATATTAGACAGATCAACCAGACAGAATATTAACAAGAATATCCAGGACTTGAACTTAGGCCTGGAACATGCAAACCTGATAGACATTGACAGAACTCTCCACCCCAAATCCACAGAATATACATTTTTCTCAGTGCCACATCACAATTACTCTAAGATTGACCACATAATTGGAAGTAAATCACTCCTCAGCAAATGCAAAAGAACAGAAATCATAACAAACAGTCTCTCAGAACACAGTGCAATCAAGTTAGAACTCAGAATTCAGAAACTAACTCAGAACCACACAGCTTCATGAAAACTGAACAACTGGCTCTTGAATGTTGACTGGATAAACAATGAAATGAAGGCAGAAATAAAGAAGTTCTTTGAAACCAAAGAGAATGAAGACACAACACAACAGAATCTCTGAGACACATTTAAAGCAGTCTGTAGAGGAAAATATATGCAATAAGTGCCCACATGAGAAGAGTGGAGAGATCCAAAGTTGACACCCTATCATCAAAATTGAAAGAGCTAGAGGAGCAAGATAAAAAAAAAAAAAACTCAAAACCTAGCAGAAGACAAGAAATAACTAAGATCAGAGCAGAACTGAAGGAGATAGAGACACAAAAAAAAACCTTCAAAAAAAATCAATAAATCCAGGATCTGGTTTTTTGAAAAGATCAACAAAATAGACAGACCACTAGCCAGATTGATAAAAAAGCAAAGAGAGAATAACCAAATACATGCAATAAAAAACAATAAAGGGGAAATCACCACAGAGTCGACAGAAATTCAAACCATCATCAAAGAATATTACAAAAAACTCTACGCACATAAACTAGTAAACCTGGAAGAAATGGATAAATTCCTGGACACTTGTGTCTTCCCAAGCCTAAACCAGGAAGAAGTCAAAACTATGAACAGACCAATAACAAGATCTGAAGTTGAGGCAGCAATTAACAGCCTACCACACAAAAAAAGCCCAGGTCCAGATGGGTTCACAGCTGAATTCTATCAGACCCACAAAGAGGATCTGGTACCATTTCTTCTGAAACTATTCCAAATAATCCAAAAAGAGGGAATCCTTCCCAAATCATTTTATGAGACCAACATCATTCTGATACTAAAACTTGACAGAGACTCAACAAGAAAAGAAAACTTCAGGCCAATATCCATGATGAACATAGATGCAAAAATCTACAATAAAATACCGACAAGCTGATAGCAACAGCACATCAAAAAGCTTATCCACCATGATCAAGTAGGGTTTATCCCAGGGATGCAAGGCTGGTTAAACTTATGCAAGTCTATAAACGTAATTCACCACATAAAAAGAACCAAAAACAAAAACCACATGATTATCTCAATTGATGCAGAGAAGGCCTTTGACAAAATTCAGCAGCCCTTTATTCTAAAAACCCTCAATAAACTAGGTATTCATGGAATGTATCTCAAAATAATAAAAGCTATTTATGACAAACCAACAGCCAATATCATACTGAATGGGCAAAAAGTGGACACATTCCCTTTGAAATCTGTCACTAGACAAGGATGCCCTCTCTCACCAATCCTATTCAACATAGTACTGGAAGTTCTAGCCAGAGCAATCAGGAAAAAAAAAAATAATAATAAAAGAACAAAGAAATAAACGGTATTCAAATAGGAAAGGAGGAAGCCAAATTGTCTCTATTTGCAGATGACATGACAGTATATCTAGAAGACCCCATCGTCTCAGCCCAAAAACTCCTGAAACTAATAAGCAACTTCAGCAAAGTCTCAGGATACAAAATTAATGTGCAAAAATCAAAAGCATTCCTATACACCATAAACAGACTTAAAGAGAGCCTAGTCAAGAATAAAGTGCCATTCACAATTGCTACAAAGAGAATAAAATACCTAGGAATACAACTAACAAGGAATGTAAAGGACCTCTTCAGGAAGAACTACAAACCACTGCTCAATGAAATAAGAGAGGACACAAATAGATAGAGAAACATTCCATGTTCATAGTTAGAAAGAATCAATATCATGAAAATGGCCATACTGCCCAAAGTAATTTACAGATTCAATGCCATCCCCATCAAGCTACCAATGACCTTCTTCACAGAACTGGAAAAAACCACATTAAACTTCATATAAAACCAAAAGAGAGCCTGCATAGCCAAGTCAATTCTAAGCAAAAAGAACACAGCAGGAGGCATCACACTACTGGACTTCAAACTATACTACAAGCCTACAGTAATCAAAACAGCATGGTACTGGTACCAAAACAGAGATATAGACCAATGGAACAGAACAGAGGCATCAGAGGCAACACAACATATCTACAACCATACAATCTTGGATAAACTTGACATAAACAAGCAATGGGGAAAGGATTCCCTGTTTAATAAATGGTGTTGGGAAAACTGACTAGCCATGTGCAGAAAGCAGAAGCTGGACCACTTCCTGACACCTTACACTAAAATTAACTCCAGATGAATTAAAGACTTAAACATAAGTCCTGGCACCATAAAAACCCTAGAAGAAAATCTAGGCAAAACCATTCAGGACACAGTTGTAGGCAAGGACTTCATGACCAAAACACCAAAAGCATTGGCAACAAAAGCCAAAATAGACAAATGGGACCTAATCAACCTCCACAGCTTCTGCACAGCAAAAGAAACAGTCACTAGAGTGAATCGGCAACCAACAGAATGGGAAAAAATTTTTGCAGTTTACCCATCTGACAAAGGGCTGATATCCAGAATTTACAAAGAACTAAAACAGATTTACAAGAAAAAAACAAACAAGTCCATTCAAAAATGGGCAAAAGATATGAACAGACACTTTACAAAAGAAGACATACATGAAGCCAACAAACATATGAAAAATTGCTCATCATCACTGGCCATTAGAGAAATGCAAATCAAAACTACATTGAGATACCATCTCATGCCAGTTAGAATGGCGATCGTTAAAACATCTGGAGACAGCAGATGCTGGAGAGGATGTGGAGAAATAGGAACTCTTTTACACTGCTGGTGGGAGTGTAAATTAGTTCAACCATTTTGGAAGACAGTGTGGCAATTCTGCAAGGACTTAGAAATAGAAATTTCATTTGACCCAGCAATCCCATTACTGGGTATACATCCAAAGGACTATAAATCATTCTACTATAAGGACACATGCACACGAATGTTCATTGCAGCACTGTTTACAATAGCAAAGACCTGGAACCAACCCAAATGTCCATCAATAATAGACTGGACTGGGAAAATGTGGCACATATACACCATGGAATATTATGCAGCAATCAAAAACGATGGGTTCATGTCCTTTGTAGGCACATGGATGAATCTGGAGAACATCATTCTCAGCAAACTCACACAATAACAGAAAATGAAATACCGCATGTTCTCACTCATAGGTGGGTGATGAACAATGAAAACACATGGACACAGGGAGGGGGGCACTACACACTGGGGTCTATTGGGGAGAATAGGGGAGGGAGAGTGGCGGGGGAGGAGTTGGGGAGGGATAGCATGGGGAGAAATGCCAGATGTGGGTGAAGGGGAGGAAGGCAGCAAATCACACTGCCATGTGTGTACCTATGTAACTATCTTGCATGTTCTGCACATGTACCCCAAAACCTAAAATGCAATTTAAAAAAAAGAAAAGAAAATGGACCATTAAAATGTTTTCTCAGAAGTTCCCACCTATGTTTTTTTGTTCCCTTTGGTCTTATGTTCACTTTAATCTTTGGGTCCTTTAGTCCCCAAATCGTTTTAATACTAGTTTACTTTCTTCTTCATAGTCTGGTTTGGTGTCTATAAGCAGTAAGTTATTTTGCTGGTGGGTCATGGGCATTTGTTTGTTAATAGCTGTTTCAATTAACCATGGTGCTAGTTCCCTTATACAAGGGATAGTACAGCATCCCCGTGCCATTAATACCCCTGCTACAATTACGAGAGATATAAGGACTGAAGCTACCATGCCTTTCCATTTCCCAAACTAGCTTTCCAGCCAATCAGTCAATAGGTCATCAATCCCAGCATATTCAGCCAGTACATTGGCAAGAGTGTCAGTCCTTATAATGCTTCTATAATGGTTCTATCTGGGACAGTATTTTTGGCAATGAATGTACAACATTTCCTACCCAGCATAAGGCATATGCCCCCTCTTTCTGCTAGTATCATGTCTAGTGCAAGCCTGTTTTCCCAGACCATTTGGCTGGTGGCATCTAACTGGCTAGCCATTCCTTTAAGGACATCCTGAGTAGAAATGATGAATCTCTGTTGATTATAATAAATATAATTAATCCAATCTGTATTTTTATTAATAATTGACCACCAGAAAAGTGCTGACTCAAACCCAGCATCTATTTGGTTTTGAGCCTTAAATTCATTAGGCGCCCTGCTAGAAACTCCTATCGAGTCAATATATATATTGTGATCAAAAGAATTTGTCAAGTTTCTTCAGTTTCGATGACCACATGTATTTTGTGGTATTTTATGGAATGCCAGGGTGAAGGAAATGGCCAAGTGAATTAAAGCACAAGTCCCAGTCTAATTGGATGGTAAAGGTAATGGAGGTTCCACTTCCTGCAATACCACCAGACATCAGTCTGGGGTATATGGAAAGCTGAGCAATTGCCATTGCCTGACTCATCAGTTACGTTTAGGATGTGGGTTGAAGTTGAGAATTCTTCATGGGTCTATTGAACTCTGCCCCCTGCTTAGAGAGGCAAGAGGTGTGGTTCATATTCACTACAGAGAACAAGGGTATGCTCTGGTATCTGACCTCCACAATGCAGGAAAGAGCAATTACAGACTCTTACAGGTCTTATTTCACCCTGCATCTTTGTCCTGGTATAAAACCAACATGCAATGCATTCCTTCAGGATCAGTGTCTCATCTAAGGGGAAACAGATCCATCTGCCCTGAGGTTGTCCCACAGCACACATGTAGCCATTACTCTTTTTGAGGGTTTGTACTGAAAATTTAACCCATTCTATCTAAGTACCCTGTCTCAATGTCTAAGGTTTTCCTTAAATCCTTTACTTCAATTATTTCTATTCTTTTAGGGCCATTATTTGGTGAACTAGTGTGTTTGTTAGGTTCTGGGGTTTGAGTAGTCACAGGCAAATGAGAGGTTGAGTTTTTGAAAAGTTTGAGAACAAATTGCCCTGGGGGTCTTTCCCTTTGATTTCTGCCCCTAACCCATATACCAGAGATGCTACTTTTGTTTCTTGGACTAGAATGGCTGGATTGTCAATGGTGATGAATATAGGCTTGCATTTGAAATTCTGACAATTATCTTGTGGCAAGCCCTTGAACAGTTGTAGGCCATTCTTCAAGAGTCTCCAGCTTGGAGTTACCCACCCCATGTTTACTATCCTACCCTGAAATTGGGTGGTCCACCATACATCATCCCAGCTGGGACAGGGTGATGCCCTACTGTTAACTGTATCTGGTTTAGGGCAAAGATATTTATCTATCAGTGTGAGAACTCTCTCTAATTTTCTAAATTCCCACAAGATAAAACCTGACAGGCATTAAATCTGTCTGGGGTGCTACTGTCTTGCTCACATTAATCACCAACCTGATTGAGTAGGAAAGAGTCTCTCATTAATTTTCATTTCTAACTTGATTCCTTGTATAGTAACCCATCCAAGCCATATTAACTTCCAGAGATGGGGCCAGCCAATGTTTCCTTTTTTGGGTTTTTCTTAGAGTAAACTTTAAGGGTTCCTCAGTTGACCTGTACACTTTCCACACTTTTCATTGTTTTATTTTCCCTCCTTTCCAAGGTCTCTTTTACCAGGTCCTTGACTTGAGTATAGTGAATGCACTCCAATTCAGTTCTTCACACTGTCTTCTCAGTGATCAGGAAAACTTAATGGGGACCTTCCCAGGTGGGTGGAGCTTACCTTCTTTCCAAGTCACTAGGCTGAAAGTGGTGAACTGCTAACTCAAAAGGCAAAGTTTAAGTCAGAAGTCCTTTTAACCTAAGGGATAACTGGGTAGAGGATGTGGACAGTATATGGTTTCTTAAGAATTGGTCCTTGCTTTCTATAGCAGGAAGATCTGTGGCTCTGTCCAAATACAGGAGCCCATATGATAACTCATAGAGGGACAATCCCAAGTCTGTTCCTTGGGCTGTCCTAATCCTAAGGAGTGCTATTGGGAGACATTTGGTCCAGGGAATTTTAGTTTCTAAGATTAGTTTAATAATATACTGTTTGAGAGTTTGATTCATTTTCTCTACCTTTCCAGAGGAAGGGGGATGCCAACAGGTGTGAAAATTCCATCTACTGTGTAAACCTTCCATAATTCCCCTTAACACCCTTGAGGTAAAGTGGCTCCCATTGTCCAAATCAATATTTTCCACCAGGCCAAATCTAGGTACAATCTGTTCTAATATTATTTTACCACATTCCTGGCAGTGGCTATCGGAAGGAGAAAGGCTTCCACACAGCTATATAGGTGATCTATGATCACCAGCAAATACTTTAGTCTTCCTACTTTGGGTATTTCTGTGAAATCTACTTGAATGCTCTGAAATGATGTTAGTCTGGGAGGACTTCCTCCTATGGCCTGTTTTCTAATAATGTTTTTGTTTATCCTTTGGCAAGTTACAGTTTTCACATACTTGTTTAGCAAGGGTTTAAATCACTATGTACTCATAATTACTAAGTATTACATCACACAGAGCCTGGGTCCTTAATGACCCTTTTTTTTGTAATACAGGCATTTGTTCTTTCATCAGGGATTTACTTATTTATTTCCCAGCAGGAAGTACCCAACTTTCATTATCAGTCTGAGTGGCCCCTATCTAGGCTAGTTCCTCTTCCTCTTTTCTGGTGAATTCAGGTCTTAATATTTGTGGGAATTTACTCAGGGTGGTGGCAAAAACATTAAGGAAAAAATATTAGAGAAAGTTATAGAATAGAGTCTCAAACGATTTTGGAGGGCCCAAGGATTTTTTCTATAGTTCTTGGCTGAAGGAAGCCTAAATCCCCTTTACATTTAGTTAATAAGTAAAGCAAATAGCTAGGGTATGTAGAGGAGTTTACCTAACTAACTTGTTTACTCATGTGTGTTAAAACTAACCTTTCAGCCTGATGGTCCTCTCGGAGGGAGGTTGACCAGGGATATTACCCAGTAATGGTGTTTGCTTTGGGCTTTGGAAAATTTCCTTTAATCTCTTCACTCTCGTGGTGTTGACTCAAGCCTTTGTTAATTAAACTTTACTAAATAAATGCAAGTCTCTGTCTGGTGGGGGCCAGTGGCTGCTATCTCTTTCCAGCACTCTTGAGGGTGCCTGCAAGTCAGCATGGACCCTCAGCAATACTGACAAAACATAATATCCATGTGTCAGTGTACTTTATTCATCCATCACTGAGTCAAGGTCTGCAGGACAGACCACCCTCATGTGGTGACCTTGACAAATATTGCCTTACAGATGTGTGGGATGAGGTTAAATAATCCAATTTCTTCCTCCAGAGAGGCTTCTCTGGTAGCTTCATCAGCAAGTCTGTTCCCTACAGCTTCCATAGTGTTCCCTTTCTGATGGCCACTTATATGAACTATGGCTATCTCTGCTGGAAGCAGAAAGCTCTTTTCTTTTAATATATTTTTATTGCATTTTAGGTTTTGGGGTACATGTGCAGAATGTGCAAGATAGTTGCATAGGTACACACATGCACTGTGTTTTGCTGCCTTCCTCCCCTTAACCCACATTTGGCATTTCTCCCCAGGCTATCCCTCCCCAGCTCCCCCCACTGCTGTACCTCCCCTATTCCCCCCAATAGACCCCAGTGTGTAGTACCATCCTCCCTGCATCCATGTGTTCTCATTTTTCTAACCCCCCTGTGAGTGAGAATGGGTGGTATTTCCTTTTCTGTTTTTGTGTCAGTTTGCTGAGAATAATGTTCTCCAGATTCATCCATGTCCTTACAAAGGACATAAACTCGTCATTTTTGATAGCTGCATAATATTCCATGGTGTATATGTGCCACATTTTCCCAGTCCAGTCCATCATCAATTGGCATTTGAGTTGGTTCCAGGTGTTTGCTATTGTAAACAGTGCTGCAGTGAACATTCGTGTGCATGTGTCCTTATAGTAGAATGATTTATATTCCTTTAGATATATACCCAGTAATGGGATTGCTGGGTCAAATGGAATTTCGATTTCTAGGTACTTGAGGAATCACCACACTGTCTTCCAAATGGTTGAACTAATTTACACTCCCACCACCAGTGTAAAGGTGTTCCTATTTCTCCACATCCTCTCCAGCATCTGTTGTCTCCAGATGTTTTAATGATCGCCATTCTAACTGGCGTGAGATGGTATCTCAATGTGGTTTTGATTTGCATCTCTCTAATGACCAGTGATGATGAGCATTTTTTCATGTGTTTGTTGGCCTCATGTATGTCTTCTTTTGTAATGTGTCTGTTCATGTCTTTGCCCATTTTTGAATGGGCTTGTTTGTTTTTTTTCCTGTAAATCTGTTTAAGTTATTTGTAAATTCTGGATATCAGCCCTTTGTCAGATGCATAAACTGCAAAGATTTTTTCCCAATCTGTTGGTTGCAGATTCACTCTAGTGACTGTTTCTTTTGCCGTGCAAAAGCTGTGGAGTTTGATTAGGTCCCATTTGTCTATTTTGGCTTTTGTTACCAATGCTTTTGGTGTTTTGGTCATGAAGTCCTTGCCTACTCCTATGTCTTGAATGGTTTTGCCTAGATTTTCTTCTAGGGTTTTTATGGTGCCAGGTCTTATGTTTAAGTGTTTAATCCATGTGGAGTTAATTTTAGTGTAAGGTGTCAGGAAGGGGTCCAGTTTCTGCTTTCTGCACATGGCTAGCCAGTTTTCCCAACACCATTTATTAAACAGGGAATCCTTTCCCCATTGCTTGTTTTTGTCTGGTTTATTAAAGATTATAGGTTGTAGATATGTTGATTTACCCCCAATGCCTCTGTTCTGTTCCATTGGTCTATATCTCTGTTTTAGTACCAGTACCATGCTGTTTTGATTACTGTAGCCTTGTAATATAGTTTGAAGTCTGGTAGTGTGATGCCTCCCACATGTGTTCTTTTTGCTTAGAATTGACTTGGCTATGCGGGCTCTCTTTTGGTTTCATAGGAAGTTCATGGTGTTTTTTTTTTTTCAGTTCTGTGAGGAAATTCAATGGTAGCTTGATGGGGATAGCATTGATTCTGTAAATTACTTTGGGCAGTATAGCCATTTTCACGATATTGATTCTTTCTAACTATGAACATGGAATGTTTCTCCATCTGTTTGTGTCCTCTCTTATTTTGTTGAGCAGTGGTTTGTAGTTTTCCTTGAAGAGGTCCCTTACGTTCCTTGTAAGTTGTATTCCTAGGTATTTTATTCTATTTGTAGCAATTGTGAATGGCAGTTCGTTCTTGATTTGGTTCTCTTTAAGTCTGTTATTGGTGTATAGGAATACTTGTGATTTTTGCACATTGATTTTATATCCTGAGACTTTGCTGAAGTTGCTTATCAGTTTCAGGAGTTTTTGGGCTGAGCTGATGGGGTCTTCTAGATATACTATCATGTCGTCTGCAAATAGAGACAATTTGGCTTCCTCCTTTTCTATTCGAATACCCTTTATTTCTTTTTCTTGCCTGATTGCTCTGGCTAGAACTTCCAGTACTATGTTGAATAGGAGTGGTGAGAGAGGGCATCCTTGTCTAGTGCCAGATTTCAAAAGGAATGCTTCCAGTTTTTGCCCATTAAGTATGATATTGGCTGTTGGTTTGTCATAAATAGCTTTTATTACTTTGAAATATGTTCCATCAATGCCAAGTTTTATGAGAGTTTTTAGCATAAAGGGCTGTTAAATTTTGTCAAATGCCTTCTCTGCATCAATTGAGATAATCATGTGGTTTTTGTTTTTGGTTCTGTTAATGTGGTGAATGATGTTTATAGACTTGCATATGTTGAACCAGACTTGCACGCCCAGGATGAATCCTACTTGATCATGATGGATAAGTTTTTTAATGTGCTGTTGCGATTGGTTTGCCAGTATTTTGTTGAAGATTTTTGTATCTATGTTCATCATGGATATTGGCCTGAAGTTTTCTTTTCTTGTTGAGTCTCTGCCTGGTTTTGGTATCAGGATGATGTTGGTCTTATAAAATGATTTGTGAGGGGTTCCCTCTTTTTGAATTTTTTGAAATAGTTTCAGAAGGAATGGTACCAGATCCTCTTTGTGTGTCCGGTAGAATTTGGCTGTGAACCCATCTGGACCAGGGCTTTTTTTGTGTGGTAGGCTCTTAAATGCTCACTCGATTTCAGACCTTGTTATTGGTCTATTCATAGTTTTGGCTTCTTCATGGTTTAGGCTTGGGAGAACACAGGTGTCCAGGAATTTAACCATTTCTTTCTGGTTTACTAGTTTATGTGCATAGAGTTGTTTGTAGTATTCTCTGATGATGGTTTGAATTTCTGTGGAATCTGTGGTGATTTCCCCTTTATTGTTTTTTTATTGCATCTATTTGGTTGTTCTCTCTCTTCTTTTTTATCAGTCTGGCTAGTGGTCTGTCTGTTTTGTTGATCTTTTCAAAAAACCAGCTCTCAGATTGATTGATTTTTTGAAGGGTTTTTCGTGTCTCTATCTCCTTCAGTTCTGCTCTGATCTTAGTTATTTCTTGTCTTTGGCTAGGTTTTGAGTTTTTTTGATCTTGTTCCTCTAGCTTTTTCAATTTTGACAATAGGGTGTCAATTTTGGATCTCTACATTCTTCTCATGTGGCACTTATTGCTATATATTTTCGTCTACAGACTGCTTTAAATGTGTCCCAGAGATTCTGGTATGTTGTGTCTTCATTCTTGTTGGTTTCAAAGAACTTCTTTATTTCTGCCTTCATTTCATTGTTTATCCAATTGACATTCAAGATCCAGTTGTTCTGTTTCCATGAAGCTGTGTGGTTCTGAGTTAGTTTCTGTATTCTGAGTTCTAACTTGATTGCCCTATGGTCTGAGAGATTGTTATGATTTTACTTGTATTGCATTTGCTGAGGAGTGCTTTACTTCCAATTATGTTTTCGATTTTGGAGTAGGTGTGATGTGGTGCTGAGAAGAACGTATACTCTGTGGATTTGTGGTGAAGAGTTCTGTAAATGTCTATCAGGTTTGCTTGTTCCAGGTCTGAGTTCAAATCCTGGATATCCCTGTTAATTTTCTGTCTGGTTGATCTGTCTGATATTGACAATGGAATGTTCAAGTCTCCCACTATTATTGTGTGGGAGTCTAAGTCTCTTTGTAAGTCATTAAGAACTTGCCTTATATATCTGGGTGCTCCTGCATTGGGTCCATATATATTTAGGATCGTTAGCTCTTCTTGTTGTATCGATTCTTTTACCATTATGTAATGACCTTCTTTGTCTCTTTTGATTTTTCTTTTTGCTTTAAAGTCTATTTTATCAGAGATGAGAATTGCAACTCCTGCTTTTTTTTGCTCTCCATTTGCTTGGTAAGTCTTTCTCCATCCCTTTATTTTGAGCCTTTGTGAATCTTTGCACATAAGATGGGTTCCCTGGATACAGCACACCGATGGGTTTTGGTTTTTTATCCAATTTGTCAGTCTGTTTCTTTTGATTGGTGCACTTAGCCCATTTACATTTAGGGTTAATATTGTTATGTGTGAGTTTGATACTGCCATTTTCATGCTAGCTGGCAGTTTTGTTCATTGGTTGATGCAGATTCTTCATTTTGTTGATGCTCTTTAGCATTTGGTATGTTTTTAGAATGGCTGGTAGTGGTTGTTTTTTTTTTATGTGTAGTGCCTCTTTCAGGAGCTCTTGTAAAGCAGGCCTGGTGGTGATAAAATCTCTGAGTTCTTGCTTGTTGGCAAAAGATTTTATTCTTCCTTTACTTATGAAGCTCAGTTTGGCTGGATATGAAATTCTGGGTTGAAAGTTCTTTTCTTTAAGGATGTTGAATATTGGCCCCCTCTATCTTCTGGCTTGTAGAGTTTCTGCCGAGAGATCTGCTGTGAGTCTGATGGGCTTCCCTTTGTGGGTGACCTGTCCCTTCTCTCTGGCTGCCCTTAGTATTTTCTCCTTCATTTCAACCCTGGCGAATCTGACAATTATGTGCCTTAGGGTTGCTCTTCTTGCAGAATATCTTTGTGGTGTTCTCTGTATTTCCTGGATTTAAGTATTGGCCTGCGTTGCTAGGTTGTGGAAATTTTCATGGATAATATCCTGTCTGAAGAGTGTTTTCCCGCTTGGATTCATTCTCTTTGTCGCATTCTGGTATACCTATCAAACATAGGTTAGGTCTCTTCACATAGTCCCACATTTCTTGGAGATTTTGTTCATTCCTCTTTGCACTTTTTTCTCTAATCTTGGTTTCTCTTTTTATTTCATTGAGTTTATCTTTGACTTCTAATATTCTTTCTTCTGCTTGGTCAATTCAGCTGTTGAAACTTGTGCATGCTTCACAAAGTTCTTGTGTTGTGTTTTTCAGCTCCTTCAATTCATTCATATTCCTCTCTAAGTTGTCCATTCTTGTTATCATTTCCTCGAATATTTTTTCAAATCTTTTTTCAAGGTTCTTAGTTTCTTTGCATTGAATTAGAACGTGTTCTTTTAGCTCACTGAAGTTTCTCATTATCCACCTTCTGAAGTCGGATTCCATCATTTCGTCACTCTCATTCTCCGTCCAGCTTTGTTCCTCTGCTGGTGAGGAGTTTTGGTCCTTTGTAGGAGGTGAGGTGTTTTGGGTCCGGGTGTTTTCCTCCTTTTTGTGCTGGTTTCTTCCCATCTTTGTGGATTTATCCACCTGTCATGTTAGTAGTTGCTGACTTTTTGATTGGGTCTCTGAGTGGACGCCCAGATTGTTGATGATGAAGTATTTCTGTTACTTAGTTTTCCTTCTAATGGTTTAGCCCCTCTGCTGTATGAGTGCTGAGGTCCACTCCAGGCCCTGCTTGTCTGGGGTACAACTGTAGCAGCTGTGGAACTGTGAGGGATTCTACCAGTTTCTTCTGCTATCTTTGTCCCAGAATGATGCCCGCCAAATGTCAGTCTGATTAGTCCTTTTTTGAGGTGGCTCTTTGGATATACAGGGGTCAGGGAGCTGCTTGAGGAGACTGTCTGTACTTTATAGGAGCTCAAGTGCTGAGCTGTGGGCTCTGTTGTTCATTCAGCATTGCTGGTCGGCTGTGTTTTGGTCTTCTGCAGCAGAACTTATAAACCCCCCCCTTTTTTTTCCCCCTCAGATACTCTGTCTCAGGGACTTTGGGCTTTGTTTATGAGTATCTGTTGCACTGTCCTTCCCAGCTAGGAGGCAGTCTATTCACTATTTGCCTGCTGGGGCTCTGCCCTGCTAGCACGGGTCTACCCTGCTGCTGTGGGGCTCTGTTCTACTGTAGTGTGCTCCGCCCTGTTGGCAGAGTCTCTCTGTTATGGCTGGTTGCCTCAGCAATGGCAGGCTGCCTCAGCAATGGGCAGTACCTCAGTAGAGGCGGATTGTGTCCATAGTGGCAGACACCCCTCCCCCATCGAGCTGCATCATCCTGGATTCAGCTGACCCTGCAGCAAAACTCTCAACCCCAAGTGCCTTGAATCACCACCCTGCTCGTCCCTGTGAGGGTGGGACCCGCCGAGCCTGATCACCTGGCTCCCTGCCTCAGAGTCCCTCCTCTCTCTCTCTCTCTCTCTCTCTTTTTCTTTCCAAATTGAATGGTTGACTCTCTCACAGGCGCCCCAGTCAACTGCTGATTGGCCACTGGGATCTGTGTGATCTCCCCTGCGGCAGCCCACTGCACTGGCTCAAATCACTCTTCCCAGGAATCTCCTGGTCTGGCTCACCATCCAAGTCCTGTTCAATCAGATGGACATGTCAATCTGCCCTCCCAAATCTCAGATTGCCAGTTTAACAGGGCACCCAGGCCAGTGAGCTTTGTGCGGGCTGCCGCTGCACTGTGGCACCAACCGAAATGGCCATTCAAGCCAAAAGGGCTGCGCTGCTGTCCTGTGTCTCTCCTACACCTGGGAATTTCCCCATTCTGTGGGCAACAAAGGTCTGTCTGAAAATGCGGCTAGGACTCACCCTCTGCGCCTTCACTGAGAGATGAAATCCTGAGTTGTTTCTACGGCGCCATCTTGGAACCTCCCCCGCAGAAAGCTCTTTAAGACCTGTTTGACTAGTTCTCCATGTATCACTTCCTTTCTGTTGCTATTTATTAAGCTCTTCTCTGTCCAGATTCTTCCAAAACTGTGTATCACCACATAGGCACATTTAGAGTCAGTACATATAGTGCTTTCTTGGCCTTCAAGGAGCTTTACATCCTGGTTAAGAGCATATAATTTACAGGTTTAGGCCAAACAGCCATTAGGTAATCTACCTTTCTCATATAAAGAGTGTTTGTTTCCATCAATGGTAGCATAATAATTGTTATTTGCCATCTATCAGTCAGGCAGACCCATTCATAAACAGCCTTACCCCATCATGTAGTGGAGCTTCTCTAAGGTTTGGTCTAGCTTTGGCTTGGTATTCTATGATATCTTAGCAGTAATGGTCTGATACCTTTTTTTCTTCTCTTCTTTCCATAGGAAACTGCCTGGATTCAGGGAAGCATCTGTTCTTATAATCAATTATATTTTTCTAGTAATTTGACTTTATATTTTAGAATCTAAGAATCCGTTAACCATGTCCCAGATTTTTCTTTTAATATATTCCAAACCTGAAGTAGGGTGCTCACTATTAGGGCCCCACCAAAAGACAGCTTTCAACTTTCCTCTACCAACAGGGTTGTGGCAGCTACTGCTTGCACACGTTTGGGCCACCCTCAAGAGAATGGATTGATAAGCTTGGAGACAAAAGCAATAGATTACTCTTCCCTCCCCAGGTTTGAGTTACTGCCCCAGGTTTACACCCGGTCTACTGTTACAAACAGATAGAATGGTTTCTCTAAAGATGGGAGGGCTAAGACTGGGGCTGTAATGAGGGGCTGCTTTAGCTCTTCTGCTGTCTGAATTTCCTCTGGGAACCATTGCAAAGGATTGAGTTCCACTTTCAGTAACTTGTGACACAGAACCATTGTCTTTTGAGCATATGAGCCAATCCATAACCTACAATAGTCAGTTAAACCTAAAAATCTTTGGAGTTCTTTCTTTGCTTTGACAAAGGCAGATCCACTGTTCTCTATATTCCTTCTGGATTTATTATCTGCTTCCCTTCACTAATCAGGTGTCCTAAATATTTAGTTTCTTTTTCTACAAATTGCAATCTATTATTGGAGACTTGCAATCCCCTTTCTCCTAAGAAACTGAGAAAGCATATGGCAGTTTCTGATACTTCAACCCTCCTCTCCCCAGAAATTAAAAGATAATATTGTAATAATTGGGTTCCCCTGGAAGGTGAGAATTCCTCCAGGACTTTTTCTAAGACTGGACTAAATAAGTTTGGGGCTTCCATGAAAATTTGTGGCAGCCCAGTCCAGCAGTACTATTGTTTTCTCCCTCCCTTGGGATTTTCCCAAGCAAACGCAAAGAGATCCCTACTCCTAAAGTCTAATGGACATGCCCAGAATGTCTTTTACGTCCACCACACTGAACTTCTTATGTTTTTAGGATATCTTACTAAGGAGGGTGTAGGAGTTAGGCATCACAGAGTGGTGGGTTTGGACAATTTGATTCATAGCCCTTAGATTTTGCAGTAATCTATATGACCCATCAGGCTTCTTAACTGTGAGAACTGGGATATTATATCATATCATGCAAGTTTTCAATACTCCATCTCTAATCAATCCATCTATTACTGGTTGGAGACCTTTTCTCCCTTCAATGAGAATAAGATATTGTTTTCTCCTGGTTATTTTAGTTCAATCTGTAAGACCATGATTTTTAACTGCCCCCTGTTGCTTTCCCTAACCCACACAAGATGGTACATTTTTCTTTCCTCCTCCTCTTTTAGGAGGCCTATCAAGACTTTTATTTGTCCCTCCTCTATTCCTAATCCTAAACCCAGTCTCATAATCAGGTCTTGACTGAGAAGGTTAGTTTCTGCTTCAGGAACATATAGAAGTGATTCCTCAATTTTTTTCTGGTCCCAATCTAAATAGCATTTTCTTGAATATTGGAACTTGAAATCCTTCTGCTTTTATTTCAGACACTGTCAATTTTTCCTTAGAGAGTTCTGTACCCTTTGGTTGGTAAATTAGGGAAGAGCAAGCTGCCCCAGTGTCAACCAAAAATATTACTTCTTCCCCCTTGTGTCCCACCCTCATATTTATCAAGAAACATACTCAGAAGGAACCCCTTGTAATCTTCATCAAAGGTAATAAGGAAGATCACCTTTTCTTCTTTTTTTCTGATAGGACATTCTCTTTTAAAATGTCCTGGCTTTGCACACTGTAACATCCATTTACAGTCTTAGGAGCTTTTCGTTGCATTTTCCTTCTCTCTCTGTGTTGAAATTTATCATTCCTTCATCTCTTTCAAGGGAGATTTTTATCTAACCTTTTTCTAACTACCTCTTCCACAGTGGAAACCATGATTTTCACTGTTTATGCTTCTCTTCCTCTCTCCATACACATTCTGAGCTTTCCTCAGTAATTCCTGATTTCTCATTTTGTTCATCAACCTTTTGCAGTTTCTTAGTAAGGTCAAATCAGCTTTTAGTTACAAGTTAACCTTCAAAAGGCCTTGTCCTACTGGGTCCTCTGGATCTAATCCGAGTATTTCCTCATTTGATCTTTGAGCCTCTCCAAGAATGCAGAGGAGGTTTCTTCTAAGTCTTGATGAATCTTGAATTCCTTTGAGACATTTTGTGTCCTAGGAGTGGACTCTTTAATTCTTTTAATTATTAATTCCCTGAGGTCCTTGATTTGGGCCTGATCCCTGGGATTATTATTATCCCATTCAGAACTGACATTTGGAAATTTTTGTTCAGCTAGTGGTATTCCTTAACCATTAGGGTGTCACATCTCCCAGATGCTTATGGCTGCTCTCTTAATCATTCTCTTTTCTTCTCCTGTGAGCAGAATATTTGTAATAGACATAATTTCAGCCCAGGTATAAAACCTGGGCCCTAGGAATTTGTCCAGATGGTCTGCTAAACCAAGGGGATCTTCCTACAGTGGATTCATCACCTTTTTGAAATTCCTAACTTTTGTACTTGTAAGAGGAACATTTACAAAGCCAGTCTCTTCCTGTTCCATGGGAACTTCCCTAAGGAGGAACCTGTCTGCTATTTTAAAGAGATGGGGAAGTTCTCAATATCCCTCTTAAACTGTTCTAATTCTTTTCCTAAATTTGGATAGGGATCTAAAGGAGAAGTTGGTGTGGCTCCCTCATGGTATCCAGGTCTTTCTTCCTCAAATCCTCCTACTTACTGCTCCTTGATTTTCCTGTCCCCTATTTTGAGAGACATATGAAAGGAATAAACATGATAGGGACTCCCATTACTTTTCACTGGGTCAGAGTCTTTTACTAAGCTCTTTTTCTTTTTTGAGGGGGATCATGGGGGCTAATTCTTTCATTCAATAAAGAGTGCAACCTATCTCTTCTTGTGAGGATGGGGTTTTATCATTCATAGAGATAATTAAAGCTTGGCACACTCAATCCTCATCAGCGCCAAACTTAGGCCAAAAGACTGAAGGCTTACAAATTGGGTCTTTGGGCCAGATGAAACAACAATACTTTGTCTACTTTTCTTTCTTTGTTTCTAGTTTGAGAGTTCTCCCTCCAAACCTGCAACATTCTCACCAAGGGACTACCAGGGGAATGGCAGAGTGAGTGAGTCTCTTTGGCTCCCTCTTTTTTTTGTTCTCTAGGCCTAGAATTTCTGTTTCCCATCTTCAGTTTGTCTCTGTGTCTGAATTTTCCCTATGTACTCAACATCCCCTACTGGAGGTTTTCTGCACACCCTGAGAATCTCTTCAGTCTCAGCCATTTTCCTCATAAGAAAACAAAACCACAGATGGGAACTCCACATTCATTTCATATCTAGGATACATCTCATTCACACCCCTTGCATTCCCAAAATCCCCAACCACCAAAGAAGTACTTACAGTCCAATTTTCCTATTGTGGCTTGTGCATGAGTTTGCCTGGTTGCTGTGGTGCCTGCTTTTTCTCTCTGTGTCACCTCTGCTGCCTCCTAAATTACAGTCTGGGGTTTGTCTATGGCTTCTGCAGGGAGCTGGGATGCCCAGACAGAGCAAGCCACCTAAAATTGGGTAGGAAATGTCTGCACTATAAGCTGGAGTCCCACTCCAGGCACAGAGATCCCAGATGAGCACCCAAGTTTGTGGGAAACACATTCACCTGTCCAAAGAATGGACTTAGAAATATAGAGAACAGTGAAAGTCAGACTTTTAATGGCAGTCTTGCAAGACTGGGTGCCTGGAAGGCAGGCACACACCCAGGGCAGTTACAGCAGGCAATTTATTTTCTTGTATGCAAGTCCCTCCTCCAGTTCCTCATTGGTCAAATACTATAGGGTTACAATCTTCCTGCCATGGCCTAAGTTTCACTGTCCTCTTATAAGTTCATACCCTGGTTCCCTTCTCTGCTTTAGTTTCAATTTTCCAAGAACAAAACTTTATTCCCTTTTATGGGCTGACCATTCCTCTACCTCCTGTTTGCTTATCATGACTTTCTAGGTGCATGAGCCATGTGGTTTGTCACATCCACAGGCTGGTTGCCAGTATTTCGACCTATCATGCCTTGAAAATGGTCCAGTAAAATGTCTTCTTACGCATATGAAGAACTAATTTCTGTTAGGAAGATAGTTAGACATAAATTGAGAATGGTTATTTTTAACTCTGCTATATGCTGAGAACTCTCCTCCCTCCTAAACAAATATAATTTTATAAGATTTAAATGACAAAAATGTTATATCTTTATGGTATAAAATGTAGTGTTTTGATATATGCATACATTGTGAAATGATTAAATCAACTTATAAACCATATCCATCACTTTACATATTTATTTGGGGTGAGAATATTTAATATTCTCCCTCTTAACAATTTTTAAATGTGCAATATGTCATTATTCACTATAGTAACTATGCTGTTTAAAAGATCTCCAGAACTGAAATTTTAACCAACATTTTCCCTTCTAAGCCCGTCCTCTAGTAACCACCATTCAACTTTCTGCTTCTAAGAGTTCAACTTCTTTAGATTTCACATAATGGTGAGATCATGCCGTATTTTCTCCTCTGTGCCTGGCTTATTTCACAGAGAATTTACAGCAGTGTGCTGCTTCTTTCAAGAATCTGTGAATTATTTAGGTTTTCTGGTACATTTCTGCAGTGGTTCTTGGAGCAAAAGTCTATAGTGTGAATCTCCACACGTTGGTCTATCTGTCCAAGTGGGAGCTGCATGTTAGCCCTGCTTTTTAACTGCCATCTTTCTCTCTTGGAGGAGGAGGGGCACAGCTGTGCTGGATGCTGAGACCTGAGCTGGATTGTCTGGTAGCACAGAGTTGCCTACTCACTGGATGGCTCACAGGTATCCATGGACCTTAGCCAAGCCCGGGCCAGAGTGGCAGGAGAAGAGTGAAATCATTGTCTTGATTGCTCTTTCAGATAGTTTCTTGTTGCTGTTTAGAGACACTACTAGTTTGGTTTGATGATTTTCTATTCTGAGACTTTACTGAATCCATTTATTAATTCTATTACTCTTTTTGGGGAGTGTTTATATCTTCTATGAATAAGATTGGGTCATATGCATATAAAGACAATTTAACTCCTTCCTATCCAACTAGATGTATTTTATTATTTCTCTTGCTTAATTGACCTGGTTAAAACATCTAGTATTGTGTTGAATAGATGTGGTTAGAATGGGCTTCCTTATAAGAAGTTTTCAGCTTGCTACTCTGAGTATAATATTAGCTGTGGTGTTGTCATATATGTCTTTATTGTGTTGAGGTTTATTCTTTTTATACCCAATTTGTTTAGAATTTTATCATGAATGGATGTTGCATTTTTTCAAATGCTATTGCTGTATTTATTGATATGATAGTGTGGTTTTATCTTTCCTTCTGTTAATGTGGCGTACCACCTGTTTTTTTTTTTTTTTTAAAAAAAAGACAGAGTCTCTCTCTGTCACCCGGGCTGGAGTGCAGTGGCATGATCTTGGATCACTGCAACCTCCACTCCTATGTACAAGTGATTCTCCTGCCTCAGCCTCTCGAGTAGCTGGGACTACACGGGCATGCCACCATGCCCTGCTAATTTTTTGTATTTTTAGTAGAGACAGGGTTTTACCATGTTAGCCAGGATGGTCTTGATCTTCTGAACTAGTGATCTGCCCACCTCGTCCTCCCAAAGTGCTCAGATCACAGGCACAAGCCACCATGCCCGGTCCTGTAACACCTTTTTTAAAATTTTTATACATTAAATTATCCTTGCATCCCAGGTATAAATTTCACTTAAACGTTGTGCATGAACATTTTCATATGCTGTTGATTTTGGTTTGCTAGCCTTTTGTGGAGGATTCTTGATGCTATTTCATCAAGGATATTGGCCTATAAGTTTTATTAATTTTAAAACTTTTGTCTAATGTTGGTATTAGGATGATGATATCCTTGTAAAATTAGTTTGAAAATGTTTCCTCCTTTTCCTTTGTTTGGAAGAGTTTGAGAATGATTGGCATAATTACCATAAATATTTGGGCAAATTTACCAGTGAATACATTAGGTCCTGGGCATTTCTTTCTTAAGGAGATTTTGATTACTGATTCAATCTCCTTACTCATAATTTTTTTATTTATATATTCTATTTCTTCATGATTCAGTCTTAGTAGGTTGTATGTTTCTAGAAATATATCTATTTCTTCTAAATTATCCTGTATGTTGGCATATACTTGTTTAGGGTAGTTTCTTTTTTCTTTTTTTTCTTTTTTTTTTTTTTTTTGAGACAGAGTTTCACTCTTGTTACCCAGGCTGGAGTGCAATGGCGCGATCTAGGCTCACCGCAACCTCCGCCTCCTGGGTTCAGGCAATTCTTCTGCCTCAGCCTCTTGAATAGCTGGGATTACAGGCATGCGCCATCATGCCCAGCTATAGTTTCTTATACTCCTTTGCATTTCTGTGGTACTGGTAATAATGTCTGCTCTGCCAATTTATTAATTTTATTTATTTGTGTTTTCATTATTTTTTTAATTAGATAGCTTATTTACAAGTTTCTAAAATTTGAGTTTCTTTTTTTAAAAAATAAAACCTCAATATCATTTACCTTTTCAATTGTTTTTGTAGTTTCTTTTTTATTTCTGCTTTAAAGTTTATTAACTCCTTTTTGCTGATTTTTGGCTTAGCATGTTTCACTATTCTACTTCCTTGACAGGTGACATTAGGTTATTTTAGATATTTTGTTTTATTAATGTAGGCATGTATTTCTATAAACTTTACTTCAATAACTCATTTTGTTGCAACACATAAGTTTTGGTAAGCTTATGTTTCCATTTATTTGTTTCAATTTATTATTTAAATTCCCTTTTGATTATTTCTCCTTTGACAATTAGTCTTCCAGGAGTGTCTTTTTTATTTTATATGTGTCTGTAAATTTTTTTTAATTGATCCCTATTTCCATATGACTATGGTCAGAAAAAAATATTTAACATGATTTAAATATTTTTAAACTTGGTAAGACTTGTTTTGAGGTCTAACATATGATTGATCTTGGAGATTATTCCATGTGCATTTAAGAATGTATACTGCTGTAGTTGCATGAAAGGTTCTGTATATGTCTCTTAGGTCTACAGTGTTGTTGAAGTATGCTGTTACTTCTAAAAGAATTTCAGCCTGAATGATTTATCCTTTGCTGAAATTGTGGTATTGAAATCTCATGTTATTATTGTATTGCTTCTATTTCTCCATTTCATTATGTCAAAATTCCTTTATATATTTAGGAACCCCAATGTTTGGTGCATATATATTTACAATTATTAATCCTCTTGACTCCTTTGTCATTATGCTATGACTTTATCTCTAATGACTGTTCTTGATTTAATATATATTTCATATATGATAAGCTTATCAATCCACTTATATTTAAATTATTGATAGAAAATGAGTTATTGCTCTCCTTTTGTTAATTATTCTCTGATTATTTTGCAGTTACTTTGTTCCATTTAATATTTTGCTCTTTTTCTTTTAAATTTCATTTTTTTTTTTTTTTTTTTTTTTTTTTTTTTTTTTTTTTTGGTAGTGGTAAGCTTTGGTTCTTTTCTCTTTAATCATTCATGTATCCATTATACATATATTCCTTTTTGTTACCATGAGGTTTACATAAAACAACTTACAGTTATAACAGTATATTTCAAGCAGTTAAGCAATTTAATTTTAACTACATCTTTTAAATGTAAATTTTAATATTTTTTTCTCACATTATAGGTCACTAATGTCAAAATTTACACTTTTAAATATATTATGTGCCCATTGATATAATGTTTTAGCTGTAATTGTAAAAAATATTTTTGTCTTTTAACTTTTACATCTGCTTTTAAGATGATTTATGCAACATTACACTATTACAATATTCTCAATCTGAGTACATTACTTTTAACAGTGAGTTTCATACTTTCATGTGTTTTTATCTTGTTTGTTAGCATCCTATTATTTCAACTTGAAGAGCTCTCTTTATCAGTTCTTTTAAGGCAGACTAATGGTGATGAACTCCCACAGCTTTTATTAGTCTAAGAAAAGCCTCATCCCTATTATTTCTGAAGGAAAACCTTGCCAAGTATAGTATACTTAATGGTAGTTGTCATGTTTGTTTGTTTTTCTTAGCACTTTCACTATACAACCACACTCTCTCCTGTCCTGCAAAGTTTCTGCTGAGAAATCTACTGATATTGGCATGGAGACTACCTTGCATGTGACAAGACGCTTTTCTTCCACTGCTTTCAAAATTCTCTTTAACATTTGAGAATCTGGTTGTGACATGCTTCAGTAAAAATCTCTATTTAACTTGTTTGCAGTTCTTTGGACTTTCTGAATCTGTATGTTTGCTTCCTATTCCAGAATTGAAAAGTTTTAGGTCATTACTTATTTAAATAAGCATTTAGCCCCCTTTCTTTCTCTATTCCTTCTGGGAAATCTATAATGCATACAATGATGTGTTTAACAATATCCTTTAAGTCCCATAAATTTTCTTTACTTTTTAGATTTTTTTCTACTCTGACTGTATACTTTAAAATATCTGCCTTCAAACTCACTGATTCTTCTCCTTGTTTATGTCAGCTGTTGAAGTTCCATGAAATTTTTTAGCTCAGTCATTGTTCACTTAAGCTTCAGTTTTTTTTTTATTGGTTCTTTTTGATGGTTTCTATCTATTTGTTGAACTCTCATTTTGCTGATGTACTTTTTCCTAATTTTGTTTAGTTTTATGTGTTTTCTTGTTGCTCATTTAACTTAAGGTATTTTTAAAATTTATTTGTCGCTGGCTTTGTCAGGGAAATACCTTCATCAGTCTTCCTGGCTCGAGATTCTCTGTAGACCATCTGGTGGGGTTCATGGACAGGCTTGCTGCTGGTATTATTAGGCAAGATTGTCTGTTGCCTTTATCAGCTTGTGGACTGGACAAGCATCTGATTCATTGGGGCCCCTTTGGTGTCTGCATCAGTTGGTGCAGGCCTAGAACTTAGGTTTCCTGGGGTAAGCCTGGATTCTGAATCCACAGGAGCCATCCTGGTTCCAGGGTTCACTATGGTGGGTCTACTAACTGGGTCTATAGAGAGTGTGCCTGGAGCCTGGGTAGACAGGAGCTGACATAGTGCTGGGGCAGGCATCAAGCCTGAGTCTGTGAGGGCAGACCTGGCACTGCAATGAGCCTGAGGCCCAGATCCATGAGGACAAGACTGAAGGTTGAGCTGGCAATGAGCTAGACCTTAATCCTTAGTCTGTGGCAGCAGACCTGAGTTCTGGATCTCCAGGAGTTATTCTGAAGCCTAAGTCCATATGGTGAGACCGTAACTCAAGTCTACTGAAGCAGGCCTGGTTCCTGAGTCCACTGGAATCTGGGTCTCTTGGGGCTGGTCTGGAGTTTGGGCCTATGTGTACTGTCATAGGGCCTGGGACCATGGATGCATGGCTAGAGAGCCTAGCATCATGGGTGCTGAAATGGAGGCTATGCGTGTGTCTATGTGGGTAACCTGCAGTGGGGGGTCACAGAGGTCATTCTGGTGTTGCTTGAGTCCCGGCCCTGGGTTTCATGGGGCAGGCCAGTTGCTGAGGTCCACAGCAAAGGCAGGTATTCACTTTAATCTTCTTTTCCCTTTTGAAGGGTATTTTGTCCACACTATACTATCTGGACTTGGGGCAGGGGTGACTTAGGAAATGCAAAATTATCCTTCCTTCTTTCATCAATGCATCTTTTTTAATTTGTATACTACAGGTATTATAGTCACTCATTTGGATTTTTTAACTCCTGTGAAGATATTCCCAGGAATGGATAATTGTTCAAATTGATACTTCTCTAGGGAACAGGTACCAAAAAGTCATATTCTGCCATCTTGTTCTATAAATTCTACTGAGCTCCTTTAAGTAGAAGAAGATATATTCTGAAAGTGCTCCTTAATAAAAATGTTTATGATATACATGGATTAGTAAGACTAATAAAATTAAGGAGCATATATCAGTATGAAACACAAAACCTAAGGGGAAAAGTCACGAGGCATCAAAATTCATATTGCTATTTAAATATTCATATTAAATATTCTAAGTGTTCAGAGAAACAAGTGATGGGCAGAGTGGGATTCTCATGGGAAATGTTATCTTGATAATTATCCACGAAATAAAATCACCTAAGCTTTCCCTTGAAATCTAAATAGATTTTAAATTGAGTAAGTAAATAAAACCAAGAAACAAGCCAAAAACAAAGATAAAACAATCCTTTCTAGAAAGGCAGAACTGCATGAGCAAAGGCCACAAAGAAGGCAGAGCAAATGAGAGAGAAGGCAGTTTGTTAGCTTATATATGTGGGAGAGGCAAGTCTCAAATAATAGTGGTAAAGTTTGAAAGCTAATTTAGAGCTATAATATATAAGACTTTGGGTGTCACAAGTCACACATAAAACTATTTAGAACAATAAAAAAATTAAATTATATTTTAATTAGCCATAATCAAATACCCTGACATTTTGTAACCACCTTTTACTCTGTTATTATGCTAAAACCACAAACTAGTTACATAAACACATTTTGATGTTATTTCACATCTATATTATATAAAAACTGAGATGTTACAGTATGGCACATTAATTATATGAGCATTTAGGAAAACTCTTAACATACCACCTTGTTGATCCTAAAATTATTATCTCTTATACAAATGCTTTCTAATTTTTTAAAAATCATTTTCCCATTTCAAAATATTGTTTCTACTGAACATTATTTCTCTAAAGCTAATAGGCGATGCCCTTGATTCTTCTAAATATGAAAGATATCTTGTCTCGAGGATTGCTTGGGTGAACAGATTGTGGGAATATAAACAGATTATTAATCTCATCATAAGTGACTTTCAATCAAATCACCCCAATAGAATACATTATATTACTTAAATCGATATTAACCAGCATGCTGGCCCTTATGAATTTCCATCCTAATTGATGTACTTACTGATGAAAATTAGATGGCATTAGGTTTTAGTGCCCTTTCAATTGAGAGATGATATGTGTAGTTTTTTTTTTTTTCACTAGAGGGAGAGATTATGAGAACTTTAAGTCTCAATTATCCTGATCATTCACTCCTATGCAAACATTTACATCTTTAAAGTCTTGGTTTAAATAAATGCCACCTCTTCAAGGGAAATGAAAAGGTACAGGACTAGGTTGTTTACAATTCAGCTCTGACAAGAATTACAAGGAACTTTGAACAAGACTATCTTCTCTGTGATTCGACTGAGTTTGTAGAAATGAGGATGAGGTTCTGGAACATATAACAGTCATTATGGGGATCTAAAAATTGCCTAATGATTCTGATGAAACCTTGCTTTTGTTACAGAAAAGTGGTCCAAATTTAGACCCTAAGCGAGAGTTTTTATGTCACTCAAGAAATAATTTAGGGTGAGTTCACAGAGCAAAGTGAAAGCAAGTTTATTAAGAAAGTGACAGTTTCTATATTGATTTGTTGAAAGATATTGGAGACTTTTGCAAAGACTTTCTGAAAGAGTATGAAATGACTTTGATTGAATCACTTTTATTATACATATTTTGTGCTTTTAAACATCTTTCAATAAAATTATATTTTTTCATTTACATATTTGAGTATGTAACTTGTGTGTGTACATAAACATAGAAAGAGAGGTAGAAATAAATTAAAAAAAAAATATTTATTTTTAGCCCATCACTTGAGTCATAAATATGAAAAGAGTTTTGTTTATGATGCAAGATTTCCCAAAACAATTATCATTTGTAGCAGCAGTTTATAAATATTAAACAATATTTTCTCCAATTAAATTCCTATTGCCATTTATTATATGGAGTTTCATATCTTCTGGAATGTATTTTATTAATTTATATTTACATAAACCCATGGATTCTATTTCACCTGAATTTTGTGGCTCTGCCAAATTGGGCCACTTAGTTTACTTCCCAGACCTATTGTTATTCTTTTTCTAAAAAAATGTGGAAATTACTGTAAAAAAAAATTATATGAACTACCTGAATTTACCAAATCATATTAAGAAAGATGATGGAGATGGTATATTTAAGATTGATTATTTTCTGCAATAATAGTGAAATATTTCTACCAAATAATGGATTTCATAGCTATTCATGACTATTCATGTCACCTACATTGAATTTAACAAATTTATCTTTTCCATTTTTAATAAAATGTGATATTTTAAAAGTCTCATTATATTCACATTTACTATGTACTTTATTTAGCCATTAGGTACAGAAATCAATGCCTAAATACACCAATGCCTAAATAAGCACAAGAAATCACTCAATTAAGCACAGACAAGGAAAACACTACCACTAGAGAGAAAAAATAGATAGTATTTAACCCTAATCTTCAATAAATGATGATATAGATGCAAGTAAATTCTGTACATGTAGTTCTAATTAAATTCTCCTTAATTTTAAAGTCCATACCAGGCTTTTTTTTTTTTTTTTTAAGTGACAGATATCTGTCTGTGGAATATGAGTTGTCACTATGAAGTGTCAATATCTCAGTCAGAATTCAGTTATAAATGTAAGACACTACTCTAGATATTTTAGGAAAAATAATTTAGTAAAAGTCAAATTGTACATATAAAATATTGAAAGTGCTAGGTCTCTGGAGAGAGAAAGATAATCTTTAGGAAATTGGCTGAAGTGATTATGGAGCCTAAGAAGTCCCATCATCTCTTGTCTGCAAGCTGCAGACCCAGGAGAGCTGGTAGTGTAATTACACAACAAGTTTAAAGTCTTGAGAGGCAGGAGAGGTAATAGAGAAAGTTCCAGTCTGGGTGCAAGAGAGGACCAATGATCCAGCTCAAAAGCGCAGAGAAAGAATGAATTCTCCTTTCCTCAACCTTTTGTTCTACTTAGGTCTAAAATATTTTGGATGTGACCTATCACAGACACACCCAGAATAATGTCTAAACAAACATCTGGGCATTCTGCTTCCCAGTCAAGTTGACATATAAAATCAATTATCACAATGAAAATAATATTTCCATTATTTTTTCTATTAGTTGTATAGATTTAGATTTCATATTTACATTATGATTATTTTTAAATTGATACTTGCAGATTTTACAAGGAATTCATCAGTTATTTTGGGGCATATTGATTTCCATTTTATCCAGGAAGATTTATTGAAAGATATACCATTTCTTTTCTGAATTGCTTTTCTCCTTTCTTTAAAATTAATCATCTGTACATACATGTGTGAGTATATTTCTGGATTCTCTGTTCTTTGCCAGATAGTATGAAACCTACTATTTTGTATTATTCTATTGAACAGTTGTTTCATTGTACTAGATCTAATGCATTTTAATATAACTTTTGAATTGGTATGTAAATTTTTACAAAAAAGTAAGATCTTGATTACAATTGTATTGAATCCATAGAAAATAACTTTTCTATATTAAGCATAACAAATATAAAAAAAATTATATCTTAATTTTGAGTATCTGATCAATAAACACAATACACATTTTCTTGGGAATTTTGATTTCTCTCAGCAATGCTTTGTAGTTATTACTGTGCATATACTTTACCTTTTTTGTCAGTTTTATCACCAGGCATTTCATGTTTTTAATAGTAATATAAGAAGTATTATTTTAGTATTAATTTTTGGTTGTTCATTCCCAGTATAAAAAATAGCAATTTATTTTTGTATATTGGTTTTGTATCTTCCAACCTTCATCAACTCATTTAATATTTCTACCAATTTTTTTGTGGATATAATCAGATTTTCTAATATACATTCATGTTGTTAGCAAATACATTTCTCTTTTTCCAATTTGTGTGTTTTTTATTTTTTTATATTGCTTATTTTACTGGCAGGAATCCCCAGTCCATTACTGAAAGTGGAAATTGTTATTAAGTTATCTTCCAACCTTCATCAACTCATTTAATATTTCTACCAATTTTTTTGTGGATATAATCAGATTTTCTAATATACATTCATGTTGTTAGCAAATACATTTCTCTTTTTCCAATTTGTGTGTTTTTTATTTTTTTATATTGCTTATTTTACTGGCAGGAATCCCCAGTCCATTGCTGAAAGTGGAAATTGTTATTAAGTTACACAACTTAGGATTTCATAATTATGATGAAGGTTACATTATATTGTAATATCTTTATCAGGTTGATGTAGATCCCTTACTACTTAGCTTAATAATTTTTAACAGAAACAGATGGTATATTTTATTAAATATTTTTATATGCATGTTGAAATTATAATTTTTTTCTAGTTTGTTAGTATGGCAGCTTAAATTTTATTGACTTTTTCAAAATATTAAATCCTTGACCTATTGTAAACATCACTTATTCATGACATATTGTTATTCATATATGTTTTTGGATTTGACCTGTTAATTAAAAATTGTATTCATAATTTTTTATCTATGTTTCTTAGACATGTTAGTTTGTTGTTATAATTTTTAATAGTATCTTTGGTGGTTTTCATATCAAGGTAATACTGGCCTCAAAACATAAGTTAAGAAATATTACTTTGTTTTATATTTGTAGAAAAGTTCTTACAGATTTGTAATTATCTCTTTATTAACTATTTGGTAGAATCCATTAGTGAAACTATCTGGGCCAAAAGTTTTCTTCATGGAATACATTTTCAGAATCAGTTCCATTTACTCTTTAAATAGAGCTGTTCAATTTACATACTTTGTTTTAATCCAGTTTTAGTAGATTGCATATATTAAGACATTTTTCTATTTTTTTAAAGTTATTAAATTATTGGCGTAAAGTTGTTCATATGATTCACTTATTTTTCACTTAACATTTAAGAGTATGTAATTATATCACCACAATCACTCCTGATACTAGTAATTTGCATTTTTTCTTTTCCTTGGTTAGTCTACCAGAGGTTTACAATTTTATTGCTCATCACAGGGAGCCAGCTGTTGATTTCACTGATTATTTACTTCATCGTATTTTTATTATATTGATTTCTGATCTGATATTTATTGTTTCCTTTCTTCAGTGACATTGTGTTTAATCTTTGGAATTCTTTGTTTCCTTAAGAAGAGGAAGGAAGACCACTAACTTAAGATCATTTTTCTGCTTTCTTTCATGTGTAGTCAGCTTATTGAAAGCCAGAAATTATAAATTTCCTATTTTTAGGGGTAAGAATATTTTCTTATTCGTGTGTGTGTGTGTGTGTGTGTGTGTGTGTGTGTGAGAGAGAGAGAGAGAGAGAGAGAGAGAGAGAGAGAGAGTTTAAGCTTTCTCTGGATGAAATTATGCTACTTGAAAATACTATGATTCTTTTGGGACTTGTTTTATTTGGTAGATGGATTCAGAGTACTGTTCAGTATAAGAGAAATTCAGCTGTTCAGTATCATTGCCTTTTCCTTTTTGCCTCAGGCTATAAAATGACTCAGCATGGCTCTAAAGCTGATTCTATCTTTATTTAAAATTCTGTTTTTTTAATCACATATTCTTTTCCTTGATATTGATTTTTTTATCATGTATTCTTTTTCTTGATAATGCAACATACTGCATTATTTTGACATTTATTTTGATTGCAAGGGTTTTTTTTTTTTTCCTACATCTCCATAAATTATTTGCCCAAGCTGAGGGCCTCCCCTCACTGTATTTATTCTACTTATAATATTTTTATAGCCTAGCTGTTGGGGAAACACAATTTGTGACTCTCTTAGCTTTGGGCACTGTTGTCTCTTATTAGTTTTAGACCCTTTCTTGCCTGATTTTGATTATTTCTGCCATAGGTGTATGTTGATCATTACTCAGCCATGTACTCAAGGGAGATCCTCTCCATATTTTTAGTGTTCTCTATCTATGCAGCAATCCCTTCTTCAGAGCTCTGTAGTGAGAACTCTAGCTAACTTCTCTCTGGGTTCTCAAAGTTTTCTCTTCAACTAAGTAATCATCTGAGCTCTGCCTGACTTCCTTTATTTCACTAAACTCTTCAATGTCACCTTTTATGACCCCTCAGTCTCTTCCATTAGCTTGAAATCTTTGATCCAGCCATGAATCTAAATAACACAATATACAGGTAGATCTAAATAACACAATATACAGATAGATAGATGGATAGATTGATAGGTAGGTAGGTAGATAGATAGATGCACTTCTGGAGAAGTGTGTGTGTGTATACTTTTCGAGAGGCGAATCCTGTTTTCTCGTGTTTTTTACTTTTCTCTTGTGTTTTTACTTTTCTCAAATTTTTTCACATTTCTCTGCATAGAAAAAATGTAGAATAATATAGATGAACACATCTTACCATAAGAAGAAATGAATGACAGAGAAATTGCCTTGTTAAACATTACTCAGTGAGTTCAAAATACAGGAAGTTTTATAATTCACTTTTCAGCTAAAGATATTTCATTGAGTCATATACTTAATCTCGTAATATTTTCAGATAAGATAACTGAGTTTACACATGGAAGACCCTACTTTGGTGAAGCGGGAGACTACTTCCTCCCTCTAATTCAAGAATATATTACATTTTCCTTTCTTTATTATATTTTCCTCCTCTAGTCTACAGGAGTATTATGGCAATGAGCACAGAAGTAAATCTCATGTTCTCTTAACCTGGGCTTGTACTAAATACAAGAAAAATGTCCTATTTCTTATTTGGTTACCCAATTTCATCAAAGAACTTATTCTTCATATATTAACTATAATTTCGTACCTTACAAACTCTCTTGGTATCCTTGCATTTCTTACTATCTTGTATGTGTTATAAATATGCATTCTTAATATGCAGATATCTCTGGAGCAAACATCTCCACAAATAAAGAACTCCTTAAAGACAAAAAGGAATTATGTTAACATAACTCAACATGTAGAAATGAAATAGAACACCTCATAATGCCATTTTATATTATTAAAATATATTTCAAAAAATACAATATTCTTTTTCCTATTATACTAAAGTTGCCACCTCTCAATCACAGTTGACTGAGCACAGTGAGCACTTGGTAAATTTCCTATGTATTACCAAAGGAAAATTGTGCAAAATATGTACCGTATAATTGATGCATATATACACACCTAAGTGAATACTATGAATTATAAGATTGTATCCACAGAGAAATAAAGTAAAAATAATTCAAATTATCAGACATAATTTTTTTTTCTTTTTTCTCCTATTTTCATTTTTTTTCTTGTTTCTCCTGTTTTCATACTTCTATGATGATCAGGACTTGGTGAAAGTACGCCTTTCCAGAAAATGTTACCATGCACATTTTTTCAGAGGCTATATAAATGAAGATTAGGGCATTTACCAGAATTACCTCCTAATATGATTTGGCTCTGTGTCCCCACCTAAATCTCATCTCAAATTGTAATTATCAGAATTTGTACATGTCAAGGGAGAAACCTGGAAGTATGTGTCAAGGGAGGTGATAGGACCATGAAGGTTGTTTCCCCGTGCTGTTCTCATGATAATGAGTGAGTTCTCACGAGATCTGATGGTTTAAGTGTTTGACAGTTCCTCCCAAGATCTGCTACCTTATGAAGATGGTGAGAGACTTACTTCTCCTTTGCCTTTCTCCATGATTGCAATTTCCTGAGTCCTCCCCTACCAGGCAAAATTGTGAGTCAATTAAACCTCTTTCCTTTAAATTACTCAGTCTCAGGCATTTCTTTATAGCAGTGGGATAACGGAATGGTACAGGAACTGTTCAGTTTAATACATTGTTATCACTCATTCCAGCTTTGATTTTGTGTCCCACACTTGTATTTTGTCCCCCTTCCAGGACTTAGTAGTGGCACAGTCTACCTTGAAGAGTGGTTCAGATGACTTGGCTTTCATGTTAGTTTAGGCTTTTCCTGGATTTCTTGCTGTGATGATTACTAGATGTTTAATATTGAAAAATTTACTCAGTCATTCTAAAGAATATTTTAATCATTTGTAAAATTGATTAGTTAGGGATTAAATGAGATAATGTATGTGAAGCACTTTGTACAATATCTGTCACCTAACAATATTTTGTTAAATGTCAGTAATTATTATAATGACTCAACTTATTGAGGCATTATAGTAATTACTGAGTAGAATGTTTTTCTAGTTCCCTATAGTCTATGAGAACATCTGGAAAATGTCTTTTTTGTTTGTTTGTTTAAGAGACAGAGTCTTGCTCTGTTACCCAGGCTGGAGTGCATGATCATAGCTTACTATAATTTCAAACTCCTGGTCTCAAGTGATTCTCCTGCCTCAATCTCCTGAGTAGCTAGGACTACCAGTATGCTCCACCATTACTTAATTTTTAAATTTTATTTTTTGTACAGGCAGAGTCTTGTGTTGTGCAGCTAGTCTCAAACTCCTGGCCCCAACCAATCTTCTAACCTCAGCCTCACAAAGAACTGGGGTTACAGACATGAGCCACTGTACCTGGCCCTGGAAAAATCTTAAACTAGAATCACAATAACCTCCTATATATCTATACCTAGCCACATATCTACATCTATATCTATGTAGATAGATACAGATATAAATATATGTGTATACATATATATCATTTAGTATGACTGTATCTTACTTGCTAAGTGATTTAATATTTTAAAATGTTGATTTAATGACCATTGAACATAAGTATATGCATTAAGTGTTGATAAATAACCTACATGCTTAAATTTGGGGATGATTATTTGGAAAGTTATAAGCCTCTGTAAAGAAATATATGTCTAAACCCATCACATTGACTTTGAGTATTGGAAGTCAATCATGTCATATCACATACTTTCATAGCATGTAGAAGATCCAGTCCATATTATTGTATTCAAGAAATCAAATGTCTAATGCAGGGGAGTACATGATATATTGCCTTTAGGGAGTTCTCAGGAGCATCTGTAGAAAGCGGACTTTTTAATCTAGCTTTTACCTCATTAAGAAGAATATTTGCCCTCAGTGAAACAGAAGCTGAACTTGAGTCCCTGTTTGGTGTGTGCTACTTTCTCTTTGATGTGAAGACATATTTGAAAGTAATAGTTGGGTTATATTATTTCTATTAACATCAGTAAATTTTTAGGTGAATTCTGTTTCTCCCAAGTTTTCAGATATTCAAAAACCAAATATACTTCTTTAAAAATAAAATCCCCTTTGCATGGTTCTGTTGTCGCTGCTACATGCAGCACTCTTAATTTTATTTTAAATATGTTAGCCCTTTTGATTCTGAATATCATTGGATAATAAAACCATTATCTCACTAGACGTAAATCTGGGCTTTACAGTTAACTAAATTTCTTCTATCTTATTCACTCAACAAAGCCAGTCAATTGACAAGTCTGGTAAGTTTATTTCATAATATTTTTTAAATTTGTCACTTCTTTTCCATATCATTGTGAAGATATCAGCATTCTCATATTTATTTTACTTCTTTGTAATACATTACTCCCATTATAGGTTTTAGCTCTATTTATATTTTTCATAAATATACTTTTCATTATGCTCTTTCCTGTTTACAAGTAGTAGTAATTCAATATTGAATTATTAGTCAAATATATGTTGTGGAATTCAGCACTCTCTAATGTACCGAAATGTAAAAACATAAAGGCATCTGACCACGAGGGAAATCATAGTCCAAAAATATTTTCATCTTTACTTCCTTCTCACTGTGCCATAGATGCTCATTCATTAATAAGGCAATGCTTTACAAAACTATTCTCCTTGACTGGAACAACCTTCTATCTCTTCTTGTTACACCTGCACTGTTAAAGACCCATGTCAATTCTTGCCTTCATCAAGAGGTCCCCTAGAAACCTCAGGACAATATAATCTTTGCCCTTATATTGTAATCTTCGTATTAATTGTATAAATGTTTCAAGTTTTTCATGATACATTTTTATCTGTGTATATTTCCCAATGTATCATAAGTAGCATTGACCTATATTCAATATTCAGTAAGTATAATTTTCTCAATTAAGACCAAAGGACATGTCATTATTCAGTATGAGATGCATAATTACAAAGGCTGAAAAAAAGACTAATCAGGTCTTCTTCACCTCATTAACAAGCTATTATGATCAATGACCAAAGTGTGTGAAGTGCTGAGGTGACAGCATTGAATTCCTCATTGAATTAACTATATTTGGTTTCCAAGGCAGACAGGAGCACAGACAATCTATGATATTTGTCATATTAATCTTTGATGCTTTTCAAAGGAGAGTGGAAGGAGAACCTCCATGAAAATAGAGGGAATTTTTGTAGTCTTCTGATTTCCAAGTTAGTAAAATGATTACTTTAAGAGTAATTTTCTTCTAGATAGTGCTTCGTGTATTTTATTTTCTCATTTTTTAATGAAATTAACAAACTAGGAAACTGGGTGCAGTATCATCTTTGATAGAGCATCTTAAAGAGATACTGAGTAAAAAAGAGAGAAATATTAATTAGACATTAGTTTTTTGCCACATTGGCCTATTATAAACCTTCCACTTAGTTTTCTTTTACACTGTGGAAATTATATGAGTCACTCTTCTTCCTTTGAAAGCCTGTTCGAAGCATCTAACTCCACTAATTTTTTATTACTAAAACATGATGTTTGAAATAATTTGTTAAAAAAAAAACTTTAATGAACTCGGAGAATTCTGAGAACACTCTGTAGCTATGTGTGTTTAATAAATAAGATCCCTCCAATTCACACAGGAATCTAGTGCATGTCCTCTTCTATGAAGAAGTTTGTCAGTTTCCGTTTCCTTCTGGGAAACATCCCCAAGGGCTTGCTGAGTGATAGGAAAGCTAAACTTTCCTTGACAATGTTTAAATATATGACACAACAAAAAGCCTAGGTTTTGAGTTTTCTAGACTGGAAAATAAAATTTTTAAAAAAGTGAAGAAAGAAAGTAACAGTCATTACTATCATCATTACATTACATATGTAATCATCATTACATATCATCCTATATCCTTCTCAGTATCACCCACTCATGTTCAAAGATGCAGATTGGGGGGCTACCTGTGAACAAGAAATTTGTAGAGACTTTTATCTGTTCATTTTTTGTATGTTTATACTTATGTATCTATTTGCATATTTTTAAAAAGTAAAGTATATAATGAAAGAAACTAATAGAACACAGTTTGTTATCTAATTTATACTAGTTACCCTCTTATGTCCATATGGTCATAGCACCTCTGAAATAAAATCTCCATTTTTATATTAACAGATCATTCTGCTTATTCATATAATGTACAGGGATTCTAGATTCACAGTAAGTTTGTTCAAATGACAATGTATTAAATATCTGTTTCCTAAATCATCTCACTACTGAACGCCTAACCATACCTTTAGAAATGAGACTCAACCTTTAGAAGTGAGCTTTAAAGGGCAGCCTTGTTTTTAAGATAAGGTTGGATGGTTGACTGTTACCCCAGACCAGGTATTTCCCTGCCTCAACTCCCTTTCTTCATTCCCATGAATCTTTCTTCTTCCTGTAGATGTACTAATACAATCAGAAAACACTAAATAACCTGAGGCTTTGATAAAACAGTAATATTATAACTAAATCTCTTCATACACAAAATCTGATATACCCCTCAGACATGACAAGAAAACTGTTTCCTGGTGCCATGTTGAAGATAAGTAAACTCATAAAAAACTAAAACCCCAAAGCCATATTGCATATGACTTTTATCTTGAACTATGATGTACCAGAATCAAAAATTAATAGCCAAACATACAATAATCTCTCAGGGTCTCACAGTGAAATATATAGAGAACCCAGACAGAGAAAACACATAACCATTCTGTATAGACACTATATAAGTCCAGAGCACATAGGACATTACTAAAGTGGGAAGGCACCGTGGGTTGGCAGAAAGAAAATTAAAAGCTTTCCTGACGGCTTGGTGAGATGATTCATGGCTGTAATCCAAGCACTTTGTGGGGGCCGAGGAAGGTGGATTACATGAGGTCAGGAGTTCAAGACAAGCCTAACCAGCACAGTGAAGCCTTGTCTTTACAAAAATACAAAAATTAGACAGGACTGGTGGTGTGCACTAGTAATTCTAGCTACTACTCTGGGGGCTCAGGTGGGAGAATCACTTGAACCCAGGAGGCAGAGTAAGTTACAGTGAGCCAAGATCACACTATTGCACTCCATCCTGGGCAACAGAGCAAGATTCTATCTCAAAAAAAAAAAAAAAATACTTCTTAGTAAAAATAAATAATGAACACACAAACAAAGGAAACCATATAATATCCAACATGGAACCAGCTTATATAATAAAGCTTATTTATTTAAATAAATAAGAGACCAATCTTAAAGTAATTATAATAATTGAATATTTAAAGTTATTAAAAAATAATGATGGATTATAGGCTTTACAATGTAAGTGTAGAAATAAACAAAAAAACTTAAATAGAATGCAAAATGATTGGAGAGTGTTGTAAATATCTATCAGGTCCACTTAATCCATAGCTGAGTGATCCACAGCTGAGCTAATATGAAAATTAACATATCTTTGTTAATTTTCTATCTCAATGATATGTCTAATATTAATATTGTGAGTGAGGTGTTAAAGTCTCCCACTCTTACTGTGTGGGAGTTTAAGTCTCTTTGAAGGTCTCTAAGGACACACATTAGGAATCTGGGTGCTCCTGTGTTGGGTACATATATATTTAAGATAGTTAATTCTTCTTGTTGAATTGAATCCTTTACCATTACGTAATACTCTTTGTCTTTTTTCATCTTTGTTGCTTTTTTTTTTTTTTTTTTTGAGATGGAGTTTCGCTCTTGTTACCCAGGCTGGAGTGCAATGGCACGATCTTGGCTCACCGCAACCTCCGCCTCCTGGGTTCAGGCAATTCTCCTGCCTCAGCCTCCTGTGTAGCTGGGATTACAGGCATGCGCCACCATGCCCAGCTAACTTTTTGTATTTTTTAGTAGAGACGGGGTTTCACCATGTTGACCAGGATGGTCTCAATCTCTTGACCTCGTGATCCACCCGCCTCGGCCTCCCAAAGTGCTGGGATTACAGGCTTGAGCCACTGCGCCCGGCCATTCATCTTTGTTGCTTTAAAGTCTACTCTGTCAGAGACTAGGATTGCAATCCCTGCTTTTTTTGTTTTGCATTGCTTGATAAAATTTCCTTCATTGCTTTATTTTCAGACTATGTGTGTGTTTGCACGTGAAATGAGTCTCTTGAATACATCTTGGTTCATTATTCAACTTGCCACTCTGTGTCTTTTAATTGGTGGATTTAGCTCATTTCCATTTCATGTTAATATTGTTATTTGTGGTTGTTTACTGGTTGTTCCTTTCTGTGTGTAATGCTTCTTTCAGAAGTTTTTGTAAAGCAGGACTGGTGGTAATAAAATCTCTGAGTACTTGCTTGTTCATAAAAGATTTTATTTTTCCTTCAATTATGAAGCTTAGTTTGGCAGTATTAGCCTTTCTAAAAATATACCAAAAAGCAAAGAGCATCAATATAAAGAAGAATTTACATCAACGAATGGATAAAATAGCCAGTTAACATCAATGGCAGTAACCCTAAATTTAAATTGACTAAATCCCCCAATCAAAAGATACAGCCAAAACCTAATGGTATACTACATCCAGACCCATTTTTTATCCAAAGATACACAAAGATTCAAAACAAAGGGTTGGAGAAAGATTTACCAACCAAATGGAGAGCAAAACTAAATAAATAAACAAAAAGCAGGAGTTGCAATTCTCACATTTGATAAAACAGATTTCAAAGCAACAAACATACAGTGGTAAAAGGATCAATGCAATAATAAGAGCTAAGGATCCTAACAGCTAGATACATAAGACCCATAAAGAGATTTAGACTCAACGAGACAGAAAATTAATAAGGATATCCAGAACTTGAACTCAGATCCGGAACAAGTAAACTTAATAAGTATTTATGGAGCTCTCCACTTTAAATACACAAAATATACATTCTCCACTTTAAATACACAAAATATTGATCGGCCATTATTAATACCCATTCATAGAATAAAGCAATATTCCTGTTCTCTCTCCCTCTTTTTCTTCCTCTTCCTTCCTCTCCTTCTCTCAAAAAAAAAAAAAAAAAAAAAAAAAAAAAAAAAAAACAAAAAACAAACAAAAAAAAACATTATTTGTGGATCTGATCTTTTCAGGATGCTAGCTGGTTATTTTGCAGACTTGTTTAAATGATTGTTTTATAGTGTCACTGGTCTGTGTACCTCAGTGTGTTTTTGAAATGGCTTGTAATAGTATTTCTAATTCATATTTAGTGTTACTTTCAGGAGCTCTTGCAAGACTGGTCTGTGGTAAAAAAAAAAAAAAATTCCTTAAGTATTAGTTTGTCTGAAAAGGATATTATTCCTCATTTGCTTATGGAGTTTGATTAAATATGAAACTTAGGGTTGAAAATTATTTTTTTAAGAGTCTTGAATATTGACCTCCAATCTCTTCTGGCTCTTGAATATTGGCCTCAAATCTCTTCTGGCTTGTAGGGTTTCTGCTGAGAGGTCTGCTGTTAGTCTGATGGGCTTCCCTTTGTAGGCAATCTGGCCTTTCTCTCTGGTTGCCCTTAACAAACAGTCTCTTGGACCACAGAGCAATCAAATCAGAACTCAAGTCTAAGAAATTCACTCAGTACAACTACATGGAAATTGAAGAACCTGCTCCTGAATGATTTTGGGGTAAATAATGAAATTAAGGCAGAAAGTATAAGTTCTTTGAAACTAATGAGAACAAAAATATAATGTACCAGTATCCCTGGGACACAGCTATGGCAGTGTTAAGAGGGAAATTTATAGCACTAAATGCCGACATCAAACAGCTACAAAGATTACAAATTAACATCTTAGCATCACAACTAAAAGAATGGAAGAACCAAGGGGAAACACCAAAACTAGCAGAAGACAAGAAATAACCAAAATCAGAGCTAAACAGAAAGACATAGAAGCATTAAAATCCATTCAAAAGATTAATGAATCCAGGAGCTGATATTTCAAAAAAAAGGTAAACAAAATAGATAGACTACATAATGAAGAGAAAAATGTTCAAATAAACACAATCAGCAAAAAATAAAGGAGATATTACCACTCACCCCACAGAAATACAAACAACCATTAGAGAATATTACAAACATTTTAGGCACATAAACTAGAAAGTCTGGAAGAAGTGGATGAATTCCTGGACACAAACACCTCCCAAGACTGAATCAGAAAGAAATTAAATCCCTGAACAGATCAATAACAAGTTTTGAAACTGAGGCAATAATGCAAAGCCTACCAACCAGAAAAAGCCCAGGACAAGATGGATTCACAGGTGAATTTGACTAGATGTACAAAAAAGAGCTGATACCATTTACACTGAAACTATTCCAAAAAATTGAGGAGGAGGGAATCCTCCCTAACTAATTCTATGAGAACAGAAATATCCTGATACTGAAACCTGGCAGAGATACAACAACAAAAAGAATTCTTGGTGAACATTGATACAAAAAACACAACAACATACTGGCAAATCGAATCCAGCAGCACATCAAAGAACTTAACTACCATGATGAAGAAGGTTTCATCCCTGGGATTCAAGGTTGGTTCAACATACACAAATTAATAAATGTGATTCATCACATAAAAGCAACTAAAGACAAAAACCACATGATTATCTTAATAGATGCAGAAAAGGCTTTTGATTAAATCCAATATCCTTTCATATTTAAAACTCTCAATAAACTAGATATTGAAGGAACATGTATCAATATAACAAAAGCCATATATGATAAACCCATAGCCAATATTATGCTGAATGAGCAAGAGCTGGAAACATTCCTTTTGAAAATTAGCACAAGAGAAGGATGACCTCTCTCAACATTTTTATTCAACATAGTATTGGAAGTTCTGGCCAGGGCAATCAAGAAAGATAAAGAAATAAAGGGTATTCAGATAGGAAGAGAGAAAGTCAAACTATCTTTGTTTGGAGATGACACAATCCTATATCCAGAAAACTTCATTGTCTCCACCCAAAAGCTTCTTAGGCTAATAAGTAACTTTAGCAAAAACATGCAAAAATTGCAAGCATTCCTAAACACTAAAAATGGTCAAGCCAAGAACAAAAGTGCAAATGAACTCTCATTTATAATTGCAACAAAAGGAATAAAATATCTAGGAATACAGCTAACAAGGGAAGAGAAGGACCTCTTCAAGGAGAACTATAAAACACTCAAAGAGATAAGAGATGACACAAACAAATGGAGCAACATTACATGGTCATGAATAGGAAGAATCAATAATGTGAAAATGGCCACACTGTCCAAAGCAATTTATACATTGAATGCTATTTGTATTAAGCTACCATTGACATTCTTCACAAAAGTAGAAAAATCTCTTTTGAAATTCATATGGGAAAATAAAAGAGCCAGAATGACCAAGGCAGTCTTAAGCAAAAAGAACAATGCTGGAGGCATCAGGCTATCTGCCTTCAAATTATACTACAAGGCTATAGTAATCAAAACAGCATGCTAGTGGTACAAGAACCAACACATAGACTAATGGAACAGAATAGAGAATGTAGAAATAAGCTACAACTATCTGATCTTCAACAAACCTGAAAAAAACAAGCAATGGGAAAAGGATTCTCTGTTCAATAATTGGTGCTAGGAGAACTGGCTAGCCATACTCAGAAAATTAAAACTGAACTCCTTCCTCACACCATATACAAAAATTAATTCAAGATGGATTAAAGATTTAAATGTAAAACTTTAAACTATAAAAACCCTAGAGGAAAACCTAGGCAATACCTTTCAGAACATTGGCATGGGCAAATATTTTATGAAAAAGATGCCAAAAACAATTTACACAAAAGCAAAATTTGACAAATATGATCTAATTAAACTAAAGAGCTTCTGCATAGCAAAAGAAACCCTCAACAGACTAAAAATACAACCTACAGAATGGGATAAAATTTTTGCAACCTATTAATTTGACAAAGGTCTAATATCTAGCATCTATAAGAAATTTACACAACTTTAGAAGAAAAAAAAAAACAACCCCATTAAAATGTTGCCAAAGGACATGAACAGACACTTCTGAAAAGAAGACATACATGCCACCAACAAACATAAGAAAAAAAGCACAATGTCCCTGATCATTAGAGAAATGTAAATCATAATCACAGTGAAATATCATCTCACACCAGTCAGAGTGACTATTATTATAAAGTCTAAAAACAACAGATTCTGGCAAGGTTGTGGAGATAAAGGAATGCTTTTACTTTGTTGGTGAGAGTGAAAATCAGTTTAACCATTGTGGAAGATATGTGGCAATTCCTTAAAAACCTAGAAACAGAAATAGCATTTGACCCAGCAATATCATTACTGGATATTTATCCAAATGAATAGAAATTGTTCTATTTTAAAGATACATGTATGTTCTTTGCAGCAGCAATGAACATGTTGCAGCACTATTCACAATAGCAAAGTCATGCAATCAACCTAAATATCCATTAATGATAGACTGCATAGAGAAAATGTGGTACACATACACTATAGGATACTATGCAACCAAAAAAGGGAATGAGATTTTGTTCTTTGCAGGAATGTGGTTGGAACTGGAGGCCATTATCCTTAGTAAACTAATACAGGAACAGAAAAATCAAATACCAAATGTTTTCACTTATAAGTTTGAGTTAAATGATGAAAACACATGGACTAATAGAGGGGACAATGCATATTGGGGCCTACCAGAAAGCAGGGTGGGAGGAGCGGGGAGGCTCAGGAAAAATAACTAATTCAGACTAGGTTTAATACCTGGGTGATAAAATCTTCTTTACAGTCCACCCCTCATGACACACATTTACCTGTGTATTAAACCTGCATATCCTGCACATGTACCCTTGAACTTAAAATAAATTTAAAAGAAAACAATACAAAATGACTTTGTGAAATATTTAATTATTGAAATTTTGTAAGAAAACAATAGGCATGTTAAACTGAAATCCGGTTGCTAATGAGATAATATGTAAACTTTGAGATAGATCTGAAAATATTAATAATATCAAACTGGATAAATGTATGAAAAATGGAAAACATGATATAATAAAAACACAAAATCACATGTAACTATAGTTTCTTGCAAAGCAAATAAATATAATGAGATTTTTTCAGTGATTATGAATGAGAAATAGTCACAAATGTAAAAAGATAAAATTCCTAAAGTGAGGAAAATCAGTTGACCAATGACTTCTCATCAGTAACAATATAATCCATAACAATATAAAATATGCTGAAATTGCTAATGAAAATAATTTTTAACCAAAAATTCTATGCCCCGGTAAGTATTCATAAATTGTAGAAGAAATATGAAGTTATGTTTTATTAATCAAATTTCACACTCAAATATCATCCATTAAGGGACTACAAAAAATATAAGAAGATACTAAAACTTGAGAGGAAAGAATGGGATGCAGAAAATGTTAATAATTAGAAACCCTGGTAGGTAAAAGCTTTAGAAATTTAAATAATGATTGACTAATATTACTTAATTTGAAGTTTAAAATAAAGATAAAATGAAATATAGCACAATAATGATACAAGCTATCTCATATTTTGCTTAAAGTTGTAATTGCTTTACATATAATATTTCATTTACTTCTCATTGTGACTCATTCCAATAGGTACCATTCTTCTCCCCATATTTTAAAAATGAAGAAAAAACAGAATGGAAATTGTGTACTTTTCTAAGGTCATAAGCAATGGAGGTGAGATTTGGAGTCTGGCAGTCTGGCTTCAGAGACAGTGCTTAAATGCTAGACTCCATTGACTCTCCAACAACATTGAAGATGTGAAACTGTAAATAATTGATGAGTTCTTACATTTTTAGTATTTTGAGGAGAAAGACAGAGGTATTGATTAAGATGTACAAGTTAAAATATATGACTATCATACAATAGTAGAAAATAGATATGCAATTAAAAATTAGAAAGAGTAGAGAAAATATAAAAGCTATAATCAAATTACTAATTTTCAGGAAAAGAGGAAAAACTAAAAATAAAACATGGGTAATTAAATCATATTATGTAATTGCATATATAAGTCAGCAAATATAATGGCAGGGAAATTTAAATAACAGTAATTAATTTGTGTATTTTATTATTTTTATATATCTAATATTTGTTAGAAATGTTCCTAGTATGAGAGATAAATAAATGATCAAAGGCAGGAAAAATTTATTTTTCACGGGGCATATGTCTTCACAATCACAATAAATATTAATAATTTCAACAGCATTTAAAAAGTTTTTTTGCAATGTGCAAAGGACAAAAATTTAGTTATATAATGTTTACAAAAAAGAGCTAATAGGCAAAAATACAGAAAGGGTGAAGGATTAGAGAAGGGAAGAAAGCAACCCCCCCAAAAAAAAATGCTAATCAAAAGTTAGCTTATGCACCTGTATTAAAATCAGATAAAATACACTATAAAGAAAAAATCTTGATTTGGAATAATCATAATTTGTTTCACAATACTAAAATGAACAGATTGGCAAAGAAAGAAGGTAAAATAACTGAAATTACATCAGTAAAGTATATGAAACCGAAGTGTGCACAAATATTTTAAAAATAATGAATACATCAAAATATTGTTAGATTTTGATGAGACTTTCTTCAGAAAGTGATAGGTCATTAAACAGGAAAGAAGACAGTAAAGATAAAGAGAGAGAGGATGGGAAGAAGGAAGGGAGAAAAGAGAGCAGTAAAGAAGGCAGGAAGGTTGATAGACAAGCCAAACAAGGTCATCAGTACATTAAATGAAAATAAACCAAAATCTATACTTAAAAGACAGAGATGAGAAGGCTAGTAAGAGCCACATGATAATAAATGAGATTTGATAACTTCAATATGAATTCAATAATCTTAAAATATATCCATATAGTTACATATGTTTTGTGGGTGTTTGTGTGTGGTGTATATATACACACATATATTTTCTTTCTTACATGAGAGGCCTGGACACAGTGGCATCCCAGTATCAGTGAACTCACCAAGCACACAGATTTTGTTTAGTAATGTCATTGTCCATTAAAGAAACCATGACTCTTTAAAGAAATGAGTCATTCTAGGACTTGGATGGGAAATATAAAAGATGAACCTAAAGCATCATGTACTTCAATAAGGAAAGTGATGATAATAATAAAAATCTACAATAATGAAGGTATGTCAAAGGGACAAAGAAACTAAGAGTGAATGGACGATATCTGTTAGAAAATGGAAAACTGAACTAACTTAATAAATCCTGGGTTCTAACCAAAACTATAAAAATATACATTTACCCATAATGAAATTAATAAATTTAGTAAAAGTTGGGGAAAAGAAAAAAAAAAACTTGAGCACATTTCCCAGTTATTTATGTCAATATTTTACCTTCAAGGAGATAAACTTAACTTTCCACTTCTTAAATATGGATTGTTCATAGCATCTTCCTTCCAACAAGAACATGATGCAGAAGGGGAAAAGAGTTACTTTAAAGCAGAGAAAATATGTCAAACACTACATCAATCAAGTGATCAAGGTCAATATCAACAGTAACATATCATTTTAACAGTGCATCCTCTAGATGGAATATGAGGAAAATGGTACTTCACATTTGTGATCTTCCTATTCCAAATGGATACTTCCTCTCCAACCATGAGAAAAACAGTAAACAAATCCTGAATAAAGTGTATTCTGCAAAATACATGACTTATATTCCTTTAAATATCAAGATCATCAAAAACAAGGCAAGCTTGAGAAACTATCATACTCAAGGAGACTAAGAAGACATAACTAAATGTAATGTGGTACCCTTGATGGGATCTTGAAACAAACAAACATATAAAGGGAATTAGGTTAAAAAAAATTAAGGAATCTGAAGTATGGTCTTTAATAACTATATATCAATATCATTTTACTATTTTTGAAAAATGTCCAATACTAATTTAAGATGTTGATACTAGAGGAATAGAGTTTATGGGATGTCTCTGTATTGTCTGAGTAACATTTTTGGAAATCTAAACTATTCTGGAATTTTAAAAGTTTATTGAAAAAAAAAAAAAAAGACTGTTTGGCAGACTAGGGTAAAATACCAAGGATCCCATACTTACATTTCCAAGAAATGTACTTTAAATGTTTTTAAAAGAATAGGTTAAAAATAATAGTGGTGGCCGCACACGGTGGCTCAAGCCTGTAATCCCAGCACTTTGGGAGGCCGAGGCGGGTGGATCACGAGGTCAAGAGATCAAGACTATCCTGGTCAACAAGGTGAAACCCCATCTCTACTAAAAATACAAAAATTAGCTGGGCATGGTGGTGCATGCCTGTATTTCCAGCTACTTGGGAGGCTGAGGCAGGAGAATTGCTTGAACCCAGAAGGCAGAGGTTGCAGTGAACCAAGATCGTGCCATTGCACTCCAGTCTGGGTAACAACAGCGAAACTCCGTCTCAAAATATAATAATAATAATAATAATAGTGGCAAACATTTTGCCAGGGAAACTTTAATCATTAGAAAGCTTGAATGTTTATGTTAAAATTAGCAGGAGTACAATTTAAGATAAGGAATTGTCTTAGTCATTTTAGGCTGCTGTAACAAAAATACCATAAGCTGAGTAGCTTATAAGCAACAAGAAAATTATTTTTCACAGTTCTGGAGAACTGGAGAGTCCAAGGTTCAGGGATAGGGTAGATTTAGGTTTGGTGAACTGCTTCCTTGCTTTTTGGATTCTGGATGTTGCCTCATTCATTCTTTCTGTAACATCATATAGTGGTTGAGCATTATTTTTTTCTGTTTGAGGCAGAATCTTGCTCTGTTGCCCAGGCTAGAGTGCAGTGGTGTGATCTCAGCTCACTGCAAACTTCACCTCCCAGGTTCAATGGATTTTCATGTCTCAGCCTTTGTGGGCATTTTTTAAGAGGACACTAATCCCACTCATGAGGGCTCCACCCCTAATCACCTTCTAAAGATCCCACTTCCTTATACCATCCTCATGGGTGTTAATTCTTCAACTGATGAATTTTGGGGGGACAAAAACATTCACACAATACAAATAATATTATCAGCGCAAAATGGATATTTGATACTATGAAGAATGTCAATTCATCAAGAAACAAGACAATTCTAAAGGGTTTTTCTGAAGTTTATAATTTTGGATACTTTTGTTTTTAATTATAATTTTATACATCCTTTTCTGCATTGAATGTGTTTGCACTGTTTGATGTATAATCTGAAAAAAACACATACACAGGCTGTATTTATTCATTCTCCCTATTCAGTCCTCGATTACAATGGTATGTTGTTTCCTTTGGTTCTGGATTGAAACCATTTTCAATCTAGTTAAAAATAAGGAAAAATGTTGTTGAAAATATAGAATATACCCCTATATTGTAGTAAGATAATTTATCCCAGGTAGCAGTTCTAGAGCTTAATTTATAAAAATAACTCAGTCTCAGTTTCATGGCTAACTGATACCCTCTATGGGTTAGATAGAAGGGTGATTGTTCCACACTTTGGAGTATTTTCAAACAACAATGTGTAACACAGAATAATAAATAAGCAGGGAAAGGGGGCCACTGCAAGCGGGAGATAAATATCTGTTCTGAGGAGGGGAAGGGAGAGCAAGTGGAAGGAGAGAAGGGACCCAGGAAGAGGAAGAGAGAGAGGCGGGGTGGTAGAAGAGAGGTGGGGATGGAAGAAGAGAAAAAGAGGGTGGTCACTACAGTGAAACCATTTCAGGAATGGAAAATAATGAATGCAGATGGTGCTTGTTGAGAGTGAGAAGATAAGGAGGCACATGTACTTAAGGTTGAAGCACCTGAACTATCCAAGTGAGATTGATAAAGAAGGTTTGAAATTTGAAAGAGTTATGGCACTGGTCATCCTCTCTCTGCACTACTTATTGGTAGTTAATTTTCATATCTGTAGTTTCCTTCCCACATTACCCAACTCTTTAAAATCATGTCTATAAAATATTTGAAAATTACTCTGAATGTGTTGCATTCTTACCAAAATCACCAATAAATTATAGTGAAAACTTTTAAAATAATTTTAAAGTGACATAGTACTCAGATCATTTCTTTATGCTGAATTAAACCTCATTATCTATTTTCTTACATTAGTATGAAATACAAGGCTGGACTTGGGCTTCCAAGCATTAACCTGAAACACTGAATTACATTGAAAGTGGGATAAATTGCATTACAAGAAATTATTTTTGGTACTATCTTGTGTTCATTTACTTTTCCTGTCTTAAATTCATTTTGTTTTCCAGTTGTATCTTACCATGTCTCGAGCTTTACCTTCCCTGTAAAAATAGCAGTAGGAGCTAAAACCCCTCTATAAGTGTATGTGTGAGAGTATGCTAGTATATAATATTGCACACAGGGCAAGTATAAATGTAAAATAAAAATCATACAATATATTATTCTCTAAAGATATATGTTGTTGTACATACATTTATCATATGTGTAGAATTTTACTTCTTTTTAAAATTAACTTTTTGCTAAATTATACAAACTTTGCTACTTAGCACAGTGAGGGCACAGAGTTTGTACTGTGTTCCAAAGATCAATTTATTCTATTTCACCATCTGTTTAAAAACACATTTTTTTTTCATTTTATTCATTCTGGATGAATAGAATTAGAAAAGACAGATTGAATTCTTAGCAAGTAAATTCACCCCAGAAAGAAAGTCTAAACAAGGCAAAGACCCTATTACATCAACCAGCTATAGGGTTGGAAGCCAGAGTAGATGTGTTTTGTATTTTCTTAAGCTACACATTGGAAAATGAGTCAGGTCATTGAAGTCAGTGTTACCCACCTCTCTATTCACAACTTAAGCTTTATAACTGTTCCTTCAAATACTAGTGAATCAGGCTCAGTAAGAGGCATTGAAATCTAGTAGCATCGTAACTATGCATAACAGGAATTCAGTTATGTAAGTGTTCCATTTGCCTCCTGCTCTCCAGGTTCCAGGCTGATAATCAGGGCCTGGGTGGAAGAGTAGGCAGAGAATTTTCAGAAAGCACATATGGGTTAGTGGGAAAACTATCCTCCCAGGAGGCACCCTACAGAGTGAAATTAAGTGACTGATTCTTGGAAGACTCAGGAAAAATTTGTAGAAAGAAAATGTCTCTTCCATTCATTAAAACATCTTTCTTATAACTCCAAAATTTTAATAGTTTATACTTAATATTTCAAACAAACCTTTTGTTTTAATAAAATATTGACCTGACTACAGATCATTGGAGAAATTGTAAAAGTGCTGCTCCCTTTTATTTCACCAATATTTACCAATTGAACTTTATAAGAAGTACTCACAGAAGGGGTAGGAAATACCCTGGGGCTGTATTTCCATTAGATTAACACTAGATTTTGGTGCAAATAGAAGGATGCACTTTCTGGCTGCTATTTCAAGTGTGTTCTCCAAATACATGCCAGAGAAAGAGATGTTCACTAAATCTTTAATATGTTAACATATTTTAATAGGACAGTAATCGGAAATACAGAAGCTGTGTTCTTTTTAAATGTTATCTTTCACTGTTTCAATTTCTTTCTCTTTCTTGTGTTTACCATTATGTTATATATTATACAAGATCATCTCATCACCAGCCACCCTTCATTTGTGTCTCAGAACATTTTCCTTTTACTTGCCATAGTTTGTAACATGTAACTAATATATCCTGTCCACATCAACCTAGGACTACAAATGAAGCCAATATTTAAATTTCTGTGACTTTTAAAGAACTGTGTGCCTTTCAAAACATTGGCCTTTCCTCCTTCTCTATTCCCAAACCAGTTTACCACTGTTCTATCTACAACGCATCCCTGAAGAAACAAAACTTTTGTCTCGAGGAGAATTTAGGTGACCGTAAATGACTATAAGCATAGCCCATGGACATATGATCGATTTAAATCTGTCTGATTTCTCATCAGGGAGTCAACCAAAATCAGCATCTTGTCACCATTCTGACAACCCCCTAATACTGGAAATGAAAGATCATGGTGGCCAGTGGGTGTGAGCTGCTCACAAATCTACTTTCCTAGGAAAAACACATAAGCATGAACTCACACCTCTTAGGACATCTGTATTACACAGAGAATAAAGGGTTGAAAAGTGCTTTGAAATGGAGATACAGAGACCAGGCATTATGTCAATCTAGATTGTGGTTCAGGCCATCCTACCCAAATGGCATCAGTGTCCTGGGCTGGCCACAGTCACCTGAGAAGGATGTAAAACATTTTGACAGAGGACCTATGCCTTACTCAAGGGATATCCCTGTTAGTAAGATAGGTCCAGGTACTAGGGTAGTACTTAGGAAATTTCACAAAATATACTCAATGTGGTAGAGGCCCTGGAAGTGTAGGCCCCAGGATAAGGGTTAGCTTTGTAGTCTATGGCTAGTACAGTTTCCACAATAGTGAAAATAAGATCAACTCTATCTTATTCTCTATATATTCTTGCTCATTTCATATTATCCATTATTCATAAGTAAACAAATATACATTTATAAATCTATAATATGTACATATAATATGCAAAATTTAAATCATTGTAAGTAGATGGATACGAATATAATATCTATATAGAAAAAATGTATGTGTATACACTATGCCTCCTATAATGATATTTTTAGTTTACGCACAGTATTAGAAATAATTAAAAATAATTAAATGTTAATTTCTTGATAATTCTATAGTGAAATAAGCAAAATGTTTAGGCATATTCATCATAATACGTGTATTATAAGAAAGTAAACAATATATTTGTATTGCCAAGTAGTTAATGCATCACATTTCAATTAGCAAAGATAGTTCTCTGTGGTATTGGGATGCTGAATTCAGTAGTTAGTGAACCATTTAATTCCTTCATTACTAATAATCACAGAGGTAGGTGGATATGCAAAAAATACAAAATATTCTAATTGGTGTTTTTAGTCCAATAATAATTAGCTACTCTGTTACAGAGATAACTATACTACATGGTTTATTTTTTGCTTCTAGCTGAAATCATTTACAAATTTATTTATTTATTTATTTGTAATTTAAAGCTGTGTTTATCACACTCACCTGGTTTTTCTTTGTACTTTAATTGCATTTCTGTCATCAAACTATTTTATGTTGAATTAATTAAAAATGATATACTCTCTGAGTTTTAATTGCAATCCTTATTGTCAGGAATAACATGAAATAAAATGTTTATGTTATGCTAGTTTCACATAAGCTTACAATATATTAGGTTGGTGCAAAAGTCATTGCAGTTTTTGCCACTTTTTTTACTGGCAAAAACTGCAATTACTTTTGCATCAATCTAGTATTATATATATATATATAATCCTTCAGTGTTTACATTCTTTGAAATGTCATTACCAATTGGTCTATCCTTTAAGTACCATCAAACCCTCTACTTATGAGTAGGCCTTATCACCGTCTAACTATTCTTCCTTAACTAAAATTTATTTGTAGCCCCTAGAATCCATTTTGAGGATTAAAGACAGAGAAACAACATTGCCTAGATCTCATTAAAAATGCACAGGTTATATGCCAAAAAAATTCATAGTTAATTTACATATTGGTTTCTTTTTATTTCTTTTTTATCCCTTTTTTCTGTTTTCCACTCTTACTTCTTCGTTTTATTTTTTTTATTCTTTATGCATTCATTTCCTGAACTGATACATGAACTCTTATGAGAAAATTAAAAACATTCTTGCCTTGAGCAGAAAGCACTCTCTTTCCTCTATAACCTATAACTGTGCTTTTGCTTTTTGTTATTTTTAGGAGTCTATTACTGAGATTTAGAAATATATTGTCAATGATGGCAGACAATCCAAGATGGCCAAATAGGAATGGCTCTGGAGTGCAGTTCCCAGTGAGAACACAGAGGGTGAGTTATCACCACATATCCAAATAAGTTTTTACTGCCCACAGACTGGGAGATTCCCAGGCAGAAAAGCACCACAAGTCTCCAGCATGACTGTTTCAGCCAGTGCAGCAGGTCTCTGCACAAAAACTCACACAAATCTGAGCATCATTTCAACTGGTGCCTGGAAAGCCTGGGAGACAGAGTCGCCCATTCAACTGAAGAAAAGGAGGCTGAAACAGGGAGCCAGGTGAACTGGCTCAGTGCGTCCCACCCCAACAAAGACCAGCCATCTGAAACACTCTGGATGGAGAGTTTCACAGCAAGCACAGATGGATCCAAGACTGTCCAGCTCTGTGGGGGGAAGGGTGTTCACCATTGCTGAGGCAGTCCACCACTACTGAGGCAGTCCAGCATTACTGAGGCAGTCTGTCATTACAGAGGCAGTTCTAACTATAACTCTATAAACAAAACCACAAGGAAGTTCACACAGAAGCTGGGCAGAGTGCATGGCAGCCCAGAGATGCCTCTGCAGGCAGACTGACTAGACTGCCTACTCGCTGGGCAGAGCACCTCTGAAAAAAGGCAGCATCATGTCTGGAACTTATAAATAAAGCCCCACCTTCCCAGGACAGAGCATCTGGGAAAAAAAGGCAGTTATGAATTCCACTGCAGCAAACTTAACGTACCTGCCCAGCAGCTCTGAACAGAACAAGGGAGCTTACATCTCATCACTTGAGCTCCTCAAGCAGCTGCCACCTAAAGCAGCTGCCTGATCTCCATATATCCAAAGAGACACCTCATAAAGGAGAGCTCAGGCTGACATCTGGTGGGTATCCTTCTGGGACAAAGATAACAGAAGAAACTAGCAGGAACCCTTACTCTTCTGCAGCTTCTGTAGGTGATCCCCAGGCAAGCAGAGTCTGGAGTGGACATCCAGCAGTTCTACAGCAGAGGGTCCTGAATGTTAGAAGGAAAACTAAAAACAGAAAGAAATACCTTCATCGTCAACAAAAAGACATCCACTCAGAGACCCCATCCAAAAGGCACTAACTACAAAGACCACAGGTAGATATATTCATAAAGATGGAAGAAACCAGGGCAAAAAAGATAAAAGCACCCAAAACCAGAATGCCTCTTCTCCTCCAAGTGATCACAACTTCTCACCAGCAAGGGAACAAGGCTGGATGAAGAATGAGTCTAATGAATTGACAGAAACAGGCTTCAGAAAGTGGGTAATAACAAACGTCTCTGAGCTGAAAGAACATGTTCTAACCCAATGCAAAGAAACTAAGGACCTTGAACAAATGTTTCATGAAATGCTAATGAGAATAAACAGCTTAGAGAAGAATATAAATGAATTGATGGGGCTGAAAAACACAAAACGAGAACTTAGAACTTCATGAGGCATACACAAGTTTCAATAGCCAAACACACCAAGCAGAAGAAAGGATATTGGAGACTGAAGATCAACTCAATGAAATAAAAAGAGAAGGCAAAATTAGAGAAAAAATAGTAAAAAGAAATGAACAAAGCCTCCAAGAAATATGGGATTATGAGAAAAGACCTAATCTATGATTGATAGGTGTACCCAAATGTGATGTAGAGAATGAATCCAGGCTGGAAAACACTCTTCAGGATATTATCCAGGAGAACTTCCCTAACCTAGCAAGGCAGGCCAATATTCAAGTCCAGGAAATACAGAGAACACCACAAAGATATTCCTCAAGAAGAGCAGCCCCAAGGCACATAATCATCAGACTCACTGGGGTTGAAATGAAGAAAAAATGCTAAGGGCAACCAGAGAGAAAGGTCAGGTTACCCACAAAGTGAAGCCCATCAGATTCATAGCAGATCTCTCAGCAGAAACCCTACAAGCCAGAAGCGAGTGGGGGCCAATATTCAACATCCTTAAAGAAAAGAAATTTCAACCTAGAATTAAATATCCAGTCAAACTAAGCTTCATAAGCAAAGGAGAAATAAAATCTTTTATGAACAAGCAATTGCTCAGAAATTTCGTCACCACCAAGCTTTTCTTACAAGACCTACTGAAAGAAGCCCTAAATGTAGAAAGGAAAAACCAGTACCAGCCACTCGAAAAACATATCAAATGGTAAAGAGCATCGGCACAATGAAGAAATTGCATCAACTAATGGGCAAAATAACCAACTAGCATCAAAATGTCAGGACCAATTCACACATAACAATATTAACCTTAAATGTAAATGGGCTAAATGCTCCAATAAAAAGACACAGTCTGGCAAATTGGATAAAAAGTCAAAACCCATTGGTGTGCTGTATCCAGGAAACCCATCTCACATGCAAGGACACAAATAGGCTCAAAATTAAGAGATGGATAAAGATTTACCAGGGAATGAACAGCAAAAAAAGCAGGAGTTGCAATTCTACTCTCTGATAAAATAGACTTTAAACCAACAAAAATCAAAAGAGGCAAAGCAGGGCATTACGTAATGATAAAAGGATCAATGCAACAAGAGGAACTAATGATACTAAATACACGCACCCAATACAGGAGGAACCAGATACATAAAGCAATTTCTTACCAACCTGCAAAGAGACTTAGACTCCCACACAATAATAGTTGGAGATTTCAACACTCCACTGTCAATATTAGATAGATAAATAAGACAGAAAATTAACAAGGATATCCAGGACTTGAACTCAGATCTGGACCAAGCAAACCTAATAGACATTTACAGAACTCTCCACCCCAAATCCACAGAATATACATTTCTCTAAGCACCACATCACACCTATGCTAAAATTAACCACATATTTGGAAGTAAATCACTCCTCAGCATATGCAAAAGAACAGAAATCATAACAAACAGTCTCTCAGACCACAGTGCAATCAAATTAGAACTCAGGATTAAGAAACTAACTCAGAACTGCACAGCTTCATGGAAACGGAACAACTGGCTCTTGAATGTTGACTGGATAAACAATGAAATGAAGGGAGAAATAAAGATGTTCCTCGAAACCAATGAAAACAAAGACACAATGTACCAGAATCTCTAGGACAAATTTAAAGGAGGGTCTAGAGGAAAATTTATAGCAATAAATGTCCACATGAGAAGCAAGAAAAGATCTAAAATCAACACCCTATCATCAAAATTGAAAGAGCTAGAGTAGCAAGATAAAAAAAAAAAAAAAACCTCAAAAGCTACCAGAAGACAAGAAATAACTAAGATCAGAACTGAAGAAGATAGAGACACAAAAAACCCTTCAAAAAAATCAATAAATCCAGGAGCTGGTTTTTGAAAGGATCAACAGAATAGACCACTAGCCAGATTAACAAAAAAGAAAAGTGAGAAGAATAAAATAGATGCAATAAAAAATGATAAAGAGGACATCACCACCAATGCCACAGAAATACAAGCTACTATCAGAGATTACTACAAACAACTTTATGCACATAAACCAGTAAACCTGGAAAAAAATTTAGTTAAGTTCCTGGACACTTGCACCCCCAACAAGCCTAAACCAGGAAGAAGTTGAAACTCTGACTAGACCAATAACAAGGTCTGAAGTTGAGGGAGCAATTGATAGCCTACCAACCAAAAAAAGCCCAGGTCCAGATGGGTTCACAGCTGAATTCTACCAAACGTACAAAGAGGAGCTGGTACCATTCCTTCTGAAACTATTCCAAATAATCCAAAAAGAGGGAACCCTTCCTTAATTATTTTATGAGAGCAACATCATCCTGTACTAAAACCTGGCAGAGACTTAATAAGAAAAGAAAACTTCAGCCAATATCCATGATGAATATAGATGCAAAAATCTTCAATAAAATACTTGCAAACTGACTGCAACAGCACATCACAAAGCTTATCCCTCAGGATCAAGTAGGCTTCATCCCGTGGAGGCAAAGTTGATTCAACATACACAAGTTTCTAAACATAATCCATCACATAAACAGAACCAAAGACAAAAACCCCATGATTATCTCAATAGATGCAGATAAGGCCTTCGATAAAATTCAACAGTGCTTTATGCTAAAAAACTCTCAATAAACTAGATATCAAGGAAACATATCTCAAAATAATAAAAGCTATTTACAACAAACTCACAGCCAATATCATACTGAATGGGCAAAAAATGGAAGCATTCCCTTTGAAATCTGGCACTAGACAAGGATGCCCTCTCTCACCATGTTTATTCAATATAGTATTGGAAGTTCTAGCCAGAGCAATCCGGCAACAAAAATAAATAAAGTGTATTCAATTAGGAAAGGAGGAAATCAAATTGTCTCTATTTGCAGACAACATGATTGCATATTTAGAAGACCTCATTGTCTCTGCCCAAAATCTCCTGAAACTGATAAGCAACATCAGCAAAGTTTCAGGTTATAAAATCAATGTGTAGAAATCACAAGCATTCCTATACACCAATAACAGACTTAAAGAGATCTAAATTAAGAATGAACTGCCATTCACAATTGCTACAAAGAGAATAAAATACTTAGGAATACAACTAACAAAGGATGTAAAGGACCTCTTCAAGGAGAACTACAAACCACTGCTCAGCAAAATAAGAAAGGACACAAATAGATGGAAAAACATTTCATGCTTATGGTTAGGAAGAATTAATATTGTGAAAATGGCCATATTTCCCAAAGTAATTTATAGATTCAACGCTATCCCCATCAAGCTACCTATGACCCTCTTCACAGAACTGGGAAAAAAACACCTTAAACTTCATACGGAACCAAAAAGAGCCTCATAGCCAAGCCAATTCTAAGCAAAAAGAGCAAAGCTAGAGGCATCATGCTACCTGACTTCAAACTATCCTACAAAGCTACAGTAATCAATACAACATGGTACAGGTACCAAAACAGAGATATAGACCAATGGAACAGAACAGAGGCCTCAGAGTTAACACAACACATCTACAACCATCTGATCTTTGACTGGCAAAAACAAGCAATGGGGAAAGGATTCTGCCAAGAAGACTGAATATCAAACACACATGAATTTTGTCACAGAATTCTGAGTTCATTAAGAATATAATACAAGTTAGGGGAAAAATTTGTTTGACTTCAGACAGTGAGAATAACAGATTATATAAGAAGGAAGTGGCAGAAATAAATTCCAGAGACATAGTGTAGACGTCTGCTATGTTGTAATTGAATGCTGGATGGAAATATACAATTGCAAGCCAGTTTTATTCAAAGAATACATAGAAATTGTAGCTGCTATGGCCTTTGCTGTCTTTTTTCTCAATATATTACTTTAATAAAACTGTTTTGAATAGCAGTTACTATGAGTTACATCTGGGGAATGTATTTTGGCCACAATTAAAGGTAAACAAAGGACAAATGTAAATGCCATAAGAGCTGTGCAATGTGATGATTATATCTTCAGAAGACATGGTTTAATTGAGCTCCAATAAGCTTTAAACACACTGGAAAATGGTGTGCTTTTTTCTGGGTGCATAAATACAATGGCAAAGGTATTTTATACCGTAAAATTTAGGGGAAAAAACAATAAAGCTAAATCAATTTAAGTTATTTCAGATATAGAATATGAATGGTATCTTTCTATATATAATCACTTACTATAATGGACACTAGTTCTATGAGGCTCCAGATAGCCAAATTTGAGGATGATTATATGAGCATGACATACTACCACGTTTTATTTCTGTAAGAACATTTTTTTAATCAATTATATCTGCTGATAATGAATTTCAAGGGTTTATGAAGTAAACACTTGCATATATATTAAACATTTTAAGCAAATATCAGAAAGCAATGTACCATAGGTATTATGGAAGAATAGAACAGATGAAGCTTGGAATATCATTCAATTCAATATACTAAGTAAAAATTTTTGTTAGTTTGTTTAAATTTTAGCTTAATTTTAATGAACCACTGTATTTTTATTTTAAGAGTTTTTCTACAGATAATAAACTTACCCTTCATCTCCTAGACTGCTATATGTTTGAAACCTGTATGTTTATAAAATTAGTTTATAATCAAGACTACTAGTTACTGATATCAATGTATAGTCCCATGGTACAAGTATCCTTTGTCATTTCCTCATCTAGCATAAATTTGTAGTAAATAGCATTTTTAGCACAATAAAGTTATCATTGGTAGATATTTTATAATATCCAAATAAATAACTGTATTTTCCACAATTTGAGCAGCAATTCTCTGTGTTTTGATTATTCAACCATATAGGACCAACTCCTCTTCTTGTTGGATGATAACAATCTTAAAACCATCTCAGTTCAGAATTTTTAGTCCTTTTAGTCACTTTTTTCACAACATAAGCAGTCACTTCTTAAAATCATTTTTGGTCACAGTTCTTTCATCACATATCCAGAGTATGGACTCTATGTTACATACTTCTGTGGTTCTAACTATGCCTGATGCAACCATAATATTGAATTCTGTATCTCTCAAAGAATTTGACATCAAGGTGAAACAATGTGGTTCTCTCTCACCTTGTCTTTTCTCAATGATTTCATCTTTTCACAAATATTATTTTCCATTTTTGGTAGAGGGGAGAAACATCAGATATCTAATGAATTATACGTTCATTCATATATTTAGCATTATATCTGGAGTCTCTATACCTGTGTTTTGAAGAGAAACAAGCTAAATTAAGGAACTGCCCTTTCTTAATGAACAGTGTGTTTCTCAAATTTGATTGTTTATTTTCCTTCCTACATCCCTCTTTAATCACCTAGAAAGGTGGGTGGTAGTTAAGACTGTACTAAAATGGTTTCTCTGAATTAAGTTGGAAAAATTTGACAGTGGAATTCCCAGTGTCAATATTCTTAGCTATTGATCTTAGTTAACAATTTAATCACTAAATTGTTTAATATTTCCATCACTAATTTTATAACAGTATACTCACAATAACTTTTGAGTATTGGTCTTGTAAATTTAAATCTTATAATATTACAGCTACTTTATAATTATACTTAAATAGCTATAGTTTTTCCTACCAAATGCCTGAGATGATTGCATTTTATATAAGACCCTAATTTTCTTTCTGATTTTATTGGATATAATTGTATCAGTCAGAGTCTATCTAAATAGGAAAGATAAGTCATATTCAAGTTAGGAAAATTAAGACAGCTTAATAAAAAAGATTATTTACAAACTTGTGTGCAGAATTTAAGAAAAAAACAAATGATTCAGTAGAGTTAGCAGAAAAAGAGCCAGGGGAAGAAATAATACAACATCACTCTCTTCCCACTTCCCATCTCCTGCTACTGCCTGCCACTGGCCAAGAACAATAGGAGAAAGAGAAAGAGCTGCTACTGATGTAGTGCATATAGTATCCTCTCACATATCACAGCAGGGCGTTGAAGGGCAGCCATTTGATCTGGCAAAGCAAACAGAAAATATTCAGCAAAATGAGGATGTTCTTTTCATTTTCTTGTTTATTTGTTTAAAATTTCTTTTAGAATTTCATGCCTTGAATAATATATTAATATATGCACTTTGGACCACTATGGTGAATGTGGTTTCTGATTGGCTAAAACTGATGTTAAATTGTATTCAAGGAAATAAATACAGGCATCTCTGTTGGAATTTTTTAAATGCATTTCAGTGGGAGAGATTTCCCGGTGAGAACACTGTAGATATTTGGCTTTGGATTTTAATATCAATGGCCAACAAATCTGTTTATTGTTTATTCTTTCATAGTAGTTTACTAGAGCAAGTCTCACAATCCTTAATTCAAAGTTTTACTTTTCTGTATGCTTAAGTAGTTTTCACCAACTTGCCAACATCTAAGTAGATCAACTATATTTTCCTCCCCCTACTTTTTCTGTCACTCTATTTCCTTCAAGCATACTCTTAACTGCTTCATAGCTACCGGGTGTTATTTGCCTTTCATCTGCAATTAGTAAGTGGTCGATTCTTTCCCCATGTTCCCACTCATCATTTTTAGACTTGAAGACTTCCAAAATACTTCCAAATACTCCTTTTTTCCTCAAGGACCAAAAGACTTTCTTTATGGGATTATTCCAAAATGTTTACTAGAAACATTTTAAAACAGGAATACATTAATCTATAAAAATATCTCTGTCTTCATTAACTTTTAAAAACAACATCATCGCTCACATTAAAAGGCCCTAGTATGAATAATTTGTGGCTAGTAATTTATTGTGATCTGTGCCTGCTTTCTTAGTGTCATTCTCATCCTCCATAGGCTTTAGGTCCTTCTAATGACTTGTTTGACACAGCCAGATTTATGGGAAAATTAACAGAGTCTAGAGCAGCATTTTCATAATAAGAAAATGCTGCCAAGTCATTTAGTTTTGGGTACCAAATGCATTGTAAATGCTATGACAAATAAATGCTATCTGGAAGCGGTAATTCTCTTCAAAACTCTTACCATGATTTTTGCATTTTATTTATTCCCTCTAATGATATTCATATGCAATTTTCCAGTAGGTTTCAGGCATAGATACATTATTTGCCTCTGAGGAAAAAAAAAATCCAAGAATCTATTCACAAGTCAAAGCCCCCAGTCAAGAGTAGGTTATATGCTTTTCACATAGGCATCTCATTGAAATAACTTCTGAGAACAGAGTAGATGAACTTATCGGTTCTTGTTGCATCCTTCAGTGATGAGTTGAGATATCAGTCCTCTCACCACTTTTTATTTATTTTTGTATGTATTTTTGGAGATTGTCTCTGTTGCCCAGGCTGGAATGCAGTGGCCTGATCTGGGCTCACTGTTGCCTCTGCCTCCCAGGCTCAAGTGATCCTCTTGCCTCAGCCTCCTGAGTAGTTAGACAACAGGTGTGCACCACCACACCCAGCCAATTTTTGTATTTTTGTAGAGGCAGAGTTTCACCATATTTTCCAGGCTGGTCTTGAACTCCTGGGCTCAAGTCATCCTCCTGCCTCGGCCTCCCCAATTGCTGGGTTTACAGGAATGAGCCACTGTGCCTGACCTCATTACTTTTTGACAGTTAGGAAACCTGAAAAGTTGATGACAAAGGAAACACATCTTGTTAGGAGTTGAACAAAAGTTGGACTCAATGTATTTTCCCCTTTTATATCTGAACATGTTCTCCTGGCAAGTATTTCATGTTTTGCAGAAGATCACACTGACATGATGTCCATTAAGTCCTCGACTAGAGCTTTTTTCCTTCACTGAGAGTCTTGCACTTTCAACTTAGTAACTCAGTTGCCAGGATTTCTCACTTTGGTCATTTATGGCCTATCCCTAGATTTTCCCAATCTTTATGCTATTTCCCCCCAGTTTAATTTTCTGTTCTCTTTGTGATCTAGCTATTCTAAAAGCATAATTTTTCCCTGTTGGAACATAAACTCACGTTGGTTTATTCAGAATTACTTATGCCTCCTGAGGTACCTAAATTTTCCTATTGGACTTTATGGAGGAGGGGTGCAGCCATTGTAATTTATTTAAAATAGCATCTGTTTTCAAGATTACATCTAAAATTGAGTAACATTTAGAATAAGACATAATTGAGTAATATTATTTGTGCAAGAAAATATTTAAACTTTTGATGAAAAATGGTGAGTGCAGAAAACACAAGGGGCAGGAAAGCAACATTATTGTGTGGGAGGATTTTCTAGGAAGGAGAAAGACAAAAAGCCACAATAGGAATGTCAACAACCGCTTCGCCTGACTACATGATGCTAACTTTCAGAGCAGAGAACTTGTAAACTTGGGCTATGAAACAAAGGAAACAAGGTTGATGGCCTGAGATCAGAATATAAAAGATATTGAATGCCAAGATTAGAAACTCTTTCTTGTTTTGCCTAGAAGGAGGGTGTCTTTGCAGGCTGTATGTAAGGTGGATGTGATGATGAAGTTTGAAGTGCATTGAGGACAGAGAAATCTGAGGTCATTGATGCTAATGTAGAAGGTGTCACAAACTGTTTAACACACATCGCATGTTAAGCATAATTGTGTAAAAATGAAAAATTTTACACAACCGATTTCAATAATAATCAGTTTTAAGATTTGCCAGTTTACAGCAATGGTATATTAAAAAATTTTCGTGATAACATCAATGGTATTTGTTATTTATATATGGAATTTGAAAAATATTATTAATAGATTAAGTTAAACTTGAAGTAGAAAAATTAGAGATATTTTGAAAGGTTCATTTTTTTTTTTTTTCATCAGTTGAAGAAGGAGGAACAAACAATTTATTTGGATAAGAAGGTGGGACATAGTGATTTACAAAATTCCTAGCACATTACTTCTGTGAAAATATTTGAAAAATAAACTATGAAAAAGTTTGCATAAGAAGGAAATGTGACTTTGGATATTATGTGAAGACAGAGCTGGAGGAACCTAGATTTGGAATTTATCCACACAAAGTTAATTAGAAATATGAGCTCTGCCAAAACATGTTAAATTCAGAGAAAGTTTTTGACATAGATGACCTAGTGAATATTTCTAATTAGTAGAAATTTCCAGTGCCACTCAAAAGATGTACAGAGAATAATCAATTTTATATTTTCATATGTCATTTAAAAGTAAAGCTGCTCATAAGACTGCCTTCATAAAGTAGGCACAGTAACTTTTTGGCATTCTCATTCTCTTTTCGGTAAACTTTTTAACCTTTTTAACTTTTAGTTTAGAAAGGTTTTAGCTATATGGACAAATTAAAAGGAGAGTACAGAGACACCCATAGGAGCATCTTTTATTAGTAGGATATATTTGTCCCAATTACTGAACAAATAATGATGCACTGTTAATATCAATATTTTATTCAGATATTTCTTAGTTTTGACCTAATGTTACCTTCCTCTCCTAGGATCCCATTCAGGATATGATATTGCATTTAGTCTTCCTGTCTCTTTAGGTTACTTTTGGTTGTGAGAGTTTCTTGTACTTCCTTGTTTTTGACAACTGTGAGTTTTGAAAAGTACTGGTCAGGTACTTTGCAGAATGTCCATTTACAGGGATTTTCTGATGTTTTTCTTATGTTAGATTCAGGGTTCGTATTTTGAGGAGAAAGATCACGAAGCAAAATTGCCATTTTCATATTATCGTATCAAGGTTATGACTTCCCTGCTAATGCTAATGTTGATGGTTGTGGTAGCATTTCTCAGGTTTCTACACTGTAAAGTTATTCTGTTTCTGCCCTTCTCAGTCTTTTTGATTTGCTAATTACTCATACAGCTTACTTATTTATGCAATTCTGGCTCAGAAAATAGGATGCCCACAATTATTCACAAATTCTTTCCTGCCTCTGCCACCCTGAACTTTCTCCACTTTGTACATTGAGAAGCATTAAAAACTGCCATTATCTACATTCCACCACCAGGGATTCTCATTACATTGGTTTGAGGTTTGTCCTGAACATCCAGGAGTTAAAAGTCTCCGCTTGGAATTTCAATATATGACAAATTTTTAGATTCACTAGCCTACAGCAATTAACCCTGGTCATTTTGTCTTTGAGAGGTGAGGAGCTAAAAGATGAGAGATTTGTTTCTCTTCTGTTAGCCTATTAACAAAAGTTTGGCTCAGTTAGGTGTGGTGTAGGAGATGCCTTAAAAACAACTTCCAAAACCCTGCTTTTTTCACTGAAAAACTAGGGAAACCATAAAACTACTGTTCTGAGATAATCTGCAATATGAAAAAATAAATAAAAATATTAATATGTATACCTGTGACTGAAAACATTTTAAGAGGTAGATTTTAACATAAAAACTTCAGAAGAATAGTTATAATCAGAGAGGTAAAAGTTGGCTCAATGATGCCCAAAAATGCTGTGACATGCTACACACCCAAAGAAATATATTCAACAATATAATAAATGTAAACTACTTTGCTGGCCTTATTAATTTTAGATAATTTTATATGAAGACTGTTTAGGAGAAACTAATACAATGTTGTTTTATATGCACTTTAATTACAGTTAGAGTAATATTGAAGGCTTTGCAATGACAAATAATTCAAATACTTAAAATACTATTGGAAGACTATATAAGATTTTATATTTTTATGAGCAAGTTCTCTTCCTGTTTTTAATTACATGGTCAGGATTAGTGCTAGAAAGCCTCACCCACAGACTGACAACACTCTTCAGACTGAACTAATTCATCTCCATGGAATAGTAAAAGACACATAGATGTCACCTGTCAATACAAGTCTAAAATGGAGCAGCAAGTGTTTATGTATAGACTTCTTCTGAGAAATAAGTTGACAATCTTTAGAACTTTACTTTTTTCAGTGTTTAAAGTTGAGAATTATTTTTTAAGATTGATGTACTTATTTATGACAAGTATTAATGTACAAAATTTATTGGAAAAATAAACCAAAATTTTCAATGTATTTGATTTTTATTATTATTCTTTGACTATAAACTCGCAATTTCAGAAGCCAGGTTTTCTAGAGCTATATAACTTAAAATATGTAATACTGCTTTTGGTCCAAGATAGCTGACAGCATACTCATGGGCATATTCAGACACATCTCTTTTTTTGACAATATTTCTTAATGAAAAAAGAAATGATTTATGGGCTATCTGGAAATCAATTACAATGGGAATGCTACAAAACAAAAACACATTCACCTGAAAATAAGTTAAATGTATTATGAATGATATCCTTCTAAACACTGAAGAAAATTATTCTATGATAAACATTTTGAGATCACTGAATAAAAGAAAAATAGATTATGTGTCAACTTATTCTTTGAGAGTATGATAATCCTAATACCCACACTTGAAGTAAACATAATTGATAATTACCTGGCAAACATAATTGAGTTAAACATAAAACCAAGCTGTATGTAAGGATATCTTAAACTACAAATTGAAAAATTTAATTAAAACCTTAGCATATAAAGTCTAATTAAAATTAACGCAATGCATCAATTCAAAGTAAAGTTTGTCCCAGGAATGGAATAATCAATAGGTCAAATAAAATACTCTAAATAAAATAGACTATTTATTAATAGTCTAATAAAACAGCACTATGATTTCACTACTCAGTCATAAAAAATTTTTACAAACTATAAACATAGATTGTTTACTTTAAAACAAATACAAATTAATTTTAAAAAACCAACAGAAAATATCACTAAAACTTTTATAAAACATTTATTTGTTAATTCATTTTTAAATAAACTCATTACAGATTAACAAATAATATTTTAATGAAAAATGACTTGCAAACACACAAAAAAACAGTGAAGAGTGGCATTGTTTCATATCTTTGCAAAGTTCTTAAATATCTAGTTTATTCAAAAAATTTTTTTAGTCTCTTATCTGCTTCTGCCTTCAATCAGCTATGACATGTTGTTTTGGTTGAAGGATATTATTAAAACCTGCCTTATTAGGAATGTAACTGGAAGAGGGAGTGTTTTAATGGGGTTTTAATTAACTGTGGATATACTACTTTGATACTATGCCAAAACTGAATAGTTGGTACTTTCAAAAAGGTCTGTTGCAGTGTGAAATCTGAAACCATATCCCAGAACACCTTGTTCCCTTAAAATCAATGGTCTATCTTAGATGGATCATTTGCCCATGAATACTTTTGTAGCATATATACTAGTTATTTGGAAAATATTGGTTTCATTGACTTATACAGGTCTTCCAAATGGTGACATAGTTCATTACACAATATTTTTAAAATCATTATTTATCAGCACCACCACTCATCAGAAAAGTCTTGAAGTATTTGAAAGCTGTCAAAATCACGGTGGCAAATGAGTTTTTGCTTGAAATTTCAAATTTTACCATTGGCAAGAAATACTACTATCAATTGTTTTCGCTGAAGTGAGAGGTTTGCGGAAACGTTTGCCAGACAATCAAGATTGAATAAGTGTGTGTGTCAGACAGACTCTAAAGTGGCCTCCCATGGAAATGTCATTACCCATAATCCCCAGATCCTGGTATTCACATCCTGTATAATTTCCTTCCTTCGAATGTGAGCCGGACCTCTGACTTGCTTTTAACCAACAGAATACAACAAAGGTGACAAGATATATATAATTTTTGTGTACATAATTTTGTTACCTAAGACTATAAGGGCATCTTGCTAAGGACTCACCCTCACCTGCTACCTTTGAGGAAGCAAGCAGTCTTATTGGGAAGTCCTACCTGGCAAGGAGCCAGCCAAAAGCCAACAAGATACTGAGACTCCCAGTCGAACAACCAACCTTAAGGAACTGAATGCTACCAACAACAACTTGAATTTGTCAGCAAACACTTCCCCAAAAGAATTTCAGATGAAACTGCAACTTCAGGGACCACATCTTGAGTGTAGCCTTGTGAGATCCTTAAGCAAAAAACCCACTAATACTTTAAAATTATAAAAATTATTTCCATTACAGTTAAAAATAAGACTAGAATATTCACTATAATCTGCACTATACAAGAATACTATATACAAGAATACTATAATATTCACTATAATCTGCACTGTACAAGAATACTATAGAGGTTCTACCTGAAGCAATAAACAATTTATAGAATAAATACTTGCAAACCATGCATTTGGCTACTAGAAATATACACGAAAAAATATTCAAATATAAAAATTATTATAACAGTAAAATGTAGTGCTCTCAAACCAGAGTAACATATGAGAAAATATATTATTCTATTAGACAGTGTGGATGGCTATAAATATATGATAAACTAAAATGATTACTTATAATAAAAATAAAAACTTTAAAAAACTTTGAACACATCCAAATGGGTAGAAACTATATTCAAAAACTATAAAATGTTTTCAAAGTTTTCATAATGGCATCCAAACAAATAAATATCTATATAATATTCTGAGATACCATAACTAAAATTTTCAGATGCTTTGCTATAAATATATATTCAAAAAGATCATACTTAAACACTCAACATTGATTTTAGTAAAACATGCCAGTCTATTATAAACGTAATGTAAAATAGTAATTATTCAAAAAATAAAATATAATTTAATAATAAACGAGATGGGAGTGAACTACATTCTCCCTATCAGAGCTCAAACCCCAATACCCTTTACAGTTAGGGTAATTTACTGAGAGGTGGTTAGCAAAGAAGAAATCATATCCTTCATTCTTCATTAGCAAAATAGTTTATATCATATAATAAAAATAAAAAAATAGATAATCTAAGAGACAAAAAGACAGAGAGAGAGGGAGTCAGAGAGAAAGAGATTCAAATATTCTAAATGTTGTATTCCCTTGCAAAACTTTCAGGGCTCTGTTAGAACTATTCAAAGCTATAGTCCTCTGCTTTGAATTTATCTTATGATTCCTCTTTAGTCCAATGCATATAAGAACAAATCTTCCCTTGTCTTGTGAATCCACAGCCAGTCCCAAAAAGGGTTGAGGTGGTAAATATTGAGGTATATTCAATCATAAAAAGGCATTCATAATATGGCAGAAATGAAAGTGTAATAGTCTCTAATATCTTGCTAACTGTCAAACCATTTCATATGTAACTTTCAACAGGTCATCACTAACTTAAAAAAAGAGAGGCTGTATCAAAATTTCCAATAAGGAATGTTTTCATATTTCAAAAATATAAGAGACCAAATATTATATAACAGAATAGAATCCAAAAATATATTTATGTATAAATAGAAAGATTATCTTTTATATAAATTCATGTGTAATCACTCTTTTAAAAAGTACTGCATTTAAAACTACTGGGATAATTAACTATTCATATTAAAATATTTTTTTCTAAATAACACTATAAATAAAATACAGTAAAGATAAAAATCTGATATAAGTCAAAACTTGATGAATATATTCAACATATGAGATTTTGAAAATTAGGCATTATGTTTAAAGAAACAGAACATTAAAAATAGATACATTGACATATTTAAGCAAAAAAGCAAAACAAAAAATGTCTTTACTTTCAACATCAACATAATTTTTAAATATGAAATGATCTAGAAGAAAGTACTTATAGTAGCCTTTGGGAAATATTTATATCATAATATAAATTCTTTCTAGACTGAGATATAGGAAAATAAAAATATAATAAATAAATTATTTTAAATAAACTACAAGTAGACAAACAATTTAATACAACTCTAGAAATAGAATATAACTCAGCAATCCAGAGAAAAACAAATGCAAAAGACCACTAGACTCTTAAAAATATGGCTTTATAAGCTTTTATAATGTTGAGAAAACAATTCTTAAAGACTGGAACTAGATACCACTTTTCTAATTGAATTTGAAAATATTTAAATTAGCAATAATATCACATGTTAATTAGTTGTGTAGAAATTAATAGTCAAATACAATGTTGATGGATGTGTGAACTGATAATTTATGGAGAAGAATTTTGCTATCATTATCAAAATATTATATTCTTGATTTCAATAATTCATGTCTAGTTATTTCTCATTAAAAAAAATACTTGAATTAATTCACAAATATACTTGTTCATACGTTTCCTACACTGTTGTTCTGAATGTAGAAAACTGGAAATGGTATAAACATTTAATAGTGTGGCCAGGTATGGTGGCCTCATGCCTGTAATTCTAGCAATTTGGGAGGCTAAGACAGGCTGATTGCCTGAGCTCAGGAGTTCAAGACCAGCCTGAGCAACATGGCAGAACTCTGTCTCTACTAAAAATACAAAAAGTTAGCTGGGAGTGGTGGCACATGACTGTTGTCTCAGCTACTGGGGAGGCTGCCTCAGGAGAATCACTAGAACATAGAAGGTGGAGGTTGTAGTGAGCTGAGATCATGCCACTGCACTCCAGCCTGGCATACAAAGTGAGACTTTGTCTCAAAAAAAATGTGTATATATATATATATATATATATATATATATATATAATAATGAAGATATTAAATAAATAAATAATTTTTGGGGGTATTCACACTTAGAGTTGTGTTATGGTTCCATTAAAATTAGTGAGGCATGTTAGTTATGTACACCCTAATTTAATAAATTGTGACATACGCCCCAAAGTGCACATAATTGCAGAGTTAGGAAACAGTCCATATGATCACCTTCACTTTTTTTTTTGGAAATGGAATCTCGCAGGCTAGAATGGCCTGATCATAGATTACTACTGTTGGAAATAGATGCTCGGTGAAGCAAGATCTTTCAGCAATGCATTTTTTACTTCCTGGACTGCAGGAAGGGTTCCTTTGCTAGCCATTGTGCCACGAGAGTACAATAAAGGAAAACACACAAATTTATCCCTTGCGCATTTGGGGTCGTCCTTACTGCTGTGTTTGATCTCCGTTGGCTGGAGCCAGACTTCACAATCTTAACTAAAACTCGACTGGCTAATAACTTAAAACTCTTCTAAGGTAAAAGCAAGGGAGAGCTGGGACATGCCTGTGAGCACTTCCAACACAGATATATTGGTTAAACTACGAAGACATAAAATGTACTAGGTGCCTGTAAGCATGGCATGTTTAAGAGATACATAGGATAGGGCTTAACAAAGTTATTAGCACACTTATTCTTTAACAAGAAAGGAAATTTTAAAAATAAATTTTCTACTTTCCACACTGTACCTTCAATCTCCTAGGCTCAAGCAATCTTTCACCTCATACTTTCTAGTAGGTGGAACTACAGATGCATGCTACATCACACCTGAATTTCTTATTTATCTATCTATGTATTTATTTATTTTTCTAGAAACAGGGTCTCACTATGTTAGCCCGGCTGTTTGTAAACTTATGGCCTCAAGTAATCCTCCCACCTCAGCCTCTCAATGTGCTGGAGTTAAAGGTGTGAGTCACCGAACCCAGCACCACCCTCACTTTTGATGCTGATGTGAAGTTCAGGAGTCTCTAAGACTACCCTCAATTTCAGTTATTCACAAGAAGGTCTAAACAGAAATCACTGGAAGCTGCTATAATTAGTTGTGGTTTATTACAGCAAACACATGCAAATTAAAAACAGCCAAGAGAGTTTATGCATGGGTCAGAATCCAGAAAATTCTTCATGCAGAGTTCCTTACCCAGCAGAGTAATGAACAGTGCTAACTTTTCTAACTATAATGTGTGAAAAAACATGTCAACAAGAGATGCTCACTTAAGCCTTGCCGTACAGAGATTCTACTGAATCTTGGCCACATGGGCATTATTAGCCTCCAAAGTGGCTGACACTTGTCTGCACACCCTCTTAAGGTCAAGGTGATACCAGGTGGATCCAAACCTCCCATGTATACTGGACCCTCTAGCATGGCACAAGGCCCCCAGGTACACAAAGATATTATTATCCAGCAGGAAATTTTAAGGGCTTAGAGAGTATCACCCAGGATCCCAGGACAAAGTCCGACCTCTCTTTGTACAGGTTCAGTTCTTTGCTACACCAAATTATTCAAACATATACTAAAAGGTGTGTTTTTGTGTGTTGAGGAAAACGTTTGTGTATATGTTTTCACTTTTAAAAAATGATTTGAAACAGAACACTTTAAATTGACAATAGTTATTTATGAGGAAGAGGTGAGATTCTGAGAATGAAACAGAATCTTTGGTTCTTTATTGTTTCTGGGTACTTTTTATAAGAATGTATTCGTGCAATGCATTTTAATTAAACATTTAAAGAAAATATATCAGAAAGCAACTTATTTGTTAAAGAATAGCATTTAAATATTAAAATTTGACACAGTTAAGAATATATAGTGAACATGTGTCCAAAATTTTTTTCAACTCATTAATGAGTGAACCAGTAAAGTTGTAATGCTTATTCAAAGAACATTTGAGAAACAGGACTTTATAAGCTAATTAGAAACAGCAGAAGTAAAAAAAGTATCAGAACAAGATTGCTGCTAGATATAGTTAAAAAAAGTTTTCCACAATAATACAATTATGTCCTGTGGGGGTTATCTTCCTACGGGACAAAAATCTACTTTTTAATCCGAGTCTCTACAGTATCTGATCTCTGATCTGACAAATTTTTAAATAACAAAGATAAGCATTATTCTCCAACAATTAAATAGTTGTTGAGCTACTGAATAAATAATGACCCAGTATGATATGGATTTATTTTTAAGTGATGAGTTATTTTCTTCTTAACTGCATTTAGAGGTATGTGTAGTAGAATAATTATTAATTCTTGAGAATACTCTATGTCTAAGAAGACTGATCTCTATGCAGTTGTACATAGAGATCAAATGAGACTTTTTTACCTTTAATATTCTCTGCAGATTTTGAAAGCAAAAGATGCTTTTGATGACATTGAGAATAGGTATTAGGGTCTCTATTAGATTATTTTTGTTAAATCTTTGACCAAGTTTTCCATAGTAGAATTCTTAATGTGGCATTAGAAATTACTTCTATCAAAGACTCATAAAATATTTGAAAAGAAAAAAATGCTGAAATTGCTATGAATGTGCTCACCATGGAAAGAGTGAAAAGTACAAAAGTATATTTTCACTGTTTAGAACAGTGAAAAAAAACCTCTATGAGTTAGATTAAGGGAACTTGCAAGAATTATGAATAACTTTTAGTTTCTTCTTCTCTTTAGAATGTTTTGTACTATGCCAGTCTATATCAGAACTTTGTAATCACTTCCAGCCCCAAATTTACAGGCTCAAAATGGTATTAGTGGCTGGTTGTGAAGCCCACAAAGAACCTCGTGGCTGTTTTTTTAGACTGCCTATTCTTTAGTTTATAAATTTGGTGTGTTACTCCCTGCATTTTAGTATTTTGTTTTTCTCTTGCCAGTAATGATTTTTCTTCGCCGATAATGAAAAAAAAAAATACAGCCAATAAACAAACAAAAAGTAGCACTAAAGAAAGCTGTCCATTGCATCTCCAATGAATAAAAATGGCCTGAGGGAAGACACTAATAGAAGTAAAGAAAAAGACCTTTGGTAAGAACATAAAGAAAGAACAGTGAGAATCACCCAATAACGTGATTGAAGTTTTATTAGACTTCATGAAAACAGCATAAGATTGGAGGACCAAATCAAGGTCTAGATTATAAATTTCTTATAGTTATTGTCTTCATTCATTCAGGCTACTATAATAAAATATCACCAACTAGGTGGCTTATAAACAACAGAAATATATTTCTCACCAATGTTGGAGCCTGGGAAGTTTAAGATAAAGAGCTAGTGGATTAAGTATCTAGTAGGGCTCACTTCCCCAAAATATGTCATCTTGCTGTGTCCTCACATAGTGCAAAGAACAAGAGGTCCCTCTCTTGAAGGGCTGCTTTTATAAGGACATTAATTCTATTTATGAGCATGGAGCCCTCACAATGTCCCCAACTCCCAATAACCATTATTTTGGAGGCCAGGATTTCAACACATACATTGGAAAAGACACAAACATTCAATCTATAGCATTCGTTATAAACATATGAAAATATGCAGAAGTTATATATATATATATAATTATAACATTGACTTTCTGGCTAGTATTAATATTGATAGACATTATAGGTATTATAGATTGGGATAATGATATAGTTTCCGTATTTTCTTAAAATAAAACTGTCTTTTGTAGGTAAAACTACAGGTTCAAATAATTTGTCATTAGGGAATTGAAAGTTAAGAAAATAAAATGCTACAGCACATCTATTATAATGACTAAAATTATTTAAGCCCAAAACCAAATGCTAGAGAGACAAAGTAGAGCACAAAAAACCTCTAAATCATTGCTAGTGGTGACACTAAATCCTCCTGCCACTATAAGGGAATTTGATAATTTTTACAAAGCTAAACATAGCTTTATCATATGATCACAGCCTAAGTACTTATCCCACAGATTTGGCAATTATGTTCACATAAACCTTGCATGTGAATATTTATAGCAGCTTTAATCATAATTGCTCAAAAGTAGAAGCAACCAAGATGCCTTTCAATAGCTGAGTAGATAAACTGTGGTGCATTTATACAATAAAAGTTATTCAGCACTAAAAAGAAATGAGCTATCAGGCCATGAAAATGCATTTATAAAACTTAAATGCATGTGGCTGAGTAAAAGAATACAGTCTGATATGACTACATACTGTACAAATTCAATTGTATGACTTTCTGGAAAGGAAAATCTCTAGGCACTAAAAATACCAGTGATCTTCATAGGTACACATAGAAGGAAGAAGTTAAATAGATGAAACATAGGATTTTGTGTGGTGAAAACAATACATATGGTATTGTAATGGTGGGTGAATAAAATTACATATTTGTCAAAAGACACACAATTTTACAGCACAAAGAATGATTCATTGTGTATACATTAAAACAAATCATTTGGTAGATGGGGGAATCTTAGGAAGGAATGCAGATGATCACAAACGAATCAAACTGTATTCAAATGTATGAGAAAACTTGTGTGAAGAGGCTTGGTATGTAGGAGGAAATGGTTAACTAAGTAGCTTTGGGTATAAGTAGAGTCCATAAGACGAAATACAAAAGGAACTGCACATAATCAGTGTACTCTAGTTAATAAAATTGTTGGCCATGGGGTATTGGCTAACAATTTGCATACTAATGAGAGAACTGAGCCATTTACAAATGGAGAGTAGATTGTGGAACTTGGAATTCCTAGAGAAGCAGGGGAGGAAGCTGGAATAACCTATGCAGCGATAGATTAGAATTAGAGACATCTGTGTAAACTCCTGTTCATATTAATATAACTATAGATGAGTACATACGGAAATATCAATAGACATATTATATACATGGATTAGTTTACATATACATGTTTCCTTGCTTTGCCATTTAAGAAGGCCCAAGATAAACACCACCCCAGTAGAAATGAACATTGCACATAGATCTTGGTTTCTCTAACCATTCTCCAGTGCAAGTCACCAGGATTTCTTGAAGAAATGGCTGATTATAGGGATGGAACAGGAAACATAGAGAACAAGCATGGAGCATCTTGTGGTGACAGGAATTAAGAAACTGCTTAAAAAAATTGGTAGAATTCATCAAAATGACACAAGAGGCCACTGAGAGTTCTAATGGGCAAGGCTGGAATAATTTGAGCATGAAAATAAATAAAAATGTATTGTGCTCTAAATTTTAGCATAAGTTAATATTTTGGAGACATACTGATGTAAGTGATGTAAATAAATGATTGAATAAATGAATGAGGGAGAAGACATAAATCTTTCATGAATGATCATTTAAAATATTTTACGTATGTAGTCCACTCTACAGGAGATAGTTGCATGAATAATTGCTCTTTAAGTGTGGGGTACTCATGGTGATTTTCTTCCAAAGAGTCAGATATGGAAAGAGGAAAACAGGAACTTTATAGGGAAGAAAACTGAAAAACAATGTAGAAGCCACTTGACCAACATTTATAGTGACAAATCACATTGGTATGTTATAAAATGATACTTTATCTCTGTGTCCTCCTCCTCAAGACATAGAACCCCAGTGTTATTGTAAGTTAAAAAAAAAAATGGATAAATTAAAATTAAAGAAAAACTAGCAAATTATAATAGGGAGAAACCTTACAAAATACTTAAATAATTGCTTGAATAGTACTCCTTAAAAATCCTGTTGACATCCAAGTCAAATTCGTCAAAAAAGAAATTTGGATAAACTATTGCAGCCAAATGGAGTTTAAAGGGAAATGACCGGATGGCATCCTGAAACAGAAAAACATATTAGGCAAAAATCTAAAGAAAGCTAAATAAACTCTGGGGCCTGGCATGGTGGCTTATGCCTATAATCCTAGCACTTTGGGAGACTAAGGTTGGCAGACTGTTTGAGACCAGCCTAGGCAACATGGCAAAACTCTGTCTCTACAAATAATAAATAAATAAATAAAAATAACTGGGCATTGGTGGTGGGTGCCTGTAGTCCTAGATACTCAGGAGGCTGAGACAGGAGGATTGCCTGAGCCCAGGAGGTCTAGCTAAGGTGAGCCATGATTGTGCCATTGCACTTCAGCCTGGGTGACAGAAAGAGACCATGTCTTAAAATAGAAATAAAAAATGTAAGTAAAAGCTGTGAGCTTTAGTTAATAATAATAAATTGCTATTATTGCATTAATTGTGGCAAGTTTGTAAGGTGTAGTAGGAACTGATTAATGGAGTATATGTGGATCATCTCTACTATCTTCTGAATTTCTCTGTATATCTAAAACTGTTGAAAACAGAAAATATCTTCTAAAAATGAATTGAATGCATTTATAGTGGAGTATGATTATTGATAGAAATGTATATTATCTTTGCTTATAGTTAGATTTTTTTCTAAACTAAACTTTATTTCTTCTATGAAATAAAGCAAAAGAAAAAATGGTTAATTTCAATAGTTCATAAAGGGTGAAAACATGGGACACAATGTGTTGGTATGATTATTAGTCATTCATGTTATGGATAATATTTCCATGACAAACTCTCAGACAAGCAAAAGAAGATGCTTTCTATGCTATCTTCTGGAGAGAGAGATACTCAAGCAGTTCTTAGAAGTACAGAAAAAAATGATTTCATGTACAAAGTTCAAATTCTGACACATAAATGGATTTAATTTGATGGAAATCATCTACAATTCTGATTAAAACAATGATTTCAAGCAGAATGTGGTCTTTACTGGGCAATGATAGTAAACAGAATAATTACAATTTCAAATGCCAAGTTCTATCCAAATGAACCATGGATTCAATGACGTTTAGGGAACTGTGATAGAATATTCCTAATTATCTCAGCTATAGTGTGCCTGCTTTGGGGAAATGAGTGGTTTCTTATAAAAACACAGACTTGGCTGTTTAGAAGCTTCGAGATTTCTTTAGCATTATACCTTTTATGAAGTGGATCAAAACAATCCAATAAATACAGTTAATAAATAATTGATTTCCTAGATTCTATAAGAAGAAATAGTTTCAGTTACCTATAAAGTGAAGACAAGTTTACGTGCCATCTTAATGACATCTTTATAAAGCTTTTAAATACATGGATTTATTGTCCGCATTTAATTCTTACAGTCTACTAACATACTATTTGGTAAACGTTATCAGTACCATATATGGAAGGAAATTAGGTTCACAGAGGTTAAATATATTGTCACAGGTCATACTGCTTGTGGGAAGAAGACTTGAATTTGACTAAAATTTTATGAATCAATGAGTAGGTAATTTTATTTGTCTCATTACTTGGTTGGTTGGTTTTATTTTGTTTTTAGAAACCACAGTCCTCTCTGAAACCCTGAAACACTAAGCAGAAGAATGCATGGCCATTAGTCAGACTGATCTTAAATCATATTTAACGTCATATATAGTCATGACTAAATAGGTATAATATTAGGTTGCTTAGAGTAGCCTAATATAATGTGAATACCCAAATACATTTTATTAACTTCAATGTAGACATTTTGAAATATATGCTCATTAACATCCATATCATTGTTCTAAATATAATTAATCTTCATTTTGGGTTGAAGCCCAAAGGTTATATACTACCTTAAAAGCCAAGTTATAACCCTTGTAAAAATTCAGTATCAAACATCTAAACTTGCTGCTGTTTGTAGCCTGCCATATGTCAAAGGAAACAAACCATAAACACTGAATATATGTGAATAAAATTTGCTCTTGAAGTAAAATAAATCCTTTAGCGATAGTAAAATGATACATATTCAGTGATGATAAGCATGAAATCATAGGGTTGGGCAGAATCTTGAAGCATATGTAAACAAAGTACCTAGTTTATGCTTAAATTTCATCTATAATATCACATCCAACCCAGGCCAACATTTGTCCAACATGTTTGTGTTTGTTTGCATTTTGATGTGCTTTCTTTCTTCTGAAAACTCCTGCAGCAATACTTTCACTATATTTCAAAGCTATCAAGTCTTTATTGAACCACGTTGTTAGAACATGTCTATTCGTAGGTACCCCGGCCAACACTCTCTTACAGCTTCTGTAAACCAGGGTACATTTTAATCTTGGGACCAGCAGAAATACCAACTCTTTCACTGAACACTGAACAAATGTTTGCTAAGAGTTTACTAAGAGCCAGGGACAGCCATAGTCAAACCCCGGGGTCACCACTATGTATTAAATATAGGATCTGCTGTCAGGGTACTTGATCTCAATGGAGAAATTCCTATAAAGTTTTGAGGATACAGATTATACAAAAATTCTATCCCCTGTCCAGTTCATGTTCACATATAAATGCAACGGGAAAAATAATTTCAAATACAGCAAAATTTAGCAAGCCTAACAAGAAACAAGTAATGACTAAGAGGGATGGATCATTAAAACTTCCATATGATTCTGAAAGAACATGTTGCCCAAATTTCTGTATCACTTCATATTTTCCTTAAAATTATTTTAACAAAATATAATTCTATTTAGACATTAATTTCTTTGCAATCACCCTAAGAACACACTGATACTTTGTATAATATTATATTAAGAAAGAGACACCCTAACAATGTTGGTAGGAAAGGTGATGAGGTAGCTCACCAATATTGGTAGATACTAGCTTACCATCCAGAAATCAGTAGCATTGTTATATATTAGTAAGTATCAATTAGTTATTATTACAAAACCATGATAGAAAAAGAGATATTACTCACAATTACCAAAAATTGCATCATTAATAATAAATTGCTCACTGCTGCCTATTTCCTGGGGAAATATAAATAAAACAAAATCTTCTTTCAACTCAGAAATATTCTCTACAAAGGTGATAGAGAAAGAAAACACTTATCATTTAAAAAGCTTTAATCCAGAAAGTGATGTGCATCATAAGCAGTCTGCTAATAAATTGTAAAGACAAAAATCTCACCCTTTTGCACCAGACAGACACAACCCATTACATACATGTCTTCAAGATACACACTAACTACTTTTCAAGTAAGAGGAGTTAATAGCACAATTTGTCTCATAGAGTTTATCCCAGTTTTACCTGATCATCGGGATAGCCATCTATGATAGCTAGCTCTTTCCCAAGGAAAAATATTCTTCTCATATCTTTATGGCAGGTGTTGGTTTTACAAACAGGAGTTGGGAACCCACTGAAATTAGGATCCTATCCTCACATAGAAGCTGGGAGATAGGGGTGCTACCTCTCTAACTGTTTACAAGAAAATGGCTCCCAGATCCTTGAGAAACACATTCCAAAGTCATAGAGCTGACAAAAGTTTATCTAGTCTTAAAAAGAATTTATATATACATTTTAAGGAGAGGAGATAGTACTTAAAATTACAATTAAAAAAAATTCTCTAAAAAAAAAAAAAACAGAGAGCCATCTCTTCTCTTATTTTCAATGGAGAGAATTAAGGCTCTCATTTTCAATTTGTATTTGTCCTTACATGTCTCAGGCTTTAACTATGGAAGCAATGGAAAGATTTATAACAAGAAACAAAAGACAAAAAGTACTTATTACTGAGAATAACTGCACTAAGATAAACTACAAGATTATATAACAAGGAAATACTACCAACATATGTAAAAAGTTGCCATTAAAGGTTTATAAAGAAATTGTATGTATTTATAAAAATGTCAAATTTTTGAATGCATATTATTCAATATAATAAGAAATATTTTTAAAAAAATTTATTGCACTTTATGTTCTGGGTGCATGTGCAGATCATGCAGGGTTGTTGTATAGGTACATACATGGCAAGGTGGTTTGCTGCCTACATTTCCCCATCATCTATATTTGGCATTTCTCCCTGTGTTATCCTCCTCACCCTCCCCATCCCCCGCTGTACTTTTCTTAGACACCCCCAACTGACCCCAGTGTGTGATGCTCCCCTTCCTGTGTCCACATGTTGTCATTGTTCAACACCTGCCTATGAGTGAGAACAGCTATTCAACTTTTCTTTTAATAAATGAAGTTACTTAACATCACATTAATTAAATCATACCATTTTACACAAAACAAACTCTAAGGCAAGAATATCCTGTATAATGGCTGACAACAAAATCAATTCTTACAGCCAGTTTGGCCACAAGCAGGGATATCTGCATAGTATTCCTAGCCAATCAGAATTTTTGAACTTTAAAAAAAAAAAGTTCAAAAATTCTGATTGGCTAGGAATACTATTTTATGGTCCTTTTTATTAATAAAGTATTATTTTTAATATGCCCTATCTAAACAGCAAAGTCTTCATTGCTAATGGAAATTGTACTAGTTGTCTCTGGATAGTCATTCAAATGCTAACCAACTACCTCTATTGTATATTAAATGTATATACTTAGAGTACTTGTAAATACCAACTTATCACAGAAGAATGAAGGCAATAAAACTCATAACACAGAAATGTATTGCTTTGTCTATGTTTAAATATTTTAAAGAAAATTAAGCACAATTTAACATTGAGCTTTAAAATAATCTAAAAAACTCTAATGGAGAGGACTGTGGAACAAAATAAGTGTTTGGGGTGGCTAAGACTTGTATATACAAGTGGCAATGCACTAATGAAGATAGAAGAAATCAATCGTGTGTTTTGAATAAGTTCATTTTAGATGGGAACTTCAATGAGGTGAGGCTATTTGTCTTTCACTAATGATATTCACAGAGTAGCACAGCTAGTAAGTGGAAGAGACATAGAAATAAAGGAAGACCACCTGCAAGAAAACAGGAGTATACAGAGCTTGCTAATACAAGGGAGTTAGTCACTATCACATTCAGTTGGTAGACTTAAAAGCAGGCAAAAATGTGGTAAAGCCTTATAGTGGACAAAAGGGAAGGTTTCAGCTATTCTCTGATTGGAGGCTGTTGGCCTGGGGAATCTGGACATGGACTACCTAGATCCTAAGGGACTGGTTTGGAAAGAAGACTTGCCTTTCTCTGATTGGTCCTATGTCAGAAGCAGGAGTAGAAATCAGGGATGCTGGCCATGGATGGTGGCTCACACTTGTAATCCCAGCACCTTGGGAGGTCGAGGCAGGCAGATCATGAGGTCAAGAGATTGAGACCATCCTGGCAAATGTAGTGAAACCCTGTCTTTACTCAAAATACAAAAATTAGCTGGGTGTGGTGGTATGTGCTTGTAGTCCCAGTTACTTGGGAGGCTGAGGCAGGAGAATCGCTCCAATCCAGGAGGTGGAGGTTGCAGTGAGCCCAGATCACACCACTGTAGTCCAGCCTAGTGAAAGACCAAGACTCCATCTCAAAAAAAAAATAGGGATGCTGTCAGTTATTAATTAAGTCCTAGCTTTTGGGAGCTTATTGCTACAGATGTTATGGTTTTACCTCCTTTACAGTTTGCTGCAGAGGTTATGGCTTGCCTTTCTAGTCTGGTGGCTATCAATTATGGATCAGAGCTCTATTTTTATGTACAAGTTGCCAATTGTCTGTCTATACAGTTTCTTAGAACTGAGGTATAAACTCAGTCCGTCTGATGTTAGACTTTGTGCTCTTAAATGCTACACTGTTACCTCTGTAACAGAAATGTGTGAGCTCTGATTCAAACAGTTAAGAATAGCTACTGGGTAAGATCTCCTCTCAAGTCTTTCAAGGTTAAGGATTACCAAATTGTAAAGTGGCAGCCTGGCTGCTTTTCCAGGCACTAATTCTCTATGGTTTACCAGCAGACATAGTCCTTTCTCACAGGCCCCAGAACCTCCCAGGTTCCAAACAAATTACACAAAATAGAGTCCGGATGAGGCCTGGAATCTGTCATTTACAGGCTCTATTATGTTCCCTTATGAAATTCTCCCAAGGCATGCCGCCTCTTGGCCTTGTCCCATAAACACACAATAGGTTCTCAAATGTCCAGATTATTGAGTTTGTTTAGCTCTGGAGTGTTCTGTAGATTTGAAACATGAAAAGACATTTAACTGTTTCTGCTAATGTAGAAAGTCGTATTTGGGAAGAGACAGGAAATCCATTTCTGTTCAAAGCCTTTCACTCTTTCTAGTGCTGTCCACCTGGCATTTCTTTCACTGAGGAGAGTATTAAAAAATAAGTTAGTAAAATAAATAAGTTAAGTTGTGGCTTAGGCATTATGCAGAATTTTGTTTTTTATTTGTTCTTTTTAACTTCAGACTTTTCTTTTAGATCAACCCCAGTCTTAGAAGCTAGGCATGTTAACAATTGACATATTAGAATCTTTTATTGAAAATATGTTTATTTTATTCATAGTAGGTACTCAAAATTACAGGTAGTAAATTTATCCTTCGTAGATTTCAGTGAATCAAATGAGAATGTTATGTTACAGTTGGCTAAAAGTAGAAGCCAAAACAGACACATGAATTGAGCAGAAATATTAAAATAAATATGTAATTAAGAAAAAAAATTATGTTGTTTTGGCTTCTGTTTTGTTTTTAGGGGAGTGGGAGTGTCAATACGTTTTCCTTCTACCTGACAGAACTGATTTGAATGTCGACAACTCACAAGGTTTTTCAAAGCTCCCATTAGAATCAGAATCAGACAATGTGGACGGGTGTGCTCTAAACAATGTGTCCTCTGTCTCACTGAAGAATAAGTTTGCTGTTGGAGTGTCAATGATGCCAACATACTTGAATGTGATATCAATTTTATAAAAAACAAATGAAACATTTTTCTCATATTCTAAACATAATACATCTACTGATAGCTTTAAATAGCTTCTCTCGTAAGCCCAGAGTTGCAAACTACGACTGGCCCACATGCCCAATCCTATCTGTGGCCTATTTTTGTAGGACTTTTAAGCTAAGAATTCTCTTTCTTTACATTTGTGAAGGCTGTAAAAGAAAATGCTATGTGACAGAGACCATATGTGGCCCATAAAGTCTAACGTATTTACTATCTGGAGAGAAGTTTGTCTCTGCCTTTAATGAACTGACTTTCTTGAGAGAAGTTTACTTTTCACACCAGAGTTAATATATTCCCCTCTTTAAAATTTATGTTTTTCAAGCCATGGTTTCCTTTCTTTCTAAATTTTTACCTTCCTAATTTTTTGATAATTCTTTATTAATAATTGTCCACTGATATATTTTCTCTTACATATATGTCATCTATGTACTAATACAATCCCTTCCCCATGGTAGGATTTATTAAATATGTAGTGTTGCTGATTTTGTAAATGAAAACAAAAAACAAGTTCCTACCAACAACCATTTACAGTCTGAGAGAAAAGTATTTTCTTTAAAAAAGAAAATCAAATGAAAGTTGTCCTGAGAAACTCATTAGTAGAACCTGGGAGTACCTCAATGTAAAGAAGATTGGTATCTTATCTTCCTGTTGGACAAGATCAGCTTAAGCCACAGCTGTATTGATCAGCTTTGCATCTACTGTGATTGTGTGAAGACAATTGCAAAGCCATGATTGTCAGTCGACCTGCCTTCTTTCCATTTGATAGATCTACACTGACCAGTTTCCAGTTGGTCAGTTAGACTCTATAGAAAGTAGCTGTCCTAAAGCCTCTACTGGTTTTATACTTAAGAAGTCTTGCTGCAGCAAATTTTCTACTTCAGAGAATGTGTACTCGAGAACACTCCCAAAGAAATTCCATGTTTGGCATATACCTCCCACAAGATAGTGTGCATTTAGAAATCAGTCACATAGAAGTCATCAGTGGTCAATCTGTGTTGCTCAGAGAACAACCATCAAGAAACAGAAGAGGACTCATGAAGCAGTTAAATTAATACCTTTTTGCCTCTTCTTCCCACCAAACACAAGACAACTATATATGTATTGCATGCAAAAGGGAAGTGAAAGGAAGCTAACCATGATCCCATTTAGTCTACAGGAGGAACACAAAAGCTACCCAAGTAAGATGTTCTATTCTGGACAGTGACTATGAGGAGTAAGAGGGTGAACTCTGGTTTTCCCATGAATATAAACTTTTAGCAGGGCAGAGTTTAGTCACTGAAAGCTACTTCAAATTATGCAAGCTGACCAATATGTCATTCAAAAATCTGATGCCTGAAAGAGAGGAGAGATTAGCATAGAATATTTGGGTTCAGAGGCTGAGCTTAGTTGGGTATAGTTTGTACACTAATGAATTAAACCTGGTTAATACATAGATTATCCTTAGAATTACTCTTATTTTTTCTATTGGAATTTTTCTTCTTTAAATTTGAATTTCTTCAAAACCTTTTATTTCTATATGTGCAATCTTTAGTTGAGAATGTGGCCTATCTTATTCTTCTCAAATATAATTATTTTCCTATTTATTTTGAAGTATACTTACACCAGATGCTTTTGTGTTTCCGTTTGTGTTTTTCTATTTTATTTTCATTCAGATGTATTCATACCTGAAAGTAGGTTTAATGAGGAGCATATCTTCTTTGGAAGGATTAAATGTGTTAAGCATAATTTGTGCATCCCGTTTCTGGAGACTAAAGATAGAAAGCGCTCCAAATTGAAAAAGAATATACTTTTTTATCTACCACACAAATAGAGGATGACATTTGAACAGCATTACGAGATACAAATTCTCCATGACATAAAACATAATTTTCTCCCAGTTGTACTGACTTCTGTGTTCATTTGATTAACAGTGAATAGCTTGCACTTGCCTTGGTTAAAACAGAAATCTCCTGACATTTGCAATAACTCAATTTTGTAGAGAGAAAAAATTTATGCTACCAGATAGCCTTAGTTCCACAGGACAGCCAACTGGACTCGAAGAGGTTTCTGCTTTTGCTTAAAGTTAAGGCAAACTTTGGAGCATGTCATCTTGCTATAGAGTTCACCCTATCTGACAGGATCCAAGGTAATTAAAATGTTTCTCCTCATCTCCTTGATTCTCCTCATTCTTCCTCAAATTATTTAACTAAGTTTGGGGCTCCTTCATGGTCTGAGCCAAAGGTACTATGATATCTATGGACCTTATCATAGTAATGAATTTCAATCTAGGCAGTCCCACATTAACAGTGATTTTACACTATTTACAAATAATGGGTAGAATTAGAGAAATTATTTACTCTATACCACTCAGTTTTCTCATCTGTGAACCATAATGTTTATCTGTAAGCTTGTTATAATTGTCGAGTTTGATATTCCAGATATATTCATTCAGGATGTATTTAAGCAAACTTGTCCTGAGTATGATGTAGAGTGTCCCAGACCTTTGGGAGATCACAGGCCAGTAGGGAAAAATCATGTATAGTAGGCAAACAGATACACATGTAACTAAAAATTATAAAACACTGAGAATAAAGTTTAAATACATGCTCGATGGGAAAAACAGGAATAGGGAGCATAACACCTATTTATATAGTGGGTGGGATTTACAGATCTAAAGATCTGAGAAGTGGTCAGCCATATGATCAGAATCCATTGCTAGGTTTCTGAGACAGAAATGAACCTAGCAATTAAAACTAAAAATTGTAGGGATATAAATCATTCAACCCAGTGCTAAACATGCAGTAGTAATTCAATAAATGTTAGTTTATTTATTCTTCTTTCCCCTGTGAATTTCTCTTTATTAAAATAATTTACTTTTAGGTTTTTGTTATTCTCCAAACTTAATTTTGAATCTTGATCCCATTACATTAGTTATATGATTTGTTAATAATTTTGAAGTCATTAAAATAACTGCTATTTGAATTTCATAAAAACATTAAACCATGTGTAAGAAGAGCTAGACCACCATGTCAAAATAAACTCTGTCTGTAGGGCTATAAAAATCTAAGTTATACAACCCTTAGCTATGGAACACAGTGACTTATGAGTTGTGGCAAGTGATAACAATTGCTCTGGATGTTTTATAGTAATATCTCCAATGCTAACATATAATTAAGGAATGCTTTGTTTATTTAGTGGGAAACACATGATCATGAGTTTTGAATGAGGGTCTAGTACGTGTGTGTCTGATTGAGAGGGAGGGGATGTGGCCACTAAGAAACAAGACTGGACTGATCAAGATGATAGGCTGAGTGTTCTCTCAGACATACAATTCTGGCTGCAAATTGCTCAATTTAATAGATTTCCTCTGCTTTGTGTGATAAGGGTATGTTCATTCCTTTTCATATCATCCTATTCACTAGATTAATATAAAAATTGTGAAGGTGAAATGAGACAATTAAGAAAGTGAGTACTCATAGAGATTGTTACCAGTTTTTAACGACCAATTGAAAATTTAGCTGTTACCTTTAAACCTGGATCTCTTTCAGTCTGTGTTCTCCTATGAGATTATGAACCAGGAAATTACAGGAATCATAAATAATTATTTTTTTTTACTAGCTCCTCTGGTCTCTGCGACTCGTTAGTTTTGGACCCTTAGTGATGAAGGCATCCAATGGGAAAGAGCATCAGAGAAAATCTGGCTGATGTTCCTCAAACTCAGACCCAGACTGATTTGCAACAGAAAGCAAATTAGACAAATTTTGATATAAGCTGTGGGTTGCCAGGATAACTTGGAATTGGTCAGTTATTGTTCCCTGAAGAAAAGCCAAGTTGTGAGAACAAATTCAGTTCAGGGATGTTCATATGAAGATGTTAAGAACATCACAAAGAAGAAGATATCCTTTACTCTTTTCCCATCCCTGAGACCACCACTGATGAGAGAGAGAGAGAGAGAGAGAGAGAGAGAGAGAGAGAGAGAGAGAGAGAGAGAGAGAGAGAGGGGGGGGGGAGGGGGAGAGAGAGAGAGTTGTTTTTCTTCTTACTAGCATTGGCAAAGTTTTACCTATCTCTCACCCTGTGCCCTTTCCCAGTGTGGATATTCCAGAGGACTGTTTCTTACTATCTCCACTCACATGCTATAGAATGCCACCACCTCCAGAAGATAAAATTGCAAATTCTTGCCAAGGTCACAAATGGCCCCTGAAGATGAGGAGACTAATAGTAGAGGAGAATGGGCTGAGGAAGGCCCTAGTCATAAGACTTTTAGTAAACCCACTGAAATTTTGAGATATAAACATGGTAAGAAATACATTTCTGAGGCCGGGCATGGTGGCTCAAGCCTGTAATCCCAGCACTTTGGGAGGCCGAGGCGGATGGATCACGAGGTCAAAAGATCGAGACCATGCTGGTCAACATGGTGAAAACCCGTCTCTAATAAAAAATACAAAAAATTAGCTGGGCATAGTGGCGCGTGCCTGTAATCCCAGCTACTCAGGATGCTGAGACAGGAGAATTGTCTGAACCCAGGAGGCGGAGGTTGTGGTGAGCCGAGATCGTGCCATTGCACTCCAGCCTGGATAATAAGAGCGAAACTCCGTCTCAAAGAAAAAAAAAAAAGGAAATACATTTCTGGCCAATAATTATATCTACACAAACAAACATATTTAAATTACAATTATCTCAGAGACTATTCTTTCTGTCTTTTTTATCCTTTAGGATTAATTTGAAACATTTACTAAAGAAGATAGAAATCTTTTAGACATCGCCAATTTCTAGAATCACTCTTGAGACAAAACTCTGGTAAACAAGTAAAACAGAAAAAGGAACTCCATCTGATATGTGCATGTTTATGTGTATGTAAAGTATATTATGTGTTTATACACATGCCTGAATACATGTATTATTTTGTCAAAGGTTGTGACTTCACACTGTCATTGAAGTTTATGTATTTTTTGCTTTCTCATTTTTCTATTTGGATGCCTTTTATTTCTTTCTGTTGCCTTATTTTTCTGGGTAGGACTTTCAGTACTGTGTTGAATAGGAGTGCTAAGAGTGGGCATCCTTTTCTTATTCCAGTTCTCAAGGGGAATGCTTCCATTTTTTGCTCATTTAGTATAATGGTGGTTGTGGGGTTGTCATAGATGGCTCTTATTGTTTTGAGGTATGTTCCTTTTTTTTTTTTTTTTTTTTGAAAGAAAGAAAGAAAAAGAGAAAGGGAGAGAGAACACAGTAGTCTTGCTCTATTGCCCAGGCTGGAATGCAATCTAAAAATAGGTATTAAAAACCTCTTTTATGCTGATAATTGTAATTAACAGTGGAGACAGGAAGGAATAAAGGAAGAAAATAACAAACAAACAGCCAACCAATATTTCATCTAAGTCTGTGAAATGCTATGCAAATGCTGAAGAGTGATTTACTTCCAATTATGTGGCCACTTTCAAAATAGGTGTAATGTGATACTGAGAAAAATGTATGTTCCGTGGACCTGGGGTGAAGAATTCCATAAATATTCACTGAGTTTACTTATTGCAGGTCTGAGTTCAAATCATAGATGTCCCTGTTAATTTTCTATCTCGTTGATCCATCAAATATTAACAATGTGGTGTCAAAGTCTCCCGCTATTATCGTGCGGGAGTCCAAGTCTCTTTATAAGTCATTAAGAATTTGTCTTATGTAACTGGATGTTCCTATATTGGGTGCGTATATATTTATAATCATTGACTCCTGTTGTTGCATTGATCCTTTTACCATTGTGTAATGTCCTTCTTGTTTCTTTTAGTCTTTGTTACTATTAAAGTCTATTTTGTCAGAGAAGAAAGTTACAACTCCTGTTTGTTTGTTTGTTTGTTTTCTCTCCATTTGATTGGTAAGTCTTCCACCAACTCTTCTTTGTTTTGAGTCTTTGTGTGCCCTTAGTTATGAGATGGATCTGGGTACAGCATACTGATGCGTTTTGACTTATTCAATTTGCCTGTCTATGTCTTTGATTAGGGTATTTAATCCATTTAAATTTAAGATTAATATTGATATTTGTGAGTTTATGTTGTTTAATGCTAGCTGCCTAGTTAGCCCATTAGTTGATATAGATTCTTCATTATGGAGATACTCTTTACCTTTTGGTAAGTTTTTGGGATGACCGATACTGGTTGTTCCTTTCTGTGTGTAGTGCTTCTTTCAGAAGCTCTTGTAAAGCAGGCCTGGTGGTGATGAAATATCTGAGTGCTTGCTTGTTTGTGAAAAATTTTATTTTTCCTTCATTTATGAAGCTTAATTTGGCTGGATATGAGATTCTGGGTTGAAAATTGTTTTCTTTGAGGATATTGGATATCGACCCCCACTCTCTTCTAGTCTATATGGTTTCTGCTGAGAGATCTGCTGTGAGTCTGATAGGCTTCCCTTAATGGGTGACCTGACCTTTCTCTCTAGCTGCCCTTAGAATTTTCTCCTTTATTTCAACCCTGGTGAATCTAACAATTATGTGTCTTGGAGTTGCTCTATTTGAGGAATATCTTTGTGGTGTTCTCTGTATTACCTGGAGTTGAGTATTGTCTTGCCTTACTAGGATAGAAAAGTTTTCCTGAATAATATCCTGAAGAATATTTTTCAGCTTGGATTCATTCTCTTCATGACATTTGGGTACACCTATCAAACATAAATTAGGTCTTTTCACATAGTCCCATATTTCTTGGAGACTTTGCTCATTCCTTTTTACTCATTCTCTCTAATCTTGTCTTCTCATTTCATTTCATTAAGTTGGTCTTCAACCTCCGATATCCTTTCTTCTGCTTCAACAATTCGACTGTTAAAACCTGTGCATACTTTGTGGCATTCTCATATGTATTCTTTAGTTCCATTAATTCACTTATATTTCTCTAAATTGTCTATTCTCATTAAGATTTCATCAAACCTTTTTTCAATGTTTTTAGTTTCTTTACGTTGGGCTAGAACATTTCTTTTAACTCACAAAGTTCCTTATTATCCACCTTCCAAAGCCTAAATCTGCTAATGGAATGCACTCATTCTCCATCAGGCCTTGATCCCTTGTTGATAAGGAACTGTGATCCCCTGTAGAGGGAGAGGCATTCTGATTTTGGGTATTCTCAGTCTTTTTGCACTGGTTTCTTCCATTATCGTAAATTTATTCACCTGTCGTCTTTGTAATTACTGACTTTCAAATTAGGTCTCTGAGTGGACGTCCAACTTGTTGAATCCCAGCGCCAGAATCTGAGCAACCCATTGCTCCAGCTAAAACAGCGGCATTAAGATTCATGGTGCTTTTCTGCCTGGGAATCTCTGTTCTGGCTTCCTTTTTGAGTCCCTTTTTCAATCAGCTGAATAAGTGACTCTGCCTTCCCAGAGCTCCAAACGTCTACCAAAAGAGGACCCAGTCCCGTTTACTCTGCACCAAGAACCACTGTGCTGAGGCACCAGCAAAACCATTGCGCCGGCCACAAGAGTCGCACTGGCAACCCTTGTGCCTCCTCTGCTGGGAATTTCCTGGTCCATGAGCAACAAAAATTCATCTGAAAGTGTGGCATCCTCTCATTCTCTGCACTTTCACTGGGAGCTACAATTCCAAGCTGCTAGTTATCAGCCATCTTGGAACTCTCTCTTGAAGTTTATTTTATTATTGAAAAAAGAAAAATTTGGCATCAAAACTTCTTCTTTCACCACCATCTTCTTCACTTCATTCTTTTTCATTTCTTGTACACATTTTATTTTACTTATTCTGCTTTGTGCCTTACATGTAGTCTGTCTTCAATAGATAAAGAGTAAGGAGGAAAATATTCAGAACCACAAAGATAAAAGTCTGTAACCCCTTCAGCTCTTCTACTACACTGTAGGTGGAGTTAGAAAATTAGTTAAATCCTCTGAAAGTCAAGGGTAAACTGGAGACAATAAGAGCTTTCCCTAGAACTAGTGCATAGCAGACACTACTAAACAATAAGAAATAAATTTAAACATGTCTTCCTTCCACCTTATGCATGTGAGATATTGATCTTTTGAAGCATCCATTTGTGGATTATCAGGTTATGCCTTTTATTGCCTTTCCTTTTTTTTTTTGGTCAGGATTTGAACTCACAGTAGCATTATTTTATTTCCTTCCATTTGCATCTTCTGCCTTTCTAGAGTTTCTATTTTTCTCAGTGTCTCAAAATTTCAAACATGCTAACTCTAAAAATATTTATTTATTTTATTTTAAAAACATTCCCTTTTTACTTCTGAAGAGGCTAGAAGTTTAAAGAAGATAACAACACACACGATAATAATAGTGATAAAAATAGAAAGTGAGAATTCTTTTTTTTTTTTTTTTTTTGCATTTTAGGTTTTGGGGTACATGTGAATAACATGCAATATAGTTGCATAGGTACACACGTGGCAGTGCGATTTGGGGCCTTCCTCCCCATCACCTATATCTGGCATTTCTCCCCATGCTATCTCTCCTCAACTCCCCACCCCCCACGATCCCTCCCCTATTTTCCTCCAACAGACCCCAGTGTTTAGTGCTCCCCTCCCTGTGTCCATGTGTTCTCATTGTTCAACACCTACCTATGAGGGAGAATTTGTGGTGTTTGATTTTATACTCTTGTGTCGGTTTGCTGAGAATGACAGTTTCCAGGTTCATCCATGTCCCTAAAAAGGACATGAACTCATTGTTTTTGATGGCTGCATAATATTCCATGGTGTATATGTGCCACATTTTCCCTGTCCAGCTTATCATCGATGGGCATTTGGGTTGGTTCCACGTCTTTGCTATTGTAAACTGTGCTTCAATGAACATTCATGTGCATGTGTCCTTGTAGTAGAATGATTTATAATCCCTTGAATATATACCCAGTAATGGGATTGCTGGGTCAAATGGAATTTCTATTTCTAGATCCTTGAGGAATCATCATACTGTCTTCCACAATGGTTGAACTAATTTACACTCCCACCAGCAGTGTAAAAGTGTTCCTATTTCTCCACATCCTCTCCAGCATCTGTTGTCTTCAGATTTTCTAATGATCACCATTCTAACTGGCATGAGATGGTATCTCAATGTAGTTTTGATTTGCATTTCTCTAATGACCAGTGATGATGAGCATTTTTTCATATGTTTGTTGGCCTCATGTATGTCTTCTTTTATAAAGTGTCTGTTCATATCCTTTGCCCACTTTTGAATGGGCTTGTTTGTTGTGTTCTTGTAAATCTATTTTAGCTCTTTGTAAATTTTGGGTATCAGCCCTTTGTCAGAAAGGTAAACTGCAAAAATTTATTTCCATTCTGTTGGTTGCCGAATCACTCTAATGACTGTTTTTTTTTTTTTTTTTTTTTTTTTTTTTTTTTTGCCATGCAGAAGCTGTGGAGTTTGATTAGGTCCCTTTTGTCTATTTTGGCTTTTATTGCCAATGCTTTTGGTGTTTTGGTCATGAAGTCCTTGCCTACACCTATGTCCTGAATGGTTTTGCATAGATTTTCTTCTAGGGTTTTTATGGTGTTAGGTTTTATGTTTAAGTCTTGAATCTATCTGGAGTTAATTTTAGTGTAAGGTGTCAGGAAGGGGTCAAGTTTCTGCTTTCTGCATATGGCTAGCAAGTTTTTCCAACACCATTTATGAAACAGAAAATTGTTTCCCCATTGCTTGTTTTTGTCAGGTTTGACAAAGATCAGATGGTTGTAGATATGTTGTGTTGCCTCTGAGGCCTTTGTTCTGTTCCATTGGTCTATATCTCTGTTTTGGTACCAATACCATGCTGTTTTGATTACTGTAGCCTTGTAGTATATTTTGAAGTCTGGTAGTGTGATACCTCCTGCTTTGTTCTTTTTGCTTAGAATTGACTTGGCTATGCAGGTTCTCTTTTAGTTCCATATGAAGGTTAAGGTGGTTTTTTCCAGTTCTGTGAAGAAGGTCATTGGTAGCTTGATGGGAATAGTGTTGGATCTGTAAATCACTTTAGGCAGTATGGCCATTTTCACGATATTGATTGTTCCTAACCATGAACATAGAATGTTTCTCCATCTGTTTCTGTCTTCTCTCATTTCGTTGAGCAGTGGTTTGTAGTTCTCCTTGAAGAGGTCCTATACGTTCCTTGTTAGTTGTATTCCTAGGTATTTTATTCTCTTTGTAGCAATTGTGAATGGCAGTTCGTTCTTGATTAGGCTCTCTTTAAGTCTGTTAATGGTGTATAGGAATGCTTGTGATTTTTGCACATTGATTTTGTATTCTGAGACTTTGCTGAAGTAGCTTATCAGTTTCAGGAGATTTTGGGCCAAGATGACAGAGTCTTCTAGATATACAATCATGTTATTTGCAAATAGAGACAATTTGACTTCCTTCTTTCCTATTTGAATACCCTTTATTTCTTTTTCTTGCCTGATTGCTCTGGCTAGAACTTCCATTACTATATTCAATAGGAGTGGTGAGAGAGGGCATCCTTGTCTAGTGCCAGATTTCAAAGGGAATGTGTCCAGTTTTTGCCCATTCATTATGATATTGGCTGTTGGTTTGTCATAAATAGCTTTTATTATTTTGAGATACGTTCTGTCAATACCTAGTTTATTGAGGGTTTTTAGCATAAAGGGCTGTTGATTTTTGTCAAAGGCCTTCTCTGCATCAATTGAGATAATCATGTGGTTTTTGTCTTTGGTTCTGTTTATGTGGTGAATTAGGTTTATAGACTTGCATGTGTTGAACCAGCCTTGCATCTCCAGGATGAATCCTACTTGATCATGGTGAATAAACTTTTTGATGTGCTGTTGCTATTGGTTTGCCAGTATTTTATTGAAGATTTTTGCATCTATGTTCATCCTGGATATTGGCCTGAAGTTTTCTTTTCTTGTTGAGTCTCTGCCAGGTTTTGGTATCAGGATGATGTTGGTCTCATAAAATGATTTGGGAAGGATTCCCTCTTTTTGGATTATTTGGAATAGTTTCAGAAGGAATGGTATCAGCTCCTCTTTGTATGTCTGGTAGACTTCATCTGTGAACCCATCTGGACCTGGGTTTTCTTGGGTGGTAGGCTTTTTATTGCTCCCTCAAGTTCAGACCTTGTTATTTGTCTATTTAGGGTTTTGACTTCTTCCTGGTTTAGGCTAGGGAGGAGGCAAGTGTCCAGGAATTTATCCATTTCTTCCTGGTTTACTAGTTTATGTGCATAGAGTTGTTTGTGGTATTCTCTGATGATGGTTTGAATTTCTGTGGAATCTGTGGTGATTTCCCCTTTATTGTTTTTTACTGCTTCAATTTGGTTATTCTATCTTTTCTTTTTTATTAATCTGGCTAGTGATTTGTCTTTTCAAAAAACCAGCTCCTGGATTTACTAATTTTTTGAAGGGTTTTTCATGTCTCTATCTCCTTCAGTTCCACTCTGATCTCAGTTATTTCTTGTCTTCGGCTAGGTTTTGAGTTTTTTTGATCTTGCTCCTCTAGCTCTTTCAATTTTGATGATAGCATGTCAATTTTAGATCTCTCTGTGCTTCTCATGTGAGTACTTATTGCTACACATTTTCCTCTAGAGACTGCTTATAATATGTCCCAGAGATTCTGGTATGGTGTGTCTTCATTCTTGTTGGTTTCAAAGAACGTCTTTATTTCTGCCTTCATCTCGTTGTTTATCCAGTCAACATTCAAGAGCAAGTTGTTCAGTTTCCATGAAGCTGTGGAGTTCTGAGTTAGTTTCTTAATCCTGAGTTCTAGTTTGATTGCACTCTGGTCTGAGAGACTGTTATGATTTCAGTTATTTTGCATTTTCTGAGGAGTGCTTTACTTCCAATTATGTGGTCAATTTTAGCATAGGTGTGGTGTGGTGTAGTGCTGAGAGAAATGTATATTCTGTGGATTTGGGGTGGAGAATTTTGTATATGTCTATTAGGTTTGCTTGGTCCAGATCCGAGTTCAAGTCCTGGATATGCTTGTTAATTTTCTGTCTCATTGATCTGTCTGATATCGACAATGGGGTGTTAAAGTCTCCGACTATTATTGTGTGGAAGTCTAAGTCTCTTTGTAGGTCATTAAGAGCATGCTTTATGTATTTGGGTGCTCCTGTATTGGGTGTGTATATATTTAGAATTGTTAGCTCTTCTTGTTGCATTGATCCTTTTACCATTATGTAATGTCCTTCTTTGTCTCTTTTGTTCTTGGTTGGTTTAATGTCTATTTTATCATAGACTAGGATTGCAACTCCTGCTATTTTTGCTCTCCATTTACTTGGCAAATCTTCCTCCATCCCTTTATTTTGAGCCTTTGTGTATCCTTGCATGTGAGATGTGAGATGGGTTTCCTGAATACAGCACACCGATGGGTTTTGGCTTTTATCCAATTTGCCATTCTCCATTTTTTGATTGGGGCATTCAGTCCATTTACATTTAGTGTTAATATTGTTATGTGTGAATTTGATCCTGCCATTTTGATGCTAGCTGGCTGTTTTGCCCATTAGCTGATGCAGATTTTTCATTTTGTTGATGCTCTTTACTATTTGGTATGTTTTTGGAGTGGCTGGTACTGGTTGTTCCTTTCTGTGTGCAGTGCCTCTTTCAGGATCTCTTGTAAAGCAGGCCTGGTGGTGACAAAATCTCTGAGTACTTGCTTGCTTCACAAAGGATTTTATTCTTCCTTCACTTATAAAGCTCAGTTTGGCTGGATATGAAATTCTGGGTTGAAAGTTTTTTTCTTTAAAGATGTTGAATATTGGCCCCCACTCTCTTCTGGCTTGTAGAGTTACTGCTGAGATATCTGCTGTAAGCCTGCTGGGCTTTTCTTTGTTGGTGACCCAACCTTTCTCTCTGGCTGCCCTTAGTATTTTTGCCTTCATTTCAACCCTGGTGAATCTGAAAATTATGTGCCTTGGGGTTGCTCTTCTCGTGGAGTATCTTTGTGGTGTTCTCTGTATTTCCTGGACTTGAATATTGGCCTGCTTTGCTAGGTTGGGGATGTTTTCCTGGATAATATCCTGAAGAGTGTTTTCCAGTGTGGATTCATTCTCTTTGTCACATTCAGGTACAGCTATCAAATGCAGATTAGGTCTTTTCACATAGTCCCATATTTCTTGGAGACTTTGTTCATTCCTTTTTATGCTTTTTTCTCTAATCTTGGTTTCTTGTTTTATTTCATTGAGTTGATCTTCGACCTCTGATATCCTTTCTTTTGCTTGATCAATTTGGCTGTTGAAACTTGCACATGCTTTGTGAAGTTCTCGTGTTGTGTTTTTTAGCTCCATCAATTCACTCATATTCCTCTCTAAGTTGTCCATTCTTGTTAGCATTTCATCAAACCTTTTTTTAAGGTTCTTAATTTCTTTCATTGGATTAGAACATGTTCTTTTAACTCACAGAAATTTCTCATTACCCACCTTCTGAAGTCTCATTCTGCCATTTCATCACACTCATTCTCCATCCAGTCTTGTTCCTTTGCTGGTGAGGAGTTGTGATCCCTTGTAGGAGGAGAGGTGCTCTGGTTTTGGGTGTTTTCCTTCTTGTTGTGCTGGTTTCTTCCCATCTTTGTGGATTTATCCACCTGTCATCTTTGTAGTTGCTGTTTTTCAGTTTGTGTCTCTGAGTGGATGTCCAGTTGATGATGAAGTTATTTCTGTGTCTTATTTTTCCTTCTAACAGTCTGGCCCCTCTGCTGTAGGAATGCTGAGGTCCACTCCAGGCCCTGCTTGCCTGGGGAACACCTGTAGCAGCTGCAGAACAGTGAGGATTGCTACCAGTTTCTTCTTCTGCCATCTTTGTCTCAGAATGATGCCCGCCAAATGTCAGTCTGATCTCTCCTTTATGAGGTAACTCTTTGGATACAGGGGGGTCAGGGAGCTGCTTGAGGAGACACTCTGTCCTTTATAGGAGTTCAAGTGCTGAGCTGTGAGTTCCACTGTTCATTCAGAGCTGCTGGGCAGTTGCATTTAGGTCTGCTGCAGCAGAACTCATAGACCGCTTTTTGTTCCTAGGTTCTCTGTCCCAGGGAGTTAGGGCTTTATTATCCGTTTTCGTTGTGCTGCTGCCTTTTTTTTCCAGGGCTGCCCTGCCCAGCAAGAAGGCAGCCTAGTCACTGTCTTCCTGCAGAGGCTTTGCTGAGCTGCTGTGGGCTCTGCCCAGCTGCCTTATTATCTTCCCTGCAGTCCTGTTTATATGGGGGTAGTTAGAACTGCCTCATCATTGCGGGCCCACCTCTGTATTGGTGGACTCTCTCTGTAATGGCAGGTTGCCTTGGCAATGGCAGGCTGCCTCAGTGATGGCAGAATGCCTCCACAGTGGTGGAGTGTCTCGGTAATGGCGGATGCCCCTCTCCCATGGAGCTGGACCATTCCGGGTTCAGATGTGCTTTCTGTGAAACTCTCAATCCAGAGAGTTTCTGATTGCTGTTCTTTTGTGGTGGTGGGACCAGCTGAGCCTGATCACCTGGCTCCCTGCCTCAGACCTTTTTTTTTTTTGTAACAGTTGCCTCTCTCCCAGGTTTTCCAGTCACCTGTTGAAAAGGTGCTGGGATCTCTGTGATTTCTCATGAGGCAACTTACTGTGCCAGCCTAAATGGTGGCACTGAGATTTGTGGCCCTTTTTTTTGCCCAGGAATCTCCTGGCCTGGCTCCCTGTTCAGTCTCTCTTTAATTAGATGAATGGGTGACTTCCCGGGGCTCCAATTGCCAGCTAAAAGGGCACCCGGGCCAGTGTATTTTGTATGGAGAACTGCCACGCTGGGGCACTGACAAAGCAGATGTCAGTGCATTGTCACCAGCCAAAAGAGCCATGCTGGTGACCCATGGGACTCCTCCACCTGGGAATCTCCTGGTCTGTGGGCTATAAAATTCCATCTGGAAATGTGGTGTCCACTCACCCTCTGCACTTTCACTGGGAGCTGCAATCCTGAGCTGTTCCTAAAAGGCCATCTTGGATCTTCCCTCAATTTAAAAAATATTTAAAGTCCATTAATTAAAAATCCTCTCAACTACCATCAGTTTATCCTTGCAGAATCATAATAGACAGTATTGCCAATTTTATCCTGCTAAGATTCCTCTCATGACATGTGATGCTCCTAAGAAAATTCCCCTGGCCTCTTCATTCTTATTGTACCAAATACAAACACTACCCCATCTCTAAACCATTTAAGCTTATATTTTCTATACAATTTTCTCTTGAGGAACAGATCTACCTTTCCAGTAGAAACAGTAGAAATCTTGAAATTAACATCCTGTTTTTTTTTTTGTTGTTGTTTGTTTGTCTTTTTTTGAGATAAAGTCTTGCTCTGTCACTGAGGCTGGAGTGCAGTGGCACAATTTTGGCTCACTGCAACCTCTACCTCCTGGGTTCAAGTGATTCTTTTGCCTCAGCCTCACCTGTTGCTGGGTGGCATTACAGGCATTACCTGTTATTATGGCTGGCTAATTTTTGTATTTTTGTAGAGATGGAGTTTCACCATGTTGTCCAGACTGGTCTTGAACTCCTAGGTGATCCGCCCACTTCGGGGTCCCAAAGTTCTGGGATTACAGGCGTAAACTACCACACCCAGCCAAAATTAACATTTTATAAGCTCAGCTCATTTGTCTCTGCCTCAAAGTTTCCTAGCTCTTATATCCTCATACTGTTTACAAGTGTTTGTCCAGCATCCAAAAACTATCCAGGCATCCTAAAACAGAAACTTGAAAGACATTTTTTAAACTCTACTTACTCATTCTCAGAGCTATTTGAGCCACCAAGTTAATGTATATTTGAGTTTTTCTAAATATCTCTCAACACCAGCTCATCTCCATTTTCTTGGTTTATTTTAGGATCTTACTATCATTTATCCAGCCCATTTTAAGTCATTTTCTCACAGTTAAAAATTCATCCTTTACATGTCTGCCCAAAATATTTTGTAAAAATGGGAATCACATCTTGTAGTTCATATTCACTGTATACTCCCAAATATGGCATAGGTTGCCCTTCAAAATCAGGGCCTTGCTCACCTTTTCTGTATCACATTCTTCCACACTGCCAGAAGGCTTCCCTTTCTGACAAATTAAACTTCTTGAAGTCCCTCACATTTTCATGGGGTCTCACATTCTGTTTTCCAAAGGCCTGAAATGCAGGATCCATGAGAGTAAAACATTTGGCTACTTTGTTCAATGTGTTATTTTAGCATTTGGAATATGGCCTACCATCTACAAGACACTTAGTTAATATTAAATAAATGAGGGTAAAAATGATTAGAAACATTTAAAAGCCAGAATTCAAACCAAGATAATAATAGCAACAAATATAATAAAGTGCATTTAGATATTTCATTACATCAAGTGCTCTTACAAATCAAAAAAGATTGGTACTTAAGAGGGAAAGTTTCAAAATTAAAAATACAATTCATACATAAATATTTAAAAAAAGCTCACCTCACTAGATATCAAAGATGTGAAATTTTACTCTCTAACCTGTAAAAATTAACAGTTTGATAAATTACAAGTTACAGGAGCATGTTGAGAAACATAATTCTAAATGCTGTTTCTATAAGAAAAGGTTGGCATTAACAGTTTAAAAAAATTATATATTGATCAGAGTTAAAATTTGTAAACTATTTGAAGCAGAAATTCTTCCCTTCAGCAATTGATCATTAGAATATAATTAAACAATTCACAAAGAAGTTTATGAAAATGTAAATAGAAAACTATGTGTTACATTCATGATGACTCTCCATGACAGCAGTGTACTATAATAAAAAATAAGCAAATTAATTGCCATCAACAATATATTTATTAATTAAATTAGTGTATATACATGCATTGCTATGTTACATAGTAAGTTAGTGACTGATAAGTCTTACATATTTATCAATATAAAATATGTGTTATATGTGGAGGTAAATAAGCAATTATAAATAAATTTAACAATTTAATATCACCTTGTTTATAAAACTGTTAATCTCTATCAAGAGAAGGAAAAGAAGAGAGAGTTTCTGAAAAGAAAACATATAGCTATCTCATAGTGGTGTAAATACAATTAAGTGAGGTGCTTTTTCTAAATTTTTGTTTATAGACATGTTTTCTAAAGGATTGTAGACAAATAGTCAAATGAGAGTAGGTGTACCTGTCTTGCAGTGAGACAAAAATGTGAATGTATAAAGTGCCTAGATCATACCAAGCATTAAGTACTTCCTATACCTATTATGTGGTAATATTTTTTCCCATTTTACTGATAAGCAGTTGATTATAATCATACAGGTAGAGATGGGGTTCAAATTTTATTCCAGAATTGATTCATTTATAGTCTCTGGTGGGTAATTTATTTATAGAAACAAAGGTGTTCAAATACTATTTGTTTACCTCCATTAATATTGTAGTTAAATGTGGTCATGTTAGCATGTGTGGTAAACTTCATGAATCGTTAATCAATTTTCAATCTCCCTTTTCCTTCACATGCCTGAAAAGAGCATATTTCCTTCTCCTTTATGCAGGGCCATGTGACAAACTTTGCTAATGAAATGTAGAAGGAGTGAAGTTGTAACAGTTCTTAGCAGAGGCTTGCACCGGTAATTTTGAGCTCTGTCCTCTCCCATGGAAATATCATGCCTCAGGTAGAGGTAACATATTCAACCTAAGTAAAAAATAATTCACCACCTCAGAATAAAGTATCTAGGTAGCACATTGTCAGAAGATTAGTCAGACATCTATACAATTAACAAGAATATCCACAAAGCCCTCACTGTCTGTCTCAGTCTACAAGAGTTTATTGTCTGTCTCAGTCTCCAAGAGTTCATCAAAAATTCTCAAGTCTTCACTAAGCCTTTGTGTTTCTCATGTATACCTTTCATTGCTCTCCATATATCTGATTAAAACTGTTTATGGAGAGCAATGGCCTTCCTCCCTTCCATATGTAAAGCTGTTGTAAGGTCTTCCCATTGGCAAACTCAAATTTGGCAGGGGATTCTGGGAAATGTAACTCTTGGTTTTTACTCCACAATGAAGAGGGAAATGTATAAAGAAGTAATAGCTGTGTCCAAGTGACAAGACAACCTCGTTTATACATTTTTAAACATCGAGTGAAGCATTTTTAAGAGGATATGGAGTTTCCTTGGTTCTATTAGTAAATCAATAAATAACTATTAAATTAGTACACCTGTTGAAGAAGATACCATTTAATACTCTTTCTGACAACCTAGATTCCAACATTGAAGTATTAAACAAAGAATGTATATTCACAACAAGAAAGGCAAATAAATCTGTGTATCCAGTATTTAATATGCTCAATGTATGTAGTTTTGGGTAGACTGTTGTTTAATTTATATTATGCTTCTGTGGGACTGAATTTATTTATTTTTCTCAATTGCTTTGTGTACTAATTGGCTTAGTTAGAAAGAGCTCTTTATATGTGAGTCCAAGGAATGCATGTTGCTAGACTTCACTGCATTTGGCCACAATCCCATTCTTGAATGACTTTGGCTCCTTAGAGGCACACTTTCATGTGGGCTAATTACAAGTGTTTGTCAATCTCATAGACACATTCCTTTATACTTCTGCCACACTATATTTCTATGCACAGTCTATTTCATGTCATAACCCAGTACACAGTATTTTCTGCACCTTAGTTCTGTGTCTATACTAAAGATAACACTTATATCAGAATAACTGAATGCTTTTCTTTTTGGAGATGTGTAAATAAATATCAAGCATAAATAGACACAGAATTAAGAACTGTAATGCAATCTATGAGAAAATTATCTGGAAAGGTAACTAGAAACTGTTTCATGGTCACAAGAGCATTCTGGGTTCATGGCCTCTAACTGATGTTTTGAAATGAAATTTGCTTGCTGGAAAACTATGCAAGGAATTATGCTACAGGTGATAAATAAACAAGATAATGTCCATAGCATTTAGTAAATACATGAAACTCTTGGATGTAACCCGATTTTAGATAAGGTCTGACATTTAGCCATGTTACCAAATTCAAGTGCACAATTCAGTTTCTTTCTTTCTTTTTTTTTAAAAGAAAGAAAGAAAGAAAGAAAGAAAGAAAGAAAGAAAGAAAGAAAGAAAGAAAGAAAGAAAGAAAAAGAAAAAAAGGAATGAAGAAGAGGAAGAAAGGAAAAAAAAGAGGGAGAGAGAACAGGAGTGTTGCTTTATTGCCCAGGCTAGAATGCAGTCTAAAAATGGCTATTGAAAACCTCTTTTATGCCAATAATTGTGCCTAATAATGGCCAACAAATATTTCATTCAAATCTGTGAGTAGGTATGATGTGGTACTGATAAGAGTGTATATTTGTATTTAAAGCAGAGAGTTCTATAAATGTTTATTAAGTTTACTTGTTCCAGATCTGAGTTCAAGTCCTGGATATCCTTATTAATTTTCTGTCTCATTGATCTATCTAATATTGATGTTAAAGTCTTCTACTATTATTTTGTGGAGTCTAAGTCTCTTTATAAATCTTATGTATCCTGCATTGGGTGCATATATATTTAGGATCTTTAGCTCTTCTTGTTGCATTGATCCTTTTATCATTATGTACTCTTTTGATCTTTGTTGCTTTAAAATCTATTTTATCAGAGGCAAGAATTGCAACTCCTGCTTTTTATTTATTTATTTATTTTTGCTCTCCATTTGGTTGGTAAATATTTCTCCATCCCTTTGTTTTGAGTCTTTATGTATCCTCACATGTAAGACGGGTCTGGATGCAACACACTGATGAGTTTATCTTTTGATTGGGAGATTTAGTCAATTTAAATTTAGGATTACTGCCATTTGATGTTAGCTGGCTGTTTTGCCCATTAGTTGATGTAAATTCTTCATTATGTTGATGCTCTTTACTTTTTGGTATATTTTTAGAAAGGATAATACTGGCTGTTCCTTTCTATGTGTAATGCTTCTTTCAGAAGCTCTTGTAAAGCAGGCCTGGTGGTAATAAAATTTCTGAGTACTTGCTTGTTCACAAAAGATTTTATTTTTCCTTCAGTTGTGAAGCTTAGTTTGGCTGGATATGAAATTCTGGGTTGAAAGTTCTTTTCTTTAAAGATGTTGAATATTGGCCCCCACTCTCTTCTGGCTTGTAGGCTTTCTGCTGAGAGATCTGCTATAAGTCTGATAGGCTTCCCTTTGTGGATAACCTGACCTTTCTCTCTGGCTGCTCTTAGTATTTTCTCCTTTATTTCAACCCTGGTGAATCTGATAATTATGTGCCTTGAGGTTGCTATTCTTGAGGAATATCTTTGTGGTGTTCTCTGTATTACCTGGAGTTGAGTGTGGTCCTGCCTTGCTAGGTTGAAAAAGTTTTCTTGAATAATATCCTGAAAAGTATTTTCCACCTTGGATTCATTCTCTTTGTCACATTCAGGTACACCTATCCAATGTAGATTAGGTCTTTTCACATAGTCCCATATTTTTTTGAAGACTTTGCTCATTCCTTTTTATTCTTTTTTCTCTGTTCTTGTCTTCTTGTTTTATTTCATTAAGTTGGTCTTCAACCTCTGATATCCTTTCTTCTGCTTGATCAATTTGGCTGTTAAAACTTGTGCATACTTCCTGAAGTTCTCATGTTTTTCAACTTTGTTAATTCACTTATATTTCCCTATATATTGTTTATTCTTGTTAGCATTTCGTCAAACCTTTTTTCAAAGTTCTTAGTTTCTTTGCATTGGGTTAGAACAAGTTCTTTTAACTCCCATAAGTTTCTTATCATCCACTTTCTGAAGCCTACTTCTATTAATGGAACACAGTCTTTCTCCAACAGGCCTTGTTTTGTTGCTGATGAGGAACTGTGATCCCCTGTAGAGGGAGAGGTGTTCTGATTTTGGGTATTCTCAGCCTCTTTAGGCTGATTTCTTCCCTTTGTTATGAATTTATCCATCTGTCATTTTTGTAATTACCACCTTTCTAATTAGGTTTCTGAGTGGATGTCCAACTTATTGATTCTCAGTGCCAGAATCTGAGCAACCCACTGTGCTGGCTAAAACAACAGCATTAAGATTGATGGTGCTTTTCTGCCCAGGAATCTCTGGTCTGGCTTCCTTCTTGAGTGTGTCCTTCAATCAGCTGAATAGGCTATTTTGCCTTCCCAGAGCTCCAAACGTTGGCCAAAAGGGGAACCAGTCCTGCTTACTCTGCACCAAGAGCCTTCACGCTGAGGCTCTGGCAAAACCACTGCACTGGCCACAATAGTCGCGCTGGTGACCTATGGGGCTCCTCCGCTGAAAATCTCCTGGCCTGTGAGCAACAAAACTTTGTCTGAAAGTGTGGCATCCTCTCATTCTCTGCACTTTCACTGGGAGCCACAATCTAGAGCTGCTGGTGATCATCCATCTTGGATCTCCGCACCAGTTTCTAAGTTTTGTAAGGGGAGAGGATTCCCCTTGGACTATATAATAGAGATAGGAAAGCCTCTTCTTTTCAAGCTGTTTACATAGGATTGTCAAAATCACAAAGATGAGTTGTTTAAATGAGGTTGGTGGGGATAATTAATCAGAATGATAAATGCATGGCAATTACCTTGACCAATAACTAATGAATAATTTTATTCATAAAATATTAAATAAAAATAAAGTAATACAAAAAAAAAAACAGAGACTACACAATCTATAGTTATGTTAACTATATGTCCTTGTTGTGAGAGGATATGGCCATTTGACTTTGATTGTCCTGACATAATTATTTATAGTATAGCTTTCATTCTAAAAAATGTCACACTTTGGATCACATTGTGAATTTGGAAGCTATGTGCAGTCTTTCAACTTATTAGAGGTTTATCAACTTGCACAGCTACTGGAAAGTCTTGCCTTTGGATGCTATCTACAATCTTTAGAGTGGAAGAAAGACATGGTTAATAAAGGGATTTGGAGTTTATAATACGTGTAGAACTAGGTGCCTTGTCTTTAAGATATAATTAGACAATGAGAAGTTGCTTATGTGATAATCTTCTTTGATAAGATCTATTATTTTCACAAGTGTTGAAGTATTTACATGTGTCTGGGCACATTACAAGGTGCTGCAGACAGAAAAGATTCAAAAATTGTATTAGTGTAGCAAGATAGATTTGAAAATTAACAAAAATGTACAGTTAACTTTGTAATAGGATGTACTTGAATAAACATAAATTATGAGAGAAAATAAGAATGGTTTCTCATCCTGGAAAGGAAGGTAAGTGGTCAGAAGTCAAATAACTCAAATGGACATTATTTTGACAAATACACAATTCCAAGAAGAAACAATAGAGAGTATTTCCAAAAAGTGAGGACAATTTGGTCAAATAGCAATAGTCAACAGAATATGGAAGTATCTTACATTCCAACCAACACTTCTGCATAATTTGTGGAAATAGTAGAAAATAAATATGCAGGATTCTTTTTTTTATTTTTGAAAAATTATTTAAAATTTAGGATGGCAATAATAGAGTATTAAGTGAAACATGGGAACCTGTGCAGCTGCAGAGGTCACATGCTCAGAAGCTAGCCCTATTAACATATAGGAAGAGGGTATCCTGATAAAACATAAATAATTGTATGAATATTACTAGTGCACTAACCAGTATAGCTAACTTTTGATAACCACAGCTTGGTAGATATAATTTCTTAAGTTTATAAAATGTTATATCAATTGGTGGAACATCCACAGGTCCTGGTCCAGGAAGAAAAACATGATACTGCCCTACCTGTGAACCAAGGACATTTTCCTAGAACATTTATCAAATTTTTTCTTTTTTTAGAAATATATATTTTATTGCACTTTAGGTTCTGGGATACACGTGCAAAACATGCAGGATTGTTGCATAGGTACATACATGGCAATGTGGTTTGCTGCCTCCATCCCCCCATCACCTATATCTGGCATTTCTCCTCACATTATTCCTCCCTAACATTCCTACTCCCTGCTGTCCCTCCCCAACAGACCCCATTGTGTGATGCTTCCCTCCCTGTGTCCATCTGTTCTCATTGTTCAACACCCGCCTATGAGTGAAAACGTGGTTTTTGTTTTTCTGTTCTTGTGTCAGTTTGCTGAAAATGATGGTTTCCAGATTCATCCATGTTCCCAAAAAGGACACAAACTCATTGTTTTTTATAGCTGCATAGTATTCCATGCTGTATATGTGCCACATTTGCCTTGTCCAGTCTATCATCAATGGGCATTTGAGTTGGTTACAGGTCTTTGCTATTGGAAGTGCCAAAATGAACATACATGTGCATGTGTCTTCATAATAGAATGATTTACAATCCTTTGAATATATACCCAGTAATGGGATTGCTGGGTCAAATGGAATTTCTATTTCTAGGTTCTTGAGGAATTGCCACACTGTCTTCCAGAATGGTTAAACTAAGTTACACTCCTCCAACAGTATAAAAATGTTCTTATATCTCCATATCCTCTCCATCATCTGTTGTCTCAATATTTTATAATGATCGCCATTCTAACTGGTGTAAGATGGTACATCAATGTGGTTTTGATTTGCATTTCTCTAATGACCAGTGATGATAGGCATTTTTTATATGTTTGTTGACCTCATAAATGTCTTCCTTTGAAAAGTATCTGTTCATGTCCTTCACCCACTTTTGAATTTTTTTTTCTTGTAAATCTGTTTTAGTTCTTTGTAGATTCTGGATATTGGACCTTTGTCAGATGGGTATATTGCAGAAATTTTTTCCCATTGTGTTGGTTGCCAGTTCACTCTAATTATTGTTTCTTTTGCTGTACAGAAGCTCTTAAATTTAATTATGTCCAATTTGTCTATTTTGACTTTTGTTGCCAATGCTTTTGGTGTTTTAGTCATAAAGTCCTTGCCTATGCCTATGTCCTGAATGGTTTTGCCTAGGTTTTCTTCTAGGGTTTTTATGGTGTTAGGCCTTATGTTTAAGTCTTTAAACCATCTGGAGTTAATTTTAGTGTAAGATGTCAGAAAGGGGTCCAGTTTCTTCTTTCTACACTTGGCTAGCCAGTTTTCCCAACACCATTTATTAAACAGGGAATCCTTTCCCCATTGCTTGTTTTTGTGAGGTTTGTCAAAGATCAGATGGTTGTAGATGTGTGGCATTGCCTCTGAGGCCTCTGTTATGTTCCATTGGTCTATATCCCTGTTTTGTTACCAGTACCATACTGTTTAGATTACTGTAGCCTTGTAGTATAGTTTGAAGTCAGGTAGCATGATGCCTCCAGCTTTGTTTTTTCTACTTAGAATTTACTTGGATATGCAGGCTCTCTTTTCATTTCATATGAAGTGTAAGGTGTTTTTTTTTTCTTTCAGTTCTGTGAAGAGGGTCATACATAGCTTGATAGGAATAGCATTGAATCTATAAATTACTTTGGCCAGTATGACCATTTTCACAATATTGACTCTTTCTAGTCATGAACATGGAATGGTTTTCCATCTGTTCATGTCCTCTCTTATATCATTGAGCAGTGGTTTGTAGTTCTCCTTGAAGAGGTCTTTCTATCCTTTGTTAGTTTTATTCCTAGGTATTTTGTTCTCTTTGTAGCAATTGTGAATGGCAGTTTATTCTTGATTTGGGTCTCTTTAAGTCTGTTATTGGTGTATAGGAATGCTTCTAATTTCTTCATATTGATTTTGCATCCTGGGACTTTGTTGAAGTTGCTTATCAGTTTCAGGAGATTTTGGGCTGAGACAATGCAGTCTTCTAAATATACAATCATGTTGTATGCAAATACAGGCAATTTGACTTTCTCCTTTCCAGATTTAATATCCTTTATTTATTTTTCTTGTCTGATTGCTCCAGTTAGAATTTCCAATGCTATATTAAGTGGGAGTGGTGAGAGAGGGAATTCTTGTCTAGTGCCAGATTTCAAAGGGAATGCTTCCAGTTTTTGCCCATACAGTATGATATTGGCTGTGGGTTTGTTGTAAATAGCTTTTATTATTTTAAGATATGCTCCATCAATACCTAGTTTATTGAGAATTTTTAGCATAAAAGGCTGTCGAATTTTGTCAAGGGCCTTCTCTGCATCTATTGAGATAATCATGTGGTTTTTATCTTTGGTTCTGTTTATGTGATGAATTACATTTATAGACTTGTATATTTTAAACCAGCCTTGTATTTCCGGGATGAAGCATAGTTGATTTTTGGTGGATAAACTTTTTGATGTGTTGTTGCAATTGGTTTGCCAATATTTCATTGGAGTATTTTCCATCTATGTTCATCACAGATATTGGCCTGAAGTTTTCTTTTTTTGTTGAGTCTCTGCTGGGTTTTATTTTATCAAGATAATGTTGGTCTCATAACATGATTTGAAGGATTCCCTCTTTTTAGATTACTTGGAATAGTTTCAGAAGGAGTAATACCAGCTCCTCTTTGTATGTCTGGTAGAATTTGTCTGTGAACCCAACTGGACCTGGGCTTTTTCTGGTTTGTAGGTTATTAATTGCTGCCTCAACTTCAGCCCTTGTTATTGGTCTATTCAGGGTTCTGACTTCTTCCTAGTTCAGGCTTGGGGGATGCAAGTATCCAGGAATGTATCCATTTCTTTCACATTTACTGGTTTATGAGCATAGAGTTGTTTGTAGTAATCTCTGACGGTAGTTTGTATTTCTGTGGAATCTGAGGTGATATCCCCTTTAACGTTTTTTATTGCATCTATTTGATTATTCTTCTCTACTTTTTTATTAATCTGGCTAGTGGTCTATTTGGTTGATCTTTTTGATAAACCATCTCCTGGATTTACTAATTTTTTGAAGGGTTTTTTTTATGTCTCTATCTCCTTCAGTTCTGCTCTGTTCTTAGTTATTTCTTGTCTTCTGCTAGTTTTTGATTTTTTTTTTTTTTTTTTTTTTTGATCTTGCTACTCTAGCTCTTTCAATTTTAATGATAGGGTGTCAATTTTAGATCTTTCCTTGCTTCTCATGTGGACATTTATTGCTATATTTTCCCCTCTCTACACTGCTTTAAATGTGTCCCAGGGATTCTGGTACATTGTGTCTTCATTCTCATTGGTTTTGAGGAACATCTTTATGTCTGCCTTCATTTCATTGTTTGTCCAGTCAACATTCAAGAGCCAGTTGTTCAGTTTCCATGAAGTCGTGAGGTTCTGAGTTAGTTTCTTAATCCTGAGTTCCAATTTGATTGCACTGTGGTCTGAGAGACTGTTTGTTATGATTTTTGTTCTTTTGCATTTACTGAGTAATGATTTACTTCCAATTATGTGGTCAATTTTAGCATAGGTGTGGTGTGGTGCTGAGAGAAATGTGTATTCTGTGGATTTGGGGTGGAGAATTCTGTATATGTCTATTAGGTTTGCTTGGTCCAGATCCGAGTTCAAGTCCTGGATATGCTTGTTAATTTTCTGTCTCATTGATCTGTCTGATATCGACAATGGGGTGTTAAAGTCTCCGACTATTATTGTGTGGAAGTCTAAGTCTCTTTGTAGGTCATTAAGAGCATGCTTTATGTATTTGGGTGCTCCTGTATTGGGTGTGTATATATTTAGAATTGTTAGCTCTTCTTGTTGCATTGATCCTTTTACCATTATGTAATGTCCTTCTTTGTCTCTTTTGTTCTTGGTTGGTTTAATGTCTATTTTATCATAGACTAGGATTGCAACTCCTGCTATTTTTGCTCTCCATTTACTTGGCAAATCTTCCTCCATCCCTTTATTTTGAGCCTTTGTGTATCCTTGCATGTGAGATGTGAGATGGGTTTCCTGAATACAGCACACCGATGGGTTTTGGCTTTTATCCAATTTGCCAGTCTGTGTCTTTTGGAGCATTTAGTCCATTTACATTTAAGGTTAATATTGTTATGTGTGAATTTGATGCTGTCATTTTGATGCTAGCTAGTTGTTTTGCCCATTAATTGATGCAGTTCCTTCATTGTGTCAATGCTTTTTACCATTTGGTACATTTTGGAATGGTTGGTACTGATTGTTCCTTTCTATGTTTAGTGCTTCTTTCAGCAGGTATTGTAAGGCAGGCCTGGTGGTGATGAAATCTCTGAGCATTTGTTTGTTTGTAAAGTATTTTATTTCTCCTTTGCTTATGAAGCTTAGTTTTTCTGGATATGAAATTCTAGATTGAAAGTTCTTCTCTTTAAGGATGTTGAATATTGGCCCCCACTCTCTTCTGGCTTGTAAGGTTTCTGCTGAGAGATCTGCTGTGAGTCTGATGGGCTTCTCTTTCTGTATAACCTGACCTTTCTCTCTGGCTGTCCTTAGCAATTTTTCCTCCATTTCAACTGTGGTGAATCTGATGGCTATGTGCCTTGGGGTTGTTCTTCTTGAGGAAGATTTTTGTGGTGTTCTCTGTATTTCCTAGACTTGAATGTTGGCCTGCCTTGCTGTGTTGGGGAAGTTCTCCTGGGCAATATCCTGAAGAGTATTTTTTAGCTTGAATTCATTCTCTCCATCACATTCAGGTACATCTATCAAATGTAGATTATGTCTTTTCACATAATCCCATATTTCTTAATGGTGTTGTTTCTTTCTTTTCACCCTTTTTTCTCTAATCTTGCCTTCTCATTTTATTTCATTGAGTTGGTCTTCAATCTCTGATATCCTTTCTTCTGCTTGGTCAATTTGTCTGTTAACATTTGTGTATGCTTTGTGAAGTTCTCTTGTTGTGGTTTTCTAGCTCCATTAAGTCATTTATATTTCTCTAAGCTGTTTATTCTCTTTAGTGTTTTGTCAAACCTTTTTTTAAGGTTCTTAGTTTCTTTGCATTGGGTTAGAACATGTTCTTTTAGCTCAGAGAAGTTTGTTACTACCCACCTTCTGAAGCCTGTTTCTGTCAATTTATCAGACTCATTCTCCATCCAGCTTTGTTCCTTTGCTAGTGATGAGTTGTGATCCCTTGGATGAGGAGAGCCATTGGTTTTGAGTATTTTCATCATTTTTGTGTTGGTTTCTTCCCATCTTTGTAGATTTACCTACCTGTGGTCTTTGTAGTTGGTGACTTTTGTATGGGGTCTCTGAATGGACATTCTTTTTGTTGATGATGAAGTTATTTCTTTCTAATTTTTAGTTTTCCTTCTTACGGTCAGCCCCCTCTGCTGCAGGACTGCTGGAGGTCCACTCCAGACCCTACATACCTGTGGCAGCTACAGAACAGTAAGGGTTGCTGCCAGTTTCTTCTTCTGTTATCTTTTTCCCAGAAGGGTACCTGCCAGATGTCAGCCTGAGCTCTCCTTTGTGTATCTCTTTGGATATATGGGTGACAGGGAGCTTCTTGAGGAGATAGTCTGTCCCTTATAGGAAGCTCAATTGCTGAGCTGTGAGCTCTGTTGTTCTGTTCAGAGCTGCTGGGCAGGTATCTTTATGTCTTCTCCAGCACAACTAACTCATAACTGCCTATTTTTCCCAAGTGCTTTGTCCTGGGAAGGTGGGATTTATTTATAAGTTCCTGACATGTTGCTACATTTTATCAGAGATGCCCTACCCAGCAAGGAGGTAGCCTAGTCACAGTCTGCCAGCAGAAGTGTTGTTGAGCTGCTGTGGGCTCTGTCCAGCATCTGTGTGAACTCTCTTGTGGTTTCGTTTATAGAGGTATAGTTATAACTGCCTCAGTAATTGTGGTCTGCCTCAGTAATGGTGGACTACCTCAGTAATGGTGGACTGCCTCAGTAGTGGCGGACTGTAAAGTTGGATGTCCTTCTCTCAACAGAGCTGAACTGTCCTGGGACCAGCTGTGCTTGCTGTGAAACTCTCAATCCAGAGTGCGTCAGATTTATGGTCTTTGTTGGGGTGGCACCTGCCAAGCCAGATCACCTGGCTCCCTGTGTCAGCCCCCTTCTTTTCAGATGAATGGGTGTCTCTATCTCCCAGGCATTCCAAGTACCAGTTGAAATGGCCACCAAGATTTGTGTGAGTTTTTGTGCAGAGACCCACTGTACTGGCTGAAACAGCTGTGCTGGAAACTAGTGGTGCTTTTCAGCCTGGGAATCTCCTGGTCTGTGGGCAGCAATAACTCTTTTGGAAATGTGGTGAGCACTCACCCTCTACATTGTTCTTTCAGGGAACTGCACTCCAGAGCTATTCCTATTCCCAGATTCATACTTTAAACCACATTTGTTCTAGAGGAATAAGAATTAAAACTGAGACTTAGATTGTTAGCATTTTTTAGCCCAAATGAAGATATTTTTATTCCCTAATTGCATTTATGACTCCAATTTTGTGATAGTGGCTTCAGATTTGAGGGCACCAATGGAAATGAAAATCTCTGACTGAATCTGACTCTCAGTCTGGGATGCTGTGATTTCAATTCTGACAATCACATTGATTTGTCCTATTTAGAGCCAGTTTTCAGACAAATATTTTGATAATATAGTTTTGATCATTATTCTACAGGTGAGGATGAATGTGATATCATGACAGATAAGTCTATCCCCTGGCAGATATGGCTTTCTGTTACATAGAATTGCAGGAATTCTTTCATTATTTTTTTTTTTTTTTGAGAAAACAAATACAGCAGAACATTCTGCATATACACTTCCACAAATGTTTACCCTGAAAGATTGCTTATTTTTTTAAAAAGGGAAAGAAAAAAAAAGGGAGTATTCATGAATACACTATAGGTACTCTCCCATAAAATGTATTTTGCTATACCACATAATTCCCAAGGTAAATATAAAGTCACTGTTAGTCTCTTCATTTGAGGAATATGAAAACTTACATTTCAAAAGGCTAGATAATTTTCTCAAAAACATATAAACATAGTGATAGATGTTTTTATGATTTTAATTCAGGCACATCCAAAAAGCCATGGCTTTCACACAAGGCCTCAACATATTACAACATCTGAGAGGTACAGATTCCCCTTCACTTTCATATAAATGAATTATAACAGTAGAAATTTCTTTCAACTAGAATGGCTTGAGCCCACATTTTGCAAGATTTACAGTAGTGATGAAAGTTGATGAGCCAGGGGTTAATACAATGGATCTGATATGATGAAAATCTTGGAGTAGCTGAAGGAAGAGGTTTATGTAATCTCATTCCAGAAAAAATAGTTATTTACAATAAAATAATTGTAAATGCTAGCATAAGTCTAAAAAAGAAAGCAGAGGATACAATGATGTACTGTCAAAGAATGAGTTTCTTTTTAGACAGAACACATGAAGTTACTCCACTGGCAATCCAAATTAAGTTCTATTGATAGAACTTTTCTCATTTGGAAAATATTTATAACTAGATACAGGTAAATAAGCTTTAATGTTAGCTTCCTGAATCTTAATAAATATTCTGATATAAATGAAATCACATAAGTTACAACCCTTCCAGAATGATCTCCATGCTATTATATTTCCTGGGATGCCACTTCCTGTTTTATACAAGTTACATGCTTCACTTTCCTGTGGTCTGAAATTCATTTAAATAACTTCTAGTTCTACTTTCTGCCTTGAGAGCCTACCTGTTTTTACTACATTGGGTTGATCCATGGTTTCTGATTTGTTATCCTAATCTACCTCTGTTCCCTAAAGTTCAAAACAAATTTAGTACTATATCTTACCATCCCTAAGAAATTGACATGCTGGAATCACCTGATGCTATCAACTCTAGGGCCATTCAGTTGCATTCCAAGCATAGTCTTGCACATACTGAGCCCCTGCCTGATCAAGTCATCATGGTTCTGATATTCCTCATGTATTAACTATTAAAATTTGATAAGGCTAAAACTGAATCTATTTTTTACACCTGTATATTATTGTAGTAAGTACACTTAGCATGAGATCTAACCTAACCTCTTAACAAATTTTTAATTGTACAATACAGTATTTTTAACTATAGGGACAATATTGTATAGCAGATCTCTGAAACTTTTTCTTGCACAATGATTATTTTATCCCCTTGATTTAGCAACTCCCCAATCCCCTTAGGCTCTGGTGACCACTATTTGACTTTTTTATTATATGATTTTGACTATTTTTAGTACCTCAGACAAGAGGCATCAATAATTATTTGTTCTTCCATGACTGCCTTTTTTATTTAACATAATATCTACTAGGTCTTACTAGTTTTTCCTTTCCATATGTAGTGCTTCCTCTAGAAACTCTTGTAAGGTAGGCCTGAAGGTGACAAAACATCTCAGAATTTGCTTGCCTGTAAAGAAAAATATTTACTATGTTCATTTATGTTATCACAAGTGGTAGAACTCTAATTTTTTAAGGCAAAATTTTTTTTACATTTCATAGATTGTTTTTTTCAGCTGTTGATTGTTTTCTATGCTGCAAAAAAGACATTTTAATTTAACAGGTTCTATTTGTCTATTTTTGCTTGTGTTGTTTGGGCCTGTGGTATCCTGCCCATAAAAATTCAACACCATATCATAAACTGTTTCTTTACGTTCCCTATAGGAGTTATAAATTTCAGGTCTTATATTTAAGTCTTTAATCTATGTTAAGTTGATTTTTATGTATAGTGTAAGATAAAGGTCAAATATCATCCTTCTGTATGTGGATATCCAGTTTTCGCAACACCATTTCTTGAAGAGACTATCCTTTCCTCATTGTGTATCCTTGGCTCTCTTTCCAAAAATCAATTGATGATACATGTATTAATGTATTTATGGGTTCTCTATTCTGTTGCATTGGTCTATATTTCTGTCTTTATATCAGTACCATACTGTTTTAATTATTGTAGTCTTGTGATATATTTTAAATTAGAAAGTTTTGTTTTTCTATCTCAATATTGTTTCAGCTATTTGAGGTCTTTATGGCTTAATGTAAATGTTAGTACTTTTTTCTATTTCTAGGAAAAATACCACTGGGATTTTGATAGGGATTGCAATGAAATTATAGATCACTTTAGGTAGTATGAACATTTTAGGAATATTAAGTCTGTCAAACCCTGGCCATGAGATACCTACTTAAGTGTGCCTTTTAAAAAAATTATTTCATTATTGTTTACAGTTTTCAGTGTACAAGTTTCCCACCTTCTTAAATTTTTTTAATGAACTTTATTATTAAATTATATCTGTTTTTATAAGTCCCTTTTCAGGTATTTCTTTTTAATTAGTTTTTTTTTTTTTTCATTCTTTTGAGATGTAGTCTTGCTTTGTCATCCAGGCTGGAGTGAAATGGTGCAATCACAGTCCACTGCAAGTTTTGTCTCTCAGACTCAAGTGATCCTCTTGTCTTAGTCCCACCAAGTACCTAGGACTACAGGTATGCACCACCATATCACACTGATTTTTATGTTTTTCTTGTAGAGAAAAATATAAAAAGTTTTGTTCAGGATGCTCTTAAACTCCTGGGCTCAAGCCATTCATTAACCTCAGCCTCCCAAAGTGCTGGAATTACAGGCACTGCCCCAGCCTTTTTAGATATTTAATAAAACTTAGTCCATTTGAAATAAAGCTTTTAAAAGTAACATATAGTAATTTTAAAGTGATCCATATACATTATAAAAGCCTTGGATAATGGAAACAATTATAACAAACAAAAATATTATTCACAATAAAACCTACTATCCATATAAAAACTGTTAAAATTCTGTGTTATATATTTCTAGTAATAAATATACATAAGCATAAACGTGTATACTACATTTTTGTTATTATTTTTCAAATCTCTGAACTATATTGAATGATGAGACTGGAGATACATAAGCATTATTTGATTATTGCATAATGGTTTATTGCGTAAGTGGTGAGCATTATATTTAACATTTCATTGTTGGGAAAACTTTAGGTAGTTTTACTATCATAAGTATTTTTGCTTACTGGAGAATGTCGTTGATACAGCAACTGAAATTGCCTTCTGAACATTATTTTTTGATACACATATGCTGTATGATGCAAATGTTTCATCCTGACTCTACATTCTTCCTTTCATACTCTTCCAATCTTCCATTTGATATGTTTCTATCCCCAAATTTTGGTTATCTAATATGTAACAGAAAGTTTTTCAGTGTCTCCACTTTACTGACACCCAGAAAAATCACTTTTTCTAAATTTAATATTTCTATTTCTCAAAATGTGTTAAAAACTTATGATAGTCAATGACACCAAATGCCGTGTTATCCTAGTTTTACAAATGCCATAATACATGTCTGTTAAAATGAAGAATGGGATTTATTTTGAGGAATTGATGAGTGTTGGCATCATTTTACAAACTCATCTTCTTCCATGGCCAGTTAGTTACTTTCACATGGCTCCAGCTAGTTCATTTTTCCCTATGTCAGAGTCTAATGTATAATTTTTATTCTTTTCAAGGCATATTCCATTGCTTTAAAATATATTTCCTTTTCAGATGCAGGCATTTCCATAATATTGGCAGGGAATAGAATAACCTCAATTCTTTCTGCATTTTGTGTTGTTCATTTTAATCATAACTGGCTTCTTTTGACAGTTTTGTTATCATACAAAATAAATATCTTCTAAAAATAATCACAAGAACGGTAAGTTTTGTGAAATTTCCTCAGGTTGTACATTTAACCTTCTTAATGACAGCATTTTATTTCAATGACATCTTTAAGCACTTGCATATAAATCAAGCAATCTCAGTTATGAGGTGTCCAGATGATAAAATAAGTTTTAATTTAAGTGAATCAATATTTCTGGTTTCTTCCTTTGAATTACTGAATACTTTTTATAAGATCAAGGTGTCAGAGCAATTCCTTTCAATGCAATATTACTGAGAAAACAAAAAATCAACATGAAAATAGACTACATAAACATATTCATGAAAAATGTTGAACAAATCCATATTTATAAGACATTGCACTGGTCTTTATAAGAAATGCCATCCTGACTTCAAAGTGTTTATGTGATATTAAAAAATAAGTTATAAGACATTATATTTAGAATTTGGAGTTATCATTTCTAAAAGTGGGGACTTTCACATAGCCTTATAGAGTTGGTTACCCTTAACAGACTTGAAACTGAGGTGACTGACTTTTCAAAAAAAAGTTTGATAGTTTCATCAGTGTGAGAGAAAATTAAGTAACTTCATCAGAAAGAAATTATTTAAGCATATACAGAGATAGAAAACTACACGGCACATTTAGAAAACATAATTAACTCCAACTTCTTCAAACAAAATGAATTAAGTAAAATGTCTTAAATACAATACTTAGTTGAAATAAGAGTCATGGGACCTAGTCCAAGTTTTAGTTATTAGTTGACATACTGATTTATTTATTTAACAACAAATATTTAAAGGCTATTCACTTATGTGAAAAAGTGGTTTTGTAAAATGATGATATATATAAAATTCATATGAGTTATCTAATTTGTTTATTGAAAGTACTTTTTAATCTGCTTTATTGGGGCACAACTTACAGACACTAAAATTAATCAATTTATAATTTAATGAATTTGGGGAATTTTATACAGTGTGCAAACGCTGCAACAGTCATGATAAAGAATATTTCTATCAACCCTCATAATTTTACTTTTGTCTTTTTACAATATATTCTATATCACAACTTAAACTCCTTGAAACTTCTGATCTATTTTCTAACACTATAGTTTTGTCTTTTCAAAAATTCTGTTTCTAAATGAACTTACACAGCCTACATTCTTTCATTTAGTCTTCTTTCATTTATTATAACTTTTGGGAAACTTTAAAAATGTTGCTAGTGTATCATCAGTTTGTAACATTTTCATTGCTAACTAGTGTCTCACTGTATGGATACACTTTAATGCATTTATCTATTCCCAAGGTGATGGACATTTGGGTTGTTTCAGATTTTACGGATATTATGAGTAAAGCTGCTATGACCATTTGAGTACAGCTTTTTGTATGGCTCATGCTATTTTATATACTGAGCCATATTCTAATCATATATTTAAAATGTATAAGAATTAAAAATCTTAAGCAGAAAAACTAGTAACAAAACCACACCTAATCACTTTATAGTAAAACTTCTGCAAAGCTGCAAAACAAAGAGAAAACCTTAAAAGCATCCACAGAAAGAAAAATAAAAAGAACCCAACAGGCAGATACAGAGAAAGAAGCCAAATTTAATGAAGTGGTATACTCAAATGCTTGAAAGAAAATAATTACCAGCCAATAATTTTAAAACCAAAGAAAATGCCATTCAAAAAAAAAAAAAAAAAAAGTTTAACCAATGACATTTACATATCAAAACAAAATATATTCATAGAAAACTTATACTAGAGCATTTTGTTCTCCAGGAAGGAGGAAAATGGTCCCCCACAAAAATTAATGATAGAAGAAATAAGAGGCCACAAAATACATGGGTAAATTTGAATGCATGGGAATGACAAAACGAGACTACCAATACTTGATGTTTTAAAATATATTCAGGATTTAAACGCATAACTAGTGTATCATGTAAGTCACAGGTCAGGTGATAAACTGAGCTAAAGAGCTCAAAAGATCTTCAAGAGGAAATATTCATAACTTCTAATAGTTGCTGAAATTTTGAAGATTCAGTTTGTAATCTTAATCATTATAAATAATATATAACTAGTAAAATAATAGAAGAAAAATGTCATACCAAAGATCAATAGAAACTACAACAAAAGAGGGAAAATGGACCATAGTGTATGTGATATGTTTTGACTGTGCCCAAATCTCATTTTGAATTGTAGTTCCCGTAATTCCCACATGTTGTGAGAGAAAACCAGTGGGAGGTAATTGAACCATGAAGGTGGTTTCCTACATACTGTTTTTATGGTGGTGAATAAGTTTTATGAAATCTGACAGTGTTATAAGGGATTTCTCCTTTTGCTTGGTTCTCATTTTCTCTTGCTTGCCTGCTGCCATACATGACATGACTTTGCTCCTCCTTTGCCTTCAACCATGATTGTGAGGCCTCCCCAGCCATATGGAACTGTGAGTCTATTAAACCTTTTTCCTTTAGAAATTACCCTGTCTCAGGTATGTCTTTATTAGCAGCATGAGAAAACACTAATACAATATGTAAGAGAAATGCTAAAAAGTGAATACCAATATAGTAGAGTTAAATTCATTTTATTGGTAATAATTAAATCAAATGTAAATGCCTCATGGTCCAATCAAAATACAACATTTGTTTTAAATGATTGACAGAAAAAAAAGACTGAAAAATGATAACAACTACAAGAAAAGCTAGAGTAATTATAATAGTATCAGATAAATTAGAGTTTTAAGGGAAAATATTGCTAGGGAAGAAAGGAGAATTTCATATTTATAAAAGGTTTAGGGGGCCAGGTGTAGTGACTCATGCCTATAATCCTAGAACTTTGATGGGTGGAGTCGAGAAATTCCCTTAAGTCCAGGAACTCAAGAACTCTAGAACATGGACTTGAGTCCAGGAACTGTAGAACATGAACTCTAGAACTCTAGAACATGGCAATACCCCTGTCTATCAAAAACACAAAAATTAAATGGGCATGGTGGCTAAAATTACACACTTGTAATTTTAGCTACTAGTGGGTGCTAAGATGGGAGGGTTGATTGAGCCTCGGAGGTTAAGGCTACAGTGAGCTGTGACTGTGCCACTGCATTCTAGCCTAGGTGATAGAGCAAGATGCTATCTCCAAAAAAAAAAAAAAAAAAAAAAAAAAGGTTTAACTCATGAATTGGCAATAGCATAGACTCTAAACATATATAGTGGAAAGAACTAAAAACACAAATAATCAGAGTAGAAAATAATAATCTCAGTAATTGATAGAACAAGAAAAATGGATAGAGCCCAACATCCATCACTATACTTCATTTAAGGTACATGACAATCAGCCATGGAAAAATTGTCTGAATTTTAAGCACAACTCAGTGAATTTCAATGTACTGATGTTACACTGTCTGTTCTTGAAACACAGAAGAATTCAGGTGGTTAGAAATTTAAGACCAACAGTTAAACAGAATATCACACAAAATTGAAAATTTGTAAAATACTTCTAAAACCCATGGGTCAAAAAAAGGAATTACCAGCTAATTCCATTTTGAGGAACAATATATTGCCTCAAAGATGGAGTTGGAAGGAAGTATAAGTATCCATTTCATGACGCTACAAAAGAACAGCAAATTAAATCCAAAGAAAGTAGAAAGATGTTAACAAGAGAGAGCACAACAAAACAGCTATACATATAAATACAGATGATAGATTGATAAAACTGTATACTGATGGTGTATATGTGTGTATGCACCTGAAAAAGTCAAAATTGCCTATTAAAAAAGTAACTATTAAAATAGTTGAATATGAAGTAAAACTATTTTAAAAACAAGTGGAGAAAGAAAAAACCTAATATCATAAAGGAAATAAACACATTTTTAGAAATATCCATCTTACAAAAAGAAAACAAGAAGAAATATATCTGAAAAGTACTATATCTATTAAATAAATGGAATCCAAACTTAAATTTATTTTTCTTTTTTTTTTTTTTTTTTTTTTTTTTTTTTTTTTTTTCTGAGATGGAGTTTCGCTCGTTACCCAGGCTGGAGTGCAATGGCGCGATCTCGGCTCACCACAACCTCCGCCTCCTGGGTTCAGGCAATTCTCCTGCCTCAGCCTCTTCAGATCTATATGACTTCCTTAGCTATTTCTAATGACACTTTTTATATATTATGAGATTAACATAAACTGGGTATTAAAATCAAAATATTAAAGAAATAAAATCGTAATCTAACACTACTATAGAGGAGAGAAATAAAAAAACACTAAAGCATTATTTTACATAATGTATGAAATGAAAAAGGTATAACAATATAATCAGGTTTATTCCTGAAATGCCAGTTTAGTTTTAATTTAAAAATGCATTAATGTATTTTACTACCCTAATAAAATATAGAGTTAAAAAATTCTACTATCTCAGATGATGCCACAAAAATTCATATTATATGTTAGCATAAAATTTTGGCAAGAACTTTTAGCAATGTAGGAGTCAAAGGAAACTTGCTCATGTGTAGAAGGCCATGCAGAAAAATCTACTGACATGGGAGAGAGGGCGAGTAGTGAGCAAAAGGTGACACTAGGTGGGCCCTGAGGTGCTGGAACCACTGATTTCTTCTCAGGTTCTGGTGAAGTGTGTTAATTTTGGATATCTTGTTGAGAACTACACTTGTAATTTGAGGAGTTTTCTGTTATTTTTCAATAAAAGCTAAAAATAAAAGTTTCCAGTGACTCTGTGTTGCATTCAGCACGCAATGCCAATGCCCTTCCAGTCATGTCTGGCCTATCACTTACCTTCCTGATTCTTTCCCTCTTATTCACTTGGCCCAACTCTGTCAGCTCCACACTGCATGTGACACACAATCAGTAAATGAAACAAGTGGCCTAGAGCCCCATAGAGTGTTTCCAAATTTGATCACATTTAAATTCTATTCAGTTAATATCGGCACTGGTATTTGTAACCCAATTGTGTTTTAACAAGAGATGGCTTTGCCTTGTTGGCTTTGCTGTTGCTAAGATATAGAGAAGGAGCCAGGTCTTTGCTTTCCTGCTAAAGAAATCAGACTATTTAATGGCTACCTGATATCGGTCATATCAGAGCATATGTTTAATCTCAAGTTCTCCACCTCTGAAATAACAAAAGGCACTGAACGAAACACATGATGATTTCTTTGGGTCAAGTGTTAAATTTGAATATTTAGTAGATAAAAAATATGATCAATTTATCACTTTCTCAGAATATCAGAGACTTTGAGGTTACTGCTACTGTCAAGAGAACTCTAACACTGCATGACCACATACTCTTTGATAAGTTACATCCAATGTCTTTGATAAGCCCAGATGATATACCTGTTTTTTGTGAGGCTTGGGGGTGGGAAGCAGGCAGCTATGTTAACATTCCTTTTCCCTAGAAGTTCTCCTTTAAAGTAGGCTCAAGCTGAGAGGGGAGGATGATTTGTCCATCTTCAAGTTTTGATTACTGTATGAGTTGGAACTTTCTTATTTGTAAATCAAGATTCTAGGGCTTTCTACTGCTTATTAAGAGCAGAGAGTCATAAGGTGCCTAATTTTTATCTGGAGTCAGATGAAATCTCTTCTACTATATAAAGTTTGAGGAATGATGACTTTAAAAATTCATTTTTGTTTCATGAGGTGTTCTTGTGCAATATCAGAACTATATAAGTAATATAGACTTTAAAAACAATAAATAATTAAATTTTTAGTTTGAGAAACCACTGGAATATTGAGTTATATTAAAAGAGATCAGTTATATATTTGGTCATTCCTTATCTGTAGACAGCATCCCTGATACTTAATTGAGTTCTTGTTGTTAAATTTAAAAAAAGGTTTTATTAATAGGTTTCTTACAGGATAGTGAAGAGACTAAAGAAGTGTCTTAAATTACACAATATTAAAGGAAAGGTAAAGAAATTGAGTTAGTTATCTTGGTAAAGGGAACATGAATTTGTAGAAAGGGTGGATGCTCTATTCAGACGAGGTATTTAAATTTATCATTGAAGCCTCATATAGCAGAAAGAGAAACATTGTTCTAAAGACAGTAACATTTGCATCCTATATTTAGAACTAGCATAAAATGTCAGATTATCTTGGTCATTCTCTGCTTCTACATGTTCTGTTACTATATGTCACTTTAATATTATTTTTAACCTAATCATGTGAGATTCTAGACAGCAGGTTAGACATGATTTATTTAGGGGGAAATATTCATTGGTTTTTTGAAAGCAAAATGAGAATTTTCAGAGAATAGAGAAAACTAATTTCCGAGGGAAGAAATTAGGTGTGAAGAAAGAGAAACCTGAATGAATTTTGTATTTTGAGGCATTAATGAGGAATCCAGTATTGTTGGATATACAGTGTTTTCATAGATTGAATGTTCCATAAGGACAGAAGACTTTTCTGTCTAGTTTCTTTCCGTATTTCAGAACCGTAGAACAATGTCTTTAAATGTTTCCGTTTAGAACTACATAGTGTTAGAGTTCCTACTAAATAAACTTTCAGAGTCTGTCAGAGAATCATGGGTGAGTAGACTCTCCCATTTTCCAGATTTGTGCTTCCAAATAAAGTAGTGTGTTTTTGTTAATCTGTCCTCCAGTCGATCATCACATTTACCTCCTTCTTGAAACCAAATCCTGTTCCCCTTGAAAAAAATAAACTCTGAAGTATTATTTCCTTTCTATGTTGGGAAATCTCTCTCTCATTCATTTCGTAATTTGAAGAGGAGACACAAGTTGTTTTCATACTTGTGGAGATGTCAGTGAAGCACTCTTCAGCGCAGAGGATATCTTACAGGATTTGTTCACATTCGCAAGGTAGTTTTTCTCCATTAGTCGAAGTCTGGGAAATGAGTAGTTATTCTCAGTTCGTCATTCTTGAGACCCTCTTCAATCTCACATTACAAATGAGAGATTTAGCTATGTTTAGAAGACTGGCTGAATAAAGATAGAAGTGTGCACTGATTCAATTTTAGAATAATCTCTACTTATGATGTCTATAGCTACAAGTTTCTTTTTCTTCCCCCTGCCCCCCCCCCCCCCCAGACTGAGTTTCGCTCTTGTTACCCAGGCTGGAGTGCAATGGCGCGATCTCGGCTCACCGCAACCTCCGCCTCCTGGGTTCAGGCAATTCTCCTGCCTCAGCCTCCTGAGTAGCTGGGATTACAGGCACGCGCCACCGTGCCCAGCTAATTTTTTGTATCTTTAGTAGAGACGGGGTTTCACCATGTTGACCAGGATGGTCTCGATCTCTTGACCTCGTGATCCACCTGCCTCAGCCTCCCAAAGTGCTGGGATTAAAGGCGTGAGCCACCACACCCGGCCTAGCTACAAGTTTCTTGCATAACCTCTGTGGGCCCCAAAATTAAATTCTATAGGTTTTTCTTACTGCAAATTTTATGCAAATTAAAATTAAATTGCAAATGTTTTACTAGAGATTTGTGGTTGATTTTCTGTAAAGTAAAATTTTGTACATATATACAACATGACTAAAATGCCATAAAAATTTTGAAAGGATATACTATATATAGTATATATTATGTACTGCATACATGTTACAAATATATAATCTATATATGCTTTATATATACACTATATAATGTGTGTGTATAATATAATGTATGTAGACACAGATATATACTTGTTACTTGTGAATGAGTTCAGTACAGATTAGATTTAAAAGTGAAGAAAATAAACTTTAAATAATATCAAATATGGTTACCTTCGAAAGCCACAAAGAGTTTATTACAGATTAATAGAAGATCTTACTGCAAAGATTCTAATTTTTCTACTTGCTTAATAATAATTAGTATATCTTATCATGAATTACACACAAGCTGTTTAAGTGTATTTTCTATTTGTTCTTGTTGTTAAATGGTCCAAATGGCTACTTGGAAATACATAGAGACACTAGAATGATACTATGGTAGACTTTATATATTTGACTGTCTTTGACTTTGAGATAGATATAGATTTGAACAAAAATGTCAGTCAGATTTAAAGAGTGGCTCCAGGTAGGTAGTTGTTTCTGTTTTAATTTTTCTCATTCAACAATCAACATTATTTTGTAGAAATAATATGCAATATTGGATATTCAGAAATGTAAATTTTATTTTTAGTTCTGACAATATTTGGGAGCTTAACCAATTAACTAAATCTTCTTAGATTTCTTCTTATTTATCTTTAAATAAAGATGTTACCTTAGAAAATGATTTTCAAAAGTTATCTTATGAAAGCTCTGTGGAGCTTACTGATAAATGAAAGTATTATCTGAACTGGAATATGGGGGTCTATCTATTTGTAACCCAGAGTTGTTCTCTTCTATCTATTATGTATATAAGATTTTTAAAAATTTGATTTGCTGAAGCATTATTTTTGGTACAAATATAATTTAACATTGAAAAATTATGTTTGTACAATTTTCCTCACATTTAAAATTATCTGATTGATTCAAAGGCTTCCCCCATCACCACCACCATGCTGTATTTTTCTACTGTTTAAATTAGAAATTTCCTGGAAATGGAGCAGAATTTATATTCTTTGAGAATACTAATGGCATGCAAAGTATGAACTTCATCTTAATTATATTGTTGGCCAATCTTTCCAAAGAAAGATTTATTTGTAACCTAAGTCCAATCTAGTCTCTAAATATTGTATAACCAGAAACCTTATGAAGTCCTCAGATTTTCATTTTTCCAAATAACTTTTGCATGTTTTCCTTCAGATGAGGTCAGAAAGCCATACCACCACAGAAGGGCAAGAACACTGAGCAAAGGTTGCTGTCTGTTTTCTCAGATGGGAATTCGATTAAAGATAAAGGAGGGCAAAAAATAATTATGGGTAGTATAAAAAGAAATGAACTGATTACACTATTCCTATGTAAGTAACATCCAGAGGAACAGGATGCAATTAAATTGTATTAAACATTAGGAGAAGGAGAAAAAGAAGCAACGATGTGAATGCAGAAAATAAAATTGTGCTTACTGTGCAGCTAACTTGGCCTGTCTTTTTACCTGTACTATCTCACTTAATTCTCACCAAAACTTGCAAAGGTGAGTGTAACTATCACTATTTTACAAATGAGAAAATCCAATATCAAAATGATTAGGCAATTGCCTTATGGCACAGAGCTCCCAGAGAATGAAGCTTTGGCTTATTACCAATCCAGGCAGCTATGGAGCCTGGTCTTTCTTCTATGTGACCTGCCTGCTAGAAATACAGTGAAATTTAAAGGAGATGCTATTTCATGGGATTGAATGGTCATACCAGCATTAAATTTTACAGGGAAATAAGATATACATAGTATGATACATCCCACAAAACTATACACTTTCTTAGCATATTCATTAGTTTCCTATCTCAATTTCAGAAAATTTCATCACGGCAAAAGAAGCCCTCAGATTTTACTTAGCATTCAGTCTCCATTTCACCCTTCCCAGACTTTGTCAGCCACTCCTCTTTCTGACTCTATGGCTTTACCTGTTCTGGATATTTCAAATTAATGGAGTAATACAATATAGATTCTTTTGCTGACTCTCTTCTTTTACTCATTTTCTTTTTCTCCTGAAGAACTCCTCACTTCTCCTTTAAGTTTTTAATGCCACAAATTACATATTATTCATTGTGTGCTCATCAAGCTAAATTCTCAATTATTTCATTTTTTATCTTGAAAATCAGATAGAAAAAAAGCAAAAAAAAAATGCACTCATACTGTTCTCTTTTTTTAAATATATGGCTATTTACTGGTGTGCTGTATCTCTTCACATAGTATTGAGTCAGTGTCTACTATTATTTGTCTTTATCCTTTGGTATTACTTGTAGAACAGGTGTGCCGAGAGTTTTATATGTCATATAGTTAGGTCTTTGTCCTTCATTTGTGTCTAATAGTGGTGTCAGACAGAATTATTGATTGGCTATTTTAATACATCGGATATGGCATTTCATTGCCTTCTGGACTCTGTAGTTTGTCATGAGAAATTGAATGTTAATCTTATTGTGACTCCCTGTGTGTGACAAGTCACTGCTCTTGCTTCTGTGAAGATCCTTTCTTTTTATTTGCTTTTGACATTTTGGTTGTAATCTCAGTGTGGATCTAGTTGAGTTTATCCTGCTTGGAGACTATTAAGCTTCTTAGAAGTATAAATTCAGGATTTTCATTGACCAGAAAATTGTCGGTATTTCAGCCACTATGTTTCAAATACTCTGTCTTCCACCTTTTCTTTAGCCTCCCTTCTAGGATCTTATTTATAGCTATGTTAATACTTCCCAGTCTCTGAGATTTTGCTAAACTTTTTAAAATTATTTTTTTTCTGTTCCTCATGCTGGGTAATGTCAATTAACCTAATATCAAGACTAATTACTTTCTCTTCTCTTTGCATAGATCTGCTCTTGAGTCACAGTAGATATATATATTTTTTTATTTTTGGTTATTAATGTAATAATAACCAAAAAAAATATAATAACCAAAATAACTCTAAAATTTCCACTTGGTTCCATTTTGTAATTTTCATTTCTATACTGACCTTGTCTATTTGATGAGACAAAGTTCTCATACTTTCCTTCAATTCTTCAATAATGTTTTGCTTTAGTTGTTTGATAAATATTTCAAATTTCTGATTGAAGTCCTTCTCTAATAAGAATAACATCTGGGCTTCTTCAGGATTAAATTATTTTTATTGCTTTTATATCAACATACAGATCACACATTTTCTTAATTTGGATGTATTGCAGTTTTTGTTGTTTTTGCTGTTGAAAATAGGGCATTACAAATAATAATCTGCAGCAAATCAGATTCTACCCCTTCCTCATGCATATTGTTGCTGTCGTTCATGTGATAATCTTTCTTTGTTTATTGAAATTTTTTAACTAATTTGGCAAAGTCTGCAATTTTGTGATCTGTGGTCACTTGAGTCTGCTCAATTACTTAGTTTTTGTAAATGATTAGAGATTTCCTTAAATGCTTGAAAGCAAGAATCTAGTTGAGTTTAGAATTCCCAGCATTGCAAAGGGAATTATCTATGTCTGCATTGTCCTTCATATTTACCTGATATAAAGCTTCAAGATAAGCCATAGTTACAAACTTAGGGAATTCTTACGTCTATCCTGAGCACATACACAAACAATTCTACGTATGTATCTGATCTACAGTCCTTAGAATATGTCAAAGGTCTTTTGATTATCCTAGGAGAATCTTGTTCCTCAGCTTTCTCTATTAAGTTTTTGTTTAGTATATTGTTTGCTGCATCTGATACACATTTTCTCAGAAAACTGTTATGTTAAAACATTTGCTGTAAATATGTTAAGGAACTGTATCCCAGGAAAAGACTGTTAGCACTGAGTAGCTATGAACCGGGCGAATACAGAGAAAACTTTTCAGCACAGTCTCCCAGGGTGTCCTACCAGACAGGCCAAATAAGGACAATTCTTTGGTAATGAGATTTCAGTAAAACTTGAGCTTCATTCTGTTGCCCCCAAATTGTTATGTTTAAGGCCACCACTGAGATAGGAAGTTGAAAATAAGACTAAGACTTAGGTTAGCTACACTACCATAAAGCTTGCTGTTGAGATTTAGCTTTCTTACTTAAAAAACATATAACTTGCGATGTGTTGCTGGAAGCATTTGGTTAATTTTTAGAGTTTGGGAAAAAATGGTTCAAATGATATTTGCAGTTCTTTTTGTTTCTTTTGTGGAGGAGGGAGTTTTCAGAGGTCTTTTTTGTTGATGTACCAATTAGTTTACATGTATAACTGCACAAATGCAATTTTGTATAAACATACAATATTTTGTTATATAAAATAAGATCCAACTGCAAAGCAGAAGTTTCATTTGATGTAAAGCAACTTTTGAACCATCAGTGAAATGAAATATTAGAATTTGAGATCACAGGCTTTATTTTTAAAGATAAAATTTACAGGAAAATGATGTGATATAGTACTTATTGCCCAGCCCCAGTGGCAAATATAAATTTCTGATAACCATATTTCTAAAATCTTAACTCAATAAATGTGATCAAAAGTAAAAGAACAGTACTATAATTATATTAAACATCTATATTCAGATGGTAGTTTTTTTTTTTTTTTTTGGTAAAATTAAGCAAGCAAACAAAAGCAAATATAAACAATAAGTTTCATTCAGCATTTCTTTCTTTTATGCCCCCTCAAAGAGTATATTCATGAAAGTACAATTTTATAATAATAAAACTGTCAGAACTTCATTCAGATAACACCAAAAGAACTCTTATGTGGTCAAATGGCATGAATGAATAAAATGAGTCAGGAGAATGAGAATTCTTAGGGATTTGTAAATATATTATATCTGACTCCATCCCTTCCCTTTTTCCTTAACTCTCCCTCAGTTTCAGACTGTACTGGGATTGGTCTGATGACAGCAAAGTAGAATTGCAATTTATCCAGGCAAACTTACAAACTAATAAATATTCATTCTATTTATGTTGCCTCACCTTGCTTTCTTTTCTCTTAATTTTTTACTGTGAAACTGTTGCCCTCACATAAGACCCAAGAGCAGTCAGGGGAAAGGTGAGGGATACAGTCAATGACTTTAAAAGAGAGATTGACAAAGATAGGATTTACCTTATTGTACTACAACACGGAAAAGGCATATGTCAACACATGGTATTATTTATGTATTTTATTATTATTGTACTCTAGGTTCTAGGATACATGTGCTGAATGTGCAGGTTTGTTACATAGGTATACAGGTGCCATGGTGGTTTGCTGCACCCATCAACCCGTCATCTATATTAGATATTTCTCCTAATGCTATCCCTACCATAGCCCCCCAACCCCAACAGACCTGGTGTGTGATGTTTCCCTCCATCTGCCATGTGTTTTCATTGTTCAACTCCCACTTATGAGTGAGAATATGTGGTGTTTGGTTTTCTGTTCCTGTTTTAGTTTGCTCTGAATGATGGTTTCCAGCTACATCCATGTCCCTGCAAAGGATGTGAACTCGTCCTTTTATATGGCTGCATAGTGTTCCATGGTGTATGTGCCACATTTGCTTTATCCAGTCTATCACTGATGGGCATTTGGGTTGCTTCCAAGTCTTTGCTATTGTGAACAATGCCACAATAAACATATATGTGCATGGGTCTTTATAGTAGAATGATTTATAATCCTTTTGGTATATACCCAGTAATGGGATTGCTGGGTCAAATGGTATTTCTGGTTGTAGATACTTGAGGAATTGCTACACTGTCTTCCACAATAGTTGAACTAATTTCTACTCCCACCAACAGTTTAAAAGCATTCCTATTTCTCCACATCCTCGCTAGCATCTGTTGTTTCCTGACTTATTAACGATGGCCATTCTAAGTGGGATGAGCTGGTATTTCATTGTGGTTTTGATTTGCATTTCTCTAATGATCAATGATGATGAGCTTTTTTTCTTATGTTTGCTAGCTGCATAAATGTCTTCTTTTGTGAAGTGTCTGTTCATATCCTTTACTCAGTTTTTGATGGAGTAGTTTGTTTTTTTCTTGTAAATTTGTTTAAGTTCTTTGTCAATTCTAGATATTAGCCCTTTGTCAGATGGATAGATTGCAATAATTTTCTACCATTCTGTAGGTTGCCTGTTCACTCTGATGACAGTTTCTTTTGCTGTGCAGAAGCTCTTTAGTTTAATTAGATCCCATTTGTCTATTTTGCTTTTGTTGCCATTGCTTTTGGTGTTTTAGTCATAAAGTCTTTGCCCATGCTTATGTCCTGAAAGGTATTGCCTAGGTTTTCTTCTAGAGTTTTTATGGTGTTAGGTCTTATGTTTAAGTCTTTAATCCATCTTTAGTTAAGTTTTGTATAATGTGTAAGGAAGGGGTCCAGTTTCAGTTTTCTGCATATGGCTAGACAGTTTTTCCAATATCATTTATTAAATAGGTAATCTTTGCTTTATTGGTTTTTTTTCCAGGTTTGTCAAAGATCAGATGGCTGTTGATGTGTGGCATTATTTTGGGGATATGTAAATTCAATATTACAATAGTTTAAAAATATTTGCAGAACTCAGTCACATTTGTCCTCTTTGAGTTCTCAGCACAGTAGTTTCATTTTGGGGGGTACAAAAGGGCCTTGTCATTGATTTGTTTTTCTTCTTTGTGTAGCAATCCAAATACATAGTGATATAAGGACAACTAGCCATGCCTCAGTGAATTCTCTTTGAATTGAAAGCATCAGTACATAATTTTCCTTCTACTCTGCTCATGTTGAGAAATGACTGAGAGAAATTCAAGAGGCAGGAGGCAGATATTTTGATATAACAGTTCTACCTGTGCTAATCATTAAGGCTATACTGAAAAGTGTGACGTAAATCTCATCAAAGTGAATGTTAACACTGCCTGAATTGAATCTATTTTTGCCCATAGCTAAGTTGGAGGAGACCTTGTCTCATGAGCAGCAGGATGCAAAAAAAATTGGAGAAAGTAAGTTGCTGAGCAACAAAGCTCAATTTCTCTTCTCAGCTCACCGAACTGATGACTCTTGTCTCCTGCCATGGGGAGGAGTAGAGTGAGAAGGATAGGGAGACGTGACTGTAATGGGTCTAATCACAAGGAAATGTGAAGCCACAGAAAATCAGTTCCTACTCGTCTTCTAATATTATTGATGTCTGAAAAATAAGGAACATAATTTTTTAAATAATAAGAAGCAAAAATCAATTTTTATAATCCCGTTGCTATTATACAGCAATTTAGCAATGTCAGAATAGACTCTTCTCAGAAATATTCTTAGCAATTCTTAATTTTAAAAAAACTATTGCTGAAAAGTACATATGTGCATGATTTTTCTTTCTGTTGACAGTGGACTTTAAATTGCCCATTTTATTTGCTCTGCCAGTTTATTTGATCTGGCAGTTATTTATCTTGCTAGATGTGTGATTTTCTACATTTTCCTTTGATTTTATCTTTTTCTCTTCAGTTTTTATCGTGGACTTTTTATTAAATATATTTCCAACCTCCATGGCAAGCTGTCATAAATGAATCCAGAATGTTGCTGACTGTCATGAGACTTGTGCATCATTGCCAGATGCAAGTGGCTTTTTATAAGTGTCATGTAGAATTATTAGACAGTGATATTAGCACATGCAAGTGATATATATGAAGTTGTTTTTTCCAGCCATGACTATAAAATTGGTAAGTATTTCAAATAGGAAGAACTATCTGACATTCTTAGAAGCTGGTAGATGACTTCTAAATATGACATGTGCAAAACATATTTTATTTCTCATTAACTATTTCTGTTTGAAATATGTTATACCTAAGGATGCCATTACTATCTTCTTAAAAAAAATAAAAAAGAATATCTTTCTATTATTTAGTCTCATTTATGTATTTGATTGGTGAAGAAAAATAATTCAAACAGCTAACAATAAAGATAGATATAAATATTTCAATCAATGTTCTTAATACTTGCTCCGTATTAAGAAACTGAGCAAGTAAAACAAAACAAAACCCAATAGCTGTCTGATCTTCACTGCAGGTTTCAGTATATCAGAATCCCTGGAGTATATTGGATGCTCAGACACTATTATGAAACCTGCTTTCAGTACAAGAAACGTGCTTATTGGCCTGAAAGACTTCTGTCTTAGCTAAGCCTTTAAAAATCCTTCCAACATTATTTCCCTATGGAAGAAGTGAGCCACTTCTTTTTCCATAGAACCTGCAATATTTCCTTCTAACTATTCTACCAGCAAAATCATTTGTATATTTTATTCTTGCATCTCCAAATCCTATCAATCATTATAATTTCCAATAATTTTATTTATTTTTATAGATATGTCCTTGGTTCTTCTATTGAGTAGTGAAGTAATGACATATAAGCTGCTATTGATTCTATCTATATATTTTGATCTAATATTAAATATTTTTTGTTTCACATCATGTAGTTTTATTTCTAATTAACATTTGCATTTTTTAAAATATGTTGCATGGGTCATGTCACACAAAAGCCCAAAAGTATGTTATGAATGAATGAATGAATGAATGAATGAATGAATGAATATTGTGTAAGTAAAACATAAAGCCAGGAATCTGACCAGTGATGATTCAGTAACCAAAAAGAAGAAGAAAAGATGGCACTGCCTAGTAGGATAACAATAATACTAATAATTTATAATAATAATTATCACTAAGGAGGGGTAAAGTTGGACAGGAACTACAGAGTCAGGCTACAGTGATAGATAGGTCAGCAAGTTAAATCATTGCTGTTTATAGGAATCATGAAAACTGCTTTGGGTAGCAAGCGAAAGTTTTCAGAAATATAATAGAATAGGGCTACTCTGTGCTTTTCTTCTTGCTTAGCCTGCCCATTCCTTCACCTGAGATGAAATAATGTGACTTTCTTTTGTGCTCTGTATAGAGGCCCATGAGAACTCACTGGCAGGTGCAGGTAGGATAGTGTTGCTGGAGTGACGAGGTAATTATAAGAACAAAGTAAGACTGTACTCACCTGATACAGGCTAGGGCAGATTATGCATGTGATGGAAAATTCCCTCAAATATTCTGCCTTTCTAAAGAAGCTATTTATCATGGGACTAAGGCATTTAATTTCTATTCTCCAATAAATTTGCTCTCATCAAAAAAGAAAACTAATATTTTCTTACTTCTTTTTAGGAACCTCATCCTTATTAAAAAAAAAAAAATGGTTGGAGTGAAATTCTTATTTTTACAAATAAATACAAAATACGTCCTTGACATAGGACCCAATTTACCAGTCATCTCACAGCTTTGGTCTTCTAAAATTAATTCCCTCCAAGTTTCTGAAGATTAATCATTTACTGTTGGGTACATGATTCCTGCTGAAGGCATGCATTTTGTTTTGTGGACACCTACTTGCTGCCCTTCTGATCTCTTCAGCTATGGGTCCTCCAGTTAGGATGTCTTATTCAGTTACTAGACTGTGATTCAAAGGCTCTGACCCACGACTCATTTCTTAGGTTTTCTTACTTGCTGCATTCTGAAGCTATCTTACTTTAAAATAAGAACCTCACCCTAGTCCTCTTAGGTCATTATCAGTTATTGTCTACTCCCGTATTTCCCAACTCACATCAATTGTGGATTCAGATGCGTACTGAAGAAGTTAGCTGGTTTAGGCAATTGAGTACAGCATAACTAAATTCCCTTTTGGAAACTCATCTAAATTGTAAATGATATTTTATAAGAGTTCACCTTAGATTTTCACCTATCTTTTCAACCACATGTGTTAGGTTTTTGTCTTTTAGATTTTTAAGTCTGATTCTGTGTCAATATTGAGCAATAGAATACATTACGTGACTAATTCTAACTAATCACTGAGGACTGGATTTAGTTTGGCCATTCTGATTCCGCTCTCTGAAATATGGAGCACAAGATCTGCACATTTATGTGCTCAATTAGGTATAGCCTTTTTTATTTCTTTCCTAAAGTGAAAATACAAGATAATAAAAAATGTGTAACTGATGTTGATTATTAAGATTTAAATATATCTGAAGCTCTAAAAACTTAAGCAGAAACACTCCCTAGAGGGGACATGGTTCTCCACCTATATCTTTTGCTGTTGACTAGCATCTTGTGCTGAAGACATAAAGCCAACATAATGACATTTAACTCCAATTTTCACACTGGCTAAAGCAAATCTTTCCTGATTTGGATTATTATAAATATCCAAGCTAATCTTCACCAAACTCCTTGTGATAATGCTCCTTAAGGTGTTTTAATTTGGATTGATGAAAATTCATCTGTGTATTTAATCCCATAATGAGGGACAGTATTTTCCAGGTGTCTTCCACTGTTTTGATTTTCTCTACCAAACTGTGTGTGAGTTAAATGATTCAGTTCCACCATGCATTGTAAAAACAATGATTGCTAAAAAATGGAAACTATAGAGACCTTGAATAGAGATCTTGTCAAAATACTGGATATTTCAATTTAGTGAGGTCAGGACAGTTTTCTTTGGGCACAGACTTTAGGTTAATAGTGTGCCACTAAGCATACAGTCTTAGGTTGATATTGCCCCCCTTTTAAAATTAAAATCTCAAACTTCCAAGCAGATGCAAATTAAAAAATAATCATAACTTCTTAGACTAATATTACACAAAATGGAAAACAAAACTTATAATAGGTTTCAGTGGAACATTGAATAATGAACAATGAACAATTTATTAAGAATGTATGCCATAATTCTATGTTTACCAAACAAGTTAGCAGCTAAATACATGGAAAAAGTATTATGAGAAATGCAAATAGTAACTACATAAAATACAATTAGAGCATAAGCAATCAATGTAATCCCTTCTGATTTGACAAGTATTGTAAAAATAAAATTATGTAAATATAGATAATATAATTATATACACACAGACTCAGTTACCTCCATTGTATAATAATTACTATGTTTCATATGGGCATAGAATAATTGTGAGAATTGATCATGTAAGTGCTCACAATAAAGATATTTTAAGTCATTCTGTAAAAACTTGACAATCTAAGATTTTTTGTCTATTAATAAAATATAAAATTGGAAAATATATTGTTAAAATATTAACATTATAGTCATTCCGGAAATTAAAAAGTAGTCCTTATTAAAGACATTTTTGATCAAAGTAAAAATTAAAAGGAATAATAAATACAGATAAGCTATTTTGTAACAAATGTAGCAGAAATAAAAACTAGTTAGAGAAAAGTGTGTTCTCTATAAAATTCATTTATTATTTAAAAATACAAAAAAATAGTATTCTCTGATACAAGAAAAATGACAATAAAATAATTCAAAATAAATGACAGGAAACAGTAAAAAAAGATAGAAAGTGAAAATAAGGAAAGTAAAAATTAGGTATAACAGGGAGAATTAATAAATGCAAATCTGGTTCTTTCAAATAATTTTAAAACAACTATACTATTTAATGTCTGATTAGAAAAAGATAAGAGAATTCAGAAAGACTGAAATTATGTAAGATTTGGACTGACTGAAAAATGAGGAATATGTGATTAACATATTTGAAAACAGAAAATGCACACTTCTCTAATAATGTATACATTTGAAAATTGACTTCAGAAGAGGTGGAAATTTTGAATACATAATTTTCAACAGAAGATATTAGAATGGTGATGATTGATCAACACATGGCTTCACAATTTTTTTTTAATTGACACATATTTATAGGGTACATAGAGATGTTTGGATACATACAATGTACACTGATCAGATAATTAGCATATCCATTATTTCAAAGATTTATCACTTCTTTGTGTTGGGGATAGTCAATATCTTTCGTCTAGGAATTTGAAATTATATAACATTGTTTTTAAGCCTAGTCAACCTACAATCCTATAGAACACTAGATCTTATTTCTTCTATGTAGCTATAATTTTGTAACCTTTAGCCTTTTATCTAATATGGAAAGGGCAGATAGTCTGATAAAGTAATTCAATTGGCAGGACTAGTCTGTATTTATTAAGAGAACATAATAAAATCCTGTGAAAAGAATAATATAAAAATGTTCACGTGGGCCGGGCGTGGTGGCTTACGCCTGTAATCCCAGCACTTTGGGAGGCCGAGGCGGGTGGATCACGAGGTTAAGAGATCGAGACCATCCTGGTCAACATGGTGAAACCCTGTCTCTACTAAAAGTACAAAAAATTAGCTGGGCATGGTGGCACGTGCCTGTAATCCCAGTTACTCGGGAGGCTGAGGCAGGAGAATTGCCTGAACCCAGGAGGCGGAGGTTACGGTGAGCCGAGATCACGCCATTGCCCTCCAGCCTGGGTAACAAGAGCAAAACTCCATCTCAAAAAAAAAAAAAAAAAAAAAAGTTCATTTTTTTTTTTTTTTTTTTTTTTTTTTTTTTGTTTGAGCTAGCTGAGATTTTATTTTGGACAAAAAAAAAAAAAAAAAAAAAAAAGCAATTGAATTGTTTTGCAGCTGGAGGCATGGGCAAGGGGGGGTCCCCAGGCAGTAAACTCCCCACCGGTGGGCTGAGGGCTAGGGCTGAGCATCAGGTGGGTCTCCCGTTCCCTGCGCTCCCCTGCACAGCAGCCTCCCTCCTGGGCTCTGGAGCAGCCTCAGGAAGGGCAGGCTGGGAGGGGCTGTTGCAGCTGTTCACTTGGACAGGACGTCAGAGGTCTCAGACACCAGCCTTCCATCACGGGTCTCAATCTTCTTCACAACCACAGCCTTGGTGGAGCTGGTGCAGCTTGTGACGGAGTCCGTGACAGAGCCAAAGCTGGAGCCCAGGCCGTAGCTGAGGCCGTGGCTTGTGAGGCCCCCATAGGCAGAGCTCAGACCACCTGCATAGCCACTGGTGGTCTTCGTGTGGATATTCATAAAAGTTCACATTTTTATGCAATAGGATATTGGTCCATGTATTCTAAACAAATTAGTCTTTGCCCATGCCTATGTCCTGAAAGATATTGCCTAGGTTTTCTTCTAGGGTTTTTATAGTTTTAGAACTTGCATTTAAGTCTTTAATCCATCTTGAGTTAATTTTTGTATAGGGTGTAAGGAAAGGGTCCAGTTTCAGTTTTCTATATATGACTATTCAGTTTTCCCAACACCATTTATTAAATAGGGAATCATTTCCCCATTGCTTGTTTTAGTCAGGTTTGTCAAAGATCAAATGGTTTTAGATGTGTGATATTATTTCTGAAGTCTCTGTTCTGTTCCATTGGTCTATATATCTGTTTTGGTAAAAAAGTGCCATGCTGTTTTTTTTACTATAGCCTTGTAGTACAGTTCCAAGTCAGACAGCTTGATGCCTCCAGCTTTGTTCTTGCTTAGAATTGTCTTGGCTATATGGGATCTTTATTGGTTCCATACAAAATGTAAGGTAGATTTTTCTAATTCTGTGAAAAAAAAAATCAATGGTAACTTGGGCATAGCATTGAGTCTATAAATTACTTTGGGTAGTATAGCCATTTTTACAATATTGATTCTTCCTATCCATGAGCATGGAATGTTTTTCATTTGTTTGTGTCCTCTCTTATTTCCTTGATCCGTAGTTTGTTCTCCTTGAAGAGGTCCTTCACAACCCTTGTTAGTTGTATTCCTAGGTTCTCCTTGTAGCAATTGTGAATAGGAGTTCACTCATGATTTGGCTTTCTGTTTGTCTATTATTGTTGCATAGGAATGCTTTTGATTTTTGCACGTTGATTTTGTATCCTGAGAGTTTCCAGAAGTTGCTTATTAGCTTAAGATTTTGGGTTGAGACAATGGGGATTTCTAAATATACAATCATGTCATCTGCAAATGGAGAAAATTTGACTTCCTATTTGAATACGCTTTGTTTCTTTCTCTTGCCTGGTTGCCCTAGGCAGAATTTCGAATACCATGTTGAACAGGAGTGGTGAGAGAGGGCATTCCCATCTTGTTCAGGTTTTCAAAGGGAATGTTTTCAGCTCTTGCCCATTCAGTATGAAACTGGCTGTGTATTTGTTAAATAGCTCTTATTATTTTGAGATATGTTCCATCAATACCTGGTTTATTAAGAGTTTTTAGCATGAAGGGGTGTTGAATTTTATTGTAAGTCTTTTCTGCATCTATTGAGATAATCATGTGGGTTTTGCCATTGGTTCTGTTTATGTGAAGGATTATGTTTATTTATTAGCATATGTTGAACCAGCCTTGCATCCCAGGGATTAAGCTGACTTGATGGTGGTGGATAAGCTTTTTGATGTACTGATGAATTTGGTTTGCCAGTATTTTATTGAATTTTCACATCCATGTTCATCAGGGATATTTGTCTAAAATTTTTTGATATTGTTTTGTCTCTGTCAGGTTTCAGTATCAGGATAATTCTGGCCTCATAATATGAGTTACAGAGGTGTTCCTCTTTTTTCTATCATTAGAAATAGTTTCAGAAAGTATGGTACCAGCTCCTTTTTGTACCTCTGGTAGAATTCAGCTGTGAATCTGGTCCTGGGCTTTTTTTGGTTGGTAGGCTATTAATTACTGCCTCAATTTCGGAACTTGTTATTGGTATGTTCAGGGGTTTGACATTTTTCTGGTTTACTCTTGGGAAGGTGTATTTTTGCAATATTTTTCATAGTGATTAAAACTAGCACTGAATTATATGCCCACCATTAAACAAAATGACTAAAGTCCATTTATAACCTGAGTGATATCAGTAATTCAAAAAACGAAATATAGGTACATTTGATGATTTGAAGGCCTTCCTTTTTTTGTCTGAAAAAAATTGATCCAAGATGGCTGATCGCTAACAGCTCAGGATTGTAGCTCCCAGTGAAAGCACAGAGAATGAGAGGATGCCACGCTTTCAGACGAATTTTTGTGGATCACAGACCAGGAGATTCCCAGCAGAGGAGCCCCACAGGTCACCAGTGAGACTCTTGTGGCTGGTTCAGAGGTTTTGCCAGTGCCTTGGTGTGGCAGTTCTCACTGCAGAATAAATGGGACTGGTTCCTCTTTTGACTGACGTTTGGAGCTCCAGGAAGGCAGAGTCACCTATTCAGCTGATTGAAGGACAGACTCAAGAAGGAAGCCAGACCAGAGATTCCCGGGCAGAAAAGCACCACGAATCTTAACACCACTGTTTTAGCCAGCACAGTGGGATGCTCAGATTCTGGCGCTGGGAATCAATAAATTTAGCATCCACTCAGAAACCTAATTAGAAAGGCTGTAACTACAAAGACAACAGATGGATAAATTTATAACAAAGGGAAGAAACCAGCCTAAAAAGGCTGAGAATACCCAAAATCAAAACGCCTCTCTCTCTTCAGAGGATTACAGTTCCTCATCAGCAACAGAACAAGGCCTGATGGAGAATGACTGTGTTCCATTAACAGAAGTGGCCTTCAGAAGGTGGATGATAAGAAACTTCTGGGAGTTAAAAAAAACTTGTTCTAACCCAATGCAAAGAAACTAAGAACTGTGAAAAAAGGTTTGATGAAATGCTAACAAGAATAGACAATATAGAGAGGAATATAAGTGAATTAATGGAGTTGAAAAACACAACATGAGAACTTTGCAAAGTATGCACAAGTTTTAACAGCTGAATTGATCAAGCATAAGAAAGGATATCAGAGGGTGAAGACCAACTTAATGAAATAAAATGAGAAGACAAGAATAGAGCAAAAAGGATAAAAAGGAATGAGAAAAGTCTCCAAGAAATATGGGACTATGTGAAAAGACCTAATTTATATTTGATAGGTGTACATGAATATGATAAAGAGTATGAATCTAAGCTGGAAAATACTCTTCAGGATATTATTCAGGAAAACTTTCCTAACCTAGCAAAGCAGGACAATATTCAACTCCAGGTAATAGAGAGAACACCACAAAGATACTCCTCAAGAAGAGCAACCCCAAGGCACATAATCATTAGATTCACCAGGGTTGAAATGAAGGAGAAAATACTAAGGGCAGCCAGAGAGAAAGGTCTGGTTACCCATAAAGGGAAGCCTATCAGACATATAGCAGATCTCTCAGCAGAAACCCTAAAAGCCAGAAGAGAGTGGGGGCCAATATTCAACATCCTTAAAGAAAGAACTTTCAGCCCAGAATTTCATATCCAGACAAACTAAGCTTCACAACTGAAGGAAAAATAAAATATTTTAAGAACAAGCAAGTACTCAGAGATTTTATTACCACCAGGCCTGCTTTACAAAAGCTTCTGAAAGAAGGATTACACATAGAAAGGAAAAGCCAGTGTTAGTCTTTCCAAAAATATACCAAAAAGTAAAGAGCATCAACATAATGAAGAATTTACATCAACTAATGGGCAAAACAGCCAGCTAACATCAAATGGTAGTAATCCTAAGTTTAAATCAACTAAATCCCCCAATCAAAAGATACAGCCAAAACCCATCCCATCAATATGCTGCATTCAGACCCATCTCATATGCAAGGATACACAAAGACTCAAAACAAAGGCATGGAGAAAGACTTACCAACCAAAAGGAGAGCAAAAAATAAATAAATAAATAAAAAGCAGGAATTGCAATTCTCACCTCTGATAAAATAGATTTTAAAGCAACAAAGATGTAATGGTAAAAGGATCAATGCAACAAGAAGAGCTAAGGATCCTAAATATATATGCACCCAATACAGGAACACCAAGATATATAAGACCTATAAAGAGACCTAGACTCCCACACAATAATAGTGGGAGACTTCAACATCAATATTAGATAGATCAATGAGAGAGAATATTAATAAGGATATCCAGGACTTGAACTGAGATCCGGAACAAGTAAACTTAATAAACATTTATAGAACTCTCCACTTTAAATACACAGAATATACACTCTTATCAGTACCACATTACACCTACTCACAGGTTTAAATGAAATATTGGTTGGCCATTATTAAGCACAATTATTGGCATAAAAAAGGTTTTCAATACCCATTTTTAGAATAAAGCAACACTCATGTTCTCTCTCCCTCTTCCTCTTCCTCTTTTCTCCTCTCCTTCATTCCTTCTTTTTTCTTTTTTCTCTCTTTATTTCTTTTTTCTAAAAGAAGAAAAGAAAAAAAATGCCTCAGTCTGATGTCCTCCCACTTAATTATTAATATAATATGGTAAGTGAGAAGACAGGTGAGCACAGGTCCTATGGGTTTACAAAGAGCATTTAGATCAACTTGGAGGTTCAAGATATGACATCTAAGCTCAGATATAAATGATGAATCATAGTTCAGGGAATTTCAGGAAGTGCAAAATTTTAGATGTACAGTAGGCCCCCTTTATCCATGAGGGATATGTTCCAAGACCCCTAGTAGATGTCTGATAGAACCAAACCCTTGATAGACTATGTTTTTTTGTTCTGATAACCAAGATGGCTATCAAGTGACTCAAGGTGGGGTAGTGTTTAAAAAAAAAAAAAAAGAAGGCCTTTCTTGTGTTGAGTTAGCACAGGAAGTGTGTATTAATCACTATACCTCAATAAATCATTCCAAGCTTCAATGCTTTAGAACATTAATATTATGCATTTTTGGTCAGAATCCTGTTGATTATATTGCATCACCATGTCAGTTTGTGGGTTAAAAGAAATACTTATCAGTATTTGTACTTTTAAGAGCATGCAATGCATTCTTACAAATGGTGATAGCCTGAATAACGGACCCTCACCAATGTGTAATTCTCAGACTGTCAATATGTTACCATATAGGGCACAAGTGACTTTGTAAATATGATTAAGTTAAAAATCTTGAGATGAGATATTTTCCTGGATTTTCTAGGTGGGTTCAGTGTAGTCATAGGGTTCTATTATGGGGAAACAGGAGAGTAACAGGGCAGAGATAAGAGGGTGGATGCAGAGGTTGGAGTGAGGGAGCAGGGGAATGCACTCAAGAAATTCAGGTGCCCTGTAGAAGCTGGATAAGGTAAGGAACCAGATTCTCCCACTAGGAGCTTGCACCAGGGAACATGGCTGTGCCTTAATTTTAGTATTAAAACCAATGTTACATCTTTAAATGGCTATTTCCTTGAACTTATTTAATAGCTATCTTTCTACCTGTTCTGTCTTCCTCTATCATCTATTTATATCTGATTATGTTTCTATAGTGATTTAAATTTGACTCCTTCAACATCTAGTTAAAGTAATTAATGTAAAAGTAGTGTTTTTTAGCCTCCAGGAGCTTATTTGCTAATCTAATTTTGTTTTCCTCAGCATAGCATTGCCTGCTGTTGTCATTATTATATATTAACCTGGTTTGTTAATGTTATAAAAAACATTGGTATATCTTTTGTGTCTTTTTATAGTTGGATTTTTTTTGTATATTATTGTAAGTAGTAATGTTATCTGGAATGTTTAATTTAGGGAAACAAAGATAGTGCAGTAGCTTTTATCTTTAGGACTATCAATTAATTTAACGTCTTACAAGACGAATATTACTTGAATATTTTCTATGGTCACAAATTATCAAGTAACCAAAAACCCCATTTATGTTATGTCTGGCCACTAGTGATAGTCACTTTTCTCCTAACTTAATAAATACATGTAACAAATGAACAATAATATTTTTCATTTGAACAAGCTTGAAATAGAAATGTGATGATATATTTGTTACTTTTGAATTATATTCTTTGTCATGTTTTGTTAAATTTTATTTTATAAGGTTCTTAGAGCAGTAATATATTTCAATCAACAATTAATTATTCTTTATTTTTGACCACAAAAATATTATAATTAAGCCACAAGCTCCTTTAAACTAGGTTTTTAATTCCCCTTTCTCTGATACATTGAATTAGTAATATTCCAAAGAATGCAGTTTCCTTTTAGTGGATAATTGTATTGTAGGAATAACATTCATGGCCAGAAGTGTGCATGAAACTTGGTTTTAGGCAGTAGTGCCACTGTTGTAACACTTTTAGTGACATGGCTGAAATAGTATTCATTTGAGGTTATTTCACATTATTTCTCCAATTTAATGTACTTGTTGCTGCAATTATTTTTTTCTAGTATGTGGTTTAATTAACCACTACTCATTTCCAAGACTATTGAAATTCCTTGGGAGATGTGTGGAAATCTTGTCTTTGTGATCATCATACTGGCTCTTGTCTCTTCTGTTGTCTTATTCACTCGCTGGATGATCTAACCTACTCCAGTTGTTTTACAACCTATTTATAGGCTGACTAGTCCTAATTGTATATCCTCAAACTCAACTATCCTTCTAGACCTCACAGCTGTTCATCTGAATGTTTATCTTATCTTTCCACTTGAATAATAATTATATTTAATGCATCCAAATTTTAATTCCACTTACAGCATATTCCTATTTATTTATTTAGTAAATATTAGAATCCTCTGTCAGTTTTTAATGAAAACCATAGTCATTATATTATTTGCCTTCTACTCCAATATCATCTGTGAATAATATATACAAATGCATATATTTTCAATAATAAATTAGTCTTGGCTTACTGGAAGGTTTTAACTGTAGAAACTTTTTAAATTTTTAAAGCTTCTTGATTTTTTGTAGTAACATACTTTAAAAACAAACACATTGTACACTGTACAAAAATATTTTTATATCTTTATAAGATTTTTTTATATTTTTAATGTTTTAACTTAAAAAAAATGAAGACACAAACACACACATTAGTTTAGGTCACACCAGTTAGGATTGTCAATATCACTCTTTCACTTCCACATCTTGTCCCAATGGGAGATCTTCATGGATAATAACATTCATGGCACTGTCATCCCCTATGGTTACAACACCTTCTGGAATACTTTGTATTTTTTTTTTGAGACAGAGTCTTGCTCTGTCGCCCAGGCTGAAGTGCAGTAGCGTGATCTCGTTTCATTGCAACCTCTGCCTCCAAGGTACAAGCAATTCTCTTCCCTCAGCCTCCTGAGTAGATGGGATTACAGGTGTGTGCCACCATGCCCAGCTAATTTTTTGTATTTTTAGTAGAGACAGGGTTTCAACATGCTGGCCAGGTTGGTTTGAAACTCCTAATTTCATGATCCATCCGCCTCGGCCTCCCAAAGAACTACGATTACAGGCATGAGCCACATTGCCCAGTCTGCCTTCTGGAATACTTTCTAAGAAAACTATCTAGGTTTGCTTTACAGTTAACTATGTTTTAATAACTAAAAGAAGTAGACTCTAAAATAATGATAAAATGTATAGTATAGTAATACATAAATTGATAACATAGTTGTTCTATTATTATTATCAATTATTAGGTACCATACATAATTTTATATACTATACTTTTATACAACTGGAAATGTGGTAGGTTTGTTTATACCAGGATCACCACAAACATGTAAGTAATGTGTTTGTTGCACTATGACTTCATGATGGCTACGATGTCACTAGGTGATAGAAATTTTTTAGCTCCATTTTAGTCTTATGGGACTACCATTGTATATGGGGTCTGTTACTGACTGAGATGTTTTTATGTAGTACATGACTGCAGATAGATAGATTTATGAGAGATGATTTATTAGAAGAATGAGCTAATGCAACTGGGGAGGCTCAGAAGTCCCCCAATATGCAACCTGCATGCTGGACAACCAAGGAGCCAGTTCAAGTCCAAAGGCCTGAGAACAGAGGGAGATGATAGTATAACTCTCCATCCAAGGCTGTAGGCCTGAAGACCTGGGAGGCCACTGGGGTAAGTCCTAGAGTGTAAAGGTCAAGGGAAAGAAAAGATGGGTGTCCCAGCTCCGAGGAGAGAGAGAGAGAGAGAGAGAGAGAGAGAGAGAAGAAAACACAAATTTGCCCTTCCTCAACCCTTTTGTTCTATCCATTCCCTCATTTGATTGGGTGGTGCCCTTTCATATTAGGCGAAAGAAAAATCTTCCTTACTCAGTCCACTGATTCCAGTGCCAATCTTTTTCAGAAACTCTGTCACAGACACACTCAGAAATAATGCTTTACCGGCTATCTGAGCACTCCTTAATCCAGTCAAGTGGACACCTAAAATTAAACCCAGACTCTCTGCACTCATTCTTAACCACTCAGGATTTTTTTCTGTCACTTCTCTCTGTTTCAACTGCAATGGCCTCCTTGCTTTCTCTCAAGATTTCCAAATGTGTTCCAAATCTAAGTCCTTTTCATATGTTATTTCTAGAGATATATATATGACTAACTCAAAATTCCACTAAAGTTACTTACTTCAAATTCGCCAAATTAGGAGAGTTCTTCTTCTCAATAAGAAGGTGCTCACTTGCTTTCTATTGCCTTCAACTCATTTGTTTTCCTTCATAGAATGTGTCACCAGCTAGCAAATGTTAATTTTTATACTTTAATCATAATTATGTTTCTACTAGAATAAATGATTAGAGCAGCAACTTTGATTTCTTTCTGCTATTTCCTAGACCTTAGGCTATTCTATGAATTTAGTAGGTGGTCAAGAAGTATTTTTCCATAAATTAGTAAAATTTTTTTCATTATAGTTTAAATCTGCCAGAATAATCCTTTAAAACACTATTGTAATGTATTCTCAAAAACCTGTGTCACTACAGATAAGAATCACATCGTTTTTATTAAAATTTAAGCAATTCATAAACTCTTTTTTATTGATGTCTGTTACTTTATCTTCCACATTTTCAAACACACATACACTAGCACACACACATACACATATCTTCACCTGTTCTATGGAGAATAAACAAAGATGTAAACCCATGAAGGCCATTGCATTGAACAATGATGGTCTATTTATTTTCTTTTTGTTTATTCTTAGTCAAATTAGGAATTTATTGTAAGAGTCCAGATGAGGGGGTAACAAGTCATCTGAAGTAAAGTAAGACCAATATAAATGGAGAAGTACACACAGATTTGAATAACATTTTAAAGGTTGAATTGAGTTTATATGGTGCTTGTCAATTCAACTTTGCTTTCTTTTTGATTGATTTTCTCTGGTATAAGACAGTAATTTGCTTCTCATGTTAATATTTAGAGGTTTGATTAGAAATAATACAAACAAAAAATATTATAGAACATTTCTAAAAATCTATTTCTTTTGATAAACAACATATGCTTTTGGAATTACATCCAACTTTGATGATACAGAAAAATATTGATTCAGTAAGTAATGATTGAACATGTCGTGTAAGTCGTGAATTGTGTCAGTCATCCTACCTAGCACAGTAGTATTTGTGTGTCTATCTGATTGAAACATACTCCTTCTGTTAGATAGTTCTGGCATCAAATAAAATAATATTTAAGCCTAATATGCATTGCAAATTTACTTTCCTGAAGTCACATACCATTTTAGTTTTCTAGAATCCTGTATACAAATGTATATTTTATTATATACTGAACTAACATCACTTGGTAAATCACTGAAAATATTACCTTTCAAAAAAATGTAATCATTGTTTCCTAATTATTAAATATTGGTATTTTAACAAAAATTAAAAGTTTTAGTTTGTAGTTATTGGAAATTATTAAATAAAATGACAAATGTTAAATTCATGAATTTGTAAGTCTATCCAACCTACATTAAACTGTACACTTATTTTTCTCAGCTTTTCATATTTCCTTTCTTATTTTGAAAAAATAGTGACAGGTATAATATGACCAATTATATAGAAAGAATATATAATTGTGGTCTTTTTTGGTTATATAATCTTATAATTTTAGAAAAAAGTTAGAAATTTAAAAAATCACCTGAAATCTGATTAGAAATAAAATATTTCAAAATATTGGACAACTCCATGATTAGTAACAGAAATATTTACTTGTATTAGTTATACTTTAATGAATAATATGCAAATGTGCATATGTTACAAAAATAGAATACTCAGTTTAATAAAATGTCATTAAACATTAATTATTGTCAATTATTATTTTTGTATAATATAGATAAAAGGAGACTTCAACTAAAAGGAAACTATAGGATATACCTGAATAAGAAGTATTTATGTTTTCTTTTGACTAATGAGTAAAAGGCTGTCAACATCATTGGTAATCAACTAAAGTTATAATGTTTTGTATGTTGATCATTATTTCCATTCCAGTTCTTATAATTATAGTTGTTTTGAATATTAGATCTGATTAATTGAGCATCTCTGCAATATCTAAGCTGAATTCTGATAATTGTTCCACCCTTACAGGACTGTCTTCTCTGCTGTTTAGCATGCCTGGTAATGTTTTGTTGAAAATTGGATATGATGGACAGGGTAAAAGTGAGTCCTATAAACAGGTGTTTAGGGTGATGTTTTGTGTTTGTGTAGCAGGAGTTACTCTGGGCATATTGTTCAATATAGCAGCAGATATCAGGGGAAAATATCCTCTAGTGCCCTTACTCTTGACTCTTTATATTTTGGTTTCCCTATAGACTCCTTCTTAAATAAGGGTTGAGCTTGGCAATTCTGTTTTACTGTAATCTCCTGTTATTCAGGAGCCTAGTGGTAAGAAATGGGAGGAATATAAGTATCCTATAGTCACAGGACTATATGAACTATAGAAACCCATAACTTGAGTTCCTAAAGGAACTCAAACCTTTAGTAAGTTTGTACTACTGGGATGGGACTTTGAAAAGTTGTTTTTCAGCTTCTTGCCCTGCTATTTCCACCTCACTTACATCTACCAGGAAGACTTTAGGATAATAGAATTGGACATTCTTAGCCTAGGTATGTTACGCTATTGTAGAACTCATCATTTAGGTGCTGGTAATATAGTTTTCCTTAAGGGAGAAGAATGTTCTGATCACATGTTAAAATGGCTAACTTTCTCTGCACCCTGCAGGAAATAAAAAGGCACATTTTTCTAATTTTCATCATTTACAAACAAGCAAATGCTAAGAGATTTCATCACCATCAGGCCTGCCTTACAAGAGCTCCTGAAGGAAGCACTAAGCATGGAGGGAACAGCCAGTCTCAGCAACTGCAAAACATACCAAAGTGTAAAGACCATAATTACAATGAAGAAACTGCATCAACTAATGGGTCCTGACTCTATCTAATTTGCCAGTTAACATTAAAATCGCAGGATCAAATTCACACATAACAATATTAACCTTAAATGCCCCAATCAAAAGGCATAGACAGGCAATTTGGATAGAGTCAAGACCCAATGGTGTGCTATATTGAGGAGACTCATCTCTCATGCAAAGTGGGAGACTTTAACACCCACTGTCAATATTAGACAGCTCAATGAGAAAGAAAATTAACAAGGATATCGAGGACTTGAACTCAAATCTGGACCAAGCAAACCTAGTAGACAACTACAGAACTCTCCATCCCAAATCCTCAGAATATACATTCTTCTCAGCACCACATCATGCTTATTCTAAACTTGACTACATAATTGGAAGTCAGACACTCCTCAGAAAATGCAAAAGAATGGAAAGCATAACAAATACTCTCTCAGACCACAGTGCAATAAAATTAGAACTCAGGATTAAGAAATTCACTCAAAACCACACACTACATGGAAAATGAACAACCTGCTCCTGAATGACTACTGGATAAATAATGAAATGAAGGCAAAAATAAAGATGTTCTTCAAAACCAGAGAGAATGAAGACACAACATGCCAGAATCTCTGGGACACATTTAAAGCAATGTCTAGAGAGAAATTTATAGCACTCAATGCCCACAAAAGAAAGAAGGAAAGATCTAAAGTCAACAACCAAACATCACAATTAAAAGAATTGGAGGAACAAGATCCAACAAATTCAAAAGCTAGCAGATGACAAGAAATAACTAAGATCAGAGCAGAACTGAAGGAGATAGACACAGAAAAAAACCCTTCAAAAAAAAAATCAATGAATCCAGGAGCTGATTTGTTGAAAGGTCAACAAAATAGATAGACCACCAGCCAGACTAATAAAGAACAAAAGAGAGAAGAATCAACTAGATGCATTAAAAATGATAAAGGGGATATCATCACCAATCTCACAGAAATACAAACTACCATCAGAGAGTACTACAAACACTTCAATGCACATAAACCAGTAAATCTAGAAGAAATGGATAAATTCCTTGACACTTACACCCTGGTTTAAGACTAAACCAGGAAGAAGTTGAATCCTTGAATAGACCAATAACAAGGTCGGAAATTGAAGGAGCAATTAATAACCTACCAACAAAAAAGTCCAATACCAGATGGGATCACAGCCAAATTCTACCAGAGACATGAAGAGGAGCTGGTACTATTCCTTCTGAAATTATTCCAAACAATACAAAAAGAGGGAATCCTCCTCAACATCATCATTATAGCTAAACCTGGCAGAGACACAACTAAAAAAGAAAAATTCAGGCTAATATCCATGATGAACATTGATGCAAAAATACTGGCAAACTGAATCTAACAGCACATCAACAAGCTTATGCATCATGGTCAAGTCGGCTTCATTCCTGGGATGCAAGCCTGGTTCAACGTACTCAAATCTATAAATGTAATCCATCACATAAACAGAACCAAGGAAAAAGCACATGGTGATCTCAATAGATGCAGAGAAGGACTTTGACAAAATTAAGCAGCCCTTCAGGCTAAAAACTCTCAATAAACCAGGTATTGATGGAACAAATCTCAAAATAATAAGAGCTATTTATGACATATCACAGCCAATATCATAATGAATGGGCAAAAACTGGAAGCATTCCCTTTGAAAACTGACACAAGACAAGGATGTCCACTCTCATCACTCCTATTCAACATAGAATTGCAAGTTCTGACCAGTGCAATCAGGCAAGAAAAAGAAATAAAGTGTATTTAATTAGAAAAAGAGGAAGTCAAATATTCTCTATTTGCAGACAACATGATTGTATATTTAGAAGACCCAATTGTCTCAGCCCCAAATCTCCTTAAACTGTTAAGCAACTTCAGCAAATTATCAGGATACAAAATCATTGTGCAAAATTTAAAAGCATTCCTACACACCAATACAGACAAACACAGAGCCAAATCATGAGAGAACTCTTATTCACAATTGCTACAAAAGGAATAAAATACCTAGGAATACAACTAACAAAAGATGTGAAGCAATTCTTCAAGGAGAACTACAAACCACTGCTCAAGGAAATAAGAGAGGGCACAAACAGATGGAACAACATTCCATGCTCATTGTTAGGAAGAATCAAATATACAGACTAATGGAACCGAATAGAGGCCTCAGAAATAATGCCACATATCTATAACCATCTGATCTTTGACAAACTGGGCAAAAACAAGCAAGCGGGGAAAGGATTCCGTATTTAATAAATGATGTTGGGAAAACTGGCTAGCCATATGCAGAATGCTGAAACTGGATTCCTTCCTTACACATTATACAAAAATTAACTCAAGATGGATTAAAGATATAAACATGTTGCCTAACACCATAAAAGCCCTAGAAGAAAACCTAGACACTACAGTTTGGAATATAGACATAGGCAAGGACTTCATGACTGAAACACAAAAAGCAATGGCAACAAAAGCCAAAATAGACAAATGGGATCTAATTAAACGTAAGAGCTTCTGCACAGCAAAAGAAATAATCATTAGAGTGAACCAGCAACTAACAGAATGGGAAAATTTTTTTACAATCTACCCATCTGACAAAAAGCTAATATCCAGACTCTGCAAAGAACTAAAACAAATTTACAATAAAAAAAACAATCCCACCAAAAAGTGAGGTTATGAACAGACACTTCCCAAAAGAAGACATTTATGCAGCCAACAAACATATGAAAGAAGGCTCATCATCACCTGTCATTAGAGAAATGCAAATCAAAACCACATTGTGATACCATCTTGCACCAGTTAGAATGGTGATCATTAAAAAGTCAGGAGACAACAGATTATGGAGAGGATGTGGAGAAATAGGAATGCTTTTACACTGTTGGTGGGAGTGTAAATTAGTTCAGTTCAACCATAGTGGAAGACAGTGTGGCAATTCCTCAAGGATCTGGAAATAGAAATACCATTTGACCCAGCAATCACATTACTGTGTTTATACCCAAATGATTATAAATCATTCTATTAAAAAGCCATCATTTGCAGCAAATTGACACAAAAACAGAAAACCAAACACTGAATATTCTCACTCATAAGTGAGTGTTGAACAATAAGAACACATAAACTCAGGGAGGGAAACATCACACACCAGGGTCTGTTGGGAGGACAGGGGCTAGTGGAGGGATAGCAGGGGGTGGGGGGATTGGGGAGGGATGGCATTAGGAGAAATATCTAATGTAGATGACAGGGCGATGGTTACAGCAAACCACCATGGCACTTGTATACCTATGTAACAAACCGGCAAGTTCTGCACATGTACTCCAGAACTTAAAATATATTTTTTTAAAAAATGAGCTATAAGGAATGCCCTGGTTTCTTCATTCTTATCACTGAAAGACCATGCTGAATGTGGAGATATTTGAAAACACGTCTTTCTCCTTTAGTGCCTCAGTGGAAACCTCCAAAAAACAGTTGTACTTTAACATTTTGTTATTTCACTAGAGAAACAACTAATATCATGCCGATATTCAGCTTTCTTTGAAAGAATAATCAAACATGGCATAACCTCCACTCATTAAATATTCTTATCTTTCATGGTAATTTTACAGATTTTTTTAGAATACAAAAGTCGTTTTCATTTTCATTTCTAAATATTTTATGTCTTTAACCCCTGTGAATAAGAATTTCTTATAAAAATTTTCTTTTATTTTTAAAATTTTTATTGCATTATAGGTTTTGGGGTACATGTGCAGAACGTGCAAGATAGTTGCATAGGTACACACATGGCAGTGTGTTTTGCTGCCTTCCTCCCCTTCACCCACACTTGGCATTCATCCCCAGGCTATCCCTCCCCAGCCCCCCCCCGCTGTCCCTCCCCCATACCCCCAACAGACCCCAGTGTATAGTAGACCTCCTCTCTGTGTCCATGTGTTCTCATTCTTCTCACCCGCCTATGAGTGAGTATATGCGGTATTTCTTTTTCTGTTCTTGTGTCAGTTTGCTGAGAATGATGTTCTCCAGATTCATCCATGTCCCCACAAAGGACACAAACTCATCATTTTTGATTGCTGCATAATATTCCATGGTGTATATGTGCCACATTTTCCCAGTCCAGTCTATCATCATTGGGCATTTGGGTTGGTTCCAGTTCTTTGCTATTGTAAACAGTGCTGCAATGAACATTCGTGTGCATGTGTCCTTATAGTAGAACGATTTACAGTCCTTTGGATATATACCCAGTAATGAGATTGCTGGATCAAATGGAATTTCTATTTCTAGGTCCCTGAGGAATCGCCACACTGTCTTCCACAATGGTTGAACTAATTTACACTCCCACCAACCGTGTAAGAGTGTTCCTATTTCTCCACATCCTCTCCAGCATCTGCTGTCTCCAGATTTTTTAATGATTGCCATTCTAACTGGCGTGAGATGGTATCTCAATGTGGTTTTGATTTGCATCTCTCTAATGACCAGTGATGATGAGCATATTTTCATATGTTTCTTGGCCTCATGTATGTCTTCTTTTGTAAAGTGTCTGTTCAAAAAATTTTCTAACAGGTTTGTCATGTATATGGAATTTGTTTTATAAATTAAATAGTTTATTATGTACTTGGTTCTAAATCAAATTGACTAAATTTATAATAACTTATGAAGCAATTATTTATATATAAATGGAAATGAAATGTTATAATTTTAGTTTCTTACTAATTATGTTGGTAGATTTTCATTCATTGTCAAAGAAAACATGCAGGCTTTTTATTCAGATGTATACTTTTTTATTGAAGTCTTTTTCTCTATAAAATAAACAAGTAATAATTGATATGATTAATATTTAATATTTTATTAAACCATCATGGTGATTATTAAGTTATCCATTAAGGTGAGTTATTAAAATATGTACATTTGTGCATTAATTAGTTGAGTATAGCAAATATGACAAAAACAATTTTGCTATTAAGTATGGATTTAGCCAACATTCTGAAATATTTTATTTCTAATAGAGTTTGAATAATTGTTTTATTTTAATTCTTTTGCTATAAGGTCATATAATAAATTCATAAATCTAATTTTATATTATTTCCACTATACTCAGTCATATTATTTTTGTCACTTTTTTCAAAGTAAATAAGGAGGAAATATGAACAGCTAAAAAATGTAAGTGGCCAATTTAACTCAGATTGGATAAGATTACAAATCCTCAGATTCAGAAGTTGACATATTTTATTTAATGCTTTCTAATAATTACTCATTAAAGTTGTTCATTCTTATTAAATATATATATTTAATAATTAAAAAAACAATTATCTTTTTAAAAACTGAGCTTCCAATGGTCTACAAATGTCCAAGTGTAAATAAAATATTTTTAGCTGACTTTCCCAAGAATATACAAATGGTACAGAAATCATTCATTTTTAAAAGTATTTTAATATAGGTCCATCTCTCCATTGGCCAGACAGTAGAGAACAATGAAAGTTTAATTCATTAAGACACTAAAATATTAGAGAGATAGTGTGGCAATGCCAACTTATTTGTTTCTGTATTTTATTATAAAGAGAGGTTGAAATTCCCCAAAAGTATTGTGCAGTTGCCATAAAGCCTAAGATAATTTCAGGCACGTTAATTGAAATGGAGATACTGAATGGAAGTAGTTATAGCTCTACTCAATTTCACAATAATTTCTCCATAACTGGAGGATTTTCATAGTATTCAGAGTTCCGTATTCCATGTCATTAAATAACTTTTAACTTCATACTTGCAAAGCGTAAAGTGCTACTCTAGGGATATAAGGATGTTAAAGACTATCTCTACAGTGGATGAATCTAGCAGAAGATGAATATGTACACTGGCAATTATAAAACATGGCGAAATAAATAAGCATAAGCATTGTGAAAAACTATAGAAACACTGAAAGGACAAAAATAACGTCAGAGGAAAGTTAGAAGCTTTTGTGAAAGAAAGTAAAGCTCAGAGCAATGAGCTAATTGCTCACGTTCATGCAGCTAGTAAGTGGCATCATTTTGTTAACATACAAGGAAGTAGTGGGGAAAGGGCATTCATAGAAAAAAAATTAGTCTAAATTGATGCGGAGGTGGAATTTGAAAGCAAAGTCTGTTGCTAGCCCCCATATAAAAATTGCATAGTAAAAGAATTTAAAATTTAGAATTGTTTTCTCTCAAAATATTTAAGCTCTGTATTTGGGAGAGGATAGATTTGCATCTAATAATAATAAAAAAAAAAAAAAAAAAAACAGAAAATAGTCTATTTGCACTTATGACCCAGAACTCTAAATATCTATGTGGTCTCTCAGAGATGCATGCACATTCATTAAACGTTAATGATTGTTAATAGAGTGAAAAAACGTTATGATTATTGCCTTTTTAATTTAAATAATATATCTTTAATTAATATATATATTTAAAATGAAACCATAATGTTGTTTACAATATTAAAACTTTCAACCATTGTACTAGTAAGAAATAGGAATCATTTTTATAACCTTGATTATTTATTTTAAAAAATTAAGTAAAAAGCAACAAACAAAAAAATTTTAAAAACTGTTCTATTAATAGTTCAAAGTACAGGTAGCCACTCACTTCAGTAAGTTCTTATAATTGGCATTTTTATCTGAACACTAAAGTGTTTTGCTCCTCTTCTTACACTAAAATCAGGATTGTTCAACCTGTGACCAAGGATGGCTTTGAGTTGGATGATAGTCCAACACAAATTCATAAACTTTTAAAAAACATTATGAAATTTTTGCTGGGCACAGTGGCTCATTCCTGTAATCCCTGCGCTTTGGGAGGCTGAGGCAGGTGGATCACTTGAAGTCAGGAGTTTGAGACCAGACTGGCTAATATGGAGAAACCCCATCTCTGCTAAAAATACAAAAATTAGCCAAGCGGGTGGTGCACACCTGTAAGCCCAGCTACTCAGGAGACTGAGGCAGGAGACTCTCTTGAACATGGGAGGCAGAGGTTGCAGTGAGCCAAGATTGTGCCACTGCACTTCAACCTGAGCAATAAGCAAGACCCTTTCTTTAAAAAAAAAAATGAGTCTTTTTGTGCTTTTTTTTTTTTTTTTTTTTAGCTCATCGGGTGCTGTTAGCATTAGTGTATTTTATGTTAATGTATAGTATCAAGAAAATTCTTCTTCCAATGTGGCTCAGAGAAGCCAAAATTTTGGACACCCCATACATTTCATGTTAATGGAGAAAAATGGGATTACGGTATGCTCGTGTGTGTTTAATAAATATAAAAATAGTATTATTGTTCCCAAACACACACTATTGTTCTTTGTGTAATTTGCCCATGTTTGTTTTCTTTATATACTATTTTCTTTCAAATCTACTCTTTAATTTTGATTGATTTTCTCCATTCTCTTTTTTTCCTCAATGAACATAATGAGCTTTTCATAGTTTTCTCTTTTTTAAAAATGGTTTGACTGATTTAGTCTCAATTTGTATTTCTTGCTAGTACTTTTCCAAATTTCATTAGGTCTCATTTCACATCCTCCAATTATCTGAGTGTCACCTCTCTTTTTCTGATTTTCTCTATTTCTATTTTATGGTGCTCTATGAAATTTTTTCTCACTTTCCTTTGTTACATATTTTAAAACAATATTATAGTATTTTTCAGCTTTGTTGTTACATTTTCTTCCTCTTAATGTAATTTATTGTCAGAAAATGTAATTTTATCTCTTTTCCTCAGATAGCTTATTGTGTCTAAGGAGTCCTACCTTCATAATGTTTCCTTTCTATGAGGCTTTTTGCTCCTTGAAAAAAAATGTGTGCTAAATATCTCTAAGAAATTTGGACATTATGAATTACTAGAACCTTTATTGAATAGTTCAGGCAGCCAGAGTAAAACATATTACCTGTATTACTAAAATAATTTGTTGATGGAATAAGGATCAACTTGGATTAATTTTTATTCAGATAAATTGTTCTTCTTAGAAAAAATCAAGGGAAAAAAACATTTTAAAATGGTAACCAACGAGATTCAAGTATAATTGAAGAGTTTGCTTGAAAGTATTAACCAATTTATATTATTTTGATAAATATCATATATTATATTTAGAAAAACTGTAAAAAAGAGTAATAGTTGAAATACAGGTTTCCAAATCAGACTGTGAGTTAACAAATCTGCCTCTACTTCTGACTAATTTGTATGATTTTAGATCAATCGTGAAGTCCCACTAGGGTACATTTTAGTCAGGCATTAAAACACAAATAAAAATAACATCAAGTAAATACAGTTGTCATGAAAAAAAGTTAATCAGACTTAAGAGTTTAAACTGTGTCTTGAAAATCAAGTAGTTAAAAAAGTTTAGAAAAAAACAGCTTTTTATAAACTATGATCTGATGTACAATGTTTAGAAAAATGTGCATGTAATGTAGCACTGAAAATTTTGTTTGAGTCCACTAAGGCCAAATTTTTGTAACACTTTCCTGGAGCAATTGGAGTTTGACATGCTGCGAAGTATTAAAGTCACAGCTGGAATTCTGAGATTCCTGGAAATGTACATGCAGTATAGAGTATTACAATCTCCTTTTGGTAGTGTATTATTAAATAGCTATGGTAGCAAACAAGAATAACCCAAGAAATATACATGTCTATTTCCATATGAACTCGAGTTGGAAAGCTAGTACTCCATTAAATATGAAATAACTAAACTTTTTTTTTCTTCTAAGTAAAAATGTAGAATGAGTGCAGATAAGTTATTAAAAATAGGTAACTTTTGTGGTAATGATAACTGGGTGTTGATGATTAGATAGAAATAAAAGATTCAGTACTTTCTCTCAAACAATTGACAATATATTAGAGTAGGCAGGATGCTTTGTATTTAATAATTAAGTACTTTACAATGCATATACCAAGGGAATACTGTTTAATGGAAAACAAGGATTTACAGGTGGGAGAAATTAATTCTACATTTGGCAATTGAAACTTCTAGAGTTGATGAAGTTTTGTTTTAGTTGTTGGGGAGTTAAGGAATTAAGGATGGTGAAGTAGCTTTATAAATGGCATGAAAATTGATAGAAAAGTAATACATGTACAGAAGGAAAAATATCAGACCTTATTAACAAGTTGATTAGTAAAGTACTATTCTTTTCTTCTGTTTACCCTGTTGTATTATTTGTTGGAAATGGTTTTCTGTTCCACATCAAGGGGAAGGGGGAGAATCAGACTTATGCTTAAAGTGGTAAATGGCCTTAACTCCGTAGGGGTAAAGATCTGTACTATTCACTACAGGTATTTGATGTGAGATAAAGACAACTAAATCATCTGTTATCTAGGTTTAAAAATGGGAGGCAAAAAATACCTTTTTTTTTCAACCTTTGAAAGTGTATTTGAAAGGGTATTTAAAAAAATGGTATTTTTTGAAATTCAAATACCTTTGAAAGGGTATTTTAGTACAACCTAAAATGAAGGACTTCGTACTTTAAAAAGTTGAGGTTGGCTACTCCACAGAGACTGAAGTGGAAGAATCGCTTGAGTCCAGGAGTTTGTGACTACAGTGAGCTATGACTGCATCACTGCACCCCAGCCTGGGTGACAGAGCTAGACCTTGTCACCAAACAAAACAAAAAAACACACAAAGTCAAGATTGGTAAAATATTTACCTCAAATGCTTATCTTGCACTCAGACCAGTGATAACTCATATAACTTAGATACTTTAGTGGGGTTTTAGCTATGTTTTTATCAGTTTGTGTATTTAAAACCAACTGCATATTCCATAATTACTTCTTAACATGCTAATTTTCACTTAGTTTTATGTTAAATATTGGTTCTTAATAATTGAAGTATTCTCAATGTGTTTGATTGTATAAAATGTAGGTAAAAATTAATGATTATTCCATTGAGATATAATACTTGACCTGAACTGAATCTTCCAATTCTATAGTGACAAAATATCCCATTCTTCTTCATATTCATTAGATTTCCATCTCTGTCTCATAATAGGAAGTATTGTTTAAAACAGAAATTGGGTAGAAAAATACAATGTGTTACACTTCAAAATAGAGTTCATTCTGTTTTAAACTCTTCATATTTTTCTTTTGTATGAAATATTCTTCTTTGTCTTTCAGTTGAAGATGCCCTTCACTCTGCCATTTTTCATATATTTCTTATAATAAGAAAAATGGCATGCCATTTGCTGCTTTCCGGGCTAACAAAGGGAGAAAGTCTGTCATTTTAAATATATTGAAAACAACCACTCAGAAGATTGCAGGCTCACCGGTGGTGACTTAGGGCTTCACAGTGAAAATGGGTTTAGAGTTTATCAGAAAGGCCTGAATACTTTCCAGAATCGCTTTTCATTTTTTTATGCAGCATTTTTCCATGAAGTGCAGCCCAAATGATTCCTATTAATTGCAGGCCTGGGACTTTTTTATTGGAGTTATGTAGAATCCATATTCACAGCTTTCTTTTCTTTTTAATTTCAAATGAAGTTAATTCTTTTGCCTTCAGTTTCTTTTGCTCAAGTGATAAACTTTGGCATGGAGCAAGCATTGTTTAATCAGCACATTTATGATGCTATTTGCAGCTGCTGAGAAATTATTGCATTAGTCTGAACTAGCCAAATGCTCAGACCTATAGAAAAATGAGCCAGTAAAATATAACATTATAAGAAAAAAGTGCAATTTGTCACCCCTAATTTTTATATAAAGATAAAGGTTGCAGTCATTTCAGTAACATCAAAAAAAAGTCAAGCTTCTACCTGCTTTTGAGACATAAAGTAAGCCTTTTATTTAATAGATGATTAAGCAAACTCACTAATTTACTGATTATTTAAAGAAATATGATTAGAGAACAATTTTATTTGTGGCCCTTACATAATTAATTTTGTATGAGCTTGTGTAAGACAAGGGCCTCCTAACTGGTCCTACTGTTTCTTCCTTCTATCATCCATATCACTTTAGGTTTATATTATACAACAGTGACCCATTTACGTATTTTTCCTATATGAACACTTTTTCCTTGCTCTTCAGACCTATAGAATGAAGCATTTGATATGAAGTGAAGGCTCAGAGGATGTAAACTTCTTGAGACCCATATTGACTCTCATTGAACAGGTACAGATGTCAGAGCAGAGACATTCTGATTTCAGCAAGCAAAGTTCTGGTCTCCACTTGATGTCTTTAAATGGAGGTGGGAGAAGTAAAGCAGACTTAAATGAAGCATGCAGGTTGTTGGTTTTCATTTAGCTTCCTGGCATTTGAGATTTATGGAAAAGGAATGTTATAATTAACTCCTAATAAATAATTTTGAACCATGAGAATAACTGTTACATGTTAGAAATGAAGAGCAAAGATCTGGAAAGAGCCTAGGCCTTGGATATTTTATAAAGCAATTATGCCAGACAGCCTTGGACTACCTGAATTAAAGCTTTAGAATTATTTTACATGACAAATAAACTTACTTTGTTTTAAAGCTACTGCTCTTTTTTGTTTTGTTTTATGTAACCAACATAACTTCAAATGCTACAATCAATTTTAAGTCATCATAACTTTTTATTTGTCTGCCTAACTTATATCATTTATTCTCAATATTCTTTACATTACCCACTTTTTATTCCCAGTCTCTTAAAATTTGGTTGTTCCAGGGTCTTTCCTTAGCAGTTTGTACTGCTCAATCTAAATAGTTCTACAGATTATATATGTTTTCAGTACAGGTTTTACTCTTCTTATTTTCACAGTCTGGTAACTATAATTGTGTTTAGCCCAAGTTTCCATATCAAATCCATATACATTATATGAAAATGCTAGTTAGATAAACTTCAATACTCCACATTCATTAGAAATCAACATTCTCAAAATAGAACTCAGCATTATTCCCTAATTCATCTCCAAAATTTGTTTCTCCTTGGATAGTTTTTACCTCAATGATTGGTGTCAATCTTCACAGAGTAACCTAAACTTACAATGTACAAGTTACTTTAAACAGTTTTTTCTTAATGTCTCAATGTCCACAGTAATTTAATCATAAACTTGTATAAATTTCTTTTTATCTATTCCCAAGGATGGAATTCTATATTTTTTATAATGATTATATTTTAACATAAAGTAGAACAATATGTGAGGGTCTCTAAAAAGTTTCTGAAAATGCATATTATGAAATAAACTATACATGGATTTTAATTTTTGCACTAAAATCAACTTGTATTAATTTGCTATAAAATGTACAAACAGCATCTATTTCAAGGAGCTAAGAAAGATATGACATCATTTTGAAAATATCCCCTATCAGAGCAACATGAATTCTGCCAAAATTGAAACAAGAAAAAATATCAAGTTTATTGGAAAGCTTGGGTGAAAGAATGGTGAGATCATTAATGCCTTCCAAAAAGTTTACCGGTGGTTTAAAACTGAACAACTTGCTTAAGAAAGGATATGACTGTGGTGAAGATGATGCTCCAGTGGAAGACCATCCACATCAGTTTGCCAGGAAAATATTCACCTTCTTTGTGCACTACTTGAAGATCATCGGTAATTAACAGCAGCAACCACAGCCAACACCATAGACATAAAATTGGTTCAGCTTATATAATTCTGAATGAAAAATTTAAGTTGTAGGAACTTTCCAGTCAATAGATGTCAAAACCATTGTACCCACATCAGCTGCAGACAAAAGCAATTTTCCGTGGAAATTTTAAACAAGCAGGATTAAGATCCTGAATCATTTATTTAAAGAATTGTAACAGAAGATGAAACAGGGCTATACCAGTAGGAAGACAAAATACAATCAAGGCAATGGCTACCAAGAGATAGAACTGTTGCAGTCAAAATAAAAGTCGACCAGTTAAGAACAAAGGTTCTTACAATAGTTATTTAAGATACTCGAGAACTTTTGCTTGTTAACTTTCTGGAGGGTCAAAGAACAATAACATCAGCTTATTTCGAGAGTGTTTTGAGAAAAAGAACGTCTTAGCAGAAAGACTCCTGGGAAAGCTTTACCAGAAAGTTCTCCACCACGACGATGATGCTTCTCATTGCTCATAACCAGCAAGGACAATTTTGTAAAAGTTTTGATGTAAAATCATCAAGCATCCACCATGCAGTTCTTATTTGGCTCCTTCCAATGTTTGTTTCTTAGTCTTAAAAAACTTTATAAAGGGCACCAATTTTTATTTGATTAATATTGTAAAAAAGACTGCAAGGCATTCTTAACACTCTCGATTCTTTAGGGATGGACTAAATGGCTGCTATTATTACTTAATGAAAGTGTCTCAAACATGATGAAGCTTATGTTGTGAAGTAAAGTTTACATATTTTTAACTTTTTCTTCTAATCCAATTTTTAAATGAACTTTCTCAGGTTTCCTTGCTTGTCTTGGATACCTACTGTCATCCTCAAATTAATAAAGTATAATTTTTGCCAAGCTACAACCCCTGAGAAACATCTTATATACTAGATGCAGTCTAATAAATTATGATTTATTAGAAAAGGATTCACTAACTAAAACAAGGAAGTCATGCAAAGGTTTGTCAATGCTTAGTGCCTGGAAAAAATAATGAGGTAATTTAAGAGGTAAATTTGTTCAACCCAAACCCTTTTCCAAGATTAAATTTAGGAAGCTGAGAGATTGTTAGGTGACTATGAGAAATAGAGCTGAATGGTCTGTAGATTTAACAGTTTATGGTTATGCAAATTTAAGTAATAAGGAAGCCAGTTGCCTTGAGTGAAGATTTGACCATATGCATAGAGAAAAATAAGGACAAGGTTTAGTTTCTGAGATACAAAAGTAACACACTTTTAGTTCTAATTTGATCCATGTTATATCTTCATAAGATTTTTATTGCATCTGCACTTACAATGTTCCAATGAATCCCTCTTGATTTGAATGAGCTTTAGTGTATTTCTATGTCTTGTGAGCAGAAGAACCTTTGTCAAAACATTCTAAGTATTGTGATAAATAGAAGAAGCAATCCTGCAAATAAGAGCATTGCCTTTGGTGAAAAGGCCTTTGTAGTTTCATTATGAAATCATATTATCTTTCTTTGGTATCTTGGCATTTAGTGACAAGTATATGCACATAGGAACACTAAACTTTTTTTTTTTTTTTTTTTTTTTTTTTTTTGAGACAGAGTCTCACTCCAGTGCCAGGCTGGAGTGCAGTGGCAGAATCTCTGCTCACTGTAACCCACACCTCCCAGGTTCAAGTGTTTCTGCCTCAGCCTCCCAAGTAGCTGGGACTACAGGCACACACCACCACGCCCAGCTAATTTTTGTATTTTTAGTAGAGATGAGGTTTCTCCATGTTGGCCAAGATGGTCTTGATCTCTTGATCTCGTGATCCACCCACCTCAGCCTCCCAAAGTGCTGGGATTACAGGCGTGAGCCACTGCGCCCCGCCATGAACACTAAGCTTTTATTAGAAGGATCTAGATGCTCCAAGCGTCTCGCAAAGTAATAACTCTTAAGTCCATTTTCCTTGTTCCCCACTCTCACTCCCACAAACCATGTCCAGCATAAATAGAATAAATACATTTAATATGGCAATTGTGAATGGGTTTTAATTCCTAATTTGGCTCTTGGCTTGACTGCTGTCGGTGTATAGGAGTGCTAGTGATTTTAGCATATTTATTTTGTATCTTGGGAATGTACTGAAGTTGTTTATCAGCTGAGGGAACTTTTGGGTCGAGACTATGGGTTTCTCCAGATATAGAATCGTGTCATCTGCAATAGAGGAATAGTTTTACTTCCCTAGCTTTTTATTTGGATGGCCTTTATTTCTTTCTCTTGTCTGATTGGTCTGTTCAGGACTTTCGATACTCTGTTGAATAGGAATGGTGACAGAGGACATCCTTGATGTAATATATAAATCTGAAGCAGTATAGATGATGGATGAGAGGAAACAGAGGACCAGTTAGAAAGCCCTTCTCCTACATGATCCCATCCAAGGCTGATTATAGGAAGACCACAAAGAAAATGACCATACAATCACCTTTTTTGAAATCATCAGGAAATTGCTTATTTGATAAATGAAAGTTTACCCTTTGTCTCAAAAACAGGTGGAAACTTGACATTCTTTTGATGATAATGAAGGGACTTCAGAGTCTAGTGACAGCATGGGCTTCCTATTCGGAACAAGAATTGTCTTTGCAACATGCTTTAGAAGAAGAAAATGCTAATCAATAAGGTTCCTTTTGGTAGTTCCTGAGTAACTTGTTTTCAGTATTTTGCAGATAGCAAGATTGGGAAGCCTTGATCTTATGAAAAAAAAAAAAATTCAAGTATGGGTATAGTGGGATTTTATGTTTTAAAAGAATGCAGGGCTCTTATTTCCTCACCTCGACTAAAATAGCATGTATTCATGTGTCTATTTTGTTAAGTATTTGGGGCCAGTAGTGAGATGTGAGAAAGACTTAGAAGACAAGCATAACTCTTCTTCTCCACTTGCTTATAAACTAGTTGGGTTGATAAAACATCTGCAATACAATTCTGGAACATTTTGCACAAACTATGAGAGCTGTTATTTTTTAATAGAGCGGTGCTTCTGCTTTGCAAAGATAGGAGAGAATAAATAACTTTCTATTTTATAATAACAATTCTTTTCACATTCCTGAATCTAATATTGACTAACACTTCAGTTTTGTCTTTTGTAGCTGAAATTGTGTATCAAGTGAAATGCAAAAAAAAAAATAAAAAAAAAAATAAAAAAGTACACCAGTCTTTTAAAAACACCCAGATTCTTTATCTAAGCAAAGAAGTCTCAACCTGGGAGCATCTTCTGAAAATGTTCAACTGGATTTTATTCTAGATTTTTATTCAGCATTATTAATATTGCACATTAAGATGTTTATATCCTAAAGATCAACTTTTAGATTAACTTTATAAACATAACTGGGTGATCACAGAGTTTCTCTCAAGTGACTTTGTTTAGTAGGTAACAATCCAAGTTAAACAATACCTGGGACTCTTTAAAGTGTCTCAATAGAACTTGAAAAAAAAAAAGAAGCAGAGAAAATAATTGCCTTTCACTTTAAGTTATTGAAGTTGTTTTTGTCTTATTTGCTATTCCACAGAATGAACATGCTCTGATGAATCCCTGTTAACCATATATCCTCATTGTGGTTTTAGATTATACTCACACTCACATATGCCAAGTGATAGAGATAGAGTCTGAGACAGGAGAATGGAGTGGGCAAGGGAGTTAAGGGATTAATATTATTTTGACAGCTGCAAATTATCTTCAACTCCTCCTGAGAGGTCAGATATTTCCTATTGTTTTATGGTGTGTGTTTTCTGGACCTGACTATGGTTTGTACTTCAAACTAAAGTGTAATAAAGTCATCTTTGAAGTTTTATTGCTCAACCCATTATTCTAGAATAAGCTAACGTGGGGATTTGAGTCTAGAAGGCTTCGGACATGGGCTAAGAGGGTATACTGACCCAGAGCATTCCTGTATCATACCTACATAGTCATTTATTTCTAGCTGCTCTTCTTGTTCACAGAATATTCTACAACTCTGCAGGCTCACTTATGCACAAAAGGTTTTGTGCTTATTTTGCCTTTAATTTTCAGATTGTTTGCTGAAGTTTCTTATCAGCTTAGGGAAATTTTGGGCTGAGACAATTGGGTCTTCTAAATACACAATGGTGTCATCTGCAAAGAGACTTTTGACTTCCTCTTTTTCTAATTGAATACCTTTTGTTTCTTTCTCTCACCTGATAGCTCTGGCCAGAACTTCCAATACTATGTTGAATAGGAATGGTGAGAGAGGGCACCCTTGTCTTGTGTCAGTTCTCAAACGAAATGCTTCCAGTTCTTACCCATTCATTATGATATTGGCTGTGTGTTTGTCACAAATAGCTCTTATTGTTTTGAGATACGTTCCATGGATACCTAGTTTATTGAGAGTTTTTAGCATAAAAGCCTGCTGGATCTTGTCAAAGGCCTTCTCTGCATCTATTGAGACAATCACGTGTTTTTGTCTTTGGGTCTATTTATGTTATGGATTACATTTATAGATTCATGTATGTTAAACCAGCCTTGCATCCCAGGGATGAAGCTGACTTGATCGTGATAGATAAGCTTTTTGATGTGCTGTTGGATTTGGTTTGCCAGTATTTTATTGAAGATTTTCACATCAATGTTCATTATGGATATTGGCCTGAAATTTTCTTTTTTAGTTGTGTCTCTGTATACTGGCACCTCCTTACCCCTCCTGCATTACTCTCATATCAAACTCTCCTTCTTAAGCCCTCACATTTTGTCAAAAAGTTGAAGTTGTTTCCTTAAAGCATAAAACCTTGGCCATTTCCCCACTGCTAGCTCTGGAATAAAGTCACTTTTCATTCAGCACACCTCATTCTTATTTGGCTTTGCAAATGGCTAGCAGCCAAACCTGTATTTGATTATAGCTCCATTTCTTTTACTTAGATGCAGAATTCAAATAAATCATAATGCATTAGGAGTGAAAATAAAGTTTCCCTTACATAGTTAGAAATATTATACAGTTTGGAGGATTTAACCATATACATTAATTTCAGGAGATGCTATATTCTGGTTTCTGAGTGTGCAACCAGCACAATTTAATTTCTACATATTAGAAATAAAAACATTGCCCCAGCTATTATTATAACTGTATCACTATAGAACTGGATTTACTATATATGTAGTCATCAGGAATGAAAACACTTTTTCCCTCTCCTCCTACACACATTCACACAGACACACACAGACACACACACACACACACACACATACACACACACAAAGTTGTTAATTATAAAATAACTTTTTTTGTAATTCCAAAACTATAATGATGACAAAACCCTAGGAAATATTTTGACTTCATTAGTTAGGTTGACATCCCAGTGATTAGAGGCTTAGACATTGCCTAATCCCACCTTCTTTAAAAAGCAGAGCCTCAGGCAAGGATTGCTTGCCAGCAACTTTTTTTTTTGGAGTGGAAAATAAAAGCCCATGGTCATGAACATGAAATGAAAAATAAAGCTAAGCAGGCAGATATACAATTGGAATGTGATGCAATGCATTATTATGCTGGCAAACTACAAAGAGCCAGGTTGCTCAGCAGATCTGTTTATTCTGTATGTGCTATTATCCAGAAGTATTGCAAGAAAAGTCTTTAACCTTTCATTAAAGACAGAGTAAAGAGATTTTTTCTTTTTGCCTACTTCTCTCCTATTTCTTGTTATTAAAAATGTGGCCCATCTAGAAAAACACTCACACACTTCTGGTGTGCAGAATCCAGCCCCTAGCAACATTCAGAAAGCTAGGACCTACACCTTACTGTGTACAGATTACTTTACATATCAAAATAGAGAGGTGGTACAGTATGGTGTGCCTTTTCTAAGATAAAGAAAGCAGGAGGCATTCAAGAGAACCTAAGAAAGCCCACAGGACATGTGTTCCAAAGCAGTGGTACATCAGAGACACATGGGTTCTTATCTCCACTTACTATTTTCTAGCATTGCAACCAGATGGAAGTTAACTTTTCTATACCACAGTTTTCTTTTTAATTGTTGTTCTAATTCAAATAGATAATTATATCTATACTGTAATGTTGATCTTAAAATATTGTACACAGAAATAGTGAATATTAAAGTACACAAATATTAAAAATCATTTAGTAATTCTTAGAAATTTCAAGATGGAATGCAGACTAAGAAAAAATCTAACTCTATTAAACTGCTTCAATAAACTTAAACATCATCTAAAAAGTCATCAACTAAACTGAAAGTCCAGATATATGAGATATTTAATTTTCCATATATAACATTAAGCAATCTAGCAGAAATTCAGCTACAGATTTTGGTTGACATGCCTCAAATATTAAAAATTAATGTTCAATTTGTTATCAAGGAGGAAATTTCCCAGAATTACAAATTTATCTTGTGCATAATGTGCCAGGCCTTTAAATATTAATCCTTGCATGCATATAAGTTGCAAATTAGCAAAACAGTATTGTGTCATTGATGTGCATTTTTACCTTTATGATATGTTCCCACACAGTTTCAACAGGGGCAGATTAAAAACAGTTGCAATGACCAGAATCAGCATTCTATGGTCCAATGTCTCAGATTATAGAAATATGGGAAGTCAGATTTGGAAGGCCTTGGGAGTTGATCCTAGTTTCACTGCTGTCCTGTTGTGAAAATATATGTCTCAGTAAGCAGTTACACTCCCACTTAGCAGATTCTACAGATTGGAGGCAGGCTTCACTTGAAGATGGTATGTTATAGCAGAAGTGTGTCTGTGGTCACTCCTCCAGTTCTCTAACTACTCTGCCATATGCATTATTACACATCATAAAGGTACTCTTAAATGGATTTTCGCATTCCAAATTAAGTATGCTAGAGCTCAACTAACTACATTAGCCACAATATTTTATGTGGATGATGAAAGCAGTAGTCCTAACTCAAACTACTTTAGAGGACAAAGACACAAGAAAAATAAATAAATATAACAGTTTTTTGGACCTGGCCTTAACTTTTCTAGAGACTATCAGGACTCTTGTTAATTTTTCAACTCAATTCTTGTGTATGGCCCTAATTTTCCCTAATTATTGATGAAATTTTCCCAATTTTGTGGACATAGCCATAAACTGTTCTAGGCTTATATGAATAAGAATACAGAACAGTAGGACTCTCCTACAGCACCTATATATCAGATATCGGGAAAGGTCAGTGATCAGCCTGGCTTATGCCGTGTTGTGAAAAGCTTATCAAAACATTATTATCGGTGAGCCCAATGGAAACACATGGAGTCTGTGGAAAGAAAGAATTCCCTAAAGGAAGGGAAGATAGTCAAGTAAGATCAACAAATGTGAACTGAGCTTTTTAGAAGAAAGTTATTGTATGATGGTAGAGCCTGTCAACTTTGACTATTAAGGGAAAGGCTAGAGAATCTAAAAAAGAAAAATTTACTTTCAGCCCTTATGCCATGCTGGCTAAATGAACTATAATTTCTCCTTGATTCTCATAAAGCCAACAGTTCTCTGGAGAGTTCTTCTGTCAAAGGGAAAAGCTGATCAGGTGATGCCTCACTGCTGCAGACAGTTCAACATTCTCATCCTTCTCACTTGCCTCTTCAATTTCAAATCTCCAAAGAGTTTCAACCTTATCATAGAAAGACCAGATAGTGAGGCTGGAATTGGAAGAAGCAATTCATAGAGGAACATTATTATCAGGTATTTGCTGACAAGTGTTGGGTTGGAGATGAATAGGTGGGAAGCCCAATTCACTTAGCTCCCATTCTTGCTCCAGACAGAACCCTGAAGGACAGAGGTAAAAGTCCTCAAAGCTGTTAATTTATCAACATATTTAAGTGGCTGAGTGCAGGGCAGTTTCAGGAGAAAGAAAGAGGAGCCTCAGGAGGCAAGGCCCAGAGCTTCCTATTGATTAGGTTGGACATCAAGAAGGCAGTGCTGTCTGGGAGTGGTGGCTCATACCTACAATCCAAGCACTTTAGGCGGCCAAGGTGGGAGGATTGCTTGATGCCAGGAGTTTGAGACTGCACTGAGCTATGATCATTTCATTGCATTCCAGGTTGGATGACAGAGTGAGATTCCATCTCCAAAAATAAAAAAGTAAAAATCAGAAAAAAATTAAAGAGTTTTATTTTACACTATTTATTTATGTTAGGTTACAACCGATCTACATCAGGAGGAAAATGCTTTATGTTGCTTGTTCTTCAGGTTTCTTGTGGCTCATCTTTGGATTAGTCATCAGTTTGGCTTTATCTGATGTCTGCCCAACAACTTTTTCTGACCCAAAAGGTGTGCATGGGCAGCTGTTCAAATCCATATTTATGGCACATTTTAATGGCGGGATAACCAGGATGAGGCCTCCTGCCGTGTCTAGTCCTCCAAGTCTTCACTTTCATTTTCTTAGAGATCAAGTTCTGGCTCCTCATCCTCCAGTCTTAACACTCGATTTGCCCCCAAATCTGGTTCTTCATGATGAATGTTTTAAAGATTTCCTTATTTTTACTGGTTTTAGTTCATGTTCCTCAGTGTATCTTTCTTCATGTTTCTTGTGCTTGGAACTTGCTGAGTTTCTTGAATTTATGGGCTTATATATTTCACCATAATTTAAAAAATTTTGGCTACTATATTTTATAATATTTTTTCTGCCAAAAAAGAGAGGGGGGAACTCTAATTACTCATGTTTTAGGTTGTTTGAAGTTTTTTCACAGCTTAGGGAGTCTAAGTTTATTTTTAGCCTTTTTCTATTATTTTGTCTTCTAGTTTACCACAGCTTTCTTCTGTAATGTCTAATTTACTGTTAATTCGCATAATGTGTTTTACATAGATTGTAGATTTCATGTATAGAAGTCCAATTATTTCTTCTTTGTATATTTCTGGTTGTTTTTTCTTTAGTTTATTGACCATATTGAATATAGTTATAATTGTTTCAATGTCTTTGTGTACTCTTCTTTTTGTCAGTTATGAGTCAGTTTCTATTGATTAACTTTTGTCCTCTACTAGACTGTATTTTCTGGTATCTTCTTGTGCTGATCATCTGGTAATTTTGTTTAAATGCCAGACATTCTATGTCCATTTTTGTTTTTTTTTTTTCTTCAACTTTTAATTTCTGGAGTACACTATGGATGTGCAGGTTTGTTAGATAGTTAAACATATGTCATGGTGGTTTGCTGCACAGATCAACCCATAACCTAGGTATTAAGCCCAGCATCCATTAGCCATTCTGATACTCTTCCTCCCCTCACCACCTCTGACAACCCCAAGTGTGTATTATTCCCCCTCCATGTGTCCATGTGTCATCATTCAGTTCCCACTTATAAGAGAGAAATGTGACACTTGGTTTTCTGTTCTGCATTAGCTTGCTAAGGATAACAGCTTCCAGCTCCATCCACGCCCCTGCAAAAGACATGATCTCATTCCTTTTTATGGTTGCATAGTATTCCATGGTCTATATATACCACATTTTCTTTATCTAGTCTATTGCTGATGGGCACTTAGGTTGATTTTATGTTTTTGCTATTGTGAATATTTCTACAATGAACATACACATGCATATAATCTTCATAATAGAATGCATTCTATTCTCTTGGGTTTATATCCAGCAATGGGATTACTGGGTCAAATGGCATTTATGCCTCTAGGTCTTTGAGGAAATGCCACACTATTTTCCACAGTAGTTAAATTAATTTACACTCGCATTAAGACTGTAAAAGAGTTCCTTTCTCTCCACAACCTTGGCAGCATCTCTTGTTTCTTGGCTTTTTAATAATCGCCATTCTGACTGGTGTGAGATGGCATCTTATTGTGGTTTTGATTTGTACTTTCTAATGATTAGTGAGATTGAGCTTTTTTTTCATATGTTTGTGGCAGCATGTATATCTGAGATGTGTCTGTTTATGTCATTTGCCCACGTTTTAATGGAGTTGTAGGAGGTTTTTTGGTAAATTTTGTTAAGTTCATTGTATGCTCTGGATATTAGACCTCTGTCAGGTGGATAGATTGCAAAATTTTTGTCCCATTCTGTAGGTTGTCTGTGCACTCTGATGATAGTTTCCTTTGCTGTGCAAAAGCTCTTTATTTTAATTAGATCCCATTTGTCAATTTTTTTTTTTGTTTTCTTGCTATTGCTTTCAGTGTTTTTGTAATGAAATCTCTGCCTGTACCTATGTCCTGAATACTATTGCCTAGATTTTCTTCTATAATTTTTATACTTTTGAGTTTTACGTTTAAGTCTTTAATATTACTTTTCTTAATTTTTGGTATAAGGTGTATGAAAGCAGTTGAGTTTCAATTTTCTGCATATAGCTAGCCAGTTCTCCCAGCATCATTTAGTAAATAAGGAATTATTTACACATTGCTTGTTTCTTTCAGGTTTGTCAAAAATCAGATGGTTCTAGATATGTGGTTGATATGATCTGGCTCTGTGTCCCCACACAAATCTCATCTTGAACTGTGATCTGTATTATAATCCCATATGTGGGGAGAGAGGCCTTATGAGAGATGATTAGATCATGTGGGTAGTTCCCCCATGCTGTTCTTGTGACAGTACATGCATACTCATGAGATCTGCAGTTTTCTCCCCTTCATTCTGTACTTCTGTCTCATACCATCATGTGAGAAAGAACTGGTTTGATTTCCCTTATGTGACTGTAAGTTTCCTGAGGCCTCCCAAGTCACGAAGAACTGTGAGTTAATTACATCTCTTTTCATTATAGATTACCCAGTCTTGAGTAGTTCTTTACAGCAATGTGAGAATGAACTAATACAGTGGTCTTATTTCTGAGTTCTCTATTCTAGTTTCTAGTTTCTCTATTTTGTTCCATTGGTCTATGTGTCTGTTTTTGTATCATTACCATGCTATTATGGTTACTGTAGCCTTGTAATATAGCTTGAAGTGGAGTAGCATGATGGTTTCAGGTTTGTCCTTTTTGATTAGGATTGTCTTTGATGTCTGGGCTTTTTTTTTTTTCTTTGGCTCCATATGGATTTTAAAATAGTTTCTTCTATTATAATTTTGTGAAAAATCTCAGTGGTAGTTTAATGGGAATAGCATTAAACCTATAAATTACTTTGGGGAGTGTGACCATTTTCATGATATTGATTCTTTCTATTCATGAGCATGGAATTATTTTTTCCATTTGTTTGTGTCCTCTCTGGTTTTTTGGAGCAGTGGTTTGTAGCTTTCCTTGTAGAGCTTCTTCACTTCCCTTGTTAGCTATTTTATTTTCTTTGGTATTTTATTTTATTTTATTTTATTTTATTCCTAGGTATTTTGTTCTCTTTGTAGTGATTGTGGATGGGAGTTCATTCATGATTTGGTTTCTACTTGCCTGTTTTTGGTGTACAGGAATGCTTGCTATTTCTGCACATTGATTTTGTATCCTGAGACATTGCTAATGTCGATTACCAGCCTGTGAAGCTTTTGGGCTGAGCTAATGGGGTTTTCTAAATACAGGATCATGTCATCTGCAGACAAATATAATTTGACTTGCTCTCTTCTTTTTAGAATACACTTTATTTCTTTCGCTTGCCTGATTGCCCTGGCCAGAACTGCCTATACTATGTTAAATAGGAATCATGAAAGAGAACATCCTTTTCTTCTGCTGGTTTTCAAGGGGAGTATTTCCAGCTTTTGCCTATTCAGTATAATATTGATTATGTTGTCATATATGGCTCTCATAATTTTGAAGTATGTTCTTTCAATATCTAGTTTATTGAGAGTTTTTAACATGAAGGGATGTTAAATGTTATTGAAAGCCTTTTCTGCATCTACTTAGATGATCATGTTGTTTTTGTCTTCAGCTTTGGTTATGTGATGAATTACATTTATTGATTTGCATATGTTGAACCAATCTTGCAATGGGATAAAGGCAACTTGATCATGGTGAATAAGCTTTTTGATGTTCTTCTGGATTTGATTTGGCAGTATTTTATTAAAGATTTTTGCATCATTGTTCATCAGAGATTTTGGTCTGGTGTTTTCTTTTTCTGTTGCATCTCTGCCAGGTTTTTGTATCAGAATAATGCTGACCTCATAAAATGAATTAGGGAGGAGACCCTCCTTTTCAATAGTTTGATATAGTTTCAGTAAAAATGGTACCAGCTCTTCTTTGTACATCTGGTAGAACTCAGCTCTAAGTCCATCTGGACCTGGGATTATTTTTTCTTGCTTGGTAGGTTTTTTATTACTGCCTCAGTTTCAGAATTGTTATTTCTCTACTCAGATATTCGATTTCTTCCTGGTTAAATCTTAGGAGGGTGGATGTGCTAAGGAATTTATCCATTTCTTCTAGATGTTCTAGTTTATGTGCATAGGGCTGTTTGTAGTATTCTCTGACGGTTGTTTGAATTTCTGTAGGGCCATTGGTGATACCCTCTCCTTTATAATGGTGTTTATTTGATTCTTCTCTTCTTTTTTATTAGTCTAGCTGGTGGTCTATTTATTTTACCTTTTTTTTTTTCCCAAAAACTAGCTCATGGATTTATATATTTTTTTGAAAGGCTTTTTTATGCCTGTCTCCTTCAGTTCCACTCTGATCTTGGTTATTTCTGGTTTTCTGCTAGCTTTGGGGTTTGTTTTCTATTCATGCTCTAGTTCTTTTAGTTGTAATGTTAGATTGTTGATTTGAGATTTTTCTTGCTTTTTATGTGGGAATGTAGTGATTTAAATTGAACTCTTAAAACTGCTTTAGGTGTGTCATAGAGATTTGGGTATGTTATCTTTTTGTTCTCATTAGTTTCAAAACAATTTTGGTCTTTTTCATATACTTAATAGTCTACAATATAGTGTAAGAATAACTCTTTATACACTGGAAAACAAAGAAGAATTCTGTGATTCACTGTATTGTAATATTCATATTATTATGGTGGTTTAGTACAAAACCTACAATATCTGGTTATAATGAATCCAGGGTCACTTCAAGACACCCTCAGTCCTTGTCTGTGCCTTCATGGGTGGCTGGAAAGTCCCTTGTGAGAAAGCATCTTGGTATAAAGAAAATTCTTAATCGTATTTTCTCCTGCTAACCGCATAAGAGGGGCAGTGCAGGTGCAGTTCTGCAGGACTTGTCCCTTTTCTGGAACCTTCCCTCTCTATCTGCCTAACCAGCCTTTACCTGCCTCCTCTCTCACTATGAAGAAATACTCAAGACTGAGTAATTTATAAAGAAAAGAGGTATAATTGACTCACAGTTCATATGGCTGAGAAGGCCTCAGGAAACTTAATTATGGCAGAAGGCACCTCTTCACAGGGCAGCAGGAAAGAGAATGAGTGCCAGCAGGGGAAATGCCAGACGCTTATAAAACCATCAGATCTTGTGAGAACACACTACCACAAGAAACATGAGGGAAACAGCCCACATGATTCAAATGATTGAGGGACCTCCCTCCGGGTCTCTCTCATGACATACGGATATTATGGGGATTACAATTCAAGAAGAGTTTTGGGTCAGGACACAGCAAAACCATATCAGCACACAAAAAGTTATCATTTTGGAGATTCCAAGGGTTTTAGAAACTGTGTGCTAGGATACAGGGGTAGAGACCAAATATGTATGTATCTATGAACACACACAAACACACACACACACACTCACAAATATATATACATGTGTGTTTGTGTGTGAGCATAAGTAAACCTACCTTCCACACATGTCCTTCTGTGAAATATGAATATGGCTACAAAAAATAAAAGATTTTTTTTTAGAAACAAAGATAACAGCCCTCCTGATTTCATAGTTCTGAAAGAAATTGTAAACTCACCCTGAAAATGCCTTGATCAAATCACACGAAGACTGTCAAAAAAATATTATCACTCATGAGTTTTTCATAGTGTCTGTTAAATATTTGAAACAAGACAAAAAGTCTTTCAACATCATTGAAGCCTAGATTTTTTATTGGTTATGAAAGTTTTTTTAAAACCTTATCTATCTAAATTCCACTCTGATATTTATACCCATCACTAATTACTAGTGTTCAGCTCTACTCAAGCCAAGAACCACTAAGACACTACATAGCAAGATATTATTAGTGCTTCCCACAAGTCAGATAAAACATATGATCATGCCAAAGAGTACTGTGAAAAATAAATATTGATTAATCCCATAGCTTGGTGCTAGTATGCTTTCTGTGGACAATACCTAGAATATTGAAAGCAGTCAATGAATGTTTATTTATTTACTTTCTAATTAGCCCTTTAATTAATGTTCTTAGTGCCCATGTTTTTACACAGGTTCTATCTTTGGAGGTTAAACGCTGAGTTGTACCTCAACACAGATTTTGAACTGATGCATGTGACTCTTGCCATTGTCTCTCCAGCTTTCTCATGCTTACTGAGTTTCTTTCCTTGAGAGAAAACTCTCACTCCAACATGTTGGGTGAGAGTCAGAATTTACCTTGTTCATAATCAGTTCTTTCCTCAAAACTGGAGTTTGACTCTGATATCTCTTACTTTGTATCAAAGTGTTTATATGATGCATGTACTGCCAGATAGGTGTTTAAACGTTTTGTCCCTTACAGCCTCTCAGATCTGATTCTGCATTGGAAATGGTGCCTGTCAGGATTGAATTTGTATTCACCTCACCAGTGTTTGAAGTTGATCTAAGAAAAATAGACTCTAACTAGAAGAGGCTGGAAACCATGAATTCTCCTATAACTCATTTACCTCTACCTTACTTATTTCTGAATCATCTTCCTTCTCACTGCAGGATATTGTAATAGCTTTGTATAATTTAGAAAAAAAATTTATCCATACCTCAGCTCATTTATTCTGATTGGCATTTATCAGGCCAAATTTTATTTTATAATTATAATTTTAAAGCATAAGACAACACATTAGAATTTAGAGACACTAGCACAACTGGGCAAGATCCTGTTAAAATTTTAAAGACAACATATATCTCCAATCTGTTTAAGGCATATACTGGCCTAACAGTGGAGGCTGGGATAGCATTACAAGATTACTGAATCTGGAGTAAAAATAAAAATAGGCTCAAATTCTGGTATTACTAAGTACTTACTGGGTGATAAATATGAGAATAGCAAAAGCTACTTTACAGAGTTTTTGCAAAGATTCTATGAAATCATGCCTGTGCAAGCACTTTGAAAACTATGATGTTTCATAGAAATGTTCATTTTTCCTTGTTATAATAATTACAATTAAAATAGAGGAGCCTGCTAAGGAAAAGGAGAGGTAAATGAGTGAAAGGTCACAGTACATTGGTTCCACAGTCAAAATTAGAATCTATTCTTTTTATTAACAATTTCATCCAACTATACAATTGGGAAAATTGATTTCCAATTTCAACAAAAAAGGCTTATGGAGTGTTTTAATTATCTCCTAGTGACCATACTGGGGAGAGAAAAATTCCCACCACAGGCTTATGGAGATGGGCAATTACCCAATACTGGATGATGAACAGATGAGATCACAACAGTTTCCTAGTCATATTTGTTCATAGCCCAAGGGAGCAGGACGCAGCACGCCAAACAGGGTCACATGAAGTGTTGCACTCAGGAAGAGAATTGACAATCAGGGCTACGGAAGACAGGCTTTGTAGTATCAAATGCTGTGTTTCTCCCCTGGTTACCATAGGAGGATGTGATTAGTTTTTTTAATAATTTCATGGACCTGTAGGAAACTGAACCCAATGTAGAGGAATAAGCAAGAACTGTACATGCTTATCTTGATAAGGAAGGCTGTTTGGGAAGGAGGATCTTATTTGTGGGGGCAGAATCAAGGCATAACTCGGTATTAGGCCATTCATGGTTCTCCAGTTTAATGTCAGGAAAGTTTAAATTCACAAGGCCAGAAAACAATAACTTTTAATAAGCAGATAGAGGGAAAGAAGTCAATATAAAAAAATGGTGAGAGACTGTGAAACAGCTAAGATGGGAATAAGGAAAAATTACTTGTTAGAAAACCAGGGAGTAGAACTTTTGAAGCAATGGAGGATAGGAGTAATCAATTTTGTCAATAAATACAGAGAAGCACAGTGAGAAGATGACTTAAGATTGATTTTGAATTAATTTTAAAGTTACATGGTCAATTCTGAAGGCCCTGTTTGAGGAATTCTGCTGCTGAGGAGCCAGCATGAAAATCCTGAATGCCTTTGGAAGCAAATTCAGCAAATCATACAAAAGAGTGTGATGATACCATTACATTCCAAAAAGTACCTTGAATATTTAAAATTTTATCTTTATAGATCCATTGCTTTGCCTTAAGGGTATTAGTAAAATTAAAACAAACAAAAAGTCCTACTAAAGTACAAGTTTCTGTGTGCCTATTATATAAACTTAGGGACTTAAGGCAATACAAATCAGAAATCACAAGTCACCTGTAATTCTACTACACAGAAGTAATGACAGGTACCAAGGTGTAAGATACTTGATGTAATTAATGAAAAATAATACAGTTTTGAGATGGGATCTCACCTTGTCTCCCAGGCTGGAATGCAGTGGAATAATCACAGCTCGCTGCAGCCTCGAACTCCTGGGCTCAAGACATCCTCTGGCTTCAGCCTCCTAAGTAGCTGGAATTACAAGCTGAAGTCACTGTGCCTAGCTAATGTTTATGGTGGTACCCAGGCCCTGGCCAGTAACTTACTCTTTCAAGTTGTATTAATATACTTGAAAGCTGTAGCTTGTCTGCACTGAAGCCTTATAATGATGCCAGGAAAAATTGGATTCTGTTGAGATCTTTCTTAAAGAAATAATCCAGCACTGTCTTAGAGGGTCATAAATGCACAGTGGCAAATTAAAGACTCAGAATGCTTTAATAAAAATATTTTTTGAAAAAAGTATTTAAAATATTTTTCTCCTTAAAGCCTGTTTTTTTATTTCTGAGAGATGAACTCACTGCACACTTCTTATGAGTTTTCTAATACAGCTGAATCGTCCATAGATTAATCTGTTAAATCACTAATTCTTTCTCCTCTTCTGGTGCCTCATTGGGCTCTAATTATGTTTTACCTGGGCCATGTAAATTAGCTCTAAGTTTAATATCTCTATCGCCAGTTTTTCACTGCTATAGTCTCCTTCCTTTATCTTCCCTATTGAATCACAGTAATCTAGCTATAGGTTATAATCCTAGTTTTGTAGAATGTGGAACTTATTAATTCTTGATAGTCCTCTGGAAAAAAGAAAGAAAACAACAGCATTCATTTCACAATGTTTATAACAACATGTAACCACCTGTATCTTCATAGTAAGGGGCCCATATAATTCATAAATTTATAAGCTAAACTATGTTTTTATCTGTATATTTTCTAGGGAGAGACTCCACACCTTCTGTCAGACTTTCAAATGGATCCATGTCCCACAATGCCACAAAATGGTATCCTAGAACACAGATTACAGAAGCACAAAAAGTTAGATCTTGACAATTGTGGTACCCAGGCCCTGGCCAGTGTGAAGCATATCCTGGCCCATTATCTCTGTGATGGGCAATGTCTGTACCTCCTTCTTCTGGTGTCACATTCATTAAAATTTGGCTTTATTGTGAGGCACAATTATAGGGAGACACTGCTTTGGTCTATTACTATTTTTTAAAGTGTTGGTGAAGATGTGAAGAAATTTGAACACTGACATGTTTAATGAGGATGTAAGTTGGTGCAGCCACTGTGGAAAACAGTATAGCGGTTTCTCAAAAAAAGAAAAAAGAAAGGAAAAGAGAAGAAAGAAAGAAAGAAAGAAAGAAAGAAAGAAAGAAAGAAAGAAAGAAAGAAAGAAAGAAAGAAAGAAAGAAAGAAAGAAAGAAAGAAAGAAAGAAAGAAAGAAAGAAAGAAAGGAAGGAAGGAAGAAAGAAAGAAAGAAAGAAAGAAAGAAAGAAAGAAAGAAAGAAAGAAAGAAAGAAAAGAAACAAAGAGAAAGAAAGAAACTAAGAAAGAGGAAAACAGAACTATGATATGACAACAATTCTACTTCTTGTTATATAATCAAAAAACTGAAATCAAGATCTTGAAGAGATATCGGCATTTCCAGGTTAATTATCAAACAAATTTAGAGGCAGAGGAGTTGGTGTCATATAATTACAAATTATCTAGATAATCTCATACATTTTCAAGATGAGTTATCAATCCTGGATGCAACCTTTAATTTATTGGGTATCTCATGATACCATCTTGAGTTACCCTTTTTGTAGTTTTTAACTGAAAGCTTTAATTATTTTAATCACTATGAGACAAAAATATATATATATCAAATATGGCCATAAGTCTTCCAAGGTACACCTGCTAAGTGCCTCACTAGCCAATTTGTTTATTGTTTTTGTTTTTCTTAAATGTTTAAGGTAATTTTGTCTTACCTTGACAGAGTAGAATTTGCAACTAAGAAACTAACATTTAAAAAATATGGCCTACATTGCTCTCAGTATTGAAATAATTTACCTTGGGAAGTTTCTAAGAACAAACTTTTATTTTAAAAAAATCTAGCTTCTTCAAAAGAACAGAGTGGTAAAATTTATCTTACAAATGATATTAAAAGATACTTTTTATTACTGAGTTAAATAATAGAACTAAGATTTTTGCTTTCCAAACTTTTTTTGTCTTGTTTTGCTGTTTTGAAGTTATCCACTGCAAGAGAATCTCTAATAATTTGTGTTGAAATATTAAATTTGGAGGAAAAAGGATTGATACTGTTTACTAGAAGTATATGGACAAATCATTAAATATTCATACGTAAATTCATTTAAGTTTAAGAATAACATAAAGAGAACAGTTTTCTAACATCAGGTATACTGCTAGATGAGCACACCTTCGTAAACCACCGTCTAGATGCAGAGACCGAGCTTTAACAGCACAACAAAAACTCTTCCGCTCACTCTTACCTCAGTCACAATCCCCTACAAAGTTAATCCTCATTCTGATGTTAAACATGTTAGTTTTGTCCATTTCTGCACCTCATATTAACGGAATAACATAGCATACTTTATTTTGTATCTGGATATTTTTCCATAACACTATACTAACATGATGAACCCTTGTTGCACGCCCCATTTATCTGGTGCACTGTTGATGGACATTCATATTGCTTTTAGCTTTTGGTTATTAAGAGTACTATTGCTATGAATACTTTGAATGTAATTATTACAAACATACATATTCAATTCTATTGATCATAACCTAGAATTAAAATAGCTAAGTTGTACATTATGCATGTTTAGCTCTAGTAGAAACTGCTAAATTTCCAAAGCTATATAAGCCTTGTTCTCAATTCACATTCTCACCAATATTTATAAAACAATATAATACTTATAAAACAATCTCAAATGCTAACCATTCTAGCAGGGGGTGCAGTGGTATATAATCATGTTTATAACTTTAATTTCCATGCAGACTAATATTAAACACATTTTCACATTTTCCCTATTGATTTAAATACTGTTTTGGAAAGTGTCCATTCAAGAATTCTGGCCATTTTTCTTTTCTTTCTTTCTTTCTTTTTTTTTTTTTTTTTTTTTTGTGTGTGTATAGTTTGGTCACCTGTAAGATTAAAGAGTTTTTAGCTGTTTATGTATGACGGTATGAAGCCTTTGTCAGGTTTATTCATTATAAATGTCTTCTCTTGTCTTTTCACCCTCTTGATGTTCTCTTTCAATAAACAGAAGCTTTTACTTTAAAGAAGTAAAATTGGCTGGATGTAGTGGCTCACAACTATAATCCCAGCACTTTGAGAGGCTGAGGCGGGTAGATCACCTGAGGTCAGAAGTTCAAGATCAGCCTGGCCAACTTGGTGAAACCCCATCTTTAAAAAGAAAAAAAAAAAAGTACAATTAATCTTATAAATTATGGTGAGAATATTATTTTTAAGAACATCTTGCCTAGTCCATAGTCATGAGGTTATTATTTTTTTCAAGAGGCATTGCTTTTAGCTAATTCATGTATATATATAATGCAGCAGGTATTAATTTCTGTAAATAGTGACAGATGCATTGTCACCGTATAGACATCTGATATACCAGCCTCGTTTTTTTTCCTCCTCACCGTATAATAGTAAAACTTTGTCAAAATCGAGGCAATAATATGTACTTGGTCTGTTTTTGGACTTACCACTTGGTTGTATTGGTTTCTTGTTTTTGTTGCAACACCACACTGCCTTCATTTCTTAAGTTCTATAATAGAATAAGTCCTGAATTCCAAAATAATAATTCCTTTAAATATATTCTTCCTTCTTAAGATTGTTTTAATTTTTCTTGGCCTTTTATTTTCACAATATATTTTAAAGTCATCTTGTCAAATTCTACATACACCCAAAACAGATGAGATTTTAATTGAGATTAAATTGAATCCATATATGAATTTGTAGAAAAAAGAACTTTTTTACAAACCTGAGAATTCTAATTTATTAAATTGTGTGTCTCTCTATTTTATTACTTTTTGTTGATAATATACATTTTTTAAATATATATTTTTGTTTAATTTATTCCTAGATATTTGAAAATATTTTGTTATATTTTACTCTTACTATTCTACTTCTTTCTCTGTTTACCATAGTAGACAGAAAGAAAATTGATTTTTTTATATCTTGTCTTTGAAAATAGGAAGGTTAATAAAGTCACTTTTGATAATTAGATTATAGATATTTATGGATATGTTACATACACAATAATGTCTTCAAATAATAATAGCTTTATTATCTAAAATAATAAAATATTTTTCATTGTTTTAGGTATTAGCCCACTCTCATAGCTACAAAGAAATACTTGAGACTGGATGATTTATAAAGAAAAGAGATTTTTTTTAAAATTTTTATTGCATTATAGGTTTTGGAGTACATGTGCAGAGTGTGCAAGATAGTTGCATAGGTACACACATGGCAGTGTGCTTTGCTGCCTTCCTCCCTTTCACCCACACTTGGCATTTATCCCCAGGCTATCCCTCCCCTGCCCCCCCACTGTCCCTCCCCCCTTCCCCCCAATAGACCCCAGTGTGTAGTAGACCCCCTCCCTGTGTCCATGTGTTCTCATTTTTCTCACCCGCCTATGAGTGAGAATATGCGGTATTTGTCTTTCTGTTCTTGTGTCAGTTTGCTGAGAATGATATTCTCCAGATTCATCCATGTCCTTACAAAGGACACAAACTCATCATTTTTGATTGCTGCATAATATTCCATGGTGTATAAGTGCCACATTTTCCCAGTCCAGTCTATCATCAATGGGCATTTGGGTTGGTTCCAGGTCTTTGCTATTGTAAACAGTGCTGCAATGAACATTCGTGTGCATGTGTCCTTATAGTAGAACGATTTATAGTCCTTTGGATATATACCCAGTAATGGGATTGCTGGGTCAAATGAAATTTCTATTTCTAGGTCCTTGAGGACTCGCCACACTGTCTTCCGCAATGGTTGAACTAATTTAAACTCCCACCAACAGTGTAAGAGTGTTCCTATTCCTCCACATCCTCTCCAGCATCTGCTGTCTCCAGATTTTTTAATGATCGCCATTCTAACTGGCGTGAGATGGTATCTCAATGTGGTTTTGATTTGCATCTCTCTAATGACCAATGATAATGAGCATTTTTTCATGTGTTTGTTGGCCTCATATATATCTTCAACAAGAAAAGAAAACTTCAGGCCAATATCCATGATGAACATAGATGCAAAAATCTTCAATAAAATACTGGCAAACCGATTGCAACAGCACATTAAAAAACTTATCCATCATGATCATGTAGGATTCATCTCGGGGAGGCAAGGCTGGTTCAACATACACAAGTCTATAAATGTAATTCACCACATAAACAGAAGCAAAAACAAAAACCACATGATTATCTCAATCGACGCAGAGAAGGCATTTGACAAAATTCAACAGCCCTTTATGCTAAAAACCCTCAATAAACTTGGTATTGATGGAACATATCTCAAAGTAATAAAAGCTATTTAGGACAAACCAACAGCTAATATCATACTTAATGGGCAAAAACTGGAAGCATTCCCTTTGAAATCTGGCACTAGACAAGGATGCCCTCTCTCACCGCTCCTATTCAACATAGTAATGGAAGTTCTAGCCAGAGCAATCAGGCAAGAAAAAGAAATAAAGGGTATTCAAATAGGAAAGGTGGAAGCCAAATTGTCTCTATTTGCAGACGACATGATAGTATACCTAGAAGACCCCATCACCTCAGCCCAAAAGCTCCTGAAACTGATAAGCAACTTCAGCAAAGTCTCAGGATATAAAATCAATGTTCAAAAATCACGAGCATTCCTATACACCAATAACAGACTTAAAGAGAACCAAATCAAGAACGAACTGCCATTCACAATTGCTACAAAGAAAATAAAATACCTAGGAATACAACTCACAAGGAACGTAACGGACCTCTTCAAGGAAAACTACAAACCACTGCTCAACGAAATAAGAGAGGACACAAACAGATGGAGAAACATTCCATGTTCGTGGTTAGGAAGAATCAATAACGTGAAAATGGCTATACTGCCCAAAGTAATTTACAGAATCAACGCTATCCCCATCAAACTACCATTGAATTTCTTCACAGAACTGGAAAAAACCACCATGAACTTCATATGGAACCAAAAGAGAGCCCGCATAGCCAAGTCATTTCTAAGCAAAAAGAACACAGTGGGAGGCATCACACTACCAGACTTCAAACTATACTACAAGGCTACAGTAATCAAAAGAGCATGGTACTGGTACCAAAACAGAGATATACGCCAATGGAACAGAACAGAGGCATCGGAGACAACACAAACACAACATATCTACACCCATATAATCTTTGATAAACCTGACAAAAACAAGCAATGGGGAAAGGATTCCCTGTTTAATAAATGGTGTTGGGAAAACTGGCTAGCCATGTGCAGAAAGCAGAAACTGGACCCCTTGCTGACACCTTACACTAAAATTAACTCCAGATGGATTAAAGACTTAAACATAAGACCTGACACCATAAAAACCCTAGAAGAAAATCTAGGCAAAACCATTCAGGACATAGGAGTAGGCAAGGACTTCATGACCAAAACACCAAAAGCATTGGCAACAAAAGCCAAAATAGACAAATGGGACCTAATCAAACTCCACAGCTTCTGCATGGCAAAAGAAACAGTCACTAGCATGAATTGGCAACCATCAGAATGGGAAAAAATCTTTGCAGTTTACACATCGGACAAAGGGCTGATATCCAGAATTTACAAAGAACTCAAACAGATTTACAGAAAAAAAACAAGCCCATTCAAAAATAGGCAAAGGATATGAATAGACACTTTACAAAAGAAGAAAAGAGATTTAATTGGCTCACAGTTCTGCAGGCTGTACAGTAAGCATAATGGCTTCGGAGAGGCCTCAGGAAACTTTCAGTCATGGTGAAAGATGAAGAGGAAGCAGGCATGTCTTACAGGGCTAGAGCAGGAGAAAGCAGGGTGAAAAGGGAGGAGGTGCCACACACTTTAAACAACCAGATATCCTGACAACTCTATCATGAGAATAGTACCAAAGGGAGAAATTCATCCCCATGACTCAATCACCACCTACCACCAATGTCGAGAATTACAACTGAACATGATATTTGGGTGGAGACACAGATGCAAACCATATTACTTTATTATTTATTAAAAGCTGTGATCAGTTGATATTAAATACAATATTTGCATTAAGCTTTTTGGAAAATGTTCGTTTTTAGATTAAGAACATTCCATTGTGTTGGCATTTTGTTCATGGGTTATTTTTTTTTTTTTCATAGATGGCTGTTGCATTTATTAAATGTTTTTCTCGCATCAGTTGATATATATGCTTTAAGGTTATAACACTCCCTCTGAGAACAGCATTGACCTAGAAGTGTGAAATATCCTATCCTATTTTTATTATTTTAAAATATTATCTAATTTTCATGTTATACCTTTTCTGAATAAAAGAATATTGCTTAATTTCTCAAAAGTTGTGTTTATAGTAGTTAATATTTATTTTTTAAATATAATTTGAATTGTGCTCTGTTTTGAATTTCACTGTTGTAAGAGAATACAAAACACTGTATGATTTAGTTTCCAAATTTGCGATTCACTCCATGATCTACCCTGTGATCAACACTGGTTTATGGTCCTCTGAAAACCTGAAACTTCCAAAAGCTGTTGGGTTTTGTAAACACATTTGTCCATTTTTTTTTAGCTTTATAATAGCTATATGCATTTTGATTTTTGTTTTGCTTGTTTGTTCTAAATGCTTCTTTTGCCTTAAAACAAACAAGCAAAAAAGATTTAAAGTCCCGAATTGTAATTGTGAAGTTTTGTATTTCTCCTTTTAGAAATTGATCAAGTATTGCATTACCTATTTTGAAGCTGCAATATTAGGTGTTCATAAGCTAAAAGTTATGTCTTCTTGGGAGAGTCATTTTTTGATGATTATAAAATGTTCCTCTTTATCTCTAGTATTACTTTTGACTTAAAATTTATTTTATCCAATATTAAAATAAGCATAGATGCTTTCTTTTGGTTTGTGTTGGCATGAAGCATCATCTACATCTTTCACATTAAAACATATTGTGCTTTATATTTAATGTATATTAAGATGTGATAATTTATTTTTATATAATTTGATTACTTAGCATTTCACATATGTAGCAAATAAAATTGCAGATACATTTTATTCGTGCCTACCATCTTATTTATGACCAGTCTCACTTGTTTTATAGATTTTTTCTGCTTTTCTGCATCTAGTATTTGCATTAATCTTTACTATATTAGCCTCTTAGATGTTTGTATGTATTTAACACTTTAGAACAAGCATCACTGAGTTATCAGAGACTAATATATGTTAATAGTGTATCTTTTACTTGAATATGTCTGGATGTTAGAATATTTTAACTCTCTTCTGCCTTTTATACTATTGATGTTATTCATTTTAATTTTATATATAGTTCAGATGGAATATGATATTATTTTTATCTTATATCATTATTATTAATTGTCATTTATCTATATATTTTCCCCTAGTTCTCTTAATTCCTATTTGCTTTTCTGTAGTTCTGTTTGAAGTAATTTTCTTATTTATGGATGAATTATTATTTCCTTTAGTAAAAACATGTTGATATCATAAACTAAAACAATTTTTCTTTTTAATTATGGGGACATGGAAGTATATAATCTGGAAATATCTATATCTTACTTTCATTTTTGATAGCTAATATCTCACTGTATATAAAAGTCTAGCTCTCCTGAAAATCAGAACTTAATGTCATTCTGTCCAAAAAAGGACTCTCTTATTCTCTTTCAAGGTTAGCTTTCTGTCTTGATATTTTACTTTTAATATGTATTTTTTTCCTCCAGTCGTTCCTTATAGTTCATTTTCAGTGGTTTTTGTATTATGTGCCAAAATGTAAATTTCTATAGTCATGCGGCCTCTGTCTCTTATTCATTTGTAACTTGATATATTTATTTTCTCAATTACTGCTTCTTCTCAATTATTTCTGTGTTATTTTGAGAATCCATCATACTTATGTTAGAAGTCTTCTTCCTATTCCATATAATTCCTGTATTTTTCACTTAGTTTTACATGCTTTTGGCTCACCTTGCTTCTATCAGATTATTTTATACTGACACATCTCTTGCAATCTCACCAGCTTTGTTCAATCTGCTATTAAACCTAACTACTGTGCACTTTATTTCAGTAATTATATTTTTTAGTTTCAGAAATTTTATTTTATTCTGTTTTATGGACTTAAGTTTCCGGTTCAATTCTCCATCTTATTCATGTATTTTACCTATATATTACTTACAGCAATGTAAAAGATGAATCTGATAATTCCAAAATCTGGGTTCTGTATAGTTCTTCTACAGTGTGTCTTGGATGTATGTTTGTTTTTTCTCTAGTTACTTTTTGTTTTCTTTTTGGGGTGTGAATTCTGATTTACCATTTATTTTTATAGATTCAGGGGGTACATGTACAGGTTTATTACATAGTTATATTGCATAATGGTGGTTCCTGGTTTTGTTACACATCATAAATTTTTAATTAAATGACTGATGTTTTTGTGTGAAAACAGATGTTTTTGTGTATGTGTTTTTTATTCTTCTTTTTCTCTTTACAGGCCAAATAATAATACATTACCTCAAAGCGAATAGAGGCTGAGCTGACTTCAAAATGTTTTGCAATATTGGTAAGGCTCATTCCACTTCTCATTCAGGCATCCCTAAGGTAGAGGTTTCCAGGGATTCTACGTGAGCATCTCATATGTTTACAGAAGCTCTTCTGGTGGTTCTTGAAATCCAATTTTTACCTTTCCAGAACTGTGAGACTACCTGTAAGCCTGTTGTGCTTTTTAGGTATAATTTGCATGGCCTCTTAACTTCTTACGTTGTGCAAATTAATCAATAATTAATTGTAATAATCACAAGCAAATTTGGATTTTACTGCTCTCTTCTCAAATCCTATTTTCAGAGTTCACATACTACAATTTTCGTCTCTTTGGTTGCTATAATTTGGATGTTGGTACCTTACAAAGTGTTGAAATGTGATCTCCAGTATTGGAGGTGGGGTCTAGTGGGAGGAGTTTGTGTCCTGGGGTCAGATCTCTCATGAAGGGCTTGGTGCCATTTTTACCATAGTGAGGGAGTTCCTGCTCTGTTAGTTTCCAAGATTGTTAAAAAAGCATCTGGCACCTTCCCCATCTCCTGCTTCCTCTCTCACCAAGTGATCTCTGCACACACCAGCACCCTTCAGTTCTCACCATGAGTGGATTCAGCCTGAGGCCCTCAGCAGATGCAGATGCCGCAGCCATGCTTGTACAGTGTGCACAACCATGAGATGAATAAACCCTTTTTTTATTATATGTTACTCAGCCTTGGGTATTGTTTTCTAACAACACAGAATGAACTAAGACACCAGTATTGAAACTTGTGGTTTTTTTCATTTTGCCATCTGCCTACTGTCTCTCTTCTCAGCCCCTATGTTAAATGAAGATGTCTTATGAGAAGCAGTATGCTTAAATCTGTGCTTACCTCAGGATCTACCTTTCATTTCCATCCTGACTTCAGGGGCAGATTTTATATACCTTCAAACATATGCATTTCTTTTTTATCCAGCTCATTTCATTGTTCTTGGCATGGTTACAGATTTGCTATAAGCAATGCCATCACAACTATACGCAGAAGACATCCAGAAAAATTTTTGAATACTCTTACTTCAATATTATTGCCTTAATATTTCTTTTTATATCTTTTTAATGGAAGAACTACTTAAATATTTATTTATTTATTTATAGTATAGTATAGTATTTATTTTTAGTATAGCTTTTGCTTAGTTTAAATATTTTTCCCTGATGCATTTATCATTACTTTCTATGCTATTGCTGTGTTTTACATATGAAAACTTCTTTGCCTAGAATAAAATTCCCTCTCTCATTTTTGTCAGATTAAGTTTTCCTCATCCTGCAGAACTCCACCTAGAGAAACTTTCTCTTGTAAGCCATTCTCATCTTCCCTAAGTTAGAATCCTTTCCTCTGGATTCTCATACCAACATAGATATCTCCTTTAGTTGATTGTGATGGAACCAATTTTGTGCTTTCCTAAATACTGAACTATTTTTGTATACCCCGTTACATTATTAGCCATATAGCCCAGCATCTTTTAACAATACAAATTTATTATCATACGTCTTTCTTGTCAGAAGTTTGACACAGGTCTTTTCTAGCTAAAATCAAGGTGTAGACAGAGCTGTATTCCTTTTGGTAGATTCTCAGAATCTGTGTCTTGCACATTCAGGAATTGGCAGGATTTAGTTTCATGCTGTTGTACGACAGAGGTCTTTGTTTCTTGCTGCTTGTAAGCTAGGGCTGCACTTAGTTCCTGGAGATCTCTCTCCAGTCCTTGAATGTAGCTCTGAACACCTCAGAACCAGAAACAGCATCATGTCCTTCTAATTGGGCCATTTCTCAGACCTCCTTTCTACCTTTCTCTTTTGATATTAAGGACTTGTTTTTAGATTGAAAGTATCCGGATAATCAGAAATAATCTTCCCATTTCAAGGTCCTTAATTACATCTGCAAAATCCATTTTCCATATTAGGTAACATATTTATGATTTCCATGAATTAGGGCATGGAAATCTTAATGTGGCTATAATCCTGCTTAATACATACTGTACACTGAAGTACCATTTTTAACCTCTCTTTCTCTACAGGTCTCAAAGTCTCTGGATTTCAATTTACCTACTCCTTCAGAAATCAGGAAAAATAAGTTCCTAAATTCCAGATTTTACCACTCTAATATTTATTTTCTCATAAATATTCATTATGTTCTTAGCTCTATGATTCCCTCAAGCACGTAGATACATAGTTCAGGTTTCCATCCTCATTTAAAGGGCTGATTTTGATTGTTTGTCTAATATTATCAGAAGTGAAAAATAGAAGTCTCAACACTCACTTTTAATATAATCTCTCCCATGTCTCCCATATAAGAATCTAATCATAGAATTCCCAGTTATATTCCTATGCTCTAGGTATCACGGAGGGTGCTAATCAAGCTAAGGTATTTATCTTGGAGACGTATGTTGTAAAGTAAGAATTTCCCAAATCTAAAAAAAAAAACAAAGTTGATCACAATATGACAAGTACCACAGTAATCACAAACTCGTATTGATCTGCCAATTTGTTTACCTATCATCCTCACATATTTATCTTTGTAGACCAAAATATATATAAGACACTTTCTTAAGCAGAAAATATCATGTGCAAAATTCCATTTTTTGTACATTATTGAGATTTTACATTAAACTTTTATGTCCTATAATCAGAAGTTAAACAATATTATGATATGATGGAAAAAAAATGGGAACTTTCTTTTTTGTTCACCTTTCTATTTCCAGGAAATATCACATTACCTAACAATTTAGACAGGACTCCATCTCTGTCGTTCAAATATTTTAACAAGATTGTGTTCATCTTTATTTTCAACTGTAGTAGGGAGATATTTACAAATTATCTTGCACATGTTATTTTATATTTATCTCTGTCATAATACTTCAACATTACATTTTAATTTTTGTTGCAATTTAATTTTAAAATGTTCTTATCTAGTTTGGTTCTATTTTTACCTGAACTACACTTTACATCTTATGCTTTTTTCCTTTTATCTCTTCGTTTTGTATTCATGACTTTCATCTTTCTTTTCCAGAGGCCGTGCATTTGTTGTAGCCTCTTAAAGGTGTCAAACCATGTGTAAACATGTCTTCTGACTCCTATAGTTAACCACTCTTTAGAGGTATTTAGAGACACCCGCTTCTGGGTTATCTGGGCTATGGTCTTCTTTTCTGCTGGAGCACTTATCCCTTTGGGTGGTCAATATTGATTTTTTTTTTTCTGTGTTAATCCTCAGATGAAAAGAAACAGTATGGGAATTGACCACTTTTCTGCCATCTTTTTCTTGAGTATTTCATAAAATCTCTCTAAAATCTAGAGGAAAATTACTCTTCAGGGAACTGTCTGTTCTTCTTTGTTTAGCAGACACACATCTAATCTATATGTTCATTTACTAGACTTAAAGATAGTCTCATATCCAATTTCTTGATTTTATGAAAGATTTACTGGAATAAAATAAAACCTTTTATTCCCAGAATCCACTGCATTCAGAATTCTTTTTGATTTTACATTGGGATTTATGTGGTGGGCAGTATAGATCTCTGCTCATCTCCTTCCCACTTCCTTACAACTTCTGTGATCTTTGAATATAGCAAAATTGTTAGGGATCTGACATAAATAAAATACAGAGCATATGGTTAGGTTTCTAAAGCACCACTTATAATTCTTTGTTTCACTCTTTTACATGGTACAGGTGAAAACACCTAGCCTAAAAGGCAGAAGTGGTAGAGAAGTTAGGAATAGAAAACCTTTATGACTAGATCACCGAGAAGACAAGGTGACTAAATTAGACAGAAACTTGTCTTGATGAATGATATCAAGACAGGAAATTGCATTATATTGAGTCATTTTATTTTAAAATTGTGCTTCATCAAACATATATTTAGAGGAACAACCCATCCTAGTATTTGGCAGTATAACTTCTAGTAGCCTTAATTTGTAATATTTTGTACTATAGCCTTTTTATATATTCTCAAAGGTATTTGAATGTGAAGCTGGTTATTTGTATGAATATATTATTTCTCTTTTGTTGATGTTCAAAATTACTTTCTAGCAAAGAACTACCATCCCTGTGTCATCTATGTTCTATATGCTAATTAATGTGTAACTTTTAATCTGTGCTTCATTCTTAAATCTAAAATGGTATGAGCACTGCAGTGCAGTATGATATTTCACTTTGATTTATAATTGAAGCAGGTTACACTTGTTAATATACTTCCTCTAGGCAAGGACAGAAGTGTGGCTGTATTTTTAAACTATAATAAAAAAGTATAGTGAAAGTTTAATATTTTATTTTTCATCTTAGAATAAAAAATTATAAAGGAATGCCTTTGGGCTGAAATATTTAGATTCTTGACTTAACTAACCAACGTATTTATCCTTTTATCATAAAATAAATATTTTTATTTAATTTTATTATGTTGATGAAAAAGTCAAATTCTAAAATATTTGCAGAGATTTATACTAAGCTAAGTATGAGTGAGCATGGCCAGTGACACAGCCCTCAGGAGGTCCTGAGAACACAGGCCCAAGGTGGTCAGGGTACAACTTGGTTTTACTTATTTTAGGAAGGCATGAGTCATCAAATACATTTAAGAAACATATTGGTTTGGTTTAGAAAGGTGGGACAACTCAAAGCAGGGGCGGGTGGGTTCCAGGCTATAGGTAAATTAAAATATTTTCTGGTTGTCAATTGGTTGTGGTTGTCTGAGTTTTCCATAGAAAGGAATGTTCAGGTTAAGGATAAAGGATTGTGGAGACCAAGTTTTATTGTGCAGATAAAGCTCTTATTTAAAGAGAGCAAGTTATAAATGATTTTTTATCAGACTCTAGGGGTTCCTGGCTCTTTGTTGACTTTCTCGGGCATCTGGTAAGGAAGGAAGGAAAACAAAGGGTAACAGGAGTTCTCTATAGAATATGGTTTTCCCACAAAAGACTTTGCAGCGCAACTTTAAGGTAAGGCAAAGAAATATATTTTGGGGTTAAATAATTTTTTCCTTGTCTTATAATATTGTGCCAGAGTCAGACTGAAAAGTAAATCACAATATATAGGGTCAAATAAAACCCATTTGATGAGAATTTATGGTTTGTAGGGCATGACTTCCTAGATGCCTTAGGTGGGAATTTGGGTAAGATTAAATATGAGAGCTTAGTCCTCTGTCCTCCCTCTTGGCCAAACAGCATTCCACAGGATGCATATGCAGGCCAACAAAACAGCAACAGGTTCCATCGTGCTAGGAGGCTCATTCCTAGAATTGTCTGATTTGGTCATTTTGGCAAGGTCCCATGGCTCTAGAAAAGTTTATTCCTCATGTGTTCTGGTTGATGGTAATAGCTTTAAATATTAGCAATTTGGATAATGCAGGGAGGACATGTTCTGACCTGATGCAATAGCCAATTGTTCAAGGGGTGAGATGGTCAGGCCTAGAGGTTAGTAAAAAAAAAAAAAAAAAATCCCGGATCAGATCTATTTTTTTAGCTATTATGATTCTGGTCTTTAATTGTGCCTTTCCTTCTGCCGTATCTGGCATAACATTTACAAGAAAATGTCTAATGTTAATTTAGTAACAAATATCATAAAGATAGTGAATATTAGGGGTCCAAGGTTACAGGTAGAATGAGAGGGCAGCAAACAACCCATTCAGCCAGAAAAAAACCCACACACCTCATCTTATTCTTGATCAAGCTCAGAATGTGTTTACCCTACTTATCAAGGGTTTATTGGAACTTGTGATAAATCTTACTTGAGAATTGTAGGACCAACATTAAATTAGAATTTCATAAATGTAATCTCTTTTGAAGCCAATTTATCTTTATAGGTATAGCATCCTGAGGAGTGTATAAATTAAATGCAAGTAACACCTGGTTCTCGGTGTTTACATTGTTATAGACTTGCTAACAGTAGACAAATCTATTTTGCCTCCACTCTTGTATGGCACCATATTCTGGTATTTGGGAGAAAAAAGGTTTTATCACAGAAGAAGTCATATAATTCTAGAGTGTCATTTTTTCCTCAGCAGGACTTCATATGGCTGAGGGCCTTAAGAATTAAAAAACTTATAGCCAATTAACTGTTCCAGGCCAGATGGGAATGGATGTGGAGGCATTTGTTACTTCTTAAAATTATTATTTTAAGTAAAAAGGCTGACAGAAAAACCAAAAGGAAAAGTTACAAGACTGACTTATTTGAACTACTATATGTTGAGTTACTGTGAGCTTGCTTTTAGTTACAGAATTACAGCAATTAGTTATACAAACATAAGCATTGTTTTGAAAAATTAAAAAATATATATAGGTAGATAGATTTATCTTTACAAATCATAATTGGGGGTATTATACCCAGGAGGTTTTGTTATAAGGTATTTTATCTTGTTAGTAGGTATTTTCCTTTAATTTTACAGTAAACAGAAAATTTTTATGGTTGGGATGGATACAAAAGTGCGCATGATAATTTAGAAGGCAATCAAACTTGTATTACCAGCTGTTTAGACATTTTTTTGGTATCCTCTTCTTGATTTGGAGAAATTGATCTAGTTCTAATTTTATCCCTCAAAACTGGCCCTTACAGTTTTACAGGCCCACCTCTTCCACAAGAGTCTCTGGGCCTAGAGGGAGGCAGCTGGTATGGTTTTAGCAGCAGAGCATTAGGAGTGAAACACATCTTGGCCCAGAGGAATGCCAAATGAGGGAGATTCATATCTCTGGCCTTCAGAACACTATGGTTTTGGTTTCCCTGGAGGTAAAACAAGGAGAGATAAATAGCATGCATAGTTTGACTGTTGTAAAAGTCATGTTAGAACAGAAAAGGAACAGAAAAAGCACCAACTAAAAACATAAAGAAAAATTATAATCTGATAATTTTAGAGGATTATTGTAGCCAAGAAATAATGATTTTATATGCACTCAAAAAGTTAAGGCTGAAAATTAGTACTAAGTGTTATGTTTTACCCTTAAAACAATTTTTTTTGGCTGCATTTTTAATTAAAGGGAATATTAAAGCAAGGCCAATTTGTGCAAGGTTAGTTTTAGACTTATTATGCTTGACTGATTATTTGCATAAAATGCAGCAAGAAATTAACTGGCCATATAGACTCCATTGAAAGTTGGTTTTGCTGAAACTTTACCTAAAAATAAGCTATTTTAGTTTCAGTCTTGATAAAATAACCAGTGTCTCCAATTTTTTTTTCAACTATTACTGAACTTATGCAAACAACTATATAGCCATAAAATTACCTCTAAATCTAAATTTTGGAGGACTCAGAAAGGTAAATTTGCTTACAATAACATATTTTACCAAAATAAAAGATCTTCTTTACCCTTCCTTAACCAAAGCAGCAGCTTTTAAGATAAGATGTTTATTTAGCATGGAAATTTCATTTACAAACCAAGCATTTCACTAGAGCTATTAGTCACTGTGAAATTTAGCAGCTCCTTACAATTAGTTCTAGAAAAGAGGCTCTCTGCTCTGTCTTCTTATTAGGTAGCAAGATTTCATGTAAACCATTTTTATTCTATTATGGAACTTTTTGGGAAACATTATTTCTATTAATATGGGGTAGCTTCAGTTAATATTCCATAGCAAGGCATTAAATGCTTGATCAAGTAGAAAGTCTCTAGCTCAGTCATTGTTATTGAAAAGTACTTACAGTTTTTGCCATCAGCCCCAGTAAATTCTCCACACAAAAGACTATATAGTGGAGAATTTACATGAGCAGATTTACATGTCTTCAGTTTTATATTACTAGAATGGGGAAAACATTTCCCAGTTAGTATTGTACCCAAACATCTTAAATTTTGTAATTCTGTTAACCTGTATGTTTTTATGTTCGGATCCTAGGAAGCCTTTTTACGCCAGGAACATTTTACCTTTTCTGATGAAAAGAGTTTTGGTTCTCAGCAGGGGGTTGCATCTGTAAAACCTATGAGGGATAGGAGGTTTGATAAGGCTTTTTAAACAGACGTCTGATTGTGTGGGAGAAGCACTCATGTAAAAAGGAGTCCTTAGCCCACAAATTCACCATGTCCTGTGTAATAGACATATTAGTTGGGAGAATATCCCAGTTATTATAAAGCTTGTCCAACGTGGCTTGCATATGAAACATATTAACTGCTTGATCTGTGATACTTCACTTGGTGTACCCTATAGGGACAGTAGGGCTGTACCCTTCTCCAGGCAAACAGACCTTATGATGGCATTATCTAGCCCACTAGGCTGATTGCTTTCTCAGGACTAACCCCCTGTGCATCAGTGACTGTTTGGTAATGAGCTGTGGGTTCTGCATGAATCCAAACAAGCTGTTAAATTCTGTAGCACTTAAAATTAAAAATTTTGCCTTTAAAGTGGTTATTTTTACAATCTGCTAAAGATTTTTCTAAAGAAGCTGAATGATACCAATCTACACATGGAAGAGTTCCTTAACATTATACCCTTTGGTTTTAAATAGTTACTTTGTTTTGCCCTTTTCTCATATCAACTATTTCTTGGTAACCATAGGGCTTAGAGCTTTGTTGCCCTAGATTTTTTTTCCATTAATTTTATTTGTATAATTTCCTTCACTATAAAGCAACTTTTAGTTTCTTAACCAAAAACCTTACATTTTAAAAATTGGCATTCTTGTGTTTTTATAAAATTTTAACAAAAGTATATTTCATGCTTCTACTATTTTAACTTTTTTGTAACCCAAATTTCCAGTGGAGGATAAAACAAACCCAAGGGTTTAAACATGACTAAGAATTTAAAATTACTGAAGAGTTTTGAGATTAAATTTACCGAATTAATTTTTACCAAAGATTATCAAGGTTATGTAAATTAAAAGTCATGTGAGCTACATTTTATCAATCTGATAAGCATGTTTTTTTTTTAAGTTACTTGATTAGAGCTCTTTTATGTAGTTTGGAAGTGATGTATTACTTCCACATGACACTTATAAAGATAGAGATATGACAGGCATATAAAAGAAAAGGCATTTCAAAAGATACTTTATTTGCCAGTTTTCAAAAACAATTTTTCTCTATTACTAAGATAACTAATAAAAGGTATAAGAGCCAACAAAGCGTAAAGGAGAAAGCCATCCTTCACGGCCTTTTTAAAAGAGTGGTACTTTTAAGATACCAGTCAGAAGAATGTTAAAAAAAAAGCATATTATAGAATTTAAAAATTTTTTAAATTCTTGCATTAAAAATAAGTCAACATTTGGAATAAAATCTTGTTTTAACCAATTATTAAGTTTTGTATTAGTGCATTTTTTAAATACTAAAGACCAATTTCTAGAAAGACTATTATGATTTCTTTCTACTTATAGCCAACTGAATTATAAAACACCCTTAAAAACTCATTTTATTAACCTTATTAGGACTTACATAGACCATTTATAATGGTAGACTTTCTGTTTTACCCTAAATATCTCTCTTCCTTGAACAACCCATTTATTTTATTTTAGGGCAGAAATTCACCACACAAGATTATTTCTTATATAAAGTTACTTTCTTTTTTATCTTTTTTACCAAAAATACCTCTCTATATCTTTCACTTCCTTTACATGTCTTATTTCCTGATTTCTTTACCTTGTTTTATACATAACCCTTAAATAAGGTTTTAATTAGGCAAAGATATTTTGCCTTTAATAAGAAGGTTAAAAAATGTTTTTCTATAATTATTAAATTTGAAACTACCCAGATAATTAGTATCAAATAATGACCTTAGATCCTAAATTATGACAAGTTTGTTTACAAGTATTTATTCCATTACATTTGCATGATTAGTTTAGCAGTTTACCTAGATGATTTACAATAAAAACTGTGATGGCCAATATTTAAGGTCATTTTTCTATTAACCATTTTTATAGCTGTGAATTTCAGTTACTTACTTTAGTAATAAAGCATGTGGTTAGTTTTAAATGTATTTATGCCAACAACTCAGTATTTAGCTGTTTTCATTTAAGCTAATAATATTTCATAAGCATATACAAGCAAAGATCATTCTGTCTTGGGCTGGGTTTTATAGGTTTTAACCCTTATGGCAAATCTTATAGTATTCTGCAAGAATAAACAGGAAACTACTTGAACAATAGATGCAAATAAAATGCTAACAATTCTAAGACATTGCCAATATTATTTTACCATTAAATTTAAAGCTGGCTCATTTAGTAAAGATTTTACTTAAGTCACATGAACTTGAAAAGCATTTGACTAGTTCCTCACCTTTCTTTTTAGTATCTGATCTAAGCGCTTTTTTTAAGCCGATTAATTATAGCTCTTTGCATATTTTTAGTAGTGAAACTATTGTGTACATACACGTAAGTATATACATGTATTTAGGCATACATATAGAAGTATTTTGTAGGTTCACTAAATACTTCCTTTTTTTTTTTCTATTTTAGACTTTCAAATTCTTGATAACTTGTTGCAAAACCCTAGGCAGTCCTCAGCTAAATAGCCTTAAATTTGCTTTATAAAGAAAACAACTCAGATGAAGATCAGATAGCAAAACTTACATCATAAGGCATGGGGAGAAAGTCTGTGCTAGGTGTGCTAGAAAGAAATTACAACATTTAACTGCCAATTAAACACAGAATTATAGAACTTATAAAGGCCTTTAAATACACACACACATATATACATACATAGACATACACATACACATACACATACAAAGATCCTATAGCTTTTCTTTAGTACTTTGGTCATGAGATGAATATAAATTTGCTGCCTTGCAAAAAAACTGTTAGACCCAAATAGCGGCTATTTTCTTTATCTCAGTAGAAACGTAACAGCAGATTTAAAGCAGGCAGAAAATAAAATAGAGAAAGAGAACTTAGAAACTCTGTAGTTTCCAGGCTGACCTTAGGACTATTTTTCCTCAATGTTAAAATTCCTAATGTGCACAAAAACCATATTACTTCAAGTAGAGGTGCCATAAAACCGAGGGAGTGCTCAAAAGGGTGTCATTCTCTTTTTTTTTCTCCTTATTCTTAATTAATTCTTAGAGAAAAGCAATTGAGAAATTTCTTTATAAATGCATCTCCGAGCTTGAATTAGGGCCCTTTAACAACAACTTGCTAAAAATCAACAGCTCAAAACAAACCAAGGACCTTCAACCAAAGGCTTGATTGCTTCAACCAAAGTCCGACTGAGCTCCAAGGCTTGGTAGGACTTAGCAATTGGTCCCCTGGCAGTCCCTTAGTTCTGGTTTCAGGCAACTCCTTTGGGGTCCTGAGTCTTCTCTGAGGTCCCACGTGTGGGTCCCAGATTATTGCTGACAAAAAGATTCAAACTCTGTAAATTATTTGAAGAGGTTTATTCTGAGCCAAATATGAGTGACTATGGCCTGTGAGACAGAACTTAGGAGATCCTGAGAATATGTGCCCAAGGTGATTGGGTTACAGTTTGGTTTTATGTGTTTTAGGAAGGCATGAAACACTAATCAAATACATTTAGAAATGGGTTTGGTTTAGAAAGGCAGGACAACTCAAAGCAGAGCGGGGATGAGTTCCAGGTATCCAATTAGGTAAATTTAAACGTTTTCTGGTTAAGAATTGGTTGAGATTGTCCACAGAAAGGAATGTTCAGGTTAAACATAAAGAATTGTAGAGACCAAGTTTTATAGTGCCGAGGAAACTCTTAGGTAGCACACTTTAGAGAGAGCAAGTTATAAATTGTTTTTTTATAGGATGTAGAAACTCTTCTACTTAGAAGAGTTTCTTAGTTGATTATCTTAGTTGATTATCTTCCTCTTATCTTCTGGATCTGGGAAGGAAGGAAGGAAAACAAGGGGTAAAGGAGATTCTGTATTGAATGTGGATTTTTCCCACAAGAGGCTTTGTAGAGCAATTTTAAGGTATGGCAAGGAAATATATTTGGGGGTTAATTAAAAAATTAAATATTTTTTTCCTTGTCTGATAATGTTATTCCAGAGTCAGATTAAAAAGTGGGTCACAATATATAGGATCAAATAAAACCCATCTGGTAAGAATTAATGGTTTGTCAGTCATGACTATTTAGACTCTTTAGTTAGGAATTTGGGTGTGATAAAAAAGTCTGAGCTTAGTCTTCAGTTACAGACTCTAAAATGCCTAATTTTTAAACAACTGGGGTAGTTTAAAAAGTAGTGAAAGTAACATTATACTTGAGCAATAAAAATTATTAGTGACAAGGATCTCCCCACTGTTGTGTTGTAAAAGCCTCCATTTAATGCAAACAAGCCAGAAGAGAGCAAATTCCTTAGTCAAAGGATACCTATTCATCTCCTGTTTTCTCTAATATCTTTCATCTTTTGATTAATAAATGAAAAAAGAGTCTTTTTCCTGAAAAGAGATTTTAATTGATTTGCCTCTTCTTTTCTCCAACTCACTTGCAAAACACTACAACCTTTCCATGTTCTATTCTCGCAAAAATAATTCCATTTCAGTACATATGTATATTCTGAAATTTATATTATTTAGGTATGCTAACACACACACACACACAAACATATATGTGTATCTGTTAATATTATTTTATTTAGGTATTAATACAGCCTTTAATTTCCTTTTATAACATACACCAAATTATGTCACTCACTACTGGTGACTGAGTACGCCATTTCCTGAGGCAGTTCATCTCATCTTTGGAAGGTTATAGCTGTTACAGGAAGTGTAATGAAGCAAAAATTGGGCCTATTTTGATTTTATTTATCCTCCTTTTCTTTCTCTTCTAGGCTATAGAGAAAGTGCATACATTTTTCACATCGGTTGCCTCACTTCATTTTCTGTATTTCTAGCTCTTTCCTCAATTTTTCTGTGTTTCTATCTCCCTCACTTTTCATTTCTCTATACTTCCCTGCTCAATTATTTTCTTCATCCTTCATTTCCTTAATCATCAAAACGGATGTAGCTCCTTCTATGTATCTGACACTATGCAGCAGTGGGGAAGAAACAGTAAATCAAACAAAAAATCTTGCTCTCAAGAAGTTATTTTCTTTCACATAGGTTGTCAGTTTTTGCTTAATTTTCCACCCTGCTTTTCCTCTATTTCAACCTAAACTAAGATATAATTTTTAAACATACTTAAAGCCCTGAGTAAGTGGAATGTAGTCCTCATTTACATATCACTAAAGGGACTTAATGGAAATATTACTGTGATTCTCAACTTGAACAAATTCTGTAGAAGAATAAATGAGTCTGGGTTAAGGCTATACTTTTAATAGTACAATTAATAACTTTAAGCATCACCCAGCAACATTATTAGAAACATCACTAAGTCCATGCGAAACCAGGTTATATAAATTTAAATAGGAACAAGCCCTTGGTGTAACAAGCAGGTTTTCTAAATTCAGAACCTGAATTCAGAGCAGACCCTGACTCTCCCAATTCCCTCTTTCACAACCTGCTTCCAAAAGCAGCGATCATCAACTACACAAACCCATTTCTTCAGACACCATGTACTGATTACATATTTGGTTAACAGACAGCTGGATGGAAAGTGAAAAAATAAAATTATATATAGTGCAGTAGTTTGTACAGTAGTATCTAATAGTTTATACAATGGTTTTGCATTTTAATATCTTCAACTATATTGACACTTTTTTATTGTGCTATTTTACTTGAGAAAGAAACTGAGACTAAGAAACTTGAATACTCACTGGATACTACACATATCAATGTAGCATAATAAATATTGAATATGGGTTTTCTTATTCCAATATTACTTCCTGTTCCCCAACTATGATTCAGAGATCCATCAAACATTTTTGCCATAAATATTCATAAATACTTGATATTAAATAATTTCTCCATACCTATAAGTGGGGGCCAAATCTAATCAAATGAAAGGAGATGCTGACCTTGCCCTTTACTGGATAATGGCTTCTCCCAGAGGCTCTTTCCTAAGGAGATTTTTGGGCTTAAGGGCAGCAACATAAATTCTTCAGAAAGAAAGATGGTCTCTCCTTTATCTAAATTGTGCGGTGAATAGCAATTCTTCCCAAAGGCAAGAATAGACAATCCACTGAATTTGGATTTTAAGTTACAGAAGAAATGGTTTAAAGCAAGATTAAGGATAAAGCTACCTGCAGTGAGCTGAGATTGCACCATTGCACACCAGCCTGGGCAACAAGAGCAAAACTCCATCACAAAAAAAAAAGAAGAAGAAATCTATCTCTTTTCTTTGCCTGAAAGAACATTGTAAGTCCTCTGGATAACTGAACCCCGTTTTTAAGTGTAAATATACATCGCATCCTTTCAAGCTAAGAATGATCACTTTTCTCACAGACCTGTGCTTTTGTCACAGATTTCAATGTTTTAACTAAATACAATTTTAATAGTTTCTGCATATTTTGCCAAGCTTTAAAAGCTAAATGTTATGCTGTATACAGGCGATAAGTGAAAATACGAAACTCGCTTGCTAAACTGGAGCTACCAAATTTATATTTTGAGTAGAGTAGATCTAAGTCAAGCTATAAATATCCAAGATTATAAAGACAATTGTTTAAAGATTGTCAGTTGTCAAAGGCAATCTTTAGACGATATTAGTTTGAAAGAAGATTTACAGGAGAATATTTGTTATTAAAATCTCATTAATTTAAAAATACTATTCAGGGACATTAATAACATTTCTAGATTCAAAATGTTGTTGAAAACCCATAAAGTCAGAATACCTATCTTTTAATCTATAACTGTTATCTATACCATGCTACCATTTAAAGTCTACATTATAATGAAAAACATGAAAAATCTTAATATAACTTACAAAATCCTGAATAAAAAGTAAATGTCAATAATTTTCTGAGAACATTTTTGGCAGACTCAGTACCACTGCTTTATTGATGCATTATTTCATGTATCTTTATGGTAGAAATTAGGTGTGCTGCTCTATAACTTTTTCTCTTTCCCGTTCACTTTCCAGCCCCCTTAAGTTAGTCAGAGCCATGTGATGAATCCTGGACAATAGACTGGAGCATACATAAAGGCTGAGAGATCCCCAACAGTACTTTATAGGGTAAATCTGAATGACGGCAGAGGCCCCATTCATCATCATATACCTGAAAACTGATGTGAAACATGCCACATGAACAAGCAAAACACTCTATTAAATCAAATCACTAAGATTGTTTTTCCACCAAATCAACATCTAGCTTAATATGTCTAATATAATCTTCTGTCCAGTTTGAGCTGAGTTTTATTGTCCCCATTTGACAGCTAAGAAGATAAGCTCAGAGAGCCCCCGTAAGTTTCAAGTGCTCAAATAAATAAACCACGAATAAAGAATGAGAGAGATACAATGCCAAATATGCAAATAAATAAAAACCATAAGCTATTATTTCAATAAGCAATTTTCAATTCTATCCCTTATCTTGCTCAGTACACAAAAAGAGTTCTATAAATTCGAGTAATATGTTACCTCAGTGTTTTTACTCAAAAGCTCTCAACTGAGGATGTTCAGAAACTCCCTTCTTTTGTCCTTTCCAGCATATATCTAAGATCTAAGGAGCTTTTTAGCAGATTCTAAACTTCTGGGAATTATGAAGTGTTTGTCATCACATTTTAATTCAGGATCTACCAAGTTCTAATGTGGCATCTGCCAAAAAGATAATCCCCTTAAACCCTTGGGCATTACCACCTTCCATGCTTGTCTTTTTTAACAGTGCCCACCCTGTGACTCTGGTATTCTTTCATTAGGTTCATAAATCATTTAAGGACCCAAAAGTTTGTTCAGTCTTACTATTTTCTCTGTCCCTTATTACAAAATGAGAATACTATGTTCCTGTATTTTTCATTGCCCATGGAGACTCCTTTATTCTGCTTCCTACCTTCTCTCAGTGGAAGCTCATGCAGAAAATTAGTCTACTGATGCTACTGTAATACTGGGGGTTCAGTCTAGATCCTCCTGCTTTTCACACAGAAAGCCAATGACTGAGACATCAATTATTGCTAAGAAAGGTGGCTTTAATCAGGTGCCGCAGCTGAGGAGATGGGATATCAGTGATATCAGTCTCAAATCCATATCCTTGAACAACTAAAACTAGGGCTTTATATAGCAGGAAAGAAATGTAATGATGTATAAGAAAACAGAAACTAGGGAAGAGCAAGGAAGCAATTATAATGAATAAGGGTTCTGACAATTATAATGAAAAATTGTCTGCATATTGTGACCTAGTGAATTTCAGTTCTTTGCTATGTCTCTTGAGGGGCTTGATGGTCATTTCCTGAGCAAGAAACTTAGATAAAACAAATTTAAGTTTCAAACTTTAAGACAAGAGGGGTCAATTTCTATGTTTATTTAAAAAAACTGTCTATGGGACTATTGGGTCTTCAGTCCCCGCTTTTGATTTATCAATTTCTCAATCATTTGCAATGTGGTCATCTATCTTTCTGGTTGTTTCATCCTGAGGAAGGGGATCATGGGCAGCTCCATACCATGAGTGACCATGTGTCTACCCAGTAATGAAAACCAATGTAATACTACAGTTGTCTTATGAAACAGTATTTCTCTCTCTAGTCCCTCACTTTTACCAAAGACAAATCACAGCAATACCAATGTACCTGTAAAATAAACTTCAGTCCTACATACTTGGCCTGCTTACCCACATAAAGTGCAACAATAATCATTTTCCATATAAGCTGTCCTAAAATGGCTTTGTTGGAACCTCTCACAGTCATTTTAGTCAAAGCTTAGAGAAAATAACCAGTTGCCTCAACTGTTTCACATTATAAAATAAAACATATTATTATTAAACATATGCAAACAAATACATTGCATTGAATTAAGAATATTCACATATAGTTTACAAATTCTAGTGAAATTAGGCAGAGAGAGAAATAGGCCTTAAATTCTTTTCATGAAAGTATCCCCTGCTCAATATACTTAAAATATACTTAAAGACTATAAATAGCTCACAAGAAAATAAAATTCCCCATATTCTGAAAAACAAATAAAAAATAGCAATATTTTTAAACAGCCATAAAAATCATTTTACTCCTTCATTAGTTCAGTCTATGGAATCTTCTACTCTGTTTCATACTGGGTTAGCAATCTTTATGAACACATCAGGCTTTCAATTAGTGCCTTGCAAGTTTTTTCTCAAATCCAATGATACTATCTCCTATGTTAACAAAAACCTGCATTCAAGAGTCCTTTCCAAGAACTCCATCAAAGAAACAAGCTCTGGACTGTAGTTGATTACAAGTCGCATTTGAGAGGGAATAAAGCAAAACAGTCATGGATGACAAAGGCCTTAAAGACACAGTTGATAGCTAAAGACACTGTTGATTTAAAAAAGTGGTTAGTTCTGTGGCATGTGACAATTTAACATAATAGTCATAATTATTAGAGACAACATATATTAAGACATATTAGAATTTTAGAAATCTCATACAATTCTGAAACACATATTAACAACACATATATACATAAATATAAACCAAAGGAATCTCAACATCGCTTGAGATTTGACAATGCTTCCTGCGTAATTCTAATATAACCAACAAGCCCAATAAGCATAACATCATGAGATCCTTAGGGTGTCACTTCACCAGCCAGAAACCTCTGTGGCCAATGACAGCTCTGTTTGAGTTTTGCTTGTGCCTGCTGGGCTCATTCTGTTCACTTGGCACAATAGGCTGCTCTTGGCTAATGCTTCTGGCCTGAATCTTATGCCTGCCAAGGGTGAGCCAGGCACACAGCAGCAAGGGGTGTGTGAGTGAGTTAACATAGGGTCTGGCCACTGCGCAAAGCCAGGCATGATAGATGCTGCAAAGGGGTGGGAAACTCCAGGTGTTATCAAAGGCATTGGCTTCCTGAGACTGCGACTTGATCACATGTACCCCAAGTGGCTTCCACTGCAGGCATGAGTGTCTGAACAAGAGGAAAGCAGTGGAGTCTCAGAGCTTGGAGATGCCAAGAACCAAAGAGTTCTAAATGGTGTTACAGCATGTCACAACCTTAGCTTGGGAAGCCCTGAGATTTGGTCTTCCAGAAGGGCTGAAGCTCTTTTCTCTTTCTTGTCAACCTCAGCACAACGAGTTAGGGGGCATGTTCCAGAGGGGCATGTTTCAGTCTGTTTCTTTTACAGTATTTCAGTCCTGCCACCCTGCTCTGGCCCATGGCTCCTGGGCTGGCCCAGCCCAACTATGGCTTCCCATAGTGTGGGGTGTCTGCCCTGTGCCAGCAGAGAATGGAAGGTGCTGAGTTTGTCCCACAGACCCTGGCCAATGGATGGAATGAGTAGTCAGACACAGGTATGCAGTGTAAGAGCAGTTAGGTGACTCCCTGGCTTAGTGGCCAGAAAGCAGCCCTGGGCAGCTGGAGCTGCTTCCTTTTATTCAGTGCAGGCACAATACTGAGCATCTGGAGCAAACACAACCTGAAGGTAACTAACATTTATTGTTCCTCTTTCAGGGAATATCAGGCACACGGATGATCAAAGGTCAGTTCTTGGTCAATATAAGTAAACAATGCTGTTTAATATAGAAGAGCTTCCTTCAGCTGTTTTCCCCCAGGGCTCTGCAGAACTTTCCAACCTTTTAGAAGGTTTGTGTCCTTTCCCTACAGTTTTTCCCACCATTCTGACCAATCCCCCACATGGAGGGCTATAGTGTTACAGTGGCTCTGGCTTGGGTAACCCTGAGATCTGAGCCTCCAGAAGGGTCACCTCTCTTCACCCCCCCAAGTCCAGGAGTTACCCAAGTTACCCAGTGCTTAGCAAGCCTGCCAGGAACATGTCACAGCTCCTTTCGTTCCTGTTGTTCAGCTGGTCCTGAGTTTTTGTTCCATGTCCAGGAAGAATGAAGTTACCTGGACAACTGGAGAAGAGCTTTACTGAGTGACAGAACAGCTCTTAGGAGAACTGAAGTGGGTAGCTCCTTTCTGCAAGCAGGTCATCCTGATGAATGACTGAGTCTAGTTGAGATGGGGTTTTGGCATTGCTCAGAATAGAGGAAGTGCATGCTGATTAGTCTATAGGTGGGCCTGAAAAAGCACCCTCTGGCTGAAAGGCATCAATGAAGTTCTGGCTCTAGGTCATGAATTCCACTCAGAGTTGGCAGTCTGACCACCATGCTTCAGGCCATACCTGGCTTGAAGGTGGGGTTTCACTGGGGAACCCCTCTTCATGCCTAGAAACATGTCATCTGGCCACCATCAATATGCCATCTGTAGCATACAGATTGTCTATACCAAGGGCACCCACAGGTCCATGTTGAGCTTCCCTCAGCCCCACGGCCTCCCTCCCTGAGTTTCAGAGGGGGCTGAGGCAGCAGAAGGGGGATGGCATGTCAGTGCTGCCCTGAGACTGTGCACACCCAACTGAGTCTGAAGGTGCCTAGGCTTACCTACAACTTTGCTCCTTACTGGAACAGGTTCCAGGAACAGGGAGATGCCAGGCAGCAGGAGCAGACATTTCTGAGGCTGCCAGGCAGGGGGCTTACTGAGCCCCCAGGAACACAGAAATGCCGGGTTCTGGAGCCATGGGTAGGTGGCTGCAGCTGCACCTGAGAGTTTGGGTTCCTGCCCCACAAACTCAATAGGGTCCTGGGCTTATGCTGGGATCGCCTGTTCCTGGCTGGGATCACCTGTGCACTGGCTCTGCAGAGTGCACAGTCCCCACCATACCTCCGTTGATGCAGCTGGCATCCCTGTAGTGGCCACTCCAGATGAGCCACAACCACCATCCATAATATGTCTCACTGTACTTCAGGTATCCAAAAAGTTAGTTTGAGATCAAAAAGATTGAATTCAGAACTTGAAATTTTGCTCTTGGACAGTTTCCCAAATATCAAAGTTTTAAGACACTTGATATCATAAAACAGGTTCACAGGTCACTCTAAAATATCCATTCATGTAGCCAAAAAGATAAAACAAAAACATTTACATTTTGATAGGAGATGTGGTTTCCCAAACAATAAGACCTAATACTTAAGAGAGCATGAGGCCAACTAAAGTCTCTTTGCTCTCCATCTTTTCCCTGAAGTTTACTCAAAAGATAAATAAAAATCTCTTATTATCTCTTACATGAAAATTTTGTTTATAAGAGAAAAACAAATTTAGACATTGTGTGGTATATTATTAATGTTAAAGCTAATTTTAATAAAAGCATTTGAAACAAATATACCCAATTTTAATTAGTTCAACAATAAGGTAAGACTTCCATAAACTTTTCATAAGTTTTTATGATTTTCTATTATAGAGCAGATCGGTGTCCCTAGGAAACACTCTTATTCTGACACAAGGTCCTAGAGGCTGGCCTTGCATCAGTGAGCTTTTGATATTAATGTTTAATTTATATAAACACTCTGAACTGATCACTCAAAATCAGCCTTTACAATCTCACACACCCACCTCTTCCACAATAGTCCCTGGGCCTAGAGAGATTGAGTAATTTTAATTTCTGGTCCTGTGTCTCATGAAAGCTGTTCATTATGGTTGGCACCATCTCCTGAGTCTGAAAGTGATGCTTCATTTTGTGTCAGTACTCAAAATTTAGCAGGGATCGGTGCTTTCTTCAAACACAAGAGTCAAAGTTCTGTAACTGAACAGCACAAAGATTAGTTACTAGGATATTTATACTAAAGAAGTCCTATCTTTCTCTCTAACAATTTACAAGTTAAAGCACTGTGATTTGGTGTTTAGAAGTTACTGCCTGTAGCACTTCAAAACACTGTATTAAATTAGTTCGGTCACCCATTGCATATGTCTAGTTGTTGGCATTCTACTGACAGAATTGTGCATCAAATTGTGATATGTCGTATGTCAAACTTATCAAAGTAACACAACCAACTTCTCTCTCTGTTATTCAAAAAATGACAAATGCAAGTATCCGTATTGTAAATTCGGCATAAGGATAAATAATTCCCTATCTCTTAAATACTACAGAACAAAACAAGGGTCCAACATATTGTCTGGATGTGATGACCTAATGAGTTTTAGTTCTTTGATCCTTTCTTTGAGAGGTCTGAAGGTTGTTTCCTGAGGAAGGAACTCAGATAAATGTAACTTTCAAGCATTAAGACAGAAGGATCAATTTCTAGGATTATTAAAAAAATCTATGGGATTATTGGTTCTATTTCACTGACAAGATGCTTTGGAAATGCCACGTTCAGCTATAATGTTGACCATAGTAAGATTTCAAGGTGAAAATTGAGTTATAAGTATTGTCAATGCTCAGGACTTCCAACTTTTCTTAAAGTTAATAACTAGAGCAACAAGTGTTTGGGAACTGGTGTAAGCTTATGGCCACTTTCAGACAACTTTTAGGCTCTAAATTTCTTACTTTGTCTCCAATCTCATTTTTTACTTCAGTCTCTAGAAAATTTAATTAGTCTAGAGCATTAAATTTGGCTTGTACATACTTAAACATTTGTTTCCAATCCACAGTTTATGGGATACTTTTGGATTTGAGTTCTCAAACTTAAGACTTAATAAAGAAAAACAAACATATTTTTCTCTCTGGTGATTTATAAAGTTTTCTTATAAAAGTTAAAAGCTGAGAACCACTTAAAATATAATTTGTAAGTCTGATAAGTCTACTACACAAAAATTAATGCAATATAAACTTTTATTTTTTGAAATATGATGTCCAGAAAGAAGAAAACTATGGTCTCTTTTTTCTATTTGCTTTATATTGCACCTGGATTAATTTATTTATCAATGACAATGGCAGTCTAAGAAGATTGTTATGATATTAGAGATCATCCAGGGAATATTGACCAAATAATAAGAGGTCTGAAAACTATAATCCCTAAACATTGAGAGAAAGCACAGATATGTATTTCCTAGAAAATATAGTGACATAATAACTGTTTAAAAGAATTTAAAATTTAATAGCTATTATACTATAGTTTTTTATTTTGCGTTGCATGTATCAGCATTTTTTAATTTTACTGCATGACACTACCACATTTTTTTTGTTGATGGACATTCAATTTGTATATAGTTTTAGCCCATTGTGAGTAAAATTTCTATAATGATTCTATAGGTCATTTTGTAGACATAAGTGTAAATTTTTGTTGAATAAATATTTTTGACAGAAATTTCTGGGTTGTAAGTTTCTTTGTAACTTTGTAAAACACTGCTTTAACATTTTCCAGAAAAGTAGTAGAATTTTACATATTACATATACCAACAATATATAAAAGCTCCAGTTGTTTGATACTCTTTAATTTACTATTATCAGGTCTTTTTAAATTTTATTAATTTTTTTAATCCTATGATTGTAGTGAGTATAAAGTGGTGGCTCATCATAGTTTAACCTGCATTTGCTTGATGGCTAATATTTGGAGAATATTTATATGTGTTTATTAAGTATTTGTACAGTATATTTTGTAGTATCAATTCCTGGTTTATTTTTATTATATTTATGATATATTTTTAAGTATATAAATTATTTGGTTATCATGGCACAATTCCATTCCATTTCCAAATGTATGTATAATAATTTCTCTAAGTGTGTTCTTTGTTTTTTTATTTTCTAAATGATGTTTTTTATAAGCAAAGTTTTTAAGATGATAAAACAAAATTTGCTGTTTTTCTTTTGAGAGTTAGTGCTTTTAATGGACTTTCTAATAAATTTTCGTTTACTTCAAAGTAATGAATATTTTTTCTGCTTCTTTCTAGAAGCTTTGTAGTATAAGATTCTTATGTTTATGTTTAAAATCTATTTCAAAATAATTTTTCCACTATTTGAAGTATGACTGAGGGCTTTTACCCCTTTTACATATGAACATTTAGTTATTCCAGTGCAATCTGTAGAAGTTTCCTTTTTCAGTTTAAATATTTTGAAAAAATCAGTTTATTATGTAAACATGTAGCTTTTGTTTTACTTTGAAGACTGTTTAATTAGTTAATTGTCTATTGTTGATGACAACACTTCACTGTCTTGACCATTTCTGATACATAGAAAGTCTTAATATCAGATAATATAATTTCTTTATCAATATCATGTTGGCTATTCTAGGTCCTTTGGAGTTCCCTTGTCATTTAAAAGAAAAAACTGTTGGAATTTTGTAGACCACATTGGAGAGAATGTACAGCAATTTGGAAAGAATAGGCATGTCTTTATTCAAATTAATGTTTATCTCTCTATATATCTTTTATACTTTCTCACAATATTTTGTCACTTTCACTGTAGATATACAAGGGTTTGATAGAATTATTCTTTCTTTCTTTATCTTTTTGAGATGGGGTCTCATTCTGTTGCCATGGCTGTAGTGCAGCGGTGCCATCTCAGCTCACTGTGGCCCCTGTCTCCTGAGTTCAAGTGATTCTCCTGCCTCAGTCTCCCCAGTAACTGGGACTACAGGCACATGGTGCCATGCCCGGCTAATTTTTTGTATTTTTTTGTAGACATGGGGTTTCACTGTGTTAGCCAGGATGGTCTCAATCTCCTGACCTCATGTTCCACCTGCCTGGGCCTCCCAAAGTGCTGGGATTACAGGAGTGAGCCACTGAGCCCGACCCTTATTTTAATTTTTTGTTATATTTTTTCAATAGTTCATTCTTTACTTATGTATTGCTGTTAAATAGAAATACAGCTGCTTGTTTTGTTCATCATGAATAATTTTCAAATTTACTTATCATATTGAATATTTGTAAAAGAATCCTTAGGATTTTCTACCCATACAACTATGCCATCTGTAAATAAGGGCTGATTTTTTTAAATATTTGTGCTATTTATTTTATTTTCCCCTGTATTATAATTGCTAGGATCTCTGCTACAATCTTAACTAGGAGAAAACACAAACTTTGCCTAGTACCCAGTGTTATGGCAAAATGTTTAATATTTCACTCTTAAGTGAAATGCAAGGGCTGGGATTAATAGATGGTTTTACAGATTGAGAAAGCATTCCCCTCAATATACTTTTTAAAGAAAGAATTTTCTTCTTGAAACATTGTTAAAATTTATCAAAAATTTTACGCATCTTTTGAGAAATTCATAATTTTTCTTTTATTATTGTATTGAAGCACATTGATTTATATGTTAATGTTAAATTTAACTGTCATTCTTAAACTCATCTTAAATATCTCAATCCTTATAATTACTTCGAATATTTATAAATAGCATTGTTTTACAGGGAAATTAATAGAAACATCAAGGCATATAGTAATACCCAATAATAAAACACATTGAGAAATTAAGATAAGCTGTAGATTTAGAATTGGTTATTAAAAATACTCTAATGAAGAATAAAAGCATCACTGTTATAATAGAAACATCGTAGGTGGATTAGAAATAACTAAAATGTGAGAAAGAAAAATACTCTGTTGTGAACCTAATGTGTGCAGTGCACTATTATAGCCTATTCCAAGAAAGCAAATTTAAAGGTACAGAAGTCAAGGCTTTAAGGCAACTTTCTTTTTCTTTTCTGAGACAGAATTTCACTCTGTTGCCAGGCTGGAGTGCACTGGCATATCAGCTCCTCCTGAGTTCAAGCAGTTCTTCTGCCTCAGCCTCCCAAGTGCTGGGACTGCAATTGTGCGCCACCATGCCCAGCAAATTTTTGTATTTAAGTAGAGACAGGGTTTTGACATGTTGGCCGGGATGGTCTTGATCTCTTGACCTTGTGATCCACCTGCCTTGGCCTCTCAAAGTGCTGGGTGTGAGCCACCATGACTGGCCAGACTGGCAACTTTCTTTAATGTGAATTAAATTCAAGATGCCCTAACCAAGAAGGCATGGTAGCTTGTTCACTAGTTAATGCTTCTTAATTATGTTCTTTCACTTAATTTGAATAGCTTTGGCCTGAGTCTATGGTAGTCAGGTATGCATTTAGACTTTCATGAGAAACTGATCATAAGTTGATTCATACTGTTAATCAATTAGTGGACTTAGCCTGAGAAAATTCAACAGCTCAAGGCTCTAATTGTATGTCTACTCTGTTAAATGATATGTGTGAGCTTATTTTTTTTTTTAAGACGAAATCTCACTCTGTCTCCCTGGCTGGAGTGCAGTGGCATGCCCATAGCTCACTGCAACCTCTGCTTCCCGGGTTCAAGCTATTCTTCTGCCTTAGCCTCCTGATTACAAGCTCCTGCCACTATGCCCAGCTATTTTTTTTTTTTTTTTTTTAGTAGAGATGTTCCACCATGTTGGCAATGCTAGTCTTGAACTCCTGAACTCATGATTTGCCTGCTTTGGCATCCCAAACTACTGGAATTACACATGTAAGCCACTGAGCCCAGCCGATGTGTGAGCTTTTTAAAATTCCCCCTTTATAGAAAACTCCCTATCAGCTAGAAACAGATGGGCTGATGGAGTACTTTAATCAAACACCCAAACAGATGCTAAGAAAATCATCATCACTGAACCACAACATTGGAATAAATTGATATCTTTTGTCTATTCTGACTATTGAGATGTTAATCAATCATCAACAGACTTGTCTCCTTTGAAATTCACAATGAAAGAGTTTCCAATTAGGACAAACCAGCAAACACAAACTAGCCTAAGTGATGACAAGCATCTTAATGATGTCAGCCAGATGAAAAGATAGAATAATATTCTCAGGCAGATAAACACAGCCCAATTTTCAATAGAGAAGAAATAGAGATGAAACTTAAATTTCTCCTATCTTGTGTTAGTTAAAATCCTCATCCAATATTCACTATCATGTTAAATTTCAGCCCGTAGCTTATCTTTATCATTCTCTGTTTCCTGATCTTTAAAACCTACGGGTGTTTGAAAGGATGAAAATGTAATAGGATACTATTAAAATTACCTTACTTCATATAAAGCACTGTATAAGTTAACATATTATTATTATTATTGCTATTTTCATTGATGAGGCTTCAGGATTTAGAGTGGTTTTTTTTTTTTTAATGCCATTTTAACTTCTAAAAATGAAGTTCCTGATGATTAAGTGAAATTTTTAACCTTTCTTAAGGGTCAGATATAAGCATGTTAAATAATCTTTCATGAATAGGGAGTGATGTTTTAATGAATGTTCTTTCTCAGTACAACCTTTGCACTTCCATTTTTTCATTCAATATAAGCTAAAACTCAGCTAAATTATGCTAAACTCTATGAATTACCCTGAATGGGAATTAACATAAAATTAAAATACAAATGTAAAGAAATACACCCATTTGTTTCACTTAGTTCAAAGAACAAATATTTCTTTGTGAGTTAAAGACATAATTAGTAAGTTAATTGTAACTTCCTATTCCTTAGTTTATAAATGTGGTATAGTTACTTCCTGCATTTTAGTGTTTTGCTCTTCTCTTGCAAGCGATGTTTTCCATTTTTGACAATGCTAAAAATTTTGCAGTAAAGAAAGCTTTCCATTAGACTTCACCAATTGCTAAAAATGGCCAGAGGAAAACACTAATAGAAGGAGTGAAATACAAACAAGGCACAGTGATGATCACATAATAAAGCCATTGGAAAAGTTCTGTTAGAATTTATATGAATGGCACAACATTGAAGGACCAAATCACAAACTAGATCATAAATTCATTCCACTTAGTGTTTGAGTTGATTTAACAAAATATCGTAAGCTGAGTGCTCTTAAACAACAGAAACTAATTTCTTATACTTCTAGAGTCCTGGAAGTCCAAGATCAAGAAACCAACAGATTCAGTGTCTGGTGAGGACCTGCTTCCACATAAAGGGAGGCTTCTCAATGTGTCCTCACATGGCAGAGGAGGAAAGGAAGCTCCCTGAGGCTCCATTTATGAGGGTTCTAACCTCATGACTACATCACCTCCCAAAGGCCTCACCCCCTAATAACATCACTTCAGTGATGAGGTTTCAACATATGAGTATTGGAAAAACACAAACAGTCAGACTATAGTGTGAAGCATATGTTATGTAGCAAAAAGGCAAATAAAAATATATAGCCAGGCATCCCTTAGTGACAGGGATATGTTCTGAGAAACGTATTATTAGGTGATTTTGTGGTTGCTCCAACATAGAGTACCTTACAAAGCTAGATGCTATAGCCTACTACTCTTATATACATAGGCTGAATGGTATAGCCTATCGCTCTTAGGCTATACCTCTGTACAGCATGTCACTACACTGAGTAACATAGGCAATTGTAACACAGTGGTAACATTTGTGTAAACATAAAAATCGTTCAGTAAAAATACAATATTATAATTTTATGAGACCATAGTCATTTGTGCAATTTATCATTGATAGAAACATCACTATGTGGCTCCTGTATATGAGGCAAAACTTATCCTTGCTTAGTTGGTCCTTGCCCCCTTTGCCTGGGCCAGGGATCCAGCTGACCAAGATTTATCTGTGGTGAGGTCAGGGTGGAGGATCTGTCCATTTTCGAGCTAGGAATAAAATTTGGTGCAGGCAGCTGGCATGGGCTTGACAAATTATCTGGTGTGGCTGGCATATTCTGTAGGTCCAGGGTGAGAGATTAGCCTGGTACAGCTTTTATATTTAAGGGCTGACATCCAGGAAGCAGCCACTCAGCCAGTGTCTTTGGTAGAGCTTTCATCAAAAGAAGCAGCTCATTAGTTTGAAATATTGATTACATTTAGAGATATTGAACAAATTAGCAAATATAGGAAGGTTAGGATCATGTAGGTCATCTTTCTCATTATTGAAGAGGATAAAAATATGGGACGGGGGGAAACTGAAATAAACCCTGTGGTGCCATCTTGGAATTATAGTCATCTGTGTCAACTCAGATTTTTTTATATAACTATCTTTATATAACTATAAATATAGTTATATAACTCTAGTTATAAATATAACTATAAATATAGTTATATAAAGATAGTTATATAAAGTCAGATATAGCTATGTCTATATGTATATCTATAAGCATATGTATATATAAACATATGTGTGTGTGTTTTTCCATGAATGAACATAAACACATACACATATTTTCTAGAAGACTACTGCTTTCTATAGCAATCAACACACCTAAAACCCAGGTTTTGATTTCCAAATATTATTGTCCAATAAAAGCACCCAGGGCTGATTCCAGGGATGGGAAAATACAAGCATAGGATGACCCTAAAATATCAAGATATGTCAGCAGTAATTAAGTAAAAATCAGGAATACTGACGAAAGTAAAGAATTTAAAAATGCTTGTGATGACTTAGCATTTTGGGATTACAGGCATGAGCCACTATGCTCAGCCAAGCCTCTGTTTTTTAAAGAGTTTCACATTAATATTTGTTTCTCATTTTTATTCTGGGAGGGATGGAAAGCCTTAGAAAAAAGCGGGTAACAGGACCTGATTTTATGTTGTGAAAAAAATCTCTCTAGTTTCTTCATTCAGCAGAGACAGTGGGGACAAAAGAGGAAGCAGGGAGCTGTCAGGTGGCTATCACGGCAGCCCAGTCTGATTCAATTCTAATTCTCTTTCCCTTCACTGAATGAGAACACACAACTTCACACAGCAAAAATTCAATAGAGTGGACTTCTGAAAACCAGGTGCTCATGTTCCTCTAGGGCACCTGTCCCCATACCAGTGTTCTCAGTTATTTTGCCAAGTTGTTTCATTTATAATTGACACAAATAATATATGCGGCATTATTATTTTATGTTCTTGCCCAATAAACAGCTGCTACTCTCTTAGAATCAGAGTTAAATATATAAATCTAGATCGTGAAATGGGATAGTTCTCTTGACTCCTTTGCAGGACTTGCGAAGTGATTAACTCATTTACTCAGCCCACAGCTCTCAACACCCCATGAGAGCAAGAAAACACAGGTGAGTGCGTTCAGAAGCTGGGAGAAGTGCTTATGTGTGTCAGCAGAAGTAGAACTCTGAGCAGCCCCACAGCAGCATCTAGGGGGTTACCTGTGATCTCGAGAGGGCATGTGTTAGTGTGTTCTTTTAGCTTTGTTGTCCATAGATGGCTTAGGTGTTAAATGGCTCAGTGAAGGGTCAGGGACACAGCCTTTTACACCCTCCCTCTTGGTACCCGAGTTCTTGTGCAGTGTGCAGGAAAAATCAGGTTGTACAAAGGAGTTGAAGGGTGGTGAATGTGAAGGATTTATTGAGCGGTGGAAGTGGTTCTCAGCAGGATGGGAAGGTGGAAAGGGGATGAAGTGGGAAGATGATTTTCCCCTGGAGTTCCGGGATCCCTGGCCAGACTCTCCTCTGAAGTCCAGCCATCAATCCTGTCCCACTAAGTCAAGTGGCTTCTCTGCAATGTCTGGCTACTTCTACTCTTTTCTCCTTTTCTGCTGTTCTTCCACTTTGCCACTTTGGCACCCCTCTGAGTGTGGAGCCTGAAGATTTTGTGGGTACAGGATTCAGGACAGGGCAGGCCAAAAAGCACATTTGAAAGTGAAAACAGGAACACATGTTTTCACTTTGGGCCCTGGGTCTAGACTTAAGGGTGGTGCCTGGTCAAGGACCCTGCCCTTTTCTGCTAGTATTTCCCTGCCTTTTGTCCTATCAGTATGAATCTGAGAAATTAAGTATGCTTAAAGTGATCAACTCCTGGATATTGGCATATGACTCTAAATTTATTCAGTTCTATCTGTCACACATAAAAAATAAGGTTCAATACAAAAAAAGCAAAAACAAATCCTAGAAGAAATAAAAATAATACATAAACAGAACACAAAGTGAAAATATTTTACTAATGTGTTAAGATACATGAACTATTACCTTCATAAAATACTCCATGTAAAGTCATTAGAGATCATAAAAGCATTTTTGGTAATTAAAAATTATAAAATTGTAATGACTTGATATTTAAAAATGTATAAATTATGGGAGCTAGAGGACAAGAAGTTCTCAAAATATAAAGTTAAAGTAATAGATAAAAATATGAGAGAAAAGATAGGAGATCTGTAGAATTTCAAGAAGAATGGATCCTGAAAAGTAAAAATATAACCAGAGTGAATTGAGATGGGTTTGAATTTAACCACTATGTGTAGTTTTCAGATATGACTTTAATAAAAAGTTGACTTCAAAAAACTCAAGCTATACTAATTGTAAGATTAAGAGACAACATTGTTTTCAAACAATTCCAATAAAATTTAAGAAAAACTAACAGTGCTTCTTTAGAAATTGTGCTCCTACTGTCCATTTAAGCATGGTGCATTTTTGAGCACTTGACATAGTGTAAGAAAATCAAATCCTACTAATCTTATTTAGACTTTATTCCTTACAAAAAAGTAGAACAGATTGAATAATATGTAATCACAGTTTCTTCTTTACTGATCAAATCTCAATACTTTATTGTGCACAAAGCATTAAAAAATTATAATAGTCAAACTTTTATAATTGTTTAGAATCAACCTGAAGGAAAATGATGGTTTAGGGAATTATAGTTAGAAAATATAATTCAAATATAAAAATTAAAAATGTGAAATTTATAATAGACAAAAGTTAACTCTAACATTTACAAGTCCCTTTCTAGATCCCTTGCACTTTTATGTTCCATGTTTTTCTGCAACTCTGCTGATCTCATTAGTGCCTTTTATTCCATTATATCAGACCAGGCTCAGGGTTATTTCACGGAAACCCTCTACCTATGTTTTTAAATACACTTTCCTACTCGTTTTACAAATGTACTGGGATTCAGTTCCTCAGTACAAAAAAAATTATCCACAGAGTAATCATAGGTGAAATAAAAGCATGTAGTATTTTGCATGGTTAGATAATCCTGTTTGTTTATGTTTTTTCTCAGTTTTTCAAATTGTTATTTTCTCCATACATATGGGATAGGACTGATTATGTTCTTTTACATAATTATTCAGATAATTTAAAAATCTGATATGACAATCTTATATTCTCACATTTTTTTGAGTTTAACAAGGTCACAGGTCACAGAATTAATAAAATTATATTTCAATGACATACAAATGAACAATCTTAATAAAAAATTAACAATCTTAATAAAAAATCAATTCCATTCATAGTATAATCAACAAAAATCGAATAGGAATGCATTTAACCATAGTATAATATCTGTACACTGAAAACTATAAAACATTGACAACCAAAATTCAGGATCTAAATAAATGAAGAGACACCTCATGTTCATATGTTAGAAGACTGAATATCCTTAAGATGGTAGTTCTAAAATGTGTTTTTTTCTTCTATAATCTAACTGGACTTTATTTGACACTGAATACAAGATGGCTGCAGAAACAGCACACTGAAAATCAAAGCAGAAAAAACACAGTTCTAATTAGGTGACAGGAGGGAAAGTCATTAAATGAATAACACCACAGTTAAACTTCATGGGAGATGTCTTTTTGTAGTGCCCATACTTTTGGAATTCTCATTCTTCGTTGTCCAATGGACATATGTGCAGTGTTTTGAGCCAGTGCGAGATGCAGTGGAAGTAAAAAGCATGGTTACAGACTCCCCACGGATGGTACACTCTTCAGAAGTACAGACACTTGGTTAGCTTGACATTCTATGCGAAGATTTATAATGTGGTTCCTGCAGATGGCACAGTTACCAACCACAGAATCCCAGGCCCAGAGAGCAACTGCATTCCACCACTTTTCCACTTCAAAGTCTTTCTTGCCCACACTGCCATTGGTGCTGCTCAGGATATCTTCATCGATCACTGCCACCATTTTGGAAACACATGGCCTAAAAATATTTATCTTTAAGCTTTTACTGCTTTATTAAAATTATAAGAATGGTAATTTTTCATTGATTTTATTGTTAATGACATGTAATAGGGATTTATTTGGGGACTAATTTGATCTAATGAAATATCGTTCCACAAGCCTTTGCAATTATCAGAAAATTTTCTTTAGCTACCAGAGAAAGGATTTGTGGATTTGTCTTTAAAATACTTTCTCTAGATTCAGCCATGTATTCAGATATTCTAATTGTATTAGTTGGTTTTCATACGACTGATAAACACTTACCTGAGAATGGGTAAATAAGAAGAGGTTTAATGGACTCACAGTTCCATGTGGCTGGGGAGGCCTGACAATCATGGCAGAAGGTGAAAGGCACATCTTACATGGCAACAGTCAATAGAGAATGAGAGCAAAGAGAAAGGGGAGAACCCTTATAAAATCATTAAATCTCATGAGACTTACGCACTACCATGAGAAGATTATGGAGGAAACCACCCCCGTGAATCAGTTCTCCCACCAGGATTCTTTCACAATACTCAGGAAATACAGGAGCTAAAAATACAAGATAAGATTTGTGTGGGAACACAGCCAAACCATATCACTAATCTTGTATTAAACCAAAATTGTCAAAGCAATTTGATTTAGCCAGTAGAAAAATATGTAGAATCAATATAGAGATGGAAGGATAGAGATGGAACTCTCAGATCCATTCCTGCTTTCAGCTATAAACACATATGAATATTTGTGTGGGTGTACCAAGTTTATCTTGTCTTAAATACACTATGGGTCCTTTTGAATGCAGCATACTTCCGTTTAGAATTGTGGTTTAAATGACTATTTTGATATCAGAGAAGACTAAAATATAATATATTATCAGTAATATGTATCCTAGGTTCAATTTTTCCTGACTCATCTATACGTGTATATTTTCCCTTTCACTTTTCCATTCAGCTTCATTTTCCCCACTCTCATCTATAATTAGCAGAGTTAGTCTTTGGGGGAAATAAAATGGAGTACACAATAGTAAATGTAGCCCTCCAAAACTAGAGAACTGTGTTGGTCATAGAAAACTGTATTTGTGACAGAGTAGTAAAAGAAAGTTGCTTAAAAGTGGGATCCATACAGTAAATCTGCAATCTATGCCCCACATAGTCATACCCAGTCCAGATTCACAAGATGAATTTTTAAAAATAAAAAGATCAAAATATTCAGTATTTTTCATTAGTAGTCTTTGTCTTTCTTCTTTATTTAACTAGCATCATTTAATGGTTTTTCTGAGACATATTTTTAGATTAATGTCTGTCTGTATAGCAACAAATTTTAGCTTAATATTCATAATTTGACATGGAAACAACTTTCAAATTTACTAAACTCTGCCTGCAACACAGAGCACTAAATGTTTGCAGACATATGTCCACCTACGGTTTACAGTGATTAGACTAAAAATAGTACTGATTTCAGGAATTTATTTACTGATGCAGGATGTCAATGCAGTCAGACTTAACTGACAATGATGACATTGATATTACGTAGGTATTGATGGTATGAATGATGGAAATAATCACAAAATTTCTAATAGGTCTGAGATATTCCAGGGAAATCTGATATATTATTTTATAAATATAAATTAAAATAATTATAAAACATTGTAAGCTATAAATTATTTTTATAATTTTCAAAAGTATTTCCAATAAGCAATCCATATAATCCCCTTTTAACTGAAGGCATTTTAGACTTACAGCCTCTACAAAATCATGTTTTCTTCATTGCTTCAGATAAAAAGAGGAGAAGAAGGATAGAGGAAAGATAAGTATGGAAAGAGGAAGGAGAAGGAAATATCATCTGAACTAGAATTGGAAACTTTCTATAAAGAACCAACTAGTAAATGCTTTAGGCTTTTGCGGGCTGCATGTTTTCTATTGCAATTACTCTACTCTGTGTTGTAGTGAGAAAGGGGTGATAGTACATAACTGATTGAGCATGGCTTGTTAGAAAACATTTTGTTTACAAAACAGGTAACAGGCTAGATTTGATGTTCGGGCCATAGTTTGCCATCCCCTCATTTAAACTTTAGCATAAGGTTCAATAATAGAATGACTGTGAATAATATTTAACTAATCAATGCACTTGAAATGGAACTGATAATTTTAGCAACATATGTTAAATGCAAAAGTTATGCGCATGCAAACTGGTTTGTTCTGAAATAGAATTATATCTGGTTGTCTCAATCTAGTTTTATTTTCAACATGTGTAAATACTGTTTACATTTTAAAAATCTTACTTGGATATGATTTTGTGGTAATGACATTTAAGCTTCATGATTCTGAGTAAAAAAGAATTATTTTAGGACTAAAACTCCATAGTAAAAAAACTAAGGTTCTGGTCAGCTTTATTAAATATATTGTGGCCAAATTTTCTACAATAAATACATAAACTCTGAGAGAAAGGGATTGTTTTAGTCTTCCTTGTTCATCTTCTCATTTCAGAAGTAAGAACCACATAACGAAGTAGTGATAGGGCTAGTTTTAGAATATAATTTACTAACACAAAAAGAAAGTACTATTGAGCAATAGGTTTGCTCCTTAAAGACAAACATAAAAATGAAATAAAAGTTTCTACTTTGGGTGATTCATTTTTCTGCTATAGGTGAAAATTAATATCACTGGAAAAACTAAAGTTTTAAAAATATATTCCAAGACATTTTGCTAAAATGAAATCTTCAACCTAATTTAATCTGTAATTATCATCTCTAAATTTTTCTTACTATCATGGAGTAATTTTTCCTGCTTTTAGAAAGACCAGTCTCTCTTGACTTCCTTCTAAAAGATTTATTCCTATAAAAAAAAAAATCCCTTATACTCTGCCTTTCTCAGGCATTGCATCAGAAAACAGGCATTTCCTAGGATATCTCACTAAAATAATTGAAAGAAGACACCCAAAAAATCTTCTCCCTTGATCTCATGTTCACTTTCAGCTGTTACTATAGTTATCTGCTTTACTTCACAGAAAATGTCTTAAAAGAGTTGATCATGGTCACTTCCTTCAACTTTTTGTGTTCTGTCATTGCCCTGAAAATGTCTAATTGGGTTCTATGCCCCCAGTTGCGCAGTATAGTACCTGTAAAGTTTATCAATGACCTACATTTTGTTAATTCCTAGTATAATTTTCTTCTCATCCTATGTGACATTGATACTCATATGCTCATTTAGAAATAACTCTTAGTAATGGATTCCATAAGACCACACAGTCAGGATGGTCCTCTAACTTTAGTAGCTATTCATTTTCTGTGTCTTTTATTGAAATTATTTTCTCAGTAGATTGTTATTTTTTTCAGTGGATAGCTTTTGAGTATAGTTGAGTTTGATGTAAAGTCATACATGCATACCCTTCAAGTAAATTCATTGACTTGCAAGCTTTTGTATATATATGATTTCAAATCCGTAACTCCAGCTTTCCACTTGTGCTCTCCATCAGCATCTTTAATATCATCCATGTGATTTTTAATTAAGTTTCTGACAGGCAAAATAGAATTCTTGATTTTTCATCCATAAAGCTGCCTTTCCAATCATCTATCCTTTAAGCAAAAAAACTAGAATAATCACTGCTTTTTATACGTCTCATCCCCAACTCTAAGTAACCTCTAAATACACACCACATACTACACAAAAGACAAATACAAGTAACCAATCAATAAGATAATCTTGTCTAATTTCAAAATACACCCTGTATGGGTCCACAGTTTTAAATTAAATTTTCACCATTGTAATTCAAGCTACTTTATATCTTACCATCAATATATTCTTAACCACTCCTTCTTGTTTGTAATTAGAATCAAATCAAAACTTGTTATCATGGCTTTTAGAGCCCTGCCTGATTTGAAATCCACATACTTCTCCATTATTAACTTTTGCCAAGATCTTTTTTATTCTATAAATTCCATCTATTCTAGATTCTGTTTTTCAAAAATGAATTTTATTCTGTTTAATGTCTTTACATCTACTGTTCTTTCTCCCTGAGAGCCATTGATTCCAAATATTCATATTGCTATGTCCTTCTAGTCTCTCAAGGCTCGTCATAAATGTATCTCCTCAGACTGTCCCAGTTTACCCTATCAAATTAATACTAAAACCATCATAAGTACACTATATCACCTGTTAGTGAAGCCCTTCATAGTATTTATCATAGTCTGAAATTCTTTTACGCATATATTTGCTCATTTTGTACTATTTGTCTCTGACAACATTCAGTTATAAGCCCACCAAGAGCTTAGGCTTGGCCGCTTTATCCACTGTGGCTAGAGAAAATGTGTTTGGCAAAAAATAAACATTCAATGAACATATGTTGAAAGAAAGAATAAAATGATATAATAAATAGGAAAAGTGTCCTGCGAACATATTATAGTTTTTTCTTAGCAAAGATAGAAAATAAGTAGCAAGGGCACCTCATTCACCAACTCTCTACTGATAGCCCATGTAAGTAACTGATAATGGCATTATTTTTCATTTGCATTCTGATAGAGACTGGTTTGTTTTCCATTGCAATCATCAAATTGGCTACCATTCAAACATTGTCATAAGCCATGAATTGGAACCTATTTACTCACCCTGAATTAAACAATATAGCTTAGTCTGTATATGGTTTTAGACAAACCTCTCAACGTCATTACATAAATGCCTGATATTTAGCTCTATTCAATTGACATTTATTGAGCAAACCCTCTGTTGTTGAAATCTTGATCTTCACTTCTGAAGGCTCACTGTGTAATAGGAAATATATAAAAATAATTCAAGTCCATGAAGGAAATCAGGGAAAAGGGAGTAACAGGATCAAGGTATAAAAAATAGAATAGGATTGTAGTTAAAAAATGAACTTAATGATTGAAAAAAAAGGTCAAGAGGAAGTGTTCATAGAAATAAACCTGGGAACAGCCAGGGTAAGATTGTGGGAGACTTTTACAACTGATGCTGAGCTTGGATCTTGACATGCACTCATCAGTGAGAAAGGGGAACAATCAAAGCTTTTTTGAGAAAGCTAAGTGGTAGTGAGGGTGGAATTGAACAGTTAAGTTAAAAGGGCACACCAGCTAGAACAAAAATGCTGTTTTAGGTGTACAAGAATTAGGACCTCAACAAGGTGTTACAAGGAAAAAATAAATACATTTTAGTTATTCTTGCCATTATAACCATACGGTTAATGCTTGCTTTGTTCTAAGTGATGATAATAGATAGATATTTTTACATCATTACAGTAAAAGATGACATGTGCCCAAGAGTGGGAAGCAATTTAAAGAAATAGAGTCTGTTCTCACACATGTTGAATTTGAGGAATGTGACTGTATCAATGTGAAGCTATTTAGCCACAGTAGAAAATTCATGCCTTTTGGTTTCTATGGGTCAAATTTATTCCTTCTCTCTCTGAGTTCTGAACCCATTCAGAAATATGTACAAAGTTCATATAGCTCTGAACTATTAGCTAAACTTTATCTGACTCCACGTAAACTCTTTCTGCTGAAATTGCAGGTCTTCGAATTTCATCAAAACAAATGTCACTATTTTTTTAATGTACCACACATGTATGTACCACTAGGAAAAATATACTATAATAATTGTTTGTTATAATTGATTATAGGACAATTTTAAGTTAATTGTGGACAAAAGTTATATCTTGGATTCAATGGAACATAAATTCCTGAATTTTCATCCCTTTTTAGATTTCTCTCGTCACTGCTCTGCCTTATTAATTCATAATACCTCATTATTAAGAACACTCAAATTTCATGTGAAGAGAAATATATCAAAGTCAAGTTAGAGCAGATAGTTTTATTGTTATTGACACCTGCAGAAGCAGATGCATTTCTACTCCAAATTTGGTTTAGATATCAAAACTGATGATGCCACATACACCCAAAGAGTATGAGAAGTTTTATTATTGACACAATTGAGGTTTCTGGGAGACTAATACAGGCATTTCAACAGGTCCAATATGGCTTCAGTGAGCAAAGAGAGAAGACTAGCCTGGGTTTAATTGTGACTGGGGTTGGACCCAGCGAGGATTCCCACATGCAAGTGGGAGCTGGCATGGTATAAATCTCACAGTGGAACACTAGGGCTTTCTGTTACCTTCCTCAGATGCAGGGCACAAGGGGGATAAGGAAGAGTGAGTCTTAAAAGCTGTTGGCAGACAGAATCCAAAACCAGATTCAGATTCCTATTTTTATTTTCTATCATTTATTTTATAGTAACATATAAAGGTCAGCATTTTAATTTAATAGGGCAGAATATGCTCATCAAAATTGCAACAAAAGCTAAAATTTCCATTTCTATAGCAACACACTAGGCTATATAGACCTTTGGAATTCATTTTACCTCTATTTTTCCAAATCTCAAGGATGCTTTTATAGAGTCTGAGTCTGTCTCATACGCTAGTGCCACTCTCTTGTAAAAAATCGTAAAGAGTGTACCTGATATATTTTGGATTTTTGCTAACCTTTAGGAAGTTGATGATATTGTTTCTCTGCTCTAATGAAATTGCCGAAGTAGAGTCCAAAATATGAAAAATATAGGCTTATATTTTTCTATCTGGCTTTTCTTTGGAATGTTGATGGCAAATTCTTAACTCTTCATTCCATCTTCAAAGGAAATGTCAAGAAAAATGTAATCAGTTCCAAGACACAGAAAGTTTCCACAACCAAAAATTTAAGTACATATGTAAATCTTCAAATTTTGTAAAATAATCTTCTTATAAATATTTTTCTATATTGCTTTCATTTTAATATTATTCACATGAGTTTTATCCTTGCAGAAAGTTTAAAAACTTACTTAAGTCACAGGTTAGTAAGGGTAAGAAAGCTTTTTGCCACTAATCCATTAATCTAACAGGAATAATATTCTACTAAAAATAGCATTCTTCTTCTTTTTCTTTCTTTCTTTTTTATTTATTTTGATTGAATTGGAAGTTTCTAAAAGGCCAGAGAAGTTTGCGACAATCTAATCTGGGAAAATATTCTTCATTGGAAGAATTTTAGGTCTCAGTTTCCTAATATAGCAGTGCTGACACTGAGATAATTTTTCTCTACCACAGCACACACCCTGCTCCCACACTGACTCTTCTCTTGGCAATGCTATGTTGAATGCAGTTCTTTCTGTGCCTTGATTACTGGTATTTTGTTCTTATTTTAGACAAACAGCAATTGTTGAAAACCATACCATGTCAATCCAACACAGGGAGGAAAGAACATTATTCTGGAATGTTTGAGCTTCGCCTTAGGAAAACCACAGAGGTGATCAGCTCTGTAATGCCTTTATCATGCCTCCCTCAGGAAAGACTGAGAAACCAATAACTCATAAAGCACAGAACCCTCACATGGGAATTTTGCTGTTAATAATATTTAGCAACCACAAACCTGGACTGAATTCAGCTAGGAAGCTCAGTATCCCAGTCGTTAGCAAATCCCCTGTGTGTTTCTGTCGCCCATTTATTGCATTCTTTACCAGTTAAGTGATGCACTGGCTTGGCAGTTATAATTTTGTGAAGAGGTGGACATTTTTTATCAGTCTCAAAAGAATTCAAACCTAAACTAATATCTGGCTGTGAACACTTTATGTGACTTTTATTTGAGAGAACATCTCTAAAAGATTTAGGAGCTCTACAATTTCTCACTTAGGTTGCTTGTATTCCTATTTCAACTAACTTTTTCATAGCTTTTGAAGTAGTTTCACATAGTCCATGGACACACAGCAGAATAATACTCATGGTCTCTGGCTCATTTTTCTTGTTTTCTCAACCAGTTTCTATATAAAATAAACTAGGCCTATTATATTTTAATCTAATGGAGTCTGCCTATCCCATCCCCTGGACATTGCAACTCCCTATGGTAGAGGTATGTGACCTTGGATACTGGTCTCTGGAGATCTCCCCGTTAAACTCCCCTAAGCCTCATACATTCTAAATTGAGAAGGAGGGAAAATGAAATAGAAAGTAACAATACAAATAACAGTATATGTAGTGTTTAAAAAGTAGTTTTGATTTTCAAAATTCCAAATTCTGGAAAATAAAAAGCAATGAAGAAGAATCATTTTAGTGAGAAAATGCTAAGTACTGGAAGTTGGCCTAAATTGCATTTGCATAAATTTGGTATTGTATTTGTGTAGTGAGCAGTGAAAAAAAAAAGAGGGGGAGGCAGAATTGTCCATTATTTCTTAATTTTGTATCCAGGAGCACCCTGAAAATCTGCCCTCATTGTTGTGCTGGAGAAAGACTGGAAGAAGAGGAGATTCAGAAATGTAGGTTCAGATTCACTATTTCTGTGTGGCCCTATTTATATTAAAATCTGTCAATGAGAGATATTTGGTGAGCTTTGAGGGCAGAAATGGAGGAGAAGGTACAGTTCCTAAAAGGCATCTCTGGGCCAAGTGCAAAATGTGAAGTTCAAAGCAGTTTCCAGGCATAAAGGAAGTTGTCTCAGAGGGCTGATGGAAGTTTCCCAGCTTCTTGTGACTCAAAACGGCTTCAGGGTCAAGCTTTGGTAAATCTACAGTATGAAAAGATAGTTGCTTAATCTTCCCAGAAGTTCTTGAGAATCTCAGCAGCTTCCAGAAAAGCTCTCAAAAATCAACTGAGGTTGAGGTCCGTAGGGCTCTGGTCCTACGGTCCGTAGGCTGAGGTCCGTAGGGCTCTGCTTTGAGTTCTACACCCTTTGCTCTTCCAACATTGGCCTTAGCCTCTGTTTGACTGTTTAAAAACCCTTCCATTTAACCTGAAATTGTATTAAAGTTAATTATCATGTTATAATTCTAAAAAGATACATGGAATTTATTTACTTACGTAATCTTTCAGAGAATTTACAGTAAATACTATGTATTCCCTAGAAGTATGCAATCCCAACAGACAATTTTTTTGTTGTTGTTGTTAATCAATGAGAGCTTGTTATGTTGCTCAGGTTGGCCTTGAACTCATAGCCTCACCTCTTCAAGGGCCAGGACAACTGGCCGGAGCCACTGCAGCTCTCTAGACAAAAAATATTTAGATATTTCATTTGTAACACCCGGACCATTTGCTATTTTTTGAAAAATCATCAGTGTTTCCTCTAAGATGCAGGATATTTGACACTGAATTTAATTTCTATATATCAAACATGAGAAGGTGTTTTCTATTGAGGTTGCAGTGAGCTGAGATCGCGCCACTGCCCTCCAGCCTAGCGCCTGGTGACAGAGTAAGACTCTGTCTCAAAAAAAAAAAGAAAAAATTTGCAATCCCTCACCAGGCAGATTCAGAATGTTTTGTTTTGATTTTTTGTTTTCATCTGTTTAGTTTTTGACAGAAAGTCTTACAATGTTGGTATATCTGCTCTGGTGCTACTACATATTTCTTGTAACTATTATGGATGTAGGAAAACATTAGTGGGAAACCTATAATATTAAAGAAGCAGAAGAAATTAATGTTATTAAACATAAAATGGGCCAGGTGCAGTGGCTCATGCCTGTAATACCAGCACTTTGGGAGCCAAGGCAGGCAAATCTCAAGGACAGGATATAGAGACTATCCTGGCCAACATGGTGAAACCCCATCTCTACTAAAATACAAAAAAATAGCCAGGCATGGTAGTGTGTGCCTGTAGTCCCACCTACTCAGGAGACTGAGGCAGGGGAATCGCTTGAACCCGAGAGGTGGGGGTTGCAGTAAGCCGAGATCACACCACTGCACTCCAGCCTGGTGACAGAGCAAGACTCTGTCTCAAAAAAATAAAAATAAAAATAAAATAAATTGAGCTACCATCATTTAATTTGGGGAAGAAAACCTGAGCAAAACAGGAAAGTTCACAGACAGAACTGTGCTGTTTTTCTTCATTTGTTCTAAGGACGCAGTAGAGCAAAGACATTTAAAACAATAATATAAAGATTTTGGAAGAGAGATCCAAGATGGCTGATCGCTAACAGCTCGGGATTGTAGCTCCCAGTGAAAGCTCGGAAAACGTGAGAACGCCACATTTTCAGAGAAATTTTCGTCGCCCACGGACCAGAAGATTTCCAGTGGAGGAGCCCCGCGGGTCGCCAGCGCGACTTCTGTGGCCGGCGCAGCGGTTTTGTCGTCGCCTCGGCGCGGCAGCTCTTCGTGCACAGTGAGCGGGACTGGTTCCCCTAGTGACTGGTGTTTGGAGCTCCGGGAAGGCAGAGCCGCTTGTTGCGGACTCAAGAAGGAAGCCAGACCGGAGATTCCCAGGCAGAAGAGCACCATCAGTCTTATCGCTGCTGTTTTGGCCGGCGCAGTGGGTTGCTTGGATTCCAGCACTGGGAATCAATAAATTGGACATCCTCTCAGGAACTTAATCAGAAAGGCGCTACTTGTAAAGACATCAGATGGATAAAATCACAATAAAGGGAAAAAAAAACAGCCTAAAAAGGCCGAGAAAACTGAAAGTCAGAACCCCTCTCCCTCTACAGGGGATAGTAATTCCTCATCAGCAACGGAACAAGCCCTAATGGAAGAGGACTGTGTTCCAGTATCTGAAGGAGGTTTTAGAAGATGGATGGTAAAAAACCTCTGGGAATTGAAACAAATTGTTCTAAACCAATGCAAAGAAACTAAGAACTTTGAAAAAAGGTTAGACGAAATGTTAAAAAGAATGGACAATATAGAAAGGAATATAAATGAACTAATGGAGTTGAAAAATACAACACGAGAACTTAGTGAAATATGCACAAGTTTGAATAGCCGAATTGATCAAGCAGAAGAAAGGATATCAGAGGTCGAAGACCGACTTAATGAAATGGAACGAGAAGACAAGAATAGAGAAAAAAGGATAAAAAGGAATGAGCAAAGTCTCCAAGAATTATGGGACTATGTGAAAAGACCTAATCTACGTTTGATAGGTGTACCTGAATGTGATGGAGAGAATGAATCCCAGCTGGAAAATATTCTTCAGGATATTATCCAGGAGAATTTTCCCAATCTAGCAAAGCAGGATACCATTCAACCTCAGGTAATACAGAGAACACCACAAAGATATTCCTTAAGAAGAGCAACCCCAAGACACATAATCATTAGATTCACCAGGGTTGAAACAAAGGAGAAAATACTCAGGGCAGCCAGAGAGAAAGGTCAGGTTACCCACAAAGGGAAGCCTATTAGACTTACAGCTGATCTCTCAGTAGAAACCCTACAAGCCAGAAGAGAGTGGGGGCCGATATTTAACATCCTCAAAGAACAGAAATTTCAGCCCAGAATTTCATATCCTGCCAAACTAAGCTTCACAATTGAAGGAAAAATAAAATCTTTTATGAACAAGCAAGTACTCAGAGATTTTGTTGCCACCAGGCCTGCTTTGCAGGAACTTCTGGGAGAGGCATTGCACACAGAAAGGAACAACCAGTATTAGCCTTTCTGAAAATATACCAAAAAGTGGAGAACATCAACAGAAAGAAGAGTTTGCATCAACAAATGGATGGAATAGCCAGTTAACATCAAATGGCAGTAATCTTAAATTGAAATCGACTAAATTTTCTAATTAAAAGATGCAGCCAAAATCTAGCGGTATACTATATCCAGACCTATTTCGTATCCAAGGATATACATGGACTAAGGACAAAGGGTTGGAGAAAGATTTACCAATCAAATGGAGAAAAAAAACAAATAAACAAAAAGGAGTTGCAATTCATGCATTTGATAAAACAGATTTCAAACCAAAAAAGATAGAATGGTATAAGGATCAATGCATCCTAACACCCAGATACGTAAGACCCATAAAGAGATTCAGACTCAACGAAACAGAAAATTAATAAGGATATCCAGAATCTGAACTCAGATCAGTAACAAGTAAACTTAATAAGCAAACTCTCCACTTTAGATAAATAAAATATACATTCTCCATTTTAAATACATAAAATAATGATCGGCCATTATTAATAGCCATTTATAGAATAAAGCAATATTTCTGTTCTCTCTCCCTCTTTTTCTTCCTCTCTTTTCCTTTCAAAAAAAAAAGACCCTCTATATCCTCTCTTTCTCTCAGCTCTTGTAAAAAAAAAAAAAAAAAAGATTTTGGCTTAGGAATTTAAACAAAAATGCTTGTGCTCATGATTTTGTATTTAGAGCTATATTATTGAATATTCTACAAACATAGGATGAAATGGGATAACCTTCCGTCTGTCAGTGGTAATGGGATTTTAGTCTGAATAACGATGAAGCTGTTAGAATTGATGCTGATCCCTTGGATAAGAAGCTTTTTGCCCTGGAAACATATAACTTATGACACAGAACTGCCATTTTAAGATATATAAGATATCTTGCTATCTTATCTGGTAAAATGTGATCCGATTTTTTATGTTGAAACCCATGACAATTTTTGTTTATTCTCTGTATGTGGCCTTGCTTAAGCCTATGTTTTATAGTTTATTAGATCCACTAATCTGGGATTGGAGCCTTACTTTATCTTCTCTCTAATAGAACAACAGATTCACATTTTTCCCTCAGCTGTTGGAGCTTTCCTTAACATGTTTGTATTTTAACAGATTGTTCCGAACCAGGGCACCTCCCACCCCAAGAGACCAGCATTCTCATGTTCAGTAAATTAATCACCAAGTCACCATTGGTTCCCAGTTCAACAAACTCTGGGGATCTTTTGTGGCACAAGGCAGTGCCGCACGAGCCACTCCAGCAAGGTTAGTTCTTCAAATGTGGAATTTGTTTATTTACATCCCTTCCAAAAGGGGTAGCCAAAATAACAACTACATCAGCAACCCTCCAAATTTAGCATCTAAAAAATATCATTTACCGATAATGTTTTTTAAAAGTGCAGAGAGTATAATTGTCCACAGGACTTGAGGTAAAAGAACTAGAACTTACTTAAATAACATTTTTGACTGAAATTAGTAAACTATATTTGTTGTTAGAACTGAAGGATGTATTAGATCTCTAATGCAAACTTCTCATTTTACAGTTAAAAAAAGAAGGCTCTTATGAATGACATGGCTTACCTAAATGATGCAAATTACGGTAGAAGCAGACCCAGTCACCCAAGCCTCAACTCCAGTGGTTTCTTAAGCCGCTGTAACAGTGTACTGTACAAGTAATATCTTGAATATTACTTTTTTGCCATGATTCTCACACATTTTCTCCCTGAGGAATGAATGAAGAATGGAAAAATTTACTTAGGATGAAGTATTTTGATATAGTTAGCATGCACATACAGATGAATGATTTATCTTTCATCCCAGAAAGAAAAAAAAAAGCTTTTGGTATAATAGACAAGGAGCACTTTTCCTTTTATTTATTTCAAAACTGAAATTTCTATATCCCAGATGAACTGCTTGCAACCCAGTAGATATAGGTATCAGCTGCTGCCTCCACTTTGGCAAGAAGGGGTTCTGTAGCAGATTTTGAATGCCCGGAAGATAGAAAGCTAATCTTTGCTAAAATTTCAGGGGAATCAACAGCAAAAACAAAAATACCAGACTGTAGACTGTCAGCCTGCCAATAACTTGAAGCATTTCTTAGAATTGGTAAGGAATACTCAAGGTTATAAAATAAGTTCTTCCCAGGGCTTTTACAGGATTTTAGGGCTTGGCATAATGGAAACGTCTACCCTTTTGCTGTGGTAACAGAGAGGCAGAACATTGATTGGCAAGCTACCACAGTGAGAATACAACACTGACCAAGTTGAAGATAAAACTTCACTGTGAGGGGCCAGACAACAAGGACTGGACTGGATATTTGAATCTTTCAACACAAACTATGACTAAACACAATAATTTTTTTCCCTGCTTTCCCTTGAAGAGATATAGAAAGCCAGCAAAGATGGCTAGATGTTGCATATACTAATTTAGTGCCTAAAGTGTGAAGCAACAGGTTGAGCAATGGGATTAAAACACAAATATAGTCTCTGCATTTCTGGTTATTACATTTTAACAAAAGAAATAAGCAGGTATATGAGCAAATGAAATAGTTTCTGTTTGTGATAAGGGATATATAGGGCTAACATCAGAAGATCTAGAGAGTCAGAAATTAGTTTAGATTATTGTTCTAAAATAACAAAGTTTTGGACTTAACTAAATTGAATGTTTGGGGCAACTGGTCCTACTGATAATTATACTGCAAATAGTCTTAGAGAAGCAGTGCAGAAAATGCAGATTTATTAGGTGAATCTCGGTCACCGACATAGGAATAATTCTGAGAATGCCTGTTCCCTACAACCCCATTCAATCTTCTTTTCTCTCTTTTGCAAATATATTCAGGTTAGAGCAGTGAAAATAATAAATGGTGGATGTGAGTGTGCTTGGATGAACAGAGACAGTTGTGGATCGCTTGTTAATTAACAGACTGGATATTGTATTAGTCAAACTAATTTAATATAGCCTTATTCATGCATGACCTTTAAAACATTTTTCAAGTTAGTGTTTGGATTATAGTCCCTTTGACAGAGGAGTTAAGCATATCTAAAGGAGTGGTGAACTTGCCCAACTATGGCAGCCAATAAAATGAAGTAACAATAATAGCAGAGATTTGGAATAAGTTGTTATATGTTTCCTTATTGATGAATGCATTTGTGGTATTCTATGTACTGTTCATCCACACAGAATTTAATATTTTTTTTCTGAATAAAAAGGAATTGATTTTGAAATACCGAGATCACCTGTTTCTTTTGAAAAATCAGATCTCGCTACCAGAGTCTACATCTCTGTATGGTAATAAAATGGCTCTATATCAGAATTAGTGCTTTGAAAAAGCATGAATATTCAGAATTGCTGATAACCTTCTCTTTTTCCGTCATGTAAAGCTACTATCAATTTGCACTGATTTTTGCCCTTGGACTATTGTTTTTCATTTAGTAATGTTAAGGAACACTCAAATATTACTTATACTCCAAATAATGAAGTATAGGCCAAGAAGGATGCATTTTTCGTAAATTAGGGTATAGTATAATTATTGTTAGGGTGAACTGTTATACAATTAATGAGAACATATTTGTTTCTAAGGAATACATTTGTTCATGCATTTACTTTTCTACAGTAACTGCTTTTGACGTGAGCATTTGACATCTGCAGTAGAGCCACTGTTCTTCAGAATGTCCTTGCCATCCCTAACATATAAAAAACTCCTATGCCCTACTTGCAAGTCAGGGTGTATGATTTTTCTCATTATTTAGCCTTCATGTGGAATCAATTTTCACCTTTAACTTGAGAGATTTAATGCTGTAACCAAATTATTTCAAGTCTTCACATCTCCCTCTATCCACAGTGCATGGTATTTACTAAGATGTTGGCCAGGGCGCGGTGGCTCAAGTCTGTCATCCCAGCACTTTGGGAGGCCGAGGCGGGTGGATCACAAGGTCAAGAGATCGAGACCATCTTGGTCAATATGGTGAAACCCCATCTCTACTAAAAATCCAAAAAAAAATAATTAGCTGAGCATGGTAGTGCGTGCCTGTAATCCCAGCTACTCAGGAGGCTGAGGCAGGAGAATTGCCTGAACCCAGGAGGCGGAGGTTGCGGTGAGCTGAGATCGCACCATTGCACTCCAGCCTGGGTAACAAGAGCGAAACTCTGTCTCAAAAAAAGAAAAGAAAAGAAAAGAAAAGAAAAGAAAAGATGTATTTGACTTCCCCACCCTACCAGATATAACTTGGTCATATGAGCTGCTGATATTACTGCAATCAGGCATTCGACCCTCAGAACATCCTTGGCATTGCTCCCTTAGAATTAGGTATTGCATTTTCATAGTTGAAGATTTGGCAACTCAAATCAAGTTTGTCTTATTTTTCTTTTAGGATAAAAGAAAAAAATCAATCAGAACCTTATGGCAAAAAAGAATAATATTATTTTTACATGCATTTCTTTTTGCTTTCGTTTTGATACCAAAAAAATATTACCAATGCGTTCCAAATGCATTGACAATTCTGATATGCCCCATGCATTTTTCAGATAAGGAATGTATCCTGAAACGATGTTACATCACTCTAGGGACATTCTCCCCCGACTATAAGACAGGTTTTATGTGAGTAAAGAGGCAATGGGAGTTTGCTAGGTTTAAAAAACAAAATTGGAATCTCAGAGTATGGTATATATTTAAAAATTTTTCTATATAATATCATATTTTGGTGTCTTAAAAAAATTTTTTAGCAGAAGAAAAACTGCTGATCTTACAGATAGTCAGTGCTTAAAAAGCAAAGAACCACCAAGAGAATGACCTTGATATGCCAACAAGCTAGTCCAAAGCCATACCTTCTCTCCGTACCTCTGGGATGTCTTCCTTACACACCAGAGAATATTCTTCTTTCTTAATCATCCCAGGGCCAGATATGAGGCAAATAGGGACCACCCCTATAGTTTAGAGCTCCCTGAAATATTCAAACAAGCCAATCCTAAACCGTTCACCCTGTGCTACCTAAAACCCCTAATGCTTTCTCCTTGCTACCTGACTACCCCGGTGTCTGTTTCATGTGGTCACATGTGGCACCGTGCTTCCTGTCTCTAGGACCCCTGAGTATAATAAACTTTGTCTTCCTAACCTCTCCTGTGTTTTCTTTTATGGCTTTACTTGACTGACCATAATATAAAATGTACAAAAAAAAATCACAGTTTAGTTAATAATAATTATCCAAGTGAGTTATGGTAGTTACTTTTAGTTCCTAACTCTCAATTATTTCACCTTCAAAAGGAGATGTTAATACTCATTTCACAGGGTAATTATGAGAGTTCATAAAAACAAAGTGATACAGGTTAATAGAGTGGTTAGAAGAATAAAGATAGGAGTCAGATTAACTGACATTAACACTCATTCCATTGATTACTGAGTATTCAAATTTAGTCAACTTTAATTTCTGTATCTTTATCATGGCATTACATCTTCCTTTTAGGAATGAAGGATTTAATCATACAATACATAGCCAGCAGTTGGCTGTCACAGAATAGGTATTCAGTAATTGATGACTATATATTTATATGAAAGATTTCTAAAAATTAAATAAATATGTTTAAAAATAAGTCTGCATTTTTTTTACTGATTTAAAACTTTATTAATTTTTAAAATGGGGAAAAAAAAACCTTTATTGGGAACAATCAAAGATACTCACAACAAGACTCAGACCCAACGTAGAGACCCCTAAACAGATGATTTTCCCTCAACTCCTCAGGCTGGAACAGATTTTAAACCAAGCTGGAGCAATCACTCCAAAGCTGGCCACAAACTAATCTCTACATCCCGGCCTTCATTCTGGTTGGAAGCTGGTTCACTTCATCCAAGGGCTTAGTTCGAGGGCATTCATGGCTTCAAGTTTGAGCATCCCTCGCTCCTGGCGCTGGCAGTGCCACTCAGCCATAGACTGGAGCAGCCACTTGGCCCGGAGCTTGTATATATAGGAGCTGTAAACAACGACTTCGGTGAAGTCTGGAGACTCCAGAGTCTTCAGCTGGAGCATAGCCTTGCTCACCTCTCGATGTAAGGGATTCGACATCCGTCCCGGCCGAAATGGCTTCCAGCAGCGGCGTCTGAACCTGGAACACTTCTGGATGTTTCAGGTCTTTGGGAACTTTCACCCATTGAGGGATATTTCTACGTTCCCGGAGCGTTCCCATCTTATGACCCTCACAAGCAAAACCATGCTCCAGTGCAAGCCCAAGTCTGCATTTTCAGACTAAGTTCTAGGATAAATCTTTAAGTAGTACTTTAACATTCTTTTACATAATTTATCTCATATATTTTTTTATCTTCTAAGCAACAACTCATTGTAATATATTTATTTTTCTTTTTTCCTGAAGTATATCTTTTCTCAAAAAACAATTCTGTTACTAGGAAATGACCTAATAATGCATTTTGCAATTCAATTAATTGAAAACAGATGTATAGCAAGAATAACCTTTTCTCTAGGATATGTATGTATCTTAACACAGATGCTTCTTGACTTGAATGGGATTATGTATACTCATCATAAGTAGAAGGTATATTTTATACATCTAGCCTACTGAGCAGCATAATTTAGCCTAGACTACCTTAAATTTGTTTAGAACATTTACATTAATCTACAGTCGGGCAAAACACTCTAACAGCCTATTTTATAATAAAGTGTCAAATATCTAATGTAATGTATTTAATCCTATACGGAATTATGTCTTTTACTAAATGTGTATTGCTTTCACACATGGTAAAGTTAAAAAATCATGAGTCAAATCATCATACATTGGGGACTATCATAAACCATATTATGTTCTAAAGGAAAAGAATTTCTGATAGTAATTACATTGTGTTAAGTGTGATACTTTGGATAAGAGTTTTCCTTAACCATTCCACATTGCAAATTATCTAAAAGTTATTGGCCCAAAGCTATTTTAGTTTGTTATATTTAAAACATAATAAGCATGTTGAGACCTGCTGTAGTTCTATGACAGGAACGAAAGCTGACAAGCTTGGATTAATCAATGTGTATCTGCATGACTCAAGTATTATTTTCTTTTATTATTAAAATTAGCTTCAGTACATGCACACTGAGAAAATGTGCAAATTTGACAAGTTCAATTTTATAAATAAAGAGAAACAAAAGTATATATGTATATACATATATGTATACACACACACACATATATATCCATTAAGATAATCTAAAATTCAATGATAATAGTATCTATCAAAATAATCTCTTTGGATTTAAATCTGCATAAATAGTTTTTTTTTTTCTGGATAAGTTTTCAACCATAATGTTATGCAGCACTCCCATAGGAAAGTTTTAGTAAATTTAATAAATTCATCTGTTTTCACAGCAAAACTAGTTTTATAATTTAGATGCATAGATCAAAATATAACTGCAATGTATTTGCCCTAAAGATCAGTTATAATAAGACATCAACTTCTGCGAAAATCTGGTCTTCCCATTGGAGTAGCTCTTAAAATTTATGCAACTTTGGATGTAAATAAGAATGCGTCACTTTATCTTAAAGCAAAGTGGAAAATTAATTTGAAATATAATTAATTTCTAATAATTAGTGCATGAACCCTTTTGATGTATTTAAACTATATTATTTATGTTTCTTTATATTTAGTTAGTCAGGTAGTGCTATTGAGCTATAACTCATATATGCTCTGACACATCAATGGCCTTGTTTGATGGATTTATTTTAAAAGTATGAAGTAAACATGATGTCAATAGGCTAATGTGGAATTAATCGAATAGCATCATACACGTAAGAAACTTTCATTTGAAAAATAAGTTTTCAAACTCATCAAAACATAGTATCAGGTCACCACATCTATTTTAACCCATATATTTTAAGGCTGTTATGGTACTTGCTGGTGGGATTTCTTGCCTCTTTGTGAGAGGAATTTTCAAGTTCAAATACAGTAGCATTTCTATATAAAACTGCTTCCATTTGACAAGATCAAGACGTTTATATGCCAACACATAGTCCACCTAAATTAACTCCTGTGTGTGTGTGTGTGTGGTATTAGTCTTACTTTTATTTCTATTATATTCTTCTGGATCAGGAATGATCTTCATAGGATCATCATTACCTTTTATATCATTGTTTTTCTAGCAAGAATATTAAGATACTTAGGCTAATTGAAATATAATAGTACAAACTGGTGACGTGTGGAAAATCAAAGAAAACACCTGGAAACTTTCCTGAGATCATTTCATTTTTATGTACCATTTATTGAATATACTGAATATGTAATTATTAAGTGACTCCCATGTCATAATAACAGTGTTTAGGGGAATAAAAATGCTGAAAGAGAAAAATATTGTTAATTTCAAGAAGCTTAAAATCACATTAAATAATAAAATTAAATGGGCAATTTTAATATTGTGATAGTAAAAGTGTGATAAATACTACTGTAATACCATAACAATCTATTCACACTGTACTTAGATGTGCAGATTTTACTTTGTTTTATGCAATTTACTTTTTCATATTCACATTCACAAGCCTACTAAACAGTATGGAACTAGTGCATGTTTGGTTATGCTTAGGCGCTCTTTCCAGCGGCTTAGAAGCTTTCATGCCTTTCCATCTTCCTTCTTCTCTTTTTCAAGATATTGTCATTGTTGCAGAATATGCAGGAGACTGAAGAGACCAATGGGTGAAACAGGAGGATTTTATTAAGGTGGCCACTGGCTCAGTGGATTCAGCTGAGCAAAGGAAAAAGAAAATGGGGTGCTTTTTATACATCCAGGATGACACAGCAGCTAACAGGTTTACAGAAGTCAGAACAAAGAACTGTTAATTTGTAAAATGTCTTGTGATATATGTTACGTTTGAATAATAGCATTTTGAGAATCACATTGTACATTCTTTTGGTGTTATCCTGACCTGTGACCATGCTGCTGTTCAGCAAGAAAAACAGGAGTCTCGAGATGCCTGGTAACTTTGCTGAGAATGTGGGGAGAATAGATAAGGCAGGTTTTACAGGGAGTTTGTTAATTTTAAGCAGAGCTGGGGGTTAGTTCTTATATTGTATACAACACAGTATACTTTATTTTATTATGCAGCAATTACAGACTACTATTATTGTTTAATTTCCCTCTTCAGTCATGATATGCAGAAAGAATTTGAGAGCACACTGAAAAATGGGATTGTTCATGTTTACATGATGTCCTGTGCTTCCTAGCTGCTATATTCCATCAAGTTTCTTGTCTTATCTGTTTTTTAGACAGGTAGTCATAAAGGTCCATTAGTGATTTAGAGGGTATAGACAGTATAAATCATTAGCATTCGTGGTTGCAGGACTTTTTTTCTCAGATACATAGTGACTACCTAATTTACCCCCTCCTTCAAAACGAGTTTTGTTACTGAACTTTGCAAACCTTATCTAGAATATGCAAGAATTTCTGTATTATCCTACACAATGATCTTTCTAGTGTCCTCCTCTCATAATTTTCATGCCATTTCTCATTCAAATATTAGTTGGTGTATCAAAATGGAAACTTACATGCCTGCCTTTGTCACCTTGTGGGATCAAACTCACAATTATAACATAATAAGTTTTTAGTAATTTTCAGTATCTCTCATACTTGCCTAGCTCCTCAATTCTAGTGTTGAGCATGAAAGAAGATGGATGAAGAACACTGGTGTCTAACTTTCTAGCTATTTCTTTCCCTGGTTTTTCTTTACAGTGTAGCTTGGTAGAAGCATTGAGATTTTTCTTTAATTAACCTATTGGTATAGAACATCTTCTTGTGTACTAATTTTGCTTTTTATAAGTATGACATCCTTCCTAGTTTTCCCTGGAGACTAGAAGATAAAATGTTTAGGGAAATGTTTAAAAAACATATTGATAAGAAAGAGTAAACCAGAAGATATTCAATTCTTTAAGCCACATCTATGAAAAGTATTTCTATAGGAGCTAAGAAAGAAAATGATGGAGCAAATAATTTACATTAGGTGTTGGGGAACTGAGGAAAGGCTTTCCACAGGAAGTTTCATCTCTCCTGCAATAAAGGATAAATGGCAATTATCCTGATGACATTCTAAGTTCTTCTAAGATGGAACACTAAAAAAATCTGATGTTTCCCCTCAAATGAGAAGTAGTTAGAATAAAAACCTAAGAAAACCCTGAGGAATTTCTAATAGAAACTTTGAGAAACAGAAATTAATTAGGCCCCACTATGGGGAAAATGGTGTCCATGGTGGAGAAGAAGATTAACTGACTTAACAGCTTCCACCTCTGTACCTTCTGTTTCCTACCCATATCACACAGTGCAGATCAGTTTATCCTTTCAATGTTGTAAGGTGGAAAGTGTGTATGTCTAGACCAATATTAGCTTAAAATGGTGCAAGCAAACTAGGAGGATGGAACACTTGGACCTGGCTGAATAGGATAGTCAACAACAAGGCTTGTAGCAGTTAGCCTGGGCTCTGGTTATTCCCACCTGCCCCACCTTCCATATCCTGGGGTAAGATGAACAAGGTCAATGAGGGCAGTTTTCAGAAAAGAGCAATGTATGTGGTGGAAATTCAGATGCATTATCTGAGAGACAAAGCTACCTATTAGAAAAAGAGGAGTGACATGCTTGAGCCTAGGAATTAGGAAGGTAATTTAAATGTTGGAGGATCTCTGCCTTGGGGAGCTTTTGCACATAACCCAAACATCCCAGAGCTGCCACAATTTAGGCTTTCAACCCAGGGACATACAGTTTATCATCTCAGATGAATTATAATGAGAAAAAAACAGTCTGAGAATTAAAGACAATACAATAAACAGTATATGCATAAATAAAATAATACTCAAAAAATGATATGAAACAGAAAAACAATTTAAAGAAGAAACAGCTGGAGATATATGAATACAATATAAAACAATTGAAGTAAAGTAGCAAAAAGAAAATTATAAAAGGACTAAGGGAAAATAGGCAAGAGCTTAATCTATATAGATAGGTTAACCTATTTCCAAATGGGGAAGTAAATGGGTCAACGCAGGTGTAGCAACACACAAAAGAAATTAAAAACAGAAAATAGAAAAAGTTAAATTATTCCAAGACCTCACATGAAAATGGCTCATAAAGTATCATATAATATTATTGAGAGATAAGTGTGTATTGCATTGGGCCCGGCACGGAGACTCATGCCTGTATCCCCAGCTCTTTGGGAAGCCAAGGTGGGAGGATAACAAGGTCAAGAGTTTGAGACCATCCTGGCCAACATGGTAAAACCCCATCTCTACTAAAAATACAAAAATTAGCTGGGTATGGTGGCACTCTCCTGTGGTAGCAGCAACTCGGAAGGCTGAGGCAGGAGAATTGCTTGAACCTGGGAAGTGGAGGTTGTAGTGAGCCAAGATTGTGCCACTGCACTCCAGCCTGGTGACAGAGTGAGACTCCATCTCAAAAAAAAAAAAAAAAGAAAAAAAATACTGAAGACCAAATTTAAAAAGTTTATGTAAATGAAAATTAGATAACAGCCAAAGGACACAAATTAGTAATAAGCTTTATAACATCATTGGATGCAAAAAAGAAAGAAAGAAAGAAATAATATCGCCATTGATGAAGGAAAATGCCCTAATATCACAAATGTTCTTCTTTATTAGTTTTATTCCAAAGGACAGCCACCTTTCCCACATGAAACAAAAAAATTTGTACCAGACCTTTATGTCAATTTGCAGCACATGTGTTGGCTTAAACTCCAGGTAGACATAGCTTGATTCTTGCCCAACTCATGGACTTCTCTCATTAGCTAGAAGAGGTCATGTTTTCTTTCATAGGTCCCACAAGTTGAGAGAAACCAGAGAGAGGAAAGGTAAAAGAGTGTGATACTACTTAACTAAATTAAATAAATGGAAATCAAGAGGAGTCTCCTTTTAAATTCATCTTGGTTTGTTAAGATTGGAAGAGGAGTGAGAAAGTTAAATAAAACATATTTGTAACATTATGAACAAATTCTTCTCTGTTATTTTATGTGCAGACATTAAAAAACTATCAATCCAGAGAAAATGGTAAATTAGAGACACATGGATATACTGCAACAAATGTTATCACATTGTAGCTATTATTATAATATTTCATTTATGAAGAAAAATCATATTAAAAATGTGAGTAGGAAACAACACTTTGTTGAGAATTGTACGTAATATACTTTGAATCCTCATGCAAAGATATGGAGCCTTTAAAACATCATAAATGCCACCTTTAACAAATTAAATAAAAGTAATTTTTACTAGAAAAAATGGTGATGAGACACTGTACGAACTGTTTTTTTTTTAATAAAAACATAATATGGAAAATATACAGGATTACACTCTATCTCATTTTATAATTCTAACTCCAGGCTCAGTTTTTTCAAAACATTTCCAATTTCTTGCCTCTTTTAATAAGGAAGGTTCTTGCACATAGAAACTAAGTTCCTTAATTTCTTTGATTGATCCACAAAACCATAGTGTAAAAACATACTTGTATTGCTTATAAATACTTTTTATTAAGCATCTTTCTCTAGTGATAGACAACATCCATTAATGTTAGTTATGTGAAAGAAAATAGAAGAGAACACATTCAATGAGCCAGATCATCAAAAGCTTTTATAGCTATTAGGAGGAAGTGAGAATTTTCACTGCAGTTAGGAATGAACCATTAGAGACATCTAGCATTATGAACACTGTCCTTCAGGAGAATATTGAAGTAATTTTTAAGAATGCAGTAATTCTTTGGAAAAAAACTAATGAAGAAAAGGTGAAAAGGAGTGCTGGTTAGGGTTTGATTAGTGCTTACCAAAGCCACTCTATCTAGCTTATGCAGAAATAGATGTAATTCGAGGAAGTAGATGTTTAAAAACCATTGGAAGTGCTAGGGGGTTATCTGTAGCCAAACTTTCAGAAATACTCCTATGACATTTAAAACTCTTCTGCAAGAATGTACCAATAAATGCCAGTGTCAGGAAGGAGAGCAATGGCCAGCAAGCTGCATTACATGGAAGCTGTTTGCTTCAGAGCACACTATTTCAGCCGTGATCCCATGCCAGAACAAAAAGATGCTCTGTGGCCTGGTTTTAAACATTTGTAAATCCAAATAATATTTGCTACAACTACTACACACACACACACCCACACACACACGCATGCACACACACACGCACACACACACGTACACATATGAAGTCCATACACTAGAATAGAAGTGGCAGAAATAGCAGAAACACCAACTACCTTTTTCGTATCTCCTAAGTGTATCTACTTGGCCAGAATTCAGATATGTGGAAATTCTGGGCTATACCATTACTGGAGAAAGGTCATATTTTTAACTTTCTAGACTTTGCATATTCTAAGAGATGCAACAGAACAGTTGGCATGTAGTTAATAAACTAATCTGCTATCTCTGCTACTACCAGAAGGAAAGGGAATGTGTTTTATTCTAACATTCAAGCTGAATACGGAATGCCTAATATTCAAATAAACCAAGTAAATGTAAGAGAGAGTATATTTACTTGGGAGAAATTTTCCTTGGTGACTTAGAGAGGCCCTACTTAATTTTAGAATTTTTTTTTTTCTATTTTATTTCTCTTTCAGAACCCTCAGATTGCACTGGACAGCTGGTCTCATCCATAAACTTAAATATTTTGGATTTTTATCTAAAGCACAGTATTACTTATGTTTTCCTCCCATTTCTCTACCATCTTGAGCACAAATAAAAAAATAAACTTAACAAAGTATTTTGTCAAAATAGCAAGCAAATAATCCCTTTAACAACCATTTTTTTTTTTTTGCTATAAGTGCTTCTTCTAAAATGGTGTGACTACTTGTATAATATTCATACAACCTTATTTTATATTCTAAATTAGAGGAGAGACAAACACAAACATTGTATTGAAGTGACCTCCCCAACCTGCTGTGAAATGCCTCAAGACTCCATTATCTGCCCGGCTGGAAGATCAAACCACACATGCAAAACCTGAAGTAATTTAAAAAGATACGCTGAATGCCAGTGACATAATTATGGAAGCATAAAAAATGCACTCAGAAAGCAAATGTATGTTGCAGCCAAAATTAAAAGTGTGGCCTCCATCCATAAAAACTTTGTTATGAAGTTAGTCCTTGTGTGTTTAGTTTGAAAAATAGCCATTTACAAATATACTTGTTAAATAACAAGAATACTGACACTATCTGTGACAATATCTGAATACTGACACTAACAAAACTAATCAAGTAAACAAACATCAGCAGACAATTGGTTTCCTGTCTAAATTAAACATATAAAGTGATAGAGTGTTTAGGGGATTTGAAGCAAGGTTTGCCTGAATAGGTGAGTATAAAAGCATGCAACCATTGAAGTAACTAAAGTAGTACATATTTTGGAATATGAACCATAGTTTATTATATTGGCCTATTAGTAAAAGCTTTATTTTTATTGAATGTGCTATTGAGTAGGGTTTTTCCTCAATGATGCTGGCATTGCACTGATGTTAGTATATCATGGGCTTGAAATTCAGGACAGCAGGTACAATGAATAAATGCAGAGATTCCAACTCGAGTTGATGATAACTTTGCTAATGCTATTGAGTGACTAGTTGGGGTAAGGACAGCAAAATGTTCAGTAAATTCAGCATGATCATGTCATCAGTGACCTTGATGAAAGCTGTTAATGAGGATAGGAACATTGGAAACCAAATTTCAGGTTCAAGAAGAGGATGAAAAATAAGGAAGAACAGATACAAATTGTATATTGATAGACGTACTCAAGACAGGAAAGAAGCTGAATAGAATCGGATGGTTATCCTCAACGTTCATTATCAAACAGGGAAGGCAGATATGCAAACACATCCAACAATGATAGTGCAAGAATGCTTACAGAAACAGACGGGTCTCTTTTAATTATTAGTTACATTCCTTCTTGCATAAAGCCAAAATAGTATTTGCTTCTGTCACAATTTTTGGATATTTTGTTGCTTCAAAATTTTGAAAAGTACATACAATGTTTTCGTTAATTCTATAGATAGATAAATTCTCCCTTTCCTCTTTGCTCTTTTTTTTTTACAGGTGGAATTAATATATATGATAGTTTCCCCTCAAAACTAGAATACATTTTCAATGAAAGAAATATTATTTCACATTCTTTATAGTATCATCCAACTGATTTCCTAAATAGATACACCAACGATTTATCGATGTTTCGGTTTCACTTTGACACTGATAAATATGAAGTTTTTTTCATTTAAAACTAGCTACATTTTCTTGAGGCCAAGAGTTTAAGACCAGTGTATGCAACATAGTGAGGCCATGTCTCTAAAAAAGGTTTGAAAAATTAGCCAAGTGTAGTGGTGCACACCTATAATCCCAGCTATTGGAAGATTGAGGCAGAAGGATCATTACAGCCCAGGAGTTTGAGGCTACAGTGAGCTATGCTTAAGCTACTGTACTCCAGCCTGGGCAACAAAGACAACCCTATCTATAAAAAATTAGATGAATATATAAATAAATAAAGATAAACTAAAACTAGCTATACTGGACAAAGGAAATGATGTTGTTGTCTTGCTAGTAATACCTGTGCTGGATTTCACAAAAGTCTTCCCCTGCACGTAAATAAAATAATACACTTAAACAAATTTTTCAGAAACACCTAAACAAAAAGACATCATAAATAAACATTTTATCAGAAAATAAATTAGTTCAATTTCATCAATAACATGAAAATAACGTTTAAGAATTGATCTTAATAATAAGTGGAATTAATACACCTTATTCCTCCTTGTCACTTTATTTTCCCTTAAAAATAAGGGGATTTATGAGAATTTTGGGTTAGATGATTGGGAGTAATTTACCAAAAGGCACTGGAAATCGAATAAGATAGTTATGACCTAAGCTGGATGTTGAATTTGATAGCTTTGGAGTGAAGCATTGGTGTTGCTTTACCTCCTGAGATTAATGAATGGTTCTGGAAGGTGTGTGAGAGTCCACAAGCTTGTAGAGGACATTCAACAATATTTTAATCCTAGAGAGACAAAGATTGGAACTCTGAAAGTTTATACATCAAGAATATCTGTGAAACAAACAGAACCTGACACGGATATTGCACATGGATTGCTACTTTATCTCAAATTATCTCACTACTTGAAGCTTGATTGAGTGGCTGTTTGTTTCAAATGCGTATGATTTCAACTAGAAGCCTATTGTTAACTGAATATAGGCTGCTAACATAAGCTTTTATAAGCAATGCATAAAATAATGGAATATTGAAGTACTGAAAAAAAAAGTACTCCACTCAAATACTTATCAAAATTAAAACAATATGTGACTGGGTGGTGGCTCATGCCTGTAATCCCAGAACTTTGGGAGGCCGAGGTTGGCGTATCACAAGGTCAGGAGTTAGAGACCAGACTGGCCAACATGGTGAAACCCCCTCACTACTAAAAAAATAGAAAAAATAGCTGGGCATGGTGGCTTGCACCTGTAATTGAGAGGCTGAGGCAGGAGAATTGCTTGGACCAAGAAGAGAGGTTGCAGTGAGCCGAGATTGCACCACTGCAGTACAGCCTGGGTGACAGAGAAAGACTCTGTCTCAAACACACACACACACACACACACACACACACACACACACACACACACAATATGTATACATTGATATAACATAGAGTTGTCTTAAAGGCTAATAATAATACTGAAGGTAAATAAAGTCACTTTGTGATGATAAAGATCTCAATATGCAAGTGAGATATGATAATTTTAAAAAAGAATGTACCTGATATTAATGCCTCCAGTTATATGTCAATATGTTTGTGTGTATATATAAATATATATAACAGAATTAAAAGAATAAATTAATAATGACAAATTTATAGCTAATTTCAATAAGTGATAGAAAAAAATTAATTTATAAAGCTATGAAAAATGTGAACAATAAAATTGATAAACTTAACCTAGCTGTCTTATAGGAACCATGCCCTAAACAACTGTACTCTAATAAATATAGTCTTTTCATTTCCACATCAAACGTTTAAAAAATACTTTAATATGCTGAGCCATAACAAGTCTAAACATTTTTAAAGGGCAGAAATAACATAAATACAGTTGAGCCAGGAGATCAATAAAATAATAATAAAAATGCAAGATTAACTCATTAAGGAAATTAAAAGATGTAATAAATAAAGATGTGAAAAAATTATAAATATTTAAACTTGTGGAGTGCTATTGAATGTATGCCTGCAGAGAAACAGATTTTAATGCATTCATAGGCAGAAAAGATAGATGGAAAATCAATAAGCATTTTTTTATTTGGTAATAAGAGAAAGATTATGTAGTTAATCCTAAGAAAGTAGAAGGAATGAAGAAATAAGGAATAAAATAAGAAGAGTGAATCAGAATTAAAACATAAAATAGAACCAACAAATGCCAAAAAAAAAATGTAGTTGATAACAGATTGACAGGACTGATGAAGAAGAAATTCTCACAGAAAATGTCAGTTATAAAAAAGATTTGTTACCATGAAGACCTACTAACAGTCAAGAGACAATAAAAGGCACCTATCACCTCTTTGCCAAAATATGTAAAGATTAGGAAGAATATATAAATTCTCAGACAAATTTAACCTATCAAAACTAAAAACAGTTTTTGAAAAGAAGAGAAAGAGCAAAAATTTATTTCATAATTACAAACATAACTACAAAGAAATCTACAGTTGCAGATGGCTTTGTCAAGGAATCCAGACACTTAAAGAGGAAGTAATGCCAAATGTAAGTGAACATTTCTAAGACAATATAAAGATAAAACTCCTAGTTGGTTTTATGACACCAGCATAATGCCATAGTACAAAGGGAAAATTTAGGCCAAAGCAACATAGATGAGAAAACCTGAACAAACTATTGCCAAACAGAATCTATCAATGTATAAAAGTATAATACACTGTAATAAATTTGTGTTGATTTTAAGAAATCCATATAAAACACCCTATAAAAGAAAAAAAACACATGAATGTATTGATTCAGAGATAATACTTAGTAAGTTTCAAGACTCATTTTAACTTTCAAATATTTGGAAAATTAGAAAAGAAACCGAACTTCATTAGGGTTGCTAATATTATACACTTAATTTATCATAGTAATTTTATTATTGATGCTTAACAAATTGTTCCAAAATTTGGTGTTATTAAAACAAAAGCAAATATTTATTATCTATTAGTTTCTGTGGTTCAATAATTTGATGCAACTTAGCTGAATACCTTTGACTGCGTCCCTAACAAGTTTGCAACCAAGGTATCTGCTAGAGCTGTGCCTGCTTGTTTGACTGCGGGTAGGGGATCCACTTACAAATTCCCTGAACTGACTGTAGGAACACCTCAGATCCTAACTGGCTACCAGCTAGAGACATCAGTTCCTCATCACATGGGGTTTTCCACAGGACTAAGCAAAATATGGTAGTTTGCTTCCTATCGAGCGGGGCTGTAAAAGCAGAGAGCGAGAACAGGTGACTTCATGTCCCTTATGTTGTAAACAATATCCAACACCTCCTTGAATTCAGTTTTTTTTAGAAATGAATGGTAGACAGCGCTACAGAATACACAAGGGCTTCCAAGAAGCAGGAATCCCTGGAAATCATCTCAGAGGCGGTGTACCACAGGCGTCAATATCAAGAATAACAACAAAAAGACCATTAGAAATCCTCATGCTTATTGATAACATGTAAAAAGCTTTTCCTCTGAGCTTGGGAATAAACATGATAGTCTCTTATTTATTGAAATATTGTTCTAGAGTTCCTACGTAGTGTTATAGGCAAGAAAGTAAACAGCATTGGAATTAAAAAAAAAAACAATTTGAAATGTTTATTTGCAGAATGCATGATTATTGTATAAATTTAAAAAATAACTGCAGATAACCTGGCTTTAAAAAGTAATTTAAGTATTTTAAGAGAGCATTTTAAATTACATAAAAAATGTAAGAAATGTGTAGCAATAAATATAATTAAAGAAATGGTGGTCTCTATACTGAAAACTGTCAAATACTAATTATAAAAGTTAAAGAATACTTGAATTAAAAACAGAATATGGCATGTTCATGAATTGAAAAGCTTAGTATAGTGAATATGACAATTTGTCCCCTATTCCGACGGATTCAATTAAAATACCATTAATATTTGGTTGGTCTTGTTATATTTAGCAAAATAATCTGTTTTTTTTTTTTAATTACTAGTGGAAATAAAGAACAGCAACAACAAATACATGTAAATACACAAACACCTTGTTCTATGTAACTTTATTATTTTACAAAACACATTAGATATCTATACCAACAAAGACAGTATAACATTAATTAGTGACACAGAATAGACAAAAAGTTCACCATGACAAGAAAAAAGAACTAATAAAAAGACCCTTTCACATATGGCCAGTTGACTTATGAAAAAATGTGAATTCACTACACAAGATTAATGAACTAAGAACAAGAATAAACTGTTCTATGTTAAAATTAAAAGAAACTTTTGTTTATCAAATTAGATAAAGAAAAGAAAGGCAAACTGTCAATTCTAAGAAGACACTGCCAACATATGTAATACTCTAAAATCTAAACTTTGTGACCAAAATATATTTCTTTTAAAATTTAAAATCTTCTAAAAGATTAACTGAAATTGGATAAAAGGCAGGACTGCCATTTTACAAAAAGAAGTATTAAATGGCCAATAAACATAAGCAATCATGTGCAACTTCATGCATATGGGCAATACAAATGAAACACACTATGTGCTACCAACTGATTCCTGTGATTATTGTCACTAACAAAAAATAGATAATAAACTACTTATCTTAAGAACATGCTTAAAAACACTATATTCAATAAATAAGATATGGAGAAACAGGTAAAATTAAGCTATTTAATTTGCATGAATCAATTCAATCATGCTATCTCAACATTTATTTTCACATTATAGATTTAAGACATTTTTGCATGCTTACGACATTGTAGAATATAATAATTTTTTTTTAGTTCTGTACCTTTTTTTCTTTTGGCTTATGTTTTTTCTTAGCATGTTACATATACAGTTTGCTTTGTATTTCACAAAGTGATTTCTCATATTCCACCTCCATGGTGCCTCTAAACAACTTTGGGTGCAGGTAATTGATCTAAGTTCTCACAGTTAGGAAATGGAAAATTCTACCAGTTTGGAATCAGGGTAACTTCATTCTATTTTAGACACCATTAAGTGTTTTATTTCATAAATGTGAGATAGGTAACTCATTTATTTCAGTTTCAGTTACATTTGTCATACATTTTTAGAAAATATAGTTGTACTGAGGTTCGTTAGTCATCTCTATGATGTACTGCCTTTGAAAATCATTTTGGACATTGGGAATCACTGAACCAGTAACACTGATAGGGATGACACTGATGATGATGAATTTGGTGGTTTTACCTGAGCCCAGAATTTTCTCTTAATTCTACAAGACCAACTATAAAAATATATATATATATATATATATATATATATATATATATATATATATATATATATATAATGAGAAACAATGACAAAGGAGTAAATACATACCCAGCCACTTACTGCAGGCCAGAAAAGAATTTGGGCTAAAGGGCTGTTAACAGGAAACGATCAGTGTGGGTACATATTTGTAGCTAATCAACAACCTACACTTAGCTTACGCTCCCACTGCCCAATTTTTCTTAAATGTATTAGATAAAACTCTTTCAAGATTCATCCTTATTTTTTAACTCCTTTGTTTATGACTTTGTATTTTCTTCAAAATGTCATGGACTAGTATCATATAGCAAGCCAACACAGAGCTATATTTTTAAATGAAGTGCATATAACAACACATTGATGTGTAATTTAGTACAAAGTCCTGTTTACATTGAAAGCATTAGATTAATTTTATTGAAGCTGTGATATGTTTCAATTTCCATGGAAACCTGGATGCTAACCAAACCAAGTAGGGCACCATAAGGTTTACTTCTGATTCAACAAGCCTTGCCAAGTTATTTTCATAAGGTGTTTACTAAACATAATTATTTTAGTTTGGTGGAGATGAAGAAAATTGCTCTGTTGTGCAGGTGTGGATTTTTTTTTTTAATTCTTGTTGTCTAACTTTGTTTTTCTTTTCTTGTGGATCCTATTTTATTTTATGCTTTCCAGAGGAACTGAGGTAGTTCCCAAAGAAAAATGCATTGAAAACAAATTGAAGTAATACTGGGGCTTTGAATTTCTGAATGGCAGGTAATTGTCAAAGATTTTTGAACATACCAAAACCCCTTAACTCATCCTATTAAATGCACAGTGTACTACCAATCTCTGCTACATCCAATATATGTAAATTCTACCATAAAGTACCATGCCATTCCCAAAAACTGACATTAAAACAAAGAGAATAGGAGATAAGCAAAATGAGATAAATTGTTTGCTATGTTGCTGCCTAATTACGTTATGCAGTCTCAGATTCATTTTAATTCTGGGGATGAGGACAATGTATTTATTTTATTTTTAATTTGCACTGTCAGTTCAGGAATGGTTTCAGCGTATCATTAAATGTGATTAGGTAGAAAAACATCATGCTGCACCCATGACAAAAAACTATTTAAAAGTTGTGAATTCTATATACCTTTTGCATCAACATAAAAATCAGATACTCTCGACATATGTTTTTTAAATGCCTGTTATGTACCCAACTTCTGCTAGATTAAGGTATAGAAGGGTAGCAGAAAGAGAAAGCAGTTTCTCTATCATCAAGGAGCTAACAGTAGATCACAAACACACATTCACACACAAACATGTCTGCATCATCAATAAGAGACATACTATGATAAATCATGTAATTCACTGAAAATAGTTATGAATAATGTGGTATTATATAATGTAGTGCCAAAGGGAAAAGAGAGACATTAACATATCTTGTGTTTGGCTGGTTGTGGTGGCTCATGCTTATAATCCCAACACTTTGGGAGGCCAAGGCAGGCAGATCACCTTAGGTCAGGAGTTTGAGACCAGCCTGGCCAGGGTGGTACAACTCATCTCTACTAAAAATACAAAAATTAGCAGGGCATGTGGTGGGTGCCTGTAATCCCAGCTACTTGGGAGGCTGAGACAGGAGAGTTACTTGAACCCAGGAGGTGGAGTTTGTAGTGAGCCTAGATTGTGACATTGTACTCCAGTCTGGGCAACAAGAGTGAGACTCTGTCTCAAAAAAAAAAAAAAATTCCCTTGTGTTTGTTTTGTGTGTTGTTTTACTACTATAGATTATATGTTGTTGTTATGACTATTGCTTCATACATGTAACTCTGAGGCTACTGTCAAAGTAATTTGTGTCACTTCTCCAATAGCTTTTGCATTAGCAGCTCAAAAATAGAATGCATAGTTGAAAATCTAACAAAATATGTACAAGGGCTTTATTAGGAAGCCTACAAAATTCTGATGAAAGAAATGAAAAAAATAATAATAATTATATGGAGAGATAGTCCATGCTCAGGGATAGGAAAACTCACTGTTGCCAAGACATCAGTTCTTCCTAAGGTGATCTATAGATTTAATGCAATCCCAGTCAACATCTAGCAATTTATTTTGTCAATATTAACAAACTAATTCTAGAATTTATGTGGAGAGGGAAAATAGCCAGCATATCCAACATAATATTGAAAGAGATAAAAGTTAGATGACTGACAATACCCATCTTCAAGAATTACCATAAATGTACAGTAATCATGAGAATGAGGTATTAATTTTAGAAATAAAAAGATCAATGAAACAGAATCAAGATCCTTAGAATAGACCCACATTGATGTGGCTAATTGATCTTTGACCAAAGAACGAAAACAGTACAATGGAGCAAGATAAACTCATCAACAAACAGTGCTGGAATAACTGGACATCTAATTACAGATAATAATAATAATAATTTTTAAAAAATTTACACATAGACCTTAAAAACAATTACAACTCAAAGTGGACCACAAACCTAAGATTAAAATATAAAACTATATAACCCTTAGAATAAGATATAGAATAAAATTTAGATGATACCAAAAAGAAAATTATATGACCTTTGGTTTCGTAATGAGTTTTAAATATGAAATCAAAGGCACAATACATAAAGTAAATAGTTGATAAACTGGACTACACTAAAATAAAAATGGTATACTCTGAAAGACATTGTCAAGAGAATAAAAACACAAGCCACTGGCTGGAATAAAATATTTGTGAAATGCATATTTGATAAGGAAATACTATCTGAAATATACAAAGAACTCTAAAACCCAACAATTAGAAAACAATCACATTGAATAAAATAAAAGACTTTGACACCTCACCAAAGAAGATATACAGATGGAAATAAGAATGTGATAAGATGCTCTACATAATATGTTGTCAGGGAAATGCAATTAAAACTACCATAAGATACCACTGTACACTTTTGAGAATGGCAAAAATCAGGAAAACTGCCAACAAATGCTGGGCAGAGTATGGAGTAATGGAAACTCTTATTGCTGACAGCAATGCAAAGTGGCACAGCCACTTTGAAAAGCAGTTTGGCAAATTATAACAAAACTAAATGTACTCTTATCATACAATCCAACAATCACATTACTTGGTATTTACCCAAAGCAGGTTAAAATGTATGTGCAGAAAAACAATCTGCAAAAAGATGTTACAGCAGCTTTATTTATATCAAAAATGTGAAAGCAACCAGAACGACCTTCAGTAGGTGAATGGGTAAACCCTAGTGTATCCAGACAATGGAACATTATTCAGTATTAAAAAAGAAAATCAAGCTACAAAAAGCTATGACGAAATATTAAGCACATTTTAGTATGTGAAAGAAACTTACCAAAAAAAAATCTATATACTGTAAAATTTTACTGTATCACATTCTAGAATAGGCAACATGAAGGCAGAGATCAATGGCTGCCAGGCATTGAGTTGGGGAAGAGAAGGAGTGGAAAGTACGCAGGTACCTATAAGGACAGGGACCCCAGAATCCAGCTGAAGACAGACAGTGAATGTGGGTTTAGCAGCCCTAGAGTGTGAAATGGGAGCTCCTCTTTATCTCACATGCAAGGGATGCCAAATCAGGAATGTGATTCAGCTGTACTATGCTGTAGGAGGCATACTCCAAGGGTCCTTTTGGCACAATCCCCTAGCCAGTCTCCTGACACAGAGAGGAAATCCCCTTTGGAATTTTCTGGCCTCTTCATCTAGGAAGAGTAGTGCCTTAAACTTTTCTGAGAGCTGACCAAACTTGGGATTAGGGTGTTATTTAGTGTTAAAAAGGAGGTGGCAATCTAGGATTGTGGGAATCGACAGGCAAATTGGACAGACACACATTTGCTATACAGATGAAACTAAGTAAAACCAAAACACACATACTCCGTAAAGAGCAAACCAACTCAGTACCTCCCCAAATGGACAAAGCAAGGAACCAGTGACTGACTCCAATGAGAGTCAGCAATAAATGAGTTCCTAGGTCAAAAATTCAAAATAGAAGTTGTAAGCAAAATAAGGAAACTTCAAGACAATGCAGAAAGGCAATTCAGAAATATACAAGAGAAATTGTAAACAGAGAATAATTTTTTAAAAATGAAACAGAAAGCCTGGAACTGAGAAATACATTGGCTGAACTGAAAATGCATACAAGAATCCCAGCAGCAGAATTGATCAAGCTAAAGAAAGAAATTCTGAGCATGAAGAAAGGCTATTTGAAAATGCACAGAAGTAGAAAAAATGAATAAATGGCTTATCTTTTGCTTCTGACATACACCCTACGACTAACTTTCAAAGCATAATGGTTTGTTTTTGGTTCATTTTACTTTGCTTTAATTTTACCCTGGTGGAGTGTATTTGAGCGGCAAACCTTTATGAAACCTGAATCATGTTTAACTTCTTTCAAATTTTCCTACACACTGTGCTTAGAGACAAGATACATGTTCCTGAAAGTCATTGAGTACTTCTATCTTGTTCAGCCTTAACCTGAAGTTACAGTGCTTTGTGAATTCAAACTAGATATGGACAGATTCCCTAACAGACTTTGTAATTTCTGTGGGCTTCAGGCTTTATCTTCTGCCACTGTGTCTTCAAAATCAGCACAAATTGTTTATTTTCTGCAATATCAATAAATGTCTTCAGAACAAACGTTGTTTTAGAACTTACCCTCTTGGTTTTTAATTTCCCTTCTACTTTAGCCTAAAAATCCTTTGCTGGGTTGTCAGCTCTTTGATATCTGAAAACAAAGTTATTACAAAGTTTTACTCATTTTAACAAATGTCTAATTACAGAGCCTAACATATTTTGTGAAAGATGTTCAAATGATTATTCAGCAGTTCATTTGGCCTCAGCTTTTGTGAGTATTTTATTTAGCATACACAAGAAGAGGTTGTATTTTTATATATTTAGCTTTATTGAGGTATAATTGACAAATAAATAATGGCACATATTTAATGTAAACATTTTGATGAGTTTGGACATATGTGTGCACCCATGAAACCGTCACCTCAATAAGGATAATAGACCTCCAATGAAATCCTTGCTTTAAGGTAATAACATTTAATATGAGATCTATACTCCTAAAATATTAGAAGTATACAATAGCATATTTTTAATTAAAGCCACTAATGTGGAATATCATATTTCTAGACCTTAATTATCTTGCATAAACAAAATTTTATACTCGTCGATCAACAATTCTCCATTTTTTTCCCTTCCCCAAGTACCTGGCAACCATCATAATATTTTCTGTCTCTATGTGTTTGATTATATTAGATACTTCAAATAAGTGGAATCATGCAATATTTGTCCTTCTGTGATTGGCCGGTTTTAGTTAGCATAATGCCCACTGGGTTTATCTATGTTTTCACAAATGGTAGAATTTCCTATTTAAAAAGGCCAAATAATATTTCACTGTATGTACATTCCACATTTTCTTTATCATCTATCAATGGAGATTCAATTTGTTTCCATATGTCAGCTATTAAGATTAATGCTGAAATAAACATGGAGATGCAGATATTTCTTAAAGATCCTGATTTAAATTATTTTGACTCTACACCCAGAAGCAGTATTGATGGATAATATGGTATTCATATTTTTAATTTTTTGAGATATCCCCAAATTGTTTTCCACAGGGGCTGCAACATTTTTCTTCCTACCAACAATGTATTGCTATTTATTTATTTTTTTTTTTTGGATAGTAATCATCCTTATAGGTGTGATGCAATACCTCATTGTGGTTTCGATCTGTATCTCCCTCATATTTAATGATGTTAAGCACCCTTTTATATACCTAGTGTGTATTTGCATATCTTTTATGGAAAGATGTGTGTTCAAATCTTTATATCTTTTTTTATTAATTGAGTTACGTTTATTTCTGTTGAGTTGCAGGAAATTGTTATATCTTTTGGCTATTAATTTCTTATCAAATACATAGTTTGTTAATAATTGCTCCCATTCCATAGGTTGCTTTTTCACTCTATTGATTGTTTACTTTGCTAGGCAAATATTTTTAGCTTCTACGTAATTCTTATCAAGTTTCCAGTGACATTTTTTATGACAATAAATAATACACTCATAAAATCTGTATGGAAGCACAAAAGGTTCAAAATAGCCAAACCAGTCTTGCAAAAGAAAAACAAATGCTGTGGAGACAGAGTTTTCTGATTTCAAAATATGTTACAAAGCTTCAGTAATTAAAACGATATGATACTGTCATAAAGACAGACACCTAGACCAATGGAACATAATAGAAAGCCAAAAGCAAATCCAAGTAGGTACTGTCAACTTATTTTTGATGAAGGTATCAAGAACATACAATGAAGAAAGAAGTCTCTTCAATAAATGGTGCTGTGAAAGCTACATATCCACACACACAATAATAAATTTAGACCCTCATCTCACATCATAAACAACATTATCTCAAAATGGAATAATAACTTGAACGTAAGACCTGAAATTCTAAACTTTCTTGAAGAAAACATAGAAGAAAAATTTAACTTTAGTCTGGGTAATTATTAACTGAATTTAACACCAAAATTGTAAGCAACAAATGAATAAATAGATAAGTGAAACTCATCAGATAATGCGAACCCATTTTGATATTTCTTATGATAGTTCTATTCACTGTTTATTCTCATTCTTGAGCTTGTTGTATCTGATAATATTTACCCACTTAACTTTGATTGTATGATTGTATTTATTACTTTAGTATTAATATAAGCCAGACTTGTATTTAGAGTGTTGCTTTCTGAACTTTTCTCATTGTGACCCTGACATTCTTATCAATTAAACATGATAGTTTTAAGTTATAAGTCACTAAGCCCTTTTTTCTTACTATTTATTATACAACCTATGCATGGAATAATTAAAGGCATGTGTGCTTGGAAGTGTGTGTTTGTGTTTTTGATAGCTCTTCTTCAGTTATACAAATAATAAACTCCTACCATAAGCAACCATGTGAATTGACTGGGTACACACTTATTCTAAGGCTTTGCTCTTATCTCAGCAAATATTTCTGCAATTTTTCTGCCTGCTTCATTGTGCACATGGTGCTTGAAGATTACATACTTACTTAAGAATACTTTGTGAATCCTCAGAAACTTGAAGAAACATACAATCAATATTAGATATAATTTGGCAACAGTATCTAGACATCTCTGAGAGTTGAGACTGCTGTTATAATCAATTGACTCCTTTATCATACCAGGAGATAATTCATATGAGAAATTTATAATCATGACACTTAGCAAAATATTACCTTTCTCCGTAGGATGAGTAATCACTTTACTGTTCTATTTGTAAATTCACTTCTTATTTTAGATCTTGGGATATTTTTCTTCATCTCTGATACTTAGCTCCAATACTCAATTTACATGTGCATGGTTTGAATTCTGAACCAGGGATTACATATGTTTTAAATTCCATTTCTTTTTTATAGCTTTTAACTCTGATCATAATTCTGAAATACATACAGACACACATACACACCAACACCAATACTTGTCTCTTAGATCTTTGATTACACTGGCACAAAAAAATGGACATAACCTATCCTCCTATCAATTACATCTGAATAAATAGGATATTGCTTGGCTAACTCATCAATTTATAATTTTGGATGAAAACTTTTATTTATCTCAAAATAATAATGGTCATAGTATCTAAATTGTATTTTTTGGCTTAAGCTGACTGTCCAAAATCAGTACATGGTTTGATGATGGGCTTTTTAGTAAGAAGCTTCCACTTAAGTTAGATAAATTAGTTTCAACTAGAAAAGAGTCCTACTAAATTTACAGCAGAATTTGTGACATTAAAAAAAAAGAAAAAACAATTTTCTTGGAGCAAGTCACATGAATCAGAAGCCAGCATCAAATTATCATTTTTTACTTAATTAAAAGTCACCTGCAAACATATTTTTTATGTAATACCTACTGAATTTTGTGCAGTGAGAAATTATTAGTGTTTTCTTCAGCAAATCTTTGATAAAACTTCTACTATATAATCTGGAATAAAAAGTGTATCATATATATTAGCTATTATTACAGTTACTTGGTAACATTATACTTTAAATAATACTTTACGTTGAATAAAACAAAATTTGCATAGAGGTTCATTTTATCATGCATTTTAGTTGCATTATTTTTAAAAAAAATTCGCATAAATCCTGTGAATTAGAATGCAATCTAGTTATGTACATTTAAAGGATATATTTAAAAAAATAATGGAACTGAACACAACTGTCACACATCCTGACTTTTCTTTGCTCCTTGCTACAGAAAATTATATTATACTCAAAGGAATGGAATTTAAATAAGATCATTCATATCATGCTTCTTCCTTATTTCCCAAAATGGATGAAATCTGTCACCAGCACTATGTCAGTCTCCTGGTTTTCTTTTACTCACAGGAGACTTTTGTCTCAGATAATTCAGCATAATCTTCTTTGAAAAGAATAAAATAAGTATGTTATTTTTACCCACAATTCCTCAGCAATATATACATCTAGCAGGATGTAATTTTGCTTGTTTGGTAATAGAGATATTATATAATCATGTTAGTCTATGCAATTACTAAATTTATGCAAGTTTAACAGACCATGTATATTAACATCAATTACCTCCTATTGTCCTCAAATACCTTTAAAGATATGTGATTCTTTTTAATTGATATGTAATATTTTACATGTTTACAGGATATGTGGGTTCGCTACATCCATAGAATTTGTAATGACTGAGTGAGGATATTTGTGGCTATTCATCATCTTGAGTATTTGTGAATTCTATGTGTTGGTATTATTTCAAGTCCTCTCTTCTGGTTTCTTTGAAAAATACATAATATCATTGCTAAATATAGTTACCATAGTCTGCTGTGGAACATTATAACTTATTTTTTCTAACTGCTGTGAAACATAAGAACTTATTTTTTTCTAACTGTATGTTTGTATCCATAATCAACATCTCTTCATGCCCCCATTCCACCACCCACCCTTCCCATTCTCTGCTATTTCTTTCTATTCTCTGTATCCAATGCTACAATTTACTTTAATTAAAATTTGAATCCCTCTATCTTTGATTAACTTTACATTTTTCCAACAGTTATGGAGTTCAATTTACTGTTATATTTTCCTTCAATGGAATTACCTTCACTTCCTCACACTAACAGTGAATTAATTTTCTGAAAATACTCATCTGATTATTGTGTTGCCATGCTTAACACTTTTTATGCACCATGCCTACAGAATAACATTATTGTTTTTTAGCTTTTCAATCTATTTCCAACCATCCAATCCAATCCATACTCCAATTAAGCTTGGGTTATTCCCCATTGCACATTTATGCGTAGACACGAACTCTGGGTAAGGCACAGTGGCTCATTCGTATAATCCTAACACTTTGGGAGGCTGAGACAAGAGCATGACTTGAGCCTAGGAGTTCAAGACTAGCCTGGGCAACGTAAGGGAACCTCTGTCTCTATAGAAGATAAAGAGATTAAGGAGATAAAGAGATAAATAGCTGGGCACCATAGCATGCACTTGTTGTCTCAGCTACTTGGAAAGCTGAGGCAGGAGGATCACTTGAGCCTGGGAAAGGGAAGTCAAGGCTTTAGTGAGCAGTGATTGTGCCACTGCAGTCCAACCTGAGCAACAGAATGAGATGCTGTGTAAAAACAAACAAACAAAAAACAAGAAAAGGAAAGAAATATACTCTGCCAAAATCCCCATAAAGTACTTCTTTTTGTCAATACCTCCAGCATCTATTATCTCCCTCACAGTGCCTTGCCTGAATATTTTAGTTATATCTGATAGATTTTCACTTTGCCCAAGCTATCCTTTAGTTTACTTATAATATACCATTTTCATAACTAGCTTATAAAATTTTCATTTTCATCAAGGATGCATTTTTATAAAACATTTTGAGTCACTGTGCCTAATTTGAAATATATTAATTAGTATATTAATTTATGGAATACATGAACATATTTCTACCACAATGGGAGACCTATATTAAATGAAGAACAGGAAATGTACTTATCTAATTTTTTTAACTGTATCAGCCTCTTTGCTGAGAGTAAACTACTGTTTGTTTCAAAGATGTGCAGTAAGCAAATGGAAAGTGGCAAAATCAACCAGTTATAACATCTTTTGCATTTTTTTATGGTTTGGGCTGGGTTACCTTAAAGAGAAACGACATGTTCTTGCCTTCCTTGCAGCTACATGTAACCAAGTACCTATAAATTCTAGTCAAAGGAATCTAAACGGTAGTGACATATTTTTCTAAGAAGCAAATGACACAACAATATTTTCTTATTCCTCCTGAGTAAAATGGAGGTTGATGATGGGAGCTTGATTAATTAATTGGGTATAAATTCATCATGAGAATGAAGGCTACACATGGAAATAAATTAATAAAAGGAATCAGGGTCCTTTAGCCTATGAGTGTTATATTGCCAGCCATTAACTGGCTCCCCAAAAATTTCCACGTGGGATAAATATACGTTAGTTGAGAATTACATTGTATTTTTGGATAATTGACCCCTTTATCGTTATGTAGTGTATCTGTCTTTTAACATTTTTTTCTGAAGTCTGTTTTCTCTGAAATAAATGTATTTATTCCAGTTTTCTTTTGATTAATATTAGTATGGTATATCTTTTTCCATCCTTTTACTTTTAACCTATTTTGTTGTTACATTTAATGCAGGTTTCCTGTAGACAACATAGTCTTTGTGTGTGTGTGTGTGTGTGTGTGTGTGTGTGTGTGTGTGTGTGTGTGTGTGTTTTCATATGCATTTAGAACATTCAGGATATTCACTTTTAAAGTGATTAGTTATATATCTGGAGTATATCAACCATATTTGTAAATATAAAATTTTATTTTATTCCCTGCAAAAGGCTTCTTTTCCTGCCTTGTCTTCTATGAGCATCTAAAATAATTAGATGTTGTCTGTCAAGAATTTTGAAAACATTTTGGCCATTATTATTACAAACACTTTTTGTTTTCCCTCTCTTTCTTTTTCCTCTGCTATTACTATCTTATAATTCAAAAATTTTCTACAGTTCTTGAATATTCTGTTCTGCTTCTCCTCTAACCTCAGTTTTTGAGGTTTCCATTTGCCTGTCTTTAAGCTCACTGTTTCTTTCCTTGCTTATACTGAACCTACCGTGCAGCTCATCAAATTCATTCTTCGTTTCTATTATAGTGGTTTATTTGTTTATTTCTAGCATATCCTTCTAATGCTTTCATAGAATTCCAAGTTATTTGCTTAGTTTAAATGTCTGTTAATGCATGTTATCTAGGTTTTTTTTTTCAATAGAGCCCTGAATATAGTTACCACTTTTATTTCAATTTCCCTGATTTATCATGTTATCATCTATGTCATGTGTTATATATGAGTTGGTGCTGATGCTGCTTTTGCCTTTTCAGATTGTTTTTTTCTTGACATTAATATGCTGTACATATTTTTTTGCTGTTGAAAGACAGGCTGTATCAGGTAACAGAATCTATTATGTTGGCTAGGATCTTTATTTTATTTTATAATTTCTGTAGCTATAGTATTATATTTTCTGTAGCTATAATTGCCAGAGATATAAATTCTTCTACTGTTCTTCTCTCCTGTCTTTGAGTTTCCTAGGTACTTCTCAGAGAGAGGCTGTGTCTTGCAGTTCCTATTTTTTTGTGATCCACTATTATGATATTGGAGTGTAGTGGTAAGGCATGAGGGAAGGGTAGTACTTCACAATGGCTCAATTAAATTTCCGGCTTTTAGCAGGTATGTTGCTCTGCCCTGTAGACTAAACAATTATTTTATCTTGCATATCTTTCTCTTTTCCTGTTGGATGAGACAAAAAGTCTATAAGCACCTGAAGTGTAAGAAATGCCTTCTCTGATAGCTCTTAAAAAAGACTCTGGTGACATTTTTACCTCAAAAGTTAGGTCTATTATGGAGAATATTCTTGGTATATTTCACAATAATTACTCTTTCCCCTTCCTTGTTACTTACAAAAGGAAGTCTATCTTGCCTCTGATGGAGTCTTAGAGGTAAAGTCCAGAAAATATGGAGTCTCCCTTAAAATGTAGCTCATATGAGTTTCCAAATCTTACTTTGGTCTTCAATCTTTATCAATTAATAAAATTTACTAGTTGTGTGTTTTTACTAGTTTATGACTCCAGCAGCTTCTATTCCACATAAATGGGTATTGTCTGTAACTCTCTGCATTTAATTGTCTATCAGATTTTGAAGTGGCATTTTGACATGACAAGCTCATGAAAGTAATTTACTTTTAATTTTCCCAGGTCTTTGTTATTGTAAAAACAGGGGTGCTGACTTCCAAGTTTTTTATATCTCAGAGCCGAAGCTGGATGTAATCATTCACATTTGGATAGTTATTTTTTATTAAAATATATCTATGGTGGATATCATATCCTACCAATTGCTCATGTATACTCATGCTTGAGTCTCTACAACATAGAGCATATATATCTGTGGGTATCCAAAATATACCATTTTTGTTATCACAGTGTGGTCTCATACACTACTATAGCATTGGGGGTGAGAAATCTCATAATTGTTTCTTACAGAGGTTACTTCTTTTAATTCACTTTCTTTTTTATTTTATTTATTTATTTTTATTTTTATTTTTATTTTTATGTATGTATTTATTTATTTATTTATTGAGACCGAGTTTCTCTCGTTACCCAGGCTGGAGTGCAATGGCGCGATCTCGGCTCACTGCAACCTCCACCTCCCGGGTTCAGGCAATTCTCCTGCCTCAGCCTCCTGAGTAGCTGGGATTACAGGCACGCGCCACCATGCCCAGCTAATTTATTGTTATTATTATTTATTATTTATTTTTAGTAGAGACGGGGTTTCACCAAGTTGACCAGGATGGTCTCGATCTTTAACCTCGTGATCCACCCGCCTCAGACTCCCAAAGTGCTGGGATTACAGGCTTGAGCCACCGTGCCTGGCCTTAATTCACTTTCTTGAAGGAGAGAACAAATCAAATCTTGGAAAAAATCGATTTTGTAAGTTTTTTTTCATGATCACTTTTGAATATTAGATTGCTTGACTGGGAGACATTTTTATGTAAAACATGTCACCAGGTAGTAAAAGAACAGCTTCCAGAGTGAGGCAGAAGGAACATCAATAAATGAAGAGCTAATCAACACCATGAAATACAACTTTATTCCACATGTAACACAATGCATGTTTGTTTGTGCATGTTTGCGTGCATGCAAGCGGATATTTCCTTTCAACTTCAAAGATGCTTAGCAAAGAGTTTCTTCTTTCTTCCTCACAAGGTGGAAACTTGTGAGGAAAGTAAAGTAGACATTATTTCTCCCAAGTTTTACATAACAAATCTGAGTATTTTGAAGAATATATAACCCTGTTGAAGATTCAAGATAACTAAATATTGAGAGGTATAAAAATGGATTTTAGACAGGCTTAACCATGGATCTCCTGAATGATCTTCTGACTTTACTTCATCATTTTCTCCCCAAATGCAAAATGTAGGGGTAAGTTCACATCAGTTCTGGAAATATGCCATATTGTCTCTTGTTTTACATAATAACATTCCTCTTTGCTTTGTCAATGGTCAAATTTTTATCGGTTATATTATTATTTTGTTTTGGCTGTGACATAAGCATGCATTGAAATTGTGATTTATAAGTCTTCAGCAATATTACAGTCAATACGGTTATTTTTCTTCAATGTCATAGTCTTCGACAGACTTGAGTTTGAAGTCTACTCTCTTATTGTTTGACCTTAAACAAAATATATTATTAATCTAAACATTATATTTTTGCATTTATTATATGAGGAGCCTAATAGTATCTAACTTCTAGGGCTATTGTGGAAATTGCATAAAAATAATTAATTTAGTGGGCTTAGATTGCTACCTTCCACAAGTGTCTTAGATAGAAATACCTAGACTCATTTATTCTAGAGCCCAGACATATATTATTATTATAGGGAGAAGAGGAAGATTACAAATGAGATAATTTTTTAAATAAATAGTTTATCAAAATCCCAGTAAATTTTAAGCTAAATTTCTGGCACTTTTTTGTCTTCATTTTAATGTGAGCTGTAAGAGTGGCACTGTAAAGGAAAGAGTTATCAGTAAACTGCAAGTAAGGGATAGATTACAAGGCTAAATGAAAAAAAAATCTAAGAACAGAATCACAGAATTGTACTCTAGAGGGAAGATTTGTGAAAATAAACATGTAGAATTTATAAAAATAATTGCATTTTTCCAACTGAAAAACTAATATTGTATGAAGCATGCATTTTTACTTTGTGGACAGAATAAAATGACCCACTTGTATTCAAAGAAAAATCATGTTCTCGACTACTTCAATTTCATCATTTGGTTTCCACTAAAATGGTATTTTTAGAAAAGGTGAGAAATGCAGATGGGGAACCTTATCACTTGAGTTATATTTCAGTAATACTGAACTTCATTACAATGTCCAGTGGCCGTGTTTACAATCCATGTATAATTAAAATATATCTAGAGCAATATTACAGTTCCATTTGTATTCCAGTTAGCATTTTGCATTTTGCTATTAGATATTTCATTACACATGGATTGTGGAATTAAATGAGATAAGCAAGTTTTCTGTATTTAGCAATATGTAATTTTAATATGTATATTCCTGGTTAAAAAAACTCATAAACAATTGTCATTATTACTGATGATAGTGGAAAAGAATATAACAGTATAGAAGAATCTCCCAATGGCTTACATTTATTTTCCTTGACAATATTCTGCCTTCATTTGCTTCAAATACAGAGTCAATGGTTTAAATATGATTAAAGCTTGAGGCTACTTGTTGGACACAGTGTAGTGAGATTCAAGCTCTTATATAATATTTTTATAACAATTACCTGAGAATTTCAAAGCCATGATCTTAATATCTTCAAGCAAATAATAATGAAAATATACCTACATTGAGATTTTAATCCTATGAAGGTTTATATATGTCATATGTGGAGGTACATTAATATCTTTGCTATAAAAATTAACTGAGCTAATATCTATAAAAAATAGATGCCACTGCTTATAATACTGGATCATGCTGGTGTTTATTAGCATTATTAGTGTTGTCTCTATCTTGCTTCTTTATGTTTTAGAAAGTGTTAATTGTTCACATTCACTAATATTTTTAGTGTATTTTTCTGGTTGAGTAAATGCTATTACTATAGAAACTATTAAAAAGCAAGAGCATGAATATCAGAGATGGAGAAACGTGGATAGACAAGATAATCATTGATAGTATGACATTCCTTCAACTACTTCAAATAGGACAGAATCCAGATGACATAATTCACTTTGGTTTGTTGAAATTATTAACAGATTACTACAAATTCAATTTACTTCAGTTTATTTAAGAAAAGTTGCATGACATTTCAGACCAGAAGACTTTGAATTAATATACACTTATTAAGATTAGAGTCATTTTCCTTAATTAAAAAAAAAGTTTATTCATCCTTTTTTCCCAAGATTTCTATGAAGTCTTTATGCAGCTAACATTTTCATCACCCCATATTCTTAGTTACCTGATCTTTACCCTCCAGTGATGATGCCTTTGACTACCTTACACACTTCACACTATATAAGACCTATAATGTGAAATTACCAATAGCTATCATATTTACACTATCTCAATTTCAACTCTCCTATGCTGTGAGCATCACCTTTTTCCTAATGTTTTGATTCTAACGACTTTAAAATTTTTAAGTGACCCAGAATTAATTATTCATGGCAAATTTTATCTTCATATTATTGCTATCATGCCATCACTTTCTTCTGTACCCAAACTGCATTTCATTGTCAACAACCATAGTCAGTCTCTTATATACATTTGTTACTCCCCTCCCTGTCTTCACTGTACTTAACAAAACCACAATCCTCAAAACGCTTTTCAAAAACCTAAGTTGTGTTTTGGTTTCTGCATACTCTGAGCCTGAATCCACACATCTGAATGTGACTAGACTAGACGCTCAACTATGCTTGTCAGTTTCACCACCCTCTAATTGGCCCTTAATGTTTATATGCAATAACAGTATCATTTCTTAATATCCTTACTCTCCTATTTTCCTAGATACCTATTTTTCTCTCCAAGTTCCAATATCTTTTCTCCAAGTTCCAATATCTTTTCTCCTATAGTCATCCAAAAATAATTAATCTAATTTATGTTTCACTAAGAAAACATAAATAATAAAACAAGTTTTCTCTAGCACATCACCACATATGAGCACTTGTAATATTATTTTCATCCTCCTCTTGCTTGAATGCCTAGTTGTTCTGTAATTGGAAATACCTCTTACCTGTAAATTATATTTCTATAAACTGCATTGTCATATAATTTTTATAAGAAAAATATCAATATTTTTCTCCATCAGGCCAAATGATCAGTAACATACAGGTTTTATTACTCACTTTCATTAATCACACTTATTATGCTCATTGAACATCAATTTTCTGTTTTTCCACTCCAAAGATTAAATTATCACAAAAATTAATTTCTCATATTTTAAAACTTCTATTTTCTATTTTTTGTTTGTAGAGCTTTCAATGACTCCATTAATATTGAAGTAATCTCTTTTATTTTGAAATATTAGTTGATTTTATTTAACATTTATATTTTTTGTACTTGTATATGAATAATTAAATATATCAATATAGTTTTTAATTCACTTTTCACTTGTATTATTGGATTTACAAAGAATCTCCCTTTGTTGATCTCACTTTTGTATCATATTCAAAGTCTAATTGTATCTGCTTTTACAAGTTTATGCAGTATTTTCTATTTACTTCTGCTTTATTTTAGGTTGGAAGTTTGTCTAATAAACCTGGTAGTTTCTCAAGCAAATGAATAATTCCCAAATTACGATTTGGGACATTAGAGATTTTGAAGAAGAACTTATTATAATCAAAAATCTCATTTGATACCATTAACATTGGTTTGTTGATGTAGGACATCTTTATTTTGCCTTCATTTCTTAGTTTTAGTTTTTGTAGATATTAAATTATTGGTTGATAGTTCATTTTCAATCATTTGAATATGTCTTCCAATTGCCTTCTGCCCTATATGGTGTCTGACCATGTCAGCGACTAATCTTATTGTTTGTTCCTTCTACATGAGGCATCATTGTTCTTTCTTTATTCAAGCTTTTCTTTGTCTGGGTTTCAAAAGTTTAACTATGTTGTGTCTACAAATGTTTTTTGTATTTATCTTATTTGAAATGTTTAAAACATTTACATGTGTACATAACTAATATTTTTCATGTATTCAGGAAGTTTTAGGACATTATTTCTTCAAACCTTTTTTTTTCATCTTTCTCTTTTTCTTTTATCCTTTATTCCACTTATGTGTAGAGCATGGTCAATGGTGTTCCACATATCTCTTTAGATTTTGTTGTTACTGTTTTTCACTCCTTTATAACTTGTTTTTTTTTTTTTTTTTTTTTTTTTTTTAGGTTGAACAATCTCCATTGATCTACCTTTAAATTTACAGATTCTTTTTTTTCTTCCAGCTTAAATCTGCTTTCAAATGCTTGTAGTGATTTTTTTCAGTTGCTGCAATTTTCAATTGTACAATTTTTATTTGAAGTTTTCATGTGGAATTTTAATCTATTGGTATTTTCTATTCAAGGAGTCATGATTATCTTACTGTTTCTTAATTATATATAGGTTTTCTGCATCACTCCTTTAGGTATATCTGTAATAGTTTTTGTCTGCCAAGTCCAGCATCTTGAATCCTTGAAAGAAAGTTTCCATTGAGTGTTGCTGTTCTTTCCTTTTCTTATGTATGGGTCCCATTCTTTTAGAAATAATTTGACCCCTGGGTTATTAAACTAAGCTCAGAACCAAACAAAAACGTAAGTAAAAATTATAGATTAGCTTGAATGAAACAAAAACAAAACTAATATTTTATAAGTAGAAACATATGCCTATATATTTATATATTTGTTTAGCAGCATTCACTATTTACCTGCCATTATCCTAAGTGCTTTATAACTATTAACACAGCTAATGTTACCTATAAGTTTGGGTGAGTCTTGCAAGATAGAATTGGGTAAATTTGTACCTAAACTGTTTGGAGGACTAGAATATGGTTTCAAAATTTTATAAAATATTATTTTCATATTGTTTTCAATGGACAAGGATGACTTCATTGACTATGGCATCCTTTCTCTTGTTGAACAGAATGAAATAGTGAATTACAAAAACTATGAAGTCTATAGTTTTATCGTGTTTCTGCTTTATGCATGAACCTCAGTTTCAATAAACTCACTGGGTGTGAGCCCAAGGCTTTCTACCTATGCAATAATTAAAATCCAAGGCACCATTTCTCTAAATTCCATTTCTCATTATTTTCAGTACATTTTTATAGAATTTTATTCATATCCCTGTTCTATGTCTGAAGATGGCTCCTACTATCTTCAATAGTAGCTGCACATATGAAAAACGGTGCTGTTGTAAGCTTCACTTGTAGGTGTTATAAAAACCAATTTGTACAATGGGAGGTACATTTTATAATTTGAGAAGTTTGCTATATCAAAAAATAAATTGTAATGAATCTACACAGTGGAACTCTGTGCATTAGGTAAAATATATGTGATCTTTATGATGCTTTTGTGACAAGAATAATATGTTCACAATAATGCAATTTATAAAAGATAACAAAAAATATACTCATCTGTTTATATTTATCATGGTTTTGTGTTATGCAATATTTAGCATGCTAAATATTGTTATATGTAGTTTAATATGAGGAAGAATAATAAGAATTGGAGAATCAAGAACATCTTTGTCATTTTACTGTATATATATATATATATATATATATATGTCATAGTTTATGCAAATGCAAATGGATTTTCAGTTTCAACGAGTCTCAATGTGTGATAATGGTTAAGATCATGCATTTTTGAACCTAGCTTGACTATATATACCGTTAGCATACTCCTTTATTATATCCGTATCTCACTTCATTTTTTATAATGAAGAAGAAAATACTGCTCTTCTTCTTAGTGCCATTATGAAGAATAAATTAGATAATATGTGTAAATTACTCAGAAAAGCTCAATTCCCACTGCACTAGTTTCCCCCAGTTTTTTTTTCTTAAGTAAATAAAGTGTAAATGATTTTTTAAATTATGTTTTATGTTACATATTGGATGTGTCACAGAGACTGGTGGTAACAACATAAAATGTCAGTGAGATAGTATAAAAAATCGTTTTCTTCTCACAGGTCTAGAATATTGCAAGCTTGTAGCCTCTCAGACAGAGGCTAGAACTAGAAATGTGTATATGACTTGGATATATAATTTGAAAAGTTAAAAATGTTTATTAAAATCTCACATGTATTCAATAGAGCAAGACAAAGATAAAAGAACCATGCCAGAAATGTGTTAGTCTCATAATCTTAACTTTATTATCGTAAATTATTTTTAAAGAACATAATTTCTCACTAAGTAATTAAAATGATGGTATTTTAATTTCAAAATTCTAGTTTTTTCTCTTAAGACTTTCAGAAGCAATTTGCTGTGTCTATTTAAAAAGAAGCAGTTGCAGATCAGAGAAAGAAAGAAATGTAACAGGAAAATTCTTTTTTTTTTTTTTTTTTTTGGTTAGAGGTGTTGACGTCAATTTGGGAGCAATCAGCATTCATCTGGGATTCCAAGCTGTGAGACTGGATAAGATCAGTTCACCTATGGAGAAACTGTTGATGGGGAAGAGAAGGGAGCCAAGGACTGAGTTCAGTAGCCCTCTACCATTTAGAGGTTGGGAAAAAGGAGCATTCCACAAGTGAGACTGAGAAGAAGGAGAAAGAAGGCTGTTTCAAAGATTCCTTAAAATGAAGATCAAATAAAAATCATCATTTTGACTATTTTAGAATAGTGTTGCCATTTTAATGAATGCCACATACATTTGCATACTAGATGATGGAAACCAGTATATTTTTAAATGTTGATTTTTTTGCATAAGACTTATTTAGTAAAGGTTAGCGGTTTCACTGTAGTTTGGCTAGAAGAAAATAGTCAAGTGTGATAGCAGTCAAATTTTATTTTTCTGAGGATTGGCTCTTTTTTTTTTTTTTAGGAGAGAAGGAAAGAAAGAAGAAAAAGGAATGAAGGAAAGGAGGAAAGAGGGATAAAAAGGAGGGAGAGAGAACGGGAATGTTGCTTTATTCTAAAAATGGGTATTGAAACCTCTTTTATGCCAATAATCATGCTTAATAATGGCCGATCAATATTTCATTTAAACCTATGAGTAGGTGCTATGTGGTACTGACAAGAATGTATATTTTATGTATTTAAAGTGGAGAGCTCTATAAATGTTTATTTAGTTTACTTGTTCCGGATCTGAGTTCAAGTCCTATATATCCTTATTAATTTTCTGTCTTATTGATCTATCTAATATTGATGTTGAAGTCTCCCACTATTATTGTGTGGGAGTCTAGGGAGTCTAAGTCTCTTTATAGGTCTTATGTATCTGGGTGTTAGGATTTAGGATCGTTAGCTCTTCTTGTTGCATTGATCCTTTTACCATTATATCTTTGTTGCTTTAAAATCTATTATATCAGAGGCGAGAATTGCAACTCCAGCTTTTTATTTATTTATTTATTTATTTTTGCTCTCCATTTGGTTGGTAAATCTTTCTCCTTCCCTTTGTTTTGAGTCTTTGTGTATCCTTGCATGTGAAATGGGTCTAGATGTAGCATACCGTTGGGTTTTGGCTTTATCATTTGATTGGGGGATTTAGTCGATTTAAATTTAGGATTACTGCCATTTGATGTTAACTGGCTGTTTTGTCCATTCATTGATGTAAATTTTTCATTATGTTGATGCTCTTTACTTTTTGGTATATTTTTAAAAAGGCTAATACTGGTTGTTCCTTTCTATGTGTAATGCTTCTTTCAGAAGCTTTTGTAAAGCAGGCCTGGTGGTAATAAAATCTCTGAGTACTTGCTTGTTCTTAAAATATTTTATTTATCCTTCAGTTGTGAAGCTTAGTTTGGCTGGATATGAAATTCTGGGCTGAAAGTTCTTTTCTTTAAGGATGTTAAATATTGGCCCCCACTCTCTTCTGGCTTGTAGGGTTTCTGCTGAGAGATTTGCTGTAAGTCTGATAGGCTTCCCTTTGTGGGTAACCCCACACATTTGATTTGAAATAAGAATAAGGAGAGTGTTGAAGAATAGAAAGAGAAGGAAGGATAAAAATTTTAGTTATCAATAAGTTTTTCTATTTTCTTCCATTTTCATTTTCCCTTTTTGTCTAACCCTGCCCCCAATTCCAACAAATCTCCATATCATTATATGAAAAATAAATGAGCTGATTTGACATATTTTCATATCTTTTGAATGTAGAAAACATTGGAATATTTAAAATCACGACTTAACCAAGTTTTGGATTACCCATGACTAAAAAATTTTGACAACTGTTTACCTTCTGTAACCCTCATTTTATTTGAGGAAGAAGATCTCAGTGAGAGGAGACCTTTGACCAGTGTCCTTATAGCCTTATTGCAGCAAAGATAAGTCTTTATAATCTTCTAGTTTTATTTTCCTTTCCTAGTACATTTTACTGAGCACCAAAATCAAGAAAATAGAAGTCAGTTAGTAGCAAAGCTTTACTGAGATACATCTTGATCATATGTTGAGTCTGCCAAGAATGACTATGCAGATTTGATCAGTGAGACATAGTAAAAGTTTTAAATTTATTTGTTGACTGTTCACAGAGTATAAGTTAGCCTTCAAGTTCTATATTTGTGTCCTGGTTCTGCAATTTTGGAAATAAGAATCAGTTTTTATGGATGTCCGTTTGTTTTAGTAACTCGGTCTTGTAATGCAAGTTGTGTCCAAGACAAAATTTCCCCAGTTTAGAATTTTCCCAAGCACTATTGATAAACGATTGAGATTCAGTTACATCTGTCCTTCACTTATGATGTGGCATATTTGGTGTTTTAAGGAGAGTTCCACTTCTGGCCCCTTGGAATTCAGTTGCCATCTCTTTCACCTCCCATGAGTATTTTTTTCTCTATTAACCTTCAAGGCAAAAAATCTGTATCTGAGAACTTAAGATCTGCTTCCAGAGCAGCTACAAGAAAACATTCAACTTAATATTGTATGCCAGTATATTTCAGTAAAATATGTCTTTAACATTTTGGAGTAGGTAACATGATGGAATATTCACAAGCAATTGGCAAAGGAGAAAAAGAATAATTATAATAACAAAATAGGTTCACACCTTTACAATGCTAACTGGTCTTTTCAAAACAGGCATCACAGTATGTTAGCTCACTCCACGGGATAATTAAAAGTACTTGGCATGCTTTGTTATTGCTATTTTTAAAAAATTATTCAAGCTAACATTTCAATTTGGAAGTTATTTGTAGTAAGTTCCAACTAAATTGTTTGTTGTAATTATTTGATGCTTTTATAGGCCTCATAATAAAGATTTGGTATAAAATGAATAAAATATATTATGTTACACTAGCTATTTTATTCTGATCATAAAAAATAAGGACATCAAATTATTGTGAATTAAACATAACATTATTAGTGTCATGTTTTATTTTGTTTTCCCTTTCTGAGAATAACATTGCACAACTGTCATAACAATTGAGAGCACAAGCACTGGAAGTGATACACTATGCAGTTTCCTTCAAAGTATTTATGCTTTATATATCACGGTACTAATGCGTTATTGCTATAATAATCATGGAGGCTACAAAAACTCCAGGGTCATTGTCATGTTAGCTAATGTTTAGGTATAAAAATACATTTTCAAATACTGTTATTTAGTTTTACTTATTACCTACAATTATTCCAACTGTACATATGCTTCCTTCATGAGTTGCATCAAGACTGAATAGTTCTCTTCACCCAATACCATAGTTTGTTTTATACTTCATGTTCTTCTAAGCAATGCTACCTCACCCTAATGACTTCAATTATGGTTTAATTTATGACATATGTTTTTGGCTAATAATTGGAGGTACCCAGACTTAAAATTCACAGACAGTGTAGAGATACCTTCAGGTCCATGACCAGGGCTCCAGCTCCATCCCACTATACTCTCAGCCCTTATTTCTTTATGGTTAAATAAAGACCACAGCAGCAACTGAAGCAATTCGCTACTCTGAGTGAGGTGGCAGAAGGGCTAAGGTGTCTCTACCAAGGAAAGAATAAAGTATCTTCTAATCACTACACTGGGGCAATTTTAATCATGTGTATATCTCAGAGCCAGTCAACTGTTTCTAAGGCAATACTTTAACAGATTTCCTTAATTCTGATTTCTAGCACCTATTAAGGGCAAAATGGGTGGCATTATCATAATTCGTTTAGTGGCTTGGAAATATTAATTCATTCCTTACAAACTAGGAATGGGTTTTCCCTATTTCCCTTGAGTTTCAAAGTTCTGTGGGGTAGGAGCAAATTCCTGGACTAAATTGGTGTTCTAATAAATATGTTTTCATTAATCACATTATGTAATATTACTCTTATAAGACTAAACAAATCTAATTTGCTCTTAAAAATTTACTCTGATATGCATGGCCATCATGCATATCATATTTATCAAGAGTAATACTATAGAATGTTTCCTCAGAAATAAGTCCTTTGGTTACTGAGTTAAAAACCCAGCTATTTCATCCCCATCTTTATTAATAATCGTCTTTCATTATTCTTCCCATTTCTGCAATATTTCATCATTTTACAGTGTTACATAATTTAAATGGAGCTGGCTTGTTTTCTTTTACATTAGAGAGGGAGAAAAAATAAGGAGATAGAGATAGAGAGAAACAGAGAGACAAACACAGAGACAGAGAGAGAGAGAGAAAGAGAGAGAGAGAAAGAGAGAGAGAGAGAGAGAGAGATTTTGCAAAGCTTTAACCATGCAAAGACTTAACCAGGTTTAATATTACACAGCTGAGGTTTCTCATAAAGTTTAAAGTAAAGCATAGATCTCAGTGGAGAAGGGAGATTTACTGAACAAGAAGCTTGCTCACCAGATCTGAGCCAAGTCTTCTGAGAATGATACATTCAAGATCTGACATGTAGCCTTAAATATCATGCATGCCCATATTCCAATTGTTTTTCAGATATTTAAAAACTCCACATACACTGATAATGTGATATGGTTTTGTTTTCGAAGGGCAAAAATGGGGCTGCCATCTTCGATTTAGATTATATGGTGATGATTGTTTATATCTATAAATTGTATTTAGAAAGAACTGACATTATAGATAATTTGATAAATTATATAGATAGATAGATAGATAGATAGATAGATAGATAGATGTATCAGATAGTTAAACACGTATCAAAAGTTAGTCTAACTGAGCAGCATATCAAATTATGCTTTGTGATAAAACAGAAGAGCTCTACTTACTATTCCTAGGCCGTCTCATCAAGAACCATCAGTATGTTGAATAATCCTAAATCTATGTTCTGCTCAGATATGTTAGGAGAAGCAGGCTAACATATTTTGATACCTAATGAACAGAGAGACACAATACCTATATGTGTTAAAACATCACAATATCCTTGGTCCAATTTATGTTGTCTCTTTCTTATCTCACTAAACTGCACCATATCTAACACATTCAGACAAGTGATTAATTTGGATATATTTTCTGCTTTGCTCTTTATTATCATCCCAATTCAAGCTACCAGTAATTTTGTAAGTTAAAATGATTCTTCCTTGAATAAAAACTTAAAGTCTGGTGTAATAATTTTCAGTTTTTATTTTCAGGGATTGATCATCTTTCACCTGAGTTGGTTTACTGACTCTGTAATCATTCAGTTCTACCTATTTATTTTTACCTAATCAGGAGAGTGACATAACATATAACTCTTATCTTATTATTCTTTGTTAAGACATTACACATTAATTAGTCAATTGAAATGAATAGTTGTAGGTCAAACTCTGCCCAATAAATACAGAGATTCATCTTTAAAAAGTTTGTAAAGTATATTTAAAAAGATAGAATAACTTAACTAGAATGTTGGAGAAAATAGGAGATAAGAAGAGAGGAGAGAGAGAGCATGAATCACGACTCATAGAGCTAGCTTTGTGGTTGGTCGGGTAATTCGTAGATCAATATCTTTTTATCTCTGATTATCATGGTCATTAATAAGATGTCTATGACATTAAATTATAAAGGAGGAAAAATACGATGCCCATCACAGTTCATTTCTTTGTAGATATCTTGATTTTTGTTTCAAAATGATTAAGAGATTATTTCTTTTTTAATATGAGTTAAGGCAGTGGGGAAAGAAAAGCACCTTTGCCATAAAATTCTCTAAAGTAAATTCTCTCAAATACGTTACAAACAAGCAACCCTATATAATTACTTAGCATGTTACTCAATTAAGAAATATATAACAATAAAAAATTGTGAGGAAATGGTTACGTATTTTAGTTTGGTACACAAGTAATTGTGTTTTTTACCACTACTTTTAATAAAACTAATAAAGCCTAGATTTTTATAAATATTATTTAAGATTACTGAGTAGACAAGATGATTAAAAAATAGATAAAAACTAGAAATGTTAAAATCCAAAATCAACAAACACTCAAGAAATTTCTAAAATAATATACTTAAAAATTAAGAAATAATTCCATAACAAAAATATAAGATGAAAAAAGAAAAAATAAACATCTAATACCTAGATGTGTTCTCATTTCTTAGTTTATAATACCATCTCCAGTAAAAGGAACCAGTCAGTATTCCTTAAATAAATGGTTGATTCTAGACTAGGGTGGGAAGTAACAATATGAGTCTGGAACGTTTTATATTGCAAGACAATAAGAGGTACACACCCAAACCCACACACCAGCAGGGATATTGGGTATTTTAAAACACACAGGGGTCAACGAAAGGAGCTCCTAATGGCCAAAGTTGAAATAACTTGAGCAACAAAATGTGGAAACAAATGCATTAACATGGAAAATATAAAATGAATATGTGTCTACACTGATATAAAACATGATTAAATAAATAAATATTGGGAAAGGATAAAACTCTCTTACAGAAATATTAAAAAAATGTATGTATATAATCTAAACTCAAAGAGGTAGAATATAATTTCCCACCCCTTATGTATGGGCTGTGCAGTGACTTTCTTCCAGAAGGCAGTTTAGAAAGGGCATGGGTAGAGGGGCAGTAAAGGTCCAGGGGAGAAATCTGACAAATACTTCTTCAGCCAAGATACTCTATTTAATAAATCATTCTGGAAAAACTGGATAGCTCCATATAGAATAATGAAACTGGATACCTATCTGTCACCTTATACAAAAATTGACTCAAAATGGATTAAAGACTAAATATAAGTCCTGAAATTGTAAAAATTCTGGAAGACAAGCTAGGAAAAATGCTTCTGTACATTGGCCTAGGCAAATAATTTATGACTAAGACCACAAAAGCAAATACAACAAAAACAAAAATAAATAAATTTGATCTAATTAAACGACAAGGCTTCTGCACAGCAAAAGAAATAATCAACAGAATAAGCAGACATCTTACAGAATAGGAGAAAATATTTACAAACTATGCAACTGACAATAAACTAATATTTGGAATCTATAAGCAATTCAAACAAATCAGCAAGATTTTTTTTTTTTTTTTTTTTTTTTGAGACAGAGTTTCACTCTGTTCCCAGGCTGGAGTGCAGTGGCTCCATCTCAGCTCACTGCAATGTCCACCTCCTGGGTTCAAGTGATTCTCCTGCCTCAGCCTCCCAAGTAGCTGAGACTACAGGCATGCACCACCATCCCCAGCTAATTTTTGTATTTTTAGTAGAGACGGGTTTCACCAAGTTGGCCAGGATGATCTCTATCTTGGGACCTTGTGTTCTGCCCAACTCGACTTCCCAAAGTCCTGGGATTACACCCGTGAGCCACTACACCTGGCCAAAACAAAACAAAACAAAAACAAACAAACAAAAACAGTTCTATCAAAAAGTGGGCATATAACATGAAATGGATATTTCACAAAAGGACATATGCAGAAGACCAAAAAACACGAAAAAATGCTCAACATTGTTAATCATCTTGGAAATGCAAACTAAAACCACAAGGAAATATCACCTTTCCTCTGCCAGAATGGCTATTATTAAAGAGTCAAAAAGAATAAATGTCGGAGTGGATATGGTGAAAATGGAGTACTCTGGTTCAAATTAAATGGTGGAATATACTGCTGGTGGAAATTAAATTAGTGCAACCTCTATGAAAAACAGTACAAAAATTTCATAGAGAACTAAAAGTAGGTATACCATTTAATCCAGTTATCTCATTACTGGGTATCTACTCAAAGGAAAAGAAGTCATTATATCAAAAAGACACATATGCATATGTTTATTTCAGCACTTTTCACAACTGCAAAAATATGGAACCACTCTAATTATCTATTAACTAATGAGTAGATAAAGAAAATATTACTTACATATGCCATGGAATACTACTCAGTCATAAAGAAAATGAAATAATGTCTTTTGCGGCAACTTGGATGGAGCTGGAGGCCATTATTCTAAGCAGAGTAACTCAGGAAAGGAAAACCAAATACTGTATGTTTTCACTTATAAATAGGAGCTAAGCCATAGGTACACAAAGGCATACAGAGTGGCATCATGGACGATGGAGACTCATCATGGGGGACAACCAGACCGGGGGTTCAGGGATAAAGACTACATATTGGGTATAATGTACAGTACTCAGATGATGGGTGGGCTAAAACCTCAGACTTTACCACTACATAATTCATCCATGTAACCAGAAACCACTTGCACCCAAAAGCTATCAACATAAAAAAAAAATTAAGAGAACAAAATAGTGATGGACCATTATGGGAGCATGTATCCTTGATGTGAAGTTATGAGAATTGTACTTTACTTCTGCAGTCTTCCTCCCAAACATGCATTATGCAAGTATAGTCATGAGGTACATTCTACAGAATGCCTGACCTAAAAGGCTCTACATTGCCAAAGTCATAAAAACAAGGAAGTCAGATAAACTGCCACAGCCAAATGGAGCCTAAGAAGACATGATAACTAAACATAATGTCTATCTTGGCTGGGGTCATAGAACAGAAAAAGGACATAGGTAAAAACTGAGGAAATCTGAATAAAGTATGAACTCCATTTTGATAATAATATATTGATAATGAATCATTAATTGTGACAAATATGGGATACTAAATAAGATGATAATAAAGAATATTCAATAATGGGGTTATGAGGTACATGAGAACTCCATAATATATTTGTAACTTTTGTGTAAATGTCAGACTTCTACAATAAATTGTATATTAAATAAAAAAAATGTAAAATAAAATGATTTAGACAAAATATTAGAGAATTTAGTGCTAGCAAACTGGAAGTAAAGAAATATTTTAAAAATATACTTCAAGCACAAGAATCTGATATCAAAAACTAATTTGAATAAAACATTTAAAATGTGAAGATTAAACACATTTTAATTTATCTACTACAAGAAGTGACAGTTTTCTTAAAGGGCTAGATTAATGGTCCCCAATCATTTTGGGACCAGTTTTGTAGAAAACAGTTTTTTCATGGGAGGTTGGGGGTTGAGGGTGATTCAGTATGAAAACTGTTCCATCTCATAAGGATCACACAACCCAGATGTCTCATATACACAATTCACAATAGTTTTTGCTCCAATGAGAATGCGGTGTACTGCTGATCTGACAGGAGGCTAAGCTCAGGCTGTAATGCTGACTCTCAGGTAGCTCCCCTCCTGCTGTGTGGCCGGTATCCCAATAGGCCGTGGGCAGATACCAGTCCATGACCAGGGGATGGGGATCCCTGGACTAGGTAACAAATATTTTCATTTGCAGGTGATGAAGTTTTATAACAATTCCTCTATGACTGTAAAACAAAGACATGAACAAATGAGCATGACTGTCAATAAAACATTCTTTACAAAAATGTAATGGAACAAACAGCTGCATGCTAATAATTACATCTACATATGCCAAAATACTTAAAATCAATATGAAAAATATAAACTCTAATATTAAATTAATACGATATATGTGAAGAAAAGTCACCAAATAAAAAATATAGGTATTTAGTTTATAATTGAAAAACATATAAATTTACAAGTAAATGATGTCAAGTAAATACAATTTAAAATAATAAAGAAGTAGCATTTTATTTGTCAAATTTAAAAAAGTGTTATCTTTATTGTTCTTTTTCTTTCTGTAGTATATTTATGCTGCTATTTAGTGTTGGCTCTTGTAGAGATAAACAGGAACTTTCAGGCACAGCTGGAGAGATCAAAAGTTAGTATCTTTCCTATAAGAGTATAACATAAGAACTCTAAAAGTTAGCATAGCATTTAGTTCATCAACTGCTATTTGTGAAGTAATTCCTAGAGGAACACTTGTTTTACATCAACAAATGTTTACTGAAAATCTACTAGTTCAGTCATATTGAAACTTAAGTCTATTACTCCAAGGGATATTCTTGCTTTTCCAAGTGGGGCTAAAGCAAATGTAATATAGACATATGTTACCGAATTTTGCATTCAAAACAATAGAAGGGGTATAATGATTAATTCTACGTGGAAAATTATATTAATGTTTTAATTTAATACAATTGGTTATAAAATGGTAGTCGATATATTCTTGTTTTGTTATAATAATTTACATATGCAATTATAAAATTTATAAAAATATATCTTCTAAAATCCTATGAAATTTAAAATTCTGTGGAATATATGTGTGTGTGTTTATTACTTTGTATTTAGTTTCTAGTGTAACATATGCTGGAATTTTTGACAAATAAAATTCTATCCTAATATATAATAAAAATGTACATTTTCCTGATAGGAAATCTTGAAATTTAGTTTAGTATCTGTATGACATATAATCCATATTCTCACAGAATTTATTATTATTCCTAAAATGATAATGAGATATAATCTTAAACCAATCAAAATGGCTATTATTAAAAGACAAAAAATGACAGATGTTGGTGAGGATGTGGAGAAAAGGGAAAATGTATACTTTGTTGTTAGGAGTGTAAATTAGTGCAGAGAACAGTATAAAAATTTCTCAAAGAACTGAAAATAGAAGCACCATTTGATCCAGCAATTGCAATACAGGATATCTACTTTAAGGAAAAGAAACCATTACATCAAAAAGATACCTGTTTTAACGTTTATGACAGCACTGTTCACAATAGTAAAGACATGTAATCGACCTAAGTGTCCATCATGGGATGATTAGATAAAGAAAATATTGTATATATACACAATGGAATTTTTTTTTTTTTGAGACGGAGTTTCGTTCTTTGTTACCCGGGCTGGAGTGCAATGGCGCGATCTCGGCTCACCCTAACCTCCGCCTCCTGGGTTCAGGCAATTCTCCTGCCTCAGCCTCCTGAGTACCTGGGATTACAGGCACGCACCACTGTGCCCAGCTAATTTTTTGTATTTTTAGTAGAGACGGGGTTTCCCCATGTTGACCAGGATGGTCTCAATCTCTTGACCTCGTGATCCACCTGCCTCGGCCTCCCAAAGTGCTGGGATTACAGGCTTGAGCCACCGTGCCCAGCCTACACAATGGAATTCTATTCAGCCATGCAAAGAAATGATATTATGTCTTTTGCAGCAACGTAGATGGAACTGGAGGCCATTACCTTAAGCGAAACAACTCGGACATGAAAAGGCAAATACCACACACTCTAGCTTGTAAGTAGGAACTAAGTTATACGTACATATGGATGTAGAGTGTGGAATGATCAACAATGGAGACTAAGGAAGGTGGTGGTTGGGAAGGAGTGAATGAGGATAAATTACTTAATTGGTACAATGTATGTTACTCCCGTAATAGATACACTAAAATCCCTAACCTCACCATTGTGCAATCTATGCATGTAACAAAATTACTCTTGCACCCCACAAATTTATGCAAATAAAAATTGTTTCTATATTTCATATAATTATGTATGTTGAAGTTTGTATTTATATTTTAATAATTCTAAATTTTAGCATCCTGAAGATGAAATAAAAATGTTTTAATGAATTCATGAGCTATTAAAAACATAATCATTAATTGTTGTATAATTCTACATAATTTTACATAATTGTACATAGTATTATTGTACTATAATCTATTTAGCTATTCCTGGATGATCATGTTTTATATTTAAATATATAAACACTACTGGAAAAAATATTTGTGAGTTTTTAAAAATATATTTTGTTTTCTTCTAATAAGCCTCTGGAATTTATATTGATACATAGGATGCTTAACATTTTAAAGGATTTTCGTATATAATGCAGAGTTTTTCTCTTTTAAGTTGAAGATTTCCTAAAATGATTATGATTTAATTGTCCCTAGGTAAGTAGTTTAGTGTTGATTTTTAAAATGCTGTTCTCTAAATAAACAGCTAAACCTGATTTTTTAAAGGATATTTTTGAAGGTAGGGCTAGTTTTTGGAATGGAGCGATTTTCCCACAAAGGACATGACATAGGTGATCTAGTCAGGAAGACCCCTAAGGATAATGAGTCATGTGCTGGGAGAAAAAAACGGCATTATGAGGAAGAGGAAAGCATCAATGACAAAAAAATGGCTTTGTATATAATGGGTAGTCTTGATTAATTTTCCTGACTCATGCACTCTCATTCAATGACATGTCTGTATTTTTCATAATAATCATGTTAATTCTGATGAAAATCCTTTTTACAAATGGAAATTTGATGAAGTAAAAGAAAAAAGTGATTTTCGATGAAGGAATTTACTATTCTTACAAAGTCAGCAGTGTACTTTAAAAGGCCTTAATGTACAATTTCTGAAAATAGGCAAATGTCAGACTTGGGCAGCCTTTTATGCCGTGGGTAGAAACATCTGTCTTGGACAAATTTGGATGTGAATATTGAGTTTCCACCAGGAGGCCTGGAAGCTGCCTGACCAAATTTGCTTCCAGGGCCTTGAAAACATTTGGAAGAAAAACAGAGTCAGCTTTGCTGACAGTGAAAGACAGCAGGACCACATATCAATCCCTGCATTGTTTGCTAGGTTTTCAGTTCTCTGCATCTTCTGATACATGCTTAAGCTAAAGATGCCTCCTCCATGTAAGTCTTACTAACTGGTAATGATATACAAATGTTTCTGGATTTCTGGTTTGGTGACATTCTGATAAACCCATCATAAGTTGATAATATCCTAAGTTAAAAATGGTCATTTTGTAGACATAATTGAATGCAAAACACAAAACACAGTATCCCCAAAGCACTGGCAGGCATAGTGCACTGCAAATATTGGTTGTTCACCCTCATGTTCGCATGGCTGACTGGGAGCTGCTGGGGCCCAGCATCTCAAGAGCTCTCCTCTGCAAATTGTTAGCCCAGGAAAAGATCAAGATTCCACATTCAAAGTATGGATTATACTGAATGTGGATTTCTCTTATACCATGGTAAAGTTGCATTAGTCTGTTCTCACAGTACTATAAAGATACTGCCCGGGACTGGGTGATTTAATAAATAAAGCAGGTTTATTCGACTCACAGTCCTACATGGCTGGGGAGGCCTCAGGAAACAGGATCATGATGGAAAGGGAAGCAGGCACCTTCTTCATGACGCAGTGGGAGATAGAGATCAGAGTGCAGGAAAAAACTGCCACTTTTCAAACCATCAGCTACTGTGAGAATTCACTCACTATCACAAGAACAGTATATGGGAAACTGCCCCCATGATCCAGTCACTTCCTTTCCTCCACACATGGGGATTACAGGTCCCTCCCTTAACACATGGGGATTATAATTTGAGATGAGATTTGGATGGGGACACAGAGCCAATCCATATCAAAAGTTAAGAAAAAAATCCTAAATTGAACCATGGTGAGTTGAGGACCTTCTGTATCTATAAGAATTTTCTTCACCTGGAAAGAGAGAGTTTTCTTTTTAGGGAATATATCTATAGTTTTTGTATTGAGGTGGGATTTTGTATGTATACATTTATATATTCATGGCATTCCATCTTACTCCATTGAGACAGGCTAGCATGACTCTCTGATAGTAGCTCTGGTGGGAGGTTAAACAATTAAAATACAACTATCCCAGAACATGAACTAATCTCTATCACCTGAATAAAATTTAGTTTTAATTATGATATAGAAGTGAATCCTGTACTCTTTGGAACATACGGACTTTATATGTTGTAAGCAATGAGAAAAAAATGCAGGCTTCAGATTAAGGAAATGAAAACATTAGTATTTATAATTATTCATTTATTTATTTAGTGAGTTAATTATTATCACTGAGAGTACAAGCAGAGGTAAAGCATTCTCCTACTCTCTACTCCCAAGAAACTAAGAAGTTTGCACATATCTATTCAAACTCAACAGTATTTTGAGATGTGGGAAATAATAAGTCATCCTAAAGTAGAAAATCAATGTGTTATGTAAGAAGACTAAAAGGCTGGTTGATCAAGTAATTTATTAATTTCAAATTATTAAAATATAGGTTGAAATATATACATATTTTAGGTTTGTTTAGCATGGGAGAATATAAATAATAAGTTAAAATGTGCTTCAAATCCTTCCACCTAGAAACCACAGTTGTTTGTATTTTGGTGATCTTTTTCTTACAACTTAAAACATTCATTAAGAAGTAATTCAGAAAAAGGTAGTCACCATCTAGAGTGTGGATTCTCATTTTTCTTAATTATTTACATTTTATTATGCAGTCAATTAATTTGGATATAGTCACAATTAATATTTCAAGTCCTAGATAGAAATGTTCAGAACCCAATTTTCAATGTCTGTTCTTTCAGTTGCCTTTCTGTTCTGCTGTAATTACAATTCTATACTTGCTTTAAAGGTTATATTAATCCTTCCATGTTATTTTCTCCCACAATTTCACTAACACAAAGATCCCTGTAGATGAGTCTGCCTGAAACCTGAAGGTTGAATAGGGCAGTAAACTCTAAAATTATGGGAGGCAATGGAACAAATCAATAATTTTATGATAATTATTTCTGCTTTCCAAAGTCTATTTGTCTTACTTCAGATTGCTATAACAAAGTACCATAGACTGGATGGCTGCAATCACAAACGTTTATTTTTCACACTTCTAAATGGTGCAAAGTCCACAATTAAGATTCAGATGCATTCTGTGTCTAGTGAGGGCCAGCTTCCCAGCCACCTTCCTCAGTGCCTGCTCTTAGAGAGAGAGCTATCGGTGGGTTCTCTTTTCTTACAAGAGCAATAATGCCATTATAAATGATTTACTCTTAATATAGTCTGGATATCCATTTCTGCCAAAATATCCTGTTGAATTGTAATTCCCAATGAAGATGGATGTTGGTGGGAGGTGACTGGATCATTGGGGCATATTTCTCATAAACGGTTTTGCACCATCCTCTTGATGCTGTGCTCATGATAGTGAGTAAGTTCTCCTGAGATCTGGTTGTTTAAAAGTGTGTGGCATCTCAGCCATCTTCATTTGCTTCTACTCTGGCCAGGTGACCTGCCTGCTCCCTCTTCACCTTCTGCCATAATTGTAAGTTTCCTGGGGCTTCCTCAGAAGCAAAGCAGATGCAAGCTGTACATCCCACAGAATCATGAGCCATTAAACCTCATTCTTTAAAAACTACCCAGTCTCAGATATCTCTTTATAGCAAGATGAGAACAGATTACAACCCTCATGGCCTAATCTAACCCTGATTACCTCCCAAAGGTCCTACCTCCAGATATTTTCACATTGGAGGTGAGGACTCCAAGATATGAATCTTGCAAAACTCAGTCCATAATTCCATTCCATTCCTTCCCAAATGTCCATGCCTTCTGCCATTGATTGACAAGTTTAAGTATTCAAATGTAGTATTATATTTGAAACATGATCTTTTTAAAATCTAGTCCAGATTAGATCAAAATTTTAAGTAAACATTTTTTCACAATTAATATCTGTAAGCACAGGAGCAGTACTGATATGTATCTTATGAACATGTAGAAGAGGAAGAATGCCTTATATAATTAATTATGCAGTTAATGCCAGTTTATTGTATAGACTCTTTACTCCATTTACACAGTCCTCTACCTGTTTCATTTATTTGTGTATCCTCTTACTACTTCAGATAAACTTCAAACTAGTAGTTGTCAAAAACAACGTTCTCACCTGGTGTGTTCACTATAATACATAAAACAGATGGTGAAGGATTTAGATTAAACACGTATCTCCAGACTCCTCCACTGAGGGGCTGCTGGGGAAGGAGGTGGAGAAGTGGAGAAGGTGAGGAGGGGAAATGGGATTTCTTCCATTTCTTTTCCCTTCTTCTTTCTATCTATCACAGACATAGACACATCTAAGAGTCCTAAAATACATCCTCCCACAGAAATTTGTCAGGCTGGTAAAACACCCTCAACATTTCATTTTTTTTTTTTTTTACCAAGTTTCAGCAAACACATGTGTCAGAGGCATTTGAACCAGAAATAGGACCTGGGTTAAATAAGGCTAAAACTTGCTGGGCTGCATTCTCAGTAGGTTAGGCACTCCGTCCCGGCGTGAGATAGGAGGTCAGCACAAGATACAGGTCATAAAGACCTTGTTGATAAAACAGCATGTAGTCAAGAAGCCTGCTCAAATCTGTCAAAACCAAGATGTCAATGCGAGTGACCTCTGGTCGTCCTCACTGCTACACTTTCACCAGCACCATGACAGTTTACACATGCCATGACAATGTCAGGGAGTTACCCTATATGGTCTAAAATGGAAAGGCATAAATAACCCACCCCTTGTTTAGCATATTATCAAGAAATAACCATAAACATGGGCAACCAGCAGCCCTCAGGGCTGCTCTGCACATGAAGTAGCCATTCTTTTATTCCTTTACTTTCTCAATAACCTTGCTTTCCCTTTACTCTATGGACTTCCCTGAATTCTTTCTTGTATGAGATGCAAGAGCCCTCTCTTGGGGTCTGCATCGGGACCCCTTTCCGGTAACACATGGACTAATTTATTTTCATTAAGTCACCAACAATGACAGAATATAAGTTAGCCTGCTGTTCCTTTGAAACTGAATACATAAAGAATAACGAAAATTATGCTAACCCATGTTAGCTCACATTGGTGATAAACTAAAGGGATGAGGAGTATCTGGCAGGGAATAAAATCACACCTTTGGAAGCAAGAATGTTTGCTTGTGTTTTAGCTTCCATAACTAGCTGAAAAGATTGACACTGGGCCTAAATCTCTCTTTCCTGTACAGTATTGTATTACTCAATACCTTCATTCACTCGGTAATTGGAGTCAACCCTTCCATATTTTGTAACTGCCACAAACAGCATTGAAAGCTGTGACGTTTTGGAGACGGAGGATATTCCTGAAAGGCAGAGATTTCCCCATGAATGTCATATTTCTGGTCCTTCTGTCTTTTATACTCCACTACCTGGCAATGCAAGGAACTTCAAAACCGAAAGGAGCCAATAGCCACTCTATTCAGGGAAACAGAAAAGTAGCTAATTTTACCAGCCTTTGAATAATCACAAAAGCTTATTTTATATATTAGCATTATCTAAAACACCAATTATTGGATAAGAAAACCAAATTGATGCCTTAACTAATAATTTGTGTTTATATTCTGTCTTATTGCAAGAAATAAATTAAAATAGTATTCAGAGATATGTACTTCAAAACTTGATAAAAGTAAGAACAACATGATCAGAGTGAATGGAAAGGAGAGAATGACCGAGGCCATTATGTTCCTAAGCTCTTTTGCTCACCTGCTCTTACAGGTAGACTATGATCAATCTATCTTGGTCAGCAAATATAAAAATGCATTTTATTTTTTCTCACAGAAATGCTTTCTTCCCAGAGCAGGCACTGTCACACAGCAGGGTGAGCCTTCAGGAAAGGAGGAGGAAGATTAATATCTGTAGATTGTTTTAAGTGTAATTAAGGACCTAAGAAATTTTACAATTTAACAGCAAAACATGTTGCTTTCCCCATGGGTCTCTATGACAAATGCATCCATTTGGGCAAGTGGATGACTTGCATGAAGTGATAATGAGGGAGTCAATATTGCATGATGACTGGGTGTAGTGGGTGACAGATGACTTCCCTCGGCACTCTATCACATGGTCCCTTAGGGCCAGCCTCATAAATAGAAGCTGCTGCAGCTTTACTGAGAACAGCCCTAGCAAAACTCTGTACTCATAGCCAAGGTAGATTATTTTTTCAAGAAACGCAAGTAGCAGGACAAGTAAACAAGAGTGCCTAAAGAAAATTACTACAAACAGCACATACTTTAACTGGAAGAGGCCCTACTTCCTTTTAACCTTTAGTTGCTCTCTATGTTGGTTTGACAGATTAACAGTGGACAGTGACAACATTTTGAATCTACTGCATATTTAGTGACTCACTAAGTCACTAACATCTCATTTATCACTTTCCTCTCTAGGGCCCAGTTACATTGAGTACAAAATGAGGAAGTCTGACCAATTATTTCAAAAGGCCTACAAAGAAGAGATACTTTATTTTCTTCTTAAATCCATTCCAAGTCTGATAATATAGTACACTTTTACATCTAATTCCAACCTAGCAAGTCACAAAGGAGAGAATATCTAGCATGGGGACATTTCTATTAGAATCAGCATTAGTAAAATTGACCTCTGGTTTTTCTCTCATAGGCCCCTTCTCCAATGTTGGACTTGACAGTAGATGGTTTGAGTGCCCTGTCCAGAGCCAGTCTCCCAGCCGGGGACACACAAACCCTAACAGCTGTGAGTGTTGGCTGCTACCACCTCAGAGCGCACAGCTACGTCCTTCTGAGAATTTCCCTTAGACATCAAAAGCCAATTCATCTGAAATGTCTGGAAGGTAATTTCCTCATCCTAGTACTGTCTTTATCCAGCCAATGATGGACTCATAAAAGTACAATATTCTCAGCCTCCTGCTTCAGGTTGGTAGTACTCTATTGGCTTTGATGCTACTAAGCCTCTTGTGGGATGAGAATGAGCCTAGACTTCAACTGAATGCACTAATTTGCCTGTTTTGTCCCAAGTCCTGCTTTGGGGTTTTACCAGGAAGCACCTCCCCGCTAACTTACACAGCAGCTCCTCTCTCTGCTTATGCTTCTAGGGACCATGACCTAAGATATGTGACTTACCCAGTGGGGCGGATTTCTTTTGTATACCTAACCATTTGAAAATGATTCTCCTTTTTGTGTGGCAACAACAGATAAAGAGATAAATCAGTGTAATAAAGTGTAATTTATTACTAAAACTAGCAGATGAACATGATGAACTCCACCATTTCCCAATTCTGGGTTCTGCTTTGGTGAAATAATGCCTTCTCTGTAGAACAGATGTGGTACATGGAGACACAAACATTTAAGTCATTTAAGAGTTGTAGAAGGTGTGTGTGTGTGTGTGTGTGTGTGTTAGAGAGAGAGAGAGAGAGAGAGAGAGAGAGAGAGAGACAGAGACAGAGACAGAGAGACAGAGACAGAGACAGAGACAGAGAGAAGAGAAAGAAAGAGGGCTGTTACAGTGATTCTCAAACTCCATCAAATTCAACATTACCATCTCTCTTGATACTTTGGGCAGAGGCATTTACTGCCCATTCTTCATTTATTTCATAAAGGTTTATGGAACATCAAATAATAAGTATAATGGTGATGGTCAAAATTTTCTGGGACACTTCTCTCATGAAACTTATAGTTTAATATAGAAAAGAAAGTGTTAATTTTCCAATTACACACATTTGCCAAATTTTAAGAGGATTCCATTCTGTGCAAGATAGTGCTTCTAACAAATTCTGGCCGTGTCAGACCCAAGACTCCTCCAGCATGTCGATGGAAGGCAGAAGGAAAACTGCAGAAGATCTTGATGGAGGAGGCACTGAAAGCTAAAGAGATGGTGAAAATAAACCAGTTAAACAGAAGGGAGAGATACTAAATACCTTGAAAAAAGGATAATAGATTAGTTTAAAAATTACATGTTTACACTAATTATGAATTGAAACAATTAAGGGGTTTTAAGTGTAGGAAGAGAGGGTTTAGTGTTCTTAATGAGATGTAAGAAATGGTGATTTAACTAGAATAAACACAACAATAAAAAATAAATATGTGTTTGGATATTTTTTAATGTAAAATCAGAAGTATTTGATAATAAATTGGTTGTAGGGATTGAGAAAAGTGGGTGTCAATTGAAGCTTTCAGAATGCAAAGTTCAAAATGAAATAAATGATGATATATCGAAGTATGGAGGGGAGGAGAATATGACTGGGAATCAGGTGAAGTGGAGAAGGTTAAGAGGTAGGTATCCAGTTATAAAAGTGGGATTGTTGAATAGGAAGAGGGACCAACAGTAGCACAGGGAAGAGACTGAAAATGGATATATGCATCATGGTCATATAAATAATCTTTAAAATCAGACTTTCAGGATGTATATATGGCATTTAAAGACATGAGCAGAGATGAAATGACTTTGGAAAAGTATATGAGAAAAGAGAAAAGTCTCTGTGTGCTGAAGACTGCCAGGTGGTGATAAAAGGGGCAGCAATGTAGTCAAAGAGGGAGCGTAAGTCCTGATATCCAGGGAGAAAATGGGAAAGTATGAAATAACAGGAGTTTTTGCAGTAATCAAGGCCAGAATGAACTGAGCTTAAAAGTGGGTGAGAGGTGAAGAAAAGCAGAAAAATACAGGAAATATTTTGAAAAGGTAAGTCAGTGCACATGTAGAACTTTAGCTGAATAAACAAATGGTAGTGAAAGGAAAACATTTGCTTTGTCTGTGTGATGGTTGTAGGAGTCAACACAGTTGCAGAAGTTGCAAATTATAAAGAGTAAGTGTTAATTACTATCAAATGGTAACTGAGAAGCTAGAACAGATATGACAAAGAAGAGTGACTAGTCTCTGACAGGAAGAGACTTACCTAGTCTTTGACAAATTGAGGTCACGAAAGTTAGAATAATAAGGTCCATAGAGGAGGAAATGGATGTATATGTATTTAGCTATTTTATTTAGTAGTGAAATGTGTTCCAGTTTCAACTGGACACATTCTATTTCTTCTGTGAATTTTGCTGCAACTATACAGCCACCCCTCCTAATTCAGGGGTGATGGATTCCAGGACCCTCATGAATACCAAAATCCTCAGGTGCTCAAGTCTCTTATAGAAAATGGCATGGTATTTGCATATGACCCGTATACGTCATACCCTATCTTTATATTGTCTCTAGGTTACTTACAGTACGTAATACAATGTAAATGGTACGTCACTGAGAAATGGTCATAACTTGAACTAGAATGAACCTAAGTATAATAAAATAAAGGTAGGCTTCAATGTCTTGTATTTTCTTCAACTTCTATTATCTTTATGGTTTTACTGTTGTTTGTTTTTCTAAATATTTCTGGTCCATGATTGATTGAATTCATAAATGTAGAACCCATGCCTGAGGAGGGGCAACTGTAATTGGAGAGATTACGAAGTAGGAGATTTGAGAAAATTGTGAAATTCTAAAATAAACGTTGGCACTAATGAAAAATCTGACTGAGAAAACATTGAATGCCTTCTCAGCAATGTTAAGGTCTATATAAAATAGAAGATCGAGTCTGAGTGGCAACAAACTCCAGTGATCCAGTTGAGCAAAGAGGCCCAAGTAAAGTATAAATAAATTAACAGTTGAATGGATCCAGAATAACAGAAGAGAGCAAGGAGTTTACAGGGGGGCACAAAACCTTTTGATATTGATTAGAAAATTTTTGAAATGATAGACCGGATGCATTAAGTATGCATGAGAGATATATAAGAAGATATAAAAAGTTAATATATAATGATTATGTATGACAATAAACCAGAAGCCTCGATGGGGAGGATAACTCTCAGAGGTGGTATGTAGAGTGGAATTCTATTATTATTAGTTTTACATTTCAATCAGTTTGATGTGAATGTTAAAGTCTGGAGTGTAACTGTGATACTTATTTGCTAAAATTGGGAGAAGTTCATTGGAAATGAGGTCAACTTGTCATGATTTCAAGTATTCCATGAATTTTCTAAATAGATATTGAAATCAACAAGGATAATGGGAAAGGTTGGAGAGGACAGTTTCTGTAGCTTAGAAAAAGTGATCGACAGTGTTCTCTTCCTCACACCCAAATGCATTCAAGTACCACAGCCTGTTTCTATTTTCAATCCAACCACTTGTCTCCAACATTACCATTACTCCCTGCATTATTTATTTGAATTCCTGCAATAACTTTCTAATGGATCTCCTGCTTTATAAATACATTTGTTCTAATAGTTTCTTCATGTTGCAGCAAGTAATGTTTATTTTGTTAAAAAGCAGCTTTAATCTTAATGTTTCTGTGCTGAAATTTTTTCATGGATTCCCCTTGTAATTAAGATACGTAGAATCATTGCTTGTTAATCTTACCTCTCCCATACATCGCATGCTACTCTCTCACTTATTTTCTAGGCTTGATCCACAATCATATTTCGTAGTTCCTGGAATATACTCAATATCTTTCCAAATAGTGGTCTTCAAACATGTCATTTTTACTATTTGTATTTCTTTACTTCTTTTTCTCATTCTGCATCACCAGTTTTATAGGTGACTCACAAATCATCCCTTTCATGATCTTGCCCAAGATCAATACCACTATATAGTTTGCAAACTCTATCTGCTACACTATGTGTAAGTTTCACTGATACAAAAAGCCAATCTTCCACTGCTGTATCGAACCATTGTCTTATAGATCCAGAGTAATGACAAGATATTCTATCTCTGAGCTTTCGCTCTACCTGCGGTAAGATATAATAAAGTGAGCTATCTGAATTAAATTAAAGAAACAAGGCTCTCTGACAATCTTTTAGAGCAGTTTCACCACGTCTTTGCCATTGCCAATGTTACTTTATTATATTCAGTCTGAAAAATGATTTTATTTGCGAGGGGAGTTAGTGCAAAAACAAGTTTTGAATTGATAAATATTTTCTTCTAAATACATTACACCAGGGACCTAAAGCCCTCCCCTTTAAAGAGACAAGATCTCTCAATAAGCATTACGGTAGAGTCCTATGTTTCATTTTAACTCCATGAATGTAGCAGAAAAATAAATTACAAATGACACTATTTATTAGCAAGTAAACTTGCAGTCATTTATCTTTTCAGAACTAGAGATGCCAATATAAATATTAAGTAAACATTAAGTACCAATCATACAATCACTTTTTGAAATAGAGGTACCTATACATCCTTAAATGTTATTCCTGGGGATTCTTTTTGAAGTAGTTACTCCTGGGAATCCTTTTGTAAGTAATGAGGTATAGCAATCTTATTCCTTTTCATCTTAGAACATAAGAACAAAAGCTACACTCCGTTGAAGATGGTACATTGAGGTGACAAAATCTAAATTGTTGAAGCCTTTGTGGCTCTGCCATCACTGTCATGTGCACTGTACATCTGGAAACCGTTGGTTTTGACTGAGTTGTTAACTATACATTCTCTCTCTTCTTGTCCTGTGCAACCCCCCATTTTGGCATCCATATCTAATCCATAAAACCAAAGCAGCATTTTTAAACTACCTTTCTTTGGTCTTACGCATCTAGATAAAATCTTACTTATCGTTTTTAATGGTGGTTATAATTTACATGTGTGGTATGGGGAAAGGGACAACACAATTTAAATACCAAACACAAGCAAATGCATAGAGAAATGTACAGTGAGTGCTTAGGAAGTGCACAACGTTTTGATATTCACTTTTAAAATTTGCATTTTTTTTCTGCTATGGCATTTGAATTAATATCCTGATATTGGAGGGATGCTAGTGGAAGATGCTTCTCAAAAGGATGTTGGACTGGAAGGAATTATCTGTGTTTCATTTGAGAAGTATTTCCTGTTGTTTAAAGTATTTTTATGGCTTTATACACATTACATTAGTAAATTTAGAAATATGATTGAATGTATAGACTAATATCTTCTCTTCACATATAACTAAATGAAATATATACAAGGAAGACTGGGTCTAATTTTTAATTACTGCTTCTCTTAGTAATGTAGCCATCTTTACTGCATGAAATGTATAATTCAGCTGTACCTAGCTGTATATCATCTTACTGATGTGAGGTATCAAATGACTAGATTTAAATTTATATTAGGAGTAGAACTGGACAGCACTACCATAAAGACTATTGAACCTATTGAATTTACTATTATTTGCACAATGTCCTTATTAACAATGGGGTTGTATTGCTCAGAAACAAGATTTAAAAATGTTAGAAAAACCAACATCACATAGAAAATGTACAATCCACTGGAAGGAATGTTGTTCATTTCAGATAAAATGTATTGATTTGAATCATGCTAGAAGACAAGCTACCTGTTTTGCATTTCTTATCTCATTTCCTGGCAAATAAAATGAGTGGTTTGTTTTTTAATAAATTTATGATTTTAACACTCGGTATACAGCCTGGTTAATACCATTTAAAAACTTGTATTGTGCCGATTTATGTTTTTTTTTCTTCCTGTTGAGCTGACAAGCCGTCATGATGCGTTGTTCATTGAGAATTCTCTTGCAAGGAGTCTGATACCATGTACACAGCAATCACCAAAATCAGAGGTATAGTTCATGACTAAGAAGCTGCAATTGATTTGTGTAGGCAGAAAAAAATAGCATTCGATATAAACTTTGGGGACAAATACAAATCACATTTCTGAACTATAATAATCAAAACAAATAATAATAGGATAAACAAAATTGTTATTTTATAATGACCTGGGATGACAGTCTACATAAAAAAATGAAGAAATCTACTGTTTCACTGTTCAAATCTCAATCAGCGAGAGATTTGGGTCACTTTTGAGTCACAAGTTAAGGTGAATTTAACTTCACTGCTTGGGCTCAAGAGATACAAACTGATTTGGAACTTCCTAATACAAAAAGTTCTGAGTAAAATTTAGTTAGCTTTATTCTTCATCATAATTAAGGAAAAATAATGTCTATTTGTATCCAGGGGCATTCACTGAATACTTTCATCTATGTGAATAAATAACCTTATTTTTGCCCATTAAAATCTCAGTTTTGGATGGGCATGATAAAATGCACCATAACTGCTTGGCACAGGTCAGTCATTCTACCAACGTATTTGTCAGCTCCTTCATTCAAAAAAAAATTTGAATTAAGTCTCAACACTTCGATCTATTTTGCCTCAATTTCCTATGAAAAAAGCAATTAACAAAATACATCCTTCTAATGATTTATAATCATTTGTTTAAAATTTTTCCTAACTTTAATTATTATTTTTATAAATCTTATTTCTCAATGATGTCACTCATTGAGAAGTGTATTATACTTGTTACTGTAGTAGCCAAAAATGTAGCAATATCTTTAATTTCACTGACATTCTTAAGTCATCTGATGGGTGCATTGAATGAATTTCTAATCTTTAATTATATACATTTTATTTCATCAATCTATTTGATTATTTCTTAACGTTTTCTCTATATCATCTTTTAGGTTATATCTGAGGTAATCTGTTGATTGATTTGCCTCTTGTTATTGTCTTTTTCTGTGTGAACGGATGAGGGGGCGTGTGGGTGGGATGGTGGTGTGTAGAATAATATGTGGCACATTATTTGTACACCTTTTATTCACTCAAGTAGTTTTTATGAGGAGGGGATTTGATCTAATCAAGTATTAACCTTAATTGTGTTTTGCCATTGCTATCAGGACATTCACATGTACACCACTGTCTTAAAATTTCCTAATAAAGTCTTTCATTTGTCCTGATGACTGGTAAGAAGAAGGATTTTCTCAATATTTACATATCACTCTCAGTTTTCTTCATTGCTGTGTGACTGCATGACAGAGAAGTTTCCTCCATGCTCTTGCTCTTCTCCCAGTAGTAAATTGCTATTATTTGTCACCCAGTCCTTGCTAGGCTGGTGGGGAGATATAGAAATGTTCTCTGCAGTCCCAATTCAGACTTAGTATTAGGAAGGTGCCATAAATAAGTCCTAGGAGTGATAATTTCTCCATATTTCTTATTCCCAAAGCAGTCAATCTCTCCCTTGTATCTTTGTTAGTTTTATGTTTAAGGAAGTCATCTAATAATATTAGTTTATTTTTTGGAGTGTTTCCCCTATTTATTTATTTATTTATTTATTTTTGAGATGGAGTCTCACTCTGTCACCCAGGCTGCAGTGCAGTGGTGCTATCTTGGCTCACTGCAACCTCCACCTCCTGGTTTCAAGTGATTCTCCTGCCTCAGCTTCCTGAGTAGCTGGGATCACAGGCACACACCATCATGTCCATTTCATTTTTGTAGTTTTAGTAGAGTTGGGGGTTTAACCATGTTGGTCAGGGTGGTCTTGAACTCCTGACCTTATGGTCTGCCTGCCTCGGCCTCCAAAAGTGCTGGGATTATAGATCATAGTGCCCAGCTGTGTTTTCCCTTTTATTCCTACCTCAACAACATTCAGTTTTACCATTCAACTCCCAGTGACTTAATACTTTGTTCTCTATGATGACTTCTTTTTTTTCTTTTATTTGTTCTTTTTATTATTCTTTCTTCATATATATATATATATACATATGTATACATATGTGTGTGTGTGTGTATATATATATACGTGTATATATATACGTATATATATACACACATATGTATATATATATATTATTGCACATTAGGTTCTGGGGTACATGTGCAGAACATGCAGGATTGTTGCATAGGTACATGCATTGCAATGTGGTTTTCTGCCTTCATCCCCCCATCACCTATATCTGGCATTTCTCCCCATGTTATCCCTCACCAACCTCCCTACCCCCTGCTGTCCCTCCCCTAGTGCCTCCCACAACAGACTCTAGTGTGTGATGCTCCCCTCACTGTGTCCATGTGTTCTCATTGTTCAACACCCGCCTATGAGTGAGAACATGCAGTGTTTGATTTTTTGTTCTTGTGTCAGTTTGCTGAGAATGATGGTTTCCAGATTTATCCATGTTCCTACAAAGGAAATGAACTCATCACTTTTTACGGATGCATAGTGTTCCATGGTATATATGTGCCACATTTTCCTTGTCTAGTGTGTCATCGATGGGCATTTGGGTTGGTTCCAGGTCTTTGCTATTGTAAACAGTGCCGTGATGAACATACGTGTACATGTGTCTTTATAATAGAACTATTTATAATCCTTTGGATGTATACCCAGTAATGGAATTGCTGGGTCAAATGGAATTTCTATTTCTAGGCCCTTGAGGAATTGCCACACTGTCTTCCATAGGTGGCAGAGCTGTTTGTCTTTTCTGGAAATAGTGTAATTCTTTCCTTTGTGTCTACACAAAGAACATTCTACCTGGTCTCTCATCTGTACCCAGTGTTACTCAAGAGCACCTACAGAGGCTGTGGAAAAGATTCTGTAAGTATTGTAATCTCTCTTTGTGTATGATGCTCTCTGATGATCCATATTTTTATGCTAGTTTACGCTCAGTCTTTAGTAGCTCATTAAATATTTAGCTGAGTTGTCCTTACTAACTTGCATGTTGGCACCCTTTTGTCCTGTGCTCTCCCTTAGTGGAGAAATGATGTGTGTTGATTTCTTCATGGATGGTCTTGTATATCCGTGGAATGCATGCTACTAGAAGTCTCTGTGACCTCAGCTTTTGTATAGTTTTTTGGTTCAAGAAAGTTTTAATGTTCAAGTTAAAGTTAGTTTCTCTTAATCTTACATTGAGAGTGGTCTTTTTAGCTTTTTCTATTTGAGTAAGAAGGAAAATAACTTCAGCTTTTGACTGTTATATTCAACTCCATTTTTCTAATTTAGTCTTGTCTTATATATTATTTATTTACATGATTCAAAATTAAAAACAACATAAAGTATCCACAAGGAGTTTTTGCCTCCATACTCTATCTATCTGTTCTCATAGGCAACATTTTATTTGTTTATTGTTATCCTTACAGTGTTTCATTTTGCAAATACAAGCAAGTGTGTATATGAATTTTATCTCTAATTTTCTATTATAAAAAAGGTCACACTATATAGTCTCCTTTATCTTTGTTTTTTAATTTTAATTATTGTTCCTGGATCTTCATATCAATGTTATTTTAATGGCTCATAACATCCCACATCATTTACTTATTTATTCCCTTTATGCTGGACATTTGAATTATTTTAATTTATTTGCTATAACAATCTGAGCAGATACCTGAGTGATTTGAAAAATAAAAAATATTGGTAAGTATTCTGTAAGGGGGATCATGAATCATAAGTCCTAGAGGCAGGAATGTCTTGATAGGTCTGAGGCTGGGTAAAAAGTGTAGTGTTAGTAAAATAACTTGGAAGAGATAAGAAAGGGCACATTTATACAAGGCCTTGTAAAATATGGTACGTTTGATATTTTTTCTTTCTTTTTTCTTTTTAATTTTTTTTGAGATGGAGGCTCACTCTGTCATCCTGACTGGAGTGCGGTGGCACAATCTCAGCTCACTGCAGGTACGTCTACCTCTTGGGTTCAATCAATTCTCCTGCCTCAGCCTCCCAAGTAGCTGGGATTACAGGCATGCACCACCATGCCCAGCTAATTTTTGTATTTTTAGTACAGACTGAGATTTGTCATGTTGGCCAGGCTGGTCTCAAACTCTTGACCTCAGGTGATCCACCGCTTGGGCCTCCTAAATGTGGTGGTTAGTAATTGAAATGAGAATGATGTGACATTTTGTTCAAATTGGACTTTTTTCTGATGCTTACATGCAAAGTGATAGAAACAATGAACTAAATAAAGGCTGTTGCTTAACTGTTCCTGGTTAATATACTTACGTTTGCCTTTTGATTTTTCTATTGCTGCTCCATTCAAATATTATTAAGCCAGTTGAATGGGAAGTAATTCAAGTGGAGTGGTTATGATGTGACCCCTCTTCTACCTTTGTTTTTGCCCTTTGTCTTCTAATGCTATGTTAGAGAACCTCACATTTTCTTTTTGTTGCTATGTATTTCAGGATGGTAAAGTCTTCAAATAGTTCTTTGTAACTTCCTAAAATTGTGACATTTCTGCAGTTAATGAAAAAGAACACCTCAAATTTTGTTGCATGGAAATTCACTCTTCCTTGTTTTGAGAGGTTCTAGAAGTGTTTCCCTATATGGATATAATCCTAATCCCATTTCCATTAGGGAGTGTTGAGTTTAAATATTTGTGCTTGCATCATTTATTCCCAGGAATCTCTTAAGTGAACTTGTTTGGAAAAACGTTTGTGGACTATGATGTGTTCGTCAAACACATGAAACATGTCTTATAAGTGGATGAAAAGACTGCCTTTGCAAAAGACTGATCCTGATGTAAAGCTAATTTTTTTTTATTATTTTTTTTTTCTCATAGGTTTTGGTAAGTTGTTTCCATTATCATTTGTTTCAAGGAATTTATTATTTCCTGATTAATTTCTTCATCAACTCACTGGTCATTCAGGAACATTTTTGTTTAATTTCCATGTGTTTTTATAGTTTCCAAAATCCCTCTTGTTGTTGATTTCTAGTTTTATTCCACTGTAATCAGAAAAGATGCTTGATGTTATTTCAATTAGTTGAAGGGTTTAAGACTTGTTCTGTGACCTAACATATGCTCTATCCTTTAGAGTGAGCCAGGTGCTGAAGAGAAGAATGTGTTTTGCAGGCTTTAGAAAATATGTAATGTATGTAACTATTAGGTCCATTTGTTCCATAGCAAACATTAAATTCGATGTTTCTTGGTTGAATTTATGTCTGGGAGATCGCTCCAATGCTGAAAGTGGGTTGTTGAAGACTCTAGCTATTACTGTCTTGAGGTCTCTCTCTCTCTCTCTTTAGCTCTAGTAATGTTAGTATTTCCTTTATATATCTGTGTGCTACAGTGTTGGGTGCATATATATTTACAATCATTATTATTATTTTTTTTTTAAAAAAAGGAGTGAAGGAGATGAAGAAAAACGAAGAAAAAGAGGGAAAGAGAACGGGAATGTAGCTTTATCCTAAAAATGGGTATTAATAATGGCCGATCAATATTTTGTGTATTTAAAGTGGAGAATGTATATTTTGTGTATTTAAAATGGAGAGCTCTATAAATATTTATTGAGTTTACTTGTTCCAGATCTGAGTTCAAGTCCTGGATATCCTTATTAATTTTCTGTCTCATTGAGTCTAAATCTCTTTATGAGTCTTACGTATCTGGGTGTTAGGATCGTTAGCTCTTATTATTGCATTGATCCTTTTACCACTATATCTTTGTTGCTTTGAAATCTATTTTATCAGATGCAAGAGTTGCAACTCCTGCTTTTTATTTATTTATTTATTTATTTATTTATTTATTTATTTATTTTTGCTCTCCATTTGGTTGGTAGATCTTTCTCTAACCCTTTGTTTTAAGTCTTTGTGTATATTTGGATGTGAAATGGGTCTGGATGTAGCATACCGTTAGGTTTTGGCTGTATCTTTTGATTGGGGGATTTAGTCGACTTAAATTTAGGGTTACTGCCATTTGATGTTAACTGGCTATTTTATCCATTCGTTGATGTAAATTCTTCTTTATGTTGATGCTCTTTACTTTTTGGTATATTTTTAGAAAGGCTAATACTGGTTGTTCCTTTCTATGTATAATGCTTCTTTCAGAAGCTCTTGTAAAGGTGGCCTGGTGGTAATAAAATCTTTGAGTACTTGCTTGTTCATAAAAGATTTTATTTTTCCTTCAATTGTGAAGCTTAGTTTGGCAGGATATGAAATTCTGGGCTGGGAGTTCTGTTCTTTAAGGATGTTGAATATCGGCCCCCACTCTCTTCTGGCTTGTAGGGTTTCTGCTGAGAGATCTGCTGTAATTCTAATAGGCTTCCCTTTGTGAGTAACCTGACCTTTCTCTCTGGGTAAAGCTAATTTAAATATGGAAGACACAAAGTAGAGAGGACAGGAAGAATATAAGAAATAAAAGAGTGAATCTAGTATTACATTTATCTGTGTTAAGTGTGCTGAGATATATTAGGACTAGTAAAGTTTAAACAAAACAGTTGGCAAGAATATATCATATATACACATAAATATATTTAAAATTGTTAATGAAAGTGTATAACTAAAGCTGTTTTAAGAGAACCAATTTTATTTTCTTAAAATAGAATATAAGGAGGAAGCAAAATATCAAAGTACTTTAGTAAATGAACTTGAGAAAGAGGAAATACTTCTGCAAATGTGGGGGAGAAACGTGTGGGTGACATAATTGAATGTAATGTCATGAGAAATGTTAAGCTATGCAAAATTGAATTATGAGCATGCTTATTTACAAAGATGAAATGCAAACACTGAAAATGTTTAGTTTTTGAAGAAAATTCAACATAGAGCTTCTCGATAAACCTACTGAATGTTATTATATTTCTATAACCAACCCTGGGTTAATATACCTAATGCTTAGGAATGTCTTTTCGTAATAAGAAGAAATGCTTTTAGTTTTTTGTAATTTGTAATTAGTTTCTTCCAATTTCTTTTTAGCATGTCTTGAGGACACAACTTAAGCTCCAATAATTACATCTGGAGAGCTCGTGTCTTTTTATCACTGTCCTGTTAAGTATTGTGTAGGTCTTTATCAATTGGTTTCATTCAAGCTTGCAAAACTGTTTTATACTTCACACACAAATTGAGAACACAAAGGCTTTGATGAATCTCAGGATATTTTGAAAAATTCTAAAGTCTACTACCATGACAAGATGTTAACTGTTATTAATATATTTACAACTCAATGCAAGACCAAACAAAACAAAACAGATGAAACACAAAACCACATTAAACCCCAGAATGAATCAACAAGTCTTCATGTGTTTGGAGGACAAATCTTATAAAAGATTTCCTTCATCAACAATTAAATAATTCTGCTTTAAAATACTCAGCAATTTTTTTACTCAAGGGCACAATGCCTTGAATAAAAGTGATACTTCACCAGAAAAGTCCCCTAAGCTTGATTCTAATGACAGTTTTCATCAAATAAACTTAAATTATGGGACACACTAGATCCATTACTTTTTTGGAACCTTAGCTCATGTTTTAAACAGTGAGTGAACACATGTACTAGGCTCAGTAGTATATACTGTTTATATTGAGTATACTATTAAGTAGTTTTGGAATAAAAACTAATAAAACAAAGACCCTTCCTTGAGGCATATTAGATATAGTAGTTGTATTTATTAATACAACAAATAATGACTCCATTTTGAAAGCACTATGCTTATTTATTTAACAAAAATTTATTGAGTTCCTGCTATGTGCAAGACACTATACTAGGTATTGGGAATACAGCAGCAAATAAGATGATGTCCTTTCTATGTAGTGGCTTACATTCAAATAGGATAGGAGTAACACAGGATTTTTTTAAATCATAAATATTTGAAAAGATTTTTCTATTTTAAATATTTTAATATTTAATATTATAAAATTAAAAGAGTTACTAATCTTTTAGTATTTTAAAAGATTTACTTATGTAAATGTTTGGTTTGTCTATTTATGGAGAATAACTAAGATAAAGGGAGATGGTTGTCTTGGAGGTGCTATTTTTTATGATAGAATCAAGGAAAACTTCTCTGAAGAGGTGACATTTTTGAATAACTTTCTGAATAATATGCACAAACTGGAGGAAGTCGAGCAAAGTTGTTACTGGTATAGGAAAGCAAGTGAATATAGCAGAAGCCGCTCATGTTTGAGACGCAACAAGGAAGCTAGTTGACCTTTAATGCCGTAAGAGTAGAAAGAGAGTAGTGAACACCATCAGTGAGTAATATATTGAGTAGGTAAAGCACTGCTTTTTAAAGGCATAAACAAGGATTTTGAGTTTATAGAGCATAGTGAGTATAAATTAATATTGTACCCATAAGCCACTTGGCTGTGGCCCTGTCAGAGTGTAAGAAATTCTGCACTCCTCCAAGCCTTTTATGCCTTATCAATTCTCGAATATTGTTTCACTCAGTGAGAAGTCTCTAAAGCAGAAGCATAATGTGACTCCCAACTTCAGTGCTGTTAAAATGACGAAGAAAATAAATTACTTCAGAGAACAATCATCTCTGAATTTCTGACTGTTATCTCATCCTGCAATGTAGTATGGCTAGGAAATCACATATGTAAAGAAATGAAAGATAGGAAAAGAATATTAAAAGTGTAGAGGCTGGATGTGGTGGCTCACACTTGTAATCCCAGCACTTTGGGAGGCCGAGGTGGGCGGATCACAACTTCGGGAGTTCGAGACCAGCTTGGCCAATATGGTGAAACCATCTGTACTAAAAATACAAAAATTAGCCAGGCATGGTGACAGGCACCTGTAGTCCCAGCTACTCGGGAGGCTGAGGCAGGAGAATCACTTGAACCTGGGAGGAGGAGGTTGCAGTGAGGAGGAATCATGCCACTGCACTCCAGCCTGGGTGACAGAGTGAGACTTCATCTCAAAAAAAAAAAACAAAAACGTGTAGAAATTGGGTAAGTCTGGACAGTATGAAAATAAATGGAAAGGCACAAGAAAGGTTGGCAGGTGTAGCTCGTATCCCATTCCATTTCCCTCTGCACACCACTGAGTTCACCCTCAGCTGTGTGGCTGGTGTGTAGTTGCCTTGCCTGCTCATAGTTTCTTATCTCAAGTATTCAAGTCACTCAGCTGCTTCTTTAATCTGATCCTTCTCTGAAGCAATGAGAGTTTTCTCAGTGCATGCAGGACACCCTGACCATGAAAAAATATTGCCCATAAGAGCAAGTAATGAGGGATGACTTTCCTGATTAGAGACTCCTGTTTTAACATTCTTTCCTTGAACTACTTTTTTTTTTTTTTTTTTTTTTTTTTTTTTTTGAGATGGAGTTTTGCTCTTGTTACCCAGGCTGGAGTGCAATGGCGCGATCTCGGCTCACCGCAACCTCCGCCTCCTGGGTTCAGGCAATTCTCCTGCCTCAGCCTCCTGAGAAGCTGGGATTACAGGCACGCGCCACCATGCCCAGCTAATTTTTTGTATTTTTAGTAGAGACGGGGTTTCACTATGTTGACCAGGATGGTCTCGATCTCTTGACCTCATGATCCACCTGCCTCGGCCTCCCAAAGTGCTGAGATTACAGGCGTGAGCCACCGCGCCCAGCCCCTCTTTGACTAGTCTTTTTACTTTGCTCCTCAGAGGTCTCCTATAGGTTTAAGTTCAAGTCGCCTACAGTGGTAGACTCCTAAGTAGTAACTTAGTTTTCATTGCATATCCTGTCTTCCTGCCCGTAACTCCCTGATCTTTATTTACTCTTCTAAAATCACTTCCTATACCAACCACCTGCACTCAATTTCTTCTCTTGTAGTCTGCTTTTGAGAAATATGTATGGTAACTATGACTGCCTGAAGAAAGAACTGTTAGAAATCTTGGTAGCCAAAAAAGAAAGCCTTAAAAGAAATCATGCTAATGACTATTAAATAAATAAAGGTCTTTGGAAAAAGAGAGGAAGAACTGTCTCATTATCCAATATAAGAACATTTTAACTCAAATTGTTTAAGATATTAATATTTCTCTATATTTAATTTTTTCTCACTGTGTAAGTATTGTTGGAGATCTCTCAATACTTCTTTTATACCTGAGGCAAAGTAGTGCATATAGAAGATTCAATTAGTGATTTCATTACAGATATGGCCTCGCTGAAGAAACATCTCTAACCCTCGTGCTGGTAATCAGAGATTACAAATGCAATTATACAGTTCTTACATACGCAAAATTTCCCGTTTGATGCAGAGGAAAGAAGGAATAATAGTTTGGAGATTCAAAGTGCTGCTTCCAATCCTCAAATGCTTTATGTCAATGAAATGTACTTAGTCCACCCCAGATCACTTTGCTGTGAAATTTGAATATTAAGGATAAGACACAATTATGTGATCAGAGTGACTGCATGTTTCATCTATTTGAAAGTTCATGTATTAAACTAACTTTTACATAGTCGTTTCTGTACCTTAATCATATTTCAGTCTTAACAGTTACAATTATAAAGCTGCATCCGCAATATCTTTCTTTCTTCCTGATTTTATTTTTTTACCTCTAACTACAAGGGTCACAACTGTCATACACTTACATGTTTCTAAAAGATATATAGCATAGTTTTTATATTAAAAATGTAAAATAAATAATCTCTTTTGTAAATATAATTCTACAAAAAAAAAAAAAAATTATTGCCCTGGCAAATGTCAAGGCTTTTCTCTATTTTATTTTTTATTTTTTATTTTTTTACAGTTTCCAGTCTTATAGTTAAGTCTTTAAGCTCTTTTGTATTTATTTTTGTATAATTGAGATATGGTCCATTTTCATTCTTCTGAAAGTAGCTATCCAGTTTAACCAACAACATTAATTGAAGAAACTGCTTTCTTGATTGAGAGTTCTTGGCACCTTTGTCAATTACTGATTGTGAATGTGTTTGTGGATTTATTTTGAGGCTCTCTATTCTGTTTTACTCGTTTGTATGCCAGATTTATGCCAGTAGGTTACTGTTTTGATAACTAATATGGTTTGGCTCTGTGTTCCTGCCGAAATCTCGTGTCAAATTGCAATTGCCATATGTTGAAGGAGGGGCCTGGTGGAGGTGATTAAATCTAGGAGGTACACTTTCCCCTTGCTATTCTCGTGATGGAGTTGTCAGGAGATCTGGTTGTTTGAAAGTCTGTAACACTCCCCTTTGCTCTCTCTTATTCCTGCTCCTCCATGGTAAGATGTGCTTTCTTCCTCTATAATTTTAAGTTTCCTGAGGCCTCCCGTACATGCTTCTCATACAGGCTATGGAACTGTGAGGCAATTAAACCTATTTTCTCTGTAAGTTACCCAGTCTCAGGTAGTTCTTTAGAGCAGTGTAAGAACTGACTAATACACTGGCTATAGCTTTGTAGTATAATTTGAAATCAAGAAGTGTGATGGCGCCATCCTGTTCTTCTAGCTAAAGATTGCTTTGACTATTCATGCTTTTTTTTTGTAGTTCTATATTTTGAAATATTTTGAAATATTTTTCTCCATCTCTCATTTAACAAGCATCTATCCTGCACTGTTTGTTCTGTCAGGCAATGCTGTAGGTGATAATGTTTAGAACGTGGTCTGTGCTTCCCAAGACTGCCATAGGAATTACAGGATGGAGCCATAATAACAGTTTCCTTAGGCCAGAGGTAGATAACAAACTAAGTTAAAGTACAAGTTAGGTTTTTTGATTTTCTTTGTTTTTTAAAATGAATAATTTAACTGGTTCATTGGAGATAGTGGCCTGGGATGTGCTGGATGTTGGACTTGAATAAGTATTGCACACTCAGACTGGAATTCTCACTAATTTTGGCAGCTCTGATAGTGCAGGGAGGAATACAAGATAAGCTTTAGGTGATTTCTTTCTCTTTCTCCTCTAGCAACATATTACCCTGTAACTTAAGCAGAGTGGAAGGAATCCTAATATTGACGAAAGGCCAAAAATCTGGGAAGAAAAACCTGTTGAAAGAATTTGAGTTTTCCAATAGTGAAAACTATTGGAAGTAATCTGGAGGTCAGCTCGCCACAACCAGTTCCCTATCCTAGAATTCTTGGTCTAATGCCAACTGTGATGAAAAACACTATGCTTAAATTATAAAACAGAGATAGGAAATATTTTATTTGAGTTTTATGGCATCAAACCATGCTTTATTTTTAAATTTCAAATTTTGTTAAACTTTGTTAGATTTTTAAAAATGTAATGCTGTTAATAAAAAAAATTGCAAGTGCATATAAGAGAATATTTAATTGTCTTTTACACAGGGGACAGTTGTCAACCCTTTCTGCCAACTGGATTTTTTCCTAGTTTCCCTACAGGCTGAACAATAGTTCTATCTTTATAGATTCTCTTCTCATTCTAATTTCTAACTATTTATGATTCACCCTGAACTCAAATTTATATGATACTTCTATTTGAACTAAGAATTACAAGATGTGCAATTTTCTAAATCAGCGACATCTTGATTCAGCTTTAAAATATACTGGTCTTCCTGTATGAAAGTGACTCTTTCCACATGGTCAGCAGAATATGTACTCATATTTTTTTGTCCATAACATCATGGTTGTGCTCAGTTTTCAAGGTTCTTTTGGGTAAATTCTCCCTATTACCAAAGTTTTAAATGTACAGAATGCCAAACAAGATGAGCAGTGAGGTCTGTGTCCAGAGAGGCAGCACAACTAACTGAATGGCCTGATAACACTGACACACAAATATTGGCTCTAAATTAATAAGTTAATTTACCAGAACTCTCTGTCAACTATTCATTAAAAAAGATTTTTGCATAACTGTTTTCTTTTTCCTTCAAGTTTCTTACAAAAATATATCTGAAGTTCCTAAGTTGGAACTGAAAATAAGTTCCAGCAGGTAGTGAGAATTTTAGAAAAGTTCATAAAGCCTCAGTTGTACATAAGACTAGAAGAAGAACATGTCTGAAAATAAATGTTCCCCTTTTCATGAAGCAATTTTCATTACCCAGTTCTACATTCAGTATGTAAGAAAAATCACTTCTAAAATATTTATTGCCTGAAATATTAGAAAGAAAGTGAATTAATCTCCCAGTTATGGTTTAGTTGTCATAGTTTAATTTTTTCCTGGTTTTATTGAGTTGATTGAATTGTGACTCTTGGGTTATTGAACTTTGATACTTTCCCATCAATATGTATAGAGCTGTAAAATTGTGGTTAGAATTAGAGAACAGTATTCAGCAGTAATGGAAAAATCTTAATATTTAAAATATTAATCCATGATGAATCATAGACCCTTTTTAAGGTATTTAAATTAATAAAACAGATACACACAGATCAAGACTACATATTGAATTTCCAAGTATAAATCAAAGTAATATTATAGGCATACAATAAGATCCATTTTTTTTGGAAGGAAGAAAATAGAACTTAATAAGAGTGGGAATAATTTTCTGAAATCCTATAATGTATTATTAGAGTTAAAGATAGAACCTTAAATTCAAAGCTGTAAAAACCTATGAATCTTTCAAAGACCCTTACCTTTAAATTGGTGGTGTTCCCCAAATCGAATTTGAGGAAAGACACAAGTTCTACAAGAGCTTCTGTGTTCAAATAAGAGAGTGGACCTTTCTACACCACATTCCCCCTTTCTTAAAATTTAGTGTCATAAGCTAGGTGCAGTGGATCACTTCTATAATCCCAGAACTTTGGGAGGCCAAGGAGGGCAGATCATCTGAGGTGAGGAGTTCGAGACCAGATTGACCAACAAGGTTAAACCCTGTCTCTACTAAAAAAGACAAAAAATTAGCCAGACTTGATGGCTCAGGCCTGCAATCCCAACTCAGGAGGCTGAGACAGGAGAATCACTTGAACTCAGGAGGCAAAAATTGCAGTGAGCTGAGATCACACCATTACACTCCAGCCTGGGCAATAAGAGTGAAACTCTGTCTCAAAAAAAAAAAATGTCTTTTTTTTTTTTTTTTTGTCAATAGAAAATTGGGGAAGTTTTATAATAGAATACCATTATAGACATTTTCTAAAGGTGCATTTTTAATAATTTCCAATTTCAGTTTCAAGGGTACATGTACAGGTTTGTTATACAGATAAATTAGATGTTGTAGTGGTGTGATGTACAGATTATTTTATCATTCAGGTCATAAGGATAGTACCTAATAAGTAAATTTTCACTCCTCACCCTCCTTTGATACTGCAGCCTCAAGAGATCCCAGTGTCTATTGCTTCCTTCTTTGTATCTACATGTACTTGAACGTGTGGTATTTTGGTTTCCATTCCTGTCTTAGTTCAATGGTAATGGCCTCCAGCTCCAACTATGCAAAAGATATAATCTTATTCTTTATTTATGCCTGCATAGTATTCTACTGTGTATATGTACCACATTTTCTTTATTCATTCTACCACTGATGGACAGTTAGGATGACTCCAGAATTAGCTATCGTGAATAGTAGTGCAATGAACATATGCATTAATGCACCTTTGTGTTATAATAATTTGTATTATGTTGGATATGTACCAAACAATGAGATTGCTGGGTTGAATGATAATTCTCTAAGTTTCTTTCAGAAATGCTAGACTGCTTTCCACAATGGCTGAACCAATTTACATCCCCCCAGGAGTATATAAGCATTCTCTTTTCTGCAAAACCTTGTCAGCATCTGTTATTTTTGTGACTTTGTAATAGTCCTCATTCTGACTGGCGTGAGCTGGTATCTCATTGTGGTTTTTATTTTCACTTCTCTAATGATTCATGATGTTGAGCAATTTTTTCATACACTTAATTGGCTGTGTGTTTGTCTTCTTTTGAAAAGTGTATGTTCATGTCCTTTGCCCACTTTTATTATGATTGTGTGCTTTTTGCTTGTTAATTTGTTTAAGAATACCCTATTTAATCAATGGTGCTGAGATAACTGGCTAGCCATATGCAGAAGATTTAAACTAGACCCCTTCCTTTCACCATAAAAAAATTACCTTGACATGGATTCAAGACTTAATTGTAAAATCTAAAACTATAGAACCCCTTGAAAATAACCTACGGAACACAATTCTGGACATAGGTCCTGACAAACTTTTCATAATGAAGACCTTAAAGGTGTATTTTATGGATTTTTTAAAATAAATTAATCAGAAAGAGGGAAAATTATGTATTTGAAGGTGACAAGTGAGGTGAGAGGATTGCATCTAGGGAAACAAAAACAAACACAAAAACTAAATATTCAGCTGTGCCTGAATATAGTTTCAAATATTTAGCGCTTTGTCTAATTCAAATATGGACAACATGAGGCTCGAATACCGCTACTGATGGAAAATTAAGCACCACACTCATTGTCTCTGGGACATAATCTTGGAAAACGTTAAAAGAAAACTATTTATAGAAAAAAGTATATGTATAAATGATATTGACATTTCAGAGTACAAGCCAGATTATTTCTATTTGAAAGAGATTTGTGGAAGTCTTTACAAAATGGTAAAGGAGCTGACAGTTAAATTGGTCTCTTATGAATAGTATGAAGTGAGCATCTGGAAGATAAGGAGACAGTTTTTTCGGAAGAGAGAACGCATGAGCAAATCCTGGTATAACCGGTGACTGCAGGTCAGATAAAACACTGAGGCATTTAGATATCAGATATTTAGGTATCTAATTTCAGATATGCAGATATGCGTTGCTTTGCCTAGTTGACTTGCCCTCTCATGCTCCCTGCTGCTGCTGCTAATGGCCACTGTGAGGTGGATGATGAACTGCACTCTGGAATCCCTGCTTAGCCACTGCTGCCACCACTCCAGCTGTGCCATGAGGAGAGAAAGGACTGTTGTCTATGAATTTTGCCTCAAGCACAAGCAAGGTAGTTTTTAATCATCCTCAGAAAAAGTGTGGTAAGGCTGTTGTTTAAAGAAGGTTTTACTGCAAATTCAGGCTACATGAAAGGGCTGCTCACTGTGTCCCACCTGCCTCAACTACCTTCTAGGGAGGCTGTGCCTCCATTACTGAAAAACCGTAGGAAACCCTGAGCTCAAATCCATTGATTTCTAGACCCTAAGAGAAGAGCAAACTGTTCCCTCAAACTATCTCAAAAATCCATCTTCATAGTCATAATTTTCTGCATCCAACTTACTTCTGTTCTCGATAGATTACATTGATGATATAGATTAATTTTATAGAAACATCTTAAATATGCTTAAAATAACCCTAAATCATTTTCTAATGTCTGATATCTAAATGCCTCAGTGTTTTTTTCTGACCTGCAGTCACTGGTTATACCAGGATTTGTTCATGTGTTCTCTCCTCCAAGAAAACTGTCTTATCTTCCAGATGCTCACTTCATACTATTCATCAGAGTCCAATTTAACTGTCAGCTCCTTTGCCATTTTGTGAAGATTTCCACAAATCTCTTTCAAATAAAAATAAATTGGCTTATACCCTACAATGTCATATTATTTATGCATACATATTTTTCTATAGTTTTCTATGACTATTTCTTATTGTTCATGCTTTGTTATAATTATTACTGTAGTATAGGTTTGTAACAACAAAGTATATGGCAGTATGGGGACCATGTCTTTGTAATTAATGGAAAAATCACATATACTGTTATTAAATAAACCTGGAGTAGAATTCTGCTTTTAAGGTTGTATAGTTATAAGACTTTAGAATTATTTTCTCAGGTGTTTGCTATTCAAAGATACTCAAAACAGACAAAACAGAAAAAGTTCATATGAACAAGTATTACAAGTGTCTTTTTGCATTCAACTACATTTCCTAAAAAGCAACTACAGAAATATCTTGAAATAGACAAATTTGTTATCACTGGAAACATTGTGTCATTTGTTTTATTTTTAAATGTTTTATCGTATAGATATTTTCCAATTTTTCTTTTTTGCCAGTTTTCATTAAAAAAAGACATTGGACAAATTTATTTTTACATGGATCTTTTCTTTTCTAATGCGAACTATTGGGCATTAATACATGCCCACAAGCATATTTTAAGAAATATATATGTGCATAAAGATGTGTATAATCGTGTGTATACACACACACCTACACATACACATCATAAACTACTAAGAAAGTAGTGTTTCTTCTCTATCCATATAATATCTAAGACACATTTATTGTGAGTGAATGATCATCGCTTTCTTCCATAGACAGCAGGATGGGTAAATAACACTATCTGTATTATAATAATTATCACTAATAACAAGTATTTGTAAGATGGATGGCCAGCGTTGGTGATTTAATATTTCACTGCATGACTATATAAAATGTTGGCAATTTGGGGTGAAAATCACTAAGACATCTCATTAACCCCACCATCCCATTAACCTAACTATGCTAGAATGCAAAAAACACAGTAATTCAGTAATTTCACATTTATTTCAATCAAGTTCAAAATGTCATGGGATTCTTGGGGTGCTGCTCTTCCAGCCGGAAACCTCTGCGGCCAGTGGTGTTTTTGCCCAAGTTTCACTCAGGCCCACTGGGCTCATTCTGCCCACTTAGTTTGGCAGTCTGTGCTAGGCTTGTGCTACCAGCCCAGATCCCATGCCTGCCAAGGCCAGGCCTGGTGTGGAATGGTGAGGGTAGCCAGAGCAAGCAAGCACGGGCTCCAGCTTCTGGGCACTGCCAAGCACACCGGCTTCTGTGGCAGGGTGGGCAGCTCCAAACACTGGCACAGGTGTCAGCTCTGTGCAAGACCACTGCTGGATCAGATGAACTGCAAGCAGTTTCTGCTGTGGCCACCTATGTTTGGACAAGGGAAACAAGGTGTTGCTCAGAAGCTTGGAGACACCAGAAATCACAGAGCCCCGAAGAGGGTGTCACAGCCCTGGCTCAGGGAGCCCCTAGGTCTGGGCTCCTCAAAGGGACACAGCTCTTTTCTCTTTCTCATTTCCTGCAACATGGCAGGCAGGAGGAGGGGCCATTTTTTTCAGCCCTGTTTGTATTACAGCTCTTTCTGTTCCACTATTTCATGGCTCCCAAGTTATTGTGCTACATCCTGCATTCAGGATGAATAAGGTACACAGGCAACTGAACGGTGAGCAAGGTAGAGAGGAGCTTTATTGAGCAGCATAATAGCTCTCAGGAGACCCAAAGCGGGTAGCTCCTTTCCACAGGCAGGTCAACCTTGCAAGTTGAGGAGACCCAAAGTGGGTAGATCCTTCCTGCAGCTGGTAGTCTCAGCATATTTATGAGTCTCACTGAGTCTGTGGTTTTTACGGACTTCAGAGGGGAGGAAGTGCATGCTGATTGGCCCATGGATGACCATGGGTGGGCCCAGAAAAAGCAGCATAATTTCTCACTCTGGGCATAGACTCTACCTAGAACAGCCATCCCTGGCTTGAAGGTGGGGCTTCATCGGGGACTCACCCCTTTCCACCCAGGAGCCTGTCTGCCTCTTGCAGCCATAACATGCCATCCATAGTGCCCAGGCTATTCATGCCAAGGGGCACCTGTAGTCCCACATCGAACCACCCTCCACCCCCCACTCCAGACTCCTTCCTGTGCTTGTTGGTGTCCAAAGTCTTCAGGACACAAGGCAGCAGGGTGCTGACATGTCAGTGCTGCCCTGAGCACCCTCACACCCAGCCAGTCTCAAGAGTGCCCATGCTCGGCTGCAACTTTGCTCTGTACTAGAGTGGGTGTCGGGAGTGTGGAGAGGCCAGGGAGTGGGATCAGGCACTTCTAAGCCTGTAGGGGCTGGAGGCACTTCCCAGCCCCTGAGAATGAAGAGATGTGCAAGTCTGCAGCCATGGCTGGGCAGCTACAGCTGCACCTGAGAACACAGGGCTCCCACCCCATCAACTTGGTAGGGGGTTGGGCTCCTGCCTGTTCCTGGCCCCACTGGCTCCAAAGAGTGTGCAACCTCGGTCATGCCTCCCATGCTGCAGCCAGTGTCTTTGCGGCAGCCACTCCAGACAGGCCATTGAAAATACTTATATTACCTATTAAAAATAATCACTCTAATTTCAAAGACTTTATAAAAGATGGTGCTATCTAAACAGGTTGGGTAAATTATTTGTTGTAATTGTGCTTATCTTTTATTTTACTAAAGAGCAATGTTTATTTAGCGTGATAATTTATGCGCCAGATCCAAGGTTTATATTGCAGGATGTGTTATTTGAGACCCTGCATGTCTTTAGGTAGTATATTGTAGATATGAGAACTCATGAGTTGAATGTTTTTGTGCCCCACCCCAAAATTCACATTCTGAAATCCTGTCCCTCAATGTGACTGCATTAGGAGGTAGAGCTTTTTTGGAAGGTATTTATGATGAGGTCATGAAGGTGGAGCTATCATGAATAGAAGTAGTTCCCTTCTAGGGGTCTGGAGAGAACTTCCATTCTCTTGCTCTCAGCCATGTGAACCACAATAAATATTTTGCAGTCTGCAACCTGGAAGAGGGCCGTAATCGGAACTCAACCATGTTGGCACCCTGATTTCAGACTTCCAATCTCCAGAATTTTGAGACATTATTTATGTTATTTATAAGCCACCCTGTCTACAGTAATTTATTAAGCAGCCCAAACATACTAAGACAGAAACTAACACCCAACAATTTGTCAAAATTTTTTCAGTTATTTAACTCAGATTAAGTAACATTTATTTTTATTTCTGTTTTGATTGGTGTTTCTGAAATCTTGAGTTTTTTTTAATGAATATTACTTTAGATAAACTTATTTAATATGAAACTGCATGAATACATAGAGGAAGAATATGTAAAGTACCAAGTCAAATTTAAATATGGAACTGAATAACCTTGAAACTTCTTTTTCTCCAAAAATTTAATTGCTCCAGGAAATGGCTACCTCATGCTCTGGTGAAAACTCCAGTTTTAGTTTCAGTTGATATTTCCTCTCCTTCCCATTCAAAAAAAAAGAAGAGAGAGAGAGAGAGAGAGAGAGAAAGGAAAGAAGAGAAAGAAAGAAAATAAGAAAGGAAGGAAAAAGAAAGAAAGAAGAAAAAAGAAAGAAAGGAAGGAAAGAAAAAGAGAGAAAAGAGGGAAGGAAGGAAGGGAGGGAGGGAGGGAAGGAAGGAAGGAAGGAAGGAAGGAAGGAAGGAAGGAAGGAAGGAAGGAAGGAAGGAAGGAAGGAAGGAAGGAAGGAAGGAAGGGAAAGGACCCAGTAAAAGATTCCTAGTCCTTTCTTTTGCAAATTGAATTATTTCTTTTTGACGACTTCCATATTTCTATCACACACATATATGCATTTTTACACACACACATATCTGATTATAATTCAACATATACTTATCCCTTCTAGAGTTAAAGTAATGATGGTCATGGTAGTGGTGACAGCTGGAACTGGCTATCTCAGGTCTGCTTGTATCTTACCTGTTTTATCTCCCTTATTCTGCAAAACATTTTGCAATGTAGCTACATTATCTGCCTCATGCAAATGAAGAAATCGAGTGCTACAGAGCTCATGAAGAGTGGACACCATCAAAATATTATCTTCAGACCTGAGACCTAAATGCACACCTCTATGTCTCTAAAGCTCTTGATTTTCCCAAGTCATAAATATGCTGAGTATGAATTTGGAAACAATGACAATGTCACTGAAGTTTACATGGGAAATGAAGAAAGGTGAATGAGAGGCCAAAAATCATTAGCTTCTTTATGAGACAAACTAATTGAAAAGATTGTGGTTCAGTAAAGTGAAAACTCATTTAACTGAACAACAAGGAAACTGCAGATAATTGTCTGGATAACAATGACACAAAAAGATGAGTTTAAATATGGTCTGAAATCATGCCACATAATGATTATAATCACCACTAACATGTTATATTTATACACAGACCATGGAAAATTCATTTTGTCTCAATTTGTGTGTGTTCTTCTTGATAATTCATGAGTGTATAAGGTATCTGCTAATAACATATTTCCATGTGATTTGAGCACCAAAGACTAGATGCATTAAAACTAAAAACAAAAAAATTACTTTTCTTTGTAGGTATGTTGTGTTTGTGTACTAAGGTTCTATTCTGTTTTTGTTTTTTGTTTTTTTGTTTGTTTGTTTGTTTGAGACGGAGTTTCGCTCTTGTGACCCAGGCTGGAGTGCAATGACGCGATCTCGGCTCACCCCAACCTCCACCTCCTGGGTTCAGGCAATTCTCCTGCCTCAGCCTCCTGAGTAGCTGGGATTACAGGCACGTGCTACTGTGCCCAGCTAATTTTTTGTATTTTCAGTAGAGACGGGGTTTCACCATGTTGACTAGGATGGTCTCGATCTCTTGACCTCGTGATCCACCCGCCTCGGCCTCCCAAAGTAGGTTCTATTCTTATCAAATTCTGTCTGGATACCACATCTTGACTTATGCTTAGTAGTCAAATATAAGATATTTCCTGAAACTCATGTAACTTATTTCCTCAGATTTTTACATTGTATTGTATCTTAAATTCACTGCATGAAAGGCACTGATATGGTTAAGCACTAATTGACAAGTATAGAATCTTATTTGGAAATGGTAATATTTTTGTGCAATATGCATAATAGCATGAAATATAAAACATATGTGCCAGTTTCTGTTCTAGCTACTTTATTTTTATGAACATATTTAATATTCACAGCAACTTTTATTAATATTTTTATTGTACAGCATTTAAAAAATTAGCCAGTCAATTTAGGTGATTAGAATTCACTGAGACAAAGCACACTGGAATAGTTCTAAGTTTTAAAGTGAAGTATACAATAGCCAAGCTTAAAAGCAATGTTTTTAAATTTTACTACCCTTGAGATATAAGTTGTATAATGCAAAATTTATGTGCATAATTCACATCTTTCATGATAATACATCTGTATAACCATCACCATAACCAAAAATAAAATATTACTATTTCCCAAAAAGTTATGTTTAGGTTCTTCTTAGTCCATCTTCACATACCACCATCCCAGGCAACCCCATATCTGCTTTATCTAACTAAAGTTAGATCTGTATTTGATTGAGCTTCAAGTAAATGGGATTATATAATATATTATCTTGGGTGTCTCTGTGTTTATATTCATCCTTGTTATTGCATGTATCAGTGGCCTGTTTCTTATTATTTTGGAGTAGTATTCCACTGGCAATGTCTTAAAAGATTCAAATACAACTAGCATATGAATCAGCCATTCTACAGTTCTTACTTGTGAGAAATGAAAACATATATACATGTAATTTTTAACAATGAATGTTTATAGAGTATTATTTTTAATATCCCACAAAATGGAATTAACACAAATGCCAATCTACAGGTGAGTAAAATAGTTGTGGTAAATCTATACAATAAAACAATACTGAGCAATAAAAAGAAATGAACTATTGAAAACGTACACAATAACTTTGGTAAACAGCTTAGTTAATATTCGGACAATTTCCCAGATGAGAATCCATTCTTGGGCTATGCTGACTTTTATCTTTTGGTGTTTTTTAAGGCTTAGATTACTTGAAAGATTTATCTTCTATTCACAAGTTAAAAAAAGAAAAGGTTGACAAGCACATTCTCAAATCTTCTAATTGAATAATAGGCAGAAATTGCTATACTGGGATGGGATTCAGTGCAGTGATAATAGATCCCACTCAGTTTCTGACACAAAAATTATTGAAAAAGATAATCTGATGTATACTTGTTGAAACATAAACCATGGGATATTCTACTATATTGTTGCATATTAGAATATATCTATGACATGGTCAAAGATACTTAGATGTAAATAGATTAACATAGCCCTATGCTATGAAAAGGAGTGCACAGTGCTTACTGGAGATATATATATATATATATACACACACATATACATGCATATATATGTATATCTATATATATCTATATATATATATACACACATATATATGTATATATGTATATCTATATAGATATATAGATAGATGATAGATAGATAGATAGATAAAGATATAAGGAATTAGATTGAAGAAATGGCTGAATTTTAATTATATATGTCTGTATTGGTCCTATTTTACACTGCTGATAAAGACATATCTGAGCCTGGGCACTTTACAAAAGAAAGAGGTTGACGGCCTTACAAGTGCCATGTGGCTGGGGAAGCCTCACAATCATGGTGGAAGGCAAGGAGGAGCAGGTCAGTTCTGCTGGATAGCAACAGAGAAGAATGTGCATGTGCAAGGAAACTCTTGTTTTTAAAACCATCAGATCTCATAAGACTCATTTACCATCATGAGAAGAGCACAGGGAAGACCCACCCCCATAATTCAATCACATCCCACCAGGTTCCTCCCATGATGTGGGAATTGCAGGAATTATAATTCAAGACGAGACTTGGGTCAGGACACAAACAATATCATTTGCCTCTGGCCCCTGCCAAATCTCATGTCCTCACATTTCAAAACTAATCATGCCTTCCCAACAGTCTCCCAGAGTATTAATTCATTTCAGCATTAACTCAAAAGTTCACAGTCCAAAGTCTCATCTGAGACAAGGCAAATCTATTCCACCAATAAGCCTGTAAAATCAAAAGCAAGTTAGTTACTTCCTAGATAAAATGGGGGTACAGGTATTGGGTAAAATATACCTGCTCCAAATGGGAGAAATTGGTCTAAACAAAAGGGCTACAGGCCCCCTACTATTCCAAAATCCAGCAGGGCAGTCAAATCTTAAAGCTCCAAAATGATCTTTTTAGACTTGATGTCTCACATCTGAGTCCTGCTGATGCAAGAGGTGGGTTCCCATAGTCTTGGGCAGCTCCACCTCTGTGGCTTTGCAAGGTACAGCCCCCTTCCCAGCTTCTTTCACAGGGTGGGGCTGTCTGTGGCTTTTCCAGGCACATGTGGTAAGCTGTCGATAGATCTGCTATTTTGGGGTCTGGAGGATGGTCGCCCACTTCTCACAACTCCACTAGGTGGTACCCCAGTATGGACTATATATGGGGGCTCTGATCACACATTTCTCTTCTCCAGTCTCCTAGCAGAGATTCTCCTTGAGAGCCCTGCCCCTGCAACAAACTTCTGCCTGGACATCCAGGAGTTTCTGTATTTCCTCTGAAATCAAAGTGAAGTTTCCCAAATATTAATCCTTCTGTGCACTTGCAGGCTAAACACCACATGGAAGTTGCCAAGGCTTGGGACTTGCACCCTCTGAAGCCACAGCCTAAGATGCATCTTGGTTCCTTGTAATCATGGCTGGAGCTGCTGAGATATAAGGCACCAAGTCCCTAGGCTGCACAAAACACAGGGAACCTGGGCCCAGCCCACAAAACCATTTGCTTCTTCTAGGCCTTTGGACCTGTAAAAGGAGGGTTTGCTATAAAGACCTCTGAAATGCCCTGGTGACATTTTCTCCATCATCTTGGGGATTAACATTTGGCTCCTTATTACTTATGTGGATTTCTGCACCAGGATTAAATTTCTCCTCAGAAAACTGAATGTTCTTTTCTATTGCATTGTCAGGCTGCAACTTTTTCAAACTTTTATGCTCTGCTTCCCTTACAAAACTGAATGCCTTCAACAGCAACCAAGTCACCTCTTGAATACTTTGCTGCTTAGAAATTTTTCCTGCAGACACCTTAAATCATCTCTCTCAAGTTCAAATTTCCACAAGTTTTCCACAAATGCCACCAGTCTCTTGCTAAAACACAACAAGAGTCACCTTTGCTCCAGTTTCCAACAAGTTCCTCATTTTCATCTGAGACCACCTGAGCCTGGACTTCATCTAAAAAAGCTCTTCATCTAAAAATGATATTGCCTTTTTTGCAATCTGGCATATGGTACTCAAAGAAATTAATATAATTTATTGTATAATTAATGTACAATTTTGAACACATACTTTTTGAGTATCAAGATGTGCACACACAAGTATGCACCTACATATACATACAGCTCTTTTGTGTGAGTACAATAAGATACATTATGGGAAGTATCTTAATTATTAAAAAAATTTGTGTGGAAAAGTATTTCTGTATTTCCCTGTTTTAAAAGTATAATATTAAAATCTCCACTGAATCTCAAATTAAGGCCACTTCCAATTAAAATTTAATTCTACCATATTGTTAACTTAAGAGAAGCAAAGTATTCATAAATAATGTATTTGTTACCAATTAGTAGCTACTATGTTACCTCTTCAACTTCCATTTAACAAGCACTCTCAAACTCAGACCATTCTTAAAATTTTAAATTGTAGATTTAGTTAAGGAGTAGAAACAATAGGCAATTATTGAGATTTGTTTTAGCAGACACTGAGAGTTCTTGAAATAAGTCTCAGTTAACCATATAAAAGTAATTCTTTTCATGCTAATTATAAGAATACTATATAAATTATATTCAATCTCTTATTCTCTTCTCATTCCCAGGAGGGTCAGTCTTTCACTGGAAGAATCTGTGAGTTTCTGGAAGGTTTGTAAACTCTTGAACAAAACAGGTCTTCAAAACTTGGGTAGATAATATGCAGAGAAGAGTTGTTAGTCAAGCTGTTATTTTGTATTATTAAGCATTTCTATTATCTGAGCTTTAAAAAAAAATCTGAAAATGGCTTTCAGTATGTATTTCTTTTTATAATAGTGACAAAAATGAGCCACGATGCAAGTTAGAAGAATATGGGTTGCACTTATTCACACTATACTAGCCCTTCTTAGGATTAGTGATCCACTCACTAGGGTGAGAAATACACATGATGCTTTGTATTATTTTTTTCCTTTTTAGAGACAGCATCTTGCTTTTTCACCCACACTTGAGAACAGTGTCGAGATTATAGCCAACTGCAGCCTCAAATTTCCAGGCTTAAGGGATTCTCTGACCTCTACCTCATAAGTAGTTGGGACTAGGCATGTGCCACCATGCCCAGATATTTAAAAAAATTTTTATAGAGACATCTTGCCCAGGCTGGCTATTTGCCTTCACATCATTTCCAATAAAGGAGATATAAATTGCATGAAGGTTTTAATGAATTCTAATTCATTTTATGCATTTTTTTCATATTTCATTCCATAAAAAACAATTATCACAGATTGACTTTGTGTTGTAAGCATTGTGCATGTATATAAAATGTTGAAAGTTTTTCAATAAATAGATGTTCTTTTGTACATCTGAATCCATGAAAGATAAAATTTCTTGAGACCTTGGCTCTTTGGCTGACTCCATAGTTAGTAATAACCCATTACACTTTTTGACTGATCTCATCAAAAGAGGGGTTTTCCTTCTTGAATGGCATCACTTATAAAACTAGGTGCACATAATTATCGGCAATGGTAGTATGCATTTAAACATTTTGTATGTTGACCTATTTCTCTTTTTCTTCTTTTTTTTTCTTTTCTTTTTTTTTGAGACAGGGTTCACTCTCGTCACACAGGCTGGAAGGCAATGGCACAATCTTGGCTCACCGCAACTTCCACCTCCTGGGCTCAAGCAATTTTCCTGCCTCAGCCTCCTTAGTAGCTGGGGTTGCATGTGCATGCCATGGTGCCCAGACAATTTTTGTATTTTTTGTAGAGACAGAATCTTGCCTTGTTGCCCAAGCTAGTTTTGAACTTCTGAGCTCATGTGATCCACCCAGCTTGGCCTCTTAGAGTGCTAGAATTACAGTCATGAGCCTGGTGCCTGGCCCTTTATGAATATGTTTCTCTGTTTATAACTGCTATACCAGTGCAACTGTCATTAGTATCACAATCTGCCATTAGATATATTGCACTTATATATCTTATTTATTGTCTATTCTTTCCAAATAGACTGTAAGCCTCAGGAAGGTAAGAATAGATATCTCCTTTTATTTTTAACATGATTTCCCTAGTTAATAACATGTGCTTAGTAAGTATCTGTTGAAGAATTGAAAAACTAGTCACTTTTATAGTGATGAGGATGTATCAATGAATATACTGGGTAAAGTTTTAGCCCTTGGGGAGCCTACACTTTAGCATCAAGAAATAAATTTTAGGTACTGTGAAATCATGAATTTTATGTACAATAAAATTTACGTACAATAAATTTTATGTACAATTTTGTTATACATAAAAATAACTAATTTAGAGATCATGATCAAATTCTTGCAAATCATGAAACCTCATAGCAAGTAAGTTGGATAATAAACAAACATCCAATAGGTAATAACATGCATGGAAACAGTCATGAAGTATTCTATTCCTACTACCAGAAGAATCATGTTTCTAAATAAGTTCTTTTCTCTTTTTTTTTTTTTTTTTTTTTGAGACGGAGTTTTGCTCTTGTTACCCAGGCTGGAGTGCAATGGCACGATCTCGGCTCACTGCAACCTCCGCCTCCTGGGTTCAGGCAATTCTCCCGCCTCAGCCTCCTGAGTAGCTGGGATTACAGGCACACGCCACCATGCCCAGCTAATTTTTTGTAATTTTAGTAGAGATGGGGTTTCACCATGTTGACCAGGATGGTCTCGATCTCTTGACCTCGTGATCCACCAGCCTTGGCCTCCCAAAGTGCTGGGATTACAGGCTTGAGCCACTGCATCTAAATAAGTTCTTAATGATTTCATTCTCCAATGAGCTTTCAATTTTTTAGCTTCTGTGCTTCTGTCTATTTTATTGTCTGGCTCCGCTAATATATGTAGTCTTCTATTTTAACTTATATCATGTGTATAAATGTTGTATCATTGCCCCCAAAATTATACATTTCTAAAATGGCATGTCCTTCAGTCTGTTTTCTCCCAAATATTAGCTCTGCAAGTGAGGCAGGATATTTTCTGAGTCCTTCACAGGACCTCTGATATGGTGCCCTGTTTGCTCAGCCTGCCATGCTCGTACTCTCCTGGGAGGGAGCACTAGGCAACTGAGTGCAGGATCCAGCTGGCACTTCAGGACCCACAGGAGCAAACTCCATGCAGGCCCTGCAGCAGTGTCCATGTAGGGGTGCCTGCAACCCCAAGGCCCCTAAGGGCATGTTACAATGCTCTCTTAGCTATGAATCCACAGACAGCAGTGTGTTTTGAGCTCAGGGGGCCCTTTGCCTCATCCCATGGGGTTGCTGTCTTTTGCCAGTGAGGGCAAAAGGCCAGTGTGACAGCTGTTTTGGATGCCAAAACTTGGTGGGTCCCACATTCTTGTCCAGTGACGAAGAATGAAGTCATGTTGACAAATTGAAAGATGATAAATGTAGAGAACTCTATTGAGTGATGAAAGTGGCTCTGAGCAAAGAGGAGAGATGGAAATGGGAAGGGAAGGGCAGGTCACTCTATCCTGAAGTCAAGTTACCTTTCTGCATCTCCTCTGAAGTCGAGTTGCCTCTATCTGAAGTCTGGCTGCCATCTCTGAAGTCAAGTTGCCTATCCCTGATGTCCTGCAACTTCTCTACTGACTGAGTCTGGGGTCTTTATAGGCACAGGATAGTGAGTGGGGTGGGTTTAGATAGTTTTGGAAAACTCAACATTCAATTGATAAAAAGACATTATTCAGAAAAAAACAATTAAGAAAGAGTGGGCAAAGAGAGATGGAAGATCTCACGTTGGGCCACAGGTTTCAGGTTTTTGGCTTAAAAGTAGGCCTTCCCCAGGGACCTGCCCTTGTCTGCCTACAGTTTTTCTGCCTCCCATCTCTATCACAAGTGACAGGAACATAGCAAATATTGATTAATGAATTTTAATGTAATTCAAGAATAATAAGTCTCAAAAGTAAGTTTATAGTAGGTTGTAATAAATAGAGTTCTATGATAGTAACAGAAATAATAGGAGGCTATAGAATGTGGAATTCGTTACAGAGATTTTATGTGATACAATTGTAGAACAGTTTACATCCAGTATTTGTTTCTGTATGTGGTCCTAAGTTGGAAGTCAGAAGGGAAAGCAATAGGGAATAAAAATCCATGAGAAATGAGTGAAAGGCCAAACTAGTAGTCATAAGACTGAATGGGAAATCTCTAGATCTGTCACTGTCTCCAAGCCTCCAAGTTTGATGATACAGGTGACTTATATGAGAAGTATTTGCCCTTCTTTTGAGCTAAACCTGTATAGTCCACATGCTTGAAAAAAACAAGGCCCAGCAGTTGCTAAAAAAAGGCTGCAGCTTTGTGTTCTGCCCCACATCAATGTGAAAAGTCAGAAATGAAACAACATACAAGAATTGGAACAGTTCTAATCTCACACTGACCTTTGAAGGAGAAACATGGCTGCTGCTTCCACCTTACAAATCCTGTAAATATTTCCCTTTGAGCCAAATCTAGCTTAGAAACATAATGAGCATGGATTTAGGGAAACATCATTCTAGTTTAACTAATTCAATACATGTCAAAACCACCACAATCTGTCCCTTGTCAAGTTGGCACATAAAACGTGTTTAACTATGTCACTATCAAATATGATTGATATAACTTACTATTATACATGATGCCACTATATCTGAACAATAAAAAGTATATTAACTTTCCCAGCTAAAAAGTATATTTCTATATCTATATTGGAGTATTATCAAATTTTTTGCTAAGTAGCACTTTGTAATATAAACACTAATATATAAGCTCAACTGTTACTAACACATCTTAGATAATAGGGAGATGAGAGAGAGAAAGGAAATTGATGATAAATATGCTCAGAAATGTATTCCTTTGAAATAAGAAAAACAAAAGGATTTAAGCTTTTGTTTCTGCAAATGTTTATGTGTTTGCAGTAGTCACTTATGTAAGCCCCTTCTCCACCAGCCATTCCATATTTCTTTTGTCCTCAACAATTACCCAGGTTTTATTTAGTACCATGTAGAGTTAACCAAATCTTCACTTCTAATTAATATGGGCTACTAGCAGTCCTGCTTCTGTTTGTTTCTTCTAGTTTTCCATTGACATTAATCACAGGATGTGAATATACCAAGAGCATTTTAGGAAATTTTCTACATTCTAGGCTTCCTCCTCTTCAGCCCAAACAAGTTACTTCATGTTTTTCCTTCTTAATAATCACAACTAGTAACCTATGACAATAGAATAACTTTCATTACCCACCCCCAGTAGATAACAAGAATGAGTTGATCCACTGGAATGTAGTGGCTTAAAGTAGCCAAGTGTTAGACTTACCTTCCAGTTAAGTGGAACCATTGCCATGTTCCCTGTTGAAAACATTCTTCTCTTGGTAACTAAGATTGTTTAAACTGCAGAGCCTAAGAAGAAGAAAGAAAGAATGTTTTCTAGAAGTAAAAAAGAAAAACAAAGAACACATCCTATTTTTATTCCTTGATACCTGGACTTACAAATTTTGCTTACAAGAGATAGAGGATTTTATAACAATGACTGGATTAGATCACCTATAGCCCTGAAAGGTGACATAACAAAGTCTTTAATTAGCCATTTTAATCAGACCTCAGATTCAAGATGATGGAAAGTGTGATGAGGACAGTGAACTTGATGAGTTTGATCACACTTTATATATAGAATTGCATATGTATCTTATGTATCAATGTATATATGCATATGCATGTATCTATACATATATGTATCTATATATACACATACACACATATATTTGCACAAAATTAAATTTATATTTTGACTTTGATAAAAATTTAAACCATTAATTTATGTTGCAAGGTAATATTTTAGGAAAAAAGAAAAATGAAGAATTCAGATGTATGTTACTAAAGTGGATATGTCTAACATCTTTTTTTAATAAAATAGAAATGCAAACTCATGTGCTGCTGAAAATCTTTCTCTGCAAAAACAGTCTAGAGAAGAAGTCTAAACGCAATTTAATATTTGATAATTTATTTAATACAGATAATCCAATGGGACAATGGAATTTTTTTTATATTTAAAAGCATTAGAAAAATTTGGTGTTCTTGTGAAATTGTAAGTGATTTGGAGGCCATTATGTTTCTTTCGATCTTTTATGCGATGCTATACAATCACAGGAAAAGGGAAATTGAAGCTTTGTGTAAACATTCCACTACTTTCACTTACACTGCATTTCTCTACAATGACTGATGATTTCTATGTTTTAAGTAAATGATTCAAAGATACAATAAAAAGTTTATGGGTGGCTCACGCCTGTAATCCCAGCACTTTGGGAGGCCAAGGCCGGTGGATCACGAGGTCAAAAGATCGAGACCATCCTGGTCAACATGGTGAAACCCCGTCTCTACTAAAAATACAAAAAAATTAGCTGGACCTGGTGGCGCATGCCTGTAATCCCAGCTACTCAGGAGGCTGAGGCAGGAGAATTGCCTGAACCCAGGAGGCGGAGGTTGTGGTGAGCCGAGATTGCGCCATTGCACTCCAGCCTGAATAACAAGTACAAAACTCCATTTCAAAAAAAAAAAAAAAAAAAGTTTGTTTCCTGTGGGAATTGCTTGCAATAATAATTGAAGTATTTGAGTGTAAAGATAATGTGGAGTTATAATAGGAATGCATTAGCATTAGCAATATAAAAAAATGCTATAATTAGCTGTCTGTTCTGATTGGTTTACCAAACCCAGTTCATATTTTCATAATACCTGGACTCTAAGAATCTTTAACCAATTTGGTCTTCTTGAAAGTTGTTCAATTAATATGTTTGACATATGTACTAGACTCTTTTATTCAGTTTATATCCTTTATTTTGTATTTTGAAAATACATACTCAGCTCAAGTATATGTACTAAACTCAATAATCTATAAATAGCCAAGGCTCTAAAAAATTAAAATTAGTTTGGAAATGCTAATTAGTGAAACTTCAATATCCTATAGGAGTTTGCTTTTCCACAGGAGTGTTCGTAGTTGCATGTTTTTTTTCTAAATGTAATGATTAAAAATGTACTCTTTGGCCCTCAGCATCTTAGGCTTGTTCTATTGTTGTTGTTGTTGTTGTTGTTGTTTTAAATCTAAAAATCTTTAAAGAGCAAGCAATTTATTTTATGCTTCTATGCCCTAGACACAGACATTTAAACTATTCATCACTTTGTAGGCTTCACTGAAGGAATAAGCTATACAGGATTATACTGCCAAGCAGTGAGCCACAGCTTGGAACATCTTGATGCTATGACATGCCGCTGGATGAAAGCACTGTTAAATGGGATAGGGAAGGATTCTGTAAGCCCAGAGAAGAGAAGAAAGAGCATAAGCAATGGAATTGCCTGTAATAATGAATATTTTTGCTAGTGAAAAAAATAGGAAAAATAAAATATTGAGGTTTAGAGTAAAAATCAAACAGAAAAATAGTTACATATATGTGGGCTCATTTGGAAATTTAAAAAGCTAGAGATTAATTGTTATAATACCCTCCCCCCACATCAACAGACTTGCATACCTTTTTCTCTAATATGTCAATATTTTTGTAAGTGTCTTCAAGAACCAGATATGTTAAATCTCTTTCATTTTCTTTCTTAATGAAAAAAGATTCTGTATGTTTTCATCATGCCTATGCTACCAATTCAGGATGAAGTTGCTGGTTGAAATTATGTGGGCATGCATAAAACTTTCTAGAACAATAAAAAGAGGATGGTATATGGTTACCATGAGCGTCCAGATCAAAGTATACATTATTTTACATAAATATTATATGTATCTTCTCTGGTGCCCAGAATTCACTGGTACCACAACAGGACTGACTTGATTTTGTCATGCTCAATATTTAAAAAATCTGGTTGTACAAGTAAAATAAGAAAGAATTTGAATTAAAAGGTCACATTAGATGAATATTTAATCACATTTTGCAGAATTCTATTATCTCTGCTTAAGTGGTAGCAGATTAACATTAAATTTGCCTTTATAAACATTGATTTCTCTTTGTTTCCTGGAATTAGTCATTATTCCAGACATATGTTAGCATTAATTTGACAAAATTATATTGTAGTAAAGAGTCCATCTTTCTGTTTTAAACATTTCGATCTTGTCTCTCCTATATTTGACTCATAGAATGTATTTAACATTGGCTTCCTCAGAGGGGGAAACAAAAAAGTAATAGTGATTGCAGAGGAAAAAAAGAGTCAAATGAACTTGAAACTGTCAGAAAAATTTTTGTGGCATATGAATGGGTTCTGGATTTAGGGTGCAGAATGATAGAAGTATCACATGAGTCCTCCAATAATCCTTGTTTCTAATGGGAAACAAATTCAAATTATCATGTTTTGTCATTACAAATCTACTCACATTGTCTTTACTCACTCATAGTAGGTAGATGTACAGTCTTGCTATATTTTCATCAATGGCAGATCACATGTACAATGATGGTCCCATTAGATTATAATGGAGCTGCCCTATATAGGTTTGACCCTTTTTATCTTTCATACCATGTTTTTTCTGTACCTTTAGAAAAACTATGGTATGTTTAGATATGTTTGGATTTACAAGTACTTACCTTGTGTTGTCATTGCCTACAGTGTTCAGTACATTCACATGCTGTACAGGTTTGTAGCCTAAGGGCAATAGACTATGCCATATAGCTTAAGTGTGTAATAGGTTATATCTTGTAGGTTTGTGTTATACACTCCATGATGTTCACACAAAAATGAAATCACCTGACACGTTTCTCAGAACATATTTCTGCCTGTAAACAACACATGTCCTTATTCACTTAGAACTAGAAGGAGATATAAACTAAGGAACATAGTGAAATGTTACAAGGGAAAATTATATTAGTTTTAACTCATATCATTGCCTATTAATTTTATAAACCTGAATTCTCTCCATCTTTAAGCAACACATGTCTGGCAATCTTAAAACTTTTGTTTAAATGTATCTTCATCATTGTATCATATTTCTATTGCTGTGGATTCAAATGAACACAAGAAAAGTCATATGGCTGTGTAAAGAGAATATGATTGTCTTGAGCACTTGTTAAGGAGTTGGTAAAGTGGGAAGTAATTTGTATATTTAGGAAAAGGAGATTATTTCTAATATAAGGCTATGAGTTACTTCCTTTGAGAAAATTCTCATCTTCTTTATACAAATAACTGCATGGATTCTGGTACTCTGGTTGTAGATTGACAGGTTTCATAGAAGGGAAGGGAGAGTAGGGAAAGCATGGAAAGCAGAGCAGTGAATGTGGGTGAAGATACATCAGTATAGAAAAACATGCCTATTTTTCTTGTAATTTAATGAGTAACATGCATGGGGTCAGAGTGTGTGTTGAATATCTCTTTTTACCTTCCTAAGTTGCTCCAATCTAACATATTTTGTCTGTCATACTTTGTGTTTTAAATTTTTTTTAGAATTTTTGATAGAAGTTCTTCTCTTCCCAAATTTTGATTGCTTGTTGACAATTTCATGAAGGAATTCTGGATGCTTCTATACTTTTAAAAGAAAAATAAATAGAAACACTGTATTGCCACATAATACTCATTGATTTTAGCTATGTATCTGTCTCTAAATTTGGTATCTTTGTGATATTTTAGAAAATACATATTTTCATAGGTACATGCAACCAAAGTTGGTATTTGGTTTGGATCTTAGGACATCTGGTCAACTAATTTGCTGCAAATTTTGATAGTCACATTCATCTTATTTACATTTAAAATATAAACAAAATATATTTCTATGTATATATACTTAATATCTACAAAGAAATATATACAAAATATATTTCTATATATTCTATATATTTCTATGTGTATTTATTTAATATATAAATACACATACATATGTCTATATACACATGTGTATATAGATATACATATGTGTATATAGGTGTATCTAGATATATGTATGTGTATATAGATATTGTACATGTGTATATAGATATACACATGTGTATATAAAATACATAGAAGTATATTTTGTATATGTTTCTATGTATATATTAAATATACATACATAGAAATATATACTTTAAAAAATATATATGGACCACATATAGACATATAGACTATATATGAATATGGAACTATGTACATTTCTCTTCAGGCTACATTAATTTCTAAGGTATAATTTTTCCCAAATAAATAACTTTAGAATGCTTTCCTCTAGATTTGGTTGCCTTATTAATTAGTTTATAGTGAAACAGCAACCAGACCAATACTTTCATAGACTGCTAACGTAGAAATTGACCCTTCTGCTGTTAAGGCTTGAAACTTCTATTTGTTATTTATTTATTTATTTTTAAGACGGAATTTCACTCTTGTTACCCAGGCTGGAGTGCAATGGTGCAAGATTGCTTGGCTCACTGCAACCTCCACCTCCTGGGTTCAGGCAATTCTCCTGCCTCAGCCTCCTGAGTAGCTGGGATTACAGGCACGTGCTACCATGCCCAGCTAATTTTTTGTATTTTTAGTAGAGACGGGGTTTCACCATGTTGACCAGGATGGTCTCAATCTTTTGACCTCGTGATCCACCCGCCTCGGCCTCCCAAAGTGCTGGGATTACAGGCTTGAGCCACCGCGCCTGGCCAAAACTTCTATTTGTTTTATCTGAGTTCCTTTCTTAGGAAAGTACCTTCAGTCCTCTCACAGAAAGTATCAAAGAACTGAAACTCACCAGACCCCAGCACCATATGCCCCTCCCTAGTTCTTGTTTTCTTACATATTGTTACATTTCTTTCCTGCTGTATAAAACTCTAGTTTTAATTTATCAGGGAAGTGGATTTGAGACAGGTCCCATCTCCTTCCCTACAGCACCCTATTAAAGTCTTCTTCATTGGCAATACTTGTCTTCTCAGTGATGGCCTTTTTTTGCAGTGAGCAGCAGGACCTAGACTAAACTCCTGGTGTTTTGGTAATAGAACTAAATTTATCTCTGCAATTATTTGAATGATTTTTATATTGCTTGGGCTTTTTAATAGCATATTTCATATTGCTTTTTAGAAATCTGTATTTTTTTTTTGAGACGGAGTCTTGCTCTGCCACTAGGCTGGAGTGCAGGCATAATCTCGTCTCACTGCAACCTCTCTCCCCTGGGTTTAAGTGATTCTCCTGCCTCAGCCTCCAGAGTAGCTAGGACTGTAGGCATGCACCACCACACCAAGCTTTTTTTTTTTTTTTTTTTTTTTTTTTTTTTTTTAGTGGAGACAGGGTTTCACTGAGTTGACTAGTATGGTCTCCATCTCTTGACCTTGTGATCCACCCTTCTCAGCCTCCCAAAGTGCTGGGATTACAGGCATGAGCCATCACACCCAGCCAGAAATCTGCCTTTCTTATTAAAGTGTCTTGCATATTTTTTCCAATTATTATTAAAGCCAGTTTTATAACTGTATATATAATAATTGGAATAGTGGTTTTTCATGAAGTAGAACAAAAGAAAAATAAATTATGAGCTGACTAAAAGAACATACAACTTTCTGCCAAATAAACAGGTGACAAATTTTTTTTTGATGATTCCAAATAACATCAAGTGGAAAAATCAGGTTATTAGACAATTATGCTATGAATGTAAAACCAAAGTTTGCATTTATTACCTTAATCTGAAGACAAGCAGTAAATGACACAACTTGTGCTTAAAGCCCTTTGACCAAAATTTAGAGCATAAATTCCTCTGTTGCATTCCATGGCATTTCTGTATTAATTTAAAAATTATTTTTACATAAATGGAAATTTTGGAAAGTATATTAAAAATTGACAGTAAGAATGCAACACATGGAATTTTATGGCAAAATGTAGATGATCAGGGTACTCATAAAACAGACAAGTGGTAGAATAAACCTGAGAAGTATGGTCTCTGAGAAAAGATTTTAGATACAAACTTCACTTCTTAGTATTTTTATGGTCTTTGACAAAGTGTTTTTAGTCTCTCTGACACTTAGCTAAGTCATCAGTAACTCGAACACACACAGTTCAATTATTTTAGTTTTGATTAAATAATAACAGTAAAAGGCTTGGTTCAGCATCTCCTCATTGCAAAGCCATCAAAGGGTTTGTTTATAGAAACAAACCACTATCTCTTTCAACAACTACCTTTTTTTTTAGATTAAACATGAAAGCCAATGAATTAATTATGCTTTCAATTAACCATTTTGGACAGCTACTATTATTATCATCCTTACATTCCAAGAAGGGTTGTTATCTTAAAAACTTAGTACCATTGGTTGCAGTAAAAAATCCATTAAAGTTACTATGAGAAATAGTATTTATACACCATGGACTACTGGGCAATGCAGCCATAAAAAGGAATGAGATCATGTCATTTGCAGGGACATGAATAAAGCTGGAAGTTATTATCCTCAGAAAACTAATGCAAAAAGAGAAAACCAAACACTGCATGTTTTCACTTATAAGTGGGAGCTGAACAATGAGAAAACATGGACACAGTGAGGGAAACAACACACACTGAGGGCTGTCAGGGTTGACAGGAGCAGCAAACGACCATGGCATGCATTATTTATTTATTTATTTATGTTTATTGTGCTTTAGATTCCGCAATACATGTGCAGATCATGCAAGATTGTTGCTTAGGTACATTCATGGCAAGGTGGTTTGTTGCCAACATCCCCCCTTAACCTGTACCTGACATTTCTCCCCACATTATCCCTCCCCCACCCTCCCTCCCACTCTCTTTCCCACCCCCGATAGACCCCAGTGTGTGATATGGCTGCATAGTATTCCATAATGTATATGTGCCACATTTTCTTTGTCCAGTCTATCATTGATGGGCATTTGGGTTGGTTCCAGTTCTTTGCTATTGTAATTGGTGCTGTGATGAACATGCATGTGCATGTGTCTTTATAATAGAACAATCTTTAGTCCTGTGGGTATATATTCAGTAATGGGATTGCTGGAATTTCTATTTCCAGATCCTTGAGGAATCACCACACTGACTTCCACAATAGTTGAACTAATTTACACTCCCATCAACAGTGTAAAAGTGTTCTTATATCTCCACATCCTCTCCAGAATCTGTTGTCTCCAGATTTTTTAATGCTAACCATTCTAACTGGCATGAGATGGTATCTCGATGTGGTTTTGATTTGCATTTCTCTAATGACCGGTGATGATGAGCATTTTTTCATGTTTGTTGGCCTCATATATGTCTTCTTTTGAAAAGTGTCTGTTCATATCCTTGGCCCACTTTTGGATGGGTTTGTTTGTTTTTTCTTGTAAATCTGTTTCAATTCTTTGTAGATTCTGGATATTTGCCATTTGTCAGATGGGTAGATTGCAAAAACTTTTTCCCATTCTGTTAGTTGCTGGGTTACTCTAATAATTGTTTCTTTTGCTGTACAGAAGCTCTTAAATTTAAATAGATCCCATTTGTCTCTTTTGGCTTTTGTTGTCATTGCTTTTGGTGTTTTAGTCATGAAGTCCTTGCCTATGCCTGTTTCCTGAATGGTTTTGCCTAGGTTGAATGCCTTTGGGCTGCTTTCACTGCCTTTTATTGGTGTTAATCCACTGTTCAACCAGTCCCTTTAAAACAAAACTGGTACCTCACTTAGAGACGTTGCTCTGTTCTTGCACACTTGGATATTGCTCTGATACTGTCTTACTCCGTGGTAGCTGCACTCCTGAGAAGCTTCCTTCCAGCCATCTTCCCCCAACTCTACTCTGTTTTTTGTTTTTATAAACAGAGTTTTGCTTTTTGTGGCCCAGGCTGAAGTGCAATGGTGTGATCTCAGTTCACTGCAACCTCTGCCTCCTGAATTCAAGCGATTCTTCTGTCTCCTGAGTAGCCGGAATTACAGGTGCCTGCCACCTCACCCATCTACCATTATTGAAACTTTAGAATATCATGAGACTTATAATTATTTGACACTGTGTAATTGCTAAAAATTTCAAGCAAAAATTATGTAAATGTAATACATGCTTTTACTTTAAAGCCAGAAGATATATATTTCCCCTGTTAATGCTTATACAACTTTATTTTTAACCAATCAAATGATAGCACAATTTTCATTCCTTGAAATATTGAACTCCTACTTTCCCCTTTCCTTATATTGTACAACTTTATCATTTTTCCTCATCCACAAACATAAATAGAGGTAAATCAAAAGTGTGTGATAAAAGAACATTAGACAAATAAATTAACATTCTGGGTGACAGACATTAATTGGGGCACTTCTCTATCATAAAAAGTGAATTAAATTACTGTTCAGCTCTTCAGCACTGGTACGCCAATTTATCTTATAATTTTCTAAATAAATATTATGTAGTTGTTTAAGAGAGACTCCAAAAAAATAAAACATTTTATATTATTCTGCAAAACCCATTTGTAAGCAGCTGAAGGCATAACAGTTCAAGGTTGAACAGGGAGACAAAATAATATTGAAAAGGCAGAAGTATTTTGAAAAAGAACTATCTTATGGCTGAAATAATGAGTTCGGCACTTGAAATTCTTGTGCAAGACTACTGGTCAGAACTGCAGATGTGCATTCAGTACGTAGAGGTCACAGCTGAAGTACCTGCAGCTGAAATTGGATAAGGCATGTATCTACTTATTTGCGAAGTAGTCTGGTAAATTACTCTTCTATTTATTTCCCCAATACTTTTGGGCATTACTTTGGTGTTCCTCAAAGTTTTTTAACAAAAGAAAGAACAAAAAAGTTTGATTTGTGCTTGTGCAATTACAGCTTAGATGAAATTGCGTATAAGATAAAGGCACCAGTGCCACAGGTTATTTTTATTTAGCTAAGGGTAAAATGAAAAGGTAAAAATCAGAGATTGGCATTTTATTAACATTTAGCTATTTTTAATGTTAACTACATATATGCATCTCTATGACTAGAGAGAAGACTAGAACACATTTACACATACAGGAAGGCGCTTTAGATAGTTGTGTCTATAAGGAAAGAGTCCTTCTCCTTCACAAGGAAAGTTGATGAATATAATTTGTTACTTTACATGTATTTTTCAATTTTTTGTTTTTGTATCAGAATAATTTTAAAAGACAGGAGTAGATATTAAACGATGCCTAATCTAACTAGATGTTTGAATTTTTTACATCTTTCCTGTTTAATGAACAACACAAAAATAACTTGTATCTGATAGATAAATGGGAATAAATTCTCTTTTGACTATTATTAGTAATTTCATCTGTGTTTGAAATATAAATTAAAAATTAACTGTGCTGTTCATTTATCAATTCAATCAATTTATCCATGGGCATTTATAAAAATTTTCTTTACTGCAATTTGCTAATAAAAAATCACAGCTATTGTTTGTAAAAATCTCACTAATTCATGTGTCAAAGTAACATCAAATGGTAGCAATAAAAATACTTTTTATAAATATATACACACTGACGTAATTTAGTTTTCTAGATAAGAAATAATAAAATCAAACTATGTAGAGGATATGATAGCAGCAAAGCCTTAAATGATAATACAAATGTAGAAATGGTCAAGTAAGAGAAAGATCTCTTACATAACTAACATCTTTTAGTCCATGGACACATACAAAAAAAGTTGACTTTATTATTCCAGTGAGACCCTTCACTGTCCTTCATGATCTCTTCTCCAGTGTAAACTCTCCTGATATCTTTAGTTTTTCATCATATCAAGCATTTCTGAGTTCCTTTAGAAATTTCGCTTCTCTCTTTGACCATAACTTAATTTCTCTGGCAAACCTAATGAATATATTTCCAGGTGGAGGAGAATACAAAGATGATGATCACAGAGGAGTGAAAATTGAAGCCTGTTTATTTTTGTTAAATCAAAAACTTTAGACAAATTAAATTTAATAGAGGTTATTTAAGCAAATAATGAGTCAATATTTGGGCAGCACTCAGACCCAGAAGAAGGTCAGACAGCTCTGCCAACAGCATGAGCAGTTTTCTTTCTTTTGTTTTTCAATTTATTTATTATACTTTAAGTTCTGGGGTACATGTGCAGAGAACTCTTAAAGACCTAACACAAAAGCAAAGTAGAGAAATCACCTGATTAGTCATGACTAGGTCTTTGCATTATTTTGGCCAAGTGTGAGAGTATTTGCATTATTTGCCTATTGTCTAATCAGTTGGCTGTCATTAGCTGAAACTGGCCTGTTTGTAATTGACTGAAACCTCGCTATTTGTTATCACACACACACACACACACACACACACACACACACACACACACTCCTAAATTCTGTTTCAGTTTGTTTATGTACTACACTAGGTTACAGTTTGTTACACAGAATTCAAAGTACAGAGGCAGCCTCAGGCTAATGACTTGCTGCTTATTTAATTCAACACTTTAAATGTAATTTGTACTTACTTTTATCTCCTTTGTAGCTTCTGTTCCTTTTTAGTTTAATAGATGTGATTAAAGTCAAGCCTCTTATTAACACATCATACTATGAAATTTAAACACAAACATCTTCAATTCTCACACACATTTCTGGACATTGATACGTATGTCAAACCAAGCTCTCCTCCGTCTTCCCTACAAAATTTTCATTGCTACTGATGGAGGCAGTACTGCCTTGCCAAGTGAAGAAAAACACTTGTGCATACAAGTTACTCTAAAAATGTTGATCCTGTATTAGATACAAAGTTGTGTATTCCCCCCACAATGGAAAAATAATGTTCACTAATCTCAATTTGGCTGTAATTCTCAATATAAATAATATGTAAACATAAGTGATAAAAATTTTCACCAGTGAGAATTTAAGAAAGCAAAATAACTATGCCACTTATTTGGGATTGATGTATTTTGACTTAAATGTTCCCTAACCATTACTTTATAATTAAAGGAAATCCTTGAGGTTTCTCATAACTCCAGCATCACAAAACTGTTTAAAGCTTTGTGATCACCATGCTCCCAAAATAGCAGATCATTCATCTTTCTTTTCCTCCATATGAGAACTTCAATGTTGCCAGTCAGATATTTTGATTTTACCATTTTCTAAATCAAATAACTTCATTAATTTTTAACATTATTTTATTTCACATTGTGAAAACAAATCTACAAAATGATTCCGCTTCTGTAATTTGTTCTGTTGCTATTAACTATTAAATGACTAATCCATATTTAATTTGACCAGAAATGTTCTTGTAAACAAATACTAAGCATAAACAATATTCATAGAAGTATTTTCAAGCAATCTGCTAAATATTTATTTTGAAAAAAATAGGTTGCCTACGTTTACTATCAAAAAACATAATTATAATAAGACATTAAATATACATTATATGTAGTATTTAATACGCAGTATTTTAAGATGCAAAGTGAACTTGTAATATGTAAAAGCTTCCACTTCCAAGCCAGATTTAAAAGCCTTTTAAAGTAAAAATTTTGGCTGTTTCTGGTCATCTGTTAAAATTGGCAGACGGCATAAGTGAACTATTAAAAGCCATCTATCCATCTGCATCATTTATGACATACGAATCCTTTAAACTGAAGTTATATTCATTGATCATATTATTGTGTTAAAGCAACACAATCAAGAGGTTGATTCACAAATATGTCAGATTGCCTGATGTAATTACATGATAATAACCAGAGGCCCTAATCATCATTACAGCATGTATTTTCAAAAGATAGAAGAGAATATTGTTATTACTTTACATCCGGCCTCCCTTAGGGAAGGCATATACATCATGTAGTCAATGAATAATTGCTCCACTTAATATAATGACATGTTGGACTCAGAATAGCCTTCTAATTTGATTTTAGCAGAAATGATCATTTACAATGTATGTGAATATATATACACATTTATAATTAGCATTTTAATGAATATGTATATATGCCTATATTTTATATATGATATGCACATATAAACATGATAAAAATATAATATCTACACACAAATGTAAATATATATATCTGCACAAACATACATAATGATTTACCCATTTAAAAATAAATACGTACGTTATGCATTTGTCGTTAGTATCAATCACTAACTTGATTTGACATGTACAGAATAGAAAAGAGTAGTTTCAAAGAAAAAAATAAATTTAAAATTCTTATGTACACATTGATTGCTTTATTTTATTATAACAGATTTTGTCAGAATTTCTTTTTCTGAAAACTTTTTTAAACGGTGAATTCTTGAGTTCAGCAGATATATGTTTATCTTAATTATACATAATGATGACATTCATCTGCTTTTGCTACTAATTTTCCACTTAGAATTTCAAAAGTATTTGAAAGTATTTTTTCCAAAATATGTATATAATATTTGTTCATTCGTAAATTTTGTAAAAATGCACAAAAGTAGAAAGGCAGCACTCATTACTCAACTCTTTGAGGAAACCAAGTTTAACCATCCCTGAAACTGTCTTCTGTTTTTGTTTTAATTTCTTTTGATACGCATAGACTAATTATTTCCACTATTTTTCTGATTTCCCAGATAATCTTCTCAAAATACACTGAGTTAAGCAAACACACACATATTTATTTACATATTATTTATATATTTTAACATTTTAGTATTTTATATATCTCATACATTATTATACATACATAGAACATAGTGTTTTGATATACATAGTGAAAAAAATGCTACATTCAAGCAAATTAACACATCTATCACATTACATAATTACCCTTTTATTGTGAAATATTTTAACTACAGACTTTATGTTAGACATTAGGTCTCAAGACTTATCCATTCCACATAATTACAAGTTTGTACTCTTTAAAATGGGACAATGTAGATCCAAGGGTACAACTTCTAAATTTTATATATATCAATACATATATATTTATAAAAATTCTAAAATTAAAAATGGAATTTATAATTAAACATTTAAAAATATGTAACTGTGTGCACATGCTTGTATATGTATGTATGTCAAACAATTAAACACTTTTAATTTCATGAACCCTGTTTTTTAAGCTAATAAAATTCAATGCATATTTGTTAATCAAAATCTGAAAGCAAATGTCTGAAACAAGATGAAATAAAATTTCCAAATGGACTTCTAAAACAAGATTAAATAGCTCTGTGAGTTTATTCTTCAGAAGTCCTTTGTGTTCTAAACATGTCAGAATAACAGCCAACATATAGAAAGAGGAAAAACAAAAATTAATATTCACAATCAAAGCAAAATAAATATTTTCATGATCTAGATATGAGACAGAAATGGAAATATGTAAATGGAGTTTAAGGCAAAGACAAAGTTTAGCCATTTCTGTGGAAAACTGAAAAAAAAATTCAGCATTGAAGGATGATCTAAGCCATACTCACCGCAATTGAAAAACTTTTATAAAGCAAATAAAAATCTGATTAGTGGTGAAACTTATTAGAAATTGAAAACCAATAAATAATAAACCAACACACTTATAGTGTCTCTCACTGATATTTAGAGAGAAAAGAGAGTAGGATGGAAATAAAAAAAAACAACACAACTTTTTCTGAAAATGAGTTTTTTAAGACTGTATAGTTGTATAAATTTAAAAAAAACATCAATGTCCAATATGAAGATGCAGAGTACCTATAACTCTTATACATTACTGATATGAGTGTAAGCCATAAACCATTTTGGAAAGCATGTTGGTAGTTTCTTATACAGTAAACTATACACTAACCATATCATTCAAAGATGCCATTTTAGATATTTACATTTACACACAAACATACATAGCAGCTTTGTCCATAATAGCCCCAAGCAAGAAACAATCCAAATATCAAACAATTGGAAATGAATAAATACAATTTAATGGCACTCAGCAATAAAATGAAACAAGTATCCATCTGGAGCAGAATATTGATGAATTAGAATATACATACACACACACACTCATATGATCTAAAAGCCAGAAACAGAAGAGTACATAGTGAATAGTCCAAAATCTAGACTGAACACATCTATCTTCATGGAAGTAATCAATGGTTGCCTAACTTGGCAGTGGCCAATTAACTGCAAAAGAGAATGAAAGAACTTCTGATGATAGAAATATTTTATGTCTTGAATATGGTATGATGGTTACATGAATGCATACAATTGTCAAAATGCCAAATCGCACATTTTAAATGTGTCTATTTAATTGTGTGTAAATTTTATAACATAAAATGTATTAAAAATGCATAAGGACAGAGTTGAAGAAGCAATGATCATTAATGATATGTTAATAGTTGTATAGTTTACTATGTAATAAAATAGCAAAAGATAATATTGCCTTCCAGAATCCAATTTCAGGAGTCAAAGATACTGAGAGAAAAAACAGAGAATGAGAAAGAGAGAAAAAGAGAAAGGAAGAAGGAATGAAGGAAGGATAAAAGGAGAAAGGAAAAGAGAAGGAGAGAGAAGGAAAGAAAAAAGAAAAAAAAAAGAAAGAAGGGGGAAGGAAGGGAGGAAAAGAGGGAAGAGAAGAGGAGAAGGAAGAGATGAGAGAAAAGAAAAGAGAAAATAAAGAAGAAAAGGGACCATAACTTTTCCTAACAGGTGTCCCGAAAGAAAATAATTTTTGAAAGAAAACATTTGAAGAGATACATACTGAAAATTTTAGAGAAGTGGCCAAAATATAAATCCTGATATTAACATACTGTAGGGCCAAGTAGTATAAAAACAATTAAATGTATACTCAGATCTTCTTACTGAAACAGCAATTCAAGGAAGCCAACAGAAAACACGTATAACCAACAGAGGATATAAAGAAAGATTACCTACAAGAATGGAGGACGGGCCAGGCGCGGTGCCTCAGACCTGCAATCCCAACGCTTTGTGAGGCTGAGGTGGGCGGATCACGAGGTCAGGAGTTTAAGCTCAGCCTGACCAACATGGTGAAACCCCGTCTATACTAAAAATACAAAAATTAACTGTGTGTGGTGGTGCGCGCCTGTAATCCCAGCTACTCAGGAGGCTGAGGCAGGAGAATCACTTGAACCAGGGGGGCAGAGGTTGCTGTGAGCCGAGACCACACCACTGCACTCCAGCCTGGGCGACAGAGTGACACTCCGGTCTCAAAAAATAATAATAATAATAATAAATAAAATAAAATACAAAAAGAAAATGGAGGACAGATCTCTCATCAGCTGCCAAAGACACCAAAATATGCTGAAGTAATTAAACAAACACACAGAAATACTCACTCTACAATTCTATACCTAGTCATACCATGATACAAGAGAAAAAAACAAATCTTCAGTATAAGGCAAAAATAACTTAAATCTTACAGAAACTCAAATAGAAAAAAATGCTAAAATTATGGAATCAGATCTGTTATTAAAAACATGAATATGTTTCAAAGCAATTGAATATGTTGGGGAATAATCTGAGAAAAACACAAATTGTATATTTTTTAACTCTAACCGTGAGAAACACTAGGTAAATAATGATTTTAAAAACCTTGCACCAAGCTGAATTATGCCACATGGAAACACACAAACTTCAAAAATCTGTAGTGTCTCTCTGTAAGCAACCGTCTCCCTCTGGTACAACTTTCCTTCTGATTTCATAGAATCCCCTTCCACCACTTAACAATGACTCAAAAGTCGTAACCCCTCCTACGTCCACTTTGACAAGGAAAATTCGGTCTTTTTCCAGGCATGTGCAATATGTATTATAGATCCTATGTGTTTCTCAAACATTGATCATGTAAAAATCTATGCCATCATTTTTATGATTTTTCTATCATTTTTATGATAGCGTTTGGGTATTGTGTCCTAAATTCCATTTTATTCAAAACTCATTTATTTTTATTGCACAATTTTAAATAATGTGTGAATTTTAGGAACATACATATCACCTGTGTCAAAACTATTTGCATCTAATTTTGGTATATAAAAAAATTAAGCAGAGTAATATATGGAAAAACTAAGCTTAAAAAATGTAAAATATATTGATAAATGATTAACCATTAACTCATGTTACAATGTCTACAACTTAGTTTAGACTGTTTCATCATTGCTCCTGTTAAAATTGCATGTGTTAGGCCGGGCACAGTGGCTCACGTAATCCCAGCACTTTGGGAGGCCAAGGATTGACACCATCCTGATCAACATGGTGAAAGCCCTTCTCTACTAAAAAATACAAGCATTAGCCGGGCATGGTGGTGAGTTCTTGTAGTCCCAGCTACTCGGGAGGCTGAGCGGAAGAATCACTTGAACCAGAAGGCAGAGGTTTCAGTGAGCCGAGATTGCGCCACTGTACTCCAGCCTGGTACCAGAGAGAGACTCCATCTAAAAAAAGAAAAAAAAAAAAAAAAGTTCATGTGTTAATATAAGCTACACTTCAGTGGCAGAGTGTATTTCTGATCAGGATATTATCATATTACTAATAGAGTGGACAGATGGCATTATCAGAAATTTCATAGTTGGTGGCAGCTACTTAAACTGTCACTTTATTGTTAGCTCCAATAAACATCAGATTTTTCGTTAATTATCCTGACAAATGGCATAAACAGGTTTTTACTGGTGAAATTAGGGTGTTGTGAATTGACATCAGAGCATTCTAAATGAAAACATAATGTATGCTACATCCTCATTGAAACTGTTTACACATCTATTGAAGCTTATAGTCTGCACTTGGAAATGGTGCCTAGAACTTGACATGTAAATAACTCTGTGCTAAACTACAGTTAAGATAAATTGAGAGTGCTTCATTCTGTTTGGGATACTGCTCTATGTGCTGGCGATGAATATGTTCTGCAAGGTGGTAACCTGAGTAAATCAAAAGACAGGGAAATGGGACTCTAGGTTAACAATGTAAATGTATGATTGCCATTTTACAAAACAAGTCACATTTGAACGGAAAAACATATTCTACAGTTAACTCATTTAAACCTGGTAGCAGGGTTATACGTGAGTATTCATTATCACCACAAATATTTTTATGACCACTACAATAAATTAAATAGAATAAAAATTTTGCAAATGGTTTGGTTTACTTCACAACTGTTAAATAAAGAATAAAACAACTAATATTGCTTTATTTTTATAAAGATTAAAATTAAACCCTTAAACCATAAAAGCAAGATGCAGCTATTGCTTAATATAAAATTACAAATGATAAGAACTTTATTCAGAGAAAGAAAATAAATATTAATAAACAGAATATATAGAATGTACAATAATGTATAATAAATCATAAAACATATAATAGAATATATAATAAAACTCTATAGTTCCATGTGTATTTTAAATATGACAATCATGAAATATTAGCAATACAATCAAGATTTTCCAAAATACCACAGGAAAAATATGAAATATTAAAAGCTTAGTCCCACAAAAGATTACAAACAGAAAATATAGAAAAGGGATGATAAAATAAACACACATTTATTCATTCCAAATTGTTAGTGAGATAGATTCCATACTTAGCCCCAATACATCACTTCTGCCTGTAGTCACATCTTCCATCTTGGCTCTTTATGTTTCCTTCCATTAAATGGGAGAAGTTTATTTCACCACCCCTTGTGTTTTTGCAATTGTCTTGATTAGAAGACATCTTGTTAATGCTCTGGTTGCCAAGGGGAGAAAGTGACACACATGGAGTAATTCCACACTAGGGGACAGGTCCCAGCCAAACCCAGCTGGGTCAGGCAACACCCAACGGACCCACAGATGCACCAGATAAATAAGGGAAGTGTCATGTTGTTAGTTTCGTGAGCCTTGTTACACAACAATACATGACTGACAGTAACTATAATTTCATCTAAAAACAATTACTTTTATTGTTAATACTCAAATATATAATATCAAATTGGATTTACAATTATATGATGCCATGTCTTAAAATAAAAAATCCAAATCAAAGGCAGATGCCAAAATTAGAAATGAAGGGACAAAAAAAAAAAAATATATAGAAATGTCAAAGAAAACAAGCTGAGGGAGAAATTCTCATATTAAAAAATAATAAATTTAGGGAAGAAGCATTAAAAAATGTGCTAGAAGTCTTCTGTTTGCTCCTCTCATGTCCACTCTCCATGTTTCTCCACTCTGTCTGTTCCAGAAGGCTGTGCAGCATAAATTATTCACCAAATGTCTATGTCGTCTCTCCTCCATGTAGATTTACCTAATAGTGAGCCCATACAAAATACTAGAAAAATGCAACAAAGTTAAACTAAACGAAGTTTTCCTATGTCTCTTCTCTAAGTTCAGCTTGAGCTGCAACGGTTTCTCCCAACTGACAATCACAATCACTTCCCTTGTGGCCACTTCTACATGACCTTCGTGCTCAGTATTGCTCTTTTTGCCCGTTCCCTGAGGTGAACAGATGGTAACATTTCTACTGCCACAAGTCACAGGGCATTCAACTCACTCCACACCTGACTTCTATGGGCAGTGGAGATATCCTTCTTGCTGTAAGAGATGCAAATAATATATGTTGTGTATTGGCAACATGATTATTCAAATAATTACTGGTGTAATCATGAAACAAAAGGTAAATGTAAAGCAAGGAACAGAAAGATTAAGTGGCTATGGAGATTAGTCACTATGACAAAAACGGTTTTTGTTTTCTTTTGTTTCTTGTTTGTTTTATTTTGTTTTGTTTCATTTTGGGTTTTTTGAGATGGAGTCTTGCTCTGTAGCCCATGCTGGAGTGCAGTGGTGTGATCTTGGCTCACTGTAACCTCCACCTCCTGGGTTCAAGCCATTCTCCTACCTCGGCCTCCCAAGTAACTGGAACTACAAGCATATGCCACTATGCCTGGCTAATTTTTTGTATTTTTAGTAGAGACTGGGTTTCACCATGTTAGCTAGGATGGTACCGATCTACTGACCTCATGATCTGTCCACCTCAGCCTCCCAAAATGCTGGGATTACTGGCTTGAGGCACTGGCACCAGGGTGACAAAAATGATTTTTATGAAACTGTGTTCTCTAGTTTCTTCTGAGGGATTTAAAGACTCTATATTAAGAAAACAAAATTAAAACCTGCAAACGTAGTATTAAAATACACATGGCAAGCAAGAAGTCCTCCTTGTCAGTATTGTAGGATTTCCTCAACTCCCACTGGTGCATCCAGATAAGGCTGAGGGCCAAGAGCCTGACAGCAGAATTGCTGGGCTGATTAGTGCTCAACCTTATGAGTCATCTTACACTGAAGTATAAGAACACTGCTGGGGAGAAAAAGAGAACTAGGACATGGCATGGGAACATTTGGGCAAGCATGAATGAGGAAGAGAATTGTGAAGCTTCACACTCCTTTCAACTGTCAAATAAAATGACTTTTTAATGACTATCCTTGGGACAACAGCTCCTTGAGCTGATACTGATTTACTTAGGATATATTTATATCATCTCTGATTCTGTGTCCATAATGAGACTTAATCCAAACATATTTCTCAATCCAAAGGTTGATCTTCTAGGTAACTTACTGGGAGCTTGGATTAAATGATGGTCTGCAATGCAGTCGAAATGCAACAATCTCCCTGACATAAAGTAAAAAGTTACAATGACTCAGGGAAAAGGAGATGCTCAAATAGATTTATTGTGGCAAGCTGCTCAGCACTTCCAAAGTCACACCCACTGGAGGAGCCAGTGAAGACTCCCTTCCCTAAGGCATTAAGGGATACGCTGGTAATGAGGGAGGCAATGCCATTCCTGGGACCTTGATGCTACCATCAGTGGGATTTATTCCTAATCTTAGTGGAAATAATATGATGCTAGAAAAACAGAAGCCAGATACGATTGTTAGTTATCCATTCCAGAGAAGGTAAATGTAATTACAACTATAGATAATGAGAAAAAATAGCTACTAGAGACTTTTGGTTCTAAGGGATCTTGGGAAATGGCCAATTAAACACAGGATCCCTAGAAATAAAATAATGGGCAGTGTACAAACATTTTATATGGCATAGACAGAAAAAAATATATAAGTCTGATGGACAGATGTCTAACTGAAATCAGTACTGTGGGGAATCACAAGTGTTTCCATACTTAGTTCACAGGCCAATTTATAGACCTGCAAAGAGTTAGTTTATTAGGATTCCATTTCTATTTTAGAAAGTATCCTTTAATAGACACACAGTTATATCCTATAAATCTTTCTCCAGGTTTCCTGAAGAGGAAACTAGAGTGATGCTATAAGAAGAGGGAAATATTAAGATCTTTTTATTATTAGAAAGTTACTAATAAATAAGTGTTAAGCGTTTAAATCTGAACTTATACTTAACACTGGAAATCTGAGATGTGAGCATGGCCCACCAGTAGAGATTTAAGAAGGTTATGTGGTAGACCAAATTTGGGATCTAGCATGTTAAAGGGGATTGGAATATGCATCTTAAAATATGCCACTTTGGCAAAAGGTTTATTCTGAGCTAAGGACCATTAAGAATGAATAGTTACAGGAAGAGTTCTCTGCCCTCCTACCTACCTGAAAAAGGACATTAATTCACTCTTATGAAGGTAAAAATAAAGTTAAATTTCTTCGCTCTCCTGTACCAGAATAAAGAGAGGAACCCATATTACTCAAGACAGAGAGTGGGATTGAAGATGAAGCTGTAAAAATGAGATACTAAAATAACAGCTGTACTACTTCATTTGTGTTGCTATAACAAAATACCAGAGATTGGGTAATTTATAAAGAGCAAACATGTATTTCTTAAAGTATGGAAGCTGCAAAGTTTAAGATCAACATTATCAGCAGAATTGCTGTCTGGTGAGTGCTGCTCTTCACTTCCAAGATGGAGCCTTGTTGCCGTATCCTCAGAAGGGGATAAAAGACATGTCCTCATGTGATGGAATGGGTGGAGGGGCAAGAAGTCTAAGCTCTTTCTGAAGCCCCATTCAAAGCCTATTAATCTACTAATGAGAGCAGAACTCTGATGACTTAATCACTTCCCCCAAAGTCCCACCTCTTAACAATACCTGAGTTTCAGCATAAATTTTAAAGAGAACACCATATTCAAATCATAGCAGACCTTATCTTTTCTTATTTTCTCCATGTATTTTATAGTCATTTTCCTATAATTTTTAGCTTTAGAAGATCAATCCCCTTTCCTTTGTCTAGACAGCTCTCTGTAATTTAACTGCTCTTTTTCAAAGTGGTTACAATCTTCCAAGTCTATGTAACTGCTTTTTGGATTCCTTTTTTAAAAATCTTTTCTGTGAATCCTTCAGGCATATAAATTTAAAATTAAATAAAAGGTGCATACATTTTCTTCTGTTAATTTCCAGTTTAATTCACAGACCCCAGGTACTAAGAAGATAGAGGTTTTTTTTTTCCTTCCAAACAATATATAATAGTGGATACAATGAACTATAAATGTACTCTGTAGTTACTTGTTTTCAATATATACAGCTGGAACATAAATAGTTAATAAGTGACAGAATCCCTGCATTTGTTTCTGGCATTTAGAGTGAGCCCAGTGACAATAGGAAAAGCCAAGTTGGGTTTCTTAAAACCTTCAGATTTAGTTTACATCTTTCTCCTATGTATTTTCTGAACAAGGAGACTAAACTAGATGGCCTTTATTAACAAAGTGCTTTCTGACTGAGTTGGCCAAAGAGTATCTTCTGTGGGCAACTGAAGGGAGGGAGGAGAATGAGACCTGCTAATAATAATAAGGCTCTCCTCCTGCAAATGTACTACGATGGACCTCAAGTCAGCCTCTTCCACTTCTTCTCATTAGTCTCTACATCTTGCAGGCCACTCTTAACCCTGGGTCCTTGCACTGTCCACTGGCATTTCTCTAAATTGCTCCCACTTCTTTGTCATTAGTTGTATTTTCAAATAATTTTTGTTCAACTATAATGATTAGAGTATACATCCTGTTTTCTTTTGATGCTTACTGATACAAAAGAAAACTGTATAATAAGCAAAAGAGAAAAACAGTAGTACTGTGAAATATCATGCATTTTTATCCCCTTGCCTAAAATGAAAGTCAAAAAAGAAAATAAGAAAGACTATAGAACCAAAGAAAACAAATTCAAACACAATTAAAAAATCTAAATGGTTATACGGAAAGATTTTAGTAACTCAAATACTGTTTCTTTGTCTTTACAACCACTTTGGAGTATCATTTACTTCTAACTGACTACTTAAATGTGGAATTATGTAATACCGCTGGAGTTGGAGACACAAGGCAAGCTCTTATGATTTTGGACCATAACTAACTTACTCTTAAAAGTATGTAGCTAAGTCTGAATATATTGGGAACCAACTGGATAACTAGAAATTCTCTATATAAACTGCCATGAAGAACACAATATTCATAAAAAATAATTTATAAAAATATATGCCTAACAAGCCTCCAATTCTAAACTTAAACTAATTCAATCATAAAAAATAGTAAATAAGATGATAATGTTTCAGAATATCACTATTAGAAATTGGTAAGTCAAACTGACAAAAATGATGAAAGTATAAAAGCTATAAACTTTCTATTTAATACATTGATTTTGTAGAAAAAAAAATCCTTCAACAACTAAAACTATAAATTCCTTACAATCACACTTATAAGACATTTAAAAATGTTTGGTCTGGCACAGTGATTCACACCTCTAAACCTGGCACTTTGGGAAGCTGAGATGGAAAGGATCATTTGAACCCAGGTGTTCAAGATCTGCCTAGGCAACACCGTGAGAGTTTATTTTTTAACAAAAAATAAGAAGGAATGGTGGCTAACGCCTGTACTCCCAGCTACGTGGAAGGCTGACATCATTTAAACTCAGGAAATTGAGGTGGCAGTGATCTATGATCTCTTCATTGCACTCCAGCCTAGACAACAGAATGAGACTCCATCTCTAAAATTAATAATAATAGGCAGGTGTTGAACAATGAGAGCACATGGACACAGGGAGGGGAGCATCACACACTGGGGTCTGTTGAGGGGTGGGGGACTAGGGGAGGGACAGTGGGGTTAGGGAGGTTGGAGAGGAATAACGGGGAGAAATGCCAGATGTAAGTGACAGGGGGATGGAGGTAGCAAACCACATTGCCATGTATGTACCTATGCAACAATCCTGCATGATCTGCACATGTACCCCAAAATCTAAAGTACAATAACAAATATACAAAATAATAATAAATTAATTAACAAAAAATAAAAATTGTCATTCATCATTTCAAAAAAACGATTTGCTCAATAGACCGCATTAATACTGATTGAGTCAAATTTATACAGTGTAGAAATTATAAAATGTGTTTGAAATAAATTTTATTCATTTGTTTAATAAGATAAATCTATTCATTTATTTAAAAAAATAAATTTAATAAGAAAATTTTATCACAAAATACAACTTAACATAAAAGTATTGAAAAAGAAAACTAAAATGAAAAATCTGTGTTTGTGTTAAATACATATGTGAAAATGCTTATATTAAAAAGGTGAAATGAACAGAAACTCAACTAATCAAAGAATGTAAGTTTTTAAAAAGATGCAAATAAAATTTTAATAACAAATATGAAATTTATATACATGTACTTAATCACATGAAACTAATAAAATACAAGCAAATATATAAAGTAAGAATTTTAGCAGTTTCTAACATAATTATTTAAATAATAGTAAAACAGAAAAAATTGAAAATATGTGGAATATCTATGCAATAATATCACCAAATTTCTTTTAGAAATATGCAGAAGCCTATATCCCACTCTTAGAATTTATGCCTCCTTGATTGCTCATGGAGCATTTATAAAATGTAGGCATATTGCAACCTAGGTATGAATCATTAATAACATGAAGAAAAAATGAAAGAAGCAAATTATTAAAAAAGAAAAAAAAAGTTTGAATCTTTACAACACACATCTGGACGTATAATAGGCTTCAGAAGAAATTATGATGGGAATTTATTCAATATTTTGAAGTGAACAAAACAGAAAACTAATAAATGTGGGAGAGGGAATTCTAATATGTTAGTTCAAAAGAAACTGATAGCCTTACATGCTTACATTATTTGTAAAAATGATGTATATTTTAAATTACACATTCAGAATCAAGAGTACAAAGAAAGAAGCAACATAATAAATCCTCTAGAAAGGAAAGGATATAGATAAAATTTTGTGAACATGCATTAACAAAATATTAAACAAAATAAAAGAGAGATTCAATACAATTTAATCGATTTTTCTTGAAATAGTAACATTAAAATAGACAAAAGAACTGTAATTCAACTTAACAAATAATAAATCAGAAATGGTTAATATTAGAAATAAAAAAGGACTGATTTAGAAATGTCAGAAGAAAGTGAATGTAATAGACACATTAAAATACTTTTTAAATATTTAAATTGTACACTGGATACACTAAAGAAAAAAGTCAGACAATAGAAAAAAGGAGTTTTGGGAAAATACATTTGTGACTGAATAATATCTGCTTTAAAATAGAATATTATATGTAAAATTAACAATCAAATATAACCTGCAAAAACTGGTAATAGTAAATATCAACAGAGCTACTACAAGTAAACAGAAAAAAAAAAAAGAAGAGAGGGATTCAACTGAATCGAAATATGAATAATCTTTTCCAAGAAAGAAATCCAAGCAACTAACAAGTATTAAGAAGATGATTCATCTCATCAGTGAAGAGAACAGATTAAAATTTACATAACAATGCACCTGTCCAATTGCCAAAAATTAGAAGAGTTGACAATATTTAGTATGAGTGTAGAAAATAGGAAATCAATTCAATTTTGTTTTTGTTTTTACTGAGGGTGAGAAAATGAACCCTTGTCACCTGTCTGCAGCAAAATCTGGCAGCTAATTATTAAATGAAGTGTATGTAAGACCTAATGTATCTATTCCTGAATATTATAAAGTAGGCAAATTCTCATGTAAGTCTTATGGCCATAAGCATGAATATTTTGCAGTAGCTCTTTTCGTGATAGCATAAAATTAGAGGTGACAATTGAGGATGCAATGACAAACACTATGTACAACTAAAAAATATTTCAGTGTGCGGTTTCAACCTTATCTACTATTTTCCATCTTAATAGAGATAATTTTCTTCATTTCTATTAACCTTGTTTGTGTTCATATTCACATAGCTGTTCATATATCAAGTGGGGTTTTAGGATTTTTCTCAGTCAAATAAGTGGACATTTAAGGTATTAGGATTTAACTGATTTGAACAGCTATCCTTCTTGACCTTTTAATTATCTACTGAGGAAGCATTGACTAAATACTCACATAACAAAAAAATCACAGCCCACTCTTAAGGAGATTACAATCGACATTTTACCTGTTCTTACTTCCACTTATGTTCTTTTACCTGTAATTTTCTCTGAATTCTCATTTTTTTGAGTAATTTTTTTATAACTATGTATCTTCAACCATTTATACATTATTTCCTCAAACTCTTCTTATATTCTTTGTCACTATTTTTCTAAGTTCATTCTACATATATAAGATTATGATTATTAAATATTGACTATCCAACTTAAAAAATTAGAAAGAATAAATATTTAAAAAATGGCAAAGTTATAACATATTATTTGCATGCTACTTTATATAGCAGTTCCTACAGGTAGTTGTGCCTGTACTTTTAATAAATGTATTTATTTATTTTTAATGTTACTTTTTTTTTTTTTTTTTTTTTTTTTTTTTTTTTTTTTTTTAATTTTTATTGCATTATAGGTTTGGGGGTACATGTGCAGAACGAGCAAGATAGTTGCATAGGTACACACATGGCAGTGTGCTTTGCTGCTTTCCTCCCCTTCACCCACACTTGGTATTCATCCCCAGGCTATCCCCCCCAGCCCCCCCCTGCTGTCCCTCCCCCATTCCCCCCAACAGTCCCCAGTGTATAGTAGACCGCCTCTCTGTGTCCACGTGTTCTCATTTTTCTCACCCACCTATGAGTGAGTATATGCGGTATTTCTTTTTCTGTTAATGTTACTTTTAATTGAAAAACAGTGATTGTGTGAATTAATGCGGTAGAATGATATTTCAACCTATGTAGAAAGTGTCTATCAAGCTCATTAACGTATCACTCCACTTATTTAACATTTTTTGTGTGTGGTAAGAACATTAAAAATCTATTCATCTAACAACTTTGAAATAACAGTTGTAGGCACATAGCAAATAGACTGATTCTGGGGTGTATGCAGTTCTGACTCTCTCTGTGTGTGTGTGTGTGTGTGTGTGTGTGTGTGTGTGTGTGTGCATGTGTTTGTGTATACATGTTTTGGTTTGCTGTAACATAGGTCAGAACCTATACATAAAGTATAACAGTATAGGTTATATTCTATACTGTTACACTATATTAAATAAGGTATAACAGTATAGAAAATAAAATTCTGACCTATGTTGTAGCAACAATTTATTTTAAAGTATGACAGTATAGAAAATATAGAAACGTTTTAAAGTATAAGAAAATTCTGACCTATGTTATAGCAACAATTTATTTTCTATACTTTTATACTTTATGTAAGTTAGGTGATTTAAATTTATTGCAAGTGTGTTCATGTTGTGTTTTTGGCATAAATGTCTCACGCTGTTTTTCTATAAATCAATGCTTCATATTTGTATGGAGGTGATCTTAACTTTCAACTGTATTTTATCTCAGTGACTGATCACTGAGAAGGGCTTACGAAATCTTTAGAATGAAATCAATCATCGTTGACCTGTTATTATCCATAGAAGAGTATTTAAGCCATAATAACCTATATGTATGGCTGGTGTGTGTTCTATACAACAGTATCCTATTTTCATAATCCCATGCTCAATTTGCTGCAAATTTCTAAAAGGGAAAATTGGTCCCACTCCAGTTAATCTGCATTCTCTTCAACACATGGGAAAATTCCATGAGGACTCATACTTGGCCTTTTCCATTATGCCAATTCCATGCCCTTTTATAAATCTGGTGTCTAAATTTGCTTTATGATAATACAGCTATGCCAATGGTGTTCTCATTTAGTGCTTTGATGATAAAGGTCACTCATTCTCTCCAAAGAGTCCTTAAGGACTGAATATGCTTTCAAAGCCCAGAAATATTTCAGCCATTAAAAGTAAAATAACCCCTTTAATAAAACATTTTCAGCTTAAGGATATTTAAAAGCTTAAAAAAATACTTCTTGCTTAATTGACCACGCAAAGTCTTCACTTGAAGTCAATTGCCCTGTTTTTATGGGTATTTGTATCATTAGAGCTTCTAGAGCAGAAAGATTTGGAAGAAAAAAAAATGTATGCAACTAAACAGTATTGAGATATGTTTTAATTTGCATCTGTGGGTCAGTTCATAACCCAAAAGCAAAATGGCAGCCAGCATCATTCCTAATCAGCATGGAGATTTTCACATATTTAAATTCATGTAGTAATTTGGCACAATACAGGTATGTAAACAGAAAACTATCTGAAATGCTCAGATACACTATAATAGCTTTATTTTCTATATCCAAGCAATGGAACACTAAGGACACTTTTGCCAGTAATTATCTGTACCAATATTTATCTGTAGAGAGGATAAATGCATCTTAATTAAAAGTGGCTAATTTCACAAATAAATAGATTTGTCAACAAATGCCTTGGTCAATTTCCCCTACCATTTTTTTTAATTGGCTATAGTTTAAAATATCTAAGTTTCTCCTGAAAGTTTTGAATTATTATTGCAAATATGTTCATGTGATTCAAAGCTAGGTGACAGAGCATATAGACTGAATGACAAAACCTAACTTTTTTAACCAGAAAATTTTAAAGATTTGAAAATCATTAAATCTAACAATATATTGAAAAAAAAAGAAGAGTGTTCTGCCAATTGAACTTAAAAATGAGCCAAAGAGAAGATATGCCTTTATAAATGCCACAGTATACAAACATTTGAGTTGATGGAAAAAATAGCAAGCTCTACATGGTAATGTAATTACCATCATCCAAGCTATCAGAGGCTTTCCCAACAGATAAAGAGAATAAAAAATATCAACTGTACATTGGATCTATAGGATTATGTAAAAAATTTAAATTCAAGACACTTTTATAAGCGTAACTATGATCCACACTTTGAATCAGGGAAGATAAGTTGAAAGATATAAGAGATTTTTAGATTGAATTAAAAAAAATTGATTTAGGAAAAAAACATGCTTTCAGTTATTTTAAGTACCCTTATCTCCCAGATTTATTTCAGTTATGGTTTGCAGTAAGACAGACAAATTAGGATCATTAAATGGAAGTTGTAAGAGGCCAGGTGCAGTGGCTCACACTTGTAATCCCAGCACATTGGGAGGCTGAGGCGAGCTGATAGCCTGAGGTCAGGAGTTTGAGACCAGCCTGGCCAACGTGGCAAAACCCCATTTCTATTAAAAATACAAAAAATTATCTGGGCATGGTGGCAGGTGCCTGTAACCCCAGCTACTTGGGAGGCTGAGGAAGGAAAATCCCTTGAACTGGGAAGGTGGCCGTTGTAGTGAGGTGAGACTACACCATTGCACTACAGCCTGGGCAACAGAGAGAGACTCCATCTCAAAAAATAAAAAAGAAGTTGTAAGAGAGTAGATAGAATTCTGCATCTAAAATTAATTTGTCTCATTATAACTACCAGTAGAATCTTTAAGGTTGAATTCTTATATGTAGTGTCTCAAAGCCAGGTTGATGACTTGTCATGGATGCAGTTAAGGAAGTGCCTGCGGTGACTAGTAATATAGACATAAATGATCACCCTGATTCTTTCAATCTCTAGGAACTTAGAATTATCTATTTCTATGACAATTTGATTAGTGCTAAGTCAATTTATGGTTTATGTTTACTATGCATATATTAAATATGTTACATATTTTATTTTACATAGTATATTGGGGTTTCTTGACCTCTTCCTTAAAGAAAAATTCTTCCAAATAAGAATATATAATAGTAAATTATATGAAACTTATTTTCTAATTCTTCTATCAAATAAAATATATATGGAAATAATTACATGCAGAGAACTAACATTGCAAGTAATTAACCATGTCATTTATTGCCAAAAGCATATAAGCACTTTGACACTTCACCACTTGTTGAAGAAAATTTCTAGATATGTCCATCAATCCATCCTGATTTGAGGAGTCAGGGTAGGTCCTTTGAAAATGCCATACAAAGTATGATCTGAAGACTAACTTAAGAAAATAATCCAGAACAGATGAAGGACAGAAGTGCTTAGGAGCACTTGATATGCAAAAAATATCATGTGGGAGATGACATAAAAGGATGAGAAACTGAATGACTTGCACCAGAAAGCAGAATAAAAGTGCATAGGGAGCCAATAAGTGTTTTTGTCATGATGCTCATCAAAATGAGAAGGCATTAGCTATTTTACAGCAGGACTTTTTTATTTGTTTACTAATTTAATATTACTCTTTTTTCAAAGCTGATTATGAATTAAACAGGGACAAGTGCAGATACAGGGTGCCTGGTTATATGATGACTGCATGTGAACCATTTTGATTGTAGCCGTTTCTTGGACAAAAGAGGAGTAGAGGTAAGAGAAATACAAGAGATGTTCAGGAAACAAAATTGACAAAAGATTGAACAAATTTTATACTTCAAAAACTTAAAACTGACGTGGTTTTCCAAATATTCTCAATTTTATGCTGCTTTCTGTCTAATATGGAGTTTTCAAGTCAGACTATGAAATATGACTGACAACTCCAGTAATGGAGTTTCTATGGAAACAGTAGTCATAAACTAGATGTGGTTTTTGTTGTCTGCAAGGTTGGCTGACCTATAGTTGATGTACATCAACTCCTGCTATATTTATCCAGGCACTGAACATTTTCAAGTTGTTGCTAAGGATATATTTCAACAACCGTCTTTTTATTTCATTTATGTCTTTAGCCAGAACCACAGAATACTGATTAGGAGAAATTATTCAGAATTTTACTATAGTGCAAGTATTTCTCTCTCTCTCTCTCTCTGGCTCTCTCTCTCTTTCTCTTTCTCTCTCTCTCTCTCTCTCTCTCTCTCTCTCTCTCTCTCTCTCTCTCTCTCTCTCTCTGTGTGTGTGTGTGTGTGTGAGCTGAGAACATTAAAGATAATATACTCACTGCTTATGATGGATCTTCTCTGCCAGTCACTTGAGCTGGTTCAACCACTACTTCTGTACTGCATGCATAATGTAGCAGAATAGAAATGCTGAAAGTAGCATGGTAGGCCAAAATAGAAAAGAGTATGTTTCAATGCTCTTTCAGCCTCTATTAGGAAAGGGAGAAACAGATTTTGAGGAGTGGGAATATTTCAGTTACTAAAGGTATCATCTCTTACTGAAAAAGATTTGTTAATCAAAACAATCCCTCCCCATATACTTACTTCGTAAAATACTGCACAAATTATTCAGCTATCTGGGCACTTTTTCCAGTTTATTCTAGTTTTTAGGCTAATACTGATTCTCCAGAGGATGAGTTGAACTCCCAAGATGTTGTCATTAAGTTGACAGTTTCAAAATTCCCAACTTCCTGAATTGCTTTCCAATATTTGCTCTCTGCTTCCAATGACTGGCTTTTCTACATTAACACCCTTAATCTCTTCTCTAATCATCAAATCATCTCTTACTTGGTCACTAAAGAGAGATCATTATCACAATTCAGAAAGCTAATTCCACGAGACTTTGGCCAACTCTTATACACCCAGACACAGATCTGGAGCCGTACCCACTCCACTCTTGTTTATTGTGCTTGTTTTCTATTGCTGCCATAAAAGATTACCACAAAGTAATGGGTAATCACAACGCAAATATATTATCTTATAGTTATGTAGACCAAAAGTGTAGCATGGGTGTCTTGGAGCTCAAAACAATGTACTAGCAAGGCTGTGTCCTCTTCTGGAGGAGCTAGGAGAATAACCCTTCTTGTTTTTTCTTTCCCACATTCTAGAGGGGCCTGCATTTGTTGGCATGTGGCCCCTCCTTCCAACTTCAAGTTCAACAACAAATTAAATCCTTCCAGCAATGCCTTTTACATGACCCAACTTTTGTCTTTGCATCTCTTCTTACCATAGCCAGGAAATCCACTTTAAAGAATTTTTGTAATTAAACTGAACTCACGCAGAAAATCCAAGATATTTCCCATCTCAGGGAAAAGTATCTATCACATTTCGCATCTATTACATTTATAAACTTTTTAACTTGTTATTTGCTAAAACTATGAATGAAATTGCAAACCAAAAGTAGCTCCTTCAATGTCAAAACATTTGGTGAATTATAAGAGTCATCATTATCATAATTATCATCATTATCTACACTTAACAGGCACTTCTAAAATCCAATGCTTTGTAAAGATCTTATAATAACAAGTGTAATTATTTTGAATTCCATGGAATATGAAAATACTATTTTCATCTTTGTTTCACAGATGGTGCTACAGAGGCATGGCTAAGTGGCTAAGTAACTTGTCAAGATTACATGGAGTTCTCACATAGATGTCGGATAAAGTACTACATTTATCTAAAGTGCATACAAGGTAGAAGTATAGAACTGAACAAAAACTGAGCCCGTTTCTGGAAAGGACAAACCCATGACTTGGAAGGGATTTTTACCCTACTTTTGTTCTAAAATGATCCAAATATGTTCCATCTTTTCTCTGCTAGCAACTTCTTCCTCTCTTAATCTTGCTATGCTTTTTGTCCATCTCAAGGAAAGAGACATCAAGTACAAGAATAGGTCTTAAGAATTACTCACAAATAAGCCTGAAATCTGAATTCTCAAAGTTCTCTCATGTAGCCAGGATTCACAGTAAACATTAAAATCATTATTGTGACTGTAATTTGGTAGTTTGTCCCATTTAGTGCCTAAAAGTGGCTATCTACTCAAGCTTTTATTAAGCTTAAGAATGTGTACACATGGAAGCAGAATGTGGAATGATGGACAGTGCAGATTCAGAGAGGTTTGGAAGCAAGATGGATGATGGGAGGTTTCTTCGTGGGCACAATGTGCATTGTGACCAATGCACTGAAGGCCTTACTTCACCGCAGTGCAATATATCATTGTAGGAAAATTGCACTTGTACCCCATGATTATATACAAATATATGTATATAAACTAAGAACTACTGAAAATTGTTATGAACTAAGACACACATTTTAAAATCATTTATTTAATAACAAAATAATTAAAAGATACAATTTGACCAATATTCTGTGATTTTTAAAAAGTGTCGGAGGGAGGCAAGATGGCGTCGTAGAAGCGACTCAGGATTGCAGCTCTCAGTGACGGCACAGAGGGTGAGTCCTAGCCGCATTCTCGGATGGACTTTTCTAGCCCACAGAGCGTTGAAAGTCCCACAGGACGCTAGTAAAGTAAAACCGGCTAACGCAGCCCTTTGGCGCGGCCGCTTCGGCCGGCGCCGCTTCGGCCGGCGCCGCAGCAGGACCCGGCACGGAACTCACTGGTCTGGGCGCCCTGTTAAACCAGCAATCTGAGAGTTTGAAGGGCAGATTGGCGCGTCCATCTGATTGAACGGGACTTGGACAGTGAGCCAGACCAGGAGTTTCCTGGGAGTTTCCTGGGAAGCGTGATATGAGCCGGTGAAGTGGGCAGCGGCACGGGAGATCGCACGGATCCCAGTGCCCTATCGGCAGGCTCCTGGGGCGCCAGTGAGAGAGTCGAACTTTAAGCTTGCGGAGAGGGAGGGAGAGAGAGAGAGGACGGACTCTGAGGCAGGGAGCTGGGTAATCGGGCTCAGCGAGTCCCACCCTCACAGGGACAAGCAGGGCAATGACTGGAGATGCTTGGCGCTGAGAGTTTTGCTGCCGGCATCTAGGACGGTGCAGCCCGGTGAGGGAGGGGCGTCCACCACCGCTGACACAATCCGCCCCTATTGAAGCACCGCCCAGGGCCGAAGCAGCCTGCCGTTGCCGAGGCAACCTGCCATAACAGAGAGACTCCCAAGAGACGGGAGCTCTCCACAGCAGAAGGGAGTCCAGCAGCAACAGGGCAGAACCGCGCTAGTGGGTCAGAGCCCCGGCAGGCAAATAGTGAATAGACTGCCACCTAGTGGGGCAGGACAGTGCAACAGATACTCATAAAGAAAGCCCCAACTCCCTGAAACAGTGCATATAAGGGGGGGAAATAAAAGGGTGGTGTTTTATGAGTTCTATTACAGCAGACATAAACAACCTCCCAACAACACTGAATGAACAACGGAGCTCACAGCTCAGCACTGGAGCTACTATAAAGCACAAACCGTCTCCTTAAGCAGCTCCCTGACCCCTGTATATCCAAAGAGTCACCGCAAAAAAAGGACTAATCAGACTGACATTTGGCGGGCATCATTCTGGAACAAAGACAGCAGAAGAAGAAACTGGTATCATCCCTCACTCTTCCACAGCTGCTACAGGTATACTCCAGACAAACAGGGCCTGGAGTGGACCTCAGAACTCATACAGCAGAGGGGCTAGACCACTAGAAGGAAAACTAAGTAACAAAAATACTTCATCATCAACAATCTCAGCATCCACACAGAGACCCAATTGAAAAATCAGCAACTACAAAGACGACAGGCGGATAAATCCATAAAGATGGGAAGAAACCAGCGCAAAAAGGAGGAAAACACCCGAAACCAAAACACCTCACCTCCTACAGAGGACCAAAACTCCTCACCAGCAAGGGAACAAAGCTGGACGGAGAATGAGTGTGACGAAATGACGGAATCAGACTTCAGAAAGTGGATAATGAGAAACTTCATTGAGCTAAAAGAACATGTTCTAAATCAGTGCAAAGAAACTAAGAACCTTGAAAAAAGATTTGAAAAAAAATTCGAGGAATTGATAACAAGAATGGAAAACTTAGAGAGGAATATGAATGAATTGAAGGAGCTGAAAAACACAACACGAGAACTTCGTGAAGCATGCACAAGTTTCAACAGCCGAATTGACCAAGCAGAAGAAAGAATATCAGAAATTGAAGATCAACTCAATGAAATAAAACGTGAAACCAAGATTAAAGAAAAAAGCACAAAAAGGAATGAACAAAATCTCCAAGAAATGTGGGACTATGTGAAGAGACCCAACCTACGTTTGATAGGTGTACCAGAATGTGATCAAGAGAATGAATCTAAGCTGGAAAACACTCTTCAGGATATTATCCAGGAAAATTTCCCCAACCTAGCAAGACAGGTCAATACTCAACTCCAGGAAATACAGAGAACACCACAAAGATACTCCGCAAGAAGAGCAACCCCAAGGCACATAATCATCAGATTCACCAGGGTTGAAACGAAGGAGAAAATACTTAGGGCAGCCAGAGAGAAAGGTCAGGTCACCCACAAAGGGAAGCCCATCAGACTCACAGCAGATCTCTCGGCAGAGACTCTACAAGCCAGAAGAGAGTGGGGGCCAATATTCAACATCCTTAAAGAAAAGAGCTTTCAACACAGAATTTCATATCCAGCCAAACTGAGCTTCATAAGTGAAGGAAAAATAAAATCCTTCACGAACAAGCAAGCACTCAGAGATTTTGTTACCACTAGGCCTGCTTTACAAGAGCTCCTGAAAGAGGCACTACACATAGAAAGAAACAACCAGTTCCAGCCATCCTAAAAGCATACCAAATGCTAAAGACCATCAACAAAATGAAGAATGTACATGAACCAATGGGCAAAACAGCCAGCTAGCATCAAAATGGCAGTATCAAATTCACACATAACAATATTAACCCTGAATGTAAATGGGCTAAATGCACCAATCAAAAGACACAGACTGGCAAATTGGATAAAAAACCAAAACCCATCAGTGTGCTGTATTCAGGAAACCCACCTCACACACAAAGATACACAAAGGCTCAAAATAAAAGGATGGAGGAAGATTTACCAAGCAAATGGAGAGCAAAAAAAAGCAGGAGTTGCAATTCTCATTTCTGATAAAATAGACTTTAAAGCAACGAAGATCAAAAGGGACAAAGAAGGTCACTACATAATGGTAAAAGGATCAATACAACAAGAAGAGCTAACGATTCTAAATATATATGGACCCAATGTAGGAGCACCCAGATATATAAGGCAAGTTCTTAATGACTTACAAAGAGACTTAGACTCCCACACAATAATAGTGGGAGACTTTAACACTCCACTGTCAATAGCAGACAGATCAACCAGACAGAAAATTAACAAGGATATCCAGGACTTGAACTCAGACCTGGAACAAGCAAACCTGATAGACATTTACAGAACTCTCCACCCCAAATCCACAGAATATACATTCTTCTCAGCACCACATCACACCTACTCCAAAATTGACCACATAATTGGAAGTAAAGCACTCCTCAGCAAATGCAAAACAACGGAAATCATAACAAACAGTCTCTCAGACCATAGTGCAATCAAGTTGGAACTCAGAATTCAGAAAATAACTCAGAACGGCACAGCTTCATGGAAATTGAACAACTGGCTCTTGAATGTTGATTGGATAAACAATGAAATGAAGGCAGAAATAAAGAAGTTCTTTGAAACCAACGAGAACGAAGACACAACGTACCAGAATCTCTGGGACACATTTAAAGCAGTCTGTAGAGGAAAATATATAGCAATAAGTGCCCACATGAGAAAAGTGGAGAGATCCAAAATTGATACCCTATCGTCAAAATTGAAAGAGCTAGAGGAGCAAGATCAAAAAAGCTCAAAACCTAGCCGAAGACAAGAAATAACTAAGATCAGAGCAGAACTGAAGGAGATAGAGACAAGAAAAACCCTTCAAAAAATCAACAAATCTAAGAGCTGGTTTTTTGAAAAGATCAACAAAATAGACAGACCACTAGCCAGACTGATAAAAAAGAAAAGAGAGAACAACCAAATAGATGCAATAAAAAACGATAAAGGGGAAATCACCACAGATTCCACAGAAATTCAAACCATCATCAGAGAATACTACAAACAACTCTATGCACACAAACTAGTAAATCAGGAAGAAATGGATAAATTCCTGGATGCCTGTGTCCTCCCAAGCCTAAACCAGGAGGAAGCTGAAACTATGAATAGACCAATAACAAGGTCAGAAGTTGAGGCAGCAATTAAGAGCCTACCACACAAAAAAAGCCCAGGTCCAGATGGGTTCACAGCTGAATTCTACCAGACACACAAAGAGGATCTGGTACCATTCCTTCTGAAACTATTCCAAATAATCCAAAAAGAGGGAACCCTTCCCAAATCATTTTATGAGACCAACATCATCCTGATACCAAAACCTGGCAGAGACTCAACAAGAAAAGAAAACTTCAGGCCAATATCCATGATGAACATAGATGCAAAAATCTTCAATAAAATACTGGCAAATCGATTGCAACAGCACATTAAAAAACTTATCCATCATGATCAAGTAGGATTCATCCCGGGCATGCAAGGCTGGTTCAACATACGCAAGTCTATAAATGTAATTCACCACATAAACAGAAGCAAAAACAAAAACCACATGATTATCTCAATTGACGCAGAGAAGGCATTTGACAAAATTCAACAGCCCTTTATGCTAAAAACCCTCAATAAACTTGGTATTGATGGAACATATCTCAAAGTAATAAAAGCTATTTATGACAAACCAACAGCCAATATCATACTTAATGGGCAAAAACTGGAAGCATTCCCTTTGAAATCCGGCACTAGACAAGGATGCCCTCTCTCACCACTTCTATTCAACATAGTACTGGAAGTTCTAGCCAGAGCAATAAGGCAAGAAAAAGAAATAAAGGGTATTCAAATAGGAAAGGTGGAAGCCAAATTGTCTCTATTTGCAGACGACATGATAGTATACCTAGAAGACCCCATCACCTCAGCCCAAAAGCTCCTGCAACTGATAAGCAACTTCAGCAAAGTCTCAGGATATAAAATCAATGTGCAAAAATCACAAGCATTCCTATACACCAATAACAGACTTAAAGAGAACCAAATTAAGAACGAACTGCCATTCACAATCGCTACAAAGAAAATAAAATACCTAGGAATACAACTCACTAGGAATGTAAGGGACCTCTTTAAGGAAAACTACAAACACCTGCTCAACGAAATAAGAGAGGACACAAACAGATGGAGAAACGTTCCATGTTCGTGGTTAGGAAGAATCAATATTGTGAAAATGGCTATACTGCCCAAAGTAATTTACACATTCAATGCTATCCCCATCAAACTACCATTGAATTTCTTCATAGAACTGGAAAAAAACACCATGAATTTCATATGGAACCAAAAAAGAGCCCGCATAGCCAAGTCAATTCTAAGCAAAAAGAACACAGCGGGAGGCATCACGCTACCAGACTTCAAACTATACTACAAGGCTACAGTAATCAAAACAGCATGGTACTGGTACCAAAACAGAGATATAGACCAATGGAACAGAACAGAAACATCGGAGGCAACACAACATATCTACAACCATATCATCTTTGATAAACCAGACAAAAGCAGGCAATGGGGAAAGGATTCCCTATTTAATAAATGGTGTTGGGAAAACTGGCTAGCCATGTGCAGAAAGCAGAAACTGGACCCCTTCCTGACACCTTACACTAAAATTAACTCCAGATGGATTAAAGACTTAAATGTAAGACCTGACACCATAAAAACCCTAGAAGAAAATCTAGGCAAAACCGTTCAGGACATAGGAGTAGGCAAGGACTTCATGAACAAAACACCAAAAGCATTGGCAACAAAAGCCAAAATAGACAAATGGGACCTAATCAAACTCCACAGCTTCTGCACGGCAAAAGAAACAGTCACTAGAGTGAATCGACAACCATCAGAATGGGAAAAAATCTTTGCAGTTTACACATCTGACAAAGGGCTGATATCCAGAATTTACAAAGAACTCAAACAGATTTACAGAAAAAAAACAAACAAGCCCATTCAAAAATGGGCAAAGGATATGAACAGACACTTTACAAAAGAAGACATACATGAGGCCAACAAACATATGAAAAAGTGCTCATCATCATTGGTCATTAGAGAGATGCAAATCAAAACCACATTGAGATATCATCTCACACCAGTTAGAATGGCGATCATTAAAAAATCTGGAGATAGCAGATGCTGGAGAGGATGTGGAGAAATAGGAACACTCTTACACTGTTGGTGGGAGTGTAAATTAGTTCAACCATTGTGGAAGACAGTGTGGCGATTCCTCAGGGACCTAGAAATAGAAATTCCATTTGACCCAGCAATCCCATTACTGGGTATCTATCCAAAAGACTGTGAATCGTTCTACTATAAGGACACATGCACACGAATGTTCATTGCAGCACTGTTTACAATAGCAAAGACCTGGAACCAACCCAAATGCCCATCGATGATAGACTGGACTGGGAAAATGTGGCACATATACACCATGGAATATTATGCAGCAATCAGAAATGATGAGTTTGTGTCCTTTGTAGGGACATGGATGAATCTGGAGAACATCATTCTCAGCAAACTGACACAAGAACAGAAAAAGAAATACCGCATATACTCACTCATAGGCGGGTGAGAAAAATGAGAACACATGGACACAGAGAGGCGGTCTACTATACACTGGGGACTGTTGGGGGAAATGGGGGAGGGACAGCGGGGGGGGCTGGGGGGGATAGCCTGGGGATGAATACCAAGTGTGGGTGAGGGGGAGGAAGGCAGCAAAACACACTGCCATGTGTGTACCTATGCAACTATCTTGCACGTTCTGCACATGTACCCCAAAACCTATAATGCAATAAAAATTTAAAAAAAAAAAAAAAAAAAAAAAAAAAAGAGTTGATTTTCGGAAAACATTTTTATTATTTTTTTAAAAAAAAAAAAAAAAAAAAGTGTCAATTGTTTCTCATAGATATTGATAGGGCTCTATTGTTAAATGTGTTGAAAGAAATATGATAATATGGGTCTGTTTGGAATAATATCTCTTGTTACACAATTTCTGCAGTAAGAAAGATCTGCTGAATCCCATAAAATCTGTGTTGGCAAGACTCTTTTCTGATGTCAGCTTTATGTCTGCACCAAGTTTAGATGTTGATCTCACTATTTGGCTATATTCTCATCTATGGCTTCAGCTTTAGTAGAGAACTTGAAGGTCTAATTACTGTCGTTTCTGTCACTGCTGGATATGTGTCTAAACAATGATTTCTGGGTAATATATGTATGATGATATCTAATCATTATAACACAATCAGTGATGTCAATAAGGCTGTCTTTTGAATATATAAATATACAAATACTCATTTTCAAGTAGAGCAAGCATTGTAAATATAATCTAGAATAAAAATCTCATTTGTTTCATGTTTGAAACTTCCCTCAATTACATTACAAATATTTTTATTATAAGAATAAAATAATTCCTAAATAAAAAATCAATAATAAATCAAAATATTATTATAGTTTTGTAATAATTAATGAATAACAGCTAATATAAATATTAACAAATTGCAATATCTTCATACATTTAAGAACAAAATATTTTTAGCCAAGATGTATTCATAATATGCTATTACAAAACAGAATAATATAGATTGTTTTGTAAAATAGTTATAATCTGTGAAATCATTTGAAGTACAGAATTCTAAATATTAAACAGGATAATCTTTGATAACTAAGTTTAGGTTTTAGTTATTTAATGTCATTTAGTCAATACAAATCTCAAGAAAAAGTCGTGTTTGACTTTTTCACAAATGCTCCACGTCTTGTGAGGATTATTTGAAGGCAGATTATAAACTGGCTACTTCAACATTTATTGGAACAAAAAGCATTTGAACATGTTAGCAACTTTTTCAATCTAGGATGATTCAGTGTAGCAAAAAATATGAAAAACGAAAGATTATACAAGAAAAAATAACGTACCCAAAACATTCTGTTTCCCCTGATCAAATTCCAAAGCTACCCACATTTCAAACATCATTTAGAAATAATTTTTTACAGTGTAGAATTTGGGGTCTTTACTGGTAGATGCCAAGGAAAACTGGGTATCACTTTATGGCAATATTGCCATCCGTAGAGGCCTGCACTGGCAAAGGCAATCTAAAACCAACTTGTTTTCCTACTAACTACATTTGAAGGTGAACATCCATGAGAATTACAAATGATTATTATAGTGACCAACAGAGTCATCCATCACCAGATAGCAGATAAGTGGAGACTTTTGAAATTTGACTATTAATATTTTAATTCAATCATAGTAATTATAATTAATCGTATATTCTTAATCTCACTACCAATTTTACTGCCCAGTGTTTTGGTGTTTAGCCATTCAAAGCAAAATAGGGTTTCTCTTGTATGAAGCTATCCAATTAGTTTTGAAACATACAAGTGATTTATCTCCATGAGAAATTCCTTTGGAATAGGATAAAGCAGAGAATGTAGATGAGAAAATGAACAAACCCTAAACTTGAATAATGTATTGATTATCATAAATTATTTATAGTGACCAGGAAAAGTTCAAAAAGATGGTTACTAAGTAACAAATATATAATAATATACTGTTTTGGGGGGCAAATTTTTGGGAGTCATATTGGCTTTTGTTATTATCTATTTCTTTTTGAATGGGATTAGATAGTTTGCGTCTTTTAAAGTTTTTGTCCATTCTAATTGCTTGTATTTGTTTCCATGAAATCATTCATAGTATTTGTTATTGTACACTTAATATGCAAAGAATTTGTAGTGATGCCTTTTATTTCTGATCCTGAAAATGTGTGTCCCTTCTTATCAATGTGGCTAATACTGCATTAGATGTATTGATCATTATAAAAATAAAATAAAATGCTTGTAGTTTAACTGCTTTTTTCTTTTTTAAATTAATTTTTAATTTTTGTGGGCACATAGTAGATATATATATATATATATATATATATATATATATACACATACATACATACACCATATATATATATATATCCACACACATAGTGTGTATATATATATATATATATATGGGGTACCTGAGATGTTTTGCAATGCTTACTAATCATATCATGGATAATGGGGTGTCCATCCACTCAAGAACTTATCCTTTATATTACAAACAATCCAGTTACATTCTGTTAGTTATTTTTAAGTGTACAATTAAGTTATCATTGACTATAGTCATCATGTTGGGCTATGAAATACCAGGTGTTATTCTTTCTATTTTTTAATATCTATTAGCCATCTCCACCTCCCTGCCAGCTGCCCTGCTACCCATGCCAATCAGTGGTAACCATCTTTCCACTGTCTATGTCAGTGGGTTCCATTGTTTTGATTTTTAGGTCCCAAAAATAAGTGAGAACGTGCTATATTTGTCTTTCTGTGTCTGGCTTATTCCATTTATCATAATGATCTCCAGTTCCATCCATGTTATTGCAAATAACAGGATCTCATTCTTTTTCATGGCTGAATGCTGCTGCAACAAATATGGGAGTGGAGATACATTTTTTATATACTGATTTCCTTTCTTGTGGGTATATATACAGCAGTGGAATTTCTGGATCATATGGTAGCTCTATTTTTAGTTTTTTGAGAAACCTCCAAGCTGTTCTCCATATTGGTTGTACTAATTCATATCCTCCCCAACAGTGTACAAAGCTTCCCTTTTCTCCACAGTCTAGCCAGCATTTGTTATTTTCTGTCTTTTAAATATAAGACACTTTAACAGGGGTGACATGATATCTCATTGTAGCTTTGATTTGCATTTATCTGATGATCAGTGATGTTGAGCACCTTTTCATATGACTGACATTTGTATGTCTTCTTTTAAGAAATGTCTATTGAAATATTTTGTCCATTTTTAAGGATATAAACAGACATTTATCAAAATAAGACATTTATGCAGCCAGGAAACATATGAAAAAAAGCTCAACATCACTGATCATCAGAAAAATGCAAATAAAAACCACAATGAGATATCATCTCATGCCAGTGGGAATGGCAATTATTAAAAAGTCAGGAAATAATAGATGTTGGCGAGGCTGTGGAGAAATAGGAACGCTTTTACACTATTGGTGGGAATGCAAATTAGTTCAACCATAGTGGAAGACAGGGTGGCAATTCCTCCAGGATATAGAAACAGAAATACCATTTGACCCACCAATCCTATTACTAGGTATATACCCAAAGGTATATAAATCATTCAACTATAAAGACACAGGCACACTTATGTTTACTGCAGTACTACTTATAAAAGCAAAGACATGGAATCAACCCAATTGCCAGTCAATGACAGACTGGATAAAGAAATGTAGTACATATACACCTTCGAATACAATGCAACCATAAAAAGGAATGAGATCATGTCTTTTGCAGGGACATGGATGAAGCCAGAAGCCATCATCCTCAGCAAACTAACACAGGAACAGAAAACCAAACACCACACGTTCTCTCTCGTAAGTGGGAGTTGAATATTGAGAACATGTGTACACAGAAAGGGGAACAACACACACAAGGGCATATTGGGCTTTTTCTGTTGACCAATGCCAGCTGTAGGTGTTGAAGTTTTCAGTGCAAGCTGGGCATGGTGGCTCAAGGCTAGCTTGGTGGCTCAAGGCTGGTACAGTAGTTCACGTCTGTAATCCCAGCACTTTGGGAGGCTGAAGTGGGTGGATCACCTGAGGTCAGGAGTTCAAGACCAGCCTGATCAACATGGAGAAACCTGTTTTTACTAAAAACACATAAATTAGCCGGACGTGGTGGCACGCGCCTGTAATCCCAGCTACTTGGGAGGCTGAGGCAGGAGAATTGCTTGAACCTGGGAGACAGAGGTTGCAGTGAGCTGAAATCCCACCATTGCACTCCAGCCTGGGCAACAAGAGTGAAATTCTGTCTCAAAAAAAAAAAAGTTCTCAGTGTATCTCCTTGATTTGCTGAGCATACCTCTCAAATGAAATGGTTTCGCCAGGATTCAGAAAGTTCTAGTGGTTCAGACTGGCAGCAGAGCACCAAACAGTGACCATGACCTTAATTTTTTTTGGTGGGGGGGTTGCTAATTATGCTTTGGGAAGTGCTTTGGAGTATCTCTTTTTGATCCAGCCATTCAGCTGGTCATAGCCAGTTGTCATACAAAGTCCATTTTTTGTCACACATCTCAATCTGATCAAGAAATGGTTTGTTGTTATTGTGTAGAATAAGAAAAGATGACACTTCAAAACAATTGTTTTTTAATTTTTGCTCAGCTCATGAGGCACTCATTTATTGAGCTTTTTCATCTTTCCAGTTTGCTTCAAATGCCAAAAGACTATAGAATGATCAATGTTGAGTTCTTCAGCAACTTCTCATGTAGTTGTAAGAGGATCAGCTTTAATGACTGTTCTCAATTGTTGTTATAAACTTCTAATGCCCAGACGCTACATTTCTTATCATCAAGGCTCTTATCTCCTTTGCAAAACTTCTTGAACCACCACTGCACTGTATGATCATTAGCAATTCCTGGGCCAAATGCCTCGTTAATGTTGTGAGTTGTCTCTGCCACTTGATGACCCATTTTGAGCTCGAATAAGAAAATCGCTCAAATTTGCTTTTTGTCTTACATGATTTCCATAGTCTAAAATAAATATAAAATAAGCAGCAAGTAATATCATTAGCAAAAAAATAGTAACAAAGCCAGAAACATGCATTAAAATGATATATAACATAATCACATTTATTTAAGAATGTAATTCAGTATTCACTGGATGTGGTGGCTCATGTCTGTAATCACAGCACTTTGAAAGGCTAAGATGGGTGGAACATGAGGTCAGGAGTTCAAGACCACCGTGGCCAAGATGGTGAAACCCCAGCTCCACTGAAAATACAAAAATTAGCTGGGTGTGGTGGCACAGGAAAGTAATCTTAATTACTCAAGAGGCTGAGATACTCTTATCTCTTGAACCTGGGAGCTGGAGATAGTAGTGAGCAGAGATCAGGCCACTGCACTTCAGCCTGCCTGACAGAGCAAGACTCAATCTAACAACAACAAACAAAGTATTCCAACATCAAACAGCAAATTTCAACAGTGCAAAAACTACAGTTACTGTTGCACCAACATATACATACATATGCTTATCAGTATTCAACTGAATACTCAAATAGGATCTTTTATGAAGTCCCAGATTTGTGTCTTTGTGCTGTTCCCTCCTCTTCCATGTTCTTTTTTGCTAAGTCTAGTCACGTTGTTCTCACCAGATAAGCAGCTCCTTCTCCCCAACACAGGGAAGATGCCTAGCTCTGCGCTCTCTGCATTTCATACTGGAAATTGTCATAGGCAGTGTGGTGAACCCTAGGTCTTGCCTCATTTGTTTCCCATCTCTTGAGGATTATGACTTTTCATTATCTGATATACATTGATTTGAATATCATTGTTTCATTTTTTATTGTTTTGGGAGAAACAGTAAATCTTGCGTCTGTTTTCCATCTTCACCAGAAGTGAAAGGTCCTGAACATTAATTGGTTTTAATAATCTACTGGGGAGAGAAATTTCTGGAATATCCATTTGGATTGTCTTAATATCACATCTCTCACTCCAATATTCATTGCTTTAATTCTTCCACATGTTCTGTATATAGTCCAGATATATATCAGTATCTGGATGCTTTAATTCTGCCTCATGTTCTGTATACAGTCCGAATATATATCAGAATCTGGATAAACACAGAGTATTTCTCTGGGCACTCTTGGCCACCAGCAGGTGAACAAGGGCCAACATAACGTCTATCATCCAACTTCCTTTGGCTCTTGTTCAGATCTGTGGACTCAGAGACATTTTGAATCTTTTGGGATTCCCATAAAATGAGAGGTGGCATCTTATAAGGCCTGAAAAGCCCAAGCATTCTAGTTTTCCTTAGTGCATGATAGTGCTGGTGATTTAATCACTAGAGAGGAAGGTTTTTGTTCTACATTGTTATCAAATCTAGAAAACAAATAAAAGACAATGGAATTATGGGGAAATTATATACAATAAATAAAAAATTACCTGCTTTGAGTTTTATAAGCAAGTTGGCTGTTAGATGAAACAAGTAAAGTTTCGAAATAGGCATTTCTCATGACCATCCTAAATTGACTACTGTACCTCCCCCTAGAAAACAATTTCAAAAGCACTTCTTTTACCTTATGCATTAAAACGTTACAGTGTAACTCACCACAAATGTCACTTACTTTCTTTATTTAAGTTGTATTCATTTAATCATTCCTTTGTCTCTCAACAGATATCAAAAGATATTTCTGCTGGCCTACTATGTGCCAGACACTTTTCTAGCTCCTTCATTTGCAGATGGGAACAAGCTAATCTGGATGCTATCCTTGTGACACAGACTAGTACTCTTTAGTGCACCTAGACTGATCAGTTACATAAAAACATTCTGGGATAAATTCTGATTTATAGTATAGATACCACTATATTTGCTTTTTTTGTATTTATACTAGACTATCACCCACTTAAAGACAAGAAGTGTGTTATAAACATGTCTCTGTAAAGTGTGCTGCACAATATAGATATGAACATAATAGTTGCTGAATTTAATTTAATTGATGGATTTTAGTTTCTACAGGGCAACACTGCATTTTTTAAATATAAACTAACACACACACACACACACACACACACACATAAACGCACATAGCTCTACCCCCAGTTCTCACCTGAGAAAATATATTCAGGTGATAAGAAGTAATTTTTTCCCAATATGGATGAGATAATATTTATTTGATATTACCATTATTACTTGAACATAAGGAGAACAGAAAATGAATATCTAAATATTTTATGGTAAGGATCCTGCATTAATTTACTTTCACATTGCTATAAAGAACTGCCCAAGACTGGGTAACTTACAACAGAAAGAGGTTTAATTGACTCACAGTTCAGCCTGCCTGGGGAGGCCTCACCAAAGTTACAAGCATGGCGGAAGGTGAGGAGAAGCAAGGCACATTCTTCACAAGGCGGCAGGAAGGTGAATGAATGCAGGAGAAATGACCACTTATTTAACCATCAGATCTCATGAAAATTCACACACTATCACATGAACAGCATGGGGGAAATAGCCCCATGATCCAATCACCTCCATTTGGACTCTCCCTTGACATGTAAGGATTATGGGGATTATAACTGAAGGTGAAATTTCGGTGGGAACACAAAGCCTAACCATATTGGATTACCTTATAGTGAAATGTGGAAGTTCAGTATTAGCAAATGCAAATGCTAAAAAATAACTTAGATAATTGAATTTCATTCCTTCAACTGTACACAAATTATTTTACAATAAAATATAATATCCATGTTCCATAATAAAACAATAATTAAGCTAAAATATTCATTAAATAAAATCCTCAAAACCTACACAAAACTTGTCTTAATATATTATAGTAAAATCTGAGTGGCTTTGCAGAATCTACCATTTTCATAGCTGATTTAGTTAGCAATGTTCTTCTTCAAATGACTATGTCATTAAACCATAATGAAAAATGTACATTTATGTACATTCATAGGAAATTTATTACAACAAAAAAGCTATGATTAACTACAAACCCAATTGCATTTTAATTTATAGACAGATTTGCTCCATACAACATATTTTTGTTTATTAAAAAAATAGAGCAAAGTAAAAAGTATTAACTTCTTGATTTAATGGGCCACAGAATGAAAATTGTTTTTGTTTGTTTGATTTATTCTGCAGTTGTTTAGACTGTGTAATATTTTAGTTATTATAATTAAGTTACTATCATTGCCCCCAGTATTATTGTATTTGTTGTAATAACAGGTCAGAGTCATTTAATATGCTGCTATTTACAGAGAAAATTTGTTTTTAATTGAAAAAACTATAGTATTTATACATATGTGTACATATAAATTTTATACTTGGCATAATATAATTCAAATTATAAAATAAAAACATTTTTCTTTAATGACAATTTAAAAACCAGTATTGCTTGAGATTAACACTTGGCTTCCTTTTTATTCATAAGGCATTAGTCACAGTTTCTGTGACATTTTTGAAATCCCATCTACACAATGAAATAAAATAAAATTAGTATTGCCTTATCAATTTGCTTTTCTATGCTTATGTGCAAGTAGTTCATTATTTAAACAAAACAACTAAATGGATACAATGATATTATTTTCTTAAAATGCATTTTGTATTAATAGAAAATACACATCTTTTAAAATGTTGCACCCATCTTGCCAAGTCATATATTAGGGGTCACAAGTTTGCATACTAGTTTGTGGATGTCCTAGAAATCTCAAAGTACTTGGAATTAAAATTTCTATGCTGTCACTAATTTCTGAACCCTCTTCATACACATTTTCAATATTATTTATTCATTTATTTAATTATTCATTTACAAATACATGTTTCATAAGATATTTTAGACTGAAAAGATTTTTCCAGCATTTACTTAAAATTAATCAGCTATGTTTAACTCCTTATTAGATGAAGGTGATTGTCTCTGTCAGCACCCAGAACATTGTCGCTATCACAAGACCCAAAATAAAATTGAACTGGCTATCTGAAGCTTTGTGTTAGGAATCACTTAACTCCCCCCAGATTACTCTAATGTCTAGTTAAGCTGCAGACACAGACATGTTGCATTAACAAACCTCTCCCCTTAAAGTCACAGCTTCCTGAGGAGTGTTAGTAATGAATAGCTCTGATAATTGTAACTTGACTTTTAGTTTGGGAAACTGCTTAGTATAATGAATCTATAGACATAATTGACTCAGAGGAGGAGAGTATGGAAATATTTAGAAATATTAGGTTACATAGATTGAATTTTTTATAAAAGGAAAATATTTTTCTTAGAAAATCAATGAACAAGTCAAATAATGTCCTCAGTAATTAAGAAGACGATACCAGGATTCATAATGTGCACATCTTTCTACATTGAGCTTAGCATTTTGAATTCTACTGATGCATAGGTGTGCTGTGTGTTGTTTCCAGCAAGAAACATATAATGGACTATGATTAAAGAAGCAGGGCTATAATAGTTAAATAGAGACACATTTACACTGAGTTGGGGAGGGGGTAAAATATGTAGACATGTGGGTAGATTGGTATATAGAAGGAGAGATGGATAGATGTGATATAGATATGCAGATAGATCTAATACAGGAAGCAATATGTCAGTTGGTTCTATAAATCTCCTTTTTTAATGGTGGAAATGTTCATCTTAACCTAAGGAAAGAATTGGCACAATATGTTCTATAGATTTGGGAAATCATACTGCAGCCTGTAATCATTGAACTATAGGTATCATGGACTCAGCATTGCCTAAGGCAGAAAAAATTGAGTCATAGTAGAAAATGACTGCAATATAAAAGTTAATTTATATTTGCCATTATTTTATAAGATTTTTTTTTTTAAGTTCTTAAGGTTTACATAGATGAAAGCCATCCTATTTAAGCAAATGATTGGATGAGTTTGGGAGAAATGCATACAGTTTTGTAACCACTATCCAGATATAGGTTTTCTTTTTTTTTAAATTATTTTCTTTTAAATTCTGGGGTACATGTGCAAATCTTGCAGGATTGTTACATAGGTATACACATGCTATGGTAGGTTTGCTGCCTTTATTCCCCTGTCATCTACATTAGGTATTTCTCCTAATGTTATCCCTCCCCAATCTCCCCACCCGCCTCCTATCCCTCTCCTAACCCCCCAACCCACAACAGACCCCAGTGTGTGATGTTCTCCTCCCTTTGTCCATGTGTTCTCATTTTTCAATACCCACTTATGAGTGAGAACATGCAGTGTTTGGTTTCTGTTCTTGTGTCAGTTTGCTGAGAAGAATGGTTTCCAACTTCATCCATGTCCCTGCAAAGACCATGAACTCATCCTTTTCTACAGCTGCATAGTATTCAATGGGGTATATGTGCCACATTTTCTTTACGCAGCCTATCTTTGAAGTGCTTTAGGGTTGGTTCCAAGTCTTTGCTATTGTAAACAGTGTTTCAATTAACATACATATGCATGTGTCCTTATAACTGAATGATTTATAATCATTCGGATATATACCCAGTAATTGGACTGCTGGGTCAAATGGCATTTCTAGTTCTAGATCCTTGAGGAATTGCCACACTGTCTTCCACAATGGTTGAACTAATTTCCACTCCCATCAACAGTATAAAAGTTCCTATTTCTCCACATCCTCTCCACCACTTGTTGTCTCTCAGATTTGTTAATGATCACCATTTTAACTGGCATGAGATGGTATCTCAATGTGGTTTTGATTTGCATTTCTCTAATGACCAATGATGATGAGCATTTTTTCATATGTTTGTTGGCTGCATAAATGTCTTCTTTTGAAAAGCATCTCTTCATATATTTTGCCCAGTTTTTGATTTTTTTTTTTTCTCGTATATTTGTTTTAGTTCTTTGTAGATTCTGAATATTAGCCCTTTATCAGATGGGTAGCTTGCAAAAATTTTTCCCATTCTTTCGGTTGCCAGTTCACTCTAATGATTGTTTCTTTTGCTCTGCAGAAGCTCTTAAGTTTAATTAGATGCCATTTGTCTATTTTGGCTTTTGTTGCCATTGCTTTTGGTATTTTTGTCATGAGGTCCTTGCCTATGACTATGTCCTGAATGGTATTGCCTAGGTTTTCTTCTAGGTTTTTTCTTCTATGACAAACCCACAGTCAATATCATGCTGAATGGGCAAAAACTGGAAGCATTCCCTTTGAAAACTGGCACTAGGCAAGGGTGCCCTCTCTCACCATTCCTATTCAACATAGTATTGGAAGTTCTAGTCAGAGCAATCAGGCAAGAAAAAGAAATAAAGTGTATTCAATTAGAAAAAAGAGGAAGTCAAATTGTCTCTATTTGCAGATGACGTGATTGTATATTTAGAAGACCCCATAAGATGATAAGCAAGTTCAGCAAAGTCTCAGGATACAAAATCAAAGTGCAATAATCACAGGCATTTCTATACACCAATAACAGACAAACAGAGGGCCAAATCATGAGTGAACTCTCATTTGAAATTGCTACAAAGAGAATGAAATACTTAGGAATATAACTAACAAGGGAAGTGAAGGACCTGTTCAAGGAGAACCACAAACCACTGCTCAAGGAAATAAGAGGAAATACAAACAGATAGAAAAACATTCCATGCTCATGGTTAGGAAGAATCAATATCCTGAGAATGGCCATATTGCCCAAAGTAATTTATAGATTCAATGCCATCCACATCAAACTACCATTGACCTTTTTCACAGAACTTAATAAAAACTACCTTAAACTTCATATGAAACCAAAAAAAGAGCCCACATAGCCAAGACAATCCTAAACATAGGTGGAGGCATGTTCTATTACAAGAACATAGCTGGAAGCATCATGCTACCTGACTTCAAACTATACTACAAGGCTGTAGTGATTAAAACAGCATGGTACTGGTTCAAAAACTGAAATATAAATGAATGGAACAGAACAGAGGCCTCAGAAGTAATGCCACACATCTACAACCATCTGATCTTTGATGAACAGGACAAAAATAAGCAATGGAGAAAGGATTCACCATTTAATAAATGGTGTTGGAAAAACTGGCTAGCCAGGTGCAGAAAGCTAAAACTGGAACCCTTCCTTATACTTTATACAAAAAATTAACTCCAGATAGATTAAACATTTAAACACAAGACCCGACACCACAGATAGGTTTTCATGACTCTAAAATGTTTTATGTCTCCTTGTAGTCAATCTCATGTTTTTACCACTGGCACCTGACAACAACTGCTTTGTATTCTTATAATTTTTCTCTTTAGAACAGCAGTTTCCAACCATTTTGGCAGCAGAGACTTGTTTTGCAGAAGACAATTTTTCCATGGATAGGAGTGAGCTTGGAGTGCGGTTTCAAGTTGAAAGTGTTCCACCTCAGATCATTAGACATTAGATTCCCATAATGAGCACACAACCCAGATCCCTCATATCTGCAGTTCACAAATAGGATTTGTGATCCCATAAGGACCTAATGCCACCACTGATTTTGACAGACCTTGAAGCTCAGGTGATACTCATTCACCCTGCTGCTTACCTTTTTTAGAGATTGTCATATAAATGGACTGATATTATTTGTAGCCATTTGACTTTGAAGCATCCACTTATACTTCGTTTTCTCCTTAACTCTTCAAACACTAATCCTGGACATAGAAAACGAGAGATAGAAAAAAATCACCTTGCCATCAGTCACCTAATAAACAACTCAGGGGTAAAATAAGCAATCTTATGTAGGAGGTAAAAAGAACTAAATCAAGAAGCTGAAGTTCATCTAATTACTCTAGAAAATATATAACTCAGAAGTAATGCCAGAAAAATGACTGAAAGTTATTAAAATCAATAAATACTGAATTTGAATATCAATGTGTGAAGAGTATACACACACACACACACACACAAAGGATGTTTGGAGGTGAGTTACTCGTGGGATATTAACAAAACTATTAAGTCATTGAAGGTCCTGGGGAAGAATGACTTAAAGATACACATTTGCAGAAGAGAATGAATAACTTTTTTTCAGAGAAGACATGTCTAACTGAATAGTTAAATTTGAATTTTATTTTAAGGAAAGAGCAAGAAAAATGCTATAGAAAAAGTGCATTAAGACTTTTTTTATGTTTAAGTATTTAATCCATTTGGAGGTAATTTTTGTGTAAGGTATAAAGAAGTGGTCCAGTTTCAGCTTTCTGCACAAGGCTAGCCAGTTTTCCCAACACCATTTATTAAACAGATAATCCTTTCCCCATTGCTTGTTTTTGTCCCTTTTGTCGAAGATCAGATGGTTTTAGATATGTGGCATTATTTCCAAGACCTCTGTTCTGTTCCATTGGTCTCTATCTCTGTTTTTGAAACAGTACCATGCTGTTTTGATTACTGCAGCCTTGTAGTAGCATAGTTTCAAGTTAGGTAGTGTGATGCCACCAGCATTGTTCTTTTAGCTTAGGATTGGCTTGGCTATGTGGGCTCTTTTTTGGTTCTATATGAAGTTTAAAGAGCTTCTTCACAGCAAAAGAAACAATCATTAGGGTTAACTGGCAACCAACAGAATGGGAAAAATTTTTTGCAAGCTACCCATCTGATAAAGGGCTAATATCCAAAATCTACAAAATACTAAAACAAGTAGACAAGAAAAAAAAACAATCTACCCCATCAAAAAGTGGGCAAAAGTTATGAACAGACACTTTTCAAAAGAAGACATTTATATAGCCAGGAAACATATGAAAAAATGCTCATCACTGGTCATTAGAGAAATGCAAATCAAAACCACATTGAGATACCATCTCATGCCCGTTTGAATTGTGATTATTAAAAAATCTGGAGACAGTGTGGCAATTCCTCAAGGACCTAGAAATAGAAATTCCATTTGACCCAGCAATCCCATTACTGGGTATATATCCAAAGGATTATAAATCGTTCTACTATAAGGACACATGCACATGAATGTTCATTGCAGCACTGTTTACAATAGCAAAGAACTGGAACCAACCCAAATGCCCAACGATGATAGACTGGACTGGGAAAATGTGGCACATATACACCATAGAATATTATGCAGCAATAAAAAATGATGAGTTTGTGTCCTTTGTAAGGACATGGATGAATCTGGAGAACATCATTCTCAGCAAACTGACACAAGAACAGAAAAATAAATACTGCATATACTCACTCATAGGTGGGTGAGAAAAATGAGAACACATGGACACAAAGAGGAAGGCAGCAAAACACACTGCCATGTGTGTACCTATGAAACTATCTTGTACGTTCTGCACATGTACCCCAAAACCTATAATGCAATAAAAATTAAAAAATAAAAATAAAAATAAAAACTATTAACCAAAGGGGGGGGGGGAAACTGGAGACTAGTGAGGTGCTTGTGAGGATGCGGAGAAATAGGGATGTTTTTACACACACACACCATGGAATACTACACAGCCATAAAAAAGGATGAGTTCATGTCCTTTGCAGGGACATGGATGAAGCTGGAAACCATCATTCTCAGCAAACTGACACAAGAACAGAAAACCAAACACTGCATGTTCTCATTCATAAGTGGGTGTTCAACAATGAGAACACATGGACAAAGGGAGGGGAACATCTCACACTGTGGTCTGTTGGGGTCTGGGGAGCTAGGGTGGGATAGTGGAGGATGGGGAGATTGGGGAGAGATAACATTAGGAGAAATACCTATTGTAGGTGACAGGGGGATGGAGTCAGCGAATCACCATGGCATGTGTATACTTATGTAACAATCCTGCAAGATCTGCACATGTAAAGTAAATTTTATTTTACTTTAAGATCTAGAATTTAAAGTAAAATAAAAAAAAAGAAAAAAGAGAAAAAACTCTTTTTAAGGGGGAAAGAGATAGTGCTTTTAGCTCACATAAGCAAAAATGGAACTGCAATGGAAACATATGGAATGGTTCAGAGCTTAACCACTGATGAACCTGATTTGGACAGCGCAATAACCATGGGAAATTTCATCAAGGTAGCAGGACTGTTTTTGAGGCACTACTCTTGGAAAGAGAGGTTATAGTGTTAGAAATGAGAGGCTAATGGGTTACCACCTGTTATGTGCTAAAGTTTTGATTAAAGGAATATAACAGGAACTAATCATGGGCACCATTTCCAGGCCCAGAGCCTGAATACTTTTCATAAATAACATTATGTGTTTGTTATCTACTTAATGAAATGGAGGTGACCCCTAGAGTAAATTTGGGAACCCCAGATTGAAGAAGATAAAGCCATAATTTGGAAAGACTCTGGGAATCTAAGTCACCAGCTGAAGGAAAGACATCTAATCAGAATTGTTCACACTGAAGAGCTGCATGAAGAAAAAATACCTTTTAAAAATTTCTATTAGGCCACTAAAATTTTGTAATTTCTCACTTAGTGAAGCCATCATTGTATTTACCAACAAAGTAGCATCCATTTTTATATAAGTCATGTACATTTTTTTATCTGAAAAATTATGTAACAAAAGTCTTTTGGGAATATTAACATAATTCACACACAAAGGATAAATTAAAGGGGTATGAAGTTGACTATATTCCAGCCAATTTCATAATTCAGTGTGAAATGATAACCTGGCTTATAAAGACAGCTATAAGATTTAGTGGATGAAATTTATTTGGAGGGATTACTCTACAGAGAGTGTTTCTAGGATCTTGCATTTATTCAATTTTACTAATGATAACTTTCATTGATGAAGCATAGGGATAACTGTGGTTCTAGAATTTTGAATGAAAAAGAGGCCACCTGTTAATATATGGAATTTTACGATTTATTCTTACAGATGTTTTGAGCCTAAAAGATGTAACACATGTTTATTTGAATACCTGTGTTACATAATTAAATGTTTTCAGTGCTGTGAGTTTTACAGAAATATAAATTGCATCTCTGTTCCCATAGGGCTTTTCTCTTTATTTGTTAATTCATTATTTTGTTGGTTTCTTTAATATTAAGGCTTTGCTAAGTTACTTCCACAGTGATAAGTTAGTGTGGTGAGAGAAAAAGAATTTGAAAGAGAAAGATTTCTTAGTTTCTGAGCAGGATGTCATATAACATACATATAAAACCTTATATATATATATATACCCACATACACACACACACACACACACACACACACACACACACATATATATATATATATATATATATATATATATATATATGGCTTATTTATATATAAATAAAGTCATTATTTTTAAGATAAGTCAGAGGGAAGTTATTCGATGGAGTAATTTTGTCATTTAAAAAAGAATGTGCTATTTCCAACAAACGGCAAGGTAACTTTGAAAAGAGGGTGACTTGTCCATTTACCCTGGACTGTGAAAACATACATATCTCTCAGCTTATTTACAAACTGAAGTGTAGGCTTTAGGAAAATGGGACTGATTGAATATCAAAAGAGCACTCCAAATGTACCCTTCATAATCAACAGAGGATAATGACAGAAAATCTCTCTGTGGTGTTAGAAGACTTTCATTTTGGGTTTAAACAGGAAAAACAAGTCTCTGTGTTCATCTTTTCCTTCATATCTAGAATTAATTAATTAATTAATTAAGCATTTATTTGTCATTAATCTGTTCAGGTATTGTGGCTGATGCTGATAATAGTGATAAAGGATACAGAAATAAGCCCTTTGCTTTTTGGAAGGAGGTAGAGAAAATGATAGACAATGAAAAAATGTTTAAAAATAATAGTAAACAATACAATTCTAGAGACTTAGAAGTGTTAGGAAGAAAAATAAAGCAAAGAAAGAGATAGGATATCATGAAGTAGGGGAGAAGGAAGGAAACAAACTTACAAATGGTGATCAAAAAATTTCTTTCTGAAATAAATTTTTCATAAAAGATGAAGTTCTGCAGTGAAATTTGGGAGTAAAGCCTTATAAACAGAGGAATCAACAAGTGTAAAGTCCTGGAGACAAGAATGAATCCAGTGTGTTTGGGAAGCAAGCCACGAGCACAGGAAAAACGAGTAAAAGGAAACAAGCCTTCGTAAGGTATCAGTTTGGAGAGGTGTTGAGGTGGACATGGGTTATATTACATAGGTCAACATAGGGCATGGCAGGTCGCTGAATCTTATTCTAAATATAATGAAAGCAGTTGGAGGGTTTTGGAAGGATGTGACAAGGTCTTATTTACGTATTTTAAGGGATTCCACTGACAGTTGTATGGGTGATAGAATGAAGAGAGTGAGGCTCTTGCTGAGGGCCAGGTCTGTTCCAAGTGCCCTCATGTTGTTTTCTTTGACCTTTAAGGTCTATGATTATTTATAATCCAGGCATGCATATAAGGAAGAGAAAGGGCTTTCAGGAATCAGAAGAAAAAAATCTCAAATTTGAGGTTGTTTCTGAAAGCAAAGGGATGACACTCTTTTTTTTTTTTGTAACTTTTTCTTTAAAATCTAATTTCGTTGTGATACTTTTTATTGTAATATATATATTTATATACTTTTTAGAGGAAGTCTCACTCTTGTTCCCCATGTTGGAGTACAATGGCATGATTTCAGCTCACTGCAACCTCCACTTCCCGATTTCAGACAATTCTCCTGCCTCAGCCTCCGGAGTAGCTGGGACTCCAGGTGCCCACCAGCACACGTGGGTAATTTTTGTATTTTTAGTGGAGACGGGTTTCACCATGTTGGCCAGCCTGGTCTCTAACTCCTTACCTCAGGTGATCTGCCTGCCTTGGCCTCCCAAAGTTCTGGGATTGTAGGCATAGCCACTGTGCCGAGCCATAGTATTCTTTTTATAATCTAATCTCTCTGTTTTGATACTTTAGTATTTCAAAATTGAACATAAGATGAGATATAACTATCTAGACCTAAATGTACACTAAAGTTTCAGCCTTTCCTGTGAAATTGTGCTCTCATAAGCATAGCATAGTGGTTAATAAAGTGGTTTTTGGACTCAGGCAAACATGAGTACATTAATTAACCCTTCTAAGTGTCAGTGTTTTACATCTAAACAGAAAAATACAATGCCCCAATACAAAAACTGTGAGACCGAAGTAGCTTACTGTTTCTAAAGCTAATCTTTTAACATTGAGGAGTCAAATATGAAGTATAACAGAAGAATCATAAAACAGAGAATTTGAGTGTTGCAAATGACATGAATAACATACATGGGGGTCATGATAACCGTCATCATTAATCAAGGATATATTCAATAGTAAACATGATTTAAATATGCAGAAAGGAATATAATATGGTTTTGATATATTTTCAGTAAAATAGCTTAGAGATATTAAATGATGGCAGAGTCTACAAATACATTTGTCATGTAATATCAGTTTTATAAAGAAAATACAGGCCCATCAAAAACTACTCTTTGAATAAAATATTGTACATCTGAAAAGTAGAGCATTATGTACCTATACAAAATAATGATTATCTCATCTCTATCAAATTAAAATTAAATAGTTTGCAGAAAATATTTGTAAGTATTAAAAAAAATAGTGTGCAAAACAAGACAGGTAGATTATAGATAGGTAGATACACGAAATAGAGTGTATGTGTTAGCTTTTATGCAAATAAAGGTGTGTATATAAATTACCTTTTCTAAAAGAAAATTGCAGAAAGCATAAGCAAGAAATTTATAAAAAGGATCAATGGTCTTGGATGGGGAACAAAAGGTAGAAAGATTAAGATGAATTAGAAAAAAATGAAGATGAAGATGAATATAATTTCAATTTTGTAACTTGTAAATTTTATATATTTTAATAACAATATTTAATTTAAAATTGGAAAAATAAACAGAAATTAAATAAAAACTGCAGAAAAAAATGGAATTAATCTATAATACTTTTTAAAATGTACTTTATATCCATAGTGAGATATACTCTAGATGTGGTAATTCTGAAATGTGTGCATAAAAGACAGAAAATAAGTAAACACACAAATGTTTCTAAGTTCTTTCTATGAGAAGTGAGGGCAGCTAAGGATGGTGTTAGATATAAATTGGAAGTATCAGTATAAGTTCATGATATGTTTATAAAGCTCTGCTTTGTTACAGCCCTGTTCATCCACTGGTCCTAGAAATAATGCTCCATTTCTGTGTAGCTATCACACTTATTCTCATAGCTTCATTTCTAAATAGTTTTGCCCAATAAGAAGAGCTATGCTCTCCAACAAGTACATGTCAGAGAAAATCCCAATAGAATATAAAGATATGAAAAGGGGCCATTCATGGCTAAGTCTTCAAAAATCTCACTTGAAAACTGAATTCTATGGGATGAGATTGGAAGAACATAGAAGGAACTATCTTGTCATTAAATTATCTCTGTAATTTCAACCAGGGAGCCTAATACAGTTTGTTGTGTCAGAAAGTTGGAAGGGGCCCAAAGGCTGTTGGAGACCTGCTGAAATAACATAGTAGGCAGCATGAAAGACCTTCACTGGTAAAATTTGTCATAACTTGTACATTAAAAGGAATAACAATGGTAACAGATTTTACTACATGAAGTCAAAATAAAACCATTAATTCATAGCATTATGTTAATAAAGGAAAGGCACTTCACTAATGAAGAATGCCAGTTAATGTTTGTGAAAGAAATGTTGGAATTAGAAATTCACAACTGTGCAACTCCCAATACACTACTTTATTCAAGCAAAGAACATGGATGGATGTAGAAAACTTTTCTAAAATACTGTTATGAAAAGAATAGACATTGGTCTCAAATATTACCTCCCAAATCATTTATTAACAGGGGGCAAAGTTACTCCTACAATGGAGAAACCAGGAGGCTACCACCAACCAAGTACTCAAGCGTAGAATGACTAATAATGGAACAATAGAACCTTAGGGTCTCTAATGTAAGGGGATGCACACAGGTACAACCCTGTAGTGCTACTGATAGCAAAGCTAGTCTAAATATTTTCATGAGGAACCTATAAGACAAATCCAGAATGGGGTTTTTAACACAGGTGATGTTCACTCCATAACATATCTGTGCCATATTAGAAACAAAGATGGGATGACTTTTCTAGATTAAATGAGATTAAATAGATCTGATAACTGAATGTAATATACTTTTTTTGATCAAATACTGTACTTACATAAACAGATGTAAAAATTATTACTAGTACATTTGGGGATTTTTAATTTAACTCATTATTAGATATTAATGTTTCAATGTGACATTTTATTGAGTGTGATGATAGTATTTTGGGTATATAGTAGAATGTCCTTGTTTCTGCAGGCATAAAATATGTCTTCAACTTACTTTCCAATGATTAAGGGTGTGTGCGCGCGCACGTGTGTGTGTGTCCATAGACAGGGAGATGAAGATGTGACAAGTTATCACTGATTAATATAGATAAAACATGTATAATATTAAATGTTTTGTAATAAATGTTAAAGAAAAGAGAGAAAGAGTAAACAATGGAATGGTGTATGTTAAAATAATACATTTTTCCAAATAAAGATAATTTAAATATTAATTGTCACAAAATATAGCTATAAGTAATAATTAATAAAAATACATTTTATTATTGTCTAAGCAACACCAAATTATGAATGACTATATATTTTTTTAAATTCAACAATGTGGTAGTTTACCCTAACTTTCAAACAGTTAAGTCAGTTTGGGCTCTTCGTGACAACTGGAGAAGGCAGAGTTATGCATTCCTGCAGAAGGAATTATCTAAGGCACATTATTTCCAGACCTTCTTCCACCTGGTTTCTAAAACCTGGACAATTTTTGTAAAAAAGTATTAGCAGTATTTTTATTTTTAATTAATAAATAATTTCACATATTCTGGGGGTACATATGATATTTTGATACATTTGTGCAATGTGTAATGATTAATCAAATCAGGGTAATTGGGATATCCATTTCCTCAAACATTTATCACATCTTGGTGTTAGGAACATTCAAAATATTCTCTTATATTTTGAAATATACAATAAATCAGTGTTATTTACAGTCACCCAGCAGTCCTACAGAACAGTAGAATATATTCCTCTTATCTAGCTATACATTTGCACCCATTAACCAACCTCTCCCTGTTAACCCCTGTAGTCTCTATTCATCCCAGCCTCTGGCAACTACTATTCTAACCTCGATTCTGTGAGATAAGCATTCTTAGCTCCCACATATGTGTAAGAACATGTGGTATCTGTCTTTCTGGGCTTAATTTATTTCACATAACTGAATGTCCCCAGGCTCATGCATGTGGAGCAGTGTTATTTTTTTTAGTTTTTAGAAGTCAGCATGCCATATTGTGCTATATATAGTTATAATGCTACAAAACAGACAAGAGTATTAATAGTGTACTCTTTGTGCAAAACTAAAATGATACTCTATCCATCTCTGAAGTGTGCTCTATCCACCTCTGAAGTGTCATTTAGATAAGAAGATATTCCACTATTCACTTAATAACTCTAAAACTGAGTTACTTTGTACGAATTTACAGTTTTGTTTTTTTTAGCATTAGTCGTTATCTAACACCATAAGAAAACCCATGGATGTCTTTTACTTTAAAAATAATTATTGTGATAAGAACACATACCAGGAGATCTATTCTCTTAACATATTTTTAAGTTTACAATAGGGTATTGTTGTTTACATGCAAGATGTTGTATAGCAAATTTATAGAGCTATTCATCTTGCATAACTAAAATTTTATACCTGTTAATTAGCGACTCCCCATTTGTTCCTCTCCACAGCTCCTGGAAACCACCATTCTTTACTTTCCTTCCATAAGTTTGACTCTTTTAGGTGTCTGATACAAATGGAATCATACAGTATATTGTCCTTCTGTCACTGGCTTGTTTCACTTATCATAATTTTCTCAAGGGTCATCTATATTTGAAATTGTAATTTCAACTTTTAAGATAAATATGCAGGCCCAAAGTGGCTCCGGCCGGATGTCGTGGTGCTTGCGAAGGCGAGGCCAAGAGTTCAAGGCCAACCAACCTCAGCAACCTTACAAGCTCTCATTGATTGGCAAAAAAAAAAAAAAAAAAAAAAAAGATAAATATGCAGTAATAAGATGCTGAATAATATGGTAGTTCTATTTTTAATTTTTTGAGGAACCTCCATACTGTTTTCCACAGTACTTGAACCATCTTGAATTTCCACCAAAAGTGTATAAGGATTCCAATTTCTCCACAATCTCACCAACAATTACTGTCTTTTATTTTTAAAAAATTTGAAAAAATTTAATTCCTTTTCATAATAAAAATTCACAAGAGGCTGGGTGTGGTGGCTCACGCCTGTAATCCCAACACTTTGGGACGCTGATGCAGGCAGATCAAGAGGTCAAGAGATGGAGTTTATTCTGGCCAACATGGTGAAACCCCATCTCTATTAAAAATAATACAAAAATGTGCTGGGTGTGGTTGATTCTCCAGCTACTCAGCAGGCAGAAGCAGGAGAATCACTTGAACCTGGTAGGCAGAGGTTGCAGTGAGCCAAGATCATGCCACTGCCCTCCAGCCTGGTGACAGAGTCAGACTTGGTCTCAAAAAAAGAAAGAAAAAAAATTCACAACAACTAAGAATGGAGGGAATATTATCTCAACACACTAGAGGTCATATGTAAAAAACCACAGATATTAGATATTCTTATAAATGGGAAAAAATTGAAAGCATTTCTTTCCATACCAGAAACAAGACAAGGATGTCCACTCTTATCACTTCTATTCAACATAGAACTGGAAGTCCTAGCCAGAGTAATTAGGAAATAAATAAATAAATAAATAAAAGTAAGCCAAATGTTCCTGTTTACAGATGATATGATCTTATATATATAAAATCCTAAAGCCTCTATACAAACACACACACACACACACACACAGAGAGAGAGAGAGAGAGAGAGAGAAAGAGAGAGAGAGAGAGAGAGAACTAAAAAACATACAAGGTCAGTTGTGTTTCTATAGGCTTATAATCAACTCTCTGAATAGGAAATTAAGAAAACAATCTTATTTTCAATAGCACCAAAAAATACAAAATACTTAGAAGTGAAATTAACTATGAAAGTGAAAGACTTGTACACTGAAAACTATAAAACATTAATTAAATAAAAGCAGACACAAAATAAATGAAAAGACATCTCATATTTATGGATTGGAAAAACTAATTTTCTTAAAATGTTTATATTCTCCAAAGTGATCTGTAGATTTCATACAATTCCAATCAACCTACCAGTGGTACTTTACGGTGAAACCCTGTCTCTACTAAAAGTACAAAAAATTAGCTGGGCACGGTGGTGCATGCCCGTAATCCCAGCTACTCAGGAGGCTGAAGCAGGAGAATTGCCTGAACCCAGGAGTTGGAGGTTGCGGTGAGCTGAGATCATACCATTGCACTCCAGCCTGGGTAACCAGAGTGAAACTCTGTCTCAAAAAACAAACAAACAAACAAAAAACATTTAATTTATATAAAATTGCAAAAGATCCTGAATAGCCAAAATAATCTTGAAAGAGAACAAAGCTAGAGGTATTACACATCCTAATTTCAATATATATTACAAAGCTACAGTGGTTAAAACTATATTATATTGGCATAAAGTCAGACATCTAAACTAAAGCAACAGTAGAGATGGCCTAGAAACAAACCTATGCTTATAGGTCAAGTGATCTTTAATGAAAAACAAAAAAAGATGAGACAGGAATACAAAATGGGGGAAGGACTGTCTCTTCAATGAATGATGCTGGGGAAATTGGATGTCCATATGCAAAAGAATGAAATTTGACCCTTATTTTACACCATACACATAATGAACCATTGATATCTGTTTCTCCACTCTGCAAAATATTCAGAGATGGTGATGTTCTGGATAATTTTTATCTTACGTTCTCCACAATTAGCACAGTATATGCTATAAAAACGGATTTGTACATTAGGCCTCAGCTTTTTCACTGTTCCCAAGTTTTCAGAGAGGGGGATTGATACCAACTGAACTAATGGGAAAAGTATGAAGGAGAAAATGAAGAAAATCCCAAAGAACAAATATTTCCTGGTTAACTTTTCAACAAAAACTGGTGTCAGGTTCTTTGCAAATTGACAGATAATGTTTAGGCTCTAGAATCAGAAAACAAGAGTAATAATGAGGACAATAAACCTTATTCTCTTTTTTAAGTTCCTTTGAACACATCTTTCAATTTTATATTCCTCAGTTCCCTCATTAAGAATATTGCTCATAGCCCACTTTTTGATGGGGTTGTTTTTTTCTTGTACATTTGATTAAATTCTCCATAGATTCTAGATATTAGCCCCTTATCAGATGGGTAGATCACAAAAATTTTTTCCTATTCTGTTGGTTGCCCATTCACTCTATTGATTGTTTCTTTTGCTGTGCACAGAAGCTCTTTAGTTTAATTAGTTCCCATTTGTGTATTTTGGCTTTAGTTGCCATTGCTTTTGGTGTTTTAGTCACGAAGTCCTTGCCAATGCCTTTGTCCTGAATAGTATTGCCTAGGTTTTCTTCTAGAGTGTTTATGGTGTTAGGCCTCATGTTTAAATCTTTAATCCATCTAGAGTTAATTTTTGTATAAGGTGTAAGGAAGGGATCCAATTTCAGCTTTCTGCATATGGCTAGCCAATTTTCCCAACACCATTTATTAAGTAGGGAATTCTTTCCCCATTGCTTGTTTTGTCTGGTTTGTCAAAGATCAGATGGTTGTAGTTGTGTGGCATCCTTTCTGAGGCCTCTATTCTGTTTCATAGGTCTATATCTCTGTTTTTGGATTAGTACCATGCTGTTTTGATTATAGTAGCCTTGTAATGTAGTTTGAAGTCAGGTAGCATGATGCCTCCAGCTTTGTTATTTTTGCTTAGAATTGTCTTGGCAATGCAAGCTCTTTTTCGGTTCCATATAAAGTTTAAGGTGGTTTGTTTCAGTTCTGCGAAGAAAGTCATTGGTAGCTTGATGGGGACAGCACTGAATCTATAAATTACTTTTGGCAGTATGGCCATTTTCACTATATTGGTTCTTCCTAACCATGAGAATGGAATGATTTTCCATCTGTGTGTGTCCTCTCTTATTTCCTGGAGCAGTGGTTTGTAATTTTCCTTGAAGAGGTCCTTTCACATCCCTTGTTAGCTGCATTCCTAGGTATTTTATTCTCTTTGTAGCAATTGCGATTGGGATTTTTCTCATGATTTGGCTCTCTGTTATTGGTGTATAGGAATGCTTGTGATTTTTGCAAATTGATTTTGTATTCTGAGACATGGCTAAAGTTGCCTATCATCTTAAAGAGATTTCGGGCTGAAATGATGGGGTTTTCTAATCATACGGTCATGACATCTGCAAACAGGGATCATCTGACATCCTCTCTTCCTATTCAAATACGCTTTAATTCTTTCTCTTGCCTAACGGCCCTAGCCACAACTTCCAATACTATGTTGAATAGGTGTGGTGGGAGAGAGCATCTGCACAGACGCTTTTCAAAAGAAGACATTTATACAGCTAACTAACATATGAAAAAAGCTCATCATCACTGGTCATTAGAGAAGTGCAAATCAAAAGCACATTGAGATACCACCTCACGCCAGTTAGAATGGCGATCATTAAAAAATCAGGAGACAACAGATGCTGGAGTGGATGTGGAGAAATAGGAACACTTTTACATTGTTGGTGGGAGTGTAATTAGTTCAACCATTATGGAAGACAGTGTGGTGATTCCTCAAGGATCTAGAAATAGAAATACCATTTGACCCAGCAGTCCCATTACTGAGTAAATACCCAAAGGATTATAAACCCATGTATTATAAAGACACAGGCACACATATGTTCATTGTGACACTGTTTACAATAGCAAAGACTTGGTATCAACCCAAATGCCCATCAGAGATAGACTGGATAAAGAAAATGTGGCACATATACACCATGCAATACCATGCAGCCATAAAAAAAGAGGAATTCATGTTCTTTGCAGGGACATGGATGATACTGGAAACCATCATTCTCAGCAAACTGACACAACAACAGAAAACCAAACACCACATATTCTCACTCATAAGTGGGTATTGAACATGAGAACACATAGACCCAGGGAGGGGAACATCACACACTGAGGCCTAGGGTGTGGGGGGCTAGGGGAGGAATAGCAGTGGGTGACGGAATTGGGCAGGAATAGCATTAGGAGAAATACCTAATGTAGATGATGGGGCAATGAATGGAAACAGCAAACCACCATCACAGTACATGGATACCTATGTAACAAACCTGCACATTCTGCACATGTACCCCAGAACATAAAGTATAATAAAAAAAATTTTTTAAATAGATACAATAAAAAAAAATTAAAACTTAAAACTTTTAAATCTACAAAAAAAGAATATTGCAGTATCAGAATTAACTGTCTCACAAGAGAAAATGAGATTCATCATATAAAACACAAACATATAGCTATGTGATCTGCTATTACTGTATGTTAGAGTTTAATGCTGATCGTTTAAAAGGGAAAGTTAAATTACCAATTAACAAAGTAAATATTTCCTCCTTGCCTGCCAACCGGTCTTCCTGGTAATCTTGATAGGTTTTTAGTTCCCTCTTTGTACAGTTTGTGTTTATCTTTTAGGAATAATTTCTGGAAGCTTAAAATGAAATAGAAAAATCCCTATAAATGAATTATATACATGTGGATTCCATAACTTTCTTCAACATCTCTTATGAAATGCAATTCAAAGGACAACTCTCTGACCTTTGCTGTCCAAGCAGACTATGGCCCTTTCATTCATTTTCCAAAAGAGAGCTATAACTTACTAATAGGCAGCTTATCTGTGAACTGGGGATTTGGGAGGTGACTATATATACTTGAGATAAGCTTTAAGACTAATATTAAAGATCAAATGGTATCCCTGACTTCTCACAATACTCTGAATATATGCAGTCAACTCTTTTTTTTTTTTTTTGAAAGAAAAAATAAACCACAAATTGACCATTGGTTGTAAGGTTGTCTTTAAAAGAAAACTATACTGACTTCCTTTGCAGGGTAAATATTGCACTTAAAATATTAAACTTTATTTGCAGACTGACATTTTCACATTTGAGCCAGTTTTTTTTTTTTTTTGCGATCATGCTCTTGGAGCTTCTCAGAGGGAAGCGCTGTTACAATCCCAGTGTGACAATTGCAACAAGCCCCCATGAGGACACTACCCATGATGGCTACTAACATGAGAAAAGGGGGTACTCTGATATGGAGACAAGAGCACTGTTATGCTTTTGTTGAAATTTTTTTGTTAATTTTTTTATATTAAAAACTTTTTTTTAAAAAGACAGTGTTTGGATCTTGTTGCCCAGGCTGGAGAGCAATGCACAATCTTGGCTCACTACAACCTCCGCCTTCTAGGTTCAAGTAATTCTCTTGGCTTAGCCTCCCAAATAGCTGGGATTACAGGTGCCCACCACCATGCCTGGCTAATTTTTGTATTTTTAATAGAGATGGGGTTTCATCATCTTGGCCAGGCTGATCTCAAACTCCTGACCTCATGTGATCTGCCCCCTTCGGTTTCTCAAAATGCTGGGATTATAGGCAGAAACTACCACATCTGGCCTATATTGAAAACTTTTAAAAATCTGAAATTTTTATGAGTGAAGGGGAAAAGAGGAAAATGAATGATTGTTTGTTTATATTGTTAGTACCTGAGATAATAATTAGAGTCTAAACCAGTATGGCTGCATATAATTTGATCTTTGTACCTGAATAAACTTTAGCTTATAAATACACATATATTTACAAATATATGTATTTTTGAGGACATTATAGTGTTATTTACCAGAATGAGAAAATGCCATAAATGTCAAATAATAGGGAAAAAATTAAATAAGTTATACTACATCATGAGAGATTATACAATCATTTTAAATCATATTTTGAAATATATTTTATAGCATAAAAAGTGCATTCATATAATGTTAATTTAAAAAAACATATATACAATGAGGGCAGCTTTTTAACAGACACCCACTGATACACATGGATTATACACTCATAGGTATATTTGTGAATATAACATAATGAGTGCCATTTTCTTTTTTTTAATTTTTTTAAATTGTACTTTAGGTTCTGGGATACATGTGCAGATTATGCAGGATTGTTGCTGTGTGCAGAGATTGCACCTCTGTACTCCAACTTGGGCAACAAAGAGCAAAACTCTGTCTGAAAAAAAAAAAAAAACAACCCAAAGTACTCCATGGAAGTCTGGATGGGAACATGCATTTAGAACATTTTTGGAGCCTATTAAAAGGAGAGAGCGAAGGACTCAGAAAATGTAGACAGTCACTGTACATTGAGATGTTCCATGTAGGTTTTTTATTAATACCTTTCCGAATCCAAAGCGATGCTCTGGGAACCAAGAAGCAAGCGGGGAGGGAAAGGTGGGGAGAAGATACAACAGACAGCACCTGTATTTGAATCTTACATTGAATTGCTAAAATGTATCAAATTCCACTGAAATATAAGTTCTATGGGAACTAATTTACTATTATAATTTACTGCTGTATATTTCCTAAGTATCTAGATCAGTGTCCAGTATGCAGCAGGCCCTTAATAAATAATTGTTCAATAAATAAGTTAAGTACATAGGAAAAGACAGTATATTAAAGTATCATCATACTTGCAGCAATAAATAATGTCAGCCGAAAGATGTGGGAAAGAGTCATGGAAAGATGAGGTTTGAATTGGGTCCTAAATGGTAGATAAAGATATACATTCAGAGTTAATACTCGTAGCAAAATATATAACAAATTTCATGAACAGTGACAAAATGAAACATATTGAAATGAAGTATTTCTTAGAAGATGAAGGAGAAAATAAAATTTCAAAAGGTAATTTAGGCTGGAAAGAGAAAATTGATTTTTAGATCAGAGTATATCCTTTATTATTTGGGCAATCAGGAGTCCCTGAAAACTTTGAAATGAGGCAGAACAATTAAAACTAGGACAGGAGGGATCAGGTGCTGGTGCTTATTGGCTTGCTGATTCTACTAAAGTGCTTTAACGTCAGCTGGCTTCAGTTGGCTAGGAGGCATGGAAGAGTGTCTGGGAATCATTTTTAAAGTCTACGTCAATTTGATTTGAGAAACTTCAGAATAACTGCATTTCTTAATTAAACCAAGGATGTCACACTGCTAATTCTGGAACCAGAAGAAGATCAAGTCGAAGCCATGGCAGTTAATTGTTATCGATTGGTGTGTAACAGCATTAGTAAATTCCAGAGGGTCTGGCCATTAGTGAGGTATAAAATGATCCAGCGACAACTTTAATTGGTTTTAGATAAAAAGGAATAAAAATTCATAGGAAGCCACTGAGATTTAAGTGGCTTGGGAGACCTGAAACTCTTCCCTTGATTAAGTTTAACTATCCCTGGAAAAAGACTATGAATGAATCCATATGGGTTAGAAACAGGGTGGAAGGTGGAAAAAGGTCCAAATCTTTCACAGTCTGAGTGGCTCCCTTGCAATAGAACTTTGTGTGATAATGGAAATCTTCTCTATCTATGCTGGTCTGTGTGGTATTCACCAGCTACATATGCTGTTGAGCACTTGAAACAAGGTTAGTGGAACTGAGGAACTAATGCTTAAGTTGTATTTATCTTGAAATAATTTGAATTTAAATAATCTGGCTAGTGGCTATAATTTTTGACAGCACAAGTCTGAACATTTTCTCTAACCAAATGGAGCAAAACTTTGAAAATGTTCACATGACTGGTTATATTAGTAAAAATAAGCTAGGGAATATGCAGCTAAATGCTATAGTAATGAAATTTTAAAACACAAATTCTAGAATCCTACTGGCTTATAGTAGCAAATATTTATGTCTCCTTTTACACTGAATTTTTCACATCAGTTTCAACTTGGGACCCCGGTCACAGAGCAGTCTGTGTGAAACATTGGTAGTTGTCTTTGTAGAGCAAAAGAGAAGCTTTAAAACCGCACATTCCAGTGGTTCTTAATCTGATTATTACTGACACATTTCTGCTCATATATATACATGCATGCACATATATTCATACAGCAAATGTGTATTTATACAGCGTACATATATACACATATACACCTTTTCATCAGCCAAATCATATGACCACTCCTGAGTTCAGCAGAGCAAGGATGCAGAGCCTCTCTCAGGAAGGCATGGGATATAAATGAACAGTAATACAGTTCATCAGAGAGTCCTAAAAGGGCATAGAGATTATTTGTTGAATTAACGAATATTTGCTAACACATTCTGTATGTTCTGACTACAATTTGATGTATGTTCTGACTACAATTGTACGTATAGATGTAAGAAGGAAACACAGCATGTTAGTTTTTTTCAGTACCATCCTTCCCCAGTTTTCACATGACCACATTCTTTCACTACTTACATCCTAGTTTAAGCATCTCCTCCTCAGGAAGAACCCCCAATATCCTAATTTAAATAAGACTTGATGCTTTTTTTGTATCCTATATGCAGTCAACCAGACAATATACCTTAAATTTATTTTGTATATTTAATAGAATGCATTAGTTAGTCCCAGACAGGAGCTTATTTAAAGGGGCACCAAAGCTCTTTAGACATATTTTTCCTTCTCTATTACATTGTAAATGCCGTGAAGACAAATTAAAGGATTTTTTATTTTTAGTTTCCTGTGACTTAATGTCCAGTGAGCAACATAATGATGAACTTAATGAATGATATGAAGACTATATATTAACAATCTAAGCAATGTTTATCATAATTGTTGGAAATATTCAAGTAGACAAAATAATTACAAAATTATAGTCGTAAAATTTTAAAGAAAGGAATCTTTTAAAGCAAGAGGTAGTGATAAAGCAACATTTATTTACAATGGAACTAGTGAAACACAGTAACATTAGCATCTCTTTTTAGGAAAAAAAAGTCATTGTTTAAACTTACATCTCAATAATAGTAATAAAAAGAATAGACTCCTGAGCAATTTGCAACTTAAGCTATAATAATTTCAAACATTCAACAAATTTGTTTCAAGATAGTTAGATAATTGTCTGAGTTCCCCAATAATTACTTTAGAGATATATTAGTTCATTTTTATTCTCTTAGTTATTTGTAATAATAAGCTTTCTAAAGCACAAATACTTCATATAAGTCAGTTTTATATAACCACTGTGAATTAATCAAGTAATTTATTTTATTTTCATGTACACAACTGAGTCACTGCCCTTCTTCACTGATATTATAACCTGTAATGAATCCTATCATAATCTGTACCCATAGTTCTCCCCTTTTGATTAAAGGTCCCATCATCCCTCTCTTCTTTCTCATTGATATCTCTGGACCTGGGCAGTATTTTACTTCTGTCTAAATAAACATACTACAGTCTGGTAAGCTCATCTTTGAGCTTTTACTTAGTCACTGAATATTTTGGAATGTGCCAGACTAACGTTACCACCATACTTCTTTTAGTAAGTTATCCTATATTTATAGCTACAAGTGCTACGTTTTATTTAACAGGAGCTAAAAATAAGAAAAATAAATGTGTCAATTTCTAATGCATAAAACATAAAATTAGTACTTTATGTCAGTACATTTTATAAGTTTATAGTTATTATTTTTACTTAATATAAAGTCAATAAATGAACACATTTAATAGTAGGCATTAGAATGTGGGGGTCTGAATGCTAGTGACATTTAATGTAACTGGTAAGGTTTAGTAGCTAACAACCTTGAACTACCAGTCAGAAATTATTTTACTAGATATTTTCATGCTATTATACTTTGAGTTCTAGGGGACATGTGCAGATCTTGCAGGATTGTTACATAGGTACACACATGCCATGTGGTTTGTTGCCTCCATCCCCCCATTACCTACATTAGGCATGTCTCCTAATGCTTTCCCTCCCCAACCTCCCCACCCTCTGCCATTGCTTCCCTAGCCCCCCACTCCCCGACAGGCCCTGTTGTGTGATGTTCCCCTCCCTGTGTCCACGTGTTCTCACTGTTTAACACCCACTTATGAGTGAAAACATGTGTTTGGTTTCAGCTCTCTGCACATGGTTAGCCAGTTTTCCCAACACCGTATATCCCAATGTTATCCATTTATATAAAAGATATTGTCTCTATACCACAGTTACCAAATCCTAGAGTAAGAAGAAGATAATAAAGCAGAGGGGAAAGAAACATAGATTGAAAAGTTTGAAATGACAGAGATGAATATGGTGATTTAAAGAATATAAATCTAGACATTTTCTCTATGGAACTGATATTTAACCTGATACCTCAATTATGAGAATTCACAAGCCGTGCTGAGAACTTAGAGAAAGAGTGATAGGTCTTCAGTCCTCAGGACAAGCAAGTGTAAAGTGTTACCATGAGGTGATCAGAAGCCATGACCCTGAAATGGAGAATAACCAAGTTGTGAGGAGTGCAGTGAGTTGGGTTTTGGTTGAAATAAGAAAAGGGGCAGATGCAAAACTAGAAAGAGAATAATAAAGCATGGAAGGAGCCATGCATGAATTATAGGCACAGAAGCACATGATTTGATCTGGCTTAACTATATCCAGAATGCTTAGATTAGAATGGATTGGATAATTCAAGAAGAAAGCACTGTTGGAAAAAGATAAGAGTTTAGAAACCCTGTCATTATCTGGCTAAGTTAAGCCATTGAATCTCTATAGGCTCAGATTTCTCATACATAAAATGAAGTATTTGGGCCAGGTGCAGTGGCTCACATCTGTAATCCCAGCACTTTGGGAGGATGAGGTCAGAGGATCGCCTGAGGTCGGGAGTTCTACACCAGCCTGACCAACATGGAGAAACCCTGTCTCTACTAAAAAATACAAAATTAGCCGGGCATGGTGGCTCATGCCTGTAATGCCAGCTACTCAGGAGGCTGAGGCAGGAGAATTGGAGGTTGTGGTGAGCCGAGATCAAGCCATTACCCTCCAGCCTGGGCAACAAAAGTGAAACTCCTTCTCAAAACAAACAAACAACAACAACAACAACAACAAAAAAAAACGAAGTATTTGACAGATTGTTTGTATTAACTTTCTATTATTGCTGGAACAAATTACCACACATTTTTAGTTAAAAAATAAAACACACACACAACACAAATGTGCTATCGTACAGTTCAGAGGTCAGAATTCTGCCATGGGTCTCATTTAGCTAAAGGCAAAGTGTCCGCAGGGCAGTTTCTTAACAGGAGGCTCCAAGAGAGAGAACCAGTATCCCTGCTCATTCAGGTTGTTGTTCAAAGTTCAATTCCTTGTTACTGTGGAACTGAGGCTCCTAGTCCCTTGCTTGCTGTAAGCTGAACATCATTCTTGAGTTTTAGAGGCCACCCACATTCATTGGCTTATGCCTCCCTTCCTCCAACTTCAAACCCAGCCACGCAGGTAAAGCCCATCTCATGCTATGCATCTCCCCTCTCTCTTTCCCTATTGCTACATCCTTCTGACCCAATCACCCTCCTTCCTCTTCCACGTTTAACGGCATATACGGTTACATTGAGTTGAACCAGATAATCCAGAATAATTTTTCTATTATAAATTAAGATTTTAAGATGAATCTTAACTTTAATAATTTGGCCTTGTAATGTAGCATACTCCACGGTTTTGAAAATTAAGACCTGGATATCTGGGCATGTGGGGTGGGAATAACACTGTTCTTACCACAATGTTTTCTTCAGATTTGTTGTGCCTACAAAGAAAGATATATTTTATCTTCATAGACTTGATCTTCATTTCTCTACAGATCAGTTTGATATTATGTTACATATTGCTTTAAGTGGACTTTACAAACATTATATATATATATATATGTATATATATATAGTTAGATAAAAATCTAGTGTAGTGTAAAGCAAATGACTGTGGGTAAAAGTATATTTGTCTTGATTTTGAAATTAGGTTGTCTATTTTATGTTCATAGAAAAGGGACAGCTAAAGTTATCTGAAAAATATTAAACTTTTTTAAAAATAAAGAAAAGTAGACAAAGAGAGGGAATTGACTACTTAGTTTATTTTGCTGCATTGACGGAATTGGCTATTTCAAAGCTGCTATGAGATATTCATGTTGGCCTTTAAAGTAAATTGTGTTTTCTTAGAGCTTGTCAGAATTTGGATGGTTTTTAATTATGAGGCATCATCTGCTTTCTAGCATATTAGTTAAATGTTTGTATTTAATATCTTAAATATTAATTTTTGTGTGCCAATATATTTTGCTTGAACATTTTTAGTCTATATATTATCTTGGTGTATCCACAACAATTCAATGTTGAGAGAAAGGCATTTTTACAAAAGGAATTTTTAAAAATGCCCTGATACAGGCTTTATAATGTTCTTTTCCATAAAGGCAATCTGTGTATTATGCCCCCTTTGATCAATAGCCCTCCCCAGTAAGCTTTATAAAAGCAGTATAAATGCTAATGCATCCTGGTCTAATTTTTGCTCTACTGTATGAGCATAGCATAATTAAAATAAGCTGTTCTTCCAGAACTAACTCATTACTTGCAATTTCTTTTTCTCACGACCTTTGGGAAAGTAAATAATATTATAAAGCCCAACGATCATGTAATGTACATCCCCAAATGAACAAGGAAAATTGCAGTGCATTTGTACAATCTCTGGAATTGGACTAGAATCCTGGGGGCTAGAGCGTCACCCAGCACAGACCACATATTCTGCCCTTTACATTGAACCGAGCTGCAAATCATGCAGTTATTTTTATGGTTGCTTGTTCTTTGGTTTGGGTGACAACTTAATACCCTGCAGTAGTAGTTGGCAGTAAAATGGTACACATGGCTGGTCACCGGCAGGAAAGGAAGCCCTTGTACCTTCCGATTGCTATAGAAAAATCATTTGTGCAATTTGTAATAGAAATAAACATAGGAATGTACGTCTTGCTGAAAAGTGACCAGAAAATTAAATTAAAAGCCTGTATTTTTCACCATGAATATGGAGTGTGTGCTCTGCTAGACCAGTGGTCTGGAAGTAGGATATTTGCTGTAGCTATTGCTAATGACAGTCTTAATTTTCTTCATAATTTGATTATAAACATACCAGAGCCCCCATAACATGTTCCTTACCCTGAGAGGTCACTTATAACTGTTCTTAGTCTGTGGTTTCTACATTAATAGGAATCATAACATATTTATTATGTCTTATTTGAAAAACATTACCAGGTGCCTTATAAATAATTCAGCTTTTTCCAAAATATATTTGAAACTTTCAAAGCACAGATATGTGTGTGTGTTTGCGTGTGTGTGTGTATTTACTTCACCAGTAAAACACTGGTGAGAACATACACACACACACACACACACACACACACACACACACACACTTTCTTTTTCCCTTTTCTGATTTGTGATCAGAGAAAGGAGATAAAAAAACATCATTATGTTTTTAGAGGCAGCTCATCTCATCTTCAGTCACAGGCTAGTATCTAAAGGCTTTTCTGACTTGGAAAGTCCTGGATCAATATTTCTCATATTTGTCTGCTATCTGTGCTTGCTGCTTCTTCTATATTTTACGCAATTTATTTTATCTATCTGTGGCTTACACATTGCCATAATTTATCAATGGTTTCCGTGTCTCTATTCTTACCCCACTATGAACTAGTTGTCTCCTTGTACCAGAGTAAACTCCCTACAAGATATTTAACTGTACCGTGCCCTTTACAATCACTAATGACTCCTCTATCCTGCAGAAGAAAGACCATATTCGTTAGCCAGACTGTGAAGATCTTCTAATGTCCTAGGTTCTTTTTAATTGGATGTTGTACTTTTTCTCTACCAGATTTATACATCTCTGCTCATTCTTTACCCTTGGGTTAAGCAGCCTCCATACACAGTTATGTACCAATTAAATATTCTATTCCTTTATTCAGTCACTTTAACAGATAACCACTTTATGTGAACCAATGGTGTTTCTCATATTGTTTTCTAGTATTTATTTCTGTAAGCTATAGTTGATTTTCATTTCTTCTTCCTTCTGTATTTTAAGGTCTACTATGATAGTAACCATGTTCTTCACATATCATAGGCACCTAATACTGGATTCTGAGTAAAACACTAAGCTATGTTGGTTTCCTTGACAAAACAAGATACAGAACAATAGGAAGCCTTGTGATGTGTATTTGAAATTTGGCATACACAGAGAAAAAAAAACCTGAAAAACACTGTGTGTTCCTAATAAAACTGCTTTAAAATAACTTAAGTTCTATAGAGCAAGAACTTTTTTACTCATTGATATACTACCCACTCTTCAAAGAGTCCCTGGCACAGAGCAGTGATTGCTTAATAATTATTGGAGAAGTAATACCTGTCTATATATCTCTTATCAGAAAGTTTAGTAGGCTAAAGACAAATTAATATTGTTGAGGATATTAAAGATCTAAAATTATGGCAAGATTATTGCTATGAAGGACAAAATTCAATTTTTCCTCATAGGGAGTTATTGAAAGGTAGTTCAACATAGAATTATAGTGATGGCTAATATTTGAATCCTATGGGACAAAGCCAGATCATGTTTAGAATTTGCAACAACACTGTGCTAAAGTTTGCAGATGTGGAATATCATTAATAGCATTTATTTAAATTTCTTAGAGAAAATGGTTGAAATTGTAACTCAGTTGTTGATGGGAAAGACAGTAGAAAGAAGACGAAAAAGTTCAGTATTGTGCCTTTAGAAATGTCTTTCATTCGAAATGAGGAAAATATGTAGATAGATGTGAGAATTTTGTGAATGACTTCTGGGAATCCATACAAAGAAAATCTTCAGGAGGCCAGGAACAGCTGATCACATCTGTTATCCCAGCACTTTGGGAGGCCAAGGTGAGGGGATTTCTTGAAAGCGGGAGTCTCTACAAAAATATTTTTTACAAATTAGCCAAGTGCAGTGGTGTGTGCTTGTAGTCCCAGCTATTCAGGAGGCTGAGGTAAGAGGATTGCTTGAGACTAGGAGTTCGAGGCTGCAGTGAGCTAGAATCACGTCACTGTGCTTGCTCTAGCCTGGGCCATAGACCATCTTTGAGAAAAAAAATTAAAAACTTTATGAAATATTAAGTGTGTGTGTGTGTGCACGTGTGTGTCTTTCTGCACATGCACATGCGTATTTGTGAGAATAATGTATATTTCACTAAGTAGGAAAGTAAATGGCTTAAAATAGCAAATTGAGTTTAGCGTCTTCAGAACCAGCTATGTAATGAAGACAGTTCTGAGTTGGTCAGCTGAGTATCCATGGAAGACTCAGATTTTTGTCAGTTTTTCACTGTCTTTGGACTGTCCTCAGGCCCCCTCACCTTCTCAAGATCTTAGACTAATGTCCTATACTGATACTTCAGCTGACAGATAAAACAATAGAAAACAACGGTGTTCATCTCTCTTTTAGAGTGACAAAAATGTCCCAGTAAAGAGAATTGCATCACACATATCACAGATAGACTAGCCATGGACAGCCTAAATTTGGAGTCTTTACCCCCGAGCTGATAATTAGGTTCATCCTGCCTCAGAGATAGTACCTAAATAAAACTGAGTTTTATAACAAGGAATAAATAATTAGGCAACTGACAGTGGTGATGCATTGTTTTTGTTACAATTTTTCTGAATTGGTGTTTATATTCTCAATGATTTTTCTACTAAAACCCAGAAGATGAAATTTCCAGTAGCACTTTAGTGTTGGATTTCCAATGTGTACAACTTATACAGTTAACAATATAGTGCAATACTAACTGACCATATGGGTCTAGAGCTATTTCAAGATTTACATCTGTATTTCATCCAACATTTTATCAAAAAACAAATTGGACATATTATCACGAAAAGGAATTTTTTTTAAAAAATGGTGGGTTGATTTTGACCAACTAATGTAGAGGTATTTCTGTTAGAAGGCCATGAATGTGCTCCTGGAAACTCATGTTCTGCAAAATCATGCACTAAAAATGTCAGGGCCTAGGAGAGAATATTGTGAGAAGCATAATATAAGAATCTAGGCAAACTTGTAACTGGGTCTAACATAATAGCATTCTAAATAATACACATAGTCATAAGGTATTATTCCAAATAAATGAATGGTACATTGAATATAAAAATATACCATTTTTTGAAAAAAAGAAAGCATTGATAATCAAGGCTTGAGTCTACTAAGTAATGAGGATATGAAAAAAACTTTACAAAATAGATGAAAACAATATGCATTTCTAATGTACAGCAGATGACTGACTATGCCAGGTGCCTGCCAGGTGACAGATGGAAGGGTGAATAGACCTTGTTCCCTACTGTGCATTCCTCTTGCCCACCATTTTTTTGCCCTTGGATTTTCATTTAAGTCTCTGTTGCACATGCCAGCAGGGCACAATACATTAACAGAAGGAGGAGGCAGGAGGGTGGGGAAATATCACATGAACAAGCAGTCTCTATTTAACTGACATCACTCCCCTGTATGCCAATCATATATGACCAATTTATATTACTGAGGCATAATGTAGCAGTGCTGGTCATATTCAAATAAGTCAGTTATATTTCAAATGGTTAAATTTGTCCAAAGAATTGCTGAATAGCCAGTTGGGAATGCATTTTGGAAAGGCAACGACTTATTTGGTTGCCAAAAGTCTCTATATACCCAGTAAATGTATTTGGGTAATAACTATATGATACTACCATGCCAACTTGATCTCAAAATTCCTGGGGACTTATCTAGATACAGATAGGATGAATTATTTTATTCTTCCTAGTTCTTGACCAATTGCTAAGAGTTAGGAGTAATATGCAATCTAACAATTCCCTCTCCTTATAGCGTAAAAGGAAAAATAGAGTGTTAAAACAAATAGCAAGAAAATTAGTGATCTACATATATTTCACAAGACTTTCACAGTTTTTAAGATGGGTTGCACATTGGTTTCAAACATCTTAGAAACAAAAAGGGGAGAAGGAAGAAAATTATGGGACCCTCAGCGATTATAAGTAAAAATGAATCGGCTCCTTAGAAGAAATACAATTTTTCTTCTTGTAAGTCTTAAAGTAGTGGAAATGGTACAGTTTTCTCACTAACATATTTACAAAACTCAGGGTTTGTTGTTTGTTTGTTTTGTTTTGTGTTGAGGCTGTTGTCCATGGATACATAGGGCAAACTTACTTTCAAACATAGTTGAAACTACTTTGGATGAAAAACCAAATGGTGTTTTCATGTCTGGTTTGGTAAAAAAATTAGAAAATTAGTTTTTAGCTGAATGCTGGTTTCAGATTAAAAGATCATTTGCACATTTAATAATATACTGAGCCAAAGGGTAGTTTTTGTTTTACTATTAAAATTTTTGCTGCAAACAGAACTTATGCATGGATTTGAAGATAAAAGGAGAATTTTCATTAACATGTCACAGATAAAGAATCATTGGTGCTAAAGAGAGAATATAATTTCTGAGAGGGTTGTATTTGAGTGGGTTAGGACATTAGAGCTTTATAGAATTAATCTCAATTAATGGAGTTGAAACAATATTTTCAGAGATGCAATTGAATAATTTTATATTATTATATATATTTGTATAAACTTTAAACTTCATTATCAAGTTACTCTAGAGTGGCTTATTTGCAAATTTTTAGTTACATTTTTACAAGATTTGAAATGTACAGTACCATATGTAATACAATCTTTGAAGTGTGAGTATATGAGTAAAAAGTCTGCTTACAGATGAAACACAGTGATTAGTTTTATAGAATAACAAGGTTTTCATTTCTATCAAATACAACAAATTTTTGGTTATGTGTATAGTTGGACCTTGAACAACACAAGTTTGAACTGGGAATGTCAACTTACACAGAAATTTTCTTCTGCCTCTGCCACTCCTGAGACAGCCAGCCCAATCCCTTGTCTTCCTCCTCCTCTTAGCCTAGTCAATGTGAAGATGATGAGGATAAAGACCTTATGACAATCCACTTCCACTTAATAAATAGTAAATGTATTTTTTCTTTCTTATGACTATCTTAATAACATTTCTGTCTTTAGTTTATTGTAGGAATACAGTATACATAGCATGTAATGTACAAAATATATGTTAACTGACTGTTTATGTTATTGTTACAGGCAACAGTAGGCTATCCACAGTTAAATTGTTAATTTTAAGGAGAACCAAAAATTATACACATTTTTTTTTTTTTTTTTTTTGAAATAGAGTCTTACCCTGTAGCCCAGGCTGGAGTGCAATGGTGCAATCTCTGCTCACTGCAACCTCTGCCTCCCATGCTAAAATGATTCTCCTGCCTCAGCCTCCCAAGTAGCTGGGATTACAGGTGTCTGCTACCATGCTCAGCTATTTTTTGTATTTTTAGTAGAATCGGGGTTTCACCATGTTGGCCAGGCTTGTCTCGAACAGTTGATCTCAGGGGATCAGTCTGCCTCGACCTCCCAAAGTGCTGAGATTACAGTCCTGAGCCACCTCGCCCAGCCATACACATGATTTTGACTCACAGGTTGTTGGTGCCCATAATCCCAGCATTGTTCAAGGGTCAACTGTAGATATCACATATATGTGAATTTTCTTATTTAGAATTTGGTCTTCTATACATGTGAATAATTCATATACATATGAATCACCTACAGGATTTTAAAGGTATATATATATATATATATATATATATATATATATATATATATACAATTCTAAATTTTCTACTACAGCTGACTATATTGGAAATAAATCAATTTTATTACAACTTGTTAAATTAGATTAGTTAAATTCATCTTATTTCATATCTGCTTTTAGATAACTTAAGACTTTAAAGTTTAGATTTAAAGTTGTGACATCCAGCCATTTATTTAAATAATTAGTAATTATCCTGTGATATAAATGTTGTAAATATCAAATGAATAAATATTCATATGTTGAATTAATGACAAAATTATAATTAATCTGGGAAGAAATATATTTTAAAATGTTACCTTTTTTGCTTTGTGCATAAAATATGATTAATTCATTCTTCTTTCTGAATGAACAATTATCATGTCTCCAAATATAAGAATGTTTCTTCTGCCCACACTGACTTAAAACATATATCCATTTTATGTATATTTTCTTCTAGATTTTTAAATGTAAATTCTCTCTGAAATAACATTTCACTCAATTCTTTAGCTGTTTTACTTCTCTCTTGAGTGTACATTTTATTTTAATTCTGATATTTTTCTCTTTATCTCTGATTTCTAAAAGCCATATTTATCTTGGGAATAAAGTTTTGTTCATTGACAGTTTAGTTTAACTTTCATATGAATCTCATCCATGCCTGAATAATTACACAGAGTAGCATTGAAATCCACTAGTACTAGTTGAATGCAAAAGATCTTGACAGTAATGTAATAAGAAAAGTAATGTTTTACTATACCACAAAGATATTAGGTTAGCATTTATTGGAGGTACTTGAACTGAGCTACTGGGATAATGCAATTTTTAAATATTTTTGTTTATTTAATTGTTTCATTTAATCCCAGCATGCATTTACACCATTAGAAAAAAGTGTAGAAAAAGACTGCTATTTAACTGTGTCTTTTTTTGGAAAAGTAATTGAATATGACAATCTCTTTTAATTTAACTTCCTGCTCTATTCTAATCTCTGAGAATTTTATGGAATGATTTTCTGAGAATTTTCTTCTTAATTTGTTGGACGGCTCTTTTTAATGTCTACTGGAGAGTGATGGCAATTCTATCATTCCTTTGTGACCATCTACCATCTAAACTAAGATGTTTCATTAAATGCTTGTCTTGAGAAAATAATAATTCATATTTGGGGAGATAATTTTATCAAATTACTTAAAAAGCCTTGCTGCAAGGCATGTGTGAGTGTGTAAGTGTGTGTGTTTCTCCAAGTATTTATTGATTACATGGTGGCATATAATATCCTTAAACCAAGAACACTTCGTTTCTGTGTAAGGATTATTGAATAAAAAAATATGAGATTGTGTAAAATCTATAAGTGAAATATACAATTCAAGTCAACAATATGCATTGTTAACTAACATTATATTATGAATGTATGTGTTTATTTTCAGTTTTTCTTATCAATTGTGTAAGATCTAGAAGGCAAATATATCTCTGTATGTTGATTTTTTAAAACAATGTCTTAGAGGTAAAAGATGCAAGTTTGGATCCAGATGTGTAAAGGTTCTGTTTACATATGTCCCTTGTAATGTTCACATATTTAGCCAGTGGGCAAAATCTGAATGAAACTGCCTTTCACCCAGACTGCCCTTGTTTTACTCACATTAAAAGATTTCCATAGAGGATCTGACCTTTCTAGAAATTTAAATACAGCTGCATTCCAGTTACCTATGACAGAAAAAAAAAAAAAAGCAGTATATTAATTCCCTTTAGAACTCATTAAGTTTGACACTGTAATTTTAGACGTAAGAAAATGAAAATCTAAAATGGTAAGAGAACTCATATATAATTGTACTTTTTAAACTAAAAATGTGTAAGAAAGATTCATCTTGCTACCATGAATGATACTTTGTATAGGAGATAAGCTTGCTTAACAAAACAAATATTGGAAAGTAAATAAGGAAATTTAGATTTACTCATCCATAATTTGGATACATTTACTCTGTGTCAAGAATTGTACTACAAACCAAGCCTTTTTTATGCAATAGTGAGAAATATACTATTCTAGCATTTGTGAAGCAAGAGAGTGGAGGTGGTAAACAATGAAAAATGTGCCAAGTATACTAAATAATCTCAAGCTACTGTAAGAACTTTAAAGGAAAGTAATAGGAAATTTTAAGAGAAAATCTCTGGTAAAGGACAGAATAGTGGAAAGGAAAGTCCTCTCCAAGAAAGTGGTGATTAGACTGGCATATGGTAAATATACAGAACCAGTCAGGAAAACACAGAAATAAAAATATCTCGAGAATATTTTAGGAACAACATGTACAAATTTGTTGAGAAGAGAAAAAGAATAGTCTTCAAGATAATGAAAGGAGTTGTACTGATGAGTCGCTGGATCATGAAAACAAAGGGTGAGTATACTTTAGCTGCATTTGGAAGCATAGGCAGAGAACACATCATGCTTTATTCGTTCTGGGCACACTTCCTTTCTTTCCCGTTTCCACGGTGCAACAGCTACCTATGTGAAGACACTGAATCACTTTTCTGGCTTTAAGCACACTTTCTAGTTCTATAAAATGCAGATAATGGTTCTCTTAGCAAGGTTATTCTGAGGATCACACAACATTAGGCATGTGGAAATGATCTGAAAAGTTAAAAATACTATGATTCTATGAGATCAACCCTGTTAGAGACAAAACCTCTTAGAGCATCAATGTCTCTGCTAAGCTCTGATATACGTAAACAAAAATCAGTTTGTTTTCACCAAGATGCCATGATCTAGACTATTTGATTTCGCTAGGGAATTTCATACTGAACCTAAAGTAAATTGCAAGAAACTAAAATAGACTGTGTTGATCATGATAAAAGTTAATATTGATCTTACCATATTCTTCTTCCCAAAATCTCATTATACCAAAAAAGGAGGCACTATAACTTTTGGTGATAATTAAATGTTAACTAAGAAAGCATATTAGGCCAGGTGGCTCACGCCTGTAATCCCAGCACTTTGGGAGGCCAAGGCAGATGGATACCTGAGGTGGGGAGTTTGAAATCAGCCTGGCCAAATGAAGAAACCCCGTCTCTACTAAAAATATGAAATTAGCCGGGCATCGGGGCCATGCTTTTAATCCCAGCTACTCGGAGCCTGAGGCAGGAGAATCGCTTGAACCCAGGAGGCGGAGGTTGCGGTGAACCGAGATTGCACCATTGCACTCCAGCCTGGGCAAAAAGAGAGAAACTCCATTTCAAAAAAAGAAGAAGAAAAGGAAGAAGAAGAAGAAGAAGAAGAAGAAGAAGAAGAAGAAGAAGAAGAAGAAGAAGAAGAAGAAGAAGAAGAAGAAGAAGAAGAAGAAGAAGAAGAAGAAGAAGAAGGAGAAGAAGAAGAAGAAGAAGGAGAAGAAGAAGAAGAAAAGAAGAAAGAAGGAAGAAGGAGAAGAAGCAGCAGCAGCAGCAGCAGCAGCGATACGAAAAGAGAAGAGAAAAGAAAAGAAAAAAAAAAGAAAAGAAAGCATGTTAGGAAGTGAATTTCCCTCAGCACAGGCAAATTAAAAGGTCTGTAGGGCACAAGATGCAGGTAGGATATCTGAGAAGGAGGTTTATATATATTTCTTTATTATCCCACTGCATGGGCATAACCAAAGCTTAGCTATGCAGCAGAAGTGCACATCATCTGGAGGCTTCCCTAAAGCCGCTAACATCTGCAACTCCTTGATTCTCATCATTGATATCACTAAAATTGAAGTGAATCTCTGAAAAGTTTAAATCTTTGACATAATTTGTAGCTCAATGATAATAAAGTATTTTCTTTCTTGAAAGAAAATGTTGAGAGGGATAAAGAAATTTCAGGCATCTGGACACCTCAAACAATAGGAAATATGATTTCCTTAAGTGTCCAGTGGAAAACTGCTTTTAAGTATGAGCATAATTTATCCTCAGCATGATTAATTTACTCTGGCTTCTGTGTGTGTGTCTTCCGTAACATCAAAAATTGAATCGGTATGGAATATCCAAGTAATTATTAATTACACGAGATCACAAAACTTATTTGAACTCCTGATTCTTAGAGGATTTTTTTGACAAAGGCTGGAAAGGTAGCTATTTAAGAGTTATGCAGACCTTTCTTTGTGTCATGACTCTCAGGTCCTGATTATATCAGGGAAAAACATATAATTTTTTTAAAAAAGTTATCATAATTAGTCAAAAAAAAAAAAAACCACTAAGAGCTTGCAAGAGAACAAACAAGTAGCATGATAAAAATGTAAAGTGGTGGATGAAATCAAGAAAAGAATATATACTGAATATTTTGAGTAAAGTTTAATATACATATACATATTGCATATGTGTATGTGTGCCTGTGTGTGTGCGTGTGTGTGTGTGTGTGTGTGTGTGTGAGAGAGAGAGAGAGAGAGAGAGAGAGAGAGAGAGAGAGGAGGAAGGGAGTAAGGAAGGGAGAGAAGAAGACTTGGCCAAATAATATTAAAATTCTAAACTTGCATTTGCCTAAAGTAATTGTGAACACCTTAAGTGTTTTTTTTTTTTTTTAAACCATATCCATCCTGGGAATATCTCATAAAACATATTTCACAGGCAGGTAAGATATTTTACTTTTTATATTGCCATGGTTTAATCCATTTATGAATTTAAAACTTAAATCCGTTTAAAGATTCAGTCCCTTTGAAAATGTTTGGCAGACAAACAATCACTCCTCTTTCTGGGGAATTATAAACTACATTCTATTTATTCTTACTGCATTTTTTACATTAATATTATTCTCTTAATACTCTAGTTAGGATGCTGCCTGTTTCTCATAACTCTATAAGCACAAATTGAAAAGGCATTCTTGGAAATGAAACAAGCATTATATTAAAGTTTTATCAAAACTTTTTTCTTTTCCGCTTCAAAACACCGCACTCTAGTATTGCTTTTACATTTAAAGCTAAGTCTGCAACTCACAAAATATTGATTCTTTTATCTGCAGGATGTTCTTGGCTACAGCAGACAACACAAATGAATAAAAATACATGTGCTTTCTTCGTCTTTCAGAGAAGACTCATCTTCTGTCCATGGTCTGATCAAGGCACCACACCCCTTTATTTATTGTGATTTAAAGCATTTCTACAACACAGTTCCACAGAAGGTGCTATCTCAGGAAAGTGGTAGAAAAGAGAGACACTAAGAAACTTTTCTATAATGATACATATCATCAAATATTTATTAAGTACCTTCTAAATTCCCAGTGCTGTGCTAAGGTCTGGTGTTAATAAGATAGCCAGAAGAAACTTACATGCTCCCAGATTTCTTGGAACCTCTGCTCTTGTGAGATCAGGAAGGCCAGCTGTGTGGAAAAGAGCATTAGCATTTTGAGAAATTCCTGAGTGTGTGAGTTATGGAATAATGTGTATTTTAGTCTAAATACCTATTAATAACAATCCAGGTTCAAGGTCTATTACCAATTAAATTCTCAAATGTAAAACAGAATTTAAAACATGTGCTTCACAGAGCTTCTGAATAACCTAAATAAGAAAAGGCTGTGACAATATTGTTGTGGACTTTTTCTGTTGTTTTTCAGTGTGTTCTGGCTTGTATTGTTATTCTCTAACATAATCTTTTTTTAATATTTCCAGATACGTAATAATGATATATATTGATGTGAATTTGTTGAATAAAAGACTGCAAAATATTTGAATGATTGAAGATAGTGTCGTTTTGGTACTTGAAAATGACTGAGGACTCCCTGTTTAACATTTAGGGGTCTGTATTTAAAGTGTGTCAGGGCGATTGTACTTCCCTGTTATTCCTCCAGGAAACCATATTTTCTTAACTAGTAAAGAAAGATAACTTGTTAGTTTTTTAAAATATGTTCTAATGTTAAAATGTAGAATACATAAAGTTTTGAGATATTCTTGATTTTATTTTGTCAAACTTTTAATGTTGTTAACCCATACCCTGAATTTTTTTTTATTAATGGCAAAGTTGTTACATATATCTAAGAAAATTAAAAAATAAAATGTGAAGGAATATTGAATTACAAATAAAAGCTTCAATTGTATAATAAGGCTATCATTGCTGCTAATGAGTTTTCTTCTCACCTGTGTCTTAAGATATTGGTACTATTCTGAAGACAAGGGGAGAAAAGGCGGATACTGGAAATAGTAAAAAAGGAAGTTTTGGTTTAGCTTTGTTTTTTCTCTTTGTCTTATTTCATAAGACTTGTTTAGAATGTTCTTTTGTATTTAAGCCAGAAATGTCAAAGAGCAAATTTATATGACAGCCAGCCAGATATTTCTCAGCCAAACCATGGATTGCTTCTGCAAAATTTTCTCAGGTTTCCAAGTAATAGTTTGGGCTAAGGAAGAGTACATTCTCTCACAGGTAGCAATTATTTTTTTAAAAAGCTGTATCTGTGTGTGTGTGTGTGTGTGTGTGTGTGTGTGTGTGTGTGTGTGTGTGTGTGTGTGTTTTCCACAGTCATGGCATAAGATGGCTTACAAAGAAGTGATTGTCTCACTTTCCCTAAAGAAGCATGACCTACACTAAAGCAAGGAAAGAGAAAATGCTCTCTGAAAAAATAATTGTATAGGCAGCGGTCATGGTTTACATTACTGGGCAATGTTCAATGTTGATTCAATAAGACAAAAATTATGCCTCACATAATTCATTAGGTTATGTCTACCCACTTTTAAAAAACTGTTATAGAGAAGGATGCTCACCATTTCGCTAGCAAAGCAGAACTGACGTGGTTTCCTAGATGAGCACTGGACTAAGAATTACTTAACATCTTTGCCATAAGCCCCCTATTATGTTTTACTTTATAATTGACAAAGTTCAGTAGAGCACATTGTTTGATTTAAATTGCTAACAAAAGTGAGAGGTAAGCAAACATATTTATCCATTTTAATGTATACCAGAAATAAATTGATTTGTTATCGTCAGAATGCTTTTCAAAGACTATACTATAAATTTAAGATTATGTATTCCTCTGCACTCCACCTTAAAGGCTGTTTTTATCTTCTGCCAACTGACCTTAATCAAAAAAATAAATTTGAAATTTGCATTTCATCTATGTTGTTCCTCCACAGACATCATGTTTTTAATCATTTCTGCTCCTCCTTAACCAAATTCTATATGAATATTTCAAATATATTTCAGATAGCTGTGCTGTGTATGTAAATAGACATTTTAGGCTTCACAGAATACAAAATTTCAAAATGCAGTAGCAATGCCTGCCCCATGATACCTTTTTTGTTTTAGTCAAGAATGAGTATATGACTACAGTCCTAAATTTATTATCTATTTTCTTATTTAGGGGGTAAGTTATCATAAACATTGATCTATTCAACAAATATTTATTAACATATTACTTTATGACTGTTTTTAAGCTATAGGTTGTACATATGCATTTGAACAATACCCAGATCTTGAAAATAGAAATAACAGAGACTTACAATAATGTAAAATTAACTTTTACATTAATTCAGTCTAAACACAGACATCTTTCTATAGAGACATCCATTCTTTCTTGTAGTTCACGTCGTTTTTGTTCGATAGATAGAGCTCCCATCTTTATGTGACTATCTTTGTTCTTACCTAATTTACACAATTTTTTATATTATATCTTCTTTATTATATAAAAGCATGTTGTATTTCATTTATTTCAGATATACATAATTGCTGATGCAAACAGAATATTAAGTCTATTTCTGACCCTTTTATATTTGTATACTTAGAGCTCTGGCATCCTCTAGATGCACACTCAAATGTTAGCCCACCATAGCCTTGCTTTTCTGACTTGAGGCAAACAAACCTCTAAAATCCCAAGTATCCTCCTCTGTAAGAGGAAGGTCACATATATGATTACGTCATTGATTGGTTGTATAGGCTTTAACAGGTAAGCATGAAAAACGATCAGTTATCTGACACATTAACCAACTTTCACTGTTGTTATTCTGTTTTTATTTTTTGTATTTTAAAAAATTGTCAACTGAAATCAATGATTGTACAAGAAAATAAAGAGAGACTTTCAGATGAAACTGAAAGAGCATTTGCCTACAATGAAATTATTTAAGTTACTTATAAAACACGAATACAGAAACTATTTGGGGCCAAAAACCAATCCAAGATAAGAAATTACATTATTTTAGAAAAATTATAAAATTCTGGAAGTCAGTAGCATAAAGTAGCACTGGTAAAATGGTTTATATTTTAGAAATTCATTCACAAAAAGTTACATGGATTTATACATATATATGTATAATATATGTGTATATATATGTATAATATATGTATATATATATATACACACACACACATACCATACATGTGTATGTATATATACTTTGATAGAGTCATATAGATGCAAATATAGTTATGCTTCTTTTTATTGAATTCAACCTCCATTCCTCAGGAGTTTATGTCTTTAAGATATAGAAAATATTATGTTAACATACAGACTGAAAGCAAATATCTGAAAAGTGCTTAAGACTTTGAATTTTTCCTGCCTTCAACAGGTTTCCGCCTTAAACAGAGTAGGAAGTTCCTCCCTGCCCTGTAGCCACTGCTTCTTATTTAATAGATCTAAAAATAATGATCACTTGTGGAAGAGACTGATATTTTTTGAATATGTGTCCCCTCTAAATCTCACATTGAAACATCATCCCCAGTGTAGAAAGTGCAACCTGCTGGGAGATGATTGGATCATGGGAGTAGATCCTTCATGAGTGCTTTAGCTTCATCCCCTTGGTGATGAATGAGCTTTTGCTTGGTACCTTCTTGTGAGACTTGTTTGTATAAAAGAGTCTGGGGTTCCCCCTTCTTTCTCTCTCTTACTCACTTGCCATATGACCTGCTGCTCCTGCTTTGCCTTCTGCAGTGAGTAAAATTTCCTGAGGCTTCGCCAGAAGCTGAGAAGATGCCTGTGTCATGCTTCCTGTACAGCCTGCATAAGAGTGAGCCAAATATTAACCTTTGTTCTTTATAAATTACCCAGCCCCAGGTATTCCTTTATAGTGATGCAGCAAGACTAAACAAGGCCTGTGTCCAATATGCAGACTCTATCCAGACCCCACTGTTAAAAGCAGAAATTCCTGGCAGAATCCTACCAAGATCATCAACACCCAGACAAGCTAGAGTAAATGATTGGTATTTAAAATTACTGAATTTTGAAGTGCTTATGTGACAAGAACTGGCTGACATAGATTTGTTTATTCTAGATCTATAAAATTCTGAACATTAGGTAAATGTTTAGCTGTTACATTCAATGGCATTTAAAATACAGGTGAAACATCACGAGTAGTTATCCCTGACTGTTGAAAATGACTTAGTTTCTTGGTGCTTTTATTTCCCTCATCTTTGAAATTGGAATGAAGAAACTAAGTTATCACTAATATTACTAGATTTCCATGAAGATTAAGTAAGTTATTATTGGAAAGATATTGGAAAAGGGTCCAGCAAGTAACAAATACCCACTATTTAATTGCATATTAAATAAAATACACACTATTTTTATTAAAGCATGTGTCCTCTTTCTACTGGCATAAAATGTGCTTTGAATATTTTATTAGTTCTCTTTGGTGAAAGAAATTCTGCAAATGGGTAAATAATATGACCAATGTAATGTGACAAGGAATAAAATATTAGACATAAAATGCTTTGCAGTCTTAAAAGAAATTTATCAATATGTGAGAAATTACATTTTCTCAAGTAAGATAAAATGTTTATTGTAAAAAGTTATGCATTAAACACATGGAAATATGCACATAGTATGAAGATAAAAAATGAATTCTCTGAAACTTCATATCTTAATGTCTTAAGTCACTAAATCATTTCCTTCAGTAAGAATCTTGAAGTAAGATCCCTTTGATCAATACTCTGGAAATATCACATTAAATTTTAATTCCAGCATTTGTTTAAAAAGTGCTCATATTTTAAACTAGAATATTTTCATGTGTGCTTGCTTTGTTCTCTCTGTTTTTCTCCCTGACTCCTGCTCTCTGTCTGTCAGGTTATGTGTTTCCCAAACATTGTGGCTATATCTTCTTCCTTAACAACATGTTGTATGACCTTTAGGAAAACAGACACTTCACTATTTATTTGAGGATCTTTGGCTTGAAATAGTTACTGTAACTTTTCAAGTGTCCCACATTATTATAAACATTATCAATGAAACAAAAAGAATTCAATAGGTAATAAAGTATGTGTTATAGGAATTTTCAGTAAAGACTAAGTAGAGAACATCAATAAAATCTAACTCCAACTGGCAAGTGTTTTACTTTTTAAATAGGAGGATATATTTCTAATTACATTTTCATGCTTGGCACATTACTGGAGATGACTTTTGCTCCCAGCCACTCAAAATATCTACTGGATAGATGTGTTATATAAATATGTAAATGATGGGTTGATCTATTTGCTGCTTCTCTCTAATGTGGCCCTGCACTTGCTGTATGCATTTCAATGTGTCACAAATATGTAAATGAAAGAAAATAACATTGTTGATCTCAATCGTAGAGTCCACTAGTTTACAAAAAAAAAATAGCAATTTCTCCAGAATTAACTATTTTTAATATTAGAAAATATCAGAAAATTCACAAATATTTTAATGTCTTAAATGTTTTAGTATATAAAAGGTACTATGCTGTTTCTTTTTTTCCCCAAACAAATTCACCACACATCAGTAATTATGAGTTAGTTACTATAATCTTAGAGTATTATGCATTTTGAGAGGGAGTTCACTTCTGTTTTCTCAGATAAGTTTAAGGTTTTTCTCATATAATGACACATTCAATTGAATGAAAAAAACTACTTTAAAAATATGAAAACACCTTATTCTACTACATTAATAAAATTTGACTGTAGGTTAGGAAAGCGGTCAAGTCTTTTATTTTTAGAACACGTCTTTCTACTTATAAAAACAAATTTTTTGGTAACAGTTTCATAACTTAATGGAGCTGCTGTAATATGATGACATTAAAAGCTTTCAAGAATTATCCTAATACTTTTATTCTATGTATAGATATCTTTATTTTAGAATATTATACATTCCAGAAAAATAACTAAACAACAGGGTAATTTCTGGAAAATGAGGATGACATTAAGAAAGGGTAAACTAATGCATATAGCTAATTTAGACATTTTAGAGAAAATAAAATGCTATATTGTTTTGGTTTCATGACATACAAATTTAGATTCAGATGTTGCATTTTTATCTTAATATGGATATTTTCTCTTTATTCATATTTTGTTCCTGCTATTCATATGTACATCTTCAGTCTCCACCATTTGCCCTAAGTGGGTTTCTCATTTTTATGATGTTTTTCAGGTGCCGGTTTTGACATTTTTGTTCATCCTCTTTCAAAAGCATTAATATAAAAAGTCACAGTAGAAGGAAGAAAAGATAAGTAGGGATTAGAAAGAATGCTTATGTAAAATTTGCACATAGCAGATAAAAAATAATTTATATTTGGCAGGACATGATATATAGTAGTTCAGTAAATCTGCCAGGTGAATTGTCAAAAGCAACACAATGTTCAATTTATTTTAAGTCTCTGTAAACTTGTTTCTCTTCAGACAAGAAAAATCTAACCACAGTAGAGAATAAAACATTGGAAAAGCAAGGCACTCCTTCCTCAGCAGTCTTACTACAAGAAAATCAGACTGTTCAACCTCTTTCCCTGACAACTATTTTAATCACACTGTTCTTCAAAGTGAACAAATTCATCCTCACCTATAATTAATAATTATTTGGCATACCCCCCAGCCTGACTTCCAACTCATTAAACTCACACTAGCTATTATAGCTCACAAACGATCTCAATGAATTTTCGTGACACTTCAGTTTGTTAATACAAGATTAAGTATTTAGATATTCTCAATTAATTGTATGTGCCTGAAGTTTTTGCACAGATCATAAACAACAACGGAACGTTCAACAGTCTTTCTGTAACAAATCCCTCTTATTTTATTCTCTGTGCTTATTTTCTCGTTTCCAGATTGTTTATCTGCTATGTTTTTAATGCCATCTGATCCCAACAATAAAATATTTTGATAAATCATGTAGACTTTTTTAAATAATACTGAACTGTTAAATATATTTATTTTGTGCACAGAAAAGATACATTTACTTCCTGGATATATAACCATCCCCTCACATCTGTTTCATTGGATGTCGTTAAAGTAAAAATATTTACCTTTTCTTCTTCATGAGTCATGAAGGTATCCATCGTTCCTTTTAATGAAGATTATGCTTAAATGATAAATTATTTGAACAAGGTAGAGATATGTTTTATGAATGTATTTATTTGTGAAGTTTGTGATGTCCTAGGTTTAATATTCTTCTTCCGCCCCAAAAAAATCATATATTAAAATGTTTATTACCAGTGTGATGACATTAAAAGGTGATGCCTTTGAGAGATGATTAGGTCATAAGGGAAAAACCCTTGAGAATGGGATTAGCATCTGAAAAGAAAAATATGAGAGATATTATTCCTGTCTCGGCCATGTGAGGCTATGAGGAAAGAAAATTGTTGGCAAACTAAAAAGATTGCCTTAAAGCTGCTGGCACCTTGATCTTGGACTTCCACACTAGAAATGTGAGAAATAAATGTTTGCTGCTTAAGAAACACAGTCTGTAATATCTTGGCATAGTAGAACTAACACAGGTGGTATCTATTAAGAAGGTATGTGTACCCCTGCGCACGCAAACACACACACACACACACACACACACACACACACACACACACAATTAGACAGATACTAATGAATAAAAATATCTTTGGGAAGGTGTATGGGTTTAATTAAAAATGTCCATCAACACAATAAAGAACAAAATGGAGAATAACTACAGAGAAAGTTTCGCTGGTGAGACTGTGGTACCTGAGTCATCTAGAGATGCCTAGGCATAAAGGTCAAGAGATATCAGTATCAGCCACATGGTCAATGCCCTTCTTATCCCCCATGGCCTGCTTTGCAGAGGATAGTGGTGGCTTTCACATTTATGTAGCCAACCGATATTACTGCCACAAATCTTTTAGAAACTGAAGATATTTTTGTGCTCTATCCCAAGAAGGAGTCACTGCGATGCCACTCCAGACATTGGTACCATTGCCACAGCATGTGCACCAGCATGTTAGGCATCAGAGTAACTAGTGATATGGGCTAACCCTTCTCTATGCCCTGAAACTGTGGTCACTATTCAGGCATCTGTGTCACCCACCAGCTCCACTTCCACTCCCTGAATATATCTCCCACGTATGAGCTGTCTTCACAGTAAGCTAATTCATGTTGGAATTTTGGTAATCTTGCTACTCAATATGTTCTTGAACTCCATACCCAGGTTTCTGGTATGTATCATGTATGCCCCTGCCTCCAGTGGAGGCACCAATAAAGCAGGTGTATCTGTACCCTATCCCCAGAACAGCAGTTATCCTGTCTTATGGACATATGCTCTGGATCCAAACTCCACAGCCACTTCACAAGTGCCTGTGTCACACACATCTTTGTCAAAGTAGCAGTGGGGATGTCCATGCCTCAGATAGCAGTGCTACCACTGTCCCATGCCCTGGATTTACAGTCCCTGAATACATCCCTACTCCAAACCATGGCTCAGTGATCACTCCATGAGAGTGTACATAAGAGAGTAGTGCCACTGTTACAGTGAATGCACCTGTGAACATAATATAGTACCAAGAGAGAGCTTCTCAGCCATGAAGTCCCCCATGGGGGAAAGAGATATCAACATGATCAAAGTAGTTTGCACCACTGAAGATGCCAATAGCTCTTAACACTGCTGCAGATATTCATAGACAGAGCCAGTGTGGAATCCTGAAATCTTTGCTGTTACTGACAGCAGTATACAGACCTATACAGAGACTATACTACTGCATCAACACTGTACCAAGAACTGCTATATCCCATGAGACAGCATCATCACATACACCGATAGGTGAGGGTCTTTCCTCACTGGAACCAGTCTATAAAGTCAAGAAGTGCTAAGTGCTGCATAGTCAACACAAGACAAAAAGATACTATTCCTATCAAACTACCAATTCCATTCATAAGGAAACAAAAAAGAGGCCTAATAGCCAAGGGATTCCTAAGGAAAAATAAAAAATATGGAGGCATCATATTACCTGACTTCAAACTATACTACAAGGCTACAGGAATCAAAAAAGCATAAACACATAGACAAATGAAACAGGATAAAGAGCTAAGAAATAAGGCTGCACACCTGCAACCATCTGATCTTTGAAAAAATTGACAGAAACAAGGAAGGGGGAAAGGAATCCTTATTCAGTAAAAGGTGCTGGGATGACTGGTTAGCCATATGCCAAAGATTAAAACTGAACCCCTGTCTTACACCATGTGCAAAAATTAAATCAGGATTGATTAAATATTAAATCTAAAACCAAAACCTATAAAAACCCTGGAAGATAACCTAGGAAATAACCATTCTGGACATAAAACCTGGCAAATGCTTCATTACAAAGATGCCAAAAGCAATTGAGACATAAACAAAAATGGACAAATGGGATGTAATTAAACTAAAGGGCTCTGCACAGCCAAAGAAACTATCGACAGAGTAAACAGACAACCTACAGAATGAGAGACAATATTTGCAAACTCTGCGTCCAATGAAAGTCTAATATCCAGAATCTATAAGGGATTTAAACAAATTTACAGGCAAAATATAAACACCATTAAAAAGTAGGCAAAGGATATAAACAGATATTTTCAAAAGAAGACATACACACAGCCAACAAGCAAACAAAAAATGTTCAATATCACTATTTATTTGAGAAATACAAATCAAAACCACAATAAGATATTATCTCACATCAATCAAAATCACCATAATTAAAAAGTCAAAACATATTATTTCCTAGCAAGACTGTGGAGAAAATGGAACAATTAAACATTGCTGGTAGAAATGCAAATTAGTGGCCGGGTTGGTTGGCTTACGCCTGTAGTCCCTGCACTTTGGGAGGCCAAAGTGGGTGGATAGCCTGAGGTAAGGAGTTTGAAACCAGCCTGGCCAACATGGCAAAATCCCTTCTCTGCTAAAAATACAAAAATTAGCTGGATGTGGTGGTAGGTGGCTGTACACCCAGTTACTGGGGAGGCTGAGGCAGAAGAATTGCTTGAACCCAGGAGGCGGAGGTTACAGTGAGCTGACATTGCACCACTGCGTTCCAGCTTCCAGCTTGGGGGACAGAGTGAGACTCCATCTCAAAAAAAAAAAAAAAAAAATGCAAATTAGTTTAGCCATTATGGAAAGCAGTTTGGCAATTTAAAGAACTATCATTTGAAGCAGAAGTTCCATTTTTTGGTATATACTAAAAGGAATATAAATCATTCAACTATATAGACACATGTACATGTATCTTCACTGAGTCACTATTCACAACAGCAAAGACATGAAATTCAACTTAATGCCCATCAGTGGTAGACTGGATAAGTAAAATCTGGTACATATATATCATGAAATACAATGCAGCCATAAAAAAAAAAAAAACCATTTAAATCATGTCCTTTGCAGCAACTTAGATGAAACCGGAAGCCATTATCCTAAGAGAACTAACACAGAAACAGAAAACCATATACTGCATGTTGTCACTTATAAATTGGAGCTAAACATTGAGTACATATGATCACAAAGAAGGAAATAGCAGACACCATGGTCTACGGAATAGTGGAAGATGGAAGAAGGGTGAGGATGAAAAAAATAACTCTTGGGGACTATGCCTATTACCTGGGTGATGAAATAATCTCACAGCATATACAAAAATAATCCCCTCAAAATGAACTCAAGACTTAAATGTAAGAACTGAAACTGTAAAACTTCTGAAGAAAGCAATAGAGGACAAGCTCCAGGTCATCGGTATGTGTAATGTTTTTTTCTGTTATGACCCTCAAAACACAGTCAACAAAATCAAAAATAGAAAAATGACTTTACAGCAGACTAAAAAACTTATGTGCAAGAGAAACAATCAACAGAGTGAAACGACATCATAAATGATGGGAGAAAATATTGACAATTTATACATTTGATAAGTAGTTAAATATCCAAAATATATAAGAAACTCGACAGCAAGAAAACAACCCAATACAAATAAGGGCAAAGAAATGGAATACACATTTCTCAAAAGAAGACGCACAAATGACCAACAGGTATATGAAAATGTGTGTAATATCACTAATCATCAGAGAATGCAAATCAAAACCATAAAAAGTCATCACACCTATTAGAATATTTTTACCAAAATATCAAAACATTAACAAATGTTTGTGAGGATGTGATGAAAAGATAATCTTTACATGTTGTTCATTGGAATGTAAATTTGTATAGCCCTTATAGAAAACAGTATAAACACTCCTTAAATAATTAAAAACAGAACTACTACATGATCTAGGAATCTCAGTACTGAGTATCTTTCCACAGGAAATGAAATTACTATATTGCAGAGATATCTGTACCCACATGGTCAGAACAGTATGTTTTTACAACAGCCAAAGTATGGAAACAACCCAAGTGCCTGTTGATGAATAAAGGGATTAATAAAACATGGAGATCCTGCCATTTGCAACAACATATATGAACTTGGAGGACATTAGGCTATGTAAAATCATCAGGCACTTAAAAAAATTGAACTCATACAAGCAGAGAGTAGAATGGTGATTGCCAGGAACTAGGAGGAGGTGGGAATGAGGAGACATTGGTCAAAGCATATCAATTTCAGTTAGGCCAGATGAATAAGCTGTAGAAATCTAATGAACAGAAGGATGATTACAGTTAACAACACTTTATCATGTACTTGAAATTTTCTAAGAATTTAGATCTTAGGTGGTCTTACCCCCCTCCCCACATGTGGTAACTATGTGAGGTGATTAATATAGTAATTGGCTTGATTGGGGTGATCATTTCACAACGTCAAAGCATCATATTCATCATAAGTATATGCAATTTGTATTAATCAATTATACCTCAATAAACCTGAAAACATAATTGAACAATTAATGAACTATTATTTAAATGATCAATATGCATAGGTACTCAACTTCACTTGCCATCAGAGAAATGCAAACAAAAAACATGATATAATACCACTATATAACCAACAAAATAGCTTAAACAATAATGGTAACCAATATCTAAATTTGGTAAAAATGTAAAGCTACTGAAACTTCCATAAATTCCTTGCAGGAGCATAAAGTGATTCACACAGTCTGGAAACTTTTTAGCGAAATTTATAAACAGTATAAATGTATCTCTCATGGTTCTGGATACTGAGATGCCCAAGATCAAGGCATGTTTACTGTTTGCTGAGGGCCCAATCTCTGTTTCCAAGTGGGCACACTGAATGCTCTATACTCCAGAGGGAAAGAAAACTTTTTATATCATCTACTAGAAATTAATATGTACTCTATGTGGCATCAATCCCATTTGTAGGTATATACATGCTCAACAGAAATGAGTCCATATGTTCTCCAATAGATCTGTTCCTAGAAGCAGTATTCATAAAAGCAAAAAATTGGAAAAATCCCAAATGCCAATCAACAACTTAATTGGAAAATAAATGGTGGTAAAATCATCCAATTACAGTAATGGTTCTCAAGTTTTTTTGTCTCAATATCTCTTTATATGCTTAAAAATTATTACAGAATCCAAGAAACTTTTATTTACATGAGCTTTATCTATTAATATTTATCATACAGAAAGTTAAAATTAAGACATTTTGAAAAACAGAAACACTTGAGCATCATCACTTAATATAATCTCAAAAAAACTCCTCTGTATTCTTATGACAGATTAAGAGTGAAAAGGGAAATAATATCTTAGTGTTACTATGAAAATGGGTTAGACCTTGTGGACACCCTGAAAATGTTTTAGGAACCCTAGGAGTCCCTGTGTTACACTCAGAGAAGCTATGCTTATACAATAAAATTGAACAGACTCCAACATGCAAAAATATGCATTAATTTCCCCGGCTTAATGAAGAAGCCTGAAAAAGAGTGCATACAATATTATCTCATTTCTATAAAAAGTACAGGAACAAGGCCGGGTGCGGTGGCTCAAGCCTGTAATCCCAGTACTTTGGGAGGCCGAGGCGGTGGATCACGAGGTCAACGGATCGAGACCATCCTGGTCAACACGGCAAAACCCCGTCTCTACTAAAAATACAAAAAATTAGCTGGGCATGGTGGCGCGTGCCTGTAGTCCCAGCTACTGGGGAGGCTGAGGCAGGAGAATTGCCTGAACCCAAGAGGCGGAGGTTGCGGTGAGCCAAGATCGCGCCATTGCACTCCAGCCTGGGTAACAAGAGTGAAACTCCGTCTCAAAAAAAAAAAAAAAAAAAAAAAGTACAGGAACAGACAAAACTAAGCCATGCTGTCAGAAGTCAGAATAGGGGAGTATGACTGGAAGAGAGCCAAAAGGAAGCATTTAGGGTGCACTGACTACTGTTTCTTAATCTGGTTGCTCAGTTTGTGGAAATGCATAGGGCTCTGCACTTGTAACACTTTTCTGTACACATATTACACTTTAATAAACAGTAAAACAAATAAAACTGTAACTTAAAACATATGCACTTGCAAATATTATACATGAGTGTTCATAGAAATAATATTCATAAAGCCAAAAGATAGAAAATATCCAGAAGACTACCAACTGATGGATAGACTTTTTGTTACACAAAATGTGATATATCCAACAATTCAGCCATAAACGAATGAAGTACTGAACCATGCAACCACATGGTTAACCTTGAAAACCTGCTACAGGAAATAAGCCAGGAGCAAAATATATTTTATACTTGCACTTATATGAAACATCCACAATACACAAATCTATAATGACAGAATGTATATTAGTATTTGCTTTGGGCTGAGACTGGAGTTGCGAGATTACAGCTAAAATACAAAAGGTTTTCTACTGTGATACAAATATTTTAAAATTGTTTGTGGTGATGATTGCACAACTCTATGAATACAGGAAAAATCATCAAAATGTACATGTTAAATATATGAATTATATCTTGGTAAAGCTGTTACCAACAACAACCAAAAAAAATCTAAGCAGTTAGCTTTTATATTCTTCCCAGTGCTTCTGAAAAAATCACTTCAAATTTGTCAGAAATGTGAACTGCATTTTTAATACATTTTTATGGAATTTATTCTTCTGATTATAATTAGCTGCTTTGATAGCAAACTCTTCTGTTTAGGGAGATCATTAAAATACTGGTTCAAGGCTGTCATAGCCTAGACTATATTAGGCAGAATTTCTGTAACATTTGCTGTATTGTTTAGTAGTTTATTTTGATTTCCTTTGTGTTTGCATTGTTTCTTATGCTTAATTTCTTGATGTGTGAGTTCTTTAGATCTTGCATAACATTGGGGAATACTGCTAATTTCATAAAGTCTAGACATGTTGAATTCACATGATTATGAGCAGTGTTTGGTTGTTCTCACTCCCTCCCACTCTTTCAGAAATCTTTGTGGCAAAATACAGTAAGAATTAAATATTGTTTTGTTTAAAATGTTCACAGCTTTTTCTTATTCTCTTCTCTACTTCTCTCTGCCTTTAACTTTAGTTAAGTGAAAATACTGACTGGCATCTGGCTTTTGGTCACAGTTTAAAGAAATGACAGTGGAAAATCTACGCTATAAGCATAGCTTTTTTATAAGCATTAATAGTTGAGGCAGGTTATTGCAAAGAAAAGGATGTCTACATAAAAATAATTTGAAGCTTATAGATAAATACCTGATTTCAAAGAATTCATTAGTTACTACGAAAAGCATTTTTAAATTAACAAGTAAGCTGGTATGAATTAATACAACGATTTCTACTTTTATTTCTACTCCCTTTACTTAGGTGTGTTTCTACATTAATTACTTTATATCTCTAATTTTTTTTCTAAATTTTGACCCTTATAATTGAAGCCTACCCAATCTTTTTTTAGGAATGTTTGCTCTCCATGTATCACTGCTACTGCATGTAAACAAGATAGCATAACTTACTGCTTACCTTCGTGTGGGAGAATACTGCCTCAGCACCTCAGCAGAGCTTTCATAGTGTTTCCAAAGGGAAAAGACAAGGTGAGATTTACTGAGTTTTTTTTTATTTATAATTAACATATTGATTATATTGATTTATAATTAACATATACAAATTGCATATATTTAAGGGATATGACTTGATGTTTCAACATAAATATACATTACAAAATGATCACCACAACATCCTAATTAACATATCCATCACCTGACATAGCTGGTGCATTTTATTTATCTTTTTAATGTGATAAGACCACTTAAGATCTACCCTCTTAGCAAATTTCAAATATATATAATACAGTATTCTTAACTATAGTTACCATACAGAACATTAGCTCTCCAAAAATTCTTCATCTTTTGAAGTCTAGTTTAAGATATGTATTTTATTGTGAGACCTAGTTAGGTTTGGAAATAATCATATTTAACAGTTTATGATTTGGAAGAACATGGCAAACTTCTAAGGTCGAGAGGTAAATAGCAATGGGATATTTGCTGGTTCTTTCTATTAAAGAGTTGCTGAGTTTTTCAGAAAATTCCTGCAAATATTTCAAGTTATTTTCTTGGTCAGGAGTCTCTTGAAGCTGTAAAATTATACTAAAGAAAACAAAGAATAATAAAGACTTATTAACATAGCAAGCTGTGCGAGGGCAGATAGTTCGGGTTCTCCATTGTTTTAACAAAGTCTTCAAGAAGAGGAACTTGTTCTTGTGTCTTTGAATCATGCCCATTTCTTTTCTTTCTTTCTTTTTTTTTTTTTGAGACAGGGTCTTACTCTGTTGATTAGGCTTGTCTTAAACTCCCAGGATTAGATTCCTTTCATCTCAGCCTCTCATGCAGCTGGAATTATAGGTGTAAGCCACCACATTTAGCAATATACTATTATTATTAATGAGAATACAAGGATAGAAACAATAATATTATTTCTTTGTGAAAAACAAAAGTAAATACAGTTTGAGCTGGAAGGTCTTAGAGATAAAGGAGATGTTGACATATTAACTTAAGGTCTATATTGAAATAGAACAAGTAAAAAAAAATCAATGAAAACTTTCGATGTTATGATCTAAGTGATAAGATAAGGAAATTTACTACTAAACTGAACAGAACCAAAATTTTAAAAATATAAAATAAAATAATGAAATCATCATCAAGTAGCAACTGATAAAAATCAAGTTTAAGACAAGAAGATATAGGGTAAGCACATAAGTTATTTTGATATATTTGGTTTCATCTAAGTTATATTTTACTTTTTAAATTTAATAATATAAAAGTTATAATAAAAATCCCTTTTATTTTAATTTTGTGAGTGGATAGTAGTTGCATATATTTATAGAATACATTAGATATTTTGATATAGTGTGTGATGATCATGTCATGGATAATAGAATGTCCATCCCATCAAACATTTATCCTTTATGTTACAAACAATCCAATTATATTCTTTTAGAGAATTTATATTTTTGAGATGGTCATCAGTTTCAATTTAAAACAGAAAGGTATTTCCACTAAAGAGTGAAGAGTCTGAAATAAGGCATAATTTGACTATTGTGTTCCCAGACACAGGACTGAATGCCCTCACTTGTAAAGTCTCTTGTACGTAAAATACTTTATATTCATCTTTGTCCACTAATCCCCCTTTGGTAATCATTTGACTTTGGACTTACAAGAGGATTCAGGCAATACGGTAATGCCAATATGTGGTAAATTTGTTTATCAGGTTGGAAATTATTCAATGCACGGAATAAGAAATGTGTCATTCTGAATGTCAACAATAGTAAGTTATAAGAACCCACAAAACTTCTGAAAGGAGAAAATGCACATTTTCTGAAACTGAAATAAATATATCCCATGAATTTTTATTCTTCCCCTTACCTCTGCCAAGAAGAGCATTTTCAAACATCCTGATAACAATCTTCCTGGTTTATTTAGCTGAGAATGGCCCTTCATACCCTAGAAGAACTACAGTGATATTCAAAAGTTGTCTTTCAGATATGTTGAGGACTCATTAAAGGACTCTGTGGCACCAGATTTTGATGCTGCCCTTAGCTTATGGTAGTTTCTGAATTATATTCTTTATCAATAACTGTGGTGGAGAAAGCTCTTCCAAGCACTACGGGATTGTCTGGAAAGATACGTGAGTGGAAACAAGATATATTGATCTAAAGTCACAAAAGTTGTTATTGAATTTAAAGTCAATTAAGTTTGGGCAAGTATTCAAAGGCCAAACTAAAGGACCCTACAAGTTCCAGTGTGGAGTGGGGATATTGTGGCCTGCTGGGGAATCTTCTTTTCCTTGTTGATGGGTAATCAAAGAGGAATGAGGGTGTTGTGGCTTGCTGTGTAATAGCCTTTTCCTTGTTTATAAATAATAAAAGTCCTTCAGAAGACAGGAAAAGGTAACTGAGTAATAATAAAGTCTATTCAGACACACAATATTAATAGAGTTCTACACATTCTATGTCAAAATTTCAAACTTGGCGAGGCTTTTATTTATAAAGATATCACTGCAAGATAAAAACAATGTAAAGAAAATCAAATAAACCGTGATAAAAAGAGTGAAACTTAAAAAAAAAAGACATCTGAAGACCTACATTCTATTTCTCTGTAAATTCAATGCAAATTGGCACTTTTCTGTTGATTTTAAAGCATGTGCTAACATTTTTAAAGAAGATGAAAACGGACCAAAAACTGTCCAAATCATTTCCAAAATTAACAGTGAAATTATCCTATTAGCTGACAAAGTTTATTTTGAAGCTCAATCTAACTAGTTCTAGTAATTATAAAAATGTGTCATATTTGAATCAGTAATGGAAAGGTTGGTGTATTAGTTCTCAAGCTGCATTGAAGAAATACCTGAGACTGGGTAATTAATAATGAAAAGTAGTTTAATTTACTCATAGTTCCACAGGGCTTGGGGAAGACTCGGGAAACTTACAATCACGGTGAAGGGGAAAGCAAAACATATCCTTCTCCACATGGGGACAGAAAGGAGAAGCATAGAGCAAAGAGTGCTCGGAAGCCCCTTACAACAATCAGATATCGTGAGAACTCACTATCACAAGAAGAGCATGGAGAAAACCGCTTCCATGATTCAATTTCTTTTCACTAGGTCCCTCCCATGACATGTGGGGATTATGGGATCTATGATTTAAGATGAGATTTGTGTGCAGACACAGCCAAACAATATCAGTTTTATAGGCCAGGAATAGATCCATGTTGACATAGACAACTTTACATATCAAAGGAGGAAGAAGTATATTCAATAAACAGATTTCTAGTGTTAAATAGCACTTTTTATAATGGATGAAAATATCAATAATACAATAAGGTACTCATAAATATGACAGCATTATAATGTAAAGCATTGTTCAAAAATGACAAATCAATGGAATTAATTAGTTAGGAAACATCGCCAGGTATATAACTAATAAGGAGTTAGGTTCTAAAATATATTAAGAACATTTGAATTCAACAAGAAAATGAAAAAGTCTGCAATAGAAATAAAAATATAAGCAAAATTCATTACACATAATGATAACACAAAAAAGGAAATTTGAAAGGTCAAAGTATGTACATACCCACAATAAGCCCCACCTCATCTGTAAACAGAAAAGAGCAAATTAAGCAGCAACTGAGGTGCAATAACTTTGGAAAGCAAGCAGGTAATGTCTAGTAAAGTAAAAATGTCAAATAATATTTAACTGAGTCTTTTCACATTTTCTCCTAAACTCTTGCTCATATGCAAAAATACATATTTCCACATTGTAATAGGATGCACAGACATGTACAGGCAGAGCATTTCCGAGTTATTTTCAAAGGTTCAGTATATATGTGTGTGTGTGTACATTTACATATATATAACATATATATATATATATATATATATATATATATAGGCGCACACACATATGTGAGGGTGGGAGAGATGATAGGGCAAAAGGTACAAAATTGAAATAATTGGAAATTCTGGGTAAGGATGCACAACAGTTCCTATGACTATTCTTGCAAAAATTTTGTAGATTTTAAAAAATCAAAAATATCAAAATCAAAATTTCTACAAGCAAACCGCAACTCAATAAAATAACTTGGGGAGCAGATTAGATTTACGGTGGGGCTTTACAACTACTATTACATTGTAATAGGGTTCACACCCAGAGGTGTGCTCACACACACAAACACACAAGCAACAACAAAAAAAAACTAAGGTGGCGGATCTTAAATGTTTGCAAAAGTAAGAAGAATACATTTTTTCAAAATTAAACAACTGAATATATAGAGCAGTTAAATCAAATAACATGTCAAAATCATGTATCAGTAATCCTAGTTGAATATTTTCTCTATGGTATTGTAATAGCCTAGTTTGTGTTAGCCTAACTCCATCTCAGCAGTAAGCCCCAGCTTAGTTTCTCCCTCCCTTCCTCAGCCCCTACAGGTGCATTACTGGATCACGTTGCACTCAAAGCTTTGAACTGTTAAGAGTGGTTCACACTGTTCACAGTACCTGTAACCACTGTAACCACATCCTGCTTGGCAAGGCTACCTGCTACTGTGAATACCTTCCTTGGTGATTGATTGTATGGAAAGTTCCCCCTGCTACCTCCCTTGATGATAGTATGGAAATACCCTTAGCAACGAACAATCCTGGGACCCTCCAGTCCCCTGGTTACCAGCCTCCTTATCTAACTTGCTTGTTCTGTTTCTGAAAAATTCTGCTTCAGCTAGGTTCACCCTACCCTACCTAACTCAACGTATAAAGGGGAATCAAGCCAATTCCTCAGGGCAAGAGAATTTTGAGCATTAGCCATCTCTCATTCACCAGTTAATTAATAAAGGAGTATTAATTTCGAACTCAGAGTGTGGCACTGTCCTTCTAACTTGCTTGGATGCAACAGTATAACTAAGTTTGTTTTGTTAATGTTTTGAATATGCAAGCTATCCCACATGCTTAAACTGAGTATTACTGCATGAAGTAATACATACAAAATACATAAGGGATGACTAAGACCAGATGCAAGATGGTGGTTACTTTTAGTGACAAAGAGAGGGGTACATAGAGTGCTTCAAATTAATCCTCAATATATATTCTAAAAGTTTAACATATATGACAAAATATTAGTAATGTGTTGAGACACAGGACATGTACACATGTGTGTTATATGATTAACTTTTTAGAAACATTATTTTAAAAGTTTAATCAGATTAAAATGCAAATATCCTAATATCCTGTCCAGAAAAATAACAAATTTTAAAAAGTCAACTTTGTACAATATTCATACCTAAAGTTCTAGTGCTTTAAGGTTTTAAAGCAATATCAAGGGTTTAAATAATATTCTATTTTTCCCTATAAGTGAAAAAAGAAATTGTTAGCTTCCTCATCATATTTTTTTTCAGTTGAAAGGGATGAAAAGAATTATCATTTGTGATTTTTGAATGTGTTATGGGATATATTTCTGCAGACAAATTCTGTAATATATATTAAAAAATCTTTAAAAGGCAGTCATACTTTTGAATATTAAATTCTACTTCTAATAATGTACTCAAAGAAAACATGAAGATAAAAACATTTGTGGGGGAGGATAGCCTGGGGATAAATGCCAAGTGTGGGTGAAGGGGAGGAAGGCAGCAAAGCACACTGACGTGTGTACCTATGCAACTATCTTGCACATTCTGCACATGTACCCCAAAACCTATAATGCAATAAAAATTTTAAAAATTAAAAAAATAAAAATAAAAAAAAACATTTGCATTAAAGAGTGTTCATTATGGTATTATTTATTAATTTACAAATTTGAAAAGCAATTTGTTGAGTAGCAGAGAAATGGTTTCATATTTTTTGATATGATACAATATATTGAATCCTTGAAAATACCATTTTCATGAAATATTCCATTGCTTGAAGAAATTGTATATAAAATAAAAAAGGCTAAAGTCAGAATTGAATTATATTTGCACTAGGAAAAATTTGGATGTAACTGCATAAAGATTTATCTCAAATCAAAAGGTTTTCTTTTAAATTTTTGGTTGTATTTTAATAATTTTATGCTGATAAAACTTTATGTAGAAATATGCATATATATGTTTGTGTGTTTAAATTTATACTGATTTTCAAAAGTTATCCACAGCTGCTTCAAACTTCACAACTTTCTACCAAATACTTATGTAAGATACCTTTGATTTCTGGTAGTTTTATGAGTTCCCATCACTATAAGTGTTCATACGAGCCATGTTTTAGAAGGAGTTCTTGCTCATTAGTTAATATGGTTGCACTCACATTAAATTTCCAAACTTTCATAATTTTTCTTTTATGATAGAAAACTTTTCTTATTTGAGAAAGAGAGACTTTTTGCATTAGAAAATATACGTGCAAATACTTGATGGTAAATGAGCATATCATCTCTAAATTATTTTCAAAGTTTCAAAAAAATATATATGTGAGGGTGGAGAGAGTGACAGGGCAAAAGGTACATGATTGAAATAACTGGAGAATCTCGGTAAGGGTGCACAGCAGTTTCTGGGACTATTCTTGCATATATTTTGTAGAATAGTTAAATCAAATAACATGTCAAAATTATGTATCAGTAATCCTAGTTGAATATTTTCTCTATGGTATTGTAATAGCCTAGTTTGTGTTAGCCTAACTGACTCCATCTCAGCAGTAAGCCCCAGATTAGCTTCTCCCTCCCTTCCTCAGCCCCTACAGGTGCATTACCTCAACTCAATAAAAGAACTTAGGGAGCAGATTAGATTTAGCCCCAGATAGGTGGGGCTTTTCACTTATTTTCCAAATAGCCTCCCTGTTGCTGGCAATTAGGCTGAGAGGAAGAGGCATGAGGACCAAAAAAAATCAAAGAAGTTGAATAGATTGAGAACTATGACTTTAACATATGTATATTTAAATGTATTTTAAATATTTAGTTTTCAATTCATTGTAGACGAAAAGCTAATTGGCCAGAAGTCAATGAAGATCTGAATAAAACATATTGCCAAAGATGAACTAGAAAAATAATTTGCCTGTTTAAGATTTAAAATAGCACCATGTGTCACCAATCTTTCACAGATGTGAGGCAGGCTTTGAAGGCTGTGTATTCTCACAAAGGGCGTGAGTTCCCACAGTCATTTCAGATGGTGTCAAACGTGATCATGAAAAAGGAAGAACCCAGATGGCAAAGATAATGATCTTGAAGAAGAGTAGGAATCGAGAAAGTTCCTTCTAGAGAGCAATATTATGGCCTAACCAAAAACATTTCCAACTTAGAGCACTTTCACACCTGTCTGCTCAAGGACATTTAGATTGCTATGGATTAATGACTGTGGGATGTCTCCTATCATTATCCTTTTTTAATGTTAGCATCTATATACATATAAATGTATAATTATAAATATATTTTGTATTATTTCTGGTGTGTAAAGTATTGTTTCTGGGTGTGCCTGTGTGAGTGTTGCCAAAAGAGATTAACATTTGAGTTAGTCGACTAGGAGAGGCAGATCCACGCTCTATCTGTGTGCCCAGCATCTAATCAACTGAGAGTGCAGCTAGAATAAAAGCAGGCAGAAGAACGTGGAAGGAGTAGACTTGCTGAGGCTTCCTTCCTTCATCTTTCTCCTACGTTGGATGCTTCCTGCTCTGGAACATCAGACTCCAAGTTCTTCAGCTTTTGGATTCTTGGACTTGCACAAGTGGTTTGCTAGGAGCTCTCAGGCCTTTGGCCACCAGACTGAAGGCTGCACTGTTGAATTCCCTACTTATGAGGTTTCGGGACTCAGACTGATCCACCACTGGTTTCCTGTTCCTCAACTTGCAGGTGGCCTATTGTGAGGCTTTACCTTGTGATCCTGAGGGAATGTGTTCTCTTTCTGGGTCCACAAGGGGGTGTAGCTTTAAGGGCAATAACTTCCCAAGGCCATGCCCCGCTCCCATCCATCTCCATCCAGGAGACTTAACAGTATATGTTTAAATTTTGCAGGCATGGGAAAAAACTAAGAGTCAATCACTCCAGTGGTAGTTCTAAGGGACTCCTCTAATTGATCTGGGGTCTTAGAGAAGGTGGGGGTTCCTCCCAGGTTCAAAGTCCTCTCCTTCCACATCCCTTTGGACTCCATGTTTGGGTCTCCTTCCATGAACACTCCCTTCATGGAAGCTGTCTTTCTCTCTCCTGGATTTTTCCTCTGGAGTTCCTTTCCATACTCCTTTCGTGGAAGCCTGTCTTCCCCTCCTAAACTCCATCTCTCTCTATTCCCTTCTACTCAGTGTGAAAGCTGCTTTTCTCTCCTGGATTCCATCTTTCTGATCTTTCTGGATTCTCTCACTCAGCATGAGAGTTAACTGTTTTCTTCTCTCTCCTTTTCTGGTTTCTCTCTCTCTCTCTCTCTCTCTCTCTCTATATATATATATATATATATATATATATATATATATATATATATGTATACACACACACACACACACACACACACACACACACATGTCACTTTCTACAAACACTTTGTGGAGTCCGGCATTTACTGTGCACTGAGCCATGGTCCCCTCTCTCATTCTTGAGAGGGCAGGAGACCAAGAACCTGGAGAGCTTGGTCTCTCCAGGGGAGAGAGGGCATTCTGACCCCAATATAATAATCCTATGAGTCAATTATCCTTAATAAACTCCCTCTCATATATACACATATCCTATTAGTTCTGTCAATCTAGAGAAACCTAATAGATGTATAAATTTTTTCTATTTCACTTTTAAATATTGAATATGAAGAGGGTACACCACTTAATCTTTTCGGATTATTAGTCACAAATATGAAGGAAGAACAAAGGCATTTGGTGATTGAAAGAATAGACAATAAGAGAGGTAACGTGTCTTCCATGTATCCACATGATTTATATTATATAGCCCTTTGCATCCAGGTATATCAAGTGATCAATCTAGACTGCTAGTAGACCACAGCAAAATTCATATGCTGCTGCTTCTATACAAGGCTGTTGAGAAAGTATTTTACACTTTTCATAATTGCCCATTCTCAGTCTGTACAGATGGAAGCAATGTATTCTGACCTGGCAGCAGAGAAGCAGCTTGGAGTCCAGATTTACTCCTTGAAAGAGAACACTGAAGTGAGCTGCCTTAAATTGGACATGAATAACAAACATTGCGTTTATGTGTATATATGTTTGTATATAAATTTCTGCTATAGCTGTGAGTTTTCAGTCATGTTAAATATTCAAGGAAAATCATGTTATTATATAACAGGTATTGCAAAAGTACTTGCTCTCTTAATGACATAATTCTGTTAATTTTCTGCCAACTCGAATAGTCTATGGTGCCTTTTGGAAACTTGACCTAGAAAGTGTTAATATAGGTGGAATAAAATATATTTATTGAACAAGAAACACATAAATAAATAATAAACTTATTAATTATATAATGAAATTTTGAAAAGAAGTAAAGTGAGCATTGGTTGGCTAATATAAACTCTGTTGGTAATTATTATTGCTTCTCCTAAGCAAAAGCATTTCTTTAATACTTTCATAAGATAATCATAAATAATAAAGAAAAAATCTTGGCCAGGCATGCTAGCTGATACTTATAATCTCAGCACATTTGGAGGTCAAAGCAGGTGGATCGCTTGAGTCTGGGAGCTTAAAACATTCCTGGACAAGACAGAGAAACCTCGTCTCTACAAAAAAACACAAAAATTAGCCAAGCTTGGTAATGCATGCCTGTGGCCCCAGCTGCTGGAGAGGCTGAGCAGGGAGAATTGCTTGAGCCCACGAGGTGGAGGTTACAACAATGAACCAAGATAGCACCACTGCACTCCAGCCTAGGTGACAGAGTATAATTCAATCTCAAAACAAACAAACAAACAAACAAATAAACAAGGGACAGTCTGTGTTCTATTTCAAGTGACTATTATCACACACTTCTTATTCTTGATTGTATATATATATATATATATATATATATATATATATATATATATATATAAGTTTATTTCTGGAATACATGTGCAGAATGTGCAAGTTTGTTACATAGGTATATACATGCCATGATGGTTTGCTGCACCCATCAACTTGTCATCTGCATTAGGTATTTCTCCTGATGCTATCCCATCCCTTGCCCCTGACCCCTGACAGGCCCTGGTGTGTGATGTTCCCCTCCCTGTGTCCGTGTGTTCTTATTGTTCAACTCCCATTTATGAGTAAGAATGTGTGATTTTTTGGTGTTCTGTTCCTGTGTTAGTTTGCTGAGAATGATGGCTTCCAGCTTCATTCATGTCCCTGCAAAAGACATAAACTTATCCTTTTTATGGGAGAATGGTATTCCATGGTGTATATATGCCACATTTTCTTTATCCAGGCTATCACTGATGGGCATTTGGGTTGGTTCCAAGTCTTTGCTATTGTGAACAGTACTGCAATAAACATACATGTGCATGTGTCTTTATAACAGAATGATTTATAATCCTTTGGGTATACCCAGTAATGGGATTGCTGGGTCAAATGGTATTTCTATTTCTAGATCCTTGAGGAATCGTCACGCTTTACCCAATGGATGAACTAATTTGTACTCCCACCAACAGTGTAAAATCATTCCTATTTCTCCACATCCTCTCCAGCATCTGTTCTTTCTTGACGTTTTAATGATTGCCATTCTAACTGGCGTGAGATGATATCTCATTGTGGTTTTGATTTGCATTTCTCTAATGACCAGTGATAATTAGCTTTTTTTAATATATGTTTGTTGGCTGCATAAATGTCTTATTTTGAGAAGTGTCTGTTCATGTTCTTCACCCACTTTTTGATGGGGTTGTTTCTTTCTTGTAAATTTGTTTAAGTTCCTTGTAGATTCTGGATATTAGCCCTTTGTCAGATGGATAGATTACAAATTTTTTTTCCCATTCTGTAGGTTGCCCGTTCACTCTGATGTGATAGTTTCCTTTGCTGTGCAGAAGTTCTTCAGTCTAATTAGATCCCATTTGTCTATTTTGGTTTCTGTTGACATTGCTTTTGTTGTTTTAGTCATGTAGTCTTTGCCTATATCTATGTCCTGAATGGTATTGCCTACGTTTTCATCTAGGGTTTTAATGATTTTAGATCTTACATTTAAGTCTTTAATCTATCTTGAGTTAATTTTTGTATAAGATGTAAGGAAAGCATCCAGTTTCAGTTTTCTGCATATGGCTAGCCAGTTTTCCCAACACCATTTATTAAATAGGGATTATTTTCCCCATTGCTCAAAGTAATCTATAGACTCAATGCTATCTCCATTAAAGTCCAATTTTGTGACTTTCTTCACAGAATTAGAAAAATCTACTTTAAATTTCATATGGAACCAAAAAAGAGCCAGCGTAGCCAAGGTAATCCTAAGCAAAAGAACAAAGCTGGAGGCATCAAGTTACCTGGCTTCAAACTATACTACAAGGCTACAGTAACCAAAACAGCATGGTACTGGTACCAAAACAGAAATATAGACCAATGGAACAGACAGAGGCCTCAGAAACAACATCAGTCATCTACAAGCATTTGTTCTTTGACAAACCTGATTATATAGTTTTTAAAGTCAAATTTATTTGACTTACCATAAATCCATGCCTATGCATTGATTTAAATACATGGCATTTAAGAGTTTCAGCAATTAGTATATTACTTAATTACTAATTTGAGTACCTGAATGTTTACCATGAGATACAATGCAAATTCATTCCCCTATATGTATCTCAAAAGTGGTTAGTTGTTATGAAAATATATATTAGTATTCTTTATTTTTCTTCTAAGCCTATAAAAGTCTTCAGCATTTGAAGAAATAAGGGGTCTAAAGCTCATTCTCTCTTTAGACAAGTCAACAAGGTTTCAGAAAGAGTAAATGTGGTTACTACAGGTAGACAAAAGTCACAATTACAATGTGTTTATTGTTTTCATAAGGCTTTATGCACACTAATTTCATTTGGAGTTAGATTAAACCCCAATCTAATGTTCTGCCTTTTTTTTTCTGGCTATGAATTAAATGTGGTGAGTACAGATAATATTTCCTCTGTTAGGCACTACTTATTATATTGTTATACCCATCACAATGCTAAGTTCATTATTTCATTTTTATAAAATTTCTAGGGATACCATATTACCTACATGTTAAAGAGGAGGAAGACTGGTTAGTGGAGAACTGAGGTCAAACCTCAGAATGTTTGTAAACTCCTGTGCTTCAATCCCGGACTAGGTATTTACAGGCTTACAAACCCAGGAAAGTAACTTATCCATAAAGTTTAAGTGTCTACCTCTGTAGAATTCTAATTATCATACTAATTTTACAGTAGAATTAAATTAGATGGTATGTGTGAGCATTGTTTTGTCATCAAACAATGATGAAATGCTTTCCAAATATTAGAGACTATGCTGATATTGCTGATGTGCACAAGAGTGAGGTCTTTTTTTTTTTTGAGACAGAGTTTCACTCTTGTTACCCAGGCTGGAGTGCAATGGCGTGATCTCAGCTCACCGCAACCTCCGCCTCCTGGGGCAATTCTCCTGCCTCAGCCTCCTGAGTAGCTGGGATTACAGGCACACACCACCATGCCCAGCTAATTTTTTGTATTTTTAATAGAGACGGGGTTTCACCATGTTGACCAGGGTGGTCTCAATCTCTTGACCTCGTGATCCACCCGTCTCGGCCTCCCAAAGTGCTGGGATTACAGGCTTGAGCCACCACGCCCAGCCAAGAGTGAGGTCTTTAATAGACATAGTCAAAGTGTGCATGGCAATAGGGAACCATCTGTGAGTGAGATAAGTATTCTGAAAGAATACTACTGTGCTTAGTTGAAGAAGAGATGACATCTAATCTCCTTTCCCTTAGGCATTTCTGTAAGATAAGCAATATGGGTTGTGAGGCAGGATAAGCAGCCCCACTGTTTCTTACTATAGTGAGATTACTTATATCCAGAAAATAGACTCAGTCTTGGAAAGCAGAAACATAATTTTGCCTGAACACCAAGGAAAATCTTTCTTTTTTAAAAGTTCAGTAAATTTGTGTATAAGCTCAAACATTTATTTTGGAAAGGCTTAATTTTAAATATCTGCCTTCAGAAACTAAAGTTCAATGAACCAGCTCTTTCACTGTTAGCAACCAAACATGGTAAACTATGTTATATAAGGCAGATATGAAACCAAAAGAAAAGGAACTAAAATTTAATGGCCTCAGGTAAAAATTAGGTTAATGTTTCATGTCTACTTTAGAGCTGACTTTCTGATGGAAAAAGAATCATCAAAACGGCATGCTTAATTTTTCTTCTTCTGGAAATTACTAAGATGGTTATTGCTACTATTTGATAATGTGACATTTACGGGTGTGAAAAATGACCAAACTACATATATATATATAGTATATATATATATTTGTAGTGTATATATATATATGTAGTATATATAGATATACACGTATATATATATACACTACAAATATATATATGTAGTGTATATATATATACACACTACAAATATATATATACTACATATATATACTACATATATACAAATACTACATATATATAGTAGCATATATACTATACTACAAATATATATATGCTACATATATATACTACATATATATATATTTGTAGTGTGTATATATATATACGTGTATATATATATACGTATATATATATACACACTACAAATGTAGTATATATATATTTGTAGTGTATATATATATGTAGTGTATATATATATATCATAGTATATATATATTTGTAGTGTGTATATATATATATACGTAGTATATATATATTTGTAGTGTATATATATATATGTAGTATATATATATACACATAGTATATATCTATATGTAGTATAGATATGTAGTATATATATATGTAGTATATATATGTAGTTTATATATATATGTAGTTTATATATATGTAGTATATATATATGTAGTTTATATATATGTAGTATATATGTAGTTTATATATATGTAGTGTATATATATGTAGTATATATATGTAGTTTATATATATATGTAGTTTATATATATGTAGTATATATATGTAGCATATATATGTAGTATATATATAAGTAGTTTATATGTATGTAGTATATGTAGTATATATATGTAGTATATATATCTATGTTGTTTATATATATATGTAGTATATATATATATGTAGTTTATATATATGTAGTATATGTAGTATATATATAAGTAGTTTATATATATGTAGTTTATATATATTTATATATAAAACTATGTATGTATGTATATATTAGTTTTGGATTTGAAAATATTTGCTGCATCAAATAACACTTTTATTTTAAAGCTGAGATTTTGAAGTTTAGGAAAAGATTTGGTAAAATTTTTACGTACATCTAAAAGTCTTTTAAAAGAGAAAAGATTGAGATTCTTATCCTTCTACCTTTTGATGCTGAATCTTTCATAATCAGGATGTTTGCAGTGATAAACCAAGTTAATAGTCAGCACCTAATTGGATATTGAAAGGTTTTGCTCTATGACTACCATGCAATGGAGACAGAAAACTTTTGATCTAACCCTTAGAACTTCATACAGAATAGCCACAGGTGATTATGATTTAATGCTCTTCATGTAGGTGCATAACTAGGGATGGACTACACAGAGACAAATAACCAACATACTTTAATTATCATGCTTAACTTTGCTAAAAATTTGCATTTTTTCATAGGAGTGTCTATGTCTAATTTGATCAAAGACACCAAATAGAATAGCAAAGGTCCTTATCATGAATCTGTTTTGGGATTAAGACTGTGGGTGAATATGAAATTAAGAGCTCTAAGGTATACAGTCTTATTGAGAAACCAGTCTGTATAGCAATGGAGTAGACAATTTTTTTTCTTCTCACCCACGCCGACTCTCATCCAAGTACATGCACTGAGAAAATATTTCAGATTAGGAGAGGCTTCATCACATCAGCTGACAAATATGCCATACTCTATTTTCAATAGATATTTTAAGTAGATATTCTCTGGTTCTTTCTGGTTTTTGTTAGATAATTAGAACACCATCTCTGAAAGCAGTTATATATTAGTGTATTAGTCCATTCTTATGGTGCTATGAAGAAATACTGATACTGGGTAATTTATAAAGAAAAGAGGTTTAAGTGACTCACGGTTCCACATGGGTGGGAAGGCCTCAGGAAACTTACAATCATAGCATAAACAGAAGCAAACACATCATTCTTCACATGGCAGCATGATATAGAAGTGAGGGTAAAGTGGAAAAATCCCCCTATAGAACCATTAGATCTCATGAGAACTCACTATCATGAGAAGAGTATTGGGGAACTGCTCCCATGATTTACCCACCTCTCACAAATTCCCTCCCCCAACCATGGGGATTACATTATAAGATGAGATTGTGGTTGGAACATAGAGCCAGACAATATTATCCCACCTCTGGCCCCTCCTATATATCATCTTTTTCACATTTTAAGGCACAATTACGCCTTGCCAATAGTTCCCCCAAGGTCCTCATGCATTTCAGAATTAACCCAAAAGTTTAAGTTTAAATTCTTATCTGAGATAAGGCAAGTGCCTCCTGAGTATGAGCCAGTAAAATCAAAAGCAAGTTCATTACTTCCTAGATACAATAGAGTACAGGCATTGGATAAATACACCTGTTCCACATGAGAGAAATTGGCCCAAACAAAGGACTACCAGCTCCATGCAAGTCCAAAATCAATAGATCAGTCATTAAACCTTAAAGTTTCAGATAATCTCTTTTGACTCTACGTCTCACTTCTAGGTCACCCTGTGGCAAGAGGTGAGCAGTTCTACCCTTGTGGCTTTGCAGGGTACAGCACCCCCATTCAGCTGCTTTCATAGGCTGGTGTTGAGTGTCTATGATTTTTCCAGGTGCACAGTGCAAGCTGTCAATGAATCTACCATTCTGGGGTCTGCAGGACAGTCACTCACTTCTCATAGCTCCAGGAGGCAGTGCCCCTGTGGGAACTCTGTTTGGTGGTTCCAGCACCACATTGCCCTTCTGTACTACCCTAGTAGAGGTTCTCAATGAAAGCCCTTCCCTTGCAGCAAAATTCTGCCTGGACATCCAAGCATTTCCATACATCCTCTGAAATCTAAGCAGAGGATTCCTAACTTTAATTCTTGACTTCTGTGTACCTGCAGGCCCAACATCATGTGTAAACTGCCAAGACTTGGAACTGCACCTTAAAGCAATGGCCTGAGCTGCATGTTGGTCCCTTTTAGTCGCTGCAGAAGCTGAAACATCTGGGACACAGGGCACCATGTCCTAAGGCTGCATATAGTGGGGTGGGAGGCTAAGCCTCATGCAGAAAACCATTTTTTTCCTTCTAACCTTCCAAGCCTGTGATAGAAAGAACTGCCCTGAAGTTCTCTGACATGCCCTGGAGATATTTAACCTATTGTCTTGGTGATTAATACTTTTCTCCTTGTTACTCAAGCAAATTTCTGCAGCAGGCTTGAATTTCTCCCCCAGAAAATTGTTTTTTCTTTTCTATTACATAGTCAGATGGCAAATTTTTCAAGCTTTTATGCTCTGCTTCCTCTTGAATGCTTTGCTGCTTAGAATTTTTTTCCACGATACCCTAAATTATCTCTCTCTAGTTCAAAGTGCCACAGATTTCTAGGTCAGAGGCAAAATTTGAGTCACTTTGGTAAAGCATAGCAAGAGTGACCTTTACTCTAGTTCCTAACAAGTTCCCCATCTCCATCTGAGACCACCTCAATCTCAACTTCATTGTCCGCATCACTATCAGCATTTTGGTCAAAGCCATTCAACAAGTCTCTAGAAAGTTCCAAACTTTCCACATCTTCCTGTCTTCTAAATTCTCCACATCTTTTGGAAGTTCCAAACTTTCCCACATTTTCCTATCTTCTTCTGAACCCTTCGAATTGCTTCAACTGCTGCCTGTTACCCAGTTCCAAATATGATTCCACATTTTTGGGTATCTTTATAGCAACATCCCACTCTTTGCAGTACCAATTTACTATATTAGTTGATTCTCACACTGCTATGAAGAAATACCTGAAACTGAGTAATTTATAAAGTAAAGAGGTTTAATTGACTCATGGTTTTGCATGTGTGGGGAGGCCTAAGAAAACTTACAATCGTGTTGGAAGGGGAAGCAAACATGTCCTTCTTCACATGGCGGCAGAAGCAAAGCAGGGAACCATTAGAGTTCGTGAAAACTCGCTATCGTAGGAACAGCATGAGGGATCCACCCCATGATGTAGTCACCTCCCAGGAGGACCCTCCTCCAACACACGGGGATTACAGTTGGATTACAATTCGAATGATATCTGGGTTTGGAGCACAGAGCCAGACCATATCAACAGGTAACAATTGTACATGGTGACAACTGTGGTATTCTCTGTACTCAAATTACTGTGTCTGAATTTTTACTCGCAAGAAAATGGGATAACCATAATTGTGTCTTATAGTTAAGCACCTTGTGGGAAGGCTTTAAGCCAAGGAGAGTGAATCTAGGTGAAAATGAAATGCATAGACGGAGTAGTGAGTTCAGAATATGATAAATATTAAATTAAGTATTTTAAAGTAAGTCCTTGTTTTTATTGTATATTGATGAAATGCATCACATATATTGCACTAAGTAAGCATGTTATCTGGGAATCTTGTAGGCCTAAGCCTTACCTTTATTTTCTGTGAGATAATATTTGCTGTTTCATTCATAGAGAAAAAAAGTTCTACGTTTAGGGAGCAATTTTTGATACAATCCAAATGCTCTCAAATGCCCTTTGCAGAGCCAAACTTTCTTACAATGGCATCTAACACTAAGGTTTTGGCATGTGTAATGTACTGCCTGACCCAATGTCAAAGGAATGTATTCTACCATTTGCAGTTTCCTGCTATTCAATTCCACATAGAACAGCTCAAGAGGAAAGAGGGCACATTATAAGAATTCATTACCCCATTATTCCATTCTCACATGCTATGAAGAAATGCCTGAGACTAGGTAATTTCTATGAAGAAATGAGGGCAATCTCTATCCAACAGCTAGTGAGGAACTGAGCTCAAGAGGGCCAATAAAATCGAAGATTCCTTATTTCTTGAATACAGTTAGTACCTGTAAAATTCTACCTCTTTTTCCTTAGCAAATTATATGATGACTGCTAATTAAATTATATCACTTTTGAGAGAAATATTTGATTTGACCTTCACTCTTATTTGCTGCTTAATGTATATAAGTACAGTTAAACTGTTAAGCCTATGGATTCAAATTGCCAGTTATTACTTAAGTGATATGGAACAAGGTAAATATTCAAATGAGGTTTTAGATCTCTAATCTATAAAACATGTATATAATAGGCAATTTCTGAGATAATACCCACCTTCACTGTTCATGCTCTTTTATGGAACTTGACCTTTTCACTTGCTTCTAACAAATAGAATATAACAAATGTAATGTGATGTCACTTCTGAGTTTAGACAATAAATGACTATTTTTTTTTTTTTGCCAGCACATTTTCTCCTGTCTTTTTGCTTACCTACTTTGAATAAGTCAACCATTATATTGATGATATTTATGAAGAAATGAGGGCAGTTTCCATCCAATATCTAATGAGGAACTGAGGCTACTGGTCCAACAGCCCATGAAAAATTGAATCTAGCACAAAATCAAATAACTGAACTGAAAAGCCAATTTTTGCTTTAGTAGAGCCTTAATTTGACCACAGCTCCTGTGGATACCTTGAAAGCAGTCTGTGAAAAACCCCAAATCAAAGAACTTAGCTTGGCCTTGCTCAGGTTCCTAAACCACAAAAGCTATAATAATTATGTGTTGTGTTAGGCCACTATTAGTTCACATAGTTTGTTATAGAGCAAGAGATAGTCAATATAATGAATAATACTGGTACCTACCTCAAACATTTGTTGTAGGAACTAAATGGTGTACTATAAAGAATGTTGACTATTCTTTTTTTTTCTTATTTTAATTCAATTAGTATTGAGACTTGATAAATGGATATAAGTGACATGGTTTTAGTCAATATTTATCATAAGCTCATATCAAAGCATTTTCAAATTACTATTAATATTATTTTCTTAGCATATATGTTTTCTTTTGGAGTCATGAATTTTTTTTTTTAGACACAGTCTTGCTCTGTCACCAGGCTGGGGTGCAGTGGCATAATCTCAGCTCACTGCAACGTCTGCCTCCCAGGTTCAAGTGATTCTCCTGCTTCAGCCTCCCAAGTAGCTGGGACTACAGGTACATGCCACCATGCCCAGTTAATTTATTTTTATTTTTTTATTTTTTATTTTATTTTTTGGTAGAGACAGGGTTTTATCATGTTGGTCAGGATGGTCTCAATCTCTTGACCTCATGATTCTCCTGCCTCGTTCTCCCAAAGTGCTGGAATTACAAGCATGAACCACCGTGTCCAGTCAGAGTCATGAATTCTTATAATGTGCCAGTTGTCACCTCATTTAGGCTGCGAGTTCTGGCAGAAATTCCTCTTTACAAAGAATTCCATGAGAGAGAAGGTACAATTTTTTTAGGATTTAATGTAGACATATATAAATCAACTTAGCTGATCTTGTTATTAAAACCAATCCCTAGAAGTTATAGCAGTGGAAATAAATCATATTTTCTCCAATGCAGAATAATTCTTTTAAAATTTACTTCAAAGCAATACAAGTAAGAGTTAGTAATAAAAACTAATTCAAAGAACAGTATTGTCAGGTTATTTTTAAAATACTTAAATCTTTTTCTTTTCATAAGCATAACAGATTAAAGTGGGAACCACATTCTGGCCACTGTAGCAATTAGATTACTGGCTACTCTAATTAACATTATATTTTTGCAAGACTGTTAAGTACTTAAGCATATCTTCATGTCTAAAACCTTGAAATGAGTACTACTGTTAAATCCATTGTCCAACCAGGTAAGTAAAACTTTAAGAAACTTCTTCGATGAAGAGATTAGAAAGAATTGTCCTTGGAAAAATAATGAAGAAACTTTTTTTTTTACAAGAAAAGCATAAACTTTCAACATACTTAAGATATTATTTAAGGGACCTTCTTTGAGACGACTTATTTAAAAAGAAGAATTGAGATAATGCCATCAGAATTCAATGTTACTAGTTAGTAAGTGGCATCATTTAGCCAGGTACTCTGCTTTTGAAGCTTGTACTCTAAAATGTTATGCCATATACTATTAGTAATGGTAGTAGCCATACTTATATTAATAAAGTAATTAATATTTGACAGATAATTGGTAAATATTTGACATATATATAGTAGTTAATACCATTTAACAAGTATATCATGAAGGTATTGATATTTACACTGTATTCATTGGGTCAGGCACAGAGAAATAAAATCAGCCTAAAGTTGTTATCAGGAAAGTGCTAATTTTGTCGACTCTTTGAACTTTCTATATCAGAAGTCTCATGCTTCATGAATTTAATGAGCTTAGTGTTTTTGTCCACACAGTCATTTTCAGAGTTGTGCGAGGTATAATACATGTCAGAGACACATAGAAACAACATTTAGAGAATTTTGTTTGTTTGTGTTTGATTTTTGCCTAGCAAAGCTTACCAGCCACAATAGAAGAATCACAAATTTTCAGTATGGCCAGGTGGTGTCTTACATTTTATCACATATTGATTCGCTGAGTGGGCTTTGATGCTTACCTACTTGAGAAAACTGGGCTACAGATGAAGCCAGAAATAAAGTTTGCCTTTGTAAGACACACACTTCAATTTTGGTGATTATCCATGTTGATAGGTAAAGAGAGGATGACAATATCTCCAAGATGAGCAAGTTCCCCAGTTTGTGAGATCAATCTGAAATCCTTATGTTGACTTAAGCTTTTTTAATCTGCAATGTCTGCCCATTTGTTCAAATGGAAAGAAATATTTTACCTCAATCTAAGAGGTTTTGAAAGATCTATGAGACCCTATCATTTATAAGAAAGCACTTTTAATTTCAATCATTCTTCAGAAGTGGTTTTCAGATCTTTCTTATTATTGGAAATGTTTCTAGAGATGTGCTAAAACTTTAAACAGGGCTTTAATTTGGAAACATTCTCAATGGGAGGTCGCTTGTTTATGCTGGCGTCTTCTCAGTGCACTGTTAATATGGCTTACATGAATTAAATCTTGATGTATGGATCTGAAACTTCATCTCTAGCCTCTTGTTCATTAGTAAGTTCTCACATTTCAAAAACTGTCCTAGCTTTCTCATCTAGCAATTCATTTTGAAGCTGTAAACACCCTCATCATTATCTTTCAACTGCACTGTTTGTATAATATTCTCATGATTCTGCTCACCTCTATGTTAGCTTTATGATAGCCATTCTGTACATGGGTCAAAATGCCCTTCTCAAAATTAAAATCTAATGTTTTTATTTCACTCCTTTCTCAATTGCTTTCCATTGTCTTTAAGAAAACAAAAAATTCCTCATACTTAGCCTGGTGTGCAGGACTCTGGCCAACATTAGTTTCCTCAGCAGAATCTCCTGCTACCTCCTTCTTTACATGCACTTAACCAACAAAATGCAGACAATTTAACTATGCTCCAGTTCTGGTAATCCTGCAAACACCATTTTTTTCCCCCTCTGGTCCTGTGCACCATCTTTTCTCTTTTACTTTCTTGAACAATTTTCTTCATTATCTAATAAATGACTTCACATTTTTAGGTAAATTTGTCCTGATTCTTGCCCATGTTCTAAAGGTTTGGGTGAGGATAGGGAACCCAGAATTTCATTTTGGCTATGCCATTTACTAGATATAAGACCTTTGGTGTGTTGTTATCCCCAATGGACTTTAATTTTCACCATACAATTAAATATATATAATAATTATTTATTCCCAATTCATGGGTCTGTTGAGAGGATAAAATTGAGGGACTTTGTTAGAGGAACTTCCCAGATCAGCTAGGGGTTTTGTTTCATGCACAGGAATTTTCCTGCCTCTGATCTGCTAGGGCTTTGTTTTCAGTGCAGGCATTTTCCTCCCTCTGGATGGCTAGGGGCTATGTTTCCAGTTTTTCTGTCTCTGGCTCTTAGGGGCTTTGTTCAAGGGCAGGGGTTTTTCCCCGCCTCTGATCCCTGGAGGCGAGGCTCAGTGACTCGGTTTTAAAACAATAACCAATCCAGTAAAGGATTCAAAGATCAAATCCAGAGAAAGTTTAAAAAAAAAAAAAAAAACACCCTCTCATTGGACGATCACAAGAATGAGGTGGGAAAAACTCACAGGTAAAAGCTCCAGCCACTTAAGCCTGCAGCAGCAACCCCTCCAGGTCCCCTTCCTCTGTGTGGAAGCTGTCTTGCATTCTGCCTAATAAACTGCACTACCACACACTCTTTGGGTCCATGAGTCCTATTTGAGCTGTAACACTCACTGTGACACTGAGGCCCTCTTCTCTATTCATCTGGGTCGGAGAGGCCAAGAGCCTAAATTTCAGAGAATCAGTTGCAGCTAATCCAGTTATAAAATGAGATGCAAAGATAATGTTACTTGAATTTCAAAGTGTTTACAATTTAGAGGCCTTTCAAAGATGACCATTGCTATGTAAATTCATTGGAATGGCTTCTCTCCTAACTTCTATTTCTTTCTCTGCTTTATGTGTTTGGAATGAAGTTTTAATAAAGCAGGATACAGAGCAGTACTTGGCTAACCCTGCAGAAATGACTGTAGTGTAGAGCTTCGTTACATCAAATGTGTTTACATTTTTGAAATGATTTGTCAGTGGGGACTTTTTAAAAAAAAAAATTTATTGCATTTTAGGTTTTGGGGTACATGTGCATAATGTGCAAGATAGTTGCATAGGTACACACATGGCAGTGTGTTTTGCTGCCTTCCTCCCCTTAACCCACATTTGGCATTACAAAACAAATCTTGGAGATGTAATATTGGAAATTTTAATAAGGTCTGAATATTTTCCCGTGCCTATGGTGACTTTCAATAAGGTTTCTTCTTATGTGAAATAAATGGTATGAAAGCTATGAGTAGTAAGTTATAATAGAAAGGAATATTTTTTATTCTTCTCTTAAAACCACAACATGGATAAATATGGACTATCAGAGAATCTTAATTTATTTTCTTGTATTTTCTTCTTACTATAAACATTCTTTAGTATATATTCTTAACCCAATGTTAACAAGAAAAATTTTAAATGGAAATCTACAAATGGATTAAATATGCCTAAACAATTTACAAAGAAATTGATCTTTAAAGAAATAAACATTATGGACCTAAATTTGTTGATAAAAACATCAAATCTCAAAGTGAGCCCTACAGCATTGTAACTGATAAATAGCAAAAGAGAAGGTCTAAGAACTATGACATCAAATGATTTTATCCAACGTTGCCAAATAACTTAAAGAGAAAAGAGCAATCTAAAATCCCTCTATTCTTATCTGGAAGTACATATTACAAATCAAGGATTTTCTGATTACACACTAACAAATATGTACAGGTGGAGAGAAGTGTTTCCAAAGTTAGACCACTATAGTATTTTTTTCATTAGAAAGTGGAAGTAAATCCTGGCAAAATGTCAAAATCACTCTACAAAAGCTAAGTGATAAAGTATCTGTGATTTACTTATGTCTAAATTATACCTATTCTTGAAATATAAAGAAAAAAATGACTTCTAAACTTTTCAGTATAGGACCATACCATCACAACTTGGAGGTGGATGATAAAATGACCTAAAAATATTAGTGCAATTTAATAGCACAGTAAATTAATAAAGATATCTCTATATGAGTAATTAAAGTATCTACATTTAATTAAACAATATATTATCTAGAAACATACTAAAAATTATCATCTACATCATATACCTAGAGTTGAAGTGACCTTTGCTCAACCCTCGTTTTAAAAATTATAATGTTGAAATAACTAGTACTATGATATTCAAGAATGAATTGACAATTCCTCTATTGATTGATTACAAGTTAACAAGCACATATTCTCAACCATTTCTTATATTTAGAAACAAATCCCTAAAATATTTTGAGGGCCAAAGATACATCTTCCAATAGCATGAGTGTTTTTTTATAACTCATCAAATATTATTAATTTATTTTCTAAACTATTACACCATTTTATAGTTCCAGCAGCACTCATTAAATAAATGTTACTTATGTAGGGTAGAAAATGGTGACGCCTGATGGTGCTCTGTAGCCATTGGAGTTAGACAGATTTTTGGCAATCCTGACCTTATTACATATGAATTCTGTTATCTTAAACTAAATAGCTAGCTGTTAATAATATTCATGGCACAGAGTGATTCTATAAAGGATGTAAATAATTTGCATTCAAGATTCCCTGAATAACAACATGCTTGTTTGTTATCACCTAAAATTATGGTTTGAGTATGTATTAGATTGATTTATTTTACATGCAAGAAAGTCTTTTGTCAATTACCCTTTAATGGTCTTTTATATATTTAAAATTACCAGTATTTTCTTTTACTAATTTGCAAAAATTCCTTCTATGATCAATATTTTAAATTTCTGTTGTTATTCTTAACAAATAGTTAACCTTTCTGCTTTTTAGTTTTATTTTATTGCTTTCAGATTTGTAGGTAGAACTTTACCTTGGTAACTGTGGAGGATTCATTCCAGGATAACCTGTGGATACCCAAAAATCCATGGATACTCAAGTCCTCAATATAAAATGGCATAAAAATTGTATATAACCTATGTACATCCTCCCATATACTTACATTGCCTGTAATACTTAATACAATGTAAATATCATGTAAATTTTTGTTATGCTTTATTGTTTAAAGTATAACAAGAAAAACATTGCTATACATGTTCAGTACAGATGAAGTAATACACTTCTTTTCCCCCAAATACTTTTAATCTATAGTTTGTTGAAATAATGTATGTGGAACCTAGGGATACAGAGAGTTGACTATATTTGCTTCAGACCTATTCTTTTTGCACTTTTAAAGTTATTCTCTGATAATTTTTATACTTTCTTGAACTGTCTTGGATTTATTATAACTTATGGGGTGAATATGATTCTAATTTTATTTCTTATTTTTTACTTCTTAAATTTATGATTAATTAATCTGAAGCAGTTATGGATTATTTTTCTTTTCCTCAACTTTTCCTTATTTTATCACGTAAGAATGATAAATACAATTATAAAGAACAACTTTCAAGTACCTAAAGATAATCATTGAAAATATTCTTTGTTATTCTCTCTGGATTTGTTTATTTATTCTGTTTTCTTCAGATAAATATATAGGAATTGTAGTAAACCATAGTATGCACTTAGAATTTTTCACCATACTTAAAGCTTTGGAAAAATAAAGACAGCTTAGTTGTCTTATGGTATTACAACAGCAGAGAAATGATATACTTGTCCTTTCTTTTTCATGAAAATCATCCCTCACAATAGGAAGAAAAATTAGTATTGTTGCAAACTCTATCTACGTATGTCATCATAAACTCAAGTAAGAAATCCAATGCTCAAATAGAAGATCTCAGAGACAACAGAAAGAGATGAGAGAAAATACACAATCAATAAAGAGGGAAAAGTCATTGGCAATTAAGAAATTAATAATATGTTGGAAACAGCAAAAAGAAGAATATATACCATTCTAGTACACTGAATGGGATTTGTCAACATAATAGCATGGTTTATTTGCAATAGAGGAAAATTAACAAATACGTAAAAATGATTGGAGACAATGTTAGCTCTGTGATGTCCTTCTATAGTGCCACAATGGTAATGTATCCACTTAAATTTACAAAATCTTCTGATGTCAGTCTTGTAATCAACCTATTCATCCAAATTAGTGTATATAGCCAATTTTATTATTTATGTCATTTATTTAATTATTTGAAAGAGAAAGCCTTGGGTCACAAGTTTCTCAGCACTAAATTATTAGTGGCCAAAAATCAGCTTCCAATCACACTGGTATTTCAGAAAAATTTAATTATTTTTTACACTTATAAGGTTATTTATATGTTGTACAATTATAAAATATTTAATACCAGTTTCTTTAAACTTTCAACTATTCAGTAAAAATAATTACTAAGTTCCACTTTCCCTACTGATCCCACTAATATTTTCTGTCTACATATATTTTAGATATTGGAATCAGAAGAAAAGGATGTTGAAAGTGAAGCCATGATGAAGAAAAAAAAAGATAAATTGAAAATTAAAATATATAACTTTAAAGAGACAATGAAAATAGAAGCTTGGAAACTACAGTAGAAAATACTCATAGTATTGACGAGAAATTGATACAGCATGACCAATCTTGAAGCATGGCACTGTCTAGTTACTGCATATAAAAATAACTTCAACAATTATAAACACTCTACTATGAATTTTTAAACCTATAAAGTAGATAAACTTAATGTTGACAGCATAATTTCTACAGCATTATTGTATTTTGCTATGACTGTTGTCCCAAGAACAGGGCTAGTCAAATATTACAAATGCTATAAAATATTTGTTCAATGAGAGATGGAAGGAAGGAAAGAAGGCAGGCAGGCAGGCAGCCAGCCTACAAAACAGGGATCAATATCCACTGGGTCTTTAATAAAATAAAAATGGACTCATAAAATTTGTATGGATGCTACTACTGAATTTTAAAGAATAAATGACTATTTCTGAAAGTGTAATAACTCAGGGAATAGAGTTCCCATGACATTGTTTTAAGAAAAACATTAAAGAATCCATTTTAGTCGACCGAGTGATCAATGACAAACCTAAAACATGAGTGTTTGCAGAAAATGTTGAATTATTTAAATAAAGAATTACAAGTTAAAATCATTCATTTATATGGTTATAGAAGCATTTGGTATTATAGGAGGCACACATAAGAGAATTAGAATCATCAAAACTTGAGAAAGCAATGAAATAATATTTTTTAAATAATGTAGATAAGAAATTTGGGATTAAGAGGAAGTAAAAATGTGAAGAATAATGTAAATAGATAAATTTTCTCATCTTTAATAGTCCTATGAATGAGGAATTTCGAATGTTATTTAAATATAATAATTTTAATTATTAATTATGAAGGTCTAAAATATTTAAAATATAAAGAAAAATATATGTCATTTTTTAAAAATAAAATAAAAAAGCATAATGTGCTCTGGAGTGCTGAGGATGTTGTTCTATTGTTGTTGTTATTAAAAACAGGCTCTTGTCTTGTGTTGCCTGGGCTAGAGTGCAAAATTTTAAGATTATTTTTAAATTTTTTACATCTATTAACTAGAAAATATACATCAGTCTTGAAAATGTACATCATTGTTACATAATTTTATATTAAACAATTTTCAAATGTTTAAGCTATTTTGTTTTCTTGGTAATTAATTCATATTTCAAAACTACTTGTTTATACCACTAGTTCTTCATTTCTTTTTCAGTCTTTGACATTATCCATTGATTTATGGCAGATCAATATTCAACTTTCTGATACTATCCCTCCCTGCCATACTTGGAATTACCTTTCCAAGATTTCTTCTTAGCTGATGTTTGTTTACTATATGTTTAGTGTTTATAAAATCATTAAAATACATGTGTTATTCAGGGATGAGATGAATAATCTGTTTATATTTTTTGTGGCTTTTTTGTCTATATCACTGTGGTATTCAATAATTGCCTCATTTTTTTATTAGTTTTATATGCATCTATGACTTACCCATCCCTAAATTTTCCAACAGGATTGTAGATTTTTAAGTGTACTGGTTTGTTTGTTGGTTTGAAAATGAAGTACTTTTCTGGTTAGACTCTCTGGGGATATTTATGGGTTTATTCAGTAAGGAAAATCCCTAAAATAAAGTAGAGTTGTCTATTTTCCTCGGAAAGCCTTCAAATGTCAGAATGTGGAGTTCTTTAGTAAGGTTGGAAAAGTAGCAGGTGCTTGACAGTGTGATGGAGAGACATATAGGGCATGAGTCTAATCCTATTTTTTCCAGCCTTACTTTGGAAACAACTTTAAATGTCCAGTCCCCTCAATTGTTGAGCTCTCAGTTTTTTATTCTTGCTTTAGCATGAAGACTGTTTCCTTCAGTTTCTCTGAATTTCAGAAAGAAACTATTCATATCCTTTGTGATTTCCAATTTTAAAATATGTATCATGTTTTGTCACCACTATTTTTGTTTTCGTAGGTGCTCACCTATTAAATGTTTTAATTTTCATATTATTGCAGTATCCAAATGGAAGAGGGCACACAGTTGTATTACACCCATCATATTTAACAAAAGAAAACAATATTTATCCAGAGAAAATTTTCTTCTTATTTACTTTTAAATTATTACTTCAACCTTGTCTGGTATCAACTTTGTGTCCTTAATTTCTTTTGGTTCATATATACCTGATTTTTAGTATGTATTCCTTGCAAAAAGAAAAATACATAATTGGAATTTCTTTTTTATGCATTTCAAGAATTTTTGTTTTATAACAAAAGGAGGGTTTAAGCCACTTATATTAATGGTGGTAACTCAAAATTTTCCAGTCGTCTCTATCAAGTTGTCTTTATTGTTATAACACCATGTTATTATGTCTTTATTTTATTCCCTTTATTTTATATGTTAACTATGTTTTTTACTGTGACCTTCTATTTTATATATGCAGGTATATTACACATGCATATGGAGAATACATATATGTACATATATCACTATATACATGCATATATATGTAACATTTGCTTTGATTTTAAAGGCCTAATGGACATGTATTTCCTAAATTCCAGTTTATAGCAAAGTGTTTTATAATGACTTCTTACAGATTATAAATTTATGATACATTTTCATTACTATTGTCTTCATCTGTATCCAATTGTGAAAATGAAGTGCAGTTACTTTTTTGTATGTAAGTCCTATGTTTTATCTCTTTTATGACAGAAATGTTTCTTTCAAAGTATATGTATTACATAAGTCAATTTATATTTAATCACATGAATACTTTTACAAACCTTATTTTCCTGTTTTTAGTTTAAGAAACAGAAAGGATTGAAAAATAAATATAAATGTTCATTGCTTATTTTCTGTAACATAAAATCCCTGATTTCTAGGTAATATTAATAATTAATTTTAATAAATTTTATGTAGACTTGTTCATTTAGGATAGCAAGGGATACTCTTTAGAAACACTGCAATAGAAAACATCATTCTGAATCTTAAGTATGTTAGGATATTGCTCAGTTTCTTTAATTGTGAAAAACAAGATGATTCTGTTTTGTCAGAATTTAGAAGAAAGATAGTTGTGTCATTTAGATAGAATGTTCCATTATTTTCTCTTTGACATTTTTCTGATTTATTTGTTAATTACCTTCAAAGGGTTTATCTGGCCAAGGCTAGATTCAGGTCTCCTCTCCCTAATTTAAATTTGTCAAGACACCTATGAGCTCACTCAACAAACACACACAAATCTTTATTTCAATCAGGGAAATATTCTTCTATTGCCTCTTTAATGACTGCTTCTATTTAGAATATCTCATATTTTTTTCAATAACCAAATGATTTCTACACTGAATTACTATCTTTTTTCTCTCAGATATCTATTACTATTAACTTCCTTTCATTTTATGTTTATCCTGAACATAAATTAGTTATGTCTATATATATTATAAAGTCTCTGTATAAATCATTTTCTCTAATAAGTATTTTGATTTTGCTGTCTTGCTGTTTTTTTTCTTTTACTTTTTGAAATTGTTTTTATTCTATTTCTGCTTTTTTTTTTTACATTAGATGTTATTTTCTTTTTATTTTTTATCTCAATATAACACTTTCTTATTTAGTGGGGTTTATATATTCTTGCCTGATATTGAAGAGTTTTTAAAAGTGTTAAAATAATTTTAGAGCTTTTTTTCCATTATAGAAAGATAGTTCCTTTTGTTAGCTATATTTAATAATAATGTCATTTTTTTCTCTCATTACTTGTAATGAAACAAGAGAATTTGAATTCTAAAATCAGGATGATGAACATATGATATCAACATATCATCCCCAAAAGGTCACTTGGGACCATTTGTAATATCTTCCTCTCACCTTATCAACCTTGACTTAGGAAATAGCTAATCTGCATTTCATCTCTGTAGATTAGTTTGCATTTTATAAGATTTTGCACAAATAAAATCATACAGTATGTATTTATTTTTCACCTGAATTTTTAATTCAGGTTACTTTTTAAGCAACACCTGTGTTGTTTCATGTAATAATAGTATATCTCTTTTTACAGTTAAGTATAATTCCATTGTATGGCTATGCTGTAGTTTGGTATTTCTTTTTTTTTTTTGAGAATTCTAATTTCATGTTTTATGTTTAAGTATATGATTCATTTTAATTTAAATGCTGTATGTGGTACAAGATGTATATTAAATGTATATTTTGCCTATGAATATCGCATTTATCTAGCACCATTTGTTGAAAAACAATCCTCTCTCCACCAAATTTTCTATATACCTTAGAATAAAATCAGTTTCCCATATTTGTGGGAATATTTTTCCAGACATTCTATTCTATATACTGATATATTTTGCCTTTATACTAATGCCACACTGTCTTATTCTCTGAAAATTTAAAATGCACTTTTAAAATAAAGTTTCTTACCTTTTATAGACCATAAATACGTTTCTAATTTAATCAAGCTAGAATTTATGTAATCTTCCTCAGTACATACTACTTTCCTGGAAAAGCATCTACTTCACCATGACTTTCACACATTTCAACCTAAAATCAATGAAAAATTGTAAGGTCCTTGCTAAATTTGACTAGAGCCAGATTTTCTTAGATAACTATAAATAAATCTGTTTTATTTATTTAATTTTCCTTGAATAACAAGTACAATTTTTTTTGATATAATATTTGCTGACTTTTTCTATATTTTTCAGTTTGGTAGTTTTTGTTGTTTTTATCACTTTTATTACCGAATATCGTTACATTCTATTTTTTGTTTCAATAAACTTTATATTATTTTTATAATTTCTTGAATCGAGTATGAGGAATGTATGCATCATTTTTCTTATTACAAAATAAGATGTCTAAATTTTTACTCTAAATAGCATCTATCCAAATATTTGACCTAAGGCCCAAATAGAAACATGGTTTATTCTCTGATTATGGAGGGACTGCTTAGCCTAACGTTAATTTTTTTTTTCTTTTTTTTTTTTTTTTTTGAGACGGAGTTTCACTCTTCTTACCCATGCAATGGCGTGATCTCGGTTCACGGCAACCTCCGCCTCCTGGGTTCAAGCGATTCTCCTGCCTCAGCTTCCCGAGTAGCTGGGATACAGGCATGCGCCACCATGCCCAGCTAATTCTGTATTTTTAGTAGAGACGGGGTTCACGATGTTGACCAAGATGGTCTCGATCTCTTGACCTCGTGATCCATCCGCCTCGGCCTCCCAAAGTGCTGAGATTATAGGCCTAAATCACCGCACCTGGCCTAGTCTTCATTTTTTATTTCTGCTTTGTTCTAGTCTCCATGTCACATATCAGATTTGGATAAGACACTTCCTTAGACCTGTTTGTGTAGATTCCACAATAAGGAACTCATCATATTAGGAATATACCAAATTATGGAAAAAACTATTGATATGGATAGGATGCAGAGAAATTCTAAGCAGTACAGGACAGGTCCCTGGGGAAGCCTCACCCTCAACCTGAAAAGCCTGAGACCAGGGCCCAAAGTGAAACCTTATATCCCTGTTTTCCCGTTCCAATGTTGCCATTTCCAGAATTACCCATGGTCTGCCCCATTTCCCATACTGGGCCTATAAAAAACCCAGATTCAGCCAGCAGAGAGGAGAAGCAGCTGAATGTTCAGACTACACTGGACATCAGAGAGAAGCATCTTGACTTCAGAGGGAGCGCTTGACAGCATAACTTCAGAGAAAAATCTGACTGGAGATCGCTGAACTTCAGGGGAAGATTACCTTTCCACTCTGGACTTTTTAGCTCCCCTTCCCACTGAGAAACACTTTCATCAGCAATAAAATCTCCCACATTTACCATCCTTTGATTGGTTCATGCAACCTGATTTCTCCTAGATGCAGGACAAGAGCTTGGGAGCCACAAGTGTAAATACAAGCTTGCAAATACACTTAACTGTTAACACTTAAGCTGTTCATGGATGGCAAAGCAAAAAGAGCACTGTAACACTGCCTCTGGGGGTTCAGGTGTCACAGGCTCTCCCCTTCAGGCGCTGCTGCAGGGCCTACACAGAGATTTCTTTAGCCACCACACAAAAGGGTTTGCCCTGGCTCCTGCACCTGCTCACCTGTGTGCTCCCTCCCATGAGGGGTAGAACACAGTAGGTCAAGTGAGTGGAGTTTGCCCCTGACTGTGCTGAAGCAACTGGCTAGTTCCAGCATTCACGCACTCCAGGTCCCACCTTATTCTCTCCATTCTCTCTTGAGGAGTTAAAAGCTGCGGGTTGGGTGAACAAGGTACCCCTGTCCTGAGTCCCATGAAGGTGTTAGGGAAATATCCTGCTCTGTTATCATCATGATGTTTTTGATCTGTTTCGGCTCAGCTTGTCTTTGGACCTCTCAGCTTCATGGTCCCTGGATAATTTCAATAAGTTTTCTCTTCTGTACTTTGGCCCATTTAGCTTCTAGGCATATTTTCTGGAGTGAAGGAAATGTTTTAATGCCTCAATAAGATTTGCTCAATCTATTTTCTTTATTGGTGACACAATAGACTTTCATCTGAAAGGCTTTTTAAAAGAATCCTCAATGTGTTCATACATAGTTTCTAAACTTTAATGTGTTGCTCATGGAAAATGAATGTCACTCTTTTCTATATAACATCATTAATATAGATTTTTTCATGTTTTATATTATTTTGTCATTTCAGTAGGTATCTTTCTTACTTTTGGTTTTAATTCACCAAGATCCTGATCAGTAGGTATCTTTCAATAGTTAAGTATCAAAATATGTTTGCAACCTTTCCTGATTTTAACTGCTTTTTTGTTTGTTTGTTTTATAATAAATAGGAGGTAAGTTAGCTTTTCATACCACTCAATTCTTACAGAGAATTATTTAATATGCCATTCATTTAATATTTTGTGTGACTTTTTAGAATCTAAGAATTATATAACAAAAGTTTGATGAATTCAAGAATTAATGTAATTGCCACATTTAGGCTTCTTTCAAGATATCTGATATGTTATCCCACTTAATATCTTCTATTTTGTTTCATTCAAGTTTTGTAGCTTGCATAATATAGGTTGATAAGTACTTATTTTTAACATTATTTCTAGACACAATGTATTTTATTGTTGTAAATTATGTTTCCTTACTGTATATCTGTAACCAGTTGCTCGTGATATTTTTAAATATATAACTCTTTAGAGAATCTAAAATTTGGGAAAAAATACAAGAGAAAATATAGAGCTTCCCACATAGCTTCAAACAGCAATCAAATAGAATATAGGTGAATACAAAGAAACTTATGAAAGATTGTTTTGAATTACTATTATATAAATATTAACTGTAATACATGGAATAGGCAAAATTTTTATAGAGTTTTAATATAAGTAATTTAAAAAGAATAATTGGTTGCCATAAACAGAAATTCCCAAACAGAAAGTTAAACTTATACAACTGAAATTTTGCAAGTAACATAATAGTCCTTTTACAAAATCTCTAAAATGCTCTATGGATTTATTCTATGAAACTACAGGGTAGGTTTAGAAACCATTTTGTAATTATTTAAATCCATTATTAAGTTAAAAAACAGGAAAACAACAATATTAAAATAATTAAATCAGCAATGAAATTCTGGATACCTTGGAAAATGCAAAACTAGAATTGAGATTCAGAAGTTATAGTGTTATTGAAGTAAATTCGGTTTGAGCTATTTATATAAGCTACCATTTTGAAACATTTATTATGTACGAAATATTATAATAATAATTTTATGCACCCTACTTCATCACATACAACAACCCAATGTGACAGGTACTATTATCCCAAATTTAGGGAGATGGTAACTGGAACTTAGAGTTATTAAATAACTTGCCCAAATCTATAGTCATACTAAGTAGAGCCAAGATTTCAACCAAATTGGGTTTAAATTTAAAGGACATGTTCATAAGCATCAGGGCTTATGTGAAACAGAAAGTCTGTACAACTAATCAGATGGCTCTGAAACACCAAGCCTATTTTACAAAGGAAACATTGATGTAACAAAGCAAATCCCACAAGTTAGGAAACCAGTCTTAGAGGAGAATATTTTCAGTTTAAGATACTGAGGCTGAAAAACACATGTGGAAAATTTCAGGGAGTTCTCAAAACCAGGGTCAGTGGCACAGTAGATTAAAGTAGTCTATGAAAAATATTTTCTACTATTCAAGGCAGAAAAAGAATAAAGTTCAACAGAATAGGAAGTAATAGAGCAAAGTTTAGGTCACCATATTCAAGTCAAGTGTAAAGTCACCTTATCCAAGGCAAGAAATGTCAAATATATTTCCAATTATTTTCAGTGTAGGTACTCATAATCACTCCATTAGAAAAACAAGCAAAAAGATGGTAAATCACTAAGGTTTTCACTTTTCTTTATCTACTCAGTTCTTAAAGAGTATTTTACACATGAAAATTACTCTGTATATGCCATTTAAGTTACTTATTACTCCCATTTTATAGCTGAGAAAACCGAGGCTTTCCCGAGTTCACATAAATCTGAATGACAGGAGGCAGAATTCAGACACAGGAGTTCAGTCTTGAAGTCCAGGATTTTACACTTCAGCTGGCTGACAAATTTCTAAGCCACCATATATTCCCAATAGCTTTAGCCTTCTGACCTAGTCTCCTCCCTATCTCATGTGACTTACATTTGCTCTTTTGTCAAATGGCATCAATTCAATAAATTAAAGAAAACAGATGGAGAAGCACATCAACCCAGCAGTACACAATCCACTAAAGTAATTAAGCAATTACTTGCAGGAACACATTCCTCGTTCAAATATAATAATGTGTAGCATTATCAACATTTTTCTTACAGAGGATTAAGAGTATTAAGAAAATTAAGCATCATTAAAAGGTTTGCCATGAAATTACATAGTAAATTATTAAAGTTAAACCAATTTTTGATTCATCAACATGTTTTGTTCTTTTATTTAGCAAGGATCAATTTAGTGAAGGGGAAAATAGAGAGAGGAGAGAGAGAAGACAGAAAATCAAAGAGACTGGCATAGGCTTATCATGCCAAAGGAGATTAGTGACAAATTTCCAATTGGGTGCTGTAAAAACCTTACTTAGAGGCCTCTTCTCAATAAATTATCTGGCAACATAAACTGGGAAGGGAAAGAAAAGTATAGAGAAACTCCTCTGTGAAACCTGAGCTGGCACATAAATTTGTTTTTAGTATTCTCCAAAGCTAGCCAGCAGCCCTAGCTTGCAACCGAAGTCAATCTATAACACAAACACACACACACACACACACACACACACACACACACACACCCCTTGGTATGTCTCTGCATTGCATGAGAAAGGATTGAAAAAGTGAGGAAGATGAGTTATTGATAGATCAGCAGCACAGCAGGGTACAGAAAGCTCTCAGTTGCCTCTGTCAGACCTAACAATCTTTAATCACTGGGCATCAAACAACCCCAATGTGAAACAGACCCTCACTTCTGCTTTCCTTAACATAAAGGTAATTTTCAAGCACTGCAGAAGATAGTTAAAATATTTACACAGGTTCATAAAATAAGACTGATACATTTTCAAGCTAAACTGATAATGAACATTTTGAACAATTTGCAATGTTCCTTTAGCATACATTCTATTACACGGGCTGTACCTTCTGTTTCATGAGGATGTGTGGCCATAAAAATAATCAGTTTTTAAAAAACTGTTTTGGCCCCGGAACCTCATATGATATAAAGAAAGTGGGGTAGTTGGCCGAAAGTGGTGGATGAAGCCTGTAATCCCAGCAATTTAGGAGGCCCAGGTGGGTGGATCAAGAGGTCAGGAGATTGAGACCATCCTCGCCGATATGGTGAAACCCCATCTCTACTAAAAAAAAAAAAAAATTAGCTGGGCATGATGATGTACATCTGTAGTCCCAGCTACTTGGGAGGCTGAGGCAGGAGCATTGCTTCAACTCAGGAGGTGGAGGTTGCAGTGAGCCGAGCTCGTGCCATTGCACCCCAGCCTGGCGCCAGGCAACAGAGCGAGACTCTGTCTCAAAAAAAAAAGTATGGCTGTCTTGTAATGAGAAAGCACTTGTGTAAGTTTGAGATTATGTGATCAGACAATATTATTGTAAAATTCAACAATATAGAAAGAAGTTTAGGAAAAGCCACATGTAGCTGTTAAACATGATAGGATTTTTGGCAAGAAGTCACATATGTTAATATAGTTCTGTATAATATAGTTCTGAAACATACTTACACATTGTATTTCTCTAATAGATACAATACTGAGAACAAACTTTTGGAAAACAAAATCAGAGTGTAGACAGGTAAAGGAAGGAAGAATATCAATGTTCAGAAACTGTGTGTTACATAATAATTTGTGAAAAACAAGGAGAAGTAAAGAGAATAATGTTTTTCATGTAAGCATTATCTCTTAAGCCATCTGTTTTGATAAAGACATCACTTGACAGTTTAATCCTGTGGAAGTGCCTTTTGATCAAGTGCATTTTTCCCAAGTGTAAGAATCTGAAGTTAAAGGCAGTTCTCAACCCAGGGTCCTAAATATTGTGCCGTGGATTGTTAGCATAAGAATCATTGCAGAGCTCTATAAAAATGCATATATGTGCATTTCATATATACATATATATTTTTTTCTAGTTCTTTTCAAGGGATTTAGTAATTTTTGTGTGAGACCCAGAAATCATTATTTCTCATGGTCCCCAAGTGAATGCAGGAAGTCTCAAACTTAAGATCACAGAGTTTTGGAAATCACTGTCCATGGTTAAAGTAAGGGCTCTGTTTGAAGAGAAAGAAAAGTACAAAGATGGAAGAATGCTCAGAGATAGCATAAAAGATGCCACTTCCATTATCTGGAAGAATGGAAGGGACCATGTCCTATGATTTCTATAGCTTTGAAATCTAGACCTATGAAAATACAAATCCAGACAGCGTCACTACTTTATTGAATCATCATATTAAATAGCCACCTGAGACTTCTCCCAAGCTCTTTTCCATATTACTGATATTCACAACAGTATTATCTGATCACATATAGATTATCGTTTTCACAAAAATGCTTTATTGTGGGAAGACTACCATATTTAATCTTCCTTGGAGTGAAAATGTTTTGGATGTGGAGTATGAGATAACTGGGGCTTGACTCCTTCCTCTGACATTAACCCTGGAGACTACATTTTACAAAAAAAAAATGAGACACAATCTCCACTTTGTGAAAATATAATATCAAGCTGCCTTTCAAAAAGGTTTAACTGTAGAATTTGTTTGGCTAAAAATTACTAAGATTTTGGCTGCCTTAGTCAAGTTGAGGTGTGCAGAATGTTACAGTGAATTGGATCAGGAAAGCCTTGCATGAAAAGCTACCCAACAGTTCCTGTTTATCCAATTTCAGGCCTGACCACCAAGAATATCGTTTCCAATTTATTGGTCATTTAGACATCCTGGATTTTTATTTATATGAAGAGCTTGAAGGAAAAATTAATCAATATGTGAACTTTGGCATGCAGAAACCCAAGTAAATTCTTAAACATTAATTGCAAATAAATCTGGAAATGATATTAAATGTCATTATTTTGGTCTCGATCTTTAATAAGGTGTTTCCACAAAAGATTTTGTGAAAAAAAAAATATTTTACATATTGTCTACTAACCTAAAAACACTCTCACCTATCTCATATATTAGGTGAAGCTTTTACATTGCTTACTGAAACAACACAGACTTCTTCGGGGTCCTTCAGGCAATACTACAAGGCTCCAAGCCAGCTTAATTCAGAAAAAACAGTAGTGTAGGAATTCTAAAAAGTTTAAGTGAACAATGCTGTATAAAAATGATTGTCTGAAAACTGAATACAGGTTTCAATTCAATTTCTTCAAAATCTTGAATGTCCTCTGTTCTCGTGAGAAAAGGAGAATATATTTACTTTCCTGCCTAACATACAGTATCCTAAAATAACATAGGTGAAAAATATTTTGTGGATGTTATGTGCAATTGTGGGTGTCCTTTGGAATTCTACGATCTAAGGTGAGTCCAAAGGAGAAATTAAATCCAGGTAATATCAGGTGGGAGAGGATATGCTTGTCATGATAAAACACAACTTCATTGTCTCGATGTCTTGAAACAAAATAATGTGTTTATTCCTCACTCACGTCACATGCCCCTTGGGAATTGGCAGGAGGGCCTTGTTTATTACCATAACACAGAAATTAAGACAGATAGAGGAGACATCATTGAAAACACCACCAATCACCAGACCAGAGGAACAGAGAGCTTTGAAGGGGTTAGCACCAGTAATAGCATAATCTAGCCCAGAAGTGTTTCATGCCATATCTGCTCACAGTTTATTGGGCGAAATGAGTTATGTGGCTGAATCTGATCACAAAGAGACCATAAAAGGCAATCCCACTATATATCTGGGAGGTTGAGAGTGAGAACTCTTTGGCAATTAATGATGATGGATGATATATGTAAATGTCAAGCATTAATCTGGATTTGGGGCTCCAGGCAAAGGACCTAGTAGGAAATGCAGTTTGGACTAATTAAGAGAGTAGTATAGTTCCTCCTGGATCTGAGGGAAATTATAAAATTATGCAAATTTATTATGAACATATGACTGCTGAACTCACGACAGAAGCCATGTTCTGTCCTAGGGTAGATAGGTTTTCTGATATGGACAGACAGAATCTAGAGGGTGGGGCTGTGCTCTGTGAAGTGGGTGTATCTTCAGAAATTATTTTCTATATGAGGAAATTGAAGAACTGTGGGAAGTCTCAGAGTTCCGACAGGATTCTTTTTTCAAGTTCCCCTATTTATTCTTTGATTAGTTTCCGAAATACTTTGCAAATATTTGAGGATGTTCTCACATGTATAATCTGAACTTTTTTCAGTGTGTGTGTGTGTGTGTGTGTGTATTTTTTAATAAGTGTGGCAAAAGGGTCACACACGTGCTAGTGTAAAGCAGCAGTGCACCTGAATAAACACTCTTCTTTCATAAAGATGGGAAGATAGTGGAAAGGAAGTGGAACTGTGGGATACAGAACCTGTGAAAAGTACTCTTTGCCTTCCCAAAATTAATAAGAGCGCCTAACATATATTAAGTGCATAGACAAAGCAAGGCCTATGGAGATGTATTTTATAATGTCTATCCTACCAGGTCAATTATAGCAATTGCACAGGAGAAGAAAAGGGCAAGTAAGTTTAAACACATTGCCACAGAACACCTAGGAGCAAACCTGCAGTATTAACCCTGGTAGGCTGAGTCCATGGCTCACTTTAGTAGATACCATACTGTGGATGAAAGGTAAAAATTAAATGGCATCAAACTTAAGTCTGTGACTTAATGACAAGATCTACGTAGTGAGAGGTATTTAAATTGTATAAAAGAAGGGTGAAAGAATTAAACATACTAGTCTGGTAAGAGTCAAGAGACAATAAATGAAAAAATTGTATTTGCAGTGTTCTATTTCCCCTCTCTTCTCTCCAGAAGAGGTGAATGAAATGTTTCAGGTTATGGGACCAGGCAGCCGCCTACTTGATTTGTGTCTGTGAACCAGGGAGTCATCAACACCCAAAGGACAGCCCTTCAAATCTAGTCTGGCACATGAGAGCACAAAATCAAATTATCCTTCTTCTAGTTAAACTTTCATTTTTAAAGCAATTTTTTAAGTTTGATATAGTTGTATATTCATCAGCCTTATTAAACAAAGACTAATTACTAAGATAAAATCGCAAAAATATGATGAAAATTAACCTAGAAATAATATAAAGCACCATAATTAAAATACAAGTAGCCTGTGACAACAGGAAGCCAAACCAGACAATCTACGGGCACCAAAACAAATCAGGAAGCTCAGCATTGCTTGGCTGAAAGAAGTTGAAATCAATTTAATAATGAAATGTAAAGATTGCAAGCAGCCCTGCATACACTTAGACATTTTAAGAGATGGGTAGATTAAAAAAAAACATTACATGTGTGTGGATGAAAAATAAAATATAAGAAAGATTTTCACTAGGAAAATAGAGTATGGGAGTGATTTAAATACAAATATGTATGTAGAAACTATCAAATCAATTTTAAAAGCATTTTTACAAAGGTCTGAAATTTGGATTAGATTTAGATAATATATGTTTAGTGAGTGAAACACCAATTGCCACAAATAACTAAATGTTTTTCTCAGTAGGAATTAAAGGAAATATTGACAATGGAAGATAGGAATTTTAGTGTAGGACTCAGACACAAAAGGAGAGACCTCTCCTGTCCAAGAGCCATGCAAAGTTTAGACATGTGAGTTAGCAGACTGCGGAGGAGCACACCTGCTCATTTTTGACCCCATGCTTTTCCAGCAGTGAAGTTAGTGACTTAGAGTAATTTCATGTGTTTTGTCTCTTTTTAGAAAAAAAAAACGGATACACAGTTTATAGATTCAAAATTTCCAAGCAGCCCAATGCCACTTATATCAGATGGGCTTATTTGTCAGGGCCAATGTCATGAGCAAAAGATATCTGTAAGCAAGTGAGCGTATTAAAATGATTAGTTTAGTTTGTTGAAGGAAAATTTGATTCATAGTATTTTAAAAGGCTCTTCTCTTGATAAAACAGAATACAATATACTCGTACCTAGACAATGCATGGATGGATAATCCTTAACATTTTTTATTTTACTTTGTTTTGATTTTACTTATGTATTTATTTAACAGTTTTGCTCTGTTTCCCAAGATGGAATGCAGTGGCACTATCACAGCTCACTGCATCCTCAAACCTCGGGCTTAATGGCTCCTTCATCTCAGCCTCCTGCATAGCTAGGACTGCAGGCATGTGACACCACACCCAGCTAATTTTGTTATTCTTTGCAGAGATGGAGTTTCATTCTGTTGCACAGGTTGGTCTCAAACTCCTGGGCTCAAGCAATCCACCTGCCTCAGCCTCCCAAAGTGCTGGGATTACAGATATGAGCCATGGCTTTATTTTTATTTTTTCAGTTATTTATTTTGCAATGAGGGCTTGCTCTGTCACCCAGACTGGAGTATAGTGGCATGGTCATGGCTTGCTGTAGTCTTGAAATTCTGGGCTCAAGTGATCCTCCCATCTCAGCCTCCTCAGTAGCTGGGACTGCAGGTAGGCAATATCGTGCTAAGCTAATTTTAAAACTTTTTCTAAAAGATGAGGTCTCACTGTGTTTCTCAGGCTGATCAAACTGCTGGCATCAAGAAATTTCCCTGCCTCAGCCTCCCAAGTCATTGGGATTACAGGAGAGCATTTAAATACTCCCATTGTCTTCTTCTAACAAATATTTTCCATGCTCCTCTTCCATTGTTACTGTAATGGTATCACTACCAATTCAATAGTAGATGCCTCTGGGGAGTTTTGGAGGGATGACTGGAAATGGAAATTAGAGAAATTTCTATATTAATGGAAAGATAGATTCATTGAGCTATGAGTTGGTTGAGTGTATTCATATGTAAAAATTCATCAAAATGCAAACTTGCCATGTCTATTTCATTGTCTATAAATTATGCATACAATAATATGTATAGTTCCATATAGTAAATTAAAACTGAATTTAATAAAACAAAATGGATAAAGGAAATGAGAGAAAAATAAATGGAAAAAGTGAATATAGATAACCATACAAATGGACTCATTACAGCAGCGAGCAAAAATAGTTTATTAACTGTTCTAAGAGTAAATGTCATCAAAACATTCTTGTTGCTTTTTTTAGTAAGAGGAAACATATGTATATTCACATAAATTTATGTTTGTTGGCTCTGGAAAGATCCACTAGAGGGAAAAAAATAATGAAGCTATAGCAATGTCCTTAAGTAGGAAAGAAATATTCTAGAACATTCTTGGAGAAAATGGTTTTAAATATAAGCTGCAATGTTCACCTAAATTAACTGAAATGCAGAATATGTGAGTACGGAAACTGGTAGCTATGTATAGCTTCTGGTTAGCATCTATGGGATTTCTCTTCTGATTGCTTCAGTTTTTTTACAAAATTACAAAGTGTGGTTCCTCTGGTATGTGGATGGAAAAGTAGAAAGCATTTTTCGTATTAGAGAAGAGGAACAGGTAGAAAGCAGTCAGAGAGTGGAGCAGAGAAATTCAGACCAATGCCTGGCAATTTATGGGGCCCAGTTGAGTTTTGTAATAATGGATTCATACAATGTCAAGTATGTTAAGGGAAGCTAGCTGGGTTTCTAGAAAATGCACTGAAAACTCAGGAAAATGGCCACCACATGATTTTGCCTGGTCCAAAGTAGCAGAGTAAGCACTCAGCCAGCACCCGAGGACAGGGAACCAGAGAACAAATTAGGCGTCTATGCTTGAAAATTTTAGCTCCTGTTCCTTCCCTCACATGTCAGCACGGCTCTTGCCATAAATCTAGATGATAATTCTGATAACTTGGCTTCTCTTCTCCAATTACCTTGCCAACTTCCCTACACCAGCTAATGATAAGACCCTAAAATCTGCCATCACCAATAACTGCAATCATATAAAAATCTTAGCTTTAATCATTCTGCGTTCTAGAATTTATTTCTTATACCTTCAATTCTTTGGCAGAACTGTGAGGTCATTCCACGATTCTACCACATTTGCACATCTCACATTCTGTCAGTCCTCATTTTACACCCTATGGCCAAACACTAAATTTATTACCTTACTCATATGGTTACTTCCTTAACTTTCTTTCTACTTGTGAAAACACTCAACCTTAGTTAATAATGAATTTACTAATTTTTTTTTCACCCATTCTTCTGAATGGGTGGTTTTTGGAAAACATACATCTGTGCTATAGTCTCATTTAAATGAAAGAGAACTAACTTTAAGGGAGGTGCTCAGCAAATACTAACATTTTTCCCTAATCTGTTTACTCTTCCACTCCTCTATATCAGAATTTTCCAACCACTGTGTTAATGTGCATTGATATGCCACAAACAGGATATAAATTTGCAAAAATATTTGCTCTACCATCCAAGGAGAAGCTAGGTAATGCTGGTGTGACTTAGAACTCATTGTTACCTTGGACTTATGCCCAGCTACCTTCAAATGTGAGCCAAGGCTCTGCCCAAATATTATTTTCTGTGCACCATGATAAGAAAATGTCAGAAAGTATTGTCTGAGAGGGATATTTTACACTCAAGTTTAAATGCTGCTTTCCCATCCTCACTCTATGCTTATTGGTTTCCTTCTCATATTGATGAAACATAAATAATAAACCAGAAACTATTAATCTAATTCCAACCAGATAAACCAGCCTACCTAAAACATGATTCCGAAATTCCTTTCTTTTGCCATGAATGAAGTCGTTTTTTGATCCAACCACATATTTTTCACCAGATTTCATTATTATTCCCATGGGCAAGAATTAATACCCCTGTGATTTTCCCTTTTCCTCACATCTTCAATAATTCTCATTGTAATTGTGAATTTTATCAGTTCACATCCTATCATTTTACCTTCCTTTTCAAGAACATCCCATCCTGTGCCCATATTTTTCTGCAGGTCCCACCTCATCCTGTGTTCTCTATTAGCAAACTCTTCAAAAGAGCTGTCTATAGCAATTTTATCCAAATCTTCTTGCTGCTCTCCGCTGAATACATCTCAATCGGGTTTTACCTAACTTTTCCACAAAAGTATTGCTTGTCAAGATCATCAATGACTCCCACATTGCCTATCAGCAGTATCTTACATTTATTCCTTTCCATGTCAGATAGAAAAAGGAAAAGCTTTTCTCTCCCCAAAGATCTCCGTATCCTAATTCCCAGAATATATGAGGATGTTACATTACATGGAAAAGGAATTAAGGTTGCTTATCAGATGACCTCAAAATAAGAAGGTTATATTGGATTATCTGAGTGGGTCCAATGTAGTCACAGGAGTCCTTAAAAGTGAAAGTAGGAGGCACAAGAAGGTAGTGTCAGAGTGATATGATGTGAGAAAAATTCGACTGACCATTGCTGGCCTGAAGATGAGAGTGAAATATGAGCCAAGGAAAGTGAGCAAACATAGGGAAACAGATCCTCTTTTAGAATTTTTTCAATGAAGGCAGCTCTTTGAGACTTGATTTCAGCCCAAGGTGACGCACATCAGACTATGAACCCCAGAACTATAAAATAATAAATTCTGGAGGCTTTGTTTTGTTTCATTTTGTTTTCTGAGACAGGGTATCACTCTGTTGCCCAGGCTGAAGTGTAGTGATGTTATCTCAGCTCCCTGAAACCACTACCTCTGGGCTCAAGTGATCCTCTCTTGTCAGCCTCTAGAGTAGCTGAGTACTCTAGGCAGGTACCACGACGCCCGGCATATATATATATATATATATATATATATATATATATATATATATCCTTTTAATGTACAAACACTCCAACTGTAGTTCTTGGCAACAGTTGCTACTAAGCAAATAATTTACTTAGCTGCTTTGGTATGGCAGTTTTTCATTTTCTTTTTTTTAATAGTGACTTTGTACCTCACCCTCTTTCTGGACAATTCACTCATTGAGGTGAAAATAGTCGCTAATATTTTCTTGCTTCCTGATTGTGTACATATGCATATCTTCACTCATTATCTGATGGTATAACTGTCTACTCTTCCTCATTGTAAGGCTGGTTGCCTCTCTCGGAGCTCGGACACGCCCAGCCCTCTCCCAGCCTGAAAATTACATCACCAGAATATGCCCATCATCTAGCTCCGACTTGGAAATCCCCTCTGCACTCGGCACCTAGCCCGCCCTTGGAAAGCCCCACCAAAACCTGCCCAATAGCCCATCGCCCCGTCCGGAAATCCCGCCTACCTACCTATAGCAGCTTGCCACATCTGTGTCCTGTTTCTCCACAGTCAATCAAATGTCTTCTCCCTATAAAACCCCACACCCAGAGGAGTTGGGCGTGACTTCTCTGCCTCTTTATCCAGGACCACAGAACCTTGCGCAGGAGCTGAATAAATTGGTGTCAAACTGTTCTCATGCAGGCCTCAGTTTCCTCATTTTAAACTCGGCAATAAACCTCACAAGACAATAACCCTTACACTCGTGTGTGCTGTTCTAATGTATGCCATCTAACAGTATCGGTTCCTAAGAAAATATGTGGTTTTTCCATAATTGTAAAGTGTAAATGACAGAATATCTAATTTTTTTTTATTTCTCTGAAGTGTAGTTGTATTTTAACAGAATCAGAGGCTTCAATAAAAAAGAGGTATAGCTTTAGGGAGAATGTGTATATGGCATTACACGTATGACTGTGGTATGACATAGTCTTCCTGAGACTATGTAGTGTTACCAACTGCTATGTTTCCATTAATGCTAACTTATTTGTATATTTTCGAAATGTATTTCACAGGTTTTTATTTTATTCATAAAATTTACATGACACATCAGGATTTCTTTATAAATTTCACACAAAAAGGTAAATATTAATGATTCAAGATGACACAAAATGCTTATGTATTTATTTCTTCTGTGATAATTAAATCAGAATTTAAAAATAAAAGAACAAAAGGGCACATTCTCTTATTCCCTGAGTAGTATAGTAGCAGACAGGATAACTAGCATAATCCTGGTATATTCATGTACTATTACTACACAGTTAGTGAATATCCACTGTTCAGATTTCTATTTAATTCAGTAAATAACCAAACAAATTTGAAAAACAATATTTTTCCAAGAAAAGTATTAATATCACCTAATAGTAAAATTGAGTCCAATATCATTAACAAAATACTAGTTTATTCCATGACATCTCATGAATCAACTGAGGATAGATGCTTTGTATATTAAATTAAAGTTTGGTTATATTGCTGGTTTTATAAGTGCAAAGTTAGACCTTTGCGGACTGGGGCAAAGATGATGCCCAATGGATAATAATAGTACTACTGTCAAAAGTTAGAAATAAATCACCTTGAATAATATCTTAAAGGAAAAGCAGAGTTCTAGGAAAAACAGCATGGTGTATACATTCCCTTGTGGCGCACAAAAAATGTGTGATACTGACTAGAACATAATTCTTCAAATACGCTTTCACAGGGGCTAGGCTAGGAGGAAGAGAGACACCCATTTTGTACCAGCCATTCACTTGGATGCTTTTTCTATATGCCTACATCCTTTGTCATAAGAAATAGAATACACAGAATCATAACCTTTCAAGAATGAGGGGTTATTGCCTAACATACAGAGATACCAAAAATTAATAAAGAATGACATAAATTAAAAAGTATTTGTCTACATATTTTCTAAAATGTATTTTTTAGAATAGAAATAGACTTAGTTTTATTTTCTTTTAAAATAAGAAATTCAGTTCAATTCAGCCTGGATTTAGTTCAAAATAAAACAATTAATCAGAAAACATAAATCTGACTCTGCCAAGAAGAAAATAGCTATTAAATCTTCTGAGAATTCACTCTGATAGGTGACATGGTAAAAATACAGTGGTGTTGATTGTCCAACGGTACGGAAAGAAAATAGCATAATTTAATATATAGTAAATAATATTAAAAACCTTATATTAAGTCAAGAATACCTTAAAAAATTCATCCAAATTCTCAAATTCTATCCAAGCAAATCTGGCACAAACTATCCTCTTTATTTTTTCTAGTTTTACTGAGGTATAACTGACAAATAAAAATTATATATATTTAAGGTATAAAACATGATTTTTTGAATACATGTATATTACAATCAAGCTAATTACTACATCAACTCCCATAGTTCCTATTGTGTGTGGGTGTGGGTTGTGAGAACATTTAACCTACTCTCTTAGTAAATTTCAAGTGTTAAATACTGTATTATTAACTATTGTCACCAGGCTGTAGACTCAGTATCTAGAACATATTCATCCTGCATAAAGAAAACCTTGTATTCTCTGAGCAACATTTCCCCATTTCTTGTTCCCCTCAGCCCATGACAATGACCAGTCTACTTTCTACTTCTGTAAGTCTGATTTTTTTAGGTTGAGCATATAAGTGAGATCATACAGTATTTGTCTTCCTGTGCCTAATTTATTTCACTTAGCATAATGTCTTCCAGGCTTATCCATGGTGTTGAAAATGACAGAATTATTTTCAGGGTGAATAATATTTACACACACACACACACACACACACACACACAATTTTCTTTATCCATCCTTCCATCAGTAAATACGTTGATTCTGTGTCTTGGCTTTTGTGAATAATGCTGTAATTAACATGGGAGTGCAGATACCTCTCTGAGGACTTGATTTCATTTTCTTTGGATATATACTCACTAGTCAAATTGCTATATCATATAGAAGTCCTACTTTTTAATATTTTAAGGAACCTCCATGCCCTTTTCCATAATGGCTGCACCAAGTTACATTCCCTCCAACAATGAACAAGGAGTTCTTTTTTGCCATTTCCTCTTCCAACACTTGTCTTTTGTTTTCTTGATGATAGCCATCCTAACAGGTGTGAAGTGATATATCATTGTGTTTTGGATTTGCATTTTCCTGATGATCAGTGATGTTGAACATATTTTTATACTTCTTGGCCACGTGTACATATTTTTTGGTCAATTTCTACTGAGGTACTTTACCCATTTTTAATTTGGTTGTTTGTTTTCTTGCTATGGAATTGTTTGAGTTATTTATATATTTTGGATATTAACCCTTCTCAGATGTATGGTTTGAAAATATTTTCTCACATTCCATAGGTTGGTCTCTTCACTCTTTCAATTTTTTTTTTTCTGTGCAGAAACATTTTAAGCTTAATATCATCACATATTCTATGTTTGCTTCTGTTACCTGTGTTTTTAGGGTTATACCCAGAAAACGATTTTCCATATCAATATCAAGAAGCTTTTTTTCTGTATTTCTTCTAGTAGCTTTACAATTTCAGGTCTTACATGTAAGCCTTTAATTTATTTTGAGTTGATTTTTATAAATAATTTGAGATGAGTTTTATTTCATTCCTTTGCATGTGGATATACAGTTTTTCCAACACCATTTATTGTAAATCTTTTCCCCACTGTATCAAAAATTGTAATCAGTTGACCACATATACATGACTTTATTTCTAGGCTTTCTATTTTGTTTCATTGGTCGGTAAGAGGACTGTCATTATTTTCCCTGTCAGATGTGACTCAGAAGCACCTAGTACTTTCTTGACATGCAATACGTGTCAACTTTTCTTAATTTGCTGGAAGTTCAATGCCCTAGAGTTACTTTAGCCTCTAAGGATATCTTCAATAATACTTTAGGTACTTACCAATAAACAAAAATGTAGGCACATTTGTTCCTTGCCACCCAACAGAATAATAACTCATCAAGAGGCTAGAAAGTAATATGGTGACATATAAGGCATATTATAAGAAAGCTTGTATTAAATAAAAATGCTTAAAAAGTTCACCCTAATTTTTAAATTTAATCCAAATAATCCTGCACAAACTGAGCACTGTATCAAAATGTATAAGAAATTCCATTCTTAGACCTCATTAGATTTTCATTAGATTGCCTTACTCAGCATTTCCTTGAGTAAGTAACTGGATCAAATTCTACCATACTCCATCGACCGGTCCAAAAACCAGTATTCTTTTTCCTTTTTTTCATGCAAGTAGTATGTTCACTGATTCATGCTCCATATTCCACAGCCCTTTTTGATAACAGTACATTATTTATGAGGCCCTTGTTTTTTCCGAGGAATTTCAATATATATTTAGATCTTCAGCAATATTGTTTCCAGTCTTAAAGCTTTTCCTCCTAAGAAATACTCAGTTTATCATATTCCCTTATAAATTTTCTTTGCATCATATGCATCAACTATGTCTCCCATGGGAGGAGGGGCAAACAAAAAGAAGAACAGGCTACCTTTACTTTTAAAAAGACAAGCTATAATTTTGTTGCCTTTTGTTCCTAAACATTAAGACATCATCTCTATACCATGTTATGCCAATTATAAACTGGCATATATTGTGAGAAAACAAATCTTCCTCTAGTACAGGGTAACTTGACCAAGCACTCAAGTTCAAAATGACCTTTACACTATCCTGGCCAACATAGTGAAACCGTCTCTACTAAAAAATACAATGTTAGCTGGGCATGGTGGCATACAGTCTCAGTTACTTTGGAGGCTGAGACAGGAAAATCGCTTGAACCCAGGAGGAAGAGATTGCAGTGAGCCAAGATCAAGCCACTGCACTATAGTCTGGGTGGCAGTGCAAGGTTCCATCTCAAAAAAAAAAAAAAATGATCCCTACAGGAAATTGAAATGAAAATTATAGATTCTGGGCCTGTTGAAATGCAGTGGTGTTTACAGCTAATTGATCACAACCAGTTACAGATTCTGTATTACAAAGACCAGATAATTGCATGTAGAAGCAAAAAATCGCATCCATTCCAAAAATGACATTCCTAACAGTAGTAAATAAATAATACAAATGGTTGTCGGTCCTGTGTGGGTATTATATATAGTTAGGAATTACTTGACTATTTCCATGATAATGTGAGCAGAAAGATTTTTCACAGGAATAGTTCTTTGTTTTCTGTCTCTTTTATAACATTGCAGTATCTCCTTATAACATGCTCATAGTTTAAAAATTGCCTAAATTGTGAGGAGCTCAAATTCAGATTTCAATTGTGAAATTACTCATTTGATTGCATTGAAATATGTATTATTTAAACCTCTATTTGTAACCTATGTCTATTACAATATGTCTATACTGATCTAATAATCATTGAAACTGGCATAATAATAATTTAGTTAGAAAATATGTAACTGAAATCTCTTTCGTTTCATAACAGTAAAGAAAACATCTGATTTATTTGGGAATGCTAAATGTCTAGTACCATGTTAGACATTATATTTGACTAGTATTCATTGAACAGCAACAGTAAAAATGTTTACAGAATACATAAGCAATGTCCTAAAAAATCTATTAGCAGTAAAATAAAATACTTTTACATATGGTGAGAAAGTAATCACCATGATAAAGCAAATTCCAATATAAGTATGAAAAAAATACAAATATTTTAAAGATATTAGTCCCATTCCTCTTATGTGTGTTATTAAATAAAAATTAGAGGATTTTAAAGCCTATGTAGTACAGTGAACTGTTAGGTTTATTCTGGTACCTTGAACACTAGACAGTAGTGAAAAAACTTAAAAGCATCAGAGACATTTTACATCTTCTAGCAAAGCAAGAAAAAATTAGTATTGAAAGTAAACATTTTAAATTGTTATAATTGCCATAAAATTTTGGCTATAAAATGAGTGTGTCAATCAAGTGAAGAGCCAGTGGCCAACTAGAAGGAAGAGAGTTCGGTTGGAGAAAATATTTAGAAGAAGAGCATAAAATTCTATGCCTAAAATATTTAATATAAGTCATATTTCTTTAGTATATAGTATCCCAAGAAGACAGAAAAGCTTTTAATTATAGGTAGGCGAGATTTCAACAACTCTGATTGTTTTGCTACAGAGCTAGACTATCTGCTTTTTTCCTCCCTCTTGAGTCCTTTAAAGAAGTAACTACATTAAAACGGCTGTTCTTTTTCTTGTCTGAAGATTGATTGCTGAGCAGGTTGCATTATGGAAATTTTAATTCAACTTCTTATTGAAAATTTCTGAACTGGCATTTCTACATTTTTTACAATTCTTTCTATTAAGGCTTTTGGAAAGTATTTATGCCTGAAAAGTAGATGTGGTGCATTTGAAAATAGAAGAGAAGATTTGCTCCCATGTTTATTTAAACATATTTCTTAAGGATTTATCATATTGAAATCAATCTGTTTATAAGAGTAGTTGTTTCAATAACATAAAAAATAGTTTTTCTGTTAAATAAGAAAACATCAACATATTATTTTTTGTTAAAAGATTATATTTCATTAATCCTTTGAAAATGTGGAATTGTGACATTTGTGCTCATAGTTTACACAAAGACTGCATTTACTTAGTTTGTAAATATTTCCCAGAGATATTTTAATTATTCTCATTTTGTAAAATTGGCAATAAATGATGAGATTGCTATAAAAAAGGTAACATTTTAAACAGTGACTGTTTATTATTACTTTTTGAAACCAGATGTTGAAAATGTTTTTCTAAAATTTAGTAAAAAAAAGTCTTACAATTTTCTTATGCAAACCTCTCATTCTGTCCATGCAGTCAATCTGTTAGCTAGTATAGTCAGCCTTTTCTATAGAAGGATAATAGTTATTGTTCATAAAAACTTGAAATGCTGCCAAATCTTTAAGTGACACAGCTTGAAAGAAATGTGGTTATGTTTGGAATGCATTAAGTATTCTGTTTTATCGCAATTCTTTGAAAAACATGTGTCTGTGAATAATAATTGTATCCCCATTGGCAGAGATATTTATTCATGTTTTTTATTATTTCATTACATTTTAATTTATGTCCATATTAAAAATACTTTCTAGTAAAATCCAGATTGTCTGGGGAAAAATGATTTATTAATTTTAAGATGAACAATTTTAAGTTTCAACAAGGAGCAGGGTAATGCTTTGGAGTGAACCTCTCCAAAAATTGAGCTCTGTCTGATGGAATCAACCTATAGTATTAATTGATGGAAAGAGAGAAACTAGGCCTCTAAAATGGGTAGTCATAAACAGACCTCTCTTCTAGCCCCTAAAGATTGACCAGTCTTAAATTCATGGACTGCATCTCCCTAAGCTTCCCCGCAAGAGCAAGCAAGTCAGAACCCTTAAACCAACGTTAATGACCAAATCAGTTAGTCTGATCAATAATAAAAGATTTGTCAATTTGTCTTAATAATGATTTGAACTACCCATAGCCACAATTCTTTTCACAAATTATCATGGTTCATCAAGAGTTAACTCCAGTCTATTGCATATTTGTCCCCTGCAAAGGATTTTAAAATTCACGTGGGCAGGAAAAATTATATTTTGTCCCCCAGAACACATCATAAAACTTTTGTAAGCAGCAAGAAAGAGTAAGCATCTGTTAAACCATTAAAAACTTAGTTAATGAATGAATGGAGGGATGTGTGAATTTTCAAATCTTTAATGCAATTAACCTAACTGAATAATGAAGATGTTACCTTATTTATAGAAATTAGTTTATAATTCAGTATTCTACAGGGGTCTATATTAATTACAGAAATAATTTCAACTTATATTTTACATTCAGGGAGAACACGTGTGGTTTTGTTACATGGGTATATTGTGTGATGCTGAAGTTCGGGGAATGAAAGTTCACCAGTTAGTGAACATAGTACCCAGTAGTTACTCAAGTCTTTCTTCCATATTTTCCTCTTCCCTCTCTTGTCCCCAGTGTCTACTGTGCCATCTCTATGTCCATGATTACACAATGGTTAGCTCCTACTTATAAGTGAGAACATGTGGCATTTGGTTTTCTATTCTTGTGCTAATTTTCTGTTGATTTTCAATGAGTGAAATAGAGCAAACAGTGATCTCCCTGGGGTAAAAAATAGTCTCTAATCACAGCGGTCTGATTTCCCAATAGTTTCCAACACTATTGTGTCTCTGAGTTCTAGTTATTTGATAAGTTCTGCAATGGTAACTTGCCTTCATAATAGTCAAAATATGAATTTAAGGTTTGGTAAAGGTGTGTAAGGCAGGAAGGGAGGCTAAGAAAGAATTCATAACATCCTCCACTGGAAATCAAGCAGAGCAACTATTTAATGTGTCTTCTGGGTATTCCTTCTAACAGTGCTTCTATAGTTTTAATAGATTTATTGAAATTATCTTTTTTGGCTCTTTCTTTTCATAGTATAATTGTTATTCTGTGAGTGTGGACACAAATTTAAGAGAGATTGTTCTGAGATGTTAAACTTTTATTATTTTTATCAACTAATTTCTGTGATTTCCAACAATTTCTTCATAAATGTATGATGTTCTTGGAAGAAAATAAATGATAGCATGTATGTACTTATTTTGTTTGAATGAAACTATAAATGTTCTTTATTCATTTACTAAAATCTTTTCTTATGAGTTATTGCAGTTTTCCCTTAATAAAGTGCCCACTGTCTAGAAGTCTTAGCTTTTCTACAGCCTCTGTCTCTCTCTGTTAAACTACCTACTCTTGCAACTCAGGTATCACCTTGAGTCTCCCTATTTCTAAATCAGAATCTGTGCTCAACCATTTCTCTGCAGATCATTGGGTTTACAAACTTTTCTCCCTCAAATATATTCTTCATTTCCCCACCGCTTCCATTGCAGTCATGAGGATAAAATATGTGATTTTGTTTTTCTCCATAATTTCTCTTCCAGAAGATCTACATGTGATATTCTAACATTATCCTGGAAAGATGTGCTGCTGCTGAGACTTATTTCCACTTCTCATTCTGTAGGATGCACTTCTCTATGGACTAGAGTCCTTACTAGTGCTGCTGTCATACCAATGGAATAGGCAATATTTTGTCAACCACTTGTAGGAAGCTATGACAGAAACAGTTATGTGCTAAAATGGCAAAAAGAAGTTTAAAAAATAGGTCTGACTTCTCCACGTAATAGTTCCCATCAGTTGTATGCACAGGACAAAAAGTTCAAGAGGGTAGAGGAGTCATGAAAGGTAGGATCCTGGGTCCTTGATACTCATGCTAAGCAGGAACACCACCAGCACTGTCCTGATTTATAAACAGAATAAATCTCTATTATGTTAAGCCACAGAAACTTGGGGATTCATTTGTTGAATTATCGAGTATTTCTCTAAATAGTCTGATTGACTATAATAGTCTGTCTTTCATCCATACTACTAAACATTGGTTTTTGAGCCACATTTTGATAAGCTTTGAATCATTCAGTTGAACCATGATTTTGAATCATGGATTTCCAGAATCGTGCTCCTATCTTCCTTGAAGATGTTATTGTCTTGCTATTTTGCTCAGTTTACGTGTTTCACTGTGTTCCATATGCTTAGGTATAAAGTATTCTACTTGGGACCAGATACGGTTGCTCAAGCCTATAACGCACTTTTGGAGGCTAGGGTAGGCACATCACCTGAGAAGAGGAGTTCAAGATCAACTTGGGCAACATGACGAAACCTCGTCTCTACTAAAACTACAAAAAATGAGCTGTGCATGGTGACACATGCCTGTAATTGTATTCTAAAGACACAAGGAAGAAATAATTGGCAAAACTTAACACTTACTGGTTGGTAAAAATGCACCAATGTTGCAATCATACATAAAGTTAATCAAAAACATATTTCTTTTAGTGTAAAGAGGTTAACACACTTTTACTGCATCATCCCTGAATATGTGGGCATGATAATACCTTAAGCCCATTGAATTCTGTTTCTTAGGGGTACTCATAAGGAAACTATTACAAACAAAGCTTTTCTCAATACATTTCTAGGCACATTTTGAAAAAGAATACAATTATGTAGCTTGTTTAAAAATAAGAAAGACTGTGCCATTTGCCACAGGATGGGTGGAGCTAGAGGACTTTATGCTAACTAAAATAAGAATAAAACAGACATAGAAAGGAAAATAGTATATAATCTCATTTATATAATGAATTTTTTAAAAAGTCAAATATACAGAAATAGAAAATAAACCACAGTTAACAGGCATTAGGGTGGAGGGGAAGGAAATGAGAGGGTGTAGGTCGAAGAACACAAAGTAGCAGATTTATAGATTGAACAAATCTAGATATATATTGTATAATTTATAGCTATTGTTAATAAAATTGCATTGTATTAGGGATTTTTGTTAACCAGTAGGTTTTAACTGCTCTTGCCACAGAACCATAAAAGGAAGTGAGATGATAGACACTTAATTTGCTTCACTTTAGTACCCATTACATCATTTACAAATATCTCACATCATGTTGTATACCTCAAAGATAACCAATATAAATTTTTAATAAATAAAGTTTACTTACATTTTATGATGTCAGGTAAAACTAACTTAAAATGCATTTACTAAACTTTGCTTTAATTGTATTATTTGTATCAATGTTTTTTTTCTGAAAAAAAAAAATTACTTCCTTTTAATGAAATTGTTTTAAATGCTTTGTGTAGTTTTTTGTCAAAAACAGAACCCAGTCTGCTGTCATTCCTAAACACTGGTTAAAATCAAAGGGCTTCTGATTTGTTCTAAGCTAAAATGCCACATGAAACTTTAATTTTTACAGCATGCAAAAATGCCGCTCTAAGCTTCCAGCAAATGTGTACATGATAATATGTATATGGATATTTATTCAGTACATTATTTGATAGGAAAAAATAGGAGAATCATGCAATTGCTTCTCAGGAAAAGAGCCTGGTTTATTCATATAATAATTATACTAGATCTAATTAAACATGAACGATTGATAACTTTATATAACAACAAATACAATTTAAAATAGATATTTTGTAATTTACACAAGTTGCTTATACTTACCCATAGTATAAGAGAGTGGTTTCATGAATGATAAAAGCTTTAGTTTCCAGGCCCAGAGTAAACACTATTAACAGGTAATTCCCCTTTGATCTCCCCCTGAGAGATCCATCCAGCACAAAGTTTGCCTGAGTAAACTATTAAAGAGTAGAGACAAAGGGAAGTGGGGTAAACAGACTTAACTGGGAATGCCTCATCCTTATCGTCTCCCTAACTTAATGGACAAATCAGCCACCTTTGGCCTGCCCCAATAAAACTTTTCTGCCTTCCAAAAGGTTTGAGACTATATAATTTTCCCTAAATATTTTCTGTAATATTTTGCCAGCCACCCCGAGTGAATTCCAACAAAAACCATCCTTGTTATGCATTAGGAAATAACTAGGCTGGGTTGTGCTCATGTCCTGGGGCTTTGTAGAAGTATAAACTTAAGTGTGATGATGTAGAAAATCTAGTGGAAAAAAAAAATACTTAAGCCACAAAGCATTTAAGATGCAGTCTGGCTGCTTCTAACAAGCTGCAATCAAATATGAGTGCAAATAAATGACTTAAATTTGGAGTTTATAATTAAAAGGGAAGCAGAATATAAAAGTGTGGAAAATTTGCAGACGGGCTCTGTGGTGAGAAAGAATCCAAGCAGGCTGTGGAGCTACCACTTGCTAGAGATAATAACATAATTAAAAGGGAGCCACATGCTAACATTTAAGACAATGAGTAAAAGGCCTCCAAAGCATTTCAGAGATTTTCTCGGCAGCCCCTTCCATCACAGGCCCAGAAGTCTAGGAGTAAAGAATGGTTTTAGGGACCAGGCCCAGGACCATACTGGGGGCCTGTGGACTGTGCAGCCTCTGGATACTGCTCCCTACATGTGGAAGCTCTGCCCCCTGCTTTAGCTCAAAGGGCCCTAGGTACACCTCGAGGCCATGTCTGAGGGTAACAGTCATAACCCTGGTAGCTTCCACATTGTGTTAAGCCTGCAGGCACACAGAATGCAAGAGTAAAGGAAGCTTAATAACTTCTGCTTGGATTTCAAAAGATATATGGAAAAACCTGGGTGCCCTGGCAAAGCTTGGAGCCCATTCAGAGATACTCTGGGGTCAGTGCCAAGGGGAAATGTGGGATTGGAGCCCCCGCACAGAGAGACCACTAGGACACTGCCTAGTTGCACTATGGGAAGGAGACCACTACTTTCCAGATCCTAGAATGGTAGCCCTACCAACAGAGGGCACCCCCTGCCTGGAAAAGCCAAAATCACTCAACTCTGACTTGAGAGCAGCCATGTGGGTTGCATCCTGCAAAGTTGAAGGGGAAAGGCTGCTGAAGGGCTGGGGAGCCCAATCCCTGCAGGGCTATGCTCTGGATATAGGACATTGCATCCAAGAAAATTATTTTATAGCTTTAAGATTCAGTAACTGCCCTGTTGGTTTTAGGACTTGCCAGGGGCCTGTTGCCTCTTACTTTTGGAGGATTTCTCCCCTTGAGGATGGGCATGTTTACTCAATGCTTGTGCCACCAAGGTATCTTCAAAGAAAATAACTTTTTTAAATCAATATATTTTACAGATTCATAGGTGGAAGGGACTTGACTTGAGTCCTAGATGAGACTTTGGATCTTTGATTGATTTAATGCTGAAATAAGTTAAGATTTGAGGAACCTATTGGGAAGGCATGATTGTATTCTGCAACATGAGAAGATCATGATATTTGAGGGCCAGAGGTAGAATGATATAGTTGGGATGTTTGCCCCGTCCAAATTTGATGTTGAAAGGTAATCCCCAATGTTGGATGTGGGCCTGGTGGCTGTTGTGGAATGGACCCCTCATGAATACATGGTGCCTTTCTCACAGGAAAGAGTGACATCACAAGATATCTGGTTGTTTAAAACAAAATGGCAACTCCCCTTCCTCTCTGGCTCTCTCTTACTGTATGATACTCTGGCTCACTCTCTGCCTTCTAACATGAATAAAATCTCCTTGAGGTCTCACCAGAAGCTGTCAATGCTGGTGCCATGCTTCCTGTACACCCTGCAGAACCATGAGACAATTAAACCTATTTTCTTTATAAATTACATAGCTTCAGATATTTCTTTACATCTATTTAAAAATTAGATAGCTTAACACATATATTGATATATGTATGTAGTTAATTGTGAGTTAAGAATTAAGAAGAAACATTAGTTAAGAAACATGATGATCAGAATTCAGATAACCAATAATTAGAAAACACATTGCAATGTATATTATAGATAAATAATAAATATAAATAATTATTTTTAAAGATGGTGAAACAAAAGACCATAGAAAAATTAGAAAAGATAATTTACAAAAAAATGTATTGTAATTCTTATACATATAAGAAAAATTATTCTGGCTGGGTGCAGAAGCTCATGCTTGTAATCCCAGCACTTTGGTAGGCTGAGATGGGCAGATCACGGGGTCAGGATTTCAAGACCAGCCCGGCCAACATGGTGAAACCCCATCTCTACTAAAAATACAAAAATTAGCTGGTCGTGGTGATGCGTGCTTGTAATCCCAGCTTCTCAGGAGGCTGAGGCAGGAGAATCGCTTGAACCTGGGAGGTGGAGGTTGCAGTAGCTGAGACGGTGCCTCTGCACTCCAGCCTGGGTGACAGAAAGAGACTCCACCTCAAAAACAGAAATAAATAAAAAATGAAGTACTGCTTCAAGCATAAATAAAGGAAAATTTGAACTATACAGAAATAGCATTTTTCAAAAGTTATATAGTCAAAAATTGAAAGCTTGACTCTGCTGGCATATATATCTATATATGGCAACATATATATAATGGAAATAATAAATTATATGTATACTTCAGATAAGATTGTGGCAATATCTATAACGATTTTATCCATTAAATTACTTTTGGAATTAACTTTCTAAAATATGCTTTTTGAAATAAAGTTAAAAAAAACTTACTAACATGGTTATTAATTAAATAACTATTTGTAATTACAAAGTTTTGGAACAATAAACTAAATTAGTGTATGCAGGAAATCAGTGAATCATTGAACAGCTGTAAAAATAAACATAAAATCTCTATGAACATACGTGGAGTCATTGCCAAGTTACATTAGAAATTGAAAAAGGGAAAATGTGCATACATAAAGACATACGTAACAACCAAAAGGGGTAAACTGTCAAATCATACTTACAATAATTAGAGCTCCTACCCAGTATCAAGCTTTATCATTAGTTTCAAGAAAACAAATAGTCCCCAGGCATATACAAAGCAAGGAAAAAAACGTAGGGGAGACAACTTAGCTTTTCATGCAAATTCATACTGCTTTAGAATCATTCAGACTTTATATATGAGCTCATTAAGTGCAATGGGTGATTGCATGCACAAAGGAAGCTTTTCTTTTCGGTTCAGGTTGTATCTCCATTTTATATTCCAACAGTTATACTGATAATGTGACATGTTCATGTAAGCCACACTCTATAAAGTCATATATTCTAGGTTTTGTTTAATATAAGCAATTCTGTTCAGACATGGTAAAACGTTTCCATATATAAGATTTTTGTTTTCCATTATAAAGCACCATTATTGTGTTTTCCAGGATGTCTCTCACCAACATATTTAAAATGTGATTTGTCTTGTTAACCTTACTTTATCTCCTGCTGCCATGAGGCAGCCATTGCATACATACACACTGATATACACACACATATATCACACACACACAAAGCCTGCATAGGTGTATTAATAAGCTTAATTATTAAAAAAACTGAAGAGAAAAATAAATGGGAGCAACTAATAAATTTGATTCCCTTCTAAAGGATGGATGAGAAGTAGGGAAATGGATGGTAAAGGGAATTATATTTCTCTGAAGATTAACTATTTTTTGAAGCCATATTTTTACATAATTTAAAAATTAAAATAATGAAATTGAGAGTATGCTTAAAGTTACAATACAGAAACAATGTAATATGATTTTATATGTAATTGATAGCAAAATTACGCAGAAGAAAAGGGGAAAATAAGCAACCCAATCATTTTCTGAGTACAGACTTTTAACCAAATACTTTGAATGGAGTATATTTTAAAGACGAAAATGCTGCAAAAACCCACTTAGATAAATGGTTAACTGCAGCGTTGGAGCAAAAAAACATACAGGCTGAACCTGGAAATTCTTGCTGTGCTAGAAAAAATATATATATACAAAAAAAAAAAAAAGAAAAACAGAAAAGGATAAAAGCTTGTCAAACTTTCTGATAAACCAGCTTGAAAACACTTCTGCATGCCAAAATTGAGTATTTTTAAAAAACATTAATTATAAGACTTTGAATTTTAAAGTATTGCACTAAACAAATAAGTATTCTCAAAAAATTGAATATGGCTCAATGATATAAAGGAACAAATTACTAATGTATACAACAACCAAATGAATCAACAAAACATCATGTTAAGTGACACAGACACAGAAAGCAATATGTTCTCTTACTGCATTTGCATAAAATTCTAAAAGAAGAATAATGATAGTTACAAAGAGAAGATTAATGGTTGTCTGTGGCCAGAATAATGCTTACATAACTAAAAGCAAAGTGATTTTGAGATTGTGTAGACTTAAATAACCATATATATATATATATATATATATATATATATATATATATTAGCTTATTCTATTTGTAAATTGTGTTTTAAAAAATGTATGTACAAAGTAATAGTATTTAGCGGATGTTTACTATGTTTCAGGAAGCATTCAATTAGCTTTATACATATTAGCAAAGAATTCTAGCAAAAACATTCTGAAGATTCTATTACTATATCATATTACAGATATAAATATAGCCACATATGTATATAAATGCATATGTATATGGCTACTTTAATTGATACAGAAAATGATATTCCTAGAATTAATAAATTTTTAACTTTCCTGACTTTTACTTACATGAAAAAAGAAGTATCAGAAAAATGGCATGCAATAAAAAGTTTATCATAACAAGATAACTTACAAATTCAGGAAGATATCTTAAGATGAATAAAACAAAACAGAAATTTTGAGATTTTTTGAAAATCAAAGAAATAGATCAAAATTCAATTCACTTGGTAACAAGGAATTGTGGCTCTTTAAAAAGTCTAAATTTCTGATAAGAGCAATATTTAAAATATCCAGCAAAAAAATGCATTAATTGCTTGAGTTGTTTGGTAGCATTTCTAAAATCATTAAAATAAAAGTTATTTTGAAAATAAAAGTTATTTACAACTGAAATTTTTAAAAGCTTTTGATAAAATTTGACACATCTTCATGTGAAAAACTCTCAAGAAACAAGTTATTGAAGAAAACCTCAAAATAATAAGAACCATCTATGAAAAAATTCCGCAGATAATATCATACTGAATGGCCAAAGGCTGGAAGCATCTCCCTTGGAAACTAGCACAAGAAAAGGATGCCCTCTCACCCTCCTATTCAGCATAATATTCAAGGTCCTAGCCAGAGAAATCAGGCAAGAGTAAGAAATAAAGGGCATCCAAATAGGAAGAAAAGAGGTAAAACTGTTTGCTGACAACATGATTCTATGTCTAGAAAATGTCTTGAAACAAAAACACCTTTTGCTGATAAACAACTTCAGGAATGTCTCAGGATACAAATATCAATGTACAAAAATCACTACATTTCTATGCACCAACAAGAGCCAAGCCAAGAGCCAAATCAGAAAGGCAATCCCATTCACAATTGCCACAGAAAGAATAAAATACCTAGGAATAGGGTTAAGCAGGGAAGTGAATGATCTCTGTAATGAGAATTGCAAAACACTTCACAAAGAAATTGGAGATACCACAACCAAATAAGAAAACATCATATGCTCACAGATAGAAATAATCAGTGTCATTAAAATGGACATACACCTAAAGCAATTTATAGATTCTATGCTATTCCTATCAAACTGCCAATAACATTCTTCAAATAATTAGCAAAAAACTATTTTAAAATTCATATAAATAAAAAAAAGAGGTAATCCTAAGAAAACTCAAAAACCTTGAAGCATTACATTACCAACTTCAAAGTATGCTACAGCACTACTGTAATCATAGCAGCATGGTACTGTACAAAAACAGGCACATAGACCAATGGAACAGAATAGAGAACTCAGAAATAAGACCATACACCTATGAGCCTCTGACCTTTGACAAAGCTGAGGAAAACAAGAAATGAGGAAAGCACTCCCTATTCAAGAAATGGCGCTAGGATAACTGGCTAGCCAAATGTAGAAGAATGAAGCTGGACTCCCTTACTTACAACACATACAAAAAACAACTCAAGATGGATTAGAGACATAAATGTAAAACTGAGAATTACAAAAACACTGGAAGACTAGAGAGGCAGTGTCATTTTGGACATAAGAACAGCCAAAGATTTTATGACAAAATGCCAAAAGCAACTGCCGGAAAAGCAAAAATTGACAAATGAGATCTAATTAAACTTAAGCTTCTGCACAGCAAAAGAAATTATCGACAGAGTAAACAGAAAACCCCAGAATGGGAGAAATTTTTTGCAAACTATGCATCTGGCAAAGGTCTAATATTCAGCATGATAAGGAAATTCAATTTACAAGAGAAAAACAAACAAACCCATTAAAAAGTGGCCAAAGGACATGAACACACACTTTTCAAAGGAAGACATAAGTGCGGCCAACAAGTATATGATAAAAAGCTCAATATCACTGATCACTAGAGAAATGTAAATCAAAACTACAATGAGATACCATCTGACACCACTCAGAATGGCTATATTAAAAAAAACAAACAATAACAGAAGCTGGCAAGGTTGCAGAGAAAAGAGAACACTTATACACTATTAGTGGGAGTGTTCAACCATTGTGGAAAGCAATATGGCAATTCCTCAAAGAGCTAAAAGCAGAACTACCATTCAACCCAGCAATTCCATTACTGGGTATGCACCCAGAGGAATATAAATCATCCTACTGTAAAGAAACATGCATATGTGAATGTACCTTGCAGCACTGTTCCCAGTGGAAAAGACAAGGAATCAACCTAAATGCTCATCAATGACAGATTGGATAAAGAAAATGTGATACATATACACCACTTGTATATGTACCACCATGGTACATATGCACCACAGAGTACTATGCAGCCATAAAACGAATGAAATTATGTTTTTTGCAGGAACATGGATGAACATGAAAGCCATTATTCTTATCAAATTAACACAGGAACAGAAAGCCAAATACCACATGTTCTCACTTATAAATGGTAGCTAAATGCTGAAAACTGATGAACACAAGAAGAAACAACAGACCCTGGGGTCTACTTGAGGGTGGAGGTTGGGAGAAGGAGGAAGAGCAGAAAATATAACTATTGGGTATTGGGCTTAATACCTGAGTGGTTAAATAATTTGTACAACAAACTCCCATGACATGAATTTACCCATATAACAAACCTTCACATTTACCCCCAAACACAAAATAGAAGGGCTTTTTTTAATAAAAAATTATTACTTGAAAATTTTTTATATTTAAGAAGGTATAAAAAATTCTTAGTTACACTATCCACATATATACTTTATTATGTATATATACTGACTAGTTAATACATATTTAACCGGTGATTACATTTAATTAGTGTTTTTAGAGCTTTCAATATTAATAGCAATCACAGCATCATAAATTTTAAAGATTCAAGTAAGAAATATAATGTTTAGTATTCCCAAACATATCTAATAAATGGCTTCTTTTTTTCTGGATAATTCCAGGAAAAAAAGAAACTGATTTCTGCAGGATAATCAATAAGAAGGGTTTTGGTAGTTTTGTAGTTCTATGTTTATTAAAATTTAACAAATATTAATGGGCTCAAGTTTTTTAAGCTCTGGGAGTATTATTTCTTTCATTAAATACATACTACAGCTGTGGAACCTGTATAGCAAGTTTATTCATCCATCCATTCATTAATTCATCCATTCCTTGATTAGATATTTATAGAGAGAATATTTTAACCTGAAAAGTCAAGATATGCAAGTGTATAATGTATATTATCAATCTTTAGAGTTCACAATCTAGCAGGAAGGTAGAAACACACTTGATTTTAATTAAACATGAGAGTACAGTAATAAACATATGACCAGCATGCCACCAGCAGCAAATAAGAAGTCATGTACTGAGAGGTTGAGTACTGATTATCATTTTATATTTGAACATATACCTTCATGTTGTTTTATATTTTCAGATTTGCCATATTTGCAATTTATTTTATTTTTGGATTTGTTTTCATTGCTTTTTGGCTCTGATAATTTGGAACAAATTTATTTTATTTTAAATTCTGTTAGTGTCTGTGATCAAACTCTTAAAATATAATTGTACATACATTTTCAATTAAGCAAACCATAGACTTATTTTAATGTTTTTCTCATTTATGTATATAGGATTTTGAAGTTTGCTTTTTAAAACTGTCTACATTAAATGTTGCTTGATTTTTTTATTTTCTAATCCATCATGGGTAACTTTCTAATTAATAGCTGTAAATCTAACATACTCTATTAAAATTTATGTAATATTTAATACTACAGTGTGCAATCCTATATTCTATATTGCCCTATCATTTCACATTGAGAACATTTATATAATTCTTTGTCACTACAAATTAACATACATATACATATAAATATCTAAACACATGCACATGCATGCATACTATTGACCCTTGGATAATGGGGCAGTTAGAGGTGCTGACTCCACACAGTCAAAAAAGTATATATATCTTTTTACTCTCCTAAAACCTAACTACTAATAGCCTATGTTGACCAGAAAGAAGCCTTACTGATAACATAACCAGTAAATTAACACATATTTTGCATATGTATTATATACTGTATTCTTATGATAAAGTAAGCGAGAGGAAAAAAAGCATTAAGAAATTCATAAGAGAAAAACATTTACAGTACTGTACTGTATTCATTGTTACCATAGGTTTATGTCATCTGTTTACAAGTTGTATTTTCTTCCTGAAATAGTGAGCACCCACAGCTGCAGACCTCACGCTATTGTACACATGAAGCAATACAACTTTTTCTTGTAATGTCATTACTTTTGTCTGCTTCTTGGATGCATTTTCTGCAGCACTAGTGACACTTCAAATGAATCCCATAGTGTTATTCGAGGTTTCAGTATTGCAGTAAACAGAATAAAAAATATGTAAGAACTGCTAGAGATCACTTTTTACTGCTGTATGCAATTTACTGGGGAGATGAAATGCTTACTCAGAGATTATTAGCATCACATGGCATTTTAAGTGGGCACCTTTAAAACTTGAGCTCACCATGATAGCAACAGGAAGTGGGCATAAAATTATTACAGTAGTACAGTATGTACTACAGTTAATTTTATTCAGTTATGATTTAGTAGTACATCTTTATGTTTGTTTATATTTCTCTCAACTGTGAATGGTAACATGCATGGTCTGTAAGTGTTTGTGTGCATAGGTATTAATACATTTTAACTTTTTATAATAGAATTGTGTATATTTTATGGTAGTAAATGATAGAATAGATTTGTACATACATATATTTAATGCACTCATGACATACCTGAATTTTTCAATATTTCTAGGCTATATATTTATCTGTGAGATTTTTTTAATTGCTGCAAATCTCCGAAAATTTTTCCAAAGTATTTATTTTAAAAGTATGCATGTAAGTGACCCACACAGTTCAAACCCATGTTGTTTGAGGGTCAGCTGTGCAACCTATATCCTGTCAGTATACAAATATGAACATGCGTGTGTGTGTGTGTGTGTGTGTGTATACTCTCGTTTTGCTTTTAAATATATAAATGACATACACACACACACACACACACACATACAAGAATAATGTTGTCAAAAGTGGGGGTCTTCAATTGGAGGTGGAATTAGCAGTTGAAATCCAATCAAGTCCTGGAAACCTAGCATGATACGTGGCAAACATCCAATACCTCAGATAAATTAGGAAAAAAAAGGGATTGTCCCATTAAACCTGGGAGGCAGAGGTTGCAGTGAGCCAAGATTACTTCACTGCAGTTTAGCCTGGGCAACAGGGCAAGACTCTGTCTCCAAAAAATAAAAATAATGATAAAAATAAATAAAAGAAAAAAGGAATTCTCAAAGGGTAGGAATGGGGTACCTAGGTACTCCTTTTCTGAATGACAGGTGTTAACGCTATTTTCTTGCTATCTAATCCAGGTGGTAGGTCCTTGGGTTTAAGTCTTGTAAACTGCTTAAAGTAGAAACGAGTGATTTTCCTTTCACCCATTCAGAGAAAACAAACTTATTTAAAGGTTTAGTCTTAGTTTTGCCAACCTAAATCTCCATAATTCTTAAGGAAAGTAGGCCTGCTCATATTTTATTTGCTTTGGCTGTTATTTACTTTTTTCTACTGCTTGAAATTTGGTTTTTAATTTCCTTATGATATTAAGGTTATTTTTTGTGAAATAAAATGAATAATTTGAGGAAGAGAAACTGGAATGGAAAGAGCAGAGAAATTGGTGGTTAAGTTATGGTTAGCAGCCACATTAGGTAAATAGAGAAGGAAAATGAATAATTGAAGAAGTTATGATTAGGAGACAAAAAGAACAAGAGAAATATACTGTCTTGGTTAAGGAAGCGAAAAAAAAAGAGTATTCCTACCATTTTATCATCAGATGTTTAGAGACATAGTTGTCAAGAATGGTATCATGCAAAGACATTTGAAAATTTTTTAAAAAAAGGGTAAGAAAATATCTAGATAAAAATTTCAGGATTCAATGATGTTTTCTTATGCAACATTATTAGAAATATGATATTTACATTTATTTAGCACTTACTATGTTTCTAGGAACTACTTAACTCTCACAACCACCTAATAACACCTATAGATCAAATTTCAGAGACATTGTATAACTCTCAAAATGTCACATGGTTAGCAAACGACCAAATCACAGTTCAGAGCAGTCTTTCTGATCCTTGAGTTTCTGAGCACTCTGTCTGTCCATTATACTTTCAATGTAAGTAGAAAGAGCAAAGGAGGCGCATTTGAATGAGCTACAGTAGCATACAGAATGGACTGGTGAGTGGCCATGTGCATATAAGCAACCTGGGAAAGTGATGGCATTATCAGGCGACCTGTGTAAAATGAGGTGCGAATTAAAAAGACAGACAGTAGTAATGTACACAGTGTCAGTGAAGAGGATGAGGGATGAGCTTATGCCAGATGACCCATATCTTCATCGCACAGTATTCAATCATGAAAACACAGTGGCCATATATTGATACAGTCATTTTGGATAAGAAATTAGGCAATTATATCTATTTCGCATTCATTTCTCTCAAAGAGGTTTAAATTGTTTTATGTAATTCAAAAGAGATTAACCAAAATGGAAATCTGATATGTTATATCATTTCACATGTATAGAACAAAAATTGGTCTTTTATTTTCCATTTAAATTATGCTTTCTAAAATTCAGTAAATACTTTTTAAAAATAGGCAACAAAAACCAAAATAGACAAATAGGACCTAATTAAACTTCAGAGCTTCTATACAGCAAAAGAAACAATCATTGGAATGAATCGGCAACCAACAGAATAGGAAAAAATTTTTGCAATCTACCTGTCAGACAAAGGGCTAATATCCAGAATCTACAAAGAAATAAAACAGATTTATAAGAAAAAACAAACAAGCAAACCCATTCAAAAGTGGGCAGAGGATATGTACAGACACTTTTTAAAAGAAGACATACATGAGGCCAACAAACACGTGGAAAAATGCTCATCATCACTGATTATTAGAGAAATGTAAATCAAAACCACATTGAGATACCATCTCATGTCAGTTAGAATGGCGATCATTAAAAAATCTGGAGACAGCAGATGCTGGAGAGAATGTGGAGAAATAGGAACACTCTTACACTGTTGGTGGGAGTGTCAATTAGTTCAATTATTGTGGAAGACAGTGTGATGATTCCTCAAGGACCTAGAAATAGAAATTCCATTTGATCCAGCAATCTCATTACTGGGTATATACCCAAAGGATTATAAATCATTCTCTGTAAAGACACCTGCACACATACGTTCATTGTGTCACTGTTTACAATAGCAAAGACCTGAAACCAACCCACATGCCCATCAATGATAGACTGGACCAGTAAAATGTGGCACATATACACCATGGAATACTGTGCAGCCATAAAAAAACGATGAGTTTGTGTCTTTTGTAGGGACATGGGTGAATCTGGAAACCATCATTCCTAGCAAACTGACACAAGAACAGAAAATTAAACACTACGTGTTCTCACTTATAGGCGGGTGTTGAACAATGAGAATACATGGACACAGGGAGGGGAGCATCACACAGTGGGGTCTGTTGCAGGGGCCAGGGGAGGCACAGTAGGGGAATGGGGAGGTTGGGTAGGGATAACATGGGGAAAAATACCAGATATAGGTGATGAAGGGAGGCAGGCAACAAACCATATTGCCATCTATGTACCTATGCAACAATCCTGCATGATCAGCACATGTACCCCAGAACCTAAAGTACAATTTTAAAAAATAGTTGTACAATCTTGATATTCATTATTCTGTTGATTTCTCAATGGTTTCACTACATTCATTCTGCTTCGTAGGCATTTGGTCAATGGAGATGAAGGTAAAATAAATAAATATATAAATGAGGGAGTAAATAAATAAATAACATTGTTAAACTCTGTCATCTAAAACATAATACGCTGCTTCTGTTTTCATGTAAATATGATAAAATTTATTTTTTCCTTAAAAACAAATGATGAATAAGTTTGTCAAATGAAGATAAGCCATTAAATATTATTTTAACTGTCATTTCTGCGATGGTGAACTGGTATAATTATAAAATGAAGAAATTAGTGGAATCATAGCTTTAAGAAAACTCCAATGTTAAAAAGATGACACACACTCCAAAATATTAATCTACAAACAATAATATAAACATAATTAAAATGTGATTTTTCACAATCTGGACTAATGCATATATGAGGACTATTGATAGACGATGATATGTAGATAGATGGATAGAGAGAGGGATTGCTCTGTGATTTCTGCTCTGATACACATTTCAAAAGGGAATGTAAAGACATAAACTAGAGGCCGGGCGCGGTGGCTCATGCCTGTAATCCCAGCACTTTGGGAAGCCGAGGCGGGTGGATCACGAGGTCAAGAGATCAAGACCATCCTGGTCAACATGGTGAAACCCCGTCTCTACTAAAAATACAAAAAATTAGCTGGGCATGGTGGCGCATGCCTGTAATCCCAGCTACTCAGGAGGCTGAGGCAGGAGAATTGCCTGAACCCAGGAGGTGGAGGTTGCGGTGAGCCAAGATCGTGCCATTGCACTCCAGCCTGGGTAACAAGAGTGAAACTCCATCTCAAAAAAAAAAAAAAAAAAAAAAAAGACATAAACTAGGAAAGGAGACTTCAATTAGTTTAGTCAATAATTTGCAGAAAATAAAGCACACAATACAGTTTTCTACAGAGAATACATTCCCTCCCTGCAAAAAATTTCAAAACCAATTTATGCTCTTTTCTAATCTTCCCCCTACCATTGAAATCTCTTCTTTCTCCTTTTCTTAACTCTTTTAACCCACCTCTTAATGTTGGAGTGCCTTAGAGTTCAGTTTTCTGTTTTCTTCTTTTCAACACTAATTCAGTCTGCTATTTTATTTAGTCTCATGGTCTACACTTTTCTCCACTTTCCTACACAATAGACAGATAAAACATAGTTAACGCAAATTAAGTTCTGCTCTTCCCACTACCACCAACATAGTCTCCAAATCTTTTTTTACTGAAAAGAAGAAAATCTATCCTTCCAGTTGCTTAGACTGAAAACCTTCAAGTTTTCCATGACTACTCTTTTTTTAAAACTCTGCATTTTATCACAGTATCTACAATGTGACCAGTTCTTAACACTTCCACTTGCTTTGTTCGCTGGTATAACTCAAGAGCCTGGAACAGTGTCTGTCATACAGTATCACTTAATTAATATTTTGTGAATATATGAAGAAGAATAAATAAATTTTAAAAACTGTTAGAAAAACCAGAAGAACAGAAATGTACACGATTCTCTCAGGTAAAAATAAATAACCGGAGTGAATGTTGGACAAAACTTTTTTAAGGGGGGTGATGTGGAGGGGAAGGAGGAATGTAAGGTAAGTTTCAATGAAAGAGAAAATTAAGGATATGTTGCAAAACTTCTTATAGCCGTGAGGCCTTGTAATTTAATCCTAGACATATTATAAGAAAATAATCTGAATTTTCTAAACAGATTTTAAACGACATTGGGTTAAATAACATCAAATAGTCTAACCAAAGTGCTGAAACTACTATGAAAAAAAAATTCCCTCATTAAAAGGAAAACTTTAAATTTTTGCAACCTTAAAACATAATACTCATTAAAATGTTTAAAATGTCAGCTTGTTCTTAAATTATATTAATTAGAGACAATAGCAAACACTTTTATTTTGCTTCACAGTCATACTAATTAAAAAATGTCCAATGTTCACTTAAAACTTTTCTGCAGCTTGTTGTAGGAATGTCAGAATAAAAATACTACAGAATTTTTTGTATTAATGCCTAAGAAATTTCAATGAACTCATTGAATGTGTGGGTGCACGTGCGCGCGTGCGTGCGTGCGCGCGCACACACACACACACACACACACACACACACACACACACACCCATCCCGTACTTTTTAAAGTTTTCCTGAGTCCTTTGTCAATACTAAACACACAAAGTAGGAGCTTATTTCTATAATATGAGTATAAAGCAACTTTCTTAACTCATTTATTCAGTCACTTATTAAAGAAATCGTTTCTGCAGAACACTCAGGTCTAAAAATATGCATTGGAGCTACGAAGGTCACAAATAAACGTGGAGTTTTGACTATATCATAGGAGGATAGAGAAACTGTGTGCTCACCATTATCTCCCTTACACCTATTACAGTTGAGCACATAGTAGATGCACCAGAAACAAACGTCAAATCCCGTAAAAGGTAAGGTATACACTTGTAGAGCATTCATTGACAATTACCTACTATTCATAATTAATTCATCCTATGTGCATGACACTTGCAACTTTTCCAAGTACATTTTTAAATAATGTCATTTGATTTTAACAGCTCCACAGCATAGGGCAGACAGTTTCCTTTCACTAATTAGCATATATTAATTGCCTTCTCCAAATTCACACAGCAGAGCCATTAAAACTCAGATTTCCCAAACTTTCTTTTTTCATGAAATTACCATAGTTTTATATGCTATCTTTATATTATAAGAAACATAAACTAAGGCAATTGCTTCAAACACATTTGTTGTGTCATTATTCTCTAAAGCAGTTTCCTCCGATGCTGGGAAAATAATTCAACAGAACCCCCAAATTCAGTTCTGCCAGTAAGAAATTATTATTTCATATGTCTTTAACTATTTTTCTAACATACAATTTAGATACTGTTATATTAAATATGATGTAAAATGTATAGATCTTTTTGAATAATCTATTTTATTTTCCAGATCCAAGTAGCCTAAGAGTAAGAGGATGATGAGTATTACAGATTCTGCTTCAATATTCTGAATAATTATTTCAATTACCCACTTTTTAAAGGTACTTTTCTAATGTGTATCTAGGTATGAGGCAGATACTTTTATATTTTATTATTTTGATGAGGATGTTGAAGCTTAGGGAGTTCAAGAAACTTTTCCAAGTTAGATATGAAAACAAAAACTGAAACAGGCAATTTGATTCAAATGCCCCTCTTTCAAAACCATGCTTACTTAACTTTTTTGTTTGTGTGTGTCACCCAGCATATAAGCATAAATGTGGTAACTATCTCTGCATTTTCAACCTTCTGATCTTTCCTATTAAATTATTTCCCTATTTTATATATACAAATATATATACACGTATGCATTTAGGTTTAGTCTCATAATACAAGACCAATTACAAACCTTAGATGAGAAAGAGGAAAATAATAACTTCTTTGGTAGTTCTGTACCTCAACGAGTCAGTCCGAATGGTCTACCCAATTGAACTTTACTGGATTCCATTTCTTAAATGGTTGTGATCTGTCAATGAAGTCTCTTTTTCTTAGTCACTATTCACATCTAAGGACACCCTGCTGCATCCATTATCACAGAAGTGTGTAACCCAACATCAGTTTCTATCCATCCAACACTGAGTCCCTTTACAATCTCATGCAAAATACTTCAGGCTATGGAATGTGAATTATAACAGTAGCCGTCAGTATGAAAACCCAGTGGTTGGTTTTAAATAATTAGATTGGAATTGCCAGAATGAAATTATATAAACACGTATTACATATCTAAGAAGTCTAATTAATTTAGGCTCCCCCTAGAGGTTTGAGATGCGGGCACTGAAGAAGCGAGCCGCTCCTGTTGCACATTCTGCAAGGGGAACAAGTGATCTTTTCCCATTTCAGTGTGATTTAAAGAATTCTGCTGAACAGCATTGTTAACTGGGACTATTCTCATTGATTCATTTTCAGGAAGTTTTTTCCTCATTCATTTATAAAAGAATACTATCTGTGCTATTATCTAAGAATCTCAAAATTCACTCTACTTTAGTCATGATATGTAAATACTTGTATTTGTTATCTACTGAATTAAATATGGACTCCTTAGATATTCAAGGTCTCCTATGCCTGTTTGAGCATCGAGGTACCTAGCTTCCTACCTCTGGCTCTTCCTGCAGCTACAATCACACCATTTTTGTAAAGGTGCTTTTCCACTTTCCCTTTAACAAAGCACTTACTTATTTGTGTGCTTTTGATTATGCTGATAGTTATTTGCATTCCCCTTGCTGGTTTTTGAATCCATATGCATCTTTAAAATATTTCAAAATCCTGTTTTTCTGTTGCCAATCCTGATTTCCATAGGACCTCTTTCAGAGCTTTCTTATTACATTTATTTGGGACTTTGGTTTATCCTCCAACTCTTAAGATAATAAGTCTCCTGACAGTGTTTTGTGTGTACATTCTGCTAGTGTGCCTCTTCTTATCTTGCATTCTGCAAGTGCCTAAATGGTTGAGAAACTCTTAATATATCCCAATAAGCATGAATCGTGCTGCTCATACTCTCTGCTCCCAAACCAATGCTATCTATATTATTTTGCTAACAGCAAGGGGGATTTCAGGCTAAACTAGTGATTATACCCTGGGTCTCCTGTTAATTCACCTGGGAACTCAAAAGAACTATCTGGCCTTTGTTTTAGTAGGAGGCCTAATCGGCTACTTTTTTTTTTTTAAGCCTTTCAAGAGTCTTTGATACTTTTTTTGGAACAATGATCTTTAAATTATAGCCTCCTCTAGGCTACTGTGAGCATAGAACATGCCCTCAAATTACAAGTCTATTTGTGCTGGTCAGCAAGTGCATTTATTAGCATTAAGGTATCAATTATTTTTAATTAGTTCTCAGTACTTCTCTTTTACCAATAGTAAAGTCATTAGCTGCAATTTGCAAATGAAAGTGATCACACTGTTTCTCATGCCCCCTCACAATAGTGCCTGTCATTATCTAACCCAGAAAACCACTTATTATTTCCTCTTATTTTAGTCCCTCTTTTCCCTTTATCTGTTTGCCTCACAGCCTATGGAAATCTTAACAATGCAGTAAAAGTTTCCTAATTGCTCTCATCCACCCCATACTGATAACAGAGTGAATTCTGACCTCCCCCATTCTTTTTGCTAGCTTATTTCTGGGTAGCTCAAAAAACAGAACACACACACACAACCCCCAAACACCCTGCCTTTGGAATTCACAATGGTTTTGTGCTTGTGGCTAGAGAGGAGGAACTTTCAACCTCCATTCCTCAGATCATTTCAGATCTTAAGTGATTATGATTTTTCCATTTAAGGCAATTCTTTGTATGTTTAAAGAGAACTGATTTTTGAATGTCATTTTAATATTTTTTAAATGCTATAACAAATCTAAAGACAGTTCTTAGCCAGAGCAGGTGGTTCACTTTGAGGCAGAAGATATTACCACAAATGCACACCAGGAATAAACTAAATGTGGGATGAAAGATTGAGTTGCTTTATGTAAAAAGGACTCAGATGAACCTCTGAACCAATAACCAAATTGTAATTGGCTCACTGAGCACTTAATCTAACATTTAAAATCATTAAATTACAAATCAAACATAATTCATGACCATTTAATTTTTTAGCTCATATAAAAGTAGTTTAAATGAAGATATACCATATATAGTTTACTTGAATAACTTAGAATTCCAAAAGTCCTTGAACCGAAATTTAACTTGATTTTTATTTTTGATTATAGGATGAAGACATCATCACAGTGCATGTAGCATGAAATATTACGTGAGTGGCTTTCAATCCATGCTACTGTAGCAAACTTTTGTTTGAACTACAGACTGCACATAAATATTGTCTTGGATACACCAGTGATGATTATAGACTATCCTAGCTAGGTGAAAATTAAGAGAAATTTAGTATGTAAAATATGAAATAGATTGCATTTTCCATATTATTTATTTATATTTCCAAAGAATAGTCACATGTATGTGTGTGGGTATAGTTTTCACTAATGACAGAATTCCTCGAACAATGTAAGTGATTTACTCAAGGTCAATAACTAATTAGTGAAAGAGACAGGACAAGAAACAAATTCATCTAATTTCTGTTGTGCTTTCACTTCTATGATAGTATTGTTTTTACAATAAGATATCACGTCCAAAATATAAGATGTTGTACTAATTCAATCAACACATATATTGAATGGCTTCTTTGTAAGCTAAATTTTTTTTTTTTTTTTTTTGAGACGGAGTTTCACTCTTGTTACCCAGGCTGGAGTGCAATGGAGCGAGCTCGGCTCACCGCAACCTCTGCCTCCTGGGTTCAGGCAATTCCCCTGCCTCAGCCTCCTGAGTAGCTGGGAGTACAGGCATGCGCCACCATGCCTAGCCTAGCTAATTTTTGTATTTTTAGTAGAGACGGGGTTTCACCATGTTGACCAGGATGGTCTCGATCTCTTGACCTTGTGATCCACCCACCTCGGCCTCCCAAAGTGCTGGGATTACAGGCGTGAGCCACCGCGCCCGGCCTGTAAACTAAATTTTCAACAAAAGCAAGGGATACTGAAAAAAATCTGCCAATGATCACATACTGAAAACTGGAGCAGATACTGAAAACCAGCAAGGGCAATCATGATCAAAATATATCAGTTCCACTTAGGACAAACAAGGGGACAGGCAAGAACTAGGAAAATAAGGAGCACTTAAACAGGGCTACTTGTGCCACCCAAACATAGTTCATGCTGTGATTCATCCACCAGACTGATGAGGTAAGAGTGTTTGCAGTTATGTTTACAGATGAGGAAATGGGCTGAGGTCATTTAGAAAAACCAACAAATATCACAGTGCATGAGAAGAGAAATGCTAGGCATGAAATCCACTCTGTTTTGCATCAAAGTCATGATCTTTCAATGTTTAATATCAATAAAGAATTGGCCTGGATGAAGCAGTCATGTATTTAAGGCTCCAAAAATAGAAATTGAATGTTTTCAGAAAACAAATAGAAAAAGAGATAGGAAAGATAGAAAGATTTTTGTATTAAAAATAATTTTTTAAAACTTTTATTATAGGTTCAGGGATACATGTTCAGTTTTGTTATCAGGATAAACTCATGACATGGGTTTGTTGTAGATTATTTCATCACCCAGGTACTAAGGCTATTACCCAATAGTTCTTTCTTCTGCTCCTCTTCCTTCCACTTTTTACCCTCATGTAGACATGAGTGTCTGTTAACAGTTTCCTTCTTCTTCTTTTTTTTTTGGAGTTGAAATTTTGTTCTTGTTGCTCAGGCTGGAGTGCAATGGTGTGATCTCAGCTCACCTCAACCTCCACCTCCCAGGTTCAAGAGATTCTCCTGCCTCAGCCTCCCGAGCAGCTGGGATTATAGGCATGCACCACCACACCTGGCTATTTTTTATTTGTGTGTGTGTGTATTTTTAGTAGAGATGGGTTTTCTCCATGTTGGTCAGGCTGGTCTCCAACTCCCTACCTCAGGTAATCCACCTGCATCTGCATCAGCCTCCCAAAGTGCTGGGATTACAGGTATGAGCCACCACTCCCAGAATGTTATTTCCTTCTTTATGTCCATGTATTCTCATCATTTAGCCCTCTCTTGTAAATGAGGACATGTGATATATGTCTGCTAATAAAAATGGCCTCCAGCTCCACCCATGTTCCTGCAAAAGACATCTTATTTGTTTTATGACTGCATGGTATTCCATGGTATATATGTAACATATTTTCTTTATCCCATCTATCATTGATGAGCATTTAGATTGATTTCATGTCTTTGCTATCATAACTAATAATGCAATAAACATTCATGTGCATGTTTCTTTATGATAAAATAATTTACATTCCTCTGGATATATAGCCAATAGTGGGATTGCTAAGTCAAATGGCAGTTCTGCTGTTAGCTCTTTGAGAAATCACCACAATGCCATCCACAATGCTAAAACTTAATTACACTCCCAGCAACAGTGTATGGGTTCTCTTTTATCTGCACCCTCACCAGCTTCTGTTATTTTTTGACTTTTTCTTAATAGCAATTCTGTGTGGTGTGAGATGGTATCACCTTGTGGTTTTTATTTATATTTCTCTAAATATCAGTGATTTTGGGCTACTTTTTATGTGGTTGTTGGATGCACATATGCCTTCTTTTGAAAAGTGTCTGTTCATGCCCTTTGACCACTTTTTATTAGGTTTTTTTTTCTTGTAAATTTGTTTAAGTTCCATATAGATGCTGGATATTAGAGCTTTGTTTGATGTATAGTTTTCAAGTATTTTCTCCCATTCTGTAGGTTATCTGTTTACTCCATTAATAATTTATTTTGTTGTGCAGAAGCTCTTAAGCTTAATTAGCATCCCTTTGTCAATTTTTGTTTTTGCTGTAATTGCTTTTAGCATTTTGTCATGAAATTCTTGTCCATTCGTGTCCAGAATGGTATTGCCTAGGTTATCTTCCAGGGTTTTACATTTTTAGGTTTTATATTTAAGTCTTTAATATATCTTGAGTTGATTTTTGTATGTGGTATACAGAAAGCTCCATTTTCAATCTTCTGCATATACCTAGTCAATTATCCCAGCACCATTTACTGAATAGAAGTCTTTCCCCCATTGCTTGTTTTTGTCAGATTTGTCAAAGATCAGATGGTTGTAGGTTCAGCCCTATATTTCAGCTCTCTGTTCTGTTCCGTTGGTCTGTGGTTCTTGTTTTCGTAGCAGTACCATGCTGTTTCTTCACTGTGGCCCTGTATTATAGTTTGAGGTAATGTGCTGCCTGTAGCGTCGTCCTTTTTACTGAGAATTGCCTTGAATATTCAGGCTGTTTTTTTGGTTTCATGTGAATTTTAAAATAGTTTTTCTAGTTCTGTTCCTGATTTGGCTATTAGTTTGGCTGTTGTTGGTGTATAGAAATACTAGTGATTTCTCCCCATTGATGTTGTATCCTGAGGCTTTGTTGAAGTTGTTTATCAGCTGAAGGAGTATTTGGGACGAGACTATGGAGATTTCTAGAGATAGAATTGTGTCCTCAGCAAACAACAATAGTTTGAATTCCTTTCTTACTATTTAGATATCTGTTATTCCTTTCTCTTGCCTCATTAATCTGGCAAAGACATCCAATACTATGTTGAATAGGAGTCATGAGAGAGGGTATCTTCCAGCTTTTTCCCATTCCATGAGATTGCCTCAGAGCTGCAGTGGGCAGCCCAGAGGTGCTAAGCTGCAATCAATAGCCAGCACTCAAATGGGAGGAAATCTGACACTTTCAGAGCATTGAGAGGGAGCACAGCTGCAAGTCTGAGGAAATACAGGGAAACCACACAATCAAGCAAGTGCTAACAAACTGACCCATTACACCATAAGCACCACCTATTGGATCATAACCCAGTGCTTCAACACCAAAATATCTTGCTAACATACTTCACTATGAAACCAAAGACAAGAGGTAAGCTACAAATAAAGATCCTGCACAAAGACTCATCCCTGTGGAAATATCTAGAAAGGAAGCCTATTGTCTGTACTCAATCTGCACTGCAGTTAATAGATCATCCATATATAGAGGTCAGAAGGAACTAATGGAAGAACACCAGTAACTCAAATAAATGATCAATGTCTTATATCCTCCAAACAGCCACACTAATTTGCCAACAAAGGTTCATAACAAGGTTGAGTTGGCTGAAATGACAGAAATAGAATTCATAATATGAATAGGTATGAAGATTGTTGAGATTCAGAATAATGAAGCCCAATTCAAGAAAACTAAGAATCACAATAAAATGATACAAGAGCTGAAAGACAAAATGGCTAGTATAAAAATAACCTAACGGAACATATTGTAAGAATTTCACAAGGAAATCACCAGTATTAACAGCAGGATAAACCAAGGTGAGGAAAGAATCTCAGAATTAGAAGCCTGGCTTTCTGAAATATGATAATCAGACAAAAAGTACAGAAAAAGGAATGAAAAGGAATAAACAAAACCTCTGAGAAATATGGAATTATATACAAAGATCAAATCTATGAATCACTGGTGTTCATGAAAGGGAGGAGCAGAAAGCAAATAACAGGGAAAACATATTTCAGGATGTTGTCAATGGAAACTTCCCAACCTTGCTAGAGACACTAATAGTCAAATTCAGAAAATACGGAGAATTGCTGCAAGAGTCTACACAAGAAGATCATCCTTAAGGCACACAATTAACAGACTCTGAAATCAAAACAAAAGAAAATATATTAAAGGTAGCTAGAGAGAAGTGGCAGGTCATCTACAAAGGGAACCCCATCAGGCTAACAGTGAACCTCTCAGCAGAAACCCTGTAAGCCAGAAGAGATCGGGGACCTATATTCAACATTTTTAAAGAAAAAAATTTTCAACCAAGAATTTTATATCCAGCCAAACTAAGCTTCCTAGGTGATGGAGAAATAAGATCCTTTTTAGCTAAGCAAATGTTGAGGGAGTGTTACAAGACCTGCCTTACAAGAGACCTTGCATGGAGCACTAAATATAAAAAGGAAAGACTTACCAGCCAATACAAAAACACACTTAAATACACAGACTAGTGACACTACAAAGCGACCACACAAGCTGGCATAATGACTAACTAATACTACAATGCCAATATTAAATTCACACATACCAATACTAACCTTAAATGTAAACAGGTTAAGTGCCCCACTTAAAAGGCAGAGTGGCAAGCTGGATTACAAAAGCAAGACCAAATGGTTTGTTGTCTCTGAGATTCATCTCATGTGTAATGACGCCCATAGACTCAAAATAAAGGGATAAAGGAAAATCTACAAAGCAAATGGAAATCAGAAAAAAAGCAGGGGTCATAATCTTAATTTCAAACAAAACAGACTGTAAGCCAACAGAGATCAAAAAAGACCAACAAAGGCATTACATAATGGTAAAGAGTTCAATTCAACAAGACCTAACTCTTCAAAATATATATATGCATTCAAGATAGGAGCACCCAGATTCATAAAGAAAAGTCAGAGACCAATAAAGAGACTTAGAAACGAATACAGTAATAGTAGGAAATTTCAACACTCCATTGACAGTATTAGACACAACGTCAAAGCAGAAAATTAACAAAGAAATAGTTTACTATAGTAACTAGGAAAAGACTCTAAAACACCACATATACCTCTCTTCTCTGAGTCACATTCATTCTTTCAGTCTTTTTTTCACCTATTAGTTCCTCATTCAATAATTATGTCATTATGCATAGTTAAATCAGGCAAAAAAGAAAACTAAATTTGAGCAATGGTTGACCCTTGCCATAAAGCAAGCAATGTACCAAGTGACTTGACAAATATATCATCTCACTAAATCTTCACTGAGACTGCAAGTTATATTATCTGTGAGTCTCAGAATGTTGTCAGGATAAAGGTAATCTAAATTAGTAAAGATAAATATCTTTTACTTGTTTGATGGAAAGAAAAGTCAGATGATCATCTTCATACTCAAAATTATTTGGTTATTCTGGGGTATGATATCAGAGACCCAGTAGTAATTACCAGCACCAGAAAATTAAACACATAACAACAGGTAGTAGCCTTGTCAGCTTTAGAGAGCCAAGGTATAACCTCCACTCCTGCTACCACAGCTACTTTGTCAATAAACTAATTCAATAAGACTGAAAATACTGAAAAAAGAGGTTGAGAGAAATCCATGACATCTTTAAATCCTTGTCTACAGAGTCAGGCTTTTAATAAGCATTTCATCTGGGCTATGCATAGTATCATAATCTCTGTCATACCAAGATGTTTATCTCTATGTGCCTTCCACAAATTCTCAAATTGTGTTATGTCCCAATCTCTTTTTTTGTTTTGGTTACTTTAATTCCTTTACCATTTGGGCAAAGCATTAGATACTACCCTTGTATCACAGTAAATCCACATTACAGAACATCTCTTATACCCAGGAGAAAGCACAGGAAGTTATTTTTGAGATTCTGATGCCCCTTGGATCAACCTGAGGCTGGTTCCAACAAATTATTCAATGACATCTTTAAAGTAGGTTCACTTTATTTTTTCTACTTTGATCAACTGGTAATAGAAAATTCAGCATAAGTTTACCAGCATTCCAAGTTTCAACAACTTTTTAAAATCCCTTTTCAAGGGATTGCAGTGCTTATATTACCAGTTTATGTCAAAAATCTTAGTTCCTGAAATAAATTTGCAGGTATTTTGGAGAGTGAGGCAGGAGTATTGACATAGTGTATTCATCAGTTTTGTTATTGTGTAATTCATCCTTCTAATAACACATTTGAATAGGCCACTATCTCAAATGGATTTTCATTAGCTTATCCTGTATAATGATAGAATCTCTCCCTCCTGAATGAATTAGTGCATTAAACATAGACTTCTCTATTGCAGTGAATTTTTTGAGAATATATTGAATAGACGCAATCCTCTAGATTGATATTATATTTATTAGAATTATTTAGATCCAGTCAAGATGGTCTTAGTATAGTTAACATAAGCAGAAGGGGAATTGTTGGAGATATATTTGGACACACAAGAGCTAGAGATCAGACTTGGAAATTGGCAATTATCAATACAGTTCAGATGTGCTTGGAACAGATATTGCCATATAACAGGAACATCCTCCTGGAGATTTAGCTGCAAGAATAGAATGAGCTCTGAACATTTAGGTGTCTTTATTCATTTCTTCATAATTTATATTTCAGGAAAAAAAGATTTAATTGTCTAACTTTGTTTCCGCATTTACTTTTAAGCTAGGCTAGGAGAGAACTTCATTAAAGTAAATTCTGTGGGGAAGAGTTAAATTATCAAAAGGATATCACGGTAATTTTACAAAATGAAAATCTGTGATGGATGTGTAGGTTCATTTAAATATTTGCCTTTGGGGACATAGTTTCCCTGTTTGTCATTATACAGGCCTAAATGTGGCTATGAAACTTACATATAAAGTGTCCAAATCAACTGACTTATCTATCACAGGTATGACAGCCTCAATATTCACCTTCCCCAAAACAAAGATGCTGGTTTTATGATCCTCATTATAACATTCTAACAGGCTCTGAGGACAGAATCCATTTCACATTTGCTTCTGTATCCCCCAAAATGCTTTGTGTATAGTAGAGGCTTTACAAATGTTTGACGAATTTAAACACATCAATAAAGGTTTAAGCTTGTGCCTGTGTGTAGTTTCTTATTTAGTCTTTTTCCATTACACAGCAAATATTGTTCTAGATTGCCTGAAGTATAATTTAAAAGAAAAACGGTATAATAATTGACTTAATAACATTCAGAACTTTCTATAACCAAATGAGAAGAATAGGATTTCTTTTTTGAAAAGCATGGGTCAAAATTTGTTTATATAATTTTTGTTTATTTAATTTTTTTCTAACATTATTCATGGATTCACTTTTATATTTATTGAAACTTTGTTTCATAAAGCCTCCAGTACCTTGCAGAAAATAACATCTGTACATACTTATACTGTCGGGCATTTTAACTGTTTTATTTGAAAAGTTGATGATAATCATAAAGCATATCATTTCTGAGACTTTGGAAAATATGTACCCATATTTTAAATTTTAAAAATGTTATATAATATTCCCTGCTTCCTGAACATTGAGTAAACTAAAATTGTTTTCTTCTGGACAGACAAGACAAGGAAAAGAGGTGTTTGGTAATTTGACTAAGCTATACTGTCTTTTGCATTTGTTAAGAATTAAAAGTGGAGTGTTGGGAAATTTATACCCTCCTTGTGATTGGTAAATGAATTTGAGAAATTTTGTTTGACTAGTGATGAGCCTCACTTTTTTTAAGGACAGAAAAAGATCTAGATTAAAGGATGCAATGTAGGAATCTGTGCAGAAATTGCAGGCTCTTTCTGTTTGAGGCCTCCACAGAGCAGAGTTCCATGCACAGATACTGACAAATTTCATTTGGTAAAGAATTCTGCTGTAGAGTACATCTACCAAGAAGAAAGGCCTCCTCCAAAGTAAAACATATTTAACTCAGAGCTAGTCTCTCACCACATTGGGATAATTTTTTTTTTTTTAATTTTAACTTGTCACGTGGGATACCTGAGATGCGTAGCAAGATTGTGATGGCCTTATGGCTCCAACTGATCTATGTTCATTCATTTATTTCACAAAAGGCCTATTTCGCTTCCAGCATTACCCACCAATCTACCCACTGCTTCCTACACTCCAGCTACACTGGCCTGCTTTCCATTTCTTACATAAGAAGACACTATTTCAACGCCAGGACCCTTTCCTTTGCTAGTTCCTTTGCTTAAAATATTCATTTGTAAACTTCCATTAGTTTGTTTCCATACCATAATGTTATATAAATTCCACATCATCAACCCACAGAGGTCTTCCCTGACTACACGTTGTAATTTTAGCTTTACAGGCAATAACCCATTATCTTATTGTAACTTATTCATACTAGTTTTGTTTTGTTTTGAGACAAAGTCTCACTCTGTCACCCAGGCTGGCTCACTGCAACCTCTGCCTCCTGGGCTCAAGCGATCATCCCATCTCAGCCTCCTCAGTAGCTGAGATTACAGGTGTCAGCCACCATGCCTACCTAACTTTTATATTTTTAGTAAAGACGGTTTTGCCATGTTGGCCAGGCTGCTCTCCAACTCTTGATCTCAAATGATCCGTCCACCAGGGCCTCCCAAAATTCTGGGATATTACTTAGTTTTATGTGAAATATGACTAGGTAAGAATGGAAGCATTATTAACTGTGTGCTTGCTTGTCCTCAGAATGTATAGTATTACTTTTCACATTATACTATTAATAAAATATAACTTGTATGGTATTTATTTGATATTTAAAACAACCCCCTCAAGTTATGTAACTCACTTTCTTTCTTCTAGAGATGAGGAACTGAGACACAGGGAAAGTTTATCAGTTGTCTCAGACACAAAACTACAAATTTTGTCAAGGCAATTTGGACCAAAAGTCTGTAGTCTTAAATGCTAACTACATTTCTTGAGTCGATACTTAAAATATTTGTTGAAGAATGAATAACATAGCGTCAATCAAAGTGTATACATTTGCCTATATTTGCAACTCTCTTCTAAATACACAACGAAATACAATTGCCTACATTTGAGCCTACATTTGCAGTCTCTTCTAAACATACAAGGAAGCATAAATCTACATTATACGTACGATTGACATGTAATTCTAACTCAACTCAAAACTATACAATCATGAAATCTTTCCAATCCAGCATGTTCAGTTTTGTTGTTTGGCTTAAAATTCTGAATTACAGATCAGATTCATGAAATTCTGATTTACATTTACCTTACATTTTAACTTGAAACCCAAATGCATGCATTTTGCACTGGGAAGCCCAAGAGGGAGGTGGTGGCTGCATGAGGCAGGCACAGCTGCATGAGGCAGGCACAGCCAATTTCACGTGCCCATTGCAGTGGGTTGAAACCATTGGCGGGTACTGGCAGAGAGGATAATAATTATGTTGTAGTGGAGCAAGCATAGAAAGTCAACACCAAGACAAAAGTATGCCAAATTGCAGGGTCTTTATTGCTGGAAGCCATGGAGGACTGGAGTCTCTTCAACCCGTGGCCCCAAAAGGAGGGTGTCAGGACCTTTCATACCTGTAAAACCACCTCGGGGGTGCAGGTGAGGGGCAGGGGTGGGGGTGAAGGGCTTCAGACATTCCGAGGACTAGTGGATTCTGTAAACCACTTCCTGGGTGGAGAGGAGGGTGAGGGGCTCCGGACATTCCGAGGGCTAGGGGACTTTTGACATTCCGATTGTTACTTAAGTGGTTCACAAAAGTCAAGATTAGTTTACACACTGTCTGGGTAGGGTGGAAATTACAGACCTTAGTTACTTATTACAAGTCACAGGGGCCAAGATGGCGTGGGTTTGGACTGCTTGCCTGCCACATTAGGGGTTAAAGAGAGCAACGGAAAGCCAAGGTATGCAGTTTTATGGGGCTTTTACCATGTCACAATTAAATATTTAAATATTAATATTTGCGAAAGTAAATATTTAATGGTTTAGCTAGAAAAGCTATTTTTTTTCCATGTAATATGTGTGGAAAGTCAGTGGAAAAGAGTGTAAGTGGAAAAGCATGAGGCTACTTGCAGAAATTGCAAATGTCTTTGTTGCTTGTGGTAAACATTACTGATGTGAGGGACACCCTGATGAAGAGACTAGGTTCCACCTAGAAAGTCAGAGGTGACTGTGGAAGTGAAGCTCCTCCTTATCATCCTGGAAAAAATCACTTACACTGAGGTGTCAAGATTGGGGAGAGCTATGACTTCAACTGAAATGCTTAACTGAAAATCAGTAGTCTGCTAGCAAAGGTTATGCAAGAAAAACCCAGGAAGGGAAATTTAACCAGAAAGCATGGATTAAGAGAATTAATGAATAAAAAGACCCAACTGCAAAGTGAGGTCTTTTTATTCATTAATGGTTAAAGGGAAATTTAACCAGAAAGCATGGATTAAGAGAATTAATGAATAAAAAGACCCAGATGCAAAGTGAGAGAAAATTCATAACAAATTAATGGTTTGACAGTGTTCCAAGGAAAAAGCCCATGTTTCAGATTAGTGTAACGAAAGTTTAAAAGTTCATACGGAATCTATTCTGAAGCAAGTGTGGAATATTTCCTCTGAAACTTCCAGTAATAGAGCCTCTGTGCCTTCATGTATGTGAAGGATTAAACTAAGTGCACTTTCAGAGATGATTTTCTTATCGTGCAGGAAAAGAAACTTGGTCAGTAAGGGGTAAGGTAAGCAGTCATTCCAATAACCGCAAATGCCACTGGCAGAAATCTCCACCAAGGCCCAGTCCTTGGCAAAGCAAATGAAAGCACAAAAGAGCAGGCGGAAGTGAAGATGAATACAAGAGAAAGAAAGGGAGAGTGACAGATTAATGGAAGAAAAGAAAAAAATAACTAAAATTAGAAAATCCCAAATAAAATTTAGTAAGTTAGTAACCTGAAAATCACAAGAAGTGCAGGAGGTTGATTTTGAGGCTGAAGGCAAGGAAACCCCCAAGGGCAAGGACTGGTAAGACAAGGCAAGCAAGAGGAGGAGCCAAGAGGAGCCTCCCATACAGATTAAGGAAGACACTAGTTGGGGAGAGGCAACAACAGGTGTCAGAAAATTGGGGCATTTTGAAGTTGAAACAGATTCTAAGAAGAAAAATAGGAAATCCCTGGGCATTCTGAATTTGGAGCAATGAAAACCAGGAAGATACTGTAAAAGTTATATCGAACTGGAAAATAACTTTTAAAGCAGTTTTGAAACAAGCATCAAACAGTTAAATAGCAATCAAAGAGCTAAGAAAATGGTTTTAGCTCAGTATTATGTGGTGACAAACGAACAACAGAAATCAGAGGAGAAAGAAGAAAATTGGCTGGGCTCAGTGGCTCACACCTGTAATCCCCGCACTTTAGGAAGCTGAGGCAGGAGGATCACTTGAGCCAGGAGTTCAAGACCATCTTGGGCAACATAGAGATAACCTATCTCTACAAAAAATGAAAAAAAAAAAAAAATCCAAGCATGGTCCCAGCTACTTGGGAGGTTGAGGTGGGAGGACTGCTTGAGTCTGTTGAGGCCACAGACCATTGAGGTTGAGGCCACAATGAGCAATGACGGAGCCATTGCTCTACAGCCTGGGCAACAGAACGAGATCCTGTCTCAAAAAAGAGAAGAAAATTATTAAAATCCCAGTCTTTAAGTCATTTAAGGACAAAGTCAAGCTTTTGAGCGAACATTTTTATATTTCAAAAATAAATTCATTCTCTTGGTGACTTCTGCCTTTCATTGTTGGTTACAAAACATGTAATGAATTATAACAATTCATAAATATTGTAACTATGGAAAATGTTTTCCATAGCTGTAATTTTAATTAAAAGTACATAATTTTGCAGAATTTTCATGAAAAACATACTATTTTCCAATCATAAGCACATGAACATGCACACACACACACACACACACACACACACACACACACACACACACACATTGAGCTGTTTTTTGATGTGGAGTCAAGTTTTTGGTTTAAGTACCCTGTCCATTTATCAGAAGTCTCCATCAACTTAACTGCATAAACCACATTCCAAAATTTATACTATAGGATTTCACCATCATATTCTTTAAAATGAAGACAGAAATTAAAGATGTTTTCAAAGTTATCTTAATGCAAATTATTTTTGCGCCATATTTTTAGTCTTTTTCACTTACAATTTTAGCGACTTACCTTGCTTGTATTTGAAATCGTTCAGCTTATTTTTATGAAAATAACTATTTTGACAATCATAATTGGATTGATGCAATATTTAATTCAACTATGTAAATATAATACTGATATACCTAGAATGAATGAGCTGAAAGAGCAAAAATCAATTTTGAAGAGAATAATACTCAGCTTGTAGGAGCAAATATTTATAAGCTTCTTAGAGAGTAAACAACCAGCTGCATGCATTATCAAGCTTTGGGCAGCAGTTAGTAAGTTTCACAGCTGAATAGGAGTGTTAATTAATCCTGCAAAAACCTAAGTGAGTTTTAGAAAGGTAAGTTTCTTGGTCATAATGGTCAGTTATAAGAATCTGACAATTGCTGATTATGGTGTTCATAAATGTTTATAGCTCACATGCGAAGTAACTTCATCTGTTCTTGCCTCTTAGTTCTATTACACAGGGTTGAAGAGCAAAACATATTCAAGTAAAAAATAAAAATAGAAATAAACAATTTACATCCCAAATTTACCAATTAAAAGCTATGTGATTTTGAGAAATTTCTTAATCTGCCTACATTTCAGATTCTCATCTATTAAATGGAAATAAAAATGTAGAGCTCAGGTTGTTGCTAAGGTAAATGAGAAAGGGTAAGCAATGCATTAGCATAAAGCCAGATAAAAAGATGTAAAATATGCTAACCTTAACTATACTCTCAATCTTGAATATAATCCTTTCTTTTTCCAGAGTAACTTTTGCTTCTATATTTTCTACATACCCATTGGATTTGCAAAGATCTAAGGTTTTTTTTTTTATTCTTCATACTCCTTCTCCAGGGAATCTCTTTCTAGTAATGTTTTCTTAGTTTGTTAGCTTCTCTCTCTTCCTGTCTGCCCACAACAAACAGCTTGCTAGTCCAATTCTTCTCCATGTAGTTTGTCAAATCATGTCATCTCCCATCAGTTAATTGAGCAAATCAATCTGAAGTCTTTTTCTGATATATATATATGTCATTGAAGTGGGTGATCCAAAAGCCTGGCAACATACAGAATTGAGGAGCAATCAGATACTCTGTTTGTTGTAGGAAAAATCATCAGCTTAGTAGAGTGCAAGCATAAGATACTATCTTGGAGATATTTAGAATTGGTAGTGCAAAAGCAGAGTTGGGAGAGGGATAGAGAGAGGGAAGGTTCGGTCCTCTTCAGATACAGTTGTTGAGCCATTCCCATAGAAAAGAGAACTGATTATCTTAATGCACTTGCTTACAGAAAGCATTTCATAAACAATACCATTTAAGTTCTTAGTTTACACAGTCCTCTGCTTTAAGAGGTATATTAGACATGCTGATCACATCCTATACCTGTAAAATGTAGCCTTATTTCTGCAGTAATATCATGGCCAGAAATCTAGAATAATTTTAAGTACAATAAATATAGCAGACATATAACAAAGATGTCCTTCGCTGTAGAAATAATAATACTCAAAGTGTTGCAATCAAGGTCTACAAAAATCAGAAAAGAAGTAGACAGTTGGGAATACTGAATGTTTTTCCACATCCCAGAGCTCTCAAAATACAACATTTTCACCATTAAAATCTTGAAAGAAGTTATTTCAAGGTAAATAAAACAATTTCTCTGTATTTTGAAAGTAAATTTATGGAAAGTATTGTCTCGAGAAGTAATGGGTGGTACAAACTGAAAATGTAAATTGCATTCTCACGTCTGTTTGCAGGACTACATGAATAATTTTTTTATAAGTGTGTTTTCTCCTCCCCACCATGATTTCCCTCTCTCTTTCCCTTGTCTCTATTTCTCTCCTACATTATATTTCTGTAGTCAATAACTTGTGATGAAAACCAATCATTAAAATTTTTATTGGATCACAAATAACCTGGGACTTGAATGTTAATAATAATAATAATAATAATCCTCAATAGAGAAAAAACTTTGATGGAAAGGTGGAAAGACTAAACAACTTTTCAAATTTTGATCTGCTCTCAATATGTAGGAACCAGTTCTGATACTTATTAGATATATGATTTTATCCACCTTATTTTACTTATATTTGAAATGGCAGAAAGTCTTACACTTCTTTTGTGTGAAAGAAAATGAGATAAGATCAACTCTACAACATGTTTGCTACAATGTGTGGTACAGAGAAAGCCTTTCTAAATGGTAAGTGGTGTGTGTGTGTGTGTGTGTGTGTGTGTGTGTGTGTGTGTGTGTAAAGCAAAATTAAGCTGAGTGCATTCTTGACAAGCCAACTGATTTGGGGTTTTCATAAATGACAGCAACTACATACTTTACCACAATCTCAAAACTGTTTATTATTTGTTTAGGTGGAAGTCACAGGACAATTACAGAGCACTTCGTGCAGCATCACAAAATATTTATGTTTAAAATAGGCAAGAGCTATATATATATATGTATAAAATAGGTAAGAGCTATATATATATTATATATATATAAATACATAATATATATATTATAAATAGCTATACATACTATATTCTCAATTTAACCGCACTTCTAGAGTTTTTCCTGAAACAGAAAGTGGTTGTTATTTTCTGTAATATTCATGATTACAGTTAAAAGTGCAAGCCCTTTGTGAAGTTTTGTGAACAATAAAATAAAAATAGTGTCATTAATGCCTTGGAAGGCTTAGTCTCTTTAGGAAGTAAGAGGTTAAGCCCTAGCAGTAATCAATAAAAAGATTCAGAAGAGTATATAATTAATCAGTATAAATTATTTAATAAAGGTGGCATGGCACTGTTAAACTGCTATCTTGTCTGTTATTTTTTTTTAATTCACCATGGTAAATGTGCTGAATTTAAATCAGATTTTCTTTCCTTGCAGGTAACAGGAGCAGGGCTGATGTATTGACGAATTGAATGATTGACCAAGGTCAACACTATGATTTGTTCTAATTATACTAATTACACCCATTGGATCCAGAATACATATTTTACATAATTCTTAAGCATTATTGACAAGACATTGAGTAAACACATGGGAGGAAAACTCTTGTTTATTCGTAATGACTATCATGTTACAGTACAAGGAACTCATGTTTATTAATTAGAAGCGCATGGCAAAATCACTAGGACCACTTTCTCAAAAGGCTTAAACACCAAGGATCCTGATTCAGCAACCCCACATACAAAACACTTCTATTAAGAATACATAATCAGTACATAATCTTTCAGGTCAAGTGTTCCACCAAAATGTGTCCTGCAGAAAAATAATACAACCTTCTCTCTCATTCTGAAATTCTAAGAAGCGGTGTAGTTAGGGTAAAGAAAATAATATTTGAGACAGAAAACCTGGATTTTAATCCCTGCTCTGCTTCTGGAGACCACCGGCTTCCTTGACTTTAAAATAACAATAATTTTTAGCTTGTAAGTTTGTCCTGAATATCTAATAAGTTAATATGTATTAAATTATACATGGAACACCACAATATATATGTAAGTAATATTAATCTTTCAATTGATATTTAGTGTTTTTTTTTTGGTGGTGCTAGCATAGAATATGTTTGGATAAGGGGTGAGAAGGGAGGTCAGACTTTCCATTCAGAGCTTTTAAATTATTCTAACTTCTGTTCAAAGGAGTGATTTATTTTGTTTTACTAAACAGTATCCATTCTCTCACATGCATTCACAAGAAACACATGTAATTTGAAACAAAAAAATAAAGTGAGAGAACACACACATTAACTAGTTATGATCTACATATATATTCTATCTTATCACCTTATTCTTAAAATAAATATTGTGATACAACAAAATGATTCCATGAGCAATCAAAAGACTGAATCCTACAGTTTACAAAGCATGGCTTTGTGAGGTATTTATATGGATAAGAGACAGGGACATTATTTGGTAGAAGAGGGTGGTTCCCCAGAAGAGGCCTGTTGGTGTGAAAACAGGAATGCCTGTTCTCGTTTAGGGCTGCTGCTTTCCAGGTTTGAAACCTGTCTCCACAAGCAGACAAGGGAACAAACAGAAGAGCAGAAGAACAACAGAAAAGCACAGCAGAGAAAAGAGAAGAAACTTCTGTGAGCTGAGAGGAATTCGGCTGCAGACAGTCAGAGAGGAGATAGGTGGCTGGATGGCCAAACTCCAGGGGAAGATCATCTTTCCACTCCATGCCCCTTCTAGCTCCCCATTCATCCCACTGAGAGCTACCTCTATCACTCAATAAAACCCGTGCATTCATCCTTCAAGTCCGTGTGTGACCTGATTCTTCCTGGATGCCAGACGAGGAACTGGGTACCAAAAGAGCACTGAGCTTTTTAACACCTAAGCAGTACACGGATGGCAAGACTAAAAGAGTGCACTGTAACCCACGCCCACATGTGCTTCGGGAGTCACAGGCTCCCATTCCTGGACACTACATGGAGCCAGAGCCCAGGGGCACTCGTCCCAGCTCCTGAACCTTCCCGTCTGTGTGGTCCCCTTTCCTTAAAGGGTTTGAGTGTGCCTGGCAGAACAGACGAGCCACACACCGAGCAGGGTGTAAGGGAACTCTCTCATTTCTGCATGATTTGATGAGCAGTGCATTGAAAACAGCCTGAGGGCTGGGCAAGGTGGCTAATGCCTATAATCCCAACACTTGGGGAGGCTGAGACTGGAGGATCATGAGATTAGGAGATAGAGACCATCCTGGCCAACACGGGGAAACTCTGTCTCTACTAAATACAAAAAAATTAGCCAGGAGTGGTGATGCATGCCTGTAATCCTAGCTACTCAGGAGGCTGAGGCAGGAGAATCGCTTGAAAATGGGTGGCAGAGGTTGCAGTGAACCAAGATCTCGCCACGGCACTCTAGCCCGGAAACAGAGCAAGACTCTGTCTCAAAAAAAAAAGAAAAAAGAAAATGGCTTTGAAGACCAATTCTTCAAAATATTATCTTAGCCCTCTATGCATGTGTTATGACATTGTCTTCTTGGGAAAGGCTTTGAGATGATAGAGGGACTCATCAATACCTCTACAATAAGATAATTCTTGTAAGTCATCCACACAGTCAGCATCAAATCTTGGGAGTAAGTACATCTCAGTTGGCCTGTTTGAACAGATAGAAAAGAAGAGTCAGAATGTTTAAGGTTTACGTTGATCTGGACTGAACCCTCATTCTGAGAAGATCCTGATCGGGGAAGACATAGCTCGGGAGAGAGTGTAATGAGATCATGAACACAGTACCAAAGAATCACGTGAAGTTGTGATGACTTAATAAAACTGGACTTGAATTCAGAAAGTCAGCGTTTTTGCCAGGTTCCTTCCTTGAACCACTGAGGTATTGGCTCTTCTGATTTTCCAGCTGCTCAGAACTGTATTATATTACGGTTTCCTGGAGTTCCCAAATGGTGAAGGACTTTAGAAATCATCAGCTCTGACACCATGCCCATTGAAAAATGTGAAAGATCATTTGGTACTGCTTGCTATTAGTTTTATCTTTTTTTTTGCTTCAACTTGTAGCACAAATACTGCCTTATGTTAGAAGTTTCCTTTTGCCCTGAGTCATTGTTTTTTCTCTGTTATAAACAGCTTTTGCTTAAGTGTAGAAAATGGAAAAAAAAAAAAAAAACACTGATTTCGGAGGCCAAAACAACTCAGTTAACACCTTGAATTAATTGGTGCTGCTTTCATTAACTTTGGCAAGTTACTTAACTTTCTTAATCTTTGTGTCTTTTATAAGTAAAATGGGATAAATAATTTTTCATAGGACCTATATAAGTATTAATAAGAAAACATGTTTTGATTTCATAGTATTTTTCTGGTAATATAGTGGGCTCACTATAAAGGTCCTTTTCCTTATTTATTAATTTATGTATTACAATGAAGTATGTAAGCAGAGAATTCTCTACTATATAAATACAGTTAAAAAGAAAACCCTGTATCTAGATATATAAACCAGAATGTATCTGAGACAGGTCTCAATCATTTTAACAGTTTACATCACCGAGGTTAAGGACCTGCCTGGGAGAAAAAAAAACACGAATCACAGAAGTAGTCTGATCTGTACCTTTCTCCAGATATGACTTTGAAGTCTTCAGTATTTAAACAGGAATAGTGGGCTGGAGGGGAAAGATGGAGGGTCTGGTAATCCACATGTTGCAAAACATAAGGAGTAGGTAGGGGAAAATTAATTATGCATTCCTCTGGTGCTTAGTATATCAGCACTTTACATAAGAAAAGTGAACACAGAATAGCTATCCGTATGGACTTTCCACTTATTATCTGTAGCTATCTGCTCAGGAACAAAAGGAAGGGCAGTTTCTTGCATGATTCGGCTTCCAGCTTAATTTTTTCCTTTTGGCATAGTGAAATGGAGTCTGGAGTTTTCACTTTATAGCCCAACAATCAAGTATGGAGGAGCAGGGTAAATGGAGAATCATTTTTTGGAGTGGCCATAATGGCAGCAATCCACGCCTGTCTCCACAGCAACAAGGGCCCAGGTGCCAGTATTCGTTCGAGGTCTAGCAATTAAGAAGAAGTCGAAAGTCAAATAGTGACATTACTCTGCATGATGTTTGAGAAATGCAGTATTTTAATTTTTAGGGAAAAAAAACAGAGAAATTGAAATGAGGTGTATTATTCTGTCATTTATTTTAAAAGCTTTCCCCCTCCTATAATTTGGAAACTTATTTTACTGAATTAAATATACTTATGTGGAGTCCTGATAAGAAAGCCAATTAGAGGAAGGGGACCCAGGTAGGGGAGGGCCCCAGGTGGGGAGAACAATGAACAATTGTTGTGAAGGCCAGCTTACTACAGTCTGAGGACACAACGACCTCCACAGGCACGATAACCTCGTTCTGTGGTGGCCTCAGCAGCACAACCTACGTAGCCCCCACTAGCAGGACCCTATAAAATTTCTCTTCAGTCTCTGCTTCTTTATTCTTATTTTTTATTTTTTAATTTTTTTTTTGAGACAGAGTTTCGCTCTTGTTACCCAGGCCGGAGTGCAATGGCGTGATATCCGCTCACCGCAACCTCCGCCTCCTGAGTTCAGGCAATTCTCCTGCCTCAGCCTCCCGAGTAGCTGGGATTACAGGCACGCACCACCATGCCCAGCTAATTTTTTGTATTTTTAGTAGAGACGGGGTTTCACCATGTTGACCAGGATGGTCTCTGTCTCTTGACCTCGTGATCCACCCGTCCCAGCCTCCCAAAGTGCTGGGATTACAGGCTTGAGCCACCACGCCCGGCCAGTCTCTGCTTCTCTACAGAAAGTCCTGTCACTGCTGTGCTGCCCTCTGCATCCTTGCAGTGTGTTTTCAGTCCTTCTGTAATAAATCTGCCTTTCTTTATGACTGTGTGATTAAATATCCACACCACCAGTGCTAGCTAGTTGCTATCCACCTCATTTTGATGGCCCACACGGGGGCTCTCTTTTTAAGGGCAAACATCTCTCCTCTCTATTTCTCTTTCCCAGCTTGGGACCTTCATTTGGCTGTGTCTAAGCACAGAGACAAGTGAAACTTTCTGGCCAGGGCTGTGCTCTGGTGAGGCTGAAAGGTGTCTATGTGGAAGCGTCTGACTGCTGCTGCCCAATCAGGTGAGTTCAGAGTTTGCTTTCCCTTTTGGTCTTTCAGTGGATGAATTCTAGCATCCCTATAGTGATTGACAGCAACTGGCCAGGGCCACTCCCTGGTGTGGCCTGAAGGTCATGGGGTGAACAGGTTTGGCTACCTTGCCTTGGTGGGAGAAAGGCCTGCTCCCATCTTTCTGGTCAAAGTCCCCAATTCCTCTGTATCTCAATTGGTACACGTGTTTTGGGGAACTCAGACTCCCTCTTTCTCCCTCAAAATTCTCCCATAGAGACAGGCAGACCTCCTGCAGACTTTTCCAAATCAGGTGATCTCAAGCAGCCTCAGAGCAGTGAGTCTCCCCATTTCCATCTCCTCTCCTGGGCTGTCACCTGGCTGAGTTCTCCCTTTACCCTTTTTCTTCATAACTGGGCTAATCACCCAGCATAAGGACCCTGAACTAAGGGTTCTTTTCTAATATTTGGGCCGCCCTGTTAGAAATTACACCCAAGTCCCTCAGCGGACATGAGTGGGACCCTAGGCCTCAGTGGGATGCCCTGAGAGAATGTGTGGTTGGTGTCCCCCAGCAGATACTAGGCTCCAGTGGCTTGTCATTTTCCAGTCCCATCACGGGACAGACCTGTCCTATTCCTTCAGACTCCCCTCTGTGTTGCATCCTAAAACATTGAGACACATTTTACCCTCAGACTCTCAAAAAGAAGCATCTAATTTTTTGTGTGTCATACAGCATGGTCCCTATACAGAAAATCCTCAAATTAGCCTCCTCAGTCTTTTATGGCTGAAAGCAGAATAAGAAGGATTAGGGATAAGGAGAAAGAAAAACTCAGGGACAAGAGACAGACTCAACTGTTGGCTGATTTACAAGCTCCCCAGCCCCATCTAGGTTGTCCTAATGATACTTTCCCCGCCCCACCCCGTAACTGCCATTAGTGCAGAAGGCCGGGCCACTGAAAGGCAAACTGTGCCAATAAAATAAGAAGGGAAAAGGCCCATATGACTTGCCTCCTCTGCCACTGGCTCTGCCACTGGCTCCACTACTGGAAACAGGACTGCCCTGAGGGCTGAAAAGCCCCCGGGACAGAATCTCAGCCCCTGAAGACATGAGCTAAAGGGGACTTATTGCTCCCACTGGCTTCCAAATCAAATATTGCAGTTAACAACCCAAAGCCAAGGGCAATTCTGGAGGCAAATAAAAGAATAGGTGTTCCTTCTGAGTTCACCAGCTGCCTATTATGGAAATGCCTCCTCTACCCCTTTGTGAAAATACCTTTTGCTTATATGATAAAAACCTGCAAAATTACTCTCTGGACTGCAACAGAGAGTCACTATTGGAACTGAGCACATTAAAAAAATAGATTAAATTGAAAGAAGGATGTATAATAATAAAATGGCTAGTCTTAGAAAATTCTCTTCAGCAGTTAAAAATTTTTTGCAAGCTTCAAAATGCTCTGAACTCCTCCTGGAAATAAGCAACAACAGTCACTTTGTGCTGTAGGTCAGTTGCTAAGGCCTTGGCCTCTCACAATGACATTTGGGTTCAATTCCTGGCTTTGAAAGTGAGTCCTTTGTGGTTTGATAGTTGTGCCATTTATCAATTATTGTCTCCTCTATGGACAGTTTCTGATTTCCTGTCTTGAAATGTTGTTTTTTCTGAGTTACCTTTGGGGCAAGTCTAGATTTTGTAAATTGCTTACCATCTCTTTGGAGACAACTTGTGCGTTTGTGTTCAAATTATCCCCTTAGTCAAGCCTTATTCATTTCATGTAGGAGGTTACCATTAGTAAAAGATTCGAAAGCCGGGAATATTAGTTATTTGTACCAGTTAAAACCTGGTAGTAAAAGATGTTAAAAGGGTTTTTCTTTGGGAGCTCTATAGTTAGAATTCAACTTACTAAAACTGGTATTTGAATTGTGTGTGTACAGATAGTGTTTTTAAAGCCCCCTTCTTTCCCTTTAGGAACTTCTTAGTGGATAGAATCTTGTCAAAATTCTCTGTCTTTCTGTGCATTTATATGTGTTGTGTGTATGATGTTCTTATAAAAGAGCTCTAATTAATTGGCTTAAAAAATAAGCACTTAAACATATTGCCAGAAAAACAGAAATTGTAATGCCTTTTAGGTCATATGACTCTAATAATCTTTTTAAAAATTAAGACAGTTTGAAGCTTAGTGATAAAGTGAAATAAAAATGACTTCAGAGGTCACACATTTGAACTGAATTAGACAGGTCAATCTTGTTTGCCAGATGTTTTAAGGCCATAACTTGCTTCTATTACTTTTAATAATTGTTTACCTTGTCTGTTTTACAGTCATTAGATTATCGGTAAAGGACTGGGGTCATATGGAGTTAGCCAGGTCCCCTGGCTAGGCTGGGAAAAATTAGATATTATCTCTAGCTCTATCCTTGTCCTGAGCTCTGCCATCCTACAGATGACTAAAATTCCTCACCACATATTTCATCAAAATTAAACATTGCTGAATTAACATTGTAACATATACTTGAGACTATTAGAGAAACAGTTTACATACAAAGTACAGAAGGAAAGTAGAATGTGTTTTTGCTAGGAATTATAGAAGATATGGAATTATTTTTTTGAGATGGAGTTTTGCTCTTGCTGCCCAGGCTGGAGTGCAATGGCATGATTTTGGCTCAGCGCAACCTCTGCCTCCCAGGTTCAAGCAATTCTCCTGCCTTAGCCTCCTGAGTAGCTGGGATTACAGACATGCCCCACACACCTGGCTAATTTTTTGTATTTTTAGTAAAGACAGGATTTTTCCATGTTGGTCAGGCTGCTCTCGGTCTCAAACTTCCGAACTCCAGTAATCCACCTGCCTCAGCCTCCCAAAGTGTGGGGATTACAGGTGTGAGCCACTGTACCTGGCCAGGATTTTTTTTTAAAGGGAATGTAATCGGAGCCCAAAGTGGCTCCGGCCGGATGTCATGGCGCTTGCGAAGGCGAGGCCAAGAGTTCAAGGCCAACCAACCTCAGCAACCTTACAAGCTCTCAATGATTGGCAAAAAAAAAAAAAAAAAAGGAATGTAATCTTGTCTAACTCAGAGGGTTTTAAGGATTGGCCTAACCTAAAAGAGTATTGGGACAAAACTAAAGGCTTAAGCAGTTGAAAAGGGTTTGTGAATCATTAATCTTATAAAAAGTTCTGAGTGTGAGCAAGTTGGCTAAGATTTAAAGGGGATTATTGAGTTTTCTGTAGGATGAACATTGAAATAAAAGCACACGATTGCAGGGCCAGAATCTGGCCTTATGCGTCTGAATAACAGGGTTTCCTTAGAGAATTAGTTTCTTATTTAACAGAAAACTGTAAAGGGTTACAAGATGTTTATGGAAATTTTACCTTATGGTGAAGCTAATAAAGATTGGACAGACTGAATTAAATAATAACAGGGTGGAGGGACCAAGGTGGCCCATGTGGTCATGGCTCTCACAGAGAGGAATGAAAATGTCGAGTGAAGTCAGCATCTTCAACTGAAATATCCAAGTTCTCCCATTGGGACTGACTGGGTAGACAATTCAAGTCATGGAGAATGAAGAAAAGCAGGGTGGGGTGATGGCCTGCCACAGAGAGGTATGGAGTCAAAGGACCCTAATCCATTCCTCTTCGCTGGCTAGGGCCTCCCTGTGAGAATTTCAGGAACTTCATTCAGGGTTATATGGATAGAACTCCAGTCTCTCCTTGAGATGGAGCCTCCAGGGGGAGGAGCAGATACCACTCTGGTTCATTTGACTCAGCCATTCCAGCCTGCTGGCTCTGGAGAGTCCAGGCAGTTGGGACAAGGAGGAGTCCCCTGTCACACAATGCAGAACAGCTTCTCTACCAAAAAGCAGCTAGACTGCTTCTTTCAGTGGGTTCCTGATCCCATTCCTCCTGACTGGGTGAGACCTCCCAACAGGGGTCAACAAACACCTGCTAGAGGTCTGCCCCCCTGGGATGGAGCTTCCAAAGGAAGAAGGAGGCTTCCATCTTTGCTGTTTTGCAGTCCTCACTGTTGATACTGCCAGGCATGGAAAAAAACGAGACAGGTAGGGTCTGAAGCAGACCCCCAACAAATGTCAGCAGCCCTAAAGAAGAGTGGCCTGACTGGGGGAAAAAGAAAAAGCCAACAATAACATTAACAAATAGGCCCCATGAAGACACTGTTTAAAGGATAGCAGCCTCAAAGATCAAAGGTAAATAAACCCACAAAGATGAATTGATGCAAAAATGCTGAAAACTCAAAACGCCAGAGTGCCTCTTCTCTTCCTTCTCTTCCAAACGTCTGCAACACCTCTCCAGCAAGGGCACTGAACTAGGCTGAGGCTGAAATGGCTAAATTTACAGGAGTATGCTTGAGATGCTGGGTAATAATGAGCTTACTTGAGCTAAAGAATCATGTTGTAACCTGATGCAAAGAAGCTAAGAATCATGATTGGACAATAATAGTCTCTCAGACTATAGCAAAATTAAATTCAAACTCAAGATTAGAAATTCACTCAGAACCACAAAACTACATAGAAATTGAACAACTTGCTCCTGAATGACGCCTGGTTAAATAATGAAATTAAGGCAGAAATCAAGAAGTTATTTAAAGCCAATGAGAAGACACACCATACCAGAATCTCTGGGATGCAGCTAAAGCAGTGTTAGAAGGGGAATTTATAGCACGAAATGTTCATATCAAAAAGCTAGAAAAATCTCAAATTAGTAACTTAGAATTACAACTAAAATAATTAGAGAACGAAGAACAAACAAACTCCAAAGCTAGCAGAAGACAAAAATTAATCAAGATCATAGCAGAACTGAAGAAGAAAGAGGCATGAAAACTGCTTCAAGAAAATCAAGGAATATAGAAACTGTTTTATTTGAAAAAATTTAATAAAATAGATTGATTGCAGGCTAGACAAAGAAGAAAAGAGATAAAATTCAGCTAAACACACACAGAAATATTTAGGGGATATTTATTACCACTGACCTCACAGGAATGCAACTGACAAAGGGGATATTTAATTACCACTGACTTCACAGGAATGCAACCATCTGAGAATATTAAAAATACTTTAATGCATATAAAACAGAAGAAATGGATAAATTCCTGGACACATACACCCTCCAAAGACTCCCACACAGTAATAGTGGGAGACAGTAACACTCTACTGACAAATCACTGAAACAGAAAATTAACAAGTATATTCAGGATGTGAACTCAGTTGGAATCCAGTAGACCTGATAGATATATACAGAACTTTTCACTCAAAGGATTTAAAAAGTATTCATTCTTCTCATCACTAAATGGCACTTACCCTAAAGTTGATCACATAATCAGAAGTAAAACACTCCTCAGCAAATACGAAAGACCCATTTAACTACCATTGACATTTTTCACAGAATTAGAATAAACTATTTTAAAATTCATATGAAACTACAAAAAAAGCCTGTGTAACCAAGGCAATCTTAAACAAAAAGAACAAAGCTGAAGACATCAGGCTACCTGACCTCAAACTATACCACAAAGCTACAGCAACCAAAACAGCATGGTACTGAAAAAAAGAGACGATGGAACAGAGTAGAGAACTCAGAAATAACACCACACACCTGGAACCATCTGGTCCTTGACAAACTTGACCAAACAAAACAATGGGGAAAGAATTCCCTATTTAGTAAATGGTGCTAGGAAAACTGGCTAGCCATATATGCAGAAAATTGAAACTGGACCCCTTCATTAAATCTTATTTAAAAAAACCTCAAGATGGATTAAATATTTAAATGTAAAAACTAAAACTATTAAAACACTAGAAGAAAACCTAGGCAATATGATTCAGGACACAGTCATGAGCAAAGTTTTCATGATGGAAACATCAAAAGCCATTGCAACAAAAGCCAAAATTGAAAATGGGTTTTAATTAAACTTAAGAGCTCTGCACAGCAAAAGAAACTATCATCAGCATGAGCAGACAACCTACAGAACAGAAAAAACATTTTGAAATGTATCCATCTGACATAAGTCTAATATCCAAGTCCACAAGGAACTTAAACAAATGTAGAAGAAAAAATGAACAAACAATCCCATTAAAATGTGAAAAAAGGACATGAACAGACATTTCAAAAGAAGACATACATGTGGCCAACAAACATATGAAACAAAGCTCAACATTAGTGATGATTAAAAATGCAAATCAAAACCACAATGAGCTACCATCTCTCACCATTTAGAGTAGCTATTAATAAAATGTCAAAAAACAACAGATACTGGTGAAGTTGTGGAAAAAAAGAAATGCTTTTACACTGCTGGTGGAAGTGTAAATTATTTCAACCATTGTGGATGACAGTGTGGTGTTTCCTCAAAGACCTAGAGACAGAAATACCCTTAGACCCTGCAATCCCACTGCATATGTAACCAAATAAATGTAAGTTATATGATTACAAAGATACATGCTTGCATATGTTCACTGCAGCACTATTCACAATAGCAAAGACATGGAATCAACCTAAATGCCCATCAGTGATAAACTGGATAAAGAAAATGCGAGACATATACGAAATGGAATATTATGCAGCCATGAAAAGGAACAAGATCATGTTCTTTTTAGAGACATGAATGGAGTTGGAAGTCATTATCTTCAGGAAACTAATGCCTAAACAGAAAACCAAACACTGCATGTTCTCATTTATAAGTGGGAACTGAATGATGAGAACACATTGACACATGGGAGAAAACCACACACACTGGGGCCTATGGAGGGGGTTAGGGTTGGGAGGGAGACTATCAGGAGAAACAACTAATAGATGCTGGGCTTAATATCTATCTAATGGAATGATCTGTACAGCAAACAACCATGACACATGTTTACCTATGTAACAAATCTGCACATCCTGTAATGTACCCTTGAATTTAAAATAAAGGGGGTGGGAGGAAATTAGATATATTTGTTTATAAGGTTTAATAAGGATTAGATTTAACTGACAATACACTAACACACAGGTGAAATGTGGTTGTCTCTTTTAAGCAAGATTTTTATGTAATATTAAAAAAAAATGAAATATTTTTGTTTAACTTTAGTAAATAACAGATAAAGGAGAGGAGAGAGACAAACTCAGTTGGACTCATGCTGTCTTTATTAAATGTTGTTTGGAAATTATGGTCTCCTCTCTATTAGCAAGTAAAGATTTTTGCCTTTTAAAAATTTTGGAGTTAATATTTTGGCTGAATAAATGATATAGTGATTATATGCTAATCTCCTTTTCTGAGCAACTCTCTTCCAAATCCCGTTAAAAAATCAGAACAAGTGGCACCTCCTCCCTCCAAAAGAAAAATTAACACTCCTTTACATTACTTAAGAAACCAATTAGCATTCTCCCAAAAGTCCCTGGTAGTATCTAAATATCTCACACCACTTTGAGGCAAAAATATACATTTCAAGACAAGTTCATGCTGATATTAACCCAGTCTCAGAATTCATCTTTCCCTCTAATAACCTAATTTCTCACAGGAAAACTACCTAAATCTTTAACCAATAAGTTCAGCCTATCTAGTCTTAACTTAGGGGTTTAAAATAACCCACTTACTCAGAAAAGCCCTAGCAAGAAATCTAACCCAGAAATCTTTTCAAGAGGGTCAACATCTACAGTATGTAGATAGCCTGCTCAATTTCTCCCCCTTCACAGAGCTCACGCAGCAACATTAGTACTAACCTTAACTTCCTAATGAAAGGAATTTTTTTTCGGTCTAATTTAAAAGATATTTAAAGATTATATATGAAACAAGGTTAAAAAAAAACTAGGAAATATGAGAGACATATAGAAAGTTATAAAGGTCAAGAGGTGTTTTTGGTAAGAAAAAAGAGATTTTTATCTCTGGTTATTTAAAAAAGAGATGTTTAGGACAAATATGAAAGTCCGAGAATGACGTTGATGGTCTGTGTAAGTCATGAAAAATGTTCATGAAGGGGAATTTATAAAACAAATTTTGTATGTGACTAAGTTGGTTATAATTAAAAGGGAATTATTTAGAATAGTCTTTCTAACATTGGTCCCCTATGTTAATAAAAGGTTTTCTTGAGGTATTAATATGATTTTAATAAAATTACAAGAAGTTTTACTTTTAATGTTTCTTTTAAAAAACTTCTCAGAGGCTGAGGATGGTATTTCATGCCTGTCATCCCGGCAGTTTGGGAGGTCAGGGTGGGCAGATGTCATGAGGCCAAGAGTTTGAGACCGACATGGTGAAACCCTATCACTACTAAAAATAAAAAAAAAAAATTAGCTGGGTGTGTCTGCGTATGTCTGTAATCCCAGTTACTCAGGAGGCTGAGGTGGGAGAATAACTTGAATCTGGGAGTTGAGTGTTTCAGGGAGCTGATTCACACCATTGCAGGGAACCAGCCCTCCATCACCCGTGGGAACCTGGTGTTCCGTGGTGACAAAGGAATGAGAAAAAGACAGATTAAGAGAGAAAATGGGACCAGGAGGCCAACACTTATTACTTTGGAGGAGGCAGTAAAAGCCCCACGCTCTGATCATCTACACTATTTATTGGTTACAATCACTTTGATCAGCAGGGTAGGGGTGGAGTGATGGTGGAGCGAATCAGTGAGCCAGAGCTGAATCAGTGAGCCAGAACTGGTGTCATCCTATGGACTGATAACAGTGGCGGTTTGGGAGTTTCACAAAACAAGAACATGTGGTTATCTTTAGCTTATTGTCTACGTACAGCTGGTGGAACTCAGGCCTTACAAGGAGCCTACAAGTTTGGCTAGTCATAGTGCTACAAAGGAGTCTGATGTCCTTGAGCACAATGTTTATGGTAACAGAGTCTAGGTCACCCTGAACTGGAACATGAGGCATGGAGAGGCCTTCCTCCTCAAAGGCCTGCTGCAAAGTTCCACAGTTTGTTGCTTCTTGTTTATATGTTACTCATAACCAATGTATGTAGGCACTCTGTAAGTCCTTTTTCCGTTACTGTTTTTCCCAACAACCATTATACTCCAGCATGGTTCACAGAGCAAAACTCTGTCTCAAAAAACAAACAACAACAACGGCAAACTTCTCAGTATTGTATCTCAGAAATTTAACTTTCTGCTGTGTTTCTCCGCTTTCTGCTTTTTCCTCCCTGGAGCAGGCCTAAGGTAACAACTCTCCCTTTCAGTTTTTGTCAGCTCCTGTAACTTTTTCTTCTGGTTCTAATTGTTACTGTGGCAAAATGTAAAATGTTTCATCTTGAAGGTAAAAAAAAATTAAGCGATATTTTCCACTAACATAACTTAACTTTGTGCCTTTGGCTTTTCTTAATATGTCTAAATTCTCATTGTAAAACAAACAAACAAAAACTAACAAAGAAACCTTCTCACGCTGTTTCTAAGTATCATGTAGTCCCCTCCTATACTCATAAACCCAAACACAGTCTTCCTGTATCTAATTAAATTCAAATACTTCTTCATCGAGTTTAACTTTCAGGATGTCCAAATAGACTTCCAATAAATAAAAACAGTCACGCTGCAAAAGGGTTTTCTTTGCCTTTTCAGTAACTAGCTTAAGAAACAATATTTTATCTTCTAGAATTCAGCACTGTCACCTTGAAGTGATATTATCAACAGGATATCAGTCTCTTCCTAATGTTGTCTGCTACATTTACAGTCTCCCCAAAGTCTGGGGCAATGACGCACAGGGTCTCCTGACAGACCAACAACCACAGGCAGTGTCAACTCTATGCCACAGGCCAGCAGGAAGTAATTGGAAGATGAGACCTCTGCCCCAATGACAAAGATTTACCATCGTTCTGTAGGGGGGTACTGTGGAATCCTCATAAGAGAGCAACAATGCAAAAGGGACCCTAAGAGGAAGAAGATCCCTAGTGGGAAAAAACAATAAACAATTGTTCTGAGAGACAGCTAATCACAAACAACCTGAGGACCTCATTCCATGGTGGCTCAAGCAGCAAAACCTTGCTCTTCATGTAGTCCCCTCCAGTACAACCCTGTAAAGTTTCCCTCTAGTCCCTGCTTCTTTGTAGACAGGCCTGTGACTGCTGTCCTTCCTGTTGCATCTTTGCAACGTATTTTCATACCATCTTTAGTAAATTCACCTTTCTTTGTTAATTACTGTCCTGATAAATACCTTTACCACCCATGACTCCAACCTTAGCTGCTACTTGTGGCAACTTATAGTTATGGTATGTTTCCTTTAAACACATGCTTCTCTAAAATGTTCAAGAGTTCTTAAAAATGTATTGAACTCATTTACTTAGAACTTATCCATGTCAATCTTCCTTATTCATGCACGCAATGAAGGGAGTGAGAAGAAAAATTAGCAGATGTCTTTTACCTAATAGTCTTGTAGTTGTACCCCATGGCTCATAACATATTCATACAAATATACAGTTTTTTAACCAGCACTAAATTGGGAGTCAAATGAGACGATTCTAGCCTGAGGCCTATGACTGACTAGACGAAGAACTTGAACATGTGGGTTCAGTTATGCTCTCGCATTTCGTTTGTATTTGTTTGTTAAAAATAGCAAGCAAACACAAAGCATGGACATTTCCAAAAGTGCACTGCAGGGACTTTCTGCATACCAATGATTTGGATTTCTTTACTTGTTAATAAACAAGACTCCATGTTAATAAACATGCACTCCAACCCAGTATAATGACCTAGCTAATAGTGACAAATCACAGAATTTCATTCATATTATTAAATATTGAGAGGTCACTCTAAGAGTCCTGATATGCCAAATATGTAAAATGTTACTGTAAATCTCTCTCTCTCACACACACACACACACACACACACACATCTTTATATACTATGTGTAAAAGTCAGTTACCAGAAGAAAAGTTGGTAGTTTATTGCTATGGCCCTCCATTCTAGCATGGAAAATGCCTCTACCTTGGGGGCTAAAGAAAGCAGAATAGTGTTAGTTCATTGTTGTATGAAGCTGTCTAAAAGAATCCAAGTTCTTAAATAATCCCAGTAATCCTCTACCTGTGCATTCATCTCTCCTTGAGTGTGAGCCAGACCTAATGATTTTCTTCTAACAGAATGTGGCAAAAATAATAGAATGTCACTTTCAAGATTAGGTCTATTATTTCCTCCTTTTGTGAACTCCTTCTCTTGCCATCTTACACTATCTTGTTCTCTCTCTCTCCCCATACCTGCTTCACTCTCTCCATCTCTCACCTTCATGCTTGCTTGCTTTGATGAAGCAAGGTGCTGTGTTGTGAGCTACCCAATGGGGAGGCCATATATGACAAGAAAGTTAGGACAGCCTGAGGCTTTAGTTCTGATAGCCCACAAGGAATGCAAACATGCCAAACACATTGTGGATTAAGCTGGAGGTGGATCTTCCCCTATTGGAGCTTGCAGAATGACTGCACACACCCCCCTCAACACCTGGATTACAACCTGAGGGGAAACCATCAGCCAGATAACCCAGAGAAGACATGCCAGGATCTCTAACACAGAAAACCTGTAAGATAATTAATGTTGTTTTGAGATGATACATGTGTCAGGATTTCATGTGCAGCAGTAGATAACCAATTTATTCCTATTGCCGTACTGACTTTTGATGGTTAAGACTACTGCTTTTTCGAAATTATGACTTTTCTTCTTTATCTTAAAGGTCTGCAAATTAAGACCAGTTACCACTTGAATTTTCATTTTTACGTATATTTTACTACCTTATGTATCCATTGTACCCAAACCCTGAAATATTCACTGAATCAAAATTTAAATTGGAGTTTTCAGTTTGAAGACCTAAATGTGTATGAAATATAACAAAGCAAATTGTACTTCTGAGTTCTAAGAGACAATAAAAGACAAAGCACCTATCAGGTTAATAATTGCATTAATCTTATTCAAACTATCATGTCAAATGAAAAGTTTTAAAATGTTGCCTTAGGCTCTTTATAGTCCTTCCTGAGATCGAGCTTTCAACAGATTATTTTTATATTCTATGTTTAATTTATTTTTCTAGTTTTTTAATTGTCTATAAAAGTGGCAGGTCTCTGGAGGTATTATAATTGAATTATCCATTAAAATCTGCTTAAAATAATTACTATTGATTAGGAAAGAAGGCTGATAAGGTTCTAATGCTTTAAGCCAATTGATAAATGTAATATGACCGGGGATCAGGCTAAGTGGGAGTGACTATATTATGTATCTTAATACTGATAAATGCTTCCATCTATTATTTAAAGAGGCAAAATAGCAGTTTCCTGAGAAGGAAGAGAACCCTTCCAATTAGCTCATTCTGAAAAGGTCAGCTCTGGAACTTAGAGTCAGCATGTTTGTCTTTTAGGCCTGAATGACAATTAGCCAAATGTCACAATGTAATTGTAACCCTGGCTAATCTACTAACTGACAGTTGCCTCAGGATGTAATTTTATATGTGGAATTTCAGCTCATCAACAGCTGAGTAACATTTCCTGTCAAGGGCTCAGAACTGTATTAAAAAAAGAAACAGAAAAACAAATATGGAAGATAAAGACCTGAGCCTTCCAGTATGAGGAAGGAGTGGAGTTATCCTAAGCTTGAGTTATCTCCTCCCTCAATAAGGGATCTTTCTCTTACAACATATATGAAAAAGAATATTAAGCAACTAGCTTGTGTAAAAGACTACTGGAAATACCAAACTATTAATGTATTCCCTAGCAGCTGATGGCTAAATCAAAAGCAGCCGAACCTTCAATGAAGAAGCAAGTCCAAAATGGAATTGCAAACTAGGAACATACTATTGTTAACTGGAAGCAAACCAGAAGCATGTATGTTTTGCAAAGCGACAGCATGAAAGTGCTTGGGGTGGGGGGGAAGAAATTTCAGTCAAGTTGCACTTAAAATGTCATTTGCAATTGGTAGGGAAAGCTTTCACATGGAGTTCATAATAATATAGAGAGAGTATATTTAAGTCTATGGAGAATTGAGAAATATATTTTATTATTTGACCCCTGATAATGACACTGTGAGCAAAGTAATAGAGCACTTTGAAACTTTATCATTATTTAAGAATGAAAGAAAAAAACAGAAGTTATGAGAAGTTTTGAGATTTATTAAAAAGGACACAAGAAAATGTGAGCAACACTGGTTATAGCTAGTCTAACTCTAATTTCTTCCGTAATTTCAAAATTTGCTTCAATTCATTGTGTTGGAAATATACATTATGTCAGTGTATGAGTATATGGTCATATTTGTGTCCAATAATTTTTCAAACATGGAGGGAGATAAAGATAGTTGCCTATGTTGATGGCATTTACTTAAGCACACATGAGTTTCTATCTGGGGAATGATGCAAGTAAGTATAGCTTTTCCCCCTGCAACCTTTATACACTTTATTTGAAATCATTGTGAAAAAGAGTTACTTTACGCCAGCTATAAAACTCTTTATCTCACCCATAAGAAGTGCTTTTTTATAACTCCAAGAAATTTTATAAGTACTAACTTCCTAATGTATTCCTTTTATGGAAATAATCATGAAACCTTTTGAATTTATAATTCAAAACTGGATCTGAAACGATTTTATTTTGTAGCTTCTTGTTGGAGGTAATTTTACCAATCTAAGTATCTCTTCAGACAGTCTGACAATAGGACTGAAATCTTAGCTGAATTCCTTGCTTTGAAGAAAGTTACACTATTCACTATTTCTACAAATAATAACAAGCTAACAAAAATGCCTAGTGCAAGTATTCAATGATATTATTGAGTTAGAAATAATGCCTGTTTGGATTTCTAAAAAAAAAAAAAAAAAAAATCATAACTGCTTGAGTCAGTTCTAGGCCATCCGTGCCAAAAGTTTTGGTGACACAGGGCCCATGACCTGATTTTTTGGCAGCAGAGGGAAATCCTAGAGCATTTTTCCAGTGGCAAGAAGCTGATTATTGAATTTGGCAAATTTGAAGTGATGGTAATATGATCCATGACAAGACAAAAGTCTTTTTTTTTTTTTTTTTTTTTTTTAATGTGCAGGTTCAATTTCCTCATTGATAGTAACAGGCAGAGTACTGTATTTTGTGTGTGTGTTGTTGATTTGTTGTGTTTTGTATTGATAGGATGAAATGTTTGGGAAAAGAAAAGTAGATTCTACATTTGGGCTAGCTTTCTCAAGTTAAATTGCATGATGGACTAGAAACACCTTAGCAATCACATTATCTCATTTCACCTTCTTATTTTTTTTTAATACAACCAGACCATGAAATCTATTTTACCTTACTAGCAGGTTTATATTTTCTGCAATTTCACCATTTTTTAAGCTAAAAGAAACACTGGATTATTTCTTTTCAGGAGTCAGTTGACGTTGAGGTTAAACGAGCCCATTTCCCCAAGAACTTCATATACTGTAAAGACCACATCTGAAATTTAGACAACCACAGTAAGAGATCAATTTGAAAATGAAGTATTATATTTGTAATAATACTATAATAAAAACACGTAAAATTGTGGTGTTTTTAAATGTTTTAAACACATGTATATTTATGATATTTATTACAACAACACTGATATGTGGGCTGAGGTTGTTTTCCCATATAATATTTGGGGAAACTGAATCCTTAAGGGTTCAATCATTTTCTGAGATTCAGAGGGAGACAATGATGACACATGCTTAAGATTAACATTTTAAGACTGCAAGTTTCAGGCATTCTCCTCTATAAGAAGTCCACACTAATTTGTAAAATAGTAAGCCAATGCTCTGTGATCCTGACAACTGTTCCAAGAATTGGAACAGTTAGAATGACTAATTGGAACATTAGAATGACTACAGTGAGAGTAGGTTATATTCCCATTAAACTTTCTAGAAGATAATGTGAGATTAAGGTTGTATGGTGTGTCCTTATAATTATCTCAGCTAAGTAAAGGTATTGGTACATGACATGACCCCTAACTCCATGTAGGTGATGATTGTAAAAAGATATAAGAGAAGAAATCAAGTATCTGTAGTTGTCAGGAAGCCAGAAGTACTGTGGTATTTTTACCCACACAAATTTGCAGACAAGAGCAAGTACAGGGGCCTATCTGCAGATAATTTCTTCATAAATAGCCCCTCAGAAAATTAAATCAGTCTGTCAAACCATCTGAGGTCATTCTGTTTCTACAATGTGATCTTAAATGGTCCTTTTGCTTTCCTATTCTAAATAAGCCACCCAGTTTCCGTCACATGAGCTTTTCCTCACCTTATGATTACAATGATTGTGTAGAACTGCTGATGAATCAAACCAAAATGAAGTCTCTTCCTTTAGACTTTCAATGGAAATGCACATATGAACTTTGAAATCAGTGGGTCTTGTTTTTATCTATAATCAGATCAGTTTATTGTCCACGCAGGTCCTATTATACAATTTCACAAAATTACTTGCCATTTCTCAACACTTCATTTGATTTTCTCCTTCATTTCTATTGAGAACATTTGCCCTGTTACCTGCAATCTCATTCTCCTTTCTCCAGCTACTCTTTAAGATTAAACTAAAGTGTAATCTTCTTTTTACTGTGCTTCCTGGGACCCTCCAGGAAATACATGTAGGCCTCTGTGTTTTTCTGTCATTGCAATCTTGTATTTTAGCCTTTCTTTTTTCACATGAAACACTTTATCATGTGATAGTTATTTGCAAAGCACTATGTAAAACACTTTTCAATAATTACCATATGTATTTTAAGTTTCATGACAACACTACAGAATGAAGTTGCATTATGCTTATTTCACAGATAAAAGCACTGAGTTTTGTCAAGTTTAAACAACTTCTCAGATAAAACAGTTAGTAAATGACAAAACCAGAATTGAAATACAGTTTAAGCTGAATACCACTTTGTGTTATTTAAGGACTCACACATTTTATTCGGTAGATTTTGACCTTTTTATGGTAGAATTTATGTTGTATTTGAGCTCTGTGTTTTTATTGTCTGGATTAATTTCAGAATTTTAAAAGATAAATATTTAGGAAATCAGTAAATTCAATTTGGTGATGGCATGCACCTTGGAGAAAATGTTAAAATGTGTTTCACAAAGAAACATGGTGAGAATAAATAAAATTTGATGTGTTGTTGTGATGGTAATGAAGTAGCTTTATATGTTCATGTTGAGACTCAGAGGTAAAGAGAGTTTTGCTGTTCAAGACTATATGAGGTAGGGCCAGGCTCCTGAGTTGTCCAGGATAAATATTTGCTAAATAGTGATGTACAGCACCAAGAAATACCCTACCCTATAATACTTTTACTCAAATTGTTCCTTAGAATCTAAGCTGTCTTTGTCACTGAAATACATAGAAACACTTTTGGATGCCTTCTTTCCTGAAAATAATTTCCTTTCTTTTTCATCACTCCTCAGATGGGGGCAGAAGAGAATGCTTTTTTTTTTTTCTTTCTGAGAAACAAAGAGCTGTCTCTAAGATAAGAGGTACTCTTCAAATTGCTGTGAAGAAATGCTAATAATAATTCCCCTAGGAAAGGGGACATTTGTTTCTACATGTGAGCCAAGTAAGCATTATGCCAGTTCATCTGAAAGAAAGAGAGAAGGTCTGGCAGCTACAAAGATTGATGCCCAGCTAAACAAGTCATTAGGTGGCTGGGTCATGTTTCGAAAAATAGATTTTTGCACCCCCAACTCCTTATTTTAATGCATAAATCAAGGTAGAAATGTTTTATTCTTAAGTCATTCTAAAAGACATAGTGTTCACATAACTAAAGCTTTTATTGAGAGGAAAGACATTTGTGCAACCATATAATTATCTCCTTTTTATTGGACTACTGTTAAAGAATTATATCTTATACAGTATTGCAAATCATTCCCATAAGCATTGTGAGTAGGGTGAAATGTTGTTTGGCCATAGATGAGCTCTCCAGCAATATTAATATGAAATTTATTTAATGTATTGTTTTCTATTCTCTGTGGATTGCAAAAAGATATTTTGCTAAGTTAAAAACATTATTAAAGAAACACACATAATAGTGAGGCAGAGTTGCAGTATAGTGCTAAGGAAGAATTTTTAAAGGAAATTAAATTAAGCCTAGACAAATTATGAATATTTTTGGAAAAGAAACATTCTTCCCTTATTCAGGCAAGATTTAAAAACTTTGAGAGACGTGGTTTGAGAGAAAAAGACAAGAGATAGCAGTTAAGAAAGAGTATTAATCTAGCTAATGGCTATCTTGAAAAGTTAGAAGTTGAAACAAGAACCTTGAATTTGATATTGTCCTTAATTTATAGTCACTGGAGCAAAGGATTCATAGAACTAATGTGGCCTCTCAGATACTTAGGATTCTGCCAGGCTGCATTCAATACTAATTAAAGTTCTTAAAATGACAGGGTGACAGAACTAAAACAGACCTTGGTTTTCAAAGAAGACAAGAAGCTGGCATTTCTGGCAGAGCATTCAGAGACTGGGCTCTTGAAAATCTGCAGACATTTCCTTTTTTAGTTGTATAGAGAAGATAGATACATCTTTTGTCCTTTGCTTTATTTCTGCTCTCAATATTTCCCCATTATTAGTTCTAAGTTAGGGCCAGATGGTTAGGAGCGGTACAGCCTGAATTCTGATTCAAAAAGTCAGCACTATGACCTTAATAAGGATTTTGGCCTCTAGTTCCTACTTGGCCTTTGAAGGTGCTTAGGTAGCCCTAAAAATGATAGATTAAGAGAGACTGAGTATGAAACAAAATAATATATTTTTTACTCTCTCTTGTGCTCAGTAGAAGGTAATATCAATGGTAGTAATCATTTGAATCATAATTGTCTGGAGGTTAGAATAGATAATTTTAAATTTGAAGACAAAAGATTTTGTCAATCAATTAACCAAGATCTCGCACTGGGTCTAAATGTTCATTGTAATTATTCTTTTGGTGTAAACTTTAAATGATTAAAAGTTGCTGTTTGAAGATACACTTATAGAAGTGATCATTTGCTAAGCAATGACTCAATAACATGTTGGCATTCTTGAACTTATCAGACTTTCTATGTTATTTAGATTCTAGAATATGTAAAAGGAACTTAAAAGGGATATGCGTAAGTCAGCTAAGATCTGATTTTGATAGTTGGGAGACTGATCAGGAAATGTCCAGAATGCTTGAGAATCAGGAACACAACAAATCAAGGAACAAACATTGGGTAAAATATTAATAAAGCACAACATAACCTTGATCACTTCAATAATTTTCCTAATATTCCTTTTATTTTCATCTGTAAATAACCATAATTTAATTCTTTCTAGACTATCAGGCAATAATAAAACCTTCGGTTACATGGTCTTGAATTCCTGCTTCATTAAAAAACATGAAGAAAGAGTAAGAGACGAAGGTTCTTTGTTGTTTGTTTCTAGAGGGTTCCAGATCATATTATTATGGCTTATCGGTAAATCCTGAAAATGTAGGATCAAGAAAAAAGAAAATTTGAAGACTCCCCAGTATTCACATCCCTATACACATTTCCCTAAAATAGAATATCTTTTCTCTCTTTAAAATCTCAAGTAAATGAATATCCTGATATCTAAAATTGCTCCAGTTTGTATCTGGAATATTCAGTTATTAGAAATTTCTTTGTTACAGCAAACTGACATTTCTCTTTAAACTATCAGTTCAAAAATTCTAGGGACATATAAATGAAGTGCAATCTTTGTTTTAAATAATGGAAGTTAGATTATGTAAAAATAAATTTCCCCACAAATGTTTTTTGATCAATGAAGACTCTTTTCATATGTATGATATTGATTTCTTTTCTATGCTGATTACTCTTCCTGGACACATTCCAGTCTGTCAATGTCACCATTTAAAATGTGATGTCTAGGCTAAATTCAATTATAGAGGTATGAAATAACAAAAAAATACAAATTTTTATTTTTGTCCTTACTTGAGATACAATATGTCCCTTCAGGTAGCCTGTGATTTCATTAGACTCTGGAATTGCCATATTGTTTACTCAAATTGTATTTCCAGATGTCTAAAACTTCATATGAATTATCTTATTTAATAAATACAAGGCTGATTATTTTTGCCCATTAAATCAAGACTTTGATGATCTAGCTAATTTTTCCAAGTTGCTCAGCTCTCAGATTCTAATTTCTATCCACATTACTAACAACCTATCAATTTTTTCATACCCACAGCCTTAAGTAATTGAAAGGCAGATTGAGACTTTGGATTCAGACAGACCAGAAATTGAATTAATTCTTTCTGTCTTCCTCATTATGTGACCTGAGCCTTTGAGATCCAACTTATTTACCTGTAAAATGGGCAAAGAGTCACTTGACTTATGGAATTCTTTTTTTTTTTTTTTTTTTTTGAGGCAGAGTCTCACTCCATAGCCCAGGCTAGAGTGCAGTGGTGAGATCTCGGCTCACTGCAACCTCTGCCTCCCAGGTCCAGGTTCAAGCAATTCTCGTGCCTCAGCATCCCAAGTAACTGAGATAACAGGCATGCGCCACCATGCTCACCTAATTTTTTATTTTTTAGTAGAGATGAGGTTTCACCATGTTGGCCAGGCTGCTGTTGAACTCCTGACCTTGTGATCCTCCCTCTTTGGCCTCCCAAAGTGCTGGGATTACAGGCATGAGCCACTTCACCCGCCAACTCATGGAATTCTTGTGAGAATTAAAATTAATTATGTAAAGTACTTAGCACAATTTCTCACCTAATGTCAAATGTTTCAGAGCCTTCATTATCATAACTATTATTGTTTGCATCCAAATCATTGGTAAAAATAACAAATCCACATCATACTCTTGGAGTCCATTAATTCATTTATATAAAAACCAAGCTACTTTATCTAAATTCAATTTCTTATTCATAAATACCCATACTACCCAATTGCCCTACTTACAATGTAAATGCCATTCCACATGAAGTTGTGCCACCTAAAGTCAAATTGCTTAGTGATTAATATACCCAGTAACCATTTAATCAAAATTTAAACAACTTTTTAAGTAGTTACAATTTTGTCTATTGTTCACAATTTTACCCCCCTTGTTTTTTAAACATTTTATTAGCTCTTTTGGCATATCTATCCTGGATTGCAGTCACATTGAAAAGCTCACATTCTGTTTCTCTAGGAAAAATAAAATAGATCTAGTTTAAATTTAGTATAATCGGAATTTTGACAAATTTGGTACAATGACCTCATAGAGAAACAGGTCTCATGAATCCTTGCCTTTCTGACCATAAAGAAAGATATTTTATTTCTTTGTAAGACTAACGAGGAGAAAGATGTAACAATCAATCATCAAATATGAGAGCTCAACATTTACCAGACTTGTCAGAGACAATGGGAACTATGACTGAGCTTTCTATGGTGTGGACATCAGTAGGTAATCTACTTTTTCATCTTTCAGTAACAGGACAGTGCTTTTTCTGTAGGAACACTCCTATATTCTAAAGGTGAAGAAGGATCAGAAACTACTCATGTTTCACGAGATGAGCACGTGTAACCTAGAATTGGCCAATTGGAGTGCTGCTGCTTAGGACCTGAAATTGGAGGTAGAGGCACCTGGGGTAAAATTAAAGGAGCCACTCTATCTGCAGGGCTGACCCTGTGCTTACAAGACTCTGAGTGATTTCTCTTTAAATTTTGTGCATTAGGGCTCATTTGTTTTAATCTGGTCCAGGTTCTAATTTGCTCTAACTGCAAAATGACCCAATTTAGATAAATGAAAATCAGGTGTTGAACTTTTTCTTTAACAGTTGCTTGAGAAACTCTGGCTTTTCTGCTGAACTATTCATATCAGCAGGACAGAAGCCGAGAGGTAACGAACCTATGTCTGCCAAAACAGAGTCGGCTTGAGAATTAAGTTAGCACAGTGGAAATCGAGCATGGAGAAGAATGGATCCCTAGGAATATTATCAGTTCTCTGGATCCAGGTGTGTAAAAAGTGAGTTCAATGCTTTAATTGTTTATTTTTCAAGATAAATTCTGTCTATAGTCTTAGGCAATTTGAGTTAGGTCTGTTTCACTGGACACCAAATATTCCTTTGTGTCCTTCATGACTCCTTCCATCCACTGAACTGTCAGAAAATATTCTCTTATCCCTCTCTCGGTATACAGCTTTCTCTTTATATACATTATTTTTTAAGAAATATAGATTCAGAATATTTAAGCATATACTTGTGCATATATAGATATGCACGGTTTAAAAATAATAATACATGTACTCCTATGGAAACTGGATGAAGATTAAGAAATAGAACCTTACCAGCTCCTTTGCAGAAACCTCTGTAACTGTATCTGCTTCATTTCTTTTATTAGATAAACATTTTATCATAATCTAACAATATGTGTTTTCCCTAAGCAATATATTCTTTACTTTTATGGTTCAGAGATTAAACTTTCTCGATTTTTTTTTTTTTTTTTTTTTTTTTTTTGGCAAGTAGGGGCGGGGGACGGAGTCTTGCGCTGCATCTTCTTAGGCTGGAGTGCAGTGGCGCCATCTCGGTTCACAGCAACCTCAGCCTCCTGCGTTCAAGCGATTTCATTCCTCAGCTTCCCCGGTAGCTGCGTCTACAGGCACCTGCCACCACACCTGGCTAATATTTTGTATTTTTAGTAGAGATGGGTTTCACCATGTTAGCCAGGATGGTATTGATTTCCTGACCTAGTGATCCGCCCACCTCAGCCTCCCAAAGCGCTGGGATTACCGGCTTGAGCCACCCCGCCTGACAGATTTTTCTTTTAGTTAAAATTTACATAGAGTAAAATTCACTCTTGTTAAAGCATGCTCTGTGAGTTTAAGCAAATAAATCTAATTAGGTAGGAACCACCACAATCAAGATTTAGAACAATTCAACCTTCAAATATTCCCTTATGCTCTTCTGAGTCTGGTTTCTTTGACATAGAATAAAGCATAGGTAGTTCATTTGTGTTGATTCCTATAGTTTTACAATGAGCTTGAAATCGGGAGATATGAGCCCTCTGCTTTATTTTTATTTGCTAAAATTATTTTGTAATTTTAGTTCCTCTACAATTTCAGATATATTTTATCATGTTTATTTTAATGCAATTCAAAATACCACCTAGTATTCTTTCTGACTTGCACTTTTATCCATGAGCTGTTTAAAAATATTGTTAATTTTCGACTATACAGGGTTTTACACATATAATTTGGTAACGATGTCTATTTTATTCAGTTTTTGTAAGACAACATATTGTGCGTCTTTCAAACCTTTTTTAGTTCATTAATATTTGATTATGACCTATTTTGGTCATATCTTATTAATATAGTCTACCTTGTTAAGTACTCCCTGCATGCTTGAAAAGAGTATGTATTCAGATACTGTTGAGTAGAATGATGTCCATTTTGACAATTTAATTGATATACTTGCTTAGATCTTTTATGTCCTTAGACATTTTTCATGTATTTTTTTCTATTATTAATTAAAAATGGGATGCAGGATTTCAATATCATTTCAGATTTACTTATTTCTTTTATTTTTAATTTTTTGCTTCATGCATTGTGAATCTGTTTATGAATTTATACAAATAAAAGACATTCATGGGATCTTAGAAAATTTATCATTTATTATTATTAATATTTATCTTTATTCCTGTTGATATACCTTATTCTGAATTTTCCTTTGCTTAACATTAATATATGCATTTCAACTTACTTCTTTTGAATAGTATTTGGGGAGGCCTTTTTACCTGGACATAGCCATACTTTATTCTTTCTTTACTTAAATTTTTTGAAAATGATACTCTACTTGCCCTAATTTGTATGCTGTTTTTAAGAAGTCTAATAACAATCTGATTCTTTTATCTTTTGAAGTTATTTAAACTTCTTGCTTGAAAGCACTGATGACTTGTTTGTTTAGTATTTACACTGCAATAGATTTATCGGAATAAGTCTCTGAGTTTACCATAGAAGTGGATTATCCCTAATACCTGTAGGCACTCCCAGTGAGAGGATTCAGGCCTTTTGTTAGTTATAGAATATTATTAGAGCCCAGTTTTAAATTTTAGTTTTTCTTTCAGGTATTTTGAAATTATCTTGAAGGACTTACATTTCCAAAATTTCCTCTCTTTTTAACTTCTTTCCTTAGCAGTTTTCAATTTCTTTGGTTCTATAAATTTGATTATAAATATATTATATAACCTAACAATCCAGTTAATTTCTGTTGACATTTAACCAACAGAAATGCATACAAGAATATTTATACCAATAATATTCTTACTAAAAAAAACACTCAAAATATTCACCTATGATGAAACAGGTAAATATATTGTATATAGCTATACAAAGAAATGCTATACAGAAATCAGAATGCATTAACTAAATCTACATGTAACAGCATGAGTTAATCTCTCAAACATAATATTGAACAAAATAACCCAAACACAATCAAGTGCATAAATTTTGACCTTATTTATCGAATGTTTACAGGCAGGCAAGCCTAACCTAAACCAAACCTAACCTAACCAGAATAATGATTGGTCTTACAGGAGCAGCAGTCATTAGAAGAAAAAATAAGGAAGCATCTACTGTGCTTGTAATATTTTGTGTTTTATTCACAGTGCTCATTAAATGGATGCATTCATTTTATGAAATGATTTTGAAGCAGCATATTTATGATTTTGTGTATATGTATTTTATTCTTCATCAAAATATTTAAATGGCATTCATCTTTACAACACATGCCACTTAAAACATGATGAATTATTCTTTGCATTCATTTATGTATTTTTTCCAATAAGTGTTTGGGTTTTACATTCTTTTTTGACCTATACTCACATGTAATTATACTTGACTTCTTTTTTTTCAGTTTAATATTAAATCTATGCTATCTTCTTAACATGAACTGCTGAGTTTTTCTCATACACTATGCTTTGAAATGAAATAAATAAGTATGGATTTTTTGTACCTTGAAAGTGTGATAAAACTTGCCAAAGGAAGACATCTAAGTTTGAAGTTTTGTTAGAAGGTTTTGACTATTCAGTCTGTATTAATTATCAAGCAATTAAGATTTTAATGTTTTTCTTACATCCTTTTCAAAGTCCAATTTTTGACTTTAGTCGTCTCTAAAATGTTGAAGCTGTTCTTTCATATCTTTAGTTTATATAACTAGAAACTCTTTCTCACTTCTGATGTGTGAGGGTAGACACTTCCTCTTCCCTACCCTCCATCTGTTTTGAGTCTTGCCAGAGCCTCTTTAATTTTATTAGTCTCTCCAAATCTAAATTTAGTTTTCTTAACCTTCTCCTCCATATTCTATATTTATTTTCTGTTTAGTAAATATTAAGTTCTTCTATTCTGTATTATGAGCCCTAGCCATTGCAAAATACACACAAGATTTATCAATCTCTAACTGTAATCAATACATCTTACTTTGTCTCCCAAATTGCAAAGATTATAAAACATTTTAACTCCATCAAAAATTGCATACTATTTGTTGTATACATTAATTATTTTCTTTTAAAATTTAAACCCCACAATCCATTTTTGTTTTCTATAAGTGGCATATTTTGATACCTATGTATTTAACAGATTGTGTGCATTTACTTCTTTTTGGAAATGCAAATCTTACCTCAACACAGCATTTAAAATTTTCTCTAGAAAGTATCTGCGGGTGACATGTCAAGTTAATTTTTGTCAAAAAAAGTCTTTATATTACTTTCATTTTGAAATATTACTTCATGGTTATAATGATGGATGCTGACAGTGATTGGTTTCCCAGCATATTGACATTGTCAGATTTCTGCCTTCTAACATCCACTGTGAGAGAAGTCATTTGTTAATTGTTGTCCTTTTGAAGGTAAACTTTTTTTGGTAGTTTATAAAAATATGTGCCTTGCCTTTGGTGTTCTTCATTATCACCATGATATAGATTCAGGGAATGGGGAAATACATTGTTTATAGCCGCACAAAGCAATGCTGTACAGAGATGAAAATACATTAGCTAATTCTAGAGGTAACTGCATCAGTGAATCTAGAAAACATAATATTGTACAAAAGAAACCAAACATAATCAGGTACATAAACTTTGATCTTATTTGCACAATGTTGACATTTATAATTATTTATCTAATGTTAATAATATTTCACTTACCCTCCCTATAACTCTTGTGCACCTTGGGTTTCTTAAATCTCTCTCATCAGTTCTTTCATTAATATCTCATCTGTTCTATATTGTCTCATAATTCTTCTTTCAAATATTTCCTTTGGTACATTTTCTCATTCCTTCTAGAATGCAATCAGTGGGAAGAATTGATCTAAGTAAGTAGTCAACAATATTAGTAAAAATGCAAGCCTTCTTCACCACTTTCATTGGTGCAGTATTGTTATTTGGTTGCATGTTTAAAGAAACCCATTAAAATGTAAGTGGCTTGAGGAGAGAGATCACTTATTACTTATTTCTGTGTTTCCCATAGTACCTAGCTAAATACAAAGTTAACTTTAGGTATTTATTTTTAACAATTTATAAATTCAAATATAAAACCATTAAAAGTACTTTATACTATTTTTTCCAGATATGGTATCCTTTATATTCACAGATCAAATGAATAAAGTTAATATATCTTCTAAAAGACTGAAACTATTACATAGTGTAGCAGTATCTGCTTTACTGCATTATTTAGAAAAGTGAGAAATTTGATCAAAAGATAATATAAGTTTTCCTAAGCAGAAATGACAATTGGAACCAGTATCAAAACATAACAATAGCCATGCAAGTAATTTACATAATATTGAAACAGTGTTTTGAAGTATTGTGATGTTTTTATTCTCCTGGTTTATTAAGACATTTTATAGTATTGATAATTATTGACACATGTTATTGTATAGAGACATTAAATACAATAACTGTAAAATACTTGAAGGTGATGGCCTGTCTGTGGAGGAACAAAGTGAAATATCAAACAAATGCCTGAGGGAGATATAATCTTCTGTCTACAGTTTGTCTTGACTATTGTGAATATTTCAAATAAATGAATCATAGTGGGGAAAAGGTTAAAAAGTCTCTGATGTGGAAAACTTGTGGGTGCATATTTGATATAAATTTAGAGACTCTAAGAAGAACATATTTTCTTTCATTTATCACCTAAGTCCTAACTGTTCTTTGTTAGATTAAAAAAAAATTTTTTTTAAGGGCCATCAAGAAACCTTTATTTTATTCTTGAGTCTTTCTCTGTTTGTTTGACATTGAGGAAGCCAGTTTAAGTGTCTGGCCTTTGTTTACTCATCTAAAAATTGAGTGGAATTACCTTGATAGTAGAACCCAGAGGGAAATAAACTGTACACCATAATAAAGATAGTGACTGGTGTTTATTGAAATATTTACTAAGGTAATAAAGAATGCACTTGTAATAATTCACATAGTTCACTGGAGGGTATATCTGCTTTTCACTCAACTTCCATGGACAGGCACGTAGCCAGAGTACTTGATGACAGCAGTTTATATGTAGCTAATGTATCCATGTTGGGTGAGGGAAAATAGCCATACAACTTGCTTTTCTTAATAGATTGATTTTGTCTAGAATTGTGTGATACGTGAACAACAAGGATGACAGTTGAATGTGGGCCCAAACTTGCAAAGGAGGAATCACACATCACCAAGTATATACTTGTTTCTCTTTCTTCAACAAACATGGTTTTAAAATAATTAACCGAAAGGCCAGTAGGATGAGAGGTCTCCTAGAAAAATCTAAATGACACAGAATCTTTTTGTGAAGAAATATCCTAATTGATTGCATGGTTAACTGGGAAAGTTGTTCTTGGGTCTAGTCAATGACTCATGAACTTGTGTGAACAATATTATAAGAAATACATTGCATATAACAATCTAAAATGTACATATAAAATCTGAAAAACATTCCCTATCCAGGCTATATATGGTACACAAACATATTCTACTCTATTTAATCTATTTTTTTTAATTCTTCTTATTTTTATAATGCTGCTGTGTAAAATGGTGTTTGGTTTTTTAAATAATCCACAATGTGTTATGTGACCTACAGTTCGAAAATCATTCATGAGTGGTATTTATTGTCATAAGACTCTAGTAATAACCACGCTTCTACATTTGGTCATATCTAATCAACATAAACATTTTTTCTTTTATTTTAAATGTTGTAGGAAACTCGCATTTAGTGGCCAGTGCCTATAAACTAGAGATAAGGATGCAAGTACAGAGCATAGGCATACTATCCAGTAAATCGTACACTACAATTAAAAGAAATTCATTAACAATAGGTTTATTTTCATGTCATTTGTCTTTTGTTTATAAAAAATAAGAGCTGAAATAATATTTATAATTAAAGACTTTGCCTTAAGTTCTAGCTAAACATACTGTAACATTTTAAGCTATAAGAATTTTGTTTTGTAAAATTGGAAATTCAATAAAAAATTAGACATAAAATACAATGATACTTTCTTCATTTTAATTTTCATCTATACCTTATACCTTAATTTCTAAAGACAGATTGAAACCACTGTTTTCCTAGGATAAGACATTTGAAATTTAGAAAAAAGACTTGACATTTGGATGAAGGCTGGATTTCTTTAGTTAAGGTATTTCAGGAGTCTAAAACTAATGTGGGAATATATTTTGCCAAGTTAATATTTTTAATAGGCAAATTCTCTTAGGTTTAATTTATTCCTAATGAATGCACATCATGATTTTTTTTTCTGATTTTTTGAATCCATAAAGTGAATGTTCACATTTTAAAAAACAGAGCTTTTACATATTCAAATTAATTATTTTATGATACAAGTGATACCTTCTTTTTGGTAAAAAGGAAAAATTTGGCAAGTATGAAATTACCTTCGTAATTACCTTCACCCCCTCAAGTGATTAAAACTATATGGCCAAGGGCAAGCATTTTTAATGTTTTAACCTATACTTTTCATTTAAAGTTGCAGTCACACACTTGTATTTGTAATGTCTGTACAACAATAATCTGTATGACAGGATGATATGCTTTATTTGACATTTCTCCATATCAAAGTATTTGTAAATTTATTAAAATAAAAATTTTGATCATCAAGTATAGTATTCACTTAGATAATGTTAAATTAATCAAGATTTCCAATATTTCAAACTTTTCTATGCATATCATTTTAAAAATGGGTATTTTAGCTGGGCACAGTAGCTTATGCCTGTAATCCCAGCATGTTGGGAGGCTGAGGCAGGAAGATCATTTGAGCCCTGGAATTTGAGACCAGCCTGGGCTGCATAGTAAGACATCATCAGTACATGTATATATATATTTTTTTAATTAGCTGAGCATTGTGGTGTGAGCCTGTAGTCCTAGGTTTTTGGGGAGCTGAGGTGGGAGGATTGCTTGAGCACAAGAAGTGGAGGTTGCAGTGAACTAAGATTGCTTTACTACACTCCAGCCTGGATGACAGAGTGAGGCTCTGCCTCAAAAAATATTAATAATAAATAAACAGTTATTTTTAACATTAGTGTTTCTCAACATTAGCTGAATGTTAGAATCACTGGGGGAGTTTTTAAAATTGTCAATTTCTATGTTGTTTACTGGAATAATCAATAAATCAGAATCCCTTGGAGTGGGACATAGATCACAGTGTTTTATAAACTTCCTAGGTAGTTTTAATGTGTAACTAAGTTACAGCACTACGGCAAATAAAAAGAGTAATAGTTGAAATTAATAGGCCTTACTTGGATAAATCTCGGTGAGGCATTTATTACTGCTTTTCCCAACAATTAAGAATGTGAGCTTCTTAGAACTGAGAGAGAAATCATTTAACATGTGTGATATATTCCTTTTGATAAAACTCAAGTTTCCTACTCAAGTTTTCAGCTTGTTATTTATCATCAAATGTTATGTTTAATGACTTATGTAATACTCATCACATGTCCTGGAAGAAGTTCAAATATGAATGCTTTCCTGTTACAAAATTTCTTCTACTTATTCATGTAAACAAGGTTTTTCCATAAGAAATCACATTCATCAAAGGAATCAAATCGATGTGAAAGCTTCTATCATTCTACCATGACAAAATTTTCATCTAAGAATACATCACTAAGACAGACATTTAAATAAAATCTAACATTTTACAGCTTTAAATGTTTTCAAGCTGTTGTTTTAAATTATAATATATTTTCTTAGAGTCTTAATTAGAGATCTTAATTTCTAATGGTCTTCTTGCTCTGAATAATGGTTATCTTATCAAATTGTTTTACTACTGCTATTTAAAATTGTGAGACATAAATTGAAAATGAAGATGTTCTGAATACATTTTTCTGCACTGTGCATCAAATTTTAATCAGCTAATAAAATGAGGTAGCAAACCAGTCTTTTTTTTCTCCTAAATTCAGAAAAAGCTTAAATGCTTAGGAATTATTATTTTCCACAGGATTTGAAAGAACTGAGGTAAAATAGCTGTATCAAGGTCTCCTGCAGAAAGGCAAGTAGTTTAATAGTTTTTCCAATTATTTTTCTTTTAGACATTTTATATTTTATTAATATATTCAAAGAGAGTGTTTTGGGTATATTTGTAAATTACTTTTTCCAACTTATCTAATATATTACATTTTTGCTGCTAATATAATTTCTACATTTTGACTTACTTTTAGTTTTCTATATTGCACAATATTTAGTATATTTTTGTATTTGTTGCACACATTTTGTTAATTAGTAAAATCACCCTGTGCATTTCTCTATGACTCAAGACTTGGCTACATTCCATCATTTTTTATTTTTTAATTTAATTTCAAAATTAATACAGAAATAGAAATAGTAATGAGATGCATCTTGTGATAAAATGAGAAGCAGATCTATAAATTTGAAGATTTCTACTTCTGGCAGTAAAAGATATGGTGCTTGTGTGACAGGAACAGCCATACATTTGGGTGAACAGTTAAAATTATTGATTTTTTTTTTTCTTTTTTCCCATGTACTTCTGTAACTGTTTTGATGTATCTTGTTAGCCTTTCAGCATTCTCATTTTCATGATATCTTTTTCATTTAAAGTGATTTTTCTATTCAATTTACTTAAAGTTTGCAGGAAAAGCTTCAGGAAGCTAATATTCTAATATTATTTCCAGTTCATATTAACTCATTTACTGAGTTTTATTCTAGTATATTCAGTTTTCATAATATTTTTTAAGGATAGCTGTTACAGCCAGTTTTACAGATGAGGAACTATGTATATGAGAGAAAAAAAAATTAGAGTATAAATCCACAAGTGTGTAACTCAAAATTCTAGGCCATTTGTAGTATAGCATCCCACAAGCTACTTGAACATTTAAATTGAAGCACCCTCAGCCCAAAGAGCAACTTCTGAATAATTAGTAGAATATTAGACTTTTAGCTAAGAATTATAAGTAAATTAGGGAAAGATAAAAGACAATGGAGAATAGGTAATGCATCAAAAGTCTCATACTCTTCAATTATCAGTGTGATAAATTATGATCATGACTGAATATTAGGTAAGATATCGTATCCATGATCAATAATAGTTCAATTTAATGTTTTAGAAAATAGACTTCTAGAAACTATTTTCTCTTTGTAAATTCTGGTTCCAAAAATATATGTTAACTAAACAGCAAAAAGCTGCAGTCCCATAATACAACATGGAGACTGATTTGATTTGGTACTCAAGCAAAGTTGCCAGCATTTAGCAAATAGGAGCATGTATTCTAGGATATATGAAAATCCTGGCAATGATGCCTGAATCCTCTGGCTTTGGATTGTTTACTTCTAAGCTCTCTCACTATAGGAAAGAGAGAAAAACAAGCCATAAACCCATTCAACATAATTTATTGACAGCAAAGTGTATTTATGCTTCTATTTTGATAAACAGATGAAGCGACAACTTTTGAAACTCCATGCTTTAAAAAGAAGGGGAAATGCATGTGGCAAAACACATTTGGAAATTTAGCAAAACTCAGATGTTTATTGTGGAATGTTTGATGAACCTAAACACAGCTGCGTAAACTTCTACCATGAGTATGGCAATTTCCCTCAAAAATAGCCAACACCTCTTTTTGCTAGCAGCGTACTAATAACACCATCCCATTAAGAAATAGCATTGTTCATGAATGGTATGTTTTTAAATAAGAAAAACTTGCTCTCAGCACAAGCTAGTATGCAGTGATGAAAACACTATTTCTAGAATAATTTAATATCCTGAAAATGCCCTAAGTGTTACACAAGAACCCATTTTAATTTGAATGTGATGAGTTGTATTAGACTGTGAGCTATAGACAGAAAGTCTACTAGAATGATTTGTCTGGCAGGATAAGGTCAAAACAACAACATATTATTTTAAATAATTCCATCTTTTTAATTGACACAATGTAATTTTTGTTGGGTAAAATTAGTTAAAACGATTTAAAGGTTTTATGGGTGATGTGAGTAAAAATCACTTGAAAATACAGAAAAATTAAAAGATTATGCTTGAAATTCCCCTTGTTCCATGATAAGATTGCTTGTGTCCACTCTGCTGGAAATGCATTAAAAAATGTCAGACATTTACACAACAATAAAACAATAAACTAAAAACATAAAAGCGCAAATATTGTTGATAATATAGATATTCCATGATATTCACTTATTTCATTCTTATTTGTATAGTAGTTGTATCCATCTTCTTTGCTAAATCAGGGTCCATAAAAATTGAGAAGTTATTGGGAAAAAATCAGAGTCTTAGCAATTTGTGCAACAATGTTAAAAGACATAGCAGGTGTTTAATTGAAGTCCCAACAGGAAAGGAGGGAGAGAATAGGGCAGAACAAAATATTTGAAAAAATAAAGGATGAAATCTCTCAAATTTGGTGAACACAAAAATATATAGATTTAAGCAACTCTACAATCAAAGCAGAATAAAATTTAACTCATACACATTATAGTAAAACTACTGAAAACTAAAGATTGAAAGGAAGATCTTTAAAGATAAAGATAAAACAAAGTTTATGTGGGGAATAATGGTTAGGATCACCACTGACTTCTCATATAAAAGTGTTCAAACTAGAAGATAGTGCATAAATTAAATGCAATGAGGAAAATAATTTGCCAAATCAAAATTGAAATTCAACATAAACATTATCTGAGAAGAAAGAAATGCCTTTTAAAATAAAGAAAAATCATATAAATTTAATTGAATAAACCTGCTCTACAAGAAATGCCGCAGAAAAATTTTCCAAAGGAAAACATGGTACTTAGATATTCATAAAAGAATAATAAGCTTTAAAATAAATATTTATCTTAGTAAATAAAAAAACTAACTCTATGCACTTTTGTTATATAGATTCAAAGTTGATGGAGTATTGCCAATGCACTAAGACAAGAAAAAAATACATAAAAATATTTTCTTCTATTTAGATATGATATGACTGGGCTGCAGAAATCTAAGATATATACAGAAAACCTAAAATTTAATTTACTAAGGCCACCATATTCAAGGTTTATTATATTAAAAATTGTATTTCAGCTACTAGTAACAAAACAATGGAAACAATAAAAATCACTTCCATTCACTGTAGTGTTAAAAATATACTTAGAAATAAATTTACCAAAACTTTTCAAGACCTCTACACTGGAAATTATAAAATATCACTAAATGAAATTAGGAAAGACCAAATAAATGTCAAAATATACTATATTTGTATAGTCTACTCAATAGTCTTAAGATCCCAATTATCCTATTTGTTCTATAGATTCAATATAACCCCAATTATAATCAAAACAAATTTTCCTTAGTAAAAATTGACAACATAAATGTAATATTTACATGAAAATGCAAGGACATAGAATATCCAAAGCAATCTTAAATAATAAAAATAAAATTATGAGAAATATTTTACCTAGAGTTAAGACAGTATGTTACTTGCATAAGCATCAATGCATAAATACAAGAAAGTCCAGAAATAGACCCACATTCTGTGACCAATTCTTTAATTACAAAAATGCTAACACAATCTAATAGACAAAGTAAAATATTTTCCCAAAATTGTAGTATATAGCTACAAATCAAAATGAAACCTGGAATTCTCCCTCATATCATATAGACTTATAAATTCAGAATTGTAATAGTTCTAAACATACAATACAAAACAAAAAATATTGTAGTGAAAAACTATAAGAAAATCTTCATGATATAGTGATGGGCACATAAAGTGTGTAACTCTTAGACCACATCAAACAATAATGTTTTATTGCTGAAAATGAGATTTCATCAAAATGTAAACTTCTGATCATTCAAAGAAATAGTCAGTGAATAGTTAAACTGCAGATGAGGGAAAAAAAATATTCACAAGGCAATTTTTTTTTTTTTTTTTTTTTTTTTTTGAGATGGAGTCTTGTTTTGTCACCAAGGCTGGAGTGCAGTGGCAGGATCTCAGGTCACTGCAAACTCCTTCTCCTGGTTTCGAATAATTCACTTGCCTCAGCCTCCTGAGTAGCTGGGATTACATGCATGTACCACCACACCTGGCTGATTTTTAGTAGAAATGGGGGTTTCATCATTTTGTCCAGGCTGATCTCAAACTCCTGACCTCAAGTGATCTACCTGCCTTGGCCTCCCAAAGTACAGGATTATAGGTGTGAGCCACCATGCCCAGCACAAAGCATATATTTTTTAAAAATGGTATTTGCTATATGTAATTTCTATAACTCAATATAATAAAGATGTCTAAATGACTAGTGGAAGCCCATAGTCCTTAACATAAATAAGAATTAGAGAAATATTAATTAAAACCACATGAGATACCACTGTGTTCAACAAAATGGCTAAAACAAAAGTTAGAGATGGAAAGACATATAGCACCAAATACTGGTAAGTTTGCAGGTCTAGAAAATTCATTATTAGTGAGAAGTAAAATGGTACAGTTACTTTTTAAAAAATTGTGGCAATTCATTATAAAATTCAATATATTCCTACCTTATGACCCAGCCATACTTCTCTTATGCCTTTACCCATGATAAATATAATTGTTTTTAAAAGTTGTATAAGAATGTTCATGGAAACTTTATTTATCATAACCCATAACTAAATAAAGACTGTGTTTATTAATAGGAGAGTAGATAAACTGTAGCACATTTATGCAAGGAAACACCAAAGTGTCTATGTATGTATGTATGTTTGTATGTACTTATTTATTTGTGAGATGGAGTTTCATTTTGTATTTTTAGTAGAGATGGGGTTTCTCCATGTTGGTCAGGCTAGTCTCAAACTTGTGACCTCAGGTGATCCTCCCAGCGTGGTCTCCCAAAGTGCTGGGATCATCGGCATGAGCCACCACACCTGCCCCAAAGTTTTTAAAAAATAAATGCATTGATAATAAATAACATTTATGAATCTCAAAAAGATTATTCATATTACAAAAAAGTTCCAAAAATACATAATATATGCTTTATGTATGTGACATTCTAGAATAAGGAAAATTATTCTACCAGTAGAAAAAAATAGCACAGAATTGTTGATTCTTGGTGACAGAGCAGGAAATGACTGGGATGGAGCATAAGGAGATTTCTGACTGATGGTAAAGTCCTGTAACTAGCTGGCGTTACAGGTTATATTGGGTTATGCATTGTTCTAGACTCACGGAATATACACTTATGTACATTTAGTCGTATATAAATTTTACATTGAAAAGAAACTGCTAATTTACTAATGATATGCATGCTGAGGTAGTTGTAAAAATTACTTTAAAGTATATCAAAAGTAAGATGAGTTAATAGTTATGTAGAGGAATAGGTATATGATACAACAATTATAATAAAATGTTATTTTGGATGGTAGCTTTCTAGGTGTTCTCTGTAGAGTTTTTTTTTTTTTTTAATAAAAAGACAAAACTAAAATTGTCTTAAGTAATTTAACATTTTGCTTTTAAAGCTCTGTTATCACCACCAATAATTCCGTATCTGTCTTGCTCATCATTCAGTAATGATGGAAATCTAAATGTGAAAGTAATGATATTAAATCTTGGCTAAATACTCTTTAGCTAACTCATTAGTGAATGATTCATATTTCTAACAGAAGGTTAGCTAGATGATCATGGCCAATTCCCTCCCATGTTCCACACCTCGGGTCAACTGTCTAACAATTATCTCTGAGTTTTTTCTCAGCTCAGATATTTTTGGATTAAGAGTCAGAGCCTATAGTCTCATACTTAAAAGCAATATAAGAACATTTGGTGTGTGTAAAACTACTTGAAATTGTACAGGCTTTTAAATTATGTATAATAGATTTCAAATTCCAGCTCAGACTCTTATTAGCTGTCTCTAATAATTGTGTTAGGATGACATGAAATGGCACATGTAAAGCCTGTCTCTCTCTTTTCTCTCTTACACACACAAGATAGGATGCTAGCCAGAGGCTAAAACCTGCACCGTTCATCTAGAGTTTCAGAGTAACAACTGAAAAAGGTTTGTTTAGCATTGTCTAGATATTTGAAAAAAACTTGAACCATAGTATGATTTAGATGAAAACCACTGGCTATTCAACAACAATAATCACCTCAGGCACCGACAACCTCTTAAGGAAAAAAAAAAAAAAAAAAAAAAAAAAACAGTGGGATGTAATCTGTATTGCCATTACTAATCAATTTTCATGTAGTTTTTAAATAAGATATTAGAACAAAATATTTGATCTATTAGACAAATTAATATTCTTGTAAAATAGCAAAGCTGTGTGCATATATGTAAAGCACAAAATGTCAGTTTGGAAACATACTTAGGTCATTCTGCACTGAGTAAGATGAACTAGTACCGTCTACCCCACAGGCACTGAGTTCAGTGATCTAGTTCGAGGTCTCCCTCGGAAACTGCAGAGTGGCTTTATCTAAATCATGGAAAAATCCTAGGCTTAGGTTTTCATTTGTGGGATGGGAGAACTGCACTATATATGGATTTATGATTTCCCCCTATTTTTTCCTTTTATTAACAGATTCTCCCATATTCAGTACAATTAATAACATAAGATAAATAATACAATGTTCCTTTAAGTACACAGTCCTTGAACTGTGTAACATCAGAATCACTTGAAATGTTAACCATGCTTACTCATCTTGAAAACCATTTTATACAATGAAACCAAATGGGAAAAGAATTAAATGTGTAGAATGAACCTCCCTCCTGAGTGTAGTTAACAACATTGGTTGAACCCTGGAATCGCATGGGAACTTAACTAATAATGATACCTGAGTCACTTAGGATAACTTGATTTAAAGGATTTGGGGTGTTACCTGAGTATTGGAATTGATAAAAATCTTTTTAGGTGATTCTAATAGTGGGAATAATGACTGCCCTTGCTCTAAACCAGTTTTCCCACTTACTGTGTATATAAATCATCAGAGGATACTGTTAAACTATAGATTCTGATTTAGTATATCTTAGGTTGAACCAGACTGCATTTCTAACAAGCTCCCAGATGATGCTGATCCCACTTATCTCAGACCACCCTAGGTAGTCAAGTTAAAAAAAAATCTTTTGCAAACAGATACAATTCTGTTACATATTATTGCTTTTGTATACTTCTGAGAATCCTGCATGGTCAACCTTTTGGTTATCTGTTTGTGAAACGTTCCCTGAAAACAGCACCAATATTATTTACAGAGCTCTCTCCAAAACAGAAAAACTTTTCTAAACAGATTATATCTAAAACAATAAAAACAAAAGGAATTATCCAAAAATAGACAGAAAAATTAACAATGATGATGATTTGATGAATCTATGTGGAAGAGAATCTAAATGCCTGAGAATTTTGTGAAAAGAGGCAAGTTTTAAATTGAAATGTGATTCAAGAGGTTGAGATACCCATTTTGTCTATGAAACAGAGTAACTAACAATTTTCTGCTTCTCTTCCTCCACGGCCTTTCTCTGTCCACAGTTGAAGAGTTGTTTAAAACTTCTTTCAGCATCATTTAGGCTTTTGAAAAAGTGATGGGAACACCTATCCTTGGAAGAATTAGGTAAGGGGAATCAGCATCAGGGCTGGCAGTCCTAGTCTATTCTTGGCAGCTCAGCACAAAGCTGTTGGCAGGATTCAAGGAGCTAAAATTGTTCCTACTGTTGCACCCACCTTGTGCTGTAATTTCAGCAGAAATCAGAATTTGGCAGATAAGTCAAATGACTTGAATATTTTCATTTAGTTTCATGTCAATTGTTTACAGAGTACCTCTCATTTTTTCTCTTCTGTCAGAGGGCTGACAATGTTTTGGCAAAAATAGGTAACACTGATATAGAGGAAAAGTGACAAAATTATTTATTGAAATTAATTGAGCATTAGAGATTCCATAAGTAATTGAAGCTGCTACAATTTTGTTTTCAGTACAGTGGACACTGATCACATCTCTGTATTGAGCACTTGAAACATAGGTGGTTTGAACTGAAATACAATATGAGATAAGTGTAAAACACATATCACATTTGAAAGATTTAGCATGATCAAGATGGAATGAAATTAGAAGTCAATACGATGAAAGTTCCCAAATTAGTAACTATCTACCTTTAGAAAGTAGAAAACTTTTAAAAAGTATAAATTTAACCCACATCATGTGGAGGAAAGAAAATGATAATGGTTGAACAGAAAAAAAAAAAATTAAATAGAAAATATAAAATAAAAGAAAATCACGTTTGTTATTTGAAAGATCAACAAAACTTATAAAACCTCTAGCTAGAATAACCAGAAAAAAAGAAAAAAGTTTAAATTACTAAAATTAGAAATTAAATAACATACATTACTGTTGACATTATAGAAATAAAGATGTTTATAAATACTATAAAGAATTGTCAACAAATTAGATTTAAAATAAAATTGAGGCATTTCTAAAAAGCTACATTTTACTAAAACTGACTCAAAAAGAAATATACATTGCAAATACTTATTTAAAAACTAAATAGGCCAGGTGCAGTGGCTCACGCCTGTAATCCCAGCACTTTGGGAGGCCGAGGCGGGCGGATCGCAAGGTTAAGAAATTGAGACCATCCTGGCCAGCATGGTGAAACCCATCTCACTAAAAATACAAAAAATAGCTGGGCATGGTGGCACGTGCCTGTGGTCCCGGCTACTCAGGAGGCTGAGGCAGAATAATTGCTTGAACCCAGGAGGTGGAGGTTGCAGTGAGCCCGAGATTTCCCCACTGCACTCCAGCCTCGCTATGGAGCAAGATTTCGTCTAAAAAAAAACTAAATAAACTTAATCTATACTATTAAAAATTCTCAATTTCAGAAAATTTTAGTGCTGAATATTATCAAACATTGGGAGAATGAGTACCAATTCTTTTGAAACTCATCCAAAAATTGTAAGAGAAGGGTAAACTTATAACACATCCTGTAACTTAAGTATTACCCTGTTAGCATAACAAATTAAAAACGTTGCAATGAAGAAAAAAGCTGTAGACCAATATACCTTATGCAAATAAATGCAAAAAAAAAAAATCAACAAAATACTAACAGAACTGTTCATTATACAAAAGGATTTTGTATATCCTGGCCAAATGGGTTTCACCCTGGGAAGTCAAGGTTGGTTCAACAAATGAAATAATCAATGGAATATACCATATTAATACAGTCAAGTGCCATATAAGGACATTTTTGACTACATAGATAACGGTGGCCCCATAAAATTATAATGAAGCTGAAAAATTTCTACTGACTAGTGACATCATAGTTATGATAACTTTGTAGAGCAGTGCATTATTCATGTATTTGCCATGTTGCTATTTGAACGAACCTACAATGCTGCAAATCATGTGAAAGTCTAGTACATACAACTATGTATAGTTCATAGTGCTTGATATTTAGCAACTGAGTACAGATTTTGGAAGTTCATTCTTTATTTTCATGTTTATCCAGAGAATGTTGAGGTGCAAGCAACAGTGGCTTTTTTGGTCCTCTGATCTCTTTGTGACTTTTGGACCCATGTAGACCGTATACTTACCTCCATGTTTTCCACTTTCTTGACTATGGAAGTGGAAGGAGTGATTCTGGTGGGCCTGTTTGATAATTTTTTTCTAGGACCCATTCCTGAAGGTCCTTCTAATTTCTGTTGCTTTGGCCATTTAATTTTTAGGAACTCCAGTTTTTAGTTGAAATTTCTCAATGCTAAGAGCAGAATGCTTTCTCTTCTCTAATACTGAAACCTACATGTTTAATAAAGCATATTTGCACCTATATGTAGTAAAATGACAGCTATACACATAATTGTTATAAAATTTTTTCTTCAGTTGGAAGAAAAAAAAGCATGCAGCATCTAACTACTAGATGAATCTTTCTTTACAAATCTTAATGATTTACTCAAATCACAGTTACAAATAGAAGAGCTTGTCTCTCCAAGTTTGATTTAAAGCTTTAAGAATTTTATGAGTATACTTTTTTGATACTCTTACTGTTTATACAGAATGAGTTGAAACAAGAACTGAAATATGTGCACATTATTATATTACAAAGAAATATACTCAGTAAGTAATAAAAATGGCAAATAAGATATTTTAAATTCATGGATTTGGACATTTATAGAAAGTGTAAACTACGATGGTCTATGACATAGTCTCAGTAAGTCCTGAGAACATGTTCCTAAGATAGGTGGGTTACAACTTGATTTTATGCATTTTAGGGAGATGACAGTTACAGGCAAAGACATAAATCAATACATGTAAGGTATATACTGGTTTGGTCCAGAAAGGCAGAACATCTTGAAGTGGGGGTTTCCAGCTCACAAATGGATTCAGAGATTTCCTAATTGGCAATAGGTTGAAAAAGTTAAGCTCTGCTTGAAGAGTTGAAGTCAGCTTGAGTTAACAATCACGGGGATTTTGGAAGCCAATATTCTTGTAATGTAGCTGAAGCCTCCAGGTTCCAGGCTTCAGAGAGATTAGATGATGAATGTCTCTTATGGAATCTTAAGAGATGTCGGAATCTCCAGAAGAAACCTAGTAGGGGAAGGAGATTCCTTACAGAATGCAAATATATCAAAGAAATATATTTTGGGGTATATTTGGGGACCTGCTGTTTGACATGTTATGCTATACCTGAATCAGGTTGGAAATTGGTATCTTATTGCTACTGTTTTCTCTTAAGGGCTCTGTTTTAATGTGAGTGCTGGTCAGTTTTGTCTAAATTCCAAAGGGAGGAGAGTATGATGAGGCATGCTCAACCCTTACTTGTCATCATGGTCCAAACTTGTTTTGTAGGTTTCTTTGGGATTCCCTTGGCCAAGAGCGGATCCATTCAGTCAGTTGGTGACTTAGAATTGTATTTTTGGTTTACAAAAGCAAAATCACAGATAGAGGCTTACCTTTGGTTGCTTTTTCAAATAACAGACAGTTGATTTTATCAATAGGGAATATAATATAAATAAATATTTGCATCCACACTTAGATATTTTAAAAAATCTAATAGGATGGCGTGGTCAATAAACGCTATTTTTCAGAGTCAAGTGTTTTAACTGAGAACAACTGAATACTATTTGATACTGTGACATTACTGCCAAAACTAATGTGATTTAAGACTGAAAAAGAGAGGAACAATATTCGGCATGTGGATTGTAATGATATTCCGATTTCTTTCTTAAATTCATAAAATCTAATCTAAGAAATGAGGTCGATTATTTGATTTGGGTATAACTGTGTAGACAGTACATGTGAAAGAGAGTTTGAGAGTCTAATCCAGGCAGGACAGAGGCTACTCATGACTTAAGCTGTGATATGCACATGCTTTATATATATATTTACTTAGGGCTTTCAATGCTATGTCTTCAGTCCTGACCTCTCAACTAACCTCACAATTCATTAATAGGCAGCCCAAATAAGATGCATCCAAAACTAAACCCTCCATTTATTTCCTCAGATTTACTCTTCCTTGAATATTCTCCCAACATAATACATGAAAATTATATTGTAAAATCTGTTCATTCTGAAAATATTATAATTGTAGTTGATTCCTTCTTTCTTTTGTACCCTATGTGCAATTACTGGCAAATCTGGAATCTTAGGTATTCTACATTCAAAATAGGTTGAGAATCTGAATTTTCTAAATATTGTCACCTTTATCTCTCTGGGTTGTGGCATTGGTCTTTCCCATGGGCTATCGCAGTGCTCTCTACTCTTGTGCCCATTAGTTTCTTATGCAGAACTCAGAGTTATTAGAAAAAATAATTAAGATCAAATCAAGGCTCAAATATTCTCAGTGGTCTCCTATACAATTAATAAAATGCAAATCCACCATCGACCTATAAAATATGATCTACACTGGCTATCCAGTAGCTCAGTGACCTCATATTCTACTCCTCTGTCTCTTTCTCATTCAGCTTTAGCTTCATGAGTGGCTTTTTAAAAATGTCAATACATGTGCAGATTTTTGGAGTATGGATATAGTCACCCAGGTAGTGGGCTTAGTACCCAAAACATAGTTTTTCATCCACGTCTCCCTCCTTCTGTTCCCCTTCTAGTAGTCTGCAGTATGTATTTTTCTCCATGAGATTCTGTCCATGTGTGCTCAATATGTAGCTCCTATGGGCCTTCTTAATTGTCTTCAATCACAACAAACATGTTATCTCTAGTTTGGGGCCTTTGGCCAACCGATTGCAATTAATTAGAACAGTCTTCCCAAAAAAGGTGTCATTGATTTCTCTTACTCCAGAGATCTTCTCAAATATCATCTTATAAGAAAGGGCTTTCCAAACTATACTATATAAGTTCCCTCTCCCTTCTTTGTCACTCTTCACCAAACATTTACAATCTGACCTCTTATAACCTTTTACTATGTTTTCCCTTCTTCTAGATGTCCTTGAGATGGGGGACTTCAACTCTATTTAAATGGCCTACATATGATAGTCACTCAAAAAAATATTTGTGAAATGAATGAATATAAGAAGAAAAAGTATTATTGAATTGTATTTCAATTATTGAATTGAAAGTAGTATTGAAAGTATTTTTGAGTGAATATAAGAAGAGAAATAATTATGGATTAATAACTGGGATAATTATTTAGCATGCAACTAGGATGTATGAATAGATTGAATCATGTGAGAAGATAAAACTAGGAAGTAATACTCAAGTAAGCAGTATAATTAGTGACCAGAATATGGCAGAAGAATCCTTATATTTAAATCAGGAAGCCTATTTCACAGACAGTGGATCTACTTTGGTATATTTTTCAGGAACAGAAAAACAAAAACCACTGGTTTTCTTCTTTCTGATTTCCTTTTCCTGATGATTTGGGATTTAACAAGATTTGGGCACAGGAACCTTCAGTATCTATTATGGAATCAGATGCTGAGAATATAATGATGAATAAGATGTAATTCTTGCCTCCAAAATGCGCACAGATTCAATATGGGTGGTGGTGGCAGATGAAAATGAAATGCAGCAGGTCTTATTGGAGTGGCGATTGCATGCTTCTAAGAAAGGCTTTGCTACAATAGAGGATAGCTATTTCCTCTTGTGGCTTTTGTAGTGGTAATGACAGGGCAATATGCTCATGAATTTTGAGGAATAATTTTTCTGACTAAATACCAGAAAAGAAAGACAAGTTCCACATGATATTCCTTATGTGGAATCTAAAAGAGTTAAAATTGTAGAAAAAAAGTTGGAAAGTAAAATAGTGGATACCAGAGGCTGGGTCCATGGAGGGCGAGTGGAAAGACATTGGCTAAAGGATACATAATTTCAGTTAGAAAAAATTAGTTTCCAATCTGTACAACTTGGTGACTGTATTTAATCACAATTTATTACAATCATGAAAATCACTAAGAGAAATTTTGTGTTCTCACTGCAAAAAGTATGTGAGTTAATGCATACATTAATTAGCTCATGAGACATTTCACAATGTGTATATATTTCAGAAACCTCATGTCATACACCATAAATGTATACATTTTTTATCTGTCAGTATAAAAATAATTTTAAAAATATAAAATATAAAATAAATAAAATTGTTACGGGGCATTAAAATCAGACTAGTTTTGCCATACAGTGTAACAACTAATTAAGATGAGAAATCAGGCAACTAGTGAAGAAGATATTGATGTTTTCTTTTCATTAAACCATCCCCAACCATTGGCAAGAAATAAAATAAAAAGAAATAAATATATACTCTTCAACTGTATTAGAATTTCTCACTTTGGATGATTCAAATATAGGTATTTTTGAATTGTGTCAAAAGCATCTACAATGATTAAGTCAAATAAGCAAATAAGAATATGGTCTCATTAGATAATTATTGTCCAATCTGAACATTTTAAGGAAATGTTCATGAGGCTTTAAGTGGGACCAAATCCTAAGGCTAAAAAAGACTGTGGTTAGTTCTAAATTGGAATGATGGGTTACATTTTTATGGGTCTTTATAGTTTTATAACTGTTTCATATATATTATCTTATCAAATTGTCACAATCACTCTTTGCAAATAGAAGTTAAAATCACTAATTTTACAATTAATGGCCAACCCTTATGGTTTTTTTCTAACTGAAAAACCCCTTTTTTATGAAACCCCATTTTTCTTTTCTTTTCTTTTCTTTTCTTTTTTTTTTTGAGTCGGAGTTTCGCTCTTGTTTCCCAGGCTGGAGTGCAATGGCACGATCTCGGCTCACTGCAACCTCCGCCTCCTGGGTTCAGGCAATTCTTCTGCCTCAGCCTCCTGAGTAGCTGGGATGACAGGCATGCACCACCATGTCCAGCTATTTTTTTTTTTTTTTTTGTATTTTTAGTAGAGACGGGGTTTCACCATGTTGACCAGGATGGTCTCAATCTCTTGACCTCGTGATCCACCCGCCTCAGCCTCCCAAAGTGCTGGGATTACAGGCTTGAGCCACCATTCCCAGCCGAAACCCCATTTTTCTTATGAAAATCTATCCACATGTTTAGGCTAGATAGATTAAATCCTTTACAGTGTGCCCTGAAGAGCATTAAAAAATGTCTAGTGTAAGGAGTCTCTACAACTAGTGGTTCAATTCCACCAGCTTGGAATATTATTGGTCTTCTTAGTTATCTTAATATTATTTTAATATAATTGACAAATGATGCTCTCAAAGAATACAAATACCTTTGTCTTCCATGTTATTGTATATATGGAGTTGTGAACTTGGGGCTTCAGCAAGTGAATGTTGGTATCTCAGGTATGTAAAGAAAACTAGATTGTTGGCTAGAAAGTGACCTAAGCAACTTTTCTTTTTTTTTTTTTGAGTCGGAGTCTCACTTTGTTGCCCAGGCTGGAGTGCAGTGGCACAATTTGGGGTCACTGCAACCTCCACCTCCTGGGTTCAGGTGATTCTCCTGCCTCAGCCTCCCTAGTAGCTGGGACTACAGGCACATGCCTACACGCCCACTAATTTTTAATATTTGTAGTAGACATGGAGTTTCACCATGCTAGCCAGGATAGTCTTGATCTCCTGACCTTTTGATCCACCTGCCTCGGCCTCGGGCGCGAGCCATAGTGCCTGTCTACAACTTTTTGTTTTGCTATTTGACCTAGTGTTGGTCATATGAAGTATAGGAGGCAATTACATAATTGTATTCTAAATCTGTAAGGGCAGAATTGTGCTTATTTTCACTAACATCAAGAAATATGTTCGAAAGAAATCCAGAAAGCATTCATTTACAGTGCATCTGAAAATTTAGTTTCCAAATGATCCCACTGTGTCAGTTTTCTAAAATGTGTACATAAAATCATTTTTCTTATGAGCCTTTTATATCTTTGACATACTGAGTGTTTGATACAGGATCTTAAGCTCTGCTAAAGAAAACATTTACATTGCTGATTGACCGCATGTATTTTTAAAAATCTGACCTAGGTATTGGTGTGCTTATTTCCAAAAGATCTCAACTGGACTCTTGTTACTTTTCTTATTGTGATAAGAACTGTGTAACAAATTTAGCATTTTGATCATTTTGAAGCATATAGTTCTGAAGTGTTGGATACATTTACGTTATTGTGCAACAGATGTCTAGAACTTTTTCATCTTATAAAACTGAAACTACACCTATGCCCTCTCCTCCCCCAGTTCTTGACAGCAACTTATTTCTACTTTCTATCATTTTGACTATTTTAGATACTATAGATGAATGAAATCATACAGCATTTGTCCTTTTATGACTGGTTTATTGCAACTAGCATAATATCCTTAAGATTCACCCATGTTGTTGCATGAGTCAGGATGTCCTTATTAAGGCTGCATAATATCACACTGTATGTATTACCACATTTTGTTTTTCATTCATCTATGAGCATTTGAATTGCTTCCACTACATAAACAATGTGAATAATCCTGCAATTAATATGGGTGTGCAAATATATCTTCAAGATTCTGCTTGATTTATTTTGAATAAACACCCAGAAGTGAGACTGTTATGTCATATGATAGTTTTATTTTTAATTTTTTAGTGAACTTCCTACTGTTTTTCATAATGGCTGCCCCATTTTTTATTTTCATTAGCAATGCACAAAGGTTCTAATTTCTCTGTATCCTTGTCAGCACTTGTTATTTTCTCTTATTTTGATAGTGGCCACCCTAATCGGTATAAAGTAGTATTTCATTTTGGTTTTGATTTGTGTTTTTCTTATGATTAGTGATGTTCAACATTGTTATCTATGCTTGTTGGCCATTTGCATGTCTTCTTTGCACAATTGCTGTTGACGTCCTCTGCCCGTGTTTTAAAAATTGGTTTTGTTTGTTTGTGTTGGTATTATTATAGAGTTCCCTAATACATTATGAATATTGACCCTTTATCAGATATATACTTTGCAAATATTTTCGTGCATTCTGCAAGTTGCCTTTTCACTTTGCTGATTATTTTTTGATACATAATTTTCAAGTTTGATGTCCCATTGTTTATGTGTTCTTTTGTTGCCTGTGTTTTTGCTGTCATATTAAAGAAATCATTGCCAAATCCAGTGTCTTGAGGTATTTCTTCTAGGTTTTTATCTAGAAGTTTTGTCGTTTAGTTCTTAGGTTTAGGCCTGCAACTCATTTTGCATTACTTTTATATGATGTAGGGTAGGAGTCCAATTTCATTCTGTTTTACATGGATATCCAGTTTTCCCAGTACCATTTGTTGAAGAGACTGTGTAGTTTTTGGCACCATTTGACCACATTTGTGAAGTTTTATTTCTGGCTTCTCTCTTCTGTTCCATTGGTCTATATGTCTGTCTTTATGCCAACATCATACTGTCTTGATTACTATTACTTTAAAGTATGCTTTGAAATCAGAGTGTGAGGCTTCCAACTTTGTTCTTTTTCAAGATTATTTTACTATTTGAGGTATTTTAAAATTATAAATTTTAGAACTTTTTCTTATTTCTACAAAAAATGCCTCTGGAATTTTGATAGGGATTGCATTGAATATGTAGGTAGCATTGGGTAGTATAGCTATTTTAACAATACCAAGTCCTCCAATTTTTTAGTATGAGGCTACATGAATTTTTATTTTCTATTTTTACATAAATGTGCCCTACAAATATTGAGTTTCACCCATAGGCTGTGATATAGAGAGCTTCTCCAAAGTAAAATTTATCTTGATTATAGAACCAAAGACTTATGGGATCAGGGCACTTTAGAGATGGGAAGGATCTCAGCCATACTTCTTCTCATTTGGCTCAAAAGTGAAAACTGCTGATAGTCTTCTACATTAAAAAAAGAAACTACCGCCTTCCTCCCCTTCACCCACATCTGGCATTTCTCCCCATGCTATCCTTCCCCAACTACCCCCCCCCCGCTGTCCCTCCCCTATTCCCCCCAATAGACCCCAGTGTGTAGTGCTCCCCTCCCTGTGTCCATGTGTTCTCATTGTTCATCACATGCCTATGAGTGAAAACATGGGGTATTTCATCACACTGCCACATGTGTACCTATGCAACTATTTTACATGTTCTGCACATGTACCCCCAAACCTAAAATGCAATAAAAAAAAAGAAACTACCACAAATGTAGTGACTTCAGATGGCACCCATTTATTATTTCACAGGCGTTCTAGGTCATAATTCAAGGCACAGTTTAAGTTGGTCCTCTGCTTATAATCTCACTAACCTGAAATAAATGTGCTGCTGGACTATAATTTTACCTAATATTCTTCCAGAACCACATGATTATGGTATATTTCAGGACCTTAAGGTTTCAGGACAGAGGACCTCAGCTCTCTGAGGCTTCTTGTCATACCCTGTCACATAGCCCTCTTCCTAGCCTCTGATGTCTGTCATTCTCTCTCTATCTGCCTTCATGAGATCAACACTTTTGGCTACCACATATGAAAATGTACATGCAGTATATTTGTCTTTCTTTGGTTTATTTTACTTAACATTATGACCTCCAGTTCCATCCACATTGCTACAAATGACATTATTTCATTCTTTTCTATGACTGAATAGTATTGTGAGATATATATATATATATCTGCCATATTCTATTATCTATTCAGCTGTTAACAGATGGTTAAGTTGATTGCATATTTTTGCTATTGTGAATAGTGCTGCAGTAAACATGGGGGTGCATGTGTCCCTTTGATATACTGATTTCCTTTCTTCAGTCCTCCCTTTTTTTTTTTTTTTTTTTTTGATGGCTACCCAGTAGTGGGATCACTGGATCATATGGTAGTTCTATTTCTAGATTTTGAGAAATCTTCATACTGTTTTTCATAATGGATATCCTACTTTACATTCCCACCAACAGTGTATGAGTGTTCTCTTTTCTCTGGATCCTCACTAACATCTGGAAATTTTTGTCTTTTTGATAACAGCAATTATAACTGGAGGAAGATTATATCTCATTGTTGTTTGGATTTACATTTCCCTGAAGATTAATGATGTTGAGCATTTTTAATATACTTTTTGGCCTGAGAAATGCCTATTTAGAAATTTTGACCCCTTTAAATGAGATTTTTCATTTTCTTTTTGTTTTTAGTTTTGCTGTTAAGATGTTTTGAGTTCCTTTTATACGTCTAAGTAATTTTAAATTATAGTTTGTAATTATTTGACCTATGAGTTTGTGTGTTTTTTAAATTAACATATCTAAATGATTATAACAGTTGCTTAAAATTTTGTTATTGATTTGAGCACTACATATGTAGTGTGTTTAGAGATGGTACATACATTGCTAAAATTTTCATTCATGACTGAACACAATCATAATTTTGTAAAAAGTTCCAAAGAGGCCTGGTGCGGTGGCTCAACGCCTGTAATCCCAGACCTTTGGGAGGCCGAGGCAGGTGGATCACGAGGTCAAGAGATCAAGACCATTCTGGCCAACATGGTGAAACCCCATCTCTACTAAAAAATGCAAAAATTAGCTGGGCATGGTGGTGCGTGCCTGTAGTCCCAGCTACTCAGGAAGCTGAGACAGGATAATTGCTAAAACCCAGGAAGCAGAGATTGCAGTGAGCCGAGATTGTGCCACTGCACTCCAACCCAGTGCCTGGTGACAGAGCAAGACTCTGTCTCAAAAAAAAAAAAAAAAAAAAAAAAAAAAAAAAAAAAAAAAAAAAAAAAGTTGCAAAGAATTTAAACAGTGTTAAACACTTATTTTGGAGAAAGGGAGCAATACCAAAAATTGTACTCATCTTCTACCTTCATTCTGCATTTAAAATTATTTACCTTATAATCTTTATAGATAAAATAATCTAAAAATTTCTGTGAAACTATATAAAAAAGATCATTCATTAATTTAGTGTTAAAGTGTTACTGAATCCATGTAATTTTAATCAAGAGACTACTTCAGTTATCAGAAGGTAGACAGCAGAAGATGAAAAGTCCTTTTGAGATATCCATTGATGGTAGGGGATTTGCAGTGAACTTGCATATTTCTGCTTGATGGTAGTTTGGCTTTTTATTCTCATCTGTGATTTTGTTCAGGTTAATTCTAACATTTTAAAGGGAAGATTTAGACTCAGTGAGTCTTGAAACGAGACTGAGATTGTGCATTTTTAATTCAACAACAGCATCAATTTGGAGATTGTTACTCAGAGGTTCTCAACTTAGCTGAATGCTTATAGTAACTGGAAATCTTCAAAAAATGCATTTGGAATCTAAGGAGGGTGCCAAAATTTGGTATATTTTTAAAACTCCTGAGGATCAATTGCCAGGTTTGGAAATCACTAGCATCCACATTTCAATAATTCCTCAAAAACCCGGCCAGTTTTTCTCTTCTATAAGCCTCTCCTTAATAAACTTTCCTGTAAATTTAATTCCTCACCCTTCTCCCACTTTCCTGATAATCTGTAACACCTTCTAGTCAAAGTTGTAAGATGTATTTTTACTTTTATAAATTTACTACATATTTCAATGTGTTAGCCTTGTATCCCTAATAATACACTCTTTCTGTGAATGCAAAGACTCAGTTACATTTAGAGTAAACATAGTATTTAAACATACAGATTGAGTTAAAATTTGCAAGAAAGGAAACACTTCTTGGTTAATTAATAATAAATAATATTTGTAAAAACAGTCTAGAAAGTACTTTGACACATTTTCATTTTGTTTTACAGCAACCTTGTACATTATGTGGTTTTTTTTCTTTCTTTCTTTTTGTGACAGAGTCTTGCTCTGTTGCCAGGCCAGAGTGCAGTGGCATGATTCAGCTCACTGCAACCTCCACCTCCCAGATTCAGCTGACTCTCCTACCTCAGCCTCCTGAGTACCTAGGATTACAGGCGGGCACTAACACACCCAACTAATTTTTGTATTGTTAGCAGAGACAGGGTTTCACCACGTTGATCAGGCTCGTCTCAAACTCCTGACTTCATGATCCACCACCTCGGCCTCCTTAAGTGCTGGGTTTACAGGCGTGAGCCACCACGCCCAGCCACATTATGTGGTTTTCAATACATTTATCAGTTAAGAAAAAGAAGAGGTAATTTTTTTGAGCAAGGGTAATATGTGATAGAGTCAAGGTCAAACATGAGTTCTTTGATCCTAAACACTGTGTGTATGTTTCTCACGAGACGTCATCTTTTTATATCATGTAAGAAAACAATACTGGGTGTGCTTTCTGTTTTGTTAGCAACCGATTACTTTCAAATGCATTGACTCACTTAAAATTGGCAACAATCTGTTATTAACTTGATAACCAACTTCAGCCAAAGAATTTATTTGAAGTAATTAGTCTGGACATTGTAATAGACAAGTAGTTATGCCAGAAACTCCAAAAACAAGGTTTGAAACAATATGATATTTATAATGTTGGTACAGATGTCAGATAAAATATAGAGTTATCCAAAATTCTAACTCTCCTTTAACTCTGCATCACCCAGTGGCAATAACATACACTTGTATAGGAATTAATATGTGCCAGAACTGGTAATTTTCCCAAGGTCGTCTGTTCATTTTATGGTGAAGCTATGATTAAAAAAACAAAACAAAACAAACAAAAAACCAGTTCAATCCTCAGAGTTCATCCTTTAAACCAAGGGTAAGCACAATATTTTAAAATACATAGCTGTACCCATTTGGTTAAATACTGTCTATAACTTGTTTCCTCACTACAGTGGTTAAGCCCATTGTATGTGGGCAAAGTCAGAAATATTTGTTGTCTAGCTCTGTATGGAAAATGTTTGTTAATGGCTGCTTTAAACTAAGGTGCTGTAATTTCTGTCCAATTAGTCAATCTAAACATCTGAAGTGTGTATTCATATGTCAATGTGTTCTATACAGAGAGTACTTACCTAATTTTTCCAAATATTACATTGAAAAGCATGTTTGTATAGTGCTTTTATTTTTTATTTAAAACACTTTCACAACCTTTACCTCAATTAAGTTTTATAATCACTGTATGTAATAAGAAGGTCAATGATTAGTGTCTCCATTGCACAGATCAGAAATGCCATACCAGTAAATGTCACAAGTATCACCATGCAGACCTCTGAATTTTCAGTCGATGGCACCATGACATCATGAGACTAACACAATGTCAGCATATTACTGGCCTTCATAATGGCTTAGGAAAATATTTCTATTCAATAAGTACTTATTTAAAGCTTGCCATATGCCAGACATTCTTCTAGGCCTTGTATAAATGTTAACTTACATTTTGGGAGGTTGAGGCAGGCAAATCATGAGGTCAAGAGGTCAAGACCATTCTGGCAAACATGGTGAAACCCAATCTCTACTAAAAATGCAAAAATTAGCTGGACATGGTTGTGGGTGCCTGTAGTCCCAGCTACTTGGGAGGCTGAGGCAGAGAATCACTTGAACCCAGGAGGCAGAGGTTGCAGTGACCCAGATCATGCCACCACACTCCAGCCTGTCAACAGAGCAAGACTCCATCGCAAAATAAATAAATAAATAAATAAGTTAATTCATTTTGTACTCATAACATATCTCTGAGGTAATAATAATTTCATTTATCATTACATAAATAATAAATAAATGATGAAAGGGAGGCACAGGTATTAAAAGTTTGTGGAACTAACCCAAGGTAACACTGCTACTGAGTGATGAAATTCAGATTCAAACTGAGGAGTATAAAGTTCTTTCTTATAATTTCACTACATTGACTCCTGTGGAGTTCATGCATTAGTCTGTGTATTTTAAAATGTGAATCTAGTTGAGATTTGAAATTTCATCATAAATGCTTTTAGAAAACATGTAATTACTCTCATTTTGACGACTCACAAATAAAAGTGGAAGTAAAAACAATTTTGATATAATTCAAATCAAAGACATATTTAGTGTAAATACCCAATTGGCTAAAATACATGTATTCACATAAAATTTCTTGTATTTGCTTTTTCAGACTTGAAAATAGTTAGTTTTCTAATATTTTACAAATAAACTTAAGCCTAACATGTGTAAATTACGTTGGATTATTTTGCTCTAAAATCATATAATTCTAACTACATTAAAAATGAATTTGAAAAATTAAAATCCATTTTAAAAGGTTCACATTGTAGAATAACATTACCACTTTGGCCAATGAATTGTGAACAGCCGTTTATATATATCATTTTCAAGTAGAAGCTTTAAGATTGGATGCATGTTCCAACACATCTTCTGATCCCTTTGCAGTGGTGACTTCAACATAGTTCAAATGACATGGGGTAATTGCATGAAACAAAGCCTGCAGCTAATCCAAAGTGAATGTGAAATTAGAGTGAGAGATATATGTTTATTATTTTATCTATAAAAATTTTGAATTTGCTACTGATCCTTATTACCATTATTGTTGGTTGAACTTTATATATATAAATTTGTAAAGTTTGAAATAATTTCAAACTTACGGAAAATTTTCAAGAAATTTCACTCTGTGTGTGTGTGTGTGTGTGTGTGTGTGTGTGTGTGTGTGTGTGTTAGATATAATTCCTTCTGTATATATGAAAATAGGTTGCAGGAATTTTGGCCCTTAACTGATAATTTTTTCAGTGTTTTATTTCCTAAGAATAAGAACATTCTCTCAGAGAACCATCATATAATTTAATATCTATATATTACCTAATCTACAGTCTATAATTTAAATTTCATCATTAACCTTTTCAATTTTTTATTTTTCTTTAGCTTTTTCTTTACCCTGGTCCAGAGTCTAGGCCAGGGTCATACATTACATTTAACTTTGATGTTCCTCAGCTTTTCTTTATCTTTTGCTGTATTTTTGAAGGGTATAGGACAGTTATTTTGTAGAATGCTACTTATTTTTTAGTTGCCTGATGCTTCCCCATGATTATACTTAAGATATGCATTTTTGTCAGGAATACCACAAACATGGCTCCCTGTTTCTGTCAGTACACATATCGGAAGTCACGAATGAATTTGTCCCATTATACTAATTTGACTCATTATAGGGGATGTTAACTCTGATTACAGGATGAAGGTAATGTCCTTCATATTTCTCTACTATAAAATTAATGTCTCTTTTGTAATTGATAAATAATTCATAGTGTTATACCCCAGCGAGTTAGAAGGAAAGTGCCACACTCTGAGTTTCAGTTGAGAGTTTTTTATTGCTGGTGACTGAGAGTCAGCTTATGCTCAAAAACCTCTCAGCCCCAATGAAGGAGGAGGTAAAGTCTTTTATTCCCATTTTTATTGAGGGGAGGGGGAGCCTAGCTGAAGTAGAATTTTACAGAAGCAGAACAAGCAAGTTAAAAGGCAGAGCTGGTTACCAGGAGGTAAACGGTTCTCATGATTGTTGGTTTCTAAGGGGGGAAATCACAATGGTCGGGGGACCTGCCAAGTAGGGTGTGGTTATAACAGTTACAAGGCTCTGGGTACAGCATGACCAGCTGTGCCCCGAAAGGGGAACTGCGGGGAGGGTGAGGCTAAGATGGAGTTTGTCAGGCTCACATTTAAGATGGAGTCTGTTTGGCTCACCTCATTCCACATGTGTGTTTTTGGAGAGTCAAAGCATTGACTCTGCAGTGAAAGGCAGGGGTTTATACTGAGTTCTGAGATACATAAATTTGACTGAAGCTATGCACTGTTTTATGAAATTAAGGAGCCAGTTTAGTATGTACAGTCCAAAGATGAAACCTAATAAGAGGAGAAGAAGCGGGTGTGCTAATCCAGTTATTAGGGTGGTTAGCCATGGACTCCAGTTAAACATACTTTGATACCAGGGAGTATTATTTTTTTGATCCTGTTGGCATTTATTAAATTTTTTTTGAACCCTTTGAAGAGTGTCTTTTATGACCCTTGACAAGTTGGCATAAAAACAACAGCTTTTACCTAAAGCAGCACATAAACCACCTTGGCAGAGGAAGAGTAAACCTAGTCCTTGGCAGTTTAGGAGGGCAACCTCAGCTAGGGATTCTGCCTGGATAGGTAACATATCTATGGCTGACTGGAGACTTTGTAAATCAGAGTCTACTTGTTGGGATACAGAGGCCAATCCAGTTTTTCCTCGAACCAGAGCAGCAGTAACGATAGTTGGTGATCCAGCCACACTAAGTCCGACTAGAAGGGGTCAAAGGAGTGGGGCAGCTCCACTGAACCTGACATGTAGTCCAGGAGGAGTGATGAGATATTGTCCTTCTGGTCCACTGTACACGTAGACCTGAGGAAGTATGTGGACCAACACCCACAGGATGGGTCCAGGTTCAGTTCTGTTGATGCAGGGGGTGAGGCCTGAAGTGTACACCAACCAAGTATTGTTGGGTGCCTGATAGGAGACTGAGGCCTTCAGGGAAGTAGTGACTGATTACAGGGAGCCTGGAAAGGAGCAGTAGACAAATGATATCCAGTACTAAGCAGGAGGTATTTCCGGAAATGTCTCCTAGTGTAAGAAAATGCAGGAGTGTTTGACAAGAAGGAGGATTAATGTTGAGAGTGGCTTCAACTCACAGTCCAATGTAGTATGGGGGTTTGGCCTTTAGGCATAGTCAACAATCCCGGGCCAGCACAGGCTGAGTAACATTAAGAAGGTGATGCATTCCATTTAGAATGGACATTAAGCTTGGTGGTTAGAAGTGCTGATGCTGAGACTGAAAAGGGGGAACTGGCCTTGGTGATGGGCCAGGGTGCACTATGGTGGGGTGTGCCTGGAACGTGGGGTCTCCTAGACTGTTAGAGGTCCAGTGGGCTTGGAGATGGCGGGGGGCTCCACAGAGTTAAATTTTTCTTTTGAATAGTGAACAGTGTTCCATGATCACACTCAGAGACTAAAGCCAGAGCCTCCAGGTTACACCAGAACTCCAAATAAATGAATTTGGGTTGTTAATGGGTATAGTTAAGGGTTTACACCCTCCCATAAAACATCTGGGGGTTGTGGAGGTCAGGATACAGACAGGGAGGAAGAAGATGTGCTTCCTCTGGAGTAGGTAGCCAGGATAACACAAGACCAGTAAGGACAGAAGAACTCATCAGCTTGCTGGCATCTAGTATCGGGCTGATCTCCTGGACAGAGGTAAAAGTCAACAGACCGAACTTTATTTTCTGCATTTGTAGATTCTCCACATTCAGTTTGGACGCAGGCATGTTCAAAGTTGGTAGCAAGCTTGATGGGGCCCGCTTCGGGAATAACACCAAAGTTACGAGTGTCAACACTGGGGCTGGGTCCTGGGAACAAAGTACATAAATCAACCGCAAGGGAGGCCTTGTTGGAGGTACCAGTTTTCCAAGTTCAGTTTGTATTCTTTTAAGTCAGGACTACATGTCCTAACTTAAAAGAAGTAAGGAGAAAAGAGTAGGTAGGGGTGGAGGGTGTGACTGGAGGAAACCGACAAAAAGAGAGAGAGACAAGAATTAGTCAGGGGATTTCATCCGACTCAGGCATAGCTTTAAGGGACCTGCCCCGACCCATGTTTCTTGGTGGTGTTTTTCCTTGTGCTTGATGCGGGAATGATGAATCCAGGTGGGAATTCCATTGACCTTTACAGCCCTCGGGGTGGTAAGGATGACAATGTGTGGTCCTTTCCAGGTGGGAGTAAGTCCTTCTTTCTGGAACTTTTTGACATACACCAGGAACTTGGAAAACAGGTACCTCCAACAAGGCCTCCCTTGTGGTCGATTTATGTACTTTGTTCCCAGGACCCAGCCCCAGCGTCAACACCATTAACCTTGGTGTTATTCCCAGAGCGGGCCCCATCAAGCTCGCCACCCATTTTAGACATGCCTGAGGCCAAATCGGATGTGAAGAATCTACAAATGCAGAAAAGATACTTCAGTCTGTTGACTTTTGCCTCTGTTCAGAGGTCATCAGGACAGAAAGAGTGACAGGACCTAGTCTCGTCAGGAACTGGATTAGGGTGCACTCCCCGGATGAGTGGCTGGATGATGCCTTGAACCTGTTGGAGAGACTGTAGGTACTGTAACAAATTAGTCTGGATTATTTTTGCTATTAGGGTATTCTTTAACCTAGGTAGTATAGGGGATGCTCTTACACACATAATCTCAAAAGGAGAAAAACCAGCCTGGTAAAGGGTGCATTTAACTCTAAGGAGGGCTAAAGGAAGAAGGGCTGTCCAACTTTCACCAGTTTTTAAAATTAATTTTGTGAGAGTGTTTTTTAAGGTTTTGTTCATGCATTCAAACTGTCCAGAGCTCTGAGGTCAGTATGCACAGTGGAGTTTTTACTCAGTGTTTAGGGCTTTGCTAATGGACTGAGCTATGTGTAAGGTTTATTGCCAAGTTTAAAATGAGAAAACTGAGGCCAGTATAAGAACAATTAAATGCCAATTTATTTAACTCCCAGGCGAGGTTCTGTGGTCCCGGGTAAAGGGGCCAAAGAAGTCACCCCTGACTTCTCTCAGGCATGGGGTTTTATAGGGAGTAAAGGTGTTTGATTGGCTGTGGAGAAACAGGATGTGGATGGGGTGAGCTGCGATTGATAGGTAGGTGAGTGGGCTCTGTTATTGGGCAGGTTTTGGTGGGGCTTCTTTTAAATTTTGGCTGGGTTTTCCAATGGCGGGTTAGGTGCCGAGTGCAGAGTTTAGTGTTGACTGCAGTTTCTGGTGTGGAGTGCAGAAGTGGGTGTGTGTTGAGTGCAGATTCTGGTGACGTAGTTTTCAGGCATCCAGAGGGATGGGCGTGCCTGAGCTCCCGGCGAGGCAACCGGCTTTACATTCCAACCCTTTTGCTGATATAGGATGCCACTTCTTTCTGGTTACTTCCTGCTGAATAGGGGCAGAGTGAGGGGGAGGAGTCAGTTGGCTGGCGCCTCAGTTCGGAGTCAGACATAGGGGTGAAGTAGCATTTGGTTTATGGCCACCCTAGAGATTTCCCTTGTGCCTGACTGTAAAAACCTAAGGAAAAAAAGGGGCTAGAATTAGTAGAAGACATACAACAATAATGAGGGTGATAATGGGAGCTAGCCAGGTAAGTATGGGGGATTGCCACCAGTTGAGAGATGAGGCTGGTGCACTCGGCTTCTTGTGGAGGTCCTCTTGGAGGCAATAGAGAGTGTTGACATTTTCTTCCACAAGGCCTGTTTCATTTATGTAATAGCAGCACTGCTTCTGAGCCAGCGACGTGATTTGTCACTGGAGGGAGGCTAAAGACATGGCTGATGCTTCAATATAGCCACGCGGAGCTTGTCTTCCAGTTGAGAGGCTGAAGTGATGCTGTAGCCCATGGCACTGCTCCCTATTCCAGCTGCTGCTAGAGAGGATGCTAAAGAGAGGCCAACTACTATTGGGAGGAAGACTGCTCATTTGCTCTGGTGATTAGGGGACGGTGCGATGAGGGATAGGAACTCGGCTTGTCTGTACACTTCTAACTGTGGGACTAGTATGACGGACACACAGGGGAAGGGGAGGGAAGCATCAATAACTTTGGTTAGGCTTCCATTACCCTCTTAGAGACACATAAAGAGAGGATTTTGGGAATTCAAATTTTATTGCTGATTGGCAGCCTGTGGGCTGGCAGTCTGCTTGGGCAAGGTATTGGGTTTTAGCAGTGGGGCCTTCCATCCAGGACTCCTGAAGGTAGAACTGCCAGACATAGTAGGAGTTGGCTTTAAGAGGGGACACCAGAAGGATTGTTAGGAGGAGAATTTGAAGGGTTAGGAGTTGACGGGTAAGGGTTACGGGTGAGGCGGAGGCAAGTGGGGCCCAAGGGTTCAGATTTCCATTGATTATTTTTGGGGGCCAGTTTGAAGTGGGACACATGGTACCACAGAGTGTGGCCTAGGAGTTTGGCTGCTGTGGTGGTGGTTAGAATAATTGCGGGGTCCCGACCACCTGGGTTGCAAGGATCCTGGTTTGAGTTCTCAGAGGAGAACGCTGTCACCTGGTTGGAGAGGCATCTCTGGGTAGAGGTCCTCTGGTCCTGGAACAACTTGGAGGGTGTGGTCTGCATGCTCCCTGAGTAAGTGGCAGAGGAGAGAGAGATAGGGGAGATAGGAGGCTAGGGGAGGTGGCTGTACTGGGAGATTATAGGAGACAAGGAAGGGCTGGCAGTACAGCAATTCAAAGGGGCTGAGGTCCGTAGGCCCCCGTGGGTGGCCTGGACCTGGGCTAGAGCAAGAGGCAGGAGTGTGGGCCAGGAGACTTTTACCTCAATGGTAAGTTTGGCTAAATGGTCTTTGAGGATGCTGTGAGCCTGTTCAACTTTACCCGATGACTGAGGGTGATAGGGGATGTGTAGTTTCCAGGAGGTGTTGAGACTTAGCAACCAGCTGGACCACCTGAGCTATAAACGCTGGACTGTTGTCGGACTAGATGTTTTCAGGTAAGCCAAAATGAGGGATGATTTCCTGAATTAAGAGGGAGGCCACCATGTCTGCGGTTTCCTGGAGGTGGGAAAGGCTTCAATCCATCCAGAAAAGGTATCTACAAAGGTTAGACGGTAGCGGAGTTTTTTGTGAGTGGGCATATGGGTAAAATCAATCTGCCAGTCTTGGGCTGGCAGGTGGCCACACATTTGGTGGGTAGGAAACTGTAGCCTTAAGCCTCCCTGAGATGAGACCTTAGAGCAAGTAACACATGCCTTGTGTATTTGCTCAATTGTCTTTTGCAGACCTGGTGAGAAAAAGAGGGGCTGCACAAAGTGGTGCAACACTTTGGGCCCTATATGTAAGGATTGGTGGATTTCAGCAATGATTTTTGGGGCCTGTTCCTGGGGAAGAGCGATTTTGTTGTCTAGGAAGATCCAGCCCTGATCAGACTCAGTCCCCCATTTTAATATGAGGGCCTGTTTCTCTGATGGCGAGTAAATCGGTGGTGTGGCTGTGGTGAGGAAAAGGACTGGAGTGGGGGCTGGCCTGGTATTGGTTAAGGATTTTGCTGCTGCATCTGCCCTTGCATTGCCCTGGGAAATAGCATCCTGCAGGGCTTGCTGCCCTCGGCAGTAAATGACAGCAACTTCTTTGGGCAGTGACAGAGCCTGTAGGAGATTAGAGATTTGGGTAGCATTGATTATGGGGGACCCCTTTGTGGTAAGGAATCCCTGCTCTTTCCAGATGGCAGAATGACAGTGGGTAATAAGGAAAACATACTTTGAATCAGTATAGATATTTGCCCACTTTCCCCATGCTAGGGTGAGAGCCCGGGTCAGGGCAATGAGCTCTGCTTTTGGTGAGGTGGTTCCATTGGGGAGGTGACATGCCTTAAGGGTGGCTGAATCAGTGACTACTGCATATGCTGCTTTTTGCTGCCCCTCAGTTGTCACTATTGGACTCCCATCTACATAAAAGGTAAGATCTGGATTAGATAGGGGAAGGTCAGACAGGCCCTCCTGAGGTTTAGCAAATGCATCTATTAGTTCAGGGCAGGAATGGGCTGGGGAGGGGGAATGGGATGGAAGGGAAAACAAAGTAGCTGGGTTGAGTGGAGAAGTGGGATGAAGGCTGACTGAAGGATTTTCAATAAAGAGTAGATGAAACTCCTGTAGGCAAGAGGGTCCTAGGTGAGAAAGATATTTGTGAGAGAGAAGGTCGGTTAACCAATGAGGAGAGAAAACTGAGATGGGCTGGCCCAAGGTAAGTTTTAGGGATTCCTTGGTAAGTTCTGTTGCCACTCCCAGGGCCCATAGGCAAGGCTGCTGTCCCCTGACTGTGGGATCAAGTTGTTTTGATAAGTATGCTACAGGATGATATATAGGACCTAGGGGTTGTGTTAGGACTCCAACTGCAACACCTTGTTTCTTGCCAGTAAACAAGTGGAAGGGATGATTAAGGTCTGTCAGTTGAAGTGGAGGTGCGATGGGCAGAGCAGTTTGTAGGGTTTTGAAAGCTTGTTTTACAACTCTGGGATGAGAGAGGGGTCCCATGAGTGTGTCCTTAGCTACCACATACAGAGGTTTAGCTAGAGTGGCAAAGTTAGGTACCCAGTGATGGAAGAATCCTACAAATCCTAAGAAGGAGAGAATCTGGTCTGTAGTCTCCGGGGGCTGCAGTGAAAGAAGTGCCTGCCAGCAGTCGGTTGTTAGGCTTTTAGTTTTGGGGGTGAGGCAAATGCTTAAGTAGACTACTGAGGTGACTGACAACTGTGCTTTAGAGGGAGATATCCAGTACCCCTAGGGTCCAAGAAAGTTAAAGAGAATGGCAGTATGCTGTTGAGACAGGGAGAGGGAGGGGCTACAAAGTAATAGGTCATCCACATACTGGAGAAGGAGACTAGGTTGGAGGGAGCAGGAGCTAAGGTCAGCTGCTAAGCCTTGTTCAAAAATATGGGGGCTGTCTCTAAATCCCTGGGGCAGGACCATACAGATGAGCTGCTGTGACAGGTTGGTGTCAGGATCAGTCCAGGTGAAGGCAAAGAGGAAGTAAGACCCTGGGTGAAGGGGAATAGTAAAGAAGGCATACCTGAGGTAAAGAACCATAAAATGAGAGGTAGTGGAGGGAATGTTGGATAATAGGGTGTATGCGTTGGGGACCACCGGGTGGATGGGTACCATTGCCTCATTGATGAGGCACAGGTCCTGAACTAGGCGATAGTGGCTGGTCGACTTTTGAACTGGTAAGATAGGAGTATTACAAGGGGAACTGGGGGGGATAAGGAGTCCCTGGGCCAGAAGTTGGGTGATGATAGGCTTTAGGCCCTGGAGGTGGGTTTTTGAGATGGGAAACTGAGGATGTGAGGGAAAGTGAATAAAGTTTTTGAGAAGTATTTTAACTGGCATGTGATGTCTGACCACCACAGGCTTGGAGGTATCCCATACAAAGGGATTAACTTCATTAGGAGGGATAGGGGGTTGAAGTGAGGGGTCAAGACAGGGCGTGGTATCAGTTAGGAGTAGCAATAGGAGGTGGGAGGAGAATGGGTTTGAATATGGGGGGCCAGTGAGTTGGAGGGTGGTCCCTACAGTCTGGAGAATATCTCGTCCTAAAGGAGGGACTGGGCATGAGGGTATGATTAGAAAGGAGTTGGAGAAGGAGTGTCCCTTAAGGACACAGGCTAAGGGATGAGTTTGGTTAGGACAGGAGGGCTTTTCATCAATCCCCATGACTGAAACCTGGGAAGGTATGCTAGGTCCTGAGTAGGAAGGCAGTACAGAATAGGTAGCCCCCGTATCCACTAAAAAAGGAAATGGACTTACCCACTTCTTGCATCATTACCCTGGGCTTGGCAAGGGTTAGGGGGGGTCCTCAAGTCCAGGCTGCATCAGTTGTCCAGAAAGCCAAGTTCAAGTGAAGGGACTGCTTCCTGCAGACCTGCTGCCCTCCACACAGAGGTGTGCAGGGTAAACCTGCAGCACAGGATGGGCAGTCAACCTTCCAGTGTCCAGTCTGTTTGCAGCTTGGGCAGGGTCCAGGAGGTGGACGAGGACAGGGGCATTGCCGTGCCCAGTGTCCCTCCTGGCCACATTTAAAATAGGGCCCAGGTGGGGCCTTTGAAAAATTTTGGGAGGGTTTCGATGGGGCCCCTCCACTGGATGTTCGGTGGGCTGCCAGCCTCAGGGCTGCTACAAGAGCTCAGGTTTGGAGGCTTACCTTTTGCTGTAAATGGGCCTGGCAAGTGGCCTCAGCCTTTTCCTCTTGGTCATTGAAAATTTTAAATGCCATGATCACTAGGTCCTGTATGGTGGTTTGGGGGCCCTCCTCAGTTTTTAAGTTTCCTCCTTATATCAGCTGCGGACTGGGAGATGAAGTGGGTGGCTAGGACTGTAGCCCTGGCTAAGGAGGCCGGATCTAGCCAGGTATGGAGGATCATAGCATTAATTAATTGGTCTAGGAAGGCAACTGGGTTTTCATCAGGACCCTGAGTTATTTCCCTTAACTTGTCATAATTAACTACCTTTTGAGCTGCACTTTGCATGCCCGTTAGGAGGCACTGTAGCATTTGGTCTCAGCAATGGCAGCCATCTTGACCGGTTTGATAGTCCCAATTAGGCTCAGCCTCAGGGACTACCACTGCACGTACTGGCATTTGATTGTTTGTGAGATGTACCTGATCAGCGTGTGCTCGAGCTGCTATAAGAATGCAGTCACACTCATCTGGAGTAAGAGTGGAGGACAGGATCACATAGGTGTCATGCCAGGCAAGGTTGTACGCCTGGGTAAGGTAATGAAATTCTTTGGCATAAGCAGTAGGATTGGTAGAGAATGACCCTAGGCATTTTTCAATGGCTGATAGATCAGAGAGAGAGAAGGGAATGTGTACTTGGACAGTGCCTTCTGCTCCTGCTACCTCATGCATAGGGCAGAGGAGGGGGGGTCGTGAGAGCAGGTGCGAGCACTGACAGGGGAATTCATATTAGGGCTTTGAGTAGGAGAAGGAGAGAACAAGGAGGGAGTTGAGGCCTCACATAAGGAGGGGGGTTGGTAAAGTGGGTGGGCCAAAACATGTCTTCTGGGTCTTCAGAGAGTGTGGAGCCAGGCAGAATGAGAGCAAAGGCAGGGTTTTGGCTAACAGAACCTGGGTGGAGGAACAAGAGGAGCAGAGGGCAGGTTGGGAGTGCAGATACCAAAAGGCCTGGGCATAGGGGACCTCTGACCACATGCTGTTCCTTTGGCAAAAATGTATGTAAATCTGTTAGGACATTGAAATTGAGTGTGCCCTCTGGAGGCCACTTAGACTGATTGTCCAGGGAGTACTGTGGCCAGGCCAGGGTAGAGAGGAAAAGCAGCCTTTTCTTTTTAATGGAAAGACCCAGTTTGGGTAGATTTGGGACTAGGCATCCTAATGGCGATTTAGGGTCTGGGCAGGACTTATGATTGCCCATGGTTCATTTTCTTGTGGGGTAGTTAGGGGTAAGAAAAGAATATGGAAAGGTATTATACACAACACGGGAAGAAGTACTCCTTTCCTGGGGAGTGGCTGAGAGAACTTACAGGCTGCAATGATTATGACAAGAAAGAAAATAAAAAGAGACAGGGCTAGGGCTATCTGAGACAGAACCACATATAGGATTGATGGACAAAGGGTGGGTGTCCTCCTAGATGGAAGACAAGTCTGATGCCTTCCCAGCCACATCTCCAAAGGGATGTTTCAGGGCATCTTGGCTAAGGTGTACTTGTATAACCCCCGTGCCTGGTCACCTCAAAACTTTCAGTCCTGAGGTGAATCACCATTATATCTTATGACGTCCCCGTGTAACTGCAGGTTGAGGCCCACACAAGCCCTGTAGCTGTTAGACTGTGAAACTACACATAAACTCACTCGCTCGCTTGGGATTAGGAAGAGAAAGTGAAAGTACAGTTACTTAATTAACAGGAGTTTATATGTCAAGGGGCGGATTTGAGATAGATGTTTTAGTACCGTAAGCCAGGGATTTGGTCCTGCTATTAGGCAGGGCTTGGGTCTGCAAATGGGGCTTCTGAATACCCAAACCTCAGCCACTGCTGCAGAGATGATTGGAAGAGCGGCTCAGTGTCCCAGTCCACGCTACTGAACACTGGAGGATACGAGAGTGTTCAGGAAGGTGAGGACGTCTCCTTCAGAATCCTGACTTTGAGAAACCCCTCATGGGGAGAAGACAAGAGTGTAGGGATGTCTCCTCTATGCTCAGGTCCTCGAGACAAGGCCGGGGCCCTGGGCCCATGGCAGGGAGTGGGAAGGAGTCCCTGACGTGGCCATGATTATGAGCAGGGAGTCCACGAGGCAAGCAGCAGAAGAGGCTGTGGGTAACAGAAGTCTTACCTTGTGGTGGAGTGGATCCCTGGTCCAGCTTCAGGTGGAGGAGTCAGTTTCCCCCAGGAGGGGGAGTCTTACAACTCCTCCCGGGTTTTGGCACCACTTGTAAGGGTTATTACCAAGTTTAAAACGAGGAAACTGAGGCCAGTATAAGAACAATTAAATGCCAATTTATTTAACTCCCGGGCGAGGTTCTGTGGTCCTGGGGAGAGGGCCCAGAGAAGTTGTGCCTGCCTCCTCTAGGGCGTGGGGTTTTATAGGGAGTGAAGGTGTTTGATTGACTGTGGAGAAACTGGACATGGACGGGGCGAGCTGCTATTGGTAGGTAGGCAGGATTTCCAGTGAGCAGGCTGTGCTATTGGGCAGGTTTTGGTGGGGCTTCTTTTAAATTTTGGCAGGGTTTTCCAATGGCAGGCTAGATACTGAGTGCAGAGTTTAGTGTTGAGTGCAGATTCTGTTGCGGAGTGCAGAAGTGGGCATGTGTTGAGTGCAGGTTCTGGTGATGTAGTTTTCAGGCGTGGAGTGGGATGGGTATGCCTGAGCTCCTGGCGAGGCAACTGGCCTTATGCTATGGACGAGGTGAAGGCAAATGCTTCAGTCCATCCTGAGTGGTGTCAATTAATACCAGGAGATATTTGTAGCCAACTCAGGGAGGTTTTGTTTTAGTGAAGTCTATTTTTCATCTTTCTCCTGGTTTACATCTTTGGAGACGGTGGCCTAGTCCAGGTTTAGGCCCTTGCTTGACATTTTCCTGTGCACAGGCTATACATCTGCTGGCTGCCCATGTAGTTAAGTCCCGGAGGTGGGGGATTTTGAAATGGCCCTGTAAGAGTTGAACCCATTTGATTCCTCTTAAGTGTGTAGTAGAATGGAGTTGGCTGACAAGGGCCCGTTTGAGAGAACCAGGCAGGAAAATTCTTGAGTCTGGGAGAATCCACCATCCATTTTGATCTTCGCTGGCCTTGAGGTTTGTTGCTTGTTATTCTTCCTATGGGCAGTAGACAGGGCAGTCTGGAAGGTTGGGAGGTGGGAAAGAGATGGCAGGTAGTAAAGTCAATGGGGTGACTGGGAGTGTAGCTCCTTCATGGGCGGCTGAATCTGCCTTCTGGATTCCCTGGGCAACAGCTGTGTTTCCTTTCTGGTGTCCTTTGCAATGGATTACAGCCATGTGGCATGGAAGCCTATGGCCTCTAGTAGGGCCAGGATTTTTTTTCTTGTTTTTATAGTCTTTCCAGCTGATGTGAGTAGTCATCTCTCTCAGTAGATGGCACCATGAACATGTACAGTAGCAAAGGCATATCAGCTGTCAGTGTAGATGTTGATATGCTTGTCTTTTCCCCATCTGAGGGCTTGGGTAAGGGCTATTAGTTTAGCTTTTTGGGTGGATGTTCCAGCAGGTAGGGCCTGGGCCAAAAAAATGTCTGTTTCTGTGATGATGGCTGCCCCAGACTTTTTTATGCCCTGTTCCGTGAAGCTGCTACCATCTGTAAATACAGTGGCATCTGTTTAATTTCTGACAGTTCAATGCAATCATGAAGTGGGGTGGCTGGGTCAGGGTCAGGCAAGAGGGTAGCTGGGTTTCAACACTGGGTAGGGGAAAAGGTCAAGTGAGGCTGGTTTAGCAATAAGCTCTGGTACTGAAGTATGCAGGTGTTGGACATCCATTTTCCTGGAGTTCCTTGTAGCAGGGACTCTATGGTATGGGAGGCCATAAGGGTCATGTTCTGGCCCAAAGTAAGTTTGTCAGCTTCCTGGACTAGACTGGCAGTGGTTTCTATAGCCCACAAACAACTAGGTCATCCAGAAGTTACAGGGTCTAGTCTTTTGGACAGGTAGGCTACTGGATGCCCCCACAGTCCCAGAGTTTGGGTAAGTACTCCCTTTGCTATGCCCCTGTTTTGGTGCACAAACAGGTGGAATGGTTTAGATACGTTGGGGAGGGCTAAAGGGGGGGCATTAGTTAGATCCTTTTTGAGGTTTTGAAAGTCCTGTTCCTTGATTTCTGTCCAGACTAGCTCACCGATTCCACCTGTTGCCACATATAGGGGCTTTGCAGTTTCCACAAAACCAGGAATCCAAAGACGGCAATAACCCACTGTCCCTAAGAATTCAAATACCTGCTTTTTTTGTGGTGAGAGTGGGGATCTGTAGGATGGCCTCCTTTCGAGCACCAGTGAGAGCTCTTTTGCCCTTGTGTAGTTCATACCCCAAGTAGGAGAACTTGGAGAGGCACAGTTGAGCCTTTTTGGCAGAAATCTTGTACCCAAGTTCCTGGAGAAGGTGAAGCAAGTCCCGAGTGTGCTATAGACAGTCATCAGTTGTTTCAGTGGCTAGGAGTAAGTCATCTACATATTGGAGTTAGGATGGCTGGCTCCAGGTAAGCTGGGTAATATCACCTGGATTTGGGTCCAGCCATTCAAAGGCAAAAACTGGCTGGCTTATGGGGGCCAGAGGGATAGCAAAGAAGGTGTCTTTCAGGTTAAGGACAGTATACACTTTATGCTCTGGTGTCCAGTGGGAGTAGCCTAAGGAGAGTGTATGGATTTGGGACCATTGAGTGGAGAGTGACCACCCATTTGTTGACTTCCCTGAAGTCCTGTATGGGCCTATAGTCATTTGTTCCTGGACGGAGTATTCCAGGTGGACTGACAAGGGGTGATTATGCTTGCTTTTAGTAACCTTTTAATGTGAGGGCTGATTCCCTCTTGTGCCCATTGGCTTATAGGATATTGTTTTACCTGGATTGTCAGGGCAGTGGCCAAAATTTCTACTACCACTGGCAGGTGGTGTTTTGCCAGCCCCAGAGGATTTGACTCTGCCCAGACTCGAGGGATAAGAGCTTGTAAATCCTGTAAAAGTGAGTTACCCATAACCTCCCACAGTTGGGAGGATGAGACCAGATGGCATTTTTTCAGATGGGAGGTAGTCAGCAAGAGTTGGGCTGCTGGGGACTGTGTGGCCCTCCAACGTGAGATGAGTCTGTTGAGGAGTGAAAGAAATAGTTGCTTGTAGTTTGTGGAGCAGGTCTTGTCCCAGAAGGAAAAATGGACACTTCAGGACTACCAGAAACAAGTAAGTTACTCGTTTTTGACCTAAACTTACCTTTTGTAATTTAGTAACTGGGTATTCTTGGATAGCCCCAGTTGCTCCTTGTACTGCAACGTTTTTGTCAGAGATGCTACACAGAGGCATTTGTAACACAGAATGTTCAGCCCCAGTGTCCACCAGGATATGGATAGACTGACCCCCAACAGTAGAAGTAACCAGGGCTCCCAGTGGCCAAGACAAAAGAGCCCCAGCCCTGTCAATGTTCATCAGATTCCTCTGCAGTGGAGAGGGTGAGGGCCTTTTTCTTTTCTGGTCTCAATAGGAATTCATTTTCTTAATGTTCAGTTTGTTTGCAATAGGTGGATTGGTCCTATTGTACTGGGATCTGATCCCCTTTTTGGTGGGAATCAGGGGCCCTTTGGCTAGTTTTCTGTGATGGGGTGCCCTCCGTTTTGCCTCCCTAGAAAGCAGTGACTAGGATTTTTGCCTGTCTTTCTGATGTCCTGTCAGCCACCTGGGCAGCCTGTTTTTGCTTTTCGAAATCTCAATCAATTGTCAAAAACTTTCTAGGCTATTTTTCAAACCCGATTGATATTCATTCCAGCAAATCCTTCAAGCTTTTGTAACTTTCTTCAGATGTCTGGTGCTGCCTGGGCCACGAATGCCAAATTAATAGCATGGCTATTTTCAGCAGCTGCTGGGTCAAATGGATGTAAACTCAGAATGCTTCCTGGAGGTATTCTAAGAATGCTCCAGGAGATTTATCAGTCCGCTGGACAACCTCAGTCATCTTAGACAAATTCATGGGCTTTCATGCAGTCCCTTTAATACCCGTGAGAAGATACCGGTGGACATTGTCCAGAGCCCCCTCCCTGCTGAGGTACTGGGGTCCAGGTCAGGCTGGGTGGAGGGAAAGGTCTCCTCTAAGAGATCTTGGACCTTGTCCTCTGGCCTCTTTACTGAGGTCAAAAAAAGACTTTTTGGCTTCCTTTCTAATTTGGTCCCTCTCCTCAGTTATAAAAAAGTTCAGGAGAAGCTGCTGACAGTTATCCCAGGTGGGCCAGTGAGTCCGGAGTATAGACTCAACCAGTGAGGTTAAAACCTGAGGTTTCTCAGAGAAGGGTGGGTTCTGGGCCTTCCAGTTGTATAGGTCAGAAGTAGAAAAGGGAACATAGACTAGAAATGGGATTGAGCATTCACTACCTGATGGGGTGGTGCCTCCCTTAAGGGGATAAGTAGGGTAGCCACCTCCAGTCGAGGCTATAGTCGGAAGGCAACAGGAGGAGAGACCAAAGGAGACAAGGGTGAGGAGACAGAGGAGGACCCTAGGGGAGCAGGGGGATTATAGAGCGGGGGTAAGGGGTGAAGAGGGATCGCCTCCTCCTCAGAAGGGGGAAGAACAAAAGGAGCGGAGAGAGCAGAGGGTTGGGGTAAAGGAGAGGTTTGGCTTAGAAGGACCTTGGATAAAGGACTGTGAATGACATAAGATCAGAGCCAAGGGGAAGGGTTCTAGACTAAGTCCAGCAATTGATCAATATAGGAAAATTGATCAGGGTGTCCAGGCATCCTGGTGATGACCTGCTAAGCAGCCTGAACCATCAGGGGGTCCACGAACCCTGTTGAAGGCCATCCAGTTCCAAAACTTGGCCATTTCACTTTGCAGAGTCTGGAGTCTAACTTTTGTAAGGTGGACTCTTAGTTATCCAAAAAACCTGAGGATAAACTTTTTAGTATGCACTGGAGGTGAGAGGGGGGTTGAGATGAGGACATACCCATGATGTGTGTCTCCCTCTGATCAGTGATGCAAGACAGACAAGGGGGAGGGGTGTCCCATTAAGGACTACTCAGATGCCCACCTGGCCGCATCCCTCACAGGAACTTAAGTGTCTCTTAGCGTTGGCAGGTCAGTATAATACCCCAATTCAGATTGAGCTTAGCCCAATTCTGCCTTATGCCTTATGAGGTCACCATGGAACTGCAGGTTAGGGCCCACTCAGACTCCATAGTTTTACCATGGAGCCACAGACTGAAGGTTCAAGGGCAACCCTTTGATTTCCACATTTACTCACTCACTCACACAGAGTTTATTACATTCCCTTATATCCATTGAATAGGAGAGAGACTAAATTCAACAGATAATCCCAATGACAGAAAACTGGGACTCTGTCCTCCAGCATCCTGGAGTGATGACAGAGTCATGAGGGAGGACTTCCATTGGGGGGCGTTCCCTCTCAGAGAGACAGGGTCAGATCTGACTTACTTTCCTGGGAACAGGAACTGAAGACTCAGGGGCTGATTTTTAGTGGGCTCACCATCAGTTGATTCAGTCCCCTCTGGAAGACAGTGGGCTACGGGGCCCTGGAATGTCTCAGGCAGCACTTCCCCTATAGTCCACCATTTGTCTAGGGGAGACTGGAATGAGTTCAGTCTGTGCCCAGTGGTGATCTTGCTGGGGCCTCCAAATGTTATAACCAAGTGAGTTAGAAGGAAGCGACATGCTCTGAGTTTCCATTGAGAGTCCTTTATTTCCAGCAATGGAGAGTCAGCTCATGCTCAAAAGCCTCTCAGCCTTGATGAAGGGGAGGTAAAGTCTTTTGTAGCCATTTTTAGGGAGGGGAAGGAGAGCCTAGCAGAAGTGGAATTTTACAGAAGCAGAACAAGCAAGTTAGATGGGGAAGCTGGTTACCAGGAGGTAAACGGTTCTCATGATTGTTAGTTACTAAGACGGGTAATCACAATGGCCGGGGGACTTGCCAAGCAGGGTGTGGTTATAACAGTTGTAAGGATCTGGGTACAGTGTGACCCAGCTGTGCTGTGAAGGGGGAACTGGCGGCAAAGGTGAGGCTAATATGGAGTTGGTCAGGCTCACATTTAAGATGGGAGTCTGTTTGGCTCATTCAATAGGAGATACCTTGAAACTCTTACCAAACCTCCCACCACTGATATTAATAGTCATCAGTGACTCTTGCCTAAATCTACTGTTACTATGATAATAGCAAAATGATTTTTTGAACTCCATAATTTCTTCTATTCTAAGGATGTTGTATTTCTTTCTTTCCTAAGTTCCCTCCCTCCCTATCTCCTTCCTTCCTTCCTTTTTTCTTTCTTCCTTCTACTTCCTTCCTTCCTATATATATGCATATATATGAAAAAAGGGAGATAAATAAGAATAAATGCACATATGTAAATATGCATATGAATACATAATAATGATGCATATATATGCACACTTTCTCATTTATATGTAAATAAATATATGCATATATACATACATATATAGAGAGAGAAAGAGAGAGAGAGAGTGCATTCCTTACTTTCTGGAACACGATGCTCTTCTAGACTGCTTTGCTTTTTCTGCCCCCAGATCTGAAATTAGTCATTTCTCCAAGGACTGCTGGCTTCTTTTAGTAGAGAAGCCATTCTGAAACCATAATCTGAGAACAGAAAGGGGTTATTGCTGATGATCAGTGCCAACTTCTAATTAAATTCAAAGCAAAATTGCTTTTACTTTTTTATCTAAATTGCTATTGGTAAAGTAAAGAGAAGCTATACAAATATGTTACTTTGAAACAATTATACTCTATCTTTCCTCCAGCACAAATAAATAATAATGATGACCTACAAAAACTGAGCAAGGAAAACATCAATCAAATGCTAAAAATTATATTTGTCTTTGATAGGTTATAATGCTATTGTTTCTCATATAGACTTGAGAATTTCCTGGATATCAAAATATGTATAATATAGATTTTCATATCTTATTTTAACTGAATCAAAAAAATTATTTTTTTCCTTTGAGAAAAACACAGCTTTCTAATATTTCAACATCTAAAAATTGCTTCCTAATAGAAAACATGTGACTTTCCTTAATTGCTTTCATCATTCATTTTCTATTTTGAAGTGTAAGAATATCTCAAGTATTCACATCCTTTAAGTGCTCAGATCAATTCTCACCCAAGCACTTTGTACTGTTTTCTCCTAATAAGTCCTTTCCTGAAGGCATAGTGCCAAAAAATATTAGCAGATTGTTGTGCTCCATGAAAAGGTTAACATATCTTGACTTAATAATGAGTGTATGTGTGTGTGTGCATTTATTTATGTGTATATATATATATATATATATCACTTTATAGAAATGGGAAATAAATAATTTTAGTTTATGCTGTTACTTTGATGGGCAGATTTATCTCATTTTCTGACAGATTCATTTGCTGTGGGTGGTTAGTCACCACTAAACCTTGTCTTTTGCATCCTGGGCTTAGAACACATGTGAAAGTTTTCCTTTCACTGTTTATCTTGAGCATACATTGTGAAGCATTTTCAGTAAATAACTCCTAATTAAGTCTATTGTTTGCAATAATACAATGCAGAAACAGGGAGTACAGAGAAAATATTAAAGCACTTTTAGCAAGGATCATCAATAAATATTACAGATCAACACATAAGCTTATATTTAGAGATATAACACAATCAAACTTTAACATGGACATTATTATTTAGAGATCTAGTTACGCTAAAACATTGATTAGTAATGCTAGGCAGAATTCTAATACGATTCCCATGAGCATTGCCACCTGGTATTTTACTTGTGATTATAAGTTATGTGGCAAAAGTATATTGTAAATGCAGTTAAATTTACTAATCAGTTGACCTTAAGATGGGGAACTTGGCTAGGAGAGCGTAACTGACATGAATCCTTAAAGTAGAGAGGTTTCTCTGGTTGACAGCAAAAGAGTAAGTCTCACACATTCAAAGTGTGAGTGGGATTTAATCAGAGGAATACTGTTGGTGGCCTTGAAGGGCTAAATTGTGATATTGTAAGAGAGCGAATGAGGACAATGGCATGGGAATTTGAGCAGCTTAAAAGATGACAGTGGCTTCTGGGTGACAGCTTGTAAGGAAGTAGCAATATAATTCTTATAACTGCAGGAAAAGATTTCTGACAACCTTTCTAGTGAGGTCGGAAGCAGATTCTTTCTTACAGCATCAGATAAGTTGCAGTCAACCAACACATGGAGTGTGAGATCCTAAGACAAAAATCTAACTGCTGCAATTTGCTATGTCACAGTTTCCATGGATTGGGAGTCTACATGGCTCAACTGGATCTTCCAAATGTAAAGCATTGTATTTATAAAGCGTTGAAAGAATCTTGAACGTCTTCAGAACCTTATAGTTCTTTCAAGAAATAGATTACAAGGCCAATCCCACACTAAAATTCCTTATGAGAACACACCCCAACTACAGTTAGAGTTTCTGCCTTACAAACTTAAATAATACAGGGACTTTTGCATTAAAAAAAGTCAAAGAGTCTAAAATCAGACAGTGATTGTAACAAACACGTCTTTGTGTGGTGTATGTCTTCCAAATCAGAGATATTTGCTGTATTTGGGTGATAATCTTGTCAGTAAACTTTACCCACCTCTCCCTGTAAAATAAGAAAATGGCAGTTACTTCCATACCCTCTCTTGAAGTTAGAACACAGAAAAACCAAACCTGTAATTTTTATTTAGGGGCAATGATATAAAGAATGTCTGAGGGAAAAAAATATTTTGATGGCAAGAGATGTAACAGTATTGATGTTCTACAGTACCAATAGAGGTACACTAATGGTGTCCAGGAAAGGGTAGTGGCAGTGTGGGCTGGCTGACTAGTGGTCCTGATGAGTGGAGCAGGAATGGGTGGGAAGTTGAGAAGGTAGGACAAAACTTATTAGATGCTTACTCTGTCCCAAATCCTGAGATCTGCCATAAACATTGTGTAGAAAAGAGTTAACATAGCAGGTAGCGGGCCCCAAACTGTTATCCTTTAAAAGGCCTGCCAGCTAGCCATTGGCTGACATCTGGAAACTTGGCTTATGGGAGTATTCTCACCATTCACAAACTGATAGAGTAATCCACTGTGCACCAACTGTTTGTGCATATAATGTGTTCTTTGCTGAATACCTGCTTTCATTTTGAGAGTCTGGAATTTTGGTGTGCCCTAGTTAGGGGTCACCTATTGCACCCCCAAGAAAAACTCTGGCCACTGAGTTTCTAATGAGCTTCTCTGGGCAGAAACATCATAAACATGTTGCTGCATTTCTGTTACTGGGGGACAGTGTCCTCTGTGTGATCTGTCATGGGAAGGAGTCAGCATAAGGAAAGCTGCACATCATTTCTTCAGGACTCCACCTGTGTTTTTGCCCTTTTGATCTGGCCATGTATCCTTACTAAATCACAGTCATAAATCTTGTCATGAGTATCATTATATGCTGAGTCCCATGAGTCCTTCCAGTGAATCTCCTAGATTCAGGGTCTTGGGGACTCTGACACACACATACATCATTTACTTTCCAAATAACTATTAAATGGATTTATTCCATTCACTTTGAGAAATTAGAAACTGCACTCTACATTACTGAAAAAATTGTCCAGGTTACAGGGTTGTGTGACGGCATGACTAGGAGGCAAATCCATGTGTGTGTAACTAGGTGTTTTGGTTGAATTGTAGACTATGCTAAAATGGGAATTTAAAGTATTGTCTTGGCCTACATTCCTTCTACTGTATGAACTATTACCTTCCTATGTAAAATCCTCATCACTCAGCCACTAATCCATTCGATAATAGTCCTTTAATAAATATTCATTGGGTTTAAAGTCCTAGCCAAAATATGGGCTCTGCTGGTTACACCTGACTACTTTTCTGTGTAGTTCAGCCTGTATTTGAACTTTCAGCCTGTAAGAAAAACTTTTTGAACAACAACTCACAATCAGCCCTCTTTATGTGCTTACCTCTGGACTGATTCTCTCATTGTGGCCATCACGAGTAATTCTTCTCTTCCATAGTTCTGAGATTATGAATCTTAGATTATTTTTCAGTCTCAAATATTACATACAATTATATCCTGGTTAAGAATTGATACCAATGATAGATATTTGATATTACTATTTCTTTTTCTTTTCTTTTTTTTTTTTTTTTTTTTGAGGTGAAGTCTTATTCTGTCACCCAGACTAGAGTGCAATGGCACAATCTCGGCTGACCGTGACCTCTGCCTCCTGGGTCCAAGCGATTCTCCTGCCTCAGCCTCCTGAGTAGCTGAGACCACAGGTGCATGCCACCATGCCTGGCTAATTTTTTGTATTTTTAGTAGGGGAGAGGTTTCACAGTGTTAGCCAGGATGGTCTTGATCTCCTGACTTTGTGATCCACCTGCCTCGGCCTCCCAAAATGCTGGGACTATAGGCATGAGCCACCGTGCCCAGCCCCTTGATATTACTATTCCTAAACTCAAGTTTTCCAACCTTTTCCTGCAACTCTCAAAATCAGGACTAGATCAAAATTATTTTTCCAGATAATGCACTGTCTGAAGAGCACAGTCCCTGTAAAGTACTTAAGCAGTCATCGCTCTAAAACACATTCTAAGTCAAGGCCATTTCTTCATCAGAAAAACCTCATTATTAAGCCTTTTATGTCATAGCTTCAATATTGAAGGTTTCTACACCTGTTGATCATTTGTATTATTGTCTTTGGTGAAATGTCTATTCAAGTACTTAGCCTATTTTTCAATAAGGTTATTAGTTTCTTTAAAAAACCATTGAGTTTTGGGTGTTATTTATTTATTTTAGAGATTAACCCCTTATTAGATATAGATGGTCTGGAACTAGTAACAGGGTTACATCCAGATAAACTCATTGTAAGGTGAAGATATTATAAGTCAAAAATGCATTTTGTATCCTAACTTACAGAATATCATAGCTTAGCTTCCCCTACCTTAAATGTGCTCAGAACACTTACATTAGCCTACAGTTGGGCCAAGTCATTTAACACGAAGCCTATGTTATAATAAAGTTTAAAGTATCTCATATAATTTGTTAAATACTATACTGGAAGTGAAACATATAATGTTTTTATGGGTGTTAAAAGAATCGTTTTTATGAATGGGCATAATTTTTACAATAATGTAAAAAAAACTATAATTTAAATTATCATAATTCAGGACTGTGTATAGTTTTGAAATATTTCCTCCCATTCTGTAGATTGCCTTTTCACTGTTGATTGTTTGCTTTGTTGATACAGTCTCATTTGTTTATTTTTTGTTTTGTTGTCTCGGCATTTGTTTCATATTTATAAAATCATTGCCAAAGCCCGTGTCATGAAGCTTTCCCTATTTTCTTTTTATTTTTAACTTTGGATATTTTAACCTCAACTTGAACATTTGTTTCTTTTTATGTTGACAAAAATCATATGTATTTATGCCTGGGGAGGATTTGAGAGATGTTTGTCAAAGGATACTAAATTTCAGTTAAAAAGTAAAAATAAATTCAAGAGCTCTATGGTTCAACATGGTGACTATAGTCAATAATAAAATTATATACTTGAAAATTGCTAAGAGACCAGATGTTAAGTAATCTACCACAAAAATAAATATATGAGGCAATATATACAGTAATTAGCTTGATTTAACTATTGTACGATGTATTCATATACCAAAACATCGTTTACTACCCTATGTTTTCTTTTAAGAGTTTTAGAATCTAAGGAATTACATTTAAGTCTTTAACCTATTTTGACTTGACTTTCGTGTAATATGTAGAGGTCCAATTTCATTGTTTTGTATGTTGATATCCAGTTTTCTCAGCACCATTTGTTGAAGAGACTATCTTTTTTTCCCCGTTGTGTTTATCTGGTATCACTGTCAAAGATCAGTTGGCCATATGTGCTGGGTTTATTTCCTGGCTCTTTCTTCTGTTAAATATCACTAATCATCAGAGAAATTCAAATCAACCCCCCACAATGATATATCACCTCATTCCTCTCAAGATAGCAATTAAGAAAAAACAAGTGTTCATCATGGAGAAATTTGAACCCTCACACACTGTTGGTGGAAATGCAGATGGTACAGCTGCTATGGAAAACCATATGGAGGTTCCTAAAAATTTTAAAAAGATAAAACTATCATACCCTGTGATCCAGCAATCCGGTGTCTTAATATATATTCAAAAGAACTGAAATCAGAATACATTAGCACTTCTCTGTTCATTGTAGCATTATTCCCAATTGCTCAATGTCTATCTACAGATAAGTGGATGAAGGAAATGTGATATATACATAAAATTGAATACTCTTCAGCCTTAAAAAAAGGCATTATGTAGTGCAGTATGACATATTTAATTTGAAAAAATAAAGTTACTTTGAGGAAAGCTCTATAGTTCTTTGCTAGTATGAAAAACAAAAAATGGAGTATCTAACTTAAGACAAAATAATGTTATGTTAAAATTTATTTTTTCTTCTGTGATTATGGCAAAAGTAGCCCATAGACATATGCAATTCATCTAATTTGCATTAATATCATAGATTGCCTAATGCAAGCTCATTTTCTTTAAATATTGTAAGTATTCTTCACTTTTGCTACATTCTTATTTTATTTTTCCCACCTTAATTCTTTTCCTCAACAACTTTTTATTGTGTTTATGCCATTTTGTATTCCACAAACACATACACATAAAGGCACTACAATTGTTATGATTTTATTATAGTGTGCTTGTTTCAAATCATCAAGATTAATTATTGTATTAGTCAGCTCAGGCTGCCATAACAAAAATGCCCAAGAATGGGAAGCTTAAACAATAGAAACTTATTTCTCCAAGTTCTAGAGGCTGGAAGACCTAGATCAGGTTGTTAGCATGGTAGAGTTCTGGTGAGTATCCTCTTCCTGGCATGCAGATGGCTGCCTTCTAGCTATGTATCTTCACATACGGAAAAGAGATATTTCTCTCCCTCTCTTCTTATAATGCCACCAGTTCCATAGGATGAAGACTGCTCACCTATAACCTCATTTACTCTTAATTACCTCCTATAATGCCATCTCCAAATACTGTCACATTTTGGGTTAGTGCCTCAACCTATGAATTTTAGGGAGGAGGCACAATTCAGTCCATAGCAGTTTTAATGTAGGTCATAAGAAATGGACCCCTATTTTATCAATGTGTTAACTCTACAGAGTTATAACAATTTCATTCATGTTTTAGTTCTTGGTAACTAACTCTGTAATTGAAATCTACTATAGCACTGATGAGTCTTTGACAGTTGCAAAAATCAGGAGTAAAGACAGAACCCTGATAGAATAAACCAACCAACCTTTGGTCATGCAGTAAGATAAAAAGGTTAACTTCATTTCTTTACCTAGACCAAGCTTTGGTAAGGGTTGTCAGCCTACTTTCTCTCCTCATTTAAAAGTCTGAGCAGGTAAGGTTTAACATTAAATGTCCAATTTCCTTTATTGGCCAAGAATTAATCTTTGTTAAATTCTTGAAATATGTCTATGCATAAACTGTTAACTAAAATTAGGAATGACTTTATATTTGAACTTGGTACAAAGAGAAAAAAATAAATCGTGTCTAATTCAAAGTGTGATTTCTACATTTTTGGATGAAGGAAATAATTTCAAGGTAGCATTTTAAATTTACATTTTCCTCTTTGTAAATTTTGACCTCTGTTTAATTGTCCAAGTGTAACTTTTAATCAAATCGACTTTGGAAACTGAGTTAGTGAGTTTCACTTTATGTTACATTGTCATTCCCTTACACAGGTAGATCTCTAAAGTCGGAGGAGTAATAATCCAGGGGAGTGACGCTTCAGACACTTTCTAGGGCCTGATTTTCATGAGGTTTAGCATGTATTCTTACATATAAGATAGTTCAATAAATATTTCTGGAAGTTAATTTGCCTCAATTTGGGAAAAAAGTATTTTTATAAGGAGTTTTTACTATATCTGCACATTTTAGGGAAGAAAATAATGCATAGGTTATAATCTCTACTCCCAATAAAATAAGAGAAACAAGACTTTTACAGGAGAATAAAAACCACAGTATAATAATCAACAAAGTACAATACAGATTGTAACTTTTGGAAGCCTTCATGGAAATTTAGTAGCTTTAGATTAATATCACATGACAGAAAAATTTGTATAGAAGAGTAAAAAGGCATGTAGGGGAAATAGAAATATTAAAGCAAGCAAGAATCTAAGCCAAAATATGGGGTTGAGCAGAGGGTTTACACGGGGTGTAGTGAGAATAGATAAAGTAAGAAGGATCCAGTGTGATATTTTCGAGTTGTTATGTTTTCCCTTCTTAATCAGGATTTTGCATGGTTGTTTTTTATGAGTATTGCAGGTTGACCACTCTGATCCTTATTGACATTTCTGTGCTGTAGATATATTTTGGCAGTTCTGTCCAGCTTATCATAACTCTTGTCTGTGAGAGTATCTTTCTCCTTCTTTAGGGTTGTCAATCTCTCTGTTCACAAACTAGATTTCTACTGTTTCATCAACTCTGTCCAGTTGCTTAGACCAGGAGTGGACATATGATCCAGATTTGCTATAGGGGTTATACAACTGGGGATCAGAGGCAACTAATAACCTTCTCTCTCCTGGTGAGACTGAAGGGCATTTAAAATATGTAAGTTTTGGGGAGTTATACTCTGGACAGAGAGACCTTAGAAAATTGTTTTGAAACAAAAAGATTGAAATAGATGTGAAAAGAGACACAAGGAGATGTCAAAGAAAGTTGCCAGCTGTTGATTGCTTCCCAGTTCATATTTTTCTCTTTTTTCCCCATTCCTTTCTCTCCTCCTTCCTTTCACTTCATTCGGTAGTTTAGATACCTTTTGTAACATGTACCTACAAATCAGTTATGGAAGAGACCATTGATGTTGTGGTATATTTAATATTAGTAGTAGTGTATTTTCTTTGATTAACCTATGGCCAGTACAACCAGTACAAATCAAATATAATGTACTAGAAATTATAATATACTAACGCAGCCTAACACTAGAACTGTAAGGTGAAGTAAGGAAATTAACCAACAAAAAGAGAAACATAGAAAATCTATTTGATTGGGAATACCATTCTCACATTTAACTCCAGGATGGTATAACCTGGGATAGTAGTTTACTTTTGAAACAAGTCTATTCTAGGATGGTGATTTTAACATTGTCAGTTTTTAAAACATGTATTTTTTTATTTAGTTTTGAATATTCTCAGAGTAATAATTGGTTTTACAAATTAAACACCAAAAATATTCTTGGGAAAATATATTTTAGTACATTTTCTAATTCACCTTCAAATAAATCTATTTGTTTAGTCTCTCAGAAGGGATTCATACTTTTTGTAAAAAAACTTTGAAATCTGCATTATAACCCAAATCTAAATTAGTACATATTTAATGGATGATATTCTTTTATGAATCACAGGGTCAGAAATATCTTCCTTCTAGCTTTGTTGAAGTTTTGGAACAAATTATTGTTTCTGATAAAAATTAAAGTTGCCATTGTATGAAATAATGTATTTTCAGAAACACTGAATTTCAAAGATATTCTCCTTAAATAGACCTCTCTATTTATGTCTCTTTTTGAAATATGTTCCTAAGTAATATCAGTGTGTTAGATTCAGCAGAAATATCACTTTTCATCCTACATTGAAGTGTGTTTTCTCATTTAGCTTTTATTCCATTCACAGAATTTTGTTCTCCATGTCTTTCTCTATATTTCAAGAAGCAAATTGAGATATCAAGATGAAAATGGGTGTATGTTTGCAAATAATTTTAAAGACTTGTCATTACTGTTGTAACATCAATCTATTTTATACAAAAATTGATCATCCAGTGATTATTGACAATTAGGTTTCTGTATGGACACTAATATTATAACAAGAAAAAACAGATAAAATTTCACAATTTGATCTCAACTGCAGAGAAAACTCATGCAAAAAAAAATTAACAATGAGGTCTCTGTTTAAATGTTCCATTGATGACATATAGTATTTTGAGTAGCTAAGTTAGATGTTTTTACTTTCTCTACTGATCTATTACACCTTTGGCTTTTGACCAAGATGGAGTAAAAGGAACTGAATTTGTACTTCTGCCTTAAATGAGTGACCTAGACACAATAATGAAACAATAGTTTTCAGAAATTGGACAACAACCAGCACAGGAAAGTTAACACAGGTATAGACAAACAAAATAGTGCTTTAATTGCCCCAGTGTCTTACCTATAAAGAGTTTCTAAGCCACAATGCGTGAATGGGGCTACCCAAATCCAGTCCTATGTTGAAGAGACAGAATTGTGAATTTGGGAGGCCAGTTAGAATTTCCAGGGCAAATTATTAAAGAGAGGAGAGTTGCATGGACAGCAGAGAGTTGTATACAGAAGATCACACAGGGTTTCCTTTAAGTCCTCAGCTAGTAACCAATCAGAGAAGAAATATATATGAGGTACCCAAGGTTGGAGACAGACCCATCAAAAAATAACCACAAGAAGGAAAATAAGTAAAGGTGACTATATGAGATATGAGGAGTATTTAATTTGCTTGACTACAGCAATCACATCATTGTGTATATTTATATCAAGATAAGTACATCAAAATACCACATTGTAAACTTTAAATATATATAATAAAAAAAGAAAATTTCCCCGAGGTTGGTGGATCACGAAGTCAGGAGTTCAAGACTAGCCTGGCCAAGATGGTGACACATATGTCTACTAAAAACCTATAAATATTAGCCAGATGTGGTGGCAGGTGCCTGTAATCCCAGCTACTTAGGAGGCTGAGGCAGAAGAATAGCTTAAACCCGGGTGGTAGAGGTTGCAGTGAGCCTAGATGTGCCACTGCACTCCAACCTGGGTGGTAGTGAGACTCCATCTAAAAATGACAGACCCTGTCTAAAAAAAAAGAAAAAAGAAAAAAATTCTCAGAGTTTAAACAGAGCTACAAATAATTTATCTTTCTGCCTGCCAAAATGGAACAAAACCTTACAATGAATTGAACATTAGACAGGATATTCAGAGAAGTATGGACTTAGAAGTTTAGAAAAAATTATCTCTAGACTAACAGCTCTCTGAAAATAAGCTTATAAATAAGACTTGGAAATATGAGATCTGTCCATTGTCTTGACTATGTCCTAAAATAAAGCTAAAAAATATTTATAGAACACATCAGTATCTAGCACAAAACATGATAAATAGAATATTCAACATCAAAAAAAATTACCAGGAATACAAAGAAGCAGAAAAATATGAATTATTATAAATTTAAAAATCAACAAAAAGATATAGTTTCAGAAATAACATAGATGTTAGAATTTGTATACAAGTACAATTAAAAAACTTATTGTAACTCTCTATATACCACCAGGTAGCAAATGTATGACCATGTTAAAGGGAGAAGTAAAAAATTTAAAAAACAAACATCTAAAAGAAAAAAGAAAAAAAGCCTGATATGAAAAATATCCCATATGGAATTAACAACAGTATACACATTGTGGAAGTATGCTTGTAGTGATAGCAATGGAAATGATCCAAAATAAAACATACAAAGGGGAGAAATATAAAAATAGATAACATGGTACAAGATTAACAGTAGATCCATGAACTGTGAGACAACTTTCAATGGCTTAATATGTATTTACTGTAATTGGAGATGCCAAAGGACAGAAACGATGGTGGTGGCATACTCATTGAGAAATAATAGCCAAAACTGTTCTAATTTGCTGAAATATATAAACATACAGACTCAGAAAGCTTAACAATCCAAACCTCAATTATAAAACTACATTAAGAGTCATCATTGTCAAATTTCTGAAAACCATTGAGAATGAGACAATTTTAAAAGCAATTGGAAAGGACATATTATATACAGGAGAAGAAAATATTACAATAGCAGGAGACTTCTGGTCATAAAAAAATGCAATCCACGAAACAGTGGAGCACTATTTTTAAGGTACTAGAAAGATAAAACTGCCAACTTAGAATTTTATACCTATTAAAAATACCTTCAAACATAAAGGTAAAATGAGTACCTTTCTGAAATAAAACAGCTGGAAGAATTAATCACAGGCAAACCTCTATTCCAAAGAATGTAAAAGCATTTTTTTTTCAGTCATAAAGAAAATACCCAGTGGAAATCTGAATCTATGCAAATTATTAGGTGCAATGGAAATGGTAAAATGTAAATAAATAAAAAATATTTTTTCTTGTCTTTCAAATATCTATAAAAGATAATTGACTGTTTTAATGAAAGTAATAAACTTTCTGAGTTATCTGAGTATCCCATATTTTGATTAGGATAGTTAGTACATGGGTGTTCGTATTTCTCAAATCTCATCAAATTGTAAACTAAAATCTACACATGTTTTGTGTAAATTATACCTCAAAAATAGATTTGTTTGAAATGGGAAAGAATTTTTTTTTTATAATTTGAAATATATGGAATATCGTGATACTAAAGTTATATATTTTCATCTGTTGTTAATTTGTGGTATTTTATGTTATTAATTATTTGAATCTATCTTCTAATTTTGTTTTAGAAAATGTTCCGAAGTGTGTGAACATTGTTCATTCCAGCTACCATAATAAGATGTTAAGTTCAGAGCAAAAAATCAGTGAATACTTAGAAAATTCCATGTAGATAGTATAGACTGCCACTGTCATACTGTCCAATCACAAAAAATTATCCAATTAGATTAGTCTAATTGATTATTAGTAATCCTAATTATCTGTTTTAAGGTAGAAACTGGGGTTATCTAGTGTCTAAGTTAATGAATACATTTGTTTCTCTAAATTATACTATGCCATGTGCAGTAAAAAAAACCCAAAAAGCCCAAGGAAGAATGTCTTAAAATTTATTAGTAAGGGGATTTATATAATGTGATAAGAAGAACTTAGTTTTAAGGTATGCCAAGTTTTGCATAGGACCATGGAATTTCATTATAGTTGATCTTTCATAAAAGAGATTTTTCAAAAAGATTCTTTTTTTTAAAAAAATTAGATTCTTGTTTACTAAAAACTGCAGATCTCTCAGATCTCAAATTCATTTGTGTGGGTGTGTAACTTTTTTCCAGCACTGTGCAGTTATTTCAACCAATCTAAAAGGAATTACTCAAATCTCCTTATTCAAATGAATTTTTCATAATAGAAGAAGACGTTGCTAGGATTTCTTTCTAAGTACCTGAACCATAGGGGTCAATTATATTTTGTAGAAATTGCTATCATCAATGTCCTTCATGTGGATGTTTTTTATTTCTAGTTCGGTAAAGACATTGAGATTGTAATTTCTTTTAAACATCTATTAAATTACAACTGTTTATCAGAAATATATGTTGTATGTGTGCCACATTTAGCTCTGGCCTCCAATTCTCCCAAACACAAAAGCTCTGTTACTGGAAACTGTCAGTTGAGCTATTTCATAACTGTCAAGCACATTGTTATTAGGGAACCATGTTCCTTTTGCCATATCCAGCATATTGACATTTCCTTTAAATCAGGGGTGACAAGCCAAGTATAGATTTGGCAGTTACCTTAGGGGTTTAATTAGTGGCAGCTGGAGATGCTGAATTCCCAATCCCTCACGTAGAAAATATACAGAATTTCCACCTAATTTAAAACTCTACCTTCTTTTGAGAATCACACTAGTCTTCCACCTTGGAAACTCCTTTATCTACAAATCACTTTTCCTGACTATTGGTTACATTGAATCTATTAAATGCCTGAAAATAGAAAGAAAATGACACTAGTGTGAATGATTGATAGCAAATAAGTTTTTGCCTTATTTCGAAGCAATTATTTGACATGTGACATCTGATCTTTTCCCCATGGCTCTAGACCAGAGGGTCCAGACCGTTGTAGTTTCTGGACCAGCTGCATCCACATCGCCTGAGAACTGGTTAGAAAAGCATATCTTCAGTCCTGCCACAGAACTACTAAATAAGAAGGTCTGGAAGTAGGGCTCAGAAATTTGTGCCTTAAGAAGTTTGAGAACTTCTGATTTATATGTATAATACTGGCAGGGTGTGGTGGCTCAGGCCTGTCATACTAGCACTTTAGGAGGCCAAGGTAGGAGGATCACTTGAACTCAGTAGTTCAAGACCAGCATGAACAACATAGAGAGACCTTGTCTCTGCAAATAATTATATATATATATATATATATATATATATATATATAAAATATGTACATGATATATATGTATATAATACATACATGTCATATATAGAATATATATATACATAAAATACACATACATAATACACACATGTGTGTATGTGTTTGTGTGTGTATTAGCTGGCTACAGTAGCATGTACCTATGGTCACAACTATTTGGGAGGCTGAGGTGGAAGATCACTTGAGCCAGGGCAGTGGACTGCAGTGAGCCATGATTATACCACTGTATTCCAGCTTGTATGAGAGAGTGACACCTCATCTCAGAAAAAAAAAAAAGAAGATATATAGTACTACTGTACCTCTTTACTCATATCTCTTTCTTCAACTTCCCTCCTTTAACTTCAAGATATATATTTTGCTTCCCCAGACTTTAAAAGGAATATTATTTAAATCTTTAAACTTAAGTGTATGAATAAATAAAGGTTTATCAAACTTTTTTGATTCCAATTCCAACATTTTCAGGGACATGTTTTAAATTACCAAAAGTGTGCCCTGTTTGTGTCCTGGATTATTCAACTATGGCCAACAGATAGTAGTTTATATTTATCATAGCTTTTCTCACTTCGATCCTGTGGGCTATGAGGAAGAAGGGAGACATATAAATTCCCAAAAGAATTAGGTAGATAGGAACATAATCCCAGGGAGTCCAAGTCTACATTCATCAGTATAAGGAATCCCTACACCCTTAAACAACTCAACTTCAACTGCATCTTAAGAGCTTCATGAACATCATCGTACATTAACATTTCCTTCATGTATGGTTTGATGCAGCTCCTGATTTTCATTCCTGCATAACTCAATCAGTAGTAACTCCTAGATGTTTTTATACTGTTGCTGATCTTAATCTTTGTGTGTGTGAATGTGTGTTCATTTTTTTAATTAATTTAATTTTAAGTTCTGCTGTACATATACAGGACTCATAGGTTTGTAACATAGGTAAATGTGTGCCATGGAGGTTTGCTACACCTATCAACTCATCGCCTAGGTATTAAGCCCCACATGCATTAGCTATTTACCATGGAGAATTGACTTACTCAATATTATTAGATCACACTACTCCAGTGAGTAGGAAAATTCCCTCTCCATCAAAGTTAATATTTTGTCATTAAGATTCCCAAAGAATGACATCACGCTTTCTTGGTAGCTGCTTCTTTCTAGAAACTTGGGACAAGTTTGTTGACAATGTTGGAAAATAGTTGTGTAGTGTGTATCACAGACTCATTTCACTCCAATATGTTATCTTATTTTATATCTGAGAAATCTGCAGTAACTTTTCTTACATCTGGGATATAACTGGAGGAATTAGGTGCTGAATAAAATGCAAAGGATTTTTTAGTCTTTGGAAATCTAATATTGAGATGCTGTCCTGATTCAAAGATTTATTAAGTGACTTCATACATGTTGAGATTCATTGTCTGTTCTCGGGAGAACAGAGATCATCCCCATAGTTTACTCTTATTTATTTAATATGACATTGTTATTTATTAATCAATATGTCTGTATTCTTTATTTATCCCAGGAGGTTCTCACCCAGGAAGATAGAGCTGCACACATCGTTATTATACATTCTAAAACTAGTTAAAATACTCATCAAATCTACAAGAGAAAATCTCTAACTACAATTTATGCCAAAGAGTCTTTGAAACCATTATCAAAGAATCCTCGCTTACTCTATTCTCATCTATTAAGCTATTATAGTATGATCTTTCTTCAATCATAAGCCCTTGTACTGAGAGAACTGCCTTACACCAGATGTAAAATCTCAGTAAATATACTTTACTTTTCCGCTCTGGGTCATTACTAAGGCCCTAGAAAAGTGCCATTTTCTAAAACTCAAATTTGTCTCATCAAATGTTTTGGTTAAGTTTGGGAAAGGCACATACATATGCAGCTAATATAACGTGTTCAGATTGCATATTATACACACTACAATGAGATTTACAAAGCAAATGCAGTCGCCATAATTAATTGGGTCCTAATTATTAGACCCTATCTGCTGCCTTATATATCTTCTCCTCAGTTCTAGTTGATGCTATGAAACCACGGAGTCTCCAGTGGCATTCATTTTGGATCACAGAAGTAATCTAGAAATGGGTTCCTTCTTGCCTGACATCAGTACTCAAATCAACTAACTTCCAAGTATCCTCTTAGGGTGATCAGAAAATAATGAATTTTTCCCAGGAATAATAATAGCATAAATCAACCTCTCATTTTTCTTAATCTAAATTTACTGCCAGAATTTCATTTCCTCAGGATTCTCAAAGAATGCACTTTTGAGAAACAAAGGAAGAATGATACAGAGATTACCATTTTATGAATGACTGAGCTTGAGTGTCATGTCTGAATCAGAACTTTTTGATAGATATGTAATTGATAGATGTAACTTAGATTTTAGTCTTGAGTTATGATTCTAATTTCTCTATCACTGTCTACCTCATGAGAACTGCTGGGGCATGTATGCCTAGAACAAAGAACAAAAAGAACAAAGAGAGGGCTCCAAGTGAATTCATTTTCTTGGACACTGTCAATGGTGCAAAGTCTAGAGAATGACTTGGTTGCCCCCACAAGCTGTCCTGATCCAAGTCTGAAACAGGACACAGAGATGATATATTTGTAATTTAAGACATTTAAATTTAGTCTACTAACCACATCTAGTTCAGTGAACCTCACTGGGTGGTCATTGTGGTAGGCAGAATAATAGCCCCCTGCAAAGATATCCAAGTCCCAATTTCTGGAACCTTTGCAATTGTTACCTTATTTGGCAAAGAAAAATGAATTGTATATAGAATTAAGGCTGCTAATCAGTTGATGTTAAAATAGAGAGATTATCCTGTGTTATGTTGTTAGTTCAATGTGATCACCAGGGTTCTTAAAAGTAGAAGAGGGAGAAAGAAGAAAAGGTCAAAGCTATGATACAGTGTGTGAGTGACTTGACCTGCTGCAGCTGGCTTTGAAGATGGAGGAAGGTCCATGAGGCAAGGAATGTGGGTAGCCTCTAGAGGCCAGAAAAGACAAGAAAGTGAATTATATTGCAGATCCTGCAGAAACAAACAAACAAAGGTAGCCCTATCAACACCTTGATTTTAACTCATCAAGACCTGTGTTGGACTTCCATTATAGAGAACTATAATATAACATATTTTTGTTATTTTAGCCACCGAGTTTGTGTTAATCGATATAGAAACAATGAAAACTAATTTGCCAATTACACTCTCAGTGACCCTTTCCTTGGAAACAAGTGGGTAAAGTAGAGAGGGGTACTGGCAGAGGGTAATAAAGCTACACCTTCTCCATTCTAAATGAAGCACGCCTTTCTTAGATACTTATATCCTTTGTACATGTTTCTGTCAGTACAGTTATTATATAATATTACAGATGGAGACATGTATGTCTGATTGTCAATGAGATAATTGGTAATTTAATGACCAACAGTATTATTTTATCTTCTTAAGTTGCATTCCAACATTGAGTATGTTTCACTTAAAATCATAACATATTTTTAATTTATTCAACAGTAAGTGGGTACCATCTATGAGCTAGTACTAACAAAGGAGATTGAAATGCAATTTAAAGCCCCCAAGAATTTGATTTGCTAGCATCACTTGGAAGAGATGGACTATGCTGAAGTCATATATGACCCCAATATTTCAGTGGCTAACAACAGAAAATATTTATTTCTTGCCCATGACACATGAGCAACATAGGTCACCTTTGGCTCTGCTTCATACATTCTCCAACCTAAAATCCAGACTGATTTGGAAGACAGAATCCAGAAATAGCCTCTTTCTACTCCCTTGCCATTCTTATGACAACAACAGCAAAAAAGAAATCGCCGGGCGCGGTGGCTCACGCCTGTAATCCCAGCACTTTGGGAGGCTGAGGCGGATGGATCATGAGGTCAAGAGATCAAGACCATCCTGGTCAACATGGTGAAACCCTGTCTCTACTAAAAATAGAAAAAATTAGCTGGGCATGGTGGCGCGTGCCTGTAATCCCAGCTACTCAGGAGGCTGAGGCAGGAGAATTGCCTGAACCTAGGAGGTGAAGGTTGTGGTGAGCCGAGATCGCATCATTGCATTTCAGCCTGGGTAACAGGAGGGAAACTCCGTCTCAAAAAAAAAAAAAAAAAAAAAAAAAAAGGAATCATGAGCCCCTTTGTACTTGTGCTAAAAAGTTTTCCCCGTAGGTAACATATGTTACTTTTGCTCACATTTCATTATTCAGAGCAAATCTATGGTCATACCTCGAGCCAGTGGAGCAAGAAATTATGATTATCTCCTAAGGAGGTGCAGCTAATATTGGTGAAAAACAAACAAAAAACAAACACACATGTAATCTATAGCGCTACTATCCCAACCCTGACATCTTTAAAGATTAATTCTATTCTCGTTTTCTCCAAGAAAAATGGGGACAATTCATATTGTTCACCGCATCAAAAGTTGACTGTTTAACCACAATGAGCTTTTCTATTATTAATTTAATAGTACTGTATGCTGATATTTTGTTATTCTGGCAACACTTAAAATAATTCTGAACGTAAAAATGAGTACCAATAGATGCTTGTTTAGTGTTGAATTTAGTGTTGAATGAGGTTGTCGTGATATATATATATATGTTAAATATATTTATATTACTAAATATATTTATATATATATATATATATTAAATATACATATATATTTTTTCCCCAAAATTTAAGTGCTATAAAACAAGCCACTTGAACTCTGGTGAGGCTTGACCTAGAAATAAGTCCATGGTGACTTCATATTAGATAGAATAGAAAATAAAATGTGGCTAACATACAGCAGATGCCTATTTTATGGATGTCTACTGTAGGCATAGCTGCAAGGCCACAGACAGGTTAATTATGACTATCAAGCACAAAGAAACTATGTGAAGGGCAGTAATTTTCCATTGGAGAATAAGAGAGGACATTTAAATAATAATGGTATCATAAAAACTTCTATATATTTAGAGATACAATAACAAGCTTCTAAGTAAAGTTTCTCACAATTTAAAATGCTAATGGGATAACAAACACTCCTACCCCAAAGACAGACCCACACACATACACATGTGTGTGAAAACACACAGGCACACATGCATGCACACCCACATACACACACACAGTGTATGAAACACTTCTGATAATTTCTGATTATATAATGTGATATGAAATCTAGTATTCTGATAAAATATAAAATGGATAATACATTTTAAGGAAAGTTACAATATAAAAGCAATTTCCAAGAATTATAATTCAATAAAATTCATTGAATATTAAAGCTCAGCTGAATGTAATTTTGTCCTCTCTATTTCAGAAAGCAATTTAAAATCATGTAGGGCATTAGAAATGTTTCTTATATTTGTAGCCTATTAAATTTTATAAGGTGCTTTTCACACACATTGTCATTTGATTCTCACTATGACCTCATGAGAGGCAGAGCATTATTATGCCCCATTAGCACAGCTTTGACATATAATAGGCAATTATTAATAAATATTTGTTGTTGGAGTGAATGAATGGATTACTCTGTCAGTTAGGAGGAAGGTGAACTTAAAGAAGTTAACTGTTTTACTCAAGGAGACAGACCCTGAAGCTAGAGACTTTAGCTTTCAGAGAAAACCTTCTTTCTCTTCACCATGAATATGACCTCCCTTTGAATGTGAGCTCACCTTGCTCAAATGATGCATAGAATAGAAGAGTGTAAATAGTCTATTAAAATATAAACTGGCTCTAATCACATCTCAAAAGGATATTGTTAAGTAAAACCTTTTTTATAAAATAAGTACTTTGACTTATTACATAAAGTTTATTTGTGCATTTGTGCATGCATTTAGTTAATTGAAACTTGCAGAACCTGTATACAGTGCTACAAAGTATGCAGAACACCGGCTCCCACTTTCTGTGTCATCAGCTGCTTGGCAGTAGTGAAGCCTAGTGACCACATCTCAGAATAATATTCTTCAATGCACAAAATAAAATATGCAGGATTACAAAGGAGAGCAATTGTTGCTTAAAAATTGTTCTATCTATGTTGATAACCACTGCATAGACAGTTAACTTATGATCATGATTATTATAATTATTGATCATTATCCATAATATTGTAATATTATACACACTATTAGAAGGAAAACAGAGTCAGTAATCCTTGTATAATACATATGTATTTATTCAAAGAGAAAGCAAAGGTGAACATGTACATTTCAATGCTTAAAATTCCAAAAATATTGCACAGTTAAAATTTAATATTATAGTGTTAAAGGTCATGCTAATGCAAGAATTACAGATATTATTTCATACTCTTCTGTGTGGGTCTGAATTATTTATTTTATTTTTAAAACCTCTCAAAAGGGGAGAATGACATACATCCAACACTATTTAATGGATTTGTTGTGAAGGTGAAACATACTAATATATGGCAAGGCATTTTAAAATTTATGTAATACTTAAAATGAAAGGTAGAGTTTTATAGAATAAGCAATAAAGTATGAAATTTAAAAAAAATGAGCCAGATCACAACACTTGAAGTTATGACAGGATATGCAGAGTAGAATGGTTCAATAAAACAGTTGAAGAAATGTCATAAAACAGCCAGTGCATGTTTATTGTCAAGTGTGTGGTATAGATAACTAGGATCATTGGAGGCTGTAATCACAGAAATAAATATGATATGAGATGGTAAAGTAATGCTAATTTAGCAGGAAGTATTTGGAAGGAAGAAAGAAAGGAAGGAAGGTAAAAAGGAAGGAAGGAAGGAAGGAGAAGGAGTAGAGGGAAGGGAAAGGGGGAGGAAGGAAAAGACCTTAGTCAAAGGGTTGTTGAGGAAATTAGTGATAACCACAGTAAGAAACTTGAAGTATATTTAATGTTTAACAAACAATAGCTATTATTATAATTTTGCATCAGGCAGTCTTTGCAGGAAGACGCCTTTAGTTTGCAACATCACATCTTCCATTTAAAAAAAAAAATCTGGTTTTGTGTCACAGGGAAAGACCAAGTAATAACATTTTCATTAGCAATTATTTATATGCAAGTATTTGATTTCTACTCTAATAAGCTAAAACCACAAAGGGAAACTTGTTTAAAAAATTAAAGTGCCTGATGGAACTCAAGACCCCACAAGAGACTGCAGAAGCATCTCCAAAACCACCAGGACCCAAAAAGCTCCATGAGGTAAAGCATGCACTTTGTAACTATCAGCTGACTTGACAGCAGAGACATTTATATTAAATCGTTTTTGTAAAACATGCTAACTGCCATTCACTGAAAGAACAACTTATATCCCTTATGAGACTTCAGTGTCTTCCTAAGTTCAGAAACAAAAATGACTGTTGTTTTTCTCCTACTTTGAGTCCACACCTCAGACGAATCATTGAAGTCATATACAATAAATACCCCAAGCCAGAAGATTGTCGTGTGTGTGTGTGTGTGTGTGTGTGTGTGTGTGTGTGTGTATAATATATGTAGGTTTATTATATAAGTTTCTTATAGTAAATAAAAATATAATTCACACACACACACATCCTACCATAAATCTCTCATTTATTACAACTGCTAGATAGTCACTCCTTTTACCATTGTATGAATCCTTCTGGATATTATTTTGCCATTAAGAATGTTTCTCTTTCATTTGTTTGTATTTTTCTAACATTAACATGAAAGATGACTCACAGTGTTCCATACATTGTGGTGTTTATTGTTAAGCTTTTAAAAAATTATTATACCTTGCATGTTTTTTAGGACCTTATTACTCAAAATCATTCCTATTCAAGCCTGCCTACCTTCACAAGATGGCTGAGCTATGAATTACTTAAGCATTTTCATATATATTAACATTTAGACACTTTTCCATGTATTTTCTACTGGGTATTAAGAAAAAGTTAAAATACACACACACATTGTCAATTGGACTGAAGGAAGAATCTCATTATTTAATTTGTACATGCCAATCTTAAAAGATAGTTACAAACTATTTATTTATTTTTTCCTAATTCTGAGGATTACCTATTCATGTTCACTGATGTCATAGAATCCTCAAGTGAAAATGGAAAAGCTGGAACATGGGAACAACCACATTTGTCAAGGATGCATAGGAGATAACAGCATCAAAGGGCTCTGAAAATTGTAGGCTACCTTGTTCTCAGCCAACCAAGCCCAAACATGCCAATAAGAGGATTTGTAGAAATTGACTTAAGATGATCCTCAGACCAACTTGTATTTTCTATCATGTTTGTAAAATTGGGTAAATTTAAACTCTTATTTCTCCTTAATGAAATTAAAAGAAATTCTGAGTTCTAATTTGATTGCACTGTGGTCTGAGAGACTGTCATAATTTTCATTCTTTTGCATTTGCTAAGGAGTGATTTACTTCAAATTACATGGTCAGTTTTAGAGTGAGTGTGATGTGATACTGAGAAGAATGTATATTCTGGACATTTGGGTGGAGAGTTCTGTAGATCTCTATTCCTTCCACTTGGTTCAAGCCCTGGATTTCCTTGTTAATTTTCTGTCTTGTTGGTCTGTCTAATATTGACAGTGGAATGCTAAAGTCTCCCACTGTTATTATGTGTGATTCTAAATCTCTTTGTAGGTCATTAAGAACTTTCTTAATATATCTGGGTGCTCCTGTATAGGATGCATATATATTGAGAAGTTAGCTCTTCTTGTTGCATTGATCCCTTTACCATTATATAATGCCCTTCTTTGTTTCTTTTGATCTTCATTGGTTTAAAGTCTGTTTTATGAGAGACTAGGATTGCAAACCCTGCTTCCTTTTGCTCTCCATTTCTTGGTAAGTCTTCCTCCATCCCTTTATTTGGAGCCTATGTGTGTCTTTGCTCATGAGATGAGTCTCCTGAAGACAGCACACCAATGGGTCTTGACTCTATCCAGTTTGCCAGTCTGTGTCTTTTGAATGGGGCATTTAGCTCATTTACATTTAGGGTTAATATTGTTATGTGTGAATTTGATCCTGCCATTTTGATGCTTAATGGAAGCATGGTTAGGAAGAATCAATATCGTGAAAATAGCCAAACTGCCTGAAGTATTTTATAGATTTAATGCTATCCCTATCAAGCCGACATTGACTTCTTTGGCAAAATTGGAAAAAAAAACAGCTCAACCTTCATATGGAGCCAAAAAATAGCCTGCATAGCCAAGACAATCCTAAGCCAACAAAACAAAGCTGGAGGCACCATGCTACCTGACTTCAAACTATACTATAAGCCCAAAGTAATCAAAACAGCATGGCACTGGCACCAAAACAGAGATGTAGACCAATGAAACAGAACAGAGGCCTCAGAAGTAACACCACACATCCACAACCATCTGATCTTTGACAAACTGGACAAAAACAAGCAATGGAGAAAGAATTCCCTATTTAATAAATGGTGTTGGGAAAACTGGCTAGTCATATGCAGAAAGCCAAAACTGGATCCCTTCTTTATACCTTATACACAAATTAACTCCAGATAGATTAAAGATTTAAATATAAGACTGAACACCATAAAAACCCTGGAAGAAAACCTAGGCAATACGATTCAGAACATAGGCATAAGCAAAGTTTCAAGACTAAAACACAAAAGCAATGGGAACAAAAGCCAAAATAGACAACTGGCATCTATCTAATTAAACTTAAAAGCTTCTGCACAGCAAAAGAAATGATCATTAGAGTGAACCAGCAACCAACAGGTTGGGAAAAATTTTTGCAATTTACTCATCTGACAAAGAGCTAATATTCAGAATCTACAAAGAACTTAAGCAAATTTACAAGAAAAAAACAACCACATCAAAAGGTGGGTGAAGGATATGCACATGGACACAGGGAGGGGAACATCACATATCAGGGCCTGTCAGGGGCTGGGGGACTAGGGGAGGGATAGCAGGGGATGGGGGATTGGGGAGGAATAACATTAGGAGAAATACCTAATGTAGATGATGGGGTGATGGATGCAACAAACAACTATGGCATGTGTATACCTATGTAACAAACCTGCATGATCTGCACATGGACCCCAGAAGTTCAAGTATGATAACGACAAAAAAAAGAAATTAAAAGAAAAATTAAGTAAAATGAGTAAACTGATTTAATAAGTCAATTAATTTCAAGGGATTAAGTGTTCATCTAACTGCATCAGCTGTTTGTAGATCAACATTCATTCTAGGGCTTTGCTTTGGCATTGTAATATGGTCTTATGGAAAATCTATAAACTCAAGATGGTGTGGTAGGAACAACTCAGGATTTCAGCTCTCAGTGAAGGCGCAGAGGGTGAATCCTAGCCGCATTTTCAGACGGACCTTTGTTGCCCACAGAATGGGGAAATTCCCAGGTGTAGGAGAGACACGGGACACCAGCGCAGCCCTTTGGGCTTGCATGACTATTTCAGCCGGCGCCGCAGTGCAGCAGCACCCTGCACATAACTCACTGGTCTGGGTGCCCTGTTAAACTGGCAATCTGAGATTTGGGAGGGCAGACTAACATATCCATCTGATTAAATAGGACTTGAACAGTGAGCCAGACCAGGAGATTTCTGGGAAGCATGATTTGAGCTGGTGCAGTGGGCCGTGGCACGGGACATCACACAGATCATGGTGCCCTATCAGCTGGCAACTGAAACACCTGTGAGAGAGTCAACGTTCAACTTAAAAGAAAAAAAGAGAGAGAGAGGGAAAAAGGATGCTGAGGCAGGGAGCCAGATGATCAGGCTCGGCGGGTCCCACCCCCACAGGGACAAACAAAACGGTGATTCAAAACGCTAGGGGTTGAGAGTTTTACTGTGGGCTCAGCTGAATCCAGGATGGTGCAGCTCAGTGGGGGGAGGGGCGTCCGCCATTATAGATGCATTCTGCCCCTACTGAAGTACACGCCCATTGCTGAAGCAGCCTGCCATTGCCGAGGCAACCCGCCATAACAGAGAGACTCTGCTAAGAGGGCAGAGCCCACCACAGTAGGGCAGAGCCCTGTGGCAGCAGGGGGGACCCCATGGTAGCAGGGCGGAGCCTCTGCAGGCAAATAGTGACTAGACTGCCTCCTAGCTGGGCAGGAGAGTGCAACAGATACTCATAAAGAAAGCCCCAACTCCCTGAGACAGAGCATCTGAGGGAAACAAAAAAAGGGTTTTTATAAGTTCTGCTGCAGCAGACCTAAACACACCCACCCAACAACCCTGAAAGAACAACGGAGCTCACAGCTCAGCACTGGAGCTTCTATAAAGTACAGACCATCTCCTCAAGCAGCTCCCTGACCCCTGTATATCCAAAGAGTCACCTCAAAAAAGGACTAATCAGACTGACATTTGGTGGGCATCATTCTGGGACAAAGATAGCAGAAGAAGAATCTGGTAGCATCCCTCACTGTTCCGCAGCTGCTACAGGTGTACCCCACACAAGCAGGGCCTGGAGTGGACCTCAGCAGTCATACAGCAGAGGGGCTAGACTGTTAGAAGGAAAGCTAAGTAACAGAAATACTTCATCATCAACAATCTGGGTGCCCACTCAGAGACCCAATTGAAAAGTCAGCAACTACTCAGACGACAGGTGGATAAATCCACAGAGATGGGAAGAAACCAGTGCAAAAAGGAAAAAAACACCCGAAACCAAAACACCTCACCTCCTACAAAGGACCAAAACTCCTCACCAGCAAGGGAACAAAGCTGGACGGAGAATGAGTGTAACGAAATGATGGAATCAGACTTCAGAAGGTGGATAATGAGAAACTTCAGTGAGCTAAAAGAACATGTTCTAAATCAATGCAAAAAAAAAAACTAAGAACCTTGAAAAAAGATTTGAAAAAAGATTCGAGGAAATGATAAGAAGAATGGACAACTTAGAGAGGAATATGAATGAATTGAAGGAGCTGAAAAACACAACACGAGAACTTCGAGAAGCATGCACAAGTTTCAACAGCCGAATTGACCAAGCAGAAGAAACGATATCAGAAGTCGAAGATCAACTCAATGAAATAAAATGAGAAACCAAGATTAGAGAACAAAGCTCAAAAAGGAATGAACAAAATCTCCAAGAAATGTGGGACTATGTGAAGAGACCTAACCTACGTTTGATAGGTGTACCAGAATGTGATGAAGAGAATGAATCCAAGCTGGAAAACACTCTTCAGAATATTATCCACAAAAATTTCCCCAACCTAGCAAGGCGGGCCAATACTCAAGTCCAGGAAATACAGAGAACACCACAAAGATATTCCATAAGAAGAGCAACCCCAAGGCACATAATCATCAGATTTTCCAGGGTTGAAATGAAGGAGAAAATACTAAGGACAGCCAGAGAGAAAGGCTGGGTCACCCAGAAAGGGAAGCCCATCAGACTCACAGTGGATCTCTCAGCAGAAACTCTACAAGCCAGAAGAGAGTGGGGGCCAATATTCAACATCCTTAAAGAAAAGAACTTTCAACCCAGAATTTTATATCCAGCCAAACTGAGCTTCATAAATGAAGGAAGAATAAAATCTTTTGCCAACAAGCAAGTACTCAGAGATTTTGTCACCACCAGGCCTGCTTTACAAGAGCTCCTGAAAGAGGCACTACACATAGAAAGGAACAACCAGTACCAGCCATTCTAAAAACACACCAAATGCTAAAGAGCATGAATAAAATGAAGAATCTGCATAAACCAATGGGCTAAACAGCCAGCTAGCATCAAAATGGCAGTATCAAATTCACACATAACAATATTAACCCTAAATGTAAATGGGCTAAATGCACCAATCAAAAGACACAGACTGGCAAATTGGATAAAAAAAACAAAACCCATCAGTGTGCTGTATCCAGAAAACCCATCTCACATGCAAAAATACACAAAGGCTTAAAATAAAGGGATGGAGGAAGACTTACCAAGCAAATGGAGAGCAAAAAAAAGGAGGAGTTGCAATTCTCATCTCTGATAAAATAGACTTTAAAGCAACAAAGATCAAAAGAGACAAAGAAGGTCATTACATAATGGTAAAAGGATCGATACAACAAGAAGAGCTAACGATCCTAAATATATATGGACCCAATCCAGGAGCACCCAGATATATAAGGCAAGTTCTTAATGACTTACAAAGAGACTTAGACTCCCACACAATAATAGTGGGAGATTTTAACACTCCACTGTCAATATCAGACAAATCAACCAGACAAAAAATTAACAAGGATATCCAGGACTTGTATTCAGACCTGGAACAAGCAAACCTGATAGACATTTACAGAACTCTCCACCCCAAATCCACAGAATATACATTCTTCTCAGCACCACATCACACCTACTCCAAAATTGACCGTATAATTGGAAGTAAAGCACTTCTCAGCAAATGCAAAACAAGTGAAATCATAACAAACAGTCTCTCAGACCATAGTGCAATGAAGTTAGAACTCAGAATTCAGAAACTAACTCAGAACCTCACAGTTTCATGGAAACTGAACAACTGGCAATTGAATGTTGATTGGATAAACAATGAAATGAAGGCAGAAATAAAGAAGTTCTTTGAAACCAACAAGAATGAAGACAAAACATACCAGAATCTCTGGGACACATTTAAAGCAGTCTGTAGAGGAAAATATATAGCAATAAGTGCCCACGTGAGAAGAGTGGAGAGATCCAAAATGGACACCCTATCATCAAAATTGAAAGAGCTAAAGGAGCAAGATAAAAAAAAAACTCAAAACCTAGCAGAAGACAAGAAATAACTAAGATCAGAGGAGAACTGAAGGAGATAAAGACACAAAAAAACCCGTCAAAAAATCAGTAAATCCAAGAGGTGGTTTTTTCGAAAAGATCAACAAAATAGACCACTAGCCAGACTGATGAAAAAGAAAAGAGAGAACAACCAAATAGATGCAATAAAAAACGATAAAGGGGAAATCACCACAGATTCCACAGAAATTCAAACCATCATCAGAGAATACTACAAACAACTATATGCACATAAACTAGTAAACCAGGAAGAAATGGACAAACTCCTGGGCACCTGTGTCCTCTCAAGCCTAAACCATGAGGAAGCCAAAACTATGAATAGACCAATAACAAGGTCTGAAGTTGAGGCAGCAATTAAGAGACTACCACACAATAAAAGCCCAGGTCCAGATGGGTTCATAGCCGAATTCTACCAGACACACAAAGAGGAGCTGGTACCATTCCTTCTGAAACTATTCTAACTAATTCAAAAAGAGGGATCCCTTCCCAAATCATTTTATGAGACCAACATCATCCTGACACCAAAACCCAGCAGAGACTCAACAAGAAAAGAAAACTTCAGGCCAATATTCATGATGAACATAGATGCAAAAATCTTCAATAAAATACTGGCAAACCGGTTGCAACAGCACATTAAAAGACTTATCCACCATGATCAAGTAGAATTCATCCCAGGGATGCAAGACTGGTTCAACACACGCAAGTCTATAAATGTAACTCACCACATAAACAGAAGCAAAAACAAAAACCACATGATTATCTCAATTGACACAGAGAAGGCCTTTGACAAAATTCAACAGTCCTTTATGCTAAAAACCCTCAATAAACTTGGTATTGATGGAACATATCTCAAAGTAATAAAAGCTATTTACAACAAACCAACAGCCAATATCATACTTAATGGGCAAAAAGCTGAAAGCATTTCCTTTGAAATCCGGCACTAGACAAGGATGCCCTCTCTCACCACTCTATTCAACATAGTACTGGAAGTTCTAGCCAGAGCAATCAGGCAAGAAAAAGAAATAAAGGGTATTCGAATAGGAAAGGTGGAAGTCAAATTGTCTCTATTTGCAGATGACATGATAGTATACTTATGTATACTAGAAGACCCCATTGCCTCAGCCCAAAAACTCCTGAAACTGATAAGCAACTTCAGCAAAGTCTCAGGATATAAAATCAATGTGCAAAAATCACAAGCATTCCTATACACCAATAACAGACTTAAAGAGAACCAAATCAAGAACGAACTGCCATTCACAATTGGTACAAAGAGAATAAAATACCTAGGAATACAACTTACAAGTAATGTAAGGGACCTCTTCAAGGAAAACTACAAACCACTGCTCAATGAAATAAGAGAGGACACAAACAGATGGAGAAACATTCTATGCTCATGGTTAGGAAGAATCAATATCATGAAAATGGCTATACTGCCCAAAGTAATTTACAGAATCAACACTATCCCCATCAAGCTACCACTGAATTTCTTCACAGAACTGGAAAAAACCACCATGAACTTCATATGGAACCAAAAGAGAGCCCGCATAGCCAAGTCAATTCTAAGCAAAAAGAACACAGCAGGAGGCATCACACTACCAGACTTCAAACTATACTACAAGGTTACAGTAATCAAAACAGCATGGTACTGGTACCAAAACAGAGATATAGACCAATGGAACAGAACAGAGGCATCAGAGGCAACACAACATATCTACAACCATATAATCTTTGATAAACCAGACAAAAACAAGCAATGGGGAAAGGATTCTCTGTTGAATATATGGTGTTGGGAAAACTGGTTAGCCATGTGCAGAAAGCAGAAACTGGACCCCTTCCTGACACCTTACATTAAAATTAACTCCAGATGGATTAAAGACTTAAACATAAGACCTGGCACCATAAAAACCCTAGAAGAAAATCTAGGCAAAACCATTCAGGACATAGGAGTAGACAAGGACTTCATGAACAAAACACCAAAAGCATTGGCAACAAAAGCCAAAACAGACAAATGGGACCTAATCAAACTCCACAGCTTCTGCACGGTGAAAGAAACAGTCACTAGAGTGAATCAGCAACCAACAGAATGGGAAAAAATCTTTGCAGTTTACGCATCTGACAAAGGGCTGATATCCAGAATTTACAAAGAACTCAAACAGATTTACAGGAAAAAAACAAGCCCATTCAAAAATGGGCAAAGGATATGAACAGACACTTTACAAAAGAAGACATACATGAGGCCAACAAACACATGAAAAAATGCTCATCATCACTGGTCATTAGAGAGATGCAAATCAAAACCACATTGAGATACCATCTTACGGCAGTTAGAATGGCGATCATTAAAAAATCTGGAGACAACAGATGCTGGAGAGGATGCAGAGAAATAGGAACACTCTTACACTGTTGGTGGGAGTGTAAATTAGTTCAACCATTGTGGAAGACAGTGTGGCGATTCCTCAAGGACCTAGAAATAGAAATTCCATTTGATCCAGCAATCCCATTACTGGGTATATATCCAAAGGAATATAAATCATTCTACTATAAGGACACATGCACATGAATGTTCATTGCAGCACTGTTTACAATAGCAAAGAACTGGAACCAACACAAATGCCCATCGATGATAGACTGGACTGGGAAAAAGTGGCACATATACACCAGGGAATATTATGCAGCAATCAAAAATGATGAGTTTTTGTCCTTTGTAAGGACATGGATGAATCTGGAGAACATCATTCTCAGCAAACTGACACAAGAACAGAAAACGAAATACCACATATTCTCACTCACAGGCAGGTGAGAAAAATAACAAATGGACACAGGGAGGGGGGTACTACACACTGGGGTCTATTGGGGGGAATAGGGGAGGGACAGCGGAGGGGGGATCTGGGGAGGGATAGCCTGGGGAGAAATGCCAAATGTGGGTGAAGGGGAGGAAGGCAGCAAAACACACTGCCATGTGTGTACCTATGCAACTATCTTGCACGTTCTGCACATGTACCCCGAAACCTAAAATGTAATAAAAATTAAAATAATATAAAATAAAATAATAAAGGCATCTCCCTGGCATAAGGTGTGAATCATAATAATTAACAGTGTATCTTAGTGACTTTGGGTCTGAGGAGTTGTATGGCAGTTTGTATCAGTTTTGTTGTTGATAACAATGAAATTGCTGGTGTGCACCTCAGTAGAAACTCTTAACAGGACTCTGTCTTTCTTGCTGGTTATGTAGCAAGAAAATTCTGATATAGCCAGAAAGATTAGATTCTATTTTTGACCCTTTAGTTTCAATGGGTTCTGTACATATATTAGTGGTTCTGATTTAAGAATGTCCTCGTATAACCCTTGGAGAAAGGAAGAAAACCTGGAGCCCAGACCAGCTCCCCCAGACTCTTTACTGGAGACAACCTTCAACCATTATGAATAGTTTCACTTCTATGCTGTTTCTCTATTGTTTTCTTTTCCTGTAGCCAACTATAGATTTGTAAGCGTTGCCAGTTTGGATCCAGTGACCCTTGCTCAGCATTTGAACCCCATCTAACTATGGAACCCAAGGCCTTTTACAAATGTGGAAGTGGCCTGGGGTGGAGAAGAAACACTTCTTTTCCTCCTCCTCCTTCTTCCTCTCCTCCTCCTCCTCCTCCTCTCCCTCTTCTTCTTCTTCATACTTTAAGTTCTGGGATACTTGTGCAGATTTGTTACATAAGTATACACGTGCCATGTGATTTGCTTTGCCCATCAATCCATCATCTACATTAGATATTTCTCCTAATGCCATCTCTCCCCTAGCCCTCCCACCCCTCTCGACAGGCCTTCCTGCGTCCATGTGTTCTCATTGTTCAACTTCTTTTACTTCTAATGGATGCAAGGGCACAGTGTATATTGCTGTCTAACCCTGATAATAAGCTGTTTGGGGTGATAGAATTCATTTACGGAGATGTGGGATGTGACTGTGGAAAGAATGCAAATTAAACTCTGATTAATATTGGAATATATGATGAAAATGCATAGAATCGTGGTATTTTTGTTATCTAAAAATATAACTGGTATGGATATAATCTCTGAAAGGAAATTCCTCCCCTTATTTTGTAAGATTAAAAAAATAACTCATAAAAAAATAAAGAAAATCTATAAACTATGTTAGTATAATATTAATGATGGCATCCCAAGACATTGATACTTTAAACAAGACAGCAAACCCTAAGAGACAAAGCCTCCTTACTTGCCCTTTGTTTTTCTAATTTTTTGATTCAGAATGAGACAATAGCTATTTCCATGGAATAGGAAAATGTTTCCTAAAAAGTGAAAAATATTTTACCTCGTGGTTATTGTGTTTGCTGACATTTTTTCTCCTTAGTCAGCTAAACAAATTAGTCGTTATTACTATCCATCTGTGCAGAGAAACAAAGTCAGTTAAGTGGCAAACCCTTTGTTGTATCCACAGTTCACTTTATAAAGGGTCTAATGACTGGTGAGGTATAATAGCAGGACAGGAGGATTTTGTTAAAGGTAACTCATCTCTATATTTTCTGTGAAAAACCAGACAATATACCCCAATGGAAAACATATCAGATTTATTGTCTGCTTTTTTCTTGTTTGCATTCTATCTTACCTGTTCTAATTATAGATCCCATTTGTAGATCCCAAAATAAGTGCTCAAACCTATGATCATTCTGTATCTCAACTGCTGACTTAGATGCTAGCTGTTAACTGCTGCCATCTCTCCAGGTATCTACCTGAACTGTTCTTTCATTGTCTGCAGTTAGGTCCTTTCCAGCCACCTTGGAATGGCAATGTTTTGTTCACCTGCCACTGAAGTCTGACCATGTGTGCACCAAGCCTTAAGCTTCTACGTTAGTAGCTTACTCTGCTTGTCAAAATGACCACCCAATCAAAGGATCCATAGCATTCTAGTTTAAGTAAGAGTCAAAACGTCTCAAAGGTTTGCATTAAAAGAATTTGGTTAATAGGTACAAATCTATAGTTAGAAGAAATAAGACCTACTCTTTGATAGATCAGCAAGGTGACTGTGTTTATAATAATCCATTGTGTATTTCAAAATAGCTGGAAGAGAATACCTCAAATGTAAATGTCTCTAGCATAAAGAAAAGACATTTTTAAGATGATGGATATCCCAGGTTATACTGATTTGATCTTTACAAATTATATGAGTATATTAAATTATTACATATACCCCTAAAGTATGCACATCTATTACATATCAATAAAAAATAAAATTAAGAAAAATATATATATCTGAATTAATTGCATAGTCACTGATTTATTGATGATCATGTAAATGTCATTACTCATGTAATTTCTTAAATTATGAGACCATATGTTCTTTGTAATATGCTTTTCTCTAAATTTTATTAAGATTTTATAAACAACCTTCATATATAGCAATTTACCACTCACATGTTTCTCTCTCCTTCAGAAATATTCTCTATTTAAAAAACATAGATTTACTGTAAGCAATGTGATAGTAAATTTTTTAATAAATGTGATCCAGTATCTTGAACAGCACGGAGATGGATGATAAATGACTTGCGCTGTCACAAATATGAAGGCAGTAATATTGGGAAAGTGACTGCTTTGGTTTTCTGTCATACTCTTTGACTGAGGTTGGCACAAACTAAACCTTTTCCTCTCTAACTTTACTTTTTAAGAACATGGAAAAAAATTACTTTAAAAAATTTCAACAACTAATACATATTTACCTTTGTTTTACCTTTTTAGTTAATATGTTAATTTCAATGTTTATCTTCTCTGGAAATTGTGCTACAGGTATTCTTAATAACTTGCTGGGCCACTTGATCAGTTTTAATGATTCTAAATTTACCTTCCTTCTTCTGCCTGGAATCACCTCACTCTTACCTGGGCATTACTATTCTCTATCCTGATAGAGTCAATCTCTCTATTCCAACCGAGAGTTTGACCAAAAAGGATGACCAGCTTTCAGTTTCAGATTTACTCCTACTACACTGTCATTACTTCTTGCTTGGGAAAATGCCTAACACATCCACAGGCTGAGCTCAGGTGTTCTTTGGACCTGTCCTGCCTGTGTGAAAGAATAAATCACACACAGCACCAAAACAAGGTTAAAAGTAGTAATTATTTGGCAAGGCACTGTGGATCATGCCTGTAATCCCAGCACTTTGGGAGGCTTAGGTGGGCAGATCACAAGGTCAAGTGACAGAGACCATCCTGTCCAACATGGTGAAATCCAGTCTCTACTAAAAGTGGAAAAAATAGCTGTTTATAATGATGGGTGCCTGTAGTCCCAGCTACCTGGGAGGCTGAGGCAGGAGAATCGCTTGAACCAGGGAGGCGGAGGTTGCAATGAGCCAAGATTGTGCCATGGCACTCCATCCTGGTGACGGAGTGAGACTCCATCTCAAAAAAAAAAAGTAGTAAGGATTTGAATGTTATTTCTGAAAAGACACTGCAAGTTAAGAAACTATTTATATGGGACAGAGCAGTCACAAAGAAGGTAACCAGCTGGAGGATAGTCAAGGTTCATACAGCTAGGTTCGGTAATTGGCTTGTAAATGACAGTATAATATCATCAACAAAAGTATGGTCTCTAGTGCCAACTTGTCTGGGATCAAAGTTCAAGCTGGACTAACCATCTGACCTCAGATAAATCACTTTAATTCTTAATACCTTGATAACTTTTCCTCTATAATAGGAAAAGTAATAATAATAATACCTATCCCCTGAGATTTTTTGAAAGAATAAATGATTTTATATACCATGCAATTAGAACATTGCCTAGCGCTTAATAATACTACATAATGTTAGACGTTGTTATCCTCACTCATAAGGGCAACATTATAAATCTAAATTTGTGTATTACCTTGCTGGCCTTGGGATGTTTACTTCTTAGACCATTATCTTTCAAGACATACCACCTGTAACAGAACTTCTTGTGGGCGATGGTTAAAAATACAAATCTCCACACCCACAAGATGTCTACTCTGGTACACAGTGGAATTTGAGACTACAGCTAAAATTCAGTCATGGTGAAAGGGTTCTGTGTCGAGACCACATTGTATAATTCCTGTAGCATTTATATGAACCAACTAGGACAGCAACCTTATCACAGTCAATACAAGATGGTCAGGCTTGTATCTGCAGTGATTTTGCACAGGTTTCTTCCCTCTTATATTGATGTTTTCAGCTGGATATAGCACACACCGATGCAAAGAGGGAGAGAATAGAACATTTTATCTATTCTTCTTTTTATTGTACTTCAGCCAGGAGAATCTTTCCCTGCTTCCAAAAGCGGCAACAGCCACCACCACAAAACTGAGAATGTAAGCTGCTCAACACATATCTGATCTGGGTAAAATGGGTTTGGCTCCTTAGATGATACAGATCATCCCTTAGTCATGATCCAAGGTGAGCCATTCACTCTAACTCTCTGGAAACCTCTATCATTCAGCCTTTGAATGACAAAACAGAACATCAGAGAAAAACACATAGAAATTTTCAGTAAAACATTTTTCTCAATAGTATGAGGAGATGACAGAAACTTTGGCATTTAGAACTTCTTTTTCTGCTTGACAGAATGCAGTTAACAAAATGCAGCCTTAGTATTCTTGTGGTATTTATTTTCCAATAATTTGTCTTACAATTTTGCCTAGGTAAGACAAAAAATATTTCTTTAGATAGAGGTTGGACTAGGACTAGTACCCCTACTAGTCAGCTGGCAGTGCCATAGTCAAAAATTCAGGGCAGAGCTGTCTTAATGTCATAGTATATATTTTCCCAGAAACAAATATTTATCTTCACATGGGAAAACAATATCTGGAAAGTCTTATTTCCTTTAAATTATTAAAGGTATATTATAAAATGCATTTTATCATATTAAAACATACTGAGGTAAAATCAGGCCAGAATTCCAGATGAACAATAGATATGACAGGAAAAGAGAAAGCCAGGGAAGAAGAGGAAGATTGCATTGGCTGGAGAACTGAAGCATTGTCTTTTCAGAGAATGTATTTATTTATCTCTTAACTTTGTCAGAAATTCACAATTGATGAATATGCAGGCAAGAGTTAAAATTCTGATTTCTCATTGATAAGCTGTAGAATAATGTTCAAATTCTCAGTTAGGAAACTTTTAGGAGAAAGAGCAGAATTTCCTTTTCTTGAATGCAGAGGAGAGCTGTTAAGGTCATGATGTGAGAAAAGAAATGCATTAGCCCTTTGGGAGCAAGAGGAAAATAGCGTTGACCTCAATTGTGAGGGGTGAGGCTTAAGTATGGCTTTAATTGTTTGAAAAAAAAAAAAAAAAAAAAAGTATGTGACTTTCAGCAAGCCATTTCTCTTTTCTCATTTATTAACGTAGGAAATTGAGCTAATCTTAATGTAGAATGAATAAGAAGAGGTTTCTTGGTTAAATGAATATTTTGTGAAGGGGAAAAGATTATGATACTTACAGGTACCAATTCTTCCCATAGTTATCAAATAACTTTAAATGTAATAGATTGCTACAGGAAGAAATATTAGAGATAGATACTAATGTATTTGAATGTAATTATTTACATTTCTTAAATAAAGTACTGATTGGGAGAAAATGCTTAAAGGTCTGCCTGAAGAGAAAAGAAAATGGAAGAGAGGAAAGATGAAAGTTCCGCCTAATAATTTTTCTCTTTGCTTCCAAGACTCTACACATTCTATGACTAAGGGATAGTGTGGGGGAAAATGTGCCTAAAATCTTCTGGGATAGGGTAAAAGCCATGCAAGCAATGGGAATCCCAATAAAACTAGGCACTCTTTCATTTTTGGGTGTGACCTCAAGAGAAACAAGTGTACCTCAATATTTTACATGACTGTCTAAGGAAGAGAGCTGGTGTCAATGTCACTAGAGAGAGAAAATGGATTTTATATGTTGACAGCACTCACCAACTTTCAAAATCAATGTGAATTTTATTTTCCCCAATCTTCATATGTGTATGATTTCTTCTTGTTAATTATACTTGTTTAGGATAATCAGAAATTCTAGAAGTTCTGGCAGAAAATATTTTTTGTAATTAGTTCCATAGAGAAATCATTAAAAATACACTGATAAAAACATAGATCAATAAACCAAAGTGAATGAAAACATTTTTCAAGTACAAATTTTAAAATTTGAGCCTATTTTTATCTATTCTTGGTTACATCAAACAGCTATAAAGGGTAGTTATAGAGAAGTCTCATAAACATTTCTGCATAGTGTATGCTATGATCCAGAAGATTGATTTTTTTCAAACATTGCTGAGATTCTACATTGCCAAATGTGATTTATCATAAATATTTCAATGGCTTACATACTGGTGTGTGCAGGTTTGGACTCTGGGTATGTACATATATACACACATATCAATGTTATTCTAATGCAACTGGTACATAGATGTGTGTTTTGAAAATCTGGGGCTGAAGAATGGTCCAGATGCCATTCTAAGTGAAAAATGATTTAGTCTGTTTCTTTCAAAATTTCTATTTATGTCAATATTCTTAGATTGTTCTGTTTAAAGAAAAGACCATATGATATACCAAGAAATTTTTTTGCACGCCAGTCTAAGCAGCAGCAGAGCTTTAAGACTTCAGATCTTACATTTGGAGCTGTGAATTGTGAATTCATGGTATGTGTGTTAGGTGTGAGACAAGGAGGACTATTGTTTAGATAAGTTTGGGAGGTGAAGCTATTTGGTAATCAGATTTTATTGTCACCAGTAGTTTATATCGCTGAAATCAAATCATTGGTTAATAGGAAAAGAAATTAAAAGCTTTATGAAAAGATCCTCTAGTGTGTGTGTGTGTGTGTGTGTGTGTGAGAGAGAGAGAGAGAGAGAGAGAGAAAAAGTGTTTTGATACCAGTTAGTTCTTTGCCATCTGAACAGGCTCTGAAACATTTTTCAAATCTTGGAGTTAGTCATGCCTTTCACTTTGTGGAAATCTAACCTATTTGTTCCTGAGCTAGATGATGACCTTGGAAAGTGATGTTTCCAAGTGACCTTGGAATGAGTGAGTTATGGAGGAAGAAGGAGGCTGACCAGTTATGATAATCTTGGGATGACCATGGGAATGGTCTATAGGACAATGGAAGCCCAGAAAAAGCACTGCCACCTCACACAAGGAGGCTCATAATTTAGATCGAAAGTCATGGAATCAATAATTTGATTGTTGCTGTTATTAGTTATAATAATTAGTTATTAGTTATTAGTTTGCTACCAAAACAAATTACCACAAATTTAGTGGCTTAAAATGTCAACTTATTCTCTTATATTCCCAAAGTCAGAAGTCTGAAATGAGTTTCATGAGGCTAAAATCAAGAGGTTTTCAACACTGTTTCCTTCTGGATGTTCCAGGGAAACTCTTCCTGGAATCTTGCAGCTTCTAAAGGATGCTCCGGTTTCTGGGATTGTGGCTGAGTCATTCCAAACTCTGCTTTGTCATCACATTGCCTTCTTCTCTGACTCTGGCTCTTTCTGCATTCCTTTTATAAGAACCTGTATAATTATTTTGGGCCCACTACAATAATACAGAAACCTTCCCCTATCTCAAGATCTTTAGATTAAACACATTTGCAAAGTCTCTTTTGCCCATATAAGGTAACCTTAATAGGTTTTCAGGATTAGGACATTGGCATACTTAAGAATCCATCATTATTACACATTATTATACCACACTAAATAATAAATCAACACATCCAACTAATTAAACTTCAGCATCCTATTTCCCAAACAGACTTTCTTCCTGCTTTTAAGACAAGCACCTCTTTTCATGATACTTAGAGTTTACATTTAATTCAAAATAGCTCAGAAAACATGCAGTAGGAATTATTGTAATTGAGATGGATGATAGTGAAAAAATATGTTATACGACACTTACACAAAAGTGTAAATTATAGTGAAAGACTACTTTGTTTTCAGGTTTCTCATCTGCTGAGCTCAATTGTGACTAATCACTCTGCTCTTGAAAGTTCTGCTAGTCTTTATTGGAAGCTACATATAAACAAGAATAAAGTGCAGCAGATATCAGAAATCCATATGGAGAGCAGGGATGGAGTGGCATGAAGAAGGGAGCAAATACTAACTTTTAGGAATGAGAATAGATTAATCATCTGAAATGAGTCTATCATGTAAGCGGTCATGTAGCCTAGACCATTTATTTCTAGTAGTTATGTAACTTTGCATTTTGATTTTGATATCTGAGTTGACTAATGAGGTAGCTTTCTAAGATGAGATATTTACAATATTTTGTCAACACTTTTTAACTTAGACTCACATATATTTTTTAAAACTGAGTTTAATCAATCATTAAAAATCATCAATCTCTTAGATCTTATAGATCAATTTTTCTGGAGATTTAGATTGCACTCTGTCTCTAAGTCAGTCACTCTGGCATTACAAAATTAAAAATTTAAAATCATCTAAAAATGTGTAAATATTTGTTTCAAAAATCAAATTTCCTAGAATCAAATTGGAATATTTTGAAAATGTATAAATGTTTCATGTCCTTTTTAAGTTGAGAAGGAACCCATACTGCATTTACTTCCAGCTTTAAATCATTAAAAATTATATTACCAATATGAATATTTTCTTTTTAAGACAAAAAGAAGTAATTTAATGAGAGCACTCCTTGAATTACAGTTGTGCATTCATTATTACATTAGAGATGTCATAAGATAAAATGAAGGTTTTGAAATCTAGGGTTTTTTTTTTTTTCCATTTAAAACATTCTGTCATTTGAAGAAATTTTTTTAATCTTATATTTCTCTTGTCAGCTCTAATTACAGTAACATGCTGCACACTATTATATTAAACCACCAAAAGGAGCAGCACATTGATCTTTTCAACAAACTTTTGTTTTATGTCAGATGAACTACAAGGTCTTTAAGTTTCTATCATAAAGTGCTAAGATTATATATGTATATATATGTGCATGAATTTGACAAACAAAGGAAAAAAGTGTTAATAGACCAAGTGTTTATTTAACTCATAGTTAGCTATTATTTATGCTAATGCTGTTTGGATATGGTGATCCTCTCAAACAGAACACATATAGTGTAAGAAGGCAAGAAAACAAACATCAGATGTAACTCATAATTTGAATTTCCTAAATCCATTAGTAATTATTTTCTGATAGGTTAGACAGAAAAGGCTGATTTGGGAAAAAGGAAATCTTGCTTTGGCAATAAATATGATTGAGTCTGAACTCAAGTACTGTCTCCCACTATGTGAATTTGTGTGGACTTCAAACATTTTTCACCTGAAAGTCTTACAGAAATGAAAGAAGTTGGACTAGGTCGTGTCTGTGGCCTCTTTCAGAGCGCTAAAATGTTGTCACTTTTTTGTCAAACATGACAAATTTCTGCTCTTTTAGGTTAAAAGTATATACTGATGATGACATGAAACAATTATTTAAGCCTCAAATAGAGAACATTTTTGAACTGAGAGATTCTGATAAAAACAACATGTATGTCACTAAATTTCAGGTAGTTTGTGAGCTTCTATTGACATTTCAATTAGGACATGTAGAATAAAACTTTACTGATTGAAAGTAAATGACCTGTAATTTAGAATGTAGGTTCTCTTCATGTCAGGATCATGTCTTGTATATTTTTCACACCCTATAATTTTCTCACTACTTTATTTGCTGATTGATTTCTCAGCCAGTGCATACTGTTTAATGTACATAAATGATAAGGCACAGTTCTTAATACAAGAGGAGTTTAATAAAGAAACTGGGCAGCCCCTTGTTGGTATAGAAACATTACCACCAGATTTGAGAGATTTTGTTGAGGAAGACAACCAACGATTTGAAAAAGAACTAGAAGAATTGGATGCACAGCTTGCACAGAAAGCTTTGCAGGAAAAGCTTTTAGCATCTCAGAAATTGAGAAAGTCAGAGACTTCTGTGACAACAGCGCAAACAACAGTAGACCCAGAATATCTAGAGCAGCCATCAAGAAGTGATTTCTCAAAGCACTTGAAATAAGAGACTAATCGAGTAATTACCAAAGCGTCATATGAGCATGAATATAGAAGTCCTGAAACAATTCTGCCATCAGCAATTAAGTTGGAATATGCAAGGTTGGTTAAGTTGGCCCAAGAAGACACCCCGCCAGAAACTGATTATCATTTACATCATGTAGTGGTCTACTTTATCCAGAACCAGGCACCAAAGAAAATTATTGAGAAAACATTGCTAGAACAATTTGGAGGTAGAAACTTGAGTTTTGATGAAAGGTGTCACAACATAACAAAAGTCACGCAAGCCAAATTGGAAATGATAAAACCTGAAGAAGTAAACTTGGAGGAATATGAGTGGCATCAGGATTATAGGAAATTCAGGGAAACAACTATGTATCTCATAATTGGGCTAGAAAATTTTCAAAGAGAAAGTTATATAGATTCCTTGCTTTTCCTCATCTATGCTTATCAGAATAACAAAGAACTCTTGTCTAAAGGCTTATTCTGAGGGCATGATAAAGAATTGATATCACATTATAGGAGAGAATGTTTACTAAAATCAAATGAGCAAGCCGCAGAACTCCTTGAATCTGGAGAGGACAGAGAAGTAAATAATTATCATGAATGGGTTTATTGGTGCCCTTTGCCACCAACCTCATAATCCCCACCTCTCTCTTTATTTCATAAAACTTTACTTCAAGTTGTAGTTTTAAATGCTTCTGCCCATTTTTTTTTAGCCTACGTTTACATAATATTTGTTCTCCTCAGAAGAAAGAAATAGCACAACAAAACTAAATATTTTAGAAATCAGATATTCTTGTAAATTAGGAATTTATGGCACAGTTCTTTCTGCCTAATCCTGTCTATGTCTTTACTCATTTGACTAGTGAATATATGCATGTGTAAATTCTTGTCCAAGGATCAATCTAGATCATCTCTAATAGCTATCAAAAACTTATACATAAGTGTTCTGCCATAGAAACTGAAATCTACGCCAATGAATTCACATTCCAATTGTTTGTGACCCCCTACCCTCAACTGGCTTCTCTAACAGATTTGGTGACCTACTATAATTTAGCCTTAAGGTACAAACAATTGATTTCTTTACTGTAATTTCTTTCTACAGATTATTAGCTGATGGAGCAAGTTTCACAGTGAAACTAGTTTACACTAGTTTCAGAAGACTGAAAAGAAAATAAAAGCTCATGTTCATTTGTTATTTGTTTCTAAAAATACAAACTATTCTAAAATACATTTAAAATTGATGAAAAGAAGTTATATACCTCTCAGTTTTATCCTTCCATCCAGTTAAATTTTGCAATCTTTAAATAAGTTTACTTTAATTCTTTAAGGAGTCCCACATTACCTATGTTACCTGGATTAATCCCTTAAGCCTTCTTTGCTTCACTTCTTAGCTCTACTGGAATCCTTGGCTGAATGGTTCAGTCTGCATGCCAGCAAATATTTACAGAATACACATGCTCTATCCTCAGCCAAATTTTTCTCTGACTAAAGCCAAATCCCATTTTGATTTATGTTTAATAATTGTGCCTGTGACATGACTAGGTATTATTAAATAACTAAAAATTAACAAAGACATAAGCAAAGAAGGCAGGATTATATAATTTTGTAGAATGGATTTAGAATAGGCAAATCAGCTATTAAGTTTCACAATGCACTAGAAAATTACCCAGTTAGTCTTTATTTATCACTTCAACACCTAAATAATAAGTTTATATTATTGATCACTTAGGTATTAGCATTTGCACTGTGCTGCTGTACCTGATAGACTGATTGTTATAATGAAAAAAAAAAAATCAGCTCTGTCGACATCTGAGAAATTTTGATATATAGTTTTCATCGCTCAGGCATTTTACATTCTTATTCTGAGGGCCCAGAAGTTCTCTGTCTCGTCAAGTGAATGGAAGTCCACAGTTTGGTTTCTCCAAGAAGCTGAATCTGAAATGAGATTCACATATCTGAGAAGTATTAGAGAATACACTTGGGATTGATATCAGTGAGGAGAAAGAAAAGAAGCAGAGTTTGACATAGGAAGAAGTTGAGCTCTGATAATCTCAGTCAATGGCTTATGGTGGTCTCTGAAGTTGGGATGACCTGGCAAACTCTTCATGAGTTTGGGAAAGAGACCCCATGTCAATCAATATTGAATGCTGGCTGCCCAGGAAGTGGGTGTGACCTTGGAAGGGGCAGCTCCTACGAACTAAGACAATTAAGAACACTGATAGCTAAGACCTGACAGCCAGCAGCAATCCTGGCAACAGGAGGAATAAGTCCTTTCATCCTGAAGAAGGACCTGGGCAGCATATCACAGCACCCACTACAAATATATTTGCAAACTAATATAAACAAATCTCTGGGAATCAATGTTATTCCTCTACTTTGTAGATAAAGCCTAAACACCTCCAGGAAATATTCCCTCTCACTTTGTTTCTCTTTTTAAATATAACTACCCAAAGAGCAGCATATTAGTCACTTATATTTGTGAATATATATGTCTGTTATGTCTCTCTGTAAGAAGAATGACTATGATCATAATGGGCATCTCTTTGAAAGGACATAATAAAAAGTGAGAGGAAAAAAGGAATGACAAGGTTAGGAAATGAAGGGGGGTTCTTTCAAATAGTGTTTTACATAATTGTCTGCAACTAAGTCAATGAGTCAGTCTTGGATAAGTTGTTTAGAATCAATCATAGGACATATATATCACATATATATATACACATATATGACGTATATATATGATCATATATATGATATATATGACATATATACCATATATACATGTCATATATGTATATATATATATATATGATATATATGTCCTATGTTTGTATAGGCTATGTATCAATCATAGGATATATATATCATATATATACATATGTACATATATGTATATACATATGTACATGATATGTATATATGATATATATATCCTATGATTGATACATATACATATGTATAACATATATATATATGATATATATATTCTATGATTGATACATATACATATCCTATATGTACATACATATATGTATATACATATGTATCTCATATATATGTGTGTATATATATATGATAATATATCCTATAAAAGCTACCCTCTAAAAGCATCACAATTTGATGCTTATCTAAATGAATTTTACACTTTTATCTTTTCTATGTTTTTAAATACCAGTGGTGAAGGAAACACAGTACATAATTACAGGATTGAATTATCCATCTATCCATCCAGCTATCTATTAAAGAAATACTTGCTGAACCTGTTATATGGCTATATACCTGTGCAAACCACTTGGGATACAAACTTGTTAGTCACCATTACAAGGACTTTACTGTCTATCAGTTAAGAAAAGAAAATATAACAAACTGAAGAATTGCAGTAGAGATGTGAACAAGTTTTAGTGGTGACTAGAAGAAAGACTGTGGAAAAGCAGAAACGTTGACACTAGAACTGGATCTTAAACTTGTTGAAAGAAGAGAGTGTTTGAGGCAAAATAAGTAGAATGTATTAAAAAAAATCTCTCCCATGTAAGTTATACTTATTGCTTAAAATTTCTCTTCATATTAAAGATATTAAGGTTATATCTATCTTATAGTGTGCTCTATATATGGAAGAAAATATAAGCCTATGGGTTCATACTAGTAGAAATCCCTAAGCAAAATAGTTGGGAGAATCTTTGCTAAATGACTTTCACTTTAGGTTTTTGGACAGCTGTTATACAGAATCCTTATGAGCTATATTGTATTTCATTTACAACTTCCACCAAATCAATATTTTAATGTCACCCACTAAGTCTAAGTTTCTCTTGTCTGAGAAATAAAAGATTTGTTTGAAAGGTGACAATGGTTCCTTTGAGGTTCAATATTCTGTGAGTCTACTTTAAATCTACATGAAGGAGGTCTTACATCTCTTTCTTTCCACAAAGAAATCTGCATCTTTGGCTTCTTTTGATTTATTGTAGGCACTGGACATAACAGAAATAATGTAAAATCATTCATAGATTGAACAAGTCTGTAGGATGTATTTTAATATTTTCATTTGATTCCACAAAAGTCAACTTCACACTTACTTTAAAACTGTTTCAAGTTATTCAGTGAACACAAACAGTCTAGATTTCTATTCTATGTCCTTGGTTCTTGCCCTTGTCTTTCAACAGCTGTAACCACTTTCTATGCCATTGAATTTGTTGCAAGTTTGGTAAGCAATTATTTCTTTAAATGTGTGAAAGTGATTAGCAGAGTAAATTTTACATAACCCTTACGTAATTCACTTAATGACCTATATAAGGAAGGCAAAAGGAAGGAAGAGAAGAAAGGATAGAAAAAAGAAGGGAGGGAGAAGAAGGGAGCTAAAGAAAGGGAGGGTGAGATAAAAAAGAAGAAAGAAAGGAAAGCAGGAAGGAAAGAACCTGAACTAAATAGCTATGTCAGTTTAGTAAAAATTGAATAAATCATTTCTGGATTTTTGGATAAGCTCACTTTTATATGCTTTAGAAGTGTTCAAGTTCGGGCACAGTGGTTCACGCCTGTATCTCAACACTTTGGGAGGCCAAGGTGGGTGGATCACCTTAGGTCAGGAGTTTGAGACCAGCCTGGCCAACATGGTGAAGTACCATCTTTACTGAAAACTACAAAAATTAGCTGGATATGGTGGCAGGTGCCTGTAATCCCAACTACTTGAGAGGCTGAGGCAGGAGACTCTCTTGAATCCAGGAGTCAGATATTGCAGTGAGTCAAGATCATGCCACAGCACTCCATCCTAGGCAAAAGAGGGAAACTCTGTCTCAAAAAAAAAAAAAAAAAAAAAAAAAAAGTAGTGATCATTAGTAATGTCAAATTTAAAATATTTGAACAAGGTTCAGTGAAATTCCTTCATCAACATACAACTTCAATATGTATCAGCTTGATTATTTTTATCACTAGTTGATATTTTTGAAAGTCAAACAGGTGGATTTTTTAAATCTACATAAGTCAGAATTAATAAATTAAATGATTATTTATATTTAGACATGGTCCAGTTAGGCACTGTAAATGGAGATACCTCTCTCCAAACTCACAAATGTCATAGACAGATTATAACACTCATACAGGTTTTGACCTATTCTAAATATAGAGCTATATTCTGTAGAATTCAAAGGCCTAATGTATATGTTGCATTTTTATCTCTAATGGGCTGAGATGTGTTCATTTATTCAAGAGCATAATGTAGAATATCATCCTTAATGGATTCAATTCATCTCCTTGTGATTCATTGTTAAACATCTGTGTAATAATGGAAAAACTCTGAGACAAAGTTTTGAGTTGAGTAGGAATAATAATAGAGATATGGAAATTCCTATACAGACAATTTTTCCCTGTTGGGCAAGTATCTTGTAAATAGTTTGTATTAGTTCATTCTTACACTAATAATAAAGACATACCTGAGATTGGGTAATTTATAAAGAAAAAGAGATTTGATGGACTCACAGTTCCACATGGCGGGGGAGGCCTCATAATCACAGCGGAAGGTAAAGGAGCAACAAAGGCACATCTCACATAACGACCAGCAAGAGTTTGTGCAGGGGAACTCCCCTTTATAAAACCATCAGAACTCATGACACTTATTTATTATCTTGAGATGGGAAAAACCCACCGCCATGATTCAATTAACTCCCACAAGGTCCCTCCCATGACATGGGGATTATTACAATTCAAGGTGAGAGTTGGATGGGAACACAAAGCCAAACCATGTCATAGTTATTAATTCTTGATTAGGTAACATTACTGAAAAATATAAATTCCAGTTTGTCCTGCAACATTGCACAGTATTTACATTACACAGTGTTTGCATTCTCACATGAACTGTACTTGTGATTTGTAAGCTAAATTTACATAATCTTGCTTCCACCCATAATAGCATTTCTCAAACTTAAATCACACAGATATGTCGTCTTAGTTCATTTGGGCTGCTATCACAAACACCATAGGCTGGGGGGCTTATCAACAACAGTGATTTACTTTTCACATCAGCAGAGTTGGTGTCCAATGACTCCTTTTCTTAAGACAGCCCTCTTCCCTCTTCAACCTTACTTGATGATGGAAGAGGCAAAGGGTCTCCCTTGAGCCTGTATTATAAGGGCACTAATCCCATGCATGAGAGCTCTGTCCTCATAAATTAATCACCTCCATAAGGCCTGGCCTCTTTTATCATCACCTTGGTGGTAAGGATTTCAACATATGAATTTTAGGGGATGTAAACATTCAAACCACAGCATGTGTGCACCCTTTTCTCAGTGTCCAAGAGCTCTACTAGTGGAGTGGGAGGCCTTGAGATCTATGTTCAGATTCACAGTTCTAGATTGCTTGTGCTAAACTTGATTTAGATATTATGGGCTATTTTGAGCATCTGTATTATTTAATGTAGTAAAGTGTAGAGTTTCTTAACTACTTTCTGTGTTAAATCAAGAGGTAGCCACTATTGTTTCCCCACAGATTATTTATTAGTTATAATGGAAAAATAATAACTATAAAGTGAAGCAACATATATAATCTTGCACAGATGATCAAAATTAACATCATCAATGAAAGAAGTTCATTATTTGCTCTTAGAATACGCTGAGAAAGATACAGCATTATTGATGCATTGTTCTGGCTTGAAATTCACAACAAAATCTAATAATGAGAAATTATCAGCTAAATTAGATAAGAAGAAAGTGAATGAAATAATAATAATTTGCTACATCCTTCAAGATCTTCAGTGAAAGGCTGTGGTAATACTTAACATTCAGCAAAGACTCAATAAATATGACAAGTAAATTTAATATTTGAACTATGACTAGATTCCATACTGGAGAACTAAAAATGTGATAAAAGATATTATAGTGTCGATCGAAGAAAGTGGAATAAGGATGGCAAACTGGTTAAAATATCAAATGAAAGTTAAGTTTACTTCATGAAAACTGTGATTATGTAAGATAATATCCTTTCTATAGGAAATATACATGGCAGTTTTTATTGGTAAAGGGTCCTGATATATGCAACTTCTTATCAAATAGTTAAGAAAAAATACATATATGCACACACCATGAAGAGTGAAAAAAAGGGAGAGAATAAGAAATAATGAAGTTAATAGGGCAACATATTAACAGGTGAAACTGAATAAAGGACACACTATTTTTGTATTATTCTTTTCTTCTAAACTAAATGTAAGTTTAAAATAATTTTAAATAAAAAGCTTGAAAAACTTTTAAATAGCTATTTATTATTAATTATTATTATTATTGTTATTATTATTATTTTGAAATGGGGTCTTGCTCTGTCACCAGGCTGGAGTGCAGTGGCATAATCTTGGCTTACTACTTCCGGTTGCCAGTTTCAAGTGATTCTGCTGCCTCAGCCTCCTGAGTAGCTGGGACTACAGATATGCGCCACCACACCTGGCTAATTTTTTGTATTTTAGTAGAGACATGGTTTCACTATGTTGACCAGACTGGTCTAAATCTCCTGTCCTTGTAATCCACCTGCCTCGGCCTCCCAAAGTGCTGGATTACAGGTGTGAGCCACTGCACCCAGCCTATTTTTATTTTTTTAATGAATATGAACCACTTTTCTTAAATTTTAAGAAAAAAAAATAATTATACAAAAAAGCCACTGAGTTTTAGAAACAGAATTCAGAGTGAGAGAGGAAGAAAATATTGTGTTTGTTCAAAATTACCTTTGAATGGATATCTAATGCATGCTAATACAAGTGTCTGTACTTTAAACACACACACACACACACACACACACACACACACACACACACACACATATATCTGTTGAATTAGCTTCTTGTTATAGAAGAGGGAGGTAAGGCATGGAAAATTTATTTAATTTACTCGTATAACTATAACTATATAGAGGTGCAAGCTGAGATTTAAATTCCAAAATGTTGATTGTGTTCTTTGAGTTTCCATTATATTAAACTATTATTGCTCTAATCCAAAGTCTCATTTTACAAATAAGAGAAGTAAGATCTTAAAATATGAAGTGACTTGGCTCACAATACCTGGCTAACTAGTGGATTAGATTACTACTGTGGCTGAACAATTAATTAACTGGCCATGGATGGAAAAGCAATATAAGTGAAATTTACCTAAATTATTTAATTCCTTTGGAATGGCCAAGGCAAACTGATGTTGTCACAATGGGAAACTGGCTTGAATACACGATACTAGATTACCAGTAAGCAACCTTCACTCTTTTGAACATGTAGGAATTCATGAATTATACTTTTAAACTTTTTTTTTTTTTTTGAGACGGAGTTTCACTGTTGCTACCCAGACTGGAGTGCAATGGCACGATCTTGGTTCACCTCAACCTCCGCCTCCTGGGTTCAGGCAATGCTCCTGCCTCAGCCTCCTGAGTAGCTGGGACTACAGGCGCGCACCACTATGCCCAGCTAATTTTTGTATTTTTAGTAGAGACAGGGTTTCACCTTGTTGACCAGGATGGTCTCGATCTCTTGACCTCGTGATCCACCTGCCTCGGCCTCCCAAAGTGCTGGGATTATAGGTGTGAGCCACCGTGCCCGGCCCAAACTTTCTTTATTAAAACATACTATACATACAGAGAAGTTCACAAATTGTAAGTGGAAAGTTTGGTTGGTTTTTGTAAAGTAAACAACCTTCATTACTACCTCCCAAATGAAATAACAAATGAAATAGAACAGTACTAGCACTGTAGAATCTCCCAATTTGTCTCTTGCCAAAGGAAAGTACTATACTTAAGTTTCCTTTTCTCTGTCATCACAGTTAGTGTTTTCTGCCTTTTAAGCACTAAAAATGCAATCAAGAAACACGAGCTCTTCCCATCACTCTTGTTTTGCTCAATATGTGTGACAGTTAAACATATTGTCTGTTGAAGTATTTATTTTCACCATTGTATATTCTTTGTGACTATATCACCATATACTTGTTCATTTTACTGTTGATGGATATGTGGGTAGTTATGAGTAATATGACTGTGTACATTACTATATGTGTCTTTTGATAAACATTATATATGATTTTTGCTAAAGAATATGCCTAGGACTAGAATAGCTGGGATATGCAGCTTTAAGAGATACTACTTAACAATTTTCCAAACTTTTGCATTAAACATTCCCTGTAGGAGAGTTCCAGTTTCTCCTAATCCTCACAAACACTTCAAATTGTCCTTTTTCACTTTATTTTAGTTATTTCCATGGGTATGTATTAGAATCACATTACAATTTTATTCACAGTTCTCTGATGACTAATAAGGTAAAATGCCTTTTCAGACATAAATTTGAATATCCTGTAATGAAGTGCCTGATTTCGTCCATATTTTATTTAACTTTTTCTTATTGAGTAATTATAGTAGGACTTATTCTACATATGAGTCCTTCCTGGATATACATATTACAAATATTTTCTCCTATTTTGTGAATTTCCTTTACTTCATTTTAATAAGCTGTTTTGATGAATTAACGCCATTGTATCCATCTTTTCCTTTTTCATTAGTCACTATTTTGCCCTATTTAAGAAGTCTGTGCCTACTTATAAGGTCATAACATAGTCACCCATTTTTTTCTTCTAGAGTTGTTACTGTGTTATGTTTAAATCTATAGGCTACATGCAGATGGTTCTGGGAAATGGTGTGAAGTAAGGAAATAATTTATTAGAACTGACTCAATTTTTACAGGATTTGCTATTAGGACCCCATCAGATGTCTCCTTGGAATCTCTCTGTCCTATTACTATGTTTCTTGTCCAGCCTGGGTGATCGAGTTATATTAGTCAAACTTATCAAAACCCTCTGACATGACTATCAAGAGGGTGAAAAATATGACCTTGTCTGCCTGTGCCTGAATATTGCTTCCTGCTAAAGTATGGAAATGTTACTGCCTCTGGACTGGGATAATATTCTCTCCAGGAGAAATTTAAACTTGGGACATGAAGTTAGTTTAAACAAAGCAATATAAATATGCACTGAATCAGATAGCAAGACTGTGAGCTAAATAATGAGGTCAGAAGGAGGCTTGCAACAATAATGAGAATATAAATTTAAGAAATGCAGGCTATTTGAAGGGAGCACTTCAAGCCCTCTCTGTGACTTCTGTGTTGAGTTTGATTTGATATAGTTATCTTTTATCCAAGCATGGGTGTTACTTTGATATGGTTGGTTAGGCTTGTAATCAGACAAATTCCAATACTAAGAGGGACATTTATTTTTTCCCCCTTTAATGAAAAATTTGCAGCTGTTCATTTACTTCCCACTTACACAGCATGCCTTCCTCTAATTCTTAATAGTTTCGGTTTAAAATTTTGCCTCTTTAATAGAATTAACATAATTTTGCTCCCATCGTAGTCAAGTAATCTGAGCTTTTTATGCATGGATACAGCATCTATTTACCTTTTTGTTTAATGAACAGTCTCCACAGACTTCACATTCATAACTTGTAGAGAGCTTTAAATGAAGGTATCAACACTAGCCCAGGTGCCTTTAGCACTTCAACTCCCTCAAGCTCAAAGCTGGATATTTTTCTCTGACTTTTCAGCCACTGTAATTCTCCTAGGTAGTCTCTTCATCAAATAGTTTACATTCTTGGAGGCCATTTCCCTGCTTTATGGTAGCCAAATGATGCAGATAATCACATAATTATGTTGGGATGTTGGGGGTAACATTAAATATCTACAAACAATTCTTTCTTGTTTTTCTTTTTTCACTCCAAATTGTTTAAACCAATGAACTTGCTCTGGGGGCTCTGAAACACCAATTGTCAACACAGGAATTAATACAGTATCAAACCTCATATATACACTGCTTTGAGTCTCAAACTCTTCCTAAACTGTGAAACTATTTTTGCCTTTGGCCAACATGATTGAGTTATTTATTTATATAATTTATCAATACTTACAAAGCACATTTATTCCAGGTTCTCACTTAGGGACTTCACAAGTTAACTATTTAATCTACCTAACAAAGTTATGAGGTAGGTGCTTTGATGGCTCACATGTCATAAACAAGGATGCAAGTGATGTTAAGTTTTGTTTTGTTTGTTATTTGAGACAGAGTCTCACTCTGTCATCCAGGATGGAGTACAATGATGCGGTCTCAGCTCTCTGCAACCTCCACCTTCCAGGTTCAAGCTATTTTGCTTCACTCTCCTGAGTATCTTGGACTACAGTCACCTCCCACAGGCACCTAGCTAATTTTTGTATTTTTAGTAGAGATGAAGTTTTATCATATTGACCACTCTGGTCTAGAACTCCTGACCTCAAGTGATCCTCCCACCTCAGCCTCCCAAAGTACTGGGATTATAGGCGTGAGCCACTGAGACTGACCTGATATTAAGTTAAATAACCAAATAGCTTCACTACGGTTGCACACTTCAGAAACAGTGAAGCTAGGATTCAAATCCAAGAAGTCTGCCTCCATAGTGTATCCTCTTCAACTATTACACTGATTATTTATTTATTTATTTATTGACAGGGTCTCTCTCTGTCATCCAGGCCAAGCAATCTCAGTTCACTGCAACCTTCAACTTCCGGGTTCAAGTGATTCTCATGCCTCAACCACCTGAGTATCTGAGATTACAGGTGTGTGCCACCACAGATGGCTAATGTTTTGTATTTTCATTAGAGATGGGTTTTCACCATGTTATCCAGGCCAGTCTAGAACTCCTGGGCTTATGTGATCCTCCTTCCTTGGCCTCCCAAAGTGATGGTATTACAGGCATGAACCACCACACCAGGCCTGTCATACTGATTTTAAAGCAGAGACCATGTTGGAGAATAAAGGGCCCACTCTCTAAACAAACTTGATCCTCTCCTTACCCTGACCTTTGGTGCCAGTTCTCTCATACTGAGGACCTAATTTTTGTTTGAAAAGCTGTAGCCTTGCCTTTTCCTTATCTGGCTCTCCTGACCTCTTTTACAAGCTGTTCTAGAAATGGAGACACATTATTTTTGTTCCTCCTTTCTACTCTGTCCTACAGAGGGCAAAGTCTTATTCTTGATCTCCAGGCTATGATTGACTGAGACACTGCTTTCTGATATCAGACATCACTGATGAAGCCCTTGTATCCATGCAGGAGTTAAAGTAAAGTTCATGCTTAAGCATGTGCTTTTATTCAGTTGCTTTTTCAGGATGCTCAAATTTGCAACTTTCTGTGCTACATTCACATTAACTACTCACCTACGATGTTATCAGCCATCTGTCACCATAATCCTTAAATACTGTCTTCTAGCTACTTAACATAACAGATCTTCATCCTCTCTGTGAAGATAGACCAGTTGTGTTCCTTGGCGGTGGGTAAGAGGTAGGGCAGAGATGAACAAGACATTTTTTATTCAAATAGTCAACCTACAGTTTAATGAGTACAAATGGCTAAGTCTCAATCTAATTCTCAGAACCTTGGCTTTCCCATTTATAAAATCCAGATAAAAGACTATATATATTCATTAAAATTCTCTTGCAATGTTTGGCATATGTTTTTATCATTTCTAGATTTTGTCAACTCCAGTTTTCTCCCTGTATCTAAAATAAAATCTTCCATAACAATATGTGAGGAATGTTGACAGTCTCACCCTTTAAGGCCATAATATTGAATTAGAAGTCCATTATCCAAGGAGTGTCTTCTTTTTGTATTCATACAGCTGTCTTCTCTTCAGAATAAGAACTTAGGAGATTAGTGCTGGGGTAAAACAGAAAGCAGTCATGTAAAATGGAAACAACTAAAATGTGATTTTCTATTATTTTGGTAGAAAGATTTAACAACATATTTCTATAAGCATAAACATTTAATCTGCTTCAAAACTAAGGACATTTTGAAGAATTGGGAAAAAGCAATCGTCATTCATTTCCTCAACAAATATTTGGTTACTATTTTATATACCTCATAAGCTACATGAAAAATGCTGCTTTAAAAAATACAACAGGAATATTTCTTTCATTTTTGTGATAGTCTAATGGGCAAGAAGACATTTAAGTAAATCGATGAAAAAGTAATGAATTTTTATCAAAACTATGATGGATAAAATTGAGATAAGGGGTTCCTTGTAAACAGGGTGATTAGGGAAGATGTCTGTAGATGATATGTTTAAACCCTGATATTAGGAAGGAGAAAGATCAACCATTCCCAGGCTAGATGGAAGAACACTTTTAGAAGAATACTGTTTATCTTACTAAACAATATTTGGCATAACCTTTTACTCTCCATTTCACCAGAAACTCTTTTAATTGGCTTTTTAGATGCCACATCTTCAATTGGCTTTTTAGATGCCACATCTTCCTCAAGGTTGCTATCAAATAATAGCAACCAGAACATTTTGCTTTATTTAAGCATATATCCAACAGCTCACAATGCTATTATCATCTGAATTATTGGCAGCTTTAATTTATACATTAGTAATCCCTAAAGTATTCCTGCTTCTCATATCCTTATACTCATCTCTTCCAATGATTGTACCCTCCATTCTACCTACAACATAGACTGTACTTGTTATTATCAGTATTACCAATCCAGTCATTATTTTCATTTTATACATTCTATAATGTTAATAGCATCTCTCGCTTTTTAATTTTCCCCTTCTAGTATCCCAAAACCAACAATCCAAGACTCTATCTGAACTATGTTCATAGTCCCTCAGATCCTTACTGTCTTCAATTTCTTCCTTATTCAGCTCAAAATCAATAGTTGTCACTCCATTTTATGTCTTGAACTCCTCCCCCAACCAGTCAATTTATATTTCTCAACAAAACTGCAATCCTTATTAAATCTAGGTTTTATTTTTCACTCCTGAACTCAGACAAGTTTGGCACATGGGAAAAACCCCAACCACATTGATTGGTTTCACTTTAAACTCAAGACCACTGACCACAGGTGGTGCTTTAATGCTAACATACGTTCATACTATATATACTTAATTCATTCACTTTTGAATGCTAAAATGTATATAGACTTATGGTACTTGCTTGATAAATAAATTATAGTATGTTCTCACAGGTAGAAAGAAAGCTGCTAAACCAAATAAACAATCATATTTTATAGGATGCCATTGTCCTTCATATAAAAAATAAGGTCATTTTACTTTTTGCTTTTTTGAGTTTCATTTCATTTCAAATGAAATAAAATATTCTGGATTATAGAACACAGGTTTCTCATTCTCTTGTCTGTATCAAGAAGTAACCTGCTCCAACCATCAACTTATATGTGAAAGCTGCAGCTTCATCTCCTAAGTGCTTGAAATGTGTACAATGACTAGTGGTTAATAAAATGTACATGCTAATGTGTACATCTAAAAGAGTGTACCCAAATACCTCAAAATACTGACAATACAATACACAGAGTTAAATAAAGCCACACAAAGATTCAGCGAATGAATGGCTTAAGAAACAAAGTAAGTATTGCAGAGAATATTACAAATCCTTTACATAGTAAAAGGATACACAAACTCTACATGGGCTATTTACTAAGTATCAACTTGTGCCTTTGAGAATCTGTGAAAACCCTCAGTTAATTATAACATGAATTTCAGTGCTATTCTCTACAATGGAATAAATTCTTGGCTACTAGGATTAGGATTTTAGCAAATGAGTAAGAAAATTAATGCTTCCCTTGTCTGCAAAATGCAATAGGGAATGTGTACCAACAGGATAAAAGAGATCCTCCAGATAATAGGCTCTTCGTCCCCTCCTCATGACTTTAAATTAGTCCAAAAGTTTCTTTGTATCTGTCTCTAGATCTTTAAATCCTGGATAAGCATCAAGATCTAGAAATACATTCACATGCAATAAGAAAAAATAATTTTCTTGTGGAACATTCTGTATTCGTTTGTTTATGCATGGCTGTAAAGAACTACCTGAGACTGGATAATTTGTAAAGAAAGAGGTTTAATTGAGTCACACTTCCACAGGCTGTGCAGGAAGCATGGCTGGGAAGGCTGCAGGAAATTTATGATCATGGCCTAAGGCAAAGGGGAAGGAGGCACATCCTACATGGCTAGAGCAGGTAGAAAAGAAAGAGAAGGAGGAGGTGCTACACACGTCCAAAACAACAAGATCTTATGAGAACTGTATCACAAGAACAGCAAGGGGGAGGTCTGCCCCCACGTTTCAATAACATCCCACCAGGCCCCTCCAACAACTGAGGAATTACAATTTGACAAGAGATTTGGAAAGGGACAGAAAGCCAAACCATGTCAGATTCCTTCAATTTTTTTTTTTTTCATAGATTTACATTGACTGTCTTGATTCTCCTTTCTTTCTACCCCTCTCTCCTGTATAGACATCCAACATTCTGCAATACTTCTTGGTTTTGGTTTTGATTACCTGACATGAAGAAAACAACTGATTACCTTCACAATACTATCACTAAAGTGTTGGAGTGATAGTATCATGTGTTTCAGAAATGTTGAATTTTAAAAATTTTATGGATTAAAAAACTCTAAAATGAAAGAAATTCTTGAAATTTCAGGCACTTAGGAGAGGAAGCTGCAGATTTCGCATATAAGTTGATGGTTGGAGCAGGATGCTTTTTGATACAGACAAGAGAACCTGCATTCTATAATCCAGAATTAAAATATTTTCTCACATAGGTCTGAGATTTGCAGAAAAGGTATGAAAAAAAAATTAAGGTGAAATTAATTTTAAAAAATTAAAAATATTTTAAAAACAGGATTCTTATGTTCTTTAATGTTTCAATTTATTTCCTCCATTACAGAATAAGCTAAGTCATAGTTACTGTGTTACCAAACAAAGTGTGGCTGCTGCTTCTTGTGGCCCAACAATGGGATGTAGAAAGACTGGGAAAGAAAGGAGTTTATTGCTGCAGCGGGTTGCAGAGGGAAGGAGTAACTCACAAGACCGACTCAAAGCTGCACGTTTTTCCTTAGCTTATATATACAATTCAAGCTTTATGCCTGCGTGCAGGAATGTTTTGTAATTAATCTAATCTTCACTAGGGTCTAGATAGAAAAGTTTCTTAAGTTTGTTCCTGGATGAACAAGGGTGCGAAAGTCTAGGTGAGGTTTTAATGGGTTTGTTTTTGCATTCTAGCCCTGGTACTCAGAAACCATTTTCTCCAGTTCTTTAATGTTTGATTTGTACATTCGTCATGACAGCAAAGGGCTTATGGAGACTTGGCTGCTTGTCTCCTTAAGCCCTTTGCATGTTATTTTATAAATAGTATCTGGCTGGCCACAATTGTGTGTTATTTTATAAATTGCAACAAATTTGAACCGTACGAAGTTCAACATGCCAATGTCTTCCATTTGGATGCTCTTGTGTCCCCGAATTCTCTTGCCTGACATTCTACCTCCGATAGGGTGATCAAGTATCCTGATTTCTGAGGGTGTTCTGTGAACATGGGACCTCAGTGCTAAAACAGACACAAAACTTAGGCAAAGAGAGAATGTCCTAAGAAAACTGTAACTAATTGGTTACCGTAATTTTCCTAAGGCATGCATTTGTACCTTAAATGTTCTGAATAGAATTATATATCTGAAAACAGGGTTAGCCTATTAGGTTTAAAGACCGCTCAAAGAGAAGAATAAAAGAAGACAATGATAATGCAGGCATTTTTACCCTAGGCTGGTCTCTAACTCTGCCCCAACTCCTGAAGTTGATTTTGTGGGGGAACAAAATGACTCAAAGCAAAACAGTCAATTTCAGAAGCTTTATCATGATTTCTTATAGACCTACTAGCTTGCTCTTGATTTTTCTCTAAGGATTTAGAACAACCTTTCTGGATCTATATTTTTAATTTGGGCCTCTGCCAAGCACGTGATGTGTCAGGACATAATAAGCCACAAAAATAAAAAACCTAGGCTTTGGAGGCAGACAAGTCTGAAAATGAACTTTGTAAGAGCCCCTTTTGGCTTACACAACTCTAGACAAGAGAGTTCATCTATCTGACCTTTTATTGTCTCACCTTTTAATGTCTTTTCCTATGAGAAAGAAGAAAAGCACATAAAACTTGTAAAACATAAAAAGTTCTTAGTAAATGGTAATTTTTATTACAAGTTAGGTTTGTGTTTTATAAATTAAGAATTTTAAAACTTTAGTGGCACAAAATTATATATTTATAGCTTCAGGAGGTACACATAAGAATTTGTTATCACCACCAGGCCTGCTTTACAACAGCTTCTGAAAGAAGCACTATACACAGAAAGGAACCACCAGTATCATTCATCCCAAAAACTTACCAAAAGGTAAAGAGTATCTTCATAATGAAGAATCTATATCAACTAATGGGCAAAATAACCAGCTAGCATTAAATGACAGTTTTAAACTGACAAATATCAATATTAATCCTAAATTTAAACGGATTAAATGCCCCAATCAAAGACACAGACACGCAAACTGAATAAAATGTCAAAACCCATCAGTAAGCTGTATCCAGTTCCATTTCATAAGCAAGGACACACAAAGACTCATAACAAAAGGTTGGAAGAAGACTCACCAATCAAATTGAGAGCAAAACAAAACAAAACAGGAGTTGTAACTTTCGTCTCTGACAAAATAGACTTTAATAGTAACAAAGACTAAAAGAAAGAAGGACATTACATAATGGTAAAAAGATCAATACAACAATAGGAGTCAATGATCATAAATATATATGCACCCCAATATAGGAGCACCCAGATACATAAGACAAGTTTTCAATGACTTATAAAGAGACCTGGACTCCCGCACAATAATAGTGGGAGACTTTGATGCCACATTGTTATTATTCGACGGATCAACGAGATAGAAAATTAACAGGGACATCTATGATTTGAACTCAGACCTGGAACAAGTAAACTCAGTGAATATTTATAGAATTCTTCACCCCAGGTCCACAGAATATACATTTTTCTCAGTATCACATCACACCTATTTTGAAAGTGACCACATAATTGGAAGTAAATCACTCTTCAGCATTTGCATAGCATTTCACAGACTTAAATGAAATATTGGTTGGCTGTTTGTTTGTTATTTTCTTCCCTTATTCCTTCCTGTCTCTGCTGTGAAGCACAATTATCGGTATAAAAGAGGTTTTTAATACCTATTTTTAGATTGCATTCCAGCCTGAGCAATAGAGCAAGACTCCTATTCTCTCTCCCCCTTTCTCTTTCTCTTTCTTTCTTTCATTAAAAAAAAAAAGAATTTGTTATAAAAATTAAATGAAAATATTGTAGTTTACTGTTTTAATGTAAGAATTGAATAATGGAGATTAAGGCCCCAGAGATATACATTTTCAGCTGAAGAGGAAACCTGCCATCTATAAACCATATAAGTTCCTGTTCTTGAAAATGTTTGTGTAATCGTAAGCTTTCCCAGAGTCATTAAGTCACTTTAAGAAATGGTGATTCTCTTGCACAAAAGTGATTCCAGATGAAGGGTGATATTGGAAGAATTGTTATATGTTCCCAATGTTCAGGTCTACCACTCTTACCATCTTTTGTTTGTTTTATAAATCTTCTTCACTTTAGTTTCTTCTATTTGACTCAGTGTTTGATATGCTTTCCTGGCTTTCCATTTTCTTACTTCAAATAGTTCATTGCCTGCCCCCACTAGCCCCAGACCAGTATTACTTTGACAATATGGTGATAAATTGGTATAAGATAGCTAAAAACCCCCATTTTTATCTCATTTTGCATATAGACATACACACACACACATACAGACACACACTATACAGTCTCACAGACTATACTGATAAGGCATGGGCTGATCCCCAATCTGTTTTGGTACAGACAAATTGTGGTGATTGCTTCATTTTAGCTTTTGCTGTATTTTCTAAATATGTCTTTTGGTTATGGCCCCATCTCAATATTTCCTAGCAATCTAGTCTAACAAGAATGCATACTACATTCAAGCACATTAACTAGAGTTTTTAAAACATTAAATCAATGCATAGTTTATTTAACTGGCTATTTCTTTTACCCTCTTAATTATCCATAGGGATGAAGATTCCAAATGGCCTAAACTGCAATTAATTGGAAATTTGATTCATAGTCATAATCTTTCATGTTCCAAAATACAAAAACTTTTTGTATTCACTTTTAAAATGAGAAGATGAGTTATGATCAATTTTAATCACAGAAAAAAAATCATTACACAGAAAAAAAAGTCATTACAAAGACCACGTCCACTTTGTGGTTCACAATACTAATGTTAAAACAGTTTCTAAGATTGTCCTAAAGCAACGTATTCATTTTCCAACATGAGGTTCTTAGCTGTGAAACAAATGTGTTGGCAAAAGATGTGCAATAGTCTGCAATTCAACTGACTCTTCAATTATTTTTGAAAATTATTCACTTTTGGCTGTGAGCTATTTTGTGTGACAGAGTCCCTGATTGCTCACTTAGCATGCACTCTTAGCCAATTTAGCCCTAAGCAATTTTCAATAATTCATAATTCCTTAAATGAGTAAATCCCTCACCCACGTTTAGAACGATAATTTGTGATGATAACTACATTAAAATCTCACATGTTTGCTTATCACAGAACAGCAACTTTCAAGACACCAGCTTTCTTCCTTTCTCATTCTTACTCTATTAAATAATATGTTTTTAATTTAGAATAGTCGTTTAACAAACAATATTTGCTTATTTTAACTAATTGTTATAATTGTTAAAGTAGCTTTCTTTTCTTTTTGTGTTACATAGCAAGAAATGAAATCAATTATTAACAATTACCTTCAATTAAAAAGAGTCATGTCCTAATAAGCCACAGTTTTGAAATAAATGAATGATAAAAGAGGATTAATAATATATTGTATCAAACAATCAGGAATTTAAAAAACATCTTTAAAACACTTCGGATGAAATGAGAAGTGAGGCATCTCCTTAGGAACACAATAGGCCCAAGCTATTCATAAGACAATCTCAAAGTACATCAGGTAAATTTTCATTCTTCTCTCTTCTACTTTTCTCTATCAGTTCTTGTGAGATTCTGTTTAGATTTTGTAGTTGTTTTGTGCTATTTTGCATGAATGCAACTCTGATAATGCTTTCTCAATATCAGAATTATGCTAGCTCATTTCTATATTGGTACAGAGGAGTCATTTTTTGGTGTTATTTCTCTAAGAAAACAATGTTACTTCAAGAAGATAATCATATGGGACTACTAAACATGTAACCTTTTCATGAAAAAAATTCTACCATTCTAAAAATAAAAATGCAGATAATAGATTGCAAAAAATAGTTGCAAGGGGTATGAAAAATAATATTAACAAACTTGTAAAATGAATTAGAAAAAAGGACAGAAAAGCACACAATAATAAATTTGGGGAAAATATATAAAAGGCAATTACAGAAGTGGAGAGAAAAATAGCTAGTGAAAGGTCTTCAACTTCTCTAGAAGGCAAGGAAATGAAAATATAATTTAAAATGAGATATTATTTTCATCATCTGAGCATGAAAGGAAAAGAAAGGAAGGAAGGAAGGAAGAAAGGAATAAAGAAAACAAAGAGAAAGATGAAGCGAGGAAGGAAAGAAGAAGAAGGAAAGGAGGATTGAAGGAAGGAAGGAAGGGAGGAAGGAAGAAAAGGAGGAAGGAAGGGAGGGAGGGAGGCAGGAAGGAAAAGAGGGAGAAAGAAAGGGAGGGAGGAAGGAAGGAAAGGAGGAAGGAAGCAAGGGAGGAAGGAAGGAAGGAATGGAGGAATGAAGGAACAGAGGAAGAAAGGAAGGGAGGAAGGAAATGAGGAAGAAAGGAAGAAGGAAGGAAAGGAGGAGGGAAGGGAGGAATGAAGGGAGGAAGAAAGAAAGGAAAGGAGGAAGGAAGGGAAGAAGGAAGGAAGGAGAAAGAAAAGGAGGAAGGAAGGAAAAGAGGAAGGAAGGAAAGGAGGTAGGAAGGAAGAAAAGAAGGAAGGAAGGAAAGAAGGAAGGAGGAATGGAAGGAAGAAACAAATGAAGGAAGGAAGGAAACAATGAATGAAGGAAGGAAAGAAGGAAGGAAGGAAGGAATAAAAGAAGGAAGGAGAGAAGGAAGGAAGAAAGAAAAGAAGGATGCAAAGAAGGAATGAAGGAAGGAAAAAAGGAAAAGAGAAAGAAAGCTTCATTGTTTTTGGAGATTTGGGGATTAAAACACAGCATTTTTATTCATTGCTAGTAAAATATGTGCTGTTATACAAATTTTATAAACTCTTTGGACTACTTTTAAACATTTCCACTTTGAAGAATAAAAATAAGGATGTTAGGGTATAGACTGCTGCATCATCTTACGGGGTGGGAACCAACAAGAAACATGCATTATTAACAGGGAAACAAACCACCTTGTACATTGTTTTATAGACAACCATATATTTATTATATAGTCATAAAAAAAAGAGTTAGAGCTTGATTAAACTAAAGGAATATCTAGAATCATGTTAAGCCAAAATAAAAATTGTGCATTATGTTATTAGATCATATTAACATAAATTGTAACAAGACTATTCTAAAACATGATGTTTAACTTTGGATATGCAGAAAGTACGGGATGTGCAGGTCACAAGATGGAAGAGAGGAAACAGGAATGGGGCACTAATAGATGGAAACTAATAGATTAAATGGTTCTGGAAACAGAAACATAATGCATAATATAATCCTATGGTTATCAAGTTATATATTTAGCTATATATCTAAGCTTGTGCATAGGCATTAAATAGTGATTACCAAAGAAATGACATCCATACTTATCCTTGAATGCTGGAATTTCCAGTGAACTTTGACTTTCTTCCTTAATTTTCTGTGTGGCCTTGAGTTTTTGCAAAGATTAACTTGTATCATTTATATAATCAAGAACAAACAGCTATTCTAATTTTATAAAAATCATGTTTCAGAAACATTTCTTTTTTTAACAACTCTGTATGTGATTTGCTTTTGCCTAATGTGTTCAATGGTGAGATGTGTAAACATAATTATGTAGATGTGCAAAGTGTCTCTCAAAATCTGATGGCCACTCATGAATTTTTAAGTGTGTATGTGTGCCTGTGTGTGAAGGGGAAGAGGATGCATTCTCCAGAATAAAGAACAAGTCACTTCCATTTAACCTCTCTTCCCTTAAAGAACTACTTCAGGCATAGTTTTTATGTTCTAATGGCCTGAGCAATGTGCACAGCTATGTAGCTTTAGTTAACTGATTAAAAATTACATACATTTTTCTCTGGACATTAATTGAGATAAAAACAGAGAAATTTGGTAAAATTCCCAGTAGATTCAGCTCATTCATATTTGAAAAGTAGTTCTCTCCCTGGCTTGAGTGTAAGTTTTTGAAAACAGTAAATAAATCTTATGTAGTACCTAGGAGAAAGCCTTTCCAAACCACTCAAAAATCAGTCAGGGTAGCCAGTCCCTGTTTCCAGAAAGATCCTATGAGACAACAGAAGAGATTTGCAGGAAAGGGAGTAAGTCAGCAACATGTCAAGGCAATAGTTTTACTCCCTCTAATTAAGTCTTTCAGAATGCTTTTTCCTATTGGCCTGAAGTTATTTTCATCTAAGAATTATTTGACTTTTTTATCCTCAGTGCTTAACACTGAGCCAGTTATTTAGTAGATATGAAATCCACACATATCAAAAGGAACTATTTAGCTAAATTTATTATTTTTTCTTTTTGTGGGTTTTGTAGTTTTTAAGTATATGTGTGTGTGCTTGTAATTATTTTATGTAATTTCACCATTTTGTCATCCTTGAATTTAGATCAGTATAGGTAAAAATAACAAGCGTGTGAGGAGGAAAATGCATATTGAAATTTGAATGACACCAATAGAAGGTGTGACATTGTCCTCTTTTCTATCATCAAATAAAATATATTCAGAATGTGGGGACTCCTAAATTAGAATCATTTTAGTGTTTGGGGAATTTAAATAAATGAAAATGTAGATATCGAATGGAAACTTTTATAACTTACTCTTAAATCTAACTACTTAGTTCTGAATTATGTCTTATAAAATAGGTTTGGCAATATACTTCTTCTTTTAAAAATAAATAGGCATATTTTAAGTCAAAACAAACTTTGTGTTATTTGGGTAGTTTTGTGCAGAACCACCAACTAAAATTTCTAGTGTCAATCAATTCTGTTTTGTAAGACTTTAAATAGCACCTGAATTCATAGAAACCGTGGCAACACTGATTCTTTCTCATATTCTTTGACATTTTATCACAGTGATTGATTTATTCATTGCCCTCTAGTCTTTTTCTGTAGCCTGGCAAGCCTTTTTTCTTTCTCTTATGACATTCAAAGTAAGCCCTTTCAAATTAACTAGTGGAAATCAAATTTCATGGAACATGTTTACTAAAGGTCACGTTTATGAAATGTTCTGTAATTCTTTTACTATTTGGATTTGTATTGAGGAAAACTGAGTTCAGAGAATTACTACATAAAACAGACCAAATAATTGTGCTGCTCACAATTATTCATTTAATTGGTCTCTTTTTAAAACTGTATTTCAAGTATTAGAACATCAGGTTCATGAAGTGCTAATTTCCAGATACATTATATCATCTAATACTTTACGAGAAGAGCAACTCTAAGACATAAATCATCAGATTCACCAGGGTTAAAATCAAAGAAAAAATGCTAAGGGCAGCCAGAGAGAAAGGTTGGGTTACCCACAAAGGGAAGCCTATCAGACTCACAGCGGATCTCTCGGCAGAAACCCTACAAGCCAGAAGAGAGTGGGGGCCAACATTCAACATTCTTAAAGAAAAAAATTTTCAACCTAGAATTTCATATCCAGCCAAACTAAACTTCGTAAGCGAAGGAGAAGTAAAATCCTTTACAAGCAAGCAATTGCTTAGAGATTTTATCACCACAAGGCCTGCCTTATAAGAGCTCCTGAAAGAAGCATTAAACATAGAAAAGAACAACCAGTAACAGCCACTCCAAAAACATACCAAATGGTAAAGACCATTGGCACAATAAAGAAACTGCGTCAGCTAATGGGCAAAACAACCAGCTAGCATCAAAATGGCAGGATCAAATTCACACATAACAATATTAACCTTAAATGTAAACGGGCTAAATGCCCCAATCAAAAGACATAGACTGGCAAATTCGATAAAAAGTCAACACCCATCAGTGTGCTGTATCTGGGAAACCCATTTCACATACGAGGATACACATAGGCACAAAATAAAAGGATGGAGGAAAATTTACCTCGAAAATGGAGAGCAAAATAAAGCAGGAGTTGCAATCCTAGTCTCTGATAAACTAGACTTTAAGCCAACAAAGATCAAAAGGACAAAGAAGGACATTGCATAATGGTAAAAGGATCAATGAAACAAGAAGAGCTAATGATCCTAAACATAAACATACCCAATGCAGGAGCACCCAGACACATAAAGCAAGTTCTTAATGACTTACAAAGAGACTTAGACTCCCATACAGTAATAGTGGGAGACTTTAACACTCCACTGTCAATATTAGACAGATCAACCAGACAGAAAATTAACAAGGATATCCAGGACTTGAACTCAGATCTGGACCAAGCAAACCTAATAAACATTTACAGAATTCTCCACCCCAAATCCACAAAATATACATTCTTCTCAGCACCACATCATACCTACTCCAAAACTGACCATATAATTGCAAGTAAATCACTCCTCAGCAAAGGCAAAAGAACAGAAATCATAACAATCAGTCTCTCAGACCACAGTGCAATCAAGATAGAACTCAGGATTAAGAAATTAACTCAGAACCACACTGCTTCATGGAAACTGGACAACTGGCTCTTGAATGTTGACTGGAAAAACAATGAAATGAAGACAGAAATAAGGATGTTTTTGAAACCAATGAGAATGAAGACACAATATACCAGAATCTCTGGGACACATTTAAAAGTGTCTAGAGGAAAATTTATAGCAAAAAAATGCCCACATGAGAAGCAAGGAAAGATATAAAATCGAAAAAGCTAGATGAATTAGATCAAAAAAGTCAAAAGCTAGCAGAAGACAAGAAATAACTAAGATCAGAGCAGAACTGAAGGAGATAGAGACACAAAAAAACCCTTCAAAAATCAATCAATACAGGAGCTGTTTTTTTTTTTTTTTTGGAAAAGATCAACAAAATAGACCAATAGCCAGACTAATGAAAAAAAAAGAGAAGAATCAAATAAATGCAATGAAAAACAATAAAGGGGATATCACCACAGATTCCACAGAAATACAAACTACCATCAGACATTACTCAAAACAACTCTATGCACATAAACCAGTAAACTTGGAAAAAATTGATAAACTCCTGGACACTTGCATCCTCCCAAGCCTAAACCAAGAAGAAGTAGAAACCCTGAATAGACCAATAACAAGGGCTGAAGTTGAGGCAGCAGTTAATATCCTACCAACCAAAAAAAGCCCAGGTGCAGATGGGTTCACAGGTGAATTCTACCAGACGTACAAAGAGGAGCTGAAACAAGTGTCTGTGGATGACAAAAAATCTTAGGACAGCCACTGTTAAAGTCACAATTAATGTGAAAATTTGGTTAGTTCTGTAGCATATAACAATTTTATATAACAATTATAACAATAATATATACTGTCATATCAGAATTATAAAAGTTTACTGTTATTTTGGAACGTTTAACAACACATTTATACAAATATAGCACAAAGAAAGCCAAATACTATTTCATATTTCATAATGCTTCCTGTTTGATTTTTTTAACCCCTTAAATTTTATATACTCCTAGACTCTGCTAAGTTGGGCCTCTAACCTATGGTCGGCCAGGCATCCTTGCATTTTATTAAGAGGGGCCTCTAACCCACTCTGTCTTAAGAGAGACTCTAACTCCCCTAAGTTGGGCCTCTAATCCAATCCCATGCTTTACCTAGGTACCCCACCACTTGCCCAAAGTCGGCTAATCAGTACTGCAGTCTATTTTCTTTTGGCTGGGGGTTGGGGGTGGTCTTCTTAGTACTCAGTATCATCTCTTCTGTAGTACACCAGAAAGATGTTACTGGACTGCAACAGTTATCCAAAGTTAGCTGTCGGGTAGGGAGTTTTCATGCTATGGTCCCTTCTGTGGTTGCCAGAAAGAAGTTACCGGAAAAGGGTCCTGATCCAGGCCCCAAAAGAGTGTTCTTAGATCTTGCACAAGAAGGAATTCAGGGTGAGACCGCAGGGCAAAACAAAAGCAAGTTTATTAGGAAAGTAAAGGAATAAAAGAATGACTACTCCATAGGCAGAGCAATCCCTAAGGGCTAGCAGAAGACAAGAAATAAGGGCTGCTAGATGTCCATTTTTATGGTTATTTATTGATGATCTGCTAAACAAGGGATGGATTATTCATGCCTCTCCTTTTTAGACCATGTAGGGCAACTTCCCAACATTGCCATGGAATTTGTAAACTGTCATGGCAGTGGTGGGAGTGTAGCAGTGCAGATGATCAGAGGTCAGTCTCATCACCATGTTGATTTTGGTGAGTTTGGTCTGGCTTCTTCAACCTTCCTTATCAGCAAGGTCTTTATGACTTGTATTTTGTGCCAACCTCCTATGCCATCCAGTGACTTAAGATGCCTTAACTGTCTGGGAGTGCAGGGTAAGTTTCAGCCTCACTTTACTTAGTTCCTATTGGAGTTGCTCTGGTTTATAAACCTCTGACAATAGAAGATATTATTTGCTGGATGATCTACTGCATGGTTTCTAGGACTTGAAGACTCAGACCTGCCTCATTGTATATATTCTTAACACCTTGAATTTTTTTAAAGAAAAATATATCTGAAGGCCAATGTTAAATAAATACATATTATATGGGAAAGAAAGATCATGGAGGGATTTCAGCACCCTCGGCTTAATTTATTATCCATCTCATTAATAAAGAAAGTGACTTATTGGGGGCCATGATTTGGTTGAACAGACCATTATTTGGATAGGAGGTGGTTTGCTTTGCCGAGCAGGATGTTCTGATGAAGAAAGCCAAGAGACTGGCAATTTTAAAGGAAGGTAAACAAACGTGGTTAAGGAAATTTTCAGGGAGACCCAGCTAGTCAGATAACAGTTGGACTGCATCCCAAAAGAAACACAAGCCTTATGGTGGAGTGGAGGGAAAGGTGGTTTCTGTATCACGTTTCCTAAGGTTTATTAGATCTTGTTCTATGTTAAAAAGAAAAGCAAAGAGAGTTCAAGTAGATACCCAAGTACAGACAGTAATGTGTGTAGGAAACAACCACTTTTAGTATCAGAGGAACTGGGTGTTCACAAAAAGAGCCAAACTTGGTAAAATATTTAAAGAGATATATCCAGAACCAAATATGAGTGACCATAGCCTGAGGCACAATCTCAAAGGGTGTTGAGAACATATGCCCAAGATGTTTGGGTTCTTTCTTGATTTTTATATATTTTCAAGAGACATAAGACATTAAACAATGCATGTGGGTTATACATTGATATGGTTTAGAAAGGTGGGACAACTAGAAGTAAGACGAAGGACTCACAGGTCATAGGTGGATTCAAAGATTTTCTGATTGGCAATTGGTTGAAAGAGTTATTATGTAAAAACCTAGAACCAATAGAAAGAAGGCTAAGGGGTTATGGAGACTAAGGTTTTTATTATACAGATAAAGTCTCATAGGTGGCTGCTCTTAGAGACAATAGATGGCAAAAGATTCCTACTCAAATCTTTAAAAAAAGTTGCTAGACTCTCAGTTAATCTCTGTAGGATTGGGAAAGTCTGGAATGGGAAAGATTGAGTTATGTTAATAGAGATTCTTTACAGATGCAAATTTTCCCCCACAAAAGACTTATTTGTAGGTCCATTTCAAAATATGGCAGAGAAACATATTTTACGGTATCTTGGTTACGCTATTTATCTGTCATGTTTTATGATGCCCTAGTCAGATTGAAAAGTAAGCCAAATTATATAGTGTTAAATAAAACCCACCTGACAAGATGTTATGGTTTGCAGGGTACCACTTTCCAGGTCCCTTATATAGGAATTTGGGCAAGAGAAGAGAAAGGTCAGAATTTAGTTCTGATGGGTCTAATTACCAAATTTACCATTTATATTGGTCATGATATTTAGCCATTCTAAACTTCATTTCTGAAGTTGAGAAAAATGAAGATATTTAAATCTAACTCACAGTTGAGAATGTAAGTTAAATGGGACCGCATACATGGAAATTTCTGTAACAAATGCTAGTTTCTTAATAAAAAATGCAAATGTTAACTAATTGTAGTTGCCTGAATAAGGGAAGAGAAGTTATCATTCTTTTTAAGCAATATTTGGAACTAAATTTTTTTGAATAACCCAAGATAGGTATATAGATAGAAAAAAAAGATATTGATAGATTTTAACAAAAAAGAAAAAAAAGAATATACACATACATATTATTTTCCTCTATTCAAATATAAACTGTGTGATGGCTTAAAGACTAGTTTTAAGACATACATGTAATTTCATTTAATTGCTCTTTTATATCTACTGGGAAACCCAAAGCCCTTCCCCCTAGATTTTTGTGAATTCCTAAAGGCTTACATTCTCTGTTTTTTTTGTTTGTTTGTTTGTTGTTGTTGTTTTGTTTTGTTGAGATGGAGTTTCGCTCTTGTTACCCAGGCTGGAGTGCAATGGCGATCTCGGCTCACCGCAACCTCCACCTCCTGGGTTCAGACAATTCTCCTGCCTCAGCCTTGGGAGTAGCTGGGATTACAGGCACGCGCCACCATGCCCAGCTAATTTTTTCTGTTTTTAGTAGAAATGGGGTTTCACCATGTTGACCAGGATGGTCTCGATTTCTTGACCTCGTGATCCACCTGCCTTGGCCTACCAAAGTGCTGGGATTACAGGCGTGAGCCACTGTGCCCAGTCCATTCTCTGTTTTTTTTATTTAGCTCTTCTTGCTCACCTCTCATTTTCACTTGAGTTTCATCTCTAGTGTCTGGGACAAAATTTGTAACATAGTCCCTGAAAAGCACACTAATAACAAGGTATGTGTTTGTGTATGTGCTTGAATAAAGTTGATGAGACTTTGCTGAGTCGTGAGTATAAATAATCTGTAATTAACTTTGTTAGGCAAATATTTATTAATCGTGTGATCTATGTACAAGACTGGTAATACTAGTTTTAATCTCTGTCCTTTACTTCTCAAAATGTATTACCTATTTGAAAAATAAAATATTCATTTTTTTCTTCCATATCCTGTTTTCTTGCTCTGAGCATTCTCAATTTTCAAAAAGTCACCTTCAGGGATAAAGATTTGTGGGTTTAGCAGAGCTAGACAAAAGAACTGGCCTTACTCACGGCATAGAAGCACTTGAAAGGTTCTTCAAGGATGTAAAATCAAGTTCAATACTTTTAGGTAACAATAGACTTGAACCATCTTATTACAAATATTTGTTTTTCTTTTGCCCGTTTGTTGCTGTAAGTTAGTTTATAATTTTATAATGTCTCCATCATAAATAACTTTTCTTCATAAAATTCTTGAACCAGTACTGATATGGACAGGATACAGTGAATACTGGCTAGAAGAGGGTGGGGTGAGGGTCCCCCTCTTCTACCCATGGGTCACCATCAAGCCTGGACCCATGGCCCAAAATGAGAACTTCACATCTCTGTTTTCCCACCCGAATTTTGCCATTTCCAAAACCACACTGGCCCACCTCACCCTCACCTTGTACCCATAAAAACCCTATGCTCCACTGGCAGAAATGCAGAGTGAAGGGTAGAAGCAGCTGGACATCAGACAGAAGCAGCTTGACTTCAGAGGAATGGCTTGACAGTGAGACTTCAAAGAAGAGTTTGGCCTAGGGATGGCCAAACTCCAGGTGAAGATTATCTCCCAACTCCATCTCTTTTCCATCTGCTTCCTTTCCTTCTTAGAGCCACTTCCACCACTCAATAAAATGCTCCACATACACTCCCCTTCAATTCATTCCTGTGACCTGATTCTTCCTTGACACCAGACAAGAACTTGGGTACCAAGAAGGCAGGGTGTAAAAGGCTGTCACCTAGACCCTTCAGGGAGCTGGTTTAACACTTAGCCATCTGTGGATAGCAAATGGTAAAAGAGCACTGATTGTAACATATGCTCTTTTGGGATGCGGGGGTCATAGATACCCTTTCAAGGACAGCAGAGTTAAAAGAGCATTGTAACATGCTTGGATGCTGCCACAGGGCTTGCACAGAGCCTGCTCCCACCAGGGAGGAGTGACTGACCAGTTCCAGCTTTTGTTTGCCCTGGGTCCTACACCTGCTCACCTGAGTGCTCCCGATCTCATGAGGTGGTCAGAGCTGCAGGCTGAGTAAATGAGCCACCCTTTCATGATTCCCGTGAAGGTGTCAAGGGAAATATCCTGTCTCAGTATCATGGTTAATTTATGTGTCAACTTGATTGTGTTAGGAGAAACACAGAAAACTGCTAAAACATTATTTCTGGGTCAATCTATGAGAGTCGTTCTGGAAGAGATTAGTATAAAAATCAATTGAATAACTAAAAAATATCTCCTCTCACCAATGTAGGAAAACATCATCTAAACCTTTGAGGGCTCAGATTAAAAAAAAAAGCAGAGGAAGGGTGAATTTGGACTTTCCTCTTGAGTTGGATGAAAATGTCCCACCCCCAACCTGGTTTTCAGGTCTTGGGCCTCAGACTTAGAGTTTTACCAGTAGCTCCACTGGTTCTCTGGCCTTCAGACTCAGAGTGAATTATATCACCAACTCCCATGGTTCTCCAGCTTGTAGATGACATATTGTAGAACTTCTCGCCAGGTGTGGTGGCTCACTGCTGTAATCCCAGCACTTTGAGAGGCTGAGGTAGGCAGATCATCTGAGGTTAGGATTTGATTCCAGCCTGACCAATACGGTAAAACCCTGTCTTTAAAAAAAAAAAAGAAAGAAAAAGAAAAAAGAGAACTTCACAACCTCTATAATAATGTGAATCAATCCCCATCATTAATTTTTGTATATATCTCCCCATATGTCCTAATGGTTCTGTTTTGCTGGAAAATTCTTATGCAACTAGTACATATTTATTGCCCTGCAGATTGCCTTTCTTATGCTAAAATATTATATTACAATTGTTCTTGTTGTGTCCTTTAATATTTTTCCTGTGTACATATCTGTATGTTTGATATATACAATGATTTTACTTTTTAGCATACTAGTTTCATGTCTTGATCTATCATCTCTATGTCTTTATATATTTGATATACAATGGGTACAAACATATTGAGTTCCTATTGCAACCATCAATAATGTGTTGGCTTATTTATTTATATTATTTTGAGCAATAATGTTATGTGGGCTTAAAATGCGCTTTATTTATATTCACTTGAATTTCTGTTTTTCTTTGTACCTCAGTGTAATTCTTAAAAAGGGTTTAGTAACCTCAGTTCACATTCTGTTTTAGTAACTCACCATTAGTATAACTTCTGGCAATTTAATCTACCAAAGCCTAAAATTATCTACTTTGGACACTTGATGTTATAGTGCAGTCAGTGCTTATAACAAGTTAGTCCCTCTTACATTCTTTCTTATCCATCTTTTCTCCTTTTTTTTTTTTTTTTGGTTCATCTCTTCCTTTCATTTTCCTATCAATTCTTCAACTTTTTTTTTTTTTTTAGATAGAGCTTTTGCTTCAGCCTCCTGTGTAGCTGGATTACAATTTTGTGCTACCATACCTGGCTAATTTTTGTATTTTTTCTAGTAGAGACAGGATTTCACCATATTGGCCAAGCTGGTCTCAAACTCCTGGGCTCAAGTCATCCACCCTGCCTCAGCCTCCCAAAGTGCTGGGATTATAGGCATGAACTACTGTGCCCAGCAATTCTTCAACTTTTGATAATTTTATTGAGTCTCATATCTTTCACAAAGTCTCTCTTGATAAACTTGATATCAAAATGATAATCTTGATATCTATCATTTTAAAAATATTTCCTAGAACTTGTGTTTTGCTCAAATCTTCATTATAAACTGAATTTAGTGCTTTCATTGTCCTATAAGTATGAATATTTTTCTCATAGTAAGATTATAGTTAGGTAGTAAAATATCTTGATATGGGCTTGTCATAAATATCTTTATATAATTCTCCATTTGTCAAGGGTAATACGTCATATATTGAAATCACTCAGTAAATATTTGTTATTGTTTTTATTTTTATTTGCATTGAAAATATATGATGAATTTCAATAAGAGTGCTCATCGATAAAGTTGTATGAAAATCATTGGCCCAAAATGTTCAGGCCATTTCCTGTATCTGAGACAGCTTTACAAATGTGTCGTTTTGATAACCAGTCTGATCTGAGAAAATTAAACAGTGTCATTCAAAACACGTCCTCCCGAAATTTAAAAAACATCAAGTCAATCTCCTGGTTAAATAATAGATGTATGTTTTAGTAGATTTTGAAATATTATGTAATAATTTGAAATTATAAGCTTCTGGCTCACAATTTGACTGACAAATACCTGTTTCATTATTTTTAACTAGCCTTTCTTGTAATATATATATATATATATATATATATATATATATAGATAGATAGATAGATAGATAGATATATTCATAGACAAAATAAAGATAAAAGCTGAAGTAATCAATCCAACAGTTATCCTACACAAAAGTATGACAAAATTACTGTTGTAAAAATTTCACTCATCCAGCCTGAACTGCTGACTTTGAACAATTACATGAAAGAGTGCCACAGGGTTGAACTATCAGACATGTACAGCCAACTTATACACAAACAAGGGTGGGGTGTATTCTGACCACTGTTAGAATAATTATCCTTATTACCTAATATATCTATACACCCGCTCTATTATTTATTATTACTATATTTTTACACTGGCATCAAATTAAAGTTGCTAAACACAACTTTTATCATGTTCAAAATTTCTATGGTGTGCCTATATGAACAATCACTAACTAATCCTCAGAATTAATTATCTACTAATTTGTTTTTGACATATTTATAAACATAATTTCTTATCATAATTATGCCAAACCATCCTGCTCCGAATACTCAGACCTTTCTGTGACCTTTGATTTTCTACTTTTATAAACCAGAGTGCCATTAGTTAGGTCTGAATGAGTGATCTCCTCTGAAAACAGCAGGACTTTCAGAACTTATATTCTTCAAGGCATTGGCTAAGGGGACTTCCTCACACACAGCAAGCCTAATTGTGGTTCTGACTTTCCTCTAACTGGTGTGCAAGCAACAGATTTTGTGTTTTTCTAGGCTCACCAGGAGCTAGAATTTGCTTATATTAGTCTGTTACAAAATTTGTCATTATTTGTTACTTGAGAGGTACAATAATCAAAGTAAAATATTCTTATATTCAATGGAGGAGTGGAATTGTCTTGAGCATGAAAGAAGATGGAAAACCCCTGGTGAGATGAGACAACCATTATTCATAAGCACAGAACTTTATAAATTCTCAGAAGCAAAATGCTAACTGCTTGCTGGGAGCTGAGCCCCAGTTTCTTAGGTAGAAAAAAAATCCGCTGAAACCATGATGAACTCTGTCTCTGTATCTGTAGGAAGATGTGTTCTGTGGGAACCTGAGTTGTAATTATTATTCTGAAATAACAATTTTTCCAAATGGTACCTCTGCTATAGGCAGTGCTCTCCCACATTATTCTACAAAAGGCATGTATTTCTATACTTTTATTAATCTTTTGCCTTTTCTTGAAATCTCATTTCTATCCCCTCCTACAATCAAATCTCACAAATTCTGCATTGATAGCTGCCGACTAAACTTTATACAAAGCTTTTCCTTATAATCTTTTTAATCTTACAATCATCAGTCCTTATTTGTTATTATTTCCACACACTTCTATTTAACTGCATCTGTCTTTGAGTTATTCATTTCAAATAGGTCGGAGGTTTCTCCCAGTTAGATCTTCAGCTGATTTAGAGAAAGACTTTGTCTATTACAGGATTCATGCAGCAAGTTAGGGCTCCACATGCTTTAGATAGAGGGCAAGCCCTACAAGTCCCAGTTGAATCTTAGAGCTATCAATTGTTAGCTGTCTATGTCAAGCTGGGCAAGGTATTAATCTCTCCGTTCCTCATCTGCACAGTGAAGATAATGAAACCTCCCTCATAGGATTTTGTAGAGATTACATAAGTTATTCCAGATAAACATTTAAATAGTGCTTGGCATGTAAGATAGGAAGCCTAAATGTTACCTATTCTTACTAAATATTGATTTTTGTCAGTATTATTTTACCTTTAAATGAGGTATTCACTGTCACTGAACACAGAGAAATTATATATATATATATATATATATATATATATATATATATATATATATATATGCTCTGCATGTATCTATATAAATGAAAGGGTAACCAACCCTGAGAATCAAGAATTCTGGGAAGGAGGTTAAATAACTCTTGCATTTGTGCCTTTATGTTGATAGCAATTAGCAATACAAAGAAGTTACTGTAAAGCACAAATAAGACAGAATGGGTTCAAAGATCAGCTCTATTAGTGATGTTGCCTGAGGAAGTATTATGGAAAATTTCAAATGTATACAGAAATAGATGGAACAGTATACTCCCATCTACCAATTTAAGCCTCATGTTTAATTTTGGCAATGATACTGTATCAAATAACACCCAGCAGGGAGAAAGGAAGAAAAGTGTTAGCTAGCAATGCATTAAAATTTGGAGAACTAAATAGATTAACAGTAAAATATTTTACTTATGGAGAAAATCTCTTAAAATAGAATCCCCAAAATACCATATATCTCCATTTAGCAGAGTGCTTAGCCATCATTTGTTTCTTAGAGAAAAAACAAATATAAGGAAACAAGTTAGTTCCAAGGCTTACTAAAGCAAACCAGAGTAAATAAATACATAAAGGTATGTGCAACCTTTTCTGATTTCAAGTTTTATTCTTTCAGATCTACTATGCATCTTGCATCTTCAGCTACTGTCTCAAATGAGAATATTTGAATAAATTTTGGCCTTAGATCTCCTGACACTTTGGCTTAATTAAGGCAGAAAATAGAGTTCAGAAAATGTAAAGTATTTCTGGCAGTAGGAAAAAAAAAAAAACAAAAAACAAAAAAACAGATTTTCTCTTTATATCCTGTGGTATCAAATAATTTTAATTAGTCAGAATTCCCTATTCCTTAATTATTCTCACTCAGGAGATATCTACAGATATTCTAGCCCTTGATATCTTTCTGTCTAATATGGTCACTGCCACAAGGGCCAACAGAATACTTGAAATATGGCTGGTGTGACTGAGGAACTCTTTTTAATAATACTTAATTTTGGTAACTGATGGCTGAATAGGAACAGCTCTGGAGTACAGTTCCCAGAGAGAACAACACAGAGGGTGAGTGATCACCACATTTCCAAATGAGATTTTACTGCCCACAGACCAGGAGATTCCTGGGCTGAAAAGCGCCATGCGTTTCCAGCACAGCTGTTTTAGCCAGTGCCGTGGGTTCTCCGCAAAAAAAGTTCACACAAATCTGGTTGGCTATTTTGACTGGCACCTGGAACACCTGGGAGACAGAGCTGCCCACTCAACTGAAAAAAAAAGGGGCTGAAACAGGGAGCCAGGTGATCTGGCTCAGTGGGTCTCACCCCAACAAAGACCAGCAATCTGAAACGCTCTGGATTTAGAGTTTCGCAGAAAGTGCAGCTGGACCTGGGACAGTCCAACTTAGTGTGGGGAAGGGCATCAGACATTACTGAGGCACTCCACCATTACCAAGGCAGTCCGCCATTACTGAGGCAGTCTGTCATTACTGAGGCAGTTCATTATTACCAAGGCAGTCCGCCATTACCAAGGCAATCCACCTTTACTGAGGCAGTCCACTGATACCGAGGCAGTCTGTCATTACTGAGGCAGACAAGTAAGTTCACACAGCAGCTGGGCAGAGCCCACAGCAGCTCAGCAATGCCTCTGCTGGCAGACTCAGACTAGACTACCTCCTTGCTGGACTGGGCAGTTCTGAACACAGGCAGCAGCATGTCAGGAACTTACAAATAAAGCCCCACCTTTGCAGGGCAGAGCACGTGGGAAAACAGGCAGTTATGAGTTCTACTGCAGCAGACTTAAATATACCTGCCCAGCAGCTCTGAATGGAACAATGGAGCTACCAGCTCAGTACTTGAGCTCTTATAAAGGACAGACTGTCTCCTCAAGCAGCTCCCTGACTCCCATATATCCAAAGAGACACCTCATAAAGGAGAGCTCAGCCTGACAACTGGTGGTTACCCTTCTGGGATGAAGATAACAAAAGAAGAAACAGGCAGCAACACTTACTGTTCTGCAGCTGCCGCAGGCAAGCAGAGTCTGGAGTGGACCTCTAGCAGTCCTACAGCAAAGGGACCTGGCTGTTATAAAAAAAATTATAAAACAGCAAGAAATAACTTTAACATCAACAAAAAGGACATCCACTCAGAGACACCATCCAATAGTCACCAACTACAAAGACCAGAGGTAGATAAATAAACGAAGACGGGAAGAAACCAGGGGAAAAAGGATGAAAACACCAAAACCCGAATGCCTCTCCTACTCCAAGGGATCACAACTCCTCACCAGCAAGGGAATAAGGCTGGATGGAGAAGGAGTCTGAAGAATTGACAGAAGCAGGCTTCAGAAGGTGGGTAATAACAAACTTCTCTCAGCTAAAAGAACATGTTCTAATCCAATGCAAAGAAACTAAGAACCTTGAAAAAATGTTAGACAAAATGCTCACAAGAATAAACAGCTTAGAGAAGAATGTAAATGAATTGATGGAGCTGAAAAACACAACATGAGAACTTTGCAAAGCATACACAAGTTTCAATAGTCAAATCTACCAAGGAGAAGAAAGGATACTAGAGATTGAAGATCAACTCAATGAAATAAAATGAATAGGCAAGATTAGAGAAAAAGGAGTGAAAAGAAATGAACAAAGCCTCCAATAAATATGGAATTATGTGAAAAGACCTAACTACATTTGATAGGTGTACCTGAATATGATGGAGAGAATGAATTCAAGCTAGAAAACACTCTTTAGGATATTATCTGGGAGAACTTCCACAACCAAGCAAGGCAGACCAACATTCCAGTCCAGGAAATACAGAGAACACCACAAAGATATTCCTTGAGAAGTACAACCCCAAGACACATAATCATCAGATTCACCAGGATTGAAATGAAGGAAAAAGTGCTAAGGGCAGCCACAGAGAAAGGTTGGGTTACCCAAAAAGGTAAGCCCATCAGACTCACAGTGGATCTCTTGGCAGAAACCCTACAAGCCAGAAGACAGTAGGGGCCAATATTCAACATCCTTAAAGAAAAGAAATTTCAACCTAGATTTTCATATTCAGCCAAACTAAGTTTCATAGGCGAAGGAGAAGTAAAATCCTTTATGAGCAAGCAATTGCTCAGAGATTTCATCACCACCAGGTCTGCCTTATAAGAGCTCCTGAAAGAAGCACTGAACATAGAAAGGAACAACCAGTAACAGCCACTCCAAAAACATACCAAATGGTAAATAGCATTGACACAATGAAGAAACTGCATCAACTAATGGGCAAAACAACCAGCTATCATCAAAATGGCAGGATCAAACTCACACACAACAATATTAACTTTAAATGTAAATGATGTAAATGGGCTAAATGACCCAATCAAAAGACACAGATAAATTGGATAAAAAGACAACACCCATCAGTGTGCTGTATTCAGGAAACCCATCTCACATACAAGGACACACATAGACTCCAAATGAAGGGATGGAGGAAGATTTACCAAGCAAATCAAGAGCAAAATAAAGCAGGAGTTATAATCCTAGTCTCTGATAAAATAGACTTTAAACCAACAAAGATCAAAAGAGACAAAGAAGGACATTACATAATGGTAAAAGGATCAATGTAACAAAAGAGCTGACAATCCTAGACATATACGTATCCAATACAGGAGCGCCCAGATGCATAAAGCAAGTTCTTAATGGCCTACAAAGAGACTTAGACTCCCACACAATAATAGTGGGAGACTTTAACACTCTACTGTCAATATTAGACAGATCAAGGAGACAGAAAATTTACAATATCCAGGACTTGAAGTCAGATCTGGACCAAGCAAACCTAATAGATATTTACAGAACTCTCCACCCCAAATCCACAGAATATACATTCTTCTCAGCATCACATTACACCTACTCTAAAATTGACCACATAATTGGATGTAAGTCACTCAGCAAATGCAAAGGAACAGAAATCATAACAAAAAGTCTCTCAGACCACAGTGAAATCAAATTAGAATTCAGGATTAAGAAACTAACTCAGAACCAAACAACTTCATGGAAAATGAACAACTGGCTCTTTAATGTTGACTGAATAAACAATAAAATGAAGGCAGAAATAAAGATGTTCTTCGAAACCCACAAGAATGAATACACAGTATACGAGAATCTCTGGGACACATTTAAAGCAGTGTCTAGAGGGAAATTTATAACATTAAATGCCCACATGAGAAACAAGGAAACATTTAAAATCAGCACCCTATCATCAAAATTAAAAGAGCTTGAGGAGCAAGAAAAAAAAAAAAACTCAAAAGCTAGCAGAAGACAAGAAGTAACTAAGATCAGAGCAAAACTGAAGGAGATAGAGACACAAAAATCCCTTCAAAAATCAATCAATCAAGGAACTGGTTTTTTGAAAAGATCAACAAAATAGACCAATAGCCAGATTAATAAAAAAGAAAAGGGAGAGAAGACTCATATAGATGCAATAACAAACTGTAAAGGGGATATCACCACCAATTCCACAGAAATACAAACTACCATCAGAGATTACTACACACAACTCTATGCATATAAACCAGTAAACCTGGAAGAAATGGACAAATTCCTGGACACTTGCACCCTCCCAAGCCTAAACCTGGAAGAAGTTGAAGCCCTCAATAGACCAATAACAAGGGCTGAAGTTGAGGCAATTAATAGCCTACCACACAAAAAAAGCCCACGTCCAGATGGTTTCACAGCTGAATTCTATCAGACTTACAAAGAGGACCTGAGACCAAAAAACATGTGAAAAAATGCTCATCATCACTGGTCATTAGAGAAATGCAAATCAAAACCACGCTGAGATACCATCTCACACCAGTTGGAATGGAGGTTTATTAAAAAATCTAGAGACAACAGATGCTGGAGAGGATGTGGAGAAATAGGAATAATTTTACACTGTTGGTGGGAGTGTAAATTAGTTCAACCATTGTGGAAGACAATGTGGCAATTCCTCAAGGACCTAGATATAGAAATTCCAGTTGATCCAGCAATCCCATTACTGGGTATATATCCAAAGGATTATAAATTGTTCTATTATAAAGACAAATGCACACATATGTTCATTGTGGCACTGTTTACAATAGCAAAGACCTGTAACCAACGCAAATGCCCATTGATGTTAGACTGGACAAGGAAAATGTGGCACATATACACCTTGGAATACTATGCAGCCATAAAATATTATGAGTTCATATCCTTTGTAGGGACATGGATGAATCTGGAAACCATCATTCTCAGCCATATGACACAAGAGCAGAAAACAATTCGCCACATGTTCTCACTCATAGGTGGGTGTTGAACAACAAGAACACATGAACATGGACGGGAGCATGGAACAGTTGGGTCTGTTGGTGGGGGGACTAGGGGAGGGACATCCAGGGTAGGGAGGTTGGGGAGGGATAACATGGGAAGAAATGCCAGATATGGGTGAGGAGGGGATGGAGGCAGAAAACCACATTGCCATGTATGTACCTATGCAACATTCATACATGATCTGCACATGTACCCTAGAACCTAAAGTACAATAAAAAATGTATAAAATTACTTAATTTTAATTAGTTTAATTTTAAAATATAGATTGAATTATTGGAAAAAATAAGCATTTTTGGAATGACTTGGGTATGTGAATCTACAATTTTAATTGTAAATTTCATGGTATTTGATTAACCATTCCAGTTAAAATTTAGTATCTGGATTAAGATGTGTTCTAAGAGAAATATTTCATTACAATTGCTATATTGATTATACATTATACTGATGGTATTTTTGGATACATTGTGTTAAATAAAATGTTACTTGTCACAATCTCACCTGTTTCTCTTTGCCTTTTTTAATGTGGTCACTAGGAAATGTAAAACTATGTATGTATTTTTAAATATTTCCTAATACTGATTTTTTAATCATTAAATATTTCTACTTGACAATGCTGCCTTAAATAGTTTACAATATAATTGCAAATAAAGTCTGCCGGGTTCTCACTCTCTTCCTTCTTGTTTTAGCTCCTTGCTTTTCCTTTTTTCGTAGAGTTCAGATAATCTTTGGCTTTACAGAGCGAACATGTTTTCCAATAAAGGCTATGTCATTATACCCAATGACTGGCTGGAATAACTAGAAAATTTAGATAAACCAATCAAGAGCATACACATCTGGCATACTTTCAGTTAATTAAAAATCTGTATGTTTTATGAATAGGCTTTTATTACTGTCCAGATTCAGTCTAAGGCAGCATGGTGATATTAATAGTTGAGTTCTGTTTATTTCTCTCTACATTATTTTCCTTCATCATAGAAACTGTACCCACCTCCCTTTTGCAGTATCTAGTGTCCTAAGGACTACTTCTTCGAAAGGTCTGCTTAAAGTATTATGTTTAAGCAATGGCTTAAAGATAATAGCTTAAAGATTATCTACTTTGACTTAACCTACCCCCTTATCTATATTTGCCAATCTTACATACTGTTTTCTATGGTGCTAACAGAGTAATCTGTCTAAACTGCAAATTCATCCACATCACTCTTCCTGCTTAAAAGTACAGAGGAAAAAAACTCAAACATAGTGTAGGAAATAGGCCAGTCAGTGAGCTAGGCCTTACCTTTCTTTCTTTCACTCCTGGGGCTTCCAGCTTTGTACTTTATGCCCTAACAACACTGAACAGAACAAACATTTCATGCCTCAGGGCTTTATCTCAAGCCATTTCCTTTGCCTACATCACCCTTTGACTTTTCAAATATGTGCAACTGTTGTAACATAATGATGCAGAATAAACTCTACCTTAGTCAGAAATAATTTGTTTGCAAACAAACAAACAGAACAAAGAAAAGCTCACTCAAGGTGATCTCTGATAAGGGTGACTTATTTCCAGGATGTAATAGTATATTACAAACCTGGGGGGAAAAAAGTATAAATGAAATTCATCAGAGCTTATTTTTTACTCAGTTCTTCTTGTTCCTCTGCCTGCAGAATGACATTTGCTTTTCTGCTGCTTCTTTTGATTTCAAAAGATCTACGATGGTGTCAACAACTCCTGAGTCTAAAATGGATAGCATTAGGAGAAATACTAATGTAGGTGACTGGGGGACGGATGCAGCAAACCACCATGGCATGTGTATACCTATGTAACAATCCTGCACGATCTGCACATGTACCCCAGAACTTAAAGTATAATTGTAATTATGTGTATATATATATATATATATGTGTGTGTGTGTGTGTGTGTGTGTGTGTGTGTGTGTGTGTATATATATATGTGTGTGTATATATATATATATATATATATATAATAAAAATAACTTTGAGACCCAGGACCTATTAACCTTCTAGGGCTCTCAGGGATCCAATCCAAGGATTCCCAAGGGATAATCTGGTTTGTTTAACTTAGCTATGACATCCATGCCTTTTTCTGTTGGTGAGAAGGTAAAACAACAACAAAATCTCTACATTTGTGATTTTTATTAAAGGAAAAATTAGTAACATGCCTAGCATATGGTATTATCTTTGGAAAAGAGAACAATGATTTAAACTACTTACTATGGAAATTTTTCTCCACTTATCTTTAAGATATACACTAGAAATTTGGAAAATATACAAAATTGATAGCTAGTACTTACTTGTAAATATTTTTAATTATTTTTAAAATATTACATTTAATAAATAGCATTATATTAGTAAATATAAATTACTATATCCAGAAATGGGCAAGTAACCATCAATGTGTATTGAGTCTACAAAACAATATGAATGGGCAGTCAGCAGATTTCAAAGCCTATGAAATTAGATTCAGAGAGGTTAAATACTTTGTTCAGGTCCTCACATTTACTATGTAGCACAACAAAGAGTCAAACATCAATCTGACCATAATTTCTATGCTTTATTTGAATGGTGGAGTCATTTTCCAATCAAAGAGGAATGTGATCTTGGATCTATGTTGATGGTAATGTTCTACAGTGATACATCCCTGAAGATTTAGGAAAAATATAATAAATTCATAATAATAGTAATAGAATAATAAACACTTAATAGTGCTCACCATTTAGCAGATACTCTTTTAAGCATTTTACATATATGAACTCATTTAATCCTCACAATAAGGCAATAGGGCTGCTTCCATTACTTCCCCTGAGAAGGAAACTAAATCAACTCATAGTGGATCACAGCTAAGCAATGGAACATTATGTTAAATATCCAAGGAACCCACAGGCCAGATACTCTTAACTGTAAAATGTGAATATATTAGGAAATACAAAGTTGTATTAATCAGCAGAAAAATTATGAGTGGTGTCCATAACGTAAACATGGAGACAGAAAACTAGAATAGTTACAGGGACTAATTAGAATTGCCACTTCTAAACGTATTACTTTTTCCCCAAAGAGTGTTCTACTGACACAAGAATCCACTTGTCTGAGTGTAAGGAAAATTTTAAATGAGATTTGTCACTACATTTTAGCCTCATGCCATTAATTACTCAAATCATATAATTAACCCCCCTTGCTTTGATTCCGTGTTCACCCAGCAAGTTTTAATCACACTCTAATTTCCTACATGGATTTCTCAGCCATAAGAGACTGTGATATTTAGAGAGATTAAATGTATCCTCTCTAAAATTCTATTTGTAATTTCAGATTAAAAAATTCTTATTAATGTTACACAGCAGTAATGTCAGTTGGTAATGTACTTCTCTATGTGTACTGTCAAAGGAGGAGTTTAATATTCCAATGAAAGAGGCTGACCACGATTATTTATGAGAGGTACTTCACCAAGAGCCCAGCTTAAGTCTTTGTAAGAAATTTCAATGGATGCCATAACATTACACAATAACATGTTTGATTTCTTTTCCCCACTGCTAGAACCAATTGCTAAGCTATGTCTACCATTTCTTAGCAATCTCTCCTGAATGAATCCCTTGTCCTTCCAATTTCCCATTGCTATTTAGTGGCTGAGACTTTCATTAAATAATACCGTGAGCAACACAAGAGGGTCTTCTCTGCTTCTCCAGAAAGCACACCATTTTGAAGTTAAACTTCTAAAATATTGATTGACCCCTTATTCTTTAACAACTCTCCATACTCAGTATAATAAAATGTAAAACCATACGAATTAGTATCTAATCACTATTCTTGAAAAGCTCATAGTTTCCAGATAGCAGCTCATATTTCAGAATCTGTATATATTTTTGAAAAGTGAAAGGTCTTCATTATTTTCTCAGTTAAGTATACTCAGAAAATGAGAGAAAGCATAAAGGGTTTAAACATTTTCTGTGATTCTACCACTCAGACAAAGACTTGTATTTGTTGAAAGATATTTAACTTTTTATATTATTCATGATTTTTAGTTCTGTGTTTAGACCCTTCCTCCATTTTACCTTGGGTTTTAAATTTTTATTCATTTCTAAAACCACCTTTTCTATTAAGTGTATTATAATTTTCCCATATATGTGACATTATTTTCTCAGTGTGACATTCTCTTTTTAATGTTTAAGCTGTTATTACTACAATAAAGACATACACAATTTAATCTAAGAGCATGAGACCTGGTGACAAAATTTCTGAGTTCAAAACCTGACATCTTCATTTACTAATTGAATGTCCTTAGTTGATATACTCATTTTCTCAACTACAAAATCAGAATATTAATATTGATTTGTAAGAAACGTAAATGAGTTAATATATGTCAAAATCTTAGAAGAATGTCTGGTACAATGCAAAGATTTAGTCAATTTCATTATTACTGTGATAATAGTAATTATAATAACCAATGAGGATAGTATTGATATTGTTGATAATGATGATTATGATAACATTGACAGCCACAATGATACACTAAATTCCAATATATTTTTTTCCTATAGTTAAACTTTTAAAAAATGTGTGAAGTCAATAGGCATTTCTTCAATGTGATGTCTCAACTACTTGGGTGCAGGGACTCTCATTCTTATGTCACTGAAAATGCATAAAATATTTTCTTCCCACATATCAGGCAACTGACAATATAAAAGGGAATATTTGTTGAAGTCTTAGGCACCAGTTATTATTCTAAATGTTTTTTACGTATTAGGCTATTTACTCCTCAAAAGAATCCAACAAATTAAGTGCAATTATTATCATGGTTTTAGAGATCAAAAAAATTAAGACAAAGAATTATTAAGTAACTTGGCCAAACTTCCTAGCTAGTTGGTGGCACTGCTCTAGAGCCTAAGCCATTAACCACAGTGATCGTGTTTCTTGGTAAGAATTGTTCAAGAAATGATTAGGTGACAGTCTGAGTATTTTGTAGTAAAGCATTGTACTCTGCTGTAATGGATGATTGTTAGTATATAACATTGATATGCACACAGAAAGTACATATTGTTTAACATTTTAACATTTCCAACATGTTTAAAAAATTATCTTTCTGCTCTCCAAGTTGCAGCTTTTAAAAGCAGTAAATCAAGATTCAGTATTACAGAATCTTTTTGACTTCCATCAAATGAATGCAATTCTAAAACTTTTGAAGAGAAAATTTAAAAGATCATAGCTAATTGAGCAATCTGCTGATTACTTAAAAGCATAAGAGATCCAAATATAAAGAAATCAATCTATCTTTCTGTTTTGTTCTGTTTTCTATCTACGGGAACATAATGTAAGCTGCCAATGACATAGCTTGCCTATAATCTTAACTTTTCTGATTCCACCTGACAGATATTGAAGAGATGAGTGCCACAAATGTTTCATTGCAAAGAAAGAAACTAATTGTTCTATTTATTGATTTACAGAGTGACATTTCCAACAAACACTATTTTGAAGATTTTACTGCCTGAGCTGTCCCCATTGCCCTGCTTCTGTTCTCAACCTATCTAAATCCTACTTATCTTTTCATAGCTCCTCAATCTTCCACGAAGTTTTTAGTGATGGCTACTAACTTTAGACTACTTTTCTATAAAATCTGCTGTAACATTTCTCCACTGAATTCTTTATATTTCACTAGCAATTTAGATAAAGTTTTAAAGTTCATTATTAATGGGGAGTTTTAATCACTTTAACAAATGATTATAAAGTTGTGGTTGAGCAATTTTTTTTCCAAATTTGAATTCTTTGCTTTCTCAACTAGATTCTGTTTCTTTAGCTGTTAAGTCTTATACATGTAAAGCTGTTTCAGAGAATAACAGACTAGAAGAAACAAATCAAAAAATATATATATGTGTGTATATGTATATATATGAGATACACAAGGACATTAAGATTCTCTGGATTAATTCCCCAATAGGTTCATTACAGCAATACCAACTTCGTGTAAGTCTTCTACTGAAGCTAGGAGCTTCCACCCTAAGCAGGGGCTGAGCTATCCTCTACCTCTAGTCAGTGCCACATAGCCCGTTCACTTTCCTACATCTTCAGCATTGTATATTGTATATTGATATTGATATCAATATATAATTGCTTTTTACCTTCCACTGTGGTCCATATTTATCACCGTCATGGGAGATACCATATGGAGGAAGGTTTCTATACCTACAAACCCAATGAGATGTCCCACATGCAGCTATTTTTAGACAAAGAATTTGGCCATGAGAGGGTGTGGTGGACAGTAGGGAAAATAACTCAGATTAGATTGTATTTTTCCCCTAAGCCTATTCTAGTATTGTTTCTTCTTCCTGACTGATAGAAAGAAAAAATAATAAACATTTGCTATTCTCATGCCTTGGGTTGGGCAGTACTGTTGTTTCCCGACTGGATATTGCAGAGTTCATGTAAAGTTATGAGCACTTCCCTCTCAATCTTATCCATCATTCTGTATTTTCACAATGGTTTGTTCCCTAGTTCTCAGCTATGGTTGGTTCTCAGTTAACACTGCACTAACTCATTAATTATAAAGCTCAAAATTATAAGCAAAATATGGGTAAAACTGAACGATTGCCAGTTTATTAAAATGAGTAACAGATATAATTTTTATCAACAGCGTTCTTACGATTTTCAAAGGAAGGGGAGCAGATGAGACTGTTCCAGGGCCTGTCCTGAAGCTCCAGAGATTTGTAAAATATTCACCTGGGGCAAACCTAGTCTGTAGCTTAAGTGGATTAAATAAAATATTCACACAGGAAATAATTTATTTCTCTGGAAAATAATTAATTTCTGCATTCATTTGAAGTGAATGGGAAGCAAATTATGGAGCTCATTTAAAATATCATTCTTTTCTCCTATATGTGTATCCTGGATATATCAGTTAACTTACCAACTGCCTGCTCCACCATAAGCTTTGTTGTACAGTCCCAGAGGACTGAACATAACCCCCTCTGAGTGCTTTTTTCCTTCCCATCCATTCATGATATCACCATGCCTAGGAAATGAGGTGTGCATTTCCTAGAAGCCCCATAAGACATTTGCATTGATAAACATTGAGGCTCCACTGCTTTGTGCTAAAAAGGCACAGCTAAGGAAATGGAGATTGTAGACATAGAATAATATTTCAATTACTTTGATAATGAGACAAGAAAAAATAGGACAATAATAAATTTAGAATCCAGGACTGAGAGCTTAATTCATTGTTTTTTCTTGCAAGCAGAAAAAGACATGAGCATTTTTGACATGTTCAAGAAGGAATGGCAGAAGCAAATCACTGCCCAGGATATGGAAACCATTAGCTTCTTTTCTGCCTAAAACCTGAGCTAGCTAGAGGAAGACAGGCAAGGAAATGCATAATTTTCTTATTTTCCCTAATCTATACCAATTGGATACTCCACTTACACAGTTTTAATGAGATTCCTCTTTTTATTAAGCACAGAGGAGAAAAGGAGGTACTGGTATGTAGTACCTATTGCTCTTCAGCTCACATATTTGGTCCCACAAATAGATACTACTTAGACTTCTACCCTTGTGAGCAATGCCATCACTAATCTATAAAATGCCTCTGTGAAATGAGGAAAAATGTGCCCATTCTTCAGAGAAGCACCTCCACTCCAGGGAAGACACGTTAATTAGCAGAAGGTAAGATGTATTTAATCCCATTTAGCTCTTTAGTTAGAGGACCATCTCCAGAACACCAGCTGTACAACCACATGGAAGACCAGCTGGAAAAATATGATGTTTTCAATAATTTCTCAAAGGGGAAAATGAATAAGGTGAGGCGAGTATACCAGTGCCATCCAAGAAAATAGATTCTGCACCAATATCATCAGATACAATACTCAATTCTTTTAACAACATTTTGCTCCGCTTCTCTGTACAAAAGCAGGATTCTATTTTTCATCTAGTTCAATTCCCAGAGTTACTCTCTATTGGTTTTTCCACTCTGAAGCTCACATAATTATAGTAAACATGAATTCTTTCTTATTGGAAGAATTTAACTATTTTATCTTGTTATGTTAAACAAAGCTTAGAAAGAGAAAAAAAATAAGGCAGAATGTCCTAACAGATATATCAAGTGTAAACTCCCCAAAAGAGTTCCAGGAAAAAAAAATACTATTAATCAAGCAAAGCTAATTGTTTCAGACTCTCTGAAGAAATCAAGAATACCATCTCAATAACATCTTAGTAATGTCTCGAAAGTGAAAAAAAAAAAAAATAGAGGAAGATTTGAATAGGAAGAACTGGCAATAGTTTAGAGGGCTCAGAGAAAATTTATTTACAAGCTGTTAAAACATTATTAAGAATTTCCAAATGGGGACAGCAGAACATTAAGCCACACGTGGCTACACAGATCACGTGTACTATGAAGCCAGCCTATTAACAGAGTTGTAGGGTCTGAGCTAAGAATTGTTAACGTAGTTTGTGAAAGTAGAAAACTGGCCAGGATTTAGCACAATCTATATAATGATATTTCTGGATTAGTGGACAAAGTAAACTGAGGATGTTGAAGTGAGCTTTCATGAACAATGTTAGTATTGAAAAGTAAGGCGGTTTAGTTGATTCCCAGCCTTAACTTCCTGGATAAAAATTACTAAGTTAAGTGCCTATGCTGTTTTTGCTTATTTTCAGTATTATTTAGCATAGAAGCAGGAAAGTACTCATAGCCACAGAATTATTAACACAGGCACTGAAAGATATTTTGATTTTGAAAGAGAAGAGTTCACTGACAGTATTGTGGAACTTGCAACAGGGTTTTTTGCTCAACAGGGCTTGTTTTTGCTCAACCACCACACACTCAAACCCCTTACAGGAGGGGGAGCATGCAGATGAACAGGTGCAGGAGCTGGGGTGAGGGCTTTTGGGCTCCAGCCCCATGGTAGCATCTAGGACAGCTAAGTGTTAAATCAGCTCAGTAGAGAGTCAGGGTGACAGCCTTTTACACCCTATACTTTTTGTACCTGGGTTCTTGTCTGCTGTCCAGGAAGATTAGGTGACATGGACTTGAAGAATGGTGAATGTAGGGATTTTACTGAGTGATGGAGATGGCTCTCAGTGGGATGGCTGGGGAGCTGGAAAGGGAAATGGAGTGGGAAGATGATTGTGCCTGGAGTTCAACCAACCCATGGCCTATCTCCTCTCTGACTGTCCCCTGCTTAATGCCTCTCAATGTTCATATACTCCTTCTCTTCTCTCCTTCTCTGCTGTGATACTCTACTATTCTTCTGCCCTGCTGCTCTTCTGTTCCTTTCTTTGTGAAGCTTGAGGTTTATATGGGCACAGGACAGGGGTGTGGCAAACCAAAGTGATCTTAGAAAAGGCAACATTTGGGCACAAAAACAGGAATGCCTGTTCCCATTTAGGCCTGCATATTTCCAGGCTTCAGGGTTGGGCCTTTGCCAAGAAACTGCCCTCTTCTATCCAGTATTCTCTTGCCTCCTGTCCATATCAGTTTTAATTCTTAGATATATTAGATCTTTCACCCAAAACTATGCATTGCAATGAGTTTCAGTCCCAAATGGTTTAATCCAAGACAGACAATTAAATTTGATCCAGTATCTTTTATCTCAGAAAGAGGCAATCATGTTCACTTTAGTTCTTAAGCCTCTTCTTCACATTTTTGGTCTACCTTGAGCTGATCAGGGTAGAGGATTATTGCCTGTTGTCATAATCAATACAAATCTTATCACTGTTTTCCGTGTCATGGTTGTATACAGAGTTGCTAATGATTGCTGTTCTAATATCTGAAAGTGTCAGAATTTCTTATTGATTGGCTAGTTAGCATGTGTTGGGAAATCAGCTATGATACATAAATTAAACCTTAGAAATTACACATTTGAGGAGTGCAACACAGTCAAATACTATAAAAAGGATAATGGTCATAAATGTATAGACTACTTCTAATCCAGAAGCCAAGAGTATCTCCACTAAAGAAAGATACAAAAATATCTAAAGTCAGCAGCTTTGAAAATGACTACCAAATAAATCTGCCTTCTGGTATTCACAACTCTGAGTAATCTTTTTTTTTTTTTTTTTTTTTTTTTTAATAATTTGCTTCTAATTGTCATCCCTGAGGTGATGGCGCTTTATGACTAGATTACGAGATTGTAAGTTTCCTTTTGCCAGCGACTTCTTTATTTTACTTGCTTTGATGAAGCAAGCAGTCTGCCATATTTTAAGCTAATCCATGTGTATTGTTTTATATTCCCAAGTTTTTGGTAACTTGTTAGAAGGGAAGAAAAACTAATACAATAACCTACTGCAAATCCAAAGCACTCACAGATGAGATATGTTGATATTAGTCTAATTATTGAATCTTTTTTAAATAAAATTTATGATAGAAAAAATCCAATATGCAAGTATATGCATAAAGTATTCTTTGCCTAGTGTATTCTACTTCAAGAAGACCCTATTATTTCCAAACTGGATCTATTTGGAACCACAATCTGCACAATTCTTTTAAAACTTCTCATGCAAAAAGTTTTATGGCTTTAATTACACTATCTAGTTTTCATAATATTCTCTGCATTATAATGTGTAGATCATTCGCACTTTTCAAGCCAGTTATACAACATTAAAAGAAGAGGCTTGGGGGCAGATGAAAGTAGTCCAAAAACTCCTCCCTGGTTGCTAAAATATTTAGAAAAATAATCAAATTCAAATTGAGGCTTATTTTTTTCTTTTAAATTAAATTTCTTAATATATTCTTTTTCTAGGAAGAGAAATTGATGAGCCAAAAACTGTCTTTTTTTGATAATATCAAAACCTCTCTTGAATGTAGGCATCAGTGTATCAAGATGTTAGGTCCTTACACAATTTCTGGGAAGTAGTCAATAGGCTTGTGGGCTACAAAACTAATACTAGTTGTTAGAACCATCTAAATATACATTTTTGATAAAAGCACCCATATGGGTTTGCTGAATAGCAAGGAAATATTTTGGCACTCTTTCCAAGATTGGCCTGATGGCAGGAAATAAAATTTGTAGTACAGAGATCATTAGTGAGACTTAAGTAAGGGAGCTTTTTGGTGCCTAAGCAATGTATCTTCCTTGCAGCATCTATAAAATTTGACAGGCTCCTAATACATACCATCTGGATTTAAATGGTTTAAGTATTTTTCAAGTTTATTTCTGTGAATGTTTAGGTACAATAGATGACTTCCAGGACAGATTTTCAAATGTTATTACCGTGGTGATAAAAAAGCACTCTTTAGAAAGGTTGTGACAGAGGTCGTGATAATTTTCTGGATGCCTGGCTGGTATTTATTTCTATCTAAACCTCACTTGATCTATGGATCTGTTTTCCCAGATCAACTGTTTTAATACAGAAATGAGTATTAAAAACAAAAACTGATTTACACACAACAGAGGTTAATACAAACCCAAAAGTTTGTTTGATTGTATGTTTTAACCAAATAACAATCAAATTGTAGCTGACTATTGGGAAACATAATAAAAACTAAGAAGGAACAACATTCAAGACAGAGACTGCACTGATAAAATTGTTAAGAATTAAAAGTGCCTGATAATAATCCAGGATCTTTAACCATTAAGGAGGAAAGGAAACAGATGGAATAATAGAAGGATACAGAACATACAGAACACACTATGTGTGGCCTGGTTAGCTGGATCTTGTTTCAAGCATATTTGGAGGATGATGTCTACTTCATGCTGTCATCTCCTTGATCTGGAGATCATGGGTAAAAACCATCTTGTCACTTTGTTTCGCTCTGTGTCCCCATGAAAATCTCATCTCAAATCGTAATCCCCATGTGTCAAGGGAGGGACCTGGTGGGAGGTGATCAGATTATGGGGACGGTTTCTTCCATGACGTTTTGTGAGAGTGAGTTCTCACAAAAGCTGATGAATTTAAAAGTGTTTGGGAGTCCCCCCTTCATCCTCTCTCTCTCCTGCCATGATCTAGGACATGCCTTGCTTCCCCTTCACCTTCTGCCATGATTGTCAGTTTCCCGAGGCCTCTGCAGCCATGTGAAACTGTGAGTCATTAAACTTCTTTCCTTTATAAATTACCCAGTCTCAGGTAGTATCATTATAGCAGTCTGAGAATGTACTAAACGTTACTCAGGAGAATTTTAAGAATCTCAGCTTTCAGTCACGCATGGTGGTTCATGCCTGCAAACCTAGCACTTTGGGAGGCCAAGGCAGGGGGAATCACTTGAGGTCAGGAGTTCCAGACCAGCCTGGCCAGCATGGAGAAACTCTGTCTCAATTAAAAATACAAAACTTAGCCAGGTGTGGTGGCATGCAGTTATAATTCCAGCTACTTAGGAGGCTGAGTCAGGAGAATGACTTGAACCCAAGAGGTGGAGGTTGCAGTGAGCCAAGATCGTGCCATTGCAGAGTGAGACTCCATTTCAACAACAACAAAAAAGAATCTCAGCTTTAAACCTTCAATTTCCATAATAGTTGTTAACAGTGCCTTATTATGTCTTTTTTCTATGAGATTTCATAGTCATCAACAGAATCTGTTGTCTTTTAACAAACTCTGGGTCTCCAGATTTTAGATCATGCAAATAAGAGTTGTTTAGAAAGATGCTGAGTCAAAGGTATTGTACTGATAAAATTGCCCATATTACATTAGTCCTTTGCAGTATTGAGCTGTGTCTGTTTATAATAAGGCAGTTACTAAAATCAGGTGTCAAATCTAATTTGCCCAGTTTGTTACTAAATCATAAGGGGAGACTTAGTGAATCCAGCAGACATTGATCTTCTTGTCAATGATAGCAAACTTTATACCATGAAAGTTTGAAGGTCTCTGAGAACTTTGCTTAGTTTAGTATTAGAGTTTATATATATATGCATCATATATATATGCATCATATATATATATATATATGCATCATATATATATGCATCATATATATATATGCATCTATATATAGATGCATCATATATATATATATGCATCTATATATATGCATCATATATATATATTTATCTGTCTCTCTATATAAATATTATATATATATATATATATATATATATATATATATATAAAATAGATACTCATTATAATATGGAAAATTAAGTTCCTGAGTAAACAGCAAGACTTTACAAAGCTCTTCAATGTAGTTTCAGTAAAAGGGCTGCTCCTGTCCTTGAACAGATTGGTTGGTAAATATCTGGTTCAGAATAAGGGGTAAATGTAACTGCTATTCTCAGAGCCATTCTGGAAAAGAAATGCTTCAAGTTATCCCCCAAATAAGCAATGATAAAATAATATTCAGAACTCATTGTAGGAGATAATCTTTTGAGATGTTTAAATGAACTCTTGCTGTGGGCTTTAGTCCATGTCACTTACAGTGTTTCCAGAATAAAACTGACCATGGGTACAAGTAAACACCAGAAAACCCTCATTTGTTTTAGTGAATTTTTCACTACCAATCTTGATTCAGTAAAGTGGCTATTGTTTTCTTGTTGTGGTAGGTGATTTCATGTAACATCCTTGCAAGGTCCCATTTGATGTTCTTTGAAACTAAAAATGCAGTCACCATGAAAACACCAAATATTATCCTCATGTAATTTTTGGCCCAACTGTATCTCTTTTCTGACTATGGAGCTAATGGCTAACATCTATAGTATCCTCTTTTAATCTCATCATGTGTTTGGACATTTGAGTTTTTCTTGGGACTAGTATTTTAGAGACTGTCTCATGTAAGGATCAATCAGAACATGTTCTTAAGTATCCATGTTATCTGTTGTATTTTAGTATTTATAATAATCACTTTGTAGAAAACAATTGAGTACTTGAAAGTCTTTTAAGTTAAAAAAAAAAAGACTTTTAACTACTCAATTGCTTAATAATCATTCAGATTATATTCCACTGAGGTTACAAAGAAAAGAGATGAACTACCTGAGAAGGGTTGGCTAATAATATATGTGTGTGTGCATGTATATCCCCTAGCTAATCACAAATTCAGCTAAATGCAATGAATTCTTCTGTTCAGGCTGATTTACGCCTCTGGCTAGTGTCCACACAGAGGCATGGGTGATATCCCTTATATAATATTCTTCCAGATATTTTCTTGTTTCATAAACTTCAACAAAGAAGATTAAATGTAAATGTTCTAGTTTTATTAAAAAATGTTCAGGGCATAAATTATTCTCAAAAAGACTAGGCAACTATTATATGTCCCTTCTGTTAATAGAAAAGTAGCAGTATTTACAATAATTCACCAATAAATCTAAATGTATGTAGTAACAACTGCATAAGACAAATGCTTACTTGTCATCAAATGTTATGTATTTTCACTGAGCAACAAGGTTTGAACAGCATGAGAACCATTAAATTTAAGAGATACCCTAAAACCAACTTGGCTGTGGTCTCTAAAGAGAGACCTTAAGAAAGTTGACATATTGCCTTAAGAAAATGTGAATTTTGAATTCAGATTGAAAGAAAAGTAATGATAAACTACTGGTCTCTGATGGTTTCTATGCAGCTGAATAGGAACAGCTAAGACCTGCATATATTTCTTGAGTATGAATAGATACAAAGGTCTTGGATTACCCATAATCTTTAAGGAGTGAGGAATTGCCAGGCGCAGTGGCTCACGCCTATAATCCCAGCACTTTGGGAGGCCAAGGCGGGTGGATCATAAGGTCAAGAGATTGAGACCATCCTGGTCAACATGGTGAAACCCCGTCTCTACTAAAAATACAAAAAATAGCTGGGCATGGTGGCACGCACCTGTAGTCCCAGCTACTCAGGAGGCTGAGGTAGGAGAATTGCTTGAACCCAGGAGGTGGAGGTTGCAGTGGGCCAAGATTGCGCCATTGCACTCCAGCCTGGGTAACAAGAGCGAAACACGGTCTCAAAAAAAAAAAAAAAAAAAAAAAAAAAAAAAAAGTGAGGAATTTATCTTCTTGAGATAAATTATTCCTTAGGTTGTGAAATTTATCTTAACAATTATAACATTTCTTTAGAAACTTTATTCTTTTACTGAGTTAAAGAGAAAATAGTTAAATTTATTTAATAGTATTAGAGTATAACTCACTTAATAGTATTAGAGTATATCTCATTTTTGGAACATAGCAATAATTAATCCATGTATCAAACAAAAATAGAATCACAGGTAAATTTAGGATTTTAAGGTCTGGGTTAAGGAGTTATTTAAAAAATAGATAAATATTTAAACCACAGATAAATATTTGTCCAGATAAATGGATGTAATTTGAATGGGAAGGGAAATTTGTATTAATGATCTTTTTCTAAAAAGCAGCAAATAAGGCCAAACTCAGACTACCAATATAAACTATGTAGCCTCATGTAGTACTAAAAACAGATATGATTCCGGTTTGGCTTTCCAGAAAAGAGAGTTTGACTATTTTATTTATGGCCCTCAAGTCAGAAAATGTCTATGTTCTCTCCCACTGGATTTCTTGAGTGAAAGTATAAGCACATAACAAGGAGTAGTACAAAGTGACAATATGAGCACTGGCTCTATTAGGATTCAGCTTGCAGTTTTCGATGTTATTGTGCAAATTTGGCTAAGTTCTTAATTTTGTCAATTTGATTCTTAAGAATTTCAAGCTCGAAGACTCCACACATACCAATAAAATTTTTGACCTAATATGAACCTGGTATGTCATATTAAACTTCAGATTTGAGCTAGGTTTAAAATCAAAGAATAAGTTACTATCTAAATTATTTATGTATTGATTAGGAATAGTGGTAACTTCATAAATTTTCAGGAAAAGGACACCAGGAGAGCATTCAACTGGTTAATTCCATTGGCACTGTAAATTTTTATCTATAAAGTTAGAGAACATCACAAAGCAGGAACCTTAGTTCATTAGTTAAAAGTTAAAAGTAAAAGCTCCTTAGTTAAAAGTTGGAGAATGACAATTGTATACTGAGATTATTAGAGATAGTGATGAGGGAGTTGTCTATTGACTTTGCGGCAGAGGTTGTGCAATGATGGAGAAATTTATAGGCCCAGTAGTCTAAAGCATGCATTAAATATTTATAAGATGGTCTCAAAATATTTAGAGATATTTTCTTCTTGTGAGTTTAAGGATACATGAAAATAGAATGCTATGTTGTATCTGAGAATGCTTCCATTGAACACTTATTCCATTTTTCCCTCTAGTTTTTTGGTTAATACTAAACTATTGTGTTTATAAAACCATTTCACTTCGTAGAAAGTTAAATAATGCCTAAGAGAAATCCAAAAATACCTACCAAAAAATTTAATACCTTGCAGATGTAATTAAAAATCTCAAGATGAAATCATCCATAATTTGGAGTAGGCCCTAATACAATGGCTAGTGTCTGTGTAAGTTAAATAAAGAGATTGGATGAATAGAGAAGGACATGTTAAGATGAAAGCAGAGCTTGGACTTAATATTTCAGTAGGTCAAAGATTGCCAGGAAACATCAGGAACTAAGCAAGATGTTTTTTTGCTTGTTTGTTTGTTTTTGTCTCCTAGCAATACTAATAGCACTATTGTTTATTTCTTTGTCTATCGTGGTTATTTTTGTTGTAGGTACAGTATACAAAATAAATTTCTTAATAAAGGGAGTGAACACAGGTCTGATGAGTCTATAAGAGCTGGCCCTGTGAACTGATAAGGTCAGAAGTTCTCATCAGATTGGTGTCATTATTCGACAATTTAGTGTTGAGTCACGTATTGAAATTTTATGAGAACATTCCTCAGTCATGTCTCATCGTATTCACAAAAGTCTTTTTTAGACAGATCTCTCCAAACTTTCTTACTAATGTGAACTGTAGGTTTTATGTGCCTGCAGATGGATATGGCTGTTATTTTAGAGGCTCATACACAGCTTTTAGGAGGCTATTGTCCTATACTCTTAGTTTTATCTTGGTCTACATGTTTGCTCAAATCGGATCAAATCTCTTTGACTTACATACTTTCTTACTAAAATTATAAATAATATGCTTATATCTCATTATGCCATAATTTCACAAAGGATAATTTAAAATTGCAGTAGCTATTGAGGACATTTTGATATTCACTAACTTGTTCATTTAAGGAGCTCATTAGAGTGAAAAGGGAGTAAAAATTCAAGTTTCCAAATCTCCAATAGTCTGCTCTTTTTTTCTTTTTGAGTAAGAAAACTTCTAAAATAAATTCAGAACTCAAAAGTTCTTAAGAAGTCCTTAAGCAAGCCAAATAATGAATTTCTAGGCGACAAAATTAACTTCTCATTTGGCACCTTGAAGTGAAACTGGAGCTCTGATCCAATGCAGAGCCTGCCTCACTCTTATGTTTGGACAGAACTTTCTGAGCAGAAGGCTCTACAACAGTCGTGAACTCTTCTAAAGCAAGAGTCTTCAATGCAGCAGCAAGATTGTCTTAAAAGGATGTTGGAACGACCTTGAGTATCAAAATTTTCAAACATCTACTTGCCTAAATATCACCAGAAAAGCATTTTTTTCTTATAAATTTAAGCAAAGCTAAATATATTAAATCTTGACAAAATCTTAGCAGATCTTAGAAGGGGAAAGACAGAGAAGTCGCTTACATTATTTTTAGACACAGGGCTGGGTAAGTTTAAGGCAGCTATTGCATGGTGGGAAACTGGCTGGAATTGGGCCAATTTTATGGCATAATAAATTTGAATTGGTGGGTACAGAGAGGTGAGAGTTTTAAGGGCAGTCTTGATAAGCAAACTGTTATTCTTGATAATTAGCCTATTAATTTGTTTCACAGTCTTATCTTCCATTAGCAACTATTCCCTTGAGCAAGTGGATGCATTATTTTTGCCTTTGCTCTAAATTATGTATTACAAGAATAGGAAAATAAGTATCATCCCAGAATTTTTAATTTGGGGGATAGAAAGGTATATTGGTTTCTGGAAATCTCTTCTTTCTTTACTAAACAGTATACATTGTATGTCTGAACATTTTAAATGCTCTCCTGAGAGTTTGAAATAAGAAATAATCCTATTTCACAGTATAGAAAAATAAATATGTCTCAGGAGAGCACTTAAAATATTCTCTAATGCTCTCTAAAATCTAATCCACAGATTTTTTATTTTCTTTATTTGGTTTCCTAGTAGAATAGTACAGTCTATGTGTTGAAAGTCCTAGCAAGATATTTGGAGATGACAATAAATTTCACTTGTTTTATATATTCTCGCCTGATTTAGTATGTTTTAAGTTAATTAGGCAGTGCTATGTTCAAAGTCATTACCTGAGCATATAATCTGATAATGGCCTGTTAACATGTCTACAGTATTTTTTGTTGGTGGTGGTGTGGTTGTATTGGAATTGTTGTTTGTTTGGTTTGGTTTTTGTAAGAGTGTGCAGAATCCCGGAAACTACTAGGATGTCACATATGCAATGTGATGTAATTCTCCCGTTTTCTATTGGTAGCATCTAAGTTGCCAGAGAGTAGCCAGTAAACTTGGGCAGGAGACTTCTGCTTGGAGAAACAGAACATATTATTTACATTCACAACCATGTCAGGCTGAGAAAACAAGCAGTTCTATTAAATACTGATGTGGAAAAAATATATAATTTATTTTGTTTAACCCTCATAAGTTCTTAGTTGAGACACACTCCCCGAAACAAAAGCTAGATTAACAAGTGCAAAACTGGCAGAATTTTATTGACCCATGCTGTACCTGTCACTGGGAAGAAGCCTCTGCTCTAAAGTATCTTTCTCTCAGGGCAATGTCTTGCAGTCTTACTTAAAAGTATTTTAACAGGCCAAGCATGGTGGCTCATTCCTGTATTTCCATCACTTTGGGAGGCTGAGGCGGGTGGATCACCTGAGGTCAGGAATTTCAGACCAGCCTGATTTCACCAATATAATTAATCCCTATCTCTACTAAAAACAGAAAAGAAAACAGGCATGGTAGTAGGTCCCTGTAATTCCAGCTACTCAGGAGGCTGAGGCAGGAAAGCTGCTTGAATCAAAGGTTGTAGTGAGCTGAGATAGTGCCATTGCCCTCCAGCTTAGGTAACAAGAGCAAAACTCTCAAAAAAAAAAAAAAAGTATTTTAACAAAGAGCAATAAATCCTCACATAGTGACAAGATATAGGAGAGAGTAGTTCCAATCTTTTAAAAGGGAGGAAAATGTGGGGAGTTAGTGAAATCTGTTCTCATATTCTGCTGGTACATTCTCTGGGCTGATAAGCAAGTGATGTATTCAGTAAAGAAGGATGTATGTTCTGACATCAGGCAATTAGAGTGTTTCCCTGTGTATTCATAGTCTTTAATGTATCAATTCTTAATATTTTGGAGAGAAATATTTTGGTATTCTTAAATGTCAATAGAGTATACTTTTATATTTGTATCATCTTCTGTCTACACATATTATTTTCTTTCAACGAGGTCAGTATTTAATTTATTGAGCATTTTTACCTTAAATCTCATTTTCCTTCATTTTCATGCTTCTTAGAGATTTGTTTGGTTCATGTATTCAATCAGAAAATGCTTTCTTTGTCCATGCTTTAATGACATTTGCATGTTGTTTTTTTAGGGAGAACAAATACTTTGTATATACTGAGATTCAACAAATTATTCTTAACAGCTTCATCAAATATGGTGAAGATAAGAGGAGGAATTTCTAGAATTGAGCTACAGTTATTTTTCATTTCCTCAGCTACCTGACTACTTTAACTCCTTTGCATAAGTGATAAATGATTTGCAAAGAAGAATTAGAGTAGTGGTAAAAATTTCTCGCCCTGAAATTCATCAGTGAAATAAACCTGCAGATGTCATTAGGTAGCTTTATTCTTTCTTATATATAAAATTATTAAAGTATGATAATATTTCAAACATATCTACATACCTCTTACACATTTAAAAGCATAAGTATTTCAATTTTTGTTTATTAGTTTCAAAAATTAGAAGCATGGTGTGTTTAGACATAGAATATCAAGTTTCTTGAAATTGTTTGCAAAATCAAAGTAAAAAAAAAAAAATTATATATTTTCTTCTTTTGAATATGTATACCCCTATATATTGAATGAGGGATTTAGTTTTCCTCTTCATGATTCATTTACACATAAGACTTTGTGAATGGTTCTATCTAAATGACAGAAGAATGGTTAAAATGAGAAAAAATAGCACCTTCCAAATGAAATGTATTCAACAAGAAAGCCATCAACCACAACATGATTTTAAATATAACTTCAAAATTATAAAAAAAAAAACATGCAAAAAGAAATAAATGGGTCAAAATTTTATAATTTTACAAACATGATTTTAGACTATACTTATACATCTCTAATCAAAATGAGGAGGAGCTATCATTTTTGTCATCTTAATTGTATCTCTGAATAAACATTAGATCACGTTAAAGTTGAGTCAATATAGCTAGTATATAGTCTTTATATACTGAAGGGTTACTATATCTTTGGGCAAAATTATGTTTTTAAACATGGAATACACTTTGCATCTATGGTCTCTGAATAATCAGAATGATATAACAGAATGGAAAGCAGAAAAGTGTAGGGCAAATAAAATTGACAAGGAATTGAGTTAAGTCTTTATAAAGATGATTTTCTAACCTTTCCTATTCTTGAAAAGCTAAGGATAAACTGGAATCATTAACTTTTAGGTAAATGTAAATTCTTTCTCTAAATTTAATAACAGGGATTGAAAACTCAGTGAAATATTTGATTTATGGACTTGCAAAGATCCTGAAAGAAGGGATTTGGGTAAGTAAGATGTAGTAACAATTCAGTACAGTTTTCTGACTTTCTTTAATACTTCTGTGAGATTCTTGACAAAATATGTGCTATTAATACAGGTTCAATTACTAGCTAAGCCTTTAAGTCAAATCCTAAACTAGCTAAGGCTTTGAATTCTAAATCAAATAAATTGAAAAAAAATAATGTGTAGGGATGAGCAGAACAAAGAATCGTAGAGTTTTTTTTTTTTTGCCCAAGCTTCACTCTTACACTAGTAGCTTTTCAAAATAATTGACAGGATGGGGGAAAAGAAAACATGCACAAAAAAACAACAATCAAAGGCTCCTCCAAGATGTCTAGTAAAGATGAGAGCAGAGGCAAAAAAAAAAAAACGAAGTAACCTAGAGAATAAAATATGAGAGTGAGGGAACAAGAGAAAGAATGTAAAAGCAGTCCTTTCCCCATGGTGAGACAGTTGTTCATTCTCACCACCTGGGTAGACCACGTGGACAAAAACAGGTCCAAGGGCTCCAAAATAAAATCCCTTTGCTGTACAGAAAAAAGTCAATGGAGATTGATAGTCTCATTCCAGGTCAGCGACTGATTTATAGACACACAGAATCATGAGATTCATCTAATAAAATTTTTTTTAGAGATGGGATCTTACTATGTCACCCAGAAGACTGAAATTCTGTGGCACAATCATAGTTCACTACTGAATGAAACTCCTGGGCTCAAGAGATCCTCCCACATCAGCCCCTGTAATTGTGGGGATTATAGGTACACACACCACCACACCTGGTTTAAAAAGTATAATTTGTAGAGATGGGGTCTTGCTATGTTGCCCAGACTGGTCCCAAAACATCGAGCTTTAAGTAATCCTCCCACCTTGGCCTCCCAAAGTGTTGGGATTATAGTCATAAGACTCTGTGCCTGGCCTTAAGATTAAATTCTTATGATTGCATTTTTGTTCAATGTTTTCTTCTTTCTGCTGACCATTAATCTAGTTCTTTTGGAACCTCAAATATAGGTTTGAAAATTTATTCTTTTTTGTGTAATAACTCACAAAGAAGATTCTTCATATCCAAGATTATTAAACTTTGTTGGCACAGGAACACTAGCAACAGCATAACTTATTATATCTGTACTTTTGTTTGCAAAGAAATATCTTGTGAACTTCTGCCCTGACTTTACTTACGCTCATGCAAAAGAAAAATAAATGCGAACTGCTTTCTACTTTTGTTTAGCTGGCATTCTTAGAATAGAACTTATGTGAAACTTGTAATGAAACAATCTTACTCACTTATGCTTAGCATGCTCTCATTGTTCATGCAATTTTCTGTAAAATACAACCTAAATACATATTGTTTAAAATGGGCCTTCTGCATAGGGAGAATGTGATTTTCTTTAAGTGGCTTGTGAAAGCAGCATCAGTTGTGCATCAGTTCATTAGACAAACCAAACATCAGTGCTGTATTATACATTATTCACAAAGGGAGACCAATCAAATGCCTAATTCCTGAAAACAGGGCTTGAAACAACTTCAGAGGGCACCAGGGCATGCTAAATACAGTAGGAGTCACTTAATGACAGGGATTTATTCTGAGAAGTGTGTCCTTAAGTGATCTCATCTTTGGTTGAAGTTTGAGCATCATAGAAAGTACTTACACAAACCTGGATGGTATAATCCACTACATTCTTAGGCTACAGGGTCTAGCCTATTGCTCGTAGGCTACAAATGTGTAGAGCACATTACCATTACTGTATTTAATACTGTGGGAAATTCTAACACAATGTTAGTATTTGTGTATGTAAACATATCTGAGCATAGAAAAGGTACAGTAAAACTGAGGTATTGTAATCCTATGGCATCACCATTCTACATGTGGTCCATCGTTACCCTAATGTTTTCCTCTAGTGGCCTGTGACTTTATTGGGAAACGAGGTCATACCCAAAAGGGCAGACTCTGTAGACTTGGAACAATATTTAAATAAATTAAAAGGAAATGCTTCAGGTAGAATCTTCTTAGGTCTGTCAGTATGTAAATGTGCTAATTAGATCAATGAGAATAGAACTCGTGCCTTCTGTTACAAGGAGATTGTAACATTGAGTTAAACTGTCAATATGCAAATATAACAATTAGAGCCACAACATAGTACTATACACATTCTGTATGGGAGAGTTGAGAATAAGGAGGAAACAAAGGTTTTATTTATTGATTTATTTGCTGAGTCATATATTTAATGAAGACTGTTTTTACCCTTCATAATTGGTAAAGCCTGTGTGCTTAAGGAATAGGAATTAACAGATCCCAAAGTGAGATGTTCAGCTTTCCTCCCAGCAGACCTTCCCAAATGATTTAGAAAGAGACCAACCCAAAGCTGTTTGTCTCCTTTGTTCTTAGAGAATCTTGTATGGGTTTTTCCAAGTTTGGAAATGGGATAGAAAATTAAAGTGAAGAGATTCACCCAGGTTTCTCTTCCCTAAAATACAAATACATGAACTGCTAGTGCATGTGGAGTGTTGTGAGAAGAACCGCTGCTGCCAGCCCCCATCTCCATGGCAATAGCAAGAGAGAAAAAGCATCTCTAAGGTAACCAGAAAATAAACAAAAATAAGATTTCTAGGTTAACATCCCATTAATCAGAAGTGACTTCAGAAAAAAAAATAACTTCGAAAGACTATAGGTGGATTATGATAATTAACATTTTTACCATTAAACTACGACTGTCTTTTACAAGCTTTTTTCCTTTTCTCTCTTAAAACATTTCTAGTTCTCTTACTATCCTAACCTGTAAAGAACTTGAAATCCCCATCATCCAAGATTTATCCATTTTTTAAATATTTGGAGACTCTGAAGATCAACATAAATCATTGCCTTTCTTATAAATGTTACCATGAATTATCTTGTCAGATAAATTATCAATAAGAAATTAACAAATTGAGATGAATCTAATTGAATCAATATAAATTTAAATCAAGGAGCAGACTCCCAATGTGACATTTTACCAGAGAGATACTTGTTACTCGATGAAAGAAGGTAGCACGTAGGTGCAGGACATGGGGCATTACCAAAAAAAGGGCTGCTGGGGAGATGCCAAGGACTGTCTGTGTGGCAGATTGAACCCTGAGGTACCTACATGATGCTGGTCTAGGGAGATAGGGATTTTTACATGCACAGTTTGAAGGAAAGTTTCATATCAAACCATTGTATGATAACAGGAGAGTTAAATTTGAATCACCTACCACATAGATTTACTAATTGGCTTATATGGACATGTAATTTATTTGCTTAAAAGAAGTCTATGGCAAATGCACCTATTTATTTTCTGAACATAAAAACTCTGTTTTATTCTGCCTCCTGAGTCTGATCCTGATAAATGCTGCACTTATTCCTTTAGTCTCTAAAACCAAAATGAATTATATACTATCTAGATTACTCTAGAGCAGAATTCCATAGCTTCAATTTTCTTTAAAGGGAAAGCCTTTGGAAGGTAAAATTTTTGAATGTCCTATGCCAAGTTCATTGTGAAGGATTTTGTTGTGTAGTTATAATTTCAATAAGAAGGAGAGAAAGAGTTAAAACATTTTAAAATGATTCATTAATATTAGTTTATTAAGAGTATAACATAAGTTATATATGCCTCAGTGCATGAAATCTAAATATATTTTAAGATAATCACTCAGACGTATTTGTTATGTACTCACAATTCCAAATAATATATATTTTAAAAGCTAAATGTAATGTAAGACATAAAAATAGATTCTGTTTTAGTTATTTAGAATTTGGAAACTGGAGTATGCCATGCCATCTGAACATCTGTAGCAGTATACTGAAGCATTCTTTTCAATCTGTTTTATTCTCAGGCATAGTCAAAGATATATTTTCTAGCCTTCTTTGTTTTTTTTCCAAGATCACTCCTTAAATAATGATTGGAAGTTGGATCTGCACTTATAACTTGTTAAATAAATTTCTGCTTTTGTTTCTTTGATGTCAATACATTTTTAAAGAGAGAAAACAATACTGTCCAGCAAATAGTTTGGGCTTTGGGGAAGTTAGGTAGGCTGTGAGAGCTTATTAAATAGCTGGTTTAGGCAGGGAGTGTTTGCTTCTGTGCAGACAGGAATGTTACATACTTAATGAGGACTCCAAATATTCATTAATGCTTCCTCATATAATTATAATCTGCCATGCTGGACCTGCCTAATTGCATAGATTAATTCCTTTCTGGCTCTCACTTGTGAGTCAACATGTCAGTGACTGATTAGAGACTATATATGTGGGTCAGGCATCAAGGTGCCACTGTCCCAACATTAAGGTTATAGAGACTCCATCAGGGTACATGAACATGGAATATATGGGTGAGGGCTTTAAAAGGAATTATAGCAGCAAGAAGTGAATGATAAAGAAAGAGGTGGTTCGGTGAGATGAGTTCTACTTGGATGTATATAAAGCAGAAATTAGCAATATAGTATTTATTACATGATTGAGATAACTCATCACTTTAAAACTTTTTATATACATTTCAGATTATATCACTAAAAGAATACTCCAATGCCACAGCATGTTATCAAGTGTTGCACAGTCTGAATTTTGTCTTTCATTCATTAGTTCGCATATGTGTCATTTAAAAAAATCCAAAGAAAACCTTACTAATTTCGTTTAATATTTATATTATTCATGTACCAGATCCTTTACTTATTTCACAGTTATTTTGAGGTGATATCTATGTATCATGAACCTTACTGGATACTGAAATACAAAATTAATAATATACTTTTTGCTCACTATGAGAAACACAAAATCTAGTGTAAAAGAGATACATACATACATATATATTTCTTGCATAGATACGTGTATATATATATATATGTAACTATATATGTAAATCATAGGTATATATGTATATGTATATATCCTTTAAACACATATGTGAATACATGTAAATATATATGTAAATATATATGCACATATATAATACAGTACAAAATGATGCATTATATATATATATATATGTTTTTATTTTTCTTTAAGACTGAGTCTCACTGTTGCCAAGGCTGGAGTGCAGTGGTATGATCTCAACTCACTGCAACCTCTGCCTCCCAGTTTCAAGTGATTCCTCTGCCTCATCCTCCCGAATAGCTGGGACTACAGGCACTCACCACCATGCCCAGCTAAGTTTTTGTATTTTAGTAGAGACGGGGTTTCACCACGTTGGCCAGAATAGTTTCTATCTCCTCACCTTGTGATCCGCCTGCCTCAATCTCCCAAAGTCCTGAGATTACAGGTGTGAGCCACCATGCCTGGCTGATGCACGATATTATTTTTTCATAAAATCACTGAAACAGTTTTTCAAACTTACTATGTAAAGCCCCGTCTAATAGGACTTTCTATAATTATGGAAATGTTCTATAATTGCTGATATATAATATGGTAGTCACTGGCCTCATGTAGCTCTGGAATACTTGAAATGTGACTCGAGTAACTGAGGAAATGAATATTTTATTAAATGTAATTTTCATTAATGTAAATATATATAACCACATGTGCTTTATGGCTACCATGTTGGATGGCACAGGACAAAGATAATGCACAGGGAAAAGACAGTGCCTTGGAGGAGCAAGGGGTGTATGATTTAGGCCATTATGAATGAGTGAAGTGTTTCCCCAGCAGATAATAATTTAGCAAGGTGAGATACACCCCAGAAAGAGAACAGTATGCTTTTATTTATTTTTTACTCATTTATTCCTTTAAAAAAGTAATAACTTTAATAATATCAAACTTCGTTAAAATTTTACAATGTACTAATCTTTCCTTTACAAGTGCCCTGTGAAACATACATTGATACTAACCAGTTTACAATGAGGAAACTGAGGTATGAAATAATTAATTCAAAACACAGCCATTAGCAGCAGAGCCAGGATTTAAACTTAGGAAGTCTGGCTCTAAAACCCCTATCTTAACCTTTGTGCCACACTCTATACCAGCCACGGAGGATACCAAGTACTTTCACTTGACGATGCTATACTACCCTCTGTTACAAACCAGGAAATTCAGTTAATCTGCTCAATCAATGCATATTTCATGTTTTCTAAGTTCAGACCCTATTTCATGTCCTTGAAAGAAAAAGGCAAATAAAATATAAACTTACTGCTCAAGGGCTTAGAGTCTTACTGAGGTAAAATTTATTGAACTACTAAGAGAAAAATTTTGCTGTGTCTGGGGATATTGTGAAGTACTCAGAAAAAGGAATCCGTGAGCAAAACTGCTGCAGCGTACCACATAGAGAACTAGGAAAGGAGAAACTCCTCGCAAACTAGATAAATGGACAAGCTGAAAAAAGGCAAAGTTGGGTACAATTAATGAAAAAAACAATGGGATTGGAAAGCCATGACACAATCAATGAACTCATATCAATAAATACCAAAGCTTACCAAGGGGAGAAACTTGGGGTCTGAGACCAGGTGAGAAGGTCATGGCGAGAGCATAAGAGGATGCTGTATTGGGTGGGAAACATTAAAAGTTTTAAGCAGAAGAGATGTTTAAAGAAGCAGAGTTTGGAATTTTAGATGTACTCTCAAAAAGTACTTCACTCCATGGTAAAGAATAAGCAAAAACACCATGACCTAAGAGACTGTGGTGGCCTGCAGGGGCTTGGTGCCAATTCTCTACTCCTCTGCCCATGACATCTGTTGCAGGAAAACAGAGTTCTAAGTTTCTACTCATACATATTCCCTGAAGTGAAGGGGAAAATAGGAGGTCATCTTCTCCCTCAGGGACTCATAAAGCTCAAGATGAGAGTAAATTCCAGTGAATAACTAAATATTATATAATCATAGGAGACACATATCTTTGTTAACAAAGGAAACTCTATAAACTCAAATATATATCCAATGTGGGTTAATTTAAAATATTTACCCTTAGTAGCTTCAGTAGTTAACTGAAAGTGCATCATTATTCATTGTCTAAGACAATAAAGTCAGCAACAATTTCAATGTTGTGCTATTCATTTCTGCCCAGTGAAGTGGTAGGAAGGAGCCCATTTTATCAGGAATGAAGTTGCATTTCATAACATCAGGGATATTATGAAGTATTTAGAAATGTATTGTTAGGCATTTTTGTTGTTGTACAACAGCATAGAGTGTACTTACACAAACCTAGATGGTATATGTAGCTTCCAACATATGTACTTTATATGGCACAGCCTATTGCTCCTAGGCTGCAACTGTGTACGTCATGAAACTGTATTGAATAGTGTAGGCAATTGTAACACAGTGAAAAGTATCTGTATATCTAAACATATTTAAACACAGAAAGAGCACAATAAAAGTATGGTATTATAATTTTATGGAACCATCATCATATATGAAGTCTCTTGTTGACCATAATGTCCTTAAGTGGCACATGATTATATTTTGGTTTAGAAACTCACTTTGTATGCCACCTGGAGAAGATAACTTAATTCTTGTGCCTGTCTTTCAACATTTCAAATGGGGTCAATGGCCCTCTATTGATTTACCTTGTGCAATAACTTTAAATATGAAATATTTAGCAGATAATGAATGAGATGTACAAAAATAAATGTGATATTACCTAATATCCACATATTAGACTACTTTTACACATAACCACAAACAACACAATTAGGGAGAGATTTCTCTTGTTTTCAATTAGTTTTATTTTATTTTTTTTAGGATATCTGATGAATTTCAAATTACTTTTTATCGGGAGCCCAATTGTTGGACAACATCTTGAGGGCGTCAAAGTCTGTTCACTTTAACTCCTCATCTTTTTCAAAAAGATTAGTACAAATATTTCCCCACTGGGAACCTAGTGGGATATTTTTTCAGATCAGTAGTTTTATCTGCCACTCATGGAGCTAGGAAATAGTTCAATGTGCTTGAAGTAGTCTTACAGACAGAACTAGGTATTCTATTAATAGAAACTAATATTTCATGTCATTGGCCTTTGTGTTATGTCAAGTCAATTTTTGTGACAGCCTGTACATGACTTTCTGTCTGTACAGTCATGTATCACTTAAGAGAAGGATAGATTCTGAGAAATGCATTGGTAAGTGATTTTGTCATTTTGCAATATTATAGAGTGTACTAATACAAACCTAGATGATATAGCCTACTATACAGCTAGGCTATGTGGTGTAGCTCATTGCTTCTAGGCTCCAAAACTGTACCACATGTTATGTACTGAATACTGTAGACAGTTATAACATTGGTATTTATGTATCTAAACATATCAAAACATAGAAAAAGTAAAGATACAATTTCATAATCTTAGTTATATAAGATTATATCTATATAATCTGTATCTTGTATATGTGGTTCAGCGAACAACAAAAAAAATTATTTCTCACAGTTCTGGAGACAGAGAAGTCTATTATCAAGGCACCAGCAGGTCTGATGTCTGGTGAGGTTTGTTTCCTAAATGAAAGATAGTGCCTTCTCATTCTTTCCTCATGCAGTGAAAAGGGTAATGCAATCTCTGGGGCCTCTTTTTTAAGGCCACTAATACAATTCTAATGACTTCCCAGGGATTTCACGTCTTAAAATAATCATATTTGTTATTATATTTCAATATATGAATTTTGGGGGGCACAAATATTCACACCATAGCAATGGTGACTCTAGTTCATAGGAAGAAATGAATGAATAGGATTATTTATTGAATGGCAATAAATAACAGCTAGAAATATAATAACTATACCATAAATACTACTACAATATAATATATTATTTTAAAACTTATATATTGTTTCATAACCCTTGTAGAATACTTATACAATTGTATTATGAGCAGCTGCCAACTTTGCCACAGACAGTGGTCCCTGGAATAATATCCTACTGATGACAACAAATAACCAGCCTCCCCTTAGTATAGATGTTCCTTGACTTACCATGAGGCTATGTCCTGATAAACCCATTGCAAGTTGAATATATTGTAAGTCAAAAGTGTGTTTTTCACTTACCAATATTGTCAACTTAAAATGGGTTTTTCAAAAAAAATTGGGTGTATCTAGACATAATCATTTCATAAGCAGAGTAGCTTACCGAATGCCTTTCACTTTTGTACCATTGTAACATCAAAAACTCCTTAAGTTGAATCATCTGTATTTCAAAGGCCTGTATTATAGATTAGTTTTCTTCCAAAGCAACATTTATTCAAGTGTCTCCTATTAAAATGTCAATAAGTACAGAATAAGGAAAACTTTAGCAGCCACTAATACCCTAAAAAAGCTTGCACCTAAGCAATCCAATTTTACGCCTCTCAGAAATGGGTGGACTCCAGATGGTTTTATCATCAGCTGTTTTGTTTTGCTGTCTTCTTGTAAGTAGAGATAGAAAAGAAAGGCCTGAAGTGCACTTGTAGTGCTATTCAAAGCGGTGTTATACCTTTAAGAACCCACAGGACAAATTCCAACCTGGAAAGTAAAAGGAAAACTTCCCTAGAAACCTCTTTCCCCAGATATTCAAAAAAGGGCAGACATTATTTCAGCTGCCTAGGGAAGGACTACCTGATAACCTAGATTTGATTCTTTAGGAACATTCTCTAGAATCTGACTCTTTCTAGTCCTGTCAAGGCCTATGTAATATATAAGCTGGTGAGATTGGAAGCCCTGGATATTCCAAAGACTGTATAAGGACAAGAGTGAGCTGATGGGCAGACATCATGGCTTGGCAATGTGAGAAACAAGGAAAGCAACAGGAAGCAGTTGGAAAACTGTGAGATATATCTTCTATTTCATATACTTTGCTGTTGTGAATACATAGTTCTTTGGGAATGGTGACTATCTAAGCAGGGTGTGATCTTCCCTTAACAGAGCATGTTTTCCTCTAGTCAGCTGGTAGATCTTCTGCCTTATATGAAGGATGCTATTTTTGGGCTACAGGGAGCAAACAGAATTACTTGGCATAGGCTTTCTTAAAACCATTTCTCCAGAACATTAGTAAAGTTTAGATAAGGATCAGCCTACCAGGAATAAAGGTAGGGAACATCTGGATTAATATATGTTTACTACAGGAGTTCTAAGAGGCTATAATATTTAATACATTAGGCTCATTGTGAATCTCAAAAGCTGCTTGTAGTAGGGCATATCTAATACATTTAGGCATAGAAACAATTTTTTCAGAGACCCTTCGTGAATAATGACCCACACCTTCGCCATACCTACAACCTTCAATCGGGGCATATCTGAAGTATTCCCTTTTCTGTACTCTATAGCTCCTACTCTTTTAGCCTTGGGGTTTCTACAACAATGCAGTTGATGGTGGCTGACCTGTTGTTATAGCAACCTTTGAATTAATAGCCTTTACTTGTTCTCATTTGGTTGGTCTTCATGCATTTCCACAGTCATCATGGAGAACCCACCGAGACCCAGTCTGCACTGTCCATCATGGGCCTCTGTCAGGTGTAGCACTCACAGAGGCGCCTCGTGCCTTGCTGCTCACCGCTTATGGAGCCTATGATTACATGATGATTTTTTGATGGGCATGCAGAGGACTTCAGAGAAAATCCTGAATCAAAATTTTTTCATTAAAAGTTTATTTTGCCAAAGAAATGAGCAACTTGATAAAATTAGAGAAGAAAAAACTGGATTCATTCACCTTGTAAATCCTTCCTCTCCTTGCCCTCCAAGTGTTTCCTTATATTGAGCTCTTCCCTCTTCTCTTGAATCCTTCTGATCTCTCTTTCCCTAACTCTGTCTATCCCCTTCTCCTCTTTCCTTGTCCAGACCAGCTGCCATTTTTCAAAAACTATCTTAAAACCCCAAATTGGCAGTTTCTTTTAAAAATGTTCCCCTCCCATGAGCCAGAAATGTAGGCAATTATAGAATGTAAGCTGTAGACCTGAGTTAAAGTAAAAGCTATAATGAAATATTTATCTAAACCCAAACAAGTCCAGCAAACATTCACAGAATAATTCATTTTGAGAATTCTAAATATATGAACCTATATCAACGTGTACAAATGGTGGTTAGAACCTTAGATGCTAATTCTCAATGGCAAAATCTGATTGGACTAATCCAGAAAATAGACCACAATACTTTGCTTTCTACAATAAATTTTAGGGTAAAAATTAAAAGGACATAAGAATAGATCAAAGTCTCCTAAAACCTATACCTGAATCATTTCCAATTCAGATTAAGTGGATCATAATTCAGTGACACAAACAAAAATATGAAACTATAGATTTTTTAATAGACTAGAATAATTTCTGAAACAGTTGGAAGTTACAGAATGTGTTAATTTATTAGCAGTCATTTTATCTCTTACTGAAAATGGAGTTAAAACTAAAATTGGAAACCTAATTAAATAACAGAAATTACAATCGGGAATAGCCCCTTTAGCTGAACTGCAACCCCTTTCAGAGCATTTTGAAAGGACTTTATACTATCAAAATAATCACATATACTTCTAAAATATGTACAAATATTGTGTATCCAGAAAAGAAACTGAAAAAGGACAAGAAAAGGCGACAGAACTCAGAGTAAAGCTGTGCCTCTACAGATCAAACACCTTAGTGGGCTACTTCCCAACCAACTACCTACTGAAAAGGACACTTGTGGATATTTTAAATAGAAGAGGCATAGGGAAAAAATTTGTTTCATCTTATGAAATAAAAACCAAAACATAATAATCTCTTAATTCAAATCAATGAGTATTCTGCCATCTCCTTAAATATTCAAGGTGAATTAACTTTAAATAGGATATTTACCCTTATCAGTTCCTGGTAGGAATACGTGCTATTCTTTATATATTAAATCCTGCCATCTTTGTTTAACTTCTTTCTTGTAGTAAATTTATCACACAGTTTGTTGGCATTTAATATAATATATGGATTTTTTTCTTTGTCTTCCATTTCTTAGCCATAGCTTTTTGGTTCTTCACTGAAACACATTATTTTCTGCTCTGCAGTACCACTTCTGCAAATTCAACAGAGAGACACTTACGTGGCAAATGGATTTGTAATTTTAAATGCATACCTGAGGGACTACTTTTTGAGTTTCCAGAAAACTCCTCTGTTCATAATTAAGTGGTGTCTGCTGAGGATTTGACTTTGTCCTCTCCACTATATTTGCAGCAAACACCAGATAAGGATCTTGGCACTGTACATGATGCTCTATGGGATAAAAACTCCAGTGACATAGATAAAATGTTTGGAGCAAAATCTATCAATAGCTACTTACAAACTTTTACTCCAATTTTTTAAATATTATTTGAAACCTGAAGAAAAGGAGACACTCAAACCTATATTTGAAGAACTTATATCTAAAGGTCATCCTATAACCTTCGCTAGTACTCATAGCATTCCCATTCTGCCAATAAAGAAACAAAATAGATTTGTTTAAGACCTAAGAACCATTAACAAATTCACTTCCTGGTAGTAACTAACCCAAATACCACCTGTCATTAGTTTCTCCTGAAGCCACTGGTTGCACTCTTATGAGTCTTTGCTTTGTCTTTTCTCAGTATGTGTCTGAACAAGAGAAGCAATATCTTTTGCTATCATTTGGGAATGGAGGAGACAAGAGTGCACTCAAAAAAGAATCATGCCTCAGAGGTTCACTGAAGCCTCCTCTACATTTCCTAGATCCTCATTCAATTCTTAAAGTTCTAAATTTACATTGTTGAGATAGTAATATTGGAGTGTGAATAAAAACAATAAATATATTTCTATTGTGATTTAGGTCTGCTACAATATGTATATTATCTCTTACTTTACTCAGAGAACAAAGAAACCTGCAAAATTATTCCATTTACTTGCACTCAGCAGTAGCAGACAAAAGACATAAAATTTCAAAGATAAATTGCAACCAACAGAATGCATTACTTCATATATGATGTATCTCAGAGGGAAAATGACCTCTTCTGATAGATTAAAGCCTATCCAAACTTATTTTAGACCCCATATGAAATGATAATTAAGAAGCCTTCTAGTTTTAACTGGATACTGCAGATCATGGCAACCAATTTTTTTCTTTTTTCTTTTCATTTCTGAAAACCAATTTTTTTCTGATTACAACACTTCTTTATGAATTGAATAAGTCCTCAGAAGGCCACCCTCTGCTCTAGGATACCAAAGATGAACATGCCTCTGTAATCTAAAGTAGGAATTCTGTAGTCTCCCTTCCTTAAGCATCTGTATTAGTCAGGATTCTCCAGAAAAAAAATAGAACTAATAGTATATATGGCATATATTTGGGAAGAGAGGGAGAGAGATTTATTATAAGGAATTAACTTACATGATTATGGCAGAGTCTGGAAAGCCTAACATCTACAGAACTGATATCGCATTTTGAGTCTAAAGACTGAAACTTTTATAGAATAGGGAGGATTCACTGTCCCAGTTCGAAGGCTCTCAGGCAGAAAGAGGAAATATTCCAGTTTGAAGAATGTCATGCAGGATAATTCTATCTTACTTGGGGTAGGTTCAATCTTTTCCTTTGTTCAGGACTTCACGTGATTGGATGTGGCTCACCCACATTATGGAGAACAATCTGCTTTACTCACTCTACTAATTTAAATGTCAGTCTTCTTCAAAAGCACCCTGATATTGTTTGACTGTCCCCCCACCCAAATCTTACCTTGGAATGTTATAATCTCATATGTCGAAGGCAGAACCAGTTGGAGATAATGGAATCAGGAGACAGTTTCCCCCAGACTATTCCCTATCCTAGAAGCATGAGAACAGACTAATACAATACATTGGTAGAGGGTTGTGGGAGGCTCCTGTAAAAATACCTGAAAATGTGGAAGAGACTTTGGAACTGGGTAACAAGCAGAGGTTTGAAGTTTGGATGGCTCAGAAGAAGACAGAAAAATGTGGAAAGGGTATGGGACTTTCTAGAGACTTGTTGAATGGCTTTGACCAAAATACTAATAGTGATGTGGACAATGAAGTCCAAGTTATGGTGGTCTCAGAGAGAGATGAGGAACTTATTGGGAACTGGAATAAAGGTCACTCTTGCTATGTAAAGAGACTGGAAGCATATTGCCTTAGAGATCTGTAGAACTTTGAACTTTAGAGGGATGATTTAGGGTATCTAGGAGAAAAAAATATTAAGTGGTGAAGTGTTCAAGAAAAAGCAGAGCATATAAGTTTGGAAAATTGTAACCTGACAATGTGATAGAAGAAAAACCCCCATTTTCTGGGGAGAAATTCAAGCTGGCTGTAGAAATTTGCATAAGAAATGAGCAGCCAAATGTTAGTTACTAAGACAATAGTGTAAATGTCTCCAGGGCATGTAAAAAACCTTCACAACAGCCCCTCCAATCACAGGCCTGGAAGCCTAAAAGGGAAAAATAGTTTTGTGGGCCAGACCCAGGGCCTTGCTGCTTTGGACAGTATCAGGACTTGGTGTACTGAATTCTAGTCATGGCTAAAAGGGGCCAATGTACAGCTCAGGCTGTTGCTTCAGGGTACAAGCCCTAACTTTGGTGGCTTACATGTAGGTGTACAGAAGTCAAGAATTGATGTTTTGGAATCTCCACCTAGATTTCAGAAGATGTATGGAAACACCTAGATATCCAGGCAGAGGTATGCTGCAGGGGTGGAGCCCTCATGGAGAACATCTGGTAAGGGAGTGCAGAAGGGAAATGTAAGCTTGGAGCCTCCACAAGGAGTCCATACTGGGGCACTGCCTAGTGTTGCTGTGAGAAGAGGGCCATTGTCCTTCAGACCCCAGAATGATAGACCCAACAATAGCTTGCACCATGCACCTGGAAAAGTTACACTCAATGCAAGCCCATGAAAGCAGCCAGAAGGGAGGCTTTACCCTGCAATACCACAGGGGTAAGGCTGTCTAAGACCATGGGAACCCACCTCTTGCATTAGCATAACCAACTGTGAGACATGAAGTCAAAGGAGATCATTTCAGAACTTTAAAATTTGACTGCCCCATTGCACTTTGGACTGGCATGAAGCCTGTAGCTCCTTTGTTTTGGCCACTCTCTCCCTTTTGGAACAAATGTATTTACCCAATCCTTGTACCTCCATTGTATCTAGGAAGTAATTAACTTGCTTTCAATTTTACAGGCTTATAGGAGGAAGGGGCTTGCCTTGTCACAGATGAGACTTTGTACTGTGGACTTTTGTGTTAATGCTGAAATGAGTTAAGACTTTGGGGAACTGTAGGGAAGGCATGACTAATTTTCTTTTGTTTGTTTCTTTTTCTTTTTTTTCCCTTTTTTTTGTGTGTTGTTGTTTGTTTTGAGACAGAGTCTTGCTCTGTCACCAGGCACCAGGCTAGAGTGCAGTGACATGATCTGGGCTCACTGCAACCTCCTCCTCCCAGGTTCAAGCAATTCTTCTTCCTCAGCCTCCCAAGTAGCTGGGACTACAGGTGCATGCCACCACACTCAGCTAATTTTTGTATTTTAGTAGAGATGGGGTTTCACTGTATTGGCCAGGATGGTCTCAATCTCTTGACCTTGTGATCCACCTGCCTCAGCCTCCCAAAGTGCTCAGATTACAGATATAAGCCACTGTGTCCAGCCCTTGATTTGTTCTTATATGGGAGGAAATGAGATTCGGGAGGAGCAACCGGTAGAATGATATGGTTTGGCTGTGTTTCTACCCAAATTTCACCTTGAATTGTAATAATCCCCAAGTGCGAAAGGTGGAGTCAGTTGGAGACAATTGAATCATGAGGGTGGTTTTCCCCATATTGTTCTCATGGTATTGAGTAAGTCTCATGAGATCTGATGGTTTTATAAATGGAAGTCCCCCTTCACAAGGTGCCTGCCTACTACCATGTAAGATATGACTTTGTTCCTCATTCGTCTTTCTCCATGATTGTGAGGCCTCCCTAACCATGTGGAATTGTGAATCAATTAAACCTTTTCTCTCTATAAATTACCCAGTGTCAGGTATGTCTTTATTAGCAGCATGAGAACAGACTAATGCACACCTTCACAGAAATACCCAGAACAATCACATACATTTTTAATTTGCCACATAAAATTAGCCATCACAGCATCCCTAAATACAAAGAGCTATTCTGTCTGTTAGTGTGTAAGTGATCTAGACAAGTCTTGAGATTTTAACTCAGTTTTATGGGAATCATCAAAAATCCATCACTTTATATAGCCTTCCTCTGATCCAGTTGCAAAGGGTTGTCTCTCTTGTCTTAGGGCAACAGTTATCTCCACAAAATTTATTAATAATCCTGATGACCTATTTCTAGACTTCCCACAAGACCTCATGGTTTCTCACATAGTACAGACATTACTCTTGATTTAGAAAGCACAAATATTTTCAGCCAGCTAATGAATCTCTTGTGAGATTCTAGTGCTCACTTCCTCTCACATTACTATATACCATTGCAACATCCTGAATCCTGCCACTCTCCTGCCCATGCCAGAATAAGGAAAGCCTCATGATTGTCTTCATTGGGGAACTCTCTGTGCCTTACTCTCACTTCTTAAAGGCTTCTAATGAAAATCTGATCTAATATTGTTGATAGATCATATTTTAAACCTAAAATTGGAGGTAATCAAGCAGGATATGCTATGACTAACCTGAACTCTCTTTTACAATAATCATCTACCTACAGTAAAATTACTCTAAGTTGCAGAGCTTATTACCTTCACTAGAGCTTGCCAACTAGCCAAAGACTAGAGAGTAAACATACATACAGATAGCAGTTGTGCTTTTTGCGTAGTACATAACTTTGGGATGATTTGTTTGAAAGCAAAAGAAGTTTCTTACTTCTGTTGAAACCCCCATTAAAATGGAGAAGATAAGGGACATTTTGATGCACTGCTAATTTTAAGGAATTAGCTATTATAAAGGTTGAGGTTCATGTGAAAAGAGACAACATGAAAATCAAAGGACATTCTGCAATGTATTATTATGCCAAAGAAGTCACTTTAACCAAAACTATAATCCAACATAAGCCCTCAAGGATAAATCTCTGGAGGGACTCTAAGAGGCCATTCTTAAGCATCAACATTTAGTTTTAAAGAGGCTGAACACTTAAAATATCTGCTTGGTGGCACAATATAATTGTAAGTAACCATTAGTTAAGTTTCTTCATGAAATTACTCATCATGGAATAAACAACTTGATTAATATCTTAAATCAAATGTGACAGTGAAACTTTGAAAAAGACAGCTGAGATTATTTTGGGGTCATGTGTCACCTATCAAGAACATACTATTGAAAAAACTGAAAATGAGACCTGGCCAGGAACCAGGGCCCAAGAGCCCTTTGAAATCCATCATAGAAATTTTATTCAACACACAGTGTCTTAGTCAGGGTCCACCAGTCAGGGTTCATCAACAGGATATTTACTGATATGTAAAAGGACATTTTTAATGTGAACTGGCTCACAAAATTATCAGGGTAGGACTATGTGAGTATTCTCCAAAATAACTTTTTCTCACCTAGATCCTTAGAATGAAAGGAATCAATGTTACAGTCAGTGTGGAATCAAGACTAGTTGCTCACCGTTATCATTTTTGACCTTGTTTTTCTCTTTTGATATGTTTTTAAGAATTAATAAACCAGGAATGTATCATATAATGTGTGCTCAACGTATGTCCCAGTTCCTTTTATTTCTGACTTTGATAAGTCTCCAGGACCTTTCATAACCAGTAGTAAAAATGTAATGATTACTTAAGGCATGATACATACTACATAAGCACTTTAGAAAAATATTTAGAACAAAGCTGAGGCATCTGCGATACTATTACCCTCAATTATGGAGACCAAAATATCCCATGACATGTGGTCCGAAAGCTGGAGAACCAAGGAATTCATTTGCATAATTCAGCCCATGTCTGATGACCTGAGAACCAAGGCAGCTGCTGCTTTAATTTCTAGGCTAAAGGGCTGAGGATCAGGAGGTCTGCCACTGTGAAGTCTGCTGGTGAAGTGCTAAGAACCAGAAGGCCTATTGTCCAAAGGCAGGAGAAAATGGATATCCCAGCTCAAGAAGAGAAAGCAAGTGTATTCTTCTTCCTTTTTGTTGTATTTGGTCAGGACCTTAATAGATTGGATGATACCCACACACTTTGGTCATGGCAGATCTTTCTTCAGTCTACTGATTTAAATGTTAATATTTTCTAGAAACACCATCACAGATATACTGTAAAAATGTTTTACTGCCTATCTTATCCCAATCATGTTTACACATAAAATGAACGATTATATCCACCCTCCACTGGATTTGAGTATTTTTTAGTTATTGTGTGCCTTTTTTCAGGGTGGGTCAAAATACTATATTGGAAAAAAGCTGCCTGGTTTTGTTTCTGCAACATAGGACACCTCAACTTTTACAGTACGTGTTTGAGGTTCACTCTTTAAAATGACCATTATAAAAGAATTCTATCAGGTGTCATCCCCTAATCAAAAATACTTTCCTTACACTCTAATCTTTGAACGATTGAAAGGATCAATCAAATTCTTGAATTATAATTAGCAAAACTTTCAGGAAGGCTTGGGCTCACTTGGCCAAAGCTCCCCCAAATAGTCCTTTGGGCATTTGGTTTATTCTCCTGAGGAAAAATTAGTTATTCCTCTATGAATTGGTAATATTAAGATTCATGTGTCTATAAATTTAAACTCTGGCCCTAAACTCTACCATACTTCATGGAGAAATAGCAAAATTTTGCCAGGAATTCACATTATATCCAGTCCTATCACCAAGAGGTTAAAACAACTTTCCTGCCACATATTCCTAAACAGCCTCTTGATGATATTCAACTTTATCTCTTGAAAGGAACATTACAGAAAAGCTGCTCTTGAATTTCATTGGAAGAAACTTTACCAGGTATTATTAATAACATGTGTAGCACTGAAACTATGGGGATTTAAGCCTTGGATTCACGTTTTATAACTTAATGAAACAATGTAGAATTTCCACAAAATTGGAAGGCTATTCAAATAGAGAACTTCACACCTAAGATTCTCAGGGACCTCCCAGAAGCATCTGATCTAAGCTTCCACCCAATATGTCAGACCAAGACCCCTATCTAATTCCTGGTTATTTATTTTATTTTTCGTCTGTTTGCTTGTAATAATTATTCTTCTCACTTTCTATAGATCCCTTGCTATTGCCCACCCATAATGACATTCTCCTCCTTATGAAACCTGTTAGCTCAGAACACATTCATTCTAATGTCTCTTTATGTTGTCCTAAAAAATTGTCACTTTTGACAGTCCATAGACTTCTAGACATACCATCTATCACTGAACTCCTATAATAAAAATTTCTGAACAATTTCAGTCTTGTCAGTTGAAACCACAGAGAATTATAATTGATGACATTTCCATTTGCACAAATGTGGGCAACTGACCTTAAATAAACCAACCCAAAACTTTAATAGTGTCCTTCACCTCTAGGAAAAAAATAAATTATTACAAACTATTGACCAGACTCTATGTTTCTGAGCTTCAATTCATGAGCTTTCATCTTGTGTTGGGCCGAATGATACCTCAAAGAGACTAATAGAAATCCAAATATGTAACCCACATAATGGAAAGCCAAGGTTCTAACCTCAGAGTATAACAACTTATTTTTTTTTTCTAGATCTCCATGTGCCTCTATTTAACACTGTTTTCTTTATGACTAGGATGCCTGGTCCTCTTTGCCTCAGACTAATAGCTGATATATTTTAAGAATATATAGTAGTACCTTGAGATTTGTCTGTACACAGAGACTCTAATTTTAATTCCACAAATTAATAGTAATCCAAAATGATGACATTTTTTTATTATTGAAACACACTACCTGATGGACGTAATGACTCATTCTTTACTCAATCAGCGTAGTATTCTAATTGGTGAGAATCGCAAACAGAAAATACTGTAAGAAACATAAAAGTAATTTCTGGCAAAAGTTGTTAATAACACCACCTGTACTCTAGATGAAATATAGATTAGTGTCAACTCATTGGTACAAATAGTGATGGACAAGTGCATTGCTCTAAAATTCTTGTTGACTTGCCCTCGTGGCATTTGTTCCATTGCCTGATTTCTTGTTGTACTTAGATCAATGAAATATCCAAGATGAAATAGGGTGAGTATTTCTTAATAACAAAAAAAGCTATTTTGCTTTTAAAGTTTGATTCTATTGCCCATGGCATTAGTTTGTTTGGGCTGTGTTGGGCAAATAGGGTTCAACACATCTTACGAGGACTATTAATTGTTTTTGCTTTTGTTATAGCATTTGTGATGCTGGTCCTTAGCATTCTATCAATAGATTTAAATGCTTCTACACAGATACTGTCTCTCAGACACTCACCATGATGATGCAACGACGAAAAGGTCAAACAATCTTACAATATAATTGACTGGGAGGATTACTAAACAATCTTTGAGTGGTGAAGATATGGATCTCCAGCGTTCTCAGATCTGGCCAACCTCTCACAAGAGAAAGATTGATTAAGGGAGTGGACTGAGAGACAAAATATACACATGGTAAGTTGTCAGACTATATGCCAAATGGAAATCTGACTCATGAGCTGTAGCAATGAAACCAAGAAACCAAACTGTTGTTTACAGTAACCATATCAGAAAGTCAGACTCCTATCTGTAGCAACCAGTCCAAGAAGCCAAAAAATAACCCATAGAGCAATAAACTCCAAATGGCCAGTATTTTATTAATAACTGACAATTTCCCCAATAATTGGCCCACTTCCAAGTTAGGATCAATCGAAGAAAGGAAAATATGCATGCCTACCTTATCACATAGTATGTCCTTACTTCTAGTTAGCCTGTCTACAGATTCCCCATGTCAATAGCAGCCAAACACACCTAAAAACCTCTTCACTTTTTTTACTCTAAAGCTTTCTCACTCCCGTGCCTGTCTTTGAGTCTCTACCAAAACACAATGATGAAGGCTGACTTCCTAGATACAGCAAGCTCTGAATAAATAGCTTTTGCTTCTTTTCATTTGAGTAGTCCTCCCATGCATTTACCTATCACTCACTATTTTTTTTGTATTTATCCATTGGGTGCCCTAGGTTAGCAGTAGTATGTGTTCTATTGTTATTGGATAATTTCCTGAAGGCATAACATACAGAGGCAGTATAATTTAGAAAAAGTAATGAGTGGAATTCGGAAGACCTAAATTCCAGTCCTATTTCTCTCAATGGCATGTCTTCAGTTTTTCTCTGTAGACCTTTACCTCTGTGGCCTTCAGTTTTATGTGTAATGTAAATGTTAGAACCAGCCTGAGTTCATCAGCTGGGATTTTCCCTCTGTGGTGGGGCCAGCTGCAAGTGTAACTCCCTTGATTCCTTGATTTAAGGCTAATATCCTCAACATCTCCCCACCCAATGCACACAATTTTCTGGTTCTACAATTGCTATATTATGGCCCCAAATGGATTACATAATTAACTAATTTTTAAACATGCAGTTACTGTCAAGTAGTATTTTGAAATTGCCTCACAATGGGTAGTTTTCATTAATTTATTTGACCTCAAATGTTCCTTCCAGCCATACCTCTCATAACTTGACAAAGAATATAGGATTTGAATAAGTGTGATTTGAATATAGGATTCTCAGGATTTAAATATAAGGATTGAATAATGTGGAACATTATCAAAAGGGATTTTGCATGATGACTGTTTAATTTGTTTTTTCTCTTTTCTCTGAGAAACTTGAGGCTGCTTCCCTAATGACCTGCCAAAGGGCTTTGATTTATTCAAATGCCAAAATCCCAGCTGATGAACTCAGGCTGGTTCAATCATCATATTTTTCAATTCTTTTTATTCTTGACTGTAAAAATCTTAGCCAGAGTAATGTGGGTAGAAGCTGAGGGTAGCATAGGCAAGTGTTTCTAAAGGATTATAGGGCTGGTATCCAGGAGTATGAATGTTGTAGAAAAAGAGCACCAGGCCAGAGGCTAAAACTCTTGAGCAGAAGTTGTCTCTGCTGCTTCTTGGCTGGCTGACTTTGAGCATATCAATTTACATCTCTGGGTTACAGTGTTTTTACCAATGAAAGTAGACAAACAATGGGTCACAATAACTCCCCTTCTTGCTTCACAGCATTTTTTGAAGCTAAAATAAAAGATAACATAGTACATAGAAGATATTGTAATTTGCAATATGTGATATGAATGTTAAGTGTTGGTTTTATTATTATTTTAATACAAGAAAGGAGATTAAATTATATCCACCCTCCTAAGAGTAGGTTCACATTACTTTATGAAATAATTTAGTTGATGATACAAAATTAGACATTTGAGAGAGCCATAAGATCAGATCCAACAAAAATAAAGATACAGAATAAAAACCCAAACCAAACTGGTTGGAAGGATGTTTTATCCATCAGAGACTTTAAAGACTTAGAAACAATGATAGCCAGCATAGTCATAGCCCACTATGTTGTAGGCATGAAGCTCATTATGATGCCCCATGTGTAAAACCTAGGAAGAAAAAAACACACAAAAAAAGAAAAAACAAAAAACTAAAGCCTTAAAAATATCTAACCAAGTAAGGGTGAGTGAAACGTAAAAGCAATGCAAAGTGAGGTGTGGTAGCTTATGCCTATAGTGCCAGCACTTTGGGAGGCTGAGGCAGGTGGATTATCTGAGGTCAGCAGTTTGAGACCAGCCTGGCCAACATGGTGAAACCCCCTCACTATTAAAAATACAACAATTAGCTGGGTGTGGTGGCAGATGCCTATAATCCCAGCTATTCAAGAGGTTAAGGCAGGAAAATCACCGGAACCCAAACGGTGGAGTTGCAGTGAGCTGAGATGGTGTCATTGCACTCCAGCCTAGGTGACAGAGTGAGACTCTGTCTCCAGAAACATATAAATTAATTAATAACAGCAGTGCAAAATAACTGTGATCAACATCCAGGGGTTACAGAATTTTTGTATTAATAATAGGGTTACTTCAGACTTAAAGGGAAGAGAACCATTATAAATGCACAGAACGGAAGCAGTTAGGAAGGTATAAGAATTAATATAATTTCAAGTACACCACCTAAAAATAGGTAAATAATCTCAACATCCAAAAAAATATGAATTTTATAATTAGAGTCAGTGTGGATATCACATTTGTATCTATTTTCTTAGCAGCCAATATGCAATCACGTTAGGTATAGTTAACTAAAATTTGGAGTTGGGCGACTTCAAGTTCATGCGTGGATAAGCAGTGTATAAGATCTAAATTACAAAGTTGAATGATTGCATAGTAATGCTGTTGTAACCCAGTAAGTAACAGAGAAAGCACCACACTCTGATATAGAATCAGAAGTCCTTTATTGCTGGCGACCGAGAGACAGCTAACATTCAAAATTCTCTCTGCCCGGAGGAAGGGGCTTGATTCCTTTTCATACCTTGATTAAGGTAGGGGAGGGGGAGCCTAGCTGAAGTGGAATTTTACAGAAGCAGAATGAGCAGGTTAGAGGCACATGGTTGCAGGCCAGACTATTTCCATACGATCACCCGGGGGTCCAAGGAGAAGTATTCACAACAGCAGGCGTGCTTTCTGAGCAGGATGTGGTTATAATCATTATATGGTAGGATAAGCACAGCGTCATTAAGCACAGCGTCAGCATAACCCAGTTATGCACCTGAGGGAGACGTGGCAGCAGAAATGGCGGGGAGGGAGAGGATAAGATGGAGTCTGTCAGGCTCACAGCTAAGATGGAGTCAGTTAGGCTTACACAAGTTAGGCTGTCACAATGAAATGAGAATAGGATAAAAATAAGGATGTAATAAAAGGGGCTGTATTCGATATTAAAATAAATCATTCTGCTTTACTAATTTTGTTAAAATTAAAACCCTATTTTCTTCTAGTATGATATTTTGGTATGTTTATTTTAATTTTCATTGCTTTTCAACATTTGTTGCTCTTTTAGCTGTATCAATTGTGGATGGTCAGAGATAGCATCAACATAGTTTAACTAACGTTTGTTTTGGTACATTGATCCTTTTAAATTTTTTAAAGTTCTTTACCCAGTACTATAATTTGGCTTGTTTGACCCTTCTAAATCTTCCAAACCTCCTGTTGACGTTTCATCCTCAATGTTAGAGGTGGAGCCTAAAGGGAGGTGTCTGGGTCATGGGGATGGATCTCTCATGAATGGCTTGGTGCCACCCTCATGATAATGAGCTCTTACTCTCTTTATTCCCAAGAGAACTGGTTGTTTAAAAGAGCCTGATAACTTTGTAATGTCTTTCTCTCTCTCTCTCTCTCTCTCTCTCTCTCTCTCTCTCTCTCTCTCTCTCTCTCTCTCTTCCTCTCTTGCCATGTGATTTCTGTACATGCCAGATTTCTTTCATTTTCTGCCATGAGCAGAAGCAGCCTGAAGTCCTCACCAGAACCAGATGTTGATACCGTGCTTCTTGTATAACCTGCAGAACCATGAGTCAAAACAAAGCAAAACAAAACAAAACAAAACGCCTATTTTCTGTGTTTATTACCTAGCCTTAGGTGTTCTTTTATAGCAATTCTAAATGGAATAAGAGATTTTTATTTAATCATGTCGTAATTTACTGTCATTTATCCTGTGATATATATGGAAATCCCAATGTCACAAAATCTCAAGAGCATTTAGAGCCCTATAGCTTCACCTTGAAACTAATTCTCCCATACTGGGGGTCCCCAATCCCCAGGTCACAGACCAGCACTGCACAGCAAGAGGTGAGCAGCAGGTGAGTGAGCATTACCACCTGAGCTCCACCTCCTGTCAGATCAGGTATGTCATTACATTCTCACAGGAGCATGAAACCTATTGTGAACTGTATGCACTAGAGATCTAGATTGCACATTCCTTATGAGAATCTAATGCCTGATGATCTGAGGTGGAATAGTTTTATTCCAAAACCATTTGCACCCCAACCCCTCCACCTAGTCCATGGAAAAACTGTCTTCCATGAAACCAGTCTCTGGTGCCAAATAGATTGAGGACTGCTGTCCTGTATTTCATGACCTTTCAAAAAAAAAAAAAAATTGCAAAATTTCTTGTAACACTTCAATAGAAATTACACTATGTGAAATGAAAGCATAATAATTTGTCTCAAAAAGACAAGCGAATTTCTTATACTGGCTCTTTAACAGATGTGGAAAAATTAAGAAGCAAAGCAGATCCTCACAAAACAGTTTTTCCATTTTTTTTTTTTTTTTTTTTTTTTTTTGCTGTCTACCAAGTCACCAAGAGTTTAACGTAACAAAAAACTCTTGGTGACTTGGACAATAAACTTTTAGAAGGCTTAACAATTTACCCCACATTTTGTCAGAAACAAGTTCTGTTTTCTACTCACATTGTAAACATACATTGTAGCTGCAGAAAAGAACTGCATCAAAGGAAATAGCCTCCTCTACAACATGAGAACTCAACTTCTCTGGAACTTTGTTTTCTTTTTAATTACTTCTCCAAAGCAGAACTCAAATTAGTTTTAGACTATTTTCTGAAACTAGTTAAAATTAGGAAAGCATTTTTGTTTGTTTGTCTTTGTGGTTAAAGACAAATTAAATTATGTATAAATATAAATATAAATAAATATAAATTAAACTAAATATAAATATAAAATAAATTTCCCACAGTTTTATCTGTTGGGCAAAATGTGATTCAAAGCCCACAATTGAACTCCTGGAAAAACAGAAGACTCCAGTTTTTCCAGTTCCTAGAAGACTCTGCATTACAGTATCATTGTAAACAGACTAAAGAGACAGCCTTCATCAATGGTCAGGCTACTTCTATGAATGTGACTTTTTTCATTCATTTACATGAATATTTGCTTTTTTAAAAATGATATAAAATTTACTCCAGTTTTCATACCAGCCTATGTTTCTAGGTGTCAGAGTAAATCTCTTCTTTTCTGTATCCGCTGAATAGATAGTAGATTAACAATCATCTGAATTGACCATGTCTAAATATAGAAATGTCTAGTGCGTGCAAACTGCTTTTAGGTTTGCCATCTCTCATGAATATTCTTATGAGAGTCCCAGTGTAACTTTCATCTTTGTTGTTATGCATATTCAGGTCTTCTCCTTTTCAGGGTCTTGTCACTAGAAGGTAAATCCTGCTTCATCTTCCAGTCATCTGATTGAACCTGAACTTCCATTTAGATATTATCAGTTTTTAGATCTCAAAGATTTTTTTCTTATTAATTATCCCTTAAAGTCAGTGATAGAAGTGCATTTCTTTCCTGGCTCAAGAATTAGATGATTTCTTAGACTACAAAGAAATAAATTCAATATGCTGTATTTCTCTTAAGACTTGGTTTTAAATATCTGACTCCAGGCCAGGCACAGTGGCTGACACATGTAATCCCAGTACTTTAGATTCTCCTTTTTAAGGCAGGAGAATCCCTAGAGCTTCAGGAGTTGGTGACCAGCCTGAGCAATATAATGAGACTTCCTACAAAAATAAACAATAAAAGTAAAATTAGCCAGGCATGGTGATACAGACTTGTAGTCCCAGCCATGTGGAAGGCTAAGGCATAAAGTAAATATTGCTTGACCAATGGAGTTTGAGGCTTCAGTGAGCTGTAAATGCATCACTGTAATTCAGCCTGGAAAGAGACCCTGTTCAAAACAAAAACAAATTGACTCTTTAAAAAGTCTATTGCCTTTCTAACCAACACTCCACTATCGTATCTAAGATGTTCCTGGAATATAAGAAACTTCAGATGAGTCGGGGAAAGAGGGAGTTGTTTTTGTTTTTATGATAGTTTCTTAGTACATTTTTCCTAAAGTGTGTGTGTGAAGAGTGACATTACTTTTATTTAGGAAGAAGGCAGCTGCTAATACCTTAGATTTGGGAAATCACAAAATTTTTTCTCATCTAATATTACATATCTGTATTGTTTTCTACATTTCACATCCTACAAATTGGATAGAGAGTAGCTAGAATAGAAGACATATTTTGATAGGAATATTATGTTAATGCCTGTGAAATATAAATAGCATGTATAGTGTAGTGATTTAATGTGTGGCATCTAGCAAAAAAAGCTGGCTTGCTTTAAATTCTCCTTTTTTAAATTGATCTCATTATTTATGATCAGTTATTTAACCACTCTGTCCCTGAGTTCATATTAATTGAACTCAGAAGAGAAGAGGAGAGAAGAGAGAAGGGGAAGAAAGGAGGAGAGAAAAGGGAGAGAAGGGGAAGGATGATAGGAGGGGGCAGAGGGATCTTGATGCTACACTCATAAGGCTTCCTTAAGCAATCTACTACTAGATGATGAGCTTCATCTACCAAAGTAACAACTGGGAAAATTTTAGTGAATGGACTAAGACAGAGCTATTTAATGTTCAAAATATACACCTAAGACTAAAACTAAAATGGAAAAAGAGGAATACTAATGGAGCAATGAAAGACTGATGTATATTATATGTTGTAGCAAAGTAGGAATAATGTAACTAAAAAATGGAATGATAAGGGAGTAGACAAGAGAAAAATAGAATAAGTTCATTGCATTAGAAATAGGGGGCATTAAAGGACAGTGACAAAAATTAATAAACCATATAGTAAGGTTAAATAAGCAAACAAGGGTCAATGATTATTTAAAATTATAAGATTAAGATATGAATACATAAACATTTTAATACAATTGACAGTGCAATTTCTATCAGAATTCTGATGTCATTCTTCACAGAAACAGAAATTTAAAGCAATCTACAGTCAGTGCAAGTGCTATCAAAATTCCTATGTAATTCTTCACAGAAACAGAAAAAAAAAAAAATCCTAAAATTCATATGGAATCACAAAAGACCCCAAATAGCCAAAAGAATCTTGAGCAAAAGGAACAAAGTTTGAGGCAAAAGGTACAAAGTTTATTTAGTTAAAGGATATACAGTTCAGTTAGACAAGAAGAAGTTCTAGTGATCTATTGCACAGCATTGTGATTATAGTTTATAATAATGTGTTGTGTATTTTAAAATTGCTAAAAAAGTAGATTTGTTAATGTTAGCACCACAGAGAAATAATAAATATATGAATGATAGATATGCTAATTACCCTGATTTAGTTATATATATACATATATACATGAATCATACATGAATACATACACGAATCATACAGAATATATACATGAATCATAACATCACATTGTACCTCATAGAGATTGGGCAGAATGAAAGACAGTAGGCAAGCTAGAAAATATAACTAGTAAGCAAGATCTTATGGGTATATGTCTAATTCTACATGTTGAAGATAAATTACACATTATTCTTAAGTGTCCATGGCATGTTCACAAAAATTAACTATAAAAATACATCAGGAATTTCCATAATTTGAAAATATTATAAAGAACACTCCTAATCACAATGCAGTAAAACCAGAAATTATTAGTTAAAAAAATAAAGGCAATTTCTACCTATAAACATAAAACAATATTCTATTAAACAGGCTTTGGTTAAAATATATATACATTTAATTTTTTGAATTAATGACAATACTGCCTATTAGAATCTATAAAATATTTAAAACAATGATTAGCACTAAACTCTTTTATCAAAATAAGTGAAAGTATAAAAATAAATGACTTAAAAATTTTAGCTCATCAAACTAGCAAAAGAACAACAAAGTAAATTAAAACAATATACAGTAGTTCCCCTGATCTGCTGAAGATATATTCCAAGACCCTTGGTGGATGCCTGAAACTGAAGGTAGTATTGCACTCATTTACCATTAATTGAAACATGTTTCTGTTCACGTCTTCCATCGACAAATTTAATGCCTTTTCCATCTTAGCATTTACCTTGCACTGTGGCTATTACATTTGCAATTTGAGGTATGACAGCAACTAGTGAAAATTTCTTTTTCTTCTTCACAATTTCACCAGATAGAAGATTCGTCTATAGATCCTCAAATCTTAGATAGATCTTAGTAAAAATTTACCATAGATCTTAGCAAACTTAGTATATGATTTTTTTCTTAAGTCTAGAACTTTCACCTTTTTAGTTAAAGGAAGCATTTACAGCTTCTCTTTGGGATGTCCAAATTGCCAACATCACTTCTTTTACACTTTGGGGTTACAATTAAGTAAAATAAGGATTACATGAACATAAGTGAGGGACTGTGTTAATTTCTCATCCCAGGTCCACAAAGGCTATGCTTTCAAAGGCAAGAACTTCCCAGCAACATACCTGACCTGCCTTCATTCATGTCCCCATCCAGGGACTGGAGTTCTTTGTCTGACTTTCGAGGACTCAGGCTAGGTAGACTGCCTGGGTGAGCTTCCTTTGTTTAGAAAGCCTGTGAAAAGCCCTAGGAGGACTGTGGGCTGGACAGCCAATCTGATATCAAACTCAAAGATCAATCACTCCAGTGGAAGTTTGAAGGAACTCCTCTCATGGGACAAGAACCCGAATGGGGCAGTAGTAACTCCCAGATTAAAAGTGCCCTGCTCCTTACCTGTGCAGACTCCATCTCTGGATCCCCTCCCATGACAGCGCGGGAGTTTGCTCTCTCTCTTTCACTCTCTATTTCTCTCCCTCTCTCTCTGCCTAATAAATCACTTTCTGCAAAACTCTTTGGGTCCAATATTTACTTGAACGAGCCCACCGCACCTCCAGGGCCTCTTCCCACATTCCTGGGGCAGGGGAGGCCAAGAACCTGGGATACCCAGTTACATGTGCACTGTGTTATGAAGCCAGTGGATCTATCTGATAAACAATGTAGCTACCAAGTGACAAATGGGTGGGTAGCATATGTAATGTGGAAACACTGGACAAATGGATGGTTCACCTCCCAGATAGGACAAAAAGGGATTGATGAGATTTAATTAGGGTACTCGGAATGGCACAACAATTTAAAACTTATAAATTGTTTATTTCTTAAATTAGTTATTTAATATTTTTGGACAACAGTTGACATTGAGTAACTCAAACCACAGAAAGTAAAACCACAAATAATGAGATACTACTTTACCCAAAGTAGAGAAAGCTAAAGACTTTAACAAAAATTTTAGAACTGATGAATAGATTCAATGATGTTACAGGATACAAAATCTATATACAAAAGTCAGTAGCATGTCCACATATGCACAATAAATTAGCTAAAAAAGAAATCAAGAAGGCAATCCTGTTTATAGTAACTATAAAAAATAAAATACCAGGAATAATTTTAACACAGGACATAAAAGATTATACAAGGAAAAGTTTAAAACAGTAATAAAAGAAATGAAAGAGGATACAAACAAATGGAAAGACATCCCATGCTCATAGATTAGAAGAATTCATTTTTTAAAAATGATCATACTACCCAATGCAATCTACAGGTTTAATGCAATTTGTTGAAACACCAATGACCTTCTTCACAGACATAAAAAATATCCTAAAATTTGCATGAAATCAAATAAGTTCCTGAATACCCAAAACAATCCTGAACAAACAAACAACAACAAAAAATCAAACCTTGAGGCATCACACTACAATATTCTCAACATTCTACAAATCTATAGTAACCAGAAAAGCATGATATTGACATAAAAACAGACATATAGACCAGTGGAACTATAAAAAATAGAGAATCCAGTAATTAACCCATATATCTACAACCAACTGATTTTTGACAAAGGTGCCAAAACACTCGCTGAGGAAAGAATAATCTCTACAATAAATCATTCTTGGAAAACTGGATATTCATAGTCAGAAGAATGAAACTAGACTCCTACCTCTTACCCTATACAAAAATCAAGTAAAAATGAATCAAATAACTAAAAGATTTGAAACTATAAAATTACTAAAAGAAAATATAGGGGAAATGCTTCAGGATATTGGTTCAGAAAAGGATTGTCTGGATAAGACTTCAAAAGCAGAGTCAACTAAACAAAAATAATCAAATTAAATTATATCAAACTATGAAGCTTCTGCACAGCAAAGTAGAAAAACAATTAATGGAGTAAAATGACAGCCTACTCATTTGCAAACTACTCATTTGACAGCAGATTAATGTCCAGAAAATATAAAGAATTCAAACATCTCAACAGAAAGAAAAAACATCTGATTAAAAAAGTGAGCAAGTGGTGTGAAAAATATTTCTCAAAAGAAGACATAAAAATAGCCAAGAAATACACCTAAAAATGCTTAGCATCACTAATTATCAGGGAAATGTAAATCTAAACCACAGTGAGATATCATCATCTCAGTTAGGATGGCTATGATCAAAAAGACAAAAATAAGAAATTCTGGCAAGGATGCAGACAAAAGTAAACACTGGTGGAAATATAAATGAGTATAGTCATTATACTGGTGGAAATATAAACTAGTATAGTCATTAAGGATGACAGTAAGGAGGTTCCTCAAAAAACTACAGATAAAACTCCCATATGATCCAACAGTCTCACTACTAGGTATTTATCCAAAGGAAAGAAAATCAGTATATTGAAGACATTGCACCTCTCTGTTTATTGCAGCACTATTCACAATAGCCAAGATATGGAATCAACTTCAGTGTCCAGCAACAGTTGAAGGAATGAAAATAATGTGGTATAGATACACAACTGAATATGATTTAGAGATTAAAAAAAATTAAATTCTGTAATTTGCAGCTACATAGATGAAAGTGGAGGACATTATGTTGAATGAAATAAGCCAAAAATAGGAAGTTAAATACCACATGCTCTCACTGGTATGAGGAAGCTTAAAAAGTTGATCATATAGAAGTAAAAGGTAGAACAGAGGATACTAGAGGCTGGGAGGGGGAAGAAAGTATAGGGAAAAATTTGTTTTAAAGATACAAATTACAGCTACTAGGAGGAATAAGTTCTAGTAATTTGTACCACTTTAGGATGATTATACTTAATATATTATATAGGTTTCAAATAGCTACAAGGAAGATAGTGATTGTCCTCAACACAAATAAATGACATCTCTTTATATATAATCTGATCACTATACATTATGTGTATAGAGATGTCACTATGTCTCCAATAATAATATACAATTATGTGTCAATTTAAAAACAAAGTACAAGATATAAACCAAAAAGAAAGGAAGAAATCAAAACTGTGAGGTAAAAAAATATAAAAAAGAATAGAGCATATTAATAATTGAAAATCTTTTGTATGAAAAAATAATAAACCAGTAGCCAGTTTGGTAAAATTAAGAGAAAAATGTACAAATATTCAATATAATAAATGAAAAAGAAAAAATAAAACAAAAAAGTATTTTTTTCTATAAATTATAAAAGAAATTGGCAGACATCTATGGATACAAAAATTGGAAAAATCTAGATTAAATGGCTAATTGATTGGGGAAATACAGGTTAGAGAAAATGACCTTATAAGAATTGGAAAGCTTACTTTGGCCAGTATTCATGTAAAAATAGAGAAAGTAATTAAGAGATTTCTCAGTTTTAAAGAACACTAGGCCTAGAAGATTTTGTAGGAGAAGTACACCAAATGTTTAAAGAGCTGATGGTATCAATGGTATATAAATTGTTCAAGAGCATTGAAGGGAAAACAATAAACAGGAATGACAATGCAGATACTAACGGATAGAAAAAGATAAAATAAAAGGGGGAATGGAAATGGCATAATAGGGATGAAGAGGAAGTGACCCTTCTCTGAGTCAACATTTTTATATGGCTCTGGCTCTTGGACCACAGTAATACTTTATATACTCAAAAAATAAATGAACTATTATAATAAATCAGGATGTGTAGAAACAAACTAAACTTTGAACAATGACAAATGAAGCTAGCCACCGTGTATGACTAGTGAAAACACACTGAAGTGAATGGGAGAGCAAGGAACTAACTTAGGTAACTTGGAAAATATGATTTGACTCAATATTATAAAGCTACACAAAATAAGCTGTAACAAACTTTGTTCTGTAGGTAGTAAATACTTTTCTCCCAAGGGTATTGTGTAGCAATTCTGAAACTTATTTATATGTTTAATAATACTGGAAAAACAAGTAAATACAATGTAATAAGAGCCAGATCTCTCAGATTTGGACAGAAGGAGCTAATGACAAGAAAAGGGAAAATGTTGGAATCAAACTGTGGTTTTGTATTTAAATTAGAGTATCAGTATGAACTCATGGCTTTTAATATACACATTAAAAATATAGATATAAGCATGTGTGATAGTGTATATGTGTGACATAGTGTGTATATATATATATACGTACATATGTATATGTGTATGTCTGTATGTGTGTAAATGTATATTTTCTACTTCTGTTAATGGAATCATGTGTGTGTATCTGTGTGTGTGTATTCTATCTCTGTCCATGGGAAGGCATGAAAGACATGTCACTCCAAAAGCAATGAGCATACCTGGAGCCCAGATCTTGACTTCTGTGTACTATTATTCAAATAAAGGGAACAGGACTCCTCAGAGAATTGAGGCAAGAAAATACACATGAATCAAAACTACGTTTCTATGCCAGAAAGTAAAGAAGTACGGAAAATAGATTATGGTGAGTTAAAAAACTCCTTCAGATGAAAACTGAAAGAGTTCCAAAGAGCCAAAGATGGAATAATTAGAGAATTAAATAATTGATGATCTACAGGGCTATAACTTCTAAAATAAAATAAATACCTGAAAATTTATGTAAATAAATAATTAAATAAAAACTGAATAAAGAACGAAGGTCAGTGATTCAATAATAATAGAAAGAATGAGGAAAACTGACTTGGCATGGTGTCTCATGCCTGTCACCCCAGCATTTGGGGAGGCTGAGGCAGGGAGGTCGCTTGAGTTCAAGATTTTGAGGCCAGGCTGGTCAACATGATGAACAAATATTTGATTGGATAGTACAGATCAGATATTTGATTATATTTAAAAATAATGTTTTTAATGAATAACGGATTTTCTTTAAAGAAAAAGTTCTTATAATTACAGTTTTATTCTAAAATTTTCAAATGAAATTATACGATGTCTGGGATTTGATTTATCTTGATAAACAAAGGGAGAACTAAGTATGCAAGAAGCAATATTAGACATGATTTAATAATTGTTGAAGAAGTTTGATAGACTCATGAGATTTTAAAGAGTTATTGTTTTTTCTTTTATATGTTGAATTTTCTATCATAATTTACTTCTATTGTGCACACAATCCCACATGCGTAAAGCTTCAAATGTTCATGCTAAAAATTTGATAATCAAAACTTAAGGGACAGAAGTAGTATAATAGATAAGACTTAATATATCACCAAATAACAATGGAATGAATATTTAATTTATTTAATTGTCTCCAATAATATGCCTATTTCACAGCCAAGGAAGCTGTGAGTTTAAGTAACTCAGATTTAGGTTCAATCAATGGCACAACAGGGATAAACTCAGACTTTTTAGTGTTTGTGCTCTTATTCACTTCTATATATTGGTTCTCAGATAGGATATAAATATTCTAAGCTAATATAATATTACAGTGAAACATCAAAACTTAGAAACAAAGTCCAAAGGTAGTATATTAGTAAGAAAAAAATAAGTTAGCATAGTATACTTTAAAATGTCAATGGTCTCAAAGCAAACAAGAACAATAAAAGAGTAGCAACAACAGAGTATAAACACAAAAATGTATAACGTAGTTTAAATATGATTATTTTATACTGATAAGAAAGTTGCAATTTATTAACATGTAGCAGTCCTCTGCTTTTGTGAATGAAATGACATAGCAAACAGAAAAGAAATGTTCACTGCAAGTAAAATTTGATAGAACTGTAGTCTAGTGGGAAATCCTCTTAGAATATGGCAGATCAAATACAAAACTTCAGTAACACAATTATTAGACTTTGTGAACCATATGTGAATTTGTGCCCTCCCCTGTCTCTCAACACCAACTGTTTAGGGTAGGTGACATTAACTCAGTGGTCTTTTTCTCGAAGAGTCTTTTTTTAGGATTTTGTGTTCAGATTGAAAAGGAGGTGTCAGACAAAGCGGAAATAGTAGTTTTAAGGGAATTTTTTTTTTTTTTTAGACTTGAGTTTCGCTCTTGTTACCCAGGCTGGAGTGTAACGGCATGATCTCGACTCACTGCAATCTCCGCCTCCTGGGTTCAGGCAATTCGCCTGCCTCAGCCTCCTGAGTAGCTGGGATTACCGGCATGCGCCACCATGCCCAGCTATTTTTTTTTTTTTTTAGTAGAGACGTGGTTTCACCATGTTGACCAGGATGGTCTAGATCTCTTGACCTCGTGATCCACCCGCCTCGGCCTCCCAAAGTGCTGAGATTACAGGCTTGAGCCACTGCGCCTGGCCAAGGGGATATTTCTTGAATAAAGGAGCCAAGTGAGGAGGGAAAATGCAGGGGGAAAGCTGGGCATGATGGTATGCACCTGAAATTCCAGTGACCTGGAGACTGAGGAGGGAGGATAGCTTGAGCTTGAGATGGAAGTGGCAGTGAGTCAAAGCTGCACAAGGGCACTCCAGCCTTAGTGATAAAGCCAGATCCTGTCTGAAAAAAAAAAAAAAATTTAAAACAGAGGGAAAGGACAGAAGAAACACTAAGGTGGTATTTGAATAGGGAATTTAATTTTTAATAAGGTCAAATATGAAGTTGTAAATTGTCTTAGCAATACGTTATACACATTCTTCCCTGTATTTCTCTTCAAGATCTACAAAATCATTGGTAAAGTTTCCATGTCTCATTAATACTTCTTATGTGAGTAGCTGCAAATAAAGCACAAGAGATTTGCCTAATTATTCCATAGGGGAATACATCCCCTGGAAATTCTGTAAGTGTGGAGAAGAAGCAAAGCTTCCTAAGCCCATAGAATTAAGATCTGGAGCAATCTTAACTAGATCCTAGAGGACATAAAGATACCAGTCAGCCATTTTTTTTCTCACATAGTTAAAATTTACATGTATGAATAGAAATTAACACATATGTATATGATTGTTGTGGGTGTATTTACTTGCATTAATAGAAAGGAATGTGTGGCTGTGTAGTATGAACATTGAAACTGACAGAATTCTAAACTCCGAGAAATATCCATAAAATTTTTGGCAATAAATGAAGACCATCCAGACGAAAACAAGCAAAGGCTATTTATTCAGAGCTTGCCACAGCAAGGAAGTCCGCTACTGTCTCTTGTGTATGGCAGAGATTCAAAAGCAAGCAGAAGAATGGAAAAGACTTATAGTGAAAAAAAGAATACTTCAGTCAAATAGTTCTGAATAGAGGTTGTTGGTCTGGGGAAGCTGGAGTGGGCCAACTAGAAGTGGAACATTATTTAAGATAGAACACAAAAACATTTCTGGCTTTGTCTGGTTGGTCCTTGCTGGAAGTGGTGATGGGGTGCAAAGATTGTAGAAACTCTCAGTTATTGATCAAGTCCTGCCTATTTGAGACAGTTGCTACATAAATTGTGCTACAGACTTTCTGGTCTGGTCTGGTTGCTACAAATGTTTATATAAAGTATGACCATGTCTGTTTATATATTCAATCTCTCAAATTATTAAAAAAAAATATTGTCATGTACTAGGCACAATAAAAGAGATGAAATGTAGATCTTACCTAATCTCTGGTCATGATGTAGTAATACCAGAAATTATTCGTGAATACAGATGCTCCTCAACTTATGATAGATTTATGTTCTGATAAACCCTTCCTAAAGTCAAAATACTATAAGTCAAACCATTTTAAATTGAGGGCCATCTGTATAGCAAAACAAATGAAAGAAACTGCACCCCCTCCCAAACACATTAGGAAAGTAAATAATTATTATTAGGTTATAATAAATATTTTTAAATTCATAAATAATCATGATGGTATGCCAAAATAAATTCAAATAAAAATTATTTTTAAGGGAAAATTTTAATAAGCGACGGACTCAGTAGTGTAAATTATTTACTGCAAAAGAAACATGAAAATCCCAAATATGGTGAATATTTAAACTTTAAAAATGTCTTGGGCCAAATGGATTTATTGGTAAGATCTGTGAAGAGTTCAGTGAATAGATAATTATTATATTATGCAGCACATGTTTTACAATAGAAACATTTTTAATTTTTTAAAAAGAGGCACATATATGTACACAATCACTCAAGAGATCGATAGGCCAGGATGAGCAAATTGCAGCCTGCAAGCCCAGTCCAGCCTATTGCTTACAGTAGAAAATAAAATTTTATTGAATAGTTGCTGCAGCAACTCATATGCTGTAACAGTTGAGTAGCTGCAACTGAGACATTACAACTTGCAAAATCTAAAATATATAGTGTTTGGGCCTTTATTGAAAAAGCTTGCCTATTATTGGATATTTGTAGATATTCAATTCTACATGAAATATGTCTATATTACATGTGGAATTGAATATCTACAAATATCAAAGAAGATATTAACACATCAAATCCTACACTATATTTTTTAGCAAAAGACCTTGCCAAAAATAGGATGTATAAATGCAAACATATTTAAACTTTGGGCTATTGATGGGAAATTGCCACAACTTTCTTCTTCATTCTTGGTGTCAGAATATTAGCTTTAATTGATGTTATGGATTAAAGTAGGTGAAATGACCAAAATGAGAGTTAAATTATTCTCCGCAAGCTGTAGAACTCTTGCTCTCACTTGTGTAACATCTACCCTGATAGAAGGAAACAAGTTTTTCCAGAAAAACTTAGCTCATGAAGACTCAGATAATGTAAATACTTGTATGAACTTGCCGAATACTTTCTTGCAATCTTAGACATTCTATAACTCATTATTTTTACAGTTGCATAGAATTAAAGAATTTGATGATGGGAAAGTTCCAACTTTATGCAAGACAAAACGGGAATAAAAGAGAATGTTTCTTCTTTATAGAATCATAAGAAAGATACAATGTAATTATTGTTAGGAACTTAAAATGTAATTCTGACTACCTCTGTCAGTAATACATTTTATAAAATTAAACACACCTTCTTAAATTATAAAACCATTTGTAACTTAGAAATAAAAAAGAAAAAAATAATATTGGCAAATACTAGATTGAATAGTGAGAGTCTTGGGCAACATTTACCACAGGGGATTGCATGGACAAATCATTCCTGGAGACAAAACAGAATTAAATGATTTTTGTTGTTTAAGTTTAAAAACACTTGAAACTATATCCAGGCTTTAAGATATTTTTCAGTGTATTTTTGTGCATTAAAAGTTATAATATCTAAATTATAGATTTAGTAAATGTTTATTATTTATTTAGGTTCCCAAACAACTTTTAACAAGAAACTTTTGTATTCAGTATTTATTCTTCGAAGATAAAAATGCCAAAAGAGAATGTTTCCAATTTTGATCAGTAACAAAATCTTATGCATTGTAAATTTGTATATAGAGAGTAACAAAATCAATTAACATATTAACATTTTAACTAATATTAATTATAAATGTGAAGAACTCTTAAAAAAATACTACTTTTCTACAGATGTACCCAAGAGGTTATTATAAAAGCTACCACATTTCATTTTCATGGATAGTATTACTTATTTTAATTCTGTCAATATTCTCCAATCTAACTCAGAAATTCACTGACACTGGAGACATGATCAGATTGATTATAAGCTTCCTTGGAAGAATAATAAATGTGTGAGAACTGTCAAGATTTGTACCATAAAGAAGCAGAGCATGATAAGCATACTTTTTCCAAAAAGATTACCCAAATATTCAAGAGTCCTGCAATCATCGGTATAGCTGCTCACATGCCCTTAAAACACTTTAAATTCAGTAAACCAAAATAATAATAATAATAAAATAAAATCCACAATTGTAGAAGCTAGTTTAAGTTGCAGTTTTATTAGTTACAACCAATAGCCTGCAGTAGTCATATACTTCTGCAAAGCAAATTACCCCAAAGCTAGCAGCTTTAAACAATAACCTTTATTATTTAAATTTCTGTGAGTCATTCAGGCACAGCTGGGTGCACCTGACTCAGCTTTGCTCACACAACTGCATCAAGGGTTTTGGTGTCCGCTAGGGATACAGTCATCTCAAGTCTGGGCTGTAGCTGTTGGAAGCCAAACTTGCCATGATGTAAGTAATAATTAAGAAAATATTAGGAAGTATTTCTGCCTCCTGGTAAAATTCACAACAATGTGCTAAAAGACCGTAGTCCTTGAAGGGGCAATAAGAAATACTGAGTGTAATACTATAAAATACATATTTGGTCTACAACCTATTTCCTGGAATATGACTTTTAAAATCTTTAGAATCTCTAAAATGATGTCTTTTCATATGTTAATGAGTTAACTGACAGTCAACCATCCCTGTGTCCTTTCAAGATGGGAGCTGGTCACCAGAAAAAACAAGGAAAGGTAGGATTGGGACTTTCACCCTTACTCCCAGCCTCCAGTTGAGGGAGAGGGCAGAATGTTAAGTTGATATCTGCTGGCTGGTTATTTAATCAGTCATGCTTACATTCTGAAGCCTCCAAAAATTCCTGAAAAAACAGAGTTCTTAGAGCTTACACATAGCTGAACGTGTGGAGGTTCCTGGAGGGTGGTGTGCCCAAAGAGGGCAGGGAAGCTCTGCTCTCCTTCCTCCATACCTTGCTGTATGCGTCTCATGTGTATGCTTTCTAATATCTTTGATAATAAACCAATAAACATATTTCCCTGAGTCTGTGAGCCACTCTGGCAAATTAATCAAATGCAAGGAGGGAGTCATGGAATCCCTGATTTATAGCTGTTTGTCATAGGCACAGAAAAAAACAACCCGGGGTTTGCTATTGGCATCATAAGTACAGGGTCAGTCTTGTAGGTCTGAGCCCTCAACCTGTGAGATGTGACATTATCTTCAGTTAGATAGTGGCAGAATTGAATTGGTGAACACCCAGCTCATTCTCGCTACAGAATTTATTGTTGCTGGTGGAAATTCCCCCATATATGGAGTAAGGGAAATCTTGTGTGTTGATTGTTGCTGGATGAGAGAATAGAACAATATATTCTTATTTAGTTTGGGTTTTCCCTGACTCAGGCTGAGACAAAATTCATACTTTTAAAAATGAAACTAGCTTGAAGTACTGGGTGAAGGAAGACGTATGAACTAAAACTCAAAGAAATTTTGCACGGCATATTTGAGTAGATTGCCTTGACAACAGCTCTCACTAGGAATGCGCTCCTCCTGTGGATACTGGAGTCCTAATACTGGGAGATTGCTAACAAAATAAGGGAAAATCACCCAAGTTTCTGATGAAAGTTGCTGGCATGACAGTTTGGTGTGTGAAAAGGCCCTAAAACAAGAACAGATTTAACTTTTGTTTCCTACCTGACTCAGATTGTTTTTTAAAAAAAGTGAAGGAAGATCTATTAGAGAATTCAAAACCATCTGTAATTGTACCAAACACGTTGTACTTATGGCTCAAATACTGACAAAGTCACTAACGCATTAGCTAAGTCACCTGAGGATTGGGTTCATCACAGGTAAATTTAATTGAATAAAGTTGACTCAGCCACAGGATTCATTTAATAATGTATTAATAAAGTGTGACCCAGCTTCAGGTTAACTTAGTTTTAGAGGAATCTAAATAGACAACCCCTGACCCTAACTACCAAGCACAAGAAAATGATGCCAATTAAACTCAGCGAGGCAAACATTTTTATATTCATTCTCAATGTTCTCTAATACTCTAAATAAATAAAAATTACAAGACACAAAAAGAAGCAGAGAATTTCAGCAGAGAAATATGAGTCCTAAAAATAAAATAATTGGAGATTTCAGAAATTAAAAACAAAATTTCTAAAATTTAAAAGCAAGGATTGATTAGGCTTACCAGCAGATCATACATTACAGAAAAGGATAAAACAGTAAACCTGAAAGTAGGTAAGTAAAAGTATCTAAGTTAAATGTAAGAGAAATATTGTGAAGAAAAAGAGAGCTATAACTCAAATTACTTGAGTAAATACCGTATGTTCTAAAATATGTGTTTCTGTAGAAACAGATAAAAAACAGAGTGAGAATGGGGATAATGACATGGAAGATTAATGGCCAAATGTGGTGACACTCTTAACCTACAGATGAAAGAATATTGACAATCCTCAAGCAGGAACAATAACAATGATATTTTTGAGTGAGAGCAAGAGGGAGAGCTAGAAAGAGAACCCACACTTAAGCACATCAAAATTTCTGGTAGCCAGTAATAAGAGAAGAAAGTGACTGTAGGAAAAATAAATAATATCTTGACATATTTTATACAAGGAAACAATATTAACTACATCTGTTTTTGTACCAAAACAAGTGAAATGCTGAAGACAATGAATGGGCATCTATGATGCCAACAGAAAAAAAAATTAATGTCAATTTAGAAATCTACATCCAGCAAAACCATTGTTTACAATTGAAGGCAAGTGAAAAGACTTTTTAGCAAAGCAAAAGATATGTGGTTCTATTGATGATAATTTTTTTCTTGAAGAGATGCTTGAAGGCATTCTATATAGGTCAAAATTAAATGATATTCCTTCAAAATTCAGATCTGCAAACAATAGAATATATGGTAGCTATGTGGGTAATTACAAAATATTTTTTTCCTCTTAATTTCTGTATGAGACAAATGACTGTCAGGGAATGATTTAAAGCAGCTGACCTGCCATTTATTTACTTATTTTAACTGGGGAATACACTCAGAGAGAAATAGAAGTCAGGTAACTTACTAAAAATCTATGTGTCAATTGGCCTGCTGGGTAAAGAGACTAATGATATGCTATAGATGACTCTCTACTTACTATATAGCATTAGAAAGATGACTTTAGCTAAGAAATTTTTGTAAGAAATAAGAGGGAAAGAGGGAATGAGAAAGAAAGGAAGGAAGCAAGGAAGAAAAGAGGGAAGAAATTTAGTCTTGGAGAATGTTTTATAAGATATTCAAGTCTCTGAGATATAAGACTTAGAATTCATAAATTGTTAATATTGAAAACTGTACCTCGTGACCTCAACTTGCTTAAGAACAGAGGTGTTCAGTGGGGCCAGGGATGGTGCCTCCTGCCTAAAATCCCAGGACTCTGGGAGGCTGAGGTGGGTGGATCACTTGAGGCCAGAAGTTAGAGGCCAGCCTGGCCAACATGGTGAAGCCTCGTCTCTACTAAAAGTACAAAATATTAGCTGGGTGTGGTGATGCGTGCCTGTAATCCCAGCTACTTGGGAGGCTGAGGCAGGAGGATTGTTTGAACCTGGGAGGTGGAGATTGCAGTGAGCCCACATCATGTCACTGTACTCCAGACTGGGTGACAGAACAAGGCCCTGTCTCAAAAACAAAACAAAACAAAAATCCAATGTGTCCAATATGGAAAGGAAAAGTGGGTAGGTGGTGATGGGAGGTCACATGAGATGCGTTGGTAAAGTTCTGCTTTTTCTGAATCAAGGATTGACTGTTCTTGAAATCATTAGTAAAGCTTGATACTGATGCAGTTCTTTCATTAGTTCCAATGTGATTGACAATTGAATTATTCATGTTAGTGCAACCACATAAAGCAAAAACAATTATGCTTGTTAACATATAGAAGTAAAATATTTATTGAAAATAGCAAGAAGGAAGAGTGGTAAATAGAATATGGTATTATGTTATTTTTAGTATATGTGAATTAATATTCAAAATATACTGTGATAAGTTAGGAATGCTTAAATGCAACACACAAAAATAAAAAGAATTAGCCAGAAAAGAGAAAGTATAATACTTATAAACATTCATTTAACTTAAAGCAAAAAATAAAAAGATGAAAATAGATGAGTCAAGTAGAAGAAAATAATCAAACAGCACATTTAAGCACTCATATAAGCTATATAACAATTAAAAAGCAAAAATTGTCCAATGGGATAAAAAAAAAAGACCCAATACATATTTTAAGTATTAAGGTATATGTATTTTTATGAACTCATTATTTTTTCTTTATTTTAAGAAATAATTAACAATTAAAACTTGTATAAATTGTATATACTTACTGTGCACAACATGTTTTGAAATATACATATGTTGTGGAATTGCTAAATTGAACTAATTAACATAAACACTCCTTCACATATTTATTACTGATTTGTGATAATACTTAAAATTGACTCTCTTAGCAATTTTCAAGAATACAGTATATTGTTATTAACAATAGTTCCCATGTTGTACAATAGATCTCTTGACCTAATCATTCCTAAATAAAATTTTATATTATTTGACTAACATCTCTCCTACAACCTCCTCAACCAGCCCCTAGTAAATATCATTCTACTCTTTACTTCTGTAACTTCAGATTATTTTTTTATTTCATGTATAAAGATCACATAATATTTTTTTCTATATCAGCTTGTTTCACTTTACAGGTTTCACCAGATTTATGCTTGTTCTTGCAAATGACAGCATTTCACTTCTTTTAAAGGTTGAATAGTATACCATTTTGCATACATACCACTTTTTAAAAATTATTCTTATTATATTTTATGCTGAAAATCCAAAGAAAATATGAGAGAAAACTAGAACTTTATTAAGAAAATTTAAAAATTGGCTGCAAGTTTAATACAAAAAAATAACATGTATTCTAGCAATGAACAACTGGAAATACTGCAATAGAAATATAACTTACATTAGGATAAAAATTAGGTATGCAGGAAAATAAGACATGTAGGAAATCTACATTGAAAACTATGAAATATTGCTGAGTGAAATAAAATATAAGATAGGAAGTTTTCATGAATTGAAATAATAAGCATTATTTGAAAAATCCATTATCCTCAAATTGATCTATAGTTATCAAAATACTGAACACCATTATTGAACATTGATCACCATTAATGAACACCATGCATACACCCACCACACCCCATCACAAATACACACACACACACACACACACACATACACACACACACGTGCTAGATTCTAAAACTTACATGGAAATATAAAGAATAGCCAAAATATTCTGAACAAAGGACAATTTCAAGGTCTTAAATGACCTAATTTTATAATTTACTTTAATACTAAGTTAATCACGATAAGGTGTTCTTGATTGAGGTAGAAACATAAATCAATAGGACACAATAGCGGGTCCATATATAGAATGGACCCTCTGTTGAGGGACTATTGAGAATGACTTTAAAAATCAACCGACTTTTGAGGAAGATCCCAAAATAACTCCGAATGTGTATGAAGCTCTTTTAAAAATAGTGCTGGATTAACTAGATAATTATAGGGATACATGTAAACTCACACCATGCACACAAAGTCTGATATATACCCAAATTTTAGCTTTAAATTTGTGATCCAAGCTGAGAGGATACACCTCTCTTCATCTCTTCTCTTTCTTCTTCTCTTCCTTTCCTTTCTTCCTTTACTCTCTGCCATTTTTTTGTCCCTTCTCTTTATTTCTCTCTTTCCCTTCTGCTCTCCCATCCTTTCCCCTTCCTTTCTTTTGGCTATTTTCAACTTTATTTCTTCCTTTTTTTTTTTCATTCTGTATTTTCTAACATTTCTTGGCCTTTTACAGTCACCATGAATTACTCAATAGTACAAAAATAAATAACACAAATTTTATATTTTGTTTCACATTAACTGTTCTTCAAAATAATCATAGAACACAGAGGGATATGCCAGGCATAACCTAATAGCTACTAAAACATCATAATGTACTATCATTTTTTCACCATTTTCAACAACATTGAAACATTATTGAAACTTTTAAAGATGGCAACATAGAGAACATTTATCCAATTGAATATTCATTTCTACAAATTCAAATAGATAATGTGATTGATAAATATTCCTTTACAAAGTCTAAAATACAGAGTAGTAATGATCATGCACAAATTGTAGGATCAGAACTATATTGTCATTTCAAATTCAGAGACATAATTATAAACAAAATTTGTTTTACAGACATGACATGAATAATGAGTATTTTCTGGCCAATAAAAACAAGGAACAGGAAAAGGACTCCCTATTCAATAAATGGTACTGGGATAACTGGCTAGCAATATGCAGTTAATAGAAGCTGGACCCTAACCTGTACCATATAAAAAAATTAAAACAAAATGAATTAAAGATTTACATATAAGACCTCAAAGTATAAAAACTCTGGAAAAAAAAACCTAGAAAATACTCTTCTTGACATCAGTTGTCAAAGAATATTTACCTAAGTCTTCAAAAATAATTGCAACAAAAATAAAAATAGACAAATGGGACCTAATTAAACTAAAGAGCTTCTGTACAGCAAAATATGGTATCAACAGAGCAAATAAAAAAATTTTAAAAAAACCTGGCCATCGCACCCAGCCTAGTCTTAATTTTGAACATATGTAGATATAAATATGGAACATTAGACACTGTGGGATAAATACCTGTGTGATTCAGACTGCTAGAGGTTAGAGGGGGTTAAAAATTACCTATCAGGTAGTATACTTACTACCAGGGTGACAGGATCTATACTCCAAACCTCAGCATCATGCAATATTCCCATGTAACGAAGTTGTACATGTACCCCATGTATCTAAAATAACAATTGAAATAAAATCAGAAAACTAGTGTAAACTATACCAAACAATAAATAAGGTTTATTTAGCCAGATGACAAATTTTTAAGGATAGATAAAGACAAAGTAAAACAAGGCTTTAAACCAATAAAAATTAAGAAGGGCAATGACAGGAATTACATAATAATAAACAGAAAAATTCATCAAGAAGGCTTAACTATCCTAAATATATACACAGCCAACTTTGGAGCACCCAGATTCATAAAAGTTCTTATTGGCCTACAAAGGTATGTAGAAATCACACAATGATAGCGGGAGACTTAAACACTGCACTCATAGCATTAGATTGTTGAGGTAAAAAGCTAACAAGGAAACACTAACTTAAATTTGACAACTGATTAGTTGGACTTAATAGACATCTTCATAACACTCCACCCACAACCACAGAATATGCATTTTTCTCATCTGCACATGAAACATCTTGCAAAATAACCACATGCACAGTCATAAAGCAAGCCTCAATGAATTCAAATAATTAAAATCACTGGACTATAGTACAATAAAAATAGAAATCAGTACCAAGAAGATCTCTCAAAACTACACAAATATATAGAAATTGAACATCTAACTCCTGAAAAACTCCTGGGTAAACATCAAAATTAAGACAGAAATAAAATAAATTATTAGAAATTAATGAAAACATGGATAAAACTTATCAAATTCTGTGATATTTAGCCGAAGCAGTGATAAGAGTAACATTTTTATCTCTAAATATCTTCATCAAGAAGTTACAAAGGTCTCAATTTAACAATGTAACTTTGCACCTAATGGAACTAAAAGAAAAAAAAAAAAACTAGCAGAAGATAAGTAACAAAAATTAGAGAAGAACTTAATAAAATAAAGATGCAAAAATCCATGCCAATGGTCAATGAAAATGGGAGTTTGTTATTTAAAATAGCAAATAAGATTGATAAATCTCTAGTTATATCAACAAAAAAAATAAAAAAAAAATAAAAAAAGAGAGAGAAGATCCAAATAAGTGTGGTCAGAAAGGAAAAAAGTAATATTACAACTGATCTCACAGAAACATAAAAGATCCTGAGATTACCATGAGCTCCATGCACTCAAATTTGAATACTAAAGGAAATGGATAAATTTCTGGTAGCACACAGTCTCTCAAGACTGAATCAGGACGAGATTGAAACCCTCAATAGGCCAATATTAACATCAGAAATTGAATCAGTAATAAACCTACCAACCAAAAGAAACCCTGGACCAGAGGCATTCCCAGTCAGATTCTACCAGATATGCAAAGAAGAACTGACAACAATCTTGCTAAAACCCTTCAAAAAAAAAAAAAAAAAAAAAATCGAGGAAGAGGTGCTCAACCCTAACATATTCTATAAAGCTAACATCAGCTTGATACCCAAAGCTGGCCCCCCGCCCTGCCACCCCGTGTGCACTGGTGCTTGCGCATGTGCAAACACACACACACATGCAAAAATCCTCATTAAAATATTAGCAAATTGAATCCAACAGCACATAAAAAAGTTAAAACACCATGATCAGGTAGGCTTTATTTCTGGGATAAAAGACCGGTTCAACATAGGCAAATCAACACATGTTATTCACCACATATTTTACTTTTGAACAAAGATTAAAATATTCAACTAAATGTGAAATATTCAAGAACATACTAATTTGCCCATTTCTTCTTTTCTTTCATACCTGAATAAATCTTTGCAGTTTGGAAACAAGTATGTTTTAGGTAATTGTCAGTGTAAGTCTATGCTATCTTGGCTCGAGGGTAAATTTTTAGAATTTGAATATCACTTAAAAATATTGTAAATTTGCAGGAACATTATCAAGACAAAAAGATCTTCTATTTTTCATGATTCCTTCTTGATTCACATTTCTTTATTTTAAATGGTTTCCTTGTGCTTTTTGGCCCTCTATGGTAAAAAATTATAGTGTGATTCCCAAATGTGCTTGACATGCTAACTATGAGAGTACTTCAGGATTTTAAAATCAAGTACCTCCTAAACACCACTGCTCACAGTATGTTGCATTTGACGTTTAGAGACTAGAAAGAGAAAAATAATTTATTAGCTATTAAAGTGATCCGTGTCTGTTGCAAATAAAAAAAATTACTTTTTTCAGCATGAAAATTTTATGTTTGTTTTGGTACAGACAAGCTTAATATTACATAGGAGAAAGAACAAAAATGTATTTTTATCTAAGTTCTGTAACTGTGCGGCCCTCAGGTATACTACAAAGCTGGAATTTTGTTTTATTCAAATAGAATTACCATATTTTTAATGTATATGTACATTTATTGTAAAAACCTCATAACTCTGTCACCTTGTCTACCATATTCATTTGTGTTAATGTGTATCTTCCTAATAATCAGTCTCTGAATATTCAGACTCTCTGTCCTTAAGGCTTTATCTCATATGGAGTGAATACAGCCCCCCTACCTTCAGCTTCACAGCCCTAAGACCTGATCAATTATGACTTAGGTAGGGAGTACCATACATACCAGTTTATGGCAGAACTTCCATTGTATGGCCATGATTGTGGTGCAATTACTAATAACATCCCATTTGATTCTTAAAGACCATAATATCAATAGCAGAATTCAAACATTAAATCATGCTGGCTACAAATCTGAATTTGTCTCTATTTTTTACTTATGAACTTTATGCATTTCCCTATAGATGTGGAATTATCTTTGAAGCCTTGCTTAAGCAACTATGTAACTATATATTTATATAGTTAAATATAATAAGCAACAGAGAGAGAGAGAGAGAGAGAGAGAGAGAGAGAGAGAGAGAGAGAGAGAGAGAGAGAGCGCGCTTATTCTCAGTACTAAGCCTTTTCTTTTACATTGGACAATATATTAGTTTCTATGAAGTTGATGCTCTATTTTTTTTTTCTTTTTTTTTTTTTTTTTTTTTCGAGACAGAGTTTTGCTCTTGTTACCCAGGCTGGAGCGCAATGGCGCGATCTCGGCTCACCGCATCCTCCGCCTCCTGGATTCAGGCAATTCTGCCTCAGCCTCCTGAGTAGCTGGGATTACAGGCACGCGCCACCATGCCCAGGTAATTTTTTTGTATGTTTAGTAGAGACGGCGTTTCACCATGTTTCATCGAGACGGGGTCTCGATCTCTTGACCTCGCGATCCACCCGCCTCGGCCTCGCAAAGTGCTGGGATTACAGGCGTGAGCCACCGCGCCCGGCTCTATTTTTTATTAGCTGTTTCTTTTCAGCAAGTGGGCTCCTACCCTGAAAGAAAATCCACTGAGATACACCACACAATGACAGGCTTACCTGATATACACTGTCTTAGCTGTTCTTACATTCTTTTCCTGGCTCATTTTTTGCATAAAGACAGGTGTGTTACCACAGGTCAAAACCTCCTGGATGCCCACTACTTCCTTGGAACAGCGAAGTTGTTTCAGTTTTTCAGCAGATAAACTGGAATCTTTACAGAAAATTGCTATAGAATCTATACTCCTTGTACTTACCTGGCTTTAATTTGTATCCTTTTAAGTCCTATCCTTTTAATTTGTATCCTTTTAAGTCCTTTAATTTGTATCCTTTTCAGTATCTTTTGGGTCCTAAGATATAAAAAGGGTGACTGAGAAAAATTGACTTTATCTGCAGTGTGTTTTATAAAAGAATAGAGAGTCATATAAGTTGAACTTGAACTTCAACTTCTTCCCAAAAAATAATTGTTCTTGGAGTATATATTATTTGCCATGACGATGCTAGGTCCTTTACCTACATTTTTTCTTTTCCTTTTTCATAACCCTGATGAATAGGTATATTACATTCAATTTCTTCAATGGTGAAATTGAGTTACAGAAAGATTGTCACTTATAAGTGATAAAATCAGGAAGGGAAAGCCAGTCATCTCTCTACTCTACAATGTTGCCTCTAAGCAGAGATAAGAAAGGGTTTATCCTTCTCTCCTTACCACCTGTTAATTGCTTCTGACTTCTTTAACCTACCTGATCTGACTTCTCCATCATATTCCTGTCAATCCTGCATGCTGTTATGATCAAATAGGATATTTAATCTGATATTGTCTTGGGTTGGTAACTGTTTCATATGTATATATATTTTCTCCACAATTAGGTGGTAAGCTCTGTGAAGGCAAAAACACTTTCATTATTTTATGTAGGACCTGGAACAATGAAAATAATGCAGTACGTTTTTGCAGAACTGAATCTACAAAAATAAATGTATTCAGTTCGTTAGGGGAAAGTCTTTATGCAAATCAAAGCACCTTCATAAATATTTAGTATCTATTTTCAAAGTGAATGTCAGGTACTTCTAGTGCTTCTTGATAATTGCAGTACAAAGCCAGACAACATGATTTTTTTTTTCTATTACTAGGCTTAAACATGAAATCAATGTATGAAGAAGCCTTAATTTATATTCAAACTCTTATACTTAATTCTATTCATTCAGAATATATGAGGATAATATGGAAAACAACTGCTACAATCACAATAGCAAGTAAATCAATGGTGAAACGTGTTCAAGTTGAGTTCGTTTTTTCATTGACAGATAAAATTGTATGTATTTGTGGTGTATAATGTGATGTTTTGAAGAATATATTCATTGTAGAATGGTTAAATCAAGCGAATTAACAAATACATTACCTTACATAGTTATCATTTTGTGGTTAAAATAATTAATGCCTACTCTCTTTGGATTTTTTGAGAATATAAAGATGATCATTAATGCTTGTCATTATACTATACGATAGATCTCTTGAAATTATTCTTCCTAATTATAATTATGTATCCTTTGACTAAAATCTCCCTGATTCCTACTCTCCACTAACCACCCTAGCCTCTGGTAAACACTATTCTGCTCTCTACTTCTATGAGATCAAATTTATCAGATTTCACATATGTGCGAGATCATGTGGTATTTGTCTTTTTATGCCTGAATTATTTGACTTTATATAATGCCCTCCACATTCATCCCTGTGACATCCATAAATAACAGAATTTTTAAAAAAAATAACTGAATAGTATTTCACTGTATATACAGAAATCCTTTCATATCCATGGGGAATTAGTTCCAGGAACCCTGTGGATATAAAAATGAGCCAGTGCTCATGGGGCTTTGATATACAAAGTGCCATGCATTAAATAAAGTAGTATTTGTATAATATAGGCATATCATCCTATATAAGTCATCTCTAGATTACTTATGACATGTAATAAGATTAAAAATACTGTGTAAATGCATTATAATGTTTTATGACTTGTTTTATTATTTTTCTTCAACAATTTTCTATAGAATATTCTCACATTTGGTTGAGTCCACAAATGCAGAATTTACAGATACAAAGGGTGTCTGTATATACCACATTTTCTGTATCCATTAATTTGCTAATGGACACTTAGGTTAATTCCATATCTTTGCTATTCTGAATAAGGCTGCAATAAACATGGGAGTGCAAATACCTATTTGACATACTAATTTCATTTCTGTAGAATACATACAAAGCAGTGGTATTGCTGAATATATGGTGGTTATATTTTTTATTTTTTTTAGGGACCTCTATAGTGTTTTTCATAATGGCTATACTAATTCATATTTCCATCAACAGGGTGAAAGTGTTCCCTTATCTCCACATCCTTGCCAACATTTTTTGTCTTTGTCTTTTTGGTAATAGCCATTTCAACAAGAGTGAGGAGATATCTCAATGTTGTTTTGGTTTACATTTTCAAAATAATTAGTGATATTGAGGATTTAAAAGTATATAACTGCCTGCCACTAGTATGTATTATTTTAAGCAGTGTCTATTTAGATCTTTTGATCATTTTTTAAATTGAATTATTTGTGGTCTTGCTATTCAGTTGTTCATGTTGAATTGAGTGTTAGTATTAACCGCTTATCAGATATATGATTTGCAAATACTTTCTTCCGTTCTGTAGGTTGTCTCTTATTTCCTTTGCTGTGCAGAAGCATTTTAGTTTCATATAATCCCATTTGTCTATTTTTTATTTTGAAGCCTGTGCTTTTAAAATCATATTCAAAGTAACCATTGTCCAGCCCCATGTCATGGAGCTTTTTCTCTGTTTTATTCTAGTAGTTCTGTAGTATCATGTCTGAAATTTACATGTTTAATCCATTTTGATACAGTATTTGATATGTTGAAAGATAAGGATCTAATTTCATTCCCCTGCGTGTATCTAGTTTTCTTTTTTTTTTTAGGTTTAATGTGTTAATTTATTTCAGAAAGATAAAATTTATATAATGCATCCAGCTATATATTACATATTTATTATTTAAAAACTGAAATTCATGTGAACAGTTAAAATAAAAAGCATATTTTACTATATAATTATACAATATACAATATATATATTTTAACATTATTTTATTCTAGGTTTCAGAATACATGTACAGAACATGCAGGTTTTTTACATAGGTATACATATGCCATGGTGGTTTGCTGCACCTATCAACCCATCATCTAGGTTTTAAGCCCTATATGCATTAGTATTTGTCTTAATGCTATCCTTCCCCTTTCATCTCATCCACAACAGGTCCCATCATGTGTTGTTCTCTTTCTTGTGTCCAAATGTTCTCATTGTCTAACTCCCAATTATGAGTGAGAACATGCAGTGTTTGACCTTCTGTTCCTGCATTAGTTTGCTGATGATGATGGCTTTCAGCTTCATCAATGTTCCTGCAAAGGACACAATCTCATTCTTTGTTATGCATAGTATTCCATGGTGTATATGTACCACACTTTCTTTATCTAGTCTATCATTGGTGGATATTTGTGTTAGTTTCATGTCTTTGCCGTTGTGAACAGCGCTGCAAGAAATGTAAATGTGCATGTGTCTTTATGGTAGAACGACTTACAGTCCTTTGGATATGTATCCAGTAATAGAACTGTTGGTCAAATGGTATTTCTGGTTCTAGATTCTTAAGGAATCTAGAAGCGCCACACTGTCTTCCACAATGGTTGAACTAATATATTCCTGCAACAGTGTGAAAGCATTCCTATTTCTCCACAGCCTTGCCAACATTTATTATTTCTTGACTTTTTAATAATTGCCTTTCTGACTGGTGTGAGATGGTATCTTGTTGTGGTTTTGATTTGCATTTCTCTAATCATCAATGGTGATGAGCTTTTATTCATATGTTTGTTGGCCACATAAATGTCTTCTTTTGATAAATATTTGTTCATATTTTTTGCCTACTGTTTGATGGGGTTGTTGTTTTTTTACTAATAAATTTATTTAAATTCTTTGTAGATTCTGAATATTTGGCCTTTGTCAGATGAGTAGATTGCAAAAATTCTCTCAATTCTATAGGTTGCCTGATCGTTCTGATGTAGTTTTATTTTGCTGTGCGGAAGCTCTTTAGTTTAATTAGATCCATTTGTCAATTCTGACTTTCCTTGAAATTGCTTTTGGTGTTTTAGTCATGAAGTCTTTGCCCATGCATATGTCCTGAATTATATTGCCTAGCTTTTCTTCTAGGGCTTTTATGGTTTTGGGTTTTACATTTAAATCTTTAGTCCATCTTGAGTTAATTTTTGCATAAGGTGTGAGGAAGAGGTCTAGTTTCAGTTTTCTGCATATGGCCAACCAGTTTTCCCAGTACCATTTATTAAATAGAAAATCCTTTCCCTTTTGCTTGTTCTTGTCAGGTTTGCCAAAGATCAGATGGTTGTAGATATGTGGTATTATTTCTGAGGTCTCTGTTCTGTTCTATCAGTTTATATGTCTGTTTTGGTACCAGTACCATGCTGTTTTGGCTACTGTAGCCTTGTAGTATAATCTGAAGTCAGCAGAGCCTCTACCTCTGTCTTTTTTGCTTAGGATTGTCATGGCTATACAGGTTCTTTTTTGGTTCCATAAAAAATTTAAAGCAGTTTTTTTTTCTAATATTGTGTAGAATGTCAATGGTGTTTGAATTGAAAATTAATGGCCATTTTCAAAATATGGATTCTTCCTATTCATAAGGATGGAATCCTTTTCCTTTTGTTTGTGTCCTCTCTTATTTTCTTGAGCAGTGGTATCCAGTTTTCTAGACAACATTCAAATGCTATAAGACAGTAGCATTTCCCTTATGTATGTTATTGAAAACTTTGAAAAAAATCGATTAGCTGTAAACGTGTGGATTTATTTCTGGGCTCTCTGATGTCTTCCATTGGACTATGTGTCTGTTTTTGTGCCAATGCCATGCTGTTTTTATTACTATAGCTTTGTGGTACACTTTGAAATCAGATAATGACATGACTACAACTTTGTTCTTTTCGATCAGGATTGTTTTGTCAATTCAGAGTAGTATGTAATTTTATATGAATTCTAGAATTTTTTCTATTTCTGTGAAAAATGTCATTTTTATATTCATGGGAATTACATTGAATCTGTAGATCACATTGGATACTCTGAATATTTTAACAAGAAAATTCTTGTAATTTATGAACAACAGTTATCTTGCCATTGATGTATCTTCTTTCACATCATTTATGAATGTTTTATAGTTTTCAGTGTAGAGATCAATCACTTCTTTGGTTAAATTTATTAAGTATTTTATTTGCTTATTTGTTTTATAGTTATGATAAATAGGATTGTTTTCTCGAGTTGTTTTTCAGATACTTTACTGTGAGTGTACAGAAACCCTGCTGGTTTTTGTATGTTGATTTTGTATTTGGTAACTCTACTGAATTTGTTTATTGGTTCTAATAGTTTTTTTTTCCTCTCTCTCTTTTTTTTTTTTTTTTTTTTGATACAGTATTTATGGTACTCTGTATATAATATTGTGTTGTTTACAACAAAAGCAATTTGATTTCTTCCTTTCCTGTTTGGATGCCTTGTATTTATATTTCTCTTGCAAAATTGCTCTAGATAGAACATCTAGTAATAATGTTGAATAGAATTGGTAAATATGGGCATCCTTATATTGTTACTGGACTTGGTGAAAAAGCTTTTACTCATTCAGTATGATGTTAGCTGTGAGTTTGCTGTATATAGCATTTATTATGTTTAGGTACATATTTTCTACACCTAATTTGACAGTTTTTATTATAAAGGAATATTGAATTTTGTCAAATGCCTTTTCTGCATCTGTTAAGGTAATCATATGTTTTTATCTTTGATTCTCTTAAAGTGATATATTGTGTTTACTGATTTGCATATTTTGAATCATCCCTGTATCTTTGGAATGACTCCCACTTGATCATGCTGAATACATTTTTAATGAGCTATCAAGCTTTATTTGCTAATACTTTGTCAAAGACTTTTGCATTTTTGCTCATCATAGATATTGGTCTGCCATTTTCTTTTTCTGTTGTGACTTTAGTCTGGTTTTGATATCAGGTAATGCTGGCCTCACAGAATGAGTTTGGAAATATTCTCTCCTCAATTTTCTGAAATAGTTTGAAAATAATTGGTATTAGTGTTTTCTTTAGGTATTCAGAAAAATTCATCAGTGAAGCTAACAGTTCCTAAGCTATGCTTTGATGGGAGGCCTATTAATGATTTTATCTCCTTTCTCATTATTGATCGGTTCAGATGATTTATTTCTTGATAATTTGATTTTGGTAGGTTGTATATGCTCAAGAATGTTTCTGTTTCTTCTAGATTATATGATTTGTTGGTATATAATTGTTCATAATAATATTTTATGTTTCTTTGTATTTTTATCAGTTAAAATGATGCAGGTTTTTTTTTTTTTTGGTTCTGCTGTGCCAATCAGAGACCTCTGCAGCTGGTGACATTCCTTCCCAGGGCCTTGCTTCACTGTAGGATCACTGCAGAAAGGACCCCACACCCTCGGCCTGGTGGGGCTGCACTTGGCTTGCACTCTGGCCTGGATCTTGTATTCATCATGATATCCATGCTCAGCTTAAGGCTGTGCCAGTGTCTGGATAAAGGGAATGTGGTGATGCCTGAACAACTTTTAGACAACAGTGACCCCAAAGCTACAAAGGATTGTTACAGCATCTCACAGCTCTGGCTTGGGGATCTCCTAGGTCTGGGATCCCACAAGGGATGCAGCTTTTCTCTAGGCATTCGGGGTGGGGCATGTTTCACCCATTTGTGTTACAACTCTTTCAGTCCTACCACCCTGCTTCAGCCTATGGTGCCTGGGTTGGCCCAGTCCCACTGCTGCTTCCTGTTGCATGAGGCAGCCACCTGGCACCAGAAGAAGGTGGGAGGTTATAGTGCTACAGCTCTGGATAGGGAATCCTGAAGCTTCTCCCCACTCTCTCAAGAAGAGTTACCACTCTTCAATTGTGCTTCCTAGGGGCATGTCACTGCCTTCAGTTTGGTGCACTGGCCAGAAATGCATTACAGTTCATTTTATTCCTGTTGTTCAGCAGGTCCAGAGTTCTTTTCCTGCGTCCAGGAAGAATGAGGTTATGTGAACAACTGGAGGATGAGCAAAATGGATGGGAGCTTTATCAAGTATCAGAACAGCTTTCAGGAGACCCAGAGTGGGAAGCTCCTATTCACAGAGGGATCATTCCATCAAGTGTGGCTTTCAGTGGAGAGGAGACTTTAATTGGGTAGCTCCTATCTGCAGGCAGGTTATATTATAAAGTCTCCATAGTGTTTGCATTGGGCATTGCAATATGCTGGTATCAACATTTTACCATTTTAAATAAAATATATAAAATATGGAGACCCTGCTGCCATTTAGGTTAATTTTTATTTCCCAGTTTTAACCATCATGCGTTTGGTAATCTGTGTTACAAATTATGTTTTGATCATCCCATATGATTGATAAAGCTTATGAGAAAAGGTTTATCTATTATATGAACCATATTTTGTGTCTTTTCATTTTTTCTTCTTTCATCCTGATGCTCCAAGATACATTTTTTTTTATTATCAACCTTTATGTTTTTGAATAAATTACTTTAGCCAATCTTTAAAGGTAGGTATGTTTGTGATTTTTTAAAAGCTTTTCTTCGTCTGAGAATGTCTAGATTTTTCTTAAAGTCCTCCAGAAGAATAAATCTGGCAGTTATAGATTTTGTAGAGAGTAGTTCTTTTTTAATTTTAAGTGCAAGAAAAGTGCTTCCTTCATGCTTTCATGTTTTTAGATGAGAAATCTGCTATAATTGCTACTGGTGTTTCCCTATAAGTATTTCATCTTCTTATTCTAACTGTGGATAGAATATTTTATCTATAATTCTTAATAGGTTACCTATGATGTGTGTGGTTGTAAATATCTTTATATTTATCACATCTAAAATTTGTTCAACTTCTTGACCTATAGTTTTAGGTCTTGCAAAATTGAGAAATTTTCAGCCATTATTTCTTGAAGTAAATTTTCTTTTCATTTCTTTTGTGTCTTTTCCTTTTGGAAATACAATTATGTGAACGTTAACTCTTTCTTATTGTCTTCTAGGTTATTGAGGGCTAATTCTATAGTTATGTCCTTTAAAGTCACGAATTCTATCCTGTGTCATGTCTACTTTATTGCTGCATTCAGTAACAATTTTTCCTGATGGGTAAAAAAATTTCTTGATAAAGATTTATTTTAATTGTTATTGTTGTGGTTTTTAGTTTTATAATATTCACTTTGTAAAGAGTCTGTTTTTTTCCACACATTTTATTTGCTTTAAAGAATTTCTATGACAGTTTCCTTGAAATTATTTTCATGTAATTCTAATATGTTTACCTTAGTGTTTGCATCAGTTGATTGTCATTTCTCATTCAAATTGTGATTCTTTCCGTTCCTGGCATGATGGATGATAGACTGTATATTAGGTGAAGGAAGTTTCCCAAGGCCAGGTAACTCTTGGTGAATCTCTTACCAAGGATATAAGGGATTCACCAAGAATTGCCCTTGGTATTCTGGTGCCTTTGAGTATGGGATTCAGCCAGTGGGACAATAGGCTTCCCAGATGGGACACTTAAGCTGGTTGTGTCATTTTCCATTTTACTTGACCCACTTCCTGTAATCAACTCCTTTTTTTCTAGTTCTCCCCACCAGTTTTGGTGTCTCTGAAGGTAGGGGCAGAATCTTAGGTCCATAGATATGAAGAGACTTCTGTACCAGGGCAAGTGCTGTAGCTGGTTCTCTCCTGCTATCTTTGCCCAACCACCTCAACTCTGTTGGTAGAAAAGGATAGCCTCAGGCCCAGCAGAGGATAGGAATGCCTCCTCTGTCTGCTTATTTTTGGCAAGGCTTCCAGTGATCTCTCTTATATGTTGTAAGGCTCATCTCATATTGTTTAAGGGCTTTCCTTAATTTAGGGCAAAAATAATCATATCTGGACTTTCTTCTTTTGCTAGATTGGAGGTCAGTAAATGCTAGGCATGAGAAGTCATCTTCTATTCATTGGGTGGCGGGGTACTACAATCTGCTGCTATACTGTTCCTCCAGTGCTGAGGTCCCAAACTTGCTTTCTTTCCTTTATCATGTGTCAAGATTGTTAATTCTTACACAATTTTCAAAGTTTATACACATATATAATGGAAAAGAGCAGAGAAAATGGTTGTATATCTTCTCTGGACCAGAAGTCCCTTGTGTATTTTCCCTGAAAATGTAAAAATGAAGGTTTGTAATCATTGTATTGAATTACAATCTTCACGTAGAACTTACAAATCTAAATAGTTATGAAAATCCTCTTAGTGATTCTGATTAGGAGATAAGTAAACTATACACATAAACTGCAAGTTTTAACACACGTAACTACTAAACATGGCACGATTAATTGGACCTAAATTATTTAACTGTTATTTGCATTTTAATAAATATTTGGCTTACATGTGCGCTTTGCAGTGTGTACCATACAGTAGTAATTATGTTATTCTCAGGGATTTATTAAATCTTTAGAATCAGCTATTTCTAAATGTATGCCTATGAATTTGAAAACAAATAAGGATTGGTAATAAGATGTTTCTCTAAGGTTACTTTCATTAAATTATGGCTGAAAAAGAGAAGCGAATGATCAATGTTCAGGTTTAAATTATCAAAAGAAAAGATTTCATATTTAACCATTTTTTTATATACTAATGCGAGGATATTCTCTCTTGACTATGGATGGTAAATTGACTTGTGTGTGGTAGAGAAAATACTATGTAAGTTTTCTCCATAAGAAATTTCTGTGGTCTAATCTGGTGAGTTGAAGCTAAGTTTAAGACAGTAAAACAAACATTGAAACATATCTCAATATACTTTGTCCTTGATTAATAACAATTCTAGGTTTTATGATTACCCTGAAAGAATTCAAAATTTTACTTATTATAATTGTGCTTTTATTCTACTTGCTTCTCCATTTCATTGTGAATAAAAGAAAAATCAATTCCCTTTTTTTTCCCAACAAAAGAATCTTTTGTAAGAAGTAGAAATGATTGCCTCTTAAAAAATGAAAAGAAAAAAATAAGGGTTTCAATTTAAAAAAGAAATAACAACCTGCTTGTTACCTATTATTCTCTTCCTCAGTGTGGTTTTCTTAACTGGAAACACCTAGAATCACAGCATAGAAATTCAGAGGCCAGCACCCCATTTCTCATCTCTATCAATTTTCTGTTCTATTCAAAGTGGTAACAGCTAGTAAATTTGCATTAATAAAACCTACTTCTTATAAAATAATAGATCATTCTTCATTTCCCCTCCCCCAAAAAAGTTTCTGTCAATAGATGTTGTAGAGCAAAAATCCATATTTTTAGAATAAAAGAAATATTAAATAAACACATTCTGGCAATAAAGTTTAATTTTTTAAAAAATAGTAAAGTCAAAACAAACAAACAACTATAGTGTTTAATAAATTGCTGTATCTTTATATAGAAAACACTAAAGCATTTACACTGAACACGTAAAGAGGATTGAAAGAAATTGCAAACATGGAGCATGGCTTTATGACAAAAAAAAAAGCTAACTCTTTTCTAGCTTGGAATATCTTGCAAATTGTTCTCAAACATTAGCATAACTACATAATATATACTTAGCCTCTCAAATTCATATATTCCTCACATGATTTTTTTGGATACAATTTCTCTCATAATTATTGTCCTATTTGACAATTCTTAACCATAGGTTTTCAATGTATTTTTTTCTCTCCGTCACATCTGAAAGCTACATCCCATATACTATTTCAATAATCTTAAATGAGAAGTCAGAGACCAAGAACTGAACATTCTGAGAAAATCTTAACATTACACACATCCTCCTCCCCACTTATGGTTTCTCACGTGTAATACAGCTCCTGCTGACTCCAAATTGAAGAGGACAAATGTGAGCAAAGAGGAAATGAGTCACTATATTCTTTGAAAATGCTGATCATTTTTAAAGGATCTAGTTTTGACTCGATTCAAATAATTTTGTGTTTTTGTGTCTTAGAGGAAGGCAAATTCTTGCTAAGTTTCCATTTTCTTTAACATTACACATGCAGACACACACTCACATACTCTCTCTCTCTCTCTTATACTCATTCACACTCCTAAACGCACCCTTTTTGTAATCCCTTGGTTGGATTTGGCTACTGGGATTTTAGGACTGATTAAACATACTATAAAGATGGAAAGAAACAACTACCTCATAGAAATGTTTATAGGGCTAAAGCAACTTCTGCAGGACTACTTCTAAAGAACTGTGTCAAATATGAAACCTGCTCAATTCTTTATCTTCATTCATTGTTTCGATACATATTTATTAAGACCTTTTTAGACACCAGACATAGTTCTGTATGCTAATGATAACATGGTGACAACAATAAAAATAACAACAAAAGACGGGAAAACCAAGCAAACCACAACTCTGTAGATCTGCCTTCATAAAATCTTTAAATTAATTGAGGATGGATATGTTTAATATTAATGACCTAAATATAGAAAATTATCACTTTCCTAAGTGCTGCAAGTACATATACTAATTTGACCAATCCTGGGAAGTTAGGAAAATCTTCTGTGATAAAAGTGACTCTTTATTTAGATTGAATAAATAAATAGAGTTTACTAATTTGGGAGTATAGAAAAAAATATGTTTCTGAATATTTATGTCTTATGAACTCATTTTAATAAAGTTACATTACTAAGATAAAATCAAGCCTGAGAATGAAACTCACTATTTTTTGGAAGGCCACTATCAGAATATAGCAGTGTAAAGAGCTCCACAGAACTGTTTCCCCAAAAAAGTCATAACTGGTGAAAATATTAAAATACATATGGTCAGATGCCACATTATAATGTTTTTTGTCAATGATGAACTGCATATGTACCATGGTGGTATATGCAGTTCATCATTGACAAAAAACATTATAATGTGGCATCTGACCATATGTATTTTAATATATAATGGAGCGGAGAAATTCCTATTGCCTAGTGAGTTCATAGCCCTTGTAATATTGTAGAACAATGCATTACTCATAGGTTTGTAATAATGCTGATACAAACCTTCTGTGCTACCAGTCCTATGAAAATCTAGCACTTATAATTATGTACATTATATAATACTTGATGATAAACTAGTAGGTTACTGGTTTCTGTATTTGTTATAATTTTATCATTTTTAAATGTTTAAAATTTGTTATTGAATAGTTGTACATATTTTTGGTGTACATGTGCTATTTTGTACATGTACATATAATTGTAAAGATCAAAATCAAACAAGAGCAATTGAGCCATCCTTTCCCCCCAACATTCACACCTGTTTTATACTGGGAACATTCTTTCCTTTAGCATTTTTTTTTTTTTTTTTTTTTTTTTTTTTTTTTTTTTTTTTTTTTGAGACTGAGTTTTGTTGTTGTTTCCCAGACTGTAGTGCAATGGCACAATCTTGGCTCACCACAACCTCTGCCTTCTGGGTTCAAGCAATTCTCCTGCCTCAGCCTCTCGAGTAGCTGGGACTACAGGCATGCACCACCATGCCCAGCTAAGTTTTGTATTTTTAGTAGAGATGGGGTTTCACCTTGTTGACCAGGATCGTTTCAATCTCTTGACCTCATGATCCACCAGTGTCGGCCTCCCAAAGTGCTGGATTATAGGCGTGAGCCACCGTGCCTGGCCCCTTCAGCAATTTTGAACTTCACAAATTATTAGGAACTATAGTTGTCCTAATTAACTACCAAACATTAGTTCTTATTCTATCTAAATGAATTTTTGTACCCAGTCACCAAATTGTCTTCTTGCCATATCCTTTGTATCTTTCTCAACCTCTAGTACCCATCAATTAACTTTCTACCTCCACGAGATCTACTTTTTCAGCACCCACACTGATATGGTTTGGCTGTGTCCCCACCCAAATCTCACTTTTGAATTGTAACTGCCACAATTCCCAAGTGTTATTGGAGGAACCCAGCAGGAGGTGATAGAATCATGAGGGCAGGTCTTTCCTGTGATATTCTCGTGATAGTGAATATGTCTCAGGAAATCCGATGGTTTTAAAAATGGGAATTTCCCAGAACAAGCTCTCTTTGCCTGCTGCCATATGTGTAAGAGATGACTTGCCTTTCACCTTTCACCATGATTGTGAGGCCTCCCCAGCCACATGGAACTGTAAGTCCATTCAACCTTTTTTTTTTTCTTTTGGTAAATTGCCCAGTCTTAGGTAGGTCTTTATCAGTAGCATGAAAATAAACTAATACAGTAAATTAGTACCAGTAGAGTGGGGTGCTGCTGAAAAGATACCAAAAAATATGGAAGTGACTTTGGAATTGGGTAACAGACAGAGGTTGGAACAACTTGGAGGGTGCACAAGAAGACAGGGAAATGCAAGAAATTTTGAAACTCCCTAGAGACTTTTTGAATGGCTTTCATTAACATGCTGATAATGATATGGACAATAAAATCCAGGCTGAGGTAGTCTCAGATGGAGATGAGACACTTTTGGGGAACTGGAACAAAGGTAACTTATGTTTTAGCAAAAAGAATGGAAGCATTTTACCTCTGCTCTAGAGAACTGTGGAACTTTGAACTAGAGAGAAATGATTTAAAGTATCTGGTGGAAGAAATTTCTAAGCAGCAAAGTATTCAAGAGCTGACTTGGGTGCTGTTAAAGGCATTGAGTTTCCAAAGGGAAACAAAACAAAAGTTTGAAAAATTTCCAGCCTGACAATGCAATAGAAAAGAAAATCCCATTGTCTGAGGAGAAATTCAAATCAGCTGCAGAAATTTGCATAAGCAATGAGGAGCTGAATGTTGATCACCAAGACAATAGGGAAAATGTCTCCAGGGCATGTCAGAAGTCTTCACAGCAGGTCTAGGGGAAAAAAGGTGGTCAGGGTCCCCATGCTGTGTGCAGCCTAGTGATTGGGTACTCTGGATCCCAGCTGCTTCAGCCATGGCTGAAAGGGGCCAATCTCAGGCTTGGGCCATGGCTTTAGAGGGTGCAAACCTCAAACCTTGGCAGCTTCTACATGGTGTTGAGCCTGTGAATACACAGAAATCAAAAATTGAGGTTTGGAAACCTCTGCCTAGATTTCGGATGGATGGAAATGCCTGGGCACTCAGGCAAAAGTTTGCTATAGGTATGTGGTCCTCATGGAGAACCTCTGCTGGGGCAGAGCAGAAGGAAAATGTGAGGAGCCCCCATACAGAGTTCCTATGTGGGCACTACCTAGTGGAGCTGTGAGAAGAGGGTCACTGTCCTTCAGACCTAAGAATGGTAGATCCACTGATTTCTTGCCCCATGTGCCTGAAAAGACACTCAACTGTATCCTGTAAAGCCACATGGGCAGAGGTGCCCAAGACTATGGGAACCTACCTTTTGCATCAGCATGACCTAGATGTGAGACATGTAGTCAAGGAGATCATTTTGGAGCTTTAAGATTTGACTGCCTTGATGGATTTCAGACATGCATGGGGCCTGCAGCCCCTTTGTTTTGGCCCATCTCTCCCATTTGTAATGGCTATATTTCCCCAGTGCCTGTACCCCTGTTGTATCTAGGAAGTAACTATCTTGCTTTTGATTTTACAAGCTCATAGGCAGAAGGAACTTGCTTTGTCTCAGATGACACTGGACTGTGGACTTCTGAGTCAAGGCCGAAATGACTTAAGGCTTTGGCAGATTGTTGAGAAGGCATGATTGGTTTTAAAATGTGAAGACATGAGATTTGGGAGGCGTCAAAGGTGAAATGATATCATTTGGCTGTGTTCCCACCCAAATCTCATCTTAAGTTGTATCTCCCAGAATTCCCACGTGTTATGAGAGGAACCTGGTGGGAGGTGATTGAATCATGGAGCAAGTCTTTCTCTTGGTGTTCTTGTGATAGTGAATAAATTTCATGAGATCTGATGGTTTTAAAAATGGGAGTTTCCTTGCATGAGATCTCTTTGGCTGCTGCCATCTATGTGACTTGCCTTTCACCTTCCACCATGATTGGAATCCTCCCCAACTATATGGAACTGCAAGTCCATTAAACCTTCTTCTTCTTCTTTTTTTTTTTTTTTTGTAAATTGACTGTATTTATATGGTATGGGTATATCTTTATTAGCAGTGTGAAATTGAACTATTAAACATATAATTAAGAATATGCAATACCTGTCTTCCTCTGCCTGGCTTATTTCAGTTAACATAATGACCTCCAGTTTCATCCATGTTTCTGGAAATGACAGGATTTTATTCTTTTTTTTATGAAATAATAATATTCCATTGTGTATATGTAACATATTTTTGTTATCCTTTCATCCATTAATCATATAGGTTGACTCCATATATTTGCTATTGTGAATAGTGCTGCAATAAACATGAAAGTGTGGATATCTATTTGACTTGCTGATTTCATTTTTTTTTTTTTTGGCTATATATCCAGTAGTGGGATTATTAGACCAAATGGTAGTTTTAAATTTTTTTCAGGGACTGGCTTACCATTTTTCACATTGGCTATACTAATTTGCATTCCCATCAACAGTGTATGAGCATACTTCTTTTGCCATAACCTCACTAGCATATGTTATTTTTTTTTTGAAAAAAAGTAATTTTGACAGCGACAGGATAATATTTAATTGTAGTTTTGATTTGAATTTTCCTGATGACTAGTGATGTTGAACTTTTTAAAATACACTTCTTGGCCATTTGTATGTCTTCTTTGAGAAATGTCTGTTAAAATATTTTACAATTTAACAGTTCAGATTATTTGTTTTGTTTTTTGCTGTGGGGTCCTTGGAGATCCTACTGTATTGTGGTTATTACTCCCTTTGAAGTTGGATAGTTTGCAAATATTTTCTTTCATTCTGTAGATTATCTCTTCACTTTGTTGTTAGTTTCCTTTGGTTTGTAGCATTTTAGCTTGATGTGATCCTTTTTATCTATTTGTACTTTTATTGCCTGCACTTTCTTGGTCTTGCCCCCAAAATCTTTATGCTGCCCAGTATCCTGAAGCATTTTCCTAATGCTTAATTTTAGCAGTTCAAAGTTTAATGTATTACATTTTATACAATTTTGATTTAATATTTATACATGATGAGATTTGTGGCTCTAGCTTAATCCTTCTGCATATGGTTATCCAGTTTTCCCAGCATCATTTGCTGAGGAAATGGACCGTTCCCAATGTATATTCTTCACCTGAGCTAAAAATGAGTTGGCCGTAAATGCGTGGGTTTGTTTCTGTATTCTCCATTATGTTCCATTGGTCTATGTGTCTTTTTTTTATGGTAGCATCATTTTTTTTTTCTTTTTTTGTTACTATGAATTTCTTATATATTCTGAAGTCAGGTAGTTTGATGCCTCCAGCTTTCTCTCTCTGCCTCAGGATTGCTTTGGCTATTCAGGGTTTTTTCGTTTGTTTATTTTTTTGTTTTGATGGAGTCTCACTCTGTCGCCAGGCTGGAGTGCAGTGGCACAATCTTGGCTCACTGCAACCTCTGCCTCTCGAGTTCAAGCAAATCTTTCACCTCAGCCTCTTGAGTAGCTGCAATTGTAGGCGTGTGCCACCACGCCTGGTTAATTTTTGTATTTTTAGTAGAGACCGGGTTTCACCATATTGGCAAGGATGGTCTCAATCTCTTGACCTCATGATCCGCCTGCCTTGGCCTCCCAAAGTGCTGGGATTATAGGTATGAGCCACCAAGCTCAGCCTCAGGGTATTTTTTTATGATTCCATAAAAATTTTAGAAATTTTTTCTAATTTTGAAATAATGTCAGTTGTGTTTTAGATTGTAATGAATGTATAGATTGCTGTGATTGGTTCCAGACAAATTTTAGGATGTTTTTCTAATTTTGAAATAATGTTAATTGTGTTTTTGTAGAGATTGCATTGAATTTATAGATTGCTGTAAGTAGAATTGACATTTTAATTATATTCTTTCTTTTCTATCTTTCTATTTGTATTTATTTATTTATTGACACAGTTTTACTCTGTCACCCAGGCTGGAGTACAGTGGCTCAATCACAGCTCACTGCAACCTCCACCTCCCAGGTTCAAGCATTTCTTGTACCTCAGCCTCACAAGTAGCTGGATTACCGGAGTGTACCACAACGCCAGGCTAATTTTTGTATTATAGTAGAGGTGGGGTTTTGTCAGGTTGGCCATGCTGGTCTTGAACTCCTGACCCCAAGTGATCCACCTGCCACAGCCTCCCAAAGTGCTAGGATTGCAGGTGTGAGCCACCATACCCGACCTTAATTATATTAATTATTCTAAACCATAAGCATGAGCTATCTATCCATTGTTTTGGTTTCCTTTTCAATTTTTTTTCATTGCTGTCTTATTATTTTCTTGTGTAGATCTTTCACTTCTGTTAAATTTATTCCTATATATATATTAGATATGGCTATTGTAAATGGAATTGCTTTATTGATTTCTTTTTCAGATGTTTGTTGTTTATATATATAAATGCTACTAGTTTTTGTATGTTGACTTTGTATCCTAAAACTTCACTGGATTTTTTATTCTAATAATTTTTTTTGGTAGAGTTTCTTTTTTTATGTTTTTTCAAAATACAATGGCATGGTATGTCTTCTGTGAACAAGAATAATTTAACTTTTTCCTTTCAAATTTGGATGCCCTTTATTTCTTCCTCTTTCCTAATTGCTTTAGATAGAACATTCCAGTAATATAGTTAATAAAAATTGTGAGAGTAGACATCTTTGTTTTCTTCTAGATCTTAAAAGTTTTCAGTTATATTTCTGTGTGGTGTAATGTTAGCTTTGGTTTTGTCAACTATGAGCCTGAACAACTACCTCCTTCAAATTTTTAATTAAGTTAAACTATGGAGCTACTTATACCCCAGGTTATAACAGTAAATTAATTAGTTTTCAATTAGTGAAGCCCAAGAGTTTGTATAATACCAGCAGAGCCAACAGAGGATAAGATTAATTTCTCAAATATACATATACTGGGAGCATCAGGAGAAGAGGAGAGAAAATAAGAAGCAAAAAAAATTATTCCAAGAAATAATGGCTGAAAAATTCACAAATTTAGTGAAAATTTTTCATTAACACATCCAAGAAGCTCAACAAATTCTCAGGAAGAGGAACATACATACAAAATGTTCCAAGAAAACACATCATAGTAAAAATGTTGAAATCCAAAGTAAAAAAAAAAAAAAAATCTTGAAAACAGTAAGAAAAAAAGATTTCTTACATAAAAAGGCACTCTAATGAATTTAGAATAGGAGAATTCAGAAGATTGTGAAAGGGCATATTGAAAGTACTAAAAATAAGCCCCCCCATCCCAACAGAAAACAACTATGAAACAAGAATCTTAAATCCTGCAATGGTATATTTTAAAATGAAGATAAAATACACTTATAGATAAGCAAAACCTAAAAAAATTCATTGCTAGTAGAACTCCCTTGCAAGATATACTAAGAAAGTTCTTTTGGGTGAAAGCAAGTGATATAAGACAATAATTGAAATCCACATATGCAAACAGTGAGCACTGCTAAACATGGTTATGTAATGACCAATGAATGTATATGTGAATATTTCTTCTCCTTTCTTAATTAATTTTAAAGCATTTTTATTCATCAATATCTATATAGTTATATTGTTGGGACTCTAATATATGCTAATATAATATGTTTGGCATAAAAGTTTAATAGTTGTGGGTAGGAGCAGAGATCTATTGAAATAAAAAAAATAAACATCACCAGGGAAACCAAATTACTATAACTAAGTAAAGAGAATTAGAAAGGGTAAATTAGAATATTAATATACCAAATTCTGTAAGTTTATAGTTGTTCTTTCTTTCCTTACTTTCTTAAAAAGATACTAAATTATAGATAGTAATAGTTAAAGTGATTTATTATTGGGTTTGTAACATTTACATACAGATATAATATGTATAATACTGATTGTTCAAAAAGGGGAGACAGGAAAATAACATTTCTATATCTCTCTAAACTTTATGTTAATGGTAATCAGAATCAGAATATAAGATGTGTGTATAGAAAGCCCTAGAGAAGCTACTAACACCACAGCTAAACAACAAGAACAAAAATATGATAAAAAATTTAGTAACAGAATAAATATGTTACACTATAATTTATTTACTTAATGAAAAAGAAAGTAATAATGGAGAAATAGAGGAACAAAAAAGACATGAGACATAGAGGAAAGTAAAATAACGTGAGTAAATTCAATGGTAGTGATAAAATCAAATGTGAAACAACTAAAAAATTAAGTCAAAAGGCTGAGATTGTCAGACTAGAGGAAAAAAATCCCACTTTATGCTATCTACAGGCAATACACTTTAAAGATAAAATGTGTTCAAAGTAAGATAATGAAAAAAATATCATTCAGTAAACACAAGAAAGCTACAATGACTATATTGTGTCACACAATAATTATTTTAAAACAAAGTCTGCGGGAGATTAAAAGAGACATTATATAATAATAAAAAATTTATCCAGTGGAAGCATTCAGCAATTATACACATATATGCAGCTAACAACAGACCCCAAAATTACATGAAGTTAAAACTGGCAGAACTGACGGAACAGTCAACTCAACAATAATTGCTGGGGATTTTGATATCCCATTTTCAATAATGGATGAAATAGGCGGAAGATCAATAAGAAAATTGAACACTTTATTGTTAGTGTAAATCAATTCAATGTAATAACATCTGTAGAATACTCCACCTAAAAACAGCAGAATACACCATCTTCCCAAATGCACATGGAACATTCTTCAAGATATTGAGTATGATAGACCATAAATAAATTATCTACATTTTAAAGGATTGTAATCATACAAAGTACACTTTCTAGTCACAATATAATAAAATTATAAATCAATAAAAAATAATAAATTCACAAATATGTGAAAATTTAACTATTTAATTCTAAGTACCAAATGAATCAAAGGACAAATCACAATGGAGATTAGAAAAATTCTTTGAGATAAATGAAAATGAGGACAACAGCATTCCAAAACTTCTGAGTTGCAGTTGAGCAATAGTCCAAGAGAAATGTAGAGCTATAAATATTGTATTCATAAAGAAGAAAGAACTCAAATCAAGTATGTAAACACATTAGAAAAGAGCAAAAAACTAAATTCAAAGCAATTAGAAGAAAGTCACTAATAAATACGAGAGAGGAAATTAATAAACTAGATGAATGAAAATAGAAAAAGAATTAACAAAACAATTGAAGAACAAGGTATTTTTCTTTAAAAAGATCAACAAATTTGACAATAGCTAAACTGACCAATAAAAAATAGGAAATACTCAAATTACTAAATTTAAGAATAAAAGAGGAGATATCACTACTTACCTCACAGAAATAAAGATAATTTTAAGGGTATATTATAGCCAAATGTGTGCTATTTATTTGATTACTTAGATGAATACTTTAAAAAAGAAGTATAAAATATGAATAGACCTTTAGCAAATAAAGTGATTGAATCTGTAATAAAAACACTTCTCACAAAGGAAATTCAGGAGTAGACGGCTTCACTAGACAATATCACCCAGTGTTAAAGAGAAATTAATATGGACTTGTCATAGTCTCTTCCAAAAAATAGAAGGGAAGGGTGAGTATCCCTACTCATTCTATGATGCCAATTATACCCCAATACTAAAACCAGATAAAGACAACATAAGAAAAGAAAGCTACTGACTAATATTTCTTATAAACATAGAATAATAATTTGTTATAATTCAAAATTGTTTCATGGTAAAAAAAAAAAAAATCACCCTAGGAATAAAAGGGAGCATTTTCAACTCTACCAAAAACATTTATGAAAGATCCAGAAACAACACCAGTAATGGTGAAAAAGATGTAATTTTCCTCAAAAAAAATTTTTTTAAGGCAAGAATGTTTTGGCTTAATATTTCTGTTTGACATTATATTGAAATTTCTTCTCAGAGCAGTTACGCAAGTAAGGAAAACAAAGGGCATCTGAATTGAAAAGAGAGTAAAGCTATCTCTATTGACAGATGATATGTTTGTAAATAAATAAAATCCAAAGAAAGCCACTAAAAGCCTATTACAACTAATTTAATGAGTTTACCAAGGGTGTAAGTTACAAGATCAATATACAAGAATGCTACTTTATATGCTAGTAATAAACAACCTCAAATGATATTAAGAAAAAAAATTCTATCTTAACAAAATGAAATAATGATGAACATAAGAAACTAAATACAAACAAAACATTCTTGAAGCAAGTTAAAGAACTAAAACAGAAAGACCATCTATATTTATGAATCAGAAGACACTACTATGAAGAAGCCATACTTCCCAAATTTATTGATTAATCTTTATTAATTATATATTTATCATTTATGTAACCCCAGCTGACTTCTTTGCAGAAATGGACAAGCCGCTTCTAGAATTCATATGGAAAGGCAAAGGATCCATAATCTTGAATGAATGGAACAAAATTGGAGGTTTTATACTTAATGATTTCAAAACTTACTATAAAGCTACAGTAATCAAGGCTTCATGGTACTGGACAAAGTAGAGACATAAAGATCAATAGAATAGAATGAAAGTCCAAAAATCTTTTCTCACATGCACAATCAATTGATTTTTGTTAAGGTTCCATGATAATTCAAAGATGTTCAATCTCCTCAACTATCAAGAAATGCAGATCAAAACTACAATGAGGTACCACATAATAATCTCTAGGATGATTGTAGTTTAAAAGAAGTAACAAGTGCCAGTAAGGGTATAAAGACATTTGACCCCAAAATGAAAAATGGTGCAGCTCGTTTAGAAAACTGCATGGCAGTTCCTCAAACTAAGAATTACCATCTGGCCTAGTCATTTCAGTACTATACTAGGTATATGTGTATGTATATATATATATATATATATATTATGTATAAATGTACATATATACATTATGTACATATATATGTACATATACGTACATATAAATGTACATATATACATATATGTACATAATGTACATATATAAATGTACATATAAATGTACATATATATGTACATATAAATGTACATATATACATATATATGAACATATATATGTACATTTGTATATATGTACATTTATATATGTACATATGTATATATATACATATATACATTATGTATACATATACATATATACATTATGTATACATATGTATATATAATATACATTAAAATATATATATATATTTTTTAATGAAAACATGTCCATGCAGAAGTGTGTATGTGGATGTTTACAGCAGCAGCATTTATAGTAGCCCAGAGTTGAAATAATTCATGTTTCTATGATCTGATATTGGATAAGTAAAATATTATATATCCACACAATGGAAAGTTATTCTACCACAAAAAAAGCAGGAACTATCAATACATGCTTCAACATAGATAAACCTTGAAAACATTCTGCTACTTGCAGGAAGCCAATAGAAGACCATATACTGAACTACTCATTTCATAAAATGATATGAAATATCCAGAATAAGCACATTCATTGAGATGGAGAGTAAGTTACTGATTGCCTAAGGCTTGGGAAGTTGGGAGGAAAATGGAGAGTACTGCAAATGGCTAGGGGATTTGTTTTGGGGGTGATTAAATTGTTCTAAAATCAATTGTGGTAATGCTTGAACAAGCTATTAATGTATTTAAAATGATATATATACTCTAAATTGATAAACTGTATGGTATTTAAAACATATCAACATACAGTTATTAAAAATCATAACTAATTAGAGAACTTGAGAGAGATTTTCTTTTTTCTTTTTTTTTTTTTTTAATTTTTATTGCATTATAGGTTTTGGGGTACATGTGCAGAACGTGCAAGATAGCTGCATAGGTACACACATGGCAGTGTGTTTTGCTGCCTTCCTCCCCTTCACCCACACTTGGTATTCATCCCCAGGCTATCCCCCCCAGCCCCCCCCCCGGCTGTCCCTCCCCCATTTCCCCCAACAGTCCCCAGTGTATAGTAGACCGCCTCTCTGTGTCCATGTGTTCTCATTTTTCTCACCCACCTATGAGTGAGTATATGCAGTATTTCTTTTTCTGTTCCTGTGTCAGTTTGCTGAGAATGATGTTCTCCAGATTCATCCATGTCCTTACAAAGGACACGAACTCATCATTTTTGATTGCTGCATAATATTCCATGGTGTATATGTGCCACATTTTCCCAGTCCAGTCTATCATCGATGGGCATTTGGGTTGGTTCCAGGTCTTTGCTATTGTAAACAGTGCTGCAATGAACATTCGTGTGAGAGAGATTTTCTTATCTCAGGAGATATGTGTTTAATTTTTAACGATGGTACTGAAGCCTAAGTACTAGAAGGTTCCTGCCCCCCGCCCCCTCACTGGAGACACTCAGATTATCTTTTCCCTAGAGACAAGTATTTAAATACCAAAGTAGTAGGGTAAGGTCTTTTAGTACTTTCTCCAGGTAGATCTGAGGCACTGTGTTAGAAAAACCAAATCCAAAAGAGGCGTGGTTTAAAAGGCAAGAGCCTCCCAGCCATGCCTCCATCCACCTCCCCATCTGGGAACCAAGAGTTCTTTGTTTGACTTCCTGCTTGTGGGCTAGGTAAAATTCCAGGTGTGCCCCTTATTCAAAAAGCCCTCAGAAAGCTCTGGGAGGAAGGGGCTCTGTTGTGAATTGGACAGCCAATCCAATATCAGAATTGAAGATCAATCACTCCAGAGGAAGTTTAAAAGAATTCCTCTCATTGGATGAGAATATGAATGCCGTGGGAACAACTCCAAGATTAAAGTCCCACTGCCTGTTACCTGTGCAGACTCCTCCGGATCCCCTCCCACGGCAATGTGGGAGCTGTCTCTCCCTCTCTACCTGTGCAGATATCCTTTCTGTATTCCCCTCCCACAGCAGCATGGGAGCTCTCTCTACTTTTCTCTTTATCTGGCTAATAAATCGCTCTCTGCTAAACTCTTTGGGCCCAATATTTTCTTGAACAGTAAGCTCACTGCGCCTCCAGCACCCCTTCCTCATTCTTGGGGCAAAGGGAGCCCAAGGACCTCGGGCACATATCAATCGAGGAGGGAGCTGAGCCCCTACCCGTCCCACAACCCAGTTACAGACCCTTCCCTAAGGCAAGGAAAGGCTCTTCTTTAATCTCATTTTCTTACTCTCACTCAAGGAGTGAATATCCGACATTTTTCTTTCTGGCTCTCATTGTGTAACTCTGGGAGGCAGCTGGGCATTGAGGAACCAACACTGCAAAATTAGTCTAGGGGGTTCATTGTACAAAACAATCAATGATGAGTGTGATGTTTAATATTGAGTGTCAACTTGATTGGATTGAAGGATGCAAATATTGTTCCTGGGTGTGCTTGTGAGGGTGTTTTCAAAGGAGATTAAAATTTGAGACAGTGGACTGGAAGGGGCAGACCCACTCACATTCTGGGTGGGCCCCATCCAATCAGCTGCCAGAGAGACTAGAATAAAGCAGGCAGAAGAAAGTAGAAAGACTTAACTTGCTGAGTCTTCCTGCCTTCATCACTCTCCTGTGCTGGATGCTTCCTGCCTGAAACATTGAACTCCAAGTTCTTCAGCTTTTGGATTTTTTTTTATTGCATTTTAGGTTTTGGGGTACATGTGAAGAACATGCAAGATTTTTGCATAGGTACACACATGGCAGTGTGATTTGCTACCTTCCTCCCCATCACCTATATCTGGCATTTCTCCCCATGCTATCTCTCCCAACTCCCCACCCCCCACTGTCCCTCCCTTATTTCCCCCCAACAGATCCCAGTGTGTGATGCTCCCCTCCCTGTGTCCATGTGTTCTCATTGTTCAACACCCGCCTATGAGTGAGAACATGTGGTGTTTGATTTTCTGTTCTTGTGTCAGTTTGCTGAGAATAATGGTTTCCAGGTTCATCCATGTCCCTACAAAAGACACGAACTCATCATTTTTGATGGCTGCATAATATTCCATGGTGTATATGTGCCACATTTTCCCTGTCCAGTCTATCATCAGTAGGCGTTTGGGTTGGTTCCAGGTCTTTGCTGTTGTAAACAGTGCTGCAATGAACATTTGTGTGCATGCGTCCTTATGGTAGAATGATTTATTGGATACTTGAACTTTGGATTCTTGAACTTAACTAGTGATCTGCCAGGGGCTCTCAGGCCTTTGGCCACAGACTGAAGGCTGCACTCTTGGCTTCCCTACTTTTGAGGTTTTGGGATTCAGACTGACTTCCTTGCTCCTCAGCTTGCAGACAGCCTATTGTGGGACTTCGCCTTGTGATTATGTAAGTTAATACTCCTTAATAAACTCCCCTTCATATATACATTTATACTCTTATTTCTGTCCCTCTAGAGAATCCAGTCAAATACAGTGAGTATAGAAAAAAATCCGTCACTGATTCAAAGACCTTGTGTGTGCATTTAGGACAATATAACTAAAGATAAATATTAGAAATGTAATAATTAGTTATAGGACTTGGAAGAAGAGCAGAAATTATAGCAATTGGATAAACATAAACCAGTGATATAATTGTACTTAATTAGGTTTTAGAGAATTAAGAAAGCATCAGTCTGTGAAGGACTTTGTAAATTATTTTGTAGACTTTTTACTTTTCTTGCCAAAATAATGAGAATGTCATAAAAATATTTTAAAAGGCAAATACTTTGTAAACTTTGCTTTCCAAAAAAAAAACAAAAAACAAAAAACAACAAGGTTAGTATTTAACTACCATATGAAGAGAACCAAGGGTGAAGATACAGGAAGAATAATTATAAGACTTATGGTAGTAGATAAGAAGGAAGATAAAAAAGAAGAGGAGAATTCACATTAATAAAAACTAAAAAGCAAAGAAGATAGCATTGCCACAACTTGATAATGTTTGAGATATGACTGTTAAGTATAAGCATGCCCTTCAGGATGACTTCTATTTTTCTGCTTTTTTGCAACTAGATTGAGAGTTATATCAGTCATTAGCAAGAAATAGCAGAAAAAGACATTTTCAAACAATATATCATAAATTTATGTGGAATTTGAGGATCTCTTAGCCTAGTCTGAACCTCAGAAGAGAGGTCTCAGTTGCTGATCAACATTTGTGAGTCATCTTTATTGTTCTATGTAAGAAAGCTCTTGGGAGATTTTTATATGACAAGTTGAAGAAAACACCTAAAATGAAATAATCATTTATATCAGAAATCTAAAAGAATAAACTGACTGGCCGAGCACAGTGGCTGACGCCTATAATCCCAGCACTTTGGGAGACCGAGGTGGGTGGATCACAAGGTCAAGAGATCGAGACCATCCTGGTCAACAAGTTGAAACTCTGTCTCTACTAAAAATACAAAAATTAGCTCGGCATGGTGGTGCGCACCTGTAGTCCCAGCTACTCGGGAGGCTGAGGCAGGAGAATTGCTTGAACCCAAGAGGTGGAGGTTGCGGTAAACCAAGATTGTGCCATTGCACTCCAGTTGGTAACAACAGTGAAACTCCATCTCAAAAAAAAAAAAAAAAAAAGAATAAACTGATAAATTATTAAATCTAAAGAGTTCAGCAAGTTTCTACATAAAATAAAATTGTATAGTATTTTTCTAAACCAACAATAACAAAATAAAAAATAAATTTAAATATGACTCCATTAAGAATAGCAACAAGAAACATAAAGTATATAGTAGTACATTAACAGTGAATCTGAAAGGTCTCTGCCTTAGGCTGTTCGGGCTTCCATAAGAAACTGTCATAAACTTGGTATTCTTATAAACCAAATAAATGTATTTCTGACACTTCTGGAGGCTGGGAAGTCCATATTAAACAGCTGGCAAATTCAGCTGTCAGATGTGGATTAGTTTTCTAATTCATAGATGGCACTTTTTTGCTATATCCTCACATGGTGGAAGAGAAAGGAGCATCTCACCAGCTTCCTTTATAAAGGCACTAATCCCATTCGTAAGGGCTCAACCCACAAGACCCTAAACAGCTCCCAAAAGTCCCATCATCGTAATATCATCACAGTAGGGGGGTAGAATTTCAACACATTAATTTTAAGAGGACACAAACATTCATGTTATGGCAATCCTTTGAAGAAAACTTTAAACCTCTAGTCAAGGGCATTGAAAACAATCTAAAAATTAGAATATCTCCATGGCTTTCATGTATGACTAATTATTGTGACAATGTCAATTCTTCACAATTTCGTTTAGAAAAATTATGCATATATACATGGGAAGGTAATATACAGTAGATAGAGTCGTGTAATTCAATTGGGATGGGGCAGATTATTTAATAAATGACATTGTTAAAGATGATTTACCATATGGAGACAAGTGAAGCTGCATATCTGCCTAAAACCACCTACAAGAATGTAACTGAACAGGATTAGGACTATTAAAGGCATAGTGATTTAAGATTGATTAAGGGCTTCTTAAATAAAATTATAAAACCATGAAGCACATGGCATAAAATGGGTAGACTCTATAACATGAAAGTTAAAGATGTCTGTTGAATAGTTAAAACTCTGGACAGACCTAACATACTAATGACCAAATGGGAGAAGATATTTTTGCCAAACCTCAAACTAATGTGGAATTAATATCAAGGAGAGAAAATACATACACAATTCCTACAACTCCCATAGAAAAACTACAATGCTAGCCAAAAAACGTAGGCCCCAAAAAGTTGAGATAATAACAGATCTAGATTTCCAAAAGGCTTATTAATATATAGAGAGATTATGAAACTCACAAGTAATCAGCTAAATACCCATTAAAAAACAATGTGATATCAGTTTACAATCATTCTATTGGCAAATATTAGCAAACTAACACCAAAATTTGGATTAGAATTTGGATTTGAGAGTAGGAAATAATGCTGCCATTCTGGAGACAAATTTGGGGCTACTTATTTCTGCTTATTGTAGGGATACCCTATGACCCAACCACATCTTCTCCTAATGCCTATCTTACACACACACACACACACACACACACACTATTCACATAGGTATGTTGGTGGAGGTGGACTTGTGTGAAAATGTCCATGTGACATCATTTGAGGTTTCCTGGAATTAGTGGAATCTGGAGGTCTTCACTGGGCTAATGAATTGGTAAAATGTGGAATTCCCTGAGATTCATAGTCTCACAATACCATGAGAGTACACTGGAGACATAGGAGGATAGAGAACTATGGAGCAATTAGAAATCTAGGTATAGACATGCACATATCATTATTAAAAATGTAGAAAATATATATATATATATTTTTTGAAGAAAGTCATTTTATTTGCATTGAGATGTCTTGATTCTGAAATACAGTCAGCCAAATATTAATAACAACCTTTAATTCCAATAGTTTTTCATGGTTTCAATTTGTGTTCCAGATGAAGGAACTAAACCATGCCATAATAAAACAAAATAAAGGACACAATAAAGTTACAGAAGAGTGTCTTCCAGCCTTAGATTTATGTTGGTTCAATAGGGTAGCTGCATATGGCTGTAGCCACTTAAATTTAAATAAATTAAAATTAAAATTAAAATTTGAATTCCTCAATTACACAACCCATATTTCAGGGGCTCAATAGAAATATGTCATTAATGACTTCTATATTCAAAAGCACAGATTATAGAATATATTTTTAATTAAAGAAAAAATGCCTAGAATCCACTATCAATTGAAATAAAAAGCAGACACATAAATTAACAGTGCACATTTTGCAACAACGTATAAACAAAAGATGAACATTAAACACATTAATGGATGTGTACAGAGGAGGGAGGAAATGGGAGTGTGGAATTACGATAAAGAAAATCAGTAAAATAATAAATTAAGAAAGTGGCTCTTCAAGAACCAATGTCGATAATGTACCATGAAACAGAGTATGATTTAATCCACCCTCTGCTTATGAAAGGAATGGAGGGAGGGATGTGTAACACACACCCTGGAGACATTTTCCATGAAAATTTATGCATTACTTGTTCTGTTCCTTTAGGATTTTAATGCTGAAGTACATAATTTTTGAAATTATATGTGAGGTTACGTGTGTATAAATATGTAGCACGTTTACTTTTACATAGCATGATTATTATGTATTGCCTGCAATTTTGAAAATTTTGAATTGAATTCTCCCATTGGTGAACAATATGAGTCTCAGAAAGATTGAATGAGTTGCCTAATAAGGTTTCTCATCTAGGAGAGCTAGAGCTGAGAATAAATCTAGGTCTTCTTTCTAGATCTTTGAATTATCCCTTGGTAGGAATTAGCAGTAAGGCTTTAACGTGTTACAGCTTCCATTTAACTTGAGGAAAGCATCTCTGGTGCTTTACTGGAAGGAAGAAAAATGTGGAAACATAAGGAAGAAATTCCATCAAGGTATTTAGATCATTGCAAAAACTTTTTAAAATAAATGTTTGTTTATTTGATGTAGACAGCATTTCAGAATCCTCAAAAATGCCTTAGTCTGCCTATTCCCAGGGCAAATTCTTCTCTAAGTTACCTGCTTTGAGATATAAAACCTAGTCTATTTAGTCAGGTTTTTTCATCTATAAGACAAAGGATGTTTAAGGAGGCAGGACACTCTGATCTGAAAATACATTATTTGCTATAATAAACAAGTATTAACAGAAAAGAAGAGTCATTTTGGAATAGGTTTTGCTGTGCAGTACAAACACAATGACCTCCTGGTTTGTTTTAGTTTCAATTATTCTTATTTGATGTGGCCTCAAGTACAATGTGAGCCTAGGAGAGAAGTGAAGCTGGTCTCCATGGCCATGAACGCCCATTATCCCACCAATATATGGCCAAATATTTTCAATTCTAAAGATTATGGGAAACAGAGAACAATTGTTGTACTTATATTCATTTATTCATAACTTTATTCACTCCATAAATATTTAGTAAACCCCTACTTCATGCTGGATACTGCGTTAATTGGAGAATACAATTACATGGTTATTTCCATTGTGGAACCTACAGTCTGTCATGAAAGACAAACAGCAGTAAAACGTGAAGAGTTTTTTTTTTTTTTTCTTTGATAGAAGCACAAAGCACTATGGAGTACCAGTAGGAGAAACTAAATTGACAGACTTTTTAATATAATATTTTCCCTTTTTATTATGGAGAATTTTGAACATATATAAAAATTGGAAAGAATACAACATCCCATTCTAACGTCCATTCACTTCTATTTTCATTATTTTGAAGAAAATTACATATTAGACATGATGTAATTTTAAACATAAACATTTTAGCATATATTTGTAATACATAAGGTCATAAAATAAATCCACAACTATTTGTATAAGTCTGGAAAGATTTAATAATGTTACAAATGTTCACATACTCTTAGATAGACAGTGGCACTTGTCAATGAATAGGCTATAGATTTTTGACTCAACTAGGATCTAATAAACTTGGAGAATTAGTCTATATTTTAAAATATTTATAGCTACATCAAACAGCAACTCATTTTTATAGATGCTTTATTGGTTTACAAACTCATTGGTTAAGCATAACTTTATCTTGTGGGATATTATTAGGTTTAAATTTTCTACTGTAAAAATAGTAATATAATCACTTCTGGAGGAGAAAATCTTCAGCTGAAATTGTGAAATATATGTACACAAAGCATTATTTAATAATGAGAATATACAGTGAAACGTTCATATGATCTATTTTTTAATAAAATTAGACATTATTGCTAGCTTCTATCATGTTGCATGTCTTTACCTATTAAAGGGTATTATATTTAAAAAATAATGATAACTCATATCTAACTTTTTTTCATCCCCCTTTTTTTTTGGGGGGGGGGGGTGTGGAGTCTTGCTCTGTCACCCAGGCTGGAGGCAGTGACAGGATCTTGGCTCACTGCAATCTCTGCCTCACGGGTTTAAGCAATTCTCCTGCCTCAGTATCCCAAGTAGCTAAGATTACAGGCACCTGCCACCATGCCCAGCTAATTTTTGTGTTTTTAATAGAGTCGGGGTTTTACCATGTTGGCCATGCTGGTCTTGAACTCAGGACCTCAGGTGATCCACCCGCCTAGGCCTCCAAAAGTGCTGGGATTACAGGTGTGAGCCACCATACCCAGAAGTCATACCTAATTTTTATACAGAAGTTGTCACTTGCTCTTCACCTACTTGACATATGGGTAGTAGCATTGGTGCTAACCATATGGAGGATGCAATGCTCAGCTTTATGGAAAATGTTTTCAAGTCTCATAGGTAATGTCAGTCTATCAGGAGCTGCTGAGACTACACCAGTAGACAAAAATAATTTGGAGTAAAGTTATTTTTCCCATCTCTATTGATAATACTCCTCATGGCATTTCTGATAGGAGCAGAAAATGTACAGGACTGTGAAATATTACACTGCTAAATGTGTTTATTATGTAACTATTGGTCAAATGTATCTCTTAAAACATTTTGGAAGCATCATTAGCCTTCAATGGCAAGTATCATAATATTTGAAAAAATCCCCTATAAATCTACGAAATAAATTGGCATCTGTATTCTATACTTATTTCAGTACAAGATTCAAAGGCTCTGGCTATTGAAATACTTGTCCCAAAATTGAGAACAAGAAAAATAACAGTAGAAATTTAAAAAAAGTAACAAAACCATTCATATTGTTTCCGTCCTAACAAATCCAGTCTCTCACCCTGTATAGATATTTTTATGTAGCAATAATAATTTTATTTATAGCACATTATATTCTGACTTTTGTTACTTACATTGTAAATTGGAAGACTTCTCCTGATGAATCCGTCTCACACTGATGACATTTATTTTTTAATCTTTATCACATATTTCTTCAATTGTTTGTACCTTTACATGTTGTAAAATATGCCTTTTCACCCAAATTGCAGCTATAAAACAAAATGTTTATCGATTAGAGTACTTTGTTGTGCCCTATTATAGTATTGTTACTGAAAATGTCATTCTAGAATAAGCTAAATAGGCATCACCTGGTAATTTGTTAGACATAATCAGAACTCTCCCAAGAACCAGTGGATCAGAATCTGCAGTTTAACAGTGATTCCAATGAACATAAGTTCAAGCAATGCTCTAACATGTATCAGACCTCTGTAAATGCTGACGAAATGGTTACTAGTTTATCAGCTGTTACAGTAGATTCTTACAACTACTATAATAAATTACCATAAACTTGGTGACTTAAAATAGCAGAAATGTATACTTTCACAGTAGGAGAGCTGAAGTCTTAAATCAAGTTGTTTACAAGGTTGGGTCCTTCTGTAGGCTCTGAGAGTGAAGTATTCAGTACTTTCCTAATAGTTCCTGGTGTTTTCTGGCAATTCCTGGCATTCCTTGGTTTGTAGATAACTCCAACCATTGCCTCCCTTTTCACGTTGCCTTCATAAGTCTCTGTTTCCTTTTCTCTTCTTATAAGGATACCAGTCACTTCTTTTTAGAGACATTCTTAAATCCAGGTTAAATTCATATCAAAATTCTGAACTAATTACATTTTCAAAGACCCAAATGAGGGGCTGGGTTCCAGCTGGACATAAATTAAGGGGAGGGGCACTATTTAACTCATGACATCTGTGTAAAACACAGATGTAAGTCTTTTTTATTTATTTATTTATTTATTTATTATTTTTTTTAAATAAACTTTTCATTATTGCCCCATTGTGCATTATTTATTTTTTTTTTTTTAAATTTTTATTGCATTATAGGTTTGGGGTTACATGTGCAGAACGTGCAAGATAGTTGCATAGGTACACACATGGCAGTGTGCTTTGCTGCTTTCCTCCCTTTCACCCACATTTGGTATTCATCCCCAGGCTATCCCCCCCAGTCCCCCCCGCTGTCCCTCCCCCATTCCCCCCAACAGTCCCCAGTGTATTGTAGACCGCCTCTCTGTGTCCATGTGTTCTCATTTTTCTCACCCACCTATGAGTGAGTATATGCAGTATTTCTTTTTCTGTTCTTGTGTCAGTTTGCTGAGAATGATGTTCTCCAGATTCATCCATGTCCTTACAAAGGACACAAACTCATCATTTTTGATTGCTGCATAATATTCCATGGTGTATATGTGCCACATTTTCCCAGTCCAGTCTATCATTGTTGGGCATTTGGGCTGGTTCCAGGTCTTTGCTATTGTAAACAGTGCTGCAATGAACATTCGTGTGCATGTGTCCTTATAGTAGAATGATTTATAGTCCTTTGGATAGATACCCAGTAATGGGATTGCTGGGTCAAATGGAATTTCTATTTCTAGGTCCCTGAGGAATCGCCACACTGTCTTCCACAATGGTTGAACTAATTTACACTCCCACCAACAGTGTAAGAGTATTCCTATTTCTCCACATCCTCTCCAGCATCTGCTGTCTCCAGATTTTTTAATGATCACCATTCTAACTGGTGTGAGATGCTATCTCAATGTGGTTTTGATTTGCATCTCTCTAATGACCAATGATGATGAGCACTTTTTCATATGTTTGTTGGCCTCATGTATGTCTTCTTTTGTAAAGTTTCTGTTCATATCCTTTGCCCATTTTTGAATGGGCTTGTTTGTTTTTTTCCTGTAAATCTGTTTGAGTTCTTTGTAAATTCTGGATATCAGCCCTTTGTCAGATGTGTAAACTGCAAAGATTTTTTCCCATTCTGATGGTTGCCGATTCACTCTAGTGACTGTTTCTTTTGCCGTGCAGAAGCTGTGGAGTTTGATTAGGTCCCATTTGTCTATTTTGGCTTTTGTTGCCAATGCTTTTGGTGTTTTGTTCATGAAGTCCTTGCCTACTCCTATGTCCTGAATGGTTTTGCCTAGATTTTCTTCTAGGGTTTTTATGGTGTCAGGTCTTACATTTAAGTCTTTAATCCATCTGGAGTTAATTTTAGTGTAAGGTGTCAGGGAGGGGTCCAGTTTCTGCTTTCTGCACATGGCTAGCCAGTTTTCCGAACACCATTTATTAAATAGGGAATCCTTTCCCCATTGCCTGTTTTTGTCTGGTTTATCAAAGATAATATGGTTGTAGATATGTTGTGTTGCCTCCGATGCCTCTGTTCTGTTCCATTGGTCTATATCTCTGTTTTGGTACCAGTACCATGCTGTTTTGATTACTGTAGCCTTGTAGTATAGTTTGAAGTCTGGTAGCGTGATGCCTCCCGCTGTGTTATTTTTGCTTAGAATTGACTTGGCTATGCGGGCTCTTTTTTGGTTCCATATGAAATTCATGGTGGTTTTTTCCAGTTCTGTGAAGAAATTCAATGGTAGTTTGATGGGGATAGCACTGATTGTGTAAATTACTTTGGGCAGTATAGCCATTTTCACGATATTGATTCTTCCTAACCATGAACATGGAATGTTTCTCCATCTGTTTGTGTCCTCTCTTATTTCATTGAGCAGTTGTTTGTAGTTTTCCTTAAAGAGGTCCCTTACATTCCTAGTGAGTTGTATTCCTGGGTATTTTATTTTCTTTGTAGCAATTGTGAATGGCAGTTCGTTCTTGATTTGGTTCTCTTTAAGTCTGTTATTGGTGTATAGGAATGCTTGTGATTTTTGAACATTGATTTTATATCCTGAGACTTTGCTGAAGTTGCTTATCAGTTGCAGGAGCTTTTCGGCTGAGGTGATGGGGTCTTCTAGGTATACTATCATGTCATCTGCAAATAGAGACAATTTGGCTTCCACCTTTCCTATTTGAATACCCTTTATTTCTTTTTCTTGCCTGATTGCTCTGGCTAGAACTTCCAGTACTATGTTGAATAGAAGTAGTGAGAGAGGGCTTCCTTGTCTAGTGCCGGATTTCAAAGGGAATGCTTCCAGTTTTTGCCCATTCAGTATGATATTGGCTGTTGGTTTGTCGTAAATAGCTTTTATTACTTTGAGATATGTTCCATCAATACCAAGTTTATTGAGGGTTTTTAGCATAAAGGGCTGTTGAATTTTGTCAAATGCCTTCTCTGCATCAATTGAGATAATCATGTGGTTTTTGTTTTTGCTTCTGTTTATGTGGTGAATTACATTTATAGACTTGTGTATGTTGAACCAGCCTTGCATCCCCGGGATGAATCCTACTTGATCATGATGGATAAGTTTTTTAATGTGCTGTTGCAATCGGTTTGCCAGTATTTTATTGAAGATTTTTGCATCTATGTTCATCATGGATATTGGCCTGAAGTTTTCTTTTCTTGTTGAGTCTCTGTCAGGTTTTGGTATCAGGATGATGTTGGTCTCATAAAATGATTTGGGAAGGATTCCCTCTTTATGGATTATTTGGAATAGTTTCAGAAGGAATGGTACCAGATCCTCTTTGTGTGTCTGGTAGAATTCAGCTGTGAACCCATCTGGACCTGGGCTTTTTTTGTGTGGTAGGCTCTTAATTGCTGCCTCAACTTCAGACCTTGTTATTGGTCTATTCATAGTTTCAGCTTCCTCCTGGTTTAGGCTTGGGAGGACACAGGCATCCAGGAATTTATCCATTTCTTCCTGGTTTACTAGTTTATGTGCATAGAGTTGTTTGTAGTATTCTCTGATGATGGTTTGAATTTCTGTGGAATCTGTGGTGATTTCCCCTTTATCATTTTTTATTGCATCTATTTGGTTGTTCTCTCTCTTCTTTTTTATCATTCTGGCTAGTGGTCTATTTTGTTGATCTTTTCGAAAAACCAGCTCTTAGATTTATTGATTTTTTGAAGGGTTTTTCTTGTCTCTATCTCCTTCAGTTCTGCTCTGATCTTAGTTATTTCTTGTCTTCGGCTAGGTTTTGAGTTCTTTTGATCTTGCTCCTCTAGCTCTTTCAATTTTGACGATAGGGTGTCAATTTTGGATCTCTCCACTCTTCTCATGTGGGCACTTATTGCTATATATTTTCCTCTACAGACTGCTTTAAATGTGTCCCAGAGATTCTGGTACGTTATGTCTTCATTCTCGTTGGTTTCAAAGAACTTCTTTATTTCTGCCTTCATTTCATTGTTTATCCAATCAACATTCAAGAGCCAGTTGTTCAGTTTCCATGAAGCTGTGCGGTTCTGAGTTATTTTCTAAATTCTGAGTTCCAACTTGATTGCACTATGGTCTGAGAGACTGTTTGTTATGATTTCCATTGTTTTACATTTGCTGAGGAGTGCTTTACTTCCAATTATGTGGTCAATTTTGGAGTAGGTGTGATGGGGTGCTGAGAAGAATGTAAATTCTGTGGATTTGGGGTGGAGAGTTCTGTAAATGTCTATCAGGTTTGCTTGTTCCAGGTCTGAGTTCAAGTCCTGGATATCCTTGTTAATTTTCTGTCTGGTTGATCTGTCTGCTATTGACAGTGGAGTGTTAAAGTCTCCCACTATTATTGTGTGGGAGTCTAAGTCTCTTTGTAAGTCATTAAGAACTTGCCTTATATATCTGGGTGCTCCTACATTGGGTCCATATATATTTAGAATCGTTAGCTCTTCTTGTTGTATCGATCCTTTTACCATTATGTAATGACCTTCTTTGTCCCTTTTGATCTTTGTTACTTTAAAGTCTATTTTATCAGAGATGAGAATTGCAACTCCTGCTTTTTTTTTTTTTGCTCTCCATTTGCTTGGTAAATCTTCCTCCATCCCTTTATTTTGAGCCTTTATGTATCTTTGCATGTGAGGTGGGTTTCCTGGATACAGCACACTGATGGGTTTTGGTTTTTTATCCAATTTGCCAGTCTGTGTCTTTTGATTGGTGCATTTAGCCCATTTATATTCAGGGTTAATATTGTTATGTGTGAATTTGATACTGCCATTTTGATGCTAGCTGGCTGTTTTGCCCATTGGTTCATGTACAATCTTCATTTTGTTGATGGTCTTTAGCATTTGGTATGCTTTTAGGATGGCTGGAACTGGTTGTTTCTTTCTATGTGTAGTGCCTCTTTCAGGAGCTCTTGTAAAGCAGGCCTAGTGGTGACAAAATCTCTGAGTACTTGCTTGCTCGTGAAGGATTTTATTTTTCCTTCACTTATGAAGCTCAGTTTGACTGGATATGAAATTCTGGGTTGAAACCTCTTTTCTTTAAGGATGCTGAATATTGGCCCCCACTCTCTTCTGGCTTGTAGAGTCTCTGGCGAGAGATCTGCTGTGAGTCTGATGGGCTTCCCTTTGTGGGTGACCCAACCTTTCTCTCTGGCTGCCCTTAGTATTTTCTCCTTTGTTTCAACCCTGGTGAATCTGATGATTATGTGCCTTGGGGTTGCTCTTCTTGCAGAGTATCTTTGTGGTGTTCTCTGTATTTCCTGGAGTTGAGTATTGACCTGTCTTGCTAGGTTGGGGAAATTTTCCTGGATAATATCCTGAAGAGTGTTTTCCAGCTTGGATTCATTCTCTTCGTCACATTCTGGTACACCTATCAAACGTAGGTTGGGTCTCTTCACATAGTCCCACATTTCTTGGAGATTTTGTTCATTCCTTTTTGTGCTTTTTTCTTTAATCTTGGTTTCTCATTTTATTACATTGAGTTGATCTTCAACTTCTGATATTCTTTCTTCTGCTTGGTCAATTCGGCTGTTGAAACTTGTGCATGCTTCGCGAAGTTCTCGTGTTGTGTTTTTCAGCTCCTTCAATTCATTCATATTCCTCTCTAAGTTGTCCATTCTCGTTATCGATTCCTCGAATCTTTTTTCAAATCTTTTTTCAAGGTTCTTAGTTTCTTTGCACTGGTTTAGAACATGTTCCTTTAGCTCACTGAAGTTTCTCATTATCCACTTTCTGAAGTCTGATTCCGTCATTTCGTCACATTCATTCTCCGTCCAGCTTTGTTCCCTTGCTGGTGAGGAGTTTTGGTCCTTTTTTGGAGGTGAGGTGTTTTGGTTTCGGGTGCTTTCCTCCTTTTTGCGCTGGTTTCTTCCCATCTTTATGGATTTATCTGCCTGTCGTCTTAGTAGTGGCTGATTTTTCAATTTTGTCTCTGTGTGGACACTGAGATTGTTGATGATGAAGTATTTCTATTACTTAGTTTTCCCTCTAATGATCTATCCTCTCTGCTGTATGAGTGCTGAGGTCCACTCCAGGTCCTGCTTGTCTGGGGTATACCTGCAGCAGCTGCAGAACAGTGAGGGATGATACCAGTTTCTTCTTCTGCTGCCCTTGTTCCAGAATGATGCCAGCCAAATGTCAGTCTGATTAGTCCTTTTCTGGGGTGACTCCTTGGATATACAGGGGTCAGGGAGCTGCTTGAGGAGACAGTCTGTGCTTTATAGGAGCTCCAGTGCTGAGCTGTGAGCTTCGTTGTTCATTCAGGGTTGTTGGGAGGTTGTTTATGTCTGCTGCAATAGAACTCATAAAACACCACTCTTTTTTTTTTTTTTCCACCCTTAGATGCTCTGTCTTAGGGAGTTGGGGCTTTCTTTATGAGTATCTTTTGCACTGTCCTGCCCCACTAGGCGGCAGTCTATTCACTATTTGCCTGCCGGGGCTCTGACCTGCTAGTGCGGGTCCGCCCTGTTGCTGCCTGGCGGAGTCTCTCTGTTAAGGCAGGTTGCCTCGGCAACGGCAGGCTGCGTCAGTCCTGGGCGGTACTTAAGTGGGGGTGCACTTCGTCAGCAATGGTGGATGCCCCTCCCTTACCGGGCTGCACCATCCTAGATGCCAGCAGCAAAACTCTCAGCCCCAAGTGCCTCCAGTCGCCGCCCTGCTTGTCCCCGTGAGCATGGGACCCGCCGAGCCCGATCACCCAGCTCCCTGCCTCAGAGTCCATCCTCTTTCTCTCTCTCTCCCTCTCCCCAAGCTGAAAGGTCGACTCTCTCACTGGCGCCCCAGGAGCCTGCCGATAGGGCACTGGGATCCATGCGATCTCCCGTGCCGCTGCCCACTACCCCGGCTCAGATCATGCTTCCCAGGAAACTCCTGGTCTGTCTCATTGTCCAAGTCCCATTCAATCAGATGGACATGCCAATCTGCCCTTCCAAATCTCAGATTGCTGGTTTAACAGGGCACCCAGACCAGTGAGTTCTGCGCCGGGTCCCGCTGCGGCGCCGGCTGAAGAGGCGGCAGGAGCCGGCTGCGTTAGCGTCCCATGTCTCTCCCACACCTGGGACATTCAACACTCTGTGGGCATAAAAGATCCATCCGAGAATGCGGCTAGGACTCACCCTCTGCGCCTTCACCGAGAGCTGCAATCCTGAGTCACCTCTACGACGCCATCTTGCCTCTATTTTTTTTTTTATTGCAGATGAGGTGATGATGACCACTTTTTTATTCCAGAATTCAGACCTGGTGAGTGATCCCTGTTGACAAAGATAGGAATTTTAGCTTTTGTTGTGGCTGTCACTCCCCCATTTAAACAAATGCAAAGCCTAAATAAAGTGATGGGTTTCTCTCTCTCTCTCTCTCTCTCTCTCTCTCTCTCTCTCTGTCACACACACACACACACACACACACACACACACACACACTCTCACTCACACACACCTTTCTTACTGTAAAACTTGGTTGTGGAATTCCTATAAGCTTTTCTTAAGATTTATCCTTCTCGTTAAATAATTATGAAACTAATAATCTTTCTCATATGCAGCTGTTTATGGTTACTTTCTGAAAACATAATGCTGTTGCTTGCATTTTCTATACCTACTGTATTCATTTTCATGGCTACTCTAAATGTAACTGGATATCTATAAAGGGTTTATTTTTCCATCTATAAGTCCATTTTCTTTACAGCTTATACCTAAATGATCAACTGATGTTTTTTCCTGTGATCTGTTTACAGATGATTCCCTTAATGTTGTTCAATTAACATCTCTACAGCATACACTTTCCTTCTCAAAAGTTACTTAATGGTATATGTTAATGCATTCATGCCCAGAAGCTTTTAAAGTAAAGGGAGCAAATGTTTTTTTTTTAAAAAAGAATAAACATATGTAAATAAGCCTGCCTATCTGTAAGTGACAACCTTGGAATTTTTAAATGTTGCTTCCCTTTCCCATTTGCTAAAAATGTTTCATGTGAGAACAACTGAGAGTCACATTGTTGACTCCACTAAGAAGACATTAGATGGCAGTAAGAAGGGGTCATGCAAAATTATGAGGGATTCATTTAATATCTGAATTGTTCAATGTGATGATTGGTGTGACAATGAGGTGAGATATGTTTTTGTTTAATTATCAAAACAGCAGATTATTTTTACCCTCTTAATATCTTTGTATTTTTAAAAATACTTCAAGGTCAAAATATTTAATGGACCTCTGGTTAATCAGCTAAAACTGAGGACCGTTTTGCCCATTTCAGGATTGTAAAATAAGTGAAATTTCCCTTTTGGCAACTTGGTAGGTAGTCTTAATGTTTCCCAGCTGTTGATAAATTCTTATTTTGTTACTCAACTAGTAGCTGTTTTTATGGACAGCATTGTATGCCTGGGAAAGGGATGGGGAAAGATATTTTCTTTGTGTGCAAAATTTAGAGGTTTTCAAAATTAACAGGGTGCCAAAGAATTTGTAATGCAAACAAATAGTATTTTTCTTAGGGTTGACAGATAAAATACAAGATAAGCAGTTAAATATGATTTTCAGGTAAAAAATAGATTTTTTATTATAAGAATGTTTCACACAATAGTTTATCTAAAATTTAAATATTACATGGGACATACTTACACCAAAAACTTTCTTGCTGTTTATCTAGTATTCAAATTTAACTAACTGCGTGTCCTATATTTTCACTTGCTAAATGTGGAAATTCTAACTCTCCTGCACTATTTTTTTAAAGTTAAAATTAATGCAAAAAAATCCATGATGAAAATAACATGACTTTTTAAATAAAGCCAAGGTAAGTCTTACTGATTTTTTTCTTTTGCCTCAGGGTTGAATAAGGCTCAGTACAGGATGGCAACTGATTCTATCTAGCTTTTAAAAACATGGCACTACCAGGTGCTGTGGCATGCACCAGGGCAACATCATGAGACCCATCTCAAAAAAAAGAAAATGAAATATGGGATGAAGTGAAATTTACATTAAAATATTATTTATTTTTGTTACTAAGGACGGCCACTTTAATTTTGTCCCTTGGGAAAATGCCTCATTTTTCTTACTGGAGTTGGAACACTGCCTGGATCCTTCCTTAGCTCCTTGCACTTTGCACTCACCACAGGACCTAATTTTATTGGGGACTAACATTGATCATAGCTAGTGAGAAAGTTTATACTGAAATGATTCTTAAAGATTACCTGATGTTATTGTTACATTTGACTGAAGGAGAAATTAAAACCCCAAGCCATGATTTGGCTTGAACTCTAGTAACGTGGGAAATCACTAAGCAGGTTGTCTAACAACCCAATGCTGCAGAGCTATTGACATGCACACATGCGCGCGCATGCACGCACACACACACAGACAAACACAGACACAATTTTTAAGCAAATTCAGAGAAGAATAATTATCATGTAATGACATCAAGACACTTGAGGGCCTTGAATAGATTAATCTACAAATGAGGCCACAATTGGTCTGTTGAGTCCCACCTAAAATTGCAACTACAGGCACTGAGTTAGTAAAATAATTACATCATTTACTTATTTCATTTATATTATTTACTTAATTTCTTTTCAATTATATCATTTACTTATCATAACTTATTGAGCTACTTCTAATATTAGGCATTATTCTTGGTACTGAGCTTATAGTAATGCATATGAAAGACAAAGTCCCTTTTCTCTTGGACCTTCTCTTTTAGTGGTTAGAACCAGTCTAAATATATAGAATAAATAAACAAATTTTGTATTACAGATATTGCAAAATGCTAAAAAAGAAAGCAGGATAATAAGATTAATACGTTCTTGAGTATGAAGGGCCATAGTAGATAGTGTTGGCAGGAAACACAACTGATATTAGAGATGAAGGTTGAAAGAGACAAATCAAGTTATGGATAAAGAAAATTCCAGGCAGAGAGAAGAGCAAGGATATAACATGGAAAAGGGATCCAGCTGGCTGTATAAAAGGAACATGGTCCATGCATAATACCCATCTGCCTTTACTTAACACTGTATTTTAATTAGCAGCTGGAAATACTTTTTCATGGCTATTTAAATTATGTATCAGTGTTTGTAGAACCATCCAGTTGCAATCTGAAAATTACAAGTACCAAAAAAAGGTAGCAATCAGCTACATATGGCTATTCAAATTTAAGAAAATAGGAAGTTCAGCCTTTCAGTGGCTCTATCCCTATTCAAGTGCTTAAAAGTCACAGGTATTCTATGGCTACTGTATTGGACAGTAAAGGTATGGAGCCTTTGTTTCACCAAAGACACTTGTTTTTGCCAGCTTGGCACTGGTCTAGAAGAAAAGACAGACACATAACTATATATGTGTGTGTGTTTGTAGGTTTTGGAAAAATAACCCTTTGCACGCATTCATATATTCAATATTGTGTGATTGCCTACTATATAACAGATGACAGGATCTATTATAAGAAATTGGAATTCAGCAATGAGCGAACCAGAGGCAAAAAACTTTCTACTTACAAAGTTTATATTTTATTGATAAATAAGTAGAAAAATAACTAAGTAGTTTAATATTGATACATGCTCAGGAGAAAAAAAAATAAATTGGGAATAGAAGAACTGAAGTGTTGGTAGGAGATAGTTCTGAGGGGTTCACAAAATATATAGGGAAATTAGAGAAAGCCTTACTGAGATGATGTTTGGAGAATAGCCTGAGGTGAGTAAAAGGATGAAGTAGATACACCTAGCCTGAAGGAAAGGAAGACACAAAGGGCCTGAGATGGGAGCTGGCCAAACTTATTGGAAAAACAAAGAAGAGATCAGCCCTTCTGAGGCAGGACAGAAGGAGAATGAGGGCAGAAGAGGACCTAGCCAGGGACTTACTGGGGCCAAATTATTTAAGCACTTTGTATCATTGTAAGGCATTTGTATTCCAAGTCAGTATTTCAAAGAAAGCATAACAATTTTGTTCCACAAGATGCCAGATGAAAAGGAACAAGCTGATATTCTAGATTTCTTTTCAAAATGGTTTGCAGTGTCCCGATTAAGAAATGTAGCATAATGATAAAACATGGGGTTGGATACGAGGCTTTGAATTACAGCTTAAAAATCTTTGCCAGTGATGATATAGACTTGTTCAGGTTACTGATCTGCTTTAAGGTAGGAACTGGCTGACACCTACGGAGTTTAATCTGTATTAGACATCGTACTTACCACTTAAAAGCATGCCATTCTGGCAGGGCGAGTGTCTCATGCCTATAATCCCAGCACTTTGGGAGACCGAGGGGGGTGGATCATGAGTCTGGAGATTAAGACCATCCTGGCCAACATGGTGAAACTCCGTCTGTACTAAAATGCAAAAAAATTAGCTGGATGTGGTGGTGCGCACCTGTAGTCACAGCTACTTGGGAGGCTGAGGAAAGGAATCACTTGAACCTGGGAGGCAGAGGTTGCAGTGAGCCAATATTTCACCACTGCACTGTGGCCTGGCAACAGAGCAAGAGTCCATCTCAAAAACAATAACAACAACAAAAAATACGATGCCATTTAATCATCATGGGAGCCCTAGGAAGTGGTATAGTTGTCCCCCCTTATCCACGGGGGATATATTCCAAGACCCCCAGTGGATACCTGAAACCATAGATAATACCTAATCTCACATATATTCTATTGGACATTTGATCTGATAAATGAGATGACTACTAAATGGCCAATGGGCAGATAATGTATACACAAAAGGATGATTCTCATTCCTGGCTGGATGGACCAGGACAGCTTGAGATTTCATATGCTACTCAAAATGGTGCACAGTTTCAAACTTATGAATTGTTTACTTCTGGAATTCATTAAATGTTTTCGAACTGCAGTTGACCAGTTGCATCTGAAACCACAGAAAGTGAAACCATGGATAAGGGGAGCCTACCTGGTTTTTCGAATGTTACAGATAGGCAAATGAAATCACTGACGTGGTGACTTACCAGTTCACATAGCAAATATGATCAACCTCATATATTTTAAGTATTTTAAATATAGAAATTCATGTAAATCAACTTAGGCTCTGTTGCATTGTGATTATTATTACTATTATTATTTCCTTATCTTTTTTGCACAATAACCCATCATAAACTTGGCATTGAACTTCACATACTCCCAGGTCAAAATTATTTCTGATAAGAGCTTGAAATGTGCTTCAGAAGACATTTTTTTTTAACATGGGCAAACAAGAACACTGTTTGAGAAGGCATTCATAAACACACAAGGTAGGTTTCTCATCAACTAACATAACGTCATTTATTCCCTGAACTGTAGAATTAAAAATTGAGTATCATCTCAAGAAGTACATTAACCATCTCCTCCAGACTAAGGAATAACAAAACCTATAGGAGTATAAAATTATATCCGCACCTACTTATCTATATGTTATGAGGTAGCATTTGATTTTGTTTTATATATGAAAATGAGTTGCCTACTGCAAGACATTGCGGAGGAGTCATTGTTATAGAAGGATATAGAGCCAAATGTAATCACTGTCAGTGTAGGAATGTGGAGCCAGATGTAATCACTATCAGTATAAAAATGCATTCTTTTTTTTTTTTTTTTTTTTTTTGGTAGCACCCTACTTAGCACAGGGTGTGAAAAAGTGACCAGTAAGCTTTTTCTTCTCTGAAAGTCATTTCATCGGCTCTCTGTATCATAAATTATAAGGAAAAATGTGTACCAAAATAAAGCATGTTGATGTCTTGAAATAAGACCATACCATTTTCTTTGCAGGGGTGTAGATGGAATCAGAGTGACAGCATAAATTAATAAAACAATGTACAGCAATATTAGGTAGCAAATGTCAAATGAGAGCTCAGAGAAACTTTCAATAGGTGCTCTAGGACAGTGATTCTTCCTTTCAGTGCTCACATTCACACAAAATGCCACTCCAGACACAATGACACTTGACCCAAAAAACTACAGCAGAGAGACAGCAGTGCAGCTGCCAAGGAATGCAAGATCCTCGATGCCTCAGTGGGTCAATGCTTCAAACACGTGGAAAGAAAGATTTATTCTTGGAACATTATACTTCAGAAATAAATGCAAAGAGTGGCAGCACAAACTGATGTGTAGCTGTGTAGGTTCTTTCAACCAATTGTAAAATTTTGGCTAGCATTTTATATCAATCACCTGGGATGTGCTTCCTTGGATAGCATTGTTACTAGTTGATTCAATAAGTCAATACTGGTAGCTCTCTTCAGACAAGAAGAAGGTAACCAGGTAGAGAGCCAAGGGTCCCACAGTTGGTACACAGACTAGAGTGGAGGTCAGTGTTGGTTGATGTCTTTCACACTTAGACCCTCTGCACCAACTCCCGATCCAATTCCGGCTTCATGGACCCCCATGACGATATCCCAAAGGGAGTTTTTTAATATAGTCCACGCCTTACACATCTACCTATTACTGAATATTTGTCTGCTTTGTCTTTCCTTATTTTAGAGCCCAAAGGGGGAAGTATCTAAAATAGTTTGCAAGATAACATGTGACTGTGTGAATAGAAGAATAGGCCATATATAAAGTCACATGTGCATCTTCACTGAAGCCATTTAGCGACTCTGGGGATATACTAATAAGCACTCTAAGCCGTTGTTTTTGAAGACAATGGTAGAATGTCCTAGGTAGTGATGTGCATCTCTTTTGAATATAAGTTTTGAAAGTGGCTCAAGATATATTGTGTTTGACCTGCAATAGAAACCTCTACTTTACCAAATGAATGCTGTTCACTGCCCCAGTGTCAGAAATACGCCAATTAATATATCTAAACAGAAGGAGTTTTAAAGTAGATGAAAAGCTATGCCAGCAGGCAGCATTGGAGAAGCTGTATAGCATAAAAATTCAGATACGTAGACTCAGTTCTGAATTATGACTTTGGCATTTGTTAGCTGCGTGACTGTACTCAGGTCATTTAATCACTCTGAACTTGTGTTCTTCATCTGTAAAAGGAAGCAAGCATTATCTCGCTGAAGTTTTTAATTAAATATGATAATGTCTATAAAACACTTAGTCCAGGGTCCTGCATTTAATAATATTCCAATAAATATTAGCTATGATAATTATTATAGGAAAACAGATTTAGGGGACAGATGAAGACTTAAATAGCCACGTAAATATTATTCTGCATGATCAGCTGTCTCATCCATTTCAGGTAGTGCCAGTTTTGGATAAGAGATGGAGAGGTTTCCTGCAGTATTTAGGAACACTGTTACCCTACAACTTGCTTTATGGGAAAGCTATTAATATTAAAGTCATTCTGAATTAAATTTTGACTTTCCAGCCAGGTAAGAATGAACAATATCCATAATCAGGACCAGAATTTAAATTACTGTTCCTTACTCTTTTTTGACACTTCACAGTTAAAATATTCATCTAATGATGCAATTTGTAGGAATTATCAAGAAGAAAAGTTTAGTTACAAGGCACCTCATCCTGGCCATCCTCAAGGAATGTAAATAAAAGATTTGCTTAATTTCCTTTGTCCTTATATTTTAGCTGTGTGAGATGTTTTATAAGCACAGTATTTTGGGGTTTGTCTTGGAGAAATTCTGGCTGTTTTACATTTTTCTCAATTGCTGTGTGCTTCCCTAGTCACCAAGATAGAGTAAAGAGATATATAAAGATATCTATTTCTATATATACTATATAGCATATATATATATATATATATATATAGATGCACTACATATATACACACACACACTATATATATATATATATATATATATATATATATACACACACACACTATATATATATATATATATATATATATATATATATATATATTCTGTGTGTGTGTGTGTCTTTTTTTTTTTTTTTTGATATGAAGTCTCACTCTGTCACCAGGCTGGAGTGCAGTGGCACATCTTGGCTCACTGCAACCTCCACCTCTCGGGTTCAATCACCTCCCGTGATTCTCCTGCCTCAGCCTTCAGAGTAGCTGGGACTACAGGTACGCACCACCATGCACAGATAATTTTTGTAGTTTTAGTAGAGACAGGGTTTCACCATGTTAGCCAGGAAGGTCTTGATCTCCCGATCTCATGATCTGCCTGCCTCGGCCTCCCAAAGTGCTGAGATTACAGGTGAGAGCCACTGCACTTAGTATAATATATATATTTTTTAATCTCAAGCATGTTCAAACTTACAAAATATTTTCTGGTAAATGAATGTCAGAACATTGAGCAGTTTCTTCTTTCACCAGTTACGCCAATTTTGAAAAAAATATAAGGTGAGATAGAATGCTTCGAAGGCTAGAATTGTTAATGAACTTAGATTTTTCCTTTACAGTCTGCATTTATTTATTTGTGGTATAATTAAATTCTGATTTTTACGCCCCTCCATCTACAACCTAAAAAAAAGATGGGGAAGTTTGAATTGGTTTCCTTGGTTGTTTATTATCATGTTGTATCACTGTCAGTGAAATTGACCATGAAAGCAAGCATTAAATGGTTGATCATAAAATAAAGCATTCTTGGCATGCTGAACAATGACAAAATAACAGCGTATCGAGCCTGTTTTAATTAAAAGAAACCCTTTCTGGCTGGTGTACTGAACTGTTCTCAGTGGTGGCAAGGAAGTAATAAGAACTGTAAAGAGTGTGAGTGAGGAGCTTCGACGTCCAATTTAATTAATTCCAACTACCTGGGCACCACTTTACAAGATCCTGAAGTTCAAGTGTTTAGCAAAACCTCCACGGTGAGATCGTGGAGTAGATTACATAACCATTCTGTAAAAGTTTTTAACAAAATGTTTGTGTCCTGTTCTGATTCCCACTACTGGCCCGACTCATGAACTTCGGAGGTATCCTGAATGTGGGTTGATAACTCCTAAATATCTCTTCTCTAAAGAACTGTATTCAGACAAATGCCATGGACCGTCACCACTGTCCCAGTGCCCACAGGCCCTGGCCAATGGTTGCCTGGCAAAGGAGGACAAAATATGCGTTATGGTGCAATTTGTGTTTCATGGTTTTCTCATGAACACCATTCTTGTTTACCATTTTTCCCCTGCCCTATCCTATTTCCCTTACATCCTTTCTTCTGAGAGGACTTTTCCCAATACATCACTGGAAAGTAATTTCAGTCAAAGGCTCCGCTCCTGGGAACTCGCACCTAAGCCATAGCATGCTTGTTAGTTTTAAGAGATGCTGAATCATCCAGGTCATATTATATCATCTTGTTACCTAAGTCTGTGCTGCCAATAAATTACCTTTATTATTATTAATTCTATGGAAACGTTTGTCTATGTATATACATATGATTAGGTGTGTGCAATAGGTATGTAATAGTTATGTCTAGGCACGTGGGTATGGGCATGGTGTGTGTGTGCGTAAACATATATTTAAGTGAAAAACATCAGGATACAAAATTTGAAATTGTGGAAACATCTCAGTTGCTGCTCTGGCATATGCATAAATATACGAATCTGTCAAATAAGTAGGAGTAGTTATACCTAGGTCTGATACAGGCATTAATCTCTACTTTCTTGATATACACTGTTGCTATATTTCCATTCATCATTTAAAATATAAAATAAATATTCAATAACATAATAGAAACATAAAAATGAGGAAGCCATTCCCTTGGTTTTAGTAATACCTTACTAAATGAAGTGCCCTGTGACAAGGGTAATAATATATATTAACATGATTGCTGTCATAGGAGGTTGTTGCTTGGGAAACGGGAGAAATAGCAGAGATGCTGAGGACTTTGTTTTGGGGGATGTGCATTGATTCTTGCTTGAGAAAACCTTGCTTCTGAGTATTTAGCTCCTCCTAAACCCTTAGTATAAATAACTTCTTATCCAAATTTTCACTATTTTCCAGATGCTAACTAAGAACATGGGGAGAGGACTTCCGCTTTGAATTGACTGTATACATAGCACAATTATCAGAATTCCTTCAAGAGGTGAGGCCATTATCTCCATCACAGATGCTTTCTGAAACCACTCCCAGGGAGTGAGGAGCCTCACATCTCAGACTCCTTTAGAATTTTCTAACAGTGTGTACATGTCTTTACTACAGGAGACTGTTTACCTGAACACTGCCTAAAGAGCAGTTGCCTACATCATAGAATTCAAAGCCAGAATATACACGTTTGGCAATAAAAATCTTCTACATTGTAATGTATTTTTAATGCTATATATTAACTGTTTCTATTCTTATAACAAAAGTTAATAACCCTTCAAAATTGTGCATGGCCTTTACGAAGTCCCATATCAGGTACATTGATATCACTGACAGATGACACTAAAATTACCTCCTATTATGATATGAACCAAAGATAATCAGCATATATTCTATTAAATAAACATAAAACAAATATGTAAGAGGTAAACTTGTTCATGGTTAAAAAACACTTTTTGAATTTAACTGGAACATTTTTAAACGTTAAAAGAACTAAGTATAAAGTAAAATCTACCAATATTTTGTGACATTAGTCATATAAAACTCGTGTGGAACAACTGAGGATTCATCTTTTTTGTCATAATAACTGATATTCCAATTCTCATTCATGTGGTAATTAGAAATTTTATAAAATTCATTACTAATAACATTTTTATAGCTTTTAACACCCCACCATAATTGATGAAATAGTTCGCTGCTCCCTCCACTCCCGACAACACTATGTCTAGTGCGTTCACCAATATAAATTACATGAAACCCATCATACCCCAGGAGCAGTTATCACCTAAGAGAAGTCATTCTATTCTTCCTGTCCATCTCAGTGTTTGGCTGCCCTTAATTCCACTTAGTGGAGTCTCAGTGTTATAACTGACAATTATGAGAATTTCTTTCTTAAAGAGTGTTATACTGTTTCTGGATTCTATACAGAATGGTGACAATGGCTTCTATCCACAGTCAGTACCTATCATTTGAGTCCAAAAGCTGTTGTCATAAAGACTCAGCTGAATTACAAGTCTCTCATAAAAACTGTCGTGAGGCTCTCTAAGTTCTCCATGTAGAAGCATCATCGTCACTCCAAGTGACTGAAGAAAATATAAACACCAAAACACAAACTCCATCCATTTGACAATTCAAAAATTGGAAAAAGAAAAAAATGATACTTTTAATGGGAGCCTGACCTATCAATATTTAATTATTACAAGAAAATATAGTTATAGGTTGTGTTGTCTTAGGATATGTTAATGACTTCACTAACTTAATTTTAGGCGGCAAGCTGTAGCATTTCTGATCACTTTCTTTCTCTGTAGGCTCAAGATATTATAGTGACTGAGGGAAAACTTCCCCTTTGCCCTTGGAAAGTCGACAGAAAACTGGAGAAAGGCAGATTAATGGGAGAAAAATACAAAATTTTCTTTTAATGTACATAGCAAGAGAGAATCACAGAATAACTATTCAATAATCCAGAGCAGAGCAGAAGCCTGTATACCATTTTTCATGGAGGATGCGGAGAATGAATGGGGTCTGGGAGGAGGAGGTAAGAGGCAGACATTAGGTGGGATGAGAAGCACAAGGAACAAACAAAAGGTTGTCTTATGATACAGAGAAAGCCTCCCAGGTAATCTCTTAATGTTGCCCTCGGATAAATAAAGGGAAAGTTTGTAAGGGTGTGGTGATGACTCAGTCTCTTCTCTTTTCTGGTGATTGATCTTTCCTAATTGATGAAATCCCTAAGAAGAGGTTCTTAAGACAATTGCACTCCTTTTGGAAGTAAACTTTCTGGGTCAGATGTAAAAATGAAGAAAGTTCCTTCCTGTGCTTAGAGATTGACAGCGGAAAGTAAAAGTTAGAGGGACTTTGATTCTCAGGCAGCTTCTAAGGCCTCTGAGCATGTCAAAGTACTAGTCTTTAGGATATCACTTTCTAAGCCCTGACAATAGCTAAAACTAGCATTTATTCTGTGGCTGTCTCTCAGTTTTGCCCCCAGCAAAATTATAAAATAGATAAAGGCTGATATTGGTATTCTTGCCCAGTCCTATCTTTGCTATCTTCTCATCCTTCCTTATATTCAGTTCCTACAGAAATTGACCTCATGTGTTGAGAAAAGTTTAAATAATTAAACTTAATTAAATAATAAAATGCTTTTGAATAATTAATTTAAACATTTTTTCAAAGGTGACTATATTGTATCCCGGCATTTTGCTAGGTTCAGGTATTAAAAAAATAGAATACCATCTATTTTTCAGGGAGTTTATGGTTGACTGGTGAAAGTGCAGTGTCAAAATACTTAGAGAACTGCATATTCATTACCATGCTCAGTACAAGTAGAGGACATTATAGATGCAAAATGGAGAAAAATCAAAATCTACAAATGCTTTCTATCAGTAGGATGCTTTGTAATGGGTTTTGAAGAATAAATACAATTCTAGAAGAAAAAAAGCATGAAAACTGATTCCAGGCCTAGATAACATTATGTTCAAAGGCACAAATGTGTAGAACATCATCAGGTAGACAACTGGAGCTGCCTATGCACTGAGAGTCAAGGTAGGAAGGTGTTGAGAAGTTGTCAGGGTTTTAGGCAAAAAGTAGTAAGTTAAAATTATATGCATGCTAACCAAAGAAACTATTTATTTGATTTTTTGTTGTTTTTGAGAAAGGATCTTACTTTGTCACCCAGGCTGAAGTGAAGTGGCACAGTGATAGTTCACTGCAGCCTCAACCTCCCAGGCTCAAGTGATCTTCCTGCCTCAGCCTCCTGAGTAGCTGGGGCTACAGCCATGCATCACCACACCCAGCTAATTTTTATATTTTTGGCAGAGACAGAGTTTCACCATGTTGCCCAGATTTGTCTTGAACTCCTAGGCTCTAGTGGTCCACCTGCCTCAGCCTCCTAAAGTGCTGAGATTACAGGTATGAGCCACCATGCATGGCCTATTTATTTATTTATTTTATTTTTCTTGAAAGCTCCTAAGAACCACAGAACACCTTAAAGGAAGGTGTCAACATGATCCTATTTGACAAGATAGGATGTTATCTAAAAACTAAAGCAAAAGCCGATAAGGTTTAATACCTCCTGGGCATATAGGCTTTAACTAAAAGGAGGAAATGTCTTTGATGACATAACCAAAAATTTTGTAGAATAGATTCTTAGTATTAAATCTACAGAATTAAATTTATTATTCCCTTTGCAATAATATTTTAAAATTAAAAGAGAAAGGGTAGGTACATAGGTTTTCCAATAAGACTTCAATATAACCAGTCAAATCTTCAACTACTACATAGTGTTTCTACCCTTGAGATACAACCCCAGGAGATTAAGTTGCTTTTCAGCTTCTGAAGTAAGGAAGCAAGGTGTCAGAGGCTGCTCTCCAGGGAGAAGGGTGCTGTCAAGATGCTATTTAGGTTGATACACTGTAGAACCAGGAGGCAGAATAATAAAACTACAAGAAATATAAAACACTGACGCTTTAGTTCCATTGCCAGAGTCATTAGTGGAGTGAAAACAGGGCATCAGTATTATTTAGCTTAGGTGATTCTATTATATAGAAAAGGTTCAAAAATATTGAAATAAGAGCAAAATAGGCTTAGTTTCTGTGAGTATCTGTGAATATTGTGCCCTATTTCAAAGTTAGTTTTGGTTGGGTCCAAACATAGTTCACTTGTGAGGAAAAAATATTACCTATCAATTACATCAGAATTAGTATACGTTTTAATTAAAGAAACATACAACAACACAGTCAAGCATTCAATCTTCGTTTGGTGTATAGTTCAAATTAAGACAGAGACCATTTTGAAAAATATACAATAAATGTCATGGTTACCAACAACCTGGCCTTCTTGGAGATAGAGATTGAGTGCTGTTTCACTTTATATAAATTATTCTTTATTTGAATTATAGGTTCAAAATTATCAAGTATCTAGGAATAAATTTAAAGAAAATTGTGAAAGTTATTTATACAGAAATGTGTTGAACATCACCAAGTTCATCTCTGGTACTGAAGTAAAATCACCAGCAGATTCTTCCTCACATATAAACTCAGTAGTAAAACAAAACAGAGACATTGTATAACTTATTTAGAGAATAAATAATTGCAAATATATTTGAAGGAAAGTTGAGTCTTGTGTTCATAGAATTGGTCTGAGGACAAGCTGAAGATAAGTATAATGTGAGTTTGCTGAAACTCCAATAGAACTATTTCATTTTTCTAGCTGAAAGAACACAGAGCCTGAAGAGACTACAGTCACAGGGAAGTGAAGGGAATCCTAAAAAAAAATAATCCTGTGGTATGTGTGTAACCTCTGTTTAAAGTCTCTTGCTGATCGCTCAATTATACATTCATAGAAAATTGTGCAAACAGCACAACTATAAATTAAAAACTAAAGAAACTGAACTAGAATCCAAGATTCCACTCATCTCAAACAAGGCAGAGTTTGCAGTTTCAGGCTAATAGAGTTAGTCATCTTTCAAAACAAAAACAATAATCACCCAACTGAGTTCTTTTGCTTGCTGCATAGTAAAAACCAATGCACTTGAGACAGCAGGTTGTGCAGTAGAGAAATAGTTTAATTTTTGTAAGGCAGTTGAATGGAAGGATCAGAGATATTTGTCAAATCTGCCTCCCTGAGAGCTTGGAGGCAAGAGTTAAAGATAATTTGGTGGTCAGGGAGCTAGAGAATGAATGCCGCAGATTGGTTGAGGTTGAAATCATAGGATTGTTCAAACTACCTTTACATGCTGAGTCAGTTTTCCGGGTAGGTGTCACAGGACTGTTTGAGTCATTTTCTTGTTATGGATCCTGGGTCTGAATGGATCAGTTGGCTTTTTCAAATGGAAAAGTCTAAAAAGTACCTTCAGTTTTGACAACGCTGATATCATCTATAGGAGCAATGGGGAAAGTTACAAAGCTTGTGACCTGTGGCTACGTGACTCCTGAGCAGTAATGTATTAGGGAATGGTGGCTGATTATTGCTGAGCTATGCTTAAAGCTCAGCAAAATTCAGGCCCCTACCATAATTCAAACCTTGTGGCCTTTCTTTAGTTTTACAAAAGCAGTTTTAGTCTCCAAACCAGGAAGAAGTTAATTTTGGGAAGGGACTATTATCATCTTTAAAGTTTTATAAGTTAAACTATTAGCTAAACTCCTCCCAAGTTATCTAAGCCTATACCCAGGAATAAGCAAAGTAAATTAACTTGTGAGATTAGAAGCAAGGTGGAGTCAGTTATGTTAGATTTTTCTCACTGCCATAATCTTTGCAAAGGTGATTTCCAAAGCATTTTTTTTTAAATGCAAGGTTTTCCAGAGACCACACAATATAACATTTACAGTTTCTAGAATGTAATTCAAAGGTACTAATAATAAAGAAACAGAAAAATATTATTTATTCTTACAAAGAAAAAGAAAGCTAACCCTGAGGTAATCCAGATGTTGGAATGATCAAATTTGGACTTAAGAGCGACAAGGTAAAGTAAAATATGAATAACAAGAGAGGACATCTCTCCATAGAAATAGAATATATATTTTTAAATACATAATGAAAAAGTTTGAATGAAAATTATTGAACAAAAAGTCTTAGAATGTTAGCAAACTGTACATAATAAAGAAAAACAGTAAACTGTCAAAAAATGAACACTTTATTTCTCTATGGTTACAACTTGCTGGGAAATTTATACTAGGAATTAGGCCATTGGAAAATATTTTGAATAGAAGTGATGATTTAAATACTGAGGGACCATCCAGGAATCATATGTTTACATTTCAAAAAAACATCAGGTATGGAACCGAGAAGATGCTCTAGATGCTGGAAACAAGAATGGCTTATCTTATTCACCCCTCCCCATACCAAGTATTTATTTACATTCTAAAAGGTAAGAAAATAGCAGTCTCCCTTTTCTCCTATTCTGTAGGAGAAATAAGGAGATTAAGTTTCTCTTCATTCATCTCTCACAGGAAAAGGGAACAGCATGCATACAAGTCTCTAGATTCATATTTTCCTACCATAGTGTGTTCTAGTGCAAATGTGCCTGTTCAGTGGGCTTTCATGACATTTTTCCAAAACGGGGAAAATGGGTAAGGCTAACAATGTAGTTATTGCTGTGAAATGCTATAAATGACTAAGAAAAAGAGAGAATTGGACATAACTGATAGGACTAATAATTAACCAGTCTCTGTTCCAGAAGCCACATGTTTACTTTCAGAGTAGTATGAATAATTATAGATATTAAAAGGTTTCAGGAACTTGAAGAAAAATAAAATTATTATTCAAACTAAAAACCAAAAAGAAAATGGATTGTTTTAAAACAAAACTAAGAGCACATCAGGAACATGTGGGAATATCAAGGTGTCCCAAAAGGAGAGACTAAAGAGACAGTGAAACAGAGAAAAAGAAATTGAAAATATAATGTACAAAAACTTCCCAGATTACATAAAAAACAAATTTTCAGGGTAATGAACCTCAGTAAACTCCAAGAGAATAAATATGAAGAAAGCCACGCGTAGGCACTTAAAACCCAAATGACTTAAAACCAAACATCGAATATCTTGGAAGTAGCGATGAAATGCAAAAAAGAGCACCCCATCATATGGCATGTTGGCATGCTGAGTATTTTAAGTTAAAGGAAACTGAATAAACCACAAAAGCAGAAAGTTTCTCTTTGACTTTCTCCCACCCTCTCTCTCTTTAAAAACCTGCATGTAACAGGTGTCCTTTCCTATATTGAGAAGGAAGAAATGTTACACAGGCCAAGAAGAATCTGAACAAATAGGTATTGCTAAGTATTTCACAGTTTGTTACCATTAAATTATACCCTTTTGTCTCAATCACACTTTTGTGTGACTATCCATAAAACCATATACTTTTTTCATGGTTTTGAGTCTTCATTTTTAAACATTTATTGTTAATGTTTAATGTTTAACATTTATTGTTAATGTTATTTATGTAGAGATGGAGGTCTCACTATGCTGCATAGGCTGGTCTTGACCCCGTGGCTTCAAGTAAATCTCACACTTTGGCCTCCCGAAACAGTGGGATTATAGACATGAATCACCTTGCCCACACTTGGGTCTTCATTTTGGAAGGCTCCTGTACCATGTAAAATTTTGGTTACATAACTTTGCTCTGCTTTTTTTTTTGGTTAATATGGTTTGTTGCTGTTATTGTTATATGGCTTTAAGCTATGAATCTAGTGATGGGTGAAGAAAAGTTAGTACTTTTCCCATCTACAGTAGCAAAGGAAACATAACATATTAAATACAGAGAGAGGTACATTATATCAGAAACAATTGAGGCCAGAGAGAGTGCAACAGCATCTTTATGGTGATATAAAAAGAGAAATTATCAAACAAGAATTTTATATTTGGTAAAAATATGCCCCCAAATTAAAAGTAAAGATTTGTTCAAATAAAATAAAACTAAAAGAATTTATTACCAGTTGACTTGCCACTACAGGAAGTGTTAAATAAGTTCTTTGGGCTAAAAAGAATTGATGCAAAAGGGAAATGTATTTTTACGTAGAAATATAGAACACTGCAAATGTTTTATGTACATTTTATATGTACAGGTACATATAAAATATTTTTCTATTAAATTTCTTATATACAATTATAAATAAGAAAATGTAACGTCTTAAGGTGTCTATATTATATATAGATAAAATAAATGTGACATAATACAGTAAAAATAATGACAGATGGGAAATAAATGGATATATGGCTGCAAAGTTCTACATTTTTTCTGTAAAGTGGTACAATATCAACTTTAAACGTACTCTGAAGAGCTAAGGTTGCATATAGGACACTCAGAACATGCAATGAGATTAAACAAAAAGATAGAGGTGAGATAGAAATAAATTAATTGTCAAATAATCAAAAAGAAAGTGATAAAGAGAGATAGGATGCATAAAGAACAAAAGAAGAAATTATAAAATAATATACCAAAATTCAAATATGCCAACAATTTCATTAAGTATTAATGGTCTAAACACTCGAAACAGAAGGCAGAGCTGACTGGAACAGCAAGACTCAAGTGAAATGCTGTCTGTAAAAAATGAACCATACATATCAAGACACAGAGATGGACAAATGTAAATTGATTAAAAACATATTTCATGCAAACAGCAAGTATAGTAATCTGCAATGGATATGTTAATGTCAGATAAGATAGGTTTTAAGACAAATATTATTATTAGAGATAAATAGGAAAAATTTATAATAATAAAGCAGTAATGGAAACAGAAAGTAAGACAGATATTTTATCAACCCATTAAGGGACTACATAAGTCATAAATTTGTATTTGCCCTATGACAGAGCCACAAAACACATGAAGAAAAAAATTGACAGAATTAGAAAAATAGATAATTATATGATCATAGTAATCATGTTTTTAGGCCAGGTATGGTGACTCATGTCTTTAAACCCAGTGCTTTGGGAGGCTTAGGTGAGAGAATCACTTGAGTTAAAGAGTTTGTGACCATCATGGGCAACATAGAAACACAGACACCATCTCTACCAAAATATACTTATCTGGGCATGCCATATCATGCCCAATTAATTATTAATGTCATTTCAGCTACTTGGGAAGCTGAAGTGGAAGGATTGCTGGACTCCAGGATGTTGAGGCTATAGTGAGCTGTGACGGCACCACTGTACTCCAGTCTAGGCAACAGAGCAAGACCCTGTTTCTAAAACAAAACAAAAGCAAAGCAAAAAACAAATATCCTCATATCATTTCTAAAAATGATAATATTAGCAGTAAAACAACTGATAAAACTAATTGAACTAGAGAACTAGACAGAACAGAGAGAACTAGAGCACTGTCAATTACCCTGATCTAATCGATAGTTAGAAAGCACTAGGCCAACAATTGAAACTGAAACTTTATTTTTTCATGAAATCATTCACCAAGACAGCTTCAGCCAAAATAATAATAATGCAAAAAGTCTCATTAAGCCTAAAACAATTAAAATAATAAAGAATATGTTCCCAAATATAACAAAACTATACTTGAAATCCATAACACTCAGACATGTAAAAAACATAAAATATATGGAAATTAAACACATTTCTAAATATTTCAGGTTCAAAAATTAAAAATGGAAAATATTTTAATTGAACAAACATAAAAATATAACCTATCAAAATCTATGCAGTATAGTTAAAAGAGTGGTTAGAGAGAAACTATATATTTAAATACGTGTTAGAAAGGATAATAATAGGCTTAGATACAATGAGCTAAGAGTCTATCTTAAGAAGATAAAAAAAGAGGAACATGATTAATGCAAAGTAAGTAAAAGAAAGAAAATAATAAAGAGGAATAATGGAGAAAGTAGAAAAACTAGCAAAGCCAAGAAACTGTTTTGTAATTGAGCAGCACAAAAAAACTTCTACTTAGAACAATAAAGAGGAGAGCACAGAAATTATCAATATCAAGAATGATATTACCCTTTGCATTGTAGATCTCCAAACATCATTATTCAACACAAGCTTCTCTCCCACTGTGTACCTGGGTGAATGTTTTAAAGGTGAAACTAAATGTGTCTCTTAAGCTCCCTGGTGCCCTTCACATCTCTTTTACTCATTTTCATGTTGATTCAAATACCAACTGATTTATAAAACCTGTCAATATGTGTATTGTAGTCATGGATTCTTTTGGTCTTGAGAAGTCTTGTAAAATTAATGTCATGTCTCTCTTAAGTGACCAAATTGTTCAAAGTAAGATAAATTTTCCTGCAAGGATGAAAGCTTGAAATGTGGCTTCTGACCAAATAAGAGGTAATCAGATGAACATTATATTACGCAGAGGGGCCACTCCCTCTACAGAAAAAGTAATAGTGATTTTTCATTAGGGTTGTAGGTACCTTTCATAATTTTGCCTCTTTCTGACAGAGATATTACATGAGAATTTCTAGAATGGGACTGAATATTTGCATAATTACAAAATAATTCCAGACAATTTTGTTGTTTATTCCTATTTAAGAACCACTGGCTAAGATCAAAATGAGAAAGATTAAGAGGACGATGGAAAACTACATAGACAGAAAAGCAAAAGAAATAATTTATTGCCTTCTAACAGACAAACTTGCAATTTTAACCCCTTTACATAGATAAATAAGCTAAGAGCAAAAGATTATAGCCGAAAATACTTTATCACATGGATTAAATATGAATATTTTAGAGGAGCCTAAACTTAGTATTTAATTATGAAAGTTTTAAGAAATATTGATGTTATTTGATGATGTTTAAAATCCAAGTATGCGATTCCTACAAATGTTTATTAGATTCTTTTTGAAACGCTAAAGGGCAAAAGCACCTGCCTTAAATGGAGAAGATTCTATAAATATGGGAAATGTTTCTGTGGAATGGAGGGGTAGGTAGCTGGAGAGAATATACAGAGAGGTAAAGAAAAACATATCTTCTCTCAACTTAATTATGATGTTTATTTTTCAAAACAACATTACAATATCTAGAAGGATGGAAAGAATAAATTTGGTTGAAGTAAACCCAATAAATAATTTGTAGACTTTTCTAACATTCAGTACATGAAGTGGAGTTCTGGGAAACTAAGAGGCTAAACACACAAGCAAGTGCTGCTTAAGATCTTCCTATGGAACTGTGGGGCATGAATAAATGATGAAGATAAGTCTCAGGACCTATATGCTATATGTATCCCCTTAATGCATGATTGATGTGTTTTATAGTGTTACCATTAATTAGACTTTCTGATATAAAGATATGGAAAATGAACTTACTCTGATTGTTTTGTGAGATACCTCTCCAGTGACAGGAAATTGAAACAAATTACCCAAGCAGGGAGAAGGGTTATTGAAAATATGAGCAGATTATAAAATTATACACAAACAGTGGGCCTGTTATAATTGTCCTATTGACATTTCCTCATACTATAACCCTCAAACCCAATACCTAAAGTGAGGGTTCAGGTTTGTGTACATAAGTCAGTATACTCATTTTCCAAGCCGTCCCATGTTTTGCTCAATGCAACTACACTGTCAGAAGAGAATCTGTGACTTCTCTTCCAAATACCAAGCCAGATTCATAGTAAGTTGTCTGCCTAAATAAATACGTGCTCTTGAAGGGCATATTATAATGATTTTAGTTTCACATGTTGATGCCCTTCGCAGCTATTGCCACATTATACCTATGATAAGTCTCCAATATGATAGATTTCTTTTTTGCATTTGAGCTTAAAAAATTGATATTAGCTAATTAAATTCTGTTAAGTAGGAATCTGATGCATGTTTGGCTTCAGTCAAAAATGTATTTGTCCTGGCAAGAGATGATAGAAATGCTTTTCACATTAGAAAAGCTGCACACACATTTTCTAATCCTGGTAAATACTTCTTATGTGCATAAGAAATTACTTAAAATTTTATTTTACAGCTTGAAAGTGTTAACAGTGAACATTCAATGAAATAATTGTTATTTGCTTGATTTTCAAGAGAAAGGCAAATGGTAACTTAAGGGAGTTTCTGTCAGTTGTCAGCAAGAGGAAGGCAATTATACAATGACAAAGCCATACAGTCTGGCAGAAAATTATGCAAATGCAATGCTACTTACTGATAGTTAATTTATAAAGTAGTTTGTCTCCTAATTTCTAATGAATGCTTGCTACCTTTGACCACTTGTCATCCATTCCCACTTTATCTACATATTACTAGTTTGCTTCTCTTTTGGGAATGTGTGCCTCTGTCATTAAGACCACATGCCATGCCCAGTCCATCCTCTGAGGAGGATGGTAATTAGCTTCCTCTTAAGTGGCTTATAGAGGACTGCAATTGCAGCACTTTCAGAGGCAGAGGTGGGTGGATCGCTTGAGGTCAGGAGCTTGAGACCAACCTGGCCAAAATGGTGAAAAATGGTGAAACCCTGTCTCTACTAAAAATACAAAAATTAGCCAGGCATGGTAGTGGGCACCTGTGATCCCAGCTACTCGGGAGGCTGAAGCAGAATTGCTTGAACCCAGGAGGCTGAGATAGCAGTAAGCTGAGATGGTGCCACTGCACTCCAGCCTGCATGACAGAGTGAGATTCTGTCTCAAAAAAAAAAAAAGAAAGAAAGAAAGGAAGGAAAACAGTCATTTGATTGTTCAGGCCTTTTGACCCAGTCAGAGGACTTTCACAAATGTTTGGTGTACTCTTATAAAAAGAAATGCTCCCTTGTTATTCAGAAAGGACTACTGGGAAGAAGCAAGCTTGTAAGCCTGTTAACTCCCAGAAGTTGTTGGCAGACATTTTACAAGGCAATCCAGCCAGAGTTCTGGTAAAACAAATACCATGACAATCAGAAAGAAGAGCCTGGAAAAGGGCAGAGCAGGAGGATGGAGGAAGAGATGAGAGAGGGGGGAGAGTGAGGGGAGGAGAGAAAACTGGAGACATCTTGAGCCTTGTGTCAACTCTGCATCAAATCTTAAAAGTAATTCCTACAACTGAAATTTTTAGTTACATAAGTCAACAGAATTGCCACAGTCAGTTTGAGAAAGTCTTCTACAGCAAATATCCAACAGATTTCTCACTTATAGACCGTTAACTCTGCTAATGGTGTATTTTGTTTTGTCATCATTAAATTTTGTTTTCATAGTGACAGGAAGAGGTAGAATAGAAGTGTTTTTCAAAAGTAGTCCAGATGTAGCAAAAGTTTCCAAATCGTGAGCATACAGTAGAGTCTAACCCACTCGGGCCAGTACTAAGTAAGACTTCAATTCTCCCATGCCCAGAATTATGGTCTTGAAAGCCTGGGCATCAGGTAGGCTCATTAATTTTTATGACTATTTTTCTTTTACCCTAGTCTCACATAACCACTGGCTTAGGTGATTGCTGTTAGGCAGAGAAACCTGATTTGCAATCTATGATCCCAGAAGAGAAAGACAAAGTTCACTCTCTGGTTAGTTAAATTCTTAGAGAACCAGACAGGCATTTTAATAAAATCATGGGAGGGCCTGAGTAGAATATACTCACCTTACCCTAACTCCCAACCTGAAGCTGAACTGACAGGATAAAATATTCTTTATTAGTTCAGCTCTTGCATTGCTTACACAGTGATCTAATGCCTGCACATATTTGCTATAAAGCCTTCTTAGTACCAGAGAGGGATTTTAATTAGACAAACTGTAATCTCTTTCCATTTATTAATTATTTCCCTTAGGCTTGCTGTATAAAAATGTGTGAATAATTAAAACCTGAGAAAAATAACACTCCTTTCTAAAGTGTTGCTTTAAGAAAAATATTGACTTCTCCCTCCTTGCCCCCAAGAAAACAGAAAAGATACAGGTGTATCTAACGAATGCTGACAGAGTAACTGGGGCTAAGGGGCAGTATTAAGGATGGAAGAAAAATTGCAATTTAAGCATAAATGTAGAAGTTCTAACATTACTGTTGAGGAAGTACAACCTAGGCAGATTAACATGCTGGCTAAGCGTATATGATTTAGGTATAAGTGTTTCAAATTTTCACCCTTGATGTGCTACTTGCTAGATGTGTGAACCACCTAAGTCTCCATTTTCTCAAATGTGAAGCAGAGATGATATCGCCTTTATAAAATAGGCCAGTTTTATAGGCCAGTTGTGATTATTACATGAGATGATACTGTGAGCTTTTTTTTTTTTTTTTTTTGTGGCACAGAGTACACAAGGTGGAAATGGTGGCTGTTATTAGTGTTATTACCATCAATTCTTTAATATCTATCGTCCTATTATTACTTCTCTTATTGTAATTTGTCTTACATTTCCTGATATGGGTTCTATATTTAAATGAAATCACAAAATCAAAGTGCTTGAGTCCTTGGCTAGGTCTTGTTTAAATTTCTAACCGTTCAGAAGGGGAAAACCTGGAAAAAAAGTTTGAGGATTTGATCTTGAATGAGAATACCAATCCAGAAGAGAAGATTCATTATGTCCAAGATCAACTGTGATTCCTGTATACCCAATGCCATGACCAACATCACTCACGGGTAGTTCTATGTTAGCAGTGTTGATGGAAGAGACAGAGAACAGACTGGACTGGGAACTAGACAATTTAGCAAAAAGTCACACACAATCACGCATGCAAATATGTAAATTTATGAAGAATGGTAAGTATCTAGTAAGACTCTGCCTCACTCATCTCCTTCATAATACCAGAATAGGAAGAAAAAACTAATAATAAGTAAAAATCTATAAGTCATTTTTTGAGGTGATAATGATTTGAATAATATATGTCTTCTGGTTAGGGTCAAACTATAATAATTGACCTTGGCATTTCTTGTAGTTATTCTATTCAATAGAATTTGAAGTTCTATTCTTGTTGAATAGAACTTTTTTTAAAAGTTACTACCTTGTTGCTGAATTTTTAGTTCAACAATTTTTTTTTTAATTCTAAACCTTAATTTTTAAGGTTTACAAACTGATGTTATGTTAGGTACTTCTAGAAAAGCAATAATATATTTTGAAATTTGTGCTTCAATACTTTATTAGATACATTAGCCCAAGAGGTTTTATACTTCCTGGCAATATATTGATAACTACAAAAAAAAAAAAATCCATCAAAACGGACCTGTACATAAGACAGGCAAAGAACTCAAAACACTGTCAATTCAAATACTGTGTAATAATCCATAGGTAAGTAGGAAAGGGAGACACAGGATGTGCTATTCATTTCTACTCCTTGAGAACATATGGAAAAGAAGTTGGAGAAAGGACACAGAAAGCAAAGAGTAAAAAAGGATTATGCACACACAAAAAAAATATTTTTAAGCCTCTAATGTAATAAAAAAAAATTTTTTAAAGACCTCCAGTGAAGCACACAAAATCAAACTTAAATGACTTACATGAACCAATAACTTTAGAGAATAAATATTTTGATAAATATTTTCAGTTATTTTAACCTAAATAATTTGTTATAAACAACTGCAGCGAATAAAGGATTGGAACCTTTAGAGATTTATGTATCATGATGTTCAGCAGGCTTTATCATTCTTTCTAATGTCTTTTTAATATTGGAAAAGAAAAAGCTTAGAAACAAAGATAAGAGAGAGGGAATGGTGATAGATGCCATCTCTGAGTACTTCTAGGTAGTGAAACGCAAACCATCTCACTATTTTTATATTGTTTATCCCTTTTATATTACTTTCCCTTTGCTACTCTGCTCACATGATTTTATATAGTTTCAGAGAGGAAAGGTAATACCATTTTCCCTAGAAGTAATTGATCCTGTCCCTCCACTCAACCCCTCATCCTAGGACACACCTGAAGTCATATCAGTAGTGGCAGTCCACAACTTCTAAAGGGCATAAAGGTTGACATTGAAATGGCCTTTGACATTTTACTATTTAATTAGCCTGCCTTAATTACTGTGTTCCTGGCTGCATGATATGCTGCAAGCATTCCAGCAAGAAGACTGGAAACAGCCAGAGCCAGATGGGGTTAGGGCTGGAGAAAACTAACTTTGCAGCCCAAAGTTTTGGTGGTGATGGTTAGCGGTGAATAGTTCAAATTATCAAGCAAAACCCCTAGTAGCCAATTCGTTCCTGCTCCCAGTAGTCATCCAAGGGGTCTGATTAAGGGAGCCCCAAATTTTTTCCACATGTAAAAGACATCTCCAAGTTTATTTTCTCTGTTCTTGGTGTTAAATCTATTCTTTTTTCTCTTACTAAAGAAAATTTATTATATTACATTTAAATTAATTAGAATGGAGTTAATATAGAGTTCTTAAATATATACTAGATTTATAAATAAGGTAATAAAACATTCTTTATTGTTCAATGTCTGTTGTAGATGACTTAAACCACTTTAGCTATTTTAGTAAAGAGAGATTTATATTTTATGATGGACTGAATTATGGTTTCCACCCTTCACTCTCTGCTTCATCATGGGATTGTGCAGTCTTACCCTGTGGCATGGTACTTACTGCAGTAATTCTTCACTCCTGAATGTTGGGCTCACCATGTGACTTGCCTTGACCAATGGCATGTTAACAGATATAACACAAGCATTGAATTGAATTATGCTTGAGAGGTTAGATTTGATCTTTCAGCTATCTGCCATTGCCATGTCCGGCTAGCCTGACACACCAAAAAGAATGGGAGTCGCCTTTACAAGAGCCCAGGGCAAATCAGCAGACCACTGGCTGACAGACATAAAAAATAAATGCTTATTATTGATTGTTATTGAGGATTTTTGGTTGGTTGTTATGCAGAATTGTTTTAGCAGCAGTTTATTGAAAGCTATAGGGAATTAGTGACTTACAAATTATTTAAAGGGCCAGAAGACCTGGTCTAGACAAAATCTCTGAAAATCACTTGATAGGTCCAAACTGGCCTGTTTACAAGGAAACTACCCTTCTGATATAACTACTCAGTTTCTGAAGGAACTACGGATTCAAATATCATACCACCTTAGCCATCATAGAGAGGCCAGGAAACTCTAGCCATTTTTAAAGTCTATTAGATTTTAATCTATTAAATTAAAAAAAAAATACCACTTTAGCTAATCCAGCATCAGAAGCCACATTAGAGAATGATGTCACCTGAACTATTACCGCTAAATCTACACCAACAAAATGAATGCTATTGCAATATCTTTTCTCTACCCATTTAATTAAGTTGTAAGGTCAGGTGTCAAGTGAATGTTATGATTGGTTTACCTCCAACACCTTTGGAAACACTAGCTAAAAAGGAGTCTAGAAAATATACTTTTAGCTACAAAGTACACCAGGAGAAATGTTGGATAAGGTGTTGAAGTAGTCGATCCAAATATTAGCCATATGTATTACACTAAATATTACTAGAAACAAAAGACTTGGTCACATATATCACTTGTTTTAACACATCCATGTATCTAGACACCACGGTAGAAATTTCCACCCTGATATAACAGGATATGGAAAAGGTGGAGCTTCTACATAACAATAGTTTCAATAATCTATGGAGCTCCTGTATGGTGTGACATATGAATGTAGAAACAGCCTCCAGCCATAGGAAAACTGGCAGAAGCAAACAAAAAAAGGGGTCTGGTTTCTAGGTGCCCCATATACAATTTCTTACATTTATTGTCAGGTGGAATATAATCCAGAAAGCAGAACCTAGGAAAAATGCCAATTCAGCTGACTGGTGACTATTAGAACAATGAAAGCTCAAAGAACAGAGCCTAATGCTAATATATTGGCAGCAGTTGGCCAATGTAATACCTATTTATAGTTAAGGAAAAAAAAAATACAGCAATATACTATGAAGCCTCACTTTATATGACTCAAAGTCTAAAAAACATTAATTTAACAGATAGGTGGGAATGTGTCCCCTCATTAGGCAGGGTAGGAGCAACCCGAGACTGGTGAAACCTGCCACTAATTTGTATTAAAAAATACAGGCATATATACTCCTTAACATGAGAAGGATATTGGCCTTTTTCTACTTCCAACTCTAATTCAGACAAAAAACTTAAAAAAATGATGGGAAGAAAGAATGCAACTTTTATAAGTTTTATATTTATGGAAAGGTGGTGAATTATATTTTATTCAAAAGTTCACTGTAGGCATCAAAAACTACTTTAATTGGTGTTTTGTGTTCTTTTATGTGATGATTGGTAAGGTACAGCCACAAGACGAAACAAGAAAGGCTCAGGAAAACAGAGTTTATTATACTCCTAGGTTTTACAGACCAGAGGCAAGACACACCCTGCTAACACATGATAGATGGAGGGGGAGGATTAGGCCTTCACCTTTACTGGGATTTTTCAGCAAGAAAGGCAAGGCAGAGCAGGTTACTAAACTGTATGGATTGTTTTAATAATTTCAGTGGGCTCTAACCTATAGCATAAACTCTGATTGCATGATACTTGGCCTGGGATGGTTTAGGCAGAGGGATCTTGCCTCCTGGTGTGTAAGGTCAGATAGAGGAGGCATGGCTCTGGATTGGTTAGTTTGTATAGCAAAGGCACACTCCTAGCTAGACCTTTCGTCATTTCCAAGAAACATCATCTGGAAGGGACAATCTCTCCCTAGCCAGAAAGGAGTTTTAAGATGTCAAAATATTATAATACACATAAAACTTGAAAATATATATTTACAATACAATTGGTTTAAGCCAATTAACATAAGCTGGTACTATCAGTAACACCCAAACTCAGGCAGAGTCCAAGCCTGTCTGCTGGATGTATGAGTACTCACTACTTGAGGAGTAAATAGGGATCTACACTATTGACTTGCCCTAATAAAATTTTGTGGCAGATTCCAAAGATTCTAACACTCTTGTGTATTTCACTGTCATAATCATAGAGAGACTCCATTATTACAAAATACAAAATTTTTAATTCAATTGTAGTTCACTTTAATGTAATTTTACAATGTTCAAGAAAACATACTATGGTGACCCATAACTTCAGTCTGATTATTAAAAAAAAAAAAAAAAAAAAAAAAAAAAAAAAAAAAAACAGGTAAATTGTACTCATTGGATTGGGTATAAATACCTGATCCATAATCATCAAAACTCTCAAAGTCATTCAAAACAAGAAAATCTGAAACACTCTTACAGCTAAAAGGAGCCTAAGAAGGCATGAAGATTCAAATTAATGTGGTATCCTGGATGAATTCTTGGGAAGAAAAAGGATTTTAGATAATAAAAATTGAGGAAATCTGAGTAAGTCCAAGCTTTAATGAATAATGATATAGCAATATTCATTTTTTAATTGTGACAAATATACTAATATAAAATGTCAATGGGAAAATCTTGGTGAGGTGCATGTGAGAGCTATCTGTTCTATCTTCACATTTCTAGAAATATTCTAAAATTAAAAAGTTTTCAAAAAAACAAAATAACCAAAAAGAAGTCTGTCAAAAAGTCACACAGTAAAATACAAATGCTTTGCAGAGGAAGTTTTCTTTATACAAATGTTACACACTTTACTAGTTGCCATTTTTAATAAAGGGCTTTAAAGTCAGATGACCCAAATATAATATTTAGGATCCCAAACTACATTCTCCTCTGACAGGAAAGAAGTGAAAGTATTCTCCTAGAGGCAAGAACAACAAATTTTGCATAAATTCTAGTAACAAAATGGTTTTAGAGACCCACTATCATCTTTATTTTTGTAAGCAAGTGGGAAAGAATCAAGAATCCGAGTGACATTGCCATGAAAAAACCAGCAGTTGAAAAACTAGGTGGTCCATGATAGTGTGAAAATCTGAACTTAATTACATCTTAAATCATTGATTTTTACTTCAGGGTTTCTATCTCTTTAATCTTTTGTTTTTCTGAGATATGGCATTGCTTATAAGAAGAAAGAAATCAAATATTTAAATGTTCCTTTTAGGTGTTCTGATTATGATGAAGGTGTATACTTTTCTTTGCAATAGGTGAGAGAAAAAGCAATACATAAATGGTCAAGTTGAGGAACTTTTTTTGCTTATTTTGATGTTCTTCAATACAGAAAAAAATAGAATTAAGATCAGCCTTTGTAAAGTGTGTCCATGAGCAGGAAAAATGATTGTTAGAAATGGAAATCACATTCTTCATTCATTCTCTGTATGGAATACTAATTGTAACATTATCTCCAAGTGATTTCTATAGTCATTAAAATTTGTGAATTAAGTTACATTAAAACCACTTAATGGCAACTTAGCCTATATATACTCATACATAAAAACACACACCCAAGTATGCACAAAAATATTTTTATTCATTGATTTGTTTTATACAGGAGAAAATTAGGAATTCTCATATACTGATCCTCAACAAGTGTGTTTAATGGAGTCAGGACTAGAAAAAGGAGAGGGTACCATTTCTACTATTTATTATCAGTGTGATGTTAGGATATTGATTATGCATCTGAGTCTCATGGATTTCTACTGGGATGGTATTGTCAACTTGCCTGCCTCACAGCAGTTTTTGTGATAATAATAGATAATAATCCTGTTTCTACATTTGTCTGTAAAGTATTGTAGCTGCATGAATTATGTCATAATGATTATTATTAGCCTCTTTTGGTAAAGGGAAATGTTGCAATCATAAATGGTTCCAAGACAGCAAGACCAACGGCAGACAGGCTAGGTTTATTTTTAGTGATGGTAACTCATCTCAGATGGATGAATTAGATAGGAAATTTCCATCAGCTGATTTCCTCTTGCCTGGGATATTTTTCTTTTACTGAGTCATGTCACATTCTGAATTCTATGTAAATCAAGAATTTTAATTATCAAGATGGAAAAACCTATCATAGAAATAAAGGGTTAATATAAACATCAATGGATCTCCAGTGAAATATTACATTAGCTAAATTATGCATGAACAACAATACTGTTAGTTTTCTATTGTTAATTTAAAAATAACACACAGCAACAATTTTAATTCACACTGCTTCATAGCAGTTCATTACAAGGCACTTACACATAAATTGTCTTTCTACCCTATCTTAGTGATTGCAAGTCAATTCTACTGTGACATATTTGAAAAAGTGACTCTGATACCCTTACTTACAACTTTCGCTGTCAACATTATTTTACATTTTTGTATATAGATATTATTTTTTCTGATATATCTTCAACCTATGGCTGTATCAAGAATTATGCAACTTCTTACACATTAAATATTTAGTTTACTATCTATTTTTATGTGTTACAAACAAAACCTGAACAAATACTCATATACAGCATTGATACATTATAGATCTCTGATTAGTAACTGAAGACTAAAATTCTTTGCATCAGAATTACTGGGTTACTTTCACCTCTCTTATAAATGTGTTTAACACATTTCCAAATTGCATCTTTCCCTGAAACCTTGTAATAATATAGTCTCCCAAACAGAAAATGACAATGTTTATTGCTATCTCTTATTCCTACATAGATAATTACTTCTAAAGATTATCTAAACTGACAAAGATAGAATGTCATTTTCAAAATTTGCATGCATTTTATTTATTGATGAAGATAAATTTTTATCTTTATCAGTGACTGGCTAATTGCCTTCTTCTCTTTCCCTTGATCTTTCTTTTCATCCTTTTTCTCCCTTAAAAAATTAAAGTGTCTGTTTATATTGTTTCTACCTTGACTTATGCTGAAGAAACCTGACTTTTGCTGAAGAAAGTTTACCAAATTTTCATGAGGGATTAGTATCCAAGCTGCTGTACAAGGAACTCCTACAACTGAATAGCAAAAACAACCAACCTATCAGTAACCTTATTTACAAATGGGTGAATAAGTAGACAGCTATCTAAAGAAGACATAAATATGGCCAACAGTTATATGAACAGATACACAATATCACTGATCATTGGAGAAATTCAAATCAAAACCAATAATATATCACCGCACACTAGTTAGGATAACTATTATAAAAACAAAACAAAACAAAACAAAAAGTAACTAGCGTTGGCAAGGATGTGGATAAATTGGAACCTTGGTAATTTACCATCAAAGAATGTAAAATGAGGCAGGCTTTATAGAAAAAAGTATGGAGGTTTCTAAAAAACTTAGAAATAGATCTAATGTGATCCAGAAATTCTTCTTCTAGATATTTATTCAAAATGTGATCCAGCAATTCTTCTTCTAGATATTTATCCAAAAATGCTGAAAGCAGCATCTCAAGGAGTATGCACATTCTCATGTTCATTGCAGAATTACTTAAAATTGCCAAGATCTGGAAACAAACTAAATGTCTATTAACAGATGAATGAAGAAAGTTTTGTGTATATATATATATATATATATATATATATATATATATACACACAATTGAATACAATTCAGCCTTGAAAAATAAGGAAATTCTGCCTATGAGACAAGATGAATGAGTTTGTAGGACACTAAGCTAGTCATAGAAGTACAAATACTGAATAATTCCACTTATACTACATATCTAAAATAGCCAAACTCATGGAAACAGATAATAAAATAGTGCTTACCATGGGCTGTAGAGTTAGAGAAATTAAGAACTTCTAACAGGCACAGTTTAGTTATGCAAGATGAATAAATTCTAGAGATTTGAGGTACAACATTGTGGCCAGAGTTAACGATACCATGTTGTACACTTAAGCATTTGTTAAGAAAGTCCATCTTTTGTTAAATGTTCTTTTTTGTTTTAAATTATACATTAAGTTCTGGGGTGCATGTGCAGTACATGCAGGTTTGTTACATGGTTATGCACGTGCCATGGTGGTTTGCTGCAACAATTAAGCCCTCATCTATATTAGTTATTTCTCCTAATACTATCCCTCCCCTAGCTCCCCACCCCCAAACAGGCCCCAGTGTGTGATGTTTCCCTTTCCTGTGTCCATGTGTTCTCATTGTTCAACTCCCACTAATGAGTGAGAACATGTGGTGTTTGGTTTTTTGTTCTTGTGTTAGTTTGCTGAGAATGATGGTTTCCAGCATCATCTATGTCCTTGCAAAAGACATGAACACATCCTTTTTTTGTGGCTGCATAGTATTTCATGGTATAAATGTGCCACATTTTCTTTATCCAGTCTATCACTGATGGGCATTTGGATTGGTTCCATTTCTTTACTATTGTGAACAGTGCCACAATAAACATATGTCTGCAGATGTCTTTATAATAGAATTTATAATCCTTTGTGTATATACCCAGTAATGGGATTGCTGGATCAAATGATATTTCTGGTTTTAGGTTCTTGAGGTATCGCCACACTGTCTTCCACAATGGTTGAACTAATTTCCACTCCCACCAACAGTGTAAAAACGTTCCTATTTCTCCACATCCTCTCCAGCATCTGTTGTTTCGTGACTTTTTAATGATTGCCATTCTGACTGGCTTGAGATATGTGGTTTTTGTTTAGCGTTTGTGTAATGTGGTCTCATTGTGGTTTTGATTTGCATTTCTGTGATTACTAGTGATGATGAGCTTTTTTTCACGTTTGTTGGCTGCATAAACATCTTCTTTTGAGAAGTATCTGTTCATATCCGATGTCTACTTTGTGATGGGGTTCTTTTCTTGTAAATTCGTTTAAGTTCTTTATAGATTCTGGATATTAGCCCTTTGTCAAATGGATAAATGGCAAACATTTTATCCCATGGTTGCCTGTCTACACTGATAACAGTTTTCTTTGTTGTGCAGAAGCTCTTTAGTTTAATTAGATCTCATTGTCAAAAGCTTCCGTTGCCATTGCTTTTGGTGTTTGAGTCATGAAGTCTTTGCCTATGCCTTTGTCCTAAATAGTATTGCCTAGGTTTTCTTCTAGGGTTTTTATGGTTTTAAGTCTTATGTTTAAGTATTTAATCCATCTTCAGTTAATTTTTGTATAAGGTATTAGGAAGGGTCCCAGTTTCAGTTTTCTGCATCTGGCTAGCCAGTGTTCCCAGAACCATTTATTAAATAGGGAATCCTTTCCCCATTGCTTGCTTTTGTCAGGTTTGTCAAAGACCAGATGGTTGTAGATGGGTGGAGTTATTTCCGAGGCTTCTGTTCTGTTCCATTGGTCTATTTATCTGTTTAGGTACCAGTATGCTGTTTTGGTTACTGTAGCCTTGTAGTATAGTTTGAAGTCAGGTAGAATGATGCCTCCAGCTCTGTTCTTTTTGCTTAGGATTTTCTTGGCTATGCAGGCTTTTTTTTGGGGGGGCGGGGGGGTTCCATGTGAAATTTAAAGTAGTTTTTTCTAATTCTGTGAAGAAAGTCAGTGATAGCTTGATGTAGATTGCATTGAGTCTATAAATTACCTTGGGCAGTACGGCCATCCATATTCATGATATTGATTCTTCCTATTCATGATCATGGAATGTATTTCCATTTGGTTTTATTCCTCTCTCATTTCCTTGAGCACTGGTTTGTAGTTCTCCTTGAAGAGGTCCTTCACATCCCTCGTAAGTTGTATTCCCAGGTATTTTTTTCCCTTTGTAGCAATTATGAATGGGAGTTCCCTCATGACTTGAGTCTCTGTTTGTCTATTCTGTGTATATGAATGCTTGAGATTTTTGCATATTGATTTTGTATCCTGAGACTTAGCTGAAGTTGCTTATCAGCTTAAGGAGATTTTGGGCTCAGATGATGGGGTTTTCTAAATATATAATCATGTCATCTGTAAACAGAGACAATTTGACTTCCTCTCTTCCTATGTGAATACCTTTTATTTCTTTCTCTTGCCTCATTGCCCTGGTGAGAACTTCCAATACTATGTTGAATAGGAGTGGTGAGAGAGGTCATCCTTGTCTTGTGCCAGTTTTCAAAGGGAATGCTTCCAGTTTTTGCCCATTCAGTGTAATATTGACTGTGGGTTTGTCATAAATAGCTTTTATTATTTTGAGATATGTTCCATCAATACCTAGTTTATTGAGAGTTTTTAGCATGAAGCGGTATTGAATTCTATGGAAGGCCTTTTCTGCATCTATTGGGATAATCATGTGGTTTTGTCCTTGGTTCTTTTTATGTGATGGATTACGTTTTTTGATTTGCATATGTTGGACCCGCCTTGCATCCCAGGAATGAAGCCGTCTTGATTGTGGTAGATAAGCTTTTGATCTGCTGCTGGATTTGGTTTGCCAGTATTTTATTGAGAATTTTGCATTGATGTTCATGAGGGATATTGGCCTGAAATTCTTTTTGTGTTATGTCTCTGCCAGGTTTGGTATCAGGATGATGCTGGCCTCATTGATTTTTGTATCGATTTCATTAGAGATATTGGCCTGAAATTTTCTTTTTTTGCTATGTCTCTGCCAGGTTTTGCTATCAGGATGATGCTGGCCTCATAAAATGAGTTAGGGAGGCATCCCACTTTTTCTATTTTTTGGAAGTTTCAGAAGGAATGGTACCAGCTCTTTGTACCTCTGGTAGAATTCGGCTGTGTATCCATCTGGTCCTGGACTTTTTTGGTTGGTAGGCTATTAATTACTGCCTCAATTTCAGAACTTGTTATTAATCTATTCAGGGATTTGGCTCTGTCTTGGTTTAGATTTGGGAGGGTGTATGAGTCCAGCAATTTGTTTATTTTTTATAGATTTTCTAGTTTATTTGCTTAGAGGTGTTTATGATATTCTCTGATGGCAGTTTATATTTCTTTGGGATCAGCAGTGATATCCCCTTTGTCATTTTTTAAAAGTTTTTATCACAATAAAATTTTTTGAAGTAAATTTAATTTTTAAAAATATTATAAAAATATGGAAGAATATATTGTAATATATATATATATATATATGGAAGATAATTTAGTCATATTTGTCACAAACATGCTTTTTGGTTTATCATTTGCATTTTAATTTTCTTACCATTATGTTGATTTAAGATGTTTTTGTTTTTATGTTGTAATAGTCTCATTTTCTCATTATTTTTTAGTTTGCTGGTTTCTTACTATAGTGGTATTACCTTATATTTGCTTCTTGTATTTTACTTTGATTTTTTAACTTTTTAATTTGTGTGTTTATGTTGTTCCATGCTGTTATATAAATATGTAAGTTTTCATGTACCTAATTAACTGTGTATATTGTATTTAGACTTTTTGTTTGTTTGTTTTTTTCTTGTACAAGCAACACAGTGACACATACACAGTAGATCTAAAACATTTTACTATCTGCTGAGCAAATCCTCATTCCAACTCTTTTTTAGCATTTTCATAGATATGTGTACTTTTACCTAAAAATTAAAGAGTCACATGGAGATATTTATTGGTATATCCTTAAAATATTACCCTATGTAGAAGTGAGATATCTAGTCAAACACTTGAGTGTAATATATTTCTCTTTTCTTGTGTGTTCTTTTTAGTTCTTCATTAAAAAGTATTTTGGATATCACATTAGTAATAATGATCTCAGTATCTGTGTGTGGTTGTTATTAAGAAGGAAATTAGAAACCTACAACCTATCCTACTATGACTACAATTATACAATATTTTTAATGGTCACATATAGAAACTCTCATTACTTAAGAAATAATGCTTTAAAAGAAGTCATTGTCTATAAAAAGAATATAAATAGCAATCATGTACCTTATGCTCTCCACTGAGCATGCTCGTTGTCCACCTGTTTTTATTTACTCTCTATTTCTTTAGCTTAAGCCTAGATCAAACTTTCTACACATGAGTTTAAAAACCTTGCATATGAATTCATATTAAATACAGTTTATTTTTTGTAATAATACTTCATATTAATGATTTTATTCAATCTCAAATTCAGATTGGGAGGTGGGGGAAGTTCCATTAATCACAATTTAGATGAGAACATTGAAGTCCAGCAAGGTTAAGTACAAAGAATTAGGTTGCACTTCCAACAAAGAGCAAAACTGGAATTGAATGCCAGGTATGCAGAATGTTGTTGCATTCTATCACACGCAAAAGAAGTCAGTGCTCATCTAACACAAGACAGATAATATTTTAATATTATGTTTTAGTTACCTGTAATTAATCATAAAAGAACTGTCATATGAAGATGTGCCACTGTTATATGCATATTTTTAAACAGCTGTTTTGAGATACTTGTTTCATGCTCAGACTACACTTAAATATTTATTTAAGGTTGTATATGCATGAGGTAGCCTCAGTGACAGAATAGGTCTAATAAACCTGAAAATCACGTTCTATAAATTCCTGTTCAATACTTTCATAACCAATATTAATGAAAAAGAAAATGAAAGATTTCTTGGCTTTTAAAATTTAATTTGGTAACTGAGTATTCCTTAAACATTTTTCAAACTGCAGTCTTATGACAGTTAAATTAGAAAGTTAAAGAAAACAGGCCAGGTGCAGTGGCTCACTCTTACAGTCCCAGCACTTTGAGAGGCCAAGGAAGGAAGATCCTTTGAGACCAGCCTAGGCACATGATGAGACACTGTCTCTCCAAAAAATATAGAAATTATCCAGGCTTGGTGGCATGTACCTGTAGTCCCAGCTACTTCAGGGGCTGTGGGGAGCTGAGGTTGGTGGCTTGCTTGAGCCTGGGAGGGCTAGGCTGCAGTAAGCCAAGACAGCACAACTGCACTCCAGTCTGGGTGACAAAGTGAGACCCTGTTTTTAAAAACAAAAGGAACACAGAAATTTTTTAAAAAGGCTTTAGCTGGGTGTGGTGGTGCATACCTGCAATCCCAGCCTCTTGGGAAGCTGAAGTTGAAGAATTATCTTGGATACCAGAAGTTCAAAACCAGACTGGGAAAAATTAACAAGACCTTATCTCTAGAAAATAAATAAGTAAATAAATGTATAAATAAAATATGATAGACATATTAAAAATAGAATTTGAGACATTTAGCTCAAGACAATAAATATTCAAATGCTCTATTTGATAGATGAGAAAGTTTAAGAGTCAGATAGTGATAGGGCTTAGATTTGAATATATGCCTGTTCAAACCAGAGCTTATATTTTCAACTGTGCACTTTCTGTAAATAAGAGTACAATATAAAAGACAGAAATAAATACAAATTAGGCTAAATAAAAAACATGGCCAAGTAAAACAATAGAAATATAAGGCTTTTATAAATTTATTTTTAATTTTTAAAAATAATTTCAGTTTTTAGTTTAGATTCACGGGGTACATGTACAAGTTTGTTACATAAGCATATTGTTTGATGCTGAGGTTTGAGGTATGAATAATCCTCACCCAGATTGTTAGCATAGTACCCAACAGGTAGTTTTTCAGTACTTTTCTCCCTCTTTGTTTTCCCTCATTTAGTAGTCCTTGTTGTCTATTGTGCTCATCTTTATGTTCATGGGTAAACAATGCTTAGCTCCCACTTGTAAGTGAGAACATGCGGTATTAAGTTTTCCATTCCTGTGTTAGTTTGCATAGGATAATAACAAAGAACATGATTTCCTTTTTTATGGCTGCATAGTAATCCACAGTATAAATTTATTACATTTGCTTTATCCAGTCTACCACTGATGGGTACCTAGGTTGATTCCATGTCTTTGCCATTGTTACTAGTGCTGTGATCAACATATGAGTGCATATGTCTTTCTGGTAGAGCAATTTATTTTCCTTTGGTTATATACTAGTAATAGGATTGCTGGGTCAAACGGTAGTTCTGTTTTAAGTACTTTGAGAAATCTTCAAACTCCTTTCCACAGTGGCTGGACTAATTTACATTCCTACCAACAGTGCATAAGCATCTCCCTTTCTCTGAAGCCTCCCTAGTCTCTATTGATTTTTGACATTTTAATGGTAGCCATTCTGACTGATGTGACATGGTTTATCATTGTGGTTTTGATTTGCATTTTTCTGATAATTAGTGATGTTGAGCATTTTTTTTTTCATATATTTTTGGCCATTTGTATGTCTTCTTTTTAGAAGTGTCTGTTCATGTCTTTTTTCCACTTTTTAATGGGGTTGTTTTTTGGTTGTTAAGTTGTGCAAGTACTTTATAGAATCCAGATCTTAAACCTCTGTCAGATGTAGAGTTTTTGAATATTTTCTCCCTTTCTTAGGTTGTCTGTTTATTCTTTTGATAGTTTATTTTGCTAAGCAGATGTTCTTTAGTTTAATTAGGCCTCACTTGTCAATTTTTTGTTTTGTTGCAATTGCTTTTGAGGCCTTGGTCATAAATTCTTTCCTAAGAATGATGTCCAGAATGGCATCTCCTGGGTTTTGTCACAGGATTCTTATTGTTTGAGGTATCACATTTGAATCTTCAATCTATCTGGAGTTAATTTCTCTATATAGAGAAAAGTAGACATCTAGTTTTATTCCTCTGCATATGGCCAGCCATCTGTCTCAGCACCATTCCTTGAATAGAAAGTTCTTTATCCATTGCTTATTTTCTTGTCAACTCTGTTGAAGATCAGATAACTGTAGATATGAAGCTTTATTTTTGGGTTCTCCATTTTTTTCCCATTGATCTTTTTCTATACCAGTACCATGCTGTTTTGGTTACTGTAGCTTTCTAGTATAGTTTGAAATCAGATAATGTGATGCCTTCAGCTTCCTTCTTTTGCTTAGAATTGCTTTGCCTATTTGGATTCTTCATCCCTTTCATATGAATTTTAGATTTATTTTTCTAATACTTGGAAAAATGATATTGGTAACTTGACAGTAATAGCATTGAATTTGCAGATTGCTCTTGCAGCATAGCCATTTTAGTGACATTCTGATTCTTTCAATCTATGAGAATGGAATGTTTTTTCCATTTGGTTTGTGTTAAATGAAGAAATATAAGACTTCAGTTTTGTATCAAGGTATTGATAGAAGTTTAATGGAGGTAATAGAAGTTAATGTGGGTTGTGACATTCCTGAATTCTTAATTTTAAACTTTTTAATGTCTGGTCACAACGAATTATCTTTTTAGTTTTTCTCACTTGGTCACTCCTTCTGAAGTTGTTCTCTGACAACATCAGGTTTTCTCCTAATTTATGTTTGGATTTTTCTCACCTTTCTGTTTATAAAATGCCATCCAATATGGTCACTAGGGGAAGCACCGAGCTTCCCTGCACATGTTTAGGAACATGTGCAGAAACTTTTCAAACACTCTACATTAATAAATACTAAGCTTGATTGTTTTATATAACATGAATATATAAACATTTCTGGAGACAGAAAGTATTTTTTAAAATTTTAGTTTTTGTAGAATTATATGTACCATATAGGCATACCTTAGAGATATTGCAGGTTTGATTCCAGACCACCACAATAAAAGTTAATATCACAATAATGTGTTATGCAGTGTTTTGGTTTCTCAGTGCATATAAAAGTTATGTTTACACTATCTGCTAGTCTCTTAAGTATAACATTGTGTCAAAAAGACAATGTACGTACCTTAATTAAAATATTAGCTGAAAATGCTAACAATCATCTGAGCCTTCATCTAGTCATTATCTTTTTAAACATTTTGTTTTATTAAAGAATATTTCTTTAGATACAGGGTGTCACTATGCTGCCCCTTGAATATAGTGACTTTTCACAGAAACAGTCCCACTACTGATCAGCATAGGAGTTTTGACCTACTGTGTTTATTTCCTGAGCTATTTAATCCCTCCTTAGTCAATTAGTCCCCTACTCCCAGAGTGTCACCATACTGATGCTGAACTTAGTGCAGACACCTGATTGGAATAATGCACCACAGCACAAGACTCCTAGGCTCAACTGATTTTCCTGCCTCAGCCTCCTGAGTAGCTGGGACTACAGGCATGTGTTGCCGCACCTGGCAAGTCCTAATCTCTTTTCTGGAGGACAGTCCTGCCTTGATATTGTTGGCTGCTGACTGATCAGAATGGTGGTTGCTAAATATAGGAATGGCTGTGGACATTTATTGAAATAAGACAAGAATAAAGTTTGCCACATGCATTGCCTCTTCCTTTCACAGAAGATTTCTCTTTGGCATTCAGTGTTGTTTGATAACAGTTTGCCCATAATAGAACTTCCTTCAAAATTTGACTCAGTCCTATCAAACCCAACTGCTGCTTTATTGACTAAGTTTATATAATACTCTAAATTCTTGGTTGTTATCTCAACAAAATTCAGAGCTTCTTCACCAGACATAGATTCCATCTCAGAAAACCACTTTCTTTGCTTATCTATAGAAAGTAATTCCTCATCCATTCAAGAATTTTATCATGAGATTTCAGCAATTCAGACACATCTTCAGTCTCCACTTCTAATTCTATTTCTCATGCTGTTGTTCTCAACATATCTGCAGTTACTTCCTCCACTGAAGTCTTAAATCCTTCAAAGTCATCTATGAGGGCTGGAATCAACTTCTTCCAAACTCCTGGGAATATTGATATTTTGACCTCCTTCAATGAATCACAAATGTTCTTAATGATATCTAGAATGGTAAATCCATTCCAGAAGGTTTTCAATTTACTTGCCCAGATCCATCAGAGGAATCACTTTCTAGGGCAGCTATATCCTTACAAAGTGTATTTTCTAAATAATAAGTCTTGAAAGACTTCATTCATGGGTTGCAGTATGGATTTGTTAGCAGGCATGAAAACAACATTTATCCTTTTGTACTTCTCCATCAGAGCTTTTGGGTGACCAAGTCCACTGTCAATGAACAGTAATATTTTGAAAGAAATTTCTTTTTCTTTTCTTGAGCAGTTGATCTTAACAGTGAGTTTTAAATATTTAGTAAATCATACTGTAAACAGATGAGCTAGCTGTTATTCAGGCTTTTTGTTTCATTTATAGAGCACAGGTAGAGTAGATTTGGCATAATTCATAATAGCCCTATGATTTTTTAATGAAAAATGAGCATTGATTTCAAGTCACCAGACACACTGGCCCCTAACAGGAGAATCTGTCTGTTCTTTGAAGCTTCAAAGCCAGAGATTAACTATGGAAGTCCAAGATGGCATTTTCTAATATAAGGCTGTTTTGTCTACATTGAAAAACTTTTATTTAGTGTAGGTACCTTCATCAATGATTTTAGCTAAAGCTTCCAGATAACTTGCAGTTTGTGCATCAGCACTTGCTAGTTTACCTTGCACTTTTGTTATGGAAATGGCTTTTTCCTTAAACCTCATGAACCAAATTCTGTTAGCTTCAGACATTTCTTCTGCAACTTCTTCACTTCTCAGTCTTCATAGAATGAGAGAGAGAGTTATGAGCTTTCTCTGGATTAGGCTGTGGCTTAAGGCAGTGATGTGACTGGTTTGATCTTTTATCCAGACCACTCAAACTTTCTCCATATCAGTAAAAAGTGTGTTTCCCATTCTTACTTATTCATTCCCTGGAATAGTACTTTACATTTTTGTCAGTAACTTTTCCTTTACATTCAAAATTTGGCTATTTGGCATGAGAGGACCAGCTTTTGGCCCATCTTGGCTTTTGACATGCCTTTCTCATGAAGCTTAATCGTTTGTAGCTTTTGATTTGAAGTGAGACATGTGTGACTTTTTTCTTTATTTGAACATTTAGAGGTCATTTTAAGGTTGTTACTTGGCTTAATTCAATATTGTTGTGTCTCATGAAATAAGGGGACCTGAGAAGGAGAGAGATGGAGGAATGTCTGGTTAGTAGAGCAATGAGAACAGATGGGACATTAATTGATTAAGCTCACCTTTTTATATGGGCACAGTCCATGGCATCCCAAAATAATTACAATAGTAACATCAAGGATTTCTGATCACAAATCATCATAACTTATATAATAATGAAGAAGTTTAAAATGTTGCAAGAATTAACAAAATGTGAAACAGAGACACAGAGTGAGCACATGCTGTTGGAAAATTGGCACTGGTAGACTTGCTTGATGCAGTGCTACAATAAGCCTTTGAATAAATGCAGTATCTGTGAAGTGCAATAAAGTAAAATACAGTATAACAATGTGTGCCTTACTTCCATAGCTGCTTTGCTAGAATATGGCTTCTATTTTAGTTCATCTGTACATATTGTAGTTTCCACTATCATACTTAGTATATGACACTTGCAAAAGTGCTAGTGTACAATATGTAAATATTCATATTTTTAAATTGAAATTAAAGAAGCCATTGACTATATTATTAGAGTATATGTTTAACTTTCATTGAGTCTTTTTAAATATAACAAAATGCTTTAGTTTCTGTTCATTATGTATCTTTTCCTACTTCTCTGTGAAACACTCTCATTTCAAAAGTATTAGAAAGTATTTCCCCTTAAGATTTCAATTTAACAAAAAATGAGACAGATAAAATGTATTTCATATTCACATATCAGAATGAATAATAAAACATTTTGGTTTTTTTTTCAACTTTCATAAAATAATGAATGGTACTTTAGACAGGCAATACAGACTTCTGAAGGAAATGAGGAGTAGATATCACGTAATTAATTCTATCATGCTTTATATGATATTGTTTCTAACAATCTGTTACTATCTCAAAAGTAACTTACAGAATTGAAATAGGAATGTAGTCCTATAACTTCTACATTTAAAGGAACCACAATCATTCATACATAGGAGGAGTAACATAACAACATTTAAATCAAAAACAATATTTTGCTGACCTCACTCAACTTTCTCTTATTTCAAAAAATTTTGAGTGATGATTTAGCCCAAACAGTTTTAACATAGCCCTTTCTTAGGCTCCATTTTAGGGGTAATAGATATTTACTTTGATTAAATTATCACAATAAGAATATATGCAAATCTTATTTTCATCTACACATTCTCTTTCTTGCTTACTACATCGTTAGGCTGCCTGTGTTTTATTCTTGGAAACATTTATAACCCTGTCAGTTTTTGATGTTCCAATTTGAGGGTTCGGTAAAAAGAAAAATAATCTAGCTCTCTTAGAATAGGTTCTAGATCTCAAGGGAAAAATATGGAGAAAATGGCTTGGAACAATTGAATTAAAATTCACCAGATGACAGAAATTCAGTGGGATGGGATCTAGCTTGGAATTAAGGGAGTATGTTCCTCTATAATAGTGAGTAGCTCTTAATAACCATTTTCCTTAGTAGTATTATTTGCTTTTCCATTTTATTAAATAATCAAACATAAAATTATGAGACAGGCAGATATAAAATGAACATGTATTGAAGATTTCATTTAACTTACTATTAATGAGGTTACAACCAATTCAATGGACAACCTAAACAAAATCACATTTTTCAATCAGAAATAGCTAAATGAATGTGCAAATTAAGGCAAAATTTGATTCTTTTACATTGAGGAAGGAAAGTTAATTGAACCTCCACTGGAAATAAATTATTTTTATGTCTACACAATAATAATTTTATATGTTTTCAGTTATTTCTATAACTTGCAAAGTAGTAATATTTATTGCACAAAAGCAATAAAGTTCTAGAATCAAATAACATAGAAAAGTAGTAAAGAATACATAGTATACCATTGGTGGTTTTAAGTAATTTTTTTTGTTGTTATTCTAAATTTCTTTAAAACTTGCATATATTCCTTAGCACAAATCTTTAAGTATTTTTGGAATCTTCATGGCTTCATAAAAGAACGCAGTAAGTCAAGCACTATTTCAAGCAATTCATAAGTTTTTCTTCTTTCCTATAATACCAAAAGCTCAAAGTGTGTAATCTATACCCATTGCCAACATGAGTTTACCAAAGTTATGCCTTAACTCTTTAGAGAATTAACTCAGTAGGATAATCAGAAATACCTTTTTTCTCAGTTCTGTTTTCTTTTCTAAGCACTCTGTTAACTCTTATTGAATTCTACTATATTGAAGTGCTGGGCTCTGGTTTCTGTGACATCATATGGCATTAACTCTCTGATTGGTTCATATTCAACTTTTTTGTCTGTCATGTCTAAAACTGTGTGTCCCTCAAGTATCTACTTACAGTTGTGTTAAATTATTTTTCTTAATTTATCTTGAACTGTGATTTTACCAAATGCTATGACTTTAAATCCAACCATCACTAATAGCTTCCACATATTTGTCCAGATCCCTCTATGTGACAGATAAATTGTTTTGATTTTTATAGTAGAACATCTTTGAAATTAGGTCCATTACAATATGCAAAGATGGTATATAGCTACTCATTCTATAGTTCAATTAGGAATGTACTGTAATCTAATTCCAACAAAAGTACTGTGAAATAATTAATGTTAGAGGGGTGGTAATGGGAAATATACTAATATTCAATTTATAAATGTGTTAATAGTTTATAGTTGTGCAAATAGATTATACAAATCAGAATACAAAGAGCTGTAACTAGGCTTTCATTCCAAGGTGATTTTAATTAATTGAATTTTATATTCTAGACTGTTACACTTTTTATGTTCATGGGGTTTTGAAGATCAATATACATAATGGGAAGGTTTTTCTGTAATAAATACAGTACGTGCATAGGGATCACATTTTTTTTCAAATATTCACATTGCTATGCCAAGAAATACAATAAGACAAAATTTACCTAGAATATAGCTTTGATAATACAATATTTTAGCAAAGGTTTGAGTTTAACTTATGTTAAATGTATGTGTGTTTCTGTTCAGATGTGTGTGGGGTGATAAGCAAGGATGAGAAGAAAAAATTAGTGCTACTTTTTACAATTTCTTATTCTAGGTACAGTTTTACTAGTAAATAATATTTAGAGAACAGAAGATTTAAATAATTTTCTTCTAAGTATAATAGGTCCTTTAGATAGAAAGTATTATTTTTAAATCACAAGAGGAAATATAAAAACACCTCATTAAATTGAAAAAGGAATAGAATGTAAAAATTTAACAGATAGAAGCATGTTAATAAAGAAAAGCATAAAACAAAAAACTAAATTGGAGCCAAACAGATCTGTTGTAATAAAAATTTTTTTGAAAAGAACTCTCAATAGTAGTAGTACAAAAGAAAATTACCTAATGTAATGCTTTACATAATAATGAAAGCAAAATAGTAAAGCAACATTAAAACTAAAATGGATAATGCAAAAATGCATTTGTCAAAAAAATGAGATAATGTAGGGTACCCTTATTATACTAGATAGGAACATTAAACATATATATTTCGTCAATTTATATTGCAAAAGGTAAAATGCACAGAAAGCATGTCAAAACCAAGTGGTCAATAATAAAAGGCATTTGTTGAGTTTCTGTGATGTAGAACCAAGTGTAGAACTGAACTAAATTAATGGTTTTACAAATATTCTGATTGAATCTATGCAACAAAAACTAGAGGTAGGTTTTATTCTTTTTTTTTTTTTTTTTTTGAGACAGAGTTTCGCTGTTGTTACCCAGGCTGGAGTGCAATGGCACGAACTCGGCTCACCACAACCTCGGCCTCCTGGGTTCAGGCAATTCTCCTGCCTCAGCCTCCTGAGTAGCTGGGATTACAGGCACGCGCCACCAGGCCCAGCTAATTTTTTTGTATTTTTAGTGGAGACGGGGTTTCACCACGTTGACCAGGATGGTCTCGATCTCTTGACCTCGTTATCCACCCGCCTCGGCCTCCCAAAGTGCTGGGATTACAGGTTTGAGCCACCACGCCAGAAGTTTTGTGATTTGACCAAGTTCAAACACCTAAGAAGTTACAGAGCTGCGGTTCAAAGCTAGGCTTGTAACATCTCAAAGTCCCATAGTTAGCCAATATCCTGTATGTTAAACTGGCAGAGAGAAATTGGCAGAAGGAAAATTTAAATATCATCTTAATGAGAGTTTTACTCTTTGATAGATCCTATTCGAAAAAACCAACCAAGCAAGAAATAAGAAAAGAGCATGGAGAATCTAAGCAATATAATGGATAAGGACCTATTTGTAGCTGTACCTTTTTGTATAGGTAGCATGTCTGTGTTTAATAATACCATGGACTCTAATATTAGGGAAGTAACTCTGGGTTCATGATCCTATGTGTCTCTTTCAAGGAAAATTGATCCCTATTTTTTCACAAACTGACTCCAGATATTTGTGTGAGATTTCTCATTTACTTAAATTGTAATCCTGATTTTCTTGAACATTGCTGTCTTGCAAATAACTGATTTTCAGGCAGTTATTACCTTGGCCTTAGTGACTGAAGAGAGAGATTTTAATAAAGTTTTGAGTGTAACAAGGTATAGAGTTTTTTATTTTTTTTAATCTGCTTTGCCTAATATGAAGTTTCTCAGTCTCTAAATAGCATTCCTCTGAACACTAACTAGCATGGCTGATTATCAGGGTAGTAAGTACAGATTTGAACCACACAGAATCACAGCTGTTTAATTTTATCTAACACCTCTTCTATTATGACTCATAAGTATGTATTTTCATTTTATTTGGGTAATTCTCTTTTGGCAGTTATTTTCCAAATTACTACCACTTAGGGTAATTAACGTTTCTCACACATTAATTTTTCTGCGATTTTATTTCACTAAACACTTTTCTTAAGAAAGAAAACCCAGTATTTATCTAAATGGTGAAAGAACCATTACTACATTAGTATGGTACTAGACTATGCAAAGCAGAGTCAGAATTCAAGAAAAATCTTTGGCTTCCATTACCTCTGAATGAAGACTCAGTAATGGATTGAAATGGGTTGTAAAGCCCAGAGCTAATAATAAAGCCTAAAAAATTCCATATCTCTCTAAGAAAAACAGATTGTAGACCTGTGCACTCTACATAAAGACAATGTGAGTGGTTTTGTTCAGGAGACACTAAATCATCTCTAAAGAAACTGCTCAGTTCAAAGCAGACTTTATGTAATTATAGCATGGAAAATCTGAGAATCTGGATGCAAACAAGAGAGGAAAGCCACAAAGTAATTTGAACAGAAGAAATTTAATATAAAGAACAATTAATTATAACAGGGTATTGGAGTCATAAGAGATTGACTAGTCATAAGTACAAATAACTTAAAAAAATACAGGAATATAAGATATAAAAATCATATAATATAGGGATTGTTTCCCTGTATGTCAGGGAAATGAAAATACAGGAAATTAACTCAGCCCTTCAGAGCTGAGATCTAGATCTTGTTGCAGAATAAATAGCCACAGCCTAAGGAATGACAAAGAATACTTTGAGTCCTACACCAGTGAAACTCCAAAAGCCACCCTCTTGGAAATGTAGCAAGTTGTTTATGATGTCTCACTGGAGGCATCTTACTGCAAGTTTTCCCAAGGGATGGTGTCCCCAGCAGCCAGTATCATGGCTACTGATAGCTATGCACAGCAGGAATTCAATGAGTGAAAACCAAAGACAGAAAGCAAAACCTTTTCTTCCTGTAAATTCTTTCCATTACCATCTACTGGCAAAGCTTGAAATTGTGCCATTTGGCAAAGAAAAAATATGTAAAGGGCCCAGATCCACTTTCAAAAAGCAGGAAATGTATATGAGTTAGGAACAATAGAGATGCCAAATCAAAAACACAGAAATAATGTGTGTGTTAAACTTAGTTTGCTGTTGAGATAACATAATGTCTTGGTGCGTTTATTAGGCTTTCTTAACTGAGATAGGTTAACCTAGAACTCAAGGATTTGTTCAATTTTTTTTTTTTTTTTTTGAGACGGAGTTTTGCTCTTGTTACCCAGGCTGGAGTGCAATGGCGCGAACTCGGCTCACCGCAACCTCCCCCTCCTGGGTTCAGGCAATTCTCCTGCCTCAGCCTCCTGAGTAGCTGGGATTACAGGCACGCGCCACCGTGCCCAGCTAATTTTTTTTGTTAGTAGAGACGGGGTTTCACCATGTTGACCAGGATGGTCTCGATCTCTTGACCTCGTGATCCACACGCCTAGGCCTCCCAAAGTGCTGGGATTACAGGCATGAGCTACTGCACCCGGCCGGATTTGTTCAATTTTAATTTTAATCTAAGTACTCTGTCTTACTTAAAGCATTACCATATGAAAGAACATTTGTTGAACTTCGTTTACTAGTTAATAAAATATTTGATTGAATTTGTGCTTATTTTAAGATCTAATGGATGTTTCTAAGTCAAATACAAATTTTGTTAGCAAGTACTTTGGAAGAAAGTGGAAAGGTAAATATAAAGTGGTTATAATATTGAGAAACTGAATTAGTAAGAGACATAAAGCTTTTCTATTTAAGAATGTATTCATCAATTATTTTACTATCTTTTCTCTCCCAAGTAAATCTAAACTGTGGAAAAAGACATGTTGAAAATAGTTCTTATTATAGTTACAAAGAATTAATATGTTGTGGATTTTTTGTTGGTATGTTGTGCAGTAATACACCATAATACTTTTCTCTATAGAATTAGCAAAAGGATGAATAAGGCTGATTATCAGCCAAGAAAAAAAGCTAATCTGAATTTATGACCCAATCAATGGAGCAAAGGAGATATTCTTGAACTTAACATTCACATGCTACCTTCTCTTAAATTGGGTTATAAATAAGATGGCAAGAACAGTAGCAAAGAATGTAAGAATGGGCTTTATTATGAGGATGATGTTTTCTAACCTCTGAAGTCAAAATGAGAGCTGTAATTATATTTTCTCCTTTTATCACCTCCATCCCCATTTTTATTTCTCTCCATGATGAGTGTCTTCTTTTCCAGACCAACATACTCTCAATGAGATAACTTCTCTTGATGGGCTAAACCTGTTTCCTTGATGCCATTCTTACCTTCCCTATCTTGATATTTTCCTATTCTACATTTTTACTCATTGCTTTATGACCACTGTCCTAGTTACATTTTTATTCATTGTTTGCTGGCTTATATCCTACTGCCTCCTTGAAACTTCTCATTCCAAGTTCACACTTTGCCTCCTCGTTTTCTTTGACTCCTTATGGAATATCCAAACAAATTTGCTATGTCTTCTTTTTTAGCACCATACTGTCTTGTTTTTTGTTCTAGTTCTCTAGCTCCATTATGGGTGAATAACTCAAAACCTACCAAAATCTTAAAAGAAAATATTACCTGTTCAGGTAGTATTCCTAATTCTCCTCTAGTCTTAGTCTCTATTCTGCCTGGAAGAGCTTAACAGAAGTTATATTACTTTTTAAGGGCTGGTAGCTCCCATATCTGTTTAACCCAGATCTCTAGCTGAAGCTCTGGAGAGATACATCCATTTGATTGCTCACAGGTTCTTTCTTGGGGGCATTATTTCATAATGGAGGGAAGAGAGTGAACAAGATGTCTAAGATTAGCTAAGTACATTGTTTTCTACCACGCTACAGGAAATCTTCAAGCAGAGAAATTGCATAGGTCATACATAATACAGGGCTGAATAGAAGAATGAAAAATGGAAATAATATTACTCTCTGTGGGTGTTTGAGCAGTATTGCATTTCAGCCAGCATTTTAACTCAAGAGATCACTGGGTCAAAGTCAGTAGTTCCCAGTAGGCTTTGGCAAAAGCTAAGCGCCATAAAATAAATTGAGCTTCAGGGTTATTTTTTTTTTCATTGTATTTGCTTTCCAGGGGTTGCCTTCAAATAGTATTATCCACCACTGGTTTAACATGTCTTGTCTTTATCCTAAAATATTTTTCTCACTCTTGTAGTATTATAGTCACAGATACTAACGAAATAGTGCAAATAATGTATTACCTGAGCAATAGATCCTTACAGCTTAAAATTATGTAATGACTAAATATGTTTATAATTGTCAGTATATTTACCAATGAAGTGGTGATTATAGGTATTGTTTTTTACCCAGTGTTTGGAGCCTTCTTTCCCCACACCCATTTGAGTAAGCAAGGCCTCTAAGTAATATACAGTAGTGGCAACTGCTCGTTTTAGTTTGCAGATTTGCAAAACCTTTCTTAACCTTTTAGTCCCTGCAGATGATTCAAGAGTATCTGATACGAATTCATGTTCAGGTAAAAATATTACATTTTGTCAAAAGTTTATATAGCTTATGTTGCCTCTCCAAAAGTCTCATGGTCCCCTTTCTTTCTTTCTTTCTTTCTTTTTTTTAAATATCAATGCCTTTGTTTTCTACCATTGATACCATAATCACATATATAATATTTATGGTGTATCAGAGAAATGAAAATATGGGAAATTAGCTTTGCAAATATGATCTTTGTTCCTGGTTTAGAGATATTTTTCTTTTCATGATGTCATCCACAAATGACAAATGCTGTTTCCATGTTACCTGACATAGCAACATAATTTGATATATTGACTTATTCACCATTTTCACACTTCTTTTATTGTTACAAGACCCTATATTCTCTTAGTTTTCAATAACTTATTGGGATACAATTGTACTTACATATGATGAAAAATGATGTAACTTTACCCTTATCTTAAACCTTACACAAAAATTCAGTCTAGTTGGATTATAAATGGCATAATAACTAAGGTATTGGTAGATGATAGAATAGATTATTTTATAAACTTGGAGTAAGGATGTTTTATTTCAACATAAAAAACATTTCATAAAAAAAATATGAATTTTATTTAATTAAAATTAAGACCATATATTTAAAAACCACAACATTAAAAACAAAGGCAAGCCATACTATGATAAAAGGAACTTGTTTGTGGCATATATAATGAAAGGCACTCATTTATAGAATACAGAAGGAATTTCCACAAATAAATCCTGAAATGACATTCAACCCCACAGTAAAATAGACAAAATAATTGAACAGGAATATCATGTAAGAGAAAATACAGATGGTCAACATAAAGTTATTTCAATACAAACATAGTGGCACGTGCCTGTAGTCCCAGCTACTATGGAGTGGACACAAGAAGATAAGGGTAAAGTTATTCTTAAAAGGTTAGCAACCTTATTGACAAATATTTTTTTAAAGTTTTATTTTATTTTTTATTTTAGTATATGTATTTGAGTTGGAATCTGGCTCTGTTGTCCAGACTAGAGTGCAATGTAGTGTGTGTGTGTATATATATATACACACACACACACACACACAGTTGGGAACTCCCTTCCCTAACCATGGTAAGCCATGAGGGACTGTGCCATGAGGGACAGTGCTATCCAGCCCAGATACTATGGTTTTCCCACAGTTTTCACAACCCACAGACCAGGAGATTCCCTCAGGTGCCTGTGCCACCAGGGCCCTGGGTTTCATGCACAAAATTGTGTGGCCATTTGGGTAGACACTGATCTGGCTGAGGGAAGTTTTTTTTTTTTTCCATATCCCAGTGGCTTCTGGAATGCCAACAAGACAGAACTGTTCACTCCCCTGGAAAGGGGACTGAAGCCAGGGATCCAAGTGGTCTAGCTCAGCAAATCCCACCCTCACAGAGCACGGCAAGCTAAGATCCACTGGCTTGAAATTGTTGCCGCCAGCATAGAAGTCAACCTAGTTTGCTCAAGCTTGGTAGGGGAAGGGCATCTGCCATTATAGAGGCTTGAGTAGTCATCTTTCCCCTCACAGTGTGATATATACTAACTGTATTTGAGTTGGGGTCTGGCTCTGTTGTCCAGACTAGAGTGCAACGGCATGGCTCACTGCAGCCTAGGCTTCCTGGACTTAAGCAGTCTTCTGCCTCAGCCTCCCAAGTAGCTAGGACTATAGATATGCGTGCCTTCATGAACACTCTTTTACCTTTTTTTTTTTTGATAGAGATCAGGTCTTGCTATTTGCTATGTTGTCCATGGTGCTGTTGAACCCCTGGCCTCAAGCAATCCTCCTACCTTGATCTCCCAAAGTGCTGTGATTACAAGCATGAGCGACCATGCCCAGCCAGCAAGTATGTTTAAAGTCACTTAAAACCAAATATTAAAGACTTTTTGGAGTGACAATAAGTATTACATGTTGTTAGTGAGGGTTTAAATTTGTTCAATCCTGGAAAGCCATGTGATAATTATCAGATAAAATTAAAGATAATTATTCTATGACCCGTGGATTTAATTCCTAAGTGTAAGTGTGTTTTTACGTGCACCAGGTTATATGGATCTAAATAGTATCAGCAACATTTATCCTAACAGGCAAAAACTGGTAATGATACAGATTTTTATAAAAGTGAAATAAATTAACTTTATTATACAGTGTAGTACTACTCATCTTGCAAATAAATGGATCAACCACCCACTATAACAACTCGGTGGTTCTTAAAAATGAGTGATACAAAATAAACTAAATAAATTTATTAATTTTTCCTATGAGTTTTTATATATTATTGGTGTGAAAGGAATTACAGGTAAAAGCTTTTTTTCTTAATGTGAGCATATGCACTTTTACAAATTATAAGTTCACTAGAAGAGACAACATCACTGGTAATAAATCCTTTTGTGTAATGAATAATGCCAGTCAGCTGAACTCAACAAAGGTTTATTGAGTAACTAGGTGATGGGATTGGAAATATAACCATGAAAAAGATGCTAACCCCGCCTGCAAGAAGCAGAAACACACTTGTTTACACAGATGGATTTTTGTTTATATAATTTAAATTGGAATCATTTTGATTTTGATGGCTTGATAGCATATTCAAGGATCACGTTAGACATGTGTGATGTGGAAGGTAATAATTGTGGCATGGGAGTAGAATGGTGGAAGAGTAAATAAGGAATGAAGGGGAAAATATTTTTTTAAAATCCAAAACAACGACAACAGCAACAACAAAAACAACAACAAAAACAGGATACATATACAAAACATGCAGGTTTGTTATGTAGGTATATGTGTGCCATGGTGGTTTGCTGGATCTATTAACCCAACCTCTAAATTCCCTTTCCTCACTCCCCACCCCCTACAGGCCCTGGTGTGTGATGTTCCCCTCTCTGTGTCTATGTTTTTTCAATGTTCAACTCCCACTTATGGGTGAGAACATGTGGTGTTTGGTTTTCTGTTCCTGTGTTAGTTTGCTGAGGATGATGGCTCCCAGTTTCATCCATGTCCCAGCAAAGGACATGATCTCATTTCTTTTTATGGCTGCTTAGTATTCCATGATGTATAAGTACCACATTTTCTTTATCCAGTCTATTATTGATTTTCTTTATCCAGTCTATCATTTGGGTTGGTTCCATGTCTTTGCTATGGTAAATAGTGCTGCAGTACACATATTTGTGCATGTGTCTTTATAGTAGAATGATTTAAATTCCTTTGGGTATATACCCAGTAATGGGATTGCTGGGTTGTATGGTATTTCTGGTTATTACCATACTGTCTTCCACAATGGTTGAGCTAATTTACATTCCCATCAATAGCGTAAAAGCTTTCCTATTTCTCCACAGCCTCACCAGCATCTATTGTTTCCTGACTTTTTAAATCACCATTCTGACCGGCATGAGATTGTATCATATTATGGTTTTGATTCACATTTCTCTGATGATCAGTGATGTTGAGCTTTTGTTCATAAATGTCTTCTTTTGAGAAGTGTCTGTTCATATCCTTTGCCCACTTTTGAATAGGGTGGTTTGTTTTCTTCTTGTAAATATGTTTAAGTTACTTGTAAATTCAGGATATTGGACCTTGGTCAGAGGGGTGGATTGCAAAAAGGAAAAATAATTTTTATCCTTGGAAAAAGGTGAAGACAGGAGGATAGTGGACTAGAAAGAGAATAAAATGGGAGTTTACTAATTTGCTCAGTAAACCCCAGATTTTGGAAAACCAGGTGTCTCCCTTTGAAAACTGTTGTTAGTCATAGATTGCTGAGTATAAGTAAAACTTTAACTCCTTGCACTAGAAATTTTAGATTTATTTACTTCAGACAATATACAGAATAAAATATAAAAATATAATTTCAAAAGGAATCGAGATGTTTTGTGATAAAAAATATGTATACTAATCTATTTCCTACCAACTTGCTAACATACTGCTTGAATCCTGTTTTCTTCAAGACATTTACCTACCATCTTCTTCTTTTTTTTCTTTTGACATTTTGTGGCATATTTATTAAGCATACCTTGATTACCAGTGATAATCCAAAGATTAGTGAGACCTTGTTCTCACACAATCCAGAGTAAATTGAGTAAACTGATTAACTTCTATTTTTATCCTAATTTGCTTAACTGTATTTTATTTAATAGTAGAAAATGATGAAGATGACTTTACTACAGCATGCTCGGATGGTGACTTGTTTTATAATACCAATGGCATACAGAAAAGTGTAAGTAATACAGTTTTCCTCTTGGCTGGGTAAAATATACTACCTGAAATTATGTAATAACTCACATATAGTAATCCCTTAATTAAGGAATTTTTAAAAAGCAATAGAACTTCTGGAATCCAAGTGGAATTATCTTCTAAGACGTGATAAAACTACATTCTGACATTATGTAATAACAGCTAATTTTACATATAGATATTTAGCTGTCTCAGCATTATTGTTGAAAAGACAGTTCTTTCCCATTGAATTGTCTTGGCACCTTTGTGAAAAATTGATTGACTGTAAATGTAAGCGTTTAGTTTTAGACTCTCAGTTCTATTCAATTGATCTATATATTCTTACAAAGAAAATATGAGTTTTATAACACAGCTTTATTGATACATTTCAATTTAAAGTTCATAACTTATTAAATTTGGATATTTTTGTGTAACTACCAGCACAATCAAGATAACCTTTGATAACTAAGTTAACCTTTGACAACCTAGTTAACCAAGATAGTTAATAAAGATTGTTTTACCTTCAACAGTTTTCTCCATTCACTCTGTCATTCCTCTTTCCCTCCATTCTCAAACAAGCACTAATCTATTTTCTGTTGCTATGGATTAGTTTGCATTTTCTAAAATTTAATATAATTAGACTTGTACAGTATGTGTTCTTTTTAGGCCTGGCTTCTTTCTTAGTTTGAGATTCATCATTATCATTACATATGTCAGTTCTTCTGGTTGCTAAGTTGTATTTCATTCTATAGATATATCATAATTTGCTTATCCACTTATTCATTGGTGAACATTTGGGTTGCATACAGTTTTGTCTATTGTAAATAAAGCTGCTAGGGACATCATGTACAAGTCTTTTCATGGACATTTATTTTATTTATTTTGGGTAAATAACTGGAGTGGAATGGCTGAATTATTTGCCTACCACCTTTCAATTAAAAATATATTCTCCTCATAACTAGAATAATTGCCTCCCTGCAAAATCATCTCAATACTCAATATTTCTCATGTTGCGTTTTTGTTGTTTATTCTTCAGACACCTATTGGATTCAGTCTTGAATGAGACTTGGTCACATATGAGTTTGGCGTCCCCACTGGATGGAGAGTTCTTGATGGGTACTTTGGCTATTCCCATATCATTAACAGCATGCAGCACACAGAAATTATTCAATGCATGCTGATGAAAGTATATCAAGGTCCGTGGAGGATAACTAACACAAGAAAGTAAGAACCATTAACTTTTTGTAGTTGCAATAGTGAATATGATCTATATTAGTAATTTTTCCCAAACAAATTCAGATGCCAATGTTGAAATTTCTATGATTTTTTAAAAAACATATATTCTTATGTTATGTGTTTCTATTTCTCATATTACAGAAAAGATAGAAGGTCCACAGGTTATTCACCAGTTCTGTTATTCATGAGGCACAGTGTGTTCATCTTTTAAATATATTCCATCTTGAGATTTAGGTATTTTGAGGGGTAAAACATCCCTATAATCTTTGATAATGAAATTGATATACTAATGACTGGTAGAAAATAAAAGGCCTGTGATATTGATCAATTATTATAATATCGGCAGCCAGAATAGACAAAAAGAAAAGTTTTCTTGTTTCTATGACAACTATACATGGAAATTTCTCATTTCTAAACAAGTTCAAGAAAACAATAGACTTCCTAAAGTAGAGCTCAGCATGTTTTAATTATAATTGATTTTTACTTTCAAAATATTTGTTGTCGATTCAAAGAAAGATGGTCAAATAGGAATAGCTTTGGTCTACAACTCTCAGCGAGATCAATGCAGAAGGTACATGATTAATGCATTTCAAACTGAGATATCTGGCTCATCTCATTGGGACTGGTTAGAGAGTGGGTGCAGCCCATGGAGGGCAAGCTGAAGCAGGGTGGGGCACTGCCTCACTCAGGAAGTGCAAGAGATGGGGTACTCCCTTCCCTAGCCATGGGAAGCCATGAGGGACTGAGCCATGAGGGACAGTGCTATCCAGCCCAGATACTATGGTTTTCCATGGTTTTTATAACCCACAGACCAGGAGATTCCCTCAGAATCCTGTGCCACCAGGGCCCTGGGTTTCATGCACAAAACTGTGGGGCCATTTGGGTAGACACTGAGCTAGCTGCAGGAGTTTTGTTTTTTTTTCATACCCCAGTGGCTGGAATGCCAGCAAGACAGAACTGTTCACTCTCCTGAAAAGGAGGCTGAAGTGAGGGATCCAAGTGGTCTAACTCAGCAAATCTCACCCTCACAGAGCACAGCAAGCTAAGATCCACTGGCTTGAAATTGTTGCTGCCAGCATAGAAGTCTAAAGTCAACCTAGGATGTTCAAGCTTCGTAGGGGAGGGGCATCTGCCATTACTTAAGTAGTCATTATTCCCCTCACAGTGTAATCAAAGCTGCCAGGAAGTTCAAAGCCAATGGAGCCCACCACAGCTTGGCAAAGCCACTGTAGCCAGACTGTCTCTCTCCTCCTCTGTGGGCAGGGCATTTCTGAAAGAAAGGCATCAGCACAAGTCAAGGGCTTATAGATAAAATTTTCATCTCCCGAGGACAGAGCATCTAGGGGAAGGAGCAGCTGTGGGTGCAGCTTCAGCAGACTTAAATTTTCCTGCCTGCCATCTCAGAAGAGAGCAGTGGATCTCCCAGCAAAGTGCTCAAGGTCTGCTAAAGGACAGACTTCCTCCTCAAATGAGTCCCTGATCTCCTTGCCTTCAGACTGGGGGACACCTCCCAGCAGGAGTTGAGCAGGGGTTGATGGACACCTCATACAGGAGAGCTCCAGCTGGTATCTTGTGGGTGCCCCTCTGAGATAAAGCTTCCAGAGGAAGGAACAGGCAGCAATCTTTGCTATTCTGCAGCCTCTGCTGGTGATACCCAGGCAAACAGCATCTGGAGTGTACCTCCAGCAAATTCCAGGAGACTTGCAGCAGAGGGACCTGACTGTTACAAGAAGAATGAGCAAACAGAAAGGAATAGCATTAACATTAACAAAAAACATCCATGCAAAAACCCATTCCAAAGGTCACCAACATCAAAGACCAAAGGTAGATAAATCCACAAAGATTAGATAAATAAATAAATAAATAAATACACTGGGGGGGGGAAACAGTGCAAAAGGGCTGAAAATTTCAAAAACCAGAATGCCTCCAAAGGATCACTGCTCCTCCAAAGGATCACAGCTCCTCTCCAGCAAGGAAACAAAACTGGATGGAGAATGAGTTTGATGAATTGACAGAAGTAGGCTTCAAAAGATGAACATTAACAGACTCCTCCAGGCTAAAGGAGAATGTTCTAACCCAATGCAAAAAAGGTAAGAACTTTGAAAAGAGGTTAGAGGAATTACTAACTAGAATAGTCACTTTAGAGTAGAACATAAATGACCTGATGGAACTGAAAACCATAGCATGAGAACTTCGTGAAGCATACGCAAGTAGCAATAGCTGAATTGCAAGTGGAAGAAAGGATATCAGACATTGAAGACCAACTTAATAAAGTGTGAAGACAAGATTAAAGAAAAAAGAATGAAAAGGAACAAACAAAGCCTCCAAAAAATATTGGACTATGTGCAAAGAGCCCCAAACCTATGTTTGATTGGCATACCTGAAAGTAACCAGGAGAATGGAACCAAGTTGGAAAACATTCTTCAGGATATTATCCAGGAGAACTTCCCCAACCTAGCAAGATGGGCCAACATTGAAATCCAGAAAATACAGAGAACACCACAAAGATACTTCTTGAGAAGAGCAACCCAAAGACACATAATCGTCAGATTCACCAAGGTTGAAATGAAGACAAAAATGTTAAGGGAAGCTGGAGAGAAAGGCTGGGCTGCCCACAAAGGGAAGCCCATCAGACTAACAGTTGCTCTCTCTACAGAAACCCTATAAGCCAGAAGATGGCAGGCCCCAATGTTCAAAATTCTTAAAAGAATTTTCAACCCAGAATTTCATATCCAGCCAAACTAAGCTTCATAAGCAAAGGAGAAATAAAATCCTTTACAGACAAGCAAATGTTGAGATTTTGTCACCACCAGGCCTGCCTCACAAGAGATCCCAAAGGAAACACTAAACATGGAAAGGTACAACTGATATCAGCCACTGCAAAAACATACCAAAGTGTAAAGACCATTGATATTATGAAGAAACTACATCAACTAATGGGTGAAATAACCAGCTAGCATCATAAAATTCACACATAACAATATTAACCTTAAATGCAAATGGGCTAAATGCCCTAATTTAAAGACACACACTAGCAAATTGGATAAAGAGTGAAGACTCTTTTGTATGCTGTATTCAGGAGACCCATCCCATGTGCAAAGATACATATAGGCTCAAAATAAAGGGATGAAAGAATGTTTGAAAAGCAAATGAAAAGAAAAAAAATGAAAAACCAGAGGTTGCAATCCTAGTCTCTGATAAAACAGACTTCAAATCAACAAAAATAAAAAAAGACAAAGAAAGGCATTACATAATAGTAAAGGGATTACCCAACAAGAAGAGCTAACAGTCCCAAAAACATATGCACCAAGTACAGGAGCACCCAAATTCATAAAGCAAGTTCTTAGAGTCCTACAAAGAGACTTAGACTCCCATACAATAATAGTGGGAGACTTTATCACCCTACTCTCAATATTAGACAGATCAACAAGACAGAAAATTAACAGGATATCAGGACTTGAACTCAGATCTGGACCAAGTGGACCTAATAGACATCTACAGAACTCTCTACCCCAAGTCAACAGAATCTACATTCTTCTCAGCATCACATTGCACTTATTCTAAAATTGACCACATAATTGGAAGTAAAACATTCCTCAGCAAATGCAAAGGAATGGAAATAATAACAGTCTCTCAGACCACAGTATAACAAAATTAGAACTCAGATTTAAGAAACACTTAAACTGCACGACTACATGGAAACTAAACAACCTGCTCTTGAATGACTACTCAATAAGTAACTAAATTAAGGCAGAAATAACCAGCTAGCATCAAAAAATTCATACATAACAATATTAACCTTAAATGCAAATGGGCTAAGTGCCCCAATTAAAAGAAATAGACTAGCAAATTGGGTAAAGAGTCAAGACTATTTTGTATGCTGTATTCGGGAGACCCATCCCATGTGCAAAGATACATATAGGCTCAAATAAAGGGATGAAGGGATGTTTGAAAAACAAATGGAAAGCAAACAAAACAAAACAAAACAAAAAACCCAAGTTTGCAATCCTAGTCCCTGATAAAACAGTCTCTCAGAACACAGTGCAATCAAGTTAGAAGTCAGAATTCAGAAACTAACTCAGAACCACACAGCTTCATGGAAACTGAAAAACTGGCTCTTGAATGTTGACTGGATAAACAATGAAATGAAGGCAGAAATGAAGATGTTCTTTGAAACTAACAAGAATGAAGACACAACATACCAGAATCTCTGGGACACATTTAAAGCAGTGTCTAGAGGCAAATATATAGCAATAAATGCCTACATGAGAAGCAAGGAAAGATCTAAAATTGACACCCTATCATCAAAATTGAAACAGCTAGAGGAACAAGATCAAAAAAGCTCAAAACCTAGCAGAAGACAAGATATAACTAAGATCAGAGCAAAAGTTGAAGGAGATAGAGACACAAATAACCCTTCAAACAATCAATAAATCCAGGAGCTGGTTTTTTGAAAAGATCAATAAAATAGACCACTAGCCAGATTAATAAAAAAGAAAAGAGAGAATAATCAAATATATGCAATTAAAAAATGATTAAGGGGTTATCACCAGAGATTCCACAGAAATACAAACCATCATCCGAGATTATTACAAACAACTCTATGCACATACACTAGTAAACCTGGAAGAAATGGATAAATTCCTGGACACTTGCATTCTCCTAAGCCTAAACCAGGAAGAAGACAAAACCCTGAATAGACCAATAACAAGGGCAGAAGTTGAGGCAGCAATTAATAGCCTACCAACCACCCCAAAAAGGCCCAGGTCCAGATGGGTTCACAGCCAAATTTTAACAGACATACAAAGAAGAGCTGATACCATTCCTTGTGAAACTATTCCAAACAGTATAGAAACAGGGAATCCTTTCCAAATCATTTTATGAGACCAACATCATCTTGATACCAAAACCCAGCAGAGACTCAACAGGAAAAGAAAACTTCAGGCCAATATCCATGATGAACATAGATGCAAAAATCTTCAATAAAATACTGGCAAACTAATTGCAACAGCACATCAAAAAGCTTATCCACCATGATCAAGTAGGATTCATCCCGGGGATGCAAGACTGGTTCAACATATGCAAGTCTATAAACATAATTCACCACATAAACAGAACCAAAGACAAAAACCACATGATTATTTGAAAAATGCAGAGAAGACCTTTGACAAAATTCAACAGTCCTTTGTGCCAAAAACCCTTTATGCCAATACATTCGAGATGGAATGTATCTCAAAATAATAAAAGCTATTTATGACAAACTAATAGCCAATATCATATTGAATGGGCAAAATCTGGAAGCATTCCCTTTGAAATCTGGCACTAGACAAGGATGCCCTCTTACACCACTCCTATTCAATATAGTATTGGAAGCTCTAGCCAGAGCAATCAGGCAAGAAAATAAAAAGGTGGGGTCTTCAAATAGTAAAGGAGGAGGTCAAATTGTCTCTGATTGACGATGACATGATTGTATATTTAGAAGACCCCACAGTCTCAGCCCAAATACTCCTGAAACTGATAAGCAATGTCAACAAAGTCTCAGGATACAAAATCAATGTGCAGAAATCACAAGCATTCCTATATACCAATAACAGACTTAAAGAGAGCCAAATCAAGAATGAACTGCCATTCACAATCACTACAAAGAGACTAAAATACCTAGGAATATAACTAACAAGGAACATAAAGGACCTCTTCAAGGACAACTACAAGCCACTGCTCAACAAAGTAAGAGAGGATACAAACAGATGGAGAAACATTCCATTCTCATGGCTAGAAATTATCATGAAAATGGCCACATTTCCCAAAGTAATTTACGGATTTAATGCTATCTCCATCAAGCTACCTATGACCCTCTTCACAGAACTGGGAAAAAACACCCTAAACTTCATATGGTACCAAAAAAGAGACCACATAGTCAAGTCAATTCTAAGCAAAAAGAACAAAGCTGGGGGCATCACACTACCAGACTTCAAACTATACTCCCAGGCTACAGTAATCCAAACAGCATTGTACCGGTACCAAAACAGAGATATAGACCAATGGAACAGAACAGAGGCCCTGGAGGCAACACCACACATCTACAACCATCTGATCTTTGACAAACCTGACAAAAACAAGCAATGGGGAAAGGATTTTCTGTTTAATAAATGGTGTTGGGAAAACTGGCTAGCCATGTACAGAAAGCAGAAACTGGATCCATTCCTAACACCTTACACTAAAATTAACTCTAGATGCATTAAAGACTTAAACATAAGATCTAACACTATAAAAACCCTAAAAGAAAATCTAGGCAAAACCATTCAGGACATAGACATAAGCAAGGACTTCATGACCGAAACACCAAAAGTATTGGCAACAAAAGCCAAAATAGACAAATGGGATCTAATCAAATACCACAGCTTCTGCACAGCAAAAGAAACAGTCATTAGAGTGAATCAGCAACCAACAGAATGGCAAAAGAATTTTGCAATCTACCCATCTGACAAAGGGCTGATATCCAGAATCTACAAAGAACTAAAACAGATTTACAGGAAAAAATACAAACCCATTCAAAAGTGGGCAAAGAATATGAACAGACACTTTACAAAAGAAGACATACCTGAGGCCAACAAACATATGAAAAAATGCTCATCATCACTGGTCATTAGAGAAATGCAATTCAAAACTACATTGAGGTACCATCTCACACCAGTTAGAATGGTGATCATTAAATAATCTGGAGACAACAGATGCTGGAGAGGATGTGAAGAAATAGGAATACTTTTACACTGCTGGTGGGAGTGTAAATTCGTTCAACCATTGTGGAAGACAGTGTGGCAATTTCTCAAGGACCTAGAAATAGAAATTCTATTTGACCCAGCAGTCCCATTACTGGGTATATATCCAAAGGATTATAAATTATTCTACTATAAGGACATATGCACACTAATGTTCATTGCAGCACTGTTTGCAATAGCAAAGACCTGGAACCAACCCACATGCCCATTGATGATAGACTCAACAGTGAAAATGTGGCACATATACACCATGGAATAATATGCAGCCATAAAAAACAATGAGTTCATGTCCTTTGTAAGGACATGGATGAACCTGGAAACTATCATTCTCAGCAAACTGACACGAGAACAGAAAGTCAAACACCACATGTTCTCACTCATAGGTGGGTGTTGAACAGTGAGAACACATGGACACAGGGAAGGGAGCATCACACACTGGGGTCTGTCAGCAGGAAATAGGGGAGGGACAGTGAGGGGTGGGGAGTTGGGGAGAGATAGCATGGGGAGAAAGGCAGCAAATCACACTGCCATGTGTGTACCTATGCAATAATCTTGCACGTTCTTCACATGTACCACAAAACCAGCCGGGCGCTGTGGCTCACGCCTGTAATCCCAGCTCTTAGGGAGGCAGAGGCGGGAGGATAGCTTGAGCCCAGGAGTTCGAGACCTGCCTGGGCAATATGGCGAGACCCCGTTCTCCACAAAAAGGAAAAAAACAAAAAGACCACAAAACCAAAAATGCAATAAAAAAAAAAAGAAGAAGAAAAGACCAGCTGACTGGCTCCTTCTGGATCACCTTTGTGAAAATAGCATGCTTGGTATTGGGGAATCTCTCCAGAAAACAATGTTTTCACTTAAACAAGATCAAACCCCCACCCCAATCCTTCATCGGAGACCAGAAACCTTTCATATGTAGTTTCTAAAGGTGTAAACCCAAAACCCTTTCATATGTGATTTCTAAAACTGTAAACAGAAGACTAGAGCTGTAAATCCAAAGATTTTCACCCATAATTTCTAAGGCTGTAAACCTAAGATTCTTTCATGTGTAATATGTAGAGTGTAAACCTATACAAAGGCAGACCCTCTCTTAGTTAGACCAGCTGGGTTATTTAGACAAATCATCACCTGGCTCCTGGCTTTAATAATAAACTCCTTCCTTCCCCATTCAGTGTTCAAGAGCTCTGTTTCTCATGGCCACTCCTGCTACAGAATCATTTCATTCATATCTCAGTGCTATAGGTATATATGTATATATGTATATGTGCATATGTGCATGTATGCGTTTCATGCAGAGATGAGATGGATTTTTAAATCAAAACTTTCTCTTTTCCTTATTATGAATTTATCTCTTTTCTTCCCACCCCTGTCATGATGAACTTTTTTAGTGCCATGCAGTAGAGATTAATGTAATACTAAGACCTGCTTATCATATTCCGCAGTATACCTTGTTCCTAATGTAGGAATATTTCTAGAATGTTTGGAAGCTGTCAAGAATTTTTTTTGTTTAATCATTCAGGCTCCATAATTTCTTTCCATTTCTTTGCATTGACTGAGTAATGCATACTTGGCTTAGTGAAGGAACTATCATGTTGTGACTGTATATTATAGACAGACACCCAAGAACCCGCCTAGCAACCCATATGGATAAATCAGAAACATTAAGAAGAGAATAGTGCAGCTCCACAGATGTTGAGGATAATTGCTCCTCACACAATACAGATGGAGAAAAGAATATATATGAATGCCTTCTTTTTCCTAATCATTAAGTTGAACCAGATAAAATATTTAAAAATTTTTTATTCCACCTAAGCAGTAATTTCACATGGCTCGATCTAATATCCTTCAGTTATACTCTAGATGCTCAGAACATGATACTGCAATGTCTCACAATCATCTTTTATCTCTGCTCCACCTGTACTCTAGAGATTTTATTTCCTCTGCCTTTTGCACAAATCAATTATCCCCTACCCATTCTCCTCTGCTAGAAGACAATCCGAGATCTGTAATCTCTCATTTTAAATAGAATATCATTCTGATTTCATCTCTTTGAGGCTTAACTCTCACCCTCAGGTCAATCAGACTCACTTCTGAGCTGTAAATATCTATTTCAAAATCTCATTTTTGAAATACTCTAATGAAAACAGCCCAGGCTTTTGTAAGACAGGCTTGGTGACTGTGCCTTTATTAAAGTTGAAAGGCTCTTTACTTCACAGAGACCTACCTCTATATGAAGTTCCTTACTCTGTGGGGGAACTGTGGAATAACATCTTAATTCCCACTTGAGTTTTTGAACTCCAGAAAAGTTTTTCATGTCTCTTTTTATATAAGTTGGTGGCAGTTTTCCTGCCTTTCAGTTGAGACAATATTAGAAAGAGAAGTGTCAGAATATGTCATAGCTCCAGTCTTAGAGTAGCATTCATAATGTTCTACTCTGGCATATAAAAGCCTTGTGATGGGAAAATGACAACAGTCTGGAGCTTTTCATAAGACACTTTGGCCTACTTGAGAGTGCAACTTACACTCTGATTATTTCTGGAAAAATCTCTGATCTTTATATCTACTTAAGCTACCAGCACTAATTACATCATCTAAAAATTTCCAAATTTACAGCTTCTCCTAGGTTCCAGGAAACCTAGGAAATCTGTGGTAGTTACCCAGAAAGAAAACTGAAAACTGCATATGTGGTAACTGTATCACATTTGATTTGATGTGACAAGTCATATGCCTTCAGAATGTGTATTGGACCTTTCAGAGCCCACGACCAAGGCACTCTGTTATGTGGTAGATTCTAGATAAGCTGTTTTGTCAATAGGACATCAGTAAGTATGATATAAGCTGTGGCTTAAAGAGTGGTTGTACATTAGAGGTTTGCCCTCTTTCTCTTTGCTTGGATGTATAAAATCGAAATGTGAATGAGCCTGAGTTAGACTCCACTCAAAGAAACCATTTTGAATAGAATTAAAGCCTCCCTGCCAACAGCCTGCAAACTGCCATACATATGAATGAGGCCATCTGTTTTAGTCATTTCATGCTGCATAATAAATCATCCCCAAACTAAGTGGCTTAAAACAGCACTCACTTTTTTTTTCCTCTCCAGAATATGATATTTGAGTAAGACTTGGCAGGAATAGCTCAACTCTGCTTTACTTGTTGTCAGCTGGGACAGTTTAAAGGCTGCAGGCAAAAATAATCTGAAGATTCACATATCTCTGGTGGTTGATGCTGACTTTAGACTGGGTGTGTCAGTTCCTCTTCAGGGGGTACTCTGTCTTGTTTCTCCGGGTGAGCCCGTATGGATTTCCTCTCTGTGTGTCTGGTTGGAAAACAGATGTCCTAAGAAGCAAAGCCAGGAAGAAACTGTGTAGCCTTTTCTTAATCTTGGAAATCATGCATTTCAGACAAACCTACCCAAATTCAATAGGAGGAAAAAATGTATCCTCAGTGTAGGAATATTGATATCACAAGGTAAGGACAGTCTATGGGATGACATATTGGTGTGGTTGTGTTTGGAAAATACAATCTATCTAACTACCATAGACTGTCCAGCCCCAGCTCACCAGCCAGCTGACTTCAGAGCCTTAAGTGAGCCCATAAGACACCAGTGTTCAGACTGATTTAGCTGAGTCCAGACCAAGTTGCCAACCCAGCATACTGTAAGCTGATACATGATGGCTGTTTCAAACCTCTACATTTTGAAGGGATTGCTATGCACCAAAGGATGATACAGTAATTCATACCAAGAGGCATGGTGTTTTTATGACCAAATCTTAAGTGTATGGTATTGGTTTGGGATCAGTAAGTGAGCAAAGGATAAAAAAGCAATCAAGAAGCTGTTGGAGATGGCTACAAAAGCAGCTAAGAAAACTGTGAGTGTAGCTGAAAAAATGGTGAGCAAACTCTGGAGAGGCTAAAAAAAGGGATGAAGATTCCCTTAGGTCCTCCATATACAGAACCACAGCTATCACTTTGCTAGGATTAGCATTGTTACAATATTTTTACCATCTCAAATATTATTTTTACTCTGTCCATAAAACTATATTTGTGGCAAATACCTTCTAGGGGTCTGAAATCTCTTTATTCTCCAGCAGTTGATCTTCAAGTTTTACCCACTTCAGTAAGGAAACACTGTAACGCCTTATCACCTCTGTTGCATTGTAGCTGTTTTCTAATGTAACTGGAGGAGTTGGCATTCTAGTAGTTTCTAACTTAGGCAATCTTGGGTTTTCTCTTGCACCCAAGTCTCCAAAATTATTTTATGAAGCATATATGTTTAAATTCTAAAATACACATGCTATATTTATTGAGTACCCAGAAGATGAAAAAAAACATGAAGACTTCTGGAATAGGAGTCCTCACAATTTTTCCAAAATATACAGAGCTCTTAGAATTTGTCTGCTTTTAAGCGTGCCTACATCTTGGTGCATGTGACAGAAGTTAGTTCAAAAATCACTTACAAAATGGCACACAAACTTGAAAGAATGGATCTGGTTCCAGAAAGCACTCACTCTGCAGCTTCAATGATTTTGTACCTCTATTGTAGCTCTGTTAGAGTAGGCAGATAGCTAGACATGAGCAGGAGAGGGAGTCCCTGAGAAATGGGAGGTCTGGAAAATGTCACACCCAGGATTACCCAAAGCATGCATGCTAGGTGTGAGCAGAGGAGAGGGGAAATACCTATGCAGAAAGGAATGCTCCTTAAGATATTCAGTAATCATTCACATTGCAGTTAACATGTCAGAATGTCACTAGGTGCTTGCTGATAAGGGGAAGAGGGCAAGGAGGGAGGAAATTCCTTAGAGATAATGCAGGTGAAATTTGTGTCCAACTCCTGGGCAGCACATGCTCACCACCTAATAGTAAGGGAGGGTTCCACAAGCCTGGAGTTGGAACTAGGCGGTGGTGAAGAAGAATGTGGTGGGGTAGGAGGAAGTTAAGAACTTAAGGGAGAAGTGGGAAAAGTAGACAAAGGAAAATGCTGAGACTTAAGATAGAGGCAAGAGCTTCAAGAAAAATCTGACACCATAAAAACCCAATGCAGAAGTCTCGGACTGCTGCTGGCTGACTCCCTTTTAGCAGCCTACTCTGCCTCATATTTCAGAGTGTACTCTCTCCCTCTAAATAATCCCTCTGCTCAATAAATTATCATTCTTGGGGGGTGGTCATAGGGGTTGTAAATTAGTTGCTTGGCAAAATCATTCTCCCCAGTAAAACTAAGAATTGAGGGTTCCTGTACCTCCTGGTGACAGCTCTGTTTCTCTTTTTGTGCTGACATCAATTCCTTCCTATTTCATGCGTATTTCTCTTTTTTTTCTTTTTTTAACTTTTTAAAAATTTATTTATTTATTTATTTTAATTATACTTTAGGTTCTGGGGTACATGTACAGATCATGCAGGATTGATTCATAGGTATATACATGGAAATGTGGTTTGCTGCCTCCATACCCCCGTCACGTATATCTGGCATTTCTCCCCATGTTATCCCTTCCCAACCTCCCCACCCACTGCTGTCCCTCCCTTAACCCCCCACAACAGACCCCAGTGTGTGATACCCCTTCCCTGTGTCCATGTGTTCTCATCATTCAACACCCACCTATGAGTGAGAACATGTAGTGTTTGATTTTCTGTCCTTGTGTCAGTTTGCTGAGAATGATGGTTTCCAGATTCATCCATGTCCCTACAAAGGACACAAACTCATTGTTTTTTACGGCTACATAGTATTCCATGGTGTATATGTGCCCCATTTTCCTTCATGTCTATTTTTTGTTTAACATCCTTCTAGTACATCATCACCATAAAATAAAGCTTTTATTTCCTGTTAGTGATAACAGAAAATGTAGAGGAGTAGAACTCTGGATTTTCTTAATTTACATGCTCATCTTATGCCAATCACTGTAGCTGGGAGAGTTAAATGCTCAGAGGTTATCCTGGGTCACATATCTACTTATACCTGTAGTAACAAGAAAGAATCAGGCTCATCAGAGCATTATAGACTGCAAATAAGAGAGAGCTGGCTCTCCAAAGGAATGCTGGAGAGATACACAATCATGTCTGATCCAACTTTAAACTTTCTGTTGTATCTGGTATCCCAATTTTGTCTCTTAGCTATGTAACTATTTTTGTCTTCTCTTTTCACTATTTTTGGATTGATACTCACTGAGAGAGCTTGGCTGCCTTTATATCCCTGAGATATTCCAGCTCACATTGGTCTCCAGTGTCCCAAGCATGAGTACACTACCATACCTAATTAATTTTAAGGATGGTGAATCTTGACCCAGCCCTCAGCTCTCTCTTTCTGTGGAAGTTATGGCCTACAATCTAAAACATTATGGAAACAATGAAGACATTGATGAGTGACAAGGTCGAAATAAATAGAAAATAGAGTTGAGTTACAACAATTTAAATTCTAATATTTTTACAAGCTTTACTTTTGTTATCCTTGTTTTGATTTGTTTTCTAACCCTACACCACCAAGGAATTTACAAGCTTCACTTTTGAAGGCATGCTCCCATAAAGGTGTCTTCATTTATTAAAATTGTCCTTTATAATGTCATGCATAAACATATTTCTCTGCTTAATCCACATGGATCATTGTGGGTGGGGTCATAGGCAAAAACTTTCATAGACTAAATAACAAAAGCTATGATAGAAAAATTTATTATATCAGGAAATGATGGATTATAATTTCAGAGTTCTTTGTAGACAATATTTACTTGAATAAGTTAAAATAAATATTTGCATAGACTTATGTTCTCAAGCAAACAAGTTATTTTGAATCTCTGAGAACTAACGGGGGTTTAAAATTAAGTTGGGCAGGAGATACATATATGCATGTGTGCTTGTGCATTTGTGTGTACATATGTGTGAAGGGGTTGTGGGTAGATGGAGTTTTAATTTATTAAACTTTACTGAAGTAATTTCTTTAAGTGAACAAGATAAAGTTGGGCAAATAAAAAATATGATATTGTTCAAATATATTGGCTAATTAATGTGCACTATTATTGATTATTCAGACATTAAAAGGATCAGAACAAGCCAACTACAAATATTAACATGGCTTAATTAAAATTGTTCATTAATTCTTGAAGAAATATCAAGAGATATGCACAAAGGCTCCTTTTATGTGCTTTCTACTAATGCCAAAGGAAAGGAGATTCAAGTGATGAAATGTGGTTAAAAGGATAATGTCTGCTTTGCCCATACTTTATGCTTGATTTCTTCTAGTCATGATTGGATATTATCAGGCCTTTCCTTCAAATCTCTCCATCAGTGTACAAACACTTTTTGATGAATATGCCCTTGATGTTTCATTTGCCTTTCCTTTCCATGTAACACTAATAAACAACAACTGCTATATTTTTTAAAAAGAAGTATACCATAAAACTCTCCCTGTTTTCTTCTTATGTGAAGTGCCATTCCTTGGGGAAAGCAATTTATATAAAAAAATAGCATCCAAGCATTGGGACTCAATTTAATTACTCTGTGATGATTTCCACAAAGCTTCCACAGGCTGTCAAAATGCAATCTAATCTCCCAGCAAAATATAAACTTGCGAACTTTCAGGTCCTCTTATTTTTTTCTCCCACTCCTAGACATTGAGTTTCTGAAGACCAGAAAGGAACTTTGTTTTACTCAACTTCCAAACAATTGTATGGCTGTGGCAAAAAAAGTTGAAGGGTGAGTTGCTTAATATATATTTTTGTGGGTTTAAAATATGTAGATATAAAACCACATGTTTGTTCAAGTCCACCACTAATTAATAAAGAGAATGTACTAAAAATAAGGTTATGTTGTCTCTAGTATACACCAAAATGTTTTCTCTCTATTTCTATTTTGCAGTAAATAAACCCAGGCAGGCCTTGAGAAAAATTGTAAATCTAGGAAAGCTAGGATTGAGTGTTCATAGGCTTTCTATACATTGTCTTTTGGTGAACAAAATGCATCTCTCTCTCTCTGTTTTTCCACCAACAATCTCATGGCTAAGATAAGTCCTTGCCTACCCACTTTTCTCTATCAAAATTATTTATTTCAACAAAGATACATTGAATACTTTATGTTCCAAAGACAGTATTAGGCACATACTATAAAAATCTGACCTAATAATACCTAGTATGAAATAGATTTCATGATTGAGGCACAGTAGCACTGGTTAATTAGGTTCCTGTTTTAAATTCCATATATTATTTGTGTACATTCAAAAGCAAAGTATTTCCTTTCACTCACTCTGATTGCTATTTTGTTTTTGTAGAAATAAAATCAGATGTGGTTCATATAATACTTCTTTTTCTCTAAGGTAGCACCAGATGACGTAAGTGGGAAAAGTACTGCATAGAATGAACTCTGAAAAAGTTAAAATGCATAAATATTTTTTCCACCCCTTGCTTAATATTATGAAATATGGAGTAAATGCCAAAAAGACATTTTGCCTAAGAATTTCCCAGCCTTAAAATATTTGCATTGCACCTTTTCCATTAGGAATATAAAAAACTTACAAATTTTATAAGATATGCTTAAGTGAATAACCTTGCATGGTTTTAAAATGGTGTCTAAAATCAATATTATAATTCAGTGGACTTAAATGATTAAAACCTGGAACACTTGTTTGCTTATAATATTTTTTCCAGGAAGCTTTTGAGTATGTATATGAATTTTAAGTTTGTATAACTGTTTTACTCATTTATATGTGAGAAGTGATTTAATTGAACTACATATAGATGAGTAGGAATGATATTTGGGATCACAGTTAAAAATTATTTTCAGTTTACAGCCTATTTTGGTCATCTGAGTCAAAATAGAGCAAAGATCATCATCTACTTTAACTGAAATTTAATTACTCTGATCAATGTAGGCAGACAATTCAAGTATCTAGGATAACCTATGATGTATGTTTGTAAAGTTAATTATTTTTATTAAATTATTTGGCAGATTGGTTTTAACTCTATTATGTCATAATGTGCTCCATCTAAAAAATTTCCCCACTGGATATGTATGAACTATCAAACAAGCCCATTTAGTCTGTAATTGTCATGTTTTCCCAATTTAATCTGGCACAAATCACAGATCACTATTTAAGAACCCTAGAATATAGATTATTCTAAGCATGTATATTCATATTTGTATTATTTAATGTATATTTTTGTCTCTTCCCCATAAAATAAGACTCATATTTTTGTTCACTGTAATATAGCCAATGTCTACAACATTGCTTGCCATGAGTAAGTATTCATGAATTTTTATGAAAGAAACATAGGAAGAAGAAAGATAGAAAGAAAGCAAACTAGCAAGCAAATAGGATTAATGAATCTCTTCTCAAGGATGTAGGATTGAGAGGAGGCTTGTGTGATTATTAAACTTCCACTCAGAGTTCTCTACTAGTTCTATATTTGTATGCTCTGAGGATGTAAGAATAAAAGAAAGAAACTACTGTCATATTTGGGAATTCTTTTTTTTTTTTTTTTTGAAAGAAAGAAGAAAAAGAAAAAGAAGGAGAGGAAGAAAGAGGAAGAAAAAGAGGGAGAGAGACTGGGAATATTGCTTTATTCTAAAAATGGGTATTAATAATGGCTGATCAATATTTTGTGTATTTAAAGTGGAGAATGTATATTTTGTGTATTTAAAGTGGAGAGCTCTATAAATATTTATTAAGTTTACTTGTTCCGGATCTGAGTTCAAGTCCTGGATATCCTTATTAATTTTCTGTCTCATTGAGTCTAAATCTCTTTATGGGTCTTATGTATCTGGGTGTTAGGATCGTTAGCTCTTATTGTTGCATTGATCCTTTTACCACTAGATCTTTGTTGCTTTGAAATCTGTTTTATCAGATGAGAGAATTGCAACTCCTGCTTTTTGTTTATTTATTTACTTTTGCTCTCCATTTGGTTGCTAAATCTTTCTCCATCTCTTTGTTTTGAGTCTTTGAGTATCTTTGGATATAAAATGGGTCTGGATGTAGCATACCGTTGGGTTTTGGCAGTATGTTTTGATTGGGGGATTTAGTCGATTTAAATTAGGGATTACTGCCATTTAATGTTAACTGGCTATTTTATCCATTTGTTGATGTAAATTCTTCTTTATGTTGATGCTCTTTACTTTTTGGTATATTTTTAGAAAGGCTAATACTGGTTGTTCCTTTCCATGTGTAATGCTTCTTTCAGAAGCTCTTGTAAAGCAGGCCTGGTGGTAATAAAATCTCTGAGTACTTGCTTGTTCATAAAAGATTTTATTTTTCCTTTAATTGTGAAGCTTAGTTTGGCAGTATATGAAATTCTGGGCTGAAAGTTTCATTCTTTAAGGATGTTGAATATTGGCCCCCACTCTCTTCCGGCTTGTAAGGTTTCTGCTGAGAGATCTGCTGTAAGTCTAATAGGCTTCCCTTTGTGGGTAACCTGACCTTTCTCTCTGGCTGCCCTTAGTATTTTCTCCTTCATTTCAACCCTGGTGAATCTAATGATTATGTGCCTTGGGGTTGCTCTTCTTGAGGAATATCTTTGTGGTGTTCTCTGTGTTACTTGGGGTTGAATATTGTCCTGCTTTGCTAGATTGAGAAAGTTTTCCTGGATAATATCCTGAAGAGTATTTTCCAGCTTGGATTCATTCTCTTTGTCACATTCAGGTACACCTATCAAATGTAGATTAGGTCTTTTCACATAGTCCCATATTTATTGGAGACTTTGCTCATTCCTTTTTATCCTTTATTCTCTATTCTTGTCTTCTCATTTTATTTAATTAAGTAGGTCTTCAACCTCTGGTATCCTTTCTTATGCTTTATAAATTCAGCTATTCAAACTTGTGCATATTTTGCTAAGTTCTCATGTTGTGTTTTTCAACTCTGTTAGTTCATTTATATTTCTCTCTATATTGTCTATTCTTGTTAGCATTTCATCAAACCTTTTTTCAAAGTTCTTAGTTTCTTTACATTGGGTTAGAACAAGTTCTTTTAACTCCCAGAAGTTTCTTATCATCCACCTTCTGAAGCCTACTTCTGTTAATGGAACACAGTCCTTCTCCATCAGGGCTTGTTTTGTTGCTGATGAGGAACTGTAATCCCCTGTAGAGGGAGAGGGGTTCTGATTTTGGGTATTATTGGCCTTTTTAGGCTGGTTTCTTCCCTTTTTTATAAATTTATCCATCTGTCATCTTTACAATTACCATTTTTCTAATTAGGTTTCTGAGTGGACATCCAGTTTATTGATTTCCAGTGCTGGAATCTGAGAAACCCACTGCGCCAGCCAAAGCAGAAGTGATAAGACTGATGGTGCTCTTCTGCCCAGGAATCTCCAGTCTGGCTTCCTTCTTGAGTCTGTAATAAGTGGCTCTGCCTTTCTCGAGCTCCAAACATCAGTCAGAAGGGGAACTAGTTTCATTTACTCTGCATGAAGAGCTGCCATGCTGAGGTACCGGCAAAACCGCTGTGCTGGCCACAAGAGTTGTGCTGGTGACCCATGGGGCTCCTCGACTGGGAATCTTCTGGTCCATGAGTGATGAAAATTTGTCTGAAAGCGTGGCATCCTCTTATTCTATGTGCTTTCACTGGGAGCTACAATCCCAAGCTGTTAGTGATCAGCCATCTTGGATGTATTATATTTCGGAATTCTTAGCCAAAGGATCATAACTTACATAACAGTATTTTTCCTACTCTTGAGGGATAATCAAGCTTGGTTAATTTGTGTTGACCTCTCAGCGAGTGGAACTCTGTGAACATATTATTTATATCTCCGGCTCCTGAGTTTTCTTTTTTTTTTATTTAACCAACCAATGGTCCACACAGTAGTACTTACAAAGCACTGCTATGCATTAAGTATGTAAATTGTAGCAGTAAATATTTTAGAAATATCAGAGTGTGTAGGAAACTTAGAAGTTTACCCACCAGTCAAGAATTTCAATGACTTTTATGAAGTATTGTATACTTGGTACTACTTGAGACAATTTATTTCAGGTCAAAAAAAATCATTAGAAGTATATTGGGAAGTTCGGGGGAAGATGGTGCTGTAGAAACAGCTTAGGATTGCAGCTACCAGTGAAACTGCAGAGGGTGAGTGGACACCACATTTTCAGATGGATCTTTATTGCCCATAGACCAGGAGATCCCCAGGTGGAGGAGACCCTGGGTCGCCAGCATGGCTGTTTTGGCCGGCGCAGCTGTTTCAGGTGGCGTGGCTGTTCTGGCCAGCGCCACAGTACAGTGGCTCTCCATAAAAAATACACTGGTCTGGTTGCCCTGTTAAACTGGCAGTTGGAGATCTGGGATGGCAGATTAGCCCATTCATCTGTTTAAATGGGACTGAAACATAAAGCCAGGCCAGGAGATTCCCGGGCAGCCACGCTGTTTTAGCCAGCTCTGTGGGTCACTGCATGGGAAATCATTCAGATCCCAGCATCCTTTCAGCAAGTGACTGGAACACCTGGGAGAGAGTCAACCATTCAACTTAAAAAAAAAGGGGGGGCTCTGAGGGAGGGAGCCAGGTGATCAGGCTCAGTGGGTCTCATGCCCACAAAAACAAACAGCAATTGGACACGCTCGGGTTGAGAGTTTCATGGCAAGCACAGCTAAAACCGGGATGGTCCAGCTCTGTGCAGGAGGGGTGTCTGCCATTACCGAGGCACTCCACCCCTACAAAGGTAGTCTGCCATTACTGATGCAGCCTGCCATTGCTGAGGCAATCCACCATAACAAAGAGAGTTCTCCATTACAGAGGTGGGCCAACATTGCCGAGGCAGTTCTAACCACACCCATATAAACAGGACTGCAGGAAAATACACACGGCAGCAAGGTGGAGCCAGCAGCAGGGCAGAGCTCACAGCAGCTAAGCAAAGCCTCTGCTGTCTAGGCTGCCTCCTTGCTGGGCAGGACATCCCTGAAAAGAAAAAAAATAAAAGGGTAGCAATGCAATGGATACCCATAAATAAAGCTCTAACTCCCTGGGACAGAGCACTAAGGGAAAAAATGTGGGTTTAAGATTTCTGCTACAACAGACTTAAACGTATCTGCCTAGAAGCTCTGAATGAACAATGAAGCTCACAGCTCAGCACTTCAGCTCCTATAAAGAAGAGACTGTCTCCTCAAGCAGCTCCATGACCCCCATATATCAAAAGCTTCACCTCACAAAGGACTGATCAGACTGACATTTGGTGGGCATCATTCTGGGACAAAGATAGCAGCAGAAGAAATGTGTAGCAACCCAAACTGTTCTGCAGCTGCTGCAGGTGACCCTCAGGCAAGCAGGACCTAGAGTGGACCTCAGCAGTCCTAAAGCAGAGGGGCCAGACTGTTAGAAGATAAACTAAGAAACAGAAATAACTTCATCATCAACAATCTGGACATCCACTCAGAGACCCATGATGAAATGATGGAATCAGACTTTAGAAGGTGGGTAATGAGAAAATTCCGTGAGCTAAAAGAACATGTTCTAACTCAATGCAAAGAAACTAAGAACTTTGCAAAAAGATTTGAGGAAATAATAAAAAGAATGGACAACTTAGAGAGGAATACGAGTGAATTGATGGAGCTGAAAAACACAACATGAGAACTTCGCGAAGCATGCACAAGTTTCAACAGCCAAATTGACGAAGCAGAAGAAAGGATATCAGAGGTCAAAGATGAACTCAATGAAATAAACAAGAAGGCAAGATTAGAGAAAAAAAAAACACACACACACAAAAAGGAATGAACAAATTCTCCAAGAAATGTGGGACTATGTGAAGAGACATAATCTATGTTTGATAGGTGTACCTGAATGCAATGAAGAGAATGAATCCAAGCTGGAAAATACTCTTCAGAATATTATCCAGGAAAACTTCTTCAATATAGCAAGGCAGGCCAATATTTAACTCCAGGAAATACAGAGAACACCACAAAGATATTTCTCAAGAAGAGCAAACCCAAGGCACATAATCGTCAGATTCACCAGGGTTGAAATGAAGGAGAAAATCCTATGGGCAGCCAGAGAGAAAGGTCAGTTTACCCACAAAGGGAAGCCCATCAGACTCACAGCAGATCTCTAGGCAGAAACCCTACAAGCCAGAAGAGAGTGGCGGCCAATATTCAACATCCTTAAAGAAAAGAACTTTCAACCCAGAATGTTATATCCAGCCAAACTGAGCTTCATAAGTGAAGGAAAAATAAAATCCTTCGTGAACAAGCAAGTACTCAGATTTTGTCACCACCAGGCCTGCTTTACTAGAGATCCTGAAAGAGGCACTACACATAGAAAGGAACAACCAGTACCAGCCACTCTAAAAACATACCAAATGGCAAAGAGCATCAACATAATGAAGAATCTGCATCAACTAATGGGAAAAACAGCCAGCAGGCATCAAAATGACAGTATCAAATTTACACATAACAATATTAACCCTAAATGTAAATGGGCTAAATGCACCAATCAAAAGACACAGACTGGCAAATTGGATAAAAAGCCAAAATCCATCGGTGTGCTGTATCCAGGAAACCCATCTCACATGCAAGGATACACAAAGGCTCAAAATAAAGGGATGGAGGAATATTTACCAAGAAAATGGAGAGCAAAAAAAAAAAAGCAGGAGTTTCAATTCTCATCTCTGATAAAAATAGACTGTAAACAAACAAACATTAAAAGAGACAAATAAGAACATTACATAATGGTAAAGGGATTGATACAACAAGAAGAGCTAATGATCCTAAATATATAAACCTAATACAGGAGCACCCAGATATATAAGGCAAGTTCTTAATGACTTGCAAAGAGACTTAGACTCCCACACAATAACAGTGGGAGCCTTTAACATTCCACTGTCAATATTAGACAGATCAACCAGACAAAAAATTAAGAAGGATATCTAGAACTTGAGCTCAGACCAGGAACAAGCAAACCTGATAGACATTTACAGAACTCTCCAACCCAAATCCACAGAATATACATTCTTCTCAGCACCACATCACACCTACTCTAAAATTGACCACATAATTGGAAGTAAATCACTCCTCAGCAAATGCAAAAGAATGGAAATTATAACAGTCTCTCAGACCACAGTGCAATCAAGTTAGGACTCAGAATTCAAAAACTAACTCAGAACCATACAGCTTCATAGAAACTGAACAACTGGCTCTTGAATGTTGACTGGATAAACAATGAAATGAAGGTGGAAATAAAGAAGTTCTTTGGAACCAATGAGAATGAAGACACAACATACCAGAATCTCTGGGACACATTTAAAGCAGTCTCTAGAGAAAAATATATAGGAATAAGTGCCCACATGAGAAGAGTGGAGAGATCCAAAATTGACACCCTATCTTCAAAATTGAAAGAGCTAGAGGAGCAAGATAAAAAATACTCAAAACCTAGCAGAAGACAAGAATTACCTAAGATCATAGCAGAACTGAAGGAAATAGAGACAAGAAAAACCCTTCAAAAAATCAATAAATCCAGGAGCTGGTTTTTTGAAAAGATCAACAAAGTAGACAGACCACTAGCCAGACTGATAAAAAAGAAAAGAGAGAACAACCAAATAGATGCAATAAAAAATGATAAAGGGGAAATCAGCACAGATTCCACAAAAATTCAAACCATCATCAGAGAATATTACAAACAACTCTATGCACATAAACTAGTAAACCTGGAAGAAATTGATACATTCCTGGACACTTGTGTCCTCCCAAGCCTAAACCAGGAAGAAGTCTAAACTATAAATAGACCAATAACAAGATCTGAAGTTGAGGCAGCAATTAAGAGCATACCACACAAAAAAAAGCCCAGGTCCATATGGGTTCACAGCTGAATTCTACCAGACACACAAAGAGGAACTGTTACCATTCCTTGTGAAACTATTCCAAATAATCTAAAAAGAGGGAATCCTTCCCAAATCATTTTGTGAGACCAACATCATCCTGATACCAAAACCCAGCAGAGACTCAACAAGAAAAGAAAACTTCAGGCCAATATCCATGATGAACACAGATGCAAAAATCTTCAACAAAATACTGGCAAGCTGATTGCAACAGCACATCAAAAAGCTTATCCATCATGATCAAGCAGCCTGCCTCCCTGGGATGCAAGGCTAATTCAACATACGCAAGTCTATAAATGTAATTCACCACATAAACAGAACCAAAAACAAAAACCACATGATTGATTATGTCAATAGATGCAGAGAAGGCCTTTGACAAAATTCAACAGCCCTTTATGCTAAAAACCCTCAATAAACTCAGTATTGATGGAACGTATCTCAAAATAATAAAAGCTATTTACGACAAACCAACAGCCAATATCATACTGAATGGGGAAAAACTGGAAGCATTCCCTTTGAAATCTGGCACTAGATAAGGATGCCCTCTCTTACCACTCCTATTCAATATAGTACTGGAAGTTCTAGCCAGAGCAATGAGGCAAGAAAAAGAAATAAAGGGTATTCAAATAGGAAAGGAGGAAGCCAAATTGTCTCTGTTTGCAGACGACATGATAGTATATCTAGAAGACCCCATCATCTCAGCCCAAAAGCTCCTGAAACTGATAAGCAACTTCAGCAAAGTCTCAGGATACAAAATCAATGTGCAAAAATCACAAGCATTCCTATACACCAATAACAGACTTAAAGAGAGCCAAATCAAGAACGAACTGCAATTCACAATTGCTACAAAGAGAATAAAATACCTAGGAATACAACTAACAAGGAACATAAAGGACCTCTTCAAGAACTACAAACCACTGCTCAATGAAATAAAAGAGGACACAAACGGATTTAGAAACATTCCATGTTCATGGTTAGGAAGAATCAATATCATGAAAATGGCCATACTGCCCAAAGTAATTTACAGACTCAACACTATACCCACCAAGCTACCAATGACCTTCTTCACAGAACTGAAAAAAGCCACCTTAAACTTTATATGGAACCAAAAGAGAGCCTGCATAGCCTAGTCAATTCTAAGCAAAAAGAACACAGAGGGAGACATCACACTACTGCACTTCAAACTATACTACAAGGCTACAGTAATCAAAACAGCATGGTACTGGTACCAAAACAAAGATACAGACCAATGGGACAGAACAGAGGCATCAGAGGCAACACAACATATCTACAACCATACAATCTTGGATAAACCTGACAAAAACAAGCAATGGGGATATGATTCCCTGTTTAATAAATGGTGTTGGAAAAACTGCCTAGTCATGTGAAGAAAGCAGAAACTGGACCCCTTCCTGACACCTTCCACTAAAATTAACTCCAGATGGCTTAAAGACTTAAACACAAGACCTAACACCATGAAAACCCTAGAAGAAAATCTAGGCAAAACCATTCAGGACATAGGAGTAGGCAAGGACTTCATGACCAAAACACCAAAAGCATTGGCAACAAAAGCCAAAAGAGACAAATGGGACCTAATCAAACTCCACAGCTTCTGCACAGCAAAAGAAACAGTCATTAGAGTGAATTGGCAACCAACAGAATGGGAAAAAATTTTTGCAGTTTACGCATCTGAAAAAGGGCTGATATCCAGAATTTACAAAGAACTAAAAGAGATTTACAAGAAAAAAAAAGAAGAAAAAAACTCCCATTCAAAAATGGGCAAAGAACATAAACAGACACTTTACAAAAGAAGACATACGTGGACTTCCGAGATGGCGTCGTAGAGGCGACTCCGGATTGCAGCTCTCAGTGAAGGCGCAGAGGGTGAGTCCTAGCCACATTCTCGGACAGATCTTTTTTGCCCACAGAACTTTGAAAGTCCCAGGTGTGGGAGAGACACGGGATGCTAGCACAGCCGGCTTCTGCAGCCGCTTCAGCCGGTTCCGCAGTGCAGCGGCACTGGGCAAAACTCACTGGTCCGGGTGCCCCGTTAAACCAGCAATCTGAGATTTGGAAGGGCAGATTGGCATGTCCATCTGATTGAATGGGACTTGGACAATAAGCCAGACCAGGAGATTCCTGGGAATTGTGATCTGAGCCGGTGTAGTGGGCAGTGGCACGGGAGATCGCACGGATCCCAGTGCCCTATCAGCAGGCTACTGGGGCGCCAGTGAGAGAGTCAACCATTCAGCTTGGGGAGAGGAAGAGAGAGAGAGAGAGAGGACGGACTCTGAGGCAGGGAGCTGGGTGATCGGGCTCAGTGGGTCCCACCCTGACGGGGACAAGCAGGGCAGCGATTGGAGGTGCTCAGGGCTGAGAGTTTTGCTGCCGGCATCTAGGACGGTGCAGCCCGGTGCGGGAGGGGCGTCCGCCACTACTGACTCAATCCCCGCCTACTGAAGTTCTGCCCAGGGCTGATGCAGCCTGCTGTTGCTGAGGCAACCTGCATTAACAGAGAGTCTGCACCAGCAGGGCAGAGCAAACCACAGCAGGAGCCCCGCAGCAACAGGGCAGACCCGCGATAGCAGGGTGGAGCCCCGGCAGGAAAATAGTGAATAGACTGTCACCTAGCTGGGCAGGACAGTGAAACAGATACTCATAAAGAAAGCCCAAACTCCCTGAGACAGAGCATCTAAGGGGGAAAAAAGGGGGGTGTTGTATGAGTTCTGTTGCAGCAGACATAAACACATCCTCCCAATTGAAAAATCAGCAACTGCTAAGATGACAGGCAGATAAATCCATAAAGATGGGAAGAAACCAGTGCAAAAAGGAGGAAAACACCCGAAACCAAAACACTTCACCTCCTACAAAGGACCAAAACTCCTCACCAGCAAGGGAACAAAGCTGGATGGAGAATGAGTGTGACAAAATGACGGAATCAGACTTCAGAAAGTGGATCATGAGAAATTTCAGTGAGCTAAAAGAACATGTTCTAAATCAGTGCAAAGAAACTAAGAACCTTGAAAAAAGATTTGAAAAAAGATTTGAGGAAATGATAACAAGAATGGACAACTTAGAGAGAAATATGAATGAATTGAAGGAGCTGAAACACACAACACGAGAACTTCATGAAGCATGCACAAGTTTCAACAGCCGAATTGACCAAGCAGAAGAAAGAATATCAGAAGTTGAAGATCAACTCAATGAAATAAAATGAGAAACCAAAATCAAAGAAAAAAGCACAAAAAGGAATGAACAAAATCTCCGAGAAATGTAGGACTATGTGAAGAGACCCAACCTACGTTTGACAGGTGTACCAGAATGTGATGAAGAGAATGAATCCAAGCTGGAAAACACTCTTCAAGATATTATCCAGGAAAAATTCCCCAACCTAGCAAGACAGGTCAATACTCAACTCCAGGAAATACAGAGGACACCACAAAGATATTCTGCAAGAAGAGCAACCCCAAGGCACATAATCGTCAGATTCACCAGGGTTGAAACAAAGGAGAAAATACTAAGGGCAGCCAGAGAGAAAGGTTGGGTCACCCACAAAGAGAAGCCCATCAGACTCACAGCAGATCTCTCGGCAGAGACTCTACAAGCCAGAAGAGAGTGGGGGCCAATATTCAACATCCTTAAAGAAAAGAGCTTTCAACCCAGAATTTCATATCCAGCCAAACTGAGCTTCATAAGTGAAGGAAAAATAAAATCCGTCATGAACAAGCAAGTACTCAGAGATTTTGTCACCACTAGGCCTGCTTTACAAGAGCTCATGAAAGAGGCACTACACATAGAAAGAAACAACCAGTACCAGCCATCCTAAAAGCATACCAAATGCTAAAGAGCATCAACAAAATGAAGAATCTACATAAACCAATGGGCAAAACAGCCAGCTGGCATCAAAATGGCAGTATCAAATTCACACATAACAATATTAACCCTGAATGTAAATGGGCTAAATGCACCAATCAAAAGACACAGACTGGCAAATTGGATAAAAAGCCAAAACCCGTCTGTGTGCTGTATCCAGAAAACCCACCTCACACGCAAGGATACACAAAGGCTCAAAATCAAGGGATGGAGGAAGATTTACCAAGCAAATGGAGAGCAAAAAAAAAAAAAGCAGGAGTTGCAATTCTCATCTCTGATAAAATAGACTTTAAAGCAAGAAAGATCAAAAGGGACAAAGAAGGTCATTACATAATGGTAAAAGGATCGATACAACAAGAAGAGCTAACGATTCTAAATATATATGGACCCAATGCAGGAGCACCCAGATATATAAGGCAAGTTCTTAATGACTTACAAAGAGACTTAGACTCCCACACAATAATAGTGGGAGACTTTAACACTCCACTGTCAATATCAGACAGATCAACCAGACAGAAAATTAACAAGGATATCCAGGACTTGAACTCAGACCTGGAACAAGCAAACCTGATAGATATTTACAGAACTCTCCACCCCAAATCCACAGAATTTGCATTCTTCTCAGCACCACATCACACCTACGCCAAAATTGACCACATAATTGGAAGTAAAGCACTCCTCAGCAAATGCAAAACAACGGAAATCATAACAAACAGTCTCTCAGACCATAGTGCAATCAAGTTGGAACTCAGAATTCAGAAAATAACTCAGAACTGCACAGGTTCATGGAAACTGAACAACTGGCTCTTGAATGTTGATTGGATAAGCAATGAAATGAAGGCAGAAATAAAAAAGTTCTTCGAAACCAATGAGAACAAAGACACAATGTACCAGAATCTCTGGGACACATTTAAAGCAGTCTGTAGAGGAAAATATATAGCAATAAGTGCCCACATGAGAAGACTGGAGAGATTCAAAATGGACACCCTATTATCAAAATTGAAAGAGCTAGAGGAGCAAGATCAAAAAAGCTCAAAACCTAGCCGAAGACAAGAAATAACTAAGATCAGAGCAGAACTGAAGGAGATAGAGACACGAAAAACCCTTCAAAAAATCAGTAAATCCAAGAGCTGGTTTTTCGAAAAGATCAACAAAATAGAACACTAGCCAGACTGATAAAAAAGAAAAGAGAACAACCAAATAGATGCACTAAAAAATGATAAAGGGGAAATCACCACAGATTCCACAGAAATTCAAACCATCATCAGAGAATACTACAAACAACTCTATGCACATAAACTAGTAAACCAGGAAGAAATAGATAAATTCCTGGACACCTGTGTCCTCCCAAGCCTAAACCACAAGGAAGCCAAAACTATGAATAGACCAATAACAAGGTCTGAAATTGAGGCAGCAATTAAGAGGCTACCACACAAAAAAAGCCCAGGTCCAGATGGGTTCACAGCTGAATTCTATCAGACACACAAAGAGGATCTAGTACCATTCCTTCTGAAACTATTCCAAATAATTCAAAAAGAGGGAACCCTTCCCAAATCATTTTATGAGACCAACATCATCCTGATACCAAAACCTGGCAGAGACTCAACAAGAAAAGAAAACTTCAGGCCAATATCCATGATGAATATAGATGCAAAAATCTTCAATAAAATACTGGAAAACCGATTGCAACAGCACATTAAAAAACTTATCCATCATGATCAAGTAGGATTCATCCCGGGGATGCAAGGCTGGTTCAACATATGCAAGTCTATAAATGTAATTCACCACATAAACAGAAGCAAAAACAAAAACCACATGATTATTTCAATTGATGCAGAGAAGGCATTTGACAAAATTCAACAGCCCTTTATGCTAAAAACCCTCAATAAACTTGGTATTGATGAAACATATCTCAAAGTAATAAAAGCTATTTATGACAAATCAACAGCCAATATCATACTTAATGGGCAAAAACTGGAAGCATTCCCTTTGAAATCTGGCACTAGACAAGGATGCCCTCTCTCACCACTCATATTCAACATAGTACTGGAAGTTCTAGCCAGAGCAATCAGGCAAGAAAAAGAAATAAAGGGTATTCAAATAGGAAAGGTGGAAGCCAAATTGTCTCTATTTGCAGACGACATGATAGTATACCTAGAAGACCCCATCCCCTCAGCCCAAAAGCTCCTGAAACTGATAAGCAACTTCAGCAAAGTCCCAGGATATAAAATCAATGTGCAAAAATCACAAGCATTCCTATACACCAATAACAAACTAAAAACCAAATCAAGAACGAACTGCCATTCACAATTGCTACAAAGAAAATCAAATACCTAGGAATACAACTCACAAGGAACGTAAGGGACCTCTTTAAGGAAAACTACAAACCACTGCTCAACAAAATAAGAGACGACACAAACAGATGGAGAAACATTCCATTTTCATGGTTGGGAAGAATCAATATTGTGAAAATGGCTATACTGCCCAAAGTAATTTACACAATCAATGCTATCCCCATCAAACTACCATTGAATTTCTTCACAGAACGGAAAAAACCACCATGAATTTCATATGGAACCAATAAAGAGCCCGCATAGCCAAGTCAATTCTAAGCAAAAAGAACACAGCGGGAGGCATCACACTACCAGACTTCAAACTATACTACAAGGCTACAGTAATCAATACAGCATGGCACTGGTACCAAAACAGAGATATAGACCAATGGAACAGAACAGAGGCATCGGAGGCAACACAAACACAACATATCTACAACCATATAATCTTTGATAAACCAGACAAAAACAAGCAATAGGGAAAGGATTCCCTGTTTAATCAATGGTGTTGGGAAAACTGGCTAGCCATGTGCAGAAAGCAGAAACTGGACCCCTTCCTGACACCTTACACTAAAATTAACTCCAGATGGATTAAAGACTTAAACATAAGACCTGACACCATAAAAACCTTAGAAGAAAATCTAGGCAAAACCATTCAGGACATAGGAGTAGGCAAGGACTTCATGAACAAAACACCAAAAGCATTGGCAACAAAAGCCAAAAGAGACAAATGGGACCTAATCAAACTCCACAGCTTCTGCACGGCAAAAGAAACAGTCACTAGAGTGAATCGGCAAGCATCAGAATGGGAAAAAATCTTTGCAGTTTATGCATTGGACAAAGGGCTGATATCCAGAATTTACAAAGAACTCAAACAGATTTACAGGAAAAAAACAAACAAGCCCATTCAAAAATGGGCAAAGGATATGAACAGAAACTTTACAAAAGAAGACATACATAAGGCCAACAAACACATGAAAAAATGCTCATCATCATTGGTCATTAGAGAGATGCAAATCAAAACCACATTGAGATACCATCTCACGCCAGTTAGAATGGTGATCATTAAAAAATCTGGAGACAGCAGATGCTGGAGAGGATGTGGAGAAATAGGAACACCTTTACACTGTTGGTGGGAGTGTAAATGAGTTCAACCATTTGGAAGACAGTGTGGTGATTCCTCAAGGACCTAGAAATAGAAATTCCATTTGACCCAGCAATCCCATTACTGGGTATATATCCAAAGGACTATAAATCGTTCTACTATAAGGACACATGCACACGAATGTTCATTGCAGCACTGTTTACAATAGCAAAGACCTGGAACCAACCCAAATGCCCATCGATGATAGACTAGACTAGAAAAATGTGGCACATATACACCATGGAATATTATGCAGCAATCAAAAATGATGAGCTCATGTCCTTTGTAGGGATATGGATGAATCTGGAGAACATTATTCTCAGCAAACTGACACGAACAGAAAATGAAATACCGCATGTTCTCACTCATAGGTGGGTGATGAACAATCAGAACACAGGGACACAGGGAGAGGAGCACTACACACTGGGGTCTATTGGGGGGAAATAGGGGAGGGACAGCAGATGGGGAGGAATTGGGGAGAGGTAGCATGGGGAGAAATGCCAGATGTGGGTAAAGGGGAGGAAGGCAGCAAATCACACTGCCATGTGTGTATGTATGCAACTATCTTGCATGTTCTGCACATGTACCCCAAAACCTAAAATGCAATTTAAAAATATATATATATTGGGAAACAACAGGGGGAAATCATATCATCAGAATTTCAACTGTGTTTGACTCACTGGAAAAACACCAGAAAAATAGCATCTACACCTAAACCTGGCTTTGCTCTTTGCAGTTATCCACCTGAAATTAACTATAGGGCAATTCTCAAGAAATAATGAATAGTTTTTTTTCATGTTATAAAAATCAGCTTCCCAAGAACAAAGTTGTCTCAACTGCAGAGACAATCATAATAGAGAAATGAAGATGTCTAAAGAAGTTTTTGACTATTGTTTCCAGGAAGCCCTGGATAACACCATCTACCTGTTGCTGAAAATTTTATAACTTTAGTGAGTTTCCCGTAAACTATACTTACTGTTGGTGGCTAGATCCCTCAGAATTATAAATAATATAGGCATCAGCTATATTAGTTCTTGAGAGATACGAGACTCTATAAACCTCAAAAAACTTCAGGAAATTTTTCCAGCCATTATTACTACCGTATTACATAATGCTATCATACTAGGTTGTGATAAAAATTAATTAATAAATGTTTGTGGCCTTTCATCTAATCTTTTATACATTCTGATCTATACAGGATATCTACTATGTCTGTATTTTTTCTTCAAATCACAAACTTTTCAGATATGTTCCCCCAAATTCTTAATTTTATGATATAGTAAATAAATAAATTATAATAAGAAAATGGATAATATTAATAAAATGACTCACAGTGCTCTTTACTCTTCCAAATAATCCATTTTATAAATTAAAAGTTCATGACTACGAGCTGGATAAAAACAAATTTATCATTTGTATCCTGAAATAATTCACTAAATATTTTATCCTACTTGCCTCAATCAAAAATTATTTTTTCTTCAAAGATCCTGCTGCCTCTAATATACTCTCAAGAAAATTCTACATTTTTTTTTTATTCTACATGTACCTCTGAGCTTTTTGTGGGAGTAGTGTTGGTTTTTTCATACTTCATTTTTTAGTATATTGTCATTCAATAAAGGGTACCATCTCTTCCTAAACTCAATGTTATCTATTTTTTTTTATCTAGTCAAAATAATTATTGAATCATCCAGGATTCTTTGAATACTTTTGGACCTGGATAGATTCTTCCCTATACCTCAGGATATGTCATTACCCTATTTGATTTCACTGGTCATATGACTCACATTTTCAACCATATTGCCTTTCAGATTCATGGATTCTCATACTACTAATCTATAAAGTCATGATACTCATCTTCATGTTAAGTTGGCATCAAATGTTTTTAGTACTATCCTATATCTTGGAGAGCAAAATGTTTTCTTGTTAAAATTCTAATTTCTAATATAATATCTTATATTTTTATCCTGATAGCTCAATCTGTATATTATATCAAGACTACAGTTCCCATTTTATTACTGGTTTGTTATTTATCTGCCTATTTATCCATCACCTAACCTCCATCCATCCCTCAATATATAAACTATTTCTGTCTAGAGTTTCTTCTATACCCACCTAGATTACATAGTACATTATTTAAACCATAAGTCAGAAAAATGTATTTTTTTTTAAATATATTTTATTGCACTTTAGATTCTGGAATACATGTGCAGAGCATGCAGGATTGTTGCATAGGTACTACATACATGGCAATGTGGTTTGCTGCCTCTATCCCCCTCATGACCTATATCTAGCATTTCTCCCCATATTATCCCTCCCCAACTTGCTACCCTCCTGCTGTCCCTCCCCTAGTCTCCCCCAACAGATCCAAGTGTGTGATTCTCCCCTCCCTGTGTCCATGTGTTCTCCTTGTTTAACACCCATCTATGAGTGAGAACATGCCATGTTTGATTTTCCATTTTTGTGTCAGTTTACTGAGAATGATGGTTTCCAGATTCATCCATGTCCCCACAAAGGACAAACTCATCTTTTTTATGGCTGCATAATATTCCATGGTGTATATGTGCCACATTTTTCCTGTCAGTCTATCATCAATGGGCATGTAGGTTGGATCCAGGTCTTTACTATTGTAAACAGTGCCACAATGAACTTATGTATGCAGGTGTCTTTATAATAGAATGATTTATAATCCTGTGGATATATACCCAGAAATGGAATTGCTAGGTCAGATGGAATTTCTATTTCTAGGTCCTTGAGGAATTTCCACAGTGTCTTTCACAATGGTTGAACTGATTTACAATCAGACCAACAGTATAAAAGTGTTCCTATTTCTCCACATCCTCTCCGGCATCTGTTGTCTGCAGATTACTTAATGATCACCATTCTAACTGGTGTGAGATGGTATTATCTCAATGTGGTTTTACATTTCTCTAATAACCAGTGATGATGAGCATTTTTCATATGTTTATTGGCCTCATATATGTCCTCTTTTGAATAGTGTCTGTTCATGTCCTTTGCCCACTTTTGAATGGTTTTTTTTTTTTTTTTTTTTTTTTTTTTTTATTGTAAATCTGTTTTAGTTCTTTGTAGATTCTGGATATAAATCCTTTGTCAGATGGGTAGATTGCAAAGATTTTTTTCCCATTCTGTTGGTTGCCAGTTCACTCTAATGATTGTATCTTTTGCTGTGCAGAAACTCTGGAGTTTAATTAGATTTCATTTGTCTATTTTGGCTTTTGTTAACAATGCTTTTGGTGTTTTAGTCATGAAGTCCTTGCCTATGCCTATGTCCCAAATGGTTTTACCTAGGTTTTCTTTTAGGGTTTTTACAGTGTTAGGTCTTATGTTTAAGTCTTTAATCCATTCGGAGTTAATTTTATTGTAAGGTGTCAGAAAGGGGTCCAGTTTCTGCTTTCTGCACATGGCTAGCCAGTTTTCCCAACACCATTTATTAAACAGGGAATTCTTTCCCCATTGTTTGTTTTTGTGAGGTTTGTCAAAGATCAGATGGTTGAAGATGTGTGGCATTGCCTCAGATGCCTCTGTTCTGTTCCATTGGTCTATAGCTCTGTTATGGTACCAGTACCATGCTGTTTTGATTACTGTAGTCTTGTAGTATAGTTTGAAGTTAGGTATCATGATGCCTCCAGCTTTGTTCTTTTTGCTTAGAATTGTCTTGGCTATGTGGGCTCTCTTTTGGTTCCATATGAAGTTTAAGGTGGTTTTTTCCAGTTCTGTTAAGAGGGTTATAGATAGCTTGATGGAGATAATGTTGAATCTATAAATTACTTTGGGAAATATGGCCATTTTTACAATATTGATTTTTTCTAACCATGGGCATGGAATGTTTTTCCATCTGTTTGTGTTCTCTCTTATATCCTTGAGCAGTGGTTTGTTGTTCTCCTTGAAGAGGTCCTTTACATCCTTTGTTAGTTCATTTCCTAGTTCTTTGTAGTCATTGTGAATTGCAGTTCATTATTGATTTGGCTCTCTTTAAGTCTGTTATTGGTGTATAGGAATGCTTGTGATATCTTCACATTGATTTTGTATCTCAAGACTTTGCTGAAGTTGTTTATCAGTTTAAGGAGATTTTGAGCTGAGATGATGAGGTCTTCTAAATATACAATCACGTCATCTGCAAAAAGAGACAATTTGACTTTCTCCTTTCCTAATTGAATATCATTTATTTCTTTTTATTGCCTGATTGCTCTGGCTAGAACTTCCAATACTATATTGAATAGAAGTGGTGAGAGAGTGCATCCTTGTCTAGTGCCAGATTTCAAAGGGAATGCTTCCAGTTTTTGCCCATTCAGTATGATATTGGCTGTTGGTTTGTCATAAATAGCTTTTATTATTTTGAGATACATTTTGTCGATACCTAGTTTATTGAGTGTTTTTAGCATAAAGGGCTGTTGAATTTTGTCAAAGGTCTTCTCTGCATCTATTGAGATCATCATGTGGTTTTTGTCTTTGGTTCTATTTATGTGATGAATTACGTTTATAGACTTGTGTATGTTGAACCAGCCTTGCATCCTGGGGAGGAAGGCTGCTTGATCGTGATGGATAAGGCTTTTTTATGTGCTGTTGCAATCGGTTTGTGAGTATTTTATTGAAGATTTTTGCATCTGTGTTCATTATAGATATTGGCCTGAAGTTTTATTTTCTTCTGGAGTGTCTGCCAGGTTTTGGTGTCAGGACAATGTTGGTCTCATAAAATGATTTGGGAAGAATTCTATCTTTTTGGATTGTTTGGGATAGTTTCAGAAGTAGTGGTGCCAGCTCCTCTTTGAATATCTGGTAGAATTCAGCTGTGAATTCATCTGGACCTGGGCTTTTTTTTTTTTTTTTTTTTTTTTTGGTTAGTAGGCTCTTAATTGCTGCCTCAAATTCAGCCCTTGTTATTGGTCTATTCAGGGTTTTGACTTCCTCCTGGTTTAGGTTTGGGAGGATGCAAGTGTCCAGAAATTTATCCATTTCTTCCAGGTTTACTGGTTTATGAGCATAGAGTTTTTTGTAGTAATCTCAGATGATGATTTGTATTTCTGTGGAATCTGTGGTAATATTCTCTTTATCATTTTTTATTGCATCTATTTGATTCTTCTCTCTTTTCGTTTTCTATTAATCTGGCTAATGGAAGGTCTTTTTGTTGATATTTAAAAAATCAAGCTCCTGGATTTATTCATTTTTTGAAGGGATTTTTATGTCTCTATCTTTTTCAGTTATTCTCTGATCTTAGTTATTTTTTGACTTCTGCTAGCTTTTGAGGTTTTTTATCTTGCTCCTCTAGCTCTTTCAATTTTAATGATAGGGTATCAATTTTAGATATTTCCTTGCTTCTCATGTGGGCATTTATTGCTATAAATATTATATAGACACTGCTTTAAATGTGTCCCAGAAATTCTGGTATGTTGTGTCTTCATTCTCACGGATTTCAAAGAACATCTTTAATTCTACCTTCATTTCTTTCTTTTTTTTTTTAATTTTTATTGCATTATAGGTTTTGGGGTACATGTGCAGAACGTGCAAGATAGTTGTATAGGTACACACATGGCAGTGTGTTTTGCTGCTTTCCTCCCCTTCACCCACACTTGGTATTCATCCCCAGGCTATCCCCCCCAGCCCCCCCCCACTGTCCCTTCCCCATTTCCCCCAACAGTCCCCAGTGTATAGTAGACCGCCTCTCTGTGTCCATGTGTTCTCATTTTTCTCACCCACCTATGAGTGAGTATATGCAGTATTTCTTTTTCTGTTCTTGTGTCAGTTTGCTGAGAATGATGTTCTCCAGATTCATCCATGTCCTTACAAAGGACACAAACTCATCATTTTTGATTGCTGCATAATATTCCATGGTGTATATGTGCCACATTTTCCCAGTCCAGTCTATCATCGATGGGCATTTGGGTTGGTTCCAGGTCTTTGCTATTGTAAACAGTGCTGCAATGAACATTCGTGTGCATGTGTCCTTATAGTAGAACAATTTATAGTCTTTTGGATAGATACCCAGTAATGTGATTGCTGGGTCAAATGGAATTTCTATTTCTAGGTCCCTGAGGAAGCGCCACACTGTCTTCCACAATGGTTGACTAATTTACATTCCCACCAACAGTGTAACAGTGTTCCTATTTCTCCACATCCCCTCCAGCATCTGCTGTCTCCAGATTTTTTAATGATCGCCATTCTAACTGGTGTGAGATGATATCTCAATGTGGTTTTGATTTGCATCTCTCTAATGACCAATGATGATGAGCACTTTTTCATATGTTTGTTGGCCTCCTGTATGTCTTCTTTTGTAAAGTTTCTGTTCATATCCTTTGCCCATTTTTGAATGGGCTTGTTTGTTTTTTCTCTGTAAATCTGTTTGAGTTCTTTGTAAATTCTGGATATCAGCCCTTTGTCAGATGTGTAAACTGCAAAGATTTTTTCCCATTCTGATGGTTGCCGATTCACTCTAGTGACTGATTCTTTTGCTGTGCAGAAGCTGTGGAGTTTGATTAGGTCCCATTTGTCTATTTTGGCTTTTGTTGCCAATGCTTTTGGTGTTTTGTTCATGAAATCCTTGCCTACTCCTATGTCCTGAACGGTTTTGCCTAGATTTTCTTCTAGGGTTTTTATGGTGTCAGGTCTTACATTTAAGTCTTTAATCCATCTGGAGTTAATTTTAGTGTAAGGTGTCAGAAAGGGGTCCAGTTTCTGCTTTCTGCACATGGCTAGCCAGTTTTCCCAACACCATTTATTAAATAGGGAATCCTTTCCCCATTGCCTGTTTTTGTCTGGTTTATCAAAGATAATATGGTTATAGATATGTTGTGTTGCCTCCGATGCTTCTGTTCTGCTCCATTGGTCTATATCTCTGTTTTGGTACCAGTACCATGCAGTTTTGATTACTGTAGCCTTGTAGTATAGTTTGAAGTCTGGTAGCGTGATGCCTCCCGCTGTGTTCTTTTTGCTTAGAATTGACTTGGCAATGCGGGCTCTTTATTGGTTCCATATGAAATTCATGGTGGTTTTTTCCGTTCTGTGAAGAAATTCAATGGTAGTTTGATGGGGATAGCATTGAACGTGTAAATTACTTTGGGCAGTATAGCCATTTTCACAATATTGATTCTTCCTAACCACAAACATGGAATGTTTCTCCATCTGTTTGTGTCCTCTCTTATTTCATTGAGCAGTTGTTTGCAGTTTTCCTTAAAGAGGTCCCTTACATTCCTAGTGAGTTGTATTACTAGGTATTTTATTTTCTTTGTAGCAATTGTGAATGGCAGTTCGTTCTTAATTTGGATCTCTTTAAGTCTGTTATTGGTGTATAGGAATGCTTGTGATTTTTGCACATTGATTTTATATTCTGAGACTTTGCTGAAGTTGCTTATCAGTTGCAGGAGCTTTTCGGCTGAGGTGATGGGGTCTTCTAGGTATACTATCATTGTCATCTGCAAATAGAGACAATTTGGCTTCCACCTTTCCTATTTGAATACCCTTTATTTCTTTTTCTTGCCTGATTGCTCTGGCTAGAACTTCCAGTACTATGTTGAATAGAAGTGGTGAGAGAGGGCATCCTTGTCTAGTGCCGGATTTCAAAGGGAATCCTTTCAGTTTTTGCCGATTAAGTATGATATTGGCTGTTGGTTTGTCATAAATAGCTTTTATTACTTTGAGATATGTTCCATCAATACCAAGGTTATTGAGGATTTTTAGCATAAAGTGCTGTTGAATTTTGTCAAATGCCTTCTCTGCGTCAATTGAGATAATCATGTGGTTTTTGTTTTTGGTTCTGTTTATGTGGTGAATTACATTTATAGACTTGCGTATGTTGAACCAGCCTTGCATCCCCGGGATGAATCCTACTTGATCATGATGGATAAGTTTTTTAATGTGCTGTTGCAATCGATTTGCCAGTATTTTATTGAAGATTTTTGCATCTATGTTCATCATGGATATTGGCCTGAAGTTTTCTTTTCTTGTTGAGTCTCTGCCAGGTTTTGGTATCAGAATGATGTTGGTCTCATAAAATGATTTGGGAAGGGTTCCCTCTTTTTGGATTATTTGGAATAGTTTCAGAAGGAATGGTACCAGATCCTCTTTGTGTGTCTGGTAGAATTCAGCTGTGAACCCATCTGGACCTGGGCTTTTTTTGTGTGGTAGGCTCTTAATTGCTGCCTCAACTTCAGACCTTGTTATTGGTCTATTCATAGTTTCGGCTTCCTCGTGGTTTAGGCTTGGGAGGACACAGGCATCCAGGAATTTATCCATTTCTTCCTGATTTACTAGTTTGTGTGCATAGAGTTTTTTGTAGTATTCTCTGATGATGGTTTGAATTTCTGTGGAATCTGTGGTGATTTCCCCTTTATCGTTTTTTATTGCATCTATTTGGTTGTTCTCTCTTTTCTTTTTTATCAGTCTGGCTAGTGGTCTGTCTATTTTGTTGATCTTTTCAAAAAACCAGCTCTTAGATTTATTGATTTTTTGAAGGGTTTTTCTTGTCTCTATCTCCTTCAGTTCTGCTCTGATCTTAGTTATTTCTTGTCTTCGGCTAGGTTTTGAGCTTTTTTGATCTTGCTCCTCTAGCTCTTTCAGTTTTGATGATAGGGTGTCAATTTTGGATCTCTCCACTCTTCTCATGTGGGCACTTATTGCTATATATTTTCCTCTACAGACTGCTTTAAATGTGTCCCAGAGATTCTGGTATGTTGTGTCTTCATTCTCATTGGTTTCAAAGAACTTCATTGTTTATCATTGTTTATCCAATCAACATTCAAGAGCCAGTTGTTCAGTTTCCATGAAGCTGTGTGGTTCTGAGTTATTTTCTGAATTCTGAGTTCCAACTTGATTGCACTATGGTCTGAGAGACTGTTTGTTATGATTTCCGTTGTTTTACATTTGCTGAGGAGTGCTTTACTTCCAATTATGTGGTCAATTTTGGAGTAGGTGTGATGTGGTGCTGAGAAGAATGTAAATTCTGTGGATTTGGGGTGGAGAGTTCTGTAAATATCTATCAGGTTTGCTTGTTCTAGGTCTGAGTTCAAGTCCTGGATATGCTTGTTAATTTTCTGTCTGGTTGATCTGTCTGCTATTGACAGTGGAGTGTTAAAGTCTCCCACTATTATTGTGTGGGAGTCTAAGTCTCTTTGTAAGTCATTAAGAACTTGCCTTATATATCTGGGTGCTCCTACATTGGGTCCATATATATTTAGAATTGTTAGCTCTTCTTGTTGTATCGATCCTTTTACCATTATGTAATGACCTTCTTTGTCCCTTTTGATCTTTCTTGCTTTAAAGTCTATTTTATCAGAGATGAGAATTGCAACTCCTGCTTTTTTTTGCTCTCCATTTGCTTGGTAAATCTTCCTCCATCCTTTTATTTTGAGCCTATGTGTATCTTTGCATGTGAGGTGGGTTTCCTGGATACAGCATACTAATGGGTTTTGGTTTTTTATCCAATTTGCCAGTCTGTGTCTTTTGATTGGTGCATTTAGCCCATTTACATTCAGGGTTAATATTGTTATGTGTGAATTTGATACTGCCATTTTGATGCTAGCTGGCTGTTTTGCCCATTGGTTCATGTACATTCTTCATTTTGTTGATGGTCTTTAGCATTTGGTATGCTTTTAGGATGTCTGGAACTGGTTGTTTCTTTCTATGTGTGGTGCCTCTTTCAGGAGCTCTTGAAAAGCAGGCCTAGTGGTGACAAAATCTTTGAGTACTTGCTTGTTCATGAAGGATTTTATTTTTCCTTCACTTATGAAGCTCAGTTTGGCTGGATATGAAATTCTGGGTTGAAATCTCTTTTGTTTAAGGATGTTGAATATTGGCCCCCACTCTCTTCTGGCTTGTAGAGTCTCTGCCGAGAGATCTGCTGTGAGTCTGATGGGCTTCCCTTTGTGGGTGACCTGACCTTTCTCTCTGGCTGCCCTTAGTATTTTCTCCTTTGTTTCAACCCTGATGAATCTGACGATTATGTGCCTTGGGGTTGCTCTTTTTGCGGAATATCTTTGTGGTGTTCTCTGTATTTCCTGGAGTTGAGTATTGACCTGTCTTGCTAGGTTGGGGAAATTTTCCTGGATAATATCCTGAAGAGTGTTTTCCAGCTTGGATTCATTCTCTTCATCACATTCTGGTACACCTATCAAACATAGGTTGGGTCTCTTCATGTAGTCCCATATTTCTTGGAGATTTTGTTCATTCATTTTTGTACTTTTTTCTTTAATCTTGGTTTCTCGTTTTATTTCATTGAGTTGATCTTCAACTTCTGATATTCTTTCTTCTGCTTGGTCAATTCGGCTGTTGAAACTTGTGCATGCTTCGCAAAGTTCTCCTGTTGTGTTTTTCAGCTTCTTCAATTCATTCATATTTCTCTCTAAGTTGTCCATTCTTGTTATCAATTCCTCAAATCTTTTTTCAAATCTTTTTTCAAGGTTCTTAGTTTGTTTGCACTGGTTTAGTACATGTTCCTTTAGCTCACTGAAGTTTCTCATTATCCACTTTCTGAAGTCTGATTCTGTCATTTCATCACATTCATTCTCTGTCCAGCTTTGTTCCCTTGCTGGTGAGGAGTTTTGGTCCTTTTTTGGAGGTGAGGTGTTTTGGTTTCAGGTGCTTTCCTCCTTTTTGTGCTGGTTTCTTCCCATCTTTATGGATTTATCCGCCTGTCATCTTAGTAGTTGCTGATTTTTCAATTGGGTCTCTGTGTGGATGCTGAGATTGTTGATGATGAAGTATTTCTATTACTTAGTTTTCCCTCTAATGGTCTATCCCCTCTGCTGTATAAGTGCTGAGGTCCACTCCAGGCCCTGCTTATCTGGGGTATACCTGTAGCAGCTGCGGAACAGTGAGGGATGATACCAGTTTCTTCTTCTGTCCTTGTTCCAGAATAATGCCAGCCAAATGTCAGTCTCATTAGTCCTTTTCTGGGGTGACTCCTTGGATATACAGGGGTCAGGGAGCTGCTTGAGGAGACAGTCTGTGCTTTATAGAAGCTCCAGTGCTGAGCTGTGAGCTCTGTTGTTCATTCAGTGTTGTTGGGAGGTTGTTTATGTCTGTTGCTATAGAACTCATAAAACACCACCCTTTCCCCCCCCTTAGATGCTCTGACTCAGGGAGTTGGGGCTTTCTTTATGAGTATCTGTTGCACTGTCCTGCCCCACTAGGCAGCAGTGTATTCACTATTTGCCTGCCGGGGCTCTGACCTGCTAGCGCGGGTCCACCCTGTTGCTGTTGGGCTCCCTTCTGTGGTGGAGCGCGGAGTCTCTCTGTTATGGCAGGTTGCCTCGGCAACGGCAGGCCGCGTCAGTCCTGGGCGGTACTTCAGTGGGGCTGGACTGCATCAGCAATGGTGGACGCCCCTCCCTCACTGGGCTGCACCGTCATAGATGCCGGCAGCAAAACTCTCAGCCCCAAGCATCTCCAGTCACTGCCCTGCTTGTCCCCATGAGCGTGGGACCTGCCAAGCCCGATCACCCAGCTCCCTGCCTCAGAGTCCGTCCTCTCTCTCTCTCTCTTCCTCTCCCCAAGCTGAAAAGTCGACTCTATCACTGGCGCCCCAGTAACCTGCCAATAGGGCACTGGGATCCATGCGATCTCCCGTGCCGCTGCCCACTACCCCGGCTCAGATCACACTTCCAAGGAAACTCCTGGTCTGGCTCATTGTCCAAGTCCCGTTCAATCAGATGAACATGCCAATCTGCCCTTCCAAATCTCAGATTGCCGGTTTAACAGGGCACCCACACCAGTGAGTTCCGCGCCGGGTCCCGCTGCGGCACCGGCCGAAGAGGCGGTGGGAGCTGGCTGCATTAGCCGGCTGCTAGTGTCCCATGTCTCTCCCACACCTGGGACTTTCAACGCTCTGTGGGCATAAAAGGAACATCCAAGAATGCGGCTAGGACTCACCCTCTGCGCCTTCACTGAGAGTTGCAATCCTGAGTCGCCTCTACGACGCCATCTTGCCTCTCCCCTCCTACCTTCATTTCATTGTTTATTCAGTCAACATTCAAGAGCCAGTTGTTCAGTTTCCATGAAGCTGTGCAGTTCTGAGTTCGTTTCTAAATTCTGAGTTCTAACTTGATTGCACTGTGGTCTATGAGACTGTTTGTTATTATTTCCATTATTTTGCATTTGCTGAGGAGTGATTTACTGCTAATTATGTGGTCAGTTTTAGAGTAGGTGTGATATGGTGCCGAAAAGAATGTATATTCTGTGGTTTTGGGGTGGAGAGTTCTCTAGATGTCTATTAGGTTTGCTTGGACCAGATCTAAGTTCAAGTCCTGGATATCCTTGTTAATTTTCTGTCACATTGATCTGTCTAATATTGACAGTGGGGTGTTAAAGTCTACCACTATTATGTGGGTGTCTAAGTCTCTTTGTAGGTCATTAAGAACTTGCTTTATGTATATGGGTGCTCCTGTATTGGGTGCATATATATTTAGGATTATTAGCTCTTCTTGTTGCATAATCCCTTTACTATTATGTAATGCTCTTTGTCTCTTTTGATGTTTGTTGGTTTAAAGTCTATTTTATCAGAGACTAGGATTACAACTCCTGTTTTATTTTCATTTGTTTTGTTTTGTTTTTCTCTCCAATTGCTTGGTAAATCTTCCTCCATTCCTTTATTATAAGCCTATGTGTATCTTTGCATGTGAGATGGGTTTCCTGAATGCAGCACACCAATGAGTTTTGACTTTTTATCCAGTTTGCCAATCTGTGTCTTTTGATTGGGATGTTCAGACCATTTACACTTAAGGCTAATATTGTGTGGGAATTTAATCCTGATATTTTGATTCTAGCTGGTTGTTTTTCCCATTAGTTGACACAGTTTCTTCATTGTGTCAATGCTCTTTACCACTTGGAACATTTTTGGAGTGGCTCGTACTTGTTGTTCCTTTCTATATATATGTCATGTGTTCTGTTTCCCTGGTAGAGCAACAAATCTAGACCAAATTCTTTAAATTTATCTAATATAACATCATTATTAAACTTTGTTTTGATAATCTAGTTAAAGAATATTATAAAAAGAGAATTTAAAGAATAGATAAAAAGACACTTAAGCAGGTTTTAACATTAATACACTAGGGGAAATATTTTATACTGACAATAAGATTAATTCTTATTATCTATATTGAAAACTCTGGTGGATACAATTGGAAAGGTAGGAATTTGATTTTAATTTTTCAGTCTTACCATTTACTTAGTTAAAATTCTGTTTTGGGGAGGATCATTTTCCAATTGGATTTGTTATTTTCAATTCACATTGCTTAGAGTTTATAATATAAAAAAATAGTCAATATTTTTTCAAAATAAATAAGAAAAGTAAATTGATAAATAATTTTGAAGATTATACAGTGTAAAACAATTGATAAATAAAAGCACAATTTTATTACTTTCTTTGGTCTTTATTGAGTGAATATCAAATAAGTGGCTATAACATGCTAGATACTCTTCTATGTGTTATGGATGGAACAATGGGAAATTTAGAAATCAAACCATAGATTTTATAAAAATTATAGTATTTGGAGGACAGAAACATAAAATAATAGAAAACATACAAATTTTCATATATTTTTGATTAAAAAATGCTACGTAGTAGATTTGATATGATAAAATAGTGAGCTTTTATTTGTTGATGAAGAAGGACTCTTTTGAAGTGTTACATTTAATTTGAAAGTTGAATTAAGAAAATATTTAGAAATATGAGCAGGGTTATCAAGTCAGATAAAATAAATTGCACAGTGACCCTAGGAAGGGAGAGAAATTGGTTTGGTCAAAAAATAAATGAAGATCCATAATTTAGGGGTATGGTGAATATAAAAAATTATATAAAATGAGATCTTGATAACTAAGTGGAGTCTAGATATATTAGAGGCCATGGTTAGAATGGCCTAGAATTAGAATTATTCTAAACTTATTAGCTATGGACTTTGAAGCTGAGACATGATGTGACCTAGTTTACAAAGCATATATCACTTATAGAGATTGGTACATGAGTAGATCAATTATATGCCATTTTTTTTTTTTACATTTGGTTCAATAAATTAGATGGATGATGAATGATAGAAAACAAGCTATTCTAATAAGAATTATGTAGAACATTCTTTTATTTCATTTTAATACATGTTTTAAAATGATGTTTATAGAATTACAGAGTGAAGTAACTAATTTTAGGTAATGTGTGATATCAGCTTAGCTATGAACAAAATTTCTAAAATATGGGATATATCTAAAGGAAATGTTGAAATACATGTAGTTTAATAAAGCTAGTCAATAAATGGTTCCAGAATAGCCATAACTGATGGTTATCCACATGGAAAAATAAAAAATAAAATGTGTTTTTTCCTTTCACACTAAATTAAAGAACAAAGATTCAAGGTCTAAATGTGAGAAATCATAAAATGTAAAGCCTTTAGAATACATACAGGAGACAATTTTTATAACTGAGTGGGTAGAACATTTTGTAAAATGTAGAAAACATAGCTCACAAAGCATATAATTATGCTAAAATTTAAATGTCTGCATAAAAAACATACTTTGACAATGCAAAAATTTATGTGACTGACTTGCAGAAAGCACCTGCAAAGCATGTAATTAATAAGAAATTAACATACAAAAATAAAAACACATTCCAACAGGTAAAAAGCAAAAGATGTGAAGGGCAGCTCATGAAAGTAGAAAACCAAAATATTACTGGACATTGAAACTAATACAAGAAAAATTAATTTTAGTAATATTTCATATAAGCCACTTTGATGAAAATATAAAATGAATATAAATTGATTTTCATACCATTCATATTTGTATCACTTTAATCAACATGTTGGTGAGGAAATGAGAAATATGAGCTCTCATAAATTGCTTTTGGGAGTGCAAATTGCCACAGCCATTTCTAAGAAATAAATTGGCAGAATCTGGAAAAATTGAAGATAAGATTACCCTATGACTTAGCAAACCCACTTTTACATTTATTCTGGAGAGAAGCTGTTAAAAATACACACTCATAGAAATTTACAAAGATATTTGTTTCACTAATACTAATAAATGTGAAGGCAGAAACTAATCTAAGTATCTAACAATAAATGAATTAATGTGTGAATCATGGTATAATCACAAGATTAAAACACTATACTGAAGCTAAAACAAGTAAACTCATTTTATACTTATAGATAAATCTAAAATATATTATTTTGTGTCAAAAATGTGTTGCAAAAATGCATATATTTACATCACTTCAATGTATTACATACTGCCATTAAAATGATAAAATACATATAAAAATAATATAAATGGCTTGAGGATAATGACTTTGGGGAGTGAGGAAGACTATCTTGATGAAGACATTAACTTGTGATTATTATTCCAAAAACAAAACCAAACTAGAGCCTGTTTCAGTGTGGCATGATGCTATACTTTATTAATTCTGGATTTGTAGACATAAATATTTGTCATGTTATGGTCTGTATGTTCTAAAAAAGGGGTAGTAATAATCAACACATTGAAGGCTTTACTCCAAAATGTGTAACAACCACATGACACAAATATTTTTGTCATAGTTGGATCCATTTTGATTGATGTAGACTTATTAATATAGATATAGATTCAAAGGAGGAACTACAATTAAATATCAAAGCATAGTGGTGGCAGTTGTAAATAATAGAGAAAGAACTTGATAGGGCTCTGAATTATGTAGCTAAAAATGTTTTGTTTGAATTTGGATGTAATAGTAAAGGTTCTGGGAAAATAGGCCTTTTGTAAAGATGTCTTCAAGTTAGTTTATTTTATGGTGCAGTAACAAACCACTCCCCACTCTTAGAAGCATGTCCAATGTTGTTTGGCAGGAAGGCTCTTCTTATCATTGCCATGGACACTGGCTGACATAAGGTTAGCCATTGTACACTCCCATCATCTCAGTAAAGGTCTTTGAGCATAGAAAGAGAAACAACTCTTTCACTGACTCTTAAACATTTCCACCTGGAAGTGAATAAGATTTCGTGAACAAAAGTAAGACATGTAGCCAGTTCTAATTTAGAGTATCAAGTATAATCCTCTTATCTGCCTAGAATGTCAAGATAATTGAAAATATTAATGAGTACTACCAATATCTACCACAAAAGATTCACAAGATATTTATATTTTGAAGGTATACATGCATGAGATTGTCTACAGAGGTAAAAAGGGCATTGGTTAAAAAAATCCCTATGTAAATACTAATTTCTAGCAGACATTCTCTGGAAGAATAATGTACCCTTTCTAATAAAGGTGATTGGAATCTCTTTTTTAATAAAGGTAATAGAAATCTTCTACTAATAAATATATGAAAGCCAACTAGAAAAGGAAAATCCTAAGTAGCTAAAATAATAAATGTTCATTAAATAAGTAATTTTATATATAATTTTTTAATTGAAATTTTGGTTAGTATGATTTCAATTTTGAAATAATAAAAATAGTAAAACAGATAAGCTAAAAGTCTTAAATGGATCAAGCATGAGGATATAAAGTATTTTTAATATCATTGATAATTGCTTATTTGTTATCAGTCAAAACCCTATAGATTTCATAAATGTATACCAATATGCCTTATTTATTTATTTATTTATTTATTTATTTATTTATTTATTTTGTTTGTTTGTTTGTTTGAGACAGAGTCTTGCTCTGTCTCCCAGACTGTAGTACAATGGCACTACCTCAGCTCACTGCTGGGTTCAAAGCTCTGCCTTCTGGGTTCAAGAGATCCTGCCACCTCAGCCTCCCTAGTAGCTGGGATTACTGCTGGGCACCACCATTCCTGGCTAATTTGTATAGTTTTAGTAGAGATGTGATTTCACCATATTGGCCAGGCTAGTCTCAAACTCCTGACCTCAAGTGATCCACCCACTTTGGCCTCCCAAACTTCTGTGATAACAGGCATGAGCCACTGCTTCCAGCCTTGATATGCCTTATTTCTTAATTCAAGTTAATTTAATTCCAAGTTTTAAAAATTATAACAATTTAAAATCAATGGCCAGGTGCAATGGCTCATGCCTGTTATCCCAGCACTTTGGCAGGCCAAGGCAGGCAGATCACCTGATGTCAGGAGTTTGAGACCAGCCTGACAAATATGGAGAAACATCCTCCCTACTAAAAATAAAAATTACCCAGGTGTAGTGTGTGGTCCTGTAATCCCAGCTATTTAGGAGGCTGAGGCATGAAACCTGGAGGCAGAGGTTGCAGTGAACTGAGATTCTGTCATTGCATTTCAGCCTGGGCAATAAGAGTGAAACTCCATCTCAAAAAAAAAAAAAAAAAAAAAAAAAAAAAAAAAAAAATATATATATATATATATATATATATATATATATATATATATATATATCTGTATGTAATTTGACAAAACCATGCCCAAATCTTTTATTTACTAGATGTTTGAATTTGAGCAATTAGCATAGTGCATATATATATATATATATATCTTAATTATTTATTTATTATATATTATATATATAGTTAAGATATATATCTCTTAATTATTTAATTTTTAAAATAAAGCTAAAACTTTATGGTAATAATTGCTATGTTATAGGTACAATGCTAGACATATAATGTTAATTTTTTATATCCTCTTATGCAATAACTTGGTGAACATGCACTATTTATTTCCTTGATTTACCATCTTGTTAATGATTTTATGAATTTCAATTATATCTATTGCAAACTTTTGCTTTTTCAGAGAACATAGCTGTCTTTTTTGTTTTTATTATTGTTAATATTTAAATTTATGGTCATTTATACCAGCATTTCTGCAAGCTGATTACAAGGTGGCTATATTATGTTATTTTAACTAAAGTTTACAATAATAGGACCAAGAATGTACAATTTAATAAAGAATTGTCAAAAGTTTGTACGTTTTCCACTGAAATAAGAGTAGAACTAAATGGAATTTCACTTTTCCATTTAGTTATCCCATGACCTCAAGGGAGTTGCACGCTCTTAGAGATTATTGCCTCATTTGTAAAATATAAAAGGGTTAACTATATGATCTGGAAATTGCATCCAGTTCTTTTATTCTGTAATTTCAGTGGACTACTAGTTGAATGTCATTCTCTAGGTGGTTATCTTTTATTTGATTAAATCTAAATGTGTGAATTCCTTCTATATTTTTTAAAATGAATTTTTTCTTTTAAGCTGTGCTGAATCAGATCTCTAGTCTACATTTATTATTTGAAGATACAGAAGACATAAAATAGCACATTCTATTTGTTTACAATGTTTTCAAATGAAAGATCCAAATAAAAGAATTTGCTAATAAAGCAAGTCATGTTCATGTATCTTTTTTATATTGATACTAATAAGATTTTGTGATGTCACAATTAAGAAAGTAATAAATATATTTTTCTACTTGGGGGGTCTATATAAGGTCATTAACCATAATTTGCATTAGCCATTATTTTCTTTTTTCATCATCTGTTATTTCAATTATTTGTTTAATTAATGAAATTTCTAAATACTACAAAGAAATTGTACAGTTTGACTCTGTAAAAATTAATTCAATGTATCCTTCAGGTTTTTATTTTCCATGAAATGAGTATATATAATTAATTTTAACATGACATTCTTATCACACTGTTTACAGTTGTTCATTGTAGTCTGATTTAGAAATATTGAACAATGAAATTATAATCCAAATAAATACTGACATTAGTGTCCTCAGCAAATGTTGCCTCTGAAATTGATTTGGATGAAAGAACATTAATGACATGAGCCCCAAGTCATTTTTCTCATCTTAATGCTATTATCTATTCAAACCTCTCTGAAAAATATTTCATTGACCAACTGAAATAAATAATGCCAAAGCATTTTTTCAGTTGTACAGTGTTAAGATATTAAATAAGGTTGAAAATAATTTAAATAAGCTATATTGTCAGTTGTTGTTAGTGCTTAGTGATTGAAGAAGAGCTCGAAGGACAATAATCTCTGGGACCTAGTTGGTTGTTACGGTCTGAATGTGTCCCCTAAAATATATATGTTGAAACTTAATTGGCCCTGCTTTGTGGAGGTGATTGAGTGTTGAGAACTTTCCCTTCATGAATGAGATTACAGACCTTATAAAAGAGATGGGATGGATCTGTTTATCTGTTTTGCCCTTCCGCCATGTGAGGACACAGCAGAAAGTCTCATCTTGGAAGCAGAGAATTGTCCTTACCAGACACTGAATCTTCTGGCACCTTGATCTTGGTCTCTCAAGCCCCAGACATGTGAAAAATAAATTTCTATTATTTATTAGTTACCTAGTCTGTGATATTTTGTTATAGCATAAGGAACAAACTGAGACCATGGTAAAAATGGTATGGAATAACAATTTGGGCAATTTTGGGTCTTTGAGAGGAGATGTGCTCAGGTCTTAAATTCTTCAGCAGAGGTCTTTCTTCCAGCCTCCCCCAATGGAACCTTTGTCTTTTTGCCGGGGTGACTGTCTGTTGGAGAAAAGAAAATAATCAGGCCATCTTGGAACTACTGGACAGTGGTTCTGAACTGATACTAATTTCAGGATACCCAAATGTCACAGTGGCCCACCAGTTGAAATAAATCACATGATCACCTGAATGGGGAAAAGTTTTAGTTCTCAATGGAAATGCTTTCAAGTTTTCCCCATTCAGTATTATGTTAGCTGTGGGTTTGATGAGGGGCTTATGGTGTTCAGTGATCAATGGTGCTTTAGCTCAGGTCTGTCTTCTAGTAGGCTCAGTGAGTCCCACAGTGAGTTCCTGTATCCATTCTGTGGTTATTTCTCTAGTTCCAGAATGAATCATTGGAACAGACATACTCAGCAGCTGGCAGAATCCTCACATTGGTTTCCTGACCTGTGGAATAAAATTGGTTACAGTGGAAAAGGCCAGTGACAGAAAGTAGAATTGCATCCATCTAGTAAAATAGAAATTCTCTCTCTCTCCTCTCTCTCTCTCTCTCTCTCTCTCTCTCTCTCTCTCTCTTTTAGAGGGATTGCAGAAATTAATACCACCATCAAGTATTTGAAAGATGCAAGGTGGTGATTCCCATCACAGCTCTATTTGATGAGTTCATGTTACCAAACACTACCTGCTTCCTAAAAACCTATTGAAATAAAAAAATAGAATTTTTTCAAAAGATTGTAAAAATACACTGTCATTCTCCAAGATTCGTTTTCTTTAGAGGACAAATAGGTGAGCTGAACTATGTCAAATAAAGTGATGAGAGTGGCCATCCTTGTCTTGTTTTAGTTCTCAATGGAAATGCTTTCAACTTTTCCCCATTCAGTATTATGTTAGCTGTGGGTGTGTCACAGTTGGCTTTTATTACATTAAGGTATATACCTTCTATGCTGATTTTATTGAGGGTTTTAATCATAAAGAGTTACTGAATTTTGTCAAGTGCTTCTGCATCTATTGAGATGATCATGCAATTTTTGTTTTTAATCCTGTTTCTATAGTATGTTGCATTTATAGATTTGCGTATTTAAACCATCTGTTGTATAAAGTCCACTTGGTTATGGTGGATTATCTTTCTGTTATATTGTTGAATTTGGTTTGCTAGTATTTTGTTGAGGATTTTTGCATCTGTGTTTATCAGGGATATTGGTCTATAGTTTTCTCTTTTTTGGCATATCCTTCCCTGGTTTTGGTATTAGGGTAATACCAGCTTTGTAGAATGGTTTAGGGAGGTTTCCCACTTTCTCTCTTTTGTGGAATCGTGTCAATAGGATTGGTACCCATCCTTCTTTGTATGTATGTTAAGAATTAAGCTGTGAATCTTTCTGGCTTGGGACTTTTTTTGTAGTATTGTTTGCTGGCAATTTTGTTATTATCATTTCAGTCTTGCTGCTTGTTATTGGCCTGTACAGTGTTTCTAATTCTTCCTGTTTTAAGCTAGTAGGGTTGTATTTCCAGGAATCTATCAATATTCTCTAGCTTTTCTAGTTTATGCACATAAAGGTGTTCATTGGAGCTTTGAATGATCTTTAGTATTTCTGTGGTGTCGGTTGTAGTATTTCCCATGTTGTTTCTTTTTCTTTTCTTTCTTTCTTTTTTTTTTTTTAAATGATGTCTCATTCTGTCACCCAGACTGGAGTGCAATGGTGCAATCTCAGCTCAATGCAACTTCTGCCTCCTGGGTTCAACTTATTCTCCTGCCTCAGCCTCCGAGTAGCTGAGATTACAGGTACACCATCATTCTGGCTAACTTTTTGTATTTTAATAAGACGAGGTCTCACCATTTTGGCCAGGCTGGTCTCAAACTCATTACTTCAGGTGATCTGCGCACCACGGCCTCTCAAAGTGCTGGAATTAATTACAAGGCATGCACCACAATGCCCAGCCCTCCCATTTTGTTTCCAACTGAGCTTAATTGGATATTCTTTTATTTTCTTGGTTAATCTTGATGATGGTCTATCAATTTTATTTATCTTTTCAAAGAACCAGCTTTTTGTTTCATTTATCTTTTGTGTTGTTTTTGTTGTTACTGTTTATTTATTTCTTTCAACTTTATTTAGTTCTGCTCTAATATTGTTATTTATTTTCTTCTGCCAAATTTGGGTTTGGAATGTTCTCGTTTCTATAGTTTTATGAGATGTGACCTTAGATTGTCTATGTGTGTTCTTTCAGGCTTTTTAATGTAGGCATTTAATGCTGTGAAGTTTCTTCTGGGCACTGCTTTTGCAGTACCCCAGGTGTTTTGATAGGTTGTGTCACTATTATTGTTCAGTTTAAAGAGTTTTTAAATTTTCATCTTGCTTTCATTCTTGGTCCAGTGATCATTCAGGAGCAGGTTATTTAATTCCGATGTATTTGCATGGCTTTGAGGGTTCCTTTTGGAGTTGATTTCCAGTTTTATTCCACTGTGGTCTGAGAGAGTACTTGCTATAATTTCAGTTTTCTTAAATTTGTTGAGATTTGTTTTATGGCCTATCACATGGTCTCTCTTGGAGAATGTTCCATGTACTGATGAACAGAATGTATATTCTGCAGTTGTTGGGTAGGATGTTCTGTAAATATCTGTTGAGTACATTTGTCCTAGATTATAGTTTAATTCCATTTAAACTATAATTTAAACTAAACGAGATTTATGCTTATAGTTTAATTCCATTTAAACTATAATCTAGGACAAACATACTCAACAGAAAGTTTCTTTGGTGACTTTCTGTCTTAATGACTTGTCTAGTGATGTCAATGAAGTCATAGAAGCCCCTACTATTATTGTGTTGCCTTCTATCTCATTTCTTAGGTCTGGTAGCAATTGTTTTATAAATTTGGGAGCTTCAGTGTTAGGTGCATGTATATTTAGGATTGTGATATTTCCTGCTGGACAAGGCACTTATCATTATATAATGTACCTCCTTGTCTTTTTGCTGTTGCTTTAAAGTTTGTTTTATCTGATATAAGAATAGCTACTCCTACTCACTTTTGATGTCCATTTGCATGCAATGTCTTTTTCCACCCCTTTGCCTTAAGTTTATGTAAGTTCCTATGTGTTAGGTGAGTCTCCTAAAGAAAGCAGAAACTTGGTTGGTGAATTCTTATCCGTTCTTTTATTCTGTATCTTTTAAGTGGAGCATTTAGGCCATTTACATTCAATGTTAGTATTGAGATGTGAGATTCTATTCTATTCACTGTGATATTTGTTGCCTGAATACTGTTTTTTTTTTTTTTTCATTGTATTATTGTTATATATTGTTATATAGGTCCTATGAGATTTATGCTTAAGGAGGTTCTACTTTGGTATATCTGAAGAATTTTCTTTTTGAGATTTAAAGCGTTTTTGTCAGTTCTTTTATTTCTGGCTTGCTAGTGATGAAGTCTTTCACCATTTGTTTGTCTGGAAAAGACTCTATCTTTCCTTCCTTTGTGGAGCTTAGTTTTGCTATATACAAACTTGTTAGCTGATAATTGTTTTGTTTAGGGAGGCTACAAATAGGACCCCAATCCCTTCTAGCTTGTAGAGTTTCTACTGAGAAAATTGCTGTTAGTCTGATAGGTTTTTCTTTATAGGTTAACTGCTGTTTTTGCCTCATAGCACTTAAGATTCTTTCCTTCATCTTGACTTTAGATAACCTGATGACTATGTGCCTAGACAATAATATTTTTGCAGTGAATTTCCTAGGTGCTCTTTGAGCTTCTTGTATTTGACTATCTATATTTCTAGCTAGGTTGGGGAAGTTTAATCAATTATTCCCTCAGATATGTTTTCCACACTTTTAGATTTCTTGTCTTCCTCGGGCACATCAGTGATTCTTAGGTTTGGACATTTAACAGAGTCCCACACTTCTTGGAGGCCTTGTTCAATATTTTCATTCTTTTGTCTTTGTCTTTGATGGGTTGGGTTAATTCAAAAGCCTTGTCTTCAAGCTCTGAAGTTCTTTCTTCCGCTTGTTTGATTCTATTGCTGAGATTTCTCAGTGCATTTTGCATTTCTCAAAGTGGGTCCTTGATTTCCAGAAGTTGTGATTGTTTTTTATTTATGCTACACATTTCACTGAAGATTTTTTCTTTCATATTTTGCATCATGTTTTCTATTTAAGTTGAACATCACCTTTCTCTGGTACCTCCTTGATTAGCTTAATCATTGACCTTCTGAATTCTTTTTCTAGCAATTCAGAGATTTTTGTCTTTGTTTGGATTCATTGATAATGAGATGGTATGATGTTTTGGTGGTGTTAAATAACCTTGTTTTATCATATTATTAAAATTTTTTTCCTGGTTCCTTTTCATTTGGATAGTCTGTGTCAATGGGGGGATCTTACACTCAAGGCTGCTGCTCAGGTTCTTTTGTCCCACAAGGTGCTTCTTTGATGTGGTATTGCCCCCCTTCTCTAGGAATGGGGCTTCCTGAGAACCAAACTGCTGTGATTGTTTTTGCTCTTCTGGGTCTAACTACCCAATGGGGTACCAGGCTCCAGGTGGGTACTGGTGAGTAAGACACCCCCTGTGTAAGACAATCCCTGAGAGTCCTGTGATTTGATCCATATTCATGTCTTTCCTCCATGGATAACAGCACCTGCTCCCATTGAGGTGTCAGGGGAATGACATGGATTGTTGGGGTCCTTGGTTATATTTTTGGTTAGTGCACTGGGTTTGTGTTGGTTGGCCTTCAACCAGGAGGTGGCGCTTTATGTTAAAAAGGTCGGTGAGGGCAAATTATGATTACTTTAAAATTTGATTACAACCAATTTTGTTGACATTAAAATTAGAGTAGTGAGGTGGTGCTTTTGAGAGGGCATCAACTGAGGTCCTGTAGGGAGGATACACACTTGCCCTAGGGACACCTGGTTAAGTGTTCAGGATTCTCAGGTGGTGGCCAAAACCATAGAGCTCCCATGAGATTATAACCTTTTTCTTTAACTACCAGGGAAGGTAGAAGAAGATCACCAGGTGCGGGTAGGGAGAGGTGTGTCTGAGCTCAGACTTTTTTTGGGCAGGGCTTGCTGTGGCTGTTGAGGGGCTTGGGGGTGTGGTTCCCAGGCCAATGGAGTTAGTTATGTTCCCAGGGGGATTATGGCTGCCTCTACTGTGTCCTACAGGTCATCAGGGAAGTGGGGGAAAGCCAGCAGTCACAGGCATCAGCCCACTCCAACACAGCCGGCACTCCTAAAGGTTGGTTTCACTCGCACTGTGCCCCTGCAATAGTACCAAGTCTATTTCCAGGCAGCCAGTACCCAGGGCTGAGAACTTGCCCCAGACCACAAGCCTCCCCACTGAGAAAGCAAGCAAACTCACAGCTTTTTAGTGGCTCTGGGAGCCTAAAGTGGCGATCCAGTTCCTTCAAAGGGTCTGCAGATTCTCTTGGATTTCCTGGTATATTCCTGTGGTAGTTCTTAGAGCAAAAGTTGATGACGTGAGTTTCTACACACTGCTCTCTGTTCATCCAAGTAGGAGCTGCAAGCTATTCCTTGGATTTTCATAGTTTTAGCCAATTGGTGACTCCAATTACAGTCATTGTTCCAGATGTGATTTTATTGATTGAGAAAATTAACTAATTCTATGGTATGAAGTTATTGCTCTGGCAAATGTCTTTTCTTCTATTCTTGTCAATAAGCACAACAGAAGTCGTTCATATTCTGCTGATAAAGCCAGCAATATACTTTCACTCTCTTACCTAAGGAATATATCAACTGTTTAGCCCTATGTCATTGTTTAATTTGCATGAATCTGAATTGTCTTTTATCCCTGTATGATAACACACTAGTTCGTTACATGGATGATATTATGGTGATTGGATTTAGTGAGCAAGAAGTATGAACTACTATATACTTATTGGTAAGATATTTACATATCATGGAGTGGGGCTTTCTATTTCAGTGAAGTTTCTAGGGGTCTAGTGGTGTATATTGAGATATTCCTTCTAAGGTGATGGAAAAGTTGTTGAATCTGGGCCCTGTGATAACCAAAAAAAAGAGGAGGAGGAGAAGGAGAAGGTAGAGAAGGAAGAGGATGAAAAAGAAGGAAGAAAGATGAAAGAAGAAGAAGAGAATAGGAGAGAAAACAAGATGAAAGAAGCAAAGAGGTCCAATACTGAGTAGACTTCTTTGGATTTTGAAGGCAATATATTTCTCATTTGGGTGTCTTATTACAACTCATTTACCAAGTGACCCAAAAATCTTCCAGTTTTGAGGAGGCACAGAGTACAAGAAGGTTTTGTAATAGTTCCACGTGGCTATAAATGGTTCTCTGACACTTCAGCCATATGTTTCAGGAGATCCCATGGTGCCTAAAGTGTACATGGCAGATAGGGATTTACTTTCTAGAGCCTTTGGCAGGCTCCTATATTGCAAGTGAATCACAGCATAACTCCTTAGAGTTTTGAAGCAAAACCTTTCCATCCTTTCTGGAAAATTACTCTTCTTTTGAGAATCAGTTTTTTAGGTTGCTACTCAGCCTTGGAAGAAACTGGATGCTTATCCATGGGCTTCAAAGTTACTATGCAACCTGACCTGCCTGTTATAAACTGCTTGACCTACAAGCCATAAAGTTGGGCATGCATAACAGTGCTCCATCATCAAATGGACATCATATGTACAGAACTGGACCCAAGCAGACCCTGAAAACACAAGTAAATTACACGAAGAAGTAGCTCAAATGTGTGTGTTCCCTTCTACTTTCTTTACACTAGCTTGCACCTATGGTTTCACAGAAAAATTTCCTATGATTAGCTGACACAGGAAGAGAAAACTCAGGCCTGGTTTAAAGAGGGTCCTGCATAAGACGCAGACTATGCTCAAAGAAGATTGCTATAGCACTACAGCCCCTTTCTGGGACATCCCTGAAGGATAGTGGTGAAAATAAATTCTCCAAAGAGAATAATTTTGGGCAGTTCACATGGTTGTTCATTTTGTTTAGAAGGAAAACATGACCAGATGTGCATTTATCTACCAGGTGGCCAGTGGTTTGGCTAGATGACCAGGGATTTGGAAAAAGCGTAATTAGAAAACTGGTGACAAAGAAGTCCGTGGAAGAGATATGAGGATAGATTTCTCTGAATGGGCAAAAAGTGAGAATACTTATGTTCCATTTGAATGCCCACCTAAAGGTGATGTCTGCAGAAGATGGTTGTAATAAATCAATTGTACAGGATGATCAATTTTGTGAATACCAGTCAGCCTCCTTCCCAGCCACTACTGTCCTTACCCAATAGGCTTATAAACAAAGTGGCCATGGTGGCAAGAATAGAGATTATTCACAAGCTCGATGACATGGACTTTTACTTACCAAGGTTGACCTGGCAAAAGCCACTGATGAATGCTCAATCTTCCAGTACAGAATGGGACAACATCTCCAGGAGACTGTATATGAGCCAAATAAGTGGTGTCATTTCTCTCATAACTGGGATCACTGGTTCAGGAATCAAGAGATAGAAATGGGAGTGGTACTCCCAAGAGATAGAAATGGGAGAGTCACTATCTCTAGTGGCTGACTACTATTTGTTTTTCTTCCTGTTCTCACAACCATATGCTATTGTAGCCCCAACGTTATAGTTCCAAGGAGAAGAATTCTATCAGGGAACACAATGATAAAATTTTATCAAACTGTAAGTGAAGACTGCTCCTGGTCACTTTATACTTCTCATGATTTTGAACCAATAAGCAAATATGGAGTTACTGTGTTGGCAAGGATAATTGATTTTGACTACCAAGAGGATATCATAGTACTACTCCTCAATAAAGGTAAGGAGAATTATGTCTTGAATAAGGAGATCCCTTAAGGTGTTGCTTAGTATTGCTCTGTGATTAAAGTCAATGAAAAATTACCACCTAAGCCACACAAAACTACTTATATCCTAGACCCTTCAGGAATAAAGATTTAGTTCCCCTCAACAGGTAAATAACCATGACCAGCTGAGGTGCTTGATTAAGTCAAAGGAAGATGGAATGGGCAGTGGAAGAAAGTAGTCATAAATCCCAGCTATTGCCACATGATCAGTTACGGAAATGAGGACTGTAATTGTCATGAACATTTTCTCCTTATTTGGTTATGAATGTGTGTGTGTGTGTGTGTGCATAAAATCTTTGTTTTCTTCCCTCTCTTATGATATAGCATAAGAAGAATTGACTTTATATTATACTATTTCTTTCCTGAGAAAACGGTTAGTATGTTTTGGGTTATATACAAGACAGCTATGTTATGTTAGGTACAAGTATTACCTTGGTATTGTCTTTATTTGGAGATAAAGTATAGTTTAAGGAGATAAATAGCAGTGTGAACTTGTAATGATTAATTTTATTTGTGAACTTAGTTGAGTCAGAGGGTGCCCAGATATTTGGTCAAAAATCACTCCAGGTGTTTCTGTGAGAGTGTTTTTGTATGAGATTTACATCGATGGACTTGGGGTAAAACAGATTGCTCTCCATATTGTGGGTGGCTTTTATCCAATCAAGTGAAGACCTGAATAGAACAAAAAGGCACCCCTTTCCCCTTCACACACACACCCACCACCCCAGCAAAAGGGAATTCTCCAGCAGAATTCTGTCAACTTCACTCACCACACAGGCTCTGCTGGTTCTACAGCAGATAGCCTTTGGAAGGAAGACAAAAAGGCTGAGAACAAAGTTTTCTCCCATTTCCATGCTGTAAATTTTGAGTGTTCTCTGACCTGAGGATTTACTTCAAAGTGAGAAAGTGATAACGAGTTTTCTGAACCCAACATGTCCTAAGACTAATGATAATAGGAAGGGCCAAAAGGAAAGTTATCCATGTGAGAAATAAGTCACCAAACTGATTGAGTCTATTATTACCAGAGTGGAAATCTAGACATACGTTTTGTTTTGTTTTGTTTTGAGTCAGGGTCTCATTCTGTCATTCAGGCTGGCATAATCTTGGCTCACTGAATCCTCAAACTCCTGGACTCATGAGATCTTCTCATCTCAGATTCTTGAGTAGCTAGGACTATAGGCACACCAACACTCCTGGCTAATTTTCTTTCTTTTTTTATTAATTTTTTTATTTTTGTAGAGATGGGGTCTTGCTGTGTTATTTGGGTTGGTCTTGAACTCCTGACCTCAAGCAGTCTTCCTGTCTCAGCCTCCCAAAGTGCCAGGCATGGTGAGCCACCATGCTTGACGTCCAGATATATGAATGAAAAGTGTTTTCTTAAGACAAGACAAGACAAGGGGACACTTCTTGTGTTGATTTAACTTTGATTGTCATACTAACTAGGAACATGGAATTAGTGGGCCTATTTTGTTTTTCTCTTCCCAACCTCTTCTTTTCCCTGGGGAGCTGCTGTTTTCAATGTCATGTGCTCCTTTCTGTTGGCACTGCCCCTCATGTGACCTCATCTGCTTCTTTAAAATATGTGTTGGTATGAAATTCAAAGAGACCCATTGGAATTTTCTTAATATATTTTATAAACATTCACTAGGTTATAAACAAAAGAGAAAAGGCTTGGGTTGTCAGTGGCTGTCTTCCCTTCCCTGTGGAGCAGTGAGCCATCATCAAAAGAGATGCAAATAAACAGGAACAAATGGCAAAGTCCAGCAGAGTTGAGTCAAGAAACCCAAGGCTTAGCAAGAAATTCTGTGGCCTTGTTTGCAACACTGAATCCATAATGCACACTGACATCATTTCAGCTGGTTTTAAGCTAGCTTACTTATTCTACATTACATAAATAAAACACTTAAAATAAGTATATCAACATGTAATATATAACCAGGAATTGTTCTCAGTGATACAGTAGGGAACAAAATGGATAAAAAAAAAATTCCTGAATCATATAAGGCTCACGTTCTAAGAGGGTAGAGTAAACACAAGCATAAGCTTGAGTTTCTGGCAACCAAAATGAAAACTCTTTGTGAATATTATGGGCTTCCTGCTTTTATTTCAACTAAGGGATGTAATGGACAAGGTTCAGGGGGGCAGAAGATCAGTTAGGGATTCCCTAAATAGTATAGACAGAGTGTTTGTTGTCACACTGTGAAATGATATTCATATCATTGGCTAGTGGATTTTATTTTCAAAATTACATATATTCCAGAAAACAACCAAAAAAAGTTGTTTTCTTGTATAAGTTGTCTCTGGAGACAAAAACCTCTCATTTCAGTTTGCCTTATCTTCATTTTGGATAGATTATATTTCATATATCCTACATGGAATTGCCTAAGCCTCTCAGCCCTTGACTGCAGCTGCTTATTTATCTGAGTGCGAACAAAAGATGACCATGTAGAACATCATGCCATAAAGAATTTTAGATAATGCTTTTGGTAAAATGGAGACTTATTTTAAATACCACTTCTTTTTTTATCCACACTATAAAATAGGATTTGTGTATGTAGAATCTTCATAAAAAATAAAATCAGAAGGGTTCACTTATAACTTGTCCAGTAATAATGCTCTGAGTTTACCACTTCTTCTTTTATCCACGCTATAAAATAGGATTTGTGTATGTAGCATCTTCATAAAAAATAAAATCAGGAGGGTTCACTTATAAGTTTGTCCAGTAATAATGCTCTGAGAAATAATAGAATAATAAACAGTAAATACATGTTCTGACAGATTATTGCCCTAAATTATAGAATGTAGGGAGTTTTTTAAAAAAAATCAAAACCTCTTATTACAGTGAGAATGTTTTTTATAGAGCTCAACCTCTGAACTGTTAGTAGCAAAATTAAGATAATTAATATTTAGACATGAATTACATTTAGCATCAAAAGATTTTTTTTTTGAATGGATGAAAACTTCTTTATTCTTTCTAAGTAAGTGTAAAAGATTGAGAGACATTTCATCTTTGATAAGTTCCCAAGTGGTATTAGAAAAATGTAGATAAGGGAGTCTCTATTTTCACAGTCATATGTGACTATGAATGCATACTTTAGTTTTTTCTTTATTTTTTTAGGAGAAAATGCTTTTATTCTGTTTCTAGAAACTACAACTTGAAAAAATGACTGCAAAGTAAATGTAGTGATTTTGCCCATAATTTAACTGAATTAGAAAATATCTTTGATGTACAGAAGATTTGGGTTTAATGATGAGGCTTACACAGAGAAAGTAACTCCTCTATTTGAGACTATGGTAAAGGTCAGAGACCTCAACACTCATTGTCAGGCTCTACATATCCCCCAGGGCTCACAGGTTCTTTTCCTGCAACTCAGCACTGCTTAGGTTTGGGATCTGGGGTTAGAGTTGTTTAAAAACTCAGTTGAATGCACTGGCATTTGGTAATAGTATGAGTGATTCTCCAGTGTTCTGTGACCTGGTCTGTCAGTCTTATGGTGTGACCGCTTATATTTGAAGCTAGTTTTGTTTTCCAATGACAGCACCACTGCAAAGTCTAATTTTAGGCTTTGCAAACTCACAACCTGCTCTGACTTCCTGTAAGCAACTTCATGCCTACCTCCAAATATCTAATATCTTTTTCCCATATGATATGGTTTGGGTCTGTGTCCCTACCCAAATTTCATTTCAGATAGTAATTCTTATAATCCTCATGTGTCAAGGGAGAGTCCTGGTGGGAGGTGATTGGATCATAGGGGTGGTTTCTCTCATGCTGTTCTCACGATAGTGAGTGAGTTCACATCAGATCTGCTGGTTATATAAGTGTTTGAGGGTTCTATATTCACACACACTCCCTCTCCTGTCACGTTGTAAAGAAGATGCTTGCTTTTCCTTCACCTTCTGCCATGATTGTAAGTTTCCTAAGGCTACCCCAGCCATATGGAATTGTGAGTTAATTAAACCTCTTTTCTTTATAAATTACCCAGTTTTTTTGTATATCTTTATAGCAGTGTGAGAATGGACTGATGTAGGAAATTGGTACCAGAAGTGGGATACTGCTTTAAAAATAATCTGAAAATATGAAAGGGATTTTGGAACTGGGTAAGAAGCAAAGGTTGGAACAGCTTGGAGGGCTCAGAAGACAGGAAGATGTGAGAACGTTTGGAACTCCCTACAGACTTGTTGGATGGTTTTGCCCAAAATGCTGATACTGATATGAACAATGAAGTCCAGGCTAAGGTGGTCTCAGAGGGAGATGAGGAACTTGGGGAACTGGAGCAAAGGTCACTCACTATGCTTTAGGAAAGAGAATGATGGCATTTTGCCTCTGCCCTGGAGATCTGTGGAACTTCTAAACTGAGAGACATGATTTGAAATTGGACCTATGTTTAAGAGGGAAGCAGAGCCTAGAAGGTTTAGAAAATTTACAGCCTGACTATGTAGTAGAAAAGAAAAACCTATTTGCTGGGAAGAAATTCAAGTCGGCTGCAGAAATTTGCATAAATAATGAGGAGCCAAATGTTAATTGCCAAATCACCAAGACAATGGAGAAAATGTCTCCAAGGCATTTTAGAGATCTTCATGCCAGCCCCTCTTATCACAGACCCAGAAGCCAAAAAGGAAAAAATGGTTTCCTGGGCTGGGCCCAGGCTACCCGCTGCTCTGTGCAGCCTTAGGACATGGAGTTCTCCATCCTAGCTGCTTCAGCTCCAGCAGTGGCTAAAAGGGGCCAAGATACAGCTTCGGTTGTTGCTTCAGATGGTGTAAGCCCCAGGCCTTGGCAACTTCCACATGGTGTTGGGCCTGTGGGCACACAGAGTTCAAAAACTGAGGTTTGGGAACCTCTGCCTAGATTTCAGAGGATGTATGAAATGTCTAGATATCCAGGCAGAAATCTACTGCAGAGGCTGAACACTCTTGGAGAATCTCTGCAAGGGCTGTACAGAAGGGAAATGTGGAGGTTGAGCCCCCACACAAAGTCCCCACTGGGGTACTGTCTAGTGGAGCTATGAGAAGAGGGCCACCATCCTCGAGACTCCAGGATGATAGATCCACTGACGGTTTGCACCATGTGCCTGGAAGATTTACACACAGTCAATGCCAGTGCATGAAAAAGCTTCCCGAGGCTGTAGGAGCCTATCCTTTGCATCAGTTTGCCCTGGATGTGAGACATGGAGTCAGAAGAGATCATTTTGGAGCTTTAAGATTTAATCACTGCCCTGTTGGCTTTTGGACTTTCATGAGGCCTGTAGCCCCTTTCTTTTTGACCAGTTTATCCCATTTGAAATACAGCATCCTGATGCCTGTAACCTCATTGTATCTTGGAAGTAACTAACTTGTTTTTGATTTTACAGGCTCAGAGACAAAAGAGACTGCCTTGTCTCAGATGAAACTTTGGACTCAGAGTTTTGTGTTAATGCTGGAATGAGTTAAGATTTTAGGGGACTATTGGGAAGGCTTAATTGGATTTAAAATATGAAAAAGAACGTGAGATTTGAGAGTGACCAGGAATAGAATTCTATGGTTTGGCTCTGTGTCCCCATCCCAAATTTTATCTTGAGTTGTAATCCCTATTATCTGCACATGTTGAGGGAGAGACCCGGTAGGAGGCAGGTTCCCCCATGCTTTCCCTCATTCTGTTCACATGATGGTGACTTCTCATGAGATTTGATGATTTTATAAATGTTTCACAGTTCCTTCTTTATACCTTGTAAAGAAGGTGCCTACTTCCCTTTGCCTTCTGCCATGATCCTATGTTCCTGAGGCCTCTTTAGCTATGCCAAACTGTGAGTTAATTAAACCTTTTATCTTTATAAATTACCCAGTCTCTGGTAGTATCTTATTGCAGTGTGAGAACAGACTAATACACCATAATTTCCCAGGTTTTTTATAGGTTCTATATCCAGCAGACCATATTCACAGATCCTATTCTATGATCTGAACCCCACCTTTCTGTCTCTAGCTGCAAATGCAGTTCAGTCTCTTTGAAAATAATGGATAAATTAACCTGTTAACTGATAACAGCTCAGGTTATTTTCTATCCCATGAGTATTACTTATACAGGAAGGAGGTTGAGTTGGGAAAGCTTGTATCTATGCTTTCTTCTATTTACAACAGATTTATCTTTTATTTCACTCTAAGATTGTGAGCCCTCTTCTATTTGAAATCAATTCGAGAGAGAACTTCAACTTTTTTTCATAATATGAGGGAATATATCTTTTAGGGGAGTAAGAATGTTGGCATCTTTAAGAATTAGCTCTTACATGTTTTCTTTAAAAAGAAAAGGATAATTTAAGTCTCCTTTTAAATTTTATTTATTTACTTATTTTTTGAGACATGATCTCACTCTGTTGCCCAAGCTGGAGAGCAGTGGTTCAATTGTAGCTCATTGCAGCCTCGGCCTCTCTGGCTCAAGTGACTACAGTCATGCCCAACTATGCCCAGATAATTTTTTCTGTAGTGAGGAAGTCTCACTATGGTGCCTAGGCTGGTTTTGAATTTCTGAGCTATCTCCAACTCCAAAAGAATCCTCTCACTTTAGTCTCACAAATGCCCAGATTATAGGCATGAGTAACCAGGCCGGGCTAAGGTTTTGTTTGTTTGTTTGTTTTGTTGTTGTTTTAAATAAAAGCTTTTGAAGGACTGTTAATGCTTACTTTAAGAAAGTAATTGAACTTTGAGAGGCTGAGGTGGGTGAATCATGAGGTCAAGAGTTCGAGACTAGCCTGGACAACATGGTGAAGCCCCATCTCTACTAAAAATGCAAAAATTAGCTGGGCGTGGTGGTGCACACCATAGTCCCAGCTACTCAGGAGGCTGAGGCAGGAGAATTGCTTGAACCTGGGAGGTGGAGGTTGCAGTGAGCTGAAATTGTGCCTTTACACTCCAGCCTGCCTGACAGAGAATCCCTATCAAAAAAAAAAAGTGAAAAAGAAAGTAATTGATTGATAATTTAAAAATAACTCTGTCTTTGCAAAAAGTTAATGAAGTTATATTTAAAGTATGGGCCAATTTAAAAAGTCAGTGTGATTCAGTTGCCTTAGCATCTGGGTTAACTCCATGTTAAAGAAGATTCATCTTTTCCTTTCTAGAGAGATCCTTGGTTTTCCTTCTCATCGTTTGGAAAATCTGTCTTAGAATCTGAAAAACGTTGCTGGAATGATAACTTTGTACTGTCATGTGCCACATGAAAACATTTCAGGCAATGATGAACTGCAAATACAAGGGTGGTCCCATAAGTTTATAATGGAGCTTAAAATTTCCCATCATCTAGTGACATTGTAGCTGTGGCAGCATCCCCAGTGTATTATTCAGTTGGTTGTGGTGATGCTGGGATAAGCAGACCTACTGCACTGCAAGTCTTACAAAAGTATGGCACATACAATTATGTATGGTATATATACTGGATGATAAATACTTACATTACTAGTTTATGTAGTTACTATTGTTTTTATTTTACACTGTACCCCTACTTACATATTTTCTTAAAGTTAACTATAAAACAGCCTCAGGCAAACCCTTCAGGAAGTATTCCAGAAGAAAGCATTGTTGCCATAGGAGATGACAGCTCCACACGTTATTGCGCCTGAAGACTGTCCAGTGGGACAAGATGTGGAGGTGGAAGACGGTAATATTGATAATCCTGACCCTGTGTAGGCCTAGGCTAATGTGTGTGTTTGTTTAAGTCTCAGTTTTTAACAAAAAAGTTTAGAAAGTAAAAAAATAAATAATAAAAATAAAAAGGCACATAAAAGGGATATAAATAAAATATTTCTGTGTAGCCATACAATGTAGCTGTAGGGATATAAATAAAGCATTTCTAGCACCTGAACATAGCTGTAGCTGTGTTTTAAGCTAAGTGTTAGTATAAGAGTGAAACAGTTAAAAAATTAAAAATTTACAAAATAAAAAATACAGGAAGCTAAGTTTAGTTTTTGATTGAAGAAAGGATGATTGTTTTTAGAAGTTTGATGTCACCTAAGTGTTCAGAGTTTTTAAAATCTACGGTAGTGCACAGTAATGTCTAGGCCTTCACATTTACTCATCACTCACTCACTTACCCACAACAACTTCCAGCTCTGCAAACTTCATTCCTGGTAAGTTCCCTACACAGGTGTGCCATTTTTTTAATCTTTTATATCTTATTTTTACTGTACTTTTTCTATGTTTAGATATGTTTAGAAACACAAATACTATGGTGTTACAGTTGCCTACAGTATTCAGAACAGTAATGTGCTGTTCAGGTTTGTAACCTAGGAGCAACAGATTACATTATATAGCCTAGGTGTATAGTAGTGTGTAACAGGGGTCTCTAACCTCTGGTACTGGTCTGTGGCCTGTTAAAAATGGGACCGCACAACAGGAGGCGAGCAGACAGAGAGGAAAAAAAGTTTTATATATATTTACAACTCCTCCTCTTTGCTCACATTATCACCTGCACTCTCCTTGTTGTCAGATCAGTGGTGGCATTAACTCTCATAGAAGTGTGGACCCTAATGTGATCCATGCATGCAAGGGATCTAGGTTGTATGCTCCTTATAAGAATCTCTTGCCTGATGATCTATCACTGTCTCCCATCACCCTGAGAGGAGACCTTCTAGTTACAGGAAAACAAGCACTAGAGTCCCACTGATTCTACATTATGTTGAGTTGTATAATTATTTCATTATATATTACAATGTAATACTAATAGAAATAAAGTACATAATAAATATAATTGACTTGAATCATCCTGAAACAATGTCCCACTCCACGTCAGTGGAAAAATGATCTTCCATGAAACCGATCCCTGGTGCCAGAAAGATTGGGGACCACTAGTGTATCACATTTAGGTTTGCGTAAGTATACTCTATGATGTTCTCATAATCATGAAATCACCCAGCAATGAATTTCTCAGAACACATTTCTAACACCAAAGGACATATCTCTTCATGGAACCTCAACTTCTCTAAGCTTCAGGTTTCTCTATTTTTGTTGTTGCTATTTGTTTGTTTCTTCCTTTTTGTTTAATTACACTTGTCAAATGAGAATATGTATCTATCTATATATATATATATATATAGATGTAGATATATATATAGTTGTAAGTTCAAAGATAATGTCTGGCTTTGAGTTTAAGAGACAGCATCATAAAATAATGTTTCCTGTCTCCTCAACTTGTGTAGCTTAAAAAAATTCCTCTTAATTCTCTTCCTATAGTCTTTTTTCTCTTCCATTTCCTCTCATTTATTCTTTCAAATTATTATCTTATCTTTTTAACATCATTCTTCCTCCCATTGTCAATATTATTCCTTTCTCTTTTTTTTCCTTCCATTTGTCTCTAAAGCAGAATTAACCTTCTGCTGTCAGTGATTTCTCTAATGCTAAACAAGTATTAAGGTCTGCACTGCTTCTGCCACTGAGAATGATAGGTAACATATTTGACCTCTCTAGTTAAATGAGGAAAGCATATAGGTAGAATATTTTTAAACTCACGTCATAAACAAATAAAGATTTATTCTCTACTTGAAGAATACTAAGACAGCTGTTTTTGTAATAGTAAATAGAAATAATTATGAAGTCTGACCTATCCACCTCATGCTGTCCCTCCCCTAGCCCCCAACCCCAACATATCCCAGTGTGTTATGTTCCCCTCCCTGTGTCCATGTGTTCTCATTGTTCAACACCTACCTATGAGTGAGAACATGCAGTATTTGCTTTTCTGTTCTTTTATCAGCTTGCTGAGAATGATGGTTTCCAGATTCATCCATGTCCTTACAAAGAAAGTGAACTCATTGTTTTTTTATGGCTGCATAATATTCTATGGTGTATATGTGCCACATTTTCCTTGTCCAGTCTATCATCAATGGCCTTTGGGTTGGTTACAGGCCTTTGCTATTGTCAACAGTGCCGCAATGAACATACATGTGCATGGGTCTTTATAATAGAACGATTTATAATCCTTTGGGTATATACTCAGTAATGGGATTGCTGGGTCAAATAGAATCTCTATTTCTAGATTATTGAAGAATCACCACACTGTGTTCCACAATGATCTAGCTAATTTACACTCCCACCAACAGTGTAAAAGTGTTCCTATTTCTCCACATCCTCTCCAGCATCTGTTGTCTCCAGATAACCTCCATTCTAACTGGCATGAGATGGTAACTCAATGTGGCTTTGATTTGCATTTCTCTAATGACCAGTGATGATGAGCATATTTTCATGTTTGTTGGCCTAACCACCATGGCATGTGTGTACCTAAGCAACAATCCTGCAAGATCTGCACATGTACCCCATAACTTAAAGTACAATAAAAAAAAATTATGACGTTTGAATGACTGAAGAAAAGACCAAAGGAGATATACAATTTAGAATATTAATAGAAATGAGGGCAGTGAGAAATTTCAACTGCAGAAGGAATTGAGGAAACACAGAAGCCCACCAGTGTCTGATTGCTTTTATACACTGACACTATTAGGGAGGCAAAAATTTGGTATTGCAAAGTAAGAGAAAGGTTCGAAATCACATGAAGATCAGACTGTCAGGAAGAGAAATAAACTGAATTCAAGGGGAATAAGGGAGGGACAGCACGGGGGGGGGGGAGCTGGGGAGGGATAGCTTGGGGAGAAATGCCAAATGTGGGTGAAGGGGCGGAAGGCAGCAAAACACACTGCCATGTGTGTACCTATGCAACTATCTTGCATGTTCTGCACATGTACCCCAAAACCTAAAACGCAATAAAAAAAAAATGTTAGGATTGCTAAGTATTTTTCTACTGTAATGTGAAATGTAAAATTTTCTTGGAGATGAAAAAGACGTGATATCCTTCTGTATATTTCTTATTCAGTGCAGCAAACAATTGCTTATTACTTTTCTGTACCTTTTGCTCATGTCTATTTGTGGCATTACAATCTATAAAACAGTGTCATCCATTTTGAATGTCTGTGTATATACAGAGGGAAAAAAATCCAAGATTTTTATTTTTAATAAAAATTTCGAAGAACAAAAAAAAGAAGAAAAGAAAATAATGAAGTGATTTTGAGCAGACAAGCCTGGCTGTTTGAAAGATTTGACTCTTGAGTTTCTCTAAGGACATGGGTAAGATTAGCCTAGAGAAACAAAACAAAACAACAAAGGAAAGACCTTCTTCTTTTCCTGAAGTGCCAGGGTGCAGGATAGGTGATTCAAATAGTGCCTTTTCCCTAATTTGCAATTATATAATTTACTATATGGCTAAATGTTTCTTAGGGTTACAGTTGGTTTGATGCCATTGATTCTACCTGAAAATATTCTCTTTATTGGCCTTATATTGTATGTCATCTTTATTTCATTTCACATTCCTATTGTGCCAATTATAAATGGTTTAGCTGGGAAGTAATGGAGCCATTGCCTATAAAAGGCATGTTATGATTAAAATCCCTTTTCTTTTTGAGAATAATCCTCTTGTCTTCTTTTACATGGCAATTTATTATGTTTTGAAAAGCTGCAGTTTTCACAGTTTTTATTTCTTTAAAATCTTACATGGAAATTTAGAATTTACATTTTAGAGGGATTCAGTTTACATTTTCAAGGTGATTTGCAGAGTGCTAAGAAAACAAGATCTTCACTGTCTCCTCACCTCTATTTTTCCAAAATAGCTCCTATGTTACATCAGCTCAATCTCTGAGAGTTGGGGTTTGGATAATACATATGGATGACCCTTGAACATTATGAGGTTAAGGTGCTGACACTATGCACAGTCAGAATTTCCAGTATAACCTGTAATTCAACAAAGACTTAATTACCTATAGCTTATTGTTGACCAGAAGCCTTACCGTTTACATAAATGGCCAATTAACACGTATTTTATATATGTATTACATATATATAATTCTTACAATAACATAAGCTAGAGAAAAGAAAATATTAAAATCATCAGGAAGAGAAAGTATGCTTACTATTCATTAAATTGATGTAGATCATTTCATTGTCTTCATGTTCAGTAGGCTGAGGAAAGGAAGGAAGAGGACGGCTTAGTCTTGTTGTCTGAAGTGTGGCAAGCTGGAAACAAATCTGTACATAATTGGTCCTGGGCTGTTCAAACTGATGTTATTCAGGCATCTACTATATATATTTTCTAAACATGGAGGGATATTTACTACTGCCAGCTTAAATTTTGAGTCCTTTTTTTAGTAGATAACTTGCAAAATACTAGCACAGGGGCTTGGGAAAAGTGGAAATGCAAAAAAAAAAAAAAAAAAATGGGAATATTATCTATTTAAATAGATTTGATTAGAAGCTGGTAAAGATTAAAGAAAATATAAACTATAAATAAAGATAAAATTGCTAAGGCCTGTAAAAGTTCTGTTCAGGTTTAAAATTTTATACATGTAGAAACAGAATGGCGATAACCAAATATGTATGATTCAGTGAGAGAGCGCACAAGATTTTTAGTGTCAATAATCAAGAGTCATTTACACTTACTTTATTTTCCTATCAAATTCCTCTCTTCTGCCCTTCTAGCAAAACAGAAGCAGTCACAGAAAAAGTCTAAGATAAGGAAAAAGTGTATTAAGGTTGAAGAAATGAACAGATATAACTAGACAGACGAATAAAAAATGATTTTCCATCAGTTCTCTTTTAAGCTTCTCTAAATAAAAATAGTCTTTGTGTAAAATTGGTGTGCTTTCCTGAACAAACAGCTTCAAGAGAAATTCCTCACAGTTCCTCTTCACCTGCTACACAAATTGCCATTTTTATATAAATGTTTTTTCTGTTAAATCAATAAAAGATCTTGATTGCTATTAGAAGCCACTGGGTATTGGATACAAATTTTGAGATAAGAAATTCAGTTTGGCCACTATAGACAGTCCTTGACTTTTGCTAGTTTGACTTATGATTTTTTTTTACTTAATAATTTTGTGAAAGCAATACACATTCAATAGAAACTGTACTTTGAATTTTGAGTCTTGACCTTTTCTTGGGATAGTGATGTGCATCAAGCTACTCTCTCCTTATGCTGAGCCAAGGCAGCAAGTGCAGCTCCCAGTCTCCTCCGCAGTCACAAGGGTAAATACCAGATCTCTATAGTGTGCTGCGTTGAGAGATGACTTTGTTCACCTCTATGCTAATGCAAATGTTCTAAGGATGTAGGTTAGGTGTATTAATATAAACCGGAGACAGGGAAATACTGAGTATAAGAGGGCAGTTCACTAGCAAAGGTTTCACCCTCAAGAGTTTAACCCGAAGGCCCATGACCATAAGTGGAATCAGGTATTTCTGTTTTTGCACCCAAAAAGTTGCCTTTTGTCCCCTCATGCCCCCCTATTCTGTACCCATATAAATCCCAAACCCCAGGCTCCAGAAGCAGATAAGGAGACAAGTAGACAAAAAAGCAAGTAGATGAACAGTGTGATAGAGAATGAGAAAAGAGAAGGGATGGCTGAATGCCAAGAGAAGTTTGGCTACGGATGGTGGGAGTGGAGTTCAGCTGCTGAATGACCAAGCTCTGGAAGAGGATCATCTTCCCACTCTAACCCCCTTCCAGCTTTCCATCCATCCCACTGAGAGCCACCTCCACCACTCAATAAAACTCCACACATTCACCCTAAAGTCTGTGTGTGACCTGATTTTCCTGAGACACTGGGAAAGAGCTCATGATACAGAAAGCTGTCACACTGGCCCTCTGACCTTGAGAAAAGGCAAAGGGTCAATTGAGCTGGTTAACACTTAAGCCATTTGCAGATGGTAAGGGTAAAAAAGCACTGTAACACTGGGGCCTCAGGCACCCACCTCTAGACACGACCACAGATCTAGAGCCCAAAGCGCTCACCCAGGCTCCTGCACCTGCCCGTCTGCATGCTCTTCCTCCTGTCAGGGGTTTGAACAGGCAAGTCACACTCCTGTTACACATCCTACGAGGGGATCAGGAAATTCTCCCATTTCCATATTAAATACATTTTTAAATTATAGTATGTTAATATTATAGGTTTATCAGTATATAACCTAATTGTCTATAAGCCCAGAGCATGAGTAGTGTCTTCAGAAGCCTACAATTATTATCCTAACTCAGTATGGATGAGAAACCATTTTTGTCATTTCTAATGGACAGTGCACTTTTCTACCCTTCATTGGTAGGATTATCTAAAAGACTAAAGAGGGTACATATTATGTTCAGTCTGGTACCAGCTTATCAGAGTGATGCATGGAAAAGATGGCAGAAGAAAAGGACAGAGGGCCGGGAGGGTGACTCATGCCTGTAATGCCAGCACTTTGGGAGGCCAAGTCAGGTGGATCATGAGGCCAAGAGTTCTAGACCAGCCTGCCCAATATGGTAAAACCCTGCCTCTACTGAAAATATAAAAAATTAGCCAAGTGTGGTGGCACATATCTGTAGTCCCAGCTACTTGGGCGGCTAAGGCGGGACAATTTTTTGAACGCAGGAGGTAGAGGTGTTCAAGCAATTCTCAAGATCACGCCACCACACTCCAGCTTGGATGACAGAGTGAGACTTCATCTCAAAAAAAAAAAAAAGGTCAGAAAGTATTTTTCCCTTTTACTTGAGTGTAAGTCATTCTACCCTTCCTCCACAGTTCCTTGGAGGATAAAAAGAAAGAAATAAAACTCACCACTCACACATTTCTGGTCAAGCAACCATGAGGGCTACTTTCTATTTTTCTGTGTGTGAAAAATAGCCTGGTGCTGAGGAAAACTGGTTCGGCTGTATTTTATTGTGCTGCTATAAAGCAATTTTGGTCTCCAATGGAACATTTCATTTCTTCTTTATTAAATTTCACAATTGTTCTTTACCTCAGGTACTTAGGGTAGTCACACTTATATTTTAGAGAGAATATTTTAGCAAATATATTTGCTTATCATAAAGTACCTGGGGCTCTTCAGTATAAGGAATCCAGGCACAATAAGCTGGAAGTGGGTACTTTGGCCCTGAAAGGGCAATGCAGGCACTTATAAAATAGAGAGGGAGGAAAGAGGGAAGAAGAGCGAACTGACATAATGCATAGCAGATCAGTGTGATGCCTAATCAATGTGGTTAAAGGGTCAAGCCTTCATGGTGAGATGTGATTGATAACAGACTTCATGTCTCTGAACAGTCATTACAGGAAGAATGCATATGAACTCTGCTGAGGATACAAAGGACAAAATACAAGTATAATATATTGAAGGCCAAGTTTCAGTGTCACCTTTTCTGTCAAGTCTTCTCTGGCTATATCAGATTTCTCGGCTCTTCCTCTTCGATGAATTTATGTATTGCTTCCTTCAATATGACACAATTGAATAGTTTAGTATTTTCTTTGTATGCTTATTCTTCTTTTCAACACTTTGGAATACCTAATGCTATTAGTTTAAGTAATCATACCTTACTCTTCAACCAGCTTGAAAGATTTTAAGGACAGCAGCCATATCCTTAAAAAGATAAGTAATGTGATAGAATAATGTTAATAGAACTACATTAATTGTATAAGGTATCAATATTATAATATTTAAAACATAATCTAGATTTTCATGTGTTTATACAATTTGTTCAAATGTTGACATTAAAATTTACATTTACATTTATAAAATCCTGCAGCTTACAATTATTCTACCATAAAGAAACACTGAAATTCTATTTACTTGTATCTAGTTCTAGCCTAAATTCAACCCGTTCCAGTTGTACAACTGTAGACATTCACTTCCTCTTTACCAGCCTCATTTTTTATCATCCATAATATGTATATATGACAGCTCTTTTGAAAACCTCTTCATATAGCTGAAGTTTCAACAAAACCATAAGCTTTGAATAAATGTATAAATTAAATGTATTATATAGATTAAAATATGATATCACATATTTTCTTTTGAACATGCCCTTTACTTAGTACCTAATACAGTACTGATTGCAGTACTTTCTGTACTACTCCAAGTCAGGGCCCGTATTGACCATTTTAATGCAAAGAATTGAATATTTTATTTATATATTACCCAGAGAATTTGAAATACTGAATAAAAAGAGGAAAATAAGGAAAAAGAATGGCCAATTCCTTTTTTTTATGAGTCACAATTCTTTACCCATGCCAGATGTATTTACATTTTTTTTTAGAAAATACAGTATTTATTAACCCAAATGAAACTCAAATTGAAGTCCAACTTAAGTGATAAGAAAAAATTCCACCACCACAAGGAGAGGTACTTTTGCACAGCCCAGTTGGCTATCTCATAAGTAAGCAGTCCTGCCTTGGAGTGCATCACCAGGGTCACTGCCTCAGATGTGGTCAGTCCAGTTTCCACTGCTTCTTCCTTTTATCTGCATCTGAATGTGTCTGACTTTTAAGTACTGTTTGGGTTTTGAGGTGTTTTGATTTCTGTTGGAAACAGGTTTATAACATCGGGAAAAATCCGCAAGGAGACAATGGATTACTTAGCAAGGCTAATTTTACTTCCTGCAGGAAGGCTGCAACTCGCCAGCAGTCTTGCCACGAAAGCACACCCGAACAAGGGACACAGGGACATTTATAACTTTCATAACCCGATGCAATTGCCCTACTACTACTGTCCAGTTTCCATTGGCTGGAACGGGACCACACATTCTATGCTTCACACAACTGGCTAAAAATTGGAAATTTTCTAAAGAAGTAAAGGCAGAGGAGAACAATGGAAATGAGGAAGTAACTTGAGGAATGCTTAGAGAAGTGATGATAACATTTCCGAATAAAGAAGGGAAATAAGCAGTGACTTAAGACTTGCCTGGGCTTGTCGAGGCATGTCAGGGCAAATATTTAGGTTAAAGTGTAAGAATTAAGAACATAGGATGCACCTAGTTTTTATCATGACTGACAGCTACTTAAAGATTATTAGCAAAAGCTTTAAACTAAATTAACCTTTGAAGAAACTATTACGTATTTGTAATGAACTAAGAGGAAAGCATTGAAGAGGAACCTTTTATTTATTCTTATTTCCTACAATTCCTCCCTTTTTCTATTTATAATTCCTCTTCAAACTTATTTAACATGTTTTGACTCAGTTTTGTTTGTTCTTCTAAAATAAGTAATCGGTCTGAATAGGGTTGGGGAGGAGTTGGGAATATTTTAGTAACAGTCGTGTCTACTAGCCTTTGCATGAGTCCTCAGATGCATGGCATGACACGTCCAATGAGAAGCATACTTATCACAGTTGCTAGAGAGGTAAGAATTGAGATTATGGTTTCTTTCCATTGGCCAAACCACCTTTTGAGCCTATTTGAAATAGGATTATTGATACCAGAATTTTTAGTTAGCTCATTTGATAAAGCAAGAGGTCCTTGGAGGGCTTTTGTTATGTTCCCATCGGGAGTAGTGTTGTTTGGAATAAAGGTACAACACTGGGTTTTAATCATAACGCAACCACCAACTTTCTCCATTCTGTGGCTATTCTGTTTTCTTAGGCCATTTAGCTAGTGGATCCTAGTTATTCAGCTATTCCCTTGACAGCATGTTTAGTATAGTTTAAAAACTGCTGTTGGTTGTAATAAATGTAGTTTATCTAATCTATAATATTTTTTATTAATTGTTACCTACCAGAACAACATTGACTTAAATCTTGCAGCTGTCTGATCTCATGCTTTAAATTCATCTGGTACTCCTCAAGAAACTCCAATTGCATCTAAATAGACATGAGAATCAAAAGAACTTGTAAGGAGCTTCTCTTATTTGCCAATGTCATAATTTCTCTTTCTCTGGTTGATGAAATGCCAGGGTAAAAGGGATAGCCAATTGGACTAGAGCACAAGTGCTGCTCCAATCATTTGGCAGAGTGTCCAGTAAGGGTCCCCCACAATACCACCATACATCCACTTGGGATGAGTAAGGGTGAACTGATGAGCCAGCTCTTGGAAGTGCCTGACTTCATGACATCCTGTTAAGTTTCCAAGGAACACTAAGTTCTCCCCCTATCATGAGAGACACGATGCAAACTTCACCTTGAGAGATGGAGGCTGTATGGCCCTTGGGGACTGACCCACAGAGTGTTGAAATTTAGGGAACAGCAGCAAAAGAACTCGGCACAATTCGTTATTCCAAGTGGTAGAATCTCAAAAAAGAGCTATCATGCACTCCATGTCCTTTTCATTTAAGTGAAAAGGGGACAATCTGGGCCTCTGGCCTAACTTGGGCAAAGGCATAATAGTCACATTTATATAAGGTGCGAATGGAATATCTAATCCAAGGAATGGCCAATTCTTCAGTTATAGAAAGTATTTACTTTTTAAAAAAAAATGAAAATAAAATAGTTCATTATACAAAAACAGTCAACACTGGAAATAGCAGTGACCCACTTTCTATTTTAGGAAGGAGCCCTGTAAGATATTTAATCCATTCTGGTGATTTAAAAAAAAAAAATTAATTTCAAGGGTGTGTGTGTCTTTATTGTGTTGACCAAGTGGGCTGGGTGGGAGAGGAATAGTTTGATGTCTAGAAATAACCACATTAGCAGACAAAATACCTAAGAAACCTATTAGTTCTGCAAAATTCAGTTATGAATACATCAGGGAACAAAATTTAATTATAGTTATTGATTTGGACAGTTAAAGTGATATTGCACCCAAGAAAATAATTACTAGAAACCAATATTCTTTGTTAAAACACATTCTGGAACATTGCCAAATCCCTGTTTCCCATATATCCTTTCCATCATCCAACATGTATAAATGATTTAACTTTAATTTGTTGATTTTGGTTTTTATTTTGAAATTGTGACTATGAGAAGTTGTTAAATTTGTACCTTCTACAAGCCCTGTCTTCTGGCATTCAGACACTTCAATATTTATCTCCAGCACTAGTTCTGAGCTTGGCCATGCAACTTGCTTTGATAATGGGGCATTGGCAAGCGTAGCGAAAGCACAGATTTGAAAAATAGTTGCATGTTTGGGGTTATCATCTTCAAATCCCTCCCTCCTGAAAGTCAGCCACCAACCTTTAAAGAATTCAAATTAGATTATCTGAATAGCCATAGGAGATACAGAAAGAGAGAGACTTTGAAAGACAAGAGGTCATCTTGAAAATTTCAGTCCCAGTAAAGTTCATATTTGAATATAACTCCATGAGTGACTACTGGAAAAACTGTGAAGCAGAACCACGTACTGAATTGGGATAGTTAATGTCATTGTTTAATGATACAACGTTTTGGGGGTGTCTTGTTTTGCTTCAATAAATAGCTAAAACACTAATGAAGATTCACACGTAGATATAACACACATTTCATCTTCTATTTTCATTTAATTGGCTGGTTTCCTCTTGTATATGTGTAGAAAGGCAAGCAGAAAGTAAGGTTTTCAGTCTCTCTTGACCTCAATGCACTGCCCTTGGTATCTGAAGCACAAGATTGTAACAGGAAGATTGACACACCTTCTTCAAGGACTACAGTAGAGACATATGGAGGGCAAATTTGATTTTGTTTTAATACTTGTTTTTCTTCAGCCCTTTAAGAAATATCACACCCCAAATTGCAAGTAACCATGAAGTTATTTCTGAGAAATTGAGCCAATGTAAGAAGTACAGTATTGGCAAATTATTATGAAATGAGACTGCAAAGGAAAACCGCTTAAGGACTCTACTCTTCAGAGTTCCCTCTTATGGTGTAGGGTGGGGGAGTAATATTTTCTAGCTTTGTAATAATGGTCAACTTTCTCAAACACCTCAAAAACCTTTTAGTGTCTGATTGACTCCCCTGCACCTTAGATAATCCCCACCTCTATTACATAAAGGGCTCTTTCACTTCAATCTCTTTTCCATCTCCCTCCTTTCTCCATAAATGTTCTCTTGACTCAGTAATCCTCTATAGATGGCACTTTGGGTTTTTTGAAGGATTTTCAATTTTATCCATGACCTCTCAAATTTCAAAGAATCACATCGGGAAACCAGAATAGGGAAATGGAGAAGACATTTTTAATATATGTCTCAAGAGGTCTTTTGCAATATTTTCTTTGCAGTTAGTTGCAGATAAGCTTCTTTGTTGTTGAACCTATTAAGCAAATGCATGTACCCTTTTCCCAGAGTCACACATTTATTTTGGATCCTACTACAATCTAAACTTCTATAAATGTGGACCATATTACCTTACTTGACCCAGAATCATTACAACAATTCTGGAATTAGTAAGCAAATAGATTTACACAATAGAATCAAATAATGTATTTAATATAGAGTTTTCATATATGCCTTTCTGTACTATCCCAAGTGAGGGTCTGTTTTCACCATTTTAATATAAGGAATTAATGTTGTATTTATACATCTCCCAGATGATTTGAGAGACTGCAGAAGAAGAAAATAAGGAAAAAGAGTGGCAAAATCTGGAGTTACAGGAAGTATTTCCTTTAAAAACAACCTAAAAGAAATAAAAATAGTCAATTATACAAAAATACTGTTAATAGCTGTGACTCACTTTCTATTTCAGTTTTGAGTTACTTGACCTTTCTGTTTTCCAAAGCTCCTGTTCATGTAAAATAAAATAAAATATATTTTGAAAGTTTTTATTTTCCTATCTGTTTTTTTAACCTCATACTTATATTGACTTGGAAATCTGCAAGCTTAAATTACCTAAATAACAAAGATGGAAGTTATAAGTACATTAGTACCTTCCTCTGATTTCCCCCATTCTTAAGACCCTGGAATTGTTAATGAAATTCATCTGGAAAAGTTACCACTTAGAAAACTCCTTAGCTGATAGATATTAGTAAACCTTTGATTTTAGATTTACAGAATAATTGCAAAGATAACGCAAAATCTTTCTTATATACCCCATACCGAATTTACCAAATTATTAGCATTTTAGTATGGTATATTTGTCACAGTTAATGAAAAATTATTGGTATCTTATTATTAACTAAAATGTGTACTGTATTCAGATTTCTTTAGTTTAGCCCTAACGTTCCTTTTTCTCTTTCAGGACCCAAGGGTAGGCCACTCAGGTGTTGGTTTCTCAGACTTTTCTTGCTGTTGATGGCCTTGACAGTTTTGAGAAGTACTGGTATTCTGTAAAATAATACTCAGTTGAGATGTATCTGATGCATTTCTCACGGTTAAACGCTGGTGATATATTTTTGGGATGAAGAACCCAGGAGTAAAGTACCATCTTATATTGTATCAGAGATACTTACTATCTGTGATGATTCTGTTGATGTTAATCTTGATCACCTGGCTTAAAACTGTATTTTTCAAGTTTCTATGGCATAAATTTACTCTTATGCCCACTTTCTTCTATACTATATCCTTTTAATAAAAATCATTATATAAATTTAAAGTTAAAGAGTGGGAATTTATGCCTTACGTCTTTGATGGTGACCTATCTATAAAAACTACTTGTGTTTTGCAAGGCAGATTTATTATCCCCCCCTCTGTTATTTATTGAAGTATTTATTTATGTCAATGTCATAAAATTGTTTAATACAGTTGCTGCTGTGGCATCCATTTTTAGGACTGACATAAGTTGTTTGAAACCCAGTCGTACAGTGTCACCTTTAGCCTAGTTAAAACTACCCCTCACCATATAGTTGTTTGGGGAGATATAACCCACTCTTCCTCATTTTACTGATACTGGGCTCAATGCATCCCACAGCTGCTGATCATGATGACACTTAATGGTCAACACCAGGCATGTAAATAGGTTCCACCTTTTTCACGTGTTTTTTTAAACTAGCCAATCCACACCCTAAGTGATACCTATGGCCCCGTGGACCTTAATAAAGGCACAGTCCCCACTGTGTTTACTTGTGCTCTCTCTTGCTCTCTACAGATTGTTTGAGTACCCGGCTATTTCCGGCTTTCTCTCACGGGCAACGCTCTGCTCTTGTGGATCTGTGAGTAATAAGTACTTCAGCTATTTAATATTCTTTGTTGCGCTGCCTCTGTGTTTCACCTAAAAGGCACACTCATCCTAAGTTCCTCTCATTCCTAGGAAAGCTCTCTTAAGAAGTGACTATTATGGCTTAGGGCCATTCTCAAGAGAGACACTCAAAACCAAATTAGAACAAAATCACAAGTTATCATAGACTTATGGATCTTTACTTTATATTTTGGGTTATAATCCAAAACCACTTTACAGTTTTGCCCAAATTATTCCAGCTTTGGCCATCTCTTTCAGTTTTCTCCTGAATCCATTGGCACACTCTCATCATTGTGGTTTGTTTGATTTTGTTTTAACACTTTATTTTCTGGGACTATGTGATATTCCAGGCTCATCTTGTATGCTTCTTTTCCAAGTTCTAGAATAAGTTATTTCTCCAAGGAGCAATATGGGTTTGCTCTATTTAAGGGTCATATTAGAGACCAAGACTTACGTGACTAGCTGTGCTCATTGTTACTGATGTATCACTGTCTCTGAACTGATAGAACAAGGAAATGTGTGTATATGGACCCCTGTAGTGACACGTATTTGTCTATATTTCCATATGTAATTATTGGCATGTGTATTAAGCTAAAAATGAGTTCACGCTGATGCTTTCTACTTTAATTCATTACTACTTGGATCATTCTTGCCTGCTTCCTTGCTTATCTGTAAGCTCCCACTCCCTAGTCTGTGATAACTGGCTTCTGCCAGTTGCCATTCATTTACTTAATTGCCCAGTTCCAGTGTACACGTATAATGGTTTTAGCATGTTACCTCCATTGGAGAAGGGAAACAAGCTTTATTAACTAAAGTGCAGTTCTTTGTACAATTCCATTTGCCTTTTGTCCTGCAGACTCCACTGTCTTCTGAAGTTACTTAGGTCAGCACCTTATATTTTTCCCTTTAGTGAAGTTGTTGCCTATATTTTTAATATATTTAGATTATTTTGTTATGTTCTGCATTTCATTGAGGGTCATCTGATCTGTGAAGCATGGTGTAATTTGAGTGCATTCAGATTTACTGTTTATGTTAATTTCTGTGGGTTTTGATATATGTGTAATGTCTTGAATTCACCATTACAGTATTACACAGGATAACGTCATCACCCTGCAAAAAATCTCATATGCTATACTTATTCAACCTTCACCCTTCAACTCCTGCCGAACTCTTCAATTAATCACTAATTAGTTTACCCTCTATAATTTTTTCTTTTAACAAATTCCATATAACGTGAGCCATATAGTATATAGGCTTTTCATTCTGGCTTCTTTCACAAAATGATATTCATTTAAGTTCATCTATGTCTTTTGTGGCATGATAGCTCATCTAATTTTATTGCCAAAAATATCTTATGGCATGGATGCCCCACAGCTACTTTATTCACCTATTGTAGGGTATCTTGGTTGCTTCCATTTTAGGCAATTGTAAAATAAATTGCTATAATCAGTTATTTGCAGGTTATTATGTGAACACAACCTCTGATTCAATTGAATAAATATCTAGGAGTATGCTAAGGGCATCATATAATAAGACTAACTTTAGCTTTGTAAGCAACTGCCAATTTTTCAGAGTGGCTGTACCATTTTGCTTTTTCACCAGCAATAAATGAAATTTCTCTAGCTCCAGATCTATACCCACATTTTTTTCTGTTGTTTTTTAATTTATTGCACTTTAGGTTCTGGAGTACATGTGCAGAAAATGCAGGACTGTGGCATAGGTACATACATGGCAATGTGGTTTGCTGCCTCCATCCCCCCTTCACCTATATCTGGCATTTCTCCCCATGTTATGCCTTCCCAACTCCCTACTGCCTGCTGTCCCTCCCCTAATCCTCCCCAACAGACCCCACTGTGTGATGCTCCCTTCCCTGTGTCCATGTATTCTCATTGTTCAACACCCACCTATGAGTGAGAACATGCAGTGTTTGATTTTCTGTTCTTGTCAGTTTGCTGAGAATGATGGTTTCCAGATTCATCCATGTCCCTACAAAGGACACGAACTCTGTTTTTTATGGTTGCATAGTATTCCATGTTGTATATGTGCCACATTTTCCTTATTCAGTCTATCATTGATAGGCATTTGTGTGGGTTCCAGGTCTTTGCTATTGTAAACAGTGCTGCAATGAACATACGTGTGCATATCTTTATAATAGAATAATTTATAATCCTTTGTATATATACCCAGTAATGGTATTGCTGGGTCAAATGGAATTTCTATTTCTAGGTCCTTGAGGAATTGCCACACTGTCTTCCACAATGGTCTAGATAATTTACACTTCCTCCAATGGTGTAAAATTGTTCCTATTTCTCCACATTCTCTCCAGCATCTGTTGTCTCCAGATTTTTTAATGAACGCCATTCTAACTGGCGTGAGATGGTGTCTCAATGTAGTTTTGATTTGCATCTCTCTAATGACCAGTGATGATAAGCATTTTTTTATGTGTTTGTTGGCCTCATGTATGTCTTCTTTTGAAAAGTGTCTGTTCATGTCCTTTGCTCACTTTTGAATGTGTTTGTTTTTTTCTTGTAAATCTGTTTTAGTTCTTTGTAGATTCTGGATATTAGCCCTTTGTCAGATGGGTAGATTGCAAAAATGTTTTCCCATTCTATTGGTTGCCAGTTCACTCTAATGATAGTTTCTTTTGATGATTTTTTTGTATTTTTAGTAGAAATGGTGTTTCACTATCTTGGCCAGGCTGGTCTCGAACGCCTGACCTCAAGTTATCTGCCCACCTTGGCCTCCCACATGATCATGTTTATTTTTATATACTCTGACAATCTTTTTAATTTGTTTGTATAGACAAGTAATGTTTACAGTTATTATTGATAGGTCTGTATCAGTCATTTAGTAGCTGCTTTTGTTGCTAAAGTTCTCTTTTTTGGTCTTCTCTTGTTTTAATTGAAAATTTAAGATATTTATATTTTATTTACTCTGTTTATCAATTACACTGTTTAAAAAATTAGTGACTTTCCACAGTTTACGTTCTAACTGATCTAACAGCATCTTCAAATAACACTATTCCATTACATGTATAGTCCTGGTATCATATAACAGAATTCTTAATTCCTCTGTTTCATTTACTATAGCAGTACTGTTGATCCTCTAACTTACCCATATTATAATCATCATTTACACTTAAGTGTCTTTTAGATCAGTTGTCTTCTAAACTCTTTTAAAAACAAGAAAAATACAATAGTTTTGTTTCTGGTCTATATTATTTTTCTTCAACAAAAGAAAATATTTTTGGTTATCTAAAGAAAGTTTTTTTGTTTTGTTTTTTTTTTTTTTACCCTCTTGACTTTGGAAGGATAATTTTGCTGGATATAAAATACTAGTCTCTTTTTCTTTCAGAATTCCAAATATTTTATTCTACTTGCATTTTCTTGCATGAATTCTGATTAGAAGATTGATGTAGTAGTAATTATTCTTGGTCCTTTCTAGCTAAAATGCTCTTCCCTTGGTCTTATTTCATGATCCTTTCTTTGTCTTTGGTTTACTGCAGTTTAAAATATTATTTATAGGTTTAGTTTGGCATTTCTTCTGCTTGTTATCCTCTAACATTCCTTGATATGTGCATTAATTTTAGAAAGAAGATGTTCATTACCTCAAATATTTCTTCTCTTCTTCTGCTCTCTACTTTCTGTTTTGGATATTCCAATTATGCATGTGTTACTGTTCCGCCCCCCCACCCCGCCCCGAGAAGGACTCTCACTCTGTCTCCCAGGCTGTAGTGCAATGGCAGGATCTCAGCTCACTGCAACCTCTGCCGCCTCGGTTCAAGTAATTCTTTGCCTCAGCCCCATGAGTAGCTATGATTATAGGTGCACACCACCACGCCCAGCTCATTTTTGTACTTTTAGTTGTGACAGGCCTTATCCATGTGGGCCAGGCTGGTCTAAACTATTGGCCTCAAGTGATCTGCCCACCTTAGCCTTCCAAAGTGCTGGGATTACAGGTATAAGCCATTGCCTCGACTGCATGTGTTACCTTTGAATTGTCCCACAGTTTTTGGATATTCTGGGTTTTTTGTTCTTTTTACTATTTGTATTTTAATTTGGAGAATTTCTATTGAGCTATTTTCAGGCTCAGTGGTTCTTTGGACTTGTGTCTACTGATAAGTCTATCTAAAGCATTCTTCATTTCTGTTACAGCATTTGATTTCTAGCATTTCCTGGATATTTTATTTTTAACTTTATTATCAATTGTTCTTAAATTATCTGCTTTTTTTCCATTATAGTCCTTAAAATATTAATCAGTCATTGTCAATTCCCTGATTATTTTAAAATCTGTGTTATATCTAATCTGGTTCTGATGTTTGCTTTGTCTCTTCAAATGGTAGATTCCTTTTTCTTGCCTTCTTGAACTTTTTAAAAATAACTAATATGTGTTTTTAGGTTATAGGAACTAAAATAGACTTCTCATATGAAGATTTACATTAATCAAATTTGCAGAAGGTGTATTCTTTGAGTGGATGAGATTCAGTGTGCAAGTACGGTGGCTCACTAAAAAGAGAAATGGGATGATTTGACTACCATAATGGCCAAGTATAGTGTGAATGGTAGATGTGGCTTTGGAAGAGCCTGAAAGTTATTTTAGTTTGCTGCTTCTTTTGGTGAAGTGAGAAACATATATATTTGTGAAGGGTCAAGAGTTAGGAAGTAGATTTGAAAGTTTGAGAATAGAAATTATTGTTTCTGATATTGGAAAAAATGGCTAGGGAGAATGAGCAGGCTTCCTCGGCAGCAGTAAAAACTCGAAGCTAATACTTAAAAGCTAAAGACGATGTGTTCTATGGTTATCTATTTTTTCCATTTACATTTAGATAAGATGTTTCTGGTATTATATAGATGAAAAGTTATCAATCTGGGTTAAATCTGTACACCATAAAAGAATTCAAAGGTAAATGTGTTTGGGATGACAGGCAAAATACCAGGATATAGGAATATATGAGGATTCTTCAGGTACTGTGGTGAAGGTCATGAAAGTAATAAAACCAATTGTATGGGCATTGCTATTACTTTCAAGGGAGCTGGCAGAGAAAGCCTATAGAAGAAAACAGAGCCACCTTAGTAAGATATCTTGCAAAATAAAAGAAAATGACCTAGTAAGATGATATTGATAAGAAGAGGAGTAGAGTGATTTAGTCAGCTAATACCTCAAAAGGAGAGAGGGCATTAGAATATGGTGCTAGCATTTTTTTTTTTTTTTTTTTTTTTTTTTTTTTTTGCTTTAGAAGTAGCAGTGGTGTAAATGTTCATGTTTTTTTCTCTCACATTTGTATATTGCAGTAAAAAAGTGTGTATATTTATTGACTCATACAGGAGATGATTGGGTGACTAGGGGAGATTTGTAACATTAGTAGATGATCATTAAGTGAAGTCACTTTTGAAGACCAGATTTAAATGTATAACAGCATGACAGAAATTAAACTGAGGACATATTTTTACTGATTAGGCAAAACAGTCTCATAGACTAAGTAAGAAGTGAGCCTGTTCCTGGACAGAAAGATGTCCAACTGCTTGTTCTTGTGGTCTAATAACAAGATGCAGCAAGATAGGGAAAGAAGAGTTAATTTCTACAAACAGTTATAGGCAAAAGGTTAGAGTAACTCATCAGATGAACTCAAAGTTACAGGTTTGTTTTTCTCCATGCTTATACATATATTCTAAGCCTGATGCCTATGTGTGGGAGTGTAACTACAAACGAGAGTGTTTCATTCAATCTATATCTTATTTTTAACTAGGGTCTGGGGTCTGGAAAGCTTTCTCTAAAGTCTTGGAAAGTTTTTAAATCATAAGTGGGCCCTGGTACAAAGTGTATGTGTAAGAATGTTTTTATTCTATCAGACTTGATGGTCTGAGAAAACCCAGGAAAGTTTCCAATGGCTTTGTTTTCACATTCCAGCCTTCATACTGAGGCAGCAGTTTCTCCAGTTCTTTAATGTTTAACTTATGCCTTCATCAAAACTATAATAAAGTGTTAGTGGAAACTGATTGTTCTGGTTGCTAATGGGAACCTGGCTTGCCACAGGTAGGAACACAAATGGAAACAATCACTTTCAGAGAACAATTTTGTGTAATAAACAGTTTCATTCTCTGAGATCTACCCATCAAAATACACAGTCCTGAGAAACCCTTCTACAGGTGAAAGAAAAAACATGCCCTTAACATGGTTTTCTGAACCCTTAGGATTATTGAAAAATTAAAAACATCATAAAAGGCAATTATTGGCCTGAATAAATAAACAGTATTGCAGTAGTATAGTGTAGTTGAAAGCAGGTAAAGAGAATAGTGTACATTTACATGTGTCATTATACACAAACCTTTAAAATTTCATGCTGATTAAGACACCAGTTGCAGAAAAATATACACACAATGATATTACCATAAGTAAATTATAAAATGGTTAAAGACAACATTCACCCTTAAGATTGTTTATATAGACATGTAATAAATTTATAACTTCTGAAAGGCAAAGATGCATAGGAACTTCACAATGAAGGTTACTTCTGGTTTTAAAAGAATGATCATGAGATGAGAACAATGGTTGAAAGCTTTAATTATATATCTTGGAATACATTTTATTTCTTTGTAGAAAGGAGAGAGTGGAGAAGGATGAAATAGAAGTGGAAAAATGGATGCCTCAATAAGCAATCTAAAATCTGCCACAAAATGATGGGTAGGAGGCCCTACCTAGTCTCCTGAGCTACTGAGGAGTTGTTTTACTTGGAGAAATGACACCAGGAGAAGTCTTTATCCATAATGTCAATTTCTTATTTTTCCTGGCTCAACTCCATTTTCTATGTGCACAAAACACATTTGAAAACATCTATTTGGGCTATTTTTATACATTTTAATTTTGTCCAAATGTCAGAAGTATTTTTTGCAGAAACTATCAAGATCTTTTCATTCCAAATAATGGTAGCTAAAAGAAAAAGAAAAAAATAGTACACAATTGGGGAATTTAATGTGATAATGAAGTAATAAAAATTTACTCTGTGCATCCAATGGAGAACCCATGACAAATTCTGAGATTTATTATTTCTTAACAAACAAACAAAAAAAAAACCTAAATGAAAAAGCTTTCCCATAAGCCTATAACCTTACAGACTTATCTGTATAGGATGAGCACAGGATCCTGAGGTTACAGCTTTTTAATTAGCTGCCAGGGGAATGTTTACATGTGAAATTAGTCACCAGAGGGAGCCCATATTATTCCTCAAAAGCAATCTCAAAAGGCTGAGGACAAAATGAAAATATATGTAGAGACTGGGGCAGAGAAGTTCAAGGAGAGTACAGAGTGTTCTTTCACTGTTTCTTAAATTGCAGTTTCCTCCCAATTGCAAGCTTCAGAATGAACTATCTTTGATAGATGCAAAGTCTAATACCAACAGCATAGAAGAAAACAAAATCCATTTTTTCCCCCTTGGTGTCTATTCATCCATTGACCTTCACATTTACTTAACATGAAAATGACTTTTGCACATGCTGATTCAATTTACACAAGAATAAGGCATTTTATTAGGCTCCTGCGCAGGTTAACTGTGATAGTTTCTAAACAATGCAAGTGTCAATAATTTGCCCATTTCTTCTCAAAATGAAATCAATCTTGGTCATATATTTAGCAAGTAAAATTGTCTACACATTTTGGTCTTTTAATCAAGTATGAAAGAAAGCAGAGTCTGAAAGGAAAAGAAACTCCTCACTCCAAAGCACTTCTCATTGTAAAATTCTATGATTTTAGGACCCTGTGAAATGGGTAAATGGAATCTATAAATGGTTGTCAGTCAATGAATTCAAATTGGATGAACAATGAAGCTCTTTTTAAAGACAAACTCAGGCCAAAACCTCAAGCAGGCATTTTGGTACTGTACAATTGAACCATTTTATGCTTAACTGGACTGAAATGGAGCAAAATGCTATACGCAGTGTACCCTGTGATCTCGACAGGCTTTTCTTACCCAGATTTTAAACTCAAAGAACTGGAGCAAATTCACAGATTACTCAGATATTTAAAATATTATACTCATATTTCTGTCACCCAGAATGACTTAAACTCTTTGGAACTTGTATGTCTGGTAAGTCTGCAATAATGACTTGAATTGACTGCTCTGCTTCTCCATGTTGCATTCTGTAGAAATGTTTTTTTTTAATGTCAGGCAAAAGAAAGTGAGAGCTGGCAGTGCTGTGCAGCCTTCAACCCCTGAATCCTAAATGCTAGCTTATTTAACTTTTTCTTTTTTTATCATCTGTGATTGGAATAAGAGAGTAACTAAGGGGACTTCATGCATTTGCCCCATTTCTGAATCCCTATGTTAAGTATATTGTAATGATTATTGAATATGGCTCTGGATTGAAAGACTTTGACTCCATCCAGATTCTAGTTGTGTGGCCTTTGGGAATGTACTTGATCTCTCTGTTCTTTCTTTTTTACTTTTTTTGAGACAGAGTCTCACACCATCACCTAGGCTGGAGTCCAGTGGCACAATCACTGCTCACTGCAACCTTGACTTCTATCTCAGCCCCCAAAGTATTTGGGATCACAGATGCACACTATCATTACTGGATAATCTATTAAGTTTTTCATAGAGATAGTCTCCTTGTGTTGTCCAGGCTGGTGTTGAACTCCTGGAATCAAGTAATCCTCTCGCCTCAGCCGTCCAAAGTGCTGAGATTACAGGTGTGAGCCACCATGCCTGGCCTGTGTTTTCTGTTTTGAAATTGGGTTATTGATAGTTCTTATCTCATAGGACTGTGGGGTCAGCGGGAGGGAGCATTAAATGAGGCATTAACGTGAAGAATATTGTGAGAAACATGGGAAGTTCTCCGTAATTATTATTGCTGCTGATGATCTTTAATCATCGCTGTTGGTGGTGGTATATCAGACAAAAAGCCTAGTTATGACTGTCTGATATTCTTTCTCTCTCCTCAAATTGAACTGACCTTGCTTTGCTTTAACTTTTTTCATTTTTTTGGTTTAAACTTCAGACTTGCATGAATACATGAAATGTTCCTTTTCCCTTTCCAACTAGAATTCTTCCCGAATGATTTTAAATGTTAGACTTGACCTCCTTTACAAATGTTTTGTTAGGTATAGACATTCCAAAGTCATAGCTATCTATCCACTGCTATTAGAATATGAAATGAGAGAATATACATGAGGAGGTTTCTGTAACTTCATGCATTTTGAAGCTATTTACAGGGTAATGCTGCTGCAGGAGTTATATGGGCACGACTGTAAGAAGTAAAGATTGAATCTCAGTTTGAGGAACATGGATCTGATTTACAGATGGGTTGTAGAGAAGGTGGGAAGAGGTGGTGGGAACTAGAACATAATGGGAAGATATGCTCAAGAGATCATGGAATCTCTGAAAAGTTCACAGCCGGGATGTTTTTACTATGTGGCTGCTAGAAAGTATTGTAGTTGAATGACCAAAATAGTTCATAATGCAAATTTAAAACCACAGCAAGAAAAATTACAATGATGTGTTTCTAAATTAAATGTACAGCAATATAATGAATATATACATATGATTTTTTTTTCAGAAATCCTATTCAAAGAATTTTCTCGCCTTGTAGTTGTATATGTCCAGAAATACCACTTTAAAATATGAAACTATTCTTCCAATCTTATAAACAAAATTAAAATTATTACTAGCAGTTCATTGAGAATACTACTGATACTTTCAACTTAATTTTTATGGTATAGTACATTAAAAAAAGTGATTGTTATAAAGAATAATCGTGATAAGATATAAAGGCAGTTCTCACTTCTATGGTGGTGCCAGAGCATAAACATGCCCATGCATTTAGCCTGTGCAAGTTGATTATAGTCAATGAAAAAAAAATTATGATTGGCCTTTAAAAACCATTTGACAAAACATCAAAAACTCCCATACTGTCAGTTGTAAATACATAGGGAGATTTTTTTAAATAGTAAAACTAATTTATTTAGCATTTTGTAATTTAAAATATAAGAAATGAAAAATAAGTAGTTTATTGCAAAAAATAAATCAAGAATAGTTTTAGCAATGATTTCCTTCCTTTGCATTGTATTGATATCTGAGATGGAATGAGCACTCTTTCTATGCCTTGGTGAATCAGTATGCTTCTTATATTAGGATCGGCTTTTAGCATTTTATCATTTGTGCTTTCAGTGTTATGATATATTTTCAAGAGTTTTTAAAAATGTGAAGTTGTTTTTGTTTGGTTATTGTTTTTTTGCTACTATCATTTTTTCCAGGTTTTTTTTTTTTTTAGCTAGTAATATCTTCATTCTTTGTCACATCTACTTCATTTATGCTGAAAAGGTGGCCTTCAGGAAATTCTAGCTACATATCAAAAGCAGCAATGTCAATTTTTTTACAGTTAGCCATGGCTTCTATAACTGTAGTTACGTTTGATTAAAATTTCAGCTACTATATTATCACCGTTATCTTTCCTACATTTTCATTTTTCTTGGCCTATTTTCTTTTGATTTTTGTTAGATGACGTATGAATTTATAACTAGGAAACAAAACAACACAACCGTATGATCTGTTATCTGTATGGAAACTGAGTAATAGATGTAAAAACTGAGTAATAGATGTGACTGAGTAATAGATGTCTCAAAACCAACAGACTTTGAAAGAAGTGATATGACTGGGCTTTGATTATAGTTCTGACCTGTTTTTTAGGTATCTGTGGACTGATGAGCTATCAGAAAACTTTGCACTTTTTGCAATTACTTGTATTGAATATACCTTGGTAACTAAGATTTGAATTGTGAAGGTAGGGGACTGGTTTTATCTAATTAAACTGTGCTAATAAAAACTTGTCAAAATTTAAACAATTAGTGCTTGTTGGCCTGAAGTTTGTTAGCCATTTTTCTTGCTGTACTTTTTGACCCAGGCAGAATCTCAGTTTGTAGATTTTAATAGACATAAAATATTTATCACCTATCGCTAGGATAAATGGATAATATTACCTCCCTCTGGAATGTCACGATATTTGGAGGGAGATATAAGAAATAGAATGTAAACCATAGATAATCAACAATGTATTAAGTGGTAATCTCTACAAGTGAGGAATGAACATTCAAACAAAACAGAAATAACTGGACAGAACGTAGTCAACATCCAACACCTTCTTGTCTATTATTTTGTAATGAGAAAAATTACTTAGGAGTAAATTCTAAGATTCAAAATCAATTGATTGGTTTTCTTTCAGCAATTCAGGATAATTATGCTCCAGCTTTGGTGAGGAAATCTTTTCCCATTTGCATTAAATCTGGTTTACTACTGACCAAGACAAGTTATTCAAGACAGCCTTTGAAGCTGTCTCCCATATTACAGTGTGCTTGAACTATCTCATTTTAATTTATCTGCTTTTGAATAGTTGCAGATAAAGGATTCCAACATTTCTGAGGCCCTTTAAGTGCAAGCAAATCATTGTTGGCAGAATTAAACTTTTTCTCTTAGGGGAAAAATAATGCATCTCCTTTCAGCTTTTCATTGGAAGACAAGTCAGTTTCTTCATAGTCCTTGCTACTGCTCCCTGGAAATAACTGTTTCCTAGCTTCTCCTGCTGCTATCAGGTATAAAGTGCATGGCCTGGCAGTACTTACTGGGGCTCCAAGCAGTGTAGGCTCCCAATCCTTCATTCCTATGTCCACTCTGTTTGGCTTGATGGTGTGTGTATTTGTCACAGTGCTTGTAATAAAAATTGGTTCTTCCTTAGTATATTCTGTGGATGCTTCTCCTTCTGCCATGTGTTAAGGATTTGCCTGGTGTGATCAGCACAGAAATTAACTAAAATGCCCAGGAGGATAGTTTTTAATATCTCACATTTAATTTCAGATAGTATCTGAAGCGTTTTAAGAGACTCTCTTATCTAATATAAAGAAATGATTGAAAACAGTTACAACATGTTAAAGTTGACTACAGTAACATAATGATAGTATAAAAAGAAGTGTTATATTTTATATACTCAGATTTTTTTTAGAATTTAACATTTCATTTTGTCCAAATTGTCCTAGTTGTTCATTAAATTTCCAATTTGAGATTATTTTATTTGCGGGCAAGCAAATGAAAACATAAGTTAATAAACTATATATAAAAAGCACAATATATGTTTGTTGAAATAGAAATATAAATTTGAGCTAATAACCTTATTTACATGGGATACTAAATAACTATATTCTATTAAATGTGCTAATGTTTAGAAAGAACTGTTTTTACCTAATAGTAAGCTAAAAATAAAAATAAAAATAAACTTTGTATATAATAGTAAACAAACATAGACTCTAATTTCAATAAGATTAAAAACTTGGAAAAATGTTCTTGTTAATAATCATCCGAAATGTACAGCATTGAAAAGAAGTGGTGTCAGAAGACAGTTATTGACTTTCCACCTAGTCATGAGAAGTAGGCTGATGCAAGTGAGGGTTATATCAAATGGGACACCTTTGCAGAGTTTGAATATGGAAATGGAACTCACCTGAGACACAGGGTGAGTGAGTGGGCAGGAGTAAGAGGGCAGAAAGCCTTTCAGGCCACAGCCACGTTGAAAAAAGGCAGAAGGGTGCCAAGCAGAACCGTGCCTTGCTGCACCAACAGTGGTACTGATGGAGCATTATAAGGATGCTGAGCAGAAGATGAGGCTGCTGAGGAAGTTGCTGAAGGCAATTTTGGAGTTCTGTATGTACCATACCATTAGTATCTGCCTCGGGAACTTGGAAAGAATCTGAAGAGAGGTAGCAATTCAAGGAATGTTTTCCTGTTCCTTTGTTAATTTGCTTAGGATTAAAGCTTCCAGCTCCATTCATGTTACTGTAGAGGACATGATTTTATTCTTTTTCATGACTGTGTAGTATTTTGTGGTATATGGGAACCATATTTTCTTTTTCCAGTCAACATTGGTGGGAACTTTGGTTGATTCCATGGCTTTGCTATTGTGAACTGTGTAATAATAAACATAAGAGTGTATGTGTCTTTTTGGTAGAATAATTTATTTTCTTTTGGGTACATACTCAGTAATGGGTTTGCTGAGTCGAATGGTAGCTCTAAGTTTGAGAAATCTCCAGACTGCTTTCTACAGTGGTTGAATGAATTCACATTTCCTCGAGCAATATATAAGCGTGTGTTCTTCTCTGCAGCCTTGCCAGCATTTGTTGTTTGACTTTTAAATACTCACCATTCTGACCAGAGATGACATGTCCTTGTGGTTTTGATTTGCATTTCTCTGATTAGTGATGCTGGGCGGTTTTTTTTTTTTCCACATTTGTGGGCCACTTGTATGCCTCCTTTTGAGAAGTCTGTTCATGTCATTTTCTCATTTTAATAGGGTTGTAAGTAGGAGTTAAGTATTGGGCACACATAGACATATAAGGAAACAGTAGACACTGGACTAGAAAAGAGTGGAGGGAAGGGGAGTTATTAAAAAATATCTATTCAGTGCTATGCTCACTATCATGGTGATGGAATCTGTACTCCGAATCTCAGCATCACACAATATTTCCAGGTAACAAATCTACCCACATGCTCCTTCTGTTTAAAATAAACATTGATTTGTTGTTAATGACAAATCTAGTTAAAACTATTAGAGGAAAACCATCATCCTCAGCAAACTAAGGAATAGAAAAGTGAACAACACCACATGTTCTCACTCATAAGTGAGAGTTGAACAATGAGAACATGTGGACACAGGGAGGAGAACATCTCACACCAGGGCTTGTTGGGGGTTGGAGGGAAAGGGGATGGAGAGCATTAGGACAAACACCTAATGCATGCAGAGCTTAAGACCTAGACGATGAATTCATAGGGGCAGTAAACCACCATGGCACATGTGTACCTATGTAACAAACATGTACGATCAGCACATGTGTCCCAGACGTAGAGTAAAATTAAAAACCCTCAACCAAAAAGCTATTGAGTATATTATTCATAATTCGGGGTTAAAGAGTCACTACTTTTCATGGTTCAAACTGAGGCCATTTTATTTCAAAATAAGGACATAAGCATTAGAAATTACACTAAACAAAAATAAACACAAAATACTAAACAGAGCATAACAATTTACAGTATAGTCACAGTTTAGAAGTTAATTACTTCACCTTCCTATAGTGGTGCAGGGGATTCTTAGCATTTTTACTAGGAGGAAAAACATCCTCCCTTCTTCTACTGTTAAATTTTCCTTTGTTTTATGGTATTATTACTTTATATGGCAAACAAGATACTTTAAAAAAAGAACCAAATACAACAAATATTCTCAGTATGTTTCTTTCTGTATATTTATGCACATACACATATTCACCAAGTTTTTAGTACTTTTATATGCCTAGTTTTAAACAAAATGGGCTTATAATTACAGATTTTTGGGTTTCTGTCAGCAAAATATAACATGCTTTTCCCATTAACTTTTAAATATCATTTGTAAGTACATTTTCTTATAATATTATTACAAAAAGTATAAAATAATAAAAAGTGTAAACAGAACTTACTGTCATAACTCTTATCCTCCAGTCCTTTCTCCCAAAGCCAATAATATTTTCTTGGTATAATTCCTGTAATTTTAAGTGCATTCATCTGTAAAACTACATATTCTTTTACGTGAACAAGTTGGTGAATAGTATATGCAATATGAATTTACATGTAAAAAAGCCTAGATTTTGACAAAATGAAGTAGCTGAAAAGTAAAATTTAAAAAACCTAGATATTTTAGCCTATTAGTTTGTGTGTGTGTGTGTGTGTGTGTGTGTGTATCTTCCACTTCCTTCTCAATTACTGATTATTATATTGTATGGATCATATGGATAAATTACATTTTTATAATCATTGTTTCTTCATATTTAGGTACATCTTACTTTGTTACTTTCAGAATGCTACAATTAATAAGCAAATTCTATTCTATAGATTTGGCTTTCATTGAGTAATCATCTTTCATATGTTAGTAACTTTTTTCTTTGAACTGCCTGCTAATATACTTTGCCTACTTTTTGTCCTATTAGTGTACTCACATTTTTATTTACAACAATGTATATATGTGGCTTTACAACATTTTAATCTCATACATTATTTTTTCCTGACATGTCTCCTTAATTTTAACTTTATTGGTGACTTTTTAGCATTTACAAATGTTTTTCATTTCTTATAAATATTTCTTATATATGCAATTTTGCTTTTTTCTATATATCTGAATACTTTATAGAAATGAGTTGCTGTGTTAAAAGGCATTTTAGATTTTGATATATGGTACCAATGAACTCTCCATATACAAGTCAATTTACACTTCTTCCGGTGGCAAAGGGGCTGTGTCTTCATACCCTTATCTAGATCAGAGATTATCAAACATTTTCTTCTGAGTCACTGTGGCAGTTAAATAACTACGAAATCTTATTTTATAGATTTGGCTCTTACTGATTAATCATCTTTCATGTTAGTAACTTTTTTCTTTGAACTGCTTGCTAATACACTTTGCCTACATTTTGCTCTATTAGTGTACTCATATTTTTATTTCCAACTATATATGTGGCTTGATAACACTTTTTAATCTCATAAGTTATTTTTCCATATATGTCTTCTTACTTTTGACTTCATTGGTGATTTTTAGCATTTATAAGTGTTTTTCATTTCTTATAAATATGGTCTGTGTATCTGCTGTTTTGCAGAATATGCCTTAGTGTCATGCTTCGGCCCGGCGCGGTGGCTCAAGCCTGTAATCCCAGCACTTTGGGAGGCCGAGGCGGGTGGATCACTAGGTCAAGAGATCGAGACCATCCTGGTCAACATGGTGAAATCCCGTCTCTACTAAAAATACAAAAAATTAGCTGGGCATGGTGGCGCATGCCAGTAATCCCAGCTACTCAGGAGGCTGAGGCGGGAGAATTGCCTGAACCCAGGAGGCGGAGGTTGTGGTGGGCCAAGATCGTGCCATTGCATTCCAGCCTGGGTAACAGCAGTGAAACTCCGTCTCAAAAAAAAAAAAAAAAGAAGAAAATCTAAATCATTTCGTTTAAAATTTATGTTGCACAAACTTTCATCTTCTATCTTTTCTCAAATCTTACTTGAAAAGACTGTAATTGAAGACCAAAAATAAAAAATAAATAAATAATAGAAATAAAAACTTTAGCAAACAAGCATTTCAATAATTTTTGGAAGACTGAATTCAGTTAAATTAGGATAATTGGTTTAGCAGAATAGAGTAGACTACATACTAATATTCTTGGAAATGGATTAAGTTAGTGTGAAAGCAGTTGTCATTTCTTTTAATGACAAAAATCACAATTACTTTTGCACCAACCTATTTGAGAAATAGAAGGATTGGGTAGTTCAGACCTATTATACCTAGACCTAAACAGTGTTATACCTCTAGCCTTAACCCTGAAAAGTCAGGAAGGAAAAACAATTTATTCTCAAGAGAACTGAAACTAGAAAGACCTACACTCAGGAGTCTCAGCCCAGTAATTGAAAAACAGCCTCAAAGTGATAACTGTATGTGTGGTCTATATGTGAGAATCTGAACTCTGAGGCCACCCAGGCTTTCTCCCCAGATTTTCTGCCTTGGTTTTAGAAGCGAGGCAACTATCCTAATCTCCCAGACAGGAGGTTGGGGGAGTCATCTGTGAAAAACTAAATTGCTTTAGAAAAAGACCTTGCCATGCAAATATTTAGGTATTTCTCAATAAAAAGCTATTTTTTAACTTGGTATCTTCACCTGATGTTGATAGAAACTGCTTACATACTGGCTTTATCAGGAAAATTTTCAAAATACCACATGTAGGGGGAAAATCATAATTGTGAAGATGGGGAGGGTTATGGTCTATAAAGATATTATGAAAAGATTTGTCAGAGATAAATCTGTTCTACTTTAAATGAAAGCAAATAGGTAAGTGTTTGTATTTGATAAAATAACATATGATAATACAGGTTGAACATCTCTGATCTGAAATCCTCTAAAATTTGAAGCTTTTTGAGTAGCAACATGATACCAGTAGAGAAAAATTCCCAAACCTGCTTTCATGTTACAGATAATGTAGATTACTAAAAATATTGTATAAAAATTACATTCAGGCTATATATATCAAGTAAATATGACACATAAGCTAATTTTGTGTTTAGACTTGGCTCCCATCTCCAAGATATCTTATTATCTATATGCAAATATTCCAAATTCCAAAGAAAATTGAAATTAGAAACATTCCTGGTCCCAAGCATTTCACATAAGTCATGCTCAGCCAGTATATTAATACTATGTAGAAATATATAGGTACAGATCAGAAAAAGCAGCTAACATGGTGATCTAATTTTTGTTTTAGAAGTTAATTAAATAGATAGCAATGATTTGATAAAATGATATTGATTAAAGTATTTATATATTATATAAAATTCTATATTTTTTTTAGGCAACTATTTTTTCCCTTTTTGATTTTTCTTTCTCATTTACATCTTTGATCAGTATGAGTTTCTTTTTTGATGAAAAATAATTTAAGGATCTACCTTTATCTTTAGTTCCAAAAAGTGAGTCATCTATATGATGAATATGTTCTAGAGGTCTAATGTACAGAATGGTGACTACAGTAACTAATGCTACATTGTTTATTTGAAATTTGCTAGAAGAGTAGATCTTGTTTCTTCCTCCTCATCACACAAACACACACAGACACACACACACACACACACACACACACACACACACAGACACAGACACGGTAACAGTAACAGTGTGATGATAAATGTGTTGATTGATTTAATTGTGGTAATCATCACACAACGTATATGTATATCAAATTATACTGACCATCTTAAATATACACAACTTTTGTCAATCATATCTCACAGTTTATTTGTTTTGCCAGGAAATCTCTCCAGATATCCATCCACTTATTTCCTTCAGTGCTGCTACATTGTACCAGATCTTTAATTAAATGTTACTTGTCCATCATTACTTCGCTGATTATTCTATTAAAAAAAAAAAACTGTAAGTTTTGTTCACAGATTAAAAAAGTAGAAATTACTTAGAAGAACACAAAGTAAAAAAAAAGTAAATCCACACCAAACATATATCTATTCATTCCACAATATTTAACTTGGTATCTTCACCTGATAATCATTTAAGTGTATAAACTTTTAATCATTTAAGTGTATAATCATTTAAGTGTATAATCATTTAAGTGTATAATCATTTAAGGGATAATCATTTAAGTGTATAAACTTTTCCAAACTTTTTATGACTAAAGGCTTTAATAAAATATTGCTCTCTAAAAACCTGATTTATTTTCATTTTTCTAACTGAGATAATAATTTAAAATATACCATTTTCTTCCATAAAATTGTCCTTCAGGCATTTAAAACATTGCCCCACTTTATCTTCTTTTTTTCCCAAAAACAATGCCCCTCTTTTTTACTGGCTTCTAACTATGTATGCTTTAGAAATAAAACATGTTGTCATTTTTGACTGTATTTTTCTCATCACTTTTAAGTAGAAATTGTATTTTGAGCTTTCCATTTTTAAATTCATTTAGTAGTCTGACAAACCTTTGCCTGAGCCTGATGCTAAAATAAGGTGGAACTGTTTTATTACATCCGAATTACATAAAATTTCAATTTTCTTTTTTTTTTTAACTTTTTGAACTTTCATTATATTTTTCTTGCAAGAGAAAAGTAAAACAAGGTTGAAGCTCAATCATTTTGTCATTATGCCATATTCCATTGATGCTATATTGCTGCATCATTTTCTTTTTTCAAACAATGAACCTATCTCTTTCTCCTTAACAAAATAAAAAACAAAATGTATATGAACAATGTTTCTAATACTTCACAAACTTTGATTCATTCTGGGTCAGGTCTTTTTCAGGATTCTGGAATCATTTATCTACACCTTCTTCCATGGATAAAACCCATTCTGTAATTTGCAGAACTGCCACAGGGCTTGAGTCAAATTTCCCCTCAACCCCTGCCCCGGCTTTTTTTGCTGGAATTATTTCCTACCAGATAATGTAAATTTTATTCTTTAGTACTTTTAGTATCTGTCTTATTCCATTTTTTTTTTCAGTTGAAAAGCCCGTTGACTATTGTATTCCAAAAGCAGGCTTGTCATCTGGATCTAGGTTCAATTCCTAGCTCTCTCATACCTATAAACTTGGACATGCCTTATAATCTCTCAGTCGTGGAGTCTTTCTCTATATGATGAAAATAATGTGCACCCTGAAATTTGTTATTATTTTTGTTTGAACTAATATTTCTACAATAGTCTTAAATAAATTCATTGTTCAATAAACAGATGACAGTCATGAAATTATATCTTTATAATTTTAAAAATTATTTTGCTGCTATAAAGAATATGTGAACTACATCTCAGTTACTTCATTTTGTGCATGTGTATTTTGTATTTTACTAAAAACCTCAAGATGTGCTGTAATAGTTGTCTTTTGTGATTGCTACTATTTATTCCTATTGAGGTGAATTAGATATAGATCAACAGTTTTTCTATTCTTTTTCTGAAACGTAAATTTGCCAACATTTGTTAGTTGAGATGCCCTGAAAAATTGAGTTTTCAGTAGACTTATGAAGATTTCAGTTCTCTAATTATTACAGATCTCATTTCTATGTGGGCAGTATATTGTATTTTAGATAAGAATACCTTGATTGCCACCATTAAAAAACGTATATTCTACAGAAATACTACTTTTGCTGTATCAGATCAAGTCATTCATAAAACTAGTTCTTTGATTTGGAGAAACAAACTTTGGATTCTTTTTATGAGACTGTCATTCTGGTCATGAAATCCATGTGATAGAGAATTTCTAGCATTATACTCGGAGATCTAGGAGGAGAAAACTCCACACACAAAAAAGAGGTAAAAATATCATTTATTCATGAGTATCCTACAGTTCTCTATCTAGAACTTGAGTTGAGTTGAAGTTTTGGTTCTTTCATTTCCATTCTTTGTCCCCTTAGTATACCAGCAGATGAAGTTTTTATTCTTGTCAAAGTTGATTTATCTTAAACTTGGCACATAAGGCTGATGTGGTCACACTGCATGCTAGCTGTGTGACCCTGTCCAAGTAACTTTCCCCCTCCCAAAAGCCCAGTTTTCTCATATGAAAGGGATGCCACATTCATATATAGGAAATATTGTTAACAAAGTGGTTCCAATCCAGACCCCAAGAGAGGGTTCTTGGATCTCATGCAAAAAAAGAATTCAGGGCGAGTCCACAGAGTAAAGTGAAAGCAAGTTTATTAAGAAAGCAAAGAAACAAAATGACTATGCCATAAGCAGAGGAGCCCTAAGGGCTGCTGGTTTACCATTTTTATGATTATTTCTTGATAATATGCTAATCAAGGGGTGGATTATTCATGACTTTTCCAGGAAGGAGGAGGGAAATTCCGAGAACAAAGGATTTCTCTTCTTTTTAGACCATATGGGGTAGCTTCTGGACATTGCCATGGCATTTGTAACCTGTCATGGTGCTGGTGGGAGTATCTTTTACCATACTAATACATTATAATTAGTGTATAATGAGCAGTGAGGATGACTAGAGGTCAGTTTTGATGACATGTTGCTTTAGGTGGATTTTTTCCAACTTCTTTATTGCATCCTGTTTTATCAGTGGAGTCTTCATGACTTGTATCTTGTGGTACCAGTCCTGCTCACCTATCTTATTCTGTGACTTAGAATGCCAAACCTCCTGGGAATGCAGCCTGGCAGGCCCAGCCTCATTTTATCCAGCATCTATTCAAGATGGAGTATCTAGGGTTTGAACACTAGGGCCATTATAGTACTTACTTTTTTTTTAACTTTATTATTATTATTATACTTTAAGTTCTGGGGTATATGTGCCAAACGTGCAGGTTTGTTACATAGGTATACACATGCCATGGTGGTTTACAGCATCCATCCCTCTATCACCTACAGTAGCTATTTCTCCTAATGTTAGCCCTCTCCAATAATTATTTTTGAAAGTTTATAAAAGTCATCTAATATAGTGCCCATTACATGTGGTGTGAATTCTTTGTGTGTGTGTGTGTGTGTGTGTGTGTGTGTGTGTGTGTGTGTGTGTATTATTGCACTTTAGGTTCTGGGGTACATGTGAAGAATATGCAGGATTCTTACAGAGGTACATACATGGCAATGTGGTTTGCTGCCTCTATCCCCATCACCTATATCTGACATTACTCCCCATGTTATCCCTCCCCAATTCCCTACCCATTACTGTTCCTCCCCTAGTCCATCCCCACAGACCTCAGTGTGTGATGCTTTCCTCCCTGTGTCCATATGTTCTCATTGTTCAACATCCGCCTATGAGTAAGAACATGTGGTGTTTGATTTTCTGTTCTTGTGTCAGTTTGCTAAGAATGATGGTTTCCAGGTTCATCCATGTCCCTACAAAGGACATGTACTCATCATTTTTTATGGCTGCATAGTATTCCATGTTGTGTATGCACCACATTTTCTCTGTTCAGTCAATCATCGATGGACATTTGGGTCGGTTCCAAGTCTTTGCTATTGTAAACAGTGCTGCAATGAACATATGGATGCATCTGTCTTTGTAATAGAACAATTTATAATCCTTTGGATATATACCCAGTAATAACATTGCTGGGTCAAATGGAATTTCTATTTCTAGGTCCTTGAGGAATCACCACACTGTCTTCCACAATGGTTGAACTAATTTACACTCCCATCAACAATGTAAAAGTGTTCCTATTTCTCCACATCCTCTCCAGCATCTGTTGTCTCCAGATTATTTAATGATCACCATTCTAACTGGCATAAGATGGTATCTCAGTGTAGTTTTGATTTGCATTTCTCTAATGACCAGTGATGATGAGCATTTTTTCATATGTTTGTTGCCCTCATATATTTCCTCTTTTGAAAAGTGTCTGTTCATATCCTTCACCCACTTTTGAATGGGTTTGTTTTTTTCTTGTAAATCTGTTTTAGTTCTTTGTAGATTCTAGATATAAGTTCTTTGTCAGATGGGTAGATTGCAAAAAATTTTTTCCCATTCTGTTGGTTGCTGGTTCACTCTAATGACTGCTTCTTTTGCTGTATAGAAGCTGTGGGTTTAATTAGATTCCATTTGTCTATTTTGGCTTTTGTTGTCAATGCTGTTAAAAGTTTTAGTCATGAAGTCCTTGCGTATGCCTATGTCCTGAATGGTTTTGCCTAGGTTTTCTTCTAGGATTTTTATGGTGTTAGATCTTATGTTTAAGTCTTTAATCCATCTGGAGGTAATTTTAGTGTAAGGTATCAGGAATGAATCCAGTTTCTGCTTTCTGCACATGGCTAGCCAGTTTCCCAACACCATTTATTATACAGGGAATCCTTTCCCCATTGCTTGTTTTTGTCAGGTTTATCAGAGATCAGATAGTTGTATATGTGTGATGTTGCCTCCAAGGCCTCTGTTCTGTTCCATTGGTCTATATTTCTGTTTTGGTACCAGTGCTATGCTGTTTTGAGTACTATAGGCTTGTAGTATAGTTTGAAGTAAGGTAGTGTGAGGCCTCCAGTTTTATTCTTTTTGTTTAGAATGGTCATGGCTCTGTGGGCTCTCTTTTTGTTCCATATAAAGTTTAAGGTGGTTTTTCACAGTTCTGTGAAGAAGGTAATTGTAGCTTGATGGGGATAGCATTGAATCTATAAATTACTTTGGGCAATATGGCCATTTTCATGATATTGATTCTTCTGTTTGTGTCCTCTCTTATTTCATTGAGCAGTGGTTTGTAGTTCTCCTTGAAGAGGTCCTTTACATCCTTTGTTAGTTGTATTCCTAGGTATTTTACTCTTTGTAGCAATTGTGAATGGCAGTTCATTCTTGATTTGGTTCTCTTTAAGTCTGTTATTGGTGTATAGAAATGCTTGTGATTTCTGCACATTGATTTTGTATCCTGAGATTTTGCTGAAGTTGCCTAACAGTTTAAGGAGATTTTAGGCTGAGATGATAGGATCATCTAAATATACAATCATGTCATCTGCAAAGAGAGACAATTTGGCTTCCTCCTTTCCTAATTGAATATCATTTATTTCTTTTTCTTGCCTGATTGCTCTGGCCAGAACTTCCAATACTATATTGAATATGAGTGGTGAGAGAGGGCATCCTTGTCTAGTGCCAGATTTCAAAGGGAATGCTTCCAGTTTTTGCCCATTCAGTATTATATTGGATGTAGGTTTGTTGTAAATAGATTTTATTATTTTGAGATACATTCCATCGATACCTAGTTAATTGAGAGTTTTTAGCAAAATGGGCTGTTGAATTTCGTTAAAGGCCATCTCTGCATCTATTGAGATAATCAAGTGGTTTTTGTCTTTGGTTCTATTTATGTGGTGAATTATGTTTATAGACTTTCATATGTTGAACCAGCCTTTCATCCCTGGGATGAAGCCTGCTTGATCGTGATGGATAATCTTTTGATGTGCTGTTGTAATCAGTTTGTGAGTATCATATTGAAGATTTTTGCATCTATGTTCATCATGGACATTGGCCTGAGATTTTATTTTCTTGCTGAGTCTCTGCAGGGTTTTGGTATCAGGATGATGTTGTTCTTATGAAATGATTTGGGAAGGATTTCTTCTTTTTGGATTGTTTGGAATAGTTTCAGAAGGATTGGTGCCAGCTCCTCTTTGAATGTCTGGTAGAATCTGGCTGTGAACCCATTTGGACCTGGGCTTCTTTTGTTTAGTAGGCTATTAATTGCTGCCTCAACTTCAGCCCTTGTTATTGGTCTATTCATGGTTTTGACTTACTCCTGGTTTAGATTTGGGAGGGTGCAAGTGTCCAGGAATTTATCTATTTCTTCCAGTTTTACTGGTTTATGAGCACAGAGTTGTTTGTAGTAATCTCTGATGGTGGTTTGTATTTCTATAGAATCTGTGGTGATATCCCCTTGATTGTTTTTTATTGCATCTATTTGATTCTTCTCTCCTTTCTTTTTTATTAATCTGGCTAGTGGTCTGTCTATTTTGTTGATCTTTTCCAAAAACCAGCTCTTGGATTTATTGATTTTTTTTTTTTTTGAAGGTATTTTGTGTCTCTGTCTCCTTCAGTTCTGCTCTGATCTTACTTATTTTTTGACTACTGCTAGCTTTTGAGTTTTTCTGATCTTGCTCCTCTAGGTCTTTCAATTTTGACAATAGGGTGTTGATTTTAGATCTTTTCTTGCTTCTCATGTGAGCATTTATTGCTATAAATTTCCCTCCAGACACTGCTTTAAATGTGTCCCAGAGATTCTGGTATGTTATGTCCTCATTCTCATTGGTTTCAAAGAACATCTTTATTTCTGCCTTCATTTCATTGTTTATCCAGTCAACATTCAAGAGCCAGTTGTTCAGTTTCTATGAAGTTGTGTGGTTCTGAGTTGCTTTCTTAATCCTGAGTTCTAACTTGATTGCACTGTGATCTGAGACTGTTTGTTATTATTTCCATTCTTTAGCATGTGCTGAGGAGTGATTTACTTCCAATTATGTGGTCAATTTTAGAATCGGTGTGATGTGGTGCTGACAAGAATGTATATTCTATGGATTTGTGGTGGAGAGTTCTGTATATGTCTATTAGGTTTGCTTGGTCCAGGTTTCAGTTCAAGTCCTGGATATCCTTGTTAATTTTCTGTCTTGTTAGTGTAATATTGACAGTGAGGTGTTAAAGTCTCCCAATATTATTGTGTGGGAGTCTAAGTCTCTTTGTAGGTCATTAAGAACTTGCTTTATGTATCTGGGTGCTTCTGTATTGGGTGCGTATATATTTCAGATCATTAGGTCTTCTTGTTGCATTGGTCCTTTTACCATTATGTAATTCCCTTCTTTGTCTCTTTTGATCTTTGTTGCTTTAAAGTCTATTTTATCAGAGACTAGGATTGAAACTCCTGATTTTTTTTTTTTTTTTTTTTTTTTTTTGCTGTCCCTTTGCTTGTTAAATCTTCCTGCATCCCTTTATTTTGAGCCTTTGTGTATCCTTGCATGTGAGATGGGTTTCCTGAATACAGTACATTGATGGGTCTTGACTTTTTTTTTTTTTTTTTCTTTTAACTCATCTGTATTTGTTACAACTTTAAGCAAAATGTAACTCAAGCACTACATTTCCATCCACAAGACTGGCTCTGAGTTACTTTGAAAAGCTTATGGTATGCTTAGGTAGGCTAATAACTGCTCCTCCTGACTTTTTATCCAATTTTCATCTGTGCCTTTTGACGGGGGCATTTAGCCCATTTACATTTAAGGTTAATATTGTTTTGTGTGAATTTAATCCTGTGATTTTGATGCTAGCTGGTTGTTTTGCCCATTAGTTGACACAGTTTCTTCTTTGTGTCAATGTTCTTTACATTTGGTACATTTTTGGAGTGGCCGTTACTGGTTGTTCCTTTCTATGTTTAGTGCTTCTTTCAGGAGCTCTTGTAAAGCAGGCCTGGTGGTGATGAAATCTCTGAGCAATTGCTTGTTCATAAAGGATTTTATTTCTCCTTCACTTATGAAGCTTAGTTTGGCTAGATATGAAATTCTAGGATGAATATTCTTTTCTTTAAGGACATTGAATATTGGCCCCCACTCTCTTTTGGCTTGTAGGGTTTCTGCTGAGAGATCTGCTGTGAGTCTGATGGGCTTCCTGTTGTGGGTAACCCGACCTTTCTCTCTGGCTTCCCTTAGCATTTTTTCCTTCATTTCAACCCTGGTGAATCTGATGATTATGTGCATTGGGGTTGCTTTTCTTGAGGAATCTTTTTGATGTTCTCTGTATTTCCTGTACTTGAATATTGGCCTGCCTTGCTAGATTGGGGACATTCTCCTGGATAATATTCTGAGGAGTGTTTTCCAGCTTGGATTCATTCTCTCTGTCACATTCAGGTACACCTATCAAACATAGATTAGGTCTTTTCACATAATCCTATATTTATTGGAGGCCTTGTTTTTGCTCTTTTTTCTCTAACATTTTATTTCATTGAGTTGATCTTCAATCTCTCATATCCTTTCTTCTGCTTGGTCAATTCGGCTACTGAAACTTGTATAGGCTTTGTGAAGTTCTCGTGTTATGTTTTTCTGTTCCATCAATTCCTTTATATTCTTCTCTAAGCTATTTATTCTCATTAGCATTTCTTTAAACCTTTTTTCAAGGTTCTTAGTTTCTTTGTACTGTGTTAGAACATGTTCTTTTAGCTCAGATAAGTTTATTATTCACCTTCTGAAGCCTGTTTCTGTCAATTCATCAGACTCATTCTCCATCCAGCCTTGTTCCCTTGCTGGTGAGGGGTTGTGATCCCTTGGAGGAGGAGAGACATTCTGGTTTTGGGTGTTTTCATCCTTTTTAGGCTGGTTTCTTCCCATCTTTGTGGATTTATCTACCTGCGGTGTTTGTAGTTTGTGGCTTTCAGATGCAATCTCTGGACATCCTTTTTTGTTGAAGATGAAGTTATTTCTTTCTGTTTCTTAGTTTTCCTTCTAATAGTCAGGCCCCTCTGCTGTAGGACTGCTGGAGGTCCACTCCAGACCCTGCTGGCCTGGGGATCATGTGCAGTGGCTGCAGAACAGTAAGGGTTGCTGCCAGATTCATCTTCTGTTATCTTTGTCCCAGAAGGTTACCCGCCAGATGTCAGCCTGAGCTCTCCTTAATGAAGTGTCTCTGGATATACGGGAGTCAGGGAGCTGCTTGAGGAGACAGTCTGCCCATTATAGGAGCTCAAGTGCTGAGCCATGAGCTCCATTCTGTTCAGAGCTGCTGAGCAGGTATGTTTAAGTCTGTTGCAGTGGAACTCATAAATGCCTTTTTTTCCCAGGTGCTCTGTCCCAGGAAGGTAGGGCTTTGTTTATAAGTTCCTGTCATGCTTCTGCCGTTTTTCAGAGATGCTATGCCCAGCAAGGAGGTAGACTAGTCACAGTCTGCCAGCAGAGGTGTTTCTGAGCTGCTGTGGGCTCTGCCCAGCTGCTGTATGAACTTCCTTGCAGTTTTGCTTATAGGGGTATAGTCAGAACTGTCTTGGTAATGGTGGACTGCCTTGGTAATGGCAGACTGCCTCAGTAATGGTGGATTGCCTCTGTAATCCACCTACATTGCTGGACTGTCTGGGTTCCAGCTGTGTGCTTGCTGTGAGACTCTCAATCCAAAGCATTTCAGATTGCTGGTCTTTGTAGGGCTGGGACTGATGGAGCCAGATCACCTGGCTCCCTATGTTAGCCCCCCCACTTTTTTTTTCAGTTGAACAGGTGACTCTGTCTCCCATGAATTCCAGGCACCAGTTGAAATGGCACCTAAATTTGTGTGAGTTTTTGTGTGAAGACCTGCTGAGCCAGCTGAAACAGCTGGGCTGGAGACTCATGGAGCTTTTCTGCCTGGGAATCTCCTGGTTTCTGGGCAGTAAAAATTTGTTTGGAAATGTGGTGATCACTCACCATCTGTGTTTTGCTGGGAACTGCAATCCAGAGCTGTGCCTATTTGGCCATCTTGTATGCTGATGCTAATTCTTTACTTGTTTTCTCCCTTTAACATGCAGGACATTCTCTAAAGTTTTAATGAGTAACCAAGGAAAGCAAAAGATGAATCTGAACACTTAAAAAGAAAATTAAGATTCCTGGGGTGGGGTCAGGGCACACAAGAATGACAATAGCTAACACATGGGGACTTACTATATACCTGACATTCTCCTAAACCATTTTATGTATGTACCCATTTCATCCTCAATCCCAGGAGGTAGGTACCATTATCATTTATCATTTACTCCTGGGGAAATGAAGCACAGAAAGGTTAAATATCCTCCAAAGTTTTTAGGGATGAGAAGCAGTGGAGCTGAAATTTGTACCCAGGCAGAATGGGTCCTATGGCTGTGCTCTGAATCACTACACTAAGTTGTCTCACTGCCTCATTTTACCCTTCTTCATACATGATTCTCTCAGAATCTAGTATACCAACATAAAAATAGACAAAATTTGGAATAGGAGCCATCATTCCATACCCCTAAAAATAGTACTGCTTTGATCTTTCTGTGACAGGAAGAAATCACTGGCTTAGATTTGTCTGTCCCCAGCTCAGCAGTTTCTTTTTGAATCTCCTCCATTTTGGCAAGTAGACAAGGTCACAAAATCACAAGTGCCTCCATTTTTTTTTTATTTTATTTTAAGCTAGACTTTTGACCAGAGTCAGTGACATTTGTAGCTTAATTATACACACATTCCCCTTTCATCTTGCATAATGCTGAGCAATATAATCAAATGTGCATTCTTACCTCTGGGTGGCTATTTGGAGCATAAAGCATTTGTATTATGTGTTAATCAGAACATCTAAATTTTGGTGGGGTAAATATGGACACAAAACGCAGGAGTTCACTTACTCTATTATAATGAATTTGTAGTCCTGAAAAACCCACAAAGGGGTTAGAAAATGTTAGCTATTGTGCTCTTTTAGGAAAATATATTGCCTAAGGATAGAGATGTGCTGACTCTTGGGAAACCAAACTGGATTTAAATGAAGCAAATAGCATGATATAAAGTAACATTAAAATAACTTTTAAGAATTTCATCATGACACATGGAAGTTAAGAAATAAGGAGCATAAGAATACCATTACTTGCGAGCAAATCCTTCTGGCCAAATTTAGAAATATCTTGGCTTTAAGAAACAGACAAATTAAACAGAAATTCTATTTTCACTTGGTGCTTAGAGAAGCCAAAACAAGCAAACAGAATTTAAGGAGCAGGTTTCCATGTCTTATTTCATAGTCCAAATAGCAAAATTACCATATTGATTTGGCTATCTTCTCATGTGCCTGCTGATTATGGTTTGACTCTGTGTTCCCATCCAAATCTCATGTTGAATAGTGATCTAGAGTGTTGGAGGTGGGGCCTGGGGATTGGATCATAAAGACAGTTTCTAATGATTTAGCACCGTCCCCCTACTGCTGTCCTGTGATGGAATCCTCACAAGATCTGCTTGTTTGAAAAGTTTGTTAGCATCTCCCCACCACCACCCACCTGTCTCTCCCTCCTACCACCATACCCTTTGCCAGTGTATATAATACACCTTCCCTCGTAATATTAGTACAATCTGTAATATATCCTTAAAAGTTCTCTAGGAAATCATTTCAGATAAGAAGTAATTTCTTTTCATAAAATATAGGAATCTAATAATTTAGAGTCTATTTCATAATTTCAGATATCTAGATTTCAGGATATTTTGAAAACCAAGAGTTTATTTCAAGTATATATTTAAGTAGCTGAATGAAAAACTATGTAAAATACCATGCACACTACTTCAGTTCATAGTATGTGCTCAATAAGCATTGCTACTATTTTTCTTCAAACTGAGTTTTAGCTCCAAGCTAACTGTTCAGGGTTACTTTTTCTTTGTTTCTTTTCTTACTTAAACTCGATACTTTTCTCAAATAGAAAATTTATTAATTTAAGACTTTATGAAACTATCTTAGATTCTGTGGAAGAAAACAAAGATTTAATTTAATACTTCTTCCAATAAATAAGTTCAAAGTCTGGTTGAGGACATAAGCTTAAGCTTAAAATAGGTTAAAAAATTACATATCAAGGCAGTAGAAAGTCAGTTCCAAGTGATTCGTGAATAATAACATCTCTAGAAGTTGATAGGAAGGAAGATAAATGGGGTTATCATGATCAGTGAGGGATTTATGATAATAAATTTATCATTAACTGAGTCACAAGGATAGGCATTTGGAGTGGTCAAAAGAGAATTATTTCATAACCTATTAGGGTTACTAATAAAATTGAGAATAATCCAAACCTTTCAAAGGATTAAAAAATTTTTAAATGGAGTTAATATGTAAGGCATCGTGTGAACCATTTTGGATCAGAGAGATTCTATTGGAGTGGAAATGTTTCAAACTTGATATAGTTATTATATCACCTTTAAGATTAGGTTAGTTCCCATGACCTTGGCATTGTGGAATTTAGTTAGGAATAGGGGATAACAAAATGGAAAGTAGGTTTTGAATGGACATGGTGTGACTCATATAGTACTAAGGAGCTGCAATTAAATACGATGAAATATTTTAAAAATTAAATGAGATTCTAACTTCTATAGTGGTCATGTAGAAGATTGTGTGTGTGTGTGTGTGTGTGTGTGTGTGTGTGTGTGTGTGTGTGTATGACTACCATTTTTATTAGGCTTTAAAAGTATTTGTGGTCATAAATCAAGAGGTTTGAGAAAAATTCTTTCTATAGTCCTTGTGAGTTGTTAAAAGCTAATACTCAAGTCTACACAAAGAAAAAAAGTTATTCAGTAATGTTATATAGGAAATATTTCACATAGCATTTGAATCTTAAATGTTATTTGAATAAATGGCTTAGAATTTTTTTATTTCAATAAAGAAGAGGTAGGAGGGGATTTAGAATCAGAAATAGAATATTTAAAGGCTTGGGGCCAATAACTATTATGAATGCCATTTCATAAAAAGACTAGATATTCCTTCCTTAAAGACACTGGCTGCATTTTACCATGATACATTGTTGAACATTAACTTGATATGTGGTTCTTTTCTCCATATGTGATGTTTTCATACTTTCCATAGAGCTAGGCAGGAAATTGCTGTCAATGCCTTAATATTCTTGCTTCTGAATGGGGTAGACACGGAAGTTCCATGCACGAAAAGACTGTACTTAGAATGGGACAGAGTTATCAAGGTACCACAAAACTCAAAGGGATATAGAAAAGAATTTATAAGATGAAAAAAATGCCATAACTAAAACTAAAATAACAGCAATAGTAATAATTATACTTGTGTGACTTTCATTCATCAAACATGTAAAGGTAAAAGAGATAATTTTCAAGCTTTGGGTCATAGCAAAATACTATATTTTGGGCATTTCTGTAGACCATGTCAGAACTATTAAAAAGATTTATGTGATCTATATCTTTGCTTCTAACAAATTAAATAAATGTGAACTTAGTAAACAAAAGTGAAATCATTAACAATAAAAACATCTCTCTAAAATTCCCAATATAATCTTTAGTAAAATTTTATCTTTACTAAATGTAATTTTGCCTTAAATATTTGTCATATCAAAAATCATACCAAAAACTCATAGCTTACCCTAGTCTACCCCAAATGTACTCAGGAAACTTACACTAGCCTACAATTGGGCAAAGTTTATCTTATAATTAAGTATTGAATATCTCATATAACTTACTGAATACTGTAGTCAAACTGTAATTTAGGCAGAGCTGCTCTGAGTAGTGTTCAAAAAGGAAAGTGGACTTCCATCAGATGAGTAGAAAAGAGTATAGATAGTATCTCTGTTATCCATCCTGCATACAAACCACTCCAACATTTAGTGGCTTAACGCAACCATTTTATTATTTTTTATAATTCTTTATCCTGGACTAGATTCGGTTTGTTGGTGGTTCTGCTCCTTATGGTGTATGCTAGGGATAGAATGTCCCAGGGATGTTTCACACTGGCATGTTTTGTGCCTCATGTGTGTAGCTCACTCAAGCAGCTAGGGGCTTGCTGGTCATGTCATCTCTCTCTTTCTATGTTGCCTCTAACATGGTTATCTTGAGCTCTCTAAAAGAATAGTAATCGCAGGGTAATAAGATTTTTACATGACAACTACATTCCAAAAAGGAGTTTTGCAGAAGGGCAGAAGATGAAAGTTACAAGTCTTTCAGAGCTTGATGATGGAAGTTAAAATCACCTTCACCACATTTTCTTGGTTAAAGGAAGCTCTAAGCCCAGCTCACGCTCAAGGAAGTAGAAAATAGAGTTCACTTATTGATGGGGGCAGTGGAAATATAGTTGCAGTCATCTGCCACAGAATCCTAGGCTCTTTTTAGCATATTATAGTTATGCTTCACTTAAAGCTGGAGACACCTTCTGAGAAAGGCATTGTTAGGGGGATCTCATCATTGTGCCAACACAAGAGAATAATGTACTTACCCAAACCTAGATGTACAGCCTACTACATGCCTAGGCTATATGGTAAAACCTATTGTTCCTAGGCTACATACTTATACAGCATGTTACTGTACCATATACTGTAGGTAATTCTAACACAGTGGCCAGTATATGTGTATCTAAATATTTCCATACATAGAAAAAATAAAAATACAGCATTACAATCATATGGGATGATCATCATATATAGAATCCATCACCAACCAAAACATTGTTATATGACACCTGACTGTAGCTGTATAATTGGTATCCATCCTAATGTGACCTCTTTGTATAAGATATCTGTATTTGCACCTGACTAGAAGGTGAAATAAAAGGAAAAGGGAACACCCTTTCCTCAAAAGGCACACTGAAAATTCTCCTAACCACTTCTGCTTTCCTTTTGCCAGCAAAACTTACTTGCATGACCACATCTAGCTCTAAAGGAAGCTGAAAAATATAGTATTCAAGCAGACGTGTGCCCAGCTATCAAAGCTGTGGCTATTTTTCTATTGAGGAAGGCTATTAGATATTTTTGGACAACTAGAAGTTTCTGCCACAAAACTTATGTTTAAATTTTACGTTTTTCTTAATGTCCACAGGTAGAGGCTGTGTCTATTTCATTACTGTGTTCGCTGTAGGATATTCTTCAGAAACTGCAATATGGAATAGTGCCAGATGGCTATGGAAAGGAAGGTAGTTTCACTGGAGGGTTATTTTATTTCAGTGGCATACCCAGTGAGAACCTGCTTTTTATAAACCTAGTTTCTGGATTGAAAGCTTCCATCAATCCTCTCCTAGGAGCTGAGGCATTTTCCTAATTATGTGGTATTCTTGGATAGATATGAGTACAGCCAATTGGTTCTCTGTATGCAAAATTCATTTGAGCTACCAGGAAAATACTGCGCCACTGTGTGTCTCTTCACAGTTTAACCATTATTTTAGTAAATCTGGACAATGTTTGCTTTCTATTCAATACTGATGATCCCTTTTCTTCACACACAAATGGCTTGTTATAGGCATTTTATTTAGGGAGAACACGATGGTATCTGTCTGAATAAGAACAAAGTAATTTCCCTCAGAGCATTTACCAAATGCCTTAGGAACACATTCTCCATCTCTGCCCAATACTCTCTTCAGCTCTCATTCCCTAAATTCATCCAGATAGCACATGCATCTAAAAAGGGAAAAACAGTTCAGTATTCCATTTTTTCAATAATTTAAAATGAATATTAGAAAAGGAACCCAGAGGTCACTAGCTAAATTTTATAAATTGATTCATAATATTATCATGATACTCAACATTTTCTTTACATTTTACCTATATATTCAATACTCTCTCCTTTTTTGCTAATGTTTCAGAAGAGTTTTGACAATTTTCCTTCTTAATCTTATTTTCCAAGTTTTCTCGCAGTAGTGAACCTACACAGAAAAACTGTTGAAGTTACTTTTTAACCATCCAAATGAATATTATCTGCCTTTGTGTTTTGCTTTTGTGTACATGACTAGCTTTTCTACCTCTATTTTTTTTTGCATGATGTTTTCTTGGTTTAGTTTCCTAGACTCATCTTTTCTGCATGGTTCTGGGTTAGAGTTGTCCAAAAGAATTGACAATATATTTGAGGGCATTTAGGCAGCAGCTATTATTCCTGGATGGTCATCAGGGTCACTCACTGTACAGGCAGATGCAGAGGTGTCAGTGGGCTCATGTCCCACTCACCTCTTCTATGTATCTAGCTTCTTCTTAAATCCCAGCCCAATTAACCAGCAGCAGCTCTAAGCCCTCTCAGAAGTTTGGCAATAGACCCACAAAGATGGTAGCTACACCGAAACAGGGTTTTTCATAGGCTTCTCCACCTACTTTTTCTATGCTCCCTCAACCCTCTCCTAGACATTTACTTCCCAGTTCCTTCCAAAATTATATAGTAACTAATTTTCATTATATATCCCTTGATCAGACTGATAGTATTTTCTGCATGAACACTTGAACCCCTTGTTAAACATTAACTGTTGGCTCCTTAGGTGGTAGGGAGCCACACCAGGGACTGGACTGACTGATTACCTCCCAATGACAAAAGTAAACATTTTTTAAACTTTAAGCTACTATTTATTTACTGTTGTCTGTTACTCACAGACAATGGTCAAAGGTAATAGGCTGGCTCTCTAAAACTTCCAAATAACAGAATTTCCCTTAATGCCAAAATTATTCTTATTTTATACTGGCTAATGTATAGAAAATCAAATGCAGTTTTATAGAATTAACTATAAGTTCTATATCTAAGAACAACATAACAGCATCTATTTTTTCTCACAACTGTATCCCTAACATGTAACAATAAGAAAAGATATATAGTCAAAGAAAAACAAAACACTTATTGAATAATGAAAGGAATCCCTTTTGAATATATAGTCCTTTATGAATAAAACATGGATAATTTGAAAAAAAATAGGGTAAATATTTTACACCTCTAGGGTAACATTTAGTTGCTGAAAAAGTAATTCATTTTATGACTCACTTAAGTATTAATGTGCAAATATTCAATTGTACTACCATAGCCTAAAGATTAAGAATTAATTCAGATAATAACTCACTGAAATTCCAAATTGGAAGTCATATTCCTTAAAATCATGTTCTCTACTTGGAAGTTTACAGTTTTCTGAAGAGCAGGGGTCATCAGTTGTTGCAATAAGTTCATAAATCCTTGCAGGCATCAAACATTTTTAGAATATAAAAATGTTTAGTATACATGAATTGCCATTTCTAAAAAGCATGTGAATGTTATATGTGAAATAAACAGATTCACATATATTTAAAAGATTTACTAATCATACTGTCTTTTCTCTATATTCTCTTAATATCTATTAAAATCAGAAGTACTGTTATTTCTGTCTTTACAAATCATTAAAGACTTCTAATTTAGTCATCTTCCCTCAAACTAGTAAAAGTGTGTGTGTGTGTGTGTGTGTGTGTGTGTGTTCTCATATATGTAATACATATGTAAGATTCTATATCAGTACTGGGAACCTGGCAAGTACACCATCTTCCAAGCAAAAATTTCAAACAAGACTTATAAAAATATAGTTCAGATAAGACCAAATTAGGAGAACAGAATTGCCTAGGAGTCACTAAATGTGGTGGTAGGGAAAACACTTGGATAACTGGGGGGTGGGTCATGTAATAGAAGTTCACCAAGATTTCTAGCAGTAGCAAGGTAGAGGTAATAAAATGGCTATTGTTAGTGAGAAAATTTCAACCATATAAATAAATGACAAAACCTTACTTCAACATAATGGAGCAGGAATATGTTATGAGCCTTCTAATATGATATGTAAAATATATTGGCTCATCTGATGAGTAGTTTTCTCAGATACATTAATCTTGAATCGCCTTTGGCTTTTAGTTCTAGCTTGAGGTTAAAAAAAATACAAAGAATAGTGCATCTTAAATCTTGACATAAAAAAAAAGGAGAAAAACAATTCATAAAGTAGGATATTCTGTAGGGGTAGACTGGACATTTTCAACAAATCTGTTGCATGAGAAAAAGTGGACACAATAAGCCTTATCTACATTAAAAATTACTCATGTCACATAACACCCAAACAACAATATCTAGATCTTACCTGGATCCCAATTTTAAAACAATTGCTAGCATTGCGAGTACATAAGAACATGTCTTTAATTTTTGGAGATGAGTCACCTATGGATGATATCTCTCTGTGGCAGGTGGAAGAATGGCCCTCCAAAGTTGTTTGTATCCCATATGTCCCTTTCTCAACCATGAATATGTTGTACTACATTGAAAAAGGATAATTAAGGCTACATGTGAAATTAAGATTGCTAATCAGATTACTTTTATTTATTTTATTTTATTTTTTTGAGACGGAGTTTCGCTCTTGTTACCCAGGCTGGAGTGCAATGGCGTGATCTCAGCTCACCGCAACCTCCGCCTCCTGGGTTCAGGCAATTCTCCTCCCTCAGCCTCCTGAGTAGCTGAGATTACAGGCACGTGCCACCATGCCCAGCTAATTTTTTGTATCTTTAGTAGAGACGGGGTTTCACCACGTTGACCAGGATGGTCTCGATATCTTGACCTCGTGATCCACCCATCTTGGCCTCCCAAAGTGCTGGGATTACAGGCTTGAGCAACCGCGCCCGGCCCAGATTACTTTTAAATTAAAAGATTATTCTGGATTATTTGGTTGGGCTCAAAGGTAATCACAAGGTCCTTTAAATGTAAAAGAGGGCAAAACCTGCAGTGTCAGGTGATGTGGTATAATCCTGTCAACATCTTGATTTTATCCTTGGGAGAATCATTTTGAACTTCTGACCTCCATAATTAAAAAGGAATAAATCCTTGCTAGTATAAACCTCTAAATTTGTGATAATATTTCACACTAGCAATAGAAAATTAGTACCTTGATATTTGGCTTAAACACTTTAGCAAAATAATTTTAAAAATTTAAAGCAAACATAAGGAATTACTGAATAGTGTGGGTCAATTTTAGTCTTTGTATTTTCAGGTATGTTTGAAAATACACAACTTCTATTAAAGTTATCAATTATATAAAATATATTATAAAATTTGGAAAACTAAGCTCAGGAGTTCAAGACCAGCCTAAGTAACACAGTGAAACCCTGTCTCTACTAAATAAAAATAAAAATAAATAGCCAGGCATGGTGATATGCTCCTACAGTCCCAGCTACTTGGGAGGCTGAGGCAAGAGAACTGCTTGAACCTGGGAGGTTGAGGCTGCAGTGAGCCGAGATTGCGCCACTGCACTCTAGCCACAGAGGCAACAGAGAGAGACTACATCTCAAAAAAAAAAAAAAAAAAAAAAAAAGGAAAACTAAATAATGCAAAATGTTGGTGAGCTCATTCATCTCATCGTTAATCCATTTCTCATGGAATGTAGGCCATGGTAGGCGATCAGGAGATATGCAAACAGAATATATAATAGAAATTTGATTCTGGATATATATTGTGAAGAAAATCTCACACAGCTCCTTTCAAGGGTATGAATGACTACAGTTACTGAGGTATTTTCTATGATTGGGCTCAGTGGGTTGGTTGTCCCATTATTAGCAGAATAAATAACTGAAGTAGGACTGATTCATACAGAAGAAAACAGTAGTTAGGTGCAACAATACCAAATGAGATAAATCACACGTTATTTAAATAAAAGTATGCACTCGTAAACAATATGCTTTTTCAGGAAATCATGACATATCTGAAGGCATAGAAAAATAAACAAAATTCAGGGTAAACTCATTAGGGATCTGTAACTGCCCAACAGGTTTTTCCTGCCTGGTGCACAGACAAAACCAATTCACTGAGACCTTAGTATTGCAGTAGAGAAAGAGTTTAATTAATGCAAGGCTGACCAAGTGGAAGCATAAGAGTTTATTATTATTCAAATCTACCTCACAAGAACTCAGAGGCTGAAGTTTTAATAATTTGGTAGGCAGTGACCTAGAGAATGGGTACTGCTGATTGGTTTGGGATGAAATCAGAAAGGTGTGAGAAAAGGTTATCTTGTGCTTAGTCTACCTCTGCATGGGGTGGACACAGCACCAGTTCAGTTATGAGTCATGGGTTTAGGTGAGGTCAGTCAGTTCTTAGAAAGCAAAAGTATAAAAAACATCTTAAAATGTAGTCAATACTAGGTTCTACAATAGTGATTTTATTTATAGGAGCACTCAATTGAGGAAGTCATAAATCTTGTGACCTCTGGCCACATGACTCATGACTAGTATGGAATTATGGAAACTATGCCTACATCTTAGCAAAATTTAGGCTTCACCATAACTCTAATTAAGTGTTTTTAAATTAGTTTTACAAAAGTGATTTCAGTTCCCCAAGGAGGGGGTTCATTTTGGGAAGAAACTATTGTCATCCTTGCTTCAAAGTTAAACTATAAACTGAATTCCTCCATTGTTAACTTGGCCTACACCCAGGAATGAGCAAGGACAGGAAACCTGTGAGGCTAGAAACAAAAAAGTCAGTCATGCTGTATTTCTTACTGTCATAATCTTTGCAAAAGTATTGTTTCTCAACCACAGAAAAATAAAAAGGGTCAAAATATTAACTTTAACATAAGTACATCTCAATTTCAGAGACATAAATGAGAAAAGCTCCCTTCATTTATTTTTTTTAATTTTAACTTTTAATTTTTATTTGTTTATTTTTAGTAAAATCTTTAATTTCAAATTAGATAAATTTTCTAGACAACATGAAGATTTAGCTATTTTCTAATGAAAATCAGAAATTCATTTGGGGTAATTTAACCTTTTAAAAATTTACCCAATGGTAGTAGAGCTTTAGCCCCCTGAATATTCTTCTGACATCCAATCTTGCCCATCTTCTCCAAACTACTCTGCATATTGCAAATAGATCTATTTGAAAAAGGGGAAAAAAGGATCATATTGTTTCTTAAAATTGTTCACTTGTTCTTGGGAAACAATCCAGAATCTTTAGTCTTTCTTCCAGGTAGAGATTTAGCCTTGTGTGCTGTCATTCTCCCTTCTTCCTCTCCACTCCAACCCTCTTTACCTCCGTTCACTTCTGTCACTTCTGAAGTTCCATGCTCCTCCTTGCTCAAGGCCTTCACACTTTGCTTTTCCTTGTCCTGTATTCTTACTCTACCATCCTCTTTTCCTAAATGCACACAAGTCCTAGGAAACTTATAATACAGCACCTAACAAAAAATACAGCACCTAATGTAAAAACACAGAGGAAGAATGTTCTGACTTTTCAGATAAATTCCAATATTGCACATCCAAAGTACCCTCTGTCTCCTTCGCAGCCCTTGAATGAATTGAAATAAAACTATGTATTATATGAAGAGTGTGTTTCACTTCCTTTTTGTTTCCATAAAATATTTCCCATCATGAGCACTTCGTAATAGCAGGTATTCTGTCTTTTTTAAGTGGTGCAGATTAGGTGCTCCTGAAATATTTGCTGAATGAATTTTAAAAATCATTTATGTATCTAAACCTCTATTATTAAAATGAGCTTAATCAGAAGTGTTAAGAAAGCACCTTCCACTTTTGACAGATGAATTATGCAAACATTAAGAATAAAAGTATTTGGTAATCATAATACATATATAATGAATATGCATCTATTTTTACATTTAAAAATGACTTACACATTGAGACTCTGTACATGACTGAAAATGCACATTATTTTAAAATTTCTCACTGGTTTTCAAATGATTATATATCATTTTTACAGGGTTAGAAATTATACACACCACATTTTCTGAATTCAGGGCAAAATATGCAAGATTAAAAACAACAGAAGAAAAGGCAAAAAAAAAAAATTAAACCATCTGAAATACCTAGAAAGACAAAAAGCTCTTCTAAATATCTCATGGGTCAAAGAAGAGGTGATTATGGTAATTCTAGTCTATCTAGAAAATTAAGTATGAGTTCCAAGAAAGATACAGGAAAAAGAGCACATTGGTATATTTCAATATACTGAAATGAGCAAAATTGAACACAAATAAGAAAAAAATTTGAAGGGAGGATACCTTCATTAACTAGAAAAGGGAAAATTACTAAAATTCCAAACTGTCACCCTGATGTAATATAATTTGCACCAAATTAACAGAGGTCATGAGAAACTTACATAGAGCAGATACCCAAAAATTTGTTCTAAAAAAGATTTTACAGGCCATGTATGCTCTTTATTGTAGCAACTAAATGCTGCCGTTGTAGTGCTAAAGCAGCCAGAAAAATAAGTAAATGCATGGGTGGAGCTTGGTTCTGATAAAGCTTTTCTTTTGTTTTTTCTTTTTCTTTTTGTTTCTTGTTTGTTTGTTTTTGTTTTTGTGAAACAAGAGTCTTGTTCTGTCTCCCAGGCTAGAGTTCAGTGGCTCAATCTTGGCTCACTAGAACCTTCAGCTTCCAGATTCAAGTGATTCTTGTGCCTCAGCCTCCTGAGTAGCTAGGATTATAGGCATGCACCACCATGCCCACGCTAACAAAGCTTTATTTACGGACACTAAGATTTCAGTTTTGTAAAATTTTCACATCTGATATCCTTATTTTACCTTTTTTAAGCATTTAAATGTAGCTTTTAATTCTTTTAATAAAACTTTTAATTTAGAAGTTTCTGTATAGCTCTCCAACTATACAGAAACAAGTAGAGGAACAGAGGCTATAATTTGCCAATGAATGACAAACTTTCTCACTGTCAAATGTAAAGAATAAAGGTGACAAATGGGGTCTGGATGCAATGTGTAAAATATTCTGCAATTAAATCCACAAACAGTTGAATTTAGGCATTTCTATATTTTATACATGTGTATCGTCTGACCAACGACACAGCACAAATACAGTCTATTCTTTTTTCATTTTTCTTCTTTCTTTGGACCAACCTTTTCAACTGGAAGGAGTAAATCCTGAAGATGGCTGTGGGCTGGAAGTAAAATATGATGTACTGTATTTCATTGATTTTTTTTTTTAGATGCATATTCTTCTTCAAATATCAAACATAAAATGGATTTTTATCTTATTGATGTCTTACAATCTTCGTCAGCCAATAAGGAGTCATGAAGTTGTTGCTGCTTTCATGTTCACAGACTTGATAATTGCTATTTTATCCTTCAATGCAATTGTTCTGTGTGCTGCATTGTTACTATACATGTGAGTTTAATTGCTCTTTAAAATGGCATCAGAAAGATTACACAGTCATTTTTAAAATGAAATGTTTCTGATTATGCGTGAGGGTTCAGAAAGCAGCCATGTATCTTTGTGGTTAAATTTACAAAATTTTTGATAATAATCATATATAAATTAGTGATGTCTTATAATCAATTCAGTGGTAAAATTAAAAAAATGTATTAACCTAAAGGTAACCTTAAAGTGACTTGCCAATGTCAACTTAGGGAAAATAAAACCTGCAGTATAAACATGAATGTGTAAATCATTATCATTTTTCTTCTCCTGAAAATCATTCAATAGCCACAATTTTTGAAACATGTTTCCAACTGTTGGTTCTAGAAATCCTTATCTCATCTAGATGTATAAAGAATATATTCTTTCTATCTTATACTATTTATATTTAAGTTCACATAAAGATACCAAAATACAGAGTACAAATAATACAGAGACAAAAACGGAAAAACTCACCGTTGGGTTCTATAATAGTCTAGAGTCCTTCCCTTTTATTTATTTGTTTTTTTTAGGAACTGTGGATTTTTTTGTTTCTTACATTCTGTATTATCAACTTTTTAAAAAGCTTCTGAGAATTACTAATTGTTCATATTTACCATGTTCATTTTTTTTGTCATTCATTGACTTGTTTTACCTATCAAATTCTTACTTTCTCCCATCAAAAAAAATCAATCACCCTATAAAGTGTGTCACTAATTAATTTTCTGATGAAAATATTTTCTGATGTTTGTATCCTAGACATTTTCCCTGTATTCCTCTTGACTTGTTTACTCACTCACTTTGGAAACAGCCAGACAACAATCCTTAATTGTCTCATCTACTTTAGAGTCAGGTATTGCTCTAGCACATTTTCCTGTGTAGTCCTGATTAGAAAATCAGGAATTGAAGAAATTAGTTATAAAAATTGTGGATATAAAAATTGTCACTGGATCATGAAATCTTAGAAAGTATAATAGGATGAATATTTTTATTTATTTTTATTTTTTTTCATATCATGAATATGAATTTCTTTATTGGTCACATTCAAAAGTCTTTAGAAGTAGGTAGTACTTTTTTTTTTTTTTTTTTTGGAAAGGAAAAGAGAGGAAGAAAAAGAGGGAGAGAGAACAGGAATATTGCTTTATTCTATAAATGGGTATTCATAATGGCCGATCATTATTTTGTGTATTTAAAATGGAGAATGTATATTTTATTTATCTAAAGTGGAGAGTTCTACAAGTGCTTATTAAGTTTACTTGTTACTGATCTGAGTTCAGATTCTGGATATCCTTATTAATTTTCTGTTTCATTGAGTCTGAATCTCTTTATGGGTCTTATGTATCTGGGTGTTAGGATGCATTGATCCTTATACCACTCTATCTTTGTTGGTTTGAAATCTGTTTTATCAAATGCATGAATTGCAACTCCTTTTTGTTTATTTATTTGTTTTTGTTCTCTATTTGGTTGGTAAATCTTTCTCCAACCCTTTGTTTTAGTCTTTGTGTATCTTTGGATATGAAATGGGTCTGGATATAGTATACCGTTAGGTTTTGGCTGTATCTTTTAATTAGAAAATTTAGTCGATTTCAATTTAAGATTATTAAGTTCCTGAGAGGATGTCCAATTTATTGATTCCCAGTGCTGGAATCCGAGCAACCCACTGCGCCGGCCAAAACAGCAACGATAATACTGATGGTGCTCTTCTGCCTGGGAATCTCTGGTCTGGCTTCCTTCTTCAGTCCGCAACAAGCAGCTCTGCCTTCCCGGAGCTCCAAACACCAGTCAGTAGGGGAACCAGTCCCATTTACTGTGCACGAAGAGCTGCCGCACCAAGGCGATGACAAAACCGCTGCGCAGGCCACAGAAGTCGCGCTGGTGACCCGCAGGGCTCCTCCACTGGAAATCTTCTGGTCAGTGGGTGACGAAAATTCCTCTGAAAATGTGGTGTCCTCACATTTTCCGAGCTTTCACTGGGAGCTACAATCCCGAGCTGTTAGCGATCAACCATCTTGGATCTCTCTCCTCCCACGCTGTGGGATGAATATTTTTAAAATGACAAAAAAAAAAAAAAAAACCTCAAAAGATGCAAAAAACAAACATCTAAGTAAATATGTTTCAGGGAAAAGGAGTGCTCATGGAGTGGAAAACAAAGACTCAATTACGTATACAGATGTTCTCTATTTATTTGTTTAAAGAATATTAGATAGCTGCATGTAAAGAACTTGCTAATGTCTGCAGTTATATTTAAGCAAAGTATTTAAAGAAATATAATGATGTCTACCTGACCAATAAGAACAAATAGAGTTTAAAACAAATGGTTATTTAGAGGAAGAACAAAGAGACAAGTGTTTCTGCTATAGTGGAGACTGTTACTGTGTTGCCAAATCATCACACATGTCAAGGCTGTTGAAGGAGTAGACTTACATACTGAGAGCTGGGTGAGCTCAATCTGGGTGGGGGAAATAATATATATATATATATATTATATATATATATATATTTTATATAATATGTTTATAAAAAATATAAGGGACACTTAAAAGTTACTGTTTTCTTTTTTTTTTTTTTTTTCCTCTTACAAAGTTTTGCCTCACACCTGTGAGACAAAGATGCACTTCTGTGCATCTCAATATTGCACCCCCAATTTATTTTATCAGAATGTTTTAATAAGTTATTCCAATAGTTGTTATGACATCAGCTGTGTTGCTTCAACTGGATTAGGGCAAGTTACTTTGTCCCTCTGGGCCTTCATGTATTTAATTGTGAAATGAGTGATGCTGCCCAGGAAAAGTCTCTAATGACTATTATTACATAATCATGCTTGTGAATTTACCCTGGATGCATTTGGAAATACCTAATAATGCTGGGCAGGGGTGAGGGGTGGGGTGGGGAAGAAAACCACAAAATAAAATTAAGAATTTAAAGGTTAATAAGGCCCAGACTTGGGGAATTTATGGGAAAACAGGTTCTATGCTGTTGTTGACCAAAAAGAAGAAGAAAATAAGTCAACCTAGCACCTGGTTGGTTTTTTTAAGAGGGAAACTTTTTCTACTTCTAAGAAATGCAGTTTTCTCTCAGTCCTCCATTCAACAGGGAAATAAAATCTCCAAAAATAAAATCATTTTTAACATTTTTTTAATGTAAATTGTGAAGGTCCTGCCCTCAAAAATCAGTTTAATCTTTAAGGGTTTGAATCTTAGTTTAGGTGCAAGCATATAAATTAATTGGAAGTAATAGGACCTGGAGTGACTAGATAAGGAGAAGAGTATCTGAGTGGGGTCAAGGGATGGAAGAAATTAATTTCAAGAATCCTAATGAGGCAGGAGATACATGGAAAGCAGAAGACATGGTATTATGATTTTTCTATGCCTCTCTAATCAGGCATAAAACCTTAAATTTTTCAATGCCTACTTCTTTTTTCTCTGGAAATAGGGAAGAATACCTGGTCTGCCTAACATAAGAGATTGTTGCAAAGACTGGATTCTAAATGTTCAAGGTGCTTTATAACCACAAATCACAAATCATGGCACAGATGTGACCAGTCAATATCTTACTATCATTTGCACTCAAGACTCGGGCTTTCACAACTCAGTAGGGATTTCTGAGAATATGTTGATTTTCCTGCTGTAATAGATCACAAGAAATGCAGAAAACAAGTATAAGTTGTTTCCCTTCCCTTAAGAAAATTTCACACTATTTTAGAAGTCAGTACATACAATATCAAATGGATAGTATTCTGAAACAAGTCTGAGTAGAAGAGTGGTTAGTCTAAGATCCACAGTGGTTCACTACGTGATTAGAAAAATAGTGAATTGTGCTACATATCTCTATGTTCCACAAGAAGCTTAAACTCTACAGCTACACTCATTCTCTTTAAAAGAAAATTTTTTTTTTCAGAGTTTCACTCTTGTTGCCCAGGCTGGAGGGCAAAGATGCACTTCAGCTCCTGTATTCAAGTGATTCTCCTACCTCAGCCTCCTGAGTAGCTGGGATTACAGGCATGTGGTACCATACCTGGCTAATTTTGTACTTTTAGTAGAGATGGGGTTTCACCATGTTAGGCTGGTCTTGAACTTCTGACCTCAAGTGATCCACATGCCTCAGCCTCCCAAATTGCTGGGATTACAGGCTTGAGCCACCACGTCTGACCTTTACAAGGATTCTTATCCCCGAAAACCAAAATACAGAATTCCATAGTATGATCTCCCTTGATAAATGTTAATAGCATTAACAAGTCAGCCAGAAACCTTATAAAAACTTCTATGTGATCAGTCATCCATTTTTTTAAGTCGTTGTTCTTTATCATTCTTTTTATGTTTGGGCCTTTATTAATTTTAACCTAAAGCAGTGCTAAAAAAATCCCAGTTATGGACTGTTATTTGTGTCTTCCCAAAAATGCACATGTTGAGTCTCTAATGCTCAATGTGATGATATTAGGAGGTAAAACTTTTGGGGAGAAACTAGATTTAGATGAGGTCATGAGGATGGGGCTAATGATGGAGACTTGTAAGAAGAGGAAGAGACACCAGATCTTCCTCTTTCAGTCATGCAAAGACACAGTGAAAATGTAGCCATCTGCAACCCAGGAGGGGGACACTCGCCAAGAACTAAATCATCTGGCACCTTGATCTTAGACTTCCCAGGCTCCCGATTTTGAAATATAACCTGTTTTAGCCACCTAGTCTATGGTATTTTGTTAGCACAGTTTGAGCAAGCTGATATAATTACTGTAGAGTTTTCTCACCTGAATAATTTATTTCATTGTTTACTGCTTTAAGAACTTCAGTGATTCCCCATGCTTTTGGGATAAAAGTAATCCCCTAAAACTAAAACCTAAGTCTCTTCCTCAATTGACCCTGGATACCTTGTGCAGTCTTATCTCTAGCTGTTCAGCCTAAATATTTTTTGCCATAGCTGTCATTCAAAACCACATAGGGTCGCACATTCACTATTTTGAGTGTCCATTTTTGTGACATGTCCTTCCCTTTTTCTAACTTTCATGCTCCAAAATCGCTTCTTTGGTATTAAATTCAAATTCATCAGCATCAGTCCCCTTTCTCACCAATAGATTTTTTAAAAATTTTAAATTAAAATGAGTTTATTTCAGCCACTGCTTTCTGACAGACACTATGCAGGCATTGCTAATATAAGGTTAAATAAGGTAGGCATAGATATTTGCCTTCATTGGGCATAAAATGTATCTGACCTTCCCCTTCATTCTAGTACCAACACATTATCTCAACTTTCACACTTCCTCCAAGTTTATCCCTTACACTGATGTAACAGCCATAATGTTTTATTTGCCTTTTTCTCATATCTGGTACCTAATAAAATATCAATGAAGCTTTTATTAAATAGGTTTTATGACTTTTGTGGATTAAATTGTTAGGGAAGTCGATGTGAAATATATTAAATTTGAGTTTTCCTGAAATAGGTAATTTGGATTGTAGATGAAAGGAAATCACTGCAGATGGGAATGTAGCATTAGAAGCCAAAGAAGAACAGTTTAACTCAGCTTCTGGGGCATGCAGTAAAATGTCCAATCTGAATAGGCCCAAGAGGACTGGGACACGTGTATAATGACAGTTGGTTCAGAACAAAGGATTTGAAACAAAATGTTATAAAATCAATTGTAGCAACAGTGACAGACACCTTGTATTCGCCAAACTTAGTACAGATCCATAATCTTCTTAGTGAATGATTCTCAATTTTCTCTTTACTTCTAACCAAACACAAATGCTAAAATATTTGTGGTTGACTAAAGCCCTGTAAAAGTTAAGACAGCATAGGTTTCAAAGCCAATTAAACCCAGGTTTGAGTTCAATGCCTACCCTTTACTAGACGAATAAACATCTGCTCCTCAAAGTTCAGTTTCCCCCATCTTTGAAATGTAGGTAATGGCAATCTAAAGGGCTTATGGTAATATTAAATAAGATCAGACATATATAAAATGTATAGAACCTGCGCCAGAAATGTGTTCATTTTTCCCCCATTTCAATTACCTCATTTCCATAACCGAAATACTTAGTTAATATTTTTATCTGTTCTGAAGCACTCAGTTGGCTCACTTGATAGGCTAATAACAGCTTGACAATGTCAACCATTCTTGTTGTGTTCAGCATTCAGGAGTCCACAGTAGATCTTGGTAATCAATTGTTTCACTCCTTCCTTCTGAGTGTAGATAGAGCCTTAGTTAGAATGTGACCCAAGTTGGCATATGAGTTAAAACAGATTTCCAACCCTTAACTACATTCCCTCAAGAAAGGCTTAAATTAATAGTAATGGCAGCAAAGATATGCTATTTATAGATGCAGTAGCTTCTGGAGATAAGGCAGTTTCCTTTACATCATAAGCATATTTGATCTTCTTATTTTAGCCCCAATCAGTTAGGAGTTAAAAGTCTAGTAACAAAAGGGGCACACAGGAACAGGATGAGATAGAAGAACATATATAGACAGTCTCTTAGGATCATTCAACTTAAGATTTTTAGACTTCATTAAGGTGCAAAACCATCACAATTTTGGTATGACATACAGTTTTAAATAAACTACATAAGATATCCAATTTTTTATTATAGAACAAGCTTTGTGTTGAATGGTTTTGCCCAACTGTAGGCTAATATGTTTTCAGCATGTTTTATAAGGTAGGCTGAACAATTATATTTGTTAGGTGTATTAAATGCATTTTCAACTTACCATATTTTCAAATTATAATGGGTTTATCAGGATGTAATCCCATTGAAAGTTGAGGAGCATGTGTGTGTATTTATATTCTAATTGTATGCTAAATGTAATTTTGTACTAAGATGACCAAATAGAATAAAATACAAACTAATTGACTTTAATTTCTAGGTAAATTAAATATGAAATTTCAATGTAAATCTTAATCAAGTTGTAAGAACTAACAAAATATAGACCTTGAGTTATAAAGGCCCAGTGTGCTTATAATATTTGGATATATGTTTAATAGATGCTGTCGATATTCTAAGGTAACTGATAATCCTATTTAAGATAAAAAGGAGTTACAGTGGACTGGGACTCTGAGGAAATGATAGAGTTACCAAAGTCCTGGATATATATCCAGAGATACATATTTGCAGTACAACACAGATACTGCAGACAAGTTATGATTTATCTCCATTTAAATGGTGAATATAAAATTCTGTTTATATGATTTATGGAGTCTGAGAAATGCACATTTCCTTTTGGAGTATTAACAAATGACTGAGCAGTCTGGTCAAGAAAACCATTAATTTAGGAAGAAGATACACTTGATCTTGCACTTAATCAAGAAACACATTTCCTTAGATTAAGAAAAGAATCCAAGAGAATTAGGAATGCAAGGTTGTCTCCCATGCAGAAAGGTCATAGCAAACTCAAGGCACTTTATAAAAATGGCAAGCTTGGCAGAACAGTATGCGATGCCTACGGTTTCCACAGCAGCGTTCAGGTTGGCCGGGGCTGGGGAGCGGGGGGCGGGGGCGGGAAGGGAGAAAAGGATGTACCATGTTAATTTCCTGCTTAAAAGTCTTCCGTGATAATTTTCGTCTAAAGCAGAGATTTTCAAACTTCTTCAAGCATCTGAGGCAGAATTTCTCAACCTCAGCACCACACATATTTGGGCCCAGTTAATTGTTTATCAGGGCCTGTACTGTGTATTAGAGTTAGCAGCATCCTTGTTCTCCACCCACTAAATGCCAGCAGCATTTCCACCCCTAATCACATAATGTCTCCAGACATTATCCCTGGGAAGGCAAAATTACTCCCAGTGGACAAGTGCTGAACTAAGATTCATTCATATCCTTTCCACCTCAAAAGCATATTAATTATATGGCAGAAAAAGCACAGTAGATCTCAAATCACTGCCACATATGGATTCCTTTTACTGCCTATGTGCCCTAAGAGAGGTATATCCCCTCCTCTTTTCCGTTTCCAGATATCTATTACAATTCAGCTCAGGTCCCAGTTCCTCCCAAAACTATCCCTATGATGCCAGTTTCAATTAGCTGTCTGCTTTTTTCTTATTCATATCTTTACTGTTCATAGGGTTTACCATACTGCATTGCAATTTTTTTTAACGTGCCAACCTTATTTTTTAGGCAGAGAGTGCCTTAAGGTCAAGGAATCTGTTTATGCATAAAGACTTATGTAAGTGTTGTGGACAGGCTGACTGAAAAACATTACTGAGAAATCAATATAAGATTCACCTCTCTATGTAATGTGTAACTTAAAGAAATTCGAAAATTAGATATGGATTTGGAATATAGTGGCAAAGTAAATAAAATATCTGATATTCAGAGGAAAAAGGAGTTAAAGACCCCAGGTGGGAGAAACTAAAATTTGGACTGACTCATACTTAATGAATGCACAGAGAACATAATCACCATCACTGTTTCTTCATTAGTGGCTGGGTTACAAATATGAGATCTACGTAATGATGAAAATGCTGAATCTGTGTAAAGTCTTTATGTGAATAAAACTTAAGAATGGAAACTATTTAAGTTGAAATACGCCTCCACAAGTTTCTGGCCCAAACTCTTCATGAGAATTTTTTCCAGCCTAGAAACCCTCCTGTTGTGAGGATTTTAGTCTGTTACAAATGATGATCATTCAGTTTCCTTAAGATACTGTGAGAAGCCCATGCAAAATTTTTACTTTATTATGGTAAATATTTCTAGCACCTTCAGTATTCTGCTTGTGGCCTGGTTTCTGATTTCATCATTGAGGTATATTCAAATAAGCAAATACTGGGAGCAAACTGTTGTGGTTCTCAATTTCCAGGTTAGGTATTAGTTATACAAACTAGAAAGTGCATTTCGAATTTCCAATACTCTCCCTCCTTAGCCACAAAGTTAAAATAATTGTAATTTACTCACCGATTTTTAAAAGAAATATTTGAAATAATATGAACTTTCAAAGTAATGGATATTTAGCAGGTGCTTAATAAATGTTAATTTCCATGCTTCCTCTTCATTCTGTGCTCCTCTTTCTCACGTATTTTCATTTGATCTGTTATGACAAATTACCCTTCAGAGTTGTACTCACCATCCCCTCACAATGAGATGCTCAGAGAACCTTTTTTTTTTTTTTTTTTTTTTTTTACTAAGCACCACTATTACTATAATAATAATAAAGTAAAAATAATGGAGATCCAAAGGTGCTTCCCATACGTCTGGCTTTTGAGGAAATAGCTGAGATCTTCTTGCTACCCTCTCTTTCAAATCATGCTTATGTTACTATGTTATGATATTAGAAAACTGATTCACTTTGTTACAGGCATAAGCCCATACCTGGAGATACAGGGGAGCTAAAGCTAAGTGTAATCAGGCAGTTGAGAGAGTAGGGGAGTTCTCTCAGAATCCAACATGAAGTGCTTTATCCACTAGGGTACAAGAGAGTGGGAAGAATGAACAGAAAGAACTCTAAACAACTGGACTGTGACACATGATAGCAAAATCATTACTTCTAGACACAACTTGCTGCAGAACCAGAACTTATACATACTTGCCAGCTATGTTGACTTGGCTGTAGAGGTTCAAATGGCAAAATTTCACAGATAGATATTCAGAATTTACATGCTGAACTGTGTTATTAGAGCAGAAACTCTAATAACAATATGTGTGGAGCACTATGTAAACAGCTGTAGTAATACCTGGATAGAAAAATAAACCACGTGAAAAAAAATTAAAAGGTCACATGTAGTTTCTTTAGAATTCACTAGACTTGCTCAGCAAGTAGTAAGCAGATACCTATGCTAGGAAAATGTTCTTTTTAACCTTGTAATTTTGTTAACCCTGAAAAACTGGGAAAGCTAAATTAGTTATGTATTGCTGCATAACAAATTATGTCAGTGTAGTGGCTTAAACTGGAAACATTTACTGTCTGTTTCTCTGTAGCTTGGAGTAACTCATATAATTTCCAATAAGCTGTCCACTGGGCTGCAGTCATCTAAAGACTTGGCTGAGGATGGAAGGCCTGCTTTCCGATGGGTTACTCACTTGGCACTTGGCTGGTGGTCCCAGTTCCTTGTTATATGGACCTCTCCTCAGGGAAGCCTGTGGTTTCAAGATTCAGAAGCTGTGTTTCCTGGTACAAGTGACCCAGAAGAAAAATAGTAACCAAGACAGATGCCATAGAACCTTTTTATAGCCTAGCTTGGGAAGTCACATTCTGTAACATATGCTTCATTCTACTCATTAGAAACAAGTCACTTAGTCCACAGTCAAGAAGGGTAAACATTCCTATCTATTACAATATACATGATTTAAAATACAGAGTAAGAGAGAAGGAAAAGGGAAGATGAGACTAAATTTTATCATAACAAAGACATCTAAGAATAGTTCTTTCACTGTGCATGTGGTAGGGGTCGGAATCACATTCACATACTGAAACTGAGATTGGTGGTAGAAGCTATAGGTTACTGTTTTTTTCCTTTAAAAAGAAAACTTTACACAAGTTAAGTTTAGCAAGGTTTATTTGAGCAAAAAATGATTCATAAATTGAGCAGCACCCTAAACTGGTAGAAGTTCAGGTGGGGTGGCTCCATACAGCAACATAGGCAGGTACTATTTATAGACAGAAAAAATAAGTGATATACAAAGACAGCTTGATTGGTTACAGTTAGCATTTCCTTATGTGGGTGTGATGTGATGAGGCATTTGCCTTATATGGATATGTTCTATCAGTTGGAAATCTGTGATTGGCTGAAACTCGATTGACATGATTGGCTGATACTTGGCTGTCTGCTACAAGAATATAGTTGTAAGTTAGGTTTCGGTTCTGCTAAGTATGAAAACAGCTCTTTTCAAAATTTGATTTAACACTATCAAACATTTGCCACTTCTTTGGTAAGATCTTGGACAAGTCATGAATTTTTTTTCCTGTAAAATCCTCAGTTTCCTCAGCTATAAAACAAGATAGAGTACAATGATATTTATTTCTAGCCCTAATATTTTCAGAGTTGAGCTGCAAGAACGGGAAGAAAAGATTTAAGGTAAGTGCACCTAGATCATGACAGATTATTTCTTAAAAAATAATACTGATTCTCTCCATTTGGCCTTTGATGTATTTCTGGGTATAAATATGTATATACTGCAGAACAAAATATACCCAAAAATGTTTGACTCAAAAAAATTATTCTCTCATATAATTCTATGGATTAGTGAATTCAGATGAGGTTTTTTGATTAGAGTCAGATCTGAAGGTTTGCCTACCCAGCTCATAGGAGAAGGTTTTACTGTTACTAGCTGGAGTTCAGAGCAGCCAACAATACACTCACGAGTTCTCTCTATGTGGCTCGGAGTTCTCATATATTGCTACTGGGTTTTCAAAAGCCAGAAACAGAAGACTCTAGGCTCGTTTAGGGCTATACATAGGATTGCCAGTGTCACTTTCTTTTTACTCTATTGGCCACTTAGATTGTGTAAAGTTAAATCCTCACCTCTCAATGAGAGAGTTGTAAGGTCACATATCAGAAGGAAAAGAAGGAATAGAGATGTTCCTGCAAATATCCTTGGAAAATAAAATAGACCACAATATGATTAAGTGACAGATACAAGGACTCTTTCTTCACAGATTCTGAAAATGTTTGCATCACTAATCTGAGTCAGTTGTGAATCTTAATGATGTCTATAATTAATCATTGATTACTGCTGGTGCATGGTCAGGAGAGGTGATTTAGCATCTCTTAGATTGCAAACTTATGAGTTAAAATATAGCCAACACTATTAGGTTATCGGTGTGGTCCACTAAAAGAATTTGGGGTTTATAAAACCTTTTGCTTTGAGAAATTTTCTCGTGAATTTATGTATGTGTTTGTGTGTCTGTAAACATATCTATTTAATTTCCAAATATTTAAGGGATAGTCATGCAGACTTAGCAAAATTATTACTAGTGAACAACTTTACTTTTGCTCTCTTGAAATTGTTATTTAAATCAACAGTCAAAATTATAAATCTGTAGATAAAAAAGATATAGTATATTTCTATAGAAAGTTAATTAGGCTTCAAGTTTTTATAATCTTCCCTTATATCTTGGCTACTTAACAAGCATATTTATAGCTCTACATTTGCTATGACAAATTGGAAACAACTTTGCCATTTCACTTTAGCTCTGTTTAAAAACTCACTCTGCATTATTAGGTTCCAAAACTTATAAAAAAATTTAATGGCTTTGTCAAAAGTGAGGTTTTAGCTTCTAGAAGAAAACTATATTTAAAAGACCATAAAAAGTGGAAAATCTGTAATTAGATTAGGAGCTAACATTATAATTTTTAATGCTGCTTTTGCAGATTATTTTTCCTCCTTAATATTATTAAATCTTTTATCTATGTTTTGAAATAGATGGGTAAAATCCTTTAAGTTCACATTTGGCTAAGACCATAGATGCAGACAGATCAGCTCTTAAAATGATATGGAGGAGATTCCATTTCTAGCAGGAGCAGATGAGGTTGGTTTGATCAACCTTCCCAGAGGGAGCCACTAGACGAAAATTAAAACAAACATGCTTTAAGACTGTTTCGAAATGTATCCACAGTAGTAAGAAATTGTGATGCCAAGATCAACAGAGGGAAACTTGCATAGCTGCCCTTAACTTTTGCATTTTTCCAGGAGATAACTGTTAATACTGAGGATGGTTGCTGAGAAGATGAGCAAGGCATTTGGATTTGTGGGGCTGATGGTACAAAAATTATAGTTCACAGCCTACCATGGCATTTTAAAATAAGAACAACATCATAAACAAACAAAGCAGATCTCGATAAAAGAATGATCAGGCACAAAAAAACGAATGAGTATTATGTTATAGGAAATAAAATACAAGATGAGTAATTTCATAAGATAATGGAATGACTGTAGGGAAAGATCAAATAGGATATCTAGAATTTTTAAAATATGAGTAAAAATTAAAGACAATTAAAGATAAAATTAAACTGGAAAACATGTCAGAAAGTAATACCTAAATTGAAGCATAAAGAGACAATGGAATGACAAAGAATAAAATGGCAATCGATTACAGAAGTCATTTAGAAAATAAAATTAGTCTCAAAAATGTGGAATCAGATTCTCAGAAGAAGAAGAAATACGTTACAAGACAGAAGCAATTCTTGAGGACATTAGATATGAATTTTACAAATAGAAACATAATGAGCTAGATTCAAAAAGCACTACAAACCTTAAGCAAAATATAAACAAAAACAGTGAGACTATCACATTAAAACTGCTAAAAAGCAAAGACAAGACAAACACATTAAAATTGGGCAGAAGAAATGCTAAATTTAGCCTATTTAGACAACAGACTAAAAAGCTTAGAATGCTACTCCTTTCCAAAGAGAAGAATCACATATTTTTATTGTAAGATTTTAATGGGAAGATGTTTTTCTCTGGGGATTAACAACAGTGGACTGTGGCTACAAGTCTTAAAAATCACTTGTATATATCACTCTGATATGTTATGAGAATCGTAGATTACCCCCTGTAGTGTCTGATAATCTAATAAATAGATTTTTCTAGAAATAATTAACTCCTTTAATGAAAAGAGATAAATCATTAAGATTCATGTTGTCATTTTGAGGACACCTAATTGTATACGTTAGTATTTCTTTACATTTTACTCTATATGATGTTTAAATAACCTGCAGTTCACTAGTGTCAGAAAGAAATCTATTCTTAAAGAATAATTAAGTAGATAAATATTAAGCTTGTTTGTGGGAAGCTATGGTTATAAAAACTCTGGATGGTGCATTAAAGCAATCATATCCCCTTGTAGAGAGTAATCTGCATAGCAAGTATCTTTGACTAAAAAAATAGTGTTGAAGAGCTGGTCATGAGAACCCAAAACTATAATGAGATGAAATATACTTTGGTTTTAAGATGCAGATTAAAAAACAAACAGTTCCTTATTGAAAGTCAAAGTAATTTTCTTATAAAAACCCATTTTTAACTAAGGAAGACATTAAAACTTAGCCAACCCATATCTCATGCTGTAATGCAATTTCTTTTATTGTGCTCCCATTTTAATACTTTAGTTTCTGTGTGTAATCACCATTTATTCAAATATTTTTTTTCCATTAGTCTACTCAGCAGCAAATGAAGCAATTAGTGATACAGATATCACCATTTTCTTCATTTTGTAAATAAAAATTTGAGGCTCAGAGTGCAAGGCCTAAGGTTATGGGCTCAGAAATTTATGCAAATAGGATTGTAGCAGATGTTTTCTTGCTATAAATCTTGACATTTTTTCAACAAAAATGGTTGTTTGTTTGCATATTCATTTAAATCATTATTAAGTACGTATTGAATTTTTAAAAATGATCTTGGTGCCTGACAATATAATTTGAGACAAGCTACTAGAGCTAAGAGATGGCTAGAACTAAAATATAAATATTGTAAGAAAATGTGTTTTCAAGTAAATTTTAGAAATATTTATTACCCTATATAAATTGGAGTGTATATGGCTGGAAATAGTCAATGCTCAAGTATAGAGATGTAAGCTAATTTCCTCATAAGTTGTGGTTACTGTGTTAAGACAAAACTGAAGATCCCATTTCTTCATTTTTTACATTAGAACTTTTTCACCCTCCAGATATTTTTGACTACTGAATTTTAATTGAACTCTGTCTAGTTAGTTAAACTGTCTTCAGGTCTTTGAGGTGCCATCAGACTCTAGGCTGGGGCTACAGTCATCTGGGACCGGAGGATCAACTTTGAGCTCATTCATAAAATTGTTGGCACGACTTTGCTCTCCTCCACAGCTCTTAAAGAACTCTTACCAACTGGGCCACAACAGCAACACTATGTGTTGAAACTGTTTCCCACAAAGCAAGTGACAAGAGAGGGGGAACAAACATGAGAACACCTAAGACATTTATAGCCTAATCTGAGAGGTGAGGTGTCTTCGTGTCTGCAGTACGCTACTGGTCACGTAGACCAACACTGGTATAACATGGGAAGGGACACACAAGGTGTAAGTTCCAGAAGGCAGGAATCATTATGGATTGAGTACCAAGCAGGACAAAGTCAAATCCCTTAAATGAGCTCTTAAGATAAATTAATATCTTCTTTTACATTTCAGTTTTACATTCAACACATTCCCTAAATTTTAGCAGACTTAGGTTTTTTAGAATATCTTAAATTGAAAACCTATTTTATCTATAAAATGTATTTATTAATATAGTATATAATCAAATAGAAAAGAGCTTATTTTAAATAGAATCATAATACAGTTATAAAACCTAAAAAATACAAAGTTTTGTTTAATATGCAATTTTCAGACTGTTTGGTTTTTCTGCCTTGTTTCTCCAGTCTTTAAAACTCCACATTATACGTTACCTGCCCTTGCAGTCATCACTAGTTTCCACCAATTAAAATGGAAAAACTTTTCCTCTTCTTAGGAGAGGCCAATCTGTTTATTAGTGTTCTGACTTTTATTTGAATTTTATCTTCTCAGATCCTTCATCTATCTCCTGCAATCATTAATTTTATGTGTCAACTTGACTGGGCCATGGATGCTTAGATATTTGATAAATATGCATCTGGGTGTGTTTGTGAGGTTTTTTGCTGAATGAGATTAACATCAGAATCAGTAGACTGAGTAAAGCAGATTGCCCTTTCTACTGTGGGTGTGTCTTCTCCAATCCATTGAATACCTGAATAGAACGAAAAAGATTAAGAGGAGTCTCCTGCTGCCTGACTGCTTTAGCTGGACTTTGGTTTTCTCCAGGCTTGATTCTAACTGAAACACTGGCTCTTCTTGGATCTCCATCCTGCTGGTTTTCCATCTGGAGCTTAAGCAGTCAGGTCTCCTACTTCACGTCTTGGACCAGGACTGAAACATACATCAGCTCTCCTAGGTCTACAGCTTGCTAACTGCAGATCTTGGTTCTCAGCTTTCCTAATGTAAGTTAATTCCTTGCTCTGTTGATTCTGTTTCTCTGGGAACCTTGATGACATCCCTCTTTATTTTTTTTTATTTATTTTTTTTGCATTATCACATTCTTCTCTATTAAACCATTTCCACTGGCAAATAAACAACTCTAGCATCTCTCAGTTTCTCCTTCTGTGTACTGTTCCATTTGTTCTTACTCCTTGGATTTACTCTTTTGCCATTTTTTTTCCCTAATAGTGTAATGTTAAGGTAATGGGGTAGAAAGAGAGGGATGGAGATGGTACAGGAATTCATAGCTTTAGGTGAAAAGTCCAGGTGATGGCTAAGCATATCACCTATTCTTAGTAAAATTTCAAAAATACAGAAAATTTTCTTTTGCCATTATTTTTTGGTCTGTAGTTTTACTAAATTGACCTGAGACAAACATTTACTTCCCTACCTTGAGTCTATAGATATTTTTACCTTTTCTTAGAGAAAAGAATACTTAGTTTATCGTGGTTCTTTTCCTTTTTTTTTTTTTTCCTATATTTAAGAAAATATTCTCTGGAATAACAAAAGTTTTTAAACACCAATATTTTCTAAGTTTGATTTTAAAACTGCCCATCATAGGACCTTGATGTAGCATGGCAGCATGACCACAAAATATGTCAGCTCATGCACTGAGACCCCAAGGACATAGCTAAGAGTGGAGAATATGTAAACATACTGACATCTGGATTCAAACAAGGTGAAAATGTTATTTTCAGATGACATATTTTGCCTTAATACAAAGATATCATTGCAAGTCATGTTCAGAGTATGATACTGCTCAATGGAGCAGACCCCATGGGTAGATGGCAGCTGCTTGACAAGTATTCAACTGTCTCTCTAAGCAGAAGTTATATCCAGTTTGTCTTTTGGAGAATGGTGTTAAAATGGCACCCATGTGTTGTGTTGGGTAGCTGATGATGCTCTTCTTGACTCTGAATATTACCTTTTACCTCTCACTTGTTTTCAAGAGTGAGGTTTTGTAGAAGTGGTGGCAAGATGCCAGCAAATGAAGGAGATATAATGACTATAGGCAATGTAATAGCTTGACTTAAACTTGAGTTTCATTTCTATTGGTAAATGGATGTTAGGGAAATAACTAGTTCGTATCCTGATACTTCTTCAGTATTATCTTTATTGAGATATCTTGATATTCTGGTCTGTTTTATTTGCAAAATGAAACAGTATTTATCTCTGCTTATTGTGAAGAATATAGACTATATGTATTTAGTATGAAAAAAGTATAAGTATGTAACCTAGTGTAATCTCATATTTTAGTATATATTAAGTTTATTAAAATCTAATCAATATAGTTATAATAAAATTTTAAATATCCTTATGTGTTTAATCTTTGCTCGGTAAATATTTTTAATTTTTTTAATTTGGTAAAATACACATAAGATTTACCATCTTAATCAATTTTAAGTGTACATATAAATAGTGTTAAATATATTCATATTTTTGTGCAATCTCCTGCATTAATCCGCAGAACTAACTTCATCTTGCAAAAGCTGAACTCTCTATACCCATTGAACATTAACTCCTCATGCCTTCTGATATAGTTTGACTATATGCCCCTGCCAAATCTCACGTTTTATTGTAATCCCCATTGTTGGAGATGTGGCCTGATGGGAGGTGTTTGTGTCCTGGGTCATGGGAGTGGATTCCTCATTACTTGATGCTATCCTCACAATAGTGAGTGAGTTACCAGAAGACCTGATTTTTTAAAATGTAGCACCTCCCCCACCTTCTCACCATGTGTGACACTGGCTTACCCCATTGCCTCCTGCCATTATTATTTTTTTCTTTTTCTTTTTATTTTTTTGAGATGAACTTTTGCTCTGTTGCCCAGGCTAGAGTGTAATGGCACAATCTTGGCTCACTGCAACCTCTGCCTCCTAGGTTCTAGCTATTCTCCTGTCTCAGCCTCCCAAGTAGTGGGGATTATAGGCATGTACCACCACACCTGACTAATTTATTTTGTATTTAGTAGAGACAGGGTTTCACCATGTTGGTCAGGCTGGTCTCAAACTCCTGACCTCAAGTGATCTACCCGCTTCAGCCTCCCAAAGTGCTGGGATTACAGGGGTGAGCCACCACGAAGGGCTCCTTCTGCCATTATTCAAAGCTTCATGAGGCCTTAGCAGATGCCAGCACCATGCTTCCTGTACAGCAGAATCAAGAGCCTCTTTTCTTTCTAAATTAATCAATCTCTGGTATTTCTTTATAGCGATATAAGAAAGCGATATAAGCCTGATACACCGTCCTTTCCCAAACTCCTGCCAGTCATTATACTTTATATCTCTATAAATCTGACTACTCTTGATACCTCCTATAAGTGGAATTATACAGTTTGTCTTTTAGAAAGATTGACTAAGAAAAATGTCCTCAAAGCTTGTTCATGTTATAGCGTGTGTCAAAATTATTTCCTCCTCTTTAAGGCTGAATATTTCATGATATGTTTATACCACAATTTCATTATCCAGTCATCTGTTGATGAGCATTTGGGTTGTTTCGACCTTTGGCTATTGTGAATAATGACAGTTTCTGTGAGGATTTCAACAATGGCTTCTCACCTGTGTCTGTATCTCTTCAATCAGAAGAAGCAATTAGTAATCAGAGAACAGATAACTGATGTTTGAAGGTTAGGATCCATATTGTTCACCCTGGCTCCCACACACCATGTGCAAGCTGCTCCTAGAACATGCACACAGCTTCTCAACATGGCCAGGATTGGGAATGAGTACTCACTTCCAAATCAAAAGCTGAAACTCAACAAAATTTACTATACAAGCCATCCCTTGGAAGTAACAAGACTTGTACTTTGCATTTTCTTCATATTTATTCCATTGAGAGCTTCAAAATATTGTCACATCAAACAGATTCTGCCCGTAGAGTTGTTGTCTAGTTGGGGAAACACATTCCTGGGGCTTTCTACTCTGCCATCTTCCCAGAGTCATTTTCTCAGTAAATATTTTGAAAAAAATAAATTTAACAAAAATAAACAACCTGGATTTTTTTTTTTTTACATTTCATTCATTCATTCATTCATGGTTTGAAGATCTGCCATTTGATAGGCCTCCAGGACTCTGAGGCAAATACGTAATACAGCCTTCTAGTTTCCAGAAGTTTTAAGTCTAATAAGAGAGAAAGATAAGCAATCAACTGCAACACCACCCCAAAAGAACTTTAATTGAATACTGCAAAGGTTCAGGTGTCATGCCTTCCTCTTTCGTGAGGGGTAGATGTTAGGAGAGAGCAGAGAATATTTCATTTAATGCACCATCTCCTACAGATGAGTAATTGGTAAAACAAGGATACCCCTTCTGCTACCTTTTCACTTGGGCTGCTTCCTCACCTCCAAGGTCCTGTAAAGGAAGCAAACATGTATTAAACGTGGGAAACTGGGTAAACCATGAGTTTTTACTCACAACATCCTTTTAAATCTGTTTACCTGTATTTTTCAGTGGTCAGTGGACTTAATCAAAGTATAGCTTTTCCGTTTGATTTCAGTTTTCCTTCTTCATGCTCATGGATTTATTCATCGACTTATTCTATAAACATTTATTGAGCACCTAGTATGCTCCAAGCACAATGCTAGGCATATTGCTACTATCTGGCAATAGAACAGCAATAAAGACAACTTCCAAATATTTTCTGTACTATGCAACTTGTAGTCTAATGAGAAATAGAAACATTAAATGAGTAAATCCAAATTGATGCCATGTTTCACTTTCTGTCTCTGACACAACTAATACACATGGCAAATTAAATGTTTTTCATAGGTTCTGTCTTCTAATGAACTCAAAAAAAAAAAAAAAAAGGATAAGTATAATTCTCTTTAAAAATTCCATTGATTGCTTCTAATTTTGCACCACAAGCCCATAAATACATGATTATGATTTTTATCCAATTTCTACATCTTGCCTGAGATGGCAGCTTGTCAGCTGAGAAGGGCCTTTGCAGCTCTGTTTGCTGTGTTCTTCATTATTCCACAGAGGGTGGGCATGTAATCTGTTCCAAGCCTCAGTAGCTCCTATTCTTATTATCCTTGATCAAATCTCCTTTTACACAAGGCCAAGGAATCAGGCCTTTACTGGAGGCAGCTTTGGAGAGCTTCTGACATCCCTGTTTCAGTGTCTGACATATGCTCAGTTTTGCCCACTCACCAGGGACAGAAGCAGAACATGGTGTGACATCATGAACTGCATTATTTAAAAATGAGTGTTGAGGACACCCTTAGAGAAGAATGTAATTTTAAACTGGGAAAAAAATGATTAAGATCCATGGGTGCAAAAAAAAAAACCAGCAGCAGCAGATGTTGTAAAACTCTGGTAAGAAGGAAAGAAAGGCGAAAGCTGAGAGTGAATTCATTTTCCTCCAATGTCTTGTATCCTTACTCAATCATGCCAGATGGAGAAGCAATCACTAAGACATAAGGTCCTGTTGGTCTCACTCCCCTTATCACAAGAGAACTAGTTAAAAATACTTTCCCAAAGCAGCATAATGATAAAAGTAAATGCACTGTTTCATTTATTAATCAAGATTCGATTTATCTCACTTATTTGAGACAGTAAGCTGTGGTGTAAAAGAACAGACTTTGGGTTACATAGGTACGGCTTTGAATTCTAATTATTTTAATTGCTACCTGAATGACCTTGAAGGAATTTTTTTTTCCTTTCTGAGACGATATTCTCACTTACAAAAGATTAAGAGCTCACATTTATTGAGACTTTATTTGTGCTGGACATTATGCTGATCAAATTGTTTTATTGTAGCATTTGATCCTTCTAAAAAATGTTTGTCCTATGTACTCTCAGCTGGCTTCTATAAAAGAAAGTAAGATAGAAGATAATTTAAAGAGTTTAACGAACTTACAAAAGTCAGCAATGAAATGTAGAAGTTAGGCGATTGAGTGACTAGAAAGATGTGCCTGAGTTCAAATCCCAGATTCATCATTTAAGATTGGATATTTTTAAACCACCTCCTTGTACCACAGTGTCTTCATAGATAAATGCAGGTGTTGAAAATAGTTACATCATATAATGCCTATGGAAGTAGCTGCAATAGCATAAGTGTTTTTTTTTTTTTTTAAGTTTCATTCCTAGAATGTAACTGTTGAGTATGTTAATCGTTTTCGTACTTTATTATTGTTACTATTTTTATGCTGAATTACTCAGGGTCTCAGAAACATCTAAATTTAAATGTATGTCCATTGGCCTTCAAAGCCCATGCCATACTCATTGGTGAATGTTCTTGTTGAGGGTTTAGTGCTAGAGCAATTAGTGGAAATCTCAGCAGTTATTAGGTGCTAAATACTTTCTGACTCCTCCCAGGCCCTTTTTATTTTCCCTTCTAACTGACAAGACAACAAAATCTTGGATTTGGAGAGGGCTGCATATCTGTCTTCAAAGTTTTTCTATAAATTTCTCCAATTTCCATTGTATTCTTCCTGTGTGTGTGTTTTGCTCTCCAAACCATTTCCTAGACTTTGGATCCTTATTCTATCTTGCAAATATTGATAATATTCAGGATTACATATTTAGTAAAATTCTCTTCTCTTTTTTGTTTTCTCATACCAATTATATGTTAATTACACTGTCAAATATGCAATAAATAGGAACTCAGTAAAATACTTCAAAAGGATTTTTGAAAAGGGTTGGGGGAAGGGACTATCATCATAGAAAAATGAGGGCTATTTCAGTAGAGAAAACGTTAAAACCAGAAAATATAAGTTTATCAGAAGTTAGGAAAAAGGGTTTTGTTCATTTTTTCAATGGGAAAGAGTAAACAAAGAAAGAACCAGTTGTGTAAGTGTGTAATAGTGTCATGATTCAGCAGATGAGGGAGTGTTTTCCTGAGGCCAGCCAATTGAGTGACTGTTAAAGATGGATTGTATGTTGTATAGACTAAGGTTACTCGAAGACAAAGGACTTGAAGGAAAGAGAATCTAAGCATTTTGTTTAGATTGATCAGTGGGGACAAAGAATTTGCTAATTCTTTACCGGGCAAAGGATGGTAATTTGGAAAACCCTTGCCTGCTCTTCTCATAGGTAAATAAGGAAGCATGTTCGAGTCTCATCCAAGTCACTTGGGAAGGGTGGTGCATGTCAGTAAGCCATTTCTGAAAACCTAAAAGGTAAAAAGATTTTTTGACCTTCTGCTTTTCAGGATTACAGAGTTTGGGTCAGTTTCAACAATGTCTAATTCAAAACATGATTTCCAGATATGCCTGTCAGACATGTTAAAAACTTAGTACAAATTTAACTTAACAGTTTGAGTAAAGAAGGATTCATAAATCCCACAGTTTTCAGAAGAACCAGGATAGATGCAGAGCAACTCCAGGGCTGCCACACGGTCAGATAAGATTTATGGACAGAGAAAAAGGGGAGTGATGTATGAAGTACGGAAAATGGAAACCAGGTACAAAACCAGCCAGATGGGTTACAGCTCAGTGGCTGCCCTTTTTGAACATGGTTTGAACAGTTGGCTGCCTGTGATTTGACCACTCTGTGATTAATACAAGGGTAGGTTATAGTCTTTTTACACATCCAGTTGTTACAGTTCATTATGTATGGGGAAAACTTTTGGCCAAACTTAAAATATGTAAGGCATCTTTAGGCTAAAATGTATTTAGTAGACATTACAACCCTGATATGTCATAAACAGTTCTATTTACATTTCCAAAATTAAAATCACCTATCCTGCTAAAATTTATATTACTTTTGGATTTTTTTCTTTTCTTAGTGGCACCTAGTCACCTAAGATAGAAATGTGAAAAGGAAAAGGAAGGAAAAAGGAGAATGGTTTCGGTGAATCCAACCTCTCCAGGGTGTCTCATACAGTCAACCCTCCATATCTACAGGTTCTGTATCCATGGGGAAGCAAACATAAATCCAATATAAATAAAAATAATACAGTATAACAACTATATACATAGCATTTACATGGTATTAGGAATTACAAACGCAGTAATCTAAAAATTATTTCAAATATACAGGAGGATATGCATGGTTCATATGCAAACACTATACAAACCTACATAAAAGAATTAAGTGTCTGTGGATTTTGGAATGGGGTGCAGGTTCCTGAAACCAATCCTCCAGGCATATTGAGGGAAGACTAGTTAACATATGAAGTATAATAGATGAACAAGAAGGAGATAGGCAAGTAAAAACACATTTTTAAATAAAATTGAGCAAGAAATATGTAGGAACAAATGACTAGAGTATTATAATAGCAGGATCCTCTGTAATAAACAGACTTTTTCTAAAAGTAAATATTGAGCTGGGTATTTTATAATTTTTACAAAACTTTTTTCTTACTGAATATACAATATGTTCTTATAAAATATACCTAATAAAAAGCATATATATTCATATAAATGCATAATAAAACAAGGTCACTTTACACATGTATTTTGTAACTGCCATTCTTCTAGTTAAGAATGTGTAATGACTTTTTGTTTCCAGTGACACATAAAATTATTCTGTTGTACCATTTTGAGATTTCATCCTCTGTTAAGATACAGCCAAGTAATCATCAGTATTCTTTTTCACTGGATGTCAATGTCATTTCCAATTGTTTTAGGTAAATATTTATATATAAATATTTTTTTTTTCCTTGAGGATAAATTCTTAGAATCAAAAGAAATGATCACTTTACCAATAGTTAATAAAGTCAAATTATCTTATAGGAAATGACTACCACTTTGCATTGCTCAGAAAAAGATGAAATTGTCTGTTTACCTTCACAGTCACCAATAAGTATTGTACTTACAAATATATAATTAATTGGGTGGGTAATTTACATTTATTTGCCTAGCAAGTTTGAGCTTTTCCTCATCTGTATTGACCATCTGTATTTCAGTGATGTGACTTGATCTACATTCTCATGTAAATGTATATTAGATAGGTGGTTACATATATAAATAATTTCCTATAAAGCCAAATTTTAAATCCTAATTCTAGAGTGTTGCTCTAGCGAGAACTTCCAGTACTATGTTGAATAGGAGTAGCAAAAGTGAGCATCCTTGACTTGTTCCAGTTCTTAAGGGAAATGCTTTTAAGTTTTTCTCATTTAGTACCAGGTTGGCTGTGAGTGTGTTATATTTGGCTTTCATTACTTTGAGGTATGTTTCCTCTAGGAGTAATTTGTTAAGGCCTTTTATCATGAAGGGATACTGAATTTGTCAAATGCTTTTTCTGCATCTATTGAAATGATGTATGGTTTTTCTAATCATATTTATACTGTATATCACATTTATTGATTTGTGTATATTGAGGCATCCTTGCATCCATGGAATAAAACCCATTTGATTGTGGCATATTCTTTTTGATGTGCTGTTGGATTTTGTTTGCTAGTATTCTAGATTGAGGATATTAACCTATAGTTTGCTTTTTGTTGTTGAGTTCTTGCCTGATTAGAGTAATATCAGCTTCATAGAATGAGTTAGGGATGAATCCCTTCTCAATATTTTTGAACAGTTTCATTAGGATTGGTATCAGTTAGTTTTTGTACACCTGTTAAAATACAGCTATGAATCTGTCTGATCCTGGGCTGTTTTTTTCTGGGTGGGGATGAGAAAGTTTTTATTGCTGATTCAGTTTTATGACTGATTATTGGTTTGTTCATGACTTCTCTTTCTTCCTGGTTTTATTTTGGGAGATTGTATGTTTCCAGGGATTTATCCATTTCCTCTAGGTTTTCTAGTTTTTGTCATTAGAGAAGCATAGAAATATCTAATCTTTGGTATTTCTGTGGTATCAGTTGTAATGTCATCATTATCATTTCTGAATGTGCTTATTCATTTGAATTTTCTGTTTGTTCTTGGCTAATGGTCGGCCAATTTTATTTTTTCCTATTGAGTTCTGAGAATTCTTTACACATTCTGGACACAAATTCTTCAGTGTTTGATGTGCAAGTGCTTTCTCAAGTCTGCGTCTTTTTTTTTTGTTGTTGTTATTTCCTTAACAGTGTTTTTTGCACAATAAAGTTTTTTTTTAATTATTATTTTAAAAAAGAAATTGAGTCAGTAATAAATAGCCTAAAAAAAAAAAAAACAGGACCAGGTGGGCTTTTTTTGGTTGGCAGGCTATTATTTATCTTTGTACCTTTACCAGAGGTGCAAAGAAGAGCTGGTAGTATTTCTACTGAAAATATTCCAAAAATTTAAAAGGAGGGACACCTCCATAACTCATTTAATGAGGCCAACATCATCCTGACATCAAAACCTGGCCACTATACAACAACCAAAAAGGCAAACTTCATGCCATTATCCCTGATGAACATCAATGCAAAAATTTCCAATAAAATACTGGCAACATGAATCCAGCAGCACATCAAAAAGCTTATCCACCACTGTCAAGTTGGCTTTATCCCAAAAATGCAAGAAGGTTTGGCATATACAGATCAATAAATGTAATTCATCAGATAAACAGAGAATTAAAGACAAAAACCATATGATTATCTCAATAAATGCAGAAAGGGCCTTCAATAAAATGCAACATCTCTTAATGTTAAAATCTCTCAATAAAGTAGATATTCAAGGAAAGGACCTCAAAATAATGAGCCACATATGACAAACCCACAGCCAACATCATAATAAATGGAAAAAAGCTAGAAGCATTCTCCTTAAGAACCAGCACAAGATAAAGATGCCCTCTCTCACCACTTCTATTCTATACAGTGTTAGAAGTTCTGGCCAGGATCACGCAAAAGAAAGAAATAAAAGCTATTCAAATAGGAGGAGAGGAAGTAAAATTATCTTTGTTTGCAGATGACATGATCTTATATACAGAAAACCTCTTGTCTCTTTCTCTTAAGAAAGGCTTCTTAAGCTGATAAGCACCTTCAGCAAAATCTCAGGATACAAAATCAATTTGCAAAATTTGTGAGCATTTATGTACACTAAAAACAGGCAAGCAGAGAGCCAAATCATGAATGACCTCCAATTCACAATTGTTCCAAAAAGAATAAAATACCTAGGAATACAGCTAACAAAGGAAGTGAAGGACCTCTTCAAAAAGAACTACAAACCACTGCTCAAGGAAATAAGAGAGGACACAAACAAATGGAAAAACATTTCATGTTCATGGATCAAAAGAAACAATATCTTGAAAATGGCCATACTGCCCAAAGCAGTTTATAGATTTCATGCTCTTCCCATTAAACTACCTTTGACCATTCTTCTCAGAATTAGAAGAAATTTTTAAAATTCATTTGTAACCATAAAAGAGTCAGTATAGCCAAGACAATCCTAAGCAAAAGGAATAAAATGGAGATGTCATGCTACCCAACTTCAAACTATACTACAAGACTATAGTAACAAAAACAGCATGATACTTATACAAAAACAGACACATAGACCAATGGAACAGATCAGAGAACTTAAAAATAAGACTGCACACTTACATTCATTTGATCTTTGACAAACCAGACAAACACAATGGAGAAAGGATTCTCCCTATTCAATAAATGGTGCTGGGAGAACTGGATAGACACAGACAAATGATTGAAACTGGACTCCTTCCTTGTATCTTATACAAAAATTAAGATGAATTAAGGAACTAAATGCAGAACCTAAAACTGTAAAAACCCTAGAAGAAAATCTAGGCAATACCATTCAAGACATAGGCACGGGAAAAGATTTCACGATGAAATTGCTGAAAACAATTGCAACAAAAGCCAAAACTGACAAATGAGATCTAATTAAGCCAAAGGGCTTCTTTGCAGCAAAAGAAACTGTCGTCAGAGTGAACAGGTAACCTACAGAATAGGAGAAATGTTTTCCAATCTTTTCATCTGACAAAGGTCTAATAGCTGAGTCTATGAGAAACTTAAACAAATTTATGAGAAAAAAACCAAACCCCATTAAAAAGAGGACAAACAACATGAACAGACACTTCTCAAAAGAAGACATTCGTGCAGCCAACAAAAAATGAAAAAAAGTTCAACATCACTGACCATTAGAGAAATGCAAAGCAAAACCACAATGAGATACTATCTCAGGCCAGTCCGGAAGCAACAGATGCAAGATTGCAGAGAAAAAGAAATGCTTTTACAATGTTCGTGGGAGTGTAAATTAGTTCAATCAATGTGGAAGACAGTGTGAAAATTCCTCAAAGATCTAGAGGCAGAAATACCATTTGACCCAGCCATACAATTTCTGGATCTATACCCAAAGAAATACAAATAATTCTATTATAAAAACATATGCATACTATGTTCATTTCAGCACTATTCATAATAGCAAAGACATGGAATCAACCAAAATGTCCATCAGTGAAAGACTGGATAAACAAAATGTGGAATATATACACCATGAAGTACTATGCAGCCAGAAAAAGAACAAGTTCATGTCCTTTGGAAGGACATGGATGAATATGGAAGCCATTGTCCTCAGCAAACTAACACAGGAACTGAAAACCAAATACCTCATGTTCCCACTTCTAAGTGAGAGCTGAATGATGAGAACACATGGACACATAGAGAGGATCAACACACACTGGGGCATGTCAGAATGAGGAGACTGGGAGGGAGAGCAATCAGGAAGAATGGCTAATGGATACTGGGCTTAATACCTAAGTGATGGATGATATGTGCAGCAAACCACCGTGACACATGTTTACCTATGTAACAAACCTGCACATCCTGCACATGTACCCCAGGACTTAAAAGTTGAGGGGAAAAAAATAGCATATGTGACCTAGGCCTTGGTAATGAATTCTTAAGACATGACACCAAAAGCAATCAATCCATCAAGGTAAATTTTGTTTCTTTTTAGAATCAACTTTTCATTTCATTAATACTTTGTATTGCTTGTTGGTTTCAATATTATTTAGTTCTACTCTAATCTTATTTCTTTTCTTCCGGCTTTGGGTTTGTTTTTGAGGAATAGGTATACTTTATAATTTGAACTACAAAGTAAACTCATTATATAATACATTTATTGAAATATCTTAAAACCTTTTACGTTATTTTTTAAGTTTATTTTTAATAGACAAAATTTGTACATATTTGTGAAGGACAGTGTGATATTTCTATAAATGTATAGATTGTGGATTAACATATCACTCATCTCAAATACTGCTCTTTTTTGGTGAGAACATTTAAAATTCATTTTTAGTAATGTTTTAAAATACACAATATAGTAGGCCCCCCTCATTCACATGAGTTAACTTTAAAGACCCTCAGTCGATGCCTGAAACCTCCTGTAATATCAAACTGTATATATACCACACACCTTTTTTTTTTTCTATAAATAAATACCTACATTAAACTGTAACCTTTTCCCTCAAAGGACAAACTTTGTGACTTTTCTTTTGCATATCTGAAGTGCTACCATCAACTACTCTTGCACTTTGGAGCTATAAGTGTTACTTGGTCTACAATATCGCAAGTGGTCTGATAATCCAGACAGCTACTAAGTGACTAATGGGTGATTAGCATATGTAGCATGCATATGCTGGACAAAATCATGATTCATGTCCTGGACAGGAGAGTGGAATGAGAGATTTCATTATGCTGCTGAATACATCTTGTAATTTAAAACTTACAAATTGTGTCTGAATTTATTTAATATTTTTTAACCATGTTTGACCATGAATAACTAAAACCAAGGAAAGTGAAACCACACAAAAGGGGCACTACTGTACGTTATTGACTATAGATACCTGATGTGCAGTGGATCACCAGAACCTAATTCTTCCACTTTAACTGAACTTATGTAGCTTTTAATCAATGTTTCCACTTTTCCTGACCACTTATTTCCCCAGCCTTAAGTAACCACTCTTCTACTCCCTCCTTCTATGAGTTGAATTTTTTTTTAACTTTGCACATGTGAGATCGTGTGGTATTTGTCTTTCTGTGCTTAGCTTATTTTATGCAGTGTTATATCCACCTACTTTCATCCATGTTGTTGAAAATGACAGAATTTCTTGTACATTTAGGACAAAGGTATTTCTTTGTGTCTAAATACCACATTTTTAATCCATTCATCCATTGATGGGCACTTTGTTTTCATATATTTCACTAGGAATAATGCTTCAAAGAGTACAAACATCTTTTTGACATACAGATTTCAATGCTTTGCATAGATACACAGAAGTACAATCATTGGATCATATAATAAATTTAAATTTTTTGAGAAATCTTCAGAAATCTTCATATTCTCCCAAAATGGCTATATTAATTTACATTTCCACCAACAGTATACAAGGTTTTCCTTTTCTTTTTTTTTTTTTTTTGAGACAGGGTTTCACTCTTGTTGCCCAGGCTGGAGTGCAATGGCGTGATCTCGGCTCACCGCAACCTCCGCCTCCTGGGTTCAGGCAATTCTCCTGCCTCAGCCTCCTGAGTAGCTGGAATTACAGGCACACACCACCATGCCCAGCTAATTCTTTGTATTTTTTAGTAGAGACGGGGTTTCACCATGTTGACCAGGATGGTCTCGATCTCTTGACCTCGTGATCCACCCACCTTGGCCTCCCAAAGTGCTGGGATTACAGGCTTGAGCCACCGCGCCCGGCCTTCCTTTTCTTTACATCCTTGCCAATACTTGTGTTTTTCATCCTTTTGAGAATAGTCAAACCAACAGGTGGGAAGTAATATCTCATTGTGGTTTTATTTTGCATTTCTCTACTAGAGATTTTTTTCATTTATCTGTTGGTTATTTGTATGTCATATTCTGAGGTGTCTATTCAGTGTCTTGACTCAATTTTAATAGTGGTTTACTTTTTATTAACTTGAGTTTCTTGTATCTTTTGAATATTAGGCTCTTATTCAATGTATGATTTCTAAAATTATTTTCTATGTATTTATAGATGTTATCTCTTCACTCAGTTATTGCCTCTATTGTGAGACAGTTTTTTGTTTGATGCAATCTCATTTGTCTATTTTTGATTTTGTTGTCTGTGCTTTTGTGATCATGTATAAAAAATCACTACCCAGACCAATGTCATGAAGTTTTGTATGGTATGTTTTCTTCTGGTAGTTTTACAGTATCAGATTTTACACTTATATCTTTAAGTCATTTTAATTTAATCATATATAAAGGGTAAGAGTCCATTTCACTCTCTGCATGTGGATATCCAGTATTCCCAATATCATTAATTCAAGGGATTGTGTTTTCTTGACTTGTCAAAAATCAGTTGAGCATAGATGTGTAAGTATGTTTCTCGTAACTCTCTCTGATTAGTCAGTGTGCCTCTGTGCCAGTACCATGCTATTTTGATTATAGCTTTGTAATATATTTTGAAATTTAGTAGTATGATGTCTTTAGCTTTGTTCATTTTGGCAAAGATTGCTTTGACTATTCAGGGTCTTTTGTGGTTCCATACAGATTTTAGGGTTTTTTTTCTGTGAAGAATGACATTAGTCATTTTATAGAATTGCATTGAATCTGTTATTCACTTTGGGTATTATAGTATGGTCATTTTTACAAGATTTTTTTCCAATCCATGAACATGGGATGTCTTTTCAGCTTTCGGTATCCTCTTTTTCTTTTTCCCAAATGTTTTATAGTTTTTTTATTGTACAATTCTTTCACCTTTGTTAAATTCATTCCTAGGATCTTTTTTATTTTTGTAACTGTTGTAAATAGAATTGTTTATTTCCTTTTTAGCTATTTTATTGTTGGTATGTAGTAACACCTATTTTTGTATCTGCTATTATGCTGAATTTATTAGTTTGGAGGCTTTTGGTGACATCTTCAGGTTTTTCTATATATGAGATTATGCTATCTGCAAAGTTTACTTTGTCCTTCCCAATTTGAATGCTCTTTATATTTTGCTTGTCTGATTCCTCTGAATAGTATTTTAAGTACTATGTTGAATGAAAGTGTTAAAAATGGAAATTTTTGTTTTGTTCCCACTCTTAGAAGCTTTACATTTCCTTATTTAGTATGATATTGGCCATGAGTTTGTCATAAATGGCCTTCATGGTTTTGAATTTTTTTTTTCTGTACCCAATATATTGACAGTTTTTATTATGAAGTGTTTTTGAACTTTATCAAATGCTTGTTTGCATTAATTGAAATGATAATAGGTTTTTGTCCTTGATTCTGAAGATTTGATAGTTCCCATTTGTTGTTTTTTAAAATTTACTTTAAAATTTTAACATATTTAATGATTACAAATGCAAGTTTCTTATGTGCATATATTGTGTAGTGGTGAAGTCTGGTATTTTAGTGTACCCATCATGTAAATAGTGAACATTTTACCCAGTAGGTAATTTTTCAGTGCTTATCTTCCTTTTACCCTTCTACCTTTTGTAGTCTTCAGTGTTCATTATTTCATTGTGTATGGCCATTGGTACACTTACTGTTTAGCCCCTACTTAAAAGTGAGAATATGCAGGCTGGGTGCAGTGATTCATGCCTGTAATCTCAGCACTTAAAGAGGCCAAGATAGGTGGATCAGTTGAGCTCAGGAGTTTGCGAGCAGCTTAGACAACATGGTGAAACCCTGTTTCCACTAAAAATACAAAAACAAACAAACAAAAAACTGATGTGGTGGCACATGCCTTTGGTCCCAGTTACTCAGGGGGCTGAAGTGGATGAATTGCTTGAGCCCAGGAGGTGGTGGCTGCAGTGAGTTGAGATCACACCACTACATTCCAGCCTGGGTGAGAATGAGAACCTGTCTCAATTTTTTAAAAATTAAAAAAAAAAATTGAGAATATGTGACATTTCACTTTTTTCTGCGTGATGTTAGGATAATGGCCTCCAGTTTTTTCCCTTGCTGCTGCAAAACACAGTTTTATTTATTTGGCTGAGTATCATATTATTATGTATATATACATCTTTTTAAAATCCAATTAACCATTGACAGACACATAGGTTGATTCCATATATCTGCTATTGCAAATAGTGCTGTGATAAATATGAGTACAACTGTCTTTCTAACATGATTTCTTTTTATTTATTTTATTCATAATTTATTTTTATTTTGTCAGAAGTGAAATTGCTGAATTGAATGGTGGTACTGTTGTTAGTTCTTTGAGAAATCTCCATATTGTTTTCCATAGGAGTTGGACTAAAATTCCCACCAGAAGTATCATGTTTATTGATTCTTGCAAATCATGAATAAATTATTCTTGATCATGGTGAGGAATACTTTTAATGTATTATTGACCTCAGTTTGTCAGTATTTTGATGACTGTTTCTGCATCTATGTTCGTCAGTGATATTGGCTTGTAGTTTTATTTTCTTGTAGTTTCTTTGTCTGGCATTCATATCAGGTTAATGCTGGCTTTGCAAAATAAATTAGGGCAAGTTTTTCCTGTCTACAATTTTCAAAAAAATTTGAGAAGATTTGGTGTTAGTTCTTAAATATTTAGTAGTAATCAACCATAAAGCCAGCTGGTCCTGGTGTTTTCTTTGATTAGAGATATTTAATTACTGATTCAGTGTTCTTGATTGTTATTATTCTGTTCAGATTTTTAAATTTCTAGAAATATATAACCTAACAAGATTAAATCATGAATTTAATCTTGTTAGGTTATATATTTCTAGAAATATATCCTTTTTTTTTTTTTTTTTCTAGGTTAACCAATTTGTTGACACAATTGTTCCTAGTAATTTCTTATGATTCTTTCTATTTCTGCAAAGGGTTAGTCTGCTAAGGGTTCATCAACTTTGTTCAGCTTTTCAAAAAATCATTTTAGTTTGCTGATCTTTTTCAGGTTTTTATATTGTCCTTATTTTAGTTAATTGTACTCTGAAATTTATTTTCTTTCTGCTAACTTTGCATTTACAGTTGACACTTAAACAGCATGGGGTTGAATTGCATGGATTCAATAATGTACAGAATTTTTATATTAAATACAGATAAAAAAATACAGCATTTGTGGGACATAAAACCTGTGTATTCAGAGGACAACATTTTGTAACCAAGGGTCCTGCAGGTCTGACTGCAGGATTTGAGTATGTAGATTTTTGTATACATAGGGGTTCCTGGAACCTATACTTTCTGTATATCAATGGACGATTGCAGTTGGCCTTTTTTCTTTTTCCCCTAGTTTCTTGAGGTATAATATTAGGTTGCTTATTGAGATACTTATTTTCTTAATAAAGGTATTTAGTGCTATGAATTTTCCTTCTAGAAATGCTTTGCCGCTTCCCATAAATTTTGGTAAATTGTGTTTCCATTTTCATTTGTCTCAAAGTATTTCAACATTTCTCTCTTAATTTCTTCTTTGACTCAATAGTTGTTCAAAAGCATATTGTTGAATTTCTATTTATTTTTTATAATTCCTCCTGTGATTGATTTCTTGTTTTATACCATTGTGGTAAAAAAAAAAAAAAAAAAAAAAAAATGCTTGAAATACTTCAGTTTTTAAAAATGTGTAAAAAAAAATTTTTTGGCCTAACATATAATCTATTCTGGGGAATATTTATTCTGAACTTGATAAAAGAACTTGATAAAAATATATATTCTGTTACTGTTAGATGAAGTATTCTGCCTGTGTTTGCTAGGTTCATTTCATCTAAAGTATGCTTTAAGTCCAATATTTCTATACTGATGTTCTATCTAAATGATCTGTCTATAGTTGAAAGTGGGTTACTTAAATCTAAATCCCCTTCTATCATTGTGCTGCAGTCTAGGTCTCACTTCAGATCCTTTTTTTTCTTTTTGAGACAGTCTCACTTTGTCACTGAGTCTGAAGTGCAGTGGTGTGATCTCTGCTCACTGCTTCCCAGATTCTCAGCTCACTGCATCCTGGGTTCTGCCTCCTAGGTTAAAGCAGTTTTCCTGCCACAGCCTCCTGAGTGGCTGGGGTTACAGGCCCTGCTAATTTTTCTACTTTTAGTAGATGGGGTTTCACCGTGTTGGTCAGGCTGGTCTTGAACTCTTGACCTCGTCATCTGCCCATTTTGGCCTCCCAAAGTGCTGGGATTACAACCATGCCCAGCCAGATTCTTTAATGTTCATTTTCTATATTTAAGTGCTCCAGTGTTGGGTGCATATCTGTTTACAATTGTTATATTTTCTTGATAAACTGACTTCTCTATCACTATGTAATTACCTTATTTTTCTTTTTTTAATAGATTTTGCCCTAATATTTATTTTGCCTGTTATAAGTGTGGCAAGAGGAGGTGTCCCCCTCCTGCCTTCCTTTGGTATCTATTTTCATGAATATTTTGTTCTATCCCTTCACCTTCAGTCTATAAGTATTCATTAAGGTAAAGTGAATCTGTTGTTGGCAGCAACTTATAGTTACATTGTATTTTGTTTGTTTTAATGGCCATTTTTTTAAAATTGTACTTTAGGTTCTGGGGTACGTGTGCAGATCGTGCAGCGTTTGCTGCATAGGTACATACATGGCAAGGTGGTTTGCTGCCTCTCTTCTTCCTTCATCTATATGTGGCATTTCTCTCAAGGTTATCCCTCTGCACCCACCGTTGTCCCTCCCCTAGCTGCACCCCAACTGACCCCAGTGTGTGATCCTCCCCTCCCTGTGTCCAGATGTTCTCACTATTCAACACTTACTTATGAGTTAGAACATGCAGTGTTTGATTTTCTGTTCTTGCGTCAGTTTGCTGAGAATGATGGTTTCCAGATTCATCCAAGTTCCTACAGAGGACACTAACTCACCATTTTTTATGGCTGCATAGCATTCCATGGTGTATATGTGCCACATTTTCTTTGTCCAGTCTATCATTGATGGGAATTTGGGTTAGTTCCAGGTCTTTGCTATTGAAAACAGTGCCACGATTAACATACATGTTCATGTGTTTTTTATAATAGAATGATTTATAATCCTTTGGATATATACCCAATAATGGGATTGCTGAGTCAAATGGAATTTCTATTTCTAGATCCTTGAGGAAATACCACACTGTCTTCCACAATGGTTGAACACATTTCTACTCCCACCAACAGTGTAAATGTGTTCCTATTGGAAAATATCAGTTTGTATGACTGACAGGTAAAGACTTGTTCCTGTCATTTTGTTAAGTGTTTCCTGATTATTATGTGTATCCTTTGTTTCTTTATTCTTCTTTTACTTTGTAGTCTGATAGCTTTCTGTCATAATATGATTTAGATCTTCTCTTTTGTGTATCATATGCTTTTGCTTTGCAGTTACCTATAGTATTAGATAATTACCATATACTTAACAGGCTACTCTATATGCTGATAACAACTGTGATTGTATATACAGATTCTATACTCCCCACCCCTCATGTTTTGTTTTTGATGTTACCATTACCAATTTTTTATAATTTGTATGTTTTCACAAATTGTTGGAATTTCAGTGACTTTTAGCTAGTTTTGAATTTTAACCTTAATTCTAGATATTTAATGGTGGTTTTACTCACCACCATTTGTGGTATTAGAATGTTTTGGATTTGACAACATATTTTTATCAGTTGTTTGTATACTTTCATGTTTTGATATTATAGTGTCCTTTCTTCAGCTTAAATAGTCCTGTTTAGCATTTCTTATAATGTAGATCTAATGGTGATATACTCTCTCACCTTCATTTGTCTGATAATGTTTTATCATTATGAAAAATCTTCTCATAATACAATGAAGTTTCCCTTGTACATAATATTTCAGTTTTCTCTTGCTGCTTTAAAAACTCTCCCTTTGTCTTTAAATTTTGACAGTTCAATTATGAGGTATCCTGGTTTTGATCATTGCCATTATTTCTTTGATGGTCCTTTCTGCATCTTTCTCTCCTTCTCCTGAAAACAAATATATGTATGCTGTTTCACTTGATGATGTCTCATATATCTCTAAAGCTATCTTCACTCATTATTTTTTTCTTTTGCTGATTCAGATTACAAGATTTTCTTCGATCTGTCTTCTTGTTAAAACACTCTACTGAATTTTCTAGTTGTTATAGTTTTCTTCAGTTCTGTGGTATCTGATTGGTATTTTTTGTACTGTCGTGTTGAAATTCTTGGATTTTTTTCCTTGCATTGCTTTGCTGTCTTCGGAGGTCATCTTTGTTAAAGCAAACTAAATATGGCCTGAGAAAGACTCTGTATTTCTGTATTTGAGTCCCTGTGGATAAACTCTAACCTAGCTTAACAGACAAAATTGAAAATCTAACTTAGGAGTATGCACCTGTAACAACAATTGAGTATTGGCCAATCCCAGCAGCAATACTTCAACCGCTCATAGACTGCTAAGTGTTCAGTCTGTGTTCGAATAAGGCAATGCCAACTTGTAATCAGTCCAGCTGTTTCTGGACCTCACTGCCGATTTCTGAACATCGTTTCCTGTTTTTGTGTCTATAAATCTTCTTCCACCACAGGGCTGCCCTGGAGTCTCTCTGAATCTACTGTGATTCTGGGGGTTGCCCAATTTGTGAATCATTCATTGCTCAGTTAAACTCCTTTAAATTTAATTTAGCCGAAGGTTTTCTTTTGTGATCTTTATGACCATTATTTTGAGTTCCCTGTTGGGTAGCAGTTTTTAGAGGTTCATTTTTTTTCTTTTATTTGGAGTAAATTTCATGTTTCTTTTTCTTCATTTTCCTGTATTGGTTTCTGCACATTATATGAGAAACGTGGCTTTCCCAATCTTTCAGATTGTAGTTGTATAGGAGAATGGTCTCAGGAATCTATCTGACCAGAAATTTTAAGATGCCTCTTTAATCTTTGTGTTTGTCTGAATTCCTTTTTCTGGTTTTGGTGGTCCTCAGAAGTTTAAGATGTGCAATGTCCTATCAGCACCCAAAGACTGATAAGGTAGAAACCAGGTTCTCTAGATATAGCTGGAAAGGTTGGAGTATAAAATTTTCCTAGTTCTTTCTATATTCATGTTGAAGCTAAACACAGGTGTTTGTCTCTCACTTTGTACTAAGCTGGGAAAAATAAGTGAGGAAAGCCTGTACTCATATTCAGATTGTACCATGTGATACTGAGGGGACAACTACTGGAAATTGTTCTATTGTATGTTCAACCCTTTGTTTTCTGTGGTGTAAGGAGACTTGGAAAGAGTAAGTCCTGTAGACTCACAGAGTTGGATATTTAAGCAAACAGTCTCATGGGTGAAATCTAAAGTCTTCGCTTTGGTACATGCACAAAGTGTTTCCAGGTAGAATGGATATACATGGATTTACCACTGAAGTGAGCCAGAGACGGCTTAGCACGTGCTGAGCTCCCACTCAGGCTGCTAGAGGGCTACCACTGTGTCCCTGTATAGTTTCCTAAAGCAAGTTAGAAGCCAAGCCATCAAATAGCCACTAGAAGATTCTATCATAAACCCCTGCTGCAAAGAAACAGGAAGTTGTTTTCAAGCCCTGTCCCTGCATTGTTTTTAGGGGCCAAAGCTCCTGAGCATGTTAGCATGCTCATAAAAAACTGCCACTTTTTTATCTGTAGTCTGGAGAGATTCACATATACCTATTTTCCTCTGCTCTTGAAGTTGGTGAATTAAGAGCCAAACTATAGTTAGAATGCTGTATGTGTTGTCCAAAACCTCCTCTCCACAGAAAGAAGCCAGGTGTTTGGGATTCCTTTCTGATTTTATGTCACATACTCGGGTCCCTGGTCCATGCCTGACTGTACCTCGGCTTTTTTTGCTGGTTTGATACCATCGTTTTCTTAGTTGATATGTAGAAGCCTCTTAACTCATTTCTGACTTTCTATTAGATGGAATTAATCTGTGAATAAATGTTTATGTAGAGTGCCTACTGGTGGAGACAGAATCAGGAGCCTTCTATTCTGCCATGTTGCTGATGTTACCTCAAGACTTCTACTTTATTAATGGCCACAAAAATACTATGAGATAAAGATTATTTTTCCCATTTGATAGACAAAAAATTTGTGACTAAGGAATGTCAAGTCAACTTTCACAGATTACATATCTAATATGTGATGGAGTGTATTAGTTAGTTCTCACTTGCTAAAAAGATATAGTAACTTATAAAAAAAAGTTACAAGATTTTTTTTGAGATTGAGTAACTTATAAAAAAAAGAAGTTTAATTGGATCATGATTCTGCAAGCTGTATAGGAAGTATGGCTTGGGGCATTTGCTCAGTTTCTGGGGAGGCCTCAGGAAACCCACAATTGAAGGTGGAGGGAGAAGGGAGAGCAGGCATCTCATACAGTAGGAGCAAGAGAGAGAGAGAAGAAGGTGCAATATACTTTTAAGCAGCCAGATTTCATGAGAAGTAATTTACTATCACAAAGATAGCTTCAAGGGGATGGTGCTAAACCATTATGAGAAATCCACCCCCATAATCCAATCACCTCCTACCAGGCCCCACCTCCAACACTGAGGATTATAGTTCAATATGAGATTTGGGTGGGGACACATAACCATACTGTATCATGGAACATAGCTTATCAACTTTTGGCACACTCCTTAGTGTATGTTATAAAACATTGTCATTTGACTTCATCCGTATTTAAGAATTCTGAATAGTTTCTATGGTTTTTACTTTTTTTCTTATACAGTAACATATTTTAGACTAGTAGATTTATAATGCATGAAGAAGTTTGACAAGTAGGACTGAGGGAGAAGAGTGATGATCAGAGAAAATGGATGCCAAACGTATTCCTGTGTTTGTGTCATTGTTACCACAGAGGTTTTCATAGTTTCAAAATGCCCAGATTCTAAGCAAGAATGATTGAATCACTTGATTACTTATTAGATATGGTAATTTATAACTTATATGGCAACACTCTACAGTTTTCATAAAACATTTACAGAGTGATGCACATAAGCATATGGTTTTCTGTGATAACAACAGTCAGTTGCCCTCCATGATGGCAACCCCCCAGGCTTTTGCATTAGGTTGACTGAGTGGCCTGACTTTTTAGTGGTTACAGTACTACTTTTTACTCTTACTAGATAATCAAATATCCTAAGAAATAATATCAAGTAGAATTATCCATGATCTATGTTCTGCTTTGGACTAACAGAGTATCTTAGAACCAGCTTGTCTGGTTCGAGAAAACTCAACAATTTTTCACAATTATTTATGGTCACCATCTTTCTGATGAGATGGACAGATATACAGGAAATATTGGGATAGATATATTAGGAAATATCTGGGTATAAAAACAACTCCTGCTATTAATACTTGATTTTCTGTTCTGACCACTGTGGGCTGTGAGGAAAAACATACATTGCCTTCACTCCCAGCTTTATATTCTGAAATCAAATATTGTCTTTATTGCTGGAAGAGAACAACTCAAATTGTTTTCTCAAAAATCACTTTCTATGATTATAAAGAAAAAGGAAAGAAGAAAGGGAGGAATAAAAAAGATAAAATAACCTAAGTATTTGACACCCAAACTAACTTGTTTCTGGCATACTGATTTAGGCAAGAGTCACCTTCTATCCTGATTAGAAGGAATTGCTAATTATTATGTCTTTTGAAACATAAATCAAGAAGCCCCTGAGAAATCCAAAATCATTACCTGACTACATATGTAGCTGTAATTAATGACTGTTTGTAAAAGACTTTGAAGATGAAAAGCACTTTAATTGAAGTAACTCTCAATCATATAGAGGCAGGAAACCTAAAGTAAATGAAAATATTAGAACATGAATGGATTATTTTAAACTAGAAAAACAGGACTTTAAATGTGTGATTTTTTTTATCTTGTCTTGGAATGTCAGTTAAAGTTACAAAGCTAAAATCAATACATTAAGTATCCTAAATAGAGCTACAAACATATCCTATGGGACATAATAAGAACAGCTGCAATTGGTGGTTTGACTATCATCTCTCCTGACCTATCTTGAGCCTACATAAAAAATAAAAGCTATTTTGGAAGGAATTTGCAGGACTAAATTTTCTGTTGGATTCTCTCTTCTCCAAAGAGGAGGAGGAATGTGCTCTCCCTTCACAAATGAAGTAAAGTAGATGTTGCTAAGAGAACTGCTCAAAGACATGGGGTGCTTGCAAAATTAAAAAGATGGACATTTTACTCACTGGTTAAAAAAATATATAGATCTTTCTACGGTCATTAGGAGGAAAAAGGGACAAATTGGCAAAAGTTATGCATCTATAAATATATATATATATAATCTATATATATGTATATAGAGAGATGCATAACTAGTCAGTACAACACCAGCAGTAGCCCAGGCTATATATTTGCATTTTGTTTGCAGCTCTACCAGGAACTGATTGTATTCCCCCATTTTCTGAGTTGAAAATGTATTATATGCTTATCCTAATGGCTGAATCCAGCTTTCCAACACTATTAAAATAAACAGAAACTGACATTCACAAAGCAATAAGGAATCAACAGTGGACCCATGGCTTTTATGTCCATGAAGTCTGACAGTAGAAAATTTGACCTCTTTGAACTCTGATTAGCCCAAGTCTCGCTAGAGAAGACAACAATGGCAGAAAGGTGAAAGAATAACAAATACTAGACAAAATATATTTTGAATCATTTATCAGAGCAAATATCCCCCCAAATAACTGACCGTAAAATGTGTTTTTCATATAACGTAACACCAATAAAACTAGATTAGCTTTATTTTTATTTCAGAAAGTATAATTTTTAAGATTTTACTTTAGGATATAGTCATATTGTTTTATAATCCATAATGTTATACCTGATCAATAATTTAACTTTATCTTATTACTCCCACCCAACTGCTTAGGAATTCATTCCCGAAATTAGTATTTGCTCTATTTTTTTCCTTTCAACATTATGTGTACTCACTTCTTATATTTATAAGTTTGTCAAATGCAAAAGCAGTAATCTCCACTGTTTTTGCTTAAACAAGTGGAGGTTTATTACCAGTATGACACATTCACAATGGCAGTAAACCTATGTGGCAGATAGAAGGATTCCTAAAGACTTTCATGATCACCAAGGAAAAGTCTTCCTGCCACTGCTCAGTGGTTGGTGCAGCAACCTCCAGAGGGCAGCCAGGAAGGCATTTCAGAGGCTGACTTTCTGGTGGTCGTAAAAGCCATGGTCCACTGTTGACTCATTATTGCTTTGTGAATGTCAGTTTGTCAGTTTATTTTAATAGTGTTGGAAAGCTGGCACTCAGCCATTAGGATACGCATATAATACATTTTCATCTCTGAAAATGGGGGAATACAATCAGATCCTGATAGATCTGCAAACAAAATGAAAATCTATGACCTGAGCTACTGCTGGTGTTGTACTGACTAGTGATTCTGGTTAGCAGAGGAGGGACTATAAATTACCTTGCCATGAAATCTACACAATACCTATTTTAAAGAGAAGGAAGGTTTCTTGACTACAAAGGTCATTTCATTACTCTAAAGGTTAAGACATATGTTCTTTTCTAAAAATTTATAATGACAAAGTATTTGGTTTGTGTAAGTAAAATCTTTTTAACAGGTTTTGAAAATTATAACACTAACACCTCTAAATGTTTTATGTACTGGAAGCAAGAGCTTGACCTAACTTAATCAATTAAATAATCTGCCTCTTTTAGTCAAAACTAATGTGATTTTGTAATTACTTAACATTAATCAGTTTCTCATTGTATTTGAGGTATTTGAATATTAGGAGAATAATGTGAGGTTCTGCTTTCTTGCACAGATTTCATGAGACACAATCTTGGGATGCTATTTTAAAACAGTAAAAACCAAAGAATAAGATCCAAAGTGACTTAGGGTCACATTTGGACTTTATCACCTACTAACTCTTATAGTCTCCATTAATTCATTAATAATTAAAAGGAAATTTGACACTTTTCACAGATGTGTTGTGAGAATTAAATATTATGTGCTTGTGTGTATATAAGATAGCTAATCAAATATTAAATCTGTTAATATTCTTATTTTTAGATTTATTTTAAAGTATCTAGCACAAGGCAAGATACCTTTCTTTGAAGTAAAATTTTAATGAGCTCTCTGCTACTTTTTTTTCTATTTGCTCTACTCTGGTAGTTTAAATCGATTTCTTCAGCGAATATTTACTGAAAGTCTATGATGATGCTAAATACAGTGATGCTAGGTACTGTAAACATTAAACAGATGAACTGAAAAATTATTATTTTAAATTATCATGATAAGGTGTAGTGGCTCACACCTGTAATTCCGAAATTTTGAAAGGCAAAGGCTGGATATCCCTTGAGGCCAAGAATTTGAAATCAGCCTGGGCAACAAGCAAGACCCCTTCTCTACAAAGATAAAATAAAATAAACCTATTAGCTGGAATGGTGGCAAACATTTGTGGTTTTAGCTACTTGAGAGTGTGAGGTGAGAGAATCACTTGAGCCCATAAATTTGAGGATGCAGTGAACTGTGATTGTGCCACTTCTACACCAGCCTGGGTGATGGTGGAAGACCCTATCTCTTAAAATAGAATTCAATATGAAATATAGCATATTCATAAATGCTTTTACTATAAACAAAAATTTCTATTAAAAAAAGCAAAAGATATAAAACTTAAAAAGCAAAAAGATATTAATTATAGCCACAAATAAATATGAAAGAAAAGTTTCTGGAGGCATATAGGCATAAATAAAGAGAACATATATATGGGAAATTGTAATTATAGAGAAGGGTAGATGTCTTAGTCTATTTTTGCTGCTTTAAGGCAATACTACGGACTGGGTAATTTACAAATTTACAGAAATTTATTTCTCACGTAGTTCTGGAGGCTGGGAAGTCCAAGATCGGAGTGCCAGCAGTTTTGTTGTCTGTGAAGTTTTAATGTTTGCATACAAGGTGGTTCCTTGAACCCTGTCTGTCCTGAAGGAGAAAAACACTGTGCTTTTAACATGGCAGATGAGAGGGGATAAAAAAGCATCAGCTTTCCATCAGGCTCTTTTATAAGAGCACCTAACAATTCATGAGGGTGGAGCCTTCAATGCTCAATCCCCTGCTAAAGTTCACACTTTCTAATACTATTTCATTGGGGATTAAATTTCAACATGAACTTTGGAGAGGACAAAAACACTCAAATCATAGCAGCATAAAAAAGACTTAGAGGAGAGCAAGCCTTGGACATAAGGGGAAAACAGCAAAATATTCATGACTTTTTTCTGAAGGAGCTATGTGGTAGAGTAGATTAGAAGATGATACTGAAAGATAAAATTTTGACAAGAAGATAAAGATCCTGAAATGCTAATTTAAGTGGTGTTTTATATATATTTTTTTCTCATATTAGGCAAGAGGCAATCAGTCACCAAGATGGCCTTTAATTTTCCTCCCTGCTCTTATTTACTCTTTTGGGTAGTCCCTTTCTATATTGAATTAAGGCTAACCTTGGGTGATTGACAGTATACAGTAGAATGATACAGTGTGACTTCTGAGTCTAGGTCATAAAAGGCACTGTAGCTTCCTGTTGGTATCTTAGATCACTGGCTCAGGGCTAGCCCGAAAACATGGCATGAGAATCCTTAAGGAGTCACATGGAGAGCAGCATGTGAAGAGAAACTGAGGCCTTTAGCCAGCATTCAGAAAGATACATGTTTCATGAGGGAGCCACCTTGGAAGTGGATCCTCCAGACCCAGTTAAGCCTTCATGTAAACCAAACTAAACAAAAGCAAATACTCCAGGTCAGTATATTCACAACTTCTAAGACTTAATAATCTATCTTTGTGCTATGTTAAATATGTATGTATATATATATACACATACACACACACACCAATGTCAGCTCTAACATTATATGCTTTTATGCTGTACAGGAAGTTACTGTTAGACAATGAGAATGGAATATCTGGTAAAATTCTTTCTAGGACAGCTTTTTTGTTTGGCCCCAGTGAGACCTAGAAAACTATAGTTTTCTCTATATGATATATATAAAATTCTCTCTATATATTATATATATATATAATATATATAATATATTATATATATATAATATATATATAATATATATGTACAATTATATATATATAATATATATGTACAATTCTCTATATATATCTATATATTGAAAATAAATATATAGATATTGAGAATGAAATATCATGTAAAATTATTTCTAGGACAGTATTTTTTTTCTTTTTTGCCCCAGCAAGACCTAGAAAACTAGTTTTTTTTTCTTTCTCTCTATATATGTAATTATATATATGTATATTTTATAGGTATACATATTTTATGTATACATATATAATTTATATGTATAAAATTAAGGCAAATATATATATATACATCTTAATATCTTATTATATTTCCTCTGGTATTTTGGATCACTGGCTTAGGGAAAGCCTGAAAACATGGCATAAGAATCCTTAAGGAGTGACATGGAGATCTGCATGTGAAGAGAAACAGGCCTTTAGCCAGCATTCAGAAAGATGCATGTTTCATGAGGGAAATGTCTCAGTATCTTACTCTATTTTTGATTAATTGGCACCATCTGCCTGGGAAGATATGTGGTAGAAAAGGTTGAAGCTACACTTAACATTCAGAGAAAAATAAAAGGCAATGATTAGAGATGGAATCAATGAGAGGGAGAAGGAGGGCTCTCTCAGCCTGTCATCAATTTTCTATTGCTGTTCGCAAGTGTCATCAGTGTCTTGCTGGAAACACATAAGAATGGTAGCTTTAAAAGAGACCAGAAAAAAATGGGGCACTTACTGTTTCACCCAAGCTCTTCAGGTAGTCCAGATCCTGGTGAAGTTGGTTAGGTACAATTAAGTTAACATCATATCTGTGCTGATTCTCAAGACATGTCTGGAACCCAGGAAATGCAAGATGATGTACGGTGAGCACTAACCTATACAAGAGTAGTAAGCCAAGTGGGCATGTATGCATTGTGAGACAGAGAGAAGCAGCATTGTTAGTGTTTCCTTCTATCAGCTGTAGAAATCTTACTATCATATAGCTATTATGTGGTCAGTCTTCAATATTACATTTGACTGACTCAAAACCTTGGTGTTCTCATACCTCCAGAATAAATCCTTGATATTCTTGAAACTCCAGTATGATTTCTCTGTTTCCTAAATCCTGGCTATTTTCTAGGGAACAAGTAGCCTTCAATTTTCTTAGTTCTGGGTGTCAGATTTCAGACTCAGTCTCTTCCATAAACCTAAAAATTTTCTGTATTTTTCTAACATATCAAATGTGATTTTTTAATTTTTAAAAACTTTGCTAAAGCATAAAATGTTCGATAAACATGATGCAAGGTCTCATTGAAATTCATTTGAAAGAGCTCTTTGAAAGTATAAAATAACCATACTTCTTTGATTAGCCACTAGAGCAGTCTTTCATATGTGTGTAGAGCTCGATAGGAATGATACTAAGGATACTGGAAAACCAGTGCAGCTGTCATGGTGACGCCTCTCCAGCTGTGAGGACAGAAAGTGTGGGACAGAAATAGGCTTAACTCCTTGGAGCTTTGAGATGCCTGGCAGCAGCCAGTCTGTGCCCAGAATCCTAGGGGCAAAGAGAAGAAAGTAGCTAAGTAGAAGCCTAATAACATTTTGCTTAAATCATCTGGCTGTAGAATGTAACATGAAATGCTTGACAAATATAGAGTAGTAGGAGAGTAGTTAGGAGTAATGAGGGCTTTTAACATCAGTAAGAAAAAGAATTCAATTTGAAAAATGTCCCAACTCACCTTTGATTTCCTTTCCTAAGCCCCTTTTAAGCCAACCCCTATTATTATTTGAAATATAATATTTAATATCATATTTGATACTGGTAATCATATTAGCAACAGCAGTGGAATTGGACAAGTGATTTGTAACTAGAGGTTTGGTAATAAGGGAAGAGGGCCTTTGTCATGAGTATCTGTTAAAATTGTACTTACAGGTTTTGTCTTTTTCCCCCTCCTCCCACCCTTCTCCCACTCCCTACCCATCCTCATTACCCTTCACCCAACCCCAGTCCTGGGCAATCCCCTTCACTTTAATCAGGCAACCGTTTGTGAAATAAAACTTCTTGATGAGAAATGGCAGTTCTACGTTTCGAAGAGCAATGGTGTAGACTGCATGTTGTTGTTAGCAGTGGTAGTGTTAGCTATGACATTTCAACTGACTATAACAAGATTTTTCTTTTCTCCCTCCCCGCTTTACCTTAAAAGGCTCTTGAGGGGAAAGAAGGCCAAATATATCTAGTCTACAAAAGTTTCAGACATATTCCCAATCAATATACTTTCAGATTATTTTGTCCATTATTTTCATAGTTTACCTTTGAGTATTGATAAAAAAAAAAAAAAAAACTATTACCCAAACATCAACTCACATGATTCCCTAACCTGGACTTTCTGGGAGTAAACAAAAAAGATCTCAGGAACCTTAGGTACCTACATGCACTTTTGTTAACTGAAAACTTACGAATCTTGATATTGTTTGGATATTTACGCCCACCCAAATCTCATGTGGAAGGTGGGGCCTGGTGGGAGGTGTTTGGTTCATGGGAGCAGATCACTCATGGTACTATCTTCCATAGTGAGTTATCACAAGATCTGGTCATTTAAAAGCATGTGACACCTCCCCACCCACCCTCTCTCTCACTTGCTCCTGCTTCTACCATGCGATGTGCCTGCTTCCCTTTTGCCTTCCATCAAAATTGTAAGCTTCTTTAGGCACCCTAGAAGCAGAGCAGAGGCCAGCACCATATTCCTGTAAAGCCTAAAGAACACTGAGCCAATTAAACAATGAGTCTTTTCTTTGTAAATTACTCAGTCTCAGATACTTATTAATCACAATGCAAGAATGTCCTAACATATATATACTACTTGTATGCAGAGGATCTAAGAAAAAGGAGATATATTCATCAGGAACTGTGTATGTAAAGGGAGATGTGAGCATTGGGATGTTGGCATGGTTATTTGTATTTGAGGAGGCAGGCAATTTCACGAAAATAAACAAGCATAAATTGGGCACTGAATAATTCCATCATTAAGGTCTCTGGTAGAATTTCAAGGTGGTTGAAATCTTGATGAAGTCATAGATCTTAACCTCACTTAGTTTTTTTATTAAAACCAGTGCCATGTATATACATTAAGAGTTAGAGAAGTCTGTATGTGTGAGTGCTTTGCAAAGTGTAAAACACATTAAGGTTTTTAAAAAACTATTATATCTATTATTCTAAAGTATATATCCATATTCTCTAATATTCAAATCAAATGCAAGAAAACAAAACAACACAAAAAATATTTACTTTGAAAATCCTGGTAAACTTGTCCATTCTCTAGCCTCTTCAACTTCCTGCCAGAAAATTCACTGACTCAACGTAAGAAACTTAACTTTATCCTTACCGGATTCTGGTGTAATACTTAAATCTCCATAATTATGCAATAATAAGGTCTCAAAAGACAAGAATATTAACATCAACCCCATCCTATCTTAGGAGCACTGACTCAGAAGTTAGGTTGGGTAAATTTGAATCTCGTTCTGACAATTTACTCTTGTATAATCTACTCAATATTTCCTTGCCTCAATTTTTGTCATCTGTATCTGAGAAATAAGAATTACTTTCTAGGATTCTTGAAAAAAAATTAATATGTGTAACTCAATAATAGTGTCTAGTAAATAGTAAATTCTCAATAACATTTAGATTTATTGTGATAAATTGTTTGAGCCTGTTTTCTATAATTTTTGAGTCTTTTCATCCTCCTCACCTTATGATCAATAGTCATAAAAGAGTGACATCAATATGAGTTCAATCCTCATATTTTTTAAATTACTAAGGTTTGATCAATGGTATTAATACCCTGGTTTCCAGTTATTGACTTTGGCTTTGTGAAACACATCTATCTAAAGTATCTATTCAATAGCAAAGGCAACTGAAGCTTTTCTGCATTAATTTCTTAGATTGTACTCTTTTAAGATGACTGGAGATTTTCTGAACTGGTTCAATGCCCTTTTATCCCCTCTGGAATTTTAGCATCACAAATTGTAGATATGATAAATCTATAAGAAATTGATGAGGAAATTAGGAGGGCAGCCAGAACTTAATATGGCTGCACATTAGAAAGTCTGAGAAAACCAGAATGAGTTGATTATAAAAAATAAATAAAATGGTATAAATAATGTTTATGAAGGCAGTCAGAAGATGGCTTAATGAGCTCCAGGAAAACAGTCTGAAACAGAGGAAGGAGCAAAGCAAGTCTCTAAGTGTGGTATTATATGCCAAAGACTTAGCAAAGACATCTTACCTTCAAATTCCTGAGGAGCAGTCTCAGTGATTTAACGTGTCAGAGATTTTTAATGACACCCTACTGCAGCTTTAATTTTTTCATCCATATGCAGACATTCAATTAAAGCTCTGCCTCCTCCCCATATGCTTAAGACTTGCTAGTTACATTTCAATTCGATGCATTGGTGCAGTGGTATGTTAGGAATGGTTTTATTTACAAATTAGGTCAAAAGAATATTAGATTTTTTAAGAATCTGAGTTGCTTGGTAGAATGGGAAAGACACAAAACCTATTGCATTACTGGATCTCAATCAGGGATGATTGTTCTACCCCTTCTGTGGGGACATTTGGCAATGTCTACAGATATTTTTCATTATCACAACTGTGTCAGTCCTACTGGCATTTAGTGGGTAAAAGGCAGAATACCTGTTTGATAGCAGAACATTCTCTCACAGCAAACTATCAGGGTTTTAGCAGTGCTAACATTACTACTACCCGGGAGTAAGTAGTCATTTACTCTATGAAGCATTTGCTTTGTAATGAATAAGCCCCATTATTTCTAACTACATATAAATAATAACTGCCTCTTTTAACATTTGTTTCAATGGAAATTAAGTGATCTAGTTGAGTTCAACTGTAATAGTGTGAGGCAGGAGGTGGAGTAGGACAGAAGGCAGGCTTAGGAGTCTATTTCTATCGCTATCTATTTCTCTCTCTATCAAGTAGATGGTCTAGGGCTGGGTGCGGTGGCTCACGCCTGTAATCCCAGCACTTTGGGAGGCCGAGGTGGGTGGATCACGAGGTCAAGAGATCGGGACCATTCTGGTCAACATGGTGAAACCCCGTCTCTACTAAAAATACAGAAAATCAGCTGGGCATGGTGGCGCGTGCCTATAATCCCAGCTACTCAGGAGGCTGAGGCAGGAGAATTGCCTGAACCCAGGAGGCGGAGGTTGCGGTGAGCCGAGATCGTGCCATTACACTCCAGCCTGGGTAACAACAGCGAAACTCCGTCTCAAAAAAAAAAAAAAAAAAAAAAAAAAAAAAAAAAGATGGTCTATATTAGAAATGAGAAATGGGAAAAAGAACACATTTTGTGATTTGATGTTAAACTGAACATTTTGCAAATAATTGTAAGGAAGACAGAAATTCAGGTTGAGGATGGCACCATTGCCTGCAATTATAACCAAAAGATTTAAGAAGGCATTGAAATTTTGCTTAGTTGGTTTCTAAAACTACTGTTATTTTAGTAGTCTTATGGCACTTGTTTTTTTTTTAAATGTAATATTTAGGTGACATCAGAAATATAGGCAGTGTAAGAAGTTTTAGGTGTGGAGAATCAGCAAGAAGTGCTTCTGTTTCTCACTATTGCCTTTGCTCTCAGCATCTCTATGAATGAAAAGTGGGTGAATAAAATCTGACAGCAGATATAAAAACTTTTTATGAAGACAGATCAGATTTAACAAAAACAAACAGATCTATGCTTGAAAAAAAAACCTTTTGAAAATATTAGATCAGGAGTTTTTTCAGATGTCTGAAAAAAATATAGATTTAGGCAAATACAAATAAAATACTTTTTTGTCCCAGTTTACTAGAAAGATAAGCAGAAAAAAGAATTCAAAAGACTATGACTTAAAAATTAGTTTATGTATAAGAGATTCCGCAAAGCTTGAATCCTGCCCAGCCTCTTTTATCTTCAATAATGCAGAATGCGGAAGATATAGACCCTCCACAAGCAAAAAGTGTCTTCTAGCAAAAAGAAGGAATTAAGGATAAATACTTCCCTAAATTTTCTTCAATTTTTTAACTTTAAAAACAAACAGGGATAGCTCTTCCCCTGTATAGGAGGAGGTCATCAATTTTAGAGACTACTTCCATCTTAATGAGTTAATATCTCCAATTTCAACCACTGCTCCTTATGAATCTTCCTGGAATCATGGGTTAGCCGTTTGGTTTCTGGGCTAAAATGTTCCAAGAAACGAAAAAAATATCTTATTTAAATTAACTCTAAGATCTCACTTAATATTAGACCATCTTTCCATCTTTCCTCATTTTTATCCATATTAGCTAATACATTATTATATATAATGTGATTATATAATAAGACTATATACGGATATAATCTTATATACATTAAGTGGCAGAAATCCCAAGCTACAATGTCAGCTATAGAGACATGCCGTTTATTTGAGCATGAACCTTCTAATTTTATCTAATTCAAAGGAGAAATTATATAAAATTTATAAAAGTAAAAACTATCAAAAATTTATCTTGGAATCTGAAATCTAAAAGTACAAAAAGTTCAATATTTATTATATTTTGCATCAATTAATATAGTCTAGTATAGTCTAGTCTTACTCAGATACTCAGTTAAACAAGTTTCTGTCCATTTCAGCACCTATAAAGTTGAATAAATTGCATATTTCATGCTATTTAAAAAGTCTAAATATTTAAAGGCATAGAAGATTAAAACATTATTCCACCTAAATTTCAACAACTGATAGATGTTAGAGCAGTTGCCCTAAAAGAAATAACTTTCCTTCAAGCCCGCACTTAGTCGAATCCAATTTATGCTTTTCATTGCCAAAGAACAGAAGACTCCAAGATTCAAGAGTAGACTAAGAAACATTTTGTTTACATTTTCCAGTATATGCACCTATGCCAGTTTTCCAGAGCTTATGGCCTGTAAAAATTTTAGTAAATTAAGAGAAAACACTTATTAATAGGTTAGACATTGCATTGAGACTGAAAGATACCTATAAGAGTAAAATACTTACTGGAGGGATTAAGGTTGATGTTTAGTATTTACGTTTGTTTCTCTTTTCTGGAAACATGTTGACATTACACTTTCTAGCAGTCTTGTTGTAGTGTAACTCCATGAGACTAGTCATGGTCAATAATTTGTGAAGAGGAGTAATGTGTGTCACATATGAGACCTTTATTTTTCAGTATAAGATCACCCAGAGCTCTTTTTCTCTTGAAGTCTCTTGGTAAACTCCAGATAGCAGGTGCTCTATCAGCCTGAGTCTCAGAGTGAAAAATTAAAAAAGAAAACTGATTTTCAAGGCTGGAATACTGCTCTCCATGTTTTGAAGAGGTCAAGCATTTGTCAAAACGATTGTTTGTGTTTATTTGGGAAGCAGATAAGGTATAAGATAAGATAGAATTTATCTTATCTAATATAGACCATCTATTTGATAGAGATATAAACAGACTCCTAAGCCTGCCTACTATCCCACTCCACCTCCTGCCTCACACTATTATAGAGTTGAATTCAACTAGATTATTTAATTTCCATTGATATAAATGTTAACAAAAGTAATTATTATTTATATATAGTTAGAAATGATGGGACTTATTCAGTATAAAGCAAATGCTTCATAGAGTAAGTAGAGTAGTAGAAAAATTTATAGCCCCCTAAAGTGGACAGTGTTCAAATCCTCAGAACCTGCAACTATATTACCTTTCAGGGCAAAAGACTCTAGATGTAATCAAGTGAAGTGTCTTGAGATGGGGAGATTATCCTGGATTATCCACGTAGTCCCAATGTAATCAGAAGAGGGAATTATAGAAAGAAAATAGGGGTTAAAAATTAGAAGGGAAATATGATGAAAATGCAGAGGTTGACATGATGCTCTTTGAAAATGGAAGAACGGGGCACAAACCTAGGAATGTATGCAACATCTTGCAACTGGAAAACAAAACAAGAGAACATTCTCTCCTTTCAAACTCTAGTAGAAATGAAGCCCTGATTTTAGTCCATGTAGACCTTCTAACCTCCAGAAATGTAAGATAGTATATTTGTGTAATCTAGCTGATTTGTTCTTTCTTGACAAGTTTCTAGGCGTGGTGGAACATCACACAAAGACACAGATCCAGAACATACTTTCCAGAACCATGATGTAAATCAAGGAAAGCAAATACATATGAGAGTATTGAAGCCCTCAATACTAAAATTAAAGATGTTAGTAAAAGCAGCTGGGATAATTAAGAGGCCAAGAAGGAGATGGAATAAGCTACCTCTGTGAGGCAACCACTAATGCCACCAAGAAATTCTGTGTTTAAGAAGTAGATATATTAGTTAATCAAACAGAATCTTATTTTTATAGTTATTAGAGGATAAATAATATTAATGTTAGTAGGTCTTTGATCATCTTTAGATAGTCTTTAATCTTTTTTTGGTAGGAGAATATTAGAGTATGGTATGCCATGCCAGTAAAGCACACAACTGACCTTGTTTAGTGTTTTGAGTAAGATGCAATAACCCACCACAGGGATGCTGGCACTGAGAATGTAGATGTGTGTAGGTGCATTCGCCAGAGTATATAATTGCCTGGCTCACTGTAGGTTCTCAGCATATTTTGGGGAACCACATGTATAACTTGTTTTATTAGAGAAGTACACACAACCTCTTAGGCTCAGTATTTTCTTTCCTACCAGATTGTTTTCAATTTCAGTTAAAAGGCTGCATTTAAAAAAATGAGATAGATTAGGCTCTATCACATTTTTTTTTGCTATGGTGTTTAGTTGCTGGTTCTTTCTGTTTATGATACATTGCGAACAGAATTCAAATTGTTGACTGAGCAAGATAAGCTCCTAAGTGAGCAGAATTTTTGGTTTTGCTTGGTTAGGAGTGGGTGATTTAATTTTCAGTGAGTGCGATATAGGGTTGTAATGCCATAATGATGCCTTCAGTTTCCAGTACTGTTAGGGATTATTCTCTAGAGACAAGTACCCCAGGCAGAGATCACCTTTGCTGGAGGCTTTTTTTTCCTTATTTTAAGTTTCAGGGTATATGTGCAGGTTTATTACATAGGTAAACATGTGCCATGGTGATTTTTAACGATAGATTGGCCACTCTTAGTTGTTGGAAAGATTATCTGTCATGGTGCAGCCATGAGTTAGGGTAGACAAAGATTTTAATGGAGACGATATTTTTCATGTATGGATATTGTTCAGTTGTAGCCAAAATCCAATGTTATTCTATAGTCTGTATTCAATATCATGTGTCCCTTATCCATCAGCATTTCAAGTTTAAAAAGTAAAAGATGCTGCTTGAGATATAGTAACTTGGAATAAAAAATCAAAATCTTTGAATGTCTCCAATACTTTCAGATTTTGAGGATTTGCTACCCAAAGCATGAGCCATGAAGAGACATTACTAGATGGAAGCTTGTTAGAAATACAGAAGTATATTTAAATCTTATACTGTTAGTGTGCTCTTGAATCACTATAAAGAAACACCTGAAATTTATAAAGAAAAGAGGTTTGATTGGCTCATGGTTCTGCAGGTTGTATAGGAAGCATTTGCTTCTTGTCAGAAAGATTCCAGTCATGGCAGAAGGTGAATGGGGTGCAGGTGAGTCACATGGCAAGAGCCTGGCCAAGGGGGTGGGGGAAGGTGCTACATTATATTAACCAGATCTCATGTGAACTAACCCAGCAAGAACTCACTTACCAAGGAGATAGTGTTAAGTCATTCATGAGGCATCTGTCCCTATGTTCCAGTCACCTCCCCTCATGTCCCACCTCCAGCATTTGGAATCACCTTTCAGCATGAGATTTGGAGAAGACAAATATCTAAACCATATCACACACCAAACTTACATACTCAGAATCTGTATTTTAACCACATCCCCAAGTGATTACTATGTATATTAAATTTTGATAACCGTTGTTTTATTCTTCTCATTCTAAGCAGTGACTTTACAAATGAACATTGTATAAATGCATTCAGCCACACAAAACCAGATACAAGAAAACCAGATACTTTCATTCCAAGATTCAAGGCTAATGTTCTAAATGTTGGCTTGGAGGTGCTACTCTCAGACCAGAGGCCAATGTGTTCCTGAAGAAGCATGATGACTGAGTGTAGAGTGAGATTTCTCTCACTAATTGCTAGAAGATGTTCATCTAACTCAGTGGACTAGAGAGAATCACCAGGTATGAGAGCTCATGACAGACAAACTTAAAAAGCCATTTTCTTAACCTCTTTGTTTTTGACTGAAGTGAATTGAGTCGGTTGCCTGGGGCATCAAATTAAAAGGAAGTGTGGAAAACTGAGATTCAGATAAGCAATATTTTTAGGTAACACCTTGTCCTCACTTGAATCACCCTAATTTTGGTCCTGACTGAGATGCTGACATGTTTAAAATCTCATTTGTGGAAAGACCTAAAGATAAAAACTTCTACGAATGTGGACATTCTTACTGACCTATGCATTGGTGTTTTTAAAAAATAATTGTAAATACAATAATAAACTCTGCTGTCACTTCTCCATTTTTGCTAGTGAAAATCTAACAAACATTCTCCACGTAATGCATTTGAATCTTCATGTATAGTAGACATTGGATTTAAAAATGTATTATTTAATGATTTAGCAAAGAAACCCTTTGAGATACCAGGTTTACCACCCTGTTACATTTTCAATGTAAGAAGTGAATCTTTTTTAAAATTTTTTCCTAAAGGCTTTTGTTCTTGTTTTAATTTTCTAGAGTATAAAATATAGGTGAGATGAAGCCTGAGTGTTTCTAGAAAGCTAAGAGCCCTATTTAGAAGTGAAAAATGGGATACAGTTTACTGTTACATGGTGGAATTTTGAGTCCCCAGCCAATAGATCCAGAGTACTTTGATAAAATATGTAATTGTCAAGAAGAGGCTTATTTTACCAGCAGTGATCATGCCATAAATGACCACACATGAGAGGTAGAATAAGCAAATATTATTGCTGCATGTCTTGGTCAGAGACTGTTTCACAAAACTTCACAAATTCTCTTGGATCTATCAGTACTGTGATGTCAATATAGAAGTCATTGTACACTATGCTTAAAAGGATGTGTAGAAAACTGTGATCGAGATAAATAATATTTTAATGTAATACCTTGTCCTCACTTGAATCACCTTAATCTTGGCCCTGACTGAGACGCTGACATGTCTAAAATCCCATATGTGGAAAGACCTAAAGATAAAACTTCCCCGAATGTAGACATTCTTACTGACCTATGCATTGCTGTTATGATTATTTTTAAAAAAACATCCTTAAGTACCATCTGAATTCAACTGCTATCTGAAGTAGATCCTGGGATGCTGAGTGTATTAGCTGAAAAATACATATCTAAAACTGGGAACAAAAAGAGGTCTAATTGGACTTACAGGTCTGCGTGGCTGGGGAGGCCTGAGAATCATGGCAGAGGGAAAAGGCATTTCTTACATGGCAGTGACAAGAGAAAATGAGCAGGAAGCAAAAATGGAAACCCCTGATAACCCCATTAGATCTCGTCATACTTATTCACTATCAGGAGAGTAACTTGGGAAAGACCAGCCCCCATGATTCAATTACCTCTGGGTCCCTCCCACAACACATGGGAATTCTGGGAGAAACAATTCAAGTTGAAATTTGAATGGGGACACAGCTGAACCATATTAGTGAGGCAAAACTTTAGTGAGGTACATATAATAACTCATTCTTCTTTCCAGAAGACAGATGTTTTTTCATCAGTAGGTATGATGTGGCTCAATCTGTATTGACTTGACATCCCTGCATATATAGTCTTTCAGACTGACCAATATTTTAATTCTTTTTAGACTCCTTCATTTTTCATTGACTCACCATTGCTTCATGGAAAAAAATCTTACCTACTCTCTGGCCTACTGATTTATTCACTGTGAAGTCTTGAAACATCTTTCCAACTTTCTCTCTCATGAATTCCAAGTCTAAAATCTTTACACACATTAATCAACTCATTGACTCTGCAGAATCTGATTTCTTTTCATAACAAAATTGTTGTTTACAACATTCTATACTTATTTCTGAAATCTTGGTCTGAGCAAGGCTTTTGCTCTTCTAGCTACAATTTTCTGACCGTCCAAATAGAAGGTGGTCTCATTCTCCTTATGTTTTTTTTTTTTAATATATGACCATTTAAATAAGTAGGAAGAATTTGTTATTACCTTTGTAATAATGACACATTTCAGTGTATTTGCTATTTTTTTCCAGTAAGTGTGCTGTATACCTTCTCAACTGAAATGGAACACTTTGAAAGTTAGTAACATAGTTGTCTGTCTTTATAATCTCCAAATTACATTTTGGGCTACAGTAGCACAAGGCTTTTCTTGTATCCTCAGCTCACAGAACCTCTATACCTAATTTACCATTAATTAGATCCATTAATCTAATTTATTCATGTTTCCCTTCCCCTGCTCTATAGTCACAAAACAAACAAACAAACAAAAACTGAAGCATTTCCTGATGCCTTTTTCCTTCTTACATTCTACATAGTATTTGTTAAGTGCAGATTTTATTATCAATAATTAGATATTGCACTAAATATCTTCAAATATCTTTGTTTCTATCCCCATTATCAGTATACTTAACCAACTACTACTACTATTTCTAGGGACTATTCTAATGGCTTAGAAACCAGTATTTTTCCAATCCATTATGTACACTACAGACAAAGTGGTCATTTTAAAAACTTATTATTATAGAGATCTTTTATCTACCTGTATTCTTAAGAAGCTGTATTCTTTGGAAGAATATTATTAAAATGGCTATACTGCCTAAAGAATGTACAGATTAAATACTATTCCTATCAAACTACCAATGATATTTTTCACAGAACTTGAAAAACTTATTTTAAAGTTTATATGGAACAAGAAAAAAAGCCTGAATAGCCAAGGCAATCCAAAGCAAAAAGAACAAAGCTGGAGGAGTCATGTTACCCAACGTTATACTACAAGGCTACAGTGACCAAAGTAGCATGATATTGGCACAAAAACAGGCACATAGACGAGTGGAACAGAATAGAGAGCTCAGAAATAAGGCCATAAATCTACAACCATCTGATCTTTGCCAAAGCTGCTAAAGCCAATCAATGGGGAAAAGACTCCTTATTCAATAAATGGTACTGGGATAACTGGCTAGCCATATGCAGAAGATTGAAGGTGGACTCTTTCCTTACACCATACACAAAAATCAACTCAAGATGAATTAAAGGCTTACATGCAAAACTCAAAACTATAAAAAACCCTGGAAGACAATGTAGGCCATATTATCCTGGTCCTAGGAATGGGCAAAAATTTCATGACAAAGACACCAAAAGCAATCACAACAAAAGCAAAATTGACAAATGAAATCTAATTAAACTCGATAGTTTCTTTTGCTGGGCAGAGTAAACAGACAACCTGTAGAATGGGGGAAAATTACTTGCAAACTAAGCATTTGACAAAGATCTAATATTCAGCATCTATAAAGAACTTAAATGTACAGGAGTAAAACAAAAAGTGGTCAAAGGATATGAACAGGCACTTCTCAAAAGACTTCCATGCAGCCAACAAATATATGGGGGAAAAAAAAGCTCAATATCGCTGATCTTTAGACAAATACAAATCAAAACTGCAATCATATACCACCGTACAGCAGTCAGAATGGCAACTACTAAAAAGTCAAAAAATAATAGGGGCTGGCAAGATTGTGGAGAAAAAGAAACCCGCATCCACTGTTGGTGGGACTGTAAATTAGTTCAGGCATTGTGTGAAACAGTATGGTAATTCCCCAAAGAGCTAAAAGCAGAACTACCATTCAACCCAGCAATCCCATCACTGGATATTTATGTAGAGGAATATAAGTCATTCTACTGTAAAGACACATGCACACAAATGTTCACTGCAGCACTGTTCACAATAGCAAAGACATAGAATGCACCTAAATGCCCATCAATGACAGACTGGATAAAGAAAATGTGGTTCATATACACCATGAAGTATTATGCAACCATAAAACAGAAGATAATGTTTTTGCAAGAATGTGAATTGAGCTGGAGACTATCATCCCTAGCAAACTAACGCTAACAGGAAACCGGATACAACCTATTCCGACTTGTAAGTGGAAGCTAAATAAGAACTTATTAACACAAAGGAGGAAACAGACACTGGGTCTACTTGAGATGGGGGGAGGGAGAGGAGCAGAAAAGATAAACTACTGAGTACTAGGCTTAATACTTGCATGATGTGATAATATGTACAGCAAACCTTCACATGTACCCACAAACCTAAGATGTTAGAAAAGCTTATCAGAGCAACCAAATATATAAAGCAAATATAAACAGAACTGAAGGGAACAATAAATAGCAGTACAATAATAGTAGAGAACTTCAATACTCCCACTTTAAACAATAGACAGATTACGCAGGGAGAAAATCTAAAAAGAAAGAGCAGATTTAAACAGTCTAGACTAAATGAACCTACTGGATACATACTGAGTGTTCTCTTCAATAGCAGCAGAATACACATTCTTTTCAAGTGCATACAGTGAAAAAAGAAAAAAAAAACTATCTGTAAATAAAAACAGAATGAACACAAAAGGTGCACACAGAACAGTTTCCAGGATACATCATACGCGAGGCCAATAAACAAGTCTTAACAAATTTAAGAAAATTAAAATAATATTGAATACAGTTTCTGACCACTGTAGTATTAAACTGGAAATCAATAATAGGAAAACTGGAAAATTCTCAACTATGTGGAAATTAAACAATACAATTCTGAACAACCAATGAGTCAAAGAAAAAATTAAGAAAAATCTTGAGACATACAAAAATGAAATATGACATATCAAAACTTACTGGACGCAGCAAAAGTAGCTCTGTGAGAATTGTATATAACAAATGCATAAATTAAGAAAAAGAGAATGATCTCAAATAAGCAACCTAACTTTATAAAATGAAAAACTAGAGGCCGGGTGTGGTGGCTCACACATGTAATTCCAGCACTTTGGGAGGCCGAGGCAAGCGGATTATGAGGTCAAGAGATTGATACCATCCTGGCCAACATGGCAAAACCCCATCTCTACTAAAAATACAAAAACTAGCTGGGCATTGTGGTGCGTCCCTATAGTCCTAGCTACCCAGGAGGCTGAGACAGGAGAATTACTTGAACCCAGGAGGCAAGGTTGCGGTGAGCTGAGATGGTACCACTGCCCTACAGCATGGTGACAGAGCGAGGGACTGTCTCAAAACAAACAAAACAACAACTAGAAAACAAAACAAATTAAACAAAATTTAGTACAATCAATCCAATAAAAATCAAAGCAGAAATTTTAAAAAAAGACTAGAAAAACAACAGAAAACATCAAGAAAACTAAGGTCTTTTTTTGAAAAGATAAGCAAAATATATAAACTTTTAGTTATACTAAGAAAAGACCTAAAAATTATAAATGACTTTACAATTGATATAACAGAAATGCAAGAGATTATAAGATACAAGGAATAATTATTTACCAATCAATTAACTGACCAAGAAGAAATGGATATATTCATATTAATAGAAACCTACAACCTACCAAGCCAAAATTATGAAGAATTAGTAAATCTGAGTGAAACAATAACTACTAAACAGACTGGATCAGAAAGCAAAAACTTAACAACAAAAACCCCAGAGTCTGATGGCTTCATTGGTAAATTATTTTAAACATTTAAAGAATAATTAGCACCAAATATTCTCAAACTCCTCAAAAAGATTGAAAAAAAAAAAAAGGGAAAACTTCCAAGTCTTTGTCCAAGGCCAGTGTTTCCCTGATCCCAAAGCCTGACAAGGACACCACAAAAAAATTAAATTATAGGCCAATATCCCCGATGAACATAGATGCAACTTCCTCAGAAAAATACTAGCAAACTTAGCCACATGTAAAGAGAATTATACAATATGATCAAGTGGGATTTATGCCTAGAAGACAAGGATGATTCAATACATGCCAATCAAATATGATATACCACATTAACAAGATGAAAGATAAAGATAATGTATTAATATTAATATCCTTAATCTATTAAGATTATCTTAATAGAAACAGAGCATTTGGCAAAATCCAAATTTTTTTTTATGATTTTGAAAAAAACTTTCAACAAATTAGATACAGATGGAATGTAGCTCAACATAATGAAAGTCATGTATGACAAACCCACAGCTAACATCATACTCAACAACTAAAAGCTGGTCTTTTTTTAAGATCAGGAATAAGACAAGGATGCCCACTCTCACCACGTTTATTCAATATGGTACTTGAAATACAAACCAGAACAACGAGACAAGAAAGAAAGGCATCTAAATTATAGGTAAATAAATAAAATTTTCTGTTTGCAGATGACATGTTTATGTATAGAAAATCTTAGATGCCATCAAAACACTATAACTAATAAATTAAGTAAAATTGCAGGATACAAAATCAACTGTAAAAATAAGTGCCCTTATGTACTAACAATGAACTAGCTGAAAAATAATTTTTTAGAAATTCCATTTACAATAGCATCAAAAATAATAAAAAAACATTTAGGAATGAATTTAAGTGGGTTAAAAACTGTAAGATGAAGTTTATAAAACTAATGTTGAAGATACAAATAAATGTAAAAATACTCTGTTCATGAATTGGAAGACATAATACAGTAAAAACAGCCATACTACCCAAAGTAATCAGTACATTCAGCACAATCCCTATAAAATTTCTAATGGCATGTTTTACAGAAATAGAAATCAATTCTAAAACCTGTATTGAACTATGCGCGCGCACACACACACAGACACACACACACACACACACACACAAATAGCCACCAAATCCATGTTGAGAAACAAGAACACAGTTAAGGGCATCATCACATTATGTTTTCAAAATATACCAAGTTATAGTAAAGCAACATAGTACTGACATAAGAACAGATGTATAGGCCACTGGAACAGAATAGAGAGCCAAGAAGTAAACACACACGGTTACTGTCAATTGATATTTGGCAATGATGCCAAGACCTTTGAGGAAAGAAGAGTATCTTCAATAAATGGTGCTGAGAAAACTGAGTGTCCCTGTATAGAAGAATATAATTGGACACTTAACTCACAGCAGTTAAAAGTAGATTAAATACTTAACCGTTACACCTGAAACTAGAAGTACTAGAAGAAAACAAGGGAAAAGCTTGTTGAAATTAGTCTAGGAAATGACTTTTTTGGACATGACCTCAAAAGCAGAGGCAACAAAAGCAAAAAATGGACAGTGAAATTGCTTCAAACTAAAAAAATTCTGCACAGCAAAGTAAAAACACCTATGGAATGTGAGAAAATATTCACAAACCTTACCTCTGGTAAGGCAGTACTTTCCAAAATAAATAAGAAACTTACACACCTCAATGCCAAGAAAACAACCCAATTAAAAATGGGAAAAGGACTTGAACAGATATTTTCCAAAAGAAAACATACAAATGGCTAAGAAGTATATGAAAAATGCTCAACATCACTAATCCTCAGGGAAATGCAAATTAAAACCGCATTAACCTACTGCCTCAGACCTGTTACAAGGGCTATTATCAAAAAGATAAATGATAAAGTCTTGGTGAGAATGTAGAGAAAAGGGACTCTTTGTATGTGGTTTGTGGGAAGGTAAATTAGTATAGTCATTATTGTAAATAGCATTGAGATTCCTTAAAATATTAGAACTACCATACTACCTAGCAATCCTACTCCTGCATACATATCTAAAGTAAATGAAATAAGGATGTTAAACACTTATCTGTACTTCCATGTTTATTGCAGCATTATAACAGCTAAGATATAGAATCAGCTTAAGTGTCCATCAATAATACTAGATTTTAAATGTGATGTATAAATACAATATATTTTATTGCATTATTGTAATATTCAGCCTTAGCAGAAAATCTTGTCCTATGTGATCTCATGGATGAACCTTGATGCTATTATGCCAAGTAAAATAAGCTTGACAAGAAAAGACAAATGCTCTATTATCTCACTTATATGGAGAAGACAAGCAGAGACTCGGGGTTGGGGAAAGAATGGGGAGTGATTATCGAAAGGATATAAAGTTTTAGTTAGAATGAATAAGCTCTGGTGACCTATTTGTGCAGCATGGTTACTACAGTTAATAATAGTAAATTATATACTCAATTACTGAGGAAATGCTAAATGTTCTCACCACAAAATATAAGAGGGGATGGGTAAGTTAATTATCTTGATTTAATCATTTTACAATGTATATGTATATCAACACATCATATGGTACACTGTAAATATTTATAATTATTTTTGTCAATTATATCCCAATAAAATTGGAGTTTGGGAAGTTGCTTAGTCTAATACAGAATTTTAGTTTTGCAAGAGGAAATGTTCAGGAGAGCTGTTGCACAGCAATGTGAACGTACTTAACATTACTGAATTCTACACTTAAAAGTAAAGATGGTACATTTTATGTTGTGTTGTTCCAAAATTGCTTATTTGATTGCTATATCTGTATTTAAAATAACAAATTGTGACTAGTTCTTCTTCCAATGAAAATATAAAATATTTGAATTTCCTGGTATAACAGACATAGTTTTCTATCTTTAGCATCATCTTCTGATACTCTCTATCAAGTCCTTTGTATTCTAGATTTACTAGCTCTCATTAAGCTTCCTGAATGAGCCAATACCCTTCCAACCTCAGGGATTTTAAATATTTTATTCTTGTTACCTGTAATACTTTTCATGAGCAATCTCATTTACCTTTTTGGCTAGATCCTATTAATTTATGATATGTCACCTTAAAATTAACATCCTCAGGCAAGCTTTCTTTGATATCTCTGAGAACAAGGCAGGAACTGATATATATATATATATATATATATATATATATATATATATATATATATATACACTTTATTAGCTTGTATTTCTTCTTTTTGTATATATAAGTGTGTATATGTTTAAGAATGCCATGAGAGATGAGCTCTTGAAGCTCTGTCTTTGCTGACTGTAGTTAACAGAACCAACACTTTCATTCTTAGTCATTATGAACTGTGAATGAGTACATTTCTGATACTAACATTAGAGATGAACTCATGAACCAAAATAGAAACATCAGAACATTTTAACCTCATAGTCATAATCTGGTTAAAGAATGAGCATGTGAATCAATATAGAAAAATAATAATTAGAAAGTTTCTTGTGATACCTTCTAAAATGATCATGAGAGAAGTCAACTGAGATTATGAATTATGTGTTAAACAATGCTGGAAGATAATAAAGCTGTGGCCATTTTGTCCACGTACTGTAGAGGAAGAAGAGCAGAAATATGGAGAAAACAAGGTAAACTTTGGAAAGCATTATTTACCTGGATCTCATCATACCTGAAAGCAAAGGTTAACTGTGCATTTTCTAGAGAAGTCAGTGAATAAATGACTTTCCACTCTTTTCTTTAAATTTAAATAGTTAAATTTCTTTCACTGTTTATCAAAGTAATCATAATATATGATTTTGGTGTCCCAAATATGTAAACCAAGTGCTGACCACCTAGAATCTATTCAATATGTGCTGTTTAGTGAGTAAATGAATAAATGTGTAAATCAAAAGTTTTATGATATCTATAAGCAGTGGGTTAACAGAACCTGTTATTCTAACCCTATTTGTGAAATAACTTTTAAAACAGTGATTACAGTAACTTTAATACCATGTTCCATTGATTACATTCTGCTCTTGGCTTAAAAAACACATTAAGGTCACAGGTAGAGATGGAGACTAATAGAAGGTTCAAGACCTAAAATAATAGGTTAAAATAAATAAAAACCTTTCATTTCTAGTGTGGATTTTTTAGGAAATATTAAAGTATACAGAGTATTGATTAGTGACGAGTTCCCACATGCCATAATTTGGGAATATTGATATCTTGTATCTCATATAGTCTTTTATATCAAGTGGACAAGGGACTTTCAGCAAGTATGATGTCTTCAGTAAACTTAATATTGTAATCCAATACTGCTATGTTAGGTGACATCTATTGAAACTTCATAATGCTTAAAGGCTTCTGTTAAAAAGAAGTTTGTGTGGATGATAGAATTATATGAAGAATAGCATGCTAAAGAATGTCTAAATGTATTACCCTCTGCAGCAAATGAGAAAAGTATTGGAAGGTGCAAATGTGAGAGTGGGGAATGGGTGGATTTCTGGTGAATTAAATCAGAATTTCCAGTAGATTCTCATTCCTCAAGGTTCTTAATACTAGCAAAATGCAAAGCAACCTCAAGATCAATAAAATTGCAAGTCAATGAAATTTTTACCGCTAAATGGAACAGAAAATAGTTCATTTCAAATGTTAGTTTTATAATTGATAGAATCTCTATAGAAAGGCTAAAACACATATTTTTCTGTATATTTCCATTCAAGTAAAAAAAATTCCATTGCACTATGAAGAGTCTGTTATTTTTTATTTATTTATTTATTTTTAATTTTTATTGCATTATAGGTTTGGGGGTACATGTGCAGAACGAGCAAGATAGTTGCATAGGTACACACATGGCAGTGTGCTTTGCTGCTTTCCTCCCCTTCACCCACACTTGGTATTCATCCCCAGGCTATCCCCCCCAGCCCCCCCCGCTGTCCCTCCCCCATTCCCCCCAACAGTCCCCAGTGTATAGTAGACCGCCTCTCTGTGTCCACGTGTTCTCATTTTTCTCACCCACCTATGAGTGAGTATATGCGGTATTTCTTTTTCTGTTCTTGTGTCAGTTTGCTGAGAATGATGTTCTCCAGATTCATCCATGTCCCTACAAAGGACACAAACTCATCATTTTTGATTGCTGCATAATATTCCATGGTGTATATGTGCCACATTTTCCCAGTCCAGTCTATCATCGTTGGGCATTTGGGTTGGTTCCAGGTCTTTGCTATTGTAAACAGTGCTGCAATGAACATTCGTGTGCATGTGTCCTTATAGTAGAACGATTTATAGTCCTTTGGATAGATACCCAGTAATGGGATTGCTGGGTCAAATGGAATTTCTATTTCTAGGTCCCTGAGGAATCGCCACACTGTCTGTTATTAAGAAGGCTAATAAGTTTCCTCTGTGAACTGACTAACCAAGGCAAAATAGTAGGGAAGCAAATCTCCAAGAAAGTCTCAATTTATCTTCCCTTTTCAAGAATCTTGAGGTTACAGAGTAGCAAGCATTAGAAAATTTACTATTCTGATCTATTTTCTGAGGCCAAGAATATTGAAGAGTTTGACAGAAAAATACCATAAGCTCTTCCAAACTCCCCGAAATGCACTTTTATACTGGTTCTACATGTGCCTGTTAGTGCATAGTTTTGATAGAATTTCAGAGTATCTGAACAAATAAACTGGTCCACACAGAGTTTAGCTCAGAAACCCTCATGGCAACAAATGTAATGAGCTGGTTTCAAATGAAGCTGAATCCTCAATTTTATCATTCTAGGTGACTGTCTCTATGTGATTCCTAGATTATCAATCCAATTCTTTCTTAATCTTTAGAAAAATGTTATTTATTGTGTAATGGATAAAGCTCAATAGATTTTTAAGCCCTGTATAATTTGACTCTGGTTCAACCATTAAATACCAAACGTACTATTTTAGCCAAGTTAGTCTGAGGCTTAGTTTTCTCACATGTAAGATGGGTGTATTGATCATTACCACATTTAAACTTCTATTAGACAAAGGTAAGGAATGAACTAGTAAACTGAAAGCTCTGTGGAAGTTATTCAGAAAGCAGTAAAATATGATGCAAATAAAGGGAGACTGAATAAATATCTTTGGATATTAACAGATCAAGAAAAAAATGAAATTTAAAAGGGCTAGGAAGATTTCAACAACAAAATTAACATGCTTGATCTAATAGCTAAATATGGATGTTTATCTTTATGAATGGGTGATATACGTTCTTTTTTAACAACATAGACTCTAAAAGTTGATCACAAGCTAAACCACAAAGCTAGCTACAATACACTTTAAATCTTATCTTACCAGATTATATTCACTGTTTGTTATAAATTAACTTAGAAAGAAATAACATATAGAGAGAATAAAACTCTCATGTTTAAGAATTAGTAAGATTTTTTTTTTCTTTAAGGATGTTGAATATTGGCCCCCACTCTCTTCTGGAAGAATTAGTAAGATTTCTAATCAACTTTGGGATCTAAGATAAAATTTTACATACATACATATTTTTAAATATATATTAGGTTAATGTAGTCTATTACACTGATCAATTTGCATATGTTACTTCTTGAATTCCAGGAATAAATTTTATTCAATCATGGTATATAATAATTTTAAATATATTGCTGAATTCGTTAGTATTTTGCTGAGAAATTTTGCATTAATGTTTATAAGATATCTTGGCCTATAATTTTATTGGTGTCCTTGTCTTAGGTATTGGAGTAATGTTGGCCTGATAGAGTAAGTCGGGAAATACTTCCTGCTCTTCAGTTTTCCAGAAAACTTAAAAATTGGTATTCTTCTTTAACTATTTCATAGAATTCAACAAAGAAATAAGTTCACCAAAACAAAACAAAACAAAACAAAAAAAACAAAAAACTCCAGGTTTAGGACTTTTTTTTTTCCTGGGTCAGGAAATTTTTGATTATGAGTTCAATCTCTTTAGTAGTTATAACTTTATTTAGATTTTCTATTTTTTTTCATGACTTACTCCTACTGGGCTTTTTGTTTCTAGGAATGTGTTCACTTTATTGAGATTATCCAGTTGTTGCTATGTAAGTGTCCAGTGTCCTCCTATTTTCTTTAGAATCAGCAATAATAATACTGATTTTGGTTTCTGATTTTAGCAATTTGAGTCTTTTTTTTTTTTTTTTTTTTTTACTGCATCTAGATAATGGTCATTCATTTTGTTCATCTTTTCAAAGAGGTAACTTTTGAGTTTATTGATTTTTCTCTATTTCTCTTCTGTTTATTTTGTAGTCATATGTTTAAATTTCTTCCTGTTGTATATTATAGCTATATACAATTATATATATATTATAGCTAATACCTTTGTTATTATGTGGATTACATTTAACATTCTAAAGCTATAATATTCTATGTTAACTCTGTATCAACTTAACCTGAATAACATAAAAAACTTTGCTCCTTTGCAGTTTTGTACTCACCTCTTTCAGTCACACATCACAAACTTACACTGGATGCCCCAGTACATCAACTTATAATTCTTTTAAATGTACTAGTCTTAAATTATATTTAAAACAACACAAAATGTGGAGTTATAAACTGAAGCTATTACAAAATAGCTTTTTAAATTATTTTTAATGAATTAGTTTCTTCAATTATGTAGAAATTAAAAAGTGAAAGTACAGACCATTACAACGACACACGTTTTATAATTGCTCATGTTCTTCCTTTGCTGACATCTTATTTCTTTATATGACTTGAAGTTACTGTCTGGTGTTCTTTCATTTCACTTTGTAGAAGTCCCTTGAAACTTTTCTGTAGAGTAGGTAATAAATTCCCTCAGCTTTGTTCATCTAAAAATGTTTTAATTTCTTACACTTGAAGGATAGGTTTTCTATAAAATTCTTAGTCAACAGCGTTTTTGTTTGTGTGTATTTTGTTTTGTTTTGTTGCTTTTCCTTTTAGAACTTGGGAGATTCACAAGGTCCAGTGAATGTCTCATGAGAAATCTGCTGATAATGTTATTGATGATCTCTTGTATATAAGTCAGTTATCTTGCTGCTTTTAAGATCCTCTTTTTGTCTTTATCAATCAAAAGATTGACAATAACATGTCTTAGTGTGGTCTCTTTGATTTCATTTTGATGTGTTTTTAGTTTTTTGGATGTTTATATTTATATCTTTTTCATTTAAGCCATTATTTCTTTGAATATTCTATTCCATATTCTTTTCTTTTCCTTTAGGGATTCCCACAAAGCACATGGTATTCTGTTTGCTGTGTCCCACAGGATTTTCCTTTCCTTCCATCTCTTTTTTTGTTTCCAAGACTCAATTTCCATTGTCCTATCTTCAAGTGCACAGATTCTTTCTTCTCCCTGCTTAGATATGCCTTTGAATCCCCATGACATAAAAAAATAATAATAAAAGTTATGTTAAGAGAAGAGAGTAATTGTAAAAAAAAAAAAAAAAAAAAAAAAAAAAAAAAAGATTTTCTTAGATGAGAAAGAGAGCATTTTGCTTGGCTTGGACCTAAGATTGTAATTGTTTATCATACTCAATTTGTACAAGCCTGATAATATATTAGGATGATTGCTGGCCAGGAGTAGAGGCTCATGCTTATAATCCTAGCACTTTGTGAGGCTGAGGTAGGAGGATTGCTTAAGGACAGGAGTTCAAGTATAGCCTGGGCAACATTGCAAGGCCCTGCCATCCTATCCCCCACCCACAAAAAGGACAATTACTTAGACTAGTATAATATTACAGAGAATGGGAGGAGACACACAGGGAAAGTGTCAGATGCAAACAAAATTTAATTTCGAGCCATTCTATACTGTATCTTTACTGCTTTAATAGTTGCCTTTATGTATTAGACACATCTTCATCTAGTATGTCTTCTAATATGAAAAGCCAAAAATTGAGTAAAGGAATAAATAAATGGAGAGATATCTCAACTTTGGCACTTACTATGTTCCACACAAAGTTTTTGGGAGGAGACAGGGGTTTCAGCATCTGTCTTTAGCACTGCTATACCTACCGCTGTCCAAAAATAGGCAAAAAACAATACACACAAAATGCAAAATAAAAACATGGCTTTTGATTCATTAAGCCTTGGGTCTACACTCTCTTTACTGGAATCATTACTATCTATGTGAGTTTTATATTTTTCAGCCTATCTAATCTTAATTTCTCTATACAAATAATGTAGTGTCTTAGCTCAGCTGTTATAAAATATCATAGATGGGAAATGGGGTAGCTTAAACAACATTAATTTCTTTTTACTTTTTGAAGACTGAGAAGTCCAAGGTTGGGATGCAAGAATGGTCAGGTTCTGGTGAAGTCCCTTTTACTGAATGGCACATGACTGTATTTTTGCTGTATCCTCATATAACAAACAAACAAAAAAAAAGTGGAGGGGGGGAGTGAGCAAGACAAAATGCCCTCTTGTCTCTTCTTATAATGACACTAATCCCAACCTGAAGACCCCACTCTCACGATCAGCATCTTAATGTAAGTACCTCCTCAAAGACCTATTTTCTACCAGCATTACAGTAGGGGATAAGGATTTCTATTAGTCCATTTTCATGCTGCTGATAGAAAAATACTCAAGCCTGGGCAATTTACAAAAGAAAGATTTATTGGACTTACAGTTCCACATGGCTGGAGGGGCCTCCCAATCATGGCAGAAAACAAGGAGGAGACATTCACATCATATGTGGATGGTGGTCAGCAAAGAGAACTTGTCTAGGGAAACTCTCATTTTAAAACCATCAGATCTTGTGAGACTCATTCACGAGAACAGTGCAGAAAAGACCCAAACCTGTAATTCAATCATAGCCCACTGGATTCCTCACACAATATGTAGGAATTGTGGGAGTTACAATTCAAGATGAGATTTGGTTGGAGAAACCTTCAAACCATATCATTCTTCTTTTGGCCCCTTCCAAATCTCTTGTCCTCACCTTTCAAAACTAATTGTGCCTTCCCAACAGTTCTCCAAAGTCTTAACTCATTTCAGCATTAACTCAAAAGTGCACAGTCCAATATCTCATTTGAGACAAGTTCCTTTCGCCTATGAGCCTGTAAAATTAAAAGCAAGTTAGTTACTTCCTATATACAATGGAAATATGAGCATTGGGTAAATACAGTCATTCCAAAAGGGAGAAGTTGGCCAAAACAAAGGGGCTACAGGCCCCATGCAAGTCCAGAATCCAGCAGGGCAGTCAGGTATTAAAGCTCCAAAATGAACTCCTTTGACTCCATGTCTAGCATCCAGGTCACACTAATGCAAGAGGTAGGTTCCCATGGTCTTGGGCAGCTCTGCCTCTGTAGCTCTGCAGGGTATAGCCTCCCTCCTGGCTGCTTTCACAGGCTGGTGTTGAGTGTCTGCAGCTTTTCCAGGAACATGGTGCAAGCTGTCAGTGGATCTACCTTTCTGTGGTCTGGAAGACAGTGGCCCTTTTCTCACAGGTCCACTAGGTAGTGGCCCAGTAGAAACTGTAGGGGGGATCCAACCCCACATTTCCGTCCACAATGCCCTAGCAGAAGTTCCCCATGAATGCCCCACCCCTGCAGTAAACTTCTTCCTGGACATCCAGGTATTTCTATACATCTTCTGAAATGCAGACAGAGGTTCCTAAACCCCAGTTCTGGTATTCTGTGTACTCACAGGCTCAACACCATGTGGAAGCTGCCAAGGCTTGAGACTTGTACTCTGAAGCCACAGCTCAAGCCACATTGTCCTGTTTCAGCCATGGCTGGAGTGTCTGAGACATAGGGAACCAAGCCCCTGGGCTGCAGACAGCATGGGTACTCTGGGCCCAATCTAGGAAACCATGTTTTTTTTTCTAGGTCTCCAGGCCTGTTATGGGAGGGGCTGCCATGAATACCTCTGACACGCCCTGGACATTTTCCCTATTGTCATGGGGTTTATCACTCCACTCCTCATTACTTACACAGATTTCTGAAGCTGGCTTGAATTTTCTCTTAAGAAAATGGGATTTACTTTTCTATTTCATTGTCAGGCTACAAATTTTTCAAACTTTTTTTTTTTTGAGACGGAGTTTCGCTCTTGTTACCCAGGCTGGAGTGCAATGGCGCGATCTCGGCTCACCACAACCTCCGCCTCCTGGGTTCAGGCAATTCTCCTGCCTCAGCCTCCCGAGTAGCTGGGATTACAGGCATGCGCCACCATGCTCAGCTAATTTTTTGTATTTTTAGTAGAGACGGGGTTTCACCATGGTGACCAGGATGGTTCCGATCTCTTGACCTCGCGATCCACCCGCCTCGGCCTCCCAAAGTGCTGAGATTACAGGCTTGAGCCACCACGCCCGGCCTCAAACTTTTATTATCTGCTTCCCTTATAAAACTCAATGTCTTTAGCAGTACCCAACTCACCTCTTGAATGTTTTGTTACTCAGAAATTTCTTCTGCCAAATACCCTAAATCATCTCCCTCACCTTAAATCATTTTGCAGGGGCAAAATGCCACCAGTCTCTTTGCTAAAACGTAAGAGTCACCTTTCCTCCAGTTCCCAATAAGTTTTTCAGCTCCATCTGAGACCATCTCAGACTGGACCTCATTGTTCATATCATTTGTCATTTTTGTCAAAGCCATTCAACAAGTCTTTAGGAAGTTTCAGACTTTCCCACATGTTTCTGTATCTTGTGAGATTTCCAAATTGTTCTGACCTCTGCCTATTACCCAGTTCCAAAGTCGCTTTTACATTTTCAGGTATCTTTTCAGTAATACTTCACTTCTGCTGATATCAATTTACTCTATTAGTTCGTTTTCACGCTGCTGACAAAGACATACCTGAGACTGGGAAATTACTAAAGGAAGAGGTTTATTGGATTTACAGTTACACATGGCTAGGGAGACCTCACATTCATGGTTAAAGATAAGGAGGAGCAAGTCACATCATACATGGATGGCAGCAGGCAAAAAGAGCCTGTTCAGAGAAACTCCTGTTTTTAAAACCATCAAGATCTTACAAGCTCTCTTTCACTATCATGAGAACAGCACAGGAAAGACCCACCCCATAATTCAATCACCTCCCACTGGGTTTCTTCCATGATATGTGGGAATTGTGGGAGTTACAGTTCAAGATAAGATTTGGGTAGGGACACAGCCAAATCATATGAGGCTTCAACATATGAACTTTGTGGAGGACACAAATATTCAGTCCATTAAATAGCAATAATATTTTATTATAATGCAATATACTTATATTACAAAATATAATACATAATGTGGTATTTTGGTAAAGATTAAATGAGACAATGTAAGTCATTTAACCTGGTGATTAGACAGGGGCACATAAAAATCATTTACTATTTTTTCTCATTGTTATAAATAGTAGTAGTAGTTCTGTGAATGCTTTGTAATCACTTAATCATCTTAGACCTGCAGGGCATTGCATAAGGGTCTGTTAATTATAGTGTAGTGTTCCTATGGCCTAAATTAATATGATCCTCCATGCTAGCTAGCAAGTCACTTACTATGATCTATTCAGTGCTGACCATATGGCACTGAATATTATATATACTAATATATAACATTATATATTTTATATAATAGTACTATTATATACTAGTGTATACTAGTAATATCATATATATTATATAACTAGTATATACTAATTTATAGATTTATAATTTAGCTTTGGGATAAGAATGTTGGTATAATAAACCACCTCCACTTTGTTCACAGACAGAGTTTAAGGTGCCGGCTGGGGAGTAAAGTAAATGAAGTTTAGCAAACATCAGTTACCAAATTCCTAAGCAAGCTGAAGGTTATAATCTTCTCAAGACATTTTCTACTCACCACCAATTAAGGTGCACTTCTTTGACCCTTACATGGGAAGTCAAACTGAGAAAGTATCACTCTAGAAGAACAGAAAGCCATGAAGATAAATTAGTTTTATCTGATCCCTACATTAGCCTCACAAAAGTTGTTAAAATGTTTCTGGAGGTAGCAGAAACTTCCACTGACCTAACCAGTGAACCCAGATCCAGAAACAAACAAAAAAAACCCTCCTAATCTGCTGAATTCTGAACCATAAGCATATGTGTGACGGTTTTTTTAAAACTGCTTTTAACACAATCATAAAGTAAATATTTAAAAATAAATACCATCGGCTGGGTACGGTGGCTCATGCCTGTAATCCCAGCACTCTGGGAGGCCGAGGCGGGTAGATCACGAGGTCAAGAGATGGAGACCATCCTGGCCAACATGGTGAAACCCCGTCTCTACTAAAAATACAAAAATTAGCTGGGCGTGGTGGCGTATGCCTGTAGTCCCAGTTACTCAGGATGCTGAGGCAGGAGAATTGGTTGAACCCAGGAGGTGGATGTTGTAGTGAGCCGAGATCGCAACACTGCATTCCAGCCTGGCGCCTGGCGACAGAGCGAGACTCTGTCTGAAAAAATGAATAAATAAATATTATCAAAAATTTTTCTTAAATCAGATAGTGGTAACTTGGTTTATATATTTTCTAATTTATTGAAGAACTATAGCAGAATACTTTAAAATGCACAAAAGTAAAGGAGAAGAGACAGTTTAGACTGCGGATAAATAGGAAAATAAGCTAAGCTGTTTAAATATTCCCATAGATCTTCCACACATAGGTGAATAACAAAAGTGAACAGGAATAGAACTAGTCTTAAAAGCCAAATATTTAAATGCCACAAGCTCTCACTTGTTAAGTGGGAGCTGAACAATGAGAACACATGAACACAAGGAGAGGAAAAACACCCACTGGGCCTTTTGTAAGGAGTGGCATGGGGGGGCGGGGGGGAGGCAGAGAGCATCAGGACAAATAGATAATGCATGCTGGGCTTAATATCTAGGTAATGGGTTGACAGGTGCCGCAAACCACCATTGCACATGTTCACCTATGTAACAAACTTGTACATGCTGTACATGTATTCTGAAACATAATAAAAAGCATGAAATTTAAAAAGCCAAATATCCACTTATCTTTATAATGTAAAGATTTCTACTGAGGGAACATTTGTCAAGGCTACCTATAAGTTACTTCTAAATTTAACTACTTTTTTAGTGCTTTAGAAAATTTTAAGTCTTTTTCTGGTTTCAAGATTATTAAATAATATACACGTTCCCTTAGAATGAGAAATAGCGATTAAGTTTTCACTGGGTAAAATTTGAGAATGATTAAATTTTCAATAGCGTCATTGAGCCAAAAGTTGCCACAAAAGCAGTTGATAAGTTCTGGAATAGTAATAGAAAAAAAAAAAAAAAAAAAAAAAAAACAAGAAAGAGGGAAGATGTATTGAAAAAGAAGGTTAGAAATTGATAATCTTTGTCTTTTCAAATGTTTACTAGGACACATTTAAAATTGGTTGAAAAGCAGAATTTTAACCATTGTAAGTAGATGTAGACTGTTGTACAAACAAACTGGGCAAATCATCTCATAATTAGTTCCTCTGCGGTATTGTGAACAGGTAAAGAAAAAGAATGTAACTCAGGAATTTTGGAGACCTTAATGACACCTACTATGAAGCTGAAATTGCCCTCTTCAGAGGTGACAGGTTCAAGAAAATGTAAATAAAGAATCTTGTTATAATGAGAGTTACTGAATTAACATTATCAGGAGAGGGTGGTATTTTTCAAAATAACCAATGTAATATATTAGTAGACATTAATAAACATTTGATTATTGGCTTATGCTGAATTTAAGAAGGGAAATGACTATAAGTTTGGAGAATAATCTGGGTGGGGGCATGCAAAATCCTCAGTTCAATGTCAGTTCTGCTATGGCTCAGTAACCTTACAAAATTCCTATTTGTATGGCAAACAGTTTGGACCCCAAGATATCTAAGGATTTTTGTTTTTTTATTTATTTTGGGCACGAGGTCCTTCTTAAACTTCGGGTGACCACTAAAATGAAAGATTTCACATGGAACGGTATGTGTATGTATTCTTAAGAAGATGTTAATCTTATATATAAACAAAGAAAATGTGTAATTCCAGACATGGGGGAAAGAGTTGAAACATTCACATTAAGGTAATCAACCCTAGTATAGGAAAAAAAGGACCTAGAGCAGCATCTGCCACAAAGGAGCAAACCCTGATCTTTGGTGGTCCTTTCTTATATATAGCCACATTTATGGTGTATGTTATCAGAGGAAAAATTGCATTCAATCTAAAAACTGAAACAATTATTCTTTACAATGATATATTAGATCATGTATGTGGAGGTCATGGTTAAAACGACAGAATTTGGGGCTAAACTGCTTTGGTTTACATTTGAGTTCTGCTAATTACTATGTGAAACTGTGCTAGTTATTTAACATATAAATTGTTTGATTTCCTCTTATTAAATGAGCCATAAAGAATATACCTACTATGCAATACAGTGATCCTACTATAGGTAATATCTGAAGATAAATGAAAAAAACTCAGTAAATACATATTTATATAATAGTCTGACACAGTATTTTACTCTGACTTTATTCATAATCACCAAATATATAGTATGTTTACAATATATATTGTATATATATATACAATATATAGTATATGTATTATATACTATTGTGTATATATATACAATATATAGTATATATATTATATACTATTGTATATAATATACAATATATAGTGTATATATATACACACAATATATAGTATATACACATAGTATATATTGTGTATATATATACAATATATACTGTATATACTATATATACAATATATATGTATATATACTGTATATACAATATATATATTGTATATATATTGTATATATATACATATATATTGTATATACAATATATATACACATATATATTGTATATACATGTATATACAAGTATATATAGTATATACAATATATATGTATATATACTATATATGTTTATTGTGTGTGTGTGTATATATATATATATATATAGTGTGTGTGTGTGTGTGTGTGTGTGTGTGTATCCATTACTTTGTGAGAAATTCTGGTGTGTCCATATGCTGTGATGTTTCTTAAGAATTTCTTAAAAAATGAATTACCAATAATATTCAAATATGTTTGGATTAATAAAAGCATGGATAAATATCAAATTCATTATGCAAAATGAAAAAAAAATAAAATTAAAGGTTGTATGATTCCATCTATATGGTATAGAAAAAACAAAAGCAGGACACAAAGCAAATCAATGGTTACAAGCTCTAAAAGAGGGGAGAGGATTAATTCCAAAGAGATATCAGAGAATGATTTTGGCTAATGAGACTGGTGATTGGAGTGTCATTACATGACTTTATGCATTTGTCAAAGGTCATAAAACTGTACCCCAAAACAAAGCATGAATTTTATGACAATGAATTATGCTTCCAAACACCTGGAAAAAGAGAGACATACTAGACCTACTTGATCAAATAGTCCTGAGGATTAAGCAAAATAATGAAACCTGACAAAAATAAGCAATGGGGAAAGGATTCCCTGTTTAATAAATCATGTTGGGAAAACTGGCTAGCCACGTGCAGAAAGGAGAAACTGGACCCCTTCCCAACACCTTACACTAAAATTAACTCCAGATGGATTAAAGACTTAAACATAAAACCTAACACCATAAAAACCCTAGAAGCAAACCTAGGCAGAACCATTCAGGACATAGGCATAAGCAAAGACTTCATGACTAAAACACCAAATGCATTGGCAACAAAAGTCAAAAGAGAGAAATGGGATCTAATTAAACTCCACAGCTTCTGCACAGCAAAAGAAACAGTCATTAGAGTAAACCTGCAACCAACAGAATGGGAAAGAATTGTTGCAATCTACCCATCTGACAAAGAACTAATATCTGGAAACTACAAAGAACTAAAACAGATTTCCAAGAAAAAAACAAAAAAAAATCATTCAAGAGTGAGCAGAGGATATTAACAGACACTTTACAAAAGAAGACATACATGAGGCCAACAAACATGAAGAAAATGCTCATCATCACTGGTCATTAGAGAAATGCAAATCAAAACTACATTGAGATACCATCTCGTGCCAGTTAGAATGGCAATCATTAAAAAATCTGGAGACAACAGATACTCGAGAGGATGTGGAGAAATAGGAACACTTTTACACTGTTTGTGGGAGCGTAAATTAGTTCAACCATTGGAAGACAGTGTGGCAATTCCTCAAGGACCTGGAAATAGAAATTCCATTTGAGCCAGCAATCCCATTACTGGGTATATATCCAAAGGATTATAAATCGTTCTGTTATAAGGACACATGCACACAAATGTTCATTGCAGCACTGTTTACAATAGCAAAGACCTGGAACCAACCTAAATGCCCATCGACGATAAACTGGACAAGGAAAATGTGGCACATATACACCATGGAATACTATACAGCAATAAAAAAGAATAGGTTCGTGTCCTTTGTAGGGACATGGATGAACCTGGAAACCATCATTCTCAGCAAACTGACACAAGAACAGAAAATCCAACACCACATGTTCTCACTCATAGACAGGTGTTGAACCATGAGAACCCATGGACACAGGGAGTGGCGCATCACACACTGAGGTCTGTGGTAGGGAACTAGGGGAGGGATAACATGGGGAGAAATGCCAGATATAGGCAATGGGGAGGAAGGCAGCAAACCACATTGCCCTGTATATACCTATGAAACAATCCTGCATGTTCTTTACATGTACCCCAAAACCTAAAACATAATAAAATATAAATATATATTTAAATATAAAAAAATTAAAAAAATAAAAACTGTCAATAGTATCTGACATAGTAAGCACTCAACAAATGTTATCACAAGTCCTTCATAATCATAATGGTTAATATTTTTCCAGTGAAAATTAGTTCAAAATTAAAAGTCACTTTATTATGTCTTACGAAAATGAAGGGCTTTTTGTTTACTAATACATTTGTTTGAGTGAGACCAACCTGTTGCTAACACATTAGAGATAATCACAATACTCTCAGGGCTGTGTTTCCAAGACAAATTTACTTATTGATGCTGCACGCGAGTTTTAGTAACAAATGAGATCATCATGAGAAGAATTAAAATGATGAAGAAACTTGCTTGCTTCTCAGGGACAATCTTTCTTTCAATGTTCCCAAGCCTCTAGCCCAGAGACCAAGAAAAGGATACTTTCTCCATTTTCCCAGGGCTTTTTTTTTTTTTTTTTGCTTCTATTCTCACCACCTTCTATTAGCTGCCATCTTCAGAAATCTATACTGCGTATAGTAGACATGAGATTGGCTACCACACATTTGTGTCTCATGCCTTCCAGTTAAAGCCCAGTCTTCACATCTACCTAGTTTTGGCAAGAATTTTGATTTGCTAAGCCAAATAAATATCTATTTTACTCAGTGCATGGTTCAGGGGGAGGTGATAATTTGATATTCCCCTGGTCATAGGTAGGGATCAGAGGAGAGTGCAGCAGTTTTTCAGTAGTTTTCAGAGGAGAACAGATCTCTGTTTCTGGGCAGTGCTATGTATATGGATAGATCCTGCAAATGCCACTAAGAGGGAAGTCAGCTATTAGAGGATGGTCAGCCTGACCCCAGTCTTTACTGTTTCAGAGGTTGAAACTTACATTGTTGCTTAAGCCATTTGGAGTGATGATGATGATGATGATGATGATTACGCTGCAGGTAACTAAAACATCTCAACCAATACATTTATTTTTCTTTTACTATTTCAATTTTCCATGCTCATTAAGGTTCACAAAGAGCTCAAACCCAATTAATCTTATAAATTATGCACATTAAGTCCTTAGTGACATTTAATACAGAGACTCTCCCAAATGAACTTATACATTTTTAACAGATCATTTAGAAATCTCAAGATTTTTAAATGTTAATTTCACAAAATTTGGTAGATTTTATAAAAACGTTTTTAAAAAGCGATGAAAATGTCTACAAATCCTATATTATACAATGTTTTTTTCTGGCATATCACCCATCACAATTTCAAAATAAACACATGTAGCTCTCCAAATCTGCTCTCTGATATCAAATACATCTTTGAAAGAGTTAAACATATGTAACTTTGGTTCATAAAAATTATTAAAATCACTTACATTTTTGTTAAGGATGTCCAAACTGAGAGAAATTCTTATCTAATTTCACTTAATATTTTTCTTACGACTTTAAAATTTCTAGCACAAATTCCAGTTTCTTAGGGTTTTTCTGGAGTAGAAATAAAAAGCTATTTTCACTAATAACAATTAAATGTATGATTAACAATAAATTGTCCTAGAATATCCAAGATTTTTTTCATTTTTTTATAGCCTATCACTTCTGAATTTTCAGCAAGACTTCTGTATTTGCAAAACTTTCTTTCCTTTGACCTACTTGAAATCTCACCATTGGAACATTTTCTCAATTAGTGTGAATAATTTTTCATTAGAAAGCTAAAATACCCCATAAAAGAGTCAGCACTTTGCTTTTTTACTAGTTTTTAAATTCAGTGCTAATGAATTTATCAGTTATTTCCTTAGATTAAGTGTTAAGTACTTAAGGACAAGTGAAAACACTGAAAATTTGCTGAAACAGAAAAAGGGCGGCAAGAATTAAACATAGATATTCACAATGAATAATCAAGTTAAGGGAAAATAGAAAAAGATAAGAGAGTCAAGGCAAATACTCCGCACTCAGGGTTTTCATCCTTCATCCTTGAGAAAATCTTGCTTCCTTCTCAGAGGAACACACCAGGGGACCTCCAAGGAACCTTACCAATTGATCAGTTTTTAGGAATAGAAAAAATGTGATTCCTTTTCTTACCATTACAGGAGTCACAGCTCACACTCCTAAAACAAAAGTTTAACAAGAGAAAAGCATAATAGATGTATTTAATCAAGACCCAGAGAAAATTGTCTATTTTTATACATAGGTTTGATGAAGAATGCACATCCATGTAGGAATGCAATTGAAAAAAAGTAAAAAATCTAATGTCCTCATGTGACAGGCTACATGAGGACATTCAACAAGGCCTCTGTTCAAATTTTTCTTGGTCTTCCTTTGTGAAATCCCTTCCTCTTGGGTATATGGCAGGACTCTTTTAGAATGAAGGTTTATGACCTACTGTTAGATAAGATAGGTCAGAGAAGTTTTTTATGGCTAGCTTTTACACAGAAAGGTGGGAGAAGTGATGCTTCTACCTCAACCTTCTGATTAGCTGGGACTACAGGCATGTTCCATCATGCCTGGCTAATTTTTATTTTTATTTATTTATTTATTGTAGAAATAGAGTCTCACTTTGCCCAGCCTGGTCTTGAATTCCTGGGCTCAAGTGCTCTTCCCACCTTGGATTGCCAAAGTAATGAGATTACAGGCATGAGTTACCCTGCCCAGCCTCAATATTTTTCTGCTTAACGTACTCAGCATGTCAAAGCAAGATACTTGGGTATCATTTTCTGAACCCAAGCAGTGTGCAAAATATAATTAGTGTGTGCAAAAGAGGAAAGATGAATCCTTGCCTTGAAAAAAATTGGTCAAAAAAAAAAAAAAAAAAACTACAAATAAGAAACCAAATATGTAGACTAGCAGTAAATTATACAAACTACCAAAAGAGGAGAGAGACAAAGAACTGGAAGATATCCTAAAGTTTCCCTAGTCCAGTGGTTCTCAATCTATGTACAGTTCTAGCCTTTTTAAATACAAATACCCTATGGCTTTACTTAACATTTGAAAGTTAAATGTTTCTAGAATAAATCAAACAAAGCATCTCTTCCCTGCTTTACTTTTACCATACACAAGCTTTCCTGAAATTCTCCTCATATCACAGCTCTTCTGTTCCAGGGTATTTCCTCTTCTCCTAGTTTTAGAATAATCAATATGATTCTACTATATCATTTTCAATTTAAAGAAAAGAAAAAGCAGACTGTGGACCCAACTGAACCACTGTGAAGATATACCCAAGACCATCTAGATAGCAAAATACAGAACAGAAAATAAATATTTTCCTGATTGCCATATAGTCAACTTCTAGGTTGTGAATAACAGACAGACCTACAAAAAATTCCAAGAAATGAAAGACAGATTGATTGTGAGTACCCCTGAGTTAGACCTCCTGGTTTACATCAGGGTAACTCATGTGCTATTTATTCTGGGACATCAGGTAAGTGAGAATTCCTAAGTTCTAAGGGGACAGAGGAAACAAGGATCTGACATAAACAGATTTGGGAAATCTTTAAAAGTCTAGGTCAGGATCTCTTACGTTTTCCTAATTACCTAATTCAGTTGAAGTCACAATAAGTATAATTTGTTACTATATTGGTAGAAATAAAGAATTTGGTATTAATAGATAATTTTATTTAATCTGAAGTTTATTAAGATATAAGTTTTTTTTTCTGACCATCTAAGATCCCATTATACTAAAGACTTGCATAATTCAGACATGAACACTACAGGTGTCAGTAGCTAATATTTATTTGTTTAAACCTTATTTAGATCATGGTCTAATATTTATACACAGAGTCCCTCTGCTGAAGTCATTGGTCGATTTCATTTGCCATTTACTCCATCCTAATATAGACTGGGTGAACATCAATGTCAAAGTAGATCAAGGGATGCTGCTAAAAACAAATGGACATAGTTGTGTGTTGATTTGAGACGTTTAGTTAGAGAAAGGGAAAGTGTGAGGTTGAAAGGACATGTAGAATGTGATCATTCATATGAATAGAAACTTCATTCTTTTTAACAATCTTTTAGTTGTCTAGGCTTTTTTGTTTTGACTATGAAATTTCCAAAGTATATAACAAGTGGCTGATTATATGCTTGACTGTACAGAGCTCTATGACTGAAGAAATAGAGGGTGTGAAGTTTCTGTTCTCTGGAGGCTGGAGATGCAGGGTGATTAGTTGTGACATTTTGAAAGGTGTGAATAGATTTAGAAGAACAGTATAATAGACACAGATTGCATTTTGAATTAGCTGCCAAATGGTTATAAAATCAAGAAACATCAACCAATTTTATCTTTCATTCTTCTACAGATCAGACAAGAGTAGGAATATTGCATTAATTTATTTAAAGAGTGAGTGACAAAGGATATTTTAAATAGATATTATAATTTCAGGGTGGACCATGACTTTACTCAAATGTATACCTAGTAACTAAATGAAAAACTGATATTTTGTCTGTAATTTAGATATTTTTTGTTTCCCAACATATGGGACAGTAGGTGTCTTGTGTACCCAAAATAAAATTGACTAGATACTTGGATGTTTTAAGGATTAGATTTTTCTCCCACCTGAAAGTCTTACTTTGACTATGCATCACAAAATACGTATGTTGCTTGATAGCTCAGGTACTCAAAGTAGCACTGACTCACTGAAAGATTTAGCAATAGATCCCACAAGCCCTATTCTTAATTATTTACAAAACTAAAGCAGTTTGAAAATACTTGATTTACTGTTAAATCAGAATCCTCCTGGAATTTAGAAATTTTCTAATCTGTTTGTGTTTCTTGTTTTAGCCCATGTTATTGACTCAGCTCTCTTCTTAACTTCAGTTCTACAGGTTAGTACTGTGGTTTTTCCACCAGATTCATTCAACTTTCTGAGCTGCCAGCTGGTACCTAACCTGGCCCTAAGAGCTTGGCCATGGTGGTCATTATTCAACAGCAGTAAGTCACAGATCATCAACCTCAGACAGAATAACTCTGTGATTGTGATGCATTGAGACCAAACAGTATGACACATTATTATATGGGAGCACAGCCAAAAGCTAGCATTGAACAATGACAAAAGTGAACAAGCGTCTCTTTCTTCCACTGAACATAAGTGACTGCTTGTCTTTATTAATTATGGCCTTAGTTCTACACTGCAACTATAGTTTCTAAATTAAAAAATGATGTACCTAATCATAAACTTAACCTTATCTTTGGTTTAGAGGCTGTAGGAAACAAGATCCACTTCTTTGGTTCATTCTCAAAATCACCTAATGCCAAATTTTATAACAAATTCCTCCAGATACTAAGGAATTTATAATTATGCTGTGACTACTGAAGTAGCCATCTTTAGCTCAGACAGTGCAGTTTTGAAATGTCTAAATTCTAGATTGGAAAGCAATAAAATTAAATGAAATTTAGAACTGTTCAGTGATTCAACTCTTTTATAACAAGGCATCCAGAAAGGTATGTGGTAAAAATTCTGGTAAGCACTGTTTCACTACAGATTATGTATTTTATTATTCACATAAGATATGCGAAAAGAAGCTATATAGGTATAGTAAATGAAACAAATGGGTTGCTATATTTAGTGAAGAATGGAGTAGATGTACTTTACAGATTTAAATATAAATGACCTCTTTCATGTCAGGGGGATTCTATGTAGACAATCAACTACTTATTTATGGTATAATAAATCTTCACTTACACTGTGTGCTTAAATTTGGGAGAATCTCTTCCAGATGGTGGCATTTCTTTTATGATAGTCATGGGTTCATAAAACACCCACCAGAAGAGCTGGATTAAAATGAAATATGGTTCAAACAACCATGTGGTTATTTTGCCAGGACAAAACAAAAATTATTGTGAAAATGCTCTGGTGACAAATAAGAGAACTCCTCATAACAGGAGAAAGCCAGTTGGAATAACTTTTAATAAAATCCTTAGTAACATTTCCTCTTTCTAAAAAAGAAATACCTGTTCTCACGGACACAGGGAAGGGAACATCACATATTGGGGCCTGGGGAATGGGGGACTAGGGGAAGGATAGCAGGGGGTGAGGGGATTGGGGAGGGATGGCATTAGGAGAAATACATAATATAGATGATAGGGTGATGGATGCAGCAAATCACCACTATGGCACGTGTATACCTATGTAACAGTCCTGCATGATCAAAACATGTACCCCAGAACTTAAAGTATAATAAATAAATTTAAAATAATAAAAAAACTGTTCTAAGCTTTACAAAGTCTAAATATCATAAGCATTATAATTCTTAGTTCTGATGGTCTAGATTATAAATGATGCTGTCTGGCTTTAATGACGAAAACTCAACATTATTCAGTTATGATTTTGTTGTTCCAAAACAAGAGGCCCATATTTATTCAAATAGATAACAAAAAGTATAATAAATACTCAAAAATACCTCTTGGCACAGGCCTTCTTCTTTAACAAAAAGAATCTTTGTTGCTGACTTATATTTACTCAGTCATTCAGTCATACATTTGTCAAATCCTTCCTGAATGCCAAGTGAGATCCCAGTAGGTGAGGTTACAGAGTCCAGTCTAGAAGGAAAGTCATTTGAGCCAGTTCTAATAGTGAGCATGCTCACTATATAAGTTAATTATATAGGCTGTCTCAGCTTCCTCCTAAGCAAGTGTCCCATTGAAGTCCCAATGGAGGCCTATCTGAGATAGGAGAGGTCACACAATGGGAGACACCAACAATTGTAAACTAGAAATCATTCAGGCTCACACTGCAGTCACCAGCTTAGACAAACAGTTTCTAAAAAGTTGTCCTACTCAGTGCAAAAGGTCACTTGCATATGCTTCTGGAGGTGCAAAACAGGATTTTCATAAAAAATGAAGATTATCAGCCTCTGCTGTAGAAGAAAAATCCCAGAATTGTTTTCTTAAGCCAGCCAACAAGTGATAGTTATTAAAATAATACTTTTCTTAAAACAAACTACCAAAAATAAAAAAACACTTCTAATTATCAATCTGAATCAGAGAATAGTGCTTATAAACCAATTGATCTAAATAAATTACCCAATCATGCCTTTTAATTATCAGAACAACTCCAAAATTCAAGCAAAGCAAAGTTCAACATGTTGCCTCAGATCAAAATACCAAGAAATAGTTGACTTGAGATTTGAAACTAGAGACCACACTTTTCAATCCATATTATGTTTTGTGATATTTCAAGGGAATATGTTTAAGATTGATGTATAAACTTTACACAGAGATAAATTTCAATTCAAAATAAAATGTACTTTAAGTAAATTATAGTGCTACATTAATTGAACATAGATTTTTTGATGTCACAGCTGAATATCCTTAGGTTTTAGGTGCTGGGAGTATTAAAGCAGAAATTAGCCAGTCATTTCTCACAAATGGTATATGTGGACCCGAGCTGTGTTATCAATGATAAGTTATTCCAGCACTTAAAGTTTAAAACTCTCTAGAAAATGGGAGAATAGACAATCTCCTGGTATCACTCTCTACCACCAAAGTAAAAATCAAATTTATTCAAAGACAAGAATGCCACCCTGAATTCACCAGAACTCAGGAAAGAAGTAGAGAAATCCACTGGGAGCTCAGAATCATGAGAAGCCAGAATTAGTAAAAGGAATGGCCATTTCCAATTGCATCACTTTCTCTCCCAACCAGGCATAATGACTCTAAGGGAGAATTTTTCTGGACCCATGTTTTCTGAGGTGGGGGAAGAAAATTGGTGGTAGATGCTCGATATTCCTACCAGTCTAGGAATTTCTGAGAGAAGCCCATTTAAGTTTAACTTCACAAAAGCCATTATTAGTGCCAGATGGGCTGGACCACCTGAGGGAAATTGAGGACAAAAAGCAATGATCATAGCAACTGCTGTGTGGATCTTGATGACTGCTCTGTGGTCTTATCAGCCATTCTAAGGGGACTGGTAGCTGCCATCATTCTTCGAGGAACATGATCTTCAGGAAGACCTGAATTCATGGCCAGATTTTCCACAAAGCCTGGTTGCTCATGTGGAAACCATCTCTGACCTAGAAACAACTAAAAAGTTTGCAATTGAGTTTCAGTACTTGCATAAATATTCCCCACACAATGGGGAAACAATGGCAAGGCAACATTCAAGTTCTGGTTCTTACTATAACTCCCCCTAGGCAAGAAATAACAGCAGCACTACGTAATTTCAGTGCAGCTTTTAAGTTCTGATTCTCACTATAAATCTTACCAAGCCTGGAAACAACAACAAGCTAGAAATTAAGTTCTAATATTAAGTAGTACAACCCTAACACCATGAAAAAGAATACCTGCAAAAACTGGAGAAGTGTCTTTCTCCTCAGATTTGCAGGTCTCAATGTGAAAATGCAAGAATGGTGAAAAATAAGGGAAATATGATATCACCAAAAGAAACCAGCCAAGGTCAGTAATGGACCTATAAAACCTAATGATACATGAACTGTCTAACACATTTCAGAATAATTCTTTTAAAGAACTTCAGAAAATCACAAGAATATATGAATAGCACTAAAAGAAATTTGGAAAACAATCATGAACAAAAAGAGAAACTTGAAAACTAAATAGAAACAATTTAAACAACCAAATAGAAATTTTACAAATAAAGAACATAGTGTCTAATCTGAAAAACTCATTAAAAAATTTCAACAGCAGATTTGATTAAGCGGAAGGAAGATTCAGTGAGAACAACGACAAATATATGAAATAACCCAATTAGCAGAACAGAGACAAAAAAAGAGTAAAGAAGACCTCTGAGAATTATGGGACACTAACCTCTGCATAATAGGAGTTCCCAAAGGAGATGAGAGAGAAAAAGGCTTAGAAAGCATATTTAAGAAAATAAATGGCTGAAAAATTCCCAAATCTGGAGGAGACAACAGTAGCTAAGCATAGAAAGCTCATAGGTCACCAATAAATTCAACCCAGGAATGGGTTGCTTAGGAATGCTTGAAGGTAAATCTAAATCAAATTACCAGACATCAAATACAATAAAAAATATTCATTGCAGCAAGAGAATATAAACATATCACATTCAAAAGATCCCCAATAGGGCTTTTAACAGACTTCCCAGCAGAAACTACAATAGGCCAGGAGAGAGTGGGATGATATGGTAAAGCGCTGAAGGCAGAAAAATGACAAATAAACTGCCCTCCAAAAATAATGTACCCTGCAAATCTATCTTCCCAAATTGTAAAACAGATAAAGACTCTCAGTCAAACAAAAGCTGAAGGAGTTCATCAACACAGTCCTATCTTAGAAATGAAACGGAGTTTTACAATATGAAAGAAAAGAAAGCAAACATGTAACAAGGAAACATCTGAAGGTATAAAACTCAGTGGTAAACATAATACAAACAAATTGAAAATACTCTAATAGTATAATTTGGGTATATACATTACTACATCTTAAGTGTGAAGACCAAAAGACAAAATTATTCCAGACAATACTTAAAATAATTGGTTAAGAGAAGGGCATTATTAAAAAATATACACTAATACATCAAAAATCCAAATGGGGAAGTGATGTTATATTTTACTTTTCTTTGTGATAAAAGTTGTTATTACAAGGTCCAAATAACATGTTATAACTATAAAAATTTTTTATAAACCTTGTAGTAATCACAAAGCAGATACCAGAAATAGACACACACAGTAAATGGTATAGAATCAAAACATACAAGTAGAGAAAATCACCTAATTCCCAAAAAAAAGACAAGAAGAAAAAAGAGAGGACCTACAAAACAACCAGAAAACAATTATCAAAATGGCAGGACTAAATCATTACCTTTTAATAATAACAAATTTAGTGCAAATGAATTAAATTATTTAATTAGAAGAAATCAAGTAGCTGAATCGATTGCAATAAACAAAATAACCAAGTTCCAACTACATGTTGTCTAGAAGAAATTCATTTTACCTAAAAAGATGCATATTGGCTGAAACTGAAGGATTAGAGAAAGATATTCCATGCAAATGGAAACCAAAAAGGAATAGGATTATAGTAGATATAATAGACTTTAAGCCAAGAAAGACATTTTAAAAAAAGACCAGACCAATATGTCATGATAAAGAAATCAGTATAGAAAAAGGATATAACAATTTTACACATATGTATACTCAACACTGGGACACTGAATATGTAAAACAAATATTAAGAGACCTAAATGGAGAGGATGCATATACCACAAAAAAGTAGGTGACATCAACACCTCACTTTCAGCAGTAGAAAAATGATTCAGACGGAATATCAACAAAGAATTATCAGTTAAACTGCCCTCTAGCCTGAATGGTTTTATTAGATGTTTACAAAACATTTCAACAGCTGTAGAATATACATTTTTCTCAGTAACACATAGAATATTCTCCAGAATATCCATATATTAAGTCACAAAATAATTCAGTAAATTTTAAAATATTTAAATTATATCAGGTAGCTTTTATGACTGAAATAAGTCAAACTGCAAAATCAGTAACAGAAGGAATATTGGAAACTAAGCAAACTTACGGATATTAAACAACATTCTCCTGAACAGATGAATCAACAAAGAACTTTAAAGGTAAATTTTTAAAATTCCTTAAAATAAATGCAAATAGAAACACAACATACAAAAATCACTGTGATACAAAAAAGCAGTTTTAAGAGTGAAGTTTATAAAAGAAATATTTATATCAAAAGAGTAGAAATATCTCACATAAAGAAATTGATGATTGCATCTCAACAAACTAGAAAACCAAGAAGAACAACAACAAAATTCCCACAAAATTAGTGGAAGAAAATATTGGAGCAGAAATAAATAAAATAGATGAAAAAACAATATGAAAGATCAACAAAACAAAAAGTTGATTTTCTAAAATAATAAAATCATCAACAAACCTATTGCTAGACTAAGAAAAATACAACAGATACTATAAAAATACAAAAAAAAAAAAAAAAGAAAAGAATATTATGAACAACTATGCACTAATAAATTTCAAAATCTAGATTAAATTGTTAAATTTTTGGACATATAAACATACCAAGCTTGAATCACAAAGAAATAGAAAACTTGAACATACCAATATTGAGTAACAAGATTGAATCAGTAGTAAACACTCTCCTGTCTAAGAAAACCACAGGATCTATAGCTTCACTGCTGAATGCTACAAACATTTAAAGAACGAATACTGATTCTTCTCAAACTCTCAAAGAATTAAAAGGAGAGCATTCTTCCAAACTGTGAGGTCAATATTATCTTGATGTCAAAACCAGATAGAGACACAATGACAAAATTACAGGACAGTATCTTTGATGAACACAGATGCACAAATACAAAATAAAATACTAGCAAACCAAATTCAACAACACGTTAAAAAGATCATTCATCACAATCAAGTGGAATTCATCCCAGGGATGCAAGATGCTTTAACTCATGCAAATTAGTAAGTGTGATACATCCCATTAAGAGAATCTTATAATAATGCACTTCTGTGTCTCAATTCCTAGCCTTTATATCATTGTTGTCATAGCTTTTTATAATATATGTGTTATAAATTCCAGAGTACAGTTATTTTTGTTCAATTATACTTCAAAGATATTTAGCTCATACATCAAAAACAAAATAATTATCCATGTTGTTACCATTTCACATGTACTTTATTCCATTTTGTTTATCTAGTAACAGTTTTTTGTCTAGAAGACTTTAATATTTTTTTTGAAATTGATGTTTGCTGGTAATATATACTTTCAGCTTTTGTATGTCTGATAATGCTTCTATTTTTGCTTTCTTTTAAAATGATATTTTTGCTGGGTATAGAATTGTAAGTTTTCATGTTTTTCATTTTCCCCTCTAAACTGTTTTTCTACAATTTTCACTCTTGTTTTGTTTCTTTGAAGATTCTGCTTCGCAATCTGAGAAGATTGAAATGTATCACTCTAATCCTTATAACAAGAAAAAAAAAATGAAGAACTGAACATCAGCAACTTCTCAGATCCATAAGAGAACTGAGGTTGCAAGTCAAGTAAGTGCCCTGAAACCTGTAACAGCCATATATAGAGAAGCACATATTCCAGAGTAGAAACCTCTGCAAGAGGCAGTGCCAGCCTTGGGTATGAATGCATAAAGGATAGTTGACTAACTGCTGGTGATGGACTGTGGGCTATCTCAAGAGAAAAAAAAAAAACTCGTGGAGCTCTGACCTTGGGAGCTTTCCCATACTTTTTTTGAGTTTTACCTTCAGGAACTCCACCAGGTTCTAACTATAAAGACGTGAGAAAGAACCCTCTCTGTTTTCAGCAGGAAAGGAGAAAAGTAGCTAATTTAGAAATAAAACCAAAACAGTTGATACTCCTTTAAAAAGGTCTGCTCAAAGGAACCTCTTCTACAGAGCCTAAACAATGTGGGGAATTGAATACCCAACTCTAGACTTCACTAACCTTCAGCATGAGGGAAGAGAAATTCCGAACTCCAGCTTCCGCTAACTTTATAATAGCCATCTCCAGCTCCTTCCAGTTTTTCTCTCGCCTACGGGGTAAAATTAAAAAGATGAGAAACATTTAGAAAGGTCATTGCACTTGGGCAGAGAATTATTAGAAGACTGATAATCATAGAATTATAGACTGTTTCCTCTCCCCGACATTTTTACAACCACAAAAATAGGATTCCTGTATAATAACAGATTACAGCTGAAAATAATTGCAAACTCAGACTGTTTTTAAGAAATCCCTAAGGAAACAAAATCAACAGGGTAACAAAAAGAACACTAGAGTAAATTTTAGCCTCTGACACTTGCAGAAACAGCAAATAATGATGTGAGCCTAACTCCTAGTAGGTAAACATAAAGCATCACTGTAAAGTCCTACTTACCTCAGATCATTTTAGGCAATATATCATTTTTGGCATTCAACATAAATGTATAAGGCATTCTAACAGGTGAAAATAACAGTCTGAAAACATAGGACGAGCATTAAAACCAAAGTCGGATATGACAGTGATTTTGAAATTATGAGACCAGGAAATTAAAATAAGTATTACATACTAAAGAATTTAATCTTAAAATGTGTACAACACCCAAAAAGATGGAAAATGTAAGCAGACAGATTGACAAAGAGGTAATCAAAAGAAACTGATAGAAATTGTAAACACTGTAAGAGAGGTGAAAAGATAAGGTAGATATCAGACACAGACAGGAAACGAATCGGTGAGCTTGAACAGGCAGCAACAGAAACTTCCCAAAGAAAAGAAGAAGGAAAAACATGAAACACAATACTTAACCACTCTGAAACAATTACAAAAGTTGTACCATAAATGCAATGAGAATATGAAGACAGAATGGAACAGAAGAAATATTTGAAACTGTAGTGGCTGAAAACTGACCAAAATTATTGACAGACACAAAACCATACATCAAGGAAGCTCAGAGAATACTAAGCAGGATAAATATCAAAAAATCTGCACCTAGTTGTATCTTATTCAAACTGTAGACAGTCAAAGACAAAGAGAAAATCTTTAAAGAGGGCAGGGGTGGGATAAGGTAAAAAAATCTTTAAAGAGGGCAGGGGTGGGATAAGGTGAAAAAAATCTTACCTATAGAGAAACAAGTTTAAAAGTTAAAATCATGCTTCTCTTCAGAAACCATGAAAGCAAGAAGAGAGTGATGTGGAATGTTTAAAATGTTGAAGACAAACAGAAACCCCACAACCTAGAATTCTATAAGCAGCAAAATTATTCTTTAAAAGTGCAGAAGAGAGAAAAATTTTCTCAGATCTACCAATTGAGAGAATTTTTCACTAGTAAGCTTGACTTGCATGAAATGTTAAAAAGTTTTTCAGAGAGAAGGGTAATTATGTAGCTTAGAAATGCAAATCTACATAAAGGAAGACCATTTGAAAAGAAAAAAAAAAGGTAAAATAAAATCATTTTATTTTTTAATTCTATTTTGAACAGATAAGAGTTTGTTCAATATTTTGTTGCCATTATTATTTTGAACAATTATCATTTATGGCCAAGTGAACTGTATGACAACAGTGTTGTGATGGACAGAAGGGAGAAATTGGGAATACTGAGCTATAATTTTCCTGAACAACTTACGACACAGTATAATGTTATTTGAAAATAGACTGAGATAAGTTGTAATGGTATATTCCCTGCTTTGGAGAAACAACTAAAAAATAAATTATATAAAATGCTTAATTAAAACCAGAGAATGAAAAACATGACAGAAAAAAAGACAGAAATAACATGGAGAACAAAGAAGAAACAGTTACAAATATGGTAGATATTAATGCAACAGTGTAAATAATTAGTTTAAATGTAAATGTTCTTGATATATAGAACACATAATAGACTATCAAAATATATGCTATCTACAGGAATCTACTTTAATTATAAAGATGCATATAGATTAAAAGTAAGGACATAGAGAATTTACCATGCTAAAATAAATAAAAAGAAATCTAGGGGAGCTACATCAATTTCAGACATAGCATATTTCAGAGCAAGTAAAATGATTAGGGATAAACAGGAACATTACATAATAATAAAGGGATTGTTTGTGTTTACACCTAACAATAGTCTATCAAAATGAGTGTTGACAAACTGATAGAAATGAAAGGATAAATAGGTAAACCCACTATTATAGTTGGACAATTTAAGCCTTTACATCAGTAATTGACAGATTTCAGCAGGCAGAATACTAGGAATTATATAGTTCAAATGAGCATCAACTGAATCTAACAAAAATTTATAGAATATTTAATTTTAATTTTTTATTTCGAGATGGGGTCTTGCTATTTTGCTCAGGCTGAACTCAAATTCCTGGGCTCAAGTCATCTTCCTGCTTCAGGCTCCTAAGTATCTGAGACCACAGGCATGTACCACCATACCTGTCTTTGTAAAATATTTCACCCAACAACCTGGAATACATATTCTTCTTATGTTTACATGGAGCATTTACTTAAAGAGAACACATTCTAGACCATAAAACACAGCTTAGCAAATTTAAAATAAAAATTATATAAAGTACATTCTTAGATCATAATGAAATTAAATAGAAATATATAACAGATAAAAGCTAGAAAATTCTGAAGGGTTTTACTATGTGGATATGCAAGGAATAGACTTCAAAGTAATACATGGGTCAAAGGAGATGGATTAAGAATTTTAAAAATATATTTTTAAATAATGGCATCAGAAATTTTCAAATTTTGTGTGATACATAAAAAGTAATACTTAGAGAGGATGTCAAATAATGTTGAATACATATAGAAAAGATGAAAAATCTAAAATCAATTTATGCTTCAATAGTAACTTGAAAATAAAAATAAAATTGAATTCAAAATACGCAGAAAAAAGAAACAATAAAAATTACAGCAAAAACTGGTGAAATTTTAAATAGGACATCAATATAGGAAGCCAATTAAATGAAAAGCTAGCTCTCAGAAAATATCAATAAAATTGATAATGCTTTATCCAAGCCAAATAGTAAGAAAAAAAACAGATTATTAATACCATAAATGAAGCAGCGCCAATACAACTGATCCCATAGTTGTTAATAATAAAGAAATGTTATTATTAACAACTCTACTTCTCTACATTTGACAAGTTAGATGAAATAACTTCTTTGAAAAAAAGGACTTACTGAAACTGACACAAGGAGAAAGATAATTTGAATAGGCCTATGTCTATTAAAGAAATTGCACCCACAATCAGTGACCTTCTGAAACCACAACAAAAAACACCAGGCCAGTTTATTTCACTGAATTCTATCAAATATTTGCAGAACAGTACTAATAATCTACAATTTCTTCCAGGAAAAAAGCAGCAGAGGAAATATTGTGTAACACAGTCTGTAATAACAAAGTTACCCTAATATCAAAAGCAAAGAAACAACCATGAGAATATCAGTGATACTGATGAGAATAAACTAAACACCTTTGTGAAAAAGAAAGAGAAAGAAGAAAGAAAGAAAGAAAGACACTAATTGGGAAAATAATTCTAGACAATATCTTTCATGAATATACATATAAACATCCTCAACAAAATATTAGCAAATTGAATCAAAATAATTATATATACTTTATAAATACATAAATAATTATATACCATAGACAAGTGGGATTTAGTCCAGGTATACAAAATTGGTTCAACTTTCAAATCAATTACCGTAACATATCATATTCATAGGCTAAAGAAGAAAAATTATACAATAATGTCAAGAAATGCAGAAGTATTTGATGAATCAAATACCTGTATGTAATCAGAACTCTCAGCAAATCAGGAATGGAGAGCACTTCCTCAGCTAAAGAATATCTTCAAAAAGCCCTATAGTTAACATAGTATCTAATACCAAGAAACTAAATGTTTCCCCCATGACAAAAAAACAAAAGAATCTATACACTCACTACTCCTATTCTACAAAGAGCTGAGCATTCTAGCTATTTTAATAAGACAAGAAAAGTAAATAAAAGACATACAGATGGAAAGAAGGAAGAGAAAGGAGAAAGAGAAAAGAAAGGAAGAGAGAAAAAAGGAAAGAAAAGAAAAGAAGAGAAAGGAGAAATGAAAGGAAATGAGAAAGGAAGGAAAGGTAAAGAAAGGAGAGGAGAGGGGAGAAAAGAAGAAAGGAGGGGAGGGGAATAGGAGGGGTGAGGGACAAAAGTAAAGGTGAGGCAGGGAGGGAGTAAAGAAAGGAAGGGAGAAAGGAAAGAAAGGAAGGAAGAAAGAAAGGCAAAAGGGAAGAAAGAAAGGAAGTGAAGGAAGGGAGGGAGGGGAAAGAAAAGAAAAGAAAAGAAAGAAAGATTTTTTGACATATGGTCTTGTTTACATAGAAAATCCTAAATTAAAAAACTTATCCATCATGATCAAGTAGGATTCATCCCAGGGATGCAAGGCTGGTTCAACATATGCAAGTCTATAAATGTAATTCACCAGATAAACAGAAGCAAAAACAAAAACCACATGATTATCTCAATTGACGCAGAGAAGGCATTTGACAAAATTCAACAGCCCTTTATGCTAAAAACCCTCAATAAACTCGGTATTGATAGAAAATATCTCAAAGTCATAAAAGCTATTTATGACAAACCAACAGCCAATATCATACTTACTGGGCAAAAACTGGAAGCATTCCCTTTGAAATCTGGCACTAGACAAGGATGCCCTCTCTCACCACTCCTATTCAATGTAGTACTGGAAGTTCTAGCCAGAGCAATCAGGCAAGAAAAAAGAAATAAAGGGTATTCAAATAGGAAAGGTGGAAGCCAAATTGTCTCTATTTGCAGACGACATGATAGTACACCTAGAAGACCCCATCACCTCAGCCCAAAAACTCCTGAAACTGATAAGCAACTTCAGCAAAGTCTCAGGATATAAAATCAATGTTCAAAAATCACAAGCATTCCTATACACCAATAACAGACTTAAAGAGAACCAAATCAAGAATGAACTGCCATTCACAATTGCTACAAAGAGAATAAAATACCTAGGAATACAACTTACAAGGAATGTAAGGGACCTCTTCAAGGAAAACTATAAACCACTGCTCAACGAAATAAGGGAGGACACAAACAAATGGAGAAACATTCCATGTTCATGGTTAGGAAGAATCAATATCGAGAAAATGGCTATACTGCCCAAAGTAATTTACAGAATCAACACTAACCCCATCGAGCTACCATTGAATTTCTTCACAGAACTGGAAAAAAACACCATGAACTTCATATGGAACCAAAAGAGAGCCCACATAGCCAAGTCAATTCTAAGCAAAAAGAACACAGCGGGAGGCATCACACTATCAGACTTCAAACTATACTACCAGGCTACAGTAATTAAAACAGCATGGTACTGGTACCAAAACAGAGATATAGACCAATGGAACAGAACAGAGGCATCAGAGGCAACACAACATATTTACAACCATATAATCTTTGATAAACCAGACAAAAACAAGCAATGGGGAAAGGATTCCCTGTTTAATAAATGGTGTTGGGAAAATTGGTTAGCCATGTGCAGAAAGCAGAAACAGGACCCCTTCCTGAAACCTTACACTAAAATTAACTCCAGATGGATTAAAGACTTAAACATAAGACCTGGCACCATAAAAACCCTAGAAGAAAATCTAGGCAAAACCATTCAGGACATAGAAGTAGGCAAGGACTTCATGACCAAAACACCAAAAGCATTGGCAACAAAAGCCAAAATACACAAATGGGACCTAATCTAACTCCACAGCTTTTGCACGGCAAAAGAAACAGTCACTAGAGTGAATCGGCAACCAACAGAATGGGGAAAAAACTTTGCAGTTTACCCATCTGATAAAGGGCTGATATCCAGAATTTACAAAGAACTCAAACAGATTTACAGGAAAAAAACAAACAAGCCCATTCAAAAATGGGCAAAGGATATGAACAGACACTTTACAAAAGAAGACATACATGAGGCCAACAAACACATGAAAAATATGCTCATCATCACTGGTCATTAGAGAGATGCAAATCAAAACCACATTGAGATACCATCTCACACCAATTAGAATGGCGATCATTAAAAAATCTAGAGACAGCAGATGCTGGAGAGAATGTGGAGAAATAGGAACACTCTTACACTGTTGGTGGGAGGAACACTCTTACACTGTTGGTGGGAGTGTAAATTAGTTCAACCATTGTGGAAGACAGTGTGGCAATTCCTCAAGGACCTGGAAATAGAAATTCCATTTGACCCAGCAATCCCATTACTGGGTATATATATCCAAAGGACTATAAATCGTTCTACTATAAGGACACATGCACACGAATGTTCATTGCAGCACTGTTTACAATAGCAAAGACCTGGAACCAACCCAAATGCCCATCAATGATAGACTGGATTGGGAAAACGTGGCACGTATACACCATGGAATATTATGCAGCAATAAAAAATGATGAGTTTGTGTCCTTTATAAGGACATGGATGAAACTGGAGAACATCATTCTCAGCAAACTGACACAAGAACAGAAAATGAAATACCACATATTCTCACTTATAGGCGGGTGAGGAAAAATGAAAACACATGGACACAGGGAAGGGGGTACTACACACTGGGGTCTATTGGGGGGAATAGGGGAGGGACAGTGGTGGGGGAGATGGGGAGGGATAGCCTGAGGAGAAATGCCAAATGTGGGTGAAGGGGAGGAAGGCAGCAAAACACACTGCCATGTGTGTACCTATGCAACTATCTTGCACGTTCTGTACATGTACCCCAAAACCTAAAATGCAATAAAAAAAATAAAAATAAATAAATAATAAAAAGAAAATCCTAAATAATTGACACACAAAAATCTCCTGGAGTTAAAACAAAAGAAATAAATAAAATGATATAGCAAAGTTGAAGAATACAAAGTTAATACACCAAAGTCAATTGGTTTCTTACATGGAAATAATAAACAACTTGAATTTGTAATTAGAAACAACACAATGTTCACATTAGCAACAAAAAATGAAACACTTCCATATAACTTAAAAATGTTATATGAGGAAAACTATAAAACTATGATGAAAGAAGGGAAGACTTCATACAAATGGACAGTTATTCCATATTCTTGGATAGGAAGACTTTATATTAAGACTACAGCTCTTCCTACCTTGATCTATACATTTAACACAATCCCAATAAATATTGCAGCAATTTAGTTTATGGATGTCAACAAACTGATTCTAAAGTGCACATGAAAAGATAAGAGGCAGAAAAGCCAAGGCGATATTGACATGACTTCAAGACTTGCTATAAATCTGCAATGAGCAATATAGTATGTTAATCATGAAATACACAAGGGCATAAATGGAACAGAATACAGAGCCCAGAAATAGACCTACAAATCTATAGTCAACTGATTTTTGACAAAGGCAATTTTATGGAGAAAAACAGTCATTTTAACAAATGTGGAAACAAGTGAAAATCTACATTTTATATGTGTGTGTGTCTGTGTGTGTACAGAGATAGAGAACCTTCCATTAAAAAAAAAATCAACTCAAAATGAACCATAGATCTAACTTTAAAATTCAAACTGTTCAATTTCTAGAAGATAGGATGAAATCTAGCTGATATTGGATTGGACAATGACTTTTTAGATGTAACACAAAAAAAATTTTCTCAGAGAAAAAAATGATATTTTACTTCATTAAAATTAAAAAAAACTTCCACTTTGCAAAAGAACAGATGAGAATAAAAAGAATTGCAATAACTGAGAGAAAAATGTTTCAAATAACATATCTGATAACTGACTGGTATTAGTATTAAGAGCTCTTAACAACAATGAGAAAACAAATAATAAACAAATGTGCAATAGATCTGAATAGACACCTCTAAGGAAGATATACACATGGAAAGCAAGCATAGAAAAAGATGCTGAACATTGTAAGTCAAAGGGAATTGTACATTAAAACATCATGGATATACTACTACACACCAATGGAATGATTAAAATCCAAAACACCGACAGTGCCAAATGCTGGCAAAAATGCCAAGCAACGCATATATTGCTGGTGGAAATGAGAAATGATACAGGCACTTTGGAAGACTATCTTTGTTCAGAACGTTCAAAAGGGAATGAATAAGTAAATTGTGGTACATCCATACCAAGGAGGTATTCTGCACCAACAAAAGAGCTATCAAGGACGGAACCTAAATGCATATTGCTTAGTGAAAGCAGCAAGTATAGAATGCAACATACTGAATGATTACACTACATGACATTTTGCAAAGGTAAAAGTGGAAAAGTGAAAAGATCAGGGGTTCAGGGCAAGGGAAGTAGGAATGAACATGTGGAACACAGAGCATTTTTAGAGCAATGAAACTATTCTGTATCATATTGTAATGGTGAACACAACAATGTGCATTTCTGAGAACCCATAGAATAACAAAAAATGAGCTCTAATGTAAACCATGTAATTTAGTTAATAAATCAATATTGGTAAATATACTACTCTATTGCAAGATGTTCATAATAGAGAAACTGGGTATATCACTGTGTTTATGGAGAGGGGTGTGTATGACAACACTATACTTTTTGCACAATTTTTCTGTAAACATAAAACTTGTGAGTGGTGGCTCACAACTGTAATCCCAGCACTTTGGGAGGCCAAAGCAGGTAGATCCGGAGTTCAGGACTTTGAGACCAGCCTGTCCAACATCGTGAAATCCCATCTCTACTAAAAATACAAAAAAATTAGCTGGGCCTGATGGACTGTACCTTCAGCCCCAGCTACCCAGGAGGCTGAGACAGGAGAATCACTGGAACCCGGGAAGTGGAGGTTGCAGTGAGCCAAGTGAGCTGAGAACAAGCCACTGCACTCCAGCCTGGGCAACAGAGCAAGATTCTGTCTCAGAAAAAAAAAAAAATACAGTCCATTAAAAACTTTTTTTAAAGTTATTGGAATAAATGAACTGAAATAACAGATGGGATTTTTATTACATTTTGTTATGGAAATAAACTTTTTATTATGAATTTTATTTTCAAAACTGCCTATACAGTTTCATACATGAATCAATGATCTCAGAACTAACTTTTGCAGGACTTTGCTTATGCACCCTGAGGGATAAAGCATGCGGAAGAATGAGTGCCTATTATTCAGAATGTTATTATTGCACCTTACTCACCACTACCCTGCTTCAGTTTCTAAATCCTCAAATTTCATTGCTGTATTTCATATATCTAATAGTTGATGGTTACCTAATCATTATCCCTCTCTGTTTCCACTGTAAGTTCTAATAGTTAAATAATGAAATATTAGAACAGGTTTTAGCATTATGAAGACAAAATGGTACTTGGAATTAGGATCTGATTTTTTAAAATTTTTACTTGGCATTCTAAGTCTGCCTTCCCTTTAAACTACTTCAGGAATTTAAAATTAGAAATTCCATAAGAATAAACAGAATGTTTTACATAATCTGTTCAACAGTTATTAACAAATTACCAATAGAAAAATAATTGATATTGATTTGCCTCTCCCAGTAAGAAAATGCATATTCTAATAAAATTCTAATATATTAATGAGTCTTAAGATACAGTGATATCACTTATTATTCCCTTGAAGAGACTCAGAGTCTAAATTTTATGATTGTAAAAGTGGCCCGGCAAGTTTGCTGCTTTGGAAATGTATTAAACTCATTAGAAGTGGTCCTTAATGCAGATTAATCCCTCTTGGGACTTATTCTGGCAATTGAAGTAGCTGCTGGTTGACACTGCATATGTGCACACAAATGGATTACTCAGTAGACAGGTAACTAACCAAGAGTTCAGAGCATTTGGTATTGATACAGTGCTGTACTAAAATATATTTTATTTTAATTCTGTATCATTATGCGCTGAATATATGTAATTAAAATAATAATTACTATGTTTTGAGTCCTAACTATGTATCAGATATTTTACTCACACTTTACATATATTGTCATACTTTATGAAAATGCCATGGGGTAAATATCTCTATCAGAATTTTGTGAATTAGAACTCTAAGGCTTAGATTGCCCAAAAGTTCCACAGAGACTGTGCAATAAGCAGCTAAGCAAGAATTTAAGCACAGTTTATTTGACTCAAATATTCATGTTCACAACTATTATATGCCATTGGAGCAAATGATATTGGAAGAGAATTATTGAAAGTAAACACACCTGCAGCATATTTATTTGCTATTTTCATAATAATTCTGTATAATAAAAAAATTCCCCAAATATCATTCCACTCATATGTCTGTGGATAAGCTGGAGTATGGCTGGTTTAAGCCTTTACTGTACTAGGTTCCAAGCTGCATAGTAGATCAAGTTCTGCTTTATGTAACTCTCATCTTAATTAGACCAGCCTTTATTTGAAACATGTTCTTATGGCAAAATGCAGGAGTTTAGAAAAGTAAACACAGCTGCACAGCCATTTTAAGCAAGTTCTACATCTCATTGGCTAAAGTAGGTTACTGGCAAAACTCAGTATCAGTGACAAAGGAAAGTACCATTGTGGTCAGCAGGGAGGTGGATATTTGCTATATTGTAATAGAATCTAGCACCCGTGTGTGCACACACATATGTACCACCATAACCCAATCCTACAGGCATATATTGCATATGAGTGTCTTCTTCCTTTGTAATCAAAGATTTCTGTTATTATTCAACTAAATCTACTCAATCTTCCATTGTTACTCTGGTATTTGTTAAGTTCATTGACTATGAGATTCCAGTTACAGCAAGCATCATATTTGTAATTGCAATTCAAAGAGAGAATTCTTGCTGCTTGCTGGACTTAACTGTCCAACTATATTTTTGAAGGAGAAACAAATTATCACTAGAGATATATTAATATTCAATAATTTAGTCTTATAATTTGGGAAAAAATAGTAATGGGGTGAAGATAGATTCACACTTGAGTTTGAATAACTAAGAGATATAGGCCAGCATATTTTTTGTGTTTGTAGCACAGTTTACAAATAAGCATTGATACATTTGCTAATCTAGTAGAGTCTATGGAGTTTGATAATTTGATTTTTTTTTCTTTAGGACTTTAGTACATAAGCCTTGTGGTTACATACTAGTAAGATATACAGGTATTAATAGGTATGGGATTATTCAAATGAAGACATAAGGAGGGGGGAGGCTTTCTCAATTTAAAGCTTTTTAGAATTGATTTTAATATGTCATGCTTCTGTGTCTGTAACCCCAAAATGCAGGAGAGGGACTGTAATTTGGGATTATATGTTTAGGTCACAGCATGATGAGCAATCCTTCTGCAGTGAGAGAAATATTTGTTTCATAAAATCATTGAATGGTTTGAAAAGTCACATGCCAAACAGATTTATCTTATGCAAGTGAGAATCAATTTAGAAAAGCTACCCGTGCCTTCACTACCACATGTTCAGCCTTACAAACTTACTTCTTAGTACTCAAAACAAACATTTTGGAAGATTCTGAGATTATTTGACACATTCTCCTCATTTTGCATTGCCATCTGGATGCAGAATCCAAAGCAGCACCATTTTGTCAAGAAAGCTATTCCTGGGAAAGAGAAAGCTGAAGCTGAATTGAAGAATGCTCTGGTTTTAATGCTTAGTCTGACTTCATCAGAATTCCAGCCGGATTTCTTTTCAGAAACCTCAGAATTCAGTCCAAGCTTAGTCATTTTTCAGCCACATGCTAGGGTAGAGGTTCAATTCATGATTGTTTTCTTTTGTTATTCAAGGCAAGGAAGTTACTAAGGACACTGCCCTTTGTCTGCTGTTCACAGGGACTCTGCAAAACTATAATAAGAACATACAAAAATAGATAACGCTGGAGTGAGATTATTGGTGAAGACAGAGGACAGATTTTTGCTTAGAAAAGACTACAAACTTGTTACTACCCATGTTGAGAAGGATTAAAAAATCAAAGGATACAGTTGTGAAGGAGATAAAAAATACAGACAGCATCATCAAGGTCTGGAAAATGTGTTAGGGAGTCAGAGACTCCCTAACATACTTAAAGAATGTAGATTTGACCTAACTATCTGTCCTTTTAACCAGCAATTGCATACCTAAAATTTAACATAAAGGCAGTTTAGGATGACATTGACAATTTTTAAGAATGACTTTCATTGGTTTCTATTTCCCCCAGAAATTCTATCGAACGTATTTTTCCTCAAGTCAACGCTACACAATTCAGTCAGTACCCATTTTCCATTGTCCTCTACCTACCTACACAAACACACTTGCCGCTATTAAGAAGTGTCAGTTAGTGGTGCCCAAAATTTCTATTGTGGTTAAATATTATTCCTTAGGTGTTTCCACATGGTATAATGAAACATTTATCAGAAGTATCTGAAACACAGAAATCCCAATGAAAAACTGACTTCTGCCCTTCCTGAAAACTTGTCCAATCTCTAAAGCCCTTTAGTCTCCACCCAAGCCCTATTCCCAATGCTAAAGGGATGGAACTCCCTCCATCTCTCTCTCTCACGTGCACATGTGCCCACACATACATCCCCTCCCCACCCCGCACACCTTAAACGAGAATTATGGAAAAGAGAGTGCTTTGCTTTCTCTTTCATGCATAATCCATGTTCAAAATAACTATTTTGGAGCTAGATCCTGTTTGTCTTTTTGCTTCCATGCTCCATTGTTTTCTACCCATTAAAATCAACCAAATTTATCTCTGATTAATATTTTCCTTGTAGACAGTCCCAACAATAGGATTCTAGACTCCAGATAAGAGCTTTTAACCATTCCAATTATAACTGCTGGGAACCTCCTTTCTTCAAAAATATTCCTCCCATCACCATCATCTTCACAGCTACAAAATGGGACATTTCCTTTCTTTGATGCTTTGGAAAACAGTATTTTAGATATAACCAATCCTAAAGATGTAGTCATACCTGGTGTACTCTTAGCCCAATGTAAAGTTCATGTCTAAGTATTTTTATTTCTGACAAAGGGATAAAAAAACAGAAAGGTTCCCTTGTCCCTCTTGCAGGGGATATAATGGGGTGTGACTCACTTCTTCAGTGACCTCCTGATCAAACCTCTAGGGGAGCATGTAGACGGGCAGGCTGTGGGGCTCTGAACCCACAGCAGTGTCTCTGGTGAATATTTACAGCTGAAGCCCCAGTGGCTGTGTGTCACAGGGTGCTCCTTCAGTTCTTTCTATAGAGGGCTTGTGTTAACCAGCTCAGTTAGACTCTCTACCTTGTCTCAAGGATAGAGGGCTTTGTGTGTCTCAGGTTCTTGCCTTGATGTACTGGAAGAATCGGATTACACATGGGCTTGGAGAATGAGTGCAAAGTTTTCTTGAGTGGAAGTAGCTCTCTGCTGAGGTAGGAGCCAGAAGGGAGATGGTTTTTCCCTGGAGTTGGGCCCCTAGGTGGCCCTGGCTCTCCTCATACTGCTCTGGCCAAACTCTGCCTTCTTTCGCCAGTCAATGGTCTGCAGATATGCCGGTGTCTGTCTGTGTACTGTTCTGTAGGCATGATCGCCTCCATGTCCTCTTGATGTCCACCTGCTGTCTTCTTCCACTTATGTGTTCCTATCTCCATCCAGTAGCCTCTGTCTCTGCCTTGCTAGGGTCTTGGGTTTGTACAGGCCCAGGATGGGGGTATGGCAGGACAAGGTGGTCTTGGAAAATGCAACATTTGGGCTCCAAGGCAGAAGTTCCTGTCCTCACCTAGGTCCATGAGGGTAGAGCCTTATCCAGGGACCATGCCTTCTTCCACCCAGAACTTCCCTTCCTCTTTTCTGTATCATTTAAAGGGACCATGCTCTTCCTTTCCCAGCACTCTTGTATCAATGACCTCGCTTTTACTTAACATACACGTGTAAGCTACGAAACTTACATATAGTGACTTACTGAGCCATTAAATACTTCCTTCCTATGGAATGAAGTCCCTGTTTCTGGTATTTTCTGTCAAGGCTTTTCTTTTTTACTCATTACCACTGGAAGCAACGGGATTGACAGAATGAAAGTAGTAGCAAAGAGCCCCCTGAAATTTAAAGGGAAAAACCTGGAGTACCTCCTTATGTGCTATGGAACCTAAGGAAAGACAGTTTACAACCTCTTGCATTGAAAGAGGATAGCAATAATACCTTATTATTTAAAATTTGTTTTTTGTTTCAATAGGTTTTGGGGGAACAGGTGGTGTTTGGTTACATTAATACGTTATTTCGTGGTGATTTCTGAGATTCTGCTGCACCCCTCACCCAAGCAGTGTACACTTTACCCAATGTGTAGTCTTTTATTTCTCACCGTCTCCCAGCCTTTCCCCCAAGTCTCTGAAGTCCATTGTATTATTACGATTCTAACATATAGCATGCTTTTGGAATGAAATAACTAGGCTATGTGAAAGCTTACTGTTGGAAAGTTTCATTAAAAAAAGTTTCATATATTAAATGTAAGATAAAATTTTGTTTTAGAATTTACCTTGTATTAGTCATAGCTTTCATAACAGTATAAATGCAGTCTTAATATGAATTAGAAAATATGAATTATAGCTCCACAAAAATGATTAAAATCATTGTTTCCATTTGCTTCTATCTAGGCCCTGTTGTAGCAAGAAGAATCCCACCTGCCTCATTCTGTCCTACTTGAACAGATGGATCATAAAAGTGTGGGCTCACCAAGGAAAATTTAGTCTCATCCCATTACATCTGATAGCCAAGGGAGAGATGCAATGTAGTCACTATGCAATTCATATACTTATAACCATCCAAGAGAACAGTTCTGCAGGCCATGCTGATGAGCTGGGTTTGTCCTCAGCCTTCTCCCAGTAATTATATTAATTGCTCAGCATCAGATATTACACATATGTGGGCACCAAGAAGTGATCGTTTTTATGGGTGCAAAAAGAAGGTACATCTCTAATACAGAAACTGTAAGGAATCTTTTTTTAAGTCTTAGTTTGAGAAAAGGGTCACTCTCAGACATTAGGCATACTAATTGCTACAGGGACCACATGTTTTATAATTTACTGTAAGAAACATCATACATATGTGAAAACATATATTTCCAAGTATGGAAAATTCATTGTGATGCAAAATGATTTGAAATAAAAAATGTATCAAGGCAGGATAAATAAACTATGATATGTGCATACAATGAAACACCTAGAGGTCCATCAAAACTGAGTACAAGTGAAGTTGTTGGCATATAAATTTTTCCATGATATATATTTGACTGAAAAAACATATTGCATGATTTGTCTATTATAATCCAACTTATATAAAATCTAACTCATGTGTGAGTAGATTTCTACAACTCACCAAAATGTTAGTGATAAAAAATTTTAGTGAGTTGATCTATTCTCTATAATTTTCACATATTTACATTATTTTAAATGAGTATGTCATATTTACCAAAAATGATCAATCTCATTTTCACGTCATGCCAAACTACATATGTCTAAATGAAGAAAACAGACATAGCTCATTCATTCAACATGTTTACATGACTGATATATCATAAAGGCCAGTTACTCTTTTCTCCCCCTCAAATCTGTCAAGGAACAATGCAATAGAATAAGATAATAGTAAACATGTGAAATAGGATAAACAATAAACTATTAAAAATATCACATATATAGACATTATGGAAATATTGAATTGCTTTAAAAAGTTTCTAAAATCCTAATTTTCTACCACTTGCCAACTAGTAACACATATAGTTCAGCACATGTCTGTAGACTACACTATTGAGTACCACGGTTCTAGAAAATAGAGTAGTTATAAGAACTAAAGCATGATATTTTTTAAAGTACATCTAGTTAAAATGCTGAGGTTAAAAAAAAATTTAGTGGCTGAAACTAATAGAGCATTCTTACCGCATCACTCAAGGCCGTGGTCTTCTATCTTATAGCTTAAATCACTTTGGATACTTGGCCTCCCATCCTCATGATAGAGGAAAAAAGAAAGATGGAGGAATACTAGTTCTCAACTGCCTTTTACTATAAGAATTGCAAATCATTGTCATTAGTGCATTAACCAGAATTGATCAGATGATTCCAATCTAAGTACAATTAAAAGTGAGAAATATAGGAAGGAATACGGATATTTGGTGAGCACTAAATTTATGAAGAAGTCATTAATTTAAGTTACCTGACACAATCAAGATCTGAAAGCTAATGAAGGCACTGCAATTAAAATTTTGATTTTTTAAATTCAAAATTTACTATATATTTTTATCAATCAGGGTATATTAGATTATGCTGAAGTAAGAAACTGATCCTTAAATCTCAGTAACTTAATACATAAAAATCCTCCATTTTGTGACTGAGCCATCTTGGTTTGAGTTTTCCACGATGACAAGGGCAAGAGAGGAGAGTGCCTGAAAAAGTTATACCCATCTTCTGTATTCCATCTCAAATGTGATACTTGCCTCTATCTCCCAGACGTAATTGGCAACATCTGTCACATAGACCCATAACTTTCGGGGGCTGGGCATTGAGGAAAAGCACATGTATGTCTCATGAACAGTATATGAATACATGTACACTGAATACTGTTCAACTAAAATTGGCTCCCAACAATTACAGTTTGGATATTTCTACCTTTTTAGTTGCAGCTATGTAGAATGGTTGGATGAAACTTGGAAATTGTCAGCTTGATCCCTTATATTTGATTCCTGAAACTGGGTGACTGTAACCAATGGCCAATTCAATCATTTTCCCTAAATTGTTCAATCCAGTAGAAAAAAAAATAGTCAAAACTATCAGTTTAAAAGACATAAATGCATATAGATATATTTATATTTTTCTATTTCCATAGGTTTCTGGGGAACAGGTGATATTCAGTTACATGAATAACTTCTTCAGTGGTGATTTCTGAGATGTTGGGGCACACATCACCTGAGTAGTATATGCTCTACCCAATTTGTAGTCTTTTATCCCTCATCCCCCTCCAACTTTATACCCAAGGCCCGAAAGCCCATTGTATTATTTTTATCCATTTGCATCCTCATAGCTTAGATCCCACTTATGAGTGAGAATATGCAATGTTTCTGTTTTCATTCCTGGGTCACTTTACTCATAGTAATGATCTCCAATTCCATCCAGATTGCTGCAAATGCTATTATTTTATTCCTTTCTTTGGCAGAATAGTATTCCATTGTTATATATATATGTGTGCATGTGTGTGTGTGTGTGTGTGTGTGTGTGATATATAAAATATGGTGTATATATATAATATGGTATGTATATACACACACACCATAATTTATTTACTCATTGATTGATGGGAATTTCGGCTGGTTTCATATTTTTGCAATTGCAAATTGTACTGTTATAAACATGCACAAGTTTATAACAGTGCATGTTTATAACAGTAAATTTTTGTATAATGACTTCTTTTCCTCACAGTAGATTCCCAATAGTAGGATTGGTGGATAAAATTGTAGTTCTACTTTTAGTTCTTTAAGGAATTTTCACACTGTTTTCCATAGTGGTTGTACTAGTTTACATCCTCACCAGCAGTGTAGAAGTGTTCCCTTTTCATACATGCCCGCCAACATCTTTTTAATTATTTTTTATTACATCCATTTCTGCAGGAGTAAGGTGGTATCGCTTTGCAGTTTTGATTTACATTTCTCTGATTATTAGTGATGTGGAGCATTTTTCATGTTTGTTGTCCATTTGCATATCTTCTTTTAAGAATTGTCTAGTAATATCCTTAGCCCATTTTTTATGGGATTGATTTATTCTTTCTAATTTGTGTAAATTCCTTGTCGATTATAGATATTAGTCCTTTGTCAGATGTATACATTGTGAAGATGTTCTGCTCCGTGGGTTTTCTCTTTACTCTGCTAATTGTATCTTTTGCAGTGCATGAACTTTTTAGTTAAATTAAGTCCCACCTATTTATTCTTGTTTTTGTTGCATTTGCTTTTGGGTACTTAGTCATGAAATTTTTGCCTAAGCCAATATCTAGAAAGGGTTATTTGATGTTATCTTCTAAATTTTTTATGGTTTCAGGTCTTAGATTTAAGTCTTTGATTCATCTTGAGTTGATTTTTATATAAGGTGAGAAATGAGGATTCAGTTTCATTCTTCTACGTATGACTTGCCAATAATCCCAACACAATTTGCTGAATAGGGTGTCCTTTCACCACTTATGTTTTTGTTTGCTTTGTCAAAGATCAGGCAACTATAAGTATATGGCTTTATTTCTGGGTTCTCTATTCTGTTCCATTTGTCTATGTGCCTGTTTTTATATCAGTACCAAGTTGTTTTGTGACTATGGCTTACAGTATAGTTTGAAGTCAGATAATGTGATGCCTCCAGATTTGTTCCTTTTGCTTAAGTCTTTCTTTGCCTATGCAGGATCTTTTTGGTTCCATATGAATTTTTGGATTGTCTTTTCTAGTTCTGTGAAGAATAATGGTGGTATTTTGATGGGAATTACAATGAATTTGTAGATTGCTTTTGGCAGTATTGTCATTTTCACAACATAGATTCTACCCAACCATGAGCATGGGATGTGTTTGCATTTGTTCATGTTGCCCATGATTTGTTTCAGTAGTGTTTTTTAGTTTTCCTTGTATAGGTCTTTCACATCCTTAGTTAGGTATATTCCTAAATATTTTATTTTTATTTTATCAGTTACTGTAAAATGGGTTGATTTTTTTTGTTTCTCAGCTTGGTTGCTTTTGATCTCCAACAGATTTATTGATTTGTGTGCATTAATTTTGTATCCTGAAACTTTGCTGCATTCATTTATTGGTTCTAGGAGCTATTTAGAGGAATCTTTAGGTATACAATCACATCATCAGCAAATAGCAGCACTTTGACTTCCTCTTTACCAATTTGGATGCTTTATGTCGTTCTCTGGCCTGATTGCTCTGGCTAGCTAGGACTTCCAGTACTATGTTGTATAGAAGTGGTGAGAGTGAGCATCCTTGTCTTGCTCTAGTTCTCCAAGAGAATGCTTTCAACTTTTTCCTATTCAGTATTATGTTGGCTGTGGGTTTGTCATAAATGGATTTTATTATATTAAGGTGTGTCTCTTCTATGCTGATTTTGCTGAGGGTTTTAATCATGAAGGATGCTGGATTCTGTCGAATGCTTTTTGTGTATCTATTGAGATGGTTATATAAATTTTGTTTCTAATTCTGTTTATGTGGAATATCACATTTATTGACTTGTGTATGTTAAACCATCCCTGTATCCCTGGTATGAAACCCACTTGATCACAGTTGATTGTTTTTGATACACTGTTGGATTTGTTTAGCTAATATTTTGTTAAGGATTTTCCTTCACATCTATATTCATCAGGGATATTGGTCTGTAGTGTGTTGTTTTTGTTACGTGCTTTTCTGGTTTTAGTTTTAGGGTGATGCTGGCTTCATAGAATGATTTAGGAAGGATTCCTTCTCTATCTTCTGAAATAGTGTCAATAGGATTGATACCAATTCTCTTTTAATTGTCTGATAGAATTTAGGTATAAATTCAACTTGTCCTGGACATTTTTTGTGTGTTGGCAATTTTGTTATTATCATTTTAATGTCACTGCTTGTTATTGGTCTGTTCTTCATGGTTTAAGCTAGGAGATTTGTATATTTTCAGGAATTTATCCATCTCCTCTAGGTTTTCTAGTTTATATATGTAAAGGAGATCATGGCAGCCTTGAATGAGCTTTTTTATTTCTGCGATGGTTGTAATAACTCCTGTTTCATATTTAATTTAGCTTATTTGGAACTTCTCTCTTCAAGGTTAACCTTGCTGATGGTTTATCAATTATTTTTTTCAAAGAACTAGCCTTCTGTTTCATATATCCTCCTTTTCCATTTTTGTTGTTGTTGGTGGTTGTTTGTTTCAATGTCATTTAGTTCTGTTATGATCTTTGTTATTTCTTTTATTCTGCTGGGATTGGGTTTTGTTTGTTCCTCTTTCTCTAATTCCTTGAAGTGTGACCTTAGATTGTCTTTTTGTGCTCTTTCGGACTTTCTGATGTAGGCATTTAAGGCTATGAACTTTCCTCTCAACAGTGTCATTGCTGTAACCCAGAGGTTTTGATAGATTGCATTATAATTGTTCAGTTCAAAAAATTTTTAAATTTCAATCTTGATTCCATTGTTAACCCAGTGATCATTCAGGAGCGGGTTACTTAATTTCCATGTATTTGCATGATTTTAAAGGTTCATTGTAAAATTGATTTCCAATTTTATTCCACTGTCATTGGAGAGAGTACTTAATATAATTTCAGTTTTCTTAAATATATTGAGACTTGTTTCATGGCCTATCATATGGTCTACTTTGGAGAATATTTTATGTACTGATGAATACAATGTATATTCTGCAGTTATTGAGTAGACTGTTTTGTTAATATCTGTTAAATTCATTTGTTTTAGGGTCTAGTTTAAATTCATTGTATCTTGTTGACTTTCTGCCTTGATGACGTGTCTAGTGTTGTCAGTGGAGTACTGGAGTCCCCAACTATTATTGTATTGCTGTCTATCTGATTTCATTTCTTAGATCCAGTAGTAATTGTTTTATAAATTTGGGAGGCCTGGTCTTAAGTGTGTATATATTTAGGATTGCAGTACTTTCCTGTTGGACAAGGTCTTTTATCATTATATAATGTCCCCCTTGTCTTTTTTAACTGTTGTTACTTTAAAGTTTGTTTTGTCTCATGTAAGAATAGCTACTCCTGCTTGCTGCTTATGCAGATTTCTCACAGTATTTGGGCTGTCTCCTGGGTACAGCAGGAGCAATCCACTTCCTTCTAAGGGTCTGTGGATTCTCTTAGCTTTCCTGGCACATTCCTGCAGTAGTTCTTGGAGCAAAAGTTCACAATGTGAGTCTCCACACACCGCTCTGTCTGTTCGAGTGGGAGATGCAATTTGGTCCTGCCTTCTATCTTCCACATTTCTCATATCATTTATATACATTCTTTAGGTTTCCAATGATAAAAAAGGAAAATAATGACATGCCTAACTATAGTTCTTTTTTTTATCAACTGAAAATGGATATAGCTTCTGTTTGCTTTAACATGACCTAGAAAATATTTGTAGGGCACTCACTTGTCACAAACCCCTTTATTTGAATCAGATTGTACATGAGATTTAATCCCTAGAGAATCCCCTGAAAAGATTAATCAAAGAAAGTATGTTAATTAACTGAAGAGAAAAGAGAGCCATCTGTCTTAGCTGATCTAGACATCCTCAAGTACAAAGCCACAGGAAGGACTAGGTATTTCTTCAGACGAATATTAGCTCAGGAGTACAATAGTCAAAGCCATATGCTTGATTTAGATTGCAGTAGTCACACAGGACTGTCTCTCACTTTCAATATTCATATTCTATCAAAAATATGAGTTCAGAATTAACAGCAAGCTGATGCAGGAAAATGGTACCTACAGGTACACATGTGACACCAGATCACAAAACCTGTCAAGACCTTACAAAAACATGTGTTAGTTTGCAATCCTTTGCTTATCAAAATTCTGAGTCTGCGGTGCCCTCCATCTGTCTTGGCAGGTATGTGGATAAAATTATCAGTTCTTTATTAGCATATGTTTTACTTATCAGATGTTTGTTTATGGGAAAAATTAATGTAGCATGCAACTTGCAATTAGTTTTTACACTGTTAATGACAGGTTCCCATAAAATGACTTGCATTGAAATATCGAAGCTGATGCAAAAGGCCATACTCAGAACTGCAGAAAGAGGCCAAATCAATAGAGTTTGCCTATAAAAATTGAGTCATTTGACAAGATTCCTAAAAATTTTACAATTGTCTACCTGTTTGTCTTGAATATTAACGAGTAATTTATGCATCTTTGATACAATTTGGCCATGATGGTCACAGAGTGAGCAAAATAGTTACTTTTACTGTTTTATGCATATATACAATTATGGAGAGAGCTTTAGTTCATATTTTATTGGAAAATTGCTCTGTACTTGGTCTAAAAGATACATATATGAGTAAGGCATGGTCTCTGTTATCCAGGATACTAGTTATAACAATGACCCCTACACAGGTTCTAACTCATTAACTTGAATTAGATTTAGGCATCTGCATTTTTTTTTTTTTTTAATAGAGATGAGATCTGACTCTATTGCCCATGCTGGCCTCAAACTCCTTGGCTCAAGCAAGCTTCCTGCCTTAGCTTCCCAAACTGCTGGGGTTACAAGCATGAGCCACCATGCCTGGTGGGACCAGAATTGTTTTTTTAAATTCTTATGTGTTGTAACTGTTAGCTAAAAATTGAGAAAGCTTATTTAATCTAATTCCATTTTAATTCTCTAAATGTACTATTAGCTATACCTGAAGTGATTCCCTCCAGTTTTTCATAGTCTACACAACATAAAAAATCAACTTAGCTATCATTTCTTATGACTCCTCAGATCACAATCTCCAACATTTTCTGATCATTATTTTTTATTCTCTAATTGGGAAAGAAATATATATAGAAGTAATTAGTGCTGAATACAGGACTAATTGTACTATAATAAGGTCATAAAATTCAGTGAGAATACAAAATTTGGGAATATTCTAACTTTCAAGTAATTTTAATGGGCATCTTGACAGAGGGAAGACTATCCAGACTTTGAGAGTTGGTGTAGATATTCTCAATTGCCTTTCCATGTCTAAGCACTACACTTCTGTTTCTTCTCCATGTTTGGAAGCCTGACTGCATCTTTAAGGCTTTCAATTCCAGATTCTGGTTGAAGTTACCTGATTGGGAACATTGGCATGAGATCAGACGGAGGAGGAAACGACTTACTATTTATTCTTCCTTCCCTGTCACACTGTTGATTGATGACTAGTCTTACTACAGGTCATAGCTGCCCTCCTACACTTGTGGTTTCCCTGGGAATCTAGCCAGTACTACCCTTTCATCATTTGAGTATTAATATATATAATTCATGTGAAAATCTTCACCTTTTTAAAAATTATAATTCAATGAATTATAGTATATTCACACAGTTGTACACCCATCACCACTCTCTAATCACAGAGCATTTTTATCATCCTTAAGAGAATCTCATATTTCTCAGTAGTCACTCCTCATTCTTTCTTGCCCCATCCTCTCTCAACTATTAATCTAATTTATGTTTTCTTGAAAAGGAGTCTCGCTCTGTTCCCCAGGCTGCAGTACAGTGGTACAATATCGGTTCACTGAAACCTCCGCCTCCCAGGTTTAAGCAATTCTCTCAGCCTCCTGAGTAGCTGAGATTACAGGTGAGCACCTGTAACATCATGCCTGGCTTTTTTTTTTTTTTCAGTTAAGACAGAGTTTTGCCATGTTAGCCAGGCTAGTCGCAAACTCCTGACCTCATGTGATCTGCACGCCTCAGCCTCCCAAAGTGCTGAGGTTACTGGCATGAAGCACTCTGTCCAGTCATTCTTTATTTTTTAATAGATTTTCTATTCTAGACATTTCATATAAACAAAAACATATGGTATATGGCCTTTTGTGTCTGGCTTCTTTCGCTGTGCATACATTTTTTAATGTTCATTCATATTATAGCCTGAGTCAGTATTCTCTTTTGTTATGTGTGAATGATATTCTATTTTATGGCTATACCATATTTTAACCATTCAACAGCTGACAAACATTGCATTGTTTCCACATTTTGGGTATTATGAGTAATGCTCCTATAAACATTCATGTACAAGGTTTTGTGTGGAAATACGTTTTAAATTCTTGGGTATGTATCCAGCAGAAATCCTGAATCATAGGGTGAGTTTAGCCTAAGGAACAATGATCAGACTGTTTTATAAAGGGGCTGCATCATTTTACATTTTCATTAGCAAAAGATTCGAGTTTTCCTTCACTCCTGCCAGGATTTGACATTATCTATTTTTTGATCCTATTGTGAGTAAAGTGGTATAACATTGTGGTTTTGACATGTATTTCCCTATTAACTGATAACACTGGGTATCTTTTTATGAGCTTATTGGCCATCTATATATTTTCTTTATAGAAATGTCTGTTCATATCCATTTTAAATAAGATTATTTGTCTTTTTATTATTGAGTTGCAAATTCTTTAATTTACTATAGGTATTAGATTCTTATTTGAAAAATCATTTGTAATATTCCTACTATTCTTAGACTTATATTCTCACTTTTAATAATATCTTTGAAGAACAAAAATAAATTAGACTTCATCAGGATAAAAATTATTTTTGTTTGGTGGTTTTTTGTGTTATATCTAAGAAATAATTATATAATTCATGTTCATTAAGATAGCTACATGTTCTAAGAGTATTATTGTGTTAGCTCTTAAAATGTAGTTCTTTGAACAATTTTGAGTTAAATTTTGTGCATGTTGTGAGGTAGAATGATTTTGCATTTGGATATCCAGTTATTATTTAGTAAATAATCCCTGCATTACTTACTAAAAAGAGTATTTCTTTCCCATTTACTTGTCTTGAAAAACTTTTTGAAAATAAATTTATCAAAAATATATTAGTTTATTTCTGGACTTTCAGTTCTATTCTTTTCTGTCTATATGTCTGTCTTTATGTCAGTATCACACTGTTTTGAAAACGGTAGTTTCGAGGTAAGTCTTAAAATTGAAAAATGTGTCTTTTGTTATTTTCAAGATTATTTCTGCTTTTCTGGTTCTTTGCATATCTGTATACCTTTCAGATTCAGCTTGCAAATTTCCACTAAAAAAGGCAGTTAGGATTTTGATGGGATTGAACTGAATGTATAGATTAATTTAAATAATAGCATTACAAGCCAGAAGAGACTGAGGGCCTTATTTTAGCCTTCATACAGAAAAAAAAAAAAAACAGAAAATGCCAGCCAAGAATTTTACATCTTGCCAAACAAAGCTTCATAAACCAAGGAGTAATAAAGTATTTCCCAGGCAAGGATACACTAAGGGAGTCTGTCATCACCTGACTGACCTTACAAGAAGTGCTCAAAGGAGTTCTAAACACTGCAACAAAAGAACAATACTTGCCACCATAAAAGTACACTGAATATAAAGCTAAGAAATCTTATAAAGCAATTACATAAGTAAAACCACAAAGTAGTTAACCAAATTATAACAGGAACAAAATCCCACATCTCAATATTAACTGTGAACATAATAGGTTTAAATGCTCCATTTAAAAGATACAGAGCAGGAAACTGGATTTTAAAAAATGATGCCTAATCTTCTGCTGCCTTTAAGAGACCCATCACACATGTAATAACACAATAGGCTCAAAGTAAAGGCATGGAGAAAGATCATGCAAGTGGTAAACAAAGGAGCAGGTGTTGCTATTCTCATATCATATAAAACAAACTTTAAATAAAGTGGAAAAAAGACAGAGAAGGGTGATTATATATTGATAAAGGGTTCAATTGAAGCAGAATATTTAATTCTTCTGAATATATATGCATCCAACTTCAGAGCACCCAGATTCCTATAACAAATATTACTAGACATAGAAAAGAGATCAAAAGACATATGGTAATAGTGGGGAATTTCCACATCCTACTATCATCAAGACAGGAAATTAACAAACTCTGGACTTAAACTGGAGTTTTGAACAAATGGACCTAACAGACACCTACTGAATACTCCAACAAACAACCACACAAAATATATTCTTCTCATCGGTGCATGGAACATTCTCTAAAATTGACTACTTGCTAGTCGTAAAGTAAGTATCAGTAAATTCAAAAAAATCAAGATATAAAGCATCTTCTCAGATTACTGTGGAATAAAAATTTTTAAATAGATGAAAAGAGGAAATTTCAAAACCACACAAGTATATGAAAAGTAAACAACTTTCTCTTGAATGACTTTTGATAAATGGAGAAAGGCAGTCATAAAAAAATTGAAATAAATGAAAATAGAGAAAACATACCAAAATCCCTGGGATATAGCAAAAAAGTTTTAAGAGAAGAGTTTATAGCATAAATGTCCACATCAAAAAGATAGAAAACTCTCAAATTAACAACCTAATGTCACCTAAAGGAACTCAAAAAAAAAAAAAGAACAACAACAACAACAAAGAAAAAAAAGCTAGAAGAAGAAAAGAAATTGAAAAGATTACAGCAAGACTAACTGAAATTGAGACCACAAGTACTATACAAAAAGGAAACAAAATGATAAGCTTAATCTTTGAAAGGATAAATAAATTTGGCAGACTGATGATCGCTAGGTTAACCAAGACAAACAATTCAAACCTTCATAGCCAAAAATTATAAAGGTGACATTTCAGCTGATACCAAAGCAATAAAACAGATCTTTGGAGACTACTATAAACATCTCTATGGATAAATTTCTGGAAATATACAACTTCTCAACATTAAACCAGGAAGAAATTGAAATCCTGAACATACCAATAATGAGTAGTAAAAATGACTTAGTAATAAAAATAATTTCCTCCAAAATAAAGCCCAGAACCAGATGAATTCACAGTCAAATTATCTCAGAAGTACAAAGAAGAGTTTTTACCAATCTTCCTAAAACTATTATGAAATATTGATGAGAGATTTACTCTTAACTAATTTTATGAAACCAGTATTATTCTGATACCAAAATATGGCGAAGAAAACAAACAAACAAACAAATAGACCAATGCTGTTGATGTGTAGAAATGCAAAAATCCTCGACAAAATTCTAGCAAACCAAATGCAGTAGTACATAAAAAGATAATTTATCAAAATCAGTTGGGCTTTCTTCCTGAAATGCAAAAGTGGTTGAACATATACTAATAATAAAGGTGATTTACCACATAAATCGAATTAAAAACAAAAACTGTATGACTGTCTCAATAGATACAGAAAAAATATTTGATAAAATCTAACATCCCTTCATAATAATAAAAAACAAAGCCTTCAATAAACTAGGCATCAAGGGAATATACTTGAACTATCTGTGACAAACCCAGAGCTAACATCATACTGAATGGGCAAAAGTTGACAACATTTCCTCTAAGAACTGGAACAAGACAAGGATACTCATTCTCACCATTCCTATTCACCATAGGATACTGGAATCCTAGTCAGAGCCATTAGGCATGAAAAGGAACTACTAGGCATCCAAGTAGGATAAAAGAAAGTCATGTTATCTCTGCTCACTGATGACATGATTCTATACCTAGAAAACTCCAAAAATTCTTCTAAAAGACTGCTAGACCTGACACACAACTTTAGTTAAGTTTTAGGATACAAAATCAATGTGGAAAAATAAGTGGTATTTCTACATGCTAGTAATGTTCAAGCTGAGAACCAAAACAGGAACTCAATTTACAACAGCCGTATATAATGATTAAAAATCTAGCAATACATTTAACCAGGGATGTGAAAGGTGTCTACAAAGAGAATTACAAAACACTGATGAAAGAAAGCATAGATGATATAAACAAATGGAAATACATTTCATGGTCATGGATTAGAAGAATCAATATTGTTAAAATGACCATGATGCTCCAACAAAATATACTGATTCAACACAATTCCTATCAAATGACCAACATCATTTTTCACAGTATCATTAAAAAATTCTAAAATTCATATAGAACCAAAGAAGAGTCAGAATTGCTAAAGCATTCATAAGCAAAAAGAACAGAGCCAGCTGAAAGCATCACATTACCCAACTTCAAACTATACCATCAGTCTGTGGTAAGCAAAACAGCAAGGTACTGGTACAAAAATAGGAACACAGATCAAGGTAATAGAATAGAGAACCCAGAAATAAAACCAAACCTCAAACACCTGCAACCAATGTTTAACAAATTAGACAAAAATAAACAATGGGGAAAGGATACCTTATTAAATAAACGGTGCTGGGAAAACTGGCTAGCCACATTCAGCAGAATGTAAATAGACTCCCGTGTTTCACCATATACAAAAATTAACTCATGATGAATTAAATACTTTAATGTAAGACTTAAAACTATAAAAATCTTAAGAAAAAATACGGCCGGGTGCGGTGGCTCAAGCCTGTAATCCCAGCATTTTGGGAGGCCGAGGCTGGTGGATCACGAGGTCAAGAGATTGAGACCATCCTGGTCAACGTGGTGAAACCCTGTCTCTACTAAAAATACAAAAAATTAGTTGGGCATGGTGGCATGTGCCTGTAATTCCATAATCCCAGCTACTCAGGAGGCTGAGGCAGGAGAGTTGCCTGAACCCAGGAAGCAGAGGTTGCAGTGAGTCGAGATCGCGCCATTGCACTCCAGCCTGGGTAACAAGAGCGAAACTCCGTCTCAAAAAAAAAAAATCTTAAGAAAAAATAATACGAAAACTCTTCTGGACATTGACCTAAGCAAAGAATGCATGAGTAAATCTTAGAAAGCAAATGCAAACAAAAATAGACAAATGTCACTTAATTAAAGAGATTTGCACAGCATAAGACACAATCAACAGAGTAAACAGATAACTGATAGAATGGGAGAATATATTTGCAAATCTATAAGGAATTTAAGCAGTAAGACAAAACAACCATATTAAAAAGTAGGCAAAAAACATGAACAGACAATTCTCAAAAGATGACATATGAGTTTCATGCTCAGGATCACTAATCATCAGAGAAATGTGAATCCAAAACACAATGAGATACCATCTCACACCAGTCACAATGGCTATGATTAAAATATCAGAAAATAACAGATGCAGAGAAAAGGGAATGCTTATATATTACTGTGTGAATGCAGATTAATTCAACCACTAAGGAAAACAGTATGGAGATTTATTTAGAAACTGAAAACAGAACTACCATTCAACCCAGCAATCATACTATTGGGTGTCTACCCAAAAGAAAAGAAATTGTTTTATCAAAAAATGCCTGCACTTGGCCGGCCGTGGTGGCTCACACCTCTAATCCCAACACTTTGGGAGGTAGAGGCAGGTGGATCATAAGGTCAGGAGTTCAAGACCAGCCTGGCCAACATGGTGAAACCCTGTCTCTACTAAAAAAAACGAAAATACAAAAATTAGCCAGGCACAATGGCATGTGCCTCTAATCCCAGCTAATTGGGAGGCTGAGGCAGGAGAATTGCTTGAACCCAGGAGGCAGAGGTCGCAGTGAGCTGAGATTGCACTACTACACTCCAGTCTGGGTGACAGAGCAAGACTCCATCTCAAAAAAATAAATAAAAATAAAACAAAAACAAACAAACAGAAAAACACCAGCATTCATGTGTTTATAACAGCACTATTAACAATACCAACCTAAGTGTCCATCAGTGGTCGATTACACTAAGAAATTGTGAAACACACACACACATACACACACCCAAGATATGCAATGTAGTTATAAAAAATGAAACTATGACCTTTGTAGCCACATCGATGCAGCTGGAAGTCATTATCCTAAGTGAAATAATGCAGAAACAGAAAATCAAATATCGCATGTTCTCACTTATAAGTTAAACAATGGATACACATGGACATAAAGATGGAAAGAGTAGACACAGGACTGCCAAATGAGGGAGGAAGGAAAGGGCGCAAGGGCTGAAAAACTACCTATTGTGTTTTATGTTTACTGTTTGGGTAATGGGTTCACTAGAATCCCAAACTACCAATGATGTGAGATATATCCATGTAACAATTGTACCTGCACAAGTACCCTCTCCCTGAATATATGATTTGGAAAAAATTAGGTAATACACCACCTTAAAAATGAAAACTTTCAATCCATGAATTTAGAATGGTTTTCCATTTATTTAGGTCTTCAATTTCCTTCAATAGTGTTTTGTGGTTTTCAGTGTGCATATTTTGCATTTTCTTCATTAAATTTCTACCTAAGTATTTTTTATGTTGTACATATATTTTTAATTTCACTTTTTGATGGTTCATTACTAATATATAGAAAAATTGTATTTTTTATATTGATCTTGTATCTAGCAACCTTGCTGAACTTCTTTATTTGGTCTGACAGTTATATGTGTATTTCATACAATTTTCCATGTGTATCTCATGCCCTTTGCAAGTAGAGATAATTTCACTTCTTTTCAATATGTCTTTTGTTTCATTTCCATGCTTGCTTTATTACTCTGACTAGAAAATCAATGTCAAATAAAAATAGTAAGAGTGGACATGCTGTTTCTGATCTTAGGGCTCAAGTTCAGTCAGTCATCATTAAATATGCCCTTTATCAAGCTAAGAAAGTTTCTGGCATGTAAAGTGTTTTGTTATGAAAAACTGCTGATTTTGCCAAATCTTTTTAAGTCTCAGATGAGATAATTATGTATTTTTTTAACTTTTATTTTATTAATATGGTATTTTACATTGACTTTATATGTTGAACTTACCCTGCATTTCTGAAATGTATCCACTTGGTTATCGTGTATAATCATTTTTATAAGTTGCTAGATTCTATTTGCTAGTGTTTTGTTAAAGATTTTCATGTCTATATTCATAAAGGATATTGGTCTGTAGTTTTCTTGGTTTCTTTGCCCGATTTAGGTTATTAGCTAATACTGGCCTCAAAATGATTTCAGAAGTGTAAACTTGTCTTCCATTTTTGGTAAAGTTTATGAAGACTGGTGCCAATTATTTGGTGGCCTTTTTGTAGCATCCACCAGAGAAACCATCTGGTCATGGATGTTTCTGTAAGGGAATTTTTTTGAATTTTACTTCAATCACTTTAACTTTTACACATGCATTCATATTTTCTTTCTTTCTGAGTTTCAGTAGTTTGTGTCTTTCCAGAAATTTTTTCATTCAATCCAAGTTATTTAATTGTTTAGATAACTTTCTTGCAACTGTTTATGGTACAGTCATCCTTTAAATACTGGGAATTGTTTCTAGGACACACACCTCTCTCTACCCCATATACCAAAGTTCACATACATGCAAGTCCTGAAGTAGGCCCTGGAGAACCTGCTTACAAAAAGTTTGTCTTTCATATATACTGAGGCTTAACATCCTGAGAATACTGTGTTTTTAATCCATGTTTGGTTGAAAAAAGTCTACATCTAAGTTAATCCATATGGTTTAAACCTGTGTTGCTCAAGAATGAATTACATTTCTTTATAATCCTTTTTTTTTTTCTGTATGTTTGGCAACAACACCTCTTACATTTTTTAAATTTTAAAAAATTTATTTATTTATTTATTTTGTCACTTTGTCACCAGGCTGGAGTCCAGTGGCAGGATCTTGGCTTACTGCAACCTCTGCCTCCCAGGCAAGCAATTCTCCTGCCTCAGCCTCCTGAGTAGCTGGGATTATAGGCGCATGCCACCACGCCTGGCTAATTTTTGTATTTTTAGTAAAGATGGGGTTTCACCATATTGGTCAGGCTGGTCTCGAACTGCTGACCTCGTGATCTGCCCACCTCTCCTCCCAAAGTGCTAGGATTACAGGTGTGAGCCACCACATCTGCCCTCTTTCATTCTTTATTGTAGTAATTTGGTCTATCTATTTGTCTTGGTAGTTCTAGCTAGAATTTTGTCCATTTTGTTGATTTAAAAAAAAAAAACTTGATTTTACTGATTTTCTTGGTTTTCTATTAGCTATTTATTTCCATTTGCCATTATTTTTCAATCTAATATTTATTATTTCTTTCTTTCTGATTACTTTGTCTATAATGTTCTTTTTCTGGTTTATTTAGATGGAAAGTTGGGTTGTTTATTTGAGATTATTCTTATTTTTACTACAGATGCTTATAGCTATAAATTTCCCTCTAACCACTTCTCTAGCTACATTCCGTAAGTTTTGTTATGCTGTACTTTCATTTTTGTATCTCAAAAATTTTCTAATTTCTCTCATGATTTCTTATTTGATTCACTATTTAGTGCATGTTAATTCCCACATGTATGTCAACTTCTCTGACCCTTCTAAGCTTAGGCTTAGTAAGTAATTTTGGCTACAGGTATTCCTGTTGTATAAGTCATTTCTTCTCTCCTCATCCTATTCCAAACCTTTGGAAATATTCTTAAAATTAAAATGTCCTCAGATTCTTCTTTTAAATGTGCCATATTTTTCTGATGGGCTTCAAACATGAACAGGTAAATATAACTGTGGAACAGGAATTGTGGTTGATGTACTAAATGAGGTGGTTGGAGAAGATGGGACATGCTGTGAAACACAGCTATCCACATCCATCCAAGATATGACACTCTTTAAATACTCCTTTATGATATGTTTCCTTTAAAATCACTATTTTATTTAGTGTAAGGTGCTATCTATCATGAGATACATCATTATTCAATATACAAATTTCAAGGAAAATATACTGTAACTAAACTATTAAACCATTAATTATAAAATACACACAAACTTCAAGAATACTAATAAAAAAATGCTCATCTTAAAATGTATGCATCATAGAATATCATTCCCCTTATTAAAATGGTACAATTTTATAATTATAAAAAATATTTAAAAGAAAAAATAAAAAATATCCACAGTTCCATAACCTGATATAAGTGATAACATATTTAATTTACATATTATTTTATACAGATAGTTTTATATTTTTATATGATTGAAGTGATATAATTCTTTTATATGCTTTCTTTCAAAACAAAAACTTTCACTTAAACTTATATAAAATTTCTATCTTATTTTTGTTGGTTTTAAGTGTATATTAAATAGTTTAATTATTTCCTTTCAGTTCAGCATTTATATTGTTTACAATTTGTTTGTATAATGATGCTGTTAAAAGCATAATTTGCATTTTATTTTATTTTGGAGAATTTAGGATTATTTTCTTAGAATACTTACATTGAAATGAAATTACTTAGCCAGAGGTAATAGTATTTAAAACCCTTGATATAAACTGCTGAATTATTTTACAAACATACTGATATACTAATATACATTGCAATAAAAGTATATCATTTCATATCAATGTAAAATTGTAGTTGGCAGGTGGGGACACTCACCACTATACTAATGAGGAATACAATAATAGTTGAGTTTTAAAGTCAGAGCTCAACCAAATAATTTATTTGTAGCTTCTATATACAGTAATAAGAATACTTTCTCTATATAGTAATAAGAAATGATCTAAAAGCAAGAGCACTGCATGACATTTATCCTTGATTAAGGGTTTGCAATATCATGGATTGCTAAAAAGTCATATAGTATATATTGTGTGCGTTTTGAAGGGCAGTGTATCATCCAGATGTTTCTTATATAGTCTTGACTCCATGGTACTTTATGTAATTCATGGCAGTGTATTTCAAGTGCCAAACCAACGATAGAGCCAAATCCTATAGGAATTCACAACAGTCAACAGGCATGCTGATTTGATTTTGTTTTGTATTTGCAAAGATTTATGGTAGAAAAGAAGATTAATTTGGTTATTAATTTGGAATATTTTGCAGAAAGCATAAGGAAACTATCCAGGGAGAAAGAACATTGCAAACTGAAACACAGACATAAAACAAAGCTAAGATTTGGGGACAGGTGGATAAATTAAGCAGTTTTTCCAAGTATATAATTCACATAAAAAGGAGAAGGGGATAGCTTAATCCAGCCTCCATTGGATTTACCCCAAATTAAAAACCTCCTCAATTTGAGACCATAAGTGTGCATGAATATCCTGTTTCTTCTTTTGGAGACATGGTAGGAAAGCCCCTTTGAAGTTGACTGTGGCTGTAAGATTTGTTTGTACAATTAAATCTAGGAGGCACTTCTGAACAGAAGATTTATGAATCAGAGTGCAATCCTCCACATTTTTGTTCTTTGCCTTGTCAGGGGAAACTTCATTAGCCCATATTTCTGAGCAACTCCTATTAGTTTGTTAGGGTTGTCAAAATAATTACCACAGACTGGTCAGCTTAAACCACAAAAACCTATTTTTTTCTCACAGTTTTAGAGGCTGGAAGTCTCACATCAAGGTTTTGGCAAAGTTGTTTTATCTAACACTTCTCTCCTTGGCTGGTACATGGCTCTCTTCTCCACATAATCTTTTTGCATCTGTCTGTGTCCTAATCTCTTCTTCTTAGAAGGATTACAGTCGTATTGAGTTAAAGCCCTTCTATGTGACCTCATTTTACCTTAATTACTTCTCTAAAGGCCCTATCTTAAAATAAAGTCTCACTTTGAGATATTAAGTATAAATATACACATTTATATAAATTTGGTAAAATAAAGTTTCATCCATCACACTACCATTAGGGAAACTCATTGCTCACCCACCACAGATAAGTAATGTCAACAAAACTTTAACACTTTTTGTACACATTGAGTAAGATTTGAATGTTTTACTTACTGCAGAATAATCTAGGAAATTCTGAGTGATACTTTTCACTCAAAATTAGTATTTTGTAGGTCAATCTGTGCTAAGGAAAGAACAGTGAGCAAAAAAAAAAAAACAAAAAACAAAAAACAAAAAAAAAAACGCAATATTTCTACTCTAATAGACTTACTTAAAATTTTAGTATGTGGGGGTAACAAACTTCTAAATAGAAAAGGTCTAATTGACTAGATGGTGGGTTAAATGTTTTTATTATTTGTTATTCTAATTTGTTAACAAATTTGGAATTATGAACTTTTTTGAAAATTGATTTATGTATCCATATTAATTATGTAATAAAAGAATTTATATAAAAGTAATTGAAAACTATAAAACATTTTAAAGAAGTATTTAAAATTGTTCCCCTCTGTTACATGAATTATATGTTTTATATAACAAGGGCTTTATCTGTGGTGAAGCTGAGGGCCAGAGAGCTTAATACAATTTATTAATGCCACACAGCTAAGTAGGAGAAAAATATTAGACCCATGAAAATGTGTGTTTCCAGAACTGGCATATTTTTTGGTAGTAAACCATTGCATTTTTACTTGATTTTTCTGACTTCAACTTCAGTTTGAAAGCAATAGGTTATTTTTGTTTCATGTTTTAAAGTCCTGAAGGATAGACGAACTCTTCTGCCCATGGAGAATATAATTCTCCTTCTAGCTGAATAATTAATCACATAACTGGGTTTCTATTTCATATCTCTTAAATACACAGTTTTTTTTTGAGTGAACTAGAGAACCTGATATATCTAATCTATATATTCTTCTGATCTATAGATATTAACTCTTTAAGCTGAATTTCTAAAGTATCTCAATTAATAAGAATTCACTTTTTATATCCTGAGAAGTTATAGCACTGATAAACTTCAGTATTTTGTAATTATAACTAAATTGATTTCTTTACAAATATAAAATTAAAGCAGATATTGACCTTTTTCGTTTTGTGTCTATGGAACTCATTTTTGCCTTCATGGAAAGATATGAGATTATTAAAATCCTACTAATACATGTGGACCCTCTTTATAATATTAACAGTTTCCTTCTCTGGAGTAGCCAGTTACGTGTTTTCCAAAGATTTCGCCTTTGTCTGTGAGCAACATCTTCTATGTTATTCTTGCCACATGATAGTAAAATAGCCTGGCAGAATCCTGATTCAAAGATGGCAGTATAATAAAAAGGTAGCCAAAAATATTCCATAAAAGAGATGAAAATTAAAAGAAAAAGATGTGTTCTCTGGATATTTCAGCTTACATTAGAAACTCTATAAAGAATTTATTATTACTACAGAGATCAAGAACAGAACTCATTAATAAACATACAGAAATTACAAATAACTAGGCTTGATGTGCTTTCCCCCATCAAAAAGATAAAAAAAATTATTTAAGACAAATTAATATTTTCTGTGATTGAAAATTAAGTGTAAGGTTGAAGAGGTACATAACTTAATAAAGATTGTACTGTTTTGATTCTGGAAACACTTCATAAATTAAAGTGGCAGGCCTCCTATCAAATTTGGTAGATTATCTTTTACTGTTCTGATGTAAGTTTATCCTCCTCTCCAAATTTTGTTTATGAGAAAAGACACAAAGCTGTATTCATCATTACATTATCATATTTTCTACTTACAAGTTCTTCTAGGAAGTTTTCAGAGAAGCTTGTGGGCCTCTTTAGGTATCCCCAGAACTTCCTAATAAAGGAAGCATCAGTAAACTTCTGAGGTCCATGAATTGAGTGCTAGCTTATAGGTTGTAGAGCTACATCTGGAGGCCGATTGATGAGTTCTATTATCTTCTTCCAATCATTTTCTTGAGAATTAAATACCACATTTTAATATGAATAGTTTTTCAGAAAATGGAACAATATTATAATTTGGTAAATATTAATCTTTTCCCCTAAATTAATTCAGATAGAGTGAATAATCTCAAACCCATCTGATTTTGAAATACAGGTGTAACACACATGTATGTGATTAGTTTGGTTGATGTGGGTACTTTATTTTCCCCAAAAAAACATAGTCTACAGAGAGATTCTTGAGGTTTATACCAGCAGATGTTCTGCAATCATCTCAGGTCTCATATAGTCTTGGATAGGTAGTCCCAATAACACTGTTAAAACCTCTTTGAGATTCAGTTCCCTCATTTTTAAAATAGAAATGGTAAATCTTACTACCTAGATACAGTCTAACAAATTTATTTCATAGAATTACATTGCAACTTTTATCCCTTTTATCCTTCCCTAAATTAAGCTAGTTTAGTTTGTGAATCCAGTTATGCCTTATGAAATTTCCAGAGCTTTTCAAAAGAGCTGTATCTAGCCCATGTATTTCCTTTGTGTTACTTGAACTTATCATATTCCCGTATTAGTCTCTGTACCTGATCTTACCTTCTTTTTTGAATCTTTATCTTGAATAGATGAGAGAGTTACTTTCCCCAGTCAAAAGCATCCCATTTCCCTTTTAGTTTAATCTCTTTTAAGTTTATGTACTTAGTCTACTGAAAGTTTTATCCCTCATATAATTATTGTAAAAAGGCTTGTATGGATGATTCAGTGTATTTAGAGAAATTACTCATCTCTGAGTTCTGTTATCTTCTTTTAGTCCCTTTCATGGTGTCTGGACACATTAATGTATAGGGACTTAACATATTCTGTAGTTCTGGGGAAAACAGGATTTTATAAGGATTCAGTGTTTCTTGATTTTCACTGTTCTCTACTGCATATTGAGTAATTTGTTGTCATCCACTGGATTACCCAGTCCAAGGAATTCTTCAGGATTGCTTAGCCACACCCTGTCCTACTGGACCAGAAGCTGAGCCTGTTTCAGCAAATTCATCAAAGATGCAGGCCCTGTGGTGCCCAGCATTGCACACATAGCTGAGGAAAAGCCAGGGACAAAGCTTCAGTTTCATTTATACAAACATTTCACACCTACAGCGCTGTGCCGAGGCTTCTCAACTGTCTTGGATGTAGTAATTGCACAGTTTCTCTTAAGGCTTAGGTGCCTTGATGTGCAAAGATCTCAGACATCCCACTGTCACCTGAATCTCTCTCTTATTTCCCTACCACCCCCAGAAAAAGGGAAGACATGTCTGCTCATATGTGCCAGTCTCTTTCTGCTTCCCTCAGATCTCTGATCTAGCAGGGGCAGATTCTTTACACACGACAAGTTTTCTCCTGGGACTTGTCTTTTCTGGCAGGTGTCCATCTCCAACATGTAATATGGCCTTACATGTACACCATTAATTAGCAAACTTGTATGTCTTATCTTACACTTTCATGTTGGCTGAAAATAAGAAAGAAGAAACTATCAACTATCAAAACTGTCAACTAAATCAATGGAGTAATAATCTCTCTTCCTTCAGGGACTCTATCTTCTCCTTCTCTTTCCTGGGGTGAGAGTGTAATAGCTCAGCCTTAAGAGCATAAGGTTCTTAGAAAACTGATTTAATTGTGAAATAAAGGGAGTAAACAATCTGTAGATCTGCAGTGGTATTTTTATGATACTAAACAATTTTGCACATATAAAATGATCTTGAATAATTCACATGGCTTTTTATAGAGTATAATTAAATGAAGAGTAAAAAAAGAGCTTGAAATTATTATACCTGATAATTATATCGTTGTGCATGATTCATATGATAGCATAATTTAATGAAAAACAAAACAAACAAAGAGTTATGTGATCTGCATCGGGGGTTTGTTTCTGCTTTGCATTTGTCTTTAAAGGAAAAACTGCTAATTTTGATAGTTAATAATTCCATAAAACACTGCTTTAAAAAGCTTTAATATGTGCTTATGAGAATAAACTTGCTTCTCTTTCATTTATCAATAAGTCATGTCTTGTATCACTAATTCCAGGCTTGCACTAGTTTTCTTGTACATAGCATTACCTACCTACCTATGTCAACAAATGGGCAGCTCCATCTGACATTTTTATGATATGGCCAAGCACACACTGGAAAATGTTAAATATTCAAAAATCAACTTGAACCTGGTGTCTGTTAGCAGATGTCTTGGGAGGTCAGGTTGGAAATGAACTAAATGATGAATTCTGACTAATTGTGATGCAGGAAGCAGAGTAATGCATGCAGATTGTATGCTGCATAGTGAATCAGCAATTTTGTTTATCCCTACTCATGTTCCCTGAACTTTTTTCATAAAATGATTTAACAGTACGGATATATACTTAACCAGTATGAGAGCAGATGTTAAAAAAGCCAAAGAATATTCTGCCTACCATTGATCATTACCTAGAAAGACAGCACAATATCTTAGCAGATTGCTGTAAGTGATTAAATTGGTATCTTCATCAATCAGCACTCTAATATCTCTGGAATAGATTCCATTTCATAGGTACCATGTCACATAAGAAGGGCAAACACATTTCTCTGACCTCAAACTGCAGGGCATCATTGGCTAATATTGGTGGCACCACTTCAGTATGTCAAAGCATTATATATTATGGAACATGGTCAAAAACTGTTAAAACTTGAGCAAATAACTTAATCTTCCTTTTTTTTTTTTTTGCAAGCACTCTCGTTCTTGAGTTCTTACTCTGTGCCAGTCACCGTCATGTTTCACATGGATTGTTTTCACAAGAACCCAAAATTACAGGTATGTAGTATTTTCCCAGTTTACGAAAAAGATAATGGAAGCTAAAGAAAACATGTCTATTGGCTAAGAACTTAGAGTAAATAGATAAGCTGAGTATGATTCTAGGCAGTCTGACTTCAGAATTTGTTTTCACTACCATTATATTAGGCTCAAAGATTTCTGTTTGTTTCAATATTCAGCTGGACCATGGATGATAATATTTCATCTAGGTATCTTGCAATAATACCAGAACTACTCAGGAACACATGGAAAGACTTATGTCTCAGGAGGCTAGCAAAGTTTAGACCCAAGGGACAAATCAGGCCCACTGTCTATTAGAAATAAAGTTTTAATAGACCACAGCCATGCTCTTTTGTTTACATGTTATCTAGGGCTGCTTTTGTGTCACAGTCACAGAACTGGGGAGTTGTAATAGAGACTGGACCACAAAATAAAGTATTTACTATCTGGGCCTTTATAAACATGTAATGACTCTTATGAACTTTATTGCTATCTTGAATCACTTGAAGTATAAACCTTTTGAACTTGAGGATGAAAGCTTTTCACATTCTAGGTTTCAAATGTAGTGAAAGATTTTTAGACCCAGGTGGGGTAGTGGATTATTAGAAGTATCTAGCAGGTGACACACACATCACAGTGATTTTGGAGATGTCAGTTAGAACACCAGGTATAGAGGGAGATGGACCTGGGAATCAGTGAAGTTGCATTCATTCATACATTACAACAAATTTTTAAGGAGTGCCTAATTTTCAGCAAAGTTTGCAGTGGGTATTTAGGGTAGCATGGAGAAGAAGACAAAAATGTTTCTGGACTTCCTGTGGCTTAAGGGAGATTACTGAAAATGAGGGACTAGTTTTCATTACAATCCCTAAGGCTGACATTTAAAACTACTTCTATCTTTGGTATTCATCTTGTGGAAGCAATGCTGTGTCCTTTCCTCTCTTCTCTACACTTCATACTCCTTCATTAGGGTTGTTTTCCTTTACGGATACTCTGAATTCCCCTGTGTCCCCCAGTTGCTCACCCTAATTACTGCTCATGTTCTTGCCTGTTTCCCAACCTACTGCCCAGCTGTTCTGAGCCTAGGAATTTCATAGGGACTTGAAGTGAAGCTGGAGGAGAAAGAACGTCACAACAGTAAAATTCACTGAGAATTACAGGATTAGTGCCTGAGAGTGTGCAGTGGATGCTATGTATCTGGAATAAAGCAAAGAATTAGATGAAGTGTCTTATGATGCTATATATACAATTACTTGAAATTACTTGGGCAAAGAATATTGTCAAGCTGGAATTGGCAAGAGCCTGAGAGGCAGAAACAAAGAACTTTGGTCTGAACTGTGTGGGATTCACAAATATCTGGCCTGTGTAAATTGATGGAGGATGGGATTCACACATTTTTCAGTAGTGATTTCTGGAAGAGAATGTGTTATATTTATTGCATATCAATATTTCAAGGACTAGGTTGTCTCTACCAATTTCTCCCCAGCTCTGGTCCTTCCCTATTAGATCAATTATTTTCATGTGGACCAATTCCAAAACCACTGAAGCTCATGAGAATTGTAGCTAAGATTAGATCAAACCCAGAATGTAAATAAAATTGCTTTTCTCTTTACTCTCTGCATTCCCACTGTAGATACTTCCTCTTGACAAATGTTCTAATTGTAATGTTTTGCTTCTACAGGTCTCTAAAACCACTTTCCTCCTCCAAATCATCTAACTGCATTATCCTTTATTCTGTATCTGCTTTTTAGGCTTTGTAGACTTGATTGTCTAAACAAATTTATTCTTAGCATCTCCTTCTCACCAACTGCCCACACTGATCATTCACTTATAGCCCACTTTAAACTCATAACTATTTCTAATCTTGTTTCTCCTGTCTATCTTCACTGGCTCTGCTGGAAGGAAATAGCACATTATTACTTGAATAAAGGGAAAATATTTGTCTAGCGAACATCTGAATTTTCCAGAGAGTTTCTTCAAAGACCAGTGACTGGGCCCCAGAGTTTATGATTCAGGATTTCTGGGATTGAAAACAAAACTGAGAATTAGGATTTCTTATTTCTCAGTTGAGTTTCCAGGTTACGCTGATACTGCTGGTCTGGGGATGACAGTTGGAGAGGTACTGCTGTAGACCTTCAGGCTGTGTTCGCTGCCTTCTCCCACATTCCTTTTACTTTGCTGTCAGAAATAACCTTTAAATTCTGGTAATATCAGCCCCACTCCTAAGGCAGAATTCAGAACAGACTGCTTCCCATGTAGGATGTCTAATAATAAATCCCAACATCTTGTTCTAGTCTCTCCTACTACTAATGATGCCCTCCGACCCTGTCTGTCATACACTATAAATTAACACCAAACTAATTTCAAATCTCTAGAGGCTCCTGGCTTGGTCTTTCTGTTGTCTTTATACATGCTGATTTCTTTTGTCTGCATGACTAACTGGCTCTCAGGCATTGGTGTGCATAAACAATGTCACCTTTTCTGTAAAGCATTCACACTTAGCCTGAAAATATTAGATACTTCATTCTCTAAAGTTCTATTTACATATGCTAGCACAATTATGCCATTGTGTTGCAATCGTTCTCTGACTTGTCTTTCTCTAGGAAGGGATTACATATTCCTTTAATGTGCTGGTATTGATGGTTTAATTGTCAATCTAGGTCTACGTAGCTTTTTACCTGGCACGTTTTAGATGCTCTCTCTGTATGAACAATTATGTCCTCCATTATGAAAATTTATTCCAGCTTGGCTCTGTGGGCCAGATCTTCTCTTTCTTCTAAATGCTTCCTCTATAGAACTTAAAGCAATGCATTATACTAGCACTAGGTATAGGGGCAGAGGGCTTTTTCACAGCCTTCAAAATCCCATTAGAAGGGTCTTGGCTATACCTCATGTAGAATAATGATATGATAATACTTAATAATAACAGCAAGTTTACTAGCTATCATTCCATTGAGAACATTTTATGTGTTTGGAGATATCACAATTTATAGCTCCCAAATCTTCAAAATAATGTTAGCATATGAGTACTATTGTTAGTTCCATATTACACATGGAGGGATGGAGAAACTAAGGTTTGCAATATCATTCAGAGTGTAAAGGGCAGGGGGTGATACTGGATAAAATGGTCTCATTTTAGTACCTTGGATGAAAGAACCATTATCTCTGTAGACATGTGTTTAAATTCCACCCTTGCAGATTAACTTGTTTCAATATTTGCAAGGTTCCCAGGACAATTATGTATCCTTGAATTTAAAGTGGATTTCCATCAAGAAGTAATTTCCCCTACATTCTGCATAAGCGGGATGCCTTGTCCCAACTGCACATTGTGAGGCTTCTCAGTCAAGTGGCAGTCCAATATAACACATCTGTGAGGCAAGACTCTGTCCATGACCCCTGGTTCTTGAACAGAATTTCTAGTTTCGCCGAAGCACAGAGAGAACACAATTCCTTTTCTACTACAAGAACCCAAAAATAGATGATGGAGCTTCTGGAAGACAATAAAATAGGTTTTATGATTTAGGGGATCCTATTAATCATGAAGTAGATGAAGTGAATGCAAAGGAACATAGAATAGAATGAGAGTGCTAGAATACGGGATATTCAAATGAGAATATTCTGCTATAATGATCTTGATTTAGACAAAGGAACTCAATTTATCTAACAGATTATATCCTTTCACAACAAAATTACAGATGGACCTCATTCTGTCTTTGTGATCACCGTACTACATTACTGTATATTTATTTGTATTATTCTCTGATACTACTTAACAAAAGATTTGATTTTCTCATCTCACTAATTCTATCAGTATTCCAAAATGCAGCAATATTAGCTGCCTTTAATTATGTAATCAAATTTATGTTAAAATAGTGATCACTTATTCAGTTAAGCTTTTTCCTATAAATATCTACATGTGAGTACTATGGGTAAGACTATGAACCAGGTACTTACCACAGATATATGGATCAATAAGCCTCAGTCTCACTCTTAAAGAGCTTAAAATTGAACAAAGGAGAGTTTAGAGGATTTGATATACTGAACAGTTTCAAATCAAGACAGTCAGTTGCCACAGGCCACATTCTAAATCACTCCCTTGCCTCCCTTAGTACTTAGGAACGATCCTTGGGAAGGGGACTGATATGACTGGACATGCCTATCAGAAGATTAGTCAGGAGTCAGTGCTTAAGAAGATGTAGCCTAGAAGGTGTCACCTGGGAAGAGGTGGTATGGAGTAGAGTCAGAAACTCAGACTTGTCTTATTTCAAATCCTAATATACTTTGTTGCTGCGTAATATGGAGCAATTGAAACTTTTCTGAGCTTTATTTCCTTTACTGGTAGAATGAAGATACCGTCACCTCCCTCACAGTGTTACTGTGATGATTCCTATGAATTACTTAAAGTGATTGGCAATCACCAAGTTTTCAATAGTTGCTTATTATTAATACACACTATTATTTCATTGTTTAGTGTTAGGGGAAGAAAGATATGTATATTAGAGACATTATATATGTAGAACAAAAAAATAAAACTTGCCCGGATGTGAAAAGAAGTGGAAGAAAGGGGTGTCAATGTGACTTTAAAATATTGATTCAAGTACTGGGAATATCACTGGAATCGTTTTTTTTTTGGTTTCGTTTTGTTTTTCTTTTCTTTTTTAACATTTTTGCTTTTATTTTATGTACCTCATGTTACACTCTGCATTGTTTACTAGTCTAGGTGAGATGATCTGTGAAATATATAGTAATGCAATTTATAAAATATCCAAAACCTTTCCAAAAAAAAATATATATATATACTGATTCTGGGTAAAGGGGAAAAGACCGTGTCATTCATAAACATGAGAACCACAATGATTCCTACTCCTTAAGCCATCTCCCGGCAATGTAACTAACAAAATGCAAAGAGGATGATTTGGATTCAGCCTTTTATTAACTCGTTTTTAGGTCAACCTATCCCCAACAGGGAGTTCAGACCTCATTGATGTAGGAAGAGAGCATGACAGCAGGCCAACAAAATTATGCTGAGTGACTCTGTTTTAGAGTTCAATCCACATCCATTAATGAAATCAACAAAAGTCATTTGTATTATTATTATCTTTTGCATATTATTTGTATCCATGTTTTTACTTTTCTTATTATTCATCTCTAACCTGTTAAATTCCCAGGCTTTGCACATTCGATTCCAAAATATTCCTCCTCAAAGGTGTTTTGCTGATTAATAAGTCCTAAAGAATGAAATATTATGGATTCCTGACCATAATTAAATAGACAGTAATTTAGATAACAGTTTAAAAAAATAACAATGTAACACTCTTTATAGTCTTGAGAGAAAAAAATCTGAAATCTATGTTTCTATAATTTTATGACTAATTAAAAATCAAGTGATACTTAGCCACTTGACTAGTGGCCAAGTTCACTTGATTAGTTTATACTTCCCTGGGCCAAAGGAAGGGAATCACTGTGAGCCAAAATTATAATTGAGACCTGTTAAACACACAGGAAAACTTAATAGCAAAGCTTAAGCTTCTTCCTATATAAGATTATATAGAGTTGATTGTAAAAGCTACAAATTAACAGATAAAGCTACAATTACTGTCATTACACAGAGAAAAAATACTGTATAATAACATATATGTAAACAAAATGGGTTTACAAAAGTGGTGAAAAAAAGGTCTGTGTAAAGTAGCACAAAGAGAATATAAATTCTTGCCTTGACTTAGAGTCATCTGCTTTTGTCTAATGAACACCCAGGCACCTGCAGAGTACCCTTCCACTCCAGGAACAAACAGTGGTAATTAGCCCACATAGTGATAGTATTTGATTAGAAAATCCTGCTAGGCAGCTGTGTTGAATGTGTCAAGAAATGTGTCCTGGAAGTCCCTCCTGAGTGTCTCTTATTGAAGTCAGATCTTATCACCTACTGTTTTTTATATCTGTGTCTCTTAGAAATGTAGGTTCTTTCGCCTGTTTCTTCCCATTCTGTAACCCAGCACCATGAAGATGCTCCACTATATCCAGCTAAATGGCTATGTGCTGTTCTCTCACCTTGTCTTTGCTGGTTCTCTGCTGAGGATTGAGCTCCATGTTTATTATATTGTGCTTTATTTTCTAGAAATTGTCTTGGGTTGGACCTTGATATTCCCATCAACCTGGCTGTATTTTCCTTTGCCCTTAGATTGCGAGGGCAGTCTTTGGCTTAATCTTTTTATTTGGCTTTTTTAAACTATGTTCAAGTTGTCTAGGTTCATATTTGGACATGGCAAAATTTTTAAGTATTTGAGAGCTATTTCACTCAGCCCCTAAAAGTCCCCACCCACCTCCCAAGTTCTCATTAGCTCCCCCTCCTGTTCAATTTGATCCCTATCAGTCTTAGGATGTTCTTCTGAAGTCCATTAAGCAAAGGCTATCCTCAGCATTTATCACGGGAAATTAGAGTTAGATAAAAAAGAGTCAAAAGTATTTCACATAAATGAACATTTTTTCTACACCACTGCTCTGAATTTTCTGGAAACATAATCACATTAAATGGCAAGTCACCATGGAGCCAGAGGAATCAAATGATTCGATCTAAAGCTTTCCAGAAATATCAATATTTGAAAATAAATAATAAATCATCAATTCAGGTTTAGTGAGGATTCTGACATAATTCAGGTTTTTCTAGTTAAGAGATCTGGATAAATGGTACGTATTGACTCTAAAGAATCCCTGATATTTAGAACTTTCAGCAGGCAGTCTTGCCCATTATTATTTTCAATTCTATGGTAATTATATATTAGATATGAAGAACAGAATGTTTCTGTGAGAATGAGGGTGACGTGTATGTGCGTGTCAGGGACTGAGTGCAAAAGCATGACCTCATAAGGAAAGATACAATTTTATTGTGGTTAAATTTGTTAAACGTTAAAACTATGTTCTCATTATTAAAATAACCTAGGGTCTACTTGTGGGTAATTGGGTTCCCTCTAATAGTTCCAACTTCAATGAACAATGCCAGAAAGTTCAACATTACATTATCCTAAATTCATGTGATACTTACATCTTGGTTAAAATGCATATATTTAAAAAAAAAATATTCATATATTTAATTCCAGATTATTTTATGTGCACGAGATTTACTGAAAGTAGGAGAAGAGAAGTGAGAACAAAGCTGAATAAGTACACTAGCTATCTTTTTTTTTTTTTTTTTTTTTTTTTTTTTTTTAGACGGAGTCTCTTTCTCTTAACCAGGCTGAAGTGCAGTGGCGCGACCTCTGCTCACTGCAAACTTTGCCTCCTGAATTCAAGTTATTCTCCTGCCTCAGTCTCCTAAGTAGCTGGGACTACAGGTGCCCACCATCACACCTGGCTAATTTTTATATTTTTAGTGTAGACGGGGTTTTACCATATTGGCCAGGCTGGTCTCGAACTCCTGACCTTGTGATCCACCCACCTCTGCTTCCTAAATTTAGTGCTAAGATTACAGGTGTGAACCACCGTGCCTGGCAACTGGCTATCTTAATACTCTGGAGAAAGTGGATGGGGAGAAGAGGTGCAGAAAATGGAGTTCATGGCATCATACATTATTATCAACAAGACCTAATCCTCCTACCTCTTGATCTCACTGAAAGACAAGCTCCTTCTATGAAAATAAAATTACCAATTATTTTTTCTTTGATTCTTTTCCATTTACCATTTTGCTCTTCTCCTTTCCAGACCCTAATGCTAAGATTCCAGGATCAACTTGACTTTTATTACAGACGCATTGTCTTTTGAGTCAGTCCATATTTCTTTTGAACTACTCTAGCTTTGGAATACTATTTCTTAAATTAAGAGAAAATTTGACTCTCTTCTCTACTCTCTTCCTCTGAGGCAATTCAGAAAAGTCAAATCCTTGTACTTTAGTTTTTCAAATAATTGATGGAACTGTCATGTTTTCCCGTAAGTCTACTCTCTAGATATTTATTATTAACATATTCCTGGGTTTCATATGACACTAAAACCCAGGTTGGCAGGCTCTTCACCAATATTGATCAAATCAATCTATTATTTTGGCATCATGCAGATATAACCCCATTAGTTTTTGAGATCAGTGTGTTTTCTTCTTCAGAACTCCTGCCTAGATCACAGGCTGACAAGGCTTTTAAACTTTTAGTGCAATCTTGAGATTATCAAGCGAAGTGGCAAAATCAGTTTTTCAAAGATTTGAAGTTTGTGGAGTTGGAAGAGCATAATATAGGAACAGATAGTCCAAAGTTATAAGTTTAGTTATTAGCCACTGAAAAGCAAATTTCAAAGATGAAAATGTTTTACATTTCTGATTACCTATTTATATTTCTGATTGCCTAATCAGAAATATAAAAATTTCATATCTATGAAATTTTGGATTATTTATAGTCAAAAAAACTATTTTTCCTCTGATGAAGCACATGATTCCTATCACTGGTTCTTTATTTCGACTTTTTGGTGACAGACACTATAGATAACCCACTTCAAATGGGGCTACTTAGATGATAAAACCACCACTTTGAAATAGCATTAGTTCTAGTCCAAGCTCTCTCCCGCTTTTGGGGGCACATGCGTATCTTTCCTCTTTGTTATTATTTGGTTTCCCTCCTTTAATTTTGAGAAGGAAGGGAAGTTATCACTGGTGATACAGCAAAACCAGATAGAAACATTTTAATAAATTAAGATATTGAAGTTATAGAAAAAGAAGTAATCAAAATTATCTGAAAGACCAGAGGTGGTTGATTTTTTTTTTTTTAACAACAAACATCAAACTTTATGGAAGTTTTTTACTTGCCTATAACGTAGAGCCAGGAGTGCAGAGGGTTAGGGGCCACAGAGAAATAAGCAAACAAAGGCAGAAGATGAAGGAGGGATTTCCAAAAACTATCTGCACTGACTGAAAAGAATCTCGGGGAAGTAAGACACATTTTCTGTCATTTTATGGTTGGCTACTAACTTGTTTCCTTTGTGTAACGGCTTATATCAGCATTTCTATCTAGGTATAAAAAATTATCAAAGAATTAAAAACAAAAATTCCTGCTAACCTGGAGATGCCTGTCTTCAGAATCACTGTTAAGGCATCAGTCAGGAAGAAAATGTTACTGAAAGTAGGTGAAGCCATCATAAGGTTGTGATGGATAGAACTGAATGCAAATCATCTAACTTCAAGCCCAGGGCTCTTTCTAATATATTTTATTGGTGTATCTAAAAGTGATAATATATTTCATGGCATTTTGTAAACTGTAAAATACTAAACAAATTCACAGAATTAGTTTGTTGATTTACCAGTTCTCCAAAAATAATCCCTTAGCTCCCAACACTGTGTTATGCATTCAGTTTGGTCACTTAGTGGGTAATATATCAAATTCCAATTTAGAGTTGAATGTTACATTAAAAAAAAAATAGTGGCAAACTGGAATATTGTCTTGTAAAATATGTAGCCTGACTTAGTCATGTTTAATGAAATTCTTCCATGCTTATTTGACAAATATCCCCCAACAGAAAACACTTAGGGAAATAGATTTATAGCTCAACTGTCCTTGATCTAACTTGTTGAAGGCATCTTTAGTCTTCAGGGCGTGGAGTCAGACATAGCCCAACTTTGAAAATACTCACCAGGCTCCTTATAACCCGTCACAATCCCCCTTAAGCCCTGCCTGCCAAGACTGCACAACTAAATTTATGTTCAATTACAGTAACTCTATTAGCCAAAGCATTTGGCCTATTTACATCTCTTTCCCTCTATATATTTGAATTTAATATTTACATGTAAGTGGTCTTATTCTAAATTCCCTTATTGTAAGCAAGCTCAAAAACCTTCAAAGGAAATGTAAATTAAAACTTCAACAAACAAAAATTAAATGAGTAAATACAGTTTCCGAGAGAGAGATCAGACTTGTCTTTATTACAGTCATATACAGTAGTAGTTAGAGAAGGTCCTCATCTAAGAATGTGCTCAAAGAGTAGTTGTGAAAGGGAGGGAAGAAAGAAGAAATAGTAACAACAGATGCTGTTCTAAAATGCAAGCATAGCCTTCATATCCCTGAACTTTTATTGAGTTTGAGGAGGTATTCCAATTACCTTATTACATCCTCACACTAACATACCAGTAGTCATTATTCACAATTTGTTCATAGTAACAATGATGAAATTGTGAAGTAAAGAACCTCTTTCAGAGTCATGTTTCTAGCAAGTGGCAGAGTCAGGAGTGACTACAGTGCTGTTTCACTGCAAAGCTCTTTTAAAATAATTGATTTCCAAAAAAAAAACTTGTTAATGAAGACAACTATAGGTCAGTGTACTTTGGGATGGTTTCCTGGAGAAAATGACCCAAATTGTGAGGGAAAGTTGGATGTGTTCGACAGAAAAGCAGCATGATTAAGAGAAGCAGGGATGTGGAATGCTAACAACAAGACTTGGTGTAACATAACATGCACACAGAATGGATATGTAGTCCCAAGAGTGGGTCATTCACCTGATTTTTGTCAGATTTTCATATATTGGTACATGAACTAAAATATGATTAGTATTTTCTTTAAATTGACATCTTTTTGTAATTTAATAGATTTATTCATAAACACTGTAGCATATCCACAAACAGAAACATGCTTTAATAGTAGGAAGCCATAAAATGAACTGAAAGCAAAGCAAGTTTTTGAATTCTAGCAAGATATTAATGCCTGCCAGCCTAAGATTCTGAGTCTGGAGTTAGCTTTTCCTCTTATTTTAATAGAAAATAATAATGATGTCAATAATGGGTAATAGAATTTGAGAACTTATCATATGAGAATGACTGTTTCTTGAGTGCTTTATGCATGTGTAATGCCACATTAGATCAAAGCAACTGCCTGAGGTAGGAGCTTTTATTATCCCTTCTTTCAGGATAAATAAACTGTAAAATGAAGAGTTTGTAAGTGGTAGAAAAATGTTAAGGATACACTAGCCATTAACTAAGTCGTCCTACTCCGTCAACTAAAACAGTTGAAAGAACCTAAGAAAGGAGCCAACCTTACAGCCACAACATTTAATGTTGTGCCCAGAGAATTCCTTTGGTTAGATGTCTCAACACTTTAATCTGTCCTCTTACCAGTGGCACCTCCTTCATACTTGGGAGCATTAAGGGCGGTGTTATACCACTAAAGTTATAACATCCTATCTTTTTGTGAGTTGAACAGTGGCATCATATTTGATGTACAAACACATTCCTGTGAGTGGGTGTAGGGAAGCAAGGACAGGTAGCATGAGTAACTCCACACTTCTATTGTTCTAGAGTTCACATTCCTCAGGAAACAGAAAGAAAATAAAGTATATGGGAACTTACAAAGGGTAACAAAAGAGAACCTCCGTAACAACTGTATGGATTTTTCCTCTACCAAAAATGAGCACTGGGGAGATAGTTTACCAATTGACCAAGGAGGTCATTCCCAAGCATTCTGAAGTGATGTAATAGAATTCTCCCAGCCCCTCCTTTTATATTTTTAAGTAATTCCTATAAAAATGTGTTTATGCTGGTTTATGCAAGGTGTTTATGTTTCTTTATAAATATCATTAGAATATATTCATGTAAGATTTATGAATCACAAGGGTCCTAAATTGCAAAGATGTGCAGTCTAGGTCAGTATCATGTCTATAACATTATTACACAGTTAGATTTACTAGTGAGGAAAGAAAATGTATTCAAAAGACCTCACTGCTTCCATCTATTCTGAAAAAGAGAATTTGCAATGCATCCTAAATTATAATCCCAAGTGATATTGCAGTCTCCAGAGAAGAAAAGCACCCTATATGGTTCATGTGAGAAAAGCAATTATTTCTAGGGGAAAAAAAAGAGAAAAAAATGCAAATTTTCATCTTCCTAAGGAGAGTTGGCCTTAAAGAACTGATGTTTTATTGGTTGTGATATGAGGCCAGGCAAAGAGAATAGCTTGGTGACAGAGAAGGCTTCTTACCTTGTATAATTTGATATATACCAAATTATATTATATAAAATGTTCTTTTGGTGTATATCAAACATACCTTACAGTTATGCCTTCAGACATTTACTAATATAAAAGTGTAACATCTGAGATACAATGCACTGAGCATTACCAACACAGTACACTGTTATGGAAAAATTAGCCACTCTGGGGATGATGCAGTCATTGAACAAGCATGGGAGGTAAGAGACATGGTTAGCCTGAGATGCTGCCGATGAGAAGATGCATAGGAAGTTGTCACAGTGGAAAACATTGAAATTACTGTAGCAGCTTTGTGGGGAAGAAGTGATTACTGAAAGGGAGATAGGATAGAGCTGGGCTGAAAATGGTATTTATCCATCTTATGTCTTTGTTAAGGGTAGTGTCTGTACAGTGTATGTACAGGCAATTAATTAGAGACAGTTAATTCAATCTATGTAAGTATCAAGCATAGGTAAAATTCAGTCTCCATTAGTCCTTTCCAGAAATAACCTCTGCTAAAATTATTTTAGAAACGTGTACCTACAATTCAGATGCCATTTCTTTCAGCTAGCAAGGAGAATTATGAAAAAGATAATCTGTTACTTATGTAAGTGAGCAATATTCACATGCAATAATGGCTTGTTTCCTCCTGGGATAACTATTCCTTATCCTCCAAGCACAGAGCAAATTTTGAATCTACTGAGTCAGGTTTTACTCCTTTGTGCTATAACTCTGCAAACTTTTCTTGTTTCTTTCATATCCTTAACAACTCAGCATTATAATACAAAAAATAATAGCCACAGAACAGGGCCAAGTAAATGGTTCGAATATGAGTTGTTACAAAACTTTGGTGAGGTAGAAATTTGAATAAATACGGTATCAGGGAAGCTTCACCAAAGTGCCAGTTAAAGTAAGCATTGGGGATGGACAGGGGAGGAAGCAGAGAGAATACACCTGACTGCACTGACGACATGTTCAAATACCCAGCAGTGGAGAAAAATAATGTCAAAAACTCCCTTTTCCTAGTGTATTTTCTTGATTCATATTACCAAAGTATTTTTAAGCCTTTTTTCCTAAGTTGTTTTTTTTTAACTTCACATATTAGAAAGCAGATCAAAGCAGAAGAAAAGACAAAACAATATGCATAAGTCATCTGGGCACCGGTGTTGCTAAGGCAACAGTTTTCTACACAGAGGGAGGGAAGAAAACGTTACTTACCAGCCAATGATTGAATCATATCTACCTCTAATAAAAATGTGTTAGTTTGAGCTGTTCAAGCCAATAAGTACCTACAGTGCTGTGAATGTCTTCATAATTTTTTTGTGGATTCAACTTTCTGTAACAAAGCACAATTGATTTTATGCTAGCAACCAACAATTTGGTTTTCTTAATATAGTCATATTGGTAATGAATTCTTATAGCAGTACTTTTCATTTTCTTCACTAGATAGATACAGGCATGCATAGAAGGGCATGAATATTCTAGACTGATCTATTTTTCTAACACCTGTTGAAACTGAAAGAATGAGTATGCTTTCAAAAACAGTCTTGCCAGCCTGGACAGTCACATATCTAACCACGGTGATTAAACCCACATTCAGTACTTTCCCCAAAGGTCTGTAAATGTCAGTATAAGTTCCATAAACTGAAATACATTGCTGTAAGGTTAAGAGAATATCATTGTTAACGATGCCCCTTAGTGCACTTACAATTTCCTTCTAAGAGTTATTGGCTGAGGGACATTCCCAAGCCATATGGACATATATTCTCTAGTCATTATGGAAATTCCAATGTAAGCACTGATATTCTCAAATCTTACTATGGGTTACATGAGAAGCATAGAATGTCCTCAATTTGCCTTTTCTTAAAAAAAAATCTTCAGAGATGACCAATGTGGCATGCAAAATGAACTCCTTTTAATGCCAAATTTCCTGGAAATGGTTCCATACTACGTTTACGTTTATTTTCCATTTAGGCTGGATCATTAGGTCTTTTAAGTTGCCGTCATTCAAGACATTTTTATAACTTGGTACCAGGTGGCTGCCCCTGGAAAACTCTTGGTCCCGCTTTACACCTTAATATGCAAATTCTAATCATCAAGATCTTCAAGCAGTAAGAAGAATCAGCTCATGAATTTGGAAAAGGAAGACACTCTAGGGGCTTTTATCACAGAACAAGCACTTGTACACTAATGGAACAGGTTGGAGTATTCCAAAAACAGTTCCAGATTCCTTTTGAAGAATCCCATCCAGCAAATCCTACTCATTGCTGCTCAAATTCTGTCTTCCTTATGAACCTGCCCATGAGAATATCTATGCACACAGCACAATCTTTCTTATCTGAGCAGCTCCTAAATTTATGTTCAGGATGCTTGATCCTAATCCTATCATCTATTTCATGTTGGAAATAGTTGAATCAATTTCTTTAGAGGAAAGTTCATATGTTTCTTTGGCACACCCAACACTAAAATCTAATTCTAAAGAAATGTTTAAGAATGTAAGCATTCTGTAGGCAATTTACCAACTAGTAAATGATATATAATTGTCTGTGTGCTTATACATCTCTTCTCTCCCTCAAATATAATTGCAGGAGAAATTGGGTAAATTTTCAAGTTTACAGGGCTAGCAAAGATGGGACTTGAAGGCAAAAAAACTATAACTTCAGAGGGAGAAACCTAATAGCTATCTCATTAACTTTTGGGAAACTCTTGCATAACTCTAATATAAAATTGTGACAATATTTTTATACTTTACCCTTGACTCCCATCTGCAATCAACTGCCAATTTCTTTTAAACAATAGTATTATAGTCCGCATTTACTGAAGGTCTAGGTGCTGAGCACTATAATATGGATATTACATCTGTTGTCATATTTGATAATTTAAAGCAGGCTTCTGATGTAAGTAATATTACTCTCATTTTGCAGGCGAGAATCTGAGGTTTGGAAGGGTTGAGATTTCTTCCTGAGTTCATATTGCCACCAACTCAAGGATTAGGGGTATCACCTGAGGTCTGTCTATCTCTAAAACCTGAACTTATCCCACTTTGCCACACTGCCTTGAATTCTCATACTTTCACTATCCTATTCTTTCCATCCTCCTCTCATCATCTCAAGCTTCTGTCTCCTACCATTTCTGGGCAGTTACCATTACACCTTGCAGGAGTCTACATATACAGTGATTCACTATTCCAAAGCTTACCATTGTCTGGGCAATTTCTCTAATGCACGGCTCACCTTCATTGCCCATTTTCCTAATAAAATGTTTTTAAATGGTTGGTTCACTGATATTTGGTGAATGTAATTTAAAATGTTTACCTTGATATTAAGACCAATCCTAATACCAATTCTAGATTCAGTTTTCTACAACACTATTTCTGCTCCAAATTTCAAACAGAAGGGCACATCAGTTGTGCATCTTGTATATACTTAGTACATCTCCTGCACCTTATGATATCACATCTTCCATCTGCTTTCTTCCAAAGATGCTTAATGACAAATCAATCATGCTTACAATATCATTTTCAACGTCTCCTCACTCATCTCACTGCACTTGGTAATTTTCTACCCTGTAACTCCATATGATACTTGTTCTATTTTTCAGTTATGAAATGTATTATCATTTACTTTGCAACTCCTTGCACATGTATTGTTTAATCCATTGGCCTAGCAGAGTGTAAAAACTGGGAAATTTGACTCTCCTGCCTACACTTACATTTCTGAATCTAGCTTATCTAGATTCAGACCTGACTGTCTACCTTCCATCTCTAGGATTAGCATACCCACCACTTAACTATGCTTGCCTCATCCAATTAGGCCGTTATGAGTATTGACTGCTTAGACTATGGACTCCTATAGTGTGATAAACTATCTTGGCTTTCCTGGGACTGAACAATTTTCCTGGGATTGTTCTCATGTTAGCCTACATAAATATTTCTGGAAAAACTTTTTTAGTCCCAGGTAAACTAGGATGGTTTGCTGCTTATTTTTTATCCAGTAATTACGCCCTTTTCCTGATGTGGCTTTTAGTCAGTTGAGTGCTTACCAAATGCTATTTGATTCATAACTTCTATCTTACTTTTCTAGACTAATTGTAGTATTGTATTCTGTATTCCAAACTCTGCCAATCTGAACTGCTAAAATTTTCCCAGGGCCTGGTCCTTTTTTTTCTTTTTCTTTTTCTTTTTTTTTTCTTTTTTTTGTGCTTCCACAGTAATAACCTAGCTTCATATCTTTTCCATACTTCGAGGGATGATACTTTGATTGTGTGTGAGTGTGTGTGTGTGTGTATTGTTGCAGCTTTGTTGACTATTTCTTCAATTTTATATGACTCCAATCAGGATATTATTTTTGGCATTATGCCAATCATAAAGATCTTTCAACTATGGATTTGGTAATCTCTAGTCTAATTTATATTTATATCTAAAGTTCTGAGTCCCAACTCTAATCTGTATTATCTCTTTCATGTTCTTATCTCTTGAGAAAGGCTGCCATATTTGGAACTTAATTCTAAGAAAAAGCTTTCAATAGATTGGCCAATATCTCTCAGTTTCAGATTCATCATCTGTAGAATGTTAATAAAAACTTTCCCTGTGCTCCTTTAACAGAATTAAAACTGGTGGAGAAATATAAATGCATATTCCAATGTCTGGCATGCTATAAGTGCTCAATGAATTATAATTTATAATTAGAAAAGCATAAATCAACAGAAATGTCATTAGCACAAAGAGAAATGCCTAGTTTTCCAGTGACACTGACGTCATGCCAAACACCTTGAAGGGGCTTTTGAGCACTAGACTACATAGGCCATGAGGGAGCCACATCTATGATAATAAAATGGGAGAAAAACTGTCTATAAATCCCATCTCCTTGGTTGGAGTAATCTGATGCCCACTCTGCTGATGACTTTTTTTTATGTCAATTCTTCTTTTTGGTTTGACATAATACATTATGATGAAGTTGACCATGATTTCTATTGTAAGGTGAACAAAAAAACAAAATTTCACAATAGACATCTAAAAATACATCCTACAGACCCAGGACTAGGGTAAGACAAGTAAGATACTTGCCTCAGGCACATAATTTTAAAATGTGCCCCTAGATTAGTAACAAAATAATATTTAAAACAATTTTTTAAAAAATCAAAATTACAAGGGGAGAATCCATGATGGCTGAATGGGAACAGCTCTGGAGTGCAGTTCCCAGTGAGAACAATGCAGAGGGTGAATGATCACTGCATTTCCAAATGAGTTATTACTGCCCACAGACCAGGAGATTCCCAGGCTGAAAAGCACCATGAGTTTCCAGCACAGCTGTTTCAGCCAGCACAGTAGGTCTCCATATAAAAACTCACACAAATCTGGGCAGCCATTTCAACTGGCACCTGGAATGCCTGGGAAACAGAGTTGCCCATTCAACTGAAAAAAAATGGGACTGAAACAGGGAGCCAGGTGATCTGGCTGGGCAGGTTCCACCCCCACAAAGACTAGCAATCTGAAATGCTCTGGATTGAGAGTATTGCAGCAAGCACAGCTGGACCCAGGACTGTCCAGCTCTGTGGGGGGAAGGGTGTTGGCCATTACCAAGGGAGACCATCATTACTGAGGCAGTCCACCATTACCTAGGCATTCCTCCATTACCGAGGCAGTCTGCCATTACTGAGGCAGAGCATCATTACTAAGGCAGAATGCCATTACTGAGGCAGTTCTAACTATATCTCTGTAAACAAAACCACATGAAAGTTCACACAGCAGCTGGGCAGGGCCCACGGCAGCTCAGCAATGCCTCTGCTGGCAGACTGTGACTAGGCTACCTCCTTGTTGGGAAGGGCATCACTGAAAAAAAGGCAGCAACACCTCAGGAATTTATACATAAATCCCCACCTTCCCAGGACAGAGCAACTAGGAAAAAAAAGGTAGTTATGAGTTCCACTGCAGAAGACTTAAATGTGCCTGCCCAGCAGCTCTGAACAGAAGAACAGAACTCATGGCTCAGCATTTCAGTTCCTATAAGGGACAGACTGTCTCCTCAAGCAGAACCCCGACTCCCATATATCCAAAGAGACATCTCATAAAGGAGAACTCAGGCTGACATCTGGCAAGTATTTTTCTGGGACTAAGATAACAGAAGAAGAAACTGGCAGCAACACTTACAGTTCTGTAGCTGCTGCAGGTGATCCCCAGCAGTCCTACAGCAGAGGGTCCTGACTGTCAGAAGGAAAACTAAGAACAAGAAAGACATAACTTCAACATCAACAAAAAGGCCATCCACTCAGAGACGCCATCCAAAAATCACCACCTACAAAGACCACAAAGATGGGAAGAAACCAGTGCAAAAAGGATGAAAACACCCAAAACCAGAATGCCTCTCCTACTCCATGGGATAACAACTCCTCACCAGCAAGGTAATAAAGTTGGATGGAGAATGAGTCTGATGAATTGACAGAAACAGGCTTCAGAAGGTGGGTAATAACAAACTTCTCTGAGCTAAAAGAACATGTTCTAACCCAAAACAAAGAAGCTAAAACCTTGAAAAAAGATTTAACAAAATGCTAACAAGAATAAAGTTTAGAGAAGAATTTAAATGATTTAATGGAGCAGAAAAACAACATGAGAACTTCATGAAGCATACGCAAGTTTCAATAGCTGAATTGACCAAGCAGAAGAAAGGATATCTGAGATTGAAGATCAACTCAATGAAATAAAATGAGAAGGCAAGATTAGAGAAAAAAAGAGTAAAAAGAAATGAACAAAGCCTCCAAGAAATATGGGATTATGTGAAAAGACCTAATCTATATTTGATAGGTGTACCTGAATGTGATGTAGAATGTATCCAAGCTGGAAAACACGATTCAGGATATGATCCAGGAGAACTTCCCCAATCTAGCAAGGCAGGGCGATATTCAAGTAAAGGAAATTCAGAGAACACCACAAAGATATTCCTCAAGAAGAGCAACCACAAGGCACATAATTGTCAGATTTACTGGGGATGAAATGAAGGAAAAAACACTAAGGGCAGCCAGAGAGAAAGTTTGGGTTACCCACAAAGGGAAGCCCATCAGACTTACAGAGAATCTCTCTGTAAGAAACCCTACAAGCCAAAAGAGAGTGGGGCCAATATTTGACATCCTCAAAGAAAAGAACTTTCAACTCAGAATTTTATATCCAACTAAACTAAGCTTCATAAGTGAAGGAGAAATAAAATCCTTTCCAAACAAGCAATTGCTGAGAGATTTTGTCACCACCAGGTTTGCTTTACAAGAGCTCCCGGAGAATGATCCAAGATGGCTAATTGCTAACATCTCGGGATTGCAGCTCCCAGTGAAAGTGCAGAGAATGAGAGGACGCCACACTTTCAAATTTTTGTCACTCACGGAGCAGAAAATTTCCAGTGGAGAAGACCCATGGGTCACCAGCGCGACTCTTGTGGCCGGCGCAGTGGTTTTGCCGGCACTTTGGCGTGGCAGCTCTTGGTGCAGAGTAAACGGGACTGGTTCCCCTTCTGACCAATGTTTGGACCTCCGGGAAGGCAGAGTCGCCTATTACGAACTCAAGAAGGAAGCCAGACTGGAGATTCCCGGGCAGAAAAGCACCATTAGTCTTAATGCCGCTGTTTTGGCCGGCGCAGTGGGTTGCTCATTTTTCAGCCCTGGGAATTAACAACTTGGACGTCCACTCAGAGACCTAATTTAAAAGTTGGTAATTACTAAGATGACAGGTGCATAAATTTACAATGATGGGAAGAAACCAGCATAAAAAGGCTGAGAAAACTCAAAATCAGAATGCCTCTCCCTCTAAAGAGGATCACAGTTCCTCATCAACAAGGGAACAAGGCTTGATGGAGAACAAGTGCATCCCATTAACAGAATCAGGCTTCAGCAGATGGATAATAAGAAAATTCTGTGAGTTAAAAGAACATGTTGTAGCCCAATGTAAAGAAACTAAGAACTTTGAAAAAAGGTTTGATGAAATCCTAATGAGAAAAGACAATTTAGAGAGGAATATAAGTTAATTAATGGAACTGAAGAATACAATATGGGAACTCCGAGAAGTATGCACAGGTTTAAACACTCGAATTGATCAAGCAGAAGAAAGGATATCAGAGGTTGAAGACCAACTTAATGAAATAAAACAAGAAGACAAGAATAGAGAAGAAAGGATAAAAAGGAATGAGCAAAGTCTCCAAGAAATGTGGGACTATGTGAAAAGACCTAATTTATGTTTGATAGGTGTACCTGAATGCGACAGAGAGAATGAATCCAAGCTGGAAAATACTCTTCAGGATATTATCCAGGAAAATTTTTCTAACCTAGCAAAGCAGGACAATATTCAACCCCAGGTAATACAGAGAACACTACAAAGATATTCCTCAAGAAGAGCAACCCCAAGGCACATAATCATTAGATTCACCAGGGTTGAAATGAAGGAGAAAGTACTAAGGGTAGCCAGAAAGAAAGGTCAGCTTACCCACAAAGGAAAGCCTATCAGACTCACAGCAGATCTCTCAACAGAAACTCTATAAGCCAGAAGAGTGGGGGCCAATATTCAACATCCTTAAAGAACAGAACTTTCAGCCCAGAATTTCATATCCTGCCAAACTAAGCTTCACAACTGAAGGAAAAATAAAATCTTTTATGAACAAGCAAGTACTCAGAGATTCTATTACCACCAGGCCTGCTTTACAAGTGCTTCTGAAAGAAAAAAGAAAGCTAATACTGGTTGTTTCTTTCTAATACTATACCAAAAAGTAAAGAGCATCAACATAAAGAAGAATTTACATCAACAAATGGATAAAACAGCCAGTTAACATCAAATGGCAGTAATCCTAAAATTAAATTGACTAAATTCCCCAATCAAAAGATACAGACAAAGCCCAATGGTATGCTACATCCAGACCCATTTCACATGCAAGGATACACAAAGACTCAAAACAAAGGGATGGAGAAAGATTTACCAACCAAATGGAGAGCAAAAATAAATAAATAAAAAGCAGGAGTTGCAATTCTCACATCTGAAAAAATAGATGTTAAAGCAACAAAGATATAGTGGTAAAAGGATCAATGCAACAATAAGAGCTAATGATCCTAACACCCAGATACATAGAGACTTAGACTCAATGAGACAGAAAATTAATAAGGATATCCAGGACTCGAACTCAGATCTGGAACAAGTAAACTTAGTAAATATTTATAGAGCTCTCCACTTTAAATACACAAAATATACATTCTTGTCAATATCACAACACACCTACTCATAGGTTTAAATGAAATATTGATTGGCCATTATTAATACCCATTTTTTAGAATAAAGCAACATTTCCGTTCTCTCTCCCTCTTCCTCTTCCTCTTTCTTCCTCTCCTTCATTCCTTATTTTTCTTTCCTTCTCTCCAAAAAAAACAGAAGGCAGTGCAGACTCCCTCCTGCCCCCCAACATGCTCTGCCCAAGGAAGAAAAAAAAAGATACAAGAGCTCCTGAAAGAAGCACTAAACATAGAAAGAAATAAGTACCAGCCTCTCCAAAAAGATACCAAATGGTAAAAAGCATCGACACAATGAAGAAACTACATTAACTAACAGGCAAAACAACCAGCTAGCATCAAAATGGCAGGATGAATTTCACACATAATAATATTAACCTTAAATGTAAATGGGCTAAATGCACTAATCAAAGACACAGGCTGGCAAATAGAATAAAAAGTCAAAACCCATTGGTTTGCTGTATCCAGGAAACCCATCTCACATGCAAGGACAAACATAGGCTCAAAATAAAGGGATGAAGGATATTTACCAAGCAAGTGGAGAGCAAAAAAAAAAGCAGGAGGTGTAATCTTAGTCTCTGACAAAATAGACTTTAAACCAACAAAGATCAAAAGAGATAAAGAAGGGTATTACATAATGGTAAAAGGATCAATGCAACAAGAAGTTCTAACAATCCTAAGTATATATGCACTCAATACAGGAACACCCAGATACATAAAGCAAGTTCTTAATGACCTACAAAGAGATTTAGACTCCCACACAATAACAGTGGGAGACTTTAACACTTCACTGTCAGTATTAGACAGATCAATGAGATAGAAAATTAACAAGTATATCAAGGACTTGAATTCAAGGCTTGATGGAGAACAAGTGCATCCCATTAACAGAATCAGGCTTCAGCAGATGGATAATAAGAAAATTCTGTGAGTTAAAAGAACATGTTGTAGCCCAATGTAAAGAAACTAAGAACTTTGAAAAAAGGTTTGATGAAATCCTAATGAGAAAAGACAATTTAGAGAGGAATATAAGTTAATTAATGGAACTGAAGAATACAATATGGGAACTCCGAGAAGTATGCACAGGTTTAAACACTCGAATTGATCAAGCAGAAGAAAGGATATCAGAGGTTGAAGACCAACTTAATGAAATAAAACAAGAAGACAAGAATAGAGAAGAAAGGATAAAAAGGAATGAGCAAAGTCTCCAAGAAATGTGGGACTATGTGAAAAGACCTAATTTACGTTTGATAGGTGTACCTGAATGCGATCTGGACCAAGCAAACCAAATAGACATCTACAGAAATCTCCACCCCAAATCCATAAAATTTACATTCTTCTCAGCACCACATCACCCCTACTCTAAAATTGACCACATAATTGGAAGTAAATCACTCTTCAGCAAATGCAGAAGAACAGAAATCATAACAAACAGTCTCTCAGACAACAGTGAAATCCAATTAGAATTCAGGATTCAGAAATTAACTCAGAGTCACACAACTTCATGGAATCTGAACAACTGGCTCTTGAATGTTGTCTGAATAAACAATGAAATGAAGGCAGAAATGAAGATGTTCTTTGAAACCAACAAGAATGAAGACATGATGTACCAAAATCTCTAGGACACATTTAAAGCAGTGTCCACTGCGAAATTTGTAGCAATAAATGTCCACACAAGAAGCATGGAAAGATATAAAATTGACACTCTATCATCAAAATTGAAAGAGCTAGAGGAGCAAGATCAAATCAAAAACTCAAAAGCCAACAGAAGACAAGAAATAACTAAGATCAGAGCAGAACTGAAGGAGATAGAGACATAAAAAACCCTTCAAAAATCAATCAGTCCAGCAGTTGGTTTTTTGAAAAGATCAACAAAACAGACAGCTAGCCAGATTAATAAAAAGGAAAAGAGAGAAGAATCAAATAGATGCAATAAAAAATGATAAAGGGGATATCACCACAGATTCCACAGAAATAGAAACTACCATTGGAGGTTACAAAAACAAGTCTATGCTCATAAACCAGTAAACATGGAAGAAATGGATAAATTCCTGGACACTTACATCTTCCCAAGCCTAAACCAGGAAGAAGTCAAAACCCTGAATAGACCAATAACATGGGCTGAACTTGAGGCAGCAATTAATAGCCTACCAACCAAAAAAAGCTCAGGTCCAGATGGGTTCACAGCCAACTTCTACCAGATATATAAAAAGGAGATAGTACCACTCCTTCTGAAACTATTCCAAACAATACAAAAAGATAGAATCCTTCCCAAATTATTTTATAAGACCAACATCATCCTGATACCAAAACCCAGCAGAGACTCAACAAGGAAAGAAAACTTCAGGCCAATATCCATGATGAACATAGATGCAAAATTCTTCAGTAAAATACTGACAAACCAATTGCAACAGCACATCAAAAAGCTTATCGATCGTGATCAAGTAGGCTTCATCCCAGGGATGCAAGTCTGGTTCAACATATGCAAGTCTATAAATGTAATCCACCACGTAAACAGAACCAAAGACAAAAACCACATGATTATCTCAATAGATGCAGAGAAGGCCTTCAACAAAATTCAACAGCCCTTTATGCTAAAAACTCTCAATAAACTAGATATGGACAGAGTGTATCTCAAAACAATTAAAGGTATTTATGACAAACCAACAGCCAATATCATACTGAATGGGCAAAAACTGGAAGCATTCCCTTTGAAATCTGACACTAGACAAGGATGCCCTCGCTTACAACTCCTATTCAACATAGTATTAGAAGTTCTAGCCAGAGCAATCAGGCAAGAAAAATAAAGGGTATTCAATTAGGAAAAGAGGAAGTCGAATTGTCTCTATTTGCAAACATGATTGTATATTTAGAAGACCCTATCATCTCAGCCTGAAGTCTCCTTAAACTGATAAGCAACTTCAGCAAAGTCTCGGGATAACAAATCAATGTGCAGAAGTCACAAGCATTCCTATACACCAATAACAGACTTAAAGAGAGTCAAATCAAGAATGAACTGCCATTCACAACTGTCACAAAGAGAATAAAATACCTAGGAATACAACTAACAAAGGATGTAAAGGACCTCTTCAAGGAGAACTACAAACCACTGCTCAAGGAAATAACAGAGGACACAAACAGATAGAAAACATTCTATGCTCATGGTTAAGAAGAATCAATATTGTGAAAACGGCCATACTGCCCAAAGTAATTTATAGAGTAAATGCTTTCCCCATCAAGCTACCTATGACCCTCTTCACAGAACTGGAAAAAACAACTTAAACTTCATATGGAACCAAAAGAGAGCCAAGACAATCCTAAGTAAAAAGAAAAAAGCTGGAAGCATCATGCTACATGACTCCAAACTATATTACAAGGCTACAGTAATCAAAACAGCATGGTACAGGTACCAAAACAGAGATATAGACCAATGGAACAGAACAAATGCTTCAGAGGCAATGCCTCATATCTACAACCACCTGACCTTTGACAAAGCTGACAAAAACAAGCAATGGGGAAAAGATTCCCTGTTTAATAAATGGTGTTGGGAAAACTGGCTAGCAGTGTGCAGAAAGCAGAAACTGGACCCCTTCCTGACACCTTACACTAAAATTAACTCCAGATGGATTAAAGACTTAAACATAAGACCTAACACCTTATAAACTCTAGAAGAAAATCTAGGCAAAACCATTCAGAACATGGGTGCAGGCAAGGACTTTGTAACTAAAACACCAAAAGCATTGACAACAAAAGCCAAAATAGACAAATGGGATCTAATTAAACTCCAGAGCTTCTGTACAGCAAAAGAAACAATCATTAGAGTGAACTGGCAACCAACAGAATGAGAAAAAAGTTTTGCAATTTACCCATCTGAGAAAGGGCTAATATGCAGAATCTACAAAGAACTAAAACAGATTTACAAGAAAAAAAAAACAAACCCGTTCAAAAGTGGGTGAAGGACATGAACAAACATTTTTCAAAAGAAGACATATGATGCCAACAATCATATGAAAAAATGCTCATCATCACTAGAGAGATGCAAATCAAAACCACATTGAGATACCATCTCATGCCAGTTAGAATGGCGATCATTAAAAAATCAGGAGACAACAGATGCTGGAGAGGATGTGGAGAAATAGAAACACTTTTACACTGTTGGTGGGAGTGTAAATTAGTTCAACCATTTTGGAAGGCAATGGGGTGATTCTTCAAGGACCTACAAATAGAAATTCCATTTGACTCAGCAATTCCATTACTGGGTATATATCCAAAGGATTATAAATCGTTCTATTGTAAAGACACATGCACAAGTATGTTCACTGTGGCACTGTTTACAATAGCAAAGATGTGGAACCAACCCAAATGCCCATCAATGATAGACTGGACAAGGAAAATGTGGCACATATACACCATGGAATACTATGCAGCCATAAAAAAATCATGAGTTTGTGTCCTTTGTAGGGACTTGGATTAATCTGGAAATCATCGTTCTCAGCAAACTGACACAAGAACAGAAAATCAAACACTGCATGTTCTCACTCATAGGCAGGTGTTGAGGAGTGAGAATACATGGACACAGGGAGGGGAGCATCACAAACTGGGGTCTGTTGGGGGAGAATAGGGGAGAGACAGCAAGGGGTAAGGAAGTTGGGGAGGGATAATATGGGGAGAAATTCCAGATATAGGTGACCGGGGATGGAGGCAGCAAACCACATTGCCATGTATGTACCTATGCAACAATCCTGCATATTCTACACATGTACCCCAGAACCTAAAGTGCAATTAAAAAATACACACACACACACACACACACACACACACACGACCACATCCCCAGGTTTTGCCCAGAGACCTAGATCTCATAGGTCTGAGGAGTGGCCCTAAAATCTGAGTATTTAGCAAGACCTCCCCACAGGGTGCTCCTGCTTCAGGTAATCCTCATGCCCACCACCGTCATTAAGCCCACAATCATCCTCGCCACCCCTCCTTCTTATTGCCTCTGTGGCCTCTGCCTGGGAAGTTATTCCCATTCTGCTCTCATATGGCAAATGCCGCCTTCTTCAAGACCCAGCAGTGCAAATGCTGATAGGTAAACCTTTGCGAGTGCTTGCTTTGTGCTTTGGATCACATTATTGCTTTATAAAGAAAAACTATTTAATTAAATTCTCAAAGGAAAAACCATATAGAATAGGTCTCCTCATTAACCCCATTTTACTGATGAAGAACCTGAGGCAAAGTGCACTTGAGTAACTGACCCATGGCCACACTGCTGAGATGTATGTTTATATATATATATATATATATATATATATATATATATATATATTTTTTTTTTTTTTTTTTTTTTTTTTTTTTTTTGAGACAGGGTCTCACTGTTGCCCAAGCTGGAGTGCAGTGGTGTGATCATAATTCACTGCAGCCTTGAGCTCTTGGGTTCAAGTGATTCTCCCACCTCCATCACTGAAGCTGGAACTACAGACGCATAACACCACAGCCAACTAATTTTTTATTTTGTGTAGAGAGAGTATTTCACTGTGTTTCTCAGGCTGGCCTCAAATTCCTGGCTTCAAGTGATGCTCCTGCCACAGCCTCCCAAATTGCCAAGATTACAGGTGTGAGCCACCATGCCCAGTCTGGGATACATTTTCTATGTCTCCTGACATGAAGACTCACAGCATGAGGCTGAGGCTATGGTTGTCTCGGTAGCCCTGGAGCCTAGGGCAGTGCCCATGATATTGTAGTTGCTTTGTAAATATTTGTCAAATAAATTTTAAAAATATAAAAATAAATAAAAATCAAAATTAGAAAAATTACAATGAACAATAAATTTTAAAGTGTAGACATAGGTTAGAATAAATGACTTTTTTCTTTTTCCTGGGTTCCAAAGTCTTCTCACATCCTTGATCCCAACAGAAACATAGAAAAGATAGGAAACTCTAGATTCGTTTGGGCATGGTATCTCATTCCTGTAATCCCAGCTCTTTGGGAGGCCAAGGTGGGCAGATCACCTGAGGTCAGGAGTTCAAGACCAGCCTGGCTAACATGGTGAAACTCCATCACTACTAAAAGTTAAAAACTAGCCAGGTGTATTGGTGTGCACCTGTAGTCCCAGCTACTTGGGAGGCTGAAGCAGGAGAATCACTTGAACCCAGAAGGTGGAGGTTGCAGTGAGCTGAGATCATACCACTGCACTCCAGCTTGGGTGACACAGTGAGACTCCATCTCTCTATATACATATATTCATAAAGATACAGGTAGAAGTTATTATATTAGGTACAAGGATGGGCAATAATCCCAGGGTGCCATCAGCTCACAATTCTATGTATTTGGTTTCTAGGAGACAAATTAATAGGCACCTTTTTGTAGGCTATATGGTGATTGTTGTCTCAGAATTAAATAAATATAGCAACCCCTCTAAATTAAGGGGGACTTAGGAAGGGTTCTAACATTTCCCTGGGATCTGCTGCAGACACAGCTCTACAGGTACCATCTTACTTGATCCTCATGACAACTCATTACTATTTCAAACACTAGGAAACTGAAATTCATGAAGGTGAAACAACTTTTTCAAATGGTAAGTGGTATAGACTTATCAAGATCTGTCTAACTTCCAACCAAGTGAAGTTTTCTCTACCATCTTTCATGAGACTATTTATATCTTCCAGTAATCAGAATCGAAGATGTCTGAGTAGATTAGTAGTCTCCTCTCTCTCTCTCTCTCTCTCTCATGCTCTTACTAGTCTAGTGGGCTTATAGGCCTTGGTAAATGCCATTGTCTTTCCCAGTATGTCTTCCCCTCTGTCTCCCATCTTATAACTTGATTCTTCCAAATATCCCATTAAGCAGATATTCAATAATTCTGGACCATATATCCTCACTGATATATACTTAATTTCACAGAAATTATTTTCTTTCTAAATATTCCTCCAAATATCTCAATTCTGACAGGCAAGAAATCTTATTAATTCATTAATCTTTTCCTTTTATAACAAGTGCAGTGCTATGGCACCCTATAAATTTAGTTTCGAGCATAAATGTTTAATGAATCAATTATTCATTCAATATTTATATGATATTGTATGGTAATTTATTTGGATATTGAACAAATTATTTTCCTTATCATAGAACTTTGCAGAGAATATTTGACTATTTTAATAAATTCTAGTCAACGGGACTTGATTTCTTTATTTTGTCAAATGAAGACTTACTTCATCACTGGAATGAATCTCACCATGGCCAGGAATTGTGAGCAGACTTAACAAGTGACCTCAACTAGCTAAAATGGCCTGCCCTTGGCCTTCTGCCACAGTGCAATGATGACATAACCACTTCAGAGAAATGATTTGTCATGTGAAGAAAATAAAAGATTTTAGGATCCCAGGATGTCATTTGCAAATTACATTCTTGAGAGCTACAACTATGCCCTATAAAGTTCTGAGAGGGTTGAGTTGTCTTTGGAGAATGACAGATTGCTGCCTTAGGACAACTTACTCAGCAGTGGTAACACTAAAACTGAGACGGTGGACAAGCTGGAAAACAAATGATCACTGAATAAATGGCAATGATGGAAACCTTGGCCTGTCTTTTGTAGGAGATTCAGTAAGAATCATCCTAAAGACTTGAATATTCCAGAGACTGTCAGTCTCCACCAAAACAAATGACGAAAAACCACACACTTCTGTTTTTGTTTTTGTTTTTGTTTTTGAGATGGAGTTTTGCTCTTGTTGCCCAGGCTGGAGTGCAATGGCACGATCTTGGCTCACTGCAACCTCCATCTCCCAGGTTCAAGCAATTCTTCTGCCTCAGTCTCCCAAGCAGCTAAAATTATTACAGGCAACCTCCACCATGCCTGGCTAATTTTTTGTATTTTTTTTTTCTTTAGTGGAAATGGGGTTTTGCCAGATTGGTCAGGCTGGTCTTGAACTCCTGACCTCAGGTGATCTGCCTGCCTCAGCCTCCCAAAGTGCTGGGCTTACAGGTGTGAGCTACTGCTTCTTAGAGATTGTCATGTCTCTCTGCTGCCTCATGAAGTTCTCTGCACTTTAAAATATTTAATCAAATTTTCAAAAGGAGTTAATACATTTAATTGCAATATATTTTCCACAAAGAAAGATGTTGCTGTGTTTTTGTTCCATTTATCATTTATTTGCCAATTTCATTCATATAATTACAAATCCCCACTCCCACACATGTATCTGCCTACACATTTATCAGTTAACAAACAGCAGATGAACTATCACAAAATGAGAGTTGGTCAAGGAAAATGTTAGTAACTTCTATTCAGATATTTTACTGATGGCACATTTAGTTTCCACTTGAATAACAGAGTTAGGACTATAATTTCTTGGATGAAGTTCTCAAAACTTGACTAATGATTGAATTACCTCTGACCCTTTTTCAAGTTCTTTACCTTTTTACTTTTCATAGAGCTTGTCACACTTTCCCAGCTGTCTCTAACAGTGAATTGTTTCAAATAAAATTAATCAGTTATTCAATTAAGGAAAAAGAAACACAGAAAATATTCACATATCTAGACTTCAAATGTGAATCTGTGGATGTTAATGATGTAATTTACTTTGCCCACTTCTCCTAGGTCTTTGGCCTATTAATGAGACTGGATGACTAGCTTACCAGCATAGATCTGAATGAAAAAAAAAAAAATGCATCCTTAAAATCATGTTAGAAATAGAAATGTAATAGATTAAGATTTGTGGGAAGATGCTAATGTTAAAGGTAAAAGAACTACAAAATCTAAAAGAAGATTAAGGGATTAATTCAGCAGTTGCTATCTTGTACTGAGAGAGCAATTGGTCTTGATGTATCTGATCATGAGTTTTATCTACACCTTACCAAGAGAACAAACTTGATTTGGGAGCAATATAGTACACAGAACTCAATTCCAGAGCATCAGAGGACTTCACATCTAATTGTCAGCAAAGGCTACTCAAGAATAAAATGATGCTATAAAAATTCATTTATTTGTTCATTTATTCTTTCAGGAAATATTTATGTGTTTACCATGTATCAGGCTCCGAACAAGCAGAATGAGTAGCTGAGTTCTAAATTCTATGCAGTGAGAGGCTGAGGACTTTGTATTACACTTCTCATCTCTGTCAAGGCTGATTTCTACACAAACTTGTACATAAAGGTCATTATGGACTTGGAAGAAGAGGTAAAGAAGCCAACAGAGAAAGTAAATAGGGATAGGGCATTTAAGTGCAGCAGGAAATAGTCCTTTAGATATTCTAGCAATTATTGAGGTAAACTTTCCTTTGGTATTCTTGAAATCTCTATTCGTAATTTTCTAGAGAAGGATACATAGAATAAAAATATAATATTGCACTACAGACCCTATTTTACCTTCTAGCTGTTGCTCTTTCAAACATTGTAAGTATATATATATATGTGTGTGTGTGTGTGTGTGTATGTGTGTGTGTGTGTGTGTGTGTGTGTGTGTGTATTATTTGTTTTTCTCTCATTATCAGCAAGACTCAGAACTTGATTTGTCTGGAATCTGCACATTAAATTCACAGATTTCTTGCTTTTTATCTTTTTGTATTTCAAAAATAGATCACTTTCTACATGTTCTATTATTTAGAACAATTATAAACTGATTTAATATGTTATCTGGAAACCCTTCCTATATAAAATGAAACACTTAATATTACTGTACATAGCAAAATGAACATCAACTCTTAAATTCCATGGCAATTTGAGATTAGCTTTGTAAATATCAGGCATACAAAATCTCCTGTGTTGCTAATAATACCATGTATATCTTGAGACCAAAGGTCTCTAGCTTTAAGCATAATATGTTTTTCACACTTTAACATCAAACCCCAGTTTGCAGGAAATAATTAGCTATTGCACAATCCTGTCAGAGCTATGAAAAATATTACTCACCTGGATTAATGACTAATACATTTTACATTTGAAATATATGAAAATATGCTTTATGTAGAATTAGTAAAATAATGCTGTATTGCTTCTAAGTACCATTGTGCCCTAATTATAATACAAAGAAAAATTATTCTAATTTTAAGCATTGAAGAGCTAGGTTAAGTCTACTGAAGTTCTCTGAAGAGCAAAGCGAGAGCATCAATCATCGATTATTCTCTGAAACACGTTTAATAATGGACATTAGACATCTCTGCCCTAATGCTCTACTAATCACAACAGTTAATCCTCAACTCAATGCAGCCATTTGTTCTTCCTTATTTTCCCCTGTCTTTTTTTTCCACCTACCACCATTACTAAACTATCTTCTGAATGTATTATTTCCCAATTTTTTCGAATGTAAATCCCTTAGGCAACAAACAAATGAGGTGGGGAGAATGTGGAAAGGGAATCCTCCAGTGTGAGTATTGTGTTTTCACAATTGGATTATTGCCTGAGCCTTTCCCATCAATGGTGCACACCCTACTGCTAAGATCTACCCCCACCCCCAACTGTCTCTCTCACCACACTGCATTCCATGATAGGACACAGGAGTAACCACCATGAATATGATCTTTTATAGAGATTTCTTGAAACATGGAAGCTAAACCATACCACTGCTAACTAGACTCAAGATTATTTACAATATAAAACAGTAATCAAAAGACTAATAATTCTAAATTATCAAATAATCTGTGAGATAAACAGAGAAAACACATTCATTTACTTTCTCTATTTCTCTATCAATGGAATCTAGTTATGCAATTTGAGGCATAGTTTACCGTATCTAGTGACCTGTGTCATGGATTTTAGAGCTTTCTTAAAAACCCAGACCTCTTAGTGCTCTCAATCTATTTTCTACACAGGATATAAACCTATGGACTAGGCTGTGTACCCTAAGTGCCGAAGAGCATAGCTTTCCTTCCATATTATTCACTTAATGATTCTATTCACATAGCTTAGGGCTCCTTAATCCAATGCATTCTTCAAATCAGTCTCCCTGAGTCAGGACAGGGAGCCATAAAACCAATGTCATTATCTTGTCTTGTACAAAAATTAACCTGTTCTATGAGTGATTCCACGTGGACTCTGTTTTTTACCAAAGGACATGTATCTCAGCCTTCGTTTTCAATGTGTGACTCACATAGCAATTGCTTCTGCATCAACTGGGAGCTTGTGAGAACTCCAGATTCTCAGAACCTTCTGTACCTACCAACTGAATCAGAATCCACATTTTAATAAGATCCTCTGGGTTTCAAATGTACATTAAAGATTGAGAAGCACTGGACATAGAGTGATAGCGGTAGATAAGAGTTTCAGATATAAACTTCCAAGGATGGAGCTGGTTATTCAAATAACTACACTGGCCAGGGAGTAAAAGTAAATGTGAGAAGAAAGTTGGATACAAAACCAGGCAGGAGAACGTGGTGAGTAAGAAACATATGTTTATAAGTGTCCTATCCAAAACTGCACAGAAGCCACATATTTCTAGTTGATTATTGTTATTCAGCAAATTAAACTCTAGAAGTTCCAGATCTTCTGAAATTCTAGACAGAGAATAATTTTTTATGTGAAGTCCTCAGTTATTTACATAACTTGCAACTACATTTTTAACACTGTTTTAGCTGCCCAACAAATATGTATACAAGGTGCATTTGGACTATGGACCACTAATAACCATTGTTCTGAAGGCTATTTTTATATTAAAGCAGATGTATTTAAAAATAAATCTGACTCACATGAATACTTTTACTCATATTTTAGATAATTTAGTAAATGTTTAAGGAATCAATACCCTGATGTAACTGAAAAAGCTCTAAGTCTAAACTGTAGGATATCATCATGACCCTTTTTAGTATAAAAAACCAGGATTGTCTTTCTTAAGAAAGTGAGAGCTGAGTTCTGATGAATGAGAAAAAATACATTAAATATTTAAACGAGGAAAGTGATAGTAGGCAAGAAGATGAGAACTTTCCAGAAGAAACAACAGTGAACAAAGGCCTGAGACCAGGAAGGAGTTAGAAACACTGAAGGAATTAAAAAAGATCCTGATGACTTCAACATGGCTCGTGATAGTGGCACAAATGGATAAATTATAACATTAAAGTTACATTCTTAGTAATTGCCTCTATTTTCTGTCTTTACTATGTTAAATAAATGAGGGGGACAGATCTATGGCATACTGCATAATTAACTACAAGATTTACATCTGTAAATACATCTTAAATGACAATATTCTATTGCCCAGCAAACTCTACTCCTTCCATTTGAAAGAACATTTAATGAACTCAGAATAGGGATATGGAATACTATAGTCCTAACTAACAGGCTGACTCTAAATGTGTCTAGTTCCGAAGTTTAAAAGATGTTCTTTTTTTCCAAATTCTCAGTTGACCTTTCGTCTGCCATGAATGCTCTGAACAGAAACTGGTTATTGTGGACACTTGAGTATCAAAATGATGTGGTTTAAAGGGACTAGTAAGATTCTCCTGATAGGTATCCCTCAGTTTCCTTGTCTGTTGTCAGAATATTAATGACTGAGTCTCCAGTTTCTTCACCATGAAAATAACTAAGCCTTCAAAGGGTGACTGATTTAAGTAGGACATACAATGTATTTATAGTCACTAGTAGACCATGTTATCTATCAATATTAATTCCCCTTCTCTTTGAAATGAACTGAAGGTGAATAAATATTTAAATAGATTTGCAATTTCGTTTTTGACTTTTTTTTTGAGACAGAGTCTTGCTCTGTTGCCCAGACAAGAGTGCAGTGATGGGATCTCAGCTCACTGCAGCCTCTGTCTCCTGGGTTCAAGCAATTCTCATGCCTCTGTCACCCAAGTAACTGGGATTACAGGTGTGTGCCACCACGCCCAGCTAACTTTTATATTTTTAGTAGAGACAGAATTTGTTCATGTTGGCCAGGATGGTCTTGTACTTCTGACCTCAAGTGATCCACCCACATTGGCCTCCCAACGTGCTGTAATTACAGGCATGAGCCACCATGCCTTGCCTTACTTTTCTTTTTTTTTAATTTTGAGAAATTATTTGATGATCTGGGCTTTGAGCATATTTCTCACTTCTTTACTAGATTCCTGAGAAGAAAATTCATTTTCTTAGAGCCTCATTACTTAATATGTAGTTCAAGGGTATTGGCTTGAGACATTTTTATTTAGAATTTCAGGCCCTACTGACAAGTAATGAATCAGAATATCCATTTAACTATGACCTTCAAGAGATTTAACATGCACATTAAAGTTAGAGATGTACCTATTTTAAAAACGTCTTTTCACTGTTTACCTTCTTGAAGGTACCTTTAAAGCAAAAATGAAGAATGCACCCAACTCAAATCCAGAATTGTTGAGATCAAACATCAGGTTCAATCTCATTTGCTAATACTTTTTCATGATGTCTTCCAAGCACAGTTGTTCTTGTGAGCTCTTTATTTTCTATTCCTATTTGTTTTGCATCCTGGTCTGACATTAAAGGCTCTGCCTTGGTCTCCATTGTCTGAGTAAGGTTATTTCTCACAAATATATTACAGGCATTGTTACTCTACAGGCAGGCCTGCATTGCACACTCTTTGAATGCTTCCATCTCTGGCCCTTCCTCATATTGATTAACCACCCTGATTCATTCTAATCTTTACCTTCCATAAGATACATTTTATTTTTTGAGAATCTGAGAAGATTTTTAAAAATAGGATGGGGAAGGCAAGATAAATTTTCAACAGAGCCCACAAAAAGTCATACTTTCAATGTGTGTATGTAACTATAGTGGAAGAGCAAACCAAAATTTGAAGATACTTATGAATGCCATACAAATTTCCCCCTCCTGTTAGACTTTGTTATTGATCATGAAATTACCTTATTTTTCAGGCAGTTAAACCAACTTCTCTGTGAAATACACTATAGCATACATATATGCAGACACATAAATACATGCAAGCTGTAATAATCAAAATAAATTTATCTTTACAATAACCATCCTTTTTTTTTGCCTTTATTTCTAGATGGAATTCCACCTCATAGTTGTTTTTTTTAAAAAAAAGCATTCTGCATACAGAGTATTCTTTATGGGGATGAATTCTAATATCCTGAAGTGTACTGAAAGGTACAGATTTGATTATAACTTCTATTTACCTCTTGGATAAGTAAATAAGTGATAAATTGCTCTCCTTTGTCCTCCAGAAGGCTGCAATGCTGGCTGCTGCATATTTACCCTGGAGGGCACAGCTGAGCCTAAGATTATTTACAATTGTTGGAAAGTTAGGCACCTCATTTCACAGAAGGAGCTTTTAAAAAACTTTATAATATGTATACATCATAGTTTGTGACAGCAATTTTGTCTTTTTCTCTTTTTCACACACTCTTTCTAAAAAGTCTATCCTGGGAAGCAGAGAACTAAAGTAAAGATTTTAAAGTATGACTTTGCTTCTAATAGAATTTAAATGACAACCCATTCCCTAATGAATAAACTCTAAATGTCAGTTACTTGACATATTCGCTTATCTATAATACTTTCAAAAACTACATCTGACCACGGTACCTTTATGTCCTACTTTGTGTTTAAAATGTTTCATCAATAGATGAACGAATAAGCAACAGAAAATAAAAACTAATGTTGTGACTTGGTGAATACCTAAAGCCTACTGACATGCATTAGCTTAGCAAATTCTATTGAAATTTCATTTCCTATATTCTTGGAAGCAGAAATGGGAAAAATTGATAGAAAGACAGGTTGTATATACAACATCTTTATCGTATATTTTTAACAAAATTCATCTTAGTAGACATGTCAAACACACCTGCTATATTTATTTTGCAGGAAGACTTATGCTTGTCTTAAAACGTTTCTCAGTGGGATGGCTACATGACAAAACTAAATTTCTATACTGCTTTAACTATGCTTATCTTTAAAAAACAGCATGCCAGGGCTGGGCACGGGGGCTCACGCCTGTAATTCCAACAATTTGAGAGGCTGAGGTGGACAGATCACAAGGTGAGGAGTTTGAGACCAGGCTGGCAAACATGGTGAAATCCCGTCTCTACTAAAAATACAAAAAATTAGTGGCATGTAGTGGCGGCGCACGTCTGTAATTCTAGCTACTCAGGAGGTTGAGGCAAGAGAATTGCTTGAACCCGGGACACTGAGATTGCAGTGAGCGAAGATCATGCCACTGCACCACTCCAGCCTCGGTGACTCCATCTCAAAAATAAACAACAACAAAAAACAAAACAGGGTGCCTCCTGCAAGAAGTTATCTTGATAATCAAACCAACTGATACTGGTTAGAATTATGATTTCTTGTAGGGAACAGATGATTCGGTCTTATTTTTTCATGGATTCAACCACTGGATCTTTTGATTGAAAAGTTTTAGACTATTTGCATTAAATGTTATTATTGATGAGCAGAGCCTTCTGCCATTTTCTTATTTGTTTTCTGACTTGTTTCATGGTCTACTCTTCTTTCCCGTTTTTCTTCTAGTGAAGGTGCTTATCTCTGGTGATATGCTTTAATTTCTTGCTTTTTAGTTTTTGTGTATCTGTTGTATATTTTTTAAGGTTACCATGAGCCTTGCAAATACTATCTTAAAATTCATTTCTTAAACTACTGGCAACTTAACACTGATTGCATAAACAAACATGCAAAAGAAACTTATGAAAACTCTACAGTTACACTTGGTCCCCTGCTTTTTAACATTTTGTTGTTTCTCTTTATGTATTATACTATCTATGTTTTGAAAAATTGTAGTTATTATTTTTGATTGGTTCATTATTTAGTCTATTTAAGACTAGTTTACACACTACATTTACGGTGTAATATTATTCGGTGTTTTAACAATTACCAGTGAGTTTTATACCTTCAGACTATTCTTTGTTGCTCATTAACGTCTTTTTCTTTCAGATTAAAGATCTCCCTTTAGCATTTCTTGAAGAACAAGTCTGAAATTGACGAAATCTCTCAGCTTTTCCTTGTTGAAAAGGTCTTTAATTCTCTTTTATGCTTAAAGAATATTTTCACTGGATATACTATTATTGGATAAAAGTTTTTTCCTTCAGCACTTAAAATATGTCATGCCATTCTCTCCTGACCTGTAAGGTTTCCTCTGAAGAGTCTGCTGCCAGATGTAATGGAGCTGTATTGAATCTTATTTCTTTCCTCTTGCTGCTTTTGTGAACCTTTCTTTATCTTCTTTGGAGTTTAAGAAGATAAACTTCTTTATCTTCTTTATCTTCTTTCCTCAAATGCCTTGAGGTACTGTTCTTTGAGTTAAATCTGCTTGGTGTCCTCTAACCCTCTTGTACTAAGATATTGATATCTTTCTCCAGGACTTTCTTTCCTTTCTCTAGATAATATCAGGGAATTTCCCTTTGAATAAACTTTCTACTCCTATCAGACTATTTTCTTGGTCTTGTAGGTGTGCTTTATTATTTTTTTCTTCTGTCTCTTGTGTATATTTTCAAATAACCTGTTATCAATAGGTATAAGATTTATCCACATTTTTCATAGGTTGCTAGCTTTTTTTTTTATTGCAGAATAATAGTTTATTGAATGAATGTACCAAAATGGACCCATTCACCTACTGAGTTACACTTAGGTTTGCTTCTAGTATTTTAATTATAATTATGTTGTATATTTAAATAAATATAACTTAAATATGTAATTATAAATGTGTCATAAACATCCATGTGAAATTTTTCATGTATGTGGACATAAGTTCTGAAATCAGATGGATACAATATTTAATAGTATGATTGCTAGATCATATTAAGATAAGGCATAATTCTGTTGAAAAAAAAATTCTGGCCTACAATGGCTACATTATTTAGCAATTCCTACCAATAGATAATGAGAAGTCATAAGATACTACATTCTGGCAGCAATTGGTATTGACGGTTTTTGGATTTGAAAATGTATAGGGATGTATCATTATTTTTTAATTGGTATTTTCCTAAAGACAAATTATATACAGTCTGTTTTCATAAGCTTGCCACGAGTAAATCTTTTACTGAGATGTCTCCAAAGAAGATATTTTACTTATTCCTTTTAAAATTTAAAATATATATTTAACATTTATTAAATATATATTTTGCATGCAAAACATTAAATATATATTTTGCATGCAAAACATTTATTAAATATATATTTTGCATGCAAAACATTTATTAAATATATATTTTGCATGCAAAACATTTATTATATATATTTTGCTTGCAAAACATTTATTAAATATGTTTTGCAAAGATTTTCTCCCAGTCTGTGGCCTATAGTTTTATTCTCTTAACAGAATCTTTCACGAAGAGGAAGTTTATACTTCTAATAATGTTTAACATAAATTTTTTTCCAAGGATTGCTTATTTGGCATTATATTTTAAAACTCATTTAAAAGGCAAAAAAAGTACATTTTCTCCTTTTACTAGAGGCTTTATGGTTTTCAGTTTTAGGTCTATGATACCTTTTAGCTAATTTTTGTGATAGGTGTTCTCTGTTGTTTTCCATTGATCTATGTGTTCAATTTTACCAATTTCATTCTGTATTGATTATGGAGCATTAGAGTAAGTCATGAAGTAAGATAGTGTCATTTTTCAAAGTATTTTTTTCTTTCTTTTTTATTGTGTGGCCTATTCTGGGTCACACAATAAAAACCCCAATTAAAACCTCAGCAAACTATTTTGTACATATTTATAAACTTATTGTCAAGCTTATATGAAAAGGCAATTTTTCATATAAGCTTGACAATAAGTTTATAATTGTGAACATGGAATAATCCCATCATCTTTGATTTAGCTAATCTGTTTTGTAATTTTTTTCATACACATTCTTTACAGGCTTTGTTTTTAAGATACCTTTTTGGTGTAAATGGTATATGATTTTTAAAAATCTAATTGTAATCAATTATTGTTGGTATATAGAAAAGCATTTAACTTTTATATATTAACTTTTATCCTGATAATTCATTATAGTCATTTATAAATTCCAGGAGGCTATTTTATTATTGTTACTTTTTACATAGACAATAATGTCTTCCACAAATACAATAGTATTTTTTTCTTCTCAATACTTATAGCTTTTATTTTTCTTTTCCTTGTCTTATTGCAATAGCTAGTATTTCCTATATGAAGTTAAAAAGAACTGAATGTTTATGGAACCTTTATAATTATACATTTACGTTTTACTTATTCAAATGCACAACACATTTGTGGTTAAAATACTAGAAGCAAACCAAGATGTAACTCAGGTGATTAGGCACACTATTGTACATTTATTCAATAAGCTATTATTCTGCAATAAAAAAAAAAGCTAGCAACCTATGAAAAATGTGGATAAATCTTATACTTACTTAGCATTTAGTGTGAAGCTAACTGTAGTTATTTTAGATGTTCCTTGTGAAGTTGAAGAAGTTCTCCTCTATTTCTAGTTGATGATTTTTTATCATGAAAGGTGATGAATTTTATCAAATTCTTTCTCTGTAGCAATTGGTAAAATAACATGATTTTTCTTCTTTAAACTGATAATTGGATAGATTAATCAATTGACTTTCAAAATTAAAACCATTCTTGCACACATGAAATTTAACCCTCTTGGTTGTGACCTAATTCTTTTAAAATTTTATTATTTTTTTTAAATTTGAGACAAGCTGGTAGAGCCCTGGGTTCAAGCAATCCTCCCACCTCAGCCTCCTCAGTAGCTGGCATTACAGGTGTACACCACTGCATCCAGCCTATAATTGTTTTTACAGATAGTTGAATTTAATTTGCTAACACTGTGTAAGAATATTCCCATTTGAGTCCATGGAAAATATTGGTCTGTAGTTTTTATTTCTTGTATTTATCTGGTTTGAATGGGAGAGTAGTGCTGGCCTTATATAAAAAATTTAGAAGTGTTTTTCGTCTATTCTCTTGGGATAATTGTAAAAAAATATTTCATTTATTCCTTTAATGTTTGTCTTGTAGACATAGTATTGTTGGGTCTATTTTAAAAATTCAAACTGACAAATTCTTTTAATTGGTACATTTAGACAATTCACATTAAAAGTGATTATTTGTATATTTTGATCATATCTACCATGTTTGCAACTGCTTTCCCCTTTCTTAGGAGAAAATATTCTTTTTCCTCCTTTCCCTCTTTTATTTCTGCCTTCACTATTTTTATTTAAGAATTTTATTTTCTCTCATATGTCAGCATATTAATTATATTTCTTTCTTTAGTTGTGTGATTTTTCTGAACTTTGCAACACACATTTACAACTAACCTCATTTGACGGTCAGATAACATTTGTCACTTTAAAGGCAGTGCCTGCGTGCATTTAGGGGCCTAATAAGCAGGTACAGCTGAAGAAAGACAATCCTCAAAATTAAGGGTGCCATTTTATACTGGACTATAAATCCTCAGAGTGAGGAGTGGGATGGTATGGGAGAACACAGTGCAGTGCTTACCATACATTTATTGTAAGGCAACACAAAGCCAAATGGCTTATTTTGTAATCAGCCCATCCCCAATGGGAGTCTCATCTTTCAGTGCGGGGTGGGGATGTTTCCGTATTTTTCAGGTGATTGAGAGTGAGAGCATGCTTCTCTGATTTAAAGGCACAAAGAGTTTAGTATCACTCCATTACTAGTATTAGCCATCCCCTAAAGTATATTTCCTACCTAGTTATTACACACCAAAACTCTCTTATAATGTGAAGTAATTTGATGCCCTGAAACTCACGATGCAAAATACAACAGACCTTTTGATTTTCAGAGAAAACTATCTGGTTTTAATTCCTGGGGTTTTATGAGAAAAACAGGGTTTTTTTTTTGTTGTTGTTGTTGTTTTTTTGCCTGTTAGTTTTTTTCTTCAAAATAAGGTCTGTGGCATCTCCTCTGTTTTTCCCAAGGTTTTCCAGGTTATCAGAAGTTATCTTAGGGCCTCTCGTGTGCATTAAGAGTGGCAAGAAAAAACAATGGATAAAAATAATTCAGTTGACTGAAAATGAAAACCTTTCCAGAAAACAAAATGCAAGATGAGAAAATCATAAAGGCCTTTTAAATAGACCTATAAGTTGGATATCCACTTTTAATTAAGCTGAGCTCTCTTTAAGAAAACCCCTTTAAATCCCTTGTTAACATTAGCCAATCCAAACAGTTAAGGTTTTCAGCTTTTTAACGCCACAAAAAGTAGCCTCACAGGTGAAACTAACAAGCCTTAATTAGGTTATGACTCAACTACAAGTGTATGACATATTTTCAAAGGGATGATAAACAACTTTTCAAATCGTCATTGCAAAATTGTAGTGTCTGATAATGAAAGAGTTCTGACAAAACCAACTCCATTTTGTTTCCAGCCCCCAAGCTGGAAACAAAATACTTCCTTGCCTATCCCTGGATATAGGCCAAACCAATCTTGGGAGGAGCCTGGTTTACAGTTTATAGTTTAAAACAAATATGGTAACAGCCCCTTCCTATGATATACTTCCCTCTTGACCAAGAAACTAGTCACACAGCCAGAGGCTACAAGATTTTGACCTTCCTTAAACTGCTCTCAAGATCACTGATTAAGATGTTTTGTAAACATTGTCCTTGATGGATCAACTGGCACCACTCAGATTGATAAACTGGTTTATCAGATTTTGTGGCCTTCACCCAGGAACTGACGTAGCACAAGACAACACCATTGTAAAATGGTGGAGACTAAAAATGTATTCCCACGTGGTTACAGATCATGTTCCCAAGGACATGAAACAAGATGGAGGCCTGTGGCCAAGTTTGTTACTGATCATTTGGTTGGGCTGGGTTAAACAGCAGGGTTATGGGGTCCTGGGTCTGCATTCTCATCTGAGGTACCTTTTCTTTTGACAGAACCATACAGAAAGACACACAGAGCACACCAGATTGGCTACAGCTTATGACCAATCTTGCAAATCCTTTTTCTTTAATTAAAACTTTACAGAGAATAAAAACAATGATCCCTTTTACCAGTTTACACAGGAAGAGAGAGACTAAAAGCCTGACTGGTAAAAAATGTTTACTTTTGCCGGCATGTCAAGCTTCTGGTTCTCTTCCCCATAGATCAATGCTATGCAAGCATTTTAAAATTTGGAAAATTAACTTTTTCCTAGTGGGAAGAACATTATAAAAGAAGATAAGAGACATTTTACACCATGATAGAAGAAAAAATACCATAGAAAAGTCTGGGGTTTCCAATTAGAGTTGTCAAGAGGTATTACTTCCCTTCCTGTTGACAATGGTGTTTGCCTTATTTCTTCACTTTCCTATTTTCTCTTTTCACTTATTATAGGAGAATATTGCTCATCTCCAGAATTTTCTATTGCCTCCAGAGCTGCCTGTTTTTCAGTTGCAGTTAGGGTTTGACTTAGAAGCAGCATAACACCCCTTCATGAGAGGTCAAACACCTGAGTTAAATTTTGGAACGCTTCTATATACTGAAAACAGGCCTAAGTCTCTCTTTATTCACCTAAGGTCCTATAATAAAAAAGAAACTTCAGGGGTCCCTTGAACATGGGGGATCATCAGATTATTCCCCTGGAAGTTGTTTTCTCTAACTTTGAAGAATCATTCTCTATAGGCCTACCTGATACAACTACTAACAGTTGATTTTGTAACCCCTGCAAATGTCTAGTAAGAAGGCCATGGCCTTGTGCAAAAGAAAACGAGCCATTCTGTTCTACAAATTCTTAGGGTCAAAGAAGTCCCTGTGCTTCGGAATGGACTCCAGAGTAGTGCAAGCTGAAGATGGTCTGTTACCCATCTAGTAAGACAAGTGAGAAGAAGGCATCCCTTTTGTCCCCTCCTTTTGGTGTGATCCAGGGCAAAGAGGACGACAGCAGGCACGTCTCCTCTGCTGTTTTCCTTCTGTGGTTCCTGGATCCTAGCACCCTGTTGAATGTGCTGCCCATGGTTGCAGGCATGACTCCCAGCCATGGAACCAAAAAAACTAAGCAATTGGAATCAGTCATGCTAACCATGGTTTAGTCCTCTGTCTGTGATTCTCCTTTGACTTCCTAGACTTGTGTGACCTGTCTGGTTCCCTGAAAAAATGGATCTTGGGAGAAACTATGCGCCAGTTCCATTTCCCTTCTTAATGGAGGAAGTGTGCTGGTTTGAGCTCTATATTCTGCAATTATGACCTGTGCTAAAGCATTTACCCTTAAAGAATGTTTCAGTTGGGCTGGGCACGGTGGCTCAAGCCTGTAATCCCAGCACTTTGGGAGGCCGAGGTGGGTGGATCAGGAGGTCAAGAGATCGAGACCATCCTGGTCAACATGGTGAAACCCTGTCTCTACTAAAAATACAAAAAATTAGCTTGGTATGGTGATGTGTGCCTGTAATCCCAGCTACTCAGGAGGCTGAGGCAGGGGAATTGCCTGAACCCAGGAGGCGGAGGTTCCGGTGAACCGAGATTGCACCATTGCACTCCAGCCTGGGTAACAAGAGCGAAACTCCGTCTCAAAAAAATAGAATGTTCCAGTTAATTTCCAAACGTAAAATACCCTTACTAATTAAGTACCATTTAAACTTGAGGAAGATACGTACCTTAAAATAATAGAGACAAAATGGCCGTTTTCCTGCTGATAGGACATGAAGAAAGAGACTAAAATTTGGCTTCAAATGGTATTTTACTTCTAATTGTTAAAGGGGGAATGTTACAGTTCACAGAAGCCTTCTTTGACGCCTGAAGCCTGGTTTCCAGTAGGCACAAAAAGAGAAGAGAACTGGGATGCTAGGGTGTCTCAGTAAATGACTGACAATGTGCCTCATGGAGAGGATCCGTATTTCACTAGGTGGTACTTTGACCTTGACTTTGCACGTGTTCTCCAGACTAAGGACAGGGTAACCTGGAAATGCCATGTGTTCTCCAGACTAAGGACAGGGTAACCTGGAAATGCCATGTGTTCTCCAGACCAAGGGCAGAGAGAGACCTACAAATGCCACGTGCTCTCCAAACTAAGGGCAGATCATAGACACCTTCCCTTGAGCTATACCCCCAGGTACTATGACATTCCCTGATCTTGCCAAACAAGATTACTTCTCTGAACTGAAATTTTCCACACATCGCATACACAGAGAGGATAGGAGATATGGCAGTCACAGACAGGAAGGGAGGAAACTGTGTTAGAAAAGTTGGAGATTCTGTTGCAGACACCCCATCAGGTGGTTGGAGGCTGGAGTTAGTCCAGAAGCCTTTGGATAACACTGGAGGGTAGCCCCCCGTCAGAAATCCTCAGTTGCTCCAGAACCCCTTCCAGTACCACATAACAGCTAAGTCCTCTGTGAAAGGAAGCTAGTTCAAACATGCCCAATATGCCCAGCAATCTGTGGGTGCTGGGGAATTCTCCATGTCCTCTTCACTAAGCCTCATATCCAAGTCTTTAAGAACAGCAGCCATGCTAACCGTGTTTTTAACTGGCTGATGGATGCCCATTGTTGATTTAATTTGGTTCTGAAGTGGAGGCAAAAGCCCCAAAATAAAGGGACAGAGTTGGAGTCCACTCCTCTATTCACCATTTTGATGAATGTTGTACCTTGGTATCCTGAAGGAGACTCCAATATGAAGTGGCTACATTGTCTGGGGTAAATACCTGGGGTTCATTGTCTCACTCCAGGGATATTTGGGACATAGACACACAAGAGGGGTTTAGGAGCAAAGACTTATTAGGCAAAAAAAAAAGAGAAACAAAAAGGAAAACATCTGTCTTTAGTGAGAAGGAGGGGCTTCTGAGAGAAGACTGGCCACTGGCAGATACACTTGATTTTATAGTCAGGATTAAGGAGACATGTGTTTGATTTACATAGGGCTCACAGATTGGTTCAATCAGGTGTGATGTTTACACAGTATGTGAGGAAGGCTGGCCAACCCACCATAATCTTATGAAAATAAACTTTTCCCTTGGCCAACCCACCTTGTCTACTCCTTACTGTATATATAGCTGGCAGAGCAGGGAAGAGGGAGGTGCCATTTTGAACATGATTGGTGCAGCTGCTGACCTCTATGTCTGCAGCTCAATTTTACAGGATGCTATTTGTTAGAAAGGAAAATGATTTGGGGTTGCTTTTCATTAAAAGAGAAACCTTGCCAAGGACTTTCATACCCTCACTATCTGCCTAAGTAATTTCCTCTTAACTCTGTATTAGCATGCCCCGAACATCATCACTGCTATTCATTCCGTTTATCCATATGCTACAGTCACTCAATACGTTATTTCTAATACTGTGAATGACTATCCTTAGGTTAATTTAGAATAAGAAAATCTTTTTAAAAACCACAGTTATTTAACTCTTCTGATTCCCTTTTCTCTCTAAAGAAGTTTAAACATTTCTTACAGGATAGGTTTTCTGTGAATAAATATTTTCAGTTTTGATTTGTCCAACAATTATAATCTATTCTTCACTTTTGAATAATTTCATTGAATATCGAATTCTATGTTGGTTGGCTTATTTTTCCTTTCAACACTTTAAATATTTTACCCTGTTCTTTTTGCTTGAATGGTTTCTGCAGAGCAGTGAGCTCTAACTTTTACCCTTGTTTATCTCCAGATAAGGCTGCCCACTTTCTCAGCTTCTTTAAAGGTTTGTTCTTCGTCTTTGGTATCCTGCAGTCTAAATGTGAACTAAATAAGGCTAATTTTTTTTAATGTACATTTATCCTGTTTGGTGTTCTCAGTGCTTCGAAGGTTTGTGGTTTTGTATTTATCATTAATTGGAAAATTCTTGATCATTATTACTTCAAATCTTGCCTTTTTAGATTCTCTTCTAATATCTTTGTTACACTTAGGTTTTTCTGACTAAAATCATTCCATGGTTATTGGATATACTGCTGGGTTTTTTGTTTTTCTTTTTTTTTTTTTTTTTTAATTCTTCTTACATTTCAATCTGGGAAGTTTCTTTTGACATATTTTTATGCTAGTCGATTCTTTCCTCAGGGTTAAGAGTCCAAAAGCATACTTTGATTGTGTTATTTTTTTAAAAAAATCCTAGAATATTATAATGGCTAATAGATGTCAACTTGACTGTATTGAGGTTGCCTACATTGTTGTTTCTGGGTGTATCTGTGAGGTGTTGCTAGAAGAGACTGACATTTTGAGTCAGTGGACTGAGACAGAAAAATCCCCTCAATATGGGTAGACACCATCCAATTAGCTTCCAGCATGGTATTGATGATAAAAATCAAACTTTGTAAAATATTTCAAGAGATTTATTCTTAGAAATATGAGGACCATGACCTGTGTGTGACACAGTCCCAGAAAATCCTGAGAACATATGTCCAGGATGGTTTGGCTGCAGTTTAGATTTATAAGCTTTAGAGACATAAGACTTCAATCAATACATGACAGGTATATATTGGTTTGGTCCAGAAAGGTGGGAAAATTCGAAATGGGTTCTTTCAGGTCATAGTAGATTAAAAAATTTTCTTACTGGCAATTGGTTGAAAGAGTTTATCCAAAGACAAGGACTTAACAGAAGAGAGTGTTTCGGTTAAAATAAAGGGGTCATAGAGACCAAGGTTCTTATTATGCATATGAGGCCTCCAAATAGCAGGCTTCAGACAGAGTAGATGGTAAATGTTTGTTATCAGAAACTATAAAAGCTGCCAGTCTCTTAATTCTCTCTGAGATCAGAGAGAAGACCCAGAAAGGGAAGGAGTTTCTGGGTCCCCAACTCCTGGGCCACCAGTAGGTCCCAGTGGGTGGCCTGTTAGGAACCAGTGGCACAGCAGGAGGTGTGGGACCAATGAAAAAGCATTACCACCTGAGCTGTGCCTCCTGTCAGATCAATGGCAGCATAAGATTCTCATGGAAGCATGTACCTTTTTGTAAATTGTGCACATAAGGGATCTAGGTTGCATGCTCCTTATGAGAATAACTAATGCCAGATGGTCTGAGGTAGAACAGTTTCATCCTGAAACCATCCCCCTTGCCCCGACCCATGGAAAACTTGTCTTCTGGTGCCAAAAAGGTTGGGGACCACTGCTCTACAGACTGCAGCTTTTCCCCACAACAGATGGCTTTGCAGGGCCATTTCAAAGTATGTCAAAGATACATATTTTGGTATGAAATATTTCAGTATTTTTCAGGGCCTTTTACCTGTCTTGTTGGTATCTTATTGCTGCAAAGAGTCTGTTTTGTCAGTCTTAATGTCTCTATTTTAATGTTAATGCTAGTCAGCTGTGCCTGAATTCCAAAGAGCAGAATGTGTAATGAGGCACATCTGACCTTCCCTTCCCATCATGATTTTAACAGGTTTTTCAGGTCAATTTGGAATGCCCTTGGCTGAGAGAAAGGGATTCATTCAATTGGTTGGGGGGCTTAGAATCTTATTCTTGGTTTACTCCAGCTAGAACAAAGCAGGCAAATAAGTGAGGATAAGCTTGATAGCTAAGCTCACCTGGCTATCTCTCTTTTTATGTCAGACATTTGCTTGCTTTCTCCCTTCCCTGAGGCACCAGACTGTGGTTCTTCAGTGTTTTGACTCTGGGACTTGCACTAGAAGCTTTTCAGGTGCTCTAAGGCCTTTGATCTGCACTGTCAACTTTCTTAATTTTGAGGCTTTTGAACTTGAACTAAGCCACTATCAGCTTCTCTCTTTTCTCCAGGTTGCAGATGGCCTATTGTGGGACTTTACTGTGTAATCCTGTGAGTTAATTTTCCCTAATAAATACATTTAGATAAATGTAGATATACCATTGGTTTGGTTTCTATAAGGAAACCTAATACAAACATTATTTTATTTTTCTTTTAATTTACATCTCTTTGTTTACATTATTCATGTCTTTGTGTATTGCCCACCTTTTTTTCCATTATAGTTCTTAACATATTAATCATCATTTTACATTTCCTACCTAATAATCCCCAAATATGTGACATTTCTGATTTGGGTCCTGATGTTTACTTTGCTTCTCTAGGATGTATTTTTATTTCTTATTTCTTAGCATGTTTTTGTAATTTTTTTTATGGGATAGGGTTGAAAGAAAAGATGATGTTATCTGATAATTAGAAGGATAGTAGGTAGGTTTTTAGTGTGAGCTTTATGACAATGTGGCTAAAAGTTTTATTGTGTTAAATGTTTGCTGTAATTGTAGGTATCAAATAATTCAAATTTTTCCAGTGTTCCAATTCCTACTGTCTTCACATTTCACTGAATGAATACAAAACCTCATGCTCTTCAAAGGACTTTTGGGTTGAAAATGCAAGACACAGAATGGGAGAAAATACTTGTAGCATAAATGATCCACAAAATATTCATGGCATAAGTAAATAACTCAAATAAATTAAATAAAAATAAAACATGATATTTGAAAGTGTGAAAAGGCTTGAATAGATCTTCTACCGAAAAGGATATCTAACTATTGAGTATATAGAAGAAAAAGTGCTCAGTCTCACAAGTTCTCAGGGAAATGCTAAGTAGAAAGACAAAGAAGTTATCACGATACACCGGAAGAAATATAAAATGAAACAAAAATAGGTTTTGGTGAAGATATGAAACAACTAGAACTTCTAAACATTTTTAGTAATAGTATATCTTAGTATAATCCATTTGGAAAATTATTTGGTAATATATACTAAAATCATAGTTATACATTTCTTATGGTCTAGCATTTCAACTTCTATGTAAATACCAAACAGGATTGTGCATTTATATACAGTAATAGAAAATGTGCAAGTGTTCAAAACTCAAAACAATGTAAATTTAAAACAGAAACACAGTGACTATATTGTGATATACTCACCCAATAAAATACTATATAGCAATAAAAATAACTGAGATGCTGCAACTCAAAATATGAATAAATCTCAAAAACTAATACTGAGCAAAAAATACAGACACAAAAGATTATCCATTGTGCAATTTGATTTATGTAATTCAAAAACAGGACAATTTGTGGAGGTAGAAAGAAGTAAGGTTTTTCCTTTGGGAATGAGGAAAAATCTGACCTAGTTTAGTTACTACATTAGGGGGCGTGTTTTTGTGGCCTTTGAATCTATTTTTGAATCTACTTCTGACCTCAGTAGTGATTAAAGGCATAGTTTTAGTTTATGATCATGCATCAAGCTGTACAATGTATTTGTGTATTTACTAATAATATATACATTCAGTAAAACCTATGTAGATATTTACTGAATATATTCAGTAAAACCTTCATGATGCATATTAAAGATCCCAAATTATAATGTTTATAAGTATTATTCATAATATTACAATATATTTATACTATACATATAAGTATTTATATTATAAATGAGATTTATAATTTGGAATCCTATTATATGTGCACAATTTTGTTTCTTAACTTTATGTTAACATCAAATCTGAAATATTTTTGTCATAGACCTAAAATAGATTATTCAATGTTTAGACAATACTCCATTCATTTAACTATATGCTAATTTATTAACTCATCCTCTCTTAGTCTTTTAGGCAATTTCAAATTTTAATTAATTACAGTTGAAAATACTTACAATTTATGAAGTGGAAAATTTATCAGCATTTTAAATGATTCTGATATGTATTATTATTTTCCATCTCAGGTAAGTTATTTTAGTTTACATTCTCTTCATCAATTTGTATGTGAACATGACTCACTGTGTGCTACTAACATGGAGTAATGGCCTTTTAAAACCCTTGCTAATCTGAGAGGTAAAATTGATAGTATGTTTTCTATGATTTACATTTTTTCATTAATGATAGAGAAAAATTATTTTTCTTCTGACTTTTTTTCAGTTAATATTGACTGAGTAACTTGACTGTGCCAGATATGACTGAAGACCCTGGGGAGAAAAGATGAATAAAAGATACCTCTCTTGGCAGGAACTCAGAGCCTAGTTGGGGATACAGACAATCTCAAAGCAATTTTACTATGCGTGATAGAGGAAGTTGTAGGCAGAATAGTAGTCTTCCAAAGCCTATTATTTGCCCATATGCTAATCCTTTGAACCTGTCAATATTTTACATCCATTGGGAAAAGGATTTTGTAAATATGATTAAGAATTTTGAAAAAGGAGAGATTATCCTGGATTATTCTGGTGGGCCCAGGGTAATCACAACTGTCCTTATAAATGAAAGTGGAAAGGAGGAATGTGAGAGAATGAGAATTGAAGATGTGACTGTTAACTTTGTAAGTCAATGGAGAGAGCCCAAGCCAGGGAATGAAGATGGGCTCTAGAATCTGGAATAGGTGAGGAAATGGATTATCCCCTAGAGTCTTTGAAGAATTCGCAGCCCTACTGACACCTTAGTTTAGTTCAGCAAGGGATATTTTGGAATTCTGACATCCAGAACTATATAATAAATTTGTGTTGCTTATGACTCAGAATTTATGGTAATTTGTTACAGCAGCAATAGAGAACACCAAAAAAGAATTTACCAGAAGACATCTGAGAATATTTACAGTTGAGAGGATGAATGCTCCCTAGAGGCTTGAAACGGGAGTTGAGTTCATCTACTAAGGATGTCCAGGCAAGATTGGAAGCCTGCAAAGTCCAGATGGTTCATTTCCAGGGGAGAAATCTGTCTTAATTTCTTTATCTCTAATATGGGGATACAGGTATTGTCTTCAAAGAATACAGTTATTATAGAAATGTTACATTTAAATTGCTTAACCCCTTTTCCTAGAGCTCAAAAAAAAAATGTTGCTACTTTTGAAATGCTTAATGGAGGAGGTGGCAATATATCTCAGTAATCTTGCTTACTCCTTCACCAGCAATGTCAAACACAGAGAGACCTTTATGCTACAATTCTCTTTTCTTCCTCCAGTACAACCTACTTTATTTCCACCCTTCTATTTCAATTTTAATCTTAGGAATATTTGAATTTCTAGTTTGTTTTTTTCTTTTTTAAATATAAAGGAAGTCTTCTGATCCCAGTAAAAGAATTTTGAACAACAGTAATGAAGCTTATTAGCTTATTCTCATGCTGCTGAAAAAAAAAAAAAATACCTAACACTGGGCAATTTATAGCAGAAAGACGTTTAATTAACTCACCATTTCACAGTGCCGAGGATATGTGATGGTTAATACTATCAACCTGATTGGATTTAAGGATGTAATATTAATCCTGGGTGTCTGTAATGGTGTTGCCAAAGGATATTAACATTTGAGTCAGTGGGCTGGGGAAGGCAGATCCACTCTTAATTGGGTGGGCACCATCTAATCAGCCACCAGTGGAAAAACAGCAGGCAGATAAATGTGAAGAACCAAGATAGGCCTAGCCTCCCCACAGCCTAGATCTTTCTCCTGTTCTGGATGCTTTCTGCCTTCAATCATCAGAATTCAAGTTCTTCAGTTTTGCAACTTGGACAGGCTCTCCTTGTTCCTCAGCTTGCAGACAGCCTGTTGTGGGACTCTAAGATACTGTAAGTTTATACTTAATAAACACCCATACATATGGGAGTTTGTTAAGTAATAGGATATATACACACATATATATGAGTGTTTTTATATATACATATACACATATATACACATATATACATATATACACATATATACATATATACACATATATACATATATACACATATATACATATATACACACATATATACACATATATATACATATATACATATACATACATATATACACATATATACATATATACATATACATATATACACACATATATATACACACATATATATATAAACCATATATGTGTGTATATATGTGTATATATATATATATATATACACACACACACACATATATATATATACACACACACACATATATATGGTTTCTAGAGTTGGCTGCTTAATATGATTAGGCACTAAAATGCTAAGGACTCTATTTCTAATAGTATGGAGGACACTGATAGTCTAATAGTATGGAGAACACTGATAGACACAAAATCAAACATGGCATGTTCTCACTCATAGGCTGGTGTTGAACAATGAGAACACAGGGACACAGGGAGGGAAGCATCACACACTGGGGTCTGTTTAGGGGGGTAAGGGAGGGACAGCAGGGGGGTGGGGATGTTGGAGAGGGATAACATGGAGAGAAATGCCAGATATAGGTGACGGGGATAGAGGCAGCAAACCACACTGCCATGTGTGTACCTATGCAACAATCCTGCATGATCTGCACATGTACCCCAGAACCTAAAGTGCAATTAAAAAAAAAAAAAATATCAACTACAAAAGCAAGTGAAAACATGCAACAGGATGTAAGTTCATCTGTTGATCCCACAGTATCTATTGGTGGTAAATAGAGCTATGTGATTTTTCTTTTCAACAGGAGAACAAATAGATGCTGATGGAGATTTTAAAAAACTCTCAAGATCTGTCAGTTGGCAAGTGGTGGAACCAGGATTTGAGTCAGTCTAATTCTAAGTATTGAAATTCTAAGACGTATGCTGTGATAGCTCTGCTGTAATCCAATTCCTCTCAACTTAGTTCCCTGATCTGTAAAATTAGGGATAAGACAGGTGAAGGTTTTTGTTTAACATGTGACTGGGGAATGCCACTGACATTTATTTCACAGAGGCCAGAGAATTCCACAGAGGCTGACCCCAATGACTTCAATGTTCCCTTCTTGACTATAGCTTTCTGTGAGTGAAATGATTTTTAATATATGTCTAAATGATGGACATTCAGAAAGCATTTGCAAAATGGAAAGTGTAATGTTCAGTGAATTATTCTGTTTCTTAAGAAACTGTATTTGAATTCATATTTGTCAAAATTTCTCAGGTTTTAATTTTTAAAGGGGTTTTAGTACATTTCTGATTAATTTTTATTTAAATTATTCTCTACTATAGACACATTAGAGTTGCTTCTTGTCTCACCAGACCTGATTACATTATCATTTAAAAAGTCAAAAACTTTTTTTTCTCTCTCTCTCTTTTTTTTTTTTTTTAAACCAGTAGGTCATCTGTGAAACAGGCCCTTGTGAATCCCGAGATTGCAACCATCCTCAGGTCTTCTAGAAGTTGACAGGAGGTTTACAAATAACCTTTAGCTTCCTTCAACCAGGCTAGACAGATGACATAGAAGCTACTGTCTCCCACTCTGCTCCCTGTTATTTGGATCCTTGTTAAAATCTAATAGGATAATGGCATCCCTGGTTTGAAAGGGTCAAGGAAATCTGAGAAATTCTGAATGTATAAAATTGCCGAAAGGTAGGGATTGTCTCCTTAACTTCTTCGAGTAACTGGTACTGAGCATCATAGAGGATTTCCCAAAGGACTTTGAAATGATTCCCAGAGAATTTTCTTCCATTTTACAGGTAACCACATGATGTCCTATATATCTAGTAAACCCATTTTCACACATTAGGAAAGTATCAAAGCAAGCCAAATAGCTTCTCAACCCAAAGGAAGGAATCCAGGGAAGATTTCATGGCTATGCCTTGCTTTCTGTCTCACATAATGATTTATAGTAACACGTCAGTATTTCTTAGAGCTCCTGTTGAGTTTATGCTATTGTTTTGCTCATTTTCTATTCCAGAAAACAATGACATAATCCTTTTTTCTCCACAAAACAATAACTACTGCCTCGCTGGGTTAGCACTGAATTAAATTTTATCACTAGATTGTGGATTTTTCAATGTTGGGTACCCAACTCCAGAGTAAAGCATTGAAAATGCTAAACTATCACAGAACTAAATGGAATATTATATGGAGTAGTGTTTTCTGCTGAAGAAATCTCATCTCCATTTCAGAGAAAAATTAACATAATTTCAGCTATCGATCAACACTATTGCAAAGTTTCTCATTTACTTATGTCAGTGTCTTTACAAATGGCATCAATTTAACTTGACTAATTCTTTTAAGGAGAAAGGAGACAGGAGGAAAAATATCTAGGGAACAAGTGACTTGGCTGCTTTCTTTTATAAGAAGATCATCTTTGTGACAGCTCTTCTCTTCCCTTCTGGAAAATTCATTTTTGATTGATTTTGGTGTCGGTACTTTGGGCAGGTGCTAATGTAGAAAGATCACTATGAAGGGTAGTATCACTAGTATCACGAGTGACATCACCAGAAGCAGGGAAAGTGAGATGACCTTCATGTCCACAGGTTTTCCCTCTCTCCAAGAGAGCTGAACACTTCCTCTTACCTTTCACTTGGCTTACTCAGCCCCCAGTGCCTGATGGCTTCATTTGCATTCAAACCCTCACTTAGGGAAAACCTGGAGAAATTACGCATGTCCAATTGTAACCATTTTGATGAAAGCATTGGGGCTTTATAAGATGGATAAGCAAATAGCCTGCAGGTCAAATCTAGTCCACTGACAGTTTATGAATAGCTCGTGAGCTAAGAATTGATTTTACAGATGAACCTCTACACTAACATTAAAACCCAATTAAGCAAAATGTTGTCAACCCCAAAATAATTCAATTCTTCTCACTTACAGATATATATTACCAAAAAATTACTCAATTCTTGTTACATTCTGAATTTGTTAATGAAAATTTAGTAAAAATTTGGTTTAACTGTTGTTACAAACACCTACGTAATAGCCTCATTTTTTTTGTATTTCTTGGCCCTAAAGGCTACAGATAGTAAACATTAATTTACTATCTGGTCTTATAAAGAAAAAGTTAGTTGACCCTGCTCTAGATGTCAAACATAAATGTCTCCTATCTTACAAATGTACTAAATCTGCCGTTTCCTCCTCATCAATTAGCATAATGGATCTTGGGCAGGTGGCAGAATATCTCCGGTTATTCAGATAATAAAAAGTATTGTGGCTACTTTTATCCAAGAATGGACTCAATCACTATTTGAAATACTTATTTCTGTAGAAGAGTGAGAAGCTCAGAATTGCACTTGAAGGTTCTCTGACCTCTTGGGCCTGCATCAGGTGGTAACTGACTTTGGGGATGGGCTATGATTACTTTATTTTCTACTTCACTACCTATGGCATCCTGTTTTTAACCTTCTCCCGTTCACTAAGTGGTCCTGTTTCTGCAGGTTTGAGAGAGGAAATACTCAGAGGTAAGTGCAGAAAATAGTGAGACTGATAGTCTTTGAGATGGCTTCCCCCTTGGCCATTGCTTAAAGCTGTATCTGCCTTTCCTGATGCTTTCCTGGATGTCTTAGAGTCCTGCTTTTGAAAACCTCTAGCTGGAACCACCTAGAAAATGGTCAGTCTCTTTTTAAGGTTGTCTACCTGCTGTCTTTTCTCAGCCTCTAATGAACTAATGAGCCTCTAATGAGCTCACCCTTTGTTGTAAAACCTTTGAAGCTTTAAAAACTTCCTCTGGCTAATACACCAACTATATCTGGGTTCCCTGGAAACATGAAACTGTGTCCTGCTTTCAGTCAAAGAGTATTCGTTTTTCCCAAATAATCTTACAACCTTCTTCGACAGACCACTTTAGTCAGCCTCACAATGGTATTCTTTTTATTTTCACTGTATTTATTTTGTAATGCTCACATCTCATGGAAGTCCACTCCAAGAGAATATATTATGCTCTCGAAAAAGCCTTCCTGCAGTCTTTTCACTAAGGCTGAACTGAGAGAAAGCAAATCCCCACATTTTCCATGGGAGTAAAGACTTACTGCATATTTAAAACTCTCCCAACGCAAATATTCTCTTCTCCAGCTACTTGAGCTTAATAATTTTATTTTCTGAAGGTGGGGATTAGGTTAATTATTACTTAAATGATTTTAGGCTGTTTTTAACCTATACAGATGATGATCATCGTATATCTATATAAGTACTCACTCTGTTTTGGCATCTGTGGAACTCAACTGAAATTGACACAAAAGAGAATTTTTACATTCAGTTGCACGAGGAATTCATTTACCTGCTACCTACCACAGTTTACATTTAGAAAGTAATCCTAATAAAAGCAACAAATAAATGAACTATTATTGGTAGAAGTTGAAACATAAGATCATACTATATCATGGTTTCAATGGGTATGACATTCCTTGTTTCTTCTTCTATCCTGCTCCATTAAACATATTCAAAAGGCAATTTATGCTTTGCTTCTTACTGATACAGTTGGTTCCACTTATAGATACATCTTATATGAAAATGTTTGATGACAAGTGATATCTGACATATAAGATTGCTAGATATAATACAAGACATCCCATTAAAGTTTCAAATAAAATTTAATTTGCCAGTATAAATGCATTCCAGGCAATATTTGTGGTATATTTATTTTAAAATAAAAAGCTGTTTATCTGAAATTTGAATTTAACTAGGCATTCTGCATTTTTATTTGCTAAATCTGGCAATATTTACATGCCAAACACTCTCCCTTTCCTTTTGACATTTACAGAAGTTAATAAATGATAAGCCCACCATTAGTATTTGGCCAAACCTGGAAATAATCTTCATCTTGCAGTTCATCAGCTGGACAATTTAATTGTTTAAATCAGTTTAAGTATAACCAATTAAGGCAGATCTTGTCACAGTATTATATAACTATCTGAGGAAGTTTTGTGTAGATTCTGTATTTTGGATGTGAAATTATCTCATAAACAAGAATCAGTTACAAGAGGGACGAAATTAAATATTTGACTCATTGTTAGTTGGACAGATCTGTTACTGATTTATTGGGCAGTTTCCACTCAGTGCAGTCTGACTACAGAGTTTATTAAATATTATTTTGTAATCACTGTGTTTGATGATGCTGTTGCAGGGCTCTTGCAGCACAGGGGGAGAAGACACATTACGTTTAGAGTTGACTTTAGAATGTGGAGTAATTTGCATTTGGCTGTGGGCCCTAACATGAATTCTAGGCATCAGACCTGTCCACTGGACTAATTAATTTATGTTATTTGTTTTATTTTTTTCTCAATGTTCCATATATATTCTCTTATTTTCCCACATTTATATAGGACCTATGCCTAATTGCCTTAGGGAAAGGCTGAAAGTACAAATAACAGGATAGTGTCCTAGCTTTCATTTTCAGCAGTCTTTAGCATTGAAAGGAAAGGCATGACAGAAGTTAGAAAGAGAGTAACTTGAGAAAAAGAGAATTGAAAGAACAGAGTTGTCCCAGGATTACAGCAGATTCTTCCAGGCTGAGATCACAGTCCACATAGCCCAGAGCCTTGAGGTGCTGACAGATCTTCCAATTACCCTGCTAGTCTTCTTAGACTCACGCTGAGGAAGGACAGACAGTAGGTTTGGCCACAAGGAAACAGTGTGTCCTGAGAATGCTAAAAACTAGGTCCTCCTTCCTCCTGACTTTCTGGGCCACCAAGTTCACTAATATCCATGACTCATCTACCCACTCTCAAAACACCCTCAGAATCTCAATTTCATTTTGCTGATAGATTTCCCAGATTAAAAGAAAACAGGTTGAGTCAAGAACATGAGATGCCGTTTTTTTCAAGGAATGTTACCTAACATTCATCATCTGTAAGTACAAGGACAGTATCATGTTTTTCAACTCAAAGTTGAGACACAGCCCTGTATTTCCCCTGGGAAGAATTAGCCCATGAATCCCAACTTTTTTTCAGTTTGAGTGTCATAGCCAGGGACTTCATATGATAACTTAGAGTGGGTAATTGCTAGAGAAGAAAACTTTAACTCCTTTTTGAAAAGCATTATATCTTGACCTTTAAAAAAAGTTATTTAAGAGACAGGCTCTTACTCTGTTGGAGTAAGGAGTGTAGGAGTGCGGTGTCATAATTGTAACTCACTGCAGCCTCAAACTCCTGGGCTCAAAACAATCCTCTCATTTCAGCCTCCCAAGTAGCTAGGACTACAGGCTTATGCCACTATGTCTTGACATTTTAATTGCTTCACCAGACTGTTTCCCTGTATAACCTCAATATATATTGCAATGAAAGGAGGAGTTGCTCTGAGCATTGGATTAATAGAGGGGCTGGGAGTTGCAACTTGTCTTCCTTTTGTAAACATCTGCCCATCTTGTTATCCTGTCCCCTGGGGGATTTACACTGCCTTGTCTAAAAGGCCCTCTTGAAATTTTTAAGAAAATTGTCATTGTATATTTTTCATAGGGGAATATACATCTAACGATGGGTAATTAATTGTTCATTCATCCTGATAACTCTTTTAGCGTGCTGTTAATCATATGATTTCCTAACCATCTGCTCGCCTTTATCAACATAAACCTGATTGCAGATAAACAATTCAGGAGCTGGTAAAGATACTAAAAAGCTTGATAGTATGAAAGACTGAAAGCAAAATTTTGGTTCATAGCTTTACAGGGAGGGAGACTGTATAGAACATTACTACTTTTTTCCTCTGTTTCTATATTGTGTTTTATATTGTAAATAGTACTTCTTTATGAAAGAAAACCTAAAGTCTGTATTCTCTGTTTTGTTGTCATTCACTTCCTTTTCCAAAAGTAAGTTTATTTTTGAGGCCCATGTTGACATATAGCCAAATAGTCAACTACCTTTTTTCAGTATTTCTTTCATCCTGTATTTTTTACACTATTATAAGAACTATTCTCACCAAATTTTGTATGTATATTAAAGAGAAATAATTAAAAATTAGAATATCATGCTGTAAAATACTTCTTTAATGGGATCAGTGGCCCTTTTAAGTCGATTTTCTTTCTTTACTTTGGTGAAACCTGTATTTTTTCAATGTGCTGCCACTGTAACATCTCAGTGTCTAATATCCAATAAGTATTTAGTATTTGAGATTCAACTGTTCATCTTCAAAAAAGTGGTTCTGTCATTCTGGATACAGAAAGATTAGTTTAATATTTGATTATATAAGCATTCCTGTTTCAGAATCACAGAAAGGGAAATTCTAAATGAAAAGGCAACAATGGTAGAATTTTCATCACTGGCAAGTAACTGTTGGGGATAGAGAAATACACGGAGTCCCAGTGACCTGCCTAATATCCCAAGTATGGAATTCCTTAAATTAAAACGTCCTTTTTTTTTTAATTTAAGAGTCCAGTATGCTCTTTTAAACACAATTTAAAAAATACTAGACTTTAAAAACAATTCCTTGAAACAGTTATAATTTTCTTTGTGTTTGTTACATTATCTGCAAACACAAAGAACTATATATGCCACAATTAAAAAATCACTATGCAGATTTTAGTGTATATCATTTCCTTGCTTTAGTTTAGGGTGTGCAACACCTATATAAACATCCCTAAAAACATAGCTTGGTTTTGTGTGTTTTTCAACTTTATGCAAATAGAGTCATATTATGTATATTTTCTGTCTTTTTTCACTCAATATTGTAAGACTACCCACTTTTTTTGTTGATTCAGTTTATTTACTTTCAGTGCAGAAGTATTACATTGAATGAATATATGGATTTTTATAAATATATGAATATATAGATTTTTTTGTATTTTTAGATATTAGAACATGTAATTCATGTATGTATATGTATACACACACATATACTACACAAGTAAAATTTTTTTCATGCTCCAAAATTTCTTTTTGGTATATAGTTAGAGGTAGGAAGCCTGATACATTAATTTTCTATTTCTATGTTAAAAAAATCACAAACTTAGTGGTTAAAATCAATAAAAATTTCTTATCCCACAATTCTACAGCCTCCATGCACTCACCTGGGTTTTCTACTCAGATATTATAGAGCCATATTCAAGGTTTTCAATGAGCTTGACTTTTATCTGGAAGCACTGAGGAAGATTTTGCTTTAGTTCTTGGTGGTGGTACAACTGAGGTTCCTAAGGCTCTTTACTGGCTGTCAGTCAGGAGCCTCTCTCAGGTCCTGGAGACCATGCCAGGACATTTATCTATTTCCACAGCAAATAACATCCCTGTTTTGAATTATTGTCATGTTCTGCATCCCTGATTTCTTTTTCTCCAGCCACCTGCTGGAGAAAACTCTACTCTAATGGGTCACATGTGATTTCATGACCTACCTAGATAATCTCCTTAAGAACATTGATTAGTAAATGTAAATGCATTGGTAAAATCCCTTTTGCCATTAAGTTAACATAATCATGGGAATAATAGTAGGGACCAAAGGTCACGAGTTCTAAGTCATGAATTCTACATCTAGAATTCTGCCTACTACAGCTGGGTAGTAGAGTTTGCCTATCTTCCAAGTTACCACATAACTCCAACTTATTTTCTAACATGATTTAACCAATGTACACATCCAAAAACAATATTTGAGACTTTCTATTGCTCTATAGCATCATTAGTACTTGATATTATTATACTTTTTAATTATTGCCAGCCAAACTGGCAGACATATCATGTTAAATTTGGGGGACCATTTGACAACTATTTATTTTTATTTAAAATGTTTCCAACCTCCCAGAAAAGTTGGGAGACTAGTATAAAGAACTTATTTTAGTCCTGATCCATTGAGAAGTATCTTATTGACATGACAGCCCATCATCCCCAAGTATTTCAGTTTATTTTTTCTATAACCAAGGATGTTCTCCTATATAACTGTAATATTACTATGTAAATGAAGAATCTGACAATGATTCATTACTGGTATATAATCCATAGATTGTATGAAAATTTTGCCAGTTATCACATTAATGTCATTTATGTAAACAGATCCAACCTGGGATCAAAAGCTACAATGAACTGTTATATTTATTTACACTTCTTTGATTTGGAAGAATTCCTCAATCTTTATTTGACATTTATAATACTGACACTTTTTTTTTTTTGATACTGACACTTTTGAAGATGATACGCAAGTTGTTTTGAATGATGTTCCCCATGTTTTCTCATGATTACCATTCAGATAATATGTTTTTTGAAAGAATATCCCAGAAGTAATGTTATACTCTTCTCATTGCATCACACTCTGTGGTCTACAATTTTGATTTGCTCATTACCTGCTGAAGTTAATTGGTGACTTGATTAAGAAGATATATGCCAGATTTTCAAGTAAAAAAAATACCCTTCTTTTCCCTTTATAACTAAAATGCATTTTGTGAGGAAGTACTTTAAGACTATGAAAATACTCTGTTCTCCATGAAACTTTCACCCACTATTTTTTGCATCTACAGTTGTCTCTTGGTACTCCTAGAAGATTGATTCCAGCACTCCTGTCCCAATGCCAAAACCCTCTGATGCTCAAGTTCATGATACAAAATGTCATAGCAAATGTATAGAACCTATATGCATCTTCTTATATCTTTTAAATCATCTCCAGATTACTTAAAATATCAAATACAGTGTAAATACCATGTAGTTCTTACACTGTATGCTTTTTTACATTTGTCGTTTCTTTGTATTATAATTTTACTTGTTTTTATTTTAAATATCTTCCCCCTGTGGCTGGATGAATCTATCTCCAGATGTAAAAGCAGTGGCTAAGGGAGAATGAACTGAATTGATATTTTTTGACGGAAATAAGTATTTACTATGTTGGCAGATAAAAGCTGAATTTTAAATTCTATTATTTCTTCTTGATTTACTATTTAATATTTAACTAAAATAAGACAAAACTTTATTGTTCTACTGATGTTAATCAAATCTTTTAATGTCTCAATATTAATTATGATGATTATAATAAAGGATATCTCCTAATTCCAAGTTCGAATTTTCTTGTTAAGCTCTCAAATAAAGGATGTCTCTTAACTTCAAGTTTTCAAAAATTTGTTTTGTTCTCAAAATTTTAAGAGTTTGCTTTAAAATTTTGTTGAACTTTTACAATAGGTGTTTTTCCTACATAATTTGACATTGTCATGTGGTATTTATCTTTTTATATATTACATTGACTAATTTTTAATAATAAATCAAACTATGGTAAAACCCTTATTTACACAAAAAGTTATGCTATTTATGTATTACTTGATTCACAGTTAATATTTTGCTTAAGAATTTTGCAACTATATCTATAAGTAAGATTAAACAGATATTTTCCTTTTTTCTACTGTCATTTTTGACAATGTTTTATAGAATATCCTGGCTTCATAAAATGAGTTCTGAAATATTCACTCATATGTAGTCACCTGGAATTTTATGGCAAATACTGAATATATTTTTATATGAATGTTAAATACAACTCAGTGATGATGTCAACTAAGCATAAGTTTTCAAATTCTGCCTGTGTAAATTTTTGAATAGTTTTATTTTCTAGAAATTTTTTCAAAGTTTCAATTGTTGACACTCAAAATAATATTTGATTTGTCTTCAGGATATGTAAGATTATTTTTATTCATATTATATGATGTATTTTTTTCTTAATCAAATGTGAAGATCTATCAATTTTAATAATCTTGTCCAAGAATCAGTTTTTGGTTTTGTTATTAATTTCCATTATATTAGGAGTATCTTTTTTGTTAACTTAGGCTCTTTTAAATTTTCTATGTTCTACTTATTTTTCATTATGTTTCTAACTTATTGTGGTAAATGCTTAACTCATTGAGTTTCAGCTTTTCTCTTCTTATTCATAAAACAAGGTAATTATATCCTTACTGTGGCAGAAACAGAATACTTCCATAAGTTTCAGTCTTAAAAGTTTTCTTCTTCATCCAAAAATATTGGTTGACTTATTTTTATTATTTTTTAAAATTTTTTAACTTTTGTCTTAAGTTTGCAGGTACAAGTATAGGTTTCTTACATAGGTTAACTTGTGTCATTGGAATTTGATTCACAGATTATTTCATGACCTAGCAATTAAACCTAGTCTGCATTAGTTAGTTTTCCTGACCTCTCTTTTCCCCCACCCTCTATCATCCAAAAAGCCCCAGTGTGTGTTCTCATCATTTGGCTCCCACTTATAAGTGAGAACATATGGTACTTGGTTTTCTGTTTCTGTATTACTCTTTTAAGGATAATGGCCTCCAGCTCCATCCACATCCCTGCAAAGGACGTGATCTCATTTCCTTTTTTTTTTTTTTCCTTTATGACTGCATAGTATTGGTGGGCATTTAGGTGGATTCCATGTCTTTGCTATTGTAAATAGTGTTGCAGTAAATATATGTGTGCATGTGTTTTTATAACAGAACCATTTAGATTCCTCTGGGTATGTGCCCAGTAATGGGATTGCTGGGTTTAAAGTTATTTCTGCCTCTAGGTCTTTGAGGAATCACCACACTATCTTCCACAATGGTTGAACTAATTTACACTCCCATCAATAATGGATAATTTCTTTTGCTTTGTAGAAGCTCTTTAGTTTAATTAGATTATATTTGTCAATTTTTGCTTTTGTTGCAATGGCTTTTGTTTCTTTGTGTGTGTGTGTCACAAAGTATTTGTCTGTTCCTATGTCCTGAATGGTACTGCCTAGGTTGTCTTTTAGGGTTTATATATTTTGAGGTTTAAAATCTTTAATCCATCCTGAATTAATTTTGTATATGGCACAAGAAAGGGGTCCAGTTTCAATCTTTTGCATCTGGCTAGCTAGTTATCCCAGCACCATTTATTGAAGAGGGAATCCTTTCTCTATTGCTTGTTTTTGTCAGGATTTTTGAAGATCAGATAGTTATATGTGTGTGGTCCTCTTTTCGGTTCTCTATTCTGTTACATTAGTCTATGTATCTTTTATTTTTTCTAACAGTACCATTCTATGCTACTGTAGCCCTGTAGTATAATTTAAAGTAAGATAGCATGATGCTGTCAGCTTTGTTCTTTTTGCTTAAGATTGCCTTGGCTATTTGGGAACTTTTTTGGTTCCATATGAATTTTAAAGTAATTTTTCTTCAGTTCTAAAAAGAATGTCAATGATAGTTTAATAGGAATAGCATTGAATCTATAAATTGCTTTGGGCCATATGGCCATTTTAGCAATATTGATTCTCAAGTTAATAACGTAACATCACAACTGAAAGAACTAGAGAACCAAGAGAAGACAAATAATGGGATTGCTGGGTTGAACGGGAAGTCCATCTCTGTGTCTTTGAGGAATCGCCACACGGTCTTCCACAATGGTTGAACTAATTTACACTCCACCAGCAATGTATAAACATTCCTTTTTCTCTACAACCCTGCTAGCACCTGTTACGTTTTGACTTTTTAATAGTAGAGATTCTAACTTGTGTTAGATAGTATCTAATTGTGGTTTTGATTTGCATTTCTTAATTCCAGTGATGTTTATCTTTCTTATGATTGTTAGTCTCATGTATGTCTTCTTTTGAAAAGTTTCTGCTCACATCTTTGCCTACTTTTTTATGGGATTGCTTTTTTCTTGTAAATCTGTTTAAGTTCCTTATAGCTGCTATATATTAGCCCTTTGTCAGAGACATGGTTTGCTAAACTCTTCTTCCATTTTCTAGATTGTTTACTCTGTTGACATTTTCTTTGAATGTAGAAGCTTTGCAGAAAATATTTAGTGTAATTAGACCCCACATATCAATTTTTGCTTTTGTTGCAATTGTGAACCAACTTGGAAAACAAATTTCAGAATATCATCCATGAAAACATTCCTAACCCAGCTAGAGAGGCCAATATTCAAATTCAGGAAATGTAGACAACCCCAGCAAGATATTTCAATAGAAAATTACCCCCAAGACACACAACCATCATATTCTTCAAGGTTGAAGTGAGAGAAAAATATGTTAAAGGCACATAGAGAGAAAAGGCAGGTCACCTACAAAGGGAAGAACAGTAGATTAACAGTGGACCTCTCAGCTGAAATCGTGTAAGCCAGAAGAGATTGGGGGCCAATATTTGACATCCTTAAGGAAATTTCAACCCATAAACTCATATCTGACTAAACTATGGTTCATAAGTGAAGAATTGAGATCTTCTTCAGGCAAGAAAATGCTGATGAAATTTGTTATCACCAAACATACCTTACAAGACATCCTGAAGGAAACATTAAATATGGAAAGGAAAGATCATTACCTGCAATTACAAAAACACACTGAAGTAAACAGACCAGCAACACTATATTGCAACCACATAAACAAGTCTGCAAAATAACCAGCTAATATTATGATGACAGAATTAAATGCACACATATCAATACTAATATTAAATGTAAGTAGGCTCAATGCTCTAATTAAAAGACACAGAGTAGCAAGCTGGATAAAGAACCAAGACCCATTGGTATGCTGTCTTGAAGAGATAATCACACACAGTGGTACACATAGACTCAAGATATAGGGATGGAGAAAATTCTACCAATGAAGTAACAGAACAAAGCAAGGGTTGCAATCCTACTTTCTGACAAAACAGACTTTAAGCCAATGGAGATCAAAAAAGACATGGAAGGGCATTATATAATGTCCACTTTTTAACCTTTAATTTTTGCCATAGCATTTATTTTCATATGTGTGTATTATAGTATCTCCTCATATCTTTGTAATTCATATTCGTAATCTTAGAAGATTCTTATGAGACAGTCAAGATATTTGTAATCTTTTTAGATTGTTGATAGCCAACAAACTCAGAATGTTTCTTCTATGAATCTTCAAAACGTTAGTTTGTTTGGATTGATGATGTGCTAAGCCCTACTGGGAAAGGAGACCCAGGCATCTGGGATTGCCTCCCCCTCTGTCATCCACTGTGCATCTCAATAGAAGAGAGAGCAGGCCAGCTGGCACCTCCTGAATCTCCTTCCTGAAAATAACAGGCTTGGTCTTGGGAAAACTCTCTGGAAGACACTATTTTTACTGAAAACAAGATCAAACCAGAAACCTTTTCACATGGGAGTCCTAAAGCTGTAAACTGGAACCCTTTCATATGTGATTCCTGAAGCTGTAAACCAAAACCCTTTTCATATGTGATTTCTAAAGCTATAAACCTAAAATTCTTCCACGTGTAACATCTAAAGTATAAGCCTATATAAAGGCAGAACCTTCCTTTGTTAGATGAGCTGAATGTAGACAGATCATTGCCTCAGCTCCCAGGTGTAATAAACTTTTTCCTCATGTATTCAGTGTTTGGGAGATCCATTTCCTGTGGCTTTTCCTGCTACACTACAAAGTAAGATGGTCTTATGAAACAAAACTAGCATTCTGAAGGTTCACTTTAGTTTTAGTGTACTGTTACTTTATAAATCTAATTAGGCTATCAGCCAGGGTCTTCAAACAACTATGTATACATGTAAATCAAAATCCTAGCTATGTTTCTTTTAGCTGTCCTCCCACATTATCCTCTCTGTACATGTCAAACAAAATCCTACATTTACCATATATTTATAAAATTGTCAGTAGTCATACATATTCCTTATTTATTTCTAAAGCATTCTCTTACATGTTCTTGTTAACAGTTATCATTACAAGATTATTAATTTTGTTTTATTGTACCTACTCAGGATTAGGCACATCTACATTTGAGGTAAAATACTACTGAATACCTTTTTAAGTAAGTCAAGTTTATTTTTCTCTCATGTAGGCCAAAACTAACATAGCAATGGATGGTATTCATAGTCTTAGATTCCTTTGAGTTTAGTAGTGACTTCCAATCTCTAAGATACCTTATGATTCATTATTGCTGCCAGAGCTCTAAATGTTACAAAACGTGATAACACTTTTAAGGCTCTTTCCTAGAATAACTTTGCTTAACATCTCATTGTGTAGGATGGTCACATGGTCTTTCATAACTATATGAGAATCTGGCAAACATTTTGTTTTCTGCTGGGAATTATTAACATAATTGTAATAAAGTTTTATTAGGTTGGTGCAAAAGTAATTCTGGCTTTTGACATTTTTAAAAAAGGCATAAACTGAAATTACTTTTGCACCAACCTAATATTTAAGAAAATTGGGGGGTAGGTATGGCTAACCAGTTGGAAACTAGCAGTCTTTGAACCATCCCAATTATATCTGCAATTTTAAACATGTGAGAAACATAGTGAAAGAAATGAAGAGAAAGAGAATAGAGACAGTTGCTACGGCTTCTACAATAGATGATGGGTGTATAATTATTAATACATCATTGGTTTTGGGAAAAGAAAATTACTCATTTAGTTCAATGATTATATTAAGCATCCATTGTTGCTACATATATTACTAAATACACAGGATATATTTCTAGTCTTGAGGAACTTGTATTCTCTCTGGTGAAATAAAGAAAGTAAGTTTCAATAGAAGAAGAGTCAAGAGGAATTTTAAATGGACTCAGAAAAAGAGAAGAATTTGTCACAGCTTTGATGATTTTCATTTTTGGTAATCTAAGACTTACTCTTCACTATTACATGAGAAAGAGAATTGACAACACAGAATGACCTGGACAAAGATAGCATGAATCCAATGCAGACCTTTCTGCACTGTTTCTGGCATATACAGATTCCAGAAAGGTTTGATGTATAAATTAGAATAGAGATGGTTATAAGATACCCTATTGAGATGTGCAGTAGGTTTACCACAACTTGATTCAAAATATTGAGTATCTACAAGGTCTTATAAAGTATAGCAGAGGAAACTTTTAGCAACTGCAAACCACTGGTACCTTCAATTTAGTTATCTGTCACCGTCTAAAAAGTGAGGCTGTAACACTGGAATATTTGAACTGATTGCAAAAATAAATGAGTGAATATTCCAAAAGAGTGTCAATTAATTAATGGTGAGCCCATAAGGCTAAAACTTCATACTATTAACTTATTAATACAGACTAATTTGTTATAGAGTATAAAGATAATAAGTTATTTTAATTTTATCATGGAAGCTTTGATAAATTAAACATTTGTATGTTTTGGAATTTATTTGCAGCAGCCATATATATGCTACCATTCTACAAATATTGCACTGGTTAGATTTGAATGTGACTTTAAGACTTATAAACAACAATGTGTAATTATTCAGAGTCTTGCTGATCAAGCCTGAATTAGCACAAAAGTATGGAGAATCTTAAAAAGCATGAGGTTTGGATTTATAGAGACCAGGTATGGCTTACATATTTAACCATTACATTATTTAACTTCTCTGGGTACAAATTTTCTAATGTAAGCACTGATAAAAATAATTATAGCAGTTTTTGAGGGTATTAAAATACACTGTTTCTATGCAGTATCAGATGCATTATAGATTTTGAATGTATACTTACTTTTGGTTCCGTTTGTACTCCAGATAATAGGTAACGTTTGTTCTCAAATGTTTTGAAATATAAAAGGAATGCTTCTAGATCCATAGCTTATCCAAACTTGGAATGAGCTAACAAAACTCTTCCAATTTTGTCAGAACGCAGACAGATTAATTGAGGAAAATAGTCCTCAAGCAGTATTTTTTTGCTATTCACTATGCTGCCTATATTAATAGGGCAAGACCAGTCAAAAATAAGCATTAGTGTTAGTGATGGCATGAAATTCAAGACAGCCTGAGATTACACTGAATATTTTTCAGTAAATAATCTGGAAAGTTCAGACCACAAACACAAAGTACCAAATATCTATGAAATACATTAAGCAAGTTGTGCTGTATGATTATTGAGAAATGCAGAGAACAGCAGTTGGGCTGGTAGTAAGAAATTAAGGATTAAGTGCTGAAGAAAGTACAGCAATAAGGAGCTAATACATTGTTGGTCTTTTGAATACAATATTTGACCTGATGAAAAAGAGTGCCAACTGGCATAAGCAAACCCTTCGTTAGGAATGTATCATTTTCATATATCGGATTGATAGGGATGGGATGCTGCTAGCAAAACTCTGATAATTGGTTAGATGCACATATTTAGGGAAGTGCTGTTGAAAATGGATGCAGTATAGTTATAGTAAACGGCTGTGATGGAGGCAATAAATAGTTGAAGAGGAAAGGGAAAGCAAAGCTGCATGGAAATATTTAGCTCATTGGGGGATCATGAAACATGTCTTGGTCAGCATTCATACCAAGAAAGGCAAAAAAATGATCAGGAAGTTAGAGATGAATGAGTATATTAGCTCACAAGGATTAAAAAAGTAAAAAGACAGTGAGATAGGCAAGTGTGAAGAGCATTACCATAAGAGGGGACTCTAGGAGGCATGGAGAATAAATGGTTGTTAAGAATTGACAACCTTCACCAAACTAATATGCTATATAACTGTCACTTATAGGTGCAAAAATCAGCATGAGTAGATTTTTTTATTATTTGGAATGTAATACATAATTTGAAAGTCTTTTATATATTTCCATCTTAGGATTTCAGTGGGGGGCTGGTAAAAGGCTGGCACTGATTTAACCAATACAGGATAAAGGCACCAAGAAACTTGTGAGGGCTGCTTTGGATGAAAATACAAATTTTAGTGAGAAGCCTAAATTCTGTGTTTAAAAGTTATAGCAGTCTTCAATCAAGGTATAAAAATCTAAGAACCTAGCATCTTAAAGTAATGGAAATTCCCCTGGTGAGCCTAATGACAGTGAAGGATCTGCAGTTGGGTGTTGTGGGGGTGGTAGAAATGTTAGATATAATGGCAAAAGTGTAGTGCATGCTTCCTATTCTATCATTGGACAATGTGACACAGAGAGAATATGACCAGAGAGAAATAGGGACATAATGCAGTTAAGCAGAGCAATTATGAGAATCAAAAGCACAACCAGAAATTCAAGGGTTGAGATTTGGGATCTGGAACTCTGAAGTAAGTAACCTCATAGAGAAATCACCAAGCTTAAGGGAGCTTCTGATTTTAGCATTAGGATAACTCTTTCTGGGAATATTCAACATTAAGTCCTATTATATCACAGTCTAAAATATGGTATACCCTTTTTAAGAAAGTAATCTGGATGCTTTATCAATTAGCATTTTAGATTCTTGGTACAACGTGTTCTGCTTTCCTAAATTTCACTCTTTTCTTCCAAGTGACTTTCCTATATAACTTGGAACAGCATTAATTATCTCTGCTATAACAACTGACCTCAACACTTTTCTCCTCTAGTCTCTTACTTGGGAACTTGTTGCATAATTATAAATGCCCAACAGATTTTCTGCAAGTCTAAATATGACAAGATGAAACCGCTGACTTTTTTCACATACAGTTGATCCTCATTATTCATGAATTCTACATCTGTGAATTTGCCTACTCACTAAAATTTATTTATATCCCCCAAGTCAATTCTCCTGGCACTTTCATCATTCGTGGGCATGTACCAAGTGCCAAGAAACTTGAGTCACCTAGTGTACAAGTTCTTAGCTGGTGTCAAAAAGGCAACACTCTGCTTTCTTATTTCAGCTCTCATAATATAAATGCATCCTTTATTGTGGTCTATTTAGCCTCACAGTTTGCACATTTTCATGCTGTTTGTTGATGTTGTTGTTTAAATTGGCCCCCAGTTGTAGTGCTGAAGCACTGTCTAGTATGCTCAGCATAAGACAACTGTGATGTGCCTAACAGAAAAGGACTGTGTTAGATAAGCTATGTTGAGCCATGAGTTACACTGCTGTTGCCTTTAAGTTCATTGTTAATGAATCAAAACTATATATCAAACAAGGTGTCTTTAAACAAAAACATACATACAATAAGATTATGTGCTCACTGGTCATTTTAAATTTGAGTAGATGATCGAGCAATATAACTATTTCCACTAGGAACAATGCCTTAGTATTTGAAAATTCAGTGATCATGGTGACTTTATGGAACATAAGTATTGCAAATAACTAGAATCGATTATACATTACAGTTACATTAATTGTCTACATTTTTGGTAGCTTTGGTTTTGGTCCTCTTTTGCATCATACTGTGGATGAATGATTATAACAAAAATAAATTCTAGTTTTAGCCAGAAAATAAAATTATATATGTGCCATATATATGCTGGATAGATATATACATATATATGTGAGGCCCAAAAGCAAAATGAATGTTATAATCTGAATTTGTTAAAGATGGGCAGGCAAACGTGAACTAAGAAACCTACAAGAAGAATGCAGCAAATGAAAGTCAAATTTAAAGCGCAATCTCAAGATCTTCAGGGGTTTCAGCACCAAGTTAAAGATGGGCTGAAGGTGATTCTGACAACAGTCATCAAGTACGTCCTGCCTGTAGCACATCAGCCTGCCTTCATGGCAGTGGGTATAAAGACCCACAGCACTCCTGAGGTCCTTAGACTTGAACGCATTCTCCACTTTCAATTTTTTGTATATCAGTAGTGTATCTTCTGCCATCTCAAGCTTTCCTTCCTACCAAGCCTTGTCCCCTCTAATGTATTCCTATCAAAATGTTTCACATTGCCAAATATTTGCAGTTTCAGCCTTGAGATTTCCCTATAAGAAGCCAACATTGTAAGGAGCCATGACAATTATTATTTCTGTTCATACATAAAGGTAATACTAATAGCAGCTACCTACATGTAGCATAGGAAGGCTATGACAATGTTAGCAATGAGTGAGAAAATATTTCTGTCAATCTGTGGATTCTCGTAGCTTTCATGCCTGGCCTCTTGGTGCTTCCCGATTGCCTGTTTATATCACCTTTCCAGAGAATAGGTAGAAGTCAAAGCTGATTATTGATTATCTCCAATCAAAGGTATTGTGTCTACAATCCCTAATCCTGTGGGGTGAATTTTACACTCTGTTCAAAGGAAATATCTAGGGAAAGTCTGGATTGCCCTGTGAATTCCAAAATGTGTTCTGCAAGGCTGAAACCATGTGAAGCCGAAGCTGTTATGCAGCAAAAGCTAAAGGGTAAGTTTTTGTAAAGATCTTTTAAATTGTATATCCTGGTACAAAGCCATATTTTTCTCTACCAACTGACAATATTACAAACAAATACAATTCATTCTAGAGATGGAAATAAATGTGAGGTGCATTTCAATTGTTCTGCATAATAAGTGCACTTGTAATTTTTCAGTGCTAAATTGTGATAATCTGTTAGTACTGTACAGTGGAACTTCACCATCAGAACACTCATGCATCTGGGTAGTAGGAGGTGATTTCATAGACCGGATAGGGCTGCAGCTTCCGCCCAAATAAGTAGAGACTAGATGTGTGAATGTCAGGGAAAATATAATGCTGGTTGTACAATCAGCATGGACACATGCATGATGTGGGACTACAAATGTTTTCTGAATGCTGCATTATAGCTTCCTGGGGAAGTGATGGGATTTATGCATAGGGCCAGATATACAAGGTAATTACAGAACTTTTTACTGATTTAAGAGACAGTCACTGTTTTCTTAAGTAGATAAAAATATTTCGCAGGCTAAGAAAGAACAGATTGGAAAGGTATGGAGGAAGACTAAAAACAGAGCAACAAGCTGAGATGGTTTCTTAACCATTTTAGATCTGGTCTGGAAGCAATGATACCCTGGCCCCATGTTCTCATTGATTGCAACTCCTGGGAATTTGGCTGAAAAGTTTGGTATGAATTGGCATAGACATTTTGCTTGTTTCTGGGTTCCATGACCAACAATAGCGCCTTGAAAGTATTTGTGTCATAACTTCTAATCCCTCTGTTACTTAAGTAAGCTCCTTAATGGTTTTCTGTTCTTACCTGTTCATCAAAATTATCTTCTGAAACCCCAAATCAGATGATGTTACTTCCCAAATTAGGTATATTATTTTTGCTGCAGCTTCATTGCCTGTTGAATGAAATTCATCACCCTTGGCATGCCCTGTGAGATTATTTACTACTTCAAAAAAAAGTCTCTGTCATCATTTCTTGTTAAGAGCTATAATCTAAATGCACACTAAATTAGTATATTTCCTGATGTCATTCTTTTCATGAATTTTTGCCTTTCCAATTTTCATTTCTTTGGTCTATAATAACCTCCCCTCCCCTCCCCTTCACACATCTTGAAACATTCAGATCAAATGCTTTTTCTAAGGTTTTAATGTCTTTATTCATAAAATCTTAATTCAATTAAGTTGAACCAGTTTTTACTCTGTGTCCTCAGAAGCAGCAAACATGATTTAGAAAACTGACTTTATATTTGGACACAACCACATTTAAATATATTCTACTTACCAGCTGTGAAATTTGGCTTTATTATCCTGGTTCTTTATCTCATCTATAATAACATCAATATATCATGCACTTTGTGAACATTAAAAGTGGGATATTAGAAATACTTCAATAAATGACATTACTAATTGTAACATAACAATTGTCTCACTATTGCAATCAGTTTTAATAATTTTTGCCTATTTCTGTATTACAGAATTATGAAAAGAGAATTTTTTTTAATTTTTCATGTCTCCCAGGTTATATCACAGCATCTTTCACACAACAGGCATTCAACAATGTTTTTTACATCGATATGTAAAGTTCATAGAATTACACTTAAGATAACATGAGTAACTTTATAAAGTTAGAAAACTTAAGGAAAGAAAAGCTTCAGAAGCCTAGTTTTCTATTACTTTTTCTTTAGTAGAATGTTCTAAGATGTGGTTTCCATAGTCTGAATCTTAAGACTAAGCAAATTAGACATAGCACACTAAGTCTTGTTTTTAATGATTTATAGTTACACATTAAATGGAGGGATTAATTTAGTAAGCGTTTAATGCAGGATTTCCTAGTATTACATGACCCTGATCCTTATGTTTGTATGCATGAGTTGTGCCTAATCCCACCCACAGAAATAGTTTTCAGAGTCACATTCATTGAGAATTCTTCACTGTAAAGTCAATTCTTTTCCAAATCAAATTCTTACTTGAATTGGCTTCATTTTTCATCTAGATTTTGGTAAATTTTTCTCAAATTAAGAAAGCCCTTCTTATATCTGAATATGGGTATTGCTAGTCTATGTCACAGGGGTATCCTGAAGAACTTGTTCCAATAATCATTTGTACCTCTCCACTTCTCACAATTTTTTTTTGTAATTATTACTTTTAAGAAAATTCTGTAAAGAACTATGATTTAAAATAAATTAACATCAATATAAAATGGATGATTATTTAAAGAGCTCTAACAAAGCTTTATGGGTCTTAGACATAAAACTAAAGACTGTGAGTGATGTGTTAACTAATGTTTTTGCTAGGATTCTATACAAAAGTTGATTTTCCTTCTCTTAAAGAAAAACAAAAACTTTCTTCTTACCTTTCATGTGTTATATCAGACATTTGTCTTATAGAACTTATATGTAAGGGATGGCACTGAACAAACATGATGACTTTGGAAAAAGAATTTTAGATTCTCAAGATGTTCTTTTTCCTTTTGATGTCCCTTGAAGAAAGCTAGAAACAAGTCTATACTTATTTTGTTTTCCCACAGAAAAACAGTGAAAACTTGATTGAAACTCAAGTTCTTCGTAATACTGAGGAGGCACGTGGCATGAGAAGTATAACTGGAACCAACAAAAGCTAGAGAGAGAGAAATTGCTTTTCCTTCAGAGGTAGATTCATGAAGATAATCCTTCCAGATGATAATGAAGTAACTTTGCCAACTTTTTCTGTTCATGCTATGAGTAGGTGACAGGATTGGAGGAGATGAATTGGCAGTGGGGGAAGCAATTTCTATTTGAGAAGATATTAAGAGCATTTGAGATTAAATGATCTGAAAACTTGGCACTGCTCTACCATTGCCCCTACACCTAGAGCAGAATGAGTCGACCAACACGCATAATCTACATGGCAGTATTAGAAATGCATTCTCTGAGATTGTGTACTAAAATTTAGAGGTGTTATTGGAAACATAATATTACCAAAAAGTAAAGGTTATTATGGCAATGTACATTCATTACTGTTTACCAAGCAGTCTTGTTACACAACAGGTGAGTTTGGTGGTTTGGCAGGTGTCAACCCGATGACCACAACTAAGGAGAATTTAGCAAGGGGATTTTATTACTTATAACAAGTAAGGGGAATGTCCCAGGGGTAGTTCCCAAAGGACTGTCTCCTGGATCAAGGGACTAGGTCAGGTTTTATAGGGTAATGAGGCATGATCTGATTTGATCTTGCAATGAGGTAATGTCAGGTAACATGATCTGACGAGATTCTGCCATGGAGTGAGGCTAGAGCTCCGTCTCATTGGATCCTGGATCCTGCCATGTGGTGTCTGCTCTTAATTCAGTCTCCAGTTCTCAGACTGAGCACTTAAACTCCCCCTGGGATTGCACCCCTGCTTCCTCTGGGCATGCTCAGGTTACATGACCTTAGGGTTCATAGCAACCAAAAAAACAATTGAAAACTTTGTTACATAAAAGTTGAACCCATAGTCTTTTTCATATTTGATTATCCGTAGCATTATATTGATGAGCAACAAATGCTTAGTAAAATGTTAGAATAGAGAGTAAAATAATTCCATGTATACATTTTTGAATTGTTTCCTATGTCCCCAACATAGAAATCCTATTAACTTACATATAACAAATAGAATTTCAAAAATGTAGATAGAAATAAAACCATATGGATGGTCTTTTTCTTTTGGAAAAACAAAAAACAAAAAACAAAAACCAGTGATTCACTTTTTGCCCTCAGGTAAGTCCCTTCGGCTTAATGAGAATCATTGTTCTCATCTATATTACTAATGAGTTCTAATGCAGTTTTTATAGTATATACCTTCAATAAACTATGCTGAGAATCAGTTTTTTTAGTTCTTTATAAAACTAAAATAGAGCCTATAAATGTAAAAGATAAATGTTTGCAAGCTGCATAAAGGTGTGATTATACAAAATGTATACAATTCCCCATCACTAGCCTAGCACTCCTATCACATTTTTTTTCTTCATAGTGTCATATATTTTCCTTCAAAAGTCTATAATTAATTTTATGAATGCGATTATAGCAAATGGTACAATTACTCATTAGAGTTGTGGGCAACCATTTAAAAAGCCATTAAGAGTTAGTCATTGTCTTTTATTTGATTTGTTAACTAGAAAATTATTAGGACTTTTTCGCAGAGGCAAAATTAGGGAGTAAAATTATGTATTGGGGTATCTATTTTAATCTTCTGAATAAAAATGATTTTCAAGGCCATGTCTTTATGGTGGAGGTTTCCTATTCTATTCTTTCAAATCTGAAATGACTTAGTACTCACAAAGCCAAGAAGGCTCTTACATAATACCAACTATGTACTACTATTAGAATTCTTTCAGAACTTAATCACAGCTTTATACAATGAGAGGCACTAGAGTATGTTATAGATTAGATATGTTTAAACTTCTTTGCTGCTCATGTAAAGAAACAGAGGGAGAGTGAAACACCTTGGAAAATTATTTATTTACTGAGATATTTTTCATATCCCTCTCAACTCTAGAAGTAACTGTCTTACTCCTATTCCTCTATTTGAATATTTCCAATAAATCCTATAAATAAACCAGACTGGTTGTGGTTTTTCTTTTCACAATGCTATTCTGAAAATTGATGTTATATAACAATATATACACTCCCCTACCCCTGTGCACACATCTTATATTCCTAAACTATCCACATTACAGACTGTGATTAATGTGAAAATCTGAAATCCAAAGTGCTCCAAAATCTGAAACTTTTGAGTGCTAACATGACCCCTGAGTGTAAAATTTTGCATCTGACCTCATGTGTTGGGTTGCAATTAAAATGCAGTCAAAATTTATTTTTATTCATAAAATTTAAAATATTATATAAAAATTACATTCAGTCTATGTGTATAAGGTATATGTAAAACATAAATGAATTTCATATTCAGACTTGAGTCCTATCTCCAAGATATCTCATTTTATATATAGGCAAATATCCCAAAACATGAAGAGAAAAAGAAACCCTGAAATCCAAAACACATTTGGTCCCCAAGCATTTTGGATAAGGAATATTCTATCTACATATTCATTTTTCTAGGTCCAGCACATGCCCTACCTTTCCATGGTGCCTTCTCTAATCATCCCAGCCAATACTGAGCTCTTCTTTCTTTCAATATTTGTCATCTTGTATTTCTTCCTAAAAGAAAAGAAAGCTAGCATACAAGACTACAAATACTGATGAAATACTCAAATATTTATTGCATATTTGTTCTGTTTGCATAAGTGGCTTAGTATGTTTGACACCATGTATCATTTCTGGCATGATGATTTTGTACTGTTATTTAAGCTTTTGTCTTATAATATTTGAAGAGACTAAGTCAAAAATAAATCTAGATTGTATACTTCTTGAGGGAAAGACCAGGGTGCATGTAATACAATGTTGCCAGGGCAAAGCATACTATTATGCACATAGTAGGTATTTAATATCAAACTGTTGGTTGACTGGCAGACAGTCAAGTAAGTATATACCCCTATGTTGATTGGTTTTACCAGATGTTTGTTTAGTAACTATTTTGGTTTTCTACTTTGTGAACAGAGTTAAATGAACCTCTCAAAATACTGATTAAAAAAATGTCAGAGGGGAAACTGCAGGGACAATGGGTCTTGTGTGGTCCCTCCTGAATCCAGTTGGCTCATCTGCCACACAGCCTATTTTCAAATTTTCCCCTTTTCATGTCTTTATTTCTCAGATGATAGTTTTACTAAATATACACATATACAAAAGTTTATGTCTTAGTGATGTGATCCATCACTGTAAAATTTTTTTGTCTTTATTGCTGTAAAATATCTTATTCTCATTTATTTTGATATGTTCTTATACCTTTTCATGTAAAAGAAAGACTAAATAATGATATTTGCTCACTAAATGCTATTAATATTTCTCTATCTGCTCACTTCAGGGAAAGTTTCATAAAACATATTACTCAATGAGAAAAATTAGTACATTTTACTTTACCAAACACATAGTGAAGCATGTAAAATGGAGTAGAAACACACAAAAACATATGTGTCAAAGCTTATATTTATGTACCAGATGAGCCATTAACCAACTGAAAATCATTAAAGAACATTTATTTGTTATTTTTTAAACATTTTATGTTGGTATATACCAATATTCACTTGTAATAGAGAATTTTTTTTTCCAAATGGTTTTCTTATGTCAAAGAGAAATTGTTGTCTGTAAAGTGGGTAGATTAAAATTTTGACACTAAAGAATACTACTAGGGAAAAGAGAGAGGGATGTAAAATGAAAGAAAATCGAACCAGCTGTACACCTATAGGTCACCAATACAGGTCATTAGAACACAGGCTTGACGCTGCACGTGATCTGCACAGTGCAGACATACCGGTGACAGCTTTGGAATCTGTATCCACCACAGGTAACAAATGTATTGAACCAGACTCAGATCTAGATTTTGTGATGATTATACAATGAACCAGAAGTTCAAATTAGAGAAAGAAACTATTCAAAATCAGAAGAAATAGAAAAGGAAGTGGCCATGATTACCTTAGAAAACAAAATGGCAAAAAACACAGTAAGTTGATCTGGTAAACACAGTCAGAGGCAGCCAAGAAACTTAAAATTTAATTTGAAATTAGATTTTGTTTTTAAGCAAGAAGGATCATATCAGCCAACCAAGAAGCTAATATTTTAATATTTTTGTTTTGTTCTCATGAAAGAAAAAAATTCTAAGATATTAAAAATCTGGAATGTTCTTTCTTCTATGGCAATTTTTAAGTTTTTTTTTTTTTTTAATTGAGCAAAGCACAGCTCTGTTCCTTGTGTGTAGTGTTCTTTATTGTTCTTTTATAAAAATGCAAAGGCCAGGCATAGTGGCTCACATTTGTGATACCAGCATTTTGGGAAGCCAAAGCAGGCAGATTGCTTGAGCCTCAGAGTTTAAGGCAACCCTGGGCAACATGACGGAACTTTCTTTCTAAAAAAACTGCAACAACAAAAATTATCTGGGTAGGTGTGGTAGTGTGTGCCTGCTGTCCCAGCTACTCAGGAGGCTGAGGTGGGAGGATGGCTTGAGCTTGGGAGGTTGAGCCTGCAGTGAGCTGTGATCACACCACTGAACTGCAGATTGAGAGAGAGTGAGACTCTGTCCCAAAATAAATGAATAAATAAATAAATGAATAAAAACATACTTTAGTTATTTAAAATCTGATGGTGAAGAATGTTTTATTTAGTTTTGTATTTGAGCTTACACTACTGGTATATGGATTTAAGCTTTAACTATTTGTAATTTCTTCATTGTATATTTGTTTCAGTTATGTCAGATATTTTGTGGCATTGCACCCAAAGTTCCAGCTTCTTGGGAAACTGAGGCAGGAGGAACACTTGAGGAGTTCAAGACCAGCCTGGGCAACACAGCAAGATTATCTCTCTTGCAAAATTATTTTCTTTCTTAGTTTCATAAATCTCTGCTATATTTATGCCATAGATAAATAACAGCATAGAGTAATCAGTTACAATCTGGGACACTTTATAGGAACTAAAAGCTGATCAATTTACTCATTAGTTATTTCACAGTTTAAAAATTTATTAATACTTCTACAAATTTTTCTCTCCTAAATGTAAACAACCTAAGTTATGTTTAGAGCAAATGGCCTTTATTATTTATTTTCCAATATGTTAAAAATTAAATACATTTTGTTATATTATCATTTCAAGTTTTATTTATATACTCAAAATTTTAATGTACTGTATCATGTCTGTAATGTGTTATTATAAATATGAATACCTATAGTTTTTTGTGTTCAATAATTTTATTAAAAAGTTTTCTTTAAATTATATATTACTTGAAAAAATTCTTTGTTTTTCAGTACACTGTTTCTAGATATATTTTATAGCTTATTTTTATTGGTAATGTTCTTATAAACATTTAAAAAACATACTGTCAAAGAGAGCTCTAGATGATTTGTAGAGTTTTCTCATTTTAGTAGTATAAATGTTTCACCATAGCTGATTTCAATCTACCAGTGTGACATAACCAAATGCATAGCTTGGTACAGATGTGCAAATTGGCTCTAGTACATCCTTCAATTGAACATTTCTGCATAAGGATGCTGTTTGTTATAGAATATAAATATCTATGAATATATCTGATAGTATATCATAAAAGCAAAAACACTGTCAACTGGTTTATCTTTTTTTTTTTTGGTTTATCATTTTTAAAGTTCTTTATCAATACTTTTTGAAATGTAGTAAAATACATTGTCATCACTGTTTTATGATATGAACTGTTTTGTAGTTTCTTACCCTGATGAATCTTACTTAAGATTTATACAAAAAATATTTCTTATCTAATGGATATACATGGATATCATTGCTTTTAAACCTGGGGATGAAAGGGCAGTCAATCATTATGTTTTAATTACATCAAGGGTTAGGCAGGAAAGTCAGATCTGATGAAGAAAGTGATAAGAGAGAAAGAAAGATTCACAGATGCTATGCAGTTGCTTTGAAACTGGAGGAAAGTCCTCACAAGCCAAGGAAGTTAGAAAGCCTCTAAGAACTGGAAAAGGAAAAGGAATATATTTTTTTGTAGAACTTCAAGAAGAAACACAACCCTGCTGACTCGTTTTAGACTACTGCCTCCTTGAACTCTATGATACTACAATTGTATTCATTATACCACTGAGTTCATGGTAATTTCTTGTAGCACGTATAGGAAACTAATACATGTTGTCTCTAAAACAGCATTAGAAAAAATTAACTCTAAAATATTGATATAGAAATGTTGAAAGTAAATGGAAAGTAACCATACAATTATTATTCAAAATAGAGCAGGATAAGCCATTTTAATAACAGGAAAAGTACACATTAGAGTGAAAAAAAAAAAATAGCCAGAGTAAGAGTTACACTACGTAATGTAAAATGTTTCACCAAGAACACAGGTCAATAAAAAACACATATCCAAATAACGATGCCACAAAATATATAAAGGAAAAAATGATAGAACTGAAAAAAGAAATAGACTAATTTGCAATTATACGTGGAGCCTCCAACACCCTCTCTCTCAATAATTGATAGAACAAATAGAAAATCAGCAAAGGTATAGAAGAATGAAACAAAAACACTATAATGTCAGGGTCCACAAAGACAACTCTCAGGCTTGATGATCTCTAGAAGGACTGAACAGACTGAAAAAGCTGTTATACTTATGTTTATATTTTCAGTGAAATAATATGTATTAAATATGCAGACAATTTTTTTCACATCTGAACAACTGTGAATGGCACTGAAAAGAACATGGAAATGGTAACATCTCTTTGAGATCCTGATTTCAATTTTTGGGGATAAATGCCCAAATTTGTGCTGATGACTGTATTTCTGTATTATATGTTACTTCTATTTTAATTTTTAAAATAAACCTCAATACTGTTTTCCATACTGGCTGCAACATTTTTCACTGATCACCATATTATAAAAGGGCTCCAATTCTTCCACATTCCCACCAACATTTGTTGTCTTTGGCTTTGTTTTCTTCTTTTCTTTGATAACAGTCTTTCTAACAGTGATGATGATTAGTGACATTAAATATCTTTTCATATGCCTATTGGCAATTTGTATGTCTTCTTTGGAGATATGTCTGTTGAAGTCTTTAGTCCATTTAAAAATTACATTATAAGGTTTTATTTTAATGTTTTGGGTTTTTTTGTTTGTTTGTTTTAGTATTGAGGGTTTGAGTTTCTACCTATCTTAGAACCATTTATCACTTATATGGCTTGCAAATATTTTCTCTTACTCTGTAGGTTTTGTTTTCACTGTGTTTATTTTTTTCCATTGCTATTCAGAAGCTTTTGTAATTTGAGGTAGCCCGACTTGTCTGTTTTTCCTTTTGTTCCCCATGCTTTGTCATATTCAGAAAAACATTGACAAAAACAGTGTCACAAGTCTTTCTCTCTATGTTGTCTTCTGGAAGTTGTAAATGGTCTCAAGCCTCACATTTAAGTCTTCACTCTATTTTGAGTTAATTTTTTGAATGATATGGGAAAGGATTCAATTTCATTCTTTTGCATGTGGAGATCCAGTCTTTCCATAAACATTTCTTGAAGAGTCTATCCTTTATTGTGTATTCTTGGCTCCCTTTTTGAAGATCAATTGATCATATTCCTGAAGTTATTTCTCAGCTTTATTCTGTTTGATTGTTCTACATATCTATCTTTATGCCAGTACTATACTGTTTTCCTTACTGTAGCTTTGTAATATATTTTGAAATTAGGAAGTGTGATACCTCCATATTCATTCTTTTTTAAGCTTGATTTGGCTATTTGGGGTTCTTTCTGGGTACATATAAATTTTAGGATGTTTTTTCTATTTGTTAAAAAAAATACCACTGGGATTGACAGGTATCATATTGAATCTGTAGATTAATTTTGGTAGTATAGACATTATGAATTATTAGATAGTGATTGCCAGAGGATGAAAGAAGGGGAAAAAGAATAAATAAGAATAAATTTTCAGTTAAATAAGATGGATAAGTTTTACAAATGTTCCATACAACATTGGGCTTACAGTTAACAATATTGTACTGTACACTTAACATTTTGTTGGAAGGGTAGATGTTAAGTATTCTTACCACTAAAACAAAACAAAACAAAAACAAATCCTCGTCAAAAGGCATTGTAAATTATGGCACCTTTATTTAGGTAAAAACAGTGAACAGCTGCATAATTGTTTTTATGTATAAATTGACTATGAAAATTTTATTTTAAATATCTATAATACCTTTTAGAAGCCTGCTTTGTAACATTTTTCAGATTGCTTTCCATATACTAACTCATGTTTATGGTGTAATTTATATAGAAAGCTACTTTTTAGTTGAGTAATTTTTTAAGTTCTATGTTTTAACTTTTTGATTCTATATTTATCATAATTAGAAATGCTTCTGCCAATTATCTGATTTTTTTTTAAGCTTGCTGGTTTTCGGCTTTTCTTTCAAGAGAAAAATAAAAGCCTTTCCTATTGTGAGAGTAGATATTATTAAATGTGTAATTCAAAAGAAAATAAATCTCAGTGCTTACAGAGGTAAGGAAAAAGATGCACAAAATAAAGTCCATAAGAGGCCAGGTGCAAGTTTGTAGGTAGCTCTCTTAGAATAATCAGTTATGCTTAAATCATTTAACTATGGTAGACAAAAGCACTGGCAAATGTTATCAATTAGGGAAGCTCAGTGAATCATGGTATTTACGGTTTTTATTGGCAGATTCATTACCCAGAGCACAATAGGCATTCACTACAAACTTTATTGTTAGAAGAATGTATCTAATAAAAAATATACCTCATGGCCCAATGCTTCAGAAATACAAAAATCTCCTTGTCAGGCAGAATATTCAAAGACTCAGAGCTCATTCCCAGGAAAACAGCAAAGCCAGTCCTGAACATGGGCCTAAATTAGAAATGTGCATGGTTTGAACAACCTAGAACTGCTAAGTTATACTTTTCTGCATAACCATAAACGAAAATGTATTTATACATCAGCCAACAAAAGCAGAATACACATTTTTTTCAAGTTTCCACTGAATATCTTCCAAGATGAACTACATCCTGGGCCACAAAGCCAATCTTCTTTGACCAGGATAGAATCTCAACAGAGATCAATAATGAAAAGATAACAGAAAAACCTCCAAATGCTTGGAAACAAAACAACACACTAATAAGTAATTTACGGGCTAAAGAGAAAACTTCAAGGAAAATAAAAATATACATGTAGATATGTTTATGTGTCAAACTGAATGAAAATGAACCAAATGGAAACATTGTATAAGCCACCCAGTCCATGGCATTTTTTACAGTAACCAGAGCTAAGACAATGTTCAAAACTAAACAGTAAAAAAAATCATGCAATACAATTATGGGCAAAGACCTTATAAAGAGACATTTGACTGAGGGTGTTATACAAATGGCAAATAATTATATGAAAATATTTTCAATATCTGTCATTAGGAAAATGCAAATTAAAACCACAGTGAAATGCCACCACACACATAACGGCTAAAATTGTAAAAAACAAAAACAAAAACAAAAATAGTGTCAATACCAAATGCTGACAAGGTTGCGGCAAAACTGGATCACTCATACATTGCTCATAAAAATGCCAGAGTGTAACAACTACAGAAAATAGTAATTTCTTAAATAAAACAATAACAAAAGAAACTAAACATGAAACCCCCATACAACCCAGCAATTATACGTATGAGCATTTGTTCCATGAAATACTACTGATAGATGAAATGGAACTACAGATACACTCGACAATGTAGATGAATGTTTAAAGAATCATGTTGAGTGGAAAAAAATATCTATCCCTAGATAAAACATATTTTGTTATTCTATTTATATAACATTCTTGAAATGACAAAATTATAGAAATGGACAACTGATTAGCAGCTGACAAGGGTTAAGGAGAGGGTAGGTACAGGAAAGCAATGTTTCTTACTAGGTATATCTAAACAAAGAAAAAAGGAGGAATCCTTGTGGTGATAGAAATGCTATCTTGACTGTATTGATGTCGGTGTCCTGGTTTGAACATTGTATTGTATCTTTGCAAGATGTTACCATTGCGAGAATCTGAATACAGGGTACATAGGATCCTTTCATATAACTGCATGTGAATCTATAATTGTCTCAAAATAAAAGTTTAACTAAAAAAATAGAATTCTTATATAACAGAAACTAACACTCATTCAAAATAGCTACAACATTGATACAAAATGAGAAAATAAATCTATTTTTTAAAAAAACTTTGTGAGGATATTTCAAAATATTATCAAAGCCCACAGCAGAAAAACTGTATGCTATTTCTCCATGGATGTCTAATGGAAAGACAATGTCAATATCATTAAGAAGTCAGGTATTTTCACATTAATTTCTAATTTATAATAAAATCACATCATCAATTGAGACTTAATAAACTTGATAATGTGATTTTAAAAATCATGTGGAAGATCACTAGGCCAATAAGAATAGTTGTCTGGCTGGGAGCAGTGGCTCAAGCCTGTAATCCCAGCACTTTGGGAGGCCGAGGCGGGTGGATCACGAGGTCAAGAAATCGAGACCATCCAGGTCAACATGGTGAAACCCCGTCTCTACTAAAGATACAAAAAATTAGCTGGGCATGGTGGCACGTGCCTGTAATCCCAGCTACTCAGGAGGCTGAGGCAGGAGAATTGCTTGAACCCGGGAGGCGGAGGTTGCAGTGAGCCGAGATCGCGCCATTGCACTCCAGCTTGGGTAACAAGAGAGAAAATCCATCTCAAAAAAAAAAAAAAAGAAATAGTTGTCTGATGATATATTAAGAGTTAAAAGATTTATAGTAATTAAAGTGATATATTCATAAAAGGAGGGACTAATCTCATAAAATAGAATAGAATAGAAGCCCAGGAAACTATGAATTGTTTGGCATATTACAGAGACTGCATGAAAGCAAATGGGAAAAGAATGGAGTAGCCATTTAATTGTTCTGAGTTATTCAGTACATATATCAAGCAATTAATAAATCAGATAATATATCAGATAAAGACATAAACATATATATCCCCCATTATAGTGAAAGTAACATATGCATGTAAAAAATGAAACTTCAAAGCATTTAGAAGAAAATGTGCAACAATTTTTTGAGTAATGAAAGGGTGTTTTTTTCTTTTTAAGGTAGTATTTGCTTGAATAAAATGTTTGAGGAATTCTGGGTAGGGCTATCCAAAGTATACATTACAATTTTTAAATTTTTTAGTGTTATTATTTTAAGGCAAGCACCAAAGCTACCCTGTTAATTTATTATGTACAAAGGTTAACATGGTAAAAACAAGCTGTAGACATTTTTAGATAATTAAATTATTATATTATATTCAGATTTCTTTTGGAGATGTTCAGAGAGCAGTTTGAGGTTGGGATGAATAAGCAATGGGTAAAAATAGGTAGGAAAAGGCAGATCCTGTGAATAATTGAACTGAAATCAGCCAATTATTTTGATTTCCCCAATAACAGAATAAAAACGTATAATTAATTGCAATATTTTATTCTTCTTTAATACAACTTCGAGAGACTCTTTTCAACTTTGTATCTTACTTTCTCTCAGTTTACTAAGAGGTTAGCTTAGTTACAAAAGTGCTGAACTAAGAGGCAAGATGCCCACTTTCTAGTTGTGGCTGTGTTTGTAATATTTTTCCTGTGATAGGAGGCAAGTCATTTGTTTTTTAGAACTTCAGTTTCTTCACTTATAGGAAAAAAAGTTTGGGAAAATTCATTGGTTTTAACCTAACAAGTCCCAACACACTCTTTTTGCCTCAAATATATGGTAAAACTGCTTTATCATGAAATAAAAATAATAAAAATATAGTTTATCCAATATAACATTAACAGCAGTATAAAGATGGAAAGAAACATCTATAATGACAATAATTGCTAAAGCTTGAGTTCATTTAAAACTCCCTTTAGGGGAAGATACTGAAAAGATTTCCAAGATACTTTCAAGTCTAAAATCATATGATAAATATGCATTCAAAACCTTTTATGCTTGTTATCGCCACAATTACGTTGTGTGTGTGTGTGTGTGTGTGCGCGCGCGCGCGCGTGCACGTGTGCTTCTACTTACATTTCACCAAGAGAGAATAACAAACTTTTAATAATCCTGGTGTCTTTTTTTCCTATTCTCCAATTAATATTAATTACAATTTTGTTCTATGCATTTGTTGATGTGTGCTCAGAGAATGCAAATTAAAAAGCAAGGGAAAATATTCATAAGATGATAAATTTGCTGAAAATATCTTACTCCACAGAATTAAAGCTCGGCAGAAATACAGATCCTCCCAAATGGCAAGGGTCTTCAAAGCCTATCTCTTGATCAACCCACACATCCTAGACCACACATATATTAAACTTCCTCTTGAACGCATTCAGAAATGGTGAGGCTTCTAATTTATGGGCTTTCAAGAAAAAACAAATTACCCTGAACTCCAGGAATATGATCTTTTTTTTCAAACTCAACATTTCCATGTGATTTTTGAAACCCTTTGGCAGAGAATGCTCCCTCAGTCCTCCTGGACATGTGGTCAGAAGGGTAATGATCACAGTTAAGCTGACTTGAGGAATTGAAAATGACTGGCTGTACCTGAATGTTCCCTCCTCACATGAATACATTTTCCCCCCTTCATGTTTAGCAATGGAGTCTTGTATAACAAATGACTCTATGATATATGTCAGTCCCTGAGCATTAAATTATGCCTTTTACCATAGGACTTATCATTTGTAGAACACATAACATACCCAGAAGGTCCTTCCTGTGAGCAATACTGCTTGCTAGTGCTGGACCAAAGGAAATTGCTTGTTCACCTGATGGTTTTATTTGACTAATGATTTTGCAATATCACATTCAATTGAATAATTATCCAAGGAAAGATGCTGAATGCCCATCTTTTCCAGATTAGAATAATTTATAAATGCACTTTTTCTATTCCAGTAAGCAATATCACCTTTTAATGAGACATAAGCACAACAGGGCAACATAATGATATGGAACAACCAAAAAAAAAAAAAAAAGGACAATGGATTTTGGGCAGGCAGAAACGTTAGTGAAATATCTTCTAGGCAAAGGATTTTCATTTATTATCAGAGAACAATATTTCTAGAATAGATCTTAGGACAGTGCTCACACACACATATTTCTATTTATGTATTTAAAAATAAATAAATGGGGGGCCCAAAGTGGCTCCGGCCGGATGTTGTGGCGCTTGCGAAGGCGAGGCCATGAGTTCAAGGCCAACCTGAGCAGCCTTACAAGCTCTCATTGATTGGCAAAAAAAGAAGAAAAAAATAAATAAATAAATAAATAAATAAATAAATAAATGGAAGTCTAGGAAATTCATATGCTTCTCATTTTGTATGGATGATTAGTAGCAGAATCAAGTCTAAAAGTTTTAGATCAGGGTTTGTTTTCCTTGTGAAATAGGTTGATCTCTGTTCTCAGAGCATAGATGACATGCACATTTATGTCTCACTTGAGAATTTATGGAAAAAGTTATCTTTTCGGCCTTTTTTTCCAGTTATACCCAAGCCCCCAGTATGTTCTGCTGTTTTTGCCATGCTGTCCCTCTTTAAACTCAGTTTAAAACTGACAGACCAGTGCTATTTGTGAAGGCCCCCCTGGGATGCCAGATGGCAGAACTATTCATCTCTCCTATGGGTGCTTGGCCATGGGCCACGGGTTATTTATTTCTGGTCTTTAGTTCAACTGCGAAATGAGAATTGGTTATAACATGCTACTTTTGAAATAACAGCACCTAATTTTGAAATGGCCTTAACATAAGTGTACCACTCTAATTAATTAGGACACAGTAGAAATATTTTACATTGTTTAACTACATGTTTATGGTTTTTAAAATACCTTATTCACAAGATATCTAAGTGCTTCTTAGCAAAAATGATTTAAGTTTTGAATATGTATGAAAACTATAAATAGGAAGTTATTTCAGAATCATGCTAATCATACATTTAGATCAGATAATCAGCTACATATTGTGCCTCTGAGTATGTAGTGCTTCATATCATGAGCTTATAACACATGATACTTGATTCTATAAGAATACCATTTAATTGCATATAGAAAGAAAGTACATATTTTGAAAAAAACAAAGTAACTGGTATTATAGACTAGTGGTTTATAAATTGTGTTTAATATGGGTGGATGTTACTATAGGGAGCAAGATTGGAGGGTTAATTATGGCTAGGTTTTTTCAATCCCCACTTCACCCAGAACAGATGTATTTTTATCTAGTTTATGTATAAAACAGGGCCTGATTATTGGAGGTGAGAAATAGTCTTTATTAAAGCCTATCAATTATTATTAAAACTTTGTAATCCAGTCACTCTGGGGGTATCTGTGTTTCCTAGAGCAAAGAGTATTATGTATACATAACACTAACATATTTTATCGGTCTCAGGACCAATATAAGTCTTTGCTATGAGATGTCACTAAAATGGCCTCAAAGGAAGAAATTAGCAATTTTACATTGAAACAACAATCTTGGTTGTGGCCATTTCCCCAATTTCAACAATGCCAAGATGCAGAACACAGCCTGAAGAAGTGGGACAGAGAAAGCCTTTCACAGATGCATCACCCACAGAGATGTAAAGCAAGGCAATACTGTGCTGTGGTCAGTGGCTGAAGAGAGTGACAGCCAGAAGCTGTCAGACAGCTGAAGAGAGAGTCAGCCTCAAGAAGGGGCAGATGTGTTCAGGGAGTATTTATCAAGCAATGAGGGTGCTCCTGTGTGAGAAATAAAACACTAATTAATGCCATCTTATTTTTTCCTCTGCAGGCTAATGAGGCCTAAGAATGTTCTGGTTGAACATAATGATCAAAGGTGCTGTATTGCTCTGTGACTTCATATAATTTTTGAAGACTAGAAAAAGTGGTTTCCTTTGAAAATGATGACAATAATCTATTTGTTTCCAAGAATAAGAATGTTTGGAAAATTGGAAATTTTTAAAACAGTTTTGTCAACACTGGTATTTTCGTGTATAACCACTGCTTCTCTCTAGCCATAAACTACAATATATCATAAGTGGTGTTGCTTTAAAGGTGACTTTTTTTTTTTTACCACAAATCCTGAAACAGCAAGGCTGCATAAACTTTTAAAATTTTGGCCTGTGGTTGATCTGCATTCTACCCTCAGCCACATAATTTATTAAGTATGATTTTTGGAACATATGTTTTAATCCTTCTATGTCTTGTCTATATAATGGAGATAACTGTTATGAAGCAAATTTTAAAAAAAAAATTTAGTTCTATGATTAATTTAATATGCATAAAATAAGTCATAGTAATTGCTATTTTGTATTGAAAAAGAAAACAAGTCTTCACTGAGGCAATCTGGGTGGGACAATTTTAAAAAGGCATCTTTATCTTACCACAGAGACAGATGTCAACTTTGCATAAGAGACAATTTTTTTATTTTAGCAATTAGCAGAACATGGAAGTGTTTATTGTCTAATGAGTCTTCATGGTATAACCATTATCCTCCACACATGTATATTTTAGGGTATTTCTTAGGATATTTTTATCATTGAAATAGGTTAATTCCTGATATTTAGAGTTTATGCCGGTAGCTTAATGAATTTCTGTAGGATTCATTTCCAAAACATGAAATTCGTGAAATGTTAAAGTATGTCTCATTTATTTCAGAAAATGAACCACCCTTGTGTTGAAATTGCATAGTCACATCAGAAATGTCACAAAACAGACCATTTTCCTGTAATACATCACTTTTCTGTTTAGATTGAAAGTGATAAAGAGGCCAAGGCAAAATAATAGATGATATGCCTCATTTTTGCTGCTTTTTTACTCTAAAAATTCCCCACAGCCATCTGTTATCTACACGTCAGGTTGTTGCAATTGAGTGACATTTTTCTTTTTTATTTGAGAAGAAATTTATGGAAGTGCCAAGCAAAGTTAATTTAAAAACATATGGTGATATTAATAAAAACACCTATTTAAATACTAAATCCTGATTATCTTTTGCATTTATGGACTTGGATTCAGTTTCTAGCTCTATAGTGTAAGCTTCACAATAAGCCTTATGCCTCAAAGTAAGGTGGAAATAGACTGTGCAAGCAAGGTGAGATAGAAATTGTACCAATCTAAATATATTTCTAGAACATTAAGCATATTCTCCCTGGAAAGTAGATTGAGGTTAACATGTAGCTATTTCTAATTTTAGTAATGTATTTGTCTCGTCTCATTCTTGTGTTTATATATAATCTGAGCACTCTAAAAACTGACACAAATGCATAAACATGTTGAGTAAAGAAATGTGTGGCTAGAGATAAAGAAGAGCTTCTTTCTATTTAACTGACACCTGAAGTATTCTAGGGGTGGTTGATTTGACAGGTGAATGTTTTTAGAGATTAAGGAAGATGATTCTTTTTCAATGCCTCTAGAATGTGAATGTATAGTATTTCTTTGTATTTCCTTATTAGAGAGGTGTACTTGATTAGACTTAACCAAACATAATTTATTTCATTTACACACCATCTAGTTTATTTCCAACCAGAGACTGGATAACGATCAAAGTTGACTTAGATATAAGCAGAGTAGGTGACCCCTTTGTGAGCTATTATTATAGAACCTCTAAGAAGCAACTAGTTACAAAAACTTAGTGATGCCAGAGATTTGTATAATGGGGACAATTATTTTTGTACTAAAATTTGACTTAATGTTTTAAATGGATAGAAACAAAAAATTAATGACTTGTCTTAGGTAAATTATTATATATAAATATAGCATAATACTACTAATGTTGCTATGATTACATTCACATAAAGAGGTAAATTACTATTAAATTAGGTTACATCTAAGATCAAATTTTGTAGAAGGTAAGGAAAGGCAGCCTAGGGGCTTATCAGATCTCTAAAGAGGGGATGGTAAGGATGGGCTTCTAGGAGGACATGGGCAGAGAACAAGAGCATCCATGAAATACCAGCAGATTTTCTTTAATCTAATCCTGGATGCCAACTTTTTAAGTAAATAGTAAACAAAAATGTGGACTGGAATTATTTTCTCTTTGAAATCTCAAATATTAATTCAGCATAGTCCTTTATATCATAATTGTCAGTAATGTTGTAAACTATAAGAGGTTATCAAAGAACTGCTTGTGAATTATATTTCATCAGCTCTCCATGTCCCAGCCCTACTGGTTTTCCATTAAGATAAACATTTTGCCAAATTGGAGATTTCATACAAATACAATTGTTTCCTTGGAGAATAAAGTTGCAATAATACTACTATTAAACCATTATCAGAAGTAAAATGCCACATAGGGAGCAAGAGGGCACATAGTATAAGGAAGAAAATTAGAAGCATATAAAGGTGGAAGAGAGCTTCCACATAGTGACTACACTTCTGAATTTGCTTTATCCATGGTTTATCACACAATACCATTCTAAACATACCCCAGATGAATTTTGCCTTTGAACTATAATATTCAAGTAAAACAGCATGTACACACATTCCACAATTCCAAAGTTGAATGTCTACATTATCTCTTATCAGTTGTATCTCATATGTGATGATAGAAATACTTTCTCATCGGGTTCTTGAAAGGATTAATCTTACAGATACTAGCTGAGTGCATGTCAGTTAGTATGTATCCAAGTGCTATTTCCTTCCATATTTTAAATTTATTTCTCAGGTTAATTTTGTTTGCCATTTTCCACTTATGTTATTTTTGCCAAGGAGAGAGAAAAACGGCATCCATGATACTACTATACTTTCTAACTAAACCTGGCAACTCTCCATGACAAGAGTTAGGCACTGAGCACTACAAGGTCCTCAGGGGCTCTCCATTTGCAGATAGAAGCAGCATGGGTTTTGAGCCAGAAAGAGTAAGCTTTAATTCCTACTTCTATTTCCTTGGGTAAAGAATTTGTTTCCTCTGAACTTCTGAATCATCATCTTTAAACTGAAGATGATTCCTACCTTGTAGAGATATTCATTTAATAAAAGTTGATAATGGTTCTCAACATTTAGCACGTTACCTAACATGAAGCACTTTCCTTTTATTCACTTGGAAAAAGGGTAAATCAGAGTTATGGAGGTGGCTTTTAAAAACAAGTTTGATATTCACCAACTCACTTAATGCGTTTAGATTTAATTTTCTCTACTGCAAACATGGACAATACAATAGTGCATGCTCTTCCCTAATCCATCATGGCACTAGAGTTGAATCAATGAGACAGTGGATGTACATGACTTTAGAAAAGCACAATGTTGTACTCACATGGAAAGTGATTGATAATATTTTATTTTTCACCGAGCTTTGGTTCAAACAATCATAAAAGCTACTAACTTTATAAAAAATAATTGTTATCGTCTTAAAAACCTTAATGGTTCCTAAGAGATGCATGTTAAAATATATAGATTTCAAATCTCAAGTCTACAAGTTATCAAATAGCTTAGCAAAAAACATCTACCTACCTACCTATTGAGTCATCAGTAAATAAAGCCCATGTGGCAAAATATTAATGACAAAACATTAAAAAAGAATGTGCAAATATTTACTGAGACACTTTCAACTTTTTTATAGGTTTGAAGTTTTGCAAAATAATAGTGTTGTGGAAGCATGAATGAAAGTTATTTATCTTTATTTGATGGATAATTAGAACATTTTGGATGATTAGCTACTTAATCTTCTATCATGTTTTTACCCACTATATGTGTCACATAGAGCTAAACCTCTATATTTGTCATCTTATTTAACCCCTACAGTCCCAGAAGGAATACATTATCACATTTTCCAAACACAAAAACTGAGATCTCAGGAGGGTTAGTGACTTGTCTCATAAGCAGCAGGGCCACATTCTACTGAGAGAGAGACAACGTAGTAAGGAGAAAGTCTATGTCAAACATCTTAATATTTTGAAAACAGTTATTTAAGTTTTTAAGTATAACGTTAGCCCCAGTGTTAACTCTCAGAGAGTACTACTGCAAAAAATAAAGGTCTATTTAACAGATTAGATGAGGACATAAAATACGTTCACTAAATCGTTGTGTTGATGATTGTCTCTTCTTATTCACGTTGCTCTCTTTACCAAGCATCCAAGTGTGAGTCTCGGGAGATGTAGAGAATAAGGCAGGTGGACTGAGTTGTGATGAGGGTCGTTTTCGTTTTAAATGTTGTTTTGGCATCTACTAGTGAGGACTTACATCTTACTTTTCTTTGCTCAGTCACTTTCAGTGGAAGTAAAGCAGAAGGAAATTAGGGCTAGGGTGTACCTATAACATCCTAGACCAGGGAGCAAACAAAAACACCATGAGTGTTTCTGTGCAATCTCTCTCTCTCTCTCTCTCTTTCACACACACACACACACACACACACACACACGAACACACGAACACACGAACACACAGAGACAGAGAAATCTGCTTCCTGATCTGTGTTGTGAAGCATTTTTTTCTAAAGAATTCTCTTTCCACTTATAGAAGACTAAGAATATATTCCCAGAAATGACAAATTTTAATGTACCTATTTATGATACTGTAAAGGATTTATACGATAATCCTGCCTAACTTGAGATTCATTTTTTCCACCTCATTTTTATTTTATTTTAGCAAGTTATTCCAGAATTTTAGAAGGTCAAAGAATCAAAGTCTTTTAAAGAGAAACCAGGTAGGTGTAGAATTAAGACATAGTTTAAAGCCATAGCAAATTTAAAAGTACAATAATAGTGAAGGGATATACAAAGAGATTAAGGGAATAGGATTAAGAGTTTCCAAACTGCGTATCAGAACTTCTATTGATCTGCTGGGTAAGAATGAACTATTAAATAATGTTTAGATAATAATAGTATACGTGGAAAAATAAGTCTAACTTCTTTATTTCTTATAAAGCTGAGAAGAAAATTGTGAAAAGTGAAAGATTAGCAAAATATTATCTAAGACTTATTAACTTTTTCATATTTTGTCAGTTCTTTATCAATTGCCACTGATATTTGGATTAATAAATGTAAACATCTTAACTCAAATTAAGTCATAAAGGTATACTTGATTTTTTAATATGATTTGCTATATGATATGCTATATTCCCACTTCATTTGTTAAAAATGAAAAATTTAACTTATGCTAATTAATTAAGAGTGTTGTCAGAATAGAAACAAATTATGTGACTAAAATAATTAACATGGAATAATTATATACAGATATGTTTAGTATGATTTCTGAAGTAGCACAATAGAGCATTTTATATTCCACAATGGAAACAATTAGTATACTGTTTTTGAGAGCTATTGCCTTTGAGAACTGCTTTATTCTAACTAAAATATACCTGTATCAAACCTCCTCAGTCTTCTGCCCACACTGCATATTATTTACCTAGAAAATTCCAATTCAACCTGAAATCTCAGTAAGACAGAAATCTCCTCTCAAATGCCCCCTTATACTTCAATCCAGTTTCTCTGTGGCTGAGATATACATTCAGAGAGAGACGAGACAGAGATGTATATTCACACATACACACACATATAATTAACATTTTTCACATCTTGTAATGTCAGTTTCTTAAGCATGTATTAGCTTCAGTGCAGAAATGTTTCTAGAAACCAACTTCACAAGGGAGAATTCATAATCAGATCCATATTTGCTGAACCAATGAGGCTGAAGAAAAGCTGAGGCTGAGGGATGGTGCTATAATCCTAAAAACAGAGAACTTTTGCAATAAAGGTGCTTAATCTAGATGTAATGATGAGTCACATGAAATATCAGCATGATAGCTGAAAATATTGCAGGCAAGGGTACTTAAGATATAACCAGCAATGAACTTAAAGTACACTAGGTTTCAGCTATAATGTACCTTATGTCTGTAGTTCAGAGTGAAATTATCAACTGAGTTTATGCTAAGGTCCCAGAGAAATATCCTAACATTTAGAACCCAGATGGAATACACTGAATATTTCACAACTCTGAAGATGTTATGTTATACCTATACTGTTCACTAAATAAAGTCACTTTGGCAATGGTTAGATATTTGTATACTTTCAGTAATTACATTAAAGCTGATAATAGTCACTTGTCTAAGCAAGGATAGTCTTCAAGTCAAAGTATCTTCCCCCTTATGTGAAACTGCCTAACATTAGAAAAACAGTTCTACATACAAATTCACTCTTTCCAAATTGACCCCGAGTAACAAAATTAACCATGAAGACAATGCTGATATGATGATGATGGGATTGGTGATGGTGATCACAGTGATAAACTTGGGAGTTTCCTGTACTCAGGTATTATGTGTACTATACATACTCAGTCTCATTTATTACAGAAATTATAAAAACATAATCATCATCTCTAATTTAGATGAAGGAACTGGAGGCTGTAAAAACTGAAATAACTTGTGCACTATTTAGCTGCTGATAAATGTCAGGTAAGATTCACACTTGAATTTGTTGGCCTTCAAAAGTCATGCTCTTTTATTACAGCATACTTAGTATGTTTTCTAAAGCTGGCATTAGTCACAATAAAACCCAGTTGTCACCTTTTCCCTTAAAACAAAGAATAAGTGAAAGAAAGGTGAGTATTTTCTGCACAGGAACTAGGACTCATCCTTTCACACCAAGACCATCTCTCTGAGTAGCAGGGATCCCATATTTTGTTTCGGGGGTGAGTGACTGTGAGTATTCTGAATCATTGTTAAGAGGAACAACCACACGAATGTACATGGGGCTCAGCAACTCTCAAGGAATAAGCAGGCCAATCCTCTGTAAATTAACCTGTTACTATTAACAGGTTATAACCTATTACTATTATTAACATCTGTATTAACAGATATTGATAGAGAGGCTACCCAGTGGATATAACTCCTTCATGGAGATGCACATAATGAATCCTTAAATGATGAGGAACAAGTGATATTATGTGTTGGCTCAGCCTCAAGCATTTTCTGTAACTGCCTCTCTGTAGCCCATTGCATCCAGGACCATTCGTCACCAAGTTTTTCCCAAGTAAAGCATCACTTTTCTGCATCTTAACCCAAGCAACTCTTGTGGATGTCCCAGATACTGGTTACTCTGGACCTTTGGTTTTCTTTCCATTTTGTGGTTCATCACAGAGTTTAAGATGTGGAGGTTTTTCGTGTTTTAAGATTTTTAAAATCAATATGCACCTTTCAATCGGTAAAGTTTTAAAATCAGCTACGCAGCAGTGATGACTTAGTTATCAGTACACATGTGAACTTTTTCATAGTTATGCATATTGTGATATAGAGTAGGTTTAAGGTCTAAATTAATTAAAAGCACTTTTAAAATAAATTTAAATAACATGGTAAGAAAATATTGTCATAAATTAATTTGCAGAACTTTTTTCTTGATATACACAACACAATATGACAATCTATAACATCTCAGTATACAAAGAACAGTACTATTAAGGTACAAACTCTACAATTTGCTTCCTTCCGCACTTTTCTTATTTTTACTTGCAAAAGTCTTACCTCTCGGTTAACAGCTTCCTCGAGACCTACTTCACATAACATTTCTCCTTTTCAAATGTACAATTCAATTTATCATATTTTAAAAATTATAGATATCAAAATTTACTTAAAAAGATATTTTCAGCACTCTGAGAAAATGTGTGTTAATTTGTTGCTGATTCCTAGTCTCCTACAGAAACATAGAAAACTACTAGACTTGTCTTTTCTGTTAATTCCATGTGTATAGTATTAAAATGAATGGTCTTTCATGTCCAAACTCTTTCACTTAGCATAATACTGAGGTTCCTTTTATAGCTTCTATTAGAATCAATGCATACCTCCACAACTGAAATAATTAGCACCACACCATTCTGTGACAGATTGTCAGGCTTCTATGCCCCAAGAATAGGTGGAAAGAGTATAGGTTTCACAATTAGAAGTAATTGCGTTTGAACTTTGGCCCCTGGAAAATGCATTTTTTTTTTTTTTTTTTTTTGAGATAGGGTCTAGCTTTTTCCCGGGCTGGAGTGCAATGGCATGATCTTACCTCACTCCAACCTCTGCCTCCCAGGTTCAAGCTATTCTCCTGCCTCAGCCTCTGGAGTAGCTGGGATTACAGGTGCCACCATGCCTAGCTAATTTTTGTATTTTTAGTAAAGAAGGGATTTCACCATGTTGACCAGGCTGATCTCCAACTCCTGACCTCATGAGCCATCCGCCTCAGCCTCTCAAAGTGCTAGGATTACAGGCGTCAGCCACCACACCCAGCCACGTTTGCTTTTTTTAGGCACAAAATTTCTTCATCAACAAAATGGAGAAAATTATACCTTTCAGGATTGTTGTGAAAATTCAGCAAAATTAAGCCTCAGTCTGATCTTAAGTAACGAAAGTTTTAACTATATTTTGAATAGGATTTGTGATGAAGACACCTTTGTACCAGAATTATCTGCCAAAAGGACCAAAAACAAAATGATGTAAGCAATTTAGACAGCAATTTCCCTTCTATCTCTATTTATATCTTCTCTAGTGTCTATCAGTTTCTTTCACCCTTTCAAAAAATTTCAAAATTCTGCTACTGCCATAATCTGTGTTGTTTATTTTTATTTTATTTTTTAAAAAGGCATTTGTGCTTTTTTCCTCTCAAGTTTCAGACATTCTTAAAAATTGAAATTCTTTTTGAACAGGTATGGGTTAGACTTGTTTAAATGAGAAAAAAAAAAAAATGAGAAAGTTAGCAATATTTGCCTTGAAGAAGGAGTGATGAATAAGGAGCATGCAGCTGTCTCTAAATATATGTGAAGGGCTGTCTCAGGAAAGGGAAATTATACGTGTTTAATTTGACTCCAACCTAAATGAAAAGAGATTGCAGAGTGGTAGCCTTCATCCAAATATTAGAAAAAAAATACTTTGTAGCATTTAAAAAGTATTTATTCTTTGACTCGTCTCATAATGTATTCAGATTGCTTTCCAATAATCACAAATGTCCAACACCAGAATGGGCTGTCTTAGTACATAGTGGATTTCTCATCACTGAATGTCAGGTGTAAACAGTGGTTAATCATTTAAAAAGCAATATTTCTTGAATGGATTGGAAGACAGACTTAATGGTGTTATAGTTCTTCTCAGTCATAAAATCACAATTCTATGAGGCTTTTTGTAGAACATTTTAATGGCCTATACAATGGAGTTACAGATAATGGAATCTCAGGATGGCAAGAAAAATATTTTGGAGTGTGAGTGGTTCTAACCAACTGCTCCTTTTTTTATTTTTTTCCCTGGCAAAACTATTAAAATATAAAGCCTGTAACCCTGGAGATATGTTTATGTTACAGTTAACAAAAGGGAAGGCAACTGTTTCCGAAAGTGACTGTTTTGGTTCAAGAATCTGAAACTAAATGTATGTATCTCAAGGGAAATAGAGAAAAGCCATACAGTGTGGACATCTGTTTCATTTTACTGTATTTTTCTGCTAATCATACCAGTCTCTTCTCAAAGCAAAACACTTACTCCTCTGGGTGATTTACCTTCCTCATTTCCATGTAGATTTGAGGAGGCTACCATTTGAGTGTCTTGTCTATAGAAATAGGAATGCAACATAATAATTGCTAATCATTATATCCTTCTCCCTTGTTACTACTTTCACATTGGCTGATAAAGGGATGGGTTCATTATCCACTGACTCCCTGAAAGTCTTCCCCTTTTCTCCTTGTTTATAAAACTCAGATAACACAACCCTTTACTTCTTGGTAGTCAAGTTTCCCTTTATAAAACGAGGAAAAAATAGGGGCAAAAGTCCAGAGGATCTTGGAGCTCAAATGAATGACAGAATAATTTTTTTAATTACATATTTTGCATTTGTAATGTTTCAGAAGCCAACTCAACCCCTTTTCTCCACAGGTAAGTAAGTTAACACATTTTCAACTTTTTTCCCCTTAGTTTCCTTGGAATAGATTTTCTTCATATGCAGTTTATACTCTAACACCGTGCTGCCAGTGGTGAAGAGTATTAACTGTGTTTAGATGGGATGGCAGGAAACAAAAATTTCTTTACTCTTAAGAAGTGATGATGATAATGATGCTTGTTATTGAATCATGTTTGAACTATCAACCCTTGAGCTTTCAAAGACATCATCAGAGATGCTTGAGGTGTAATAGCCATAAATTTGGAGTCTGTAGGCTGCCTCTCATATCCTTGCAAAATATCCAACAGAAAAGAGAAAGAATCTAAATGAATACATTTCAGAACAACAGGGAGGAAGAGAGTTTTGATAAGATATGGACATTTGAGTAGCCAGAGAAAAAGAGGAACCTCATTTTTCTGAGTCCTCCCAAATATCTCCTGCAGAGCACCAAACGATCTAAAAATGTAGTGATTCAACTGAAAGTGTCTTTCCTTGGGGGCAGAAGAATAGCAGAGAATTTGCCAATGCCTTGCTGCTCTTGCCAAATGCTTCCTTCACTTTGTGTCTGAGCAAAGTACAAGCACAGAGACATTTGTTTGAGATCTAAGCCACCTATCAATGACAAGAGACTAAAAATGCAAAAAGTAGGATATATGTTTAAGGACCATTACTCAAAAGAATTTCTGGTTATGAACCAATGGACTATACTAGAATTGACACATAAAGCAGCTACAGTACCTTCAGTGTTGGGTTGACCAACAAAACCCAAGTTTGCCAATAGTAGCATCACTAAAGTAAGAGAAAGACAGGCTATCTGTATCATACAATAGAAACACGGCAAAAGAGAAGACTTATTTAAGTCATCCTCTTTTCCCTCCATTATTACTACTTAGAATTTTGTTGTGATTTCAATGATCATTGCTCCATTGATATCAGAATCATGTAGAATAAATCTGGATTATAAATCCAGGCCTTGGTGTAGAATGTGGTAAGTGCATATCCATCTGTATGTTTTGCCTTGGGTTTAAGGGCATATTTTTGTTATATTCAGAACAGATATATTACAGCAGAAGAGGACATTTTTAAAATATGTTTACATGAAAACAACTAGAAAATCCATTCTAAGTACAGATTTTATTTAATGTATCTCACAAAAAATGACATATTACTGAAGAAATTTATACTAAATGCCAGGAATTATTCTTTAATGAGGGGATTTTAAGCATTCATCCAAAAAGTATTCTGGAGCAAAAAAAAAAAAAAAAGTTTCATTACCCTTATTAAAATTAGACAATTTGACAAGTACTACTCCACTGACAAAACTCAAGTTATGATTCCCAAGAAAAAGTCACAAAGAGCTTGTATCTTCAGACACGTGAATTCAGGTGTTTAGCAACACTATCAAGGAAAATGCATGTAGTTACTAAGGCATGTATGCTTAAAGAGTGTGAAAACAATCAGCCCTGTAAGAGAAGGCCACCAGAGTCTGGATAAGAAAAAAATATGAAGAATTTGTATGTGTATGCAAAAGAGAAAACTTTCTGAAAACCCACTGAGATGGGACAATTGCATGCTAACTGCCTACCAATTACAAACAGTAAAATGATGTCAAAGAGCTCCCTAAATTGCTGTTTTCTGTTTTCATTAAGGTTTTAAAATTATCCTTTTAGTCCATTCACAGTTCTTTGCTGGCTACAGAATTTCATTACCGTCCCCACCCCCAAACATATACACATTTTTTTTTTGTTTGAAATTATAGTTCAAATTCAAAACTTAATTAGGAAAGAAGAATTTCAAGAACTCTGACAACTTCTTTTCAATAGAAAATGTTCTCACTGAGCAATTCAGTCCATTCAAGATCAACCACAGAAAAGCTTTCCCTTAATGATCAATATTGTTATCCACTAAAGCCCTGACCTCATCAGAGTAGTTAGTCCTGCCTGACCGGAAACTTTGTTCCAAACAATTGTTTGAATTTTAATTATTTGCTGTCTAAAGGCATAACATCTCTGCTGGTAAACATCACTAGTTACATAGAATAATGGGTGATATTCAAGCTAAATCTCAAAATTTTTTAATGAAATCAGAGGCAGTTAAGTTTCTTATAAATGAAGAATTCCAGGAGATCATCCTACTTGCCATTTGCTTCTATCAGTATCACCATTTATTCCCACTCCCAGGTTTTATACTGTGATTCTCTCCCTGAGTCAAGTTTAGCCAGGCTCCTGTGAGCCTTCTTTTCTACCAAGCCCTGCACTTTGGGCTTGTTTCTCTCTTGTTTTTTGTTTGAAGGCAAGAATCCTGCTAAGTCAATTTAGGCAGAAGAGAATCCCCCATTCTTGATGTCTCATTCCCCTAGATATCTAATAAAATTTCTCAGCTCCCATCCTTAATATCTGATCACTCTGGACTATCGTTAGCCAGAATCCCCCCTTACTCCCATTATTTGCTCTTAGTGATGGTCCATCTGCTGATCCCCACTCTGATCACTGGCTATAAATCTTTGTTTGTTCTTAACAGTATTCAGAATTGAGCCCATTCCCATACTGAGGATTTTTCTGTAATATTGTTAATAGTCCCTGAATAAAATCTGTTTTTACTGTCTAACTATAATACTTCTCTCAATTTCTTTCACAATCTAGTACATCCTTGCTTTTTCCCCTGGACAGCCCCCAGCATGTACTACCCATTAATAATCTTTCCCTCTATCTCCAAATTCAATTTAAAATTCTCTATCCCTAAAGATAGTAAAGGAGTCCAGAATAAGCCACTGTGGCATAAAAATTATTTGAGCTGAAGGCATTTCAGTTCCTGAAAATTCTTATCTGCCTAAAAGCAGATCCTCCAAAAGAACTCAACTATCCTAAATCTCCTCCCTTGGAGCAACTATAATCTTCTCTTCTCAAGCTGAGAATGTATTCAGCACAACTCTCAAAGAGACATTGTCACAAAACTATCATATCCCTCATCTACTCTCCTAAGGGCCCATTTACTTTTACAAGATATCATTTGTTTTCCCATAGGTGACCTTCTCTCTTCCAAGTTGTGTGTTCTTCCAGCAGTGCCTCTTGGCCCTATCCATTTCTTATTAAGATATAAGCCCCCAATTCTAATCACTTTGAATCACGTTTCCTCCTGAACAATCATACAAACATAATCACATCTTTTTTTCTCCTGTGAATCCGTCTTTTGTAATTTTAATGTTTAATGTCCCTACTTACTAAATTTTAAAGGGTAAAGAGAAAACATTTTCTCCCCTAAATAGAATTTCAGGGTCAAACCCTCCCCATGACATCCCCCCACCCCCCACCATGGCCACAGCTAGGCTCTCATCATTTGTGTGTGTGTGTGTGTGTGTGTGTGTGTGTGTGTGAGAGAGAGAGAGAGAGAGAGAGAGAATATGAATAGATAGATAATCTTATTTTATTATATTTACATTACTGGGCAGTGTGGGGTCCTTAGTTCTTAGTCTTCTTAGAAGAATTCAGCAAAGACATGAATCAGTAAAGTAAGCAAAAGGTTTATTAAGGAAAAAAGCATATACTCCAAGAGAAAAGCAGCTGATCTGGCTGGGAATTATAAGAAGAGTCCTGCATTGTGGTTTTTATTATGTCAGAGTCCTTAAGTTCCCATCTCTTCCTTAAGTCTCTGCTTTGTCTTTGTCTAGTTTCTTCTGTCTTAAGACAGCTTACTGACAGCTTACTGTCAGTTGATGCATGGGCATGGGGTCCCAGGATCAATATGAATTCTACCTCATGGCAGTATTGCTCATGACCACTACCCCAAGAAGGTCATGTAATGGTTAAATCTGTACTTACTGTGCCTGCATATCTCTTAGGAATTTCCCTTTTGCCATTCTTTCTTTCTTATTAGTATGCTGCCATGTTCAGACAGGTTAATTGCATAAGTGATTTTGGGCCATCTTAGGGGCATTTCAGAGCATTCCCTTCTGCATAGGTATTTCCCCTCCGCTCTGCTCATATTTAGCATGATTTCAGGTGGTCTCTGCAGTGTGAGATTCTTTCAGAGCTTTCTCCATGAGGGGCTCCCTTTCCTGTTCCTGTCTAACTATCTTCCTATGATAATGTTGGTAATCTACAAACTGTGTTTTTCTTCTCAAATAAACTCAGTTTAAACATAAAAATTGTATCATATTTATCATTAAAACTCCTTTACTTATTATAAAATGAAACAAAGTATGCTTAATATCTGTTGAATGAAATATACAAATAAATGTATTGTTATCTCATAAAGGGATTGTCAACACACTCAAAACACTGCCCTATCTTCTAAGTTCCCCAATTGTAACACAGAGAATTGATAACTGTTGGTACATGATCAACGCAACATGGTATCTAAAACTTGCAATAACTCCAAAATCTTAAGGATTTGTAACAATATATGTGAACAACCTTTTTAAATATTATCTAGAGGATGGAACTATGATTATGATTATGTAACTCAAAGATTTAACATGTTTAATAAAATAATCTTTGACCAGTTGCTGTCACTTTTTTTTTCAATGTAATACTTCAAACCTTGATTTCTTCATTACACCTAAGATAAACTGTTTTTTGTTTGCTTAAAACCACCTTTTCAAAAATTTTAGCAGGGAGAAAATTTTTACAGTGACAGGGATCTGACTTTACTAACTCCTTGTTGCTTCTAACCTCTAAACTGTCCTTGTTCATTCCTGGGCATATGCCAAAATAACTCTGAGAGAAACTTCTCGTTTAACTTTGAAACAAAGATCATAACTGCCCTTTTTCAAAATAAACCCCTTTCTTATCTGAGGCCAGATTGCCGTTTTAGACTAACAAATTAGCCACAAAATTAGAAATTAAGTTTAGAAGTCATGCAGCTAGAGACCCCAGGATTCTAATTCTCCCCTAATTGCTCATAGGAATGACTTCCCTATAAAACCTCAGAATGGTGCTCAAAATATATTTCAGCTGCTGCACGTTTTTCAGGGTCTGATATTCAACTTATTCTCAAAAAACCCCAGTCTCAAAATAAATGGGGAGACTGATTTGAGTAATAAAAATAAAACTCTGCTCTCCTGTTCAGCTGGGTTTGTGTGAATTAAACTTTATCACAATTTCTCTGTCTTGTTAAGTCAGCTACATGTGGGCAGTGGGTGGGCAAAATGAACCCGTTGGGAGGTTACATCTTTATGTTTCTTTCACTTGCCTCTACTCTTCCTAGAATGCAAAATTCACTAAGGCGGTGACAGGCATGTCTCATATAACATCATAGTGTAGTTACTTAGTAGTGTCTGTGGAAGCTGTGATACATACAGCCTTAATAATAAAAAAGCGAATAAGGAATATTATTACTGATTACAAGTTATTCTGCATGAAATGTAACACTCTCTCAAGACTGTTTTTCTCCATTATATCTCACTCATATTCCTACAGTCTTACTGACTTACAGGACCTGTGCTTATAACTTGAAGATGTTGGGGCTCAGAAAACGACACCTCAAAAGTATGGCATTTGGCATGCTGAGCACCTTGAACTAAAATGGGAAGGCCTTAGAAACTGTCTCAGAATCAAGAACGTTCTGACCTCTTCTATCTCTCCACACCAGCACAGGGTGGATTTTACTTTGGTTTTCTCTTATCTACCTAATGATCAAACCCTTCAAAGAGAAGACAATTGCCTTCTCTGCCCTCCCTGAAGTTTTATTATCTATCCCAGGAAAATAGTCTAAGGAATACAACTCCACCAAGATGGACTTTGTTATAAGCTATTTCTGTCTCTAGGATTCATACAAATTGCAAAGACAATCACTTACAAGCTAATTTCTGTTTTCCAGGTCCATTTATCTTCCCAAAAGTCATTTTCTATACTGCTAAAAATTGTCACGTTTCCCTCATCTCCCCTTCCCCTGCAAAGGATATATAAGCAACTGGAACTCATTGAAAAATTGCTTATTCATTTTTCTGCAATTCCCCTATGTGTATGCACAATATATTTATATGCCTTTCCCTATTAATCTTCTTATTGTCAGTTAGTTTTTAGTGAACCTTCAGAAGGTGGAAGGAAAACCTGCACTTTAGCCCTATAAAGAATTCTTATGCCACAGAATCTTTTTTACAGGAACATCTGTTATAGTATTACGGACCAAAAATATAATTCCAAACACCCCCAACAAATTGAATGGACCACTCTTGGCCAAGGGCATTCCAAGGTAAACTTGAAAAACTAGTTCAGGCCATGACAGGAATATGGGGAGCCCAGACCGCTTTATTATACCCCCCTACCTTTGGAATTCAGGCACAACTGACCAGCATTCACATTAAAGCAGATATCTTAGGCCAGTCATGTGGTTGCTCATGCCTGTAATCCAAGCACTTTGGGAGGCCCAGGCCGGTGGATCACTTGAGGTCAGGAGTTTGGGACTGTTAGATATAGTGAAGTCCAAGTTTCTCTTCAAAGAATCCATATGTCAGTATGTTCAGCTCTCTTATTTTTTAATTCTCATTTTAAAGTTTAACTTCCTTGTAGTTTCAGTAAACAGCTTTTCCCATAAGTTCTAATCAGTAGTTCACATCTGTTCCCTTGGTCCCCTGCTCTGTCCTGACTTATCCTGGTCACCTGCTCCAGTCACCTGCTTTGACCTGTTCCATAACCACCCTTCCTGCCAAACTACCCACTCCACCACTCCAGCTTGTACCCCTTTCTCTCTTTAAAACAGACAATCGAAGTTAGCTTAGACTGTGTAGTCTAACCCTAGCCAATAGGCGAATGACACAGCAGTAGGGGCTACCTGCATCAGGAGTAAGAACCCCTTCCCTTCCCTTGTTCAGTTATGCACTTGCAATTGCTTACTGTGTGACACACCTGCTAAATTGCCTTTCTGAGAGAATTTATATTTGAGTACTGCTTCTTTTGTGGCACCAAAAATTTTACATTTAACAAGACTAGCCTGGCTAACATGGTGAAACTCGTTCTCTACTAAAAACACAAAAATTAGCCAGGCATGGTGGCAGAAGCCTGTAATCCCAGCTACTAGGGAGGCCGAGACAGAATTGCTTGAACCTGGAAGGCAGAGGTTGCCAAGAGCCAAGATTGAACCACTGCACTCTAGTCTAGGCAACAGAACAAGACTCTATCTGAAAAAAAACAAAATAAAAAACAGATTATCTCAAGACTGACCAAACAGACTCTTTATAGCAATAAGATAAATCGTATGACAGACAGCAGGCCCTGAAAAAAAAGTATTTTACCCTGAAATATATTTCTTTGATGTATTTTAAAATGCTCTTGCAAAGCTGTCTTTTACAGGAAAAAAAATCTACATTCTGTACAAAATCCCCTTCCCTTTCCATGTATTTTTCTGATCTAGGAGATACTAATTAAAAACTTGGAACTTTTAAAAGTCTCATCAGAAACATTAGCTGTCTATTTTCTCTGAAGCCTGATTCCTTCATCTGCATAGAAGCAGCTTGGTATCCACAACCCACAATCTTAACTCAGATATTGCATTCTATGGCTGCCAGTTATTTAGATAATAATGTAACCCTCTCAACCAAACTGCCAATCATAAAATCTTTGAATCCACCTGTGATCTAGAAGTTCCCCACTTTGATTTGTCCCCCGCCTCCACACCAAACCAATGTATGTCTTACATGTATTGACTGATGTCTGCCTGTAACTTCTGTCTCCCTAAAATGTATAAAATCATGCTGTAAGCCAACCACCTTGGGCACATATTCTCAGGACCTCCTTGAGGCTGTGTCATGGACAACCTTGAGAAAACAAACCTCTAAATTGATTAAGATCTGTGTTATGTATTGTTTTTACTATATAACATGTTAATAAAATAATTGTTATTATCTACATATTGACCGAATTAGTTTATTTTGCAAGAATGCAGTGGGGTAGGGATTCTTAATTTCAGAGTAGAAAATTGGAGGCTACATAGTGTAAATAACTTAAGACCCTAAATCCTGTGAATCTTACTATTGGAATTCAAAAATTTTAATTATAGTTTGCTTTTAAAGCAATTTAATGAGTTTCCTCCTTCTTGTAGATTATAAATTTTGATTTTGTAATAAAATAATAGGAAAGTTAAGAGATTTTTTTTCTTCTTCTAGGAATTGGGAAGTTGAAGAAAAAAAAAAAAACCCTGCTGGGTTGCAGCTTAAACTCAAGTTGTTTTACCAGCTGCATTTCCTACTGAGAGTCCAATTCAGCAAAATAAGTGAATTTTGTTTCAAGATAAGAGCTTTCCAGTGTGATTAAACTTGAAAAAACTATTTCAGGAAAATAACTATTTTACATGAGTGTATCTTCCAACGGAATTATCAGTCAGGCCTGTTGCCGCCTAAGCACTTCTGTCCTCTGGAGGAAATATAAATCACTGATGAAGGAAACAGAATAAACAAAGCAACAATGAATTAAGTAGCTATTTGGGAGCTGTTCTAGTTTGTTATCCTTGCTAAAGTACAATAAAAGGACACAGCAAAGAATTAGTGAAAGCAAGCAGAAGTAGTACTAAGGAATTATACAAGATAATTCCAGGCAGATTAGAAAAGACTCTAAAATTTTAGAAGTTCAAGAAATGTCCTCACCATAGGAAATGGATGTAGAACTGAGATGAGGGGCTACTGGTCAACAAGCATTATCAGGTCACTCAAAAGTAGGTTAAGACATGGCACCATGAACTAGCCTACAAAAAATATCAAGTTGAGAGAAAAAGAAGACATATTGCAATGGGAATTTTTAAAGCCTTAAAAAATGAGTTTTCTAGTTATGACCTGCTTTAACATCTATTTCTCCAAAGGCCCATAAGGGGAAAAAAATACTAGTTTTACTAAATCCCACAGAAATTACATGTTAAGAATTTTTTTTTTTTTTTACAAACAGAAACTGACAAGAATTTTTCAAAACCGTGAGTTATTTTATTTCAAAATAAAAAATATGGCACAATCCTGATCCCAACAGGAATTTCTAGCTGGAAGTTGCTTCTAAGAGATCCCTAAAATTTAAATAGATCACACCTCCCTGGTGATTGCCCAATTCCTAGGTTAGTGTGAACCTTTCTCTCCTGCTTCTCATTTCCCTTTCAAAGTACATGAGCCACACCCTCTCACCTGTTTTCTTCATTCCCTCCCCAGCTGAAAGTGAATAAGGAAGACAGTTGTTGAAAAGGAGAAAAGGAAAGTGTTATTATAATTATTATTATTATTGTACTTTAGATTCTGGGGAAGTGACCTTTATGTTTTTCTTAAATGTTAAAGTAGTGACAACTAAGACTAGGGAGGAATAATACTACCAGTTAGAGATGAGTGTCTTTTTTTATATATGATATTTATATTTAAATATTTGCCTATATGTATGTTTAAATGTGAGTTCATTGTTCGTAAGCATTATATCATACCTTCTCTTGACAACATGTAATTATTCCATCAAGTTTTTAATACTTTTACTTGTAAAATGAGACCTGCAGAGGCCAAAAGAGAACTTCATTTTCTAATAGCAATCTGCAGATTAGGGAGAGACAGCCTTTGGTGCAAAATTAAAGTGTGCTCATGAAACAGAGTCAAGGAGTAGGAAATTATAAAGGAAATAAACCACAGGGGAAGAGAGAAAATCCAGGGATTCTCAAATCACCAGTCTCTATTGAATGGTTTCAGGTGGTCAGTCGGTTGATATCACATGGTCTGTTGATAGTCATTTGGGGAATTTCTGGTTGCAATTTTCTGGTTGTTGGTGTAGTCTGTCTCAGCACCAACAATAAGAACTACTTTGGGTTGATTGCAGAAAGGGTGGTTTTGTGACGCTTTCACAACATCTTTCAAAGAACACTACATCATGCTGCCAGCACACAGCGCACATGGCCACTCCCCACCTAGCTGTGGCTGCCTGGTTTTGCTTTTTAACTTTGAGTCACTGGTGACATAATTTGATGTAACTTTTTTTTTTTTTTTTTTGAGACAGAGTTTCACTCTTGTTACCCAGGCTGGAGTGTAATGGCGCGATCTCGGCTCACCGCAACCTCCGCCTCCTGGGTTCGGGCAATTCTCCTGCCTCAGCCTCCTGAGTAGCTGGGATTACAGGCACGTGCCACCATGCCCAGCTAATTTTTTGTATTTTTAGTAGAGACGGGGTTTCACCATGTTGACCAGGATGGTCTCAATCTCTTGACCTCGTGATCCACCTGCCTTGGTGTAACTTTCTAAATTATTTCAACTTACGGATTTAAGTTACATAAATCTTTCTCTCATTAGGTATGTCAGAATTTCCCCTATGAAAAAAAAAATACTTTTGTACAAATCTACATAGATATCAATAATTTTAAAAATTTGGTTAAATTTTCAAAATTCTTGGGTTCAAATGATACATATTTGGACAGTTACACATATTGCCTATTGCCCTTCTAGTGTACCTCATCTCTATCCACACTGCATCAATGGCTGAGCTGAACTCCCTCAGGTGATCCATGCAGGTTACACCATTTGATAGCATCTAAGACAAATAATAAAACTTCAGACCACTGGTCTTGGAACACGGACAGAAACAACCATTCCTACTTTCCTTCCCACTCCTCCAAACCCTGGCTCATGTGTTAAAGGACCAGCATTTATAGTCTGTACCCAGTCCCTGAATAATACAACTCTCTTTCAAAGCTGGGGAAGAGAGAATGCTGATAGAAACCGAAGCCTGAAGAGAGACTGGGATAATTTAGAATTGGAAGCAGAGACAGGGGTTAAGATCTTCAGGACCTGAAGAGATCCTTAGCCACAAAGTAAATGTCAAGTTAATGCAGAAGTTGTTGGAAAACTTTCATACAGTTTGTGTCAAAACCAAGGTTCAGACGGGACATGAGTTAGCTAGTGATAGCTTCTGTAACACCAGTCTTCATGCCAAAAATTCAGTAAAGCAAGATAATCCCTGCCAGTGGATTAAATTATTTTATGGGACTTTCCAGGAGCTCTCATGAGTTCATTGTCACCCGCTTCTTTTTTCTGCTATCCTCTACCTGCATAGGAAATTATGAAACATTAGGCTTTTGGATTCAGTGTTAGTTTCTGGGGTATTTTGGGAGTTCCAAAAAATAGGAAAAGAAATTTTGGTCAGGTAACCAATGAAAACCACTTTGCACAGCACCCAACACAGTCAATATGTGTGAATATTTTTAACTGTGTCAAAGCAATATACACATAGCATTTTAGAGGAAAAAAAAAACACGTTTGCATTTTCTCCTGAATATTCTCTGTTAGTGAGTCCCCTACCCACACTGAGACATGACAATGTCCCAGGTTCCCACTTGGAAAACATTCAGATGTAAGAATTCCATCACAACACATGCCTTCTGCCTCTGTGAACACCTTCATGCTGTATTACAATGATAGAAGTATTTAGTAGAAAGAAACCGGCCGGGCGCGGTGGCTCAAGCCTGTAATCCCAGCACTTTGGGAGGCCGGGGAAGGTGGATCACGAGGTCAAAAGATCGAGACCATCCTGGTCAACATGCTGAAACCCCGTCTCTACTAAAAATACAGAAAAATTAGCTGGGCATGGTGGCGTGTGCCTGTAATCCCAGCTACTCAGGAGGCTGAGGCAGGAGAATTGCCTGAACGCAGGAGGCGGATGTTGCGGTGAGCCGAGACTGCGCCATTGCACTCCAGCCTGGGTAACAAGAGCGAAACTCCGTCTCAAAAAAAAAAAAAAAGAAAGAAACCATCCTTCAGGTACAGTGCTATTTGAGCCTCCCTTAAGGAACTGAAATAGGTATACACCCCTTCCCCAAACTTCCGCCGTTATGGAAGCTAATGGCTAGAAATTCTCCTGGGAGGACTGGCTGTGCATTAAAAGATGAGTCAATATATCCTGAGTCTCTCCTCAGGTCCCCATGTTTGTTACCTTGTGGCTAGAAATCATCTTTTCTATACTTACAACACCCAGCACAACACCACTCACAAACTGACAAATAAATGTGAACTGGGTTTCCATTAGAAGGAATTAGATATTTATGCTAAAAAGGAAAAGGAGTCTAATCAATTTGGAAAACAAGAGTAAGAAATTAAGTTGTTTGTGTGTTTTTTATTGAGAAAATTCCAAGCACAGTAGCACTTTTATGTGTCTGGATTTTCATACTTTGACTTTGCTAATGAAGAGCAAACCTTATGTTACTACTTTACTTTATATAATGTTATCTCTTTATATAATATCTCTTTCTAACTTATATGGCTACATAGTATATATATATATATATGTATTTATGGGGTAAAGAAAGTATTTTTAATACAGGTATGTAATGCATAATAATCCATTATAGAGAATGGGTTATCTATCTCCTCAAGCATTTATCTTTTGTGTTACCAACAATTCAATCATACCGTTACTTTCAAATGTACAATTGAGTTATTGACTATAGTCATTTTGTTGTGCAAATACTAGATATTATTCTTCTTGTTAATTTTTTAATTTTTTTTGTAGACTTTTATTTTTCTAATTTTTTTTATTGCATTTTAGGTTTTGGGGTACATGTGAAGAACATGAAAGATTGTTGCATAGGTACACACATGGCAGTGTGATGTTCTGCCTTCCTCCCCATCACCCAAATTTGGCATTTCTCCCCATGCTATCTCTCCCCAACTCCCCACCACCTACTGTCCCTCCCCTATTTCCCCCCATTCAATATGATATTGGCTGTTGGTTTGTCGTAAATAGCTTTTATTATTTTGAGATACGTTCCATCAATACCTAGTTTTTTGAGGGTTTTTAGCATAAAGGCTGTTGAATTTTGCCTCATAATTATGACAGAAGGTGAAAGGCACATCTCACATGGTGGTAGACAAGGAAGAGAGCTTGTGCAGAGAAACTCCCATTTTTAAAACCATCAGATCTCATAAGACTTATTTACCATCACAAGAACAGGACAAGAAAGGTCCACCTTTATGATTCTATTACCTCCCACTATGCATGGAAATTGTGGGATTTACAATTCAAGATGAGATTCCGTGGGGGACACAGGCAAACCATGTCATTCCACACCTGATCCCTCCCAAATCTCATGTTCTCACATTTCAAAACCAGTCATGCCTTCCCAACAGTCTTCCAAAGTCTTAACTCATTTCAGCATTAACTCAAATGTCCACAGTCCAAAGTTTCACCTGAAACAAGGCAAGTCCCTTCTACCTGTGAGCCTGTAAAATTACAGGCAAGTTGGTAACTTCCTAGATATAATGGGGGTACAGGAATTGGGTAAATACAGCTGTTCCAAATGGGAGAAATTGTCTGAAACAAAGGGTTTAAGGCCCCACAAAAGTCTGAAATCCAGCAGGGCAGTCAAATCTTAAGGCTCCAAAATGATCTGCTTTGACTCAGTATCTCATATCCAGGTCATGCTGATACAAGAAGTGGGTTCCCATGGTCTTGGGCAGCTTCACGCTTGTGATTTTGAAGGGTCCAGCCTCCCTCCCAGCTGCCTTCACTGGCTGGTAATGAGTATCTGCAGCCATTCCAGGCAAACGGTGCAAGCTTCCAGTGGATCTACCATTTTGGGCTCTCAAGGATAGTGGCCCTCTTCTCATAGCTTTATTATGTGGTGGCACAGTAGAGACTCTAAGTAGGACTCCAACCCCACATTTCCCTTCCACACTGCCGTAGCAGAGGTTCCCCAGGAGGGCCTCACCCCTGCAGCAAACTTCTGCTTGGACATACAGCTGTTTTGATACATCCTCTGAAATCTAGGTGGAGGTTTCCAAACTTCAGTTCCTGACTTTTGTGCATCCATAGGCTCAACACCACATGAAAGCTGCCAAGGTTTGGGGATTACACCCTTTGAAGCTGTGGCCTGAGCTCTATGTTGGCCCCATTCAGCCACGGCTGGAGTGCTAGGGCACAGGACACCAAGTCCCTAAGCTGCCCACAACATGGGGACCCTGGGCCTGGCCCTGGAAGCCATTTTTTCCTTCTAGGCCTTTAGGCCTGTGATGGGAGAGGCTGCCATAATGACCTCTGACGTGCCTTGGAGATATTTTCCCCATTGTCTTGGGTATTGATATTCACCTACTTGTTACTTTCTGGAGATTTCTGCAACCAGGTGATTTTTCCCCTCAGAAAATGGGATTTTCTTTTCTACTGCATTGTCAGGCTGCACATTTTTTAAACTTTTATGCTGTTTCCCTTTTAAAACAGAATGCCTATAACAGCACCCAAGTAACCTCTTGAATGCTTTCCTGCTTAGTGAGTTTCTTCCACCAGATACCTCAAATCATCTCTCAATTTTGAAAGTTCCACAAGTCTCTAAGGCAGGAACAAAATGCCACCAGTCTGTTTGTTACAACATAGCAAGAGTCACTTTTACTCCAGTTTCCAACAAGTTCCTCATCTTCATCTGAGACTACCTCAGCCTGGATTTCATTGTCCATATCATTATCAGCATTTTAGTCAAAGCCATTCAACGAGCTTCTAGGAAGTTCCAAACTTTCCCACATTTTCATGTCTTCTGAGCCATCCAAACTGTTCCAACCTCTGCTTGTTACCCAGTTCCAAATTTGCTTCCACATTTTGGAGTATCTTTTCAGCAGCATCCCACTCTACTGATACCTATATAGTATATCAGTTTGTTTTAATGTTGCTGATAAAGACATGCCCAAGACTGGTCAATTTATAAAAGAAAGAGATTAAATTGGTACTGTAAGATAATTTCTTTCTCATCAACATTCATTCCTTCCAGACTTATAGTTCAACATGGATGAGGAGGCCTCACAATCATGGCGAAAGGTGAAAGGCACATCTCAAATGGCAGTAGACAAAAAAAGAGAACTTGTGCAGGAAAACTTCCATTTTTAGAACTACCAGATCTTATGAGATTTATTCACTATCATGAGAACAGCACAGGATAGACCTATCCCCATGATTCAATTAGCCCCTGTCACATTCATCCCATAAGTGGGAATTGTGGGAGTTACAATTCAAGATAAGATGTGGGTGGGGACACAGCCAAATCATATCAGTATGTGTCTTTATAGGTGAAACATGTATCTTGTAGGCAATAGATCATTGGATCCTTTAAAAAAAAAATTCTCTACTAAAAATACAAAAAATTAGCTGGGCATGGTGGCGCGTGCCTGTAATCCAAGCTACTCAGGAGGCTGAGGCAGAAGAATTGCCTGAACCCAGGAGGCGGAGGTTGCGGTGAGCCGAGATCGCGCCATTGCACTCCGGCCTGGGTAACAAGAGCGAAACTCCTCTCAAAAAAAAAAAAAAAAAATTCTATTCAGCCACTCTGTCTTCTGATTGGTGGGTTTAGTTCATTAACATTTACATTTAATGTTATCATTGATAAGGACTTAGTCCTGTCATTTTTGTTATTTGTTTTCCGATTTTTTCTTCCTTTCCTATCTTCCTTTAGTGAATGTGATTTTCTCTAGTGACATGATTTATCTTCCTTTTAATTTTGTTTATCCATTTTATTTTTTTTGTTTTGTTTATGGTTACTATGAAACATTCAAATATTATATTATAACCCTTATTTTAGTCTGGTAACAACACTGTTTGCCTAAATAAACAACAAAAAAAAGAATACTAATAAAAAACTATGCCTTAACTTCATCTCCCCACTTTGTAACTTTTCACTCTTTTTATTTGTTACTGCACTTTCTATGTCTTGAAAAGTTGTAGTAATTTTTGATTGGTTTGTTCTTTAGTTTCGTTTCTACTTAGGATAAGAGTAGTTTTTATACCACAGCTACAGTGTTCTAATATTGTTTTTCTGTCTGCTATTACCAATGAGTTTTGTACTGTAAGATAATTTCTTGCTCATCAACATTCATTCAGTCTAGAACTGATTTTAGCATTTCTTGTAGGACAGGTGAATGTAATTCCTTAGCTTTTGTTTTTAAGATAAAGTTTTTATTTCTCCTTTATGCTTGATGGATATTTTAACCAGATACACTAGTCTTGGGTAAAAAGCTTTTTCCTTCGGATATTAAGTATGTCATGCCACTCTCTACTGGCCTGTAAGATTTCTAATGAAAAGTCTGATGTCAGTAGTATCAGAGTGTCATTGTGTGTTTTTGTTTCTTCTTGCTGCTTTTGTGATTCTTTCTTTATCCTTGATCTTTGGGAACTTGATTGTTAAATCCCTTGAGGTAACTTTCTTTGGGTTAAATCTGCTTGGTATTCTATAACCTTCTGGTATTCAAATGTTAATATATTTCTCAAGGTTTAACAAGTTCTGATATAATCCATTTAAATAAACTGTCTATTGCTATCTCTGCCTCTACCTCTACTTTATGGCCAATAACTGTTAGATTTACCAGTTTGAGGATATTTTCTAGATCATATAGGCATGTTTCATTATTTTTTCTTTTATCCCTTCTGACCCCATATTTTCAAATAGCCTGTGTTTAAACTCACAAATTCTTTCTTCTCCTTAATCAATTTTGATATTAAAAGACACTGACGCATTCCTTCAGCATGTCAATTGTATTTTTCAACTAAAGAATTTCTACTTGTTTCTTTTTAATCATTTCAGTCTCTTTGATAGAATTCTGAACTCTTTCTCTGTGTTATCCTGAATTTGAGTTTCCTCAAAATAGCTAGCTTGAATTCTCTCTCTAAAAGGTCACATACCTGTTTCTCTAGGACTAGTCCCTGATGCCTTATTTAGTTCTTTTGGTGAGATCTTATTGTCCTGGAATGTCTTGATATTTGTAGATATTTGTCTGTGTCTAAGCGTTGAAGAGTTAATTATTTGTCTTTGTTGTCTGGGCTTGTTTGTACATGTCTTTCTTGGGAAGGATTTCGAAATATTCAAAAGGATTTGAGTGTTGTGATCTAAGCTGTATCTGCATACCCTAAGCCCAGTAATTCCATGGTTCTTGTAGACTCATACAGGTACCATTTTGAGAGTCTTAATCATAATCCAGGAGAATTCTCTGGATGACCAGGCAATACTCTTATATTCTTGCCCATTTTCTTTCAAGTAAACAGAGTCTGTTTTAAACCACCTGAAGCTAGTGGAGTGACACAAACAACCCTCTGGCCATCATTACTATGCCTGTAGTGGGTCAGACCTGAAGCCAGTACAGTGCTGGGTCTTACCCCAGTCCTACTGTAAACATTCCCTCACTATTGCTTATTTCCACTCAAGGCTCTGGGGCTCTACATGCAGCAGGTAGCAAATCCAGCCAGACTTGTGTCCTTCCTTTCCATCCAGTGAGTTCCCCCAGGTCCTGAGTGGGTCCAGAGGTACTATCTAGGAGCCAGGGACTAGAGTCAAAAGGCTTAGAAGTCTATCTGGTATTCTATTGTGCTGTGACTGAGCTGGCACTCAAACCAAAAGATGCAGTCCTTCTCACTCTTCCTTTCCAAAGGCAGAGGAGCTCACTCTATGGCCACCACCACTACAGACTCATGCAGAGTATTGCCTGTCTATTGCCAATGTTCCTTTAAGTCCAAAGGCCTCTTCAGTCAAATTGTGGGGAATACTGTCTGGACTGGGACTCACCCTCCTGGGCAGCAGGCTCCCCTCTGGCCAAGAGCATGTTCAGAAATGCCATCCAAGAGCCATATTTTAAAATTAGGGAACCCAAGGACCTGCTTGGTATGCCATCCTCTTGTGGCCATGCTGGTCCTAAGGTGCAAGATAAAGTTCCCTTTAGTCTTCCTTCTGCTTTTCTAAGCAGAAGAAGTCTTCCCCCATAGCCACCACATCTGGGAATGTGCTCAGTCTCACCTGAAGCCAGCAAGTCTGAGTCTCACCCACAGCCCTCAACATAGTACCTGGGTATCACTGCTGGTTATTCCATGCTCAGAGGATCCTCAGTTAATGGATAATAAATGCTACCAGGACTGGGTCCTTTCCTTCAAGGCAGCATGTTCTCTTCTGGCCCAGGGCATGTCTAAAAAGGTCATCCAGGAGCAAAGGCCTGGAAAGAGGGCCTCACAACTCTGACCAGTACCCTATCTTGTTGTGGTCAAACTGGGGAGGTGGTCAGCAGTTCACGACTGTTTTCCTCTACCTCTCCGGCATCTCTTTCAGTGATACAAAGTTAAAAACCAAGCACTATGAGTGCTCACTTTATTTTCGTTCTTATGATTAGTGGAGCCTTCTATTCTGAAATCTTGCTCTGCCTCCTATCTCAGATAATTTGTATTATATTTTTGTTGAGTATGAAATTAAAGATGAGGTTAAGGTGTTTTAAGTTATCTTATTGAAAATACTGAACAAGTCATCGGAGTAATATACAAAGTACACTGAAATAGATTGAGCAGAAATGAACCTAGGTATCCCAAGATTAAAGGCTTATAAATTTAAATATGTTTCATGATTTTAATAAGCTAAAGTTTGTTTTTTATTTTCTTGCATACCAATGCCCACTACATATTGCATCTCAATTAAGAGGATGTTCTTGAAGTAGGAAGCACGTTTCATCCACGTATCTGTTCATTATATCTTCATTATTATAAACATTATAAAGTGGTCAGTAATTCAGACCCTAGTGGAACTTATACAGTTATACTTATTCTTGCTAAAGCAGCTGTTTTGTCTGCCTTGAGTTTATACACATCTCCTTATTCTCACTAAGGCAATTGTTTTATCTGCCTTGGCCATGACAAACGTGAATACTTAAGAGAACATAAAAAACATTAGATGTTCTGTTCTACTCTTCACCTGAAAGCTTAAAAGCATTTTTATGGCAATAAAAATCCTGACCATAAGAAATAAGAGAACTAAGCATTGCTTTGCAATTATTTTACTAAAAGTAATACCACTACTATTTTATTAAATGGTTATATTTCTTATGTACTTAACTAGCCAGGTAGATTTAATTGTTTGATTGTCATGTTAAATGAGCTTTAACATACAAAGTAGAGAAGAGATTTGGAAAGCACCATGGACTCCTTTCTTTCCCCTTCTCTATCTCATATTCAGTTCATTCCACGTGCCAAACTGATCCTACTACTGCCACCAATGCATCTCATCTAAACTATACGTTATTTACATATTTTATTTCCTCAGTCTTGTAAAAGTTGTTCCATACTTGGATATTTAGCACTAGTGTGTCCTACACCTGAATACTTCGAATGGAGAACTTTAAATTATGAGGCCCTCTTTTGTCATCAAGTCTCAAAGTAATTCTCATTAATGAGGCCTTTCCCAATCAACTAATTTTCATGACAGTTGCCCACCCAAGTCACTCATATTACCCCACTTTTATGTTTGTAGAAAGAGGTATTGCCAAAATTATATTTTTCAAATATTTGTATTGAGAGTTTTGAAAGAATTGTAGAACAAGATCAAACCAAGATACAAAGTTTTTTTTTTTGTTTGTTTGTTTGTTTGTTTGTTTTTGAGACGGAGTCTCACTCTGTCACTAGGCTAGAGTGCAGTGGTGCAATCTCATCTCACTGCAACTTCCATCTCCCAGGTTCAAGTGATTCTCCCACCTCAGCTTCCCAAGCAGCTGGGACTATAGGTGTGCACCACCATGCCCAGCTAATTTTTGTATTTTTCGTAGAGATAGGATTTCACCATGTTGGCCAGGATAGTCTTGATCTCTTGACCTCATGATCCATCCACCTGAGCCTCCCAAAGTGCTGAGATCACAGGCATGAGCCACTGCACTTAGCCTATATTATTTAATGAACCTCATAAAATCCTTTTTTTTTTTATGAACTTCCTGACCTTCCCTATTCAGTAGCACTGCAACTTAGACTAGCCACTTCACATCTCCTTTCATCAAGAATTCACTCGTGCCAGATTCAATATTCCATCTTCATTCATATCAGACATCAGGAAACAGAGAGACTTGGGTGATCTAGTTTGTTTTTAAATGCTCATTTATTATTCTGCACCCTGTCCTGTCAACTATCAAGGTGGAGTCTAAACACACAAGGGAGGTTTGCTCTGTCATTGTGGCATGAGAGGAAAGTATTATCTGGGAGTGAAATAGATGATAATATCTGTTCCCAGACACATACCGATGTAGTTGATCTTTTTGCATGTTTAAAATAGGGTTTAGAAACAACCACTGAAATCTGTGGTTCTTACTATAGTCTTAGGTACATCTGTACATGATAGCATCTTCGTCCTGTCACCAGACATATTATGACCCATGTTCTCAATCACAGTTGTCACATATCAATGCCAGGTGTGTAAATTTTCATGTACAGTTGTGTGCTACATAGTGTATAAAAAGGTGGTCCCTTAAGGTTATGATACCTTATTACTGTATCTTTTATACATTTAGATATGCTTAGATATGAAAGTGTTTACCATTGTATTAAAATTGCCTACAGTATTCAGTACATAACATGCTGTACAGTTTTGTGGTCTAACAGCAACAGGCCATGTCATCTAGGTTTCTACAAGTACAGTTTATGATGTCCATGCAATGATGACATTGCCTAATGACAATTTTTTATAACATATCTTTGTCATTAAGAGACATTGACTTTATCTATTTTAATGGAGGACCAGCTATACTAAATTTTGTTCATCCATCTGGTTTCTTTCAGCTGTCACCTCTTCTGTGCTATATTAAGTGTGGACAGCAACTTACCTCATGCTTCTTGAGTTTTAGATCACCGTGACTGATGCATTCAGGTTCTCACTTTTCTACACAACTTATTCAGATAAAGGACTCGGAAAGGGTACAGAAAACAGTTAACAAAGCAAGACTGAGAGAGCTCTTCTTAGAATTATCTCCTTGCAAGGTGATCCTTTGGCTTTTGAGAACACTTGGAATGTTCTCAGTCAATAGCTAATAGATAAAGATGGTTCACTTGTGCTTATTCTTGCAAACAATGTAATTTCTCCTGAACACTTGCTTTCTTTCTGGGGTCTGAAATTTGGTACACGTACGTTAGAAGGTGCCTGCATGACCAAGCTCCAATACATATTTTGGACAGAAAGTAATTGGTTTCCCTGGGTAGAAAGATTATATCCACGTTGTTGCATTTGTTGCTTGGAGGAGTATGCTTAATGTAAATCCTCATGAGAGAGAGAAAAGAAGGAAGCCAGCATGACCCAGACTCAACCTATGTCTTTTCCCTTATTATATGGCTGTATATTCTTACACCACTATAATAAATCTTAGCCATCAGAAGACTATAAGCTCAGCCATGGGCATCTTTCTAGTGAATATCCAAATATGAAGGTGGTCTTTAGAACCTCCTGCCCCAAGAAGAGTTAGGTAAGAAATGACAATAAGCACAAAACAATGTCTTAGCTCCTTTCTTTCAATTCCAAACTCTTCTGGGGTTCTTAATCTAAGGGATATGTTTTTAATTGCCTTTCTTTGGGGAAGAATAATTTTCTTAGCACTCAACAATTAGCCAGGAACTTGGGGATCATTGTTGAAGGGCTCTATGCACACCAAAAGTTATTAGCCTTTTATTCCAGTAGAAAAAAAATATGTCTGTGAAAGATTCCAGGAAAAGAACCCTCTGAAAATCTGAGGGAAAAATGCACAGTTAGTTGTATAGGTAGGTAGATATTTAGGTTACTGATCTTATACAATAGTTTAGGATAAAAGTGGCCTGAACTAAGGTAGTCATAGTGGAGAAAATAGCAAGGAACTGTTCGAGAGGTACAATTTATACACCTGCCCAATAAACAACGCCTATCAGTTACAGATTAAGTTTGGCTTCTCCTAACTATCACTTCTAACTATAGTGTTAACTATCACTTTACCTACCTGCCTTACATTAGGGATGATAAAGTTTGTGTGCCTGGAAGAAAAAAGAAAGTTGACTTATTATATAGCATTATGTCATAAAATATGACAGAAAACCAATGATTTCTTTGCATTTTCTTTAGATTTCACCTAGTAGATTCTGCCAGACACTGTCCATTTTTACCCTATTACTCTCTTAAGCTTGCTTAGGTTCCATAAATGCAATACTGAAGTTCTGAATACTACTGAGAACAATAATGAATTGCACAAATGAAATGTCCTCATTTCTAAGACATGGGGAGAAGAGATTCTGAAATGTCTTAACTTCTCTTGTCTCCAATGGTCACTTTTCTCTTCATTTATTACAATTTCTTCTAGCCATGCACTTTGCTAAATGTCGGTTGTTAAAACAGATAGGGACGAAGGAAAATATTTGGTGATTATACAGGAGCAGGGACTTGAGTAAACATATATCAAGGATCCAATTCAATGCTTACTGAAAACACATTTTAAGCTTTTATCTTGGACCAGCCCACATGTCAGGTAGTACAGGATTTTCAAAAGTAAATAAGGTATGAACCTCACCCTAAATGAGTATACAGTCTTTTGTGATTAGAGGATGTGAGAAACATGCTCATGGAAATCATTCGTTTTCTTCTAATCGAATAGACAGCCTTTCTTAAAATATATTTTTCAAAACAACAATCTATCCAGTCAGAAGGATGCTCTGACAGAGCTTCCTTCTGCTTGTGAAAAGATTGGTGTTCAGAAACTACAGGCATGTGCATTTAATAAAAGGCAACAATAATGTTTTCTGTTAATACATAATAAAAAATGAAAAGGGTTGCGGAGGAATAAGTTATAACGCGGGAACAAATAAATAGGATTGAGAGGTGGGGAGTGGGGTTTGGAAGATGACATGATTCTTGTATTACAAGAAGTTTAGTGTTCTTAGAAAAATTAAAAATTATAAGGTGAAATAAAATGAGACACGTGGTTGAGAGAATGGGGATGTTTGAGATTGTATACAGTTATAAATGCATCCAGTTTGATGCACTAAAGTGCCATCACAGTAAAAATGGAAAGTCAATATTTATTTTGGAATTTGGCTATGAAAGAGTAAATTCAGTGTCAGACAAGACCACTGACATAGTTCTAGTGTTAACATGGACAAAGAGCTACGATGAGCTGGAGGCAGTGGCTCACGCCTGTAATCTCAGCACTTTGGGAGGCTGAAGTGGGTGGATCACCTGAGGTCAAGAGTTTGAGACCAGCCTGGTGAACATGGTGAAACCCCATCTATACTAAAAATGCAAAAACTTTTAGTATAACCGGGCATGGTGGAGGGTCCCTAGAATCTCAACTACCCAGGAGGCTGAGGCAGGAGAATTGCTGGAACCCAGGAGGCAGAGGTTGCCCTGAGCTGAGATCATGCCATTGTACTCCAGCCTGGGCAACAACAGTCAGACTCCATCTCAAAAAAAAAAAAGGAGCTAATATAGGCCTAATACATGTGTCTGTGCTTGCATGTATGTATGTATACACACACACACACACACACACAAGCCTTTATTCATTAATCTTCTAAGAGTCACTGGCAAGTAGCTTATGTCTCAAAATGACCAAAAGAATAAGCTCTCTTCTGGATGTGGTCACCTATATATCCAATTATCACTATAGGATATGGTTTTCTTTTGACATGATGCTCATTCTCTATAGTTTTAAAATAATTTATTGAACATTTATTATGTTCCAGAAGTTTGCTACATGCTTTGCATGGAATGTCTCATTTTAAGTATAAGAACAGTCTTAAGGAAGATGGGCTATTTCTTACTATAGACAATAGGATCATGAAGCTAGATGAAGTCATGTTATGTACCCAATTTCTAACACTTGATAAGTAGTAGAATAAGGATTGAATACTTCTAATATAGATTTATGGAAAATATATTACATATATAATATATATAAAACCAACAGACAGCACTGCCTCATTCTTAAGTCTATGGACTTCCTTAAACATCATGTAAACATGGTAACAGGCAGCTATGTGGTTCCAGCAGTGTCCCTACTTGCCACTGAATTTGGATGGCATTGAAGGCAGGATTGTAACTCCCTCATTAGTTATTGAGCATACTAGTAACAGTGGGTTTTTCTCCCATCCATGGTGCAGGTTGCCATCTTACAATGAATAGTCCCTATTGCTACCTTTGTGTCAAACTGAACCCATGATTTTTGCTGATCTGGAAGAAATGTGGAAGCTTCTCTTCTATCATTTTTGATGGAAATGATTAGACTTCCAATTTGGCCAAAGACCAGGAGGCTATACCAAAACATGTATTCTAGTAACCTAGACTGTAAATAGGTGTGGGGGTGAAATTGAGGTACAAAGCTTTGTATTTCTAAAGAAAGTAAAATTCAAACACTGTGTCTTAATGGCAGTCAATGAATAAAATGAAGGAAGGTTTTAGAGCTTCTTAAAGAGAGCTTAAGTACTTTAAATAGCCAGTTAAAAAAACGTTACAAAGCGTTGAAGCCCATGCAATGTTAGAGAACAAAAATGTTTAAGAACCTAACACTCTTTTATGATTGGTTGTCTGCGGCAGTCATTTAAATGTAGAAAATTGCTGAAGAGGAAACACTGGTAAGTTATTAGAGGATCAGGGTTAGCCCTATGAGTATAAATAAAAACCAAAATTTTTAGGGTATAGATCTAGTAAGACATTCTTGATATGACAAATTAGGGGATGTTTTTGTTTAGAAGTGGCAGATACAGTCAAGTCAGGGTTGGTAGTGCACGTGGAAGAACTGAAGACCAATACGTGGGTCAAAAGCACTTTCAGTAAGAGCAGGAATAGCAGACCTAATAAAACTGTTATAGAAAGAACTTCAGAATCATTCTGAACATCTGTAGGTCACGAAGTGAATATCAAACTACAGGAGCAGAAGAGCTTAAGAAACTAAGATCATAATTATGCTTAGAAAGTGAATACTAGGAAAAGCATTGATCAAATATCAAAGTGGAAAGGTTGTTGTAAAGGTTAGTAGGCAATTCTAACACAGAAGTTTTAATTTTTATTTCTCATAACCCTCACTAACTTATTCATTTCAGCTCTGGTAGAGTATGTATTTGTTCCGTATCAGAAGGTGAAATCTGCAGGGGCAGAAAATACATTTCATCTTCTTTCATGTCTGACATGTAAATATACATTTGTGGGAATCAATAAAATGTTAGGATGGATAAAAGAATGAATGGGTGAATACATTAGTAAGAGTATATGTCACAGGTATGGATTCTACAGGAAAAATGTTACTTATACATAGGAAATACAATGATGTAAAGTTGTCATTGGAAAGTCCATTGTATAGTAAAATATTCTTCAAAGAGTTGGAGAAATAAAAATAATTGTCTACTATTGAGAAGAAATGTTTTTAGGGAAAGGGTTCTGAAGAAAGATATTTTTAAAGTTGTAAAAAAATATTTTCCATTCTTCTGATTTTTAAAAATATTAATTCAGTTGATATACAGAATATTTACATATTTTAGGGGTATATTTGATAATTCATATAATTTTTAAAGTTAGTATCACTGTAATTTGGATATCCACCACCTTAAATATTTGTCTTTTCTTTTTGCCACCATCAAATAATTCTCTTCTGGCCATTTTGAAATATATAGTAGAGTGTTATGAACTATAGCCATACTAATCTATCAAACACTAGTTTTATTCCCCCTATCAAATTATACATTCATACCCATTAATCAACCTCTCTTCATCCCTTCCCTCCACCCTACCTTTCCTGGTCCCTGGTAAGTACTAACCTAATATATTCTCTATATTCATGAAATCTATTTTTTCAGTTCTCACGTGTGAGCGAGAATGTGATATTTTTCTGTGCTTGGCTTATTTCACTTAATATAATAACCTCCAGATCCAATCATGTTGCTGCAATTAAGACAATTTCATTTTTCATGGCTGAATAATATTACACTGTGTATATACGCCACATTTTCTTTATCTATTGATCCATTGATGTGTACTTGAGTCCATATTTTGGCCATTGTGAATAATGTTGCAATAAACAGGAGAGCACAAATACCTGCTTGCTATATCAATTTATTTTCTTTTGGATACACCCAGTTGTGGAATTGCTGGATCACATGGTACACCTACTTTTAGTTTTTTGAGAAGCCTCTAAACTGTTATCCATGGTTGTTGTACTAATTTACATCCCCACTAACAGTGTATGAGTGTTCCCTTTATATCCTTGCCAGCACCTGTTATTGCCTATCTCTTTGATAGAAGACATTTTAACTGGGGTGAAGTGCTCTTTTGCTGTGTTTTTGATTTGTATTTCTCTGTAATCACTAATGTAATGTTAAACATTTTTTCATATGCCTGTTAGTTATTTGTATGTCTTTCAGAAATGTCTATTCAGACGTTTTATCCTTTTTTTTTTTTTTTTTTTTTTTTTTTTTTTTTTAAAATTTTTATTGCATTATAGGTTTTGGGGTACATGTGCAGAACGTGCAAGATAGTTGCATAGGTACACACATGGCAGTGCGTTTTATCCCTTTTTAAATCAAATTGTCCTGTGCTGTTGAGTTGTTTGAGCCCCTTATATATTCTGGCTATTAATCCCTCATGAGGAGGGCAGATTGCAAATATTTTCTCTCATTTGTGGGTTGTGTCTTCATTTTGCTGACTGTTTCATTTGCTATGAGGAAAAGTAAAAGTTGAGAACAGTGTTTATATAAAAATAGGAGTAATCACCATCATGGAAGAGTCTACTGAAAGCGAGTGGGATAAGGAGTGTAGTTGAACTGGATATAAAGAAGCTTGGGAGGACATAGAGAGGTGGAACATATGCACAAAAAAGTGGGTGTGGGTAACTGGGATGAAAGGAAGAAACCCCACAGTGGGCAATAGGAACAGAAGTACAGCAAAGAAAGTGATGAATAGCTACAATTAGCATTTGTTTTTAATATTAGATATTGGCAAAACTTTTTTTTCTGTCCTGTCTGCTACACTAAATTGATTTTCATTATTATTATTATCATTGTACTTTAGGTGCTGGGGTACATGTGCAGATCATGCAGAGTTGTTGCATAGGTACTTACATGGCAAGGTGGTTTTCTGCCTCCATGCCCCAATCATTTATATCTGGCATTTCTCCCCATGTTATCCCACCCCAACCTCACCACCCCGACAGTGTCCTCCCCAACCCCCATCAACAAACCCAAGTGTGTGATGCTCCCCTCCCTGTGTCCATGTGTTCTCATTTTTCAACACCTGCCTATGACTGAAAACATAGTGTTAGCTTTTCTGTTCTTGTTTCAGTTTGCTGAGAATGATGGTTTCTAGATTCATCCATGTCCCTACAAAAAACACAAACTCATCATTTTTTATGGCTGCATAGTATTCCATGGTGTATATGTGCCATATTTTCCTTGTCCAGTCTATTATTGATGGGCATTTGGGTTGGATCCAGGTCTTTACTATTGCAAACAGTGCTGCAATGAACATACCTATGCATGTATCTTTATAATAGAATGATTTATAATCCTTTGGATATATACCTAGTAATGGGATTGCTGGGTCAAATGGAATTTATATTTTTAGATCCTTGACAAATCACCACACTGTCTTCCACAATGGTTGAACTAATTTACACTCCCACCAACAGTGTAAAAATGTTCCTATTTCTTGACAGCCTCTCCAGTTTCTATTGTCAAGATTTTTTTGATGATCACTATTCTAACTAGCTTGAGATGGTATCTCAATGTGGTATTGATTTGCATTTCTCTAATGACCAGTGATGATGAGCATTTTTTCATATGTTTCTTGGCCTCATGTATATCTTCTTTTGAAAAGTGTCTGTTTATACCCTTTGCCCACTTTTGGATGGGTTTGTTTTTTTCTTGTAAATCTGTTTTCGTTCTTTGTAGATTCTAGATATTAGCCCTTTGTCAGATGGGTAGATTGTGATTTTTTTCTATTCTGTTGGTTGCTAGTTCACCCTAATGATCCTTTCTTTTGCTGTACAGATGCGCTGCAGTTTAATTAGACCCCATTTGTCTATTTTGGCTTTTGTTGCCAATACTTTTGGTGTTTTAATCATGAAGTCCTTGCCTATGCCTATGTGCTGAATGGTTTTGCCTAGGTTTTTTTCTAGGGTTTTTATGGTGTTAGGTCTTATGTTACAGTCTTTAATCCATCTGGAATTAATTTTAGTGTAAGGTATCAGGAAGGGGTCCAGTTTCTGCTTTCTGCACACTGCTAGCCAGTTTTCCTAACACCATTTATTAGACAGGGAATCCTTTCCCCATATAGCTTGTTTCTGTCAGATTCATCAAAGATCAGATGGCTGTAGATGTGTGGAATTGCCTCTGAGGCCTCTGTTCTGTTCCATTGGTCTATATCTCTGTTTCGATATCAGTACCAGTGGACTTTAAACCAACAAATATCAAAAGAGACAAACAAGGGCATTACATAATGGTAAAAGGATCAATACAACAAGAAGAGCTAATGATGCTAAGTATATACGTGCCCAATACAGGAGCACCCTGATACATAAAGCAAGTTCTTAAGGACTTAAAAAGAGTCTTAGATTCATACACAATAGTGGGAGATTTTAACACTCCACTGCCAATATTAGACAGATAAGGGAGACAGAAAATTAACAAGGGTATCCACCAATTCCAAAGAAATAAAAATTTTTATCAGAGATTACTACAAACAACTCTATGCACATAAACCAGTAAACCTGGAAGAAATGAATAAGTTCCTGGACACTTGCACCCTCCCAAGACTAAACCAGGAAGAAGTTGAAACCCTGAATAGACCAGTAACAAAGGCTTAAGTTTAGGCAGCAATTAATAGTCTACCAACCAAAATAAAAAAATTGAGGTCCAGACAGGTTCACAGGCGAATTCTACCAGATGTACAAAGAGGAGCTGGTACCACTCCTGAAACTATTCCAAACAATCTAAAAGGAGGGATTCCTTCCTAGATCATTTTATGAGACCAACATCATCCTGATACCAAAACCAAGCAGAGACTCAACAACAAAAAAGAAAACTCCAGGCCAATATTCATGATGAATATAGATGCAAAAATCTTCAATAAAATGCAACAGCACATCAAAAAGCTTATCCATCATGAACAAGTAGCCTTCATCCTGGGGATGCAAGGTTGGTTTAACATATGCAAGTATATAAATGTAATCCATCACATAAACAGAACCAAATACAAAAACCACATGTTTATCTCAATAGATGCAGAGAAGGCCTTCGACAAAATTCCACAGCCCTTTATGCTACAAACTCTTAATAAACTAGGTATCAATGGAACTAATCACGAAGTAATAAAAGCTATTTATGACAAACCCACAGCCAATATCATACTGAATGGGCAAAAACTGGAAGCATTCCCTTTAAAAACTGGAACTAGACAAGGATGCCCTCTCTCTCACCATTCCCATTCAATATGGTATTGGAAGTCCTAGCCAGAGCAATTAGGCAAGTAAACAAAATAAAGGGCATTGAATTAGGAAAAGAAGAAGTCAAATTTTCCTTATTTGCGTTGACATGATTGTATATTTAGAAGACCCCATCGTCTCAGCCCAAAATCTCCTTAAGCTGATAAGCATCTTCAGCTAAGTCTCTGGATACAAAATCAATGTGCAAAAATCACAAGCATTCCTATACACGAGTAACAAACAGCGAGCCAAATCATGAGCAAACTCCCATTTACAATTGCTACAAAGAGAATAAAATACCAAGGAACACAATTAACAAAGGATTTACTGGACCTCTTCAAGGAGAACTACAAACCAGTGCTCAAGAAAATAAGAGAGGACACAAATAGATGGAAAAATATTCCATGCTCATGGATAGGAAGAATCAATATCGTGAAAATGGCCATACTGCCCAAAGTAATTTATAGATTCAGTGCTATCCCCATCAAGCTACCAATGACTTTCTTCACATAATTGGAAAAAAAAAAAAAAACTATCTTAAACATCATATGGAACCAAAAGAGAGCCCACATAGCCAAGACAATCCTAAGTGAAAAACAAACAAATAAAACAAAACAAACAAACAAACAAAACACAGAGCTGGAGGCATCATGCTACCTGACTTCAAACTATACTACAAGGCTACAGTAATAAAATGGCAAAACTTCTCATAAAGGTTCAGATGAGCATATTAGATGAGACTTGTGAGACATGTTCAACTTTGTCATACATAAAAATGGTAATAAACAATTCATAAATTAAAGAGCATGGCAAAGTTTTAATAAAATTTAATTTTGTGGATGCTGAAATTGGAATTCTATGTAATTTTAATGTGTAAGGCACTATTTTTTTTTTTTTTTTTTTTTTTTTTTTTTTTTTTAATTTTTATTGCATTATAGGTTTGGGGGTACATGTGCAGAACGAGCAAGATAGTTGCATAGGTACACACATGGCAGTGTGCTTTGCTGCTTTCCTCCCCTTCACCCACACTTGGTATTCATCCCCAGGCTATCCCCCCCAGCCCCCCCCTGCTGTCCCTCCCCCATTCCCCCCAACAGTCCCCAGTGTATAGTAGACCGCCTCTCTGTGTCCACGTGTTCTCATTTTTCTCACCCACCTATGAGTGAGTATATGCGGTATTACTTTGATGTTTTAAACTTAGAAATGTAAAAATCTTAACTTGTATGAAATAAAATAAGAAAGGATATATTAAATTTATTTCATGTGCCATCATAGGTATATGCATATGCATGTTTCTATAGAATTTATTTTACCTAATATATATGTAGATATCACTATTATATCTAATATATATGTAGTATATTATTACATACATAAATACCTTATTTTTAAAGGTTTCATTTAATAAGAAAAGCATAACAAAATTTAGACTCTTAAGATTACTAAGACTGATTAAAAAGGAGAAATGCTACTCTAATGGTTATGACTCCTACCCACAGTTTTCTTCTTAAATGGCTGAATGGAATATGATATTTCAGAGACACCAGTGTACTTTCAGCTAAGCAGTCATTAAAAAAGGTAAATAAAATGCTCAAAGATAAGTATATGAAAGAACTAATGAAATAATTTCAATCTCAGCCTCAGGTTTTTTGTTTGTTTGTTTGTTTCTTATCAGATGGAGTCTCCTTCTGTTGCCCCCAGGCTGGAGTGCAGTGGCCATTTTAACTCACTGCAACCTCCACCTCCCGGGTTCAAGTGATTCTCCTGCCTCAGCATCCTGAGTAGCTGGGATTACAGGTATGTGCCACAACGCCTGATTAATTTTTATATTTTTAGTACAGACAAGATTTCACCATGTTGGCCAGGCTGGTCTCAAAATCCTGACCTCAAGTGTTCCACCCACCTCGGCCTCCTAAAATGCTTGGATTACAGGCAGGAGCCACCATGCCCAATTCAAGGTGTTTTTCTTAATCTTGAAACAAGTGATATCAATACTTAACAAGTATAACTTTTTTTTTTTTTTTTTTTGCAGTGGAGTGGAATAAAATGCTTCTATTAACTCTATTAATAAGTACAACTTCTATAAATAGTGCTTACAAATATCCGTGTAAATTTAAATGTCGAAATTGTTCTATCCCCAACATCCTCCCACCCAAGTAGAGGCACGTTTAATAATTTTGTTATTTGTATATTTTAAGTGTCTGGGCTCCAAGCTTATGAACTATATCCTCATGAAAGTTCCTTGGGAGACATTTTCCAGTGCACCATGCATGTAAAAACAAAAACATACTCAACTCTAGAGTTTAGAAGAGCTGTTCAAACTATTCCTGGTGAGACAGTACGTTGATATTACAGAAATTTAGGGAATACTCCAGGAAACGTTTGTGATGCCAAGTTACTTAATGTCAAACAAAAATCAACACCACCACCATTAACTGAATAGCTACAATATGCTAGACCGTGAGGAAGAATCATATATACATGTTTCGTCTCATTTGCAATGATCCTTAAGATAAATATTATCATTCCCCATTGTATGAATAGTGAGTAGTAAAGCTGGGATTTGAACCCAAGTTTGAATCTATATAATGTGTATTCAAAGCTCCCAAGATTCATAAAATCAGCAGTGCTAATTACCGAAGGAGAGAAATCCACGTGCTATAAGGGACAGTGCTAGATTGAGTTCAGATTATAAATTTAGATTTTAAAGTCAGTCAAATTTAGCTCCTAGCAGTGGTAACAGACTTTGTGAGACGTTGCTTAACTTAGTTATTTCCTAATTGAGGATAAAAGTACCTGAAATGAAGAGTGGTTATGAGCATTTGTTTTAAATCTTAGTATAAATTACATAAAATATTTCCTAACATTTTACAGGTTCTAAATACATAGAAGCTATCATACAGCTCCAGGTTGGAAGAAACTAGAGCCACAGACTGAACTTTTGGACCAGGAGAAGAGAGCTTTACAAAATTCTACTCTGATTACACAAGAAGAGTTTGCCTTTACCTACTTTGGTTTATTCCAGTTATTTCCCTTTGAAATACAAATACTAGCATAACTCATTTTATTATGATTTGCTGTATTGTATTTCATGGACAGTGGGCTTTTAAGAAATTGAAGGTTTGTTGCAAACGTGTTAAACAAGTCTACTGCTGCCATTTTGCCAACAAAATGTACTCACTTTGTATCTGTTTCACACTTCAGTAATTCTTGCAATATTTGAAATGATTATCATTACTTGTTATGGGGATCTGTAGTCTTACCATTACAATTGTTTTGGAGTGCAATAAACCACATCCATATAAAATGGAAAAATTAATCCATAAACACTATATGTTCTGACTGCTCAATCAACTGCCTGTTCCCTGATTCATTCTTCCTAGAGCCTCTCTACTGCCTGAGACAAAATCATATTAAAATTAGGCCACTTAATAACCCTACGATGGCTTCTGAATGTTCAGCTGAAGAGTCCTATGTTTCTCCCTTTACATCAAACACTAAAACAAGCTTAGTGAGGAAGGAATTTCAAACACTGAGAGAGGCTGAAAGCTGAGACTGTTCTACCAGTTAGCCAACTTGTGAATACAAAGAAAAAGTCTTTGAAGCAAATTACAAGTGCTACCCCAGAAAACACAAGAATCATGAGAAAATGTAATGGACTTACGTTTGATGGAGAAAGTTTGAGTGATTTAGATTGAAAAAAAAAATTAAAGAAAAAAACAAACAAACAAACAAACAAAAAACACCAACTACAATATTCTTTTAAGACAAAACCTAATCTGGAGCAAGGACCTAGGTCTCTTAAATGCTATGAAAACTGAGAGAGATGGAGGAAGCTGCAGAAGAAGAGTTTAAAGCTAGAAAAGGTTGGTTCTTGAGGTCTAGAAAAATAAGTCATTTCTATAACCATAGAAGGGCAAGGTGAAGCAGCAAGTGCTGATGCAGAAGCTGTAGCAAGCCATCCAGAAAGTTTAGCTAAGATAATTGGTGAAGGTGGCTGCATGAAATAGATTCATTATAGACAGAACAGACTTCTATTGGAAAAAAGATGCCATCTGGGACTTTCATACCTAAACAGAAGTTAATGCCTAGCTTTAAACAATAGGCTGACTCTTCTTATGGGTTAATGTAGCTGGTGACTAAGTTGAAGCCAGTGCCAAGTTACTGTTCTGAAAATCCTAGGGGCCTTCAGAATTATGCTAGATCTACTCTCCGTGTGCTCTATAAATGGAACAAAGTGTAAATGACAGCAGATCAGTGTACTGCATAATTTACTAATCACTATCCTGATCAGTCAAGCAGTGATCAACATCAAAAAACCCTCCAGGAAGATTGCTGGCAAGATGGCCGAATAGGAACAGCTCTAGTCTGCAGCTCCCAGTGAGATCAATGCAGAAGGCGGGTGATTTCTGCATTTCCAACTGAGGTACCCAATTCATCTCACTGGGACTGGTTGGACAGTGAGTAAAGCCCAAGGAGGGTGAACCAAAACAGGGTGGGGCACCGTCTCACCCAAGAAGTGTAAGGGGTCAGAGAACTCCCTCTCCTAGCCAAGGGAAGCCATTAGGGACTGTACCAAGCATTCCAACCCAAATACTCCACCTTTACCATGGTATTCACAACCTGCAGACCAAGAGATTTCCTCTGGTGCCTGTGCCACCAGGGCCCTGGGTTTCCAGCACAAAACTGGGCTGCCATTTGGGAAGACACTCAGCCAACCAGAGGCATTTTTGATTTTCATAGCATAGAGCACCTGGAATGCCAGCAAGACAGAACCATTCACTCCCCTGGAAAGGGGGCTGAAGCCAGGGAACCAAGTGGTGTGACTTGGTGGTTCCCACCCTCATGGATCCCAGCAAGCCAAGATCCACTGGCTTAAAGTTTTCACTGCCAGCAAAGCAGTCTGAGCTTGACTTGGGACACTTGAGCTTGGTTGAAGGAGAAGCATCTGCCTTTGCTGAGGCTTGGGTAGGCAGTTTTACCCTCACAGTGTAAAAAAAGCTGCCAGGAAGTTCAAGCCAGGGGAAGCCCACCAGAACTCAGCAAGTCTGCTGCGGCCAGACTGCCTCTCTAGATTCCCTCCTCTCTGTGCAGGACATCTCTAAAAAAAGGCAGCAGCTCCAGTCAGGGACTTATAGATAAAACCCCCACCTCCCTGGGACAGAGCACCTGGAGAGAGGGGCAGTTGTGGGCACAGCCTCAGCAGACTTAATTGTCCCTACCTGACAGCTCTGAAGAGAACAGCAGATATCCCAGCACAGTGTTTGAGCTCTGATAAGGGAAAGAATGCCTCCTCAAGTGGGTCCCTGACTCCTATGCATCCTGACAAGGAGAGAGCTCCCAGTAAGGGCTGACAGACATCTCATACAGAAAAGCTATGGCTGGCATCTGACAGGTGCCCCTCTGGAACAAAGCTTCCAGAGGAAGCTTCAGGCAGCAATCTTTGCTCTTCTGCAGGCTTCACTGGTGATATCCATAAAAACCGGGTCTGGAGTAGACCTCCAGCAAACTTCAGCAGACCTGCAGCAGAGGGGCCTGACTGTTAGAAGGAAAACTAACACACAGAAAGGAATAGTATCAACATCAGTAAAAAGGATGTGCATTCAGAGACTCCCTCCAAAGGTCACCAACTTCAAAGACCAAAGGTAAATAAATTCATGAATATGGGGAGAAACCAGCACAAAAAATCTAAACATTTCAAAAATAAATATTCCTCTTCTCCTCCAAAGGATTGTAACTCCTTGCCAATAAGGGAACAAAACTGGATGGAGAATGAGTTTGACAAATTGACAGAAGTAGGCTTCAGAAGGTGGCTAATAACAAACTCCTCTGAGTTAAAGATCATATTCTAACCTAATGCAAGGAATCTGAGAACACTGAAAAAAGGTTAGACTAATTGCTAACTAGAATAAGCAGTTTAGAGAAGAACATATATAACCTGATGGAGCTGAAAAGCACAGCATGAGAACTTCATGAAACATACACAAGTATCAATAGCTGAATCAATCAAGCAGAATAAGAGATATCAGAGACTGAAGATCCACTCAGTGAAATAAAGTGAAAGACAAGGTCAGAGAAAAAAGAGTGAAAAGGAACAAAGCCTTCAAGAAATATGAGACTATGTGAAAAGACAAAATCTATGTTTGATTGGTATACCTGAAAGTGACAGAAGAAAGAGACTAAGTTGGAAAACACTCTTCAGGTTATTATCCAGGAGAACTTCCCCAACCTAGCAAGTCAGCCCAACATTCAAATTCAGAAAATACAGAGAGTACCCCCAAGATACTTTGCAAGAAGAGCAATTCCAAGACACGTAATTGTCAGATTCACCAAGGTTGAAATGAAGGAAAAAATGTTAAGGGCAGCCAGAGAGAAAGATCAGGTTACCCACAAAGGGAAGCCCATGAGACTAACAGCAGATCTCTTGGCAGAAACTCCACAAGCCATAAGAGAGTGGAGGGACAATATTCAACATTCTTAAAGAATTTTCAACCCAGAATTTCATATCCAGTCAAACTAAGCTTCATAAAAAAAAGGAGAAATAAAATTCTTTACAGTCAAGCAAATGCTGGAGATTTTGTCACCACCAGGCCTGCCTTACAAGAGCTCCTGAAGAAAGCATTAAACAGGTAAAGAAACAACCAGTACCAGCCACTGCAAAAAAACATACCAAATTGTAAAGACCATCAATGCTATGAAGAAACTGTATCAACTAATGGGCAAAACAACCAGCTAGCATCATAATGACAGGATCAAATTCACACATAACAATAATAACCTTAAATGTAAATGGGCTAAATGCTGTAATTAAAAGACACAGACTGGCAAATTGGATAAAAAGAGTTAAGACTCATCAGTATGCTGTATTCAGGAGACCCATATCACATGCAAAGACACACATGGGCTCAAAATAAAAGGATGGGGAAATATTTACCAAGCAAATGGAAAGAAAAAAAAAAAGCAGGTGTTGAAATACTAGTCTCTGATAACACAGACTTTAAACCAACAAAGATCACGAGACAAAGAAGGGCATTACATAATGGTAAAGTGATCAATGCAACGAGAAGACCTAACTGTCTTACATATATATGTACCCAATACAGGAACACTCAGATTCATAAAGTAAGTTCTTAGAGACCTACAGAGAGACTTAGACTCCCACACAGTAATAGTGGGAAACTTTAACACTACACTGTCAGTATTAGACAGATCAATGAGACAGAAAATAAACAAGGATATCCAGGACTGGTACTCAGCCCTGAACCAAGTGGACCTAATAGACTTCTACAGAACTCTCCACTCTAAATCCACAGAATATACATTCTTCTTAGCACCACATCGCACTTATTCTAAAAGTGACCATATAATTGGAAGTAAAACACTCCTCAGCAAATGCAAAATAATGGAAATCATAACAAACAGTCTCTCAGACCACAGTGCAATCAAAATAGAACTCAGAGGTAAGAAACTCAGTGAAAACCACACAACTACATAGAAACTGAACTACCTGCTTCTGAATGACTACTGGGTAAACAATGAAATTAGGGCAGAAATGAAAAAGGTTCTTTGAAACCAGCAGGAATGAAAACACAACATAGCAGAATCTCTGGGACACATTTAAAGCAATGTGTAGAGGAAAATTTATAGCCCTCAATTCCCACAAGAGAAAACAGAAAAGATCTAAAATTGATACCCTACCATCACAGTTAAAAGAACTAGAGAAGCAAAAGCAAACAAATTCAAAAGCCAGGAGAAGATAAGAAATAACTAATATCAGAGCAGAACTGAAGGAGATAGAGACACAAAAAAACCCTTCAAAATAAAAAAATCAATAAATCCAGGAGCTGGTTTTTTGAAAAGATCAACAAAATGGATACACCACTAGGCAGACTAATAATAAATGAAAGAGAGAAAAATAAAATAGATGCAATAAAAAAATGATAAAGGGGACAGGACCATCAATTCCACAGAAATACAAACTGCCCTCAGAGATTACTATCAACACCTCTGTGCCAGAAAAAAATCTACACAAAGTGGATAAATCCTAGACACATACACCCTTCTAAGACTAAACCAGGAAAAAGTTGAATTGCTGAATAGTCCAATAACAAGTTCTGAAATTGAGGCAGCCATTAATAGCCTACCAACCAAAAAAAAAAAAAAAGTCAGATTCACAGCCAAATTCTACCAGAGGTACAAAGAGGAGCTGGTACCATTCCTTCTGAAACTATTCCAAACCATTGAAAAGGAAGTAATCCTCCCTAACTCATTTCATGAGGCCAGAATCATTCTGATACCAAACTTGGCAGAGACACAACAGGAAAAGAAAATTTCAGGGCAATATCCCTGATGAACATCGATGTGAAAATCCTCAATAAAATACTGGCAAACAGAATTCAGCAGCACATCAAAAAGCTTATCCACTATGATCAAATCCCAGGGATGCAAGTCTGGTTCAACATACACAAACCAAAAAATGTAATCTGTCACATAAACAAAACCAAAGACAAAAACCACCATTTTCTCAATAGATGCAGAGAAGGCCTTTGACAAAATTAAACAGACCTTCATGCTAAAAACTCTCAGTAAACTAGGTATTGATGGAACATATCAAAAATAATAAGACCTATTTATGACAACCCCACATTCAATATCATACTGAATGGGCAAAAACTGGAAGCAATCCCTTTGAAAAGCAGCACAAGACAAGGATGCCCTCTCTCACCACTCCTATTCAGTATAGTATTGGAATTTCTGACCCGGGCAATCAGGCAAGAGAAAGAAATAAAGAGTATTCAATTAGGAAAAGAGGAAGTCAAATTGTCTCTGTTTGCAGATGAAATGATGGCATATTTAGAAAACCTCATCGTTTCAGTCCAAAATCTCTTAAACTAATAAGCAATTTCAGCAAAGTCTCAGGATACAAAATCAATGTGCAAAACTCACAAGCATTACTATGCAAATAACAGACAGCCAAATCATGAGTGAACTCCCATTCACAATTGCTATAAAGAGAATAAAATACCTAGGAATACAAGTAACAAGGGATGTAAAGGACCTCTTCAAGGAGAACTGCAAACCACTGCTCAAGGAAATAACAGAGGACACAAACAGATGGAGAAACATTCCACAGTCATGGTTAGAAAGAATCAATTATCATGAAAATAGCCACACTGTCCAAAGTAATTTATAGATTTAATGCTATCCCCATAAAGTTATCATTGACTTTCTTCACAAAATTGGAAAAAACTAATTTCAATTTTATATGGAACCCAAAAAGAGCCCACAAGGCCAAGACAATTCTAAGCAAAAAGAACAAAACTGGAGGCATCATGCTACCTGACTTAAAACTGTACTACAAGACTAAAGTAATCAAAAAGTATGGTACTGGTACCAAACCAGAAATATAGACCTATGGAACAGAATAGAGGCCTCAGACGTAATGCCACATATCTACAGCCATGTGATCGTTGACAAACCTGACAGAAACAATCCATGAGGAAAGGATTCTCTATTTAATAAATGGGAAAACTGGCAGGCCACATGCAGAAAGCTGAAACTGAATCTCTTCCTTACACTTTACACAAAAATTAACTCAAGATGAATTAAAGACTTAAACATAAGACCTAAAACCATAAAAACCCTAGAAGAAAACCTAGGCAATACCATTTGGGACATAGGCATAGGCAAGGACTTTATGACTAAAATACCAAAAGCAATGGCAACAAAAATGAAAATTTATAAATGGGATCTAATTAAACTAAAGAGCTTCTGCACAGCAAAATAAACCATCATCAGAGTGAACAGGCAACCTACAGAATGGGAGAAAATTTTTGAAATCTATCCATCTGACAAAGGGCTGATATTCAGAATCTACAAAGAACTAAAACAAATATACAAGAAAAACACAAACAACCCCAACATCAAGTGGGCAAACAATATGAATAGACACTTCTCAAAAGAAGACATTTATGCAGCCAAAAAACATGAAAAAAAGCTCATCATCACTGGTCATTAGAGAAACACAAATCAAAACCACAATGAGATATCATCTCATGCCAATTAGAATGGTAATCATTAAAAAGTCAGGAAGCAACAGATGCTGGAGAGGATTTGGAGAAATAGGAACACTTTTACACTGTTGGTGGGAGTGTAAATTAATTCAAACATTGTGGAAGACATTGTGGTGATTGCTCAAGGATCTAGAAATAGAAATACCATTTGACCCAGCAATCTCATTACCCAAAGGATTATAAATCATTCTATTATAAAGACACATGCACACTTATGTTTATTGCAGTACTATTCACAATAGTAAAGAATCGGAAGCAACCCAAATGCCCATCAATGATAGACTGGATAAAGAAAATGTGGCACATATATACCATGGAATACTATGCAGCCAGAAAAAAAGGATGAGTTCATGTTCTTTGCAGGGACATGGATGAATCTGGAAATTATCATTCTCAGCAAATGTACACAAGAACGGAAAACCAAACAATGCATATTATCATTCATAAGTGGGAATTGAACAATGAGAACACAAGAACACAGGGAAGGGAACATCACACAGTGGGGCTTGTTGGGGAGGGGTGAGGCTAAGGTAGGGATAGCATTAGGAGATACATCTAATGTAGATAATGGGTTGTTGGGTACAGCAAATCACCATGGCATGTGTATACCTGTTGGGAATAGGTCCTGATATGTGTGTGATGGATTAAATATTGTTTACTGGGAAACAATGGTAAGGAACGCTGAGCCGTCCCCAAGCAGAAAACTGCTAGAATAGTAAGCAGGATGTACCAGTTATGCACTAGTTAAACCAGTTTCCAAAACATGGGATACATGACCCTGTCACCATTGTTGACTCACAAAGGAGTGCTTTCTAGCTTATTTTTATTTTAGTAGAAAACAGGCATTATCTGTCTGTTTAGTCTATCTTTATTCTATGAAGAAACACTGAATACCTACTTATTAAAAATAATCACTTGTTCACAAAGAATAAACACATGGTCAGAATCCGCTCTAGGCTTTCAGCTGGGATATGCTGTCAGTCCCCTGACATTCCACTCTGTTTCCCACTTTTGTACTCCATGTCTGTGTCTGTTTCTTACTTCCTTCTGTGCCACCTGGGTTGGGGTCCCCGTGACCAAGCTGGTCTCAGCATATACCTATGTAATCAACCTGCAAATTATGAATATGTAACCCTGAACTTAAAGTATAATTTTTAAAAAACTTTTTTTTCAAAGAAATATATTCAGCAAACTTCTCATTTTCAGAATAACAGATCATTCTGGATCAATTCCACCCCATTCAAATCTCTTGAAGAGTAAAAACACTCACAATAAACTGGGCTTCCAAGAAAATTAAAAAAAAATCCTGTACACACACACAAAAAAACACTTTTTGAAGGCTTTGATGATTAGCATTTTTTAGGAATAATTTTCAAGGAAGTTATGTACATTGTTCAGACATAACGCTGTTTTAAACAGTAGACTACAGTATAATTAAAACATAAATTTGGCATGTGCTGGAAAAACCAAAAGATTTCTGTGACCCAGTTTATTGCTGTGGTCTGGAAGCAAACCTGTGATATCTTCAAGAACTGTCCATATAGCTTTTTGTATTCTTCTGTGTTCTCAGCAAATCATATATTTGTTCACATAACTGATCTTTTTACTGTTAATAATCATGAATTATTTTGCAGCTAGATTAAACCAAGTTTGAAGACTTCAAAACCTACAGGATGGACCTTTTCAGGTTTTTTTTTAATTTCATCATATTATATTGAAAAAAAGATGTAGGGCATTTATTTTTGTAATATATCGATTTCACTTTTATTTCCAGAATAATCACCTTATCAGATTTCATTTAGCGACAGCTGAGTGGTCTTCTTGAAAGATGCTGTTGCTCCACAGTCTTTGCAGAGAGACTTTAGGTCTTTGTGACCCTGGTAGGTCACAGTCAGGAAATAAAAATATTTAACATTAAAATAAAGTTATTTTGCCCAGCATGGGGGTTCATGACTGTAATCGCAGCACTTTGGGGGGCTGAAGGAAGGGGTGGATCACAAGGTTAGGAGTTCGAGACCATCCTGATCAACATGGTGAAACCCTATCTCTATTAAAAATACAAAATTTTTTTATATTTCAACCAATCTTCTCTATTGTGTTTTACCTTACTTTCCATATTACCTTTGATTCACTTATTCTTCTCTTCTCAAAATATTCATCTCTTCTCTAGGTCATCTGATATAGCTAATGATATATCCCAGGGGCTTTATTTCCAATTCCAATGCTAGCTTATCTTATAACCTGGAACAAACTTCAGCACTTCATGCAAATGCTTAAGTATCAGAGCTGAAAAGAAACTTTAAGATCATTTACTCTAATATTCTCTCATTTTATCAAATGAGAAAAGGTAAAACTTACAGAGGTAACAAAAATTGCCTGATGTCAAGCAGTTTATCAGTAGCAAAACCAAACTGAAGTCAGGCATCCCAATGATTGTTTTAGAACTCATAATAGTGAGCCATTTAGCTTTAAATGACATGAAAAGAAATCATTGGAAAAAATGACAAATACTGAGTTTCTCATTAAAGTGGGATGTTTTAAAGGCCAACAATAGGATAGGCACACCTATGTGGGACACCAAGTAATAACCAAATATTTGTGCGGTGACAATATTAGATAAAAAGTTCAATAAATTCAAATGCTAAATGTATTCAGGTTCCTATATCCTCATCAATACAATAATAAAACCATCTTGGATTTTAAGAATGTTATATTTATACGGTACCTTACTGTGAAATAAGACTGACATTAAATAAGACATGTTATATATCATCAAAATGGGTGAGAAAATTTTCTAGTGTGAGTAGAGATGTGTGATTCACCTTCCTCATCAATATTCATAGAAGAAAAATGATTAATTTCTCAATGGAAGTGGAAACTAAGTTTAGGGTTAAGTAATCATTTGGGCATCAGAAATTCTGACTAATCAAAATTGGAATAAGTCCTTGAAGCAATATGTGAGGTATGTTCTATCAAAATAACTTCTCTGTGTGTCTCCAACTATTTGGTCCCTTATCCTCATTAAAACAGGTAAAGTGGAAATAAGCCCAGCCCTTCTCTTGTCTATCCCCATACAGCTAAGATGAGGATCAAATATAATGGATATAAAACAGCAATAAAGTTATGAAGTACTTTTCCCACATAAATCAATGCTTTTATTTTTATTATCATTTCTCACATTTCCAAATATTTATTTCCAAGGGTAAGATTTCAAAGGAAGAAATGAAATAGAGGCTTGCTACTAAATTTCAATATTCATTGCCTCTTCATCTCAGTGACTAGTTCATCTCGTCCTGTATTTTAACCCAAGATAGGAATATCCTCTACATCAAGAATAAATTATTTTTTCATACTTTATTATTTATTTTATCATGTATATATATATTATTGCATTTTAGGTTTTGGGGTACATGTGAAGAACATGCAAGATTGTTGCATAGGTGCATACATGGCATTGTGGTTTGCTGCCTTCCTCCCCATCACCTATATCTGGCATTTCTCCCCATGTTATCCTTCCCCAACTCCCCACCCCCTGCTGTCCCTCCGCTAGTTCCCCCAAAACAGACCTCAGTGTGTGAGGCTCTCCTCCCTATGTCCATGTGCTCTCATTGTTCAACATCCACCTATGAGTGAGAACAGGTGGTGTTTGATTTTCTGTTCTTGTATCAGTTTGCTGAGAATGATGGTTTCCAGGTTCATCCATGTCCCTACAAAGAACATGAACTCATTGTTTTTTATGGCTGCATAGTATTCCATGGTGTGTATTTGCCAAATTTTCACTGTGCAGTCTATCATAGATGGGCATTTGGGTTGGTTCCAAGTCTTTGCTATTGTAAATACTGCCGCAGTGAACATTTGTGTGCATGTGTCCTTATAATAGAATGATTTATAATCCTTTGGATATATACCCAGTAATGGGATTGCTGGGTCACATGGGATTTCTATAAGAATAAACTACTTAACAACACAAAAGATAAGATGTGTGAGATGTCCCTGGATCAGATAAGCAGGTATCTATCTGGCTCCATATGAGTGGGCTCAAAAGCAGGGATCTAATTCAAGTGCCAGAAAGGCCTGGAAAGACTTCAGAGGGAATAAGTAGGCTTGGAAAGTCTACTTTCATTTCATATATTGATTTCTCACATGGCACAAACCATAGGTCACTATTTATCTTAATACTTTTATGAATGGTGCTTTTGGGATGGAAATTGGAAAGTGTCAGCAGGTTTCTAATCAATATTGTTTTATGTATTCTCATGGAACATCTCCTATGTTTTTTTTTTTTTTCCTCTTACAAGTTCTGCCTCTAAATGTTCAATGGGAAAGCAATTTGTACACCAAATTGCTGGATAGAAAGTTTGAAAACTAGAATGGGGAAATCTTTCTAGTAATCAGGTGATAAGTCATGCATCTGAAATGCTTTATGATTTTCTTATGGAAATGATAAACTTCCAAATGGATTATAATGCGTCCTCCATTGTTCTGTTTCTATTTCCTTACTCGGCACATTCATAAATGTCCTATTACAATTGATGGGAGCTTAATGTTGACATAAATGTGTTTTTAATGAAAACTGTTGATACCTTTTTGTCAGTTTTGAGGTAATTTTTTCCCACATAGTCAGTGGGAAGGAAAATAAAAAGCCATTATATTAGGCAGAAATCCTAGGATCCTTTCTCCTACTAGATACTTTCGACTTTGAGTACTTTCCTGTCATTTTAGACAGTCTAACAATCTAGCGACTGCTCTAATGCTGAGAGAAGTGATTGTACTAAAAGTCATAGAAATAAATTGCTGTTAGTCACCTTAATCCTGCTTTCAGAAAACAAAAATAGGGATTTTTAAAAAAATTAAACAAGCAGTAGTAAAATTGAAGTGATATTAAGTGAAAAATTAATTAGTACTTAGTTCAATGGTATTTTAATGCTTTTTTTTTTTTTTGGAGGCATAGTCTCACTCTGTCACCGAGACTCGAGTGAAATGGTGCAATCCTGGCTTACGGCAACTTCCACCTACCTGGTTCAAGCGATTCTCATGCCTCAGGCTCCTGAGTAGCTGGGACTACTGGCGCACACCACCACACCCAGCTACTTTTTGTACATTTGGTAGAGATGGGGTTTCACCATATTGGCCAAGCTGGCCTCGAACTCCTGGCCTCAGGTGATCCACCCACTTCAGCCTCCCAAAGTGCTGGGATTACAGGTGTAAGCTGCCATACCTAGGCACTTTAGTCCTCCTTAGAAATGCAGAGGAAAAATACTGAATTTTGACTGAGTGAATCCTAATGAATTAAAAGCAGAAACATATTTCTTTGAATATTTCATTATGACAACAGAAAAAAAGAAGGTACAACCAATAAGGATTGAGAAAAATGAGACATTAGCCAGCAGTTAACAGTAGAGGATTATTGACTTAGAAGGTCAAAGGAACAGAATATAATTTAAGAGACTACAGTGAGTAAACCTGGAATTCGATGGTACAGGGTACCAGAAAAAATGTGGCAAGGCATCAAGCTATAACCAGATTAGTTAAAATCTGTCAGGAGGAACATCTATTGGTACCCTCCTATAGTCATTTGCTTCATCCCAGTAGATAGCCATATAACTAACTCCACCCAGCTTGTTGGTAGATATTTTTTTAGAGTAAGTTCAGATCCTCTGGGTTTCTGGCTACAGTAGCAGGAGAGGGGACATGTACACCTAAAAAATGACAAAGCAAACTCAGGAATAAATTGGAAGCTGAAAACTGAAGGGTGAGATATTTTCAGGCACCTTCAATTGCCAGTAAGTTTCTTTCTATCCTCCCCAAATTGAAGCCTGAAAGACAGGTTCTAGAGAAACTCAATGTCATGATTAAAATAACTTTAAAAATCCAAGATGCTGATATGTGGTGTTCCATTAAATAAAAAAAAAACAAAAAACAAACAAACAAACAAACAAAAAACACAAAAGCTTTCCACCCAATCACCTTACAATCAAGGCCTCCAGTCAGCATGCCCCATCTGTTAACTTACGCTCACAGGCAGCTTCCCAGTGTCTTATTCTTAATTATAATAAAGAGCCAATGATCACCAGATGTTTGAGAGTGCTTACAGGATAAGGGGGACATTAAAAAATGAAACAATGGAAGCAGTATAGGAAGCTGATCAAAATACATACAATTAATAGATTCAGATATATAAAGTAAACTATAACATTTAGGCAAGAGAATACTACTACTAAGATACATCCAGGATAAAAAGATCATTTGAAATAAATAAAACTAAAGTAAAATAGGTCAAAAGTTTTGAATATGAAGTCAAGGAGATCTCCTAGAAACTAGAACAGAAAGAACAAATGAATAAAAAGAGGATCATTAAAAGGAGGTCCAACTACCAGAATTAGTAGGAATTTTAGAGGGGGAAAAGGAAAGGTAGAGAAACTTCAATACAATAGAAATAAACATGCAAGAACTGAATTACGTGTATTTTCTGACCAAGGTATTAGTAAGTAGACTGTATGTTGAGGGAGTGATTAAAAAGCTCACATCAAGTCGAATCCTTATGAAATTGAAGATTCTCAGTAAGTTAAAAGATCCCCAAAGCATCCAGAGGAGCAAAAGAAACAGATCACATGCAAAAGAAAGGAGACTATGAAGAGCTCTATTTCTTACTAATAGCACATTAATTTGAAAAATAAAATGAGATAGTAACTTGAAAATCTGAGAACAGTTTATTCCAACCACAAATTCAATATTCTGGCACAATAAATTAATACAATTATATATCATATATATATTAGTCCCAGAATAAATGTTTACATACAATATAATGTGACATAAGTTTCTCAGCTAAACACTCACAAGACAAATGGACTGAAGGGAAAGATTCAAGACCACAATGGAAACAGTAAATTATTTGGTACTATTTTTGACCTTAGGAATAACTATTAATGTATCAATTTGTAAAAATTTTGTAAGTCTTATATGAGAATACTTCTAAGCTTATCGGTAAAGAACGTTTATGAAATTATAGTCATGTCAATAAAGAATTGAAATAAAAATTAGGACATATTTAGCTTAAGGATGGAGGATTGGAATTTGTATGAAATTGTCGGTTTTAAACAATCATAAAAGTCAGTAAATATAATCTAGGTGTATCAATGAAGAATATCAATTGTAAGCAAATTATTTGCAAATACGAAGACCAAGTTTGGAGGTTAAACTGAACATGGTGGCCTCCAGAAGATCAGGACAGGTGTCGCAAAACAAACCAATCAAAGCAGATACTGTTGTACTTTATAATGTACAACTTAGTAGTAATTGTTTCAAAATGTGTACATGTATACTTTTGATTAAACTTAAAAAATAAAAAGTTCTCATTAATATTGAAGTCATACTTGGGCCTGAAACCAGCAAATACATGAATAGATCTCTGGCAAACACAATGCTCTCTACTATGAACTGTGCTCTAGCTTTGTTTGAAGTCAGTGAGAATAAATCAATGACTTACATATGCATACAGAACACTTAGTGGGAATCAAATGCAGTATACAATATTTCTACAGACCTGCCTTGATCTGAGAATATTAAGTGCACCCATTTGATTTATTCTGATGTGAGACTTGACTAGTGTTTCTAGAGCTCTGATTATTCGCTCTCTTTGCTCCTTGGGATAGTACATCATGTCAAACTTGATGATTAGCATGAGTTAATGGTGCTTTCTTTGTTTGGAGAACTGAAATAGGCTAATTAGTCACATACCTCAATCTATGCCCACATAGCTACATTATTCTCAAAACTAAAAGACTATTCAAAATTGTTCTGGGACAACAGTTTACTAGGATGGATCATTGAGAGAAACCTTACATATGTTTCCATTTACCCTTTATTTCAAATACCAAAATGCGATTTTATTTCCACCCCTACTCTGTTTATCTTCCAGAAATCATAAAGATATAGCTACATGTTCTAATAATTGAATTCTACTTAATTATATAGCATACTATGGCAGAAGGCAGTAGAAAAGAAAATGATTCCAGTTGTCAGTTACCTTTTAAAAAGGTTAAATAACATTTTTAAAGTGTCAACAGGATTGATTTTTCTTCCACCTCTGCTGTGTGAAAACAAGAAACTCACTTTTTCCTCTGTTCTATCATATCTACTCACCACAACTAAATCAGCCAAATTATGTTTCCTTTATGTATATCTATTTTGAAAATCAGCAGTTTCAAATGTGACAATTTCAGGCTGCTGGACAGATATATAGGTTGTTTTTCTAAGACTGAGAGTAGCTGTAACTCAGATCATAAACTGGCCATCTTCAGGGGGAAGCCTGTTCAAAGATGTGGTTTATTTGGTCAAAACAGTCTCTTTTTCTCCAAACCTAAATGACATGATCATAAGAAAATAAGATTTTATATTATAATTAGGATGTATGGCTTAAATTAGAAAAGGCCTGTCTTCATAGCAGTGTCTAAGAGATAAATATTGGTCCCTCACAGTAGGGTGGCTTGATCCCACAATTCCTTTGCCAACAATTTGATCATCTGTGTTACCCATCTGTCCCCTAAATCATTTAACTTTTTACTGCTATAATGAAATACAAAAGCAAACAATCAAAAATAATATGTAGGAGTGGGGATAATGTTAGAAACTTAATCAGATGAAGGGCTTAGGATATGGTCTAATACCATACATATTCTATCATTTGGTCTGTTTTCTAGTTGATCTGCAAAAAAGGAATACATTGCTTTCATACTTAGTAGCACAAAGGAAAACGAAAAAACTGTTCATGCAATTGCATGTGTGTTTGCTTTCATGAGCTAACACCCTTGGTGGTTTTCATTTGTAGTTCACTTTTCCTCAATGATATGGTTCTGCTCTGGGTCCCCACCCAAATGTCATATCGAATTATAATCCCCATATGTCAGGGGAGGGGCCTAGTAGCAGGTGATTGGATTACAGGAGTGGATTTCCCCTTTGCTGTTCTTATGATAGTGAGCAAGTTCTCATGAGATCTGCTGGTTTTAAAGTGCGACTCCCTTCATTCTCTCTCTCATGCCACCATGTGAAAAAGGTCCTTGCTTCCCCTTTAACTTCTGTCACAACTGTAAGTTCCCTGAGGCCTCCTAGTCATGCTTCCTATTAAATCTGTGGAACTGTGAAAATCAATTAAGCCTCTTTTCTTCATAAATAACGCAGTTGAAGGTAGTTCTTTATAGCAGTGTGAAACGAACTAATTAATATGCTCCTTTATCTCTTAGCCCATTCATTTGGCCCTTCAATTAACATACTATTTCTCAAAATACTCTTTCTGTTCTCTATATTTTTTACACATCTTGGTTCTATCTGGAATATTGCTCTCTTACCCTTTCTCCATCAACCACATTCACCCAGATAACTACTTCTTGATCCTTAAGACAAACTCATGTCTTCATTCTATTAAAAAAAAAAAAAAAAAAAAAAAAAAAAATCTCCCAGCCCTGCACATGGGACAAACACTTTCGATACCAAGTTAAACGTGCCTTCTCTCTGCTCCCAGATCAACTTATACTATGTGCAATTCATAATTGTTTACTTATCTGTCCACCATACTTGATTGTGGATACCTAATGGCAGGCACACTTAGCATTATTATTCATTTCCATAGTCTCAAGTTCTAGACCATGTCCTAGCACATAAGACATCAGTAAATGACTGGTCAATCAATGAAGAGTAAGGGGCCTAAAATTCTATAGCTAAACTGTAATCCATTTAAGGAATCTCAATTCTTGTTAAAATGCAGAAAACCACATGAAAAGTTTATTATTTTTGCTTTTTTCAATCAACTAGGCTTGAGTCAGAATGATGCCTAGATTATAGGTGTTTCTGCTTTTTATGAGCACCTATGTGGGGAGAATGGACCAAGAAAAAGGGTAGTATTTATACAGAATGAGGACACAGTGAAAGTAAGATGCCAAAACTTTTCATAATTTTGCAAAGATTTATCTTGCTCAGAGCGCCATATGGAGAAATAGAAGAAAAAGTATATTTGACCTAGATATTGACATTCCTTGTCTTTTCATCTTCATCATCACTGTCCCTTTTAAACCTGGTTTCATATTTGCTCATATTTTTTGGCACAGAAATCTTACTTGAATTTTATGTTACATGAATTTAACCAAAGTTTATTTCATACTATCCCCACTAGGGGAAAAAGTTTTGGGGTAATTTTTAAACTACAGATCTAAAAATGATCAAATTCCAATTGAACATGAGACTTTTCATATTTTTTATTTTCTCTTCCCTTTCAAAACAACCAACTGAATATTCTAGAGTCTAATAAATTGAATGTCAGTGTGATAGAATGTTTTCCTCTAGATTAATTCCTTGATTTCACTTGACTAAAAAGGGATACATGAAACCATCTAAGACAACTCTCAGCAACTCTTCTCTATTCCATGTGTCCTAGATACACATTCACACATATGCATAATGACAGCTTTTCAAATACTATAGTTTTACTGTTTTATTTAAGTTAAATGTGATTATTTTGGATATTGTTTTCCTGTGGTCTCAGTTTATTTGTGGGATAATGAAGGTGTTAGCGACATTTTCCTTCATCTAAATATCTGGATTATCTCTCCCATGCAGAAAAAAAAAACCCATTAATTATCATAGAAAAAAAATATGTGCCTTGGTGAATCACCATAGTTTATGTGACGTGGTGCTATGTATAGGCAAAAACTTGGCCATATCCTGATACTTGGGTGCTCTAAGACAGTTTATGTGGCAAATATCCATATATATCTTTTATTGTAAACAATAAGTTAGAAATGGTATAAATGAGAATGAATGCAAAGAGGGCTCAATTGCATTTTTGTGTTTGTATACCTGAATTAAGTGACACATACATACAAATTGTATTGGGAACAGAATGTATAAATTGATTTAGAGGTCAGAACAAAGGTTGATTTGTTATTATGGGGCAAACTAGTGACTTAATATAGAGATTTTGTCTCTGAAGTGTGACTTACATGTTAATTCCTTTTCATGGGAAGTTTTCAAGAAAGAGTGAAAAAACTTTTTTCTTAAAGATACCGTGAAGTCTCCATTTTATCCAACAAAAGTTTCTAAAATGGCTGTAAATCTGAATCAACTGAAGAGATTCAGATTTCTAGAACAATCTCAATCCTGCTGAATCAATAATTTTATTAATGGGCCCAGGGTTTCTGTGTGTTCTCAATTCCCTAGCTGAATCTGAAACTTCCCATTAAGCTCTGCTTCCTATTACAGCACTTGGGAACCACATCTTTAGATGACTCAGGTCTCTTTCAAGTCTAATGTTTGATAATTAGAAATCCTGCACTTAGGGGAAGAAGGCAAGATAACTTGCACAAAGGGTATAATCTGTATTTCATTGTTGCCCTATAAACCAAAAGTAATTTAGAAAGACAAAAAAACATGCTGTGTAATTAAAAAAAAACAAAAACAAAAACAAAAAAACAAACCCTGGGAATAGCCAAAGGATAACAACATTAACATGATTGGTTAATAGAATAGATACAATATTCCTTTGGTCATTATTAATGTATCTCAGCTATAACACTTAACTTGGTATCTTATTGTTCACCTGCACATTTTTTTTCCTATTTTACTCTCTTCATTGATATCAGGAGGCCATCATAATCAGAAAATATGTGCACCTTTAGCTAAATCACCTTGTTGGATCAAGCAGCTCTAGAAAATCCCTTCTTGGCTGACAAAGTTATTGCCATTCATAGACATGATCATCTCTACCTTGGCTTGTGCTTCATTATTCTGCAATTACAGGGTTAGCCTTTATATTCAGCCAGAGCAAAGTACCAGCAAATGCTTCCATAAAACCTATTAACTCCGCTAATTCCTTGTACCTTTTGAATGCAAAGGGATTTGGTTCCTAATTTTATCTTCAAGGTGCTCAATGTGTCAGTCCATTAGCAAATTATACCTGATGTGTGGCTTTGGTGTCAGTTAAATTTTATTGGCTCTATTGGTCCTTCCAGATTGTGACACTATTTCCTTCCTCCTGCTGCTTTTTGAGTATTTTCGCAAAGATGAGATGCTACACATCCTGGCTTATCTCCTAATTAAGCTGATTATAACACCGTGTATATGAGGCTAATTCTTCTGGCTTTATTTTAAATTGATCACTCTGTTCCCTCTACAGAAACTGCATTTTTATCATGCTAATGATTTGCCCAGGAAAATGCAAACACAGGTGGTTTCTGTAAAATATTTGGATCTCAGGACCCATAGTTTTTGCCAAGGTGAGATTCAATAAGTTTGCCTCTTTATTAGATTAATAAAATGAGGCATCTATTGAATAGAAGAGACGATGTTAACCAGCAGACTCAGACCAGCAATCAGGAGAGTTGAGTTCAAATGCAGCTGTTAACGCTGTTTAACAGACTCCTCATTTGAAAGGTAAGAAATTTAACTCCATCAGTAATTCTCAAATGCCAGAAAATACAGCAGATAAGAGACATGTGTTAAGTTGTAGAATCATTAAGTACTATTAAACAATAGGTATAAAAACACATGCACACGTATGTTCACTGTGGCACTGTTTACAATAGCAAAGACTTGGAACCAACCCAAATGCCATCAATGCTAGACTGGATTAAAAAAAGTGACACACATACACCATAGAATACTATGCAGTCATAGCAAAGGACAAGTTCATGTCCTTTGCAGGACATGGATGAATCTGAAAACCATCATTTTCAGCAAACTTACACAAGAACAGAAAACCAAACACCACATGTTCTCACTCATAAGTGGGTGTTGAACAATGAGAACACATGGATACAGGGAGGGGAACATCACAAACTGGGGCCTTTTGTGGAATGAGAAGGCAATGGGAGAGATAGAAGGGGGTGGGGGGATTGGGGAGGGGTAACCTTAGGAGAAATACCTAATGTAGGTGACAGGAGGATGGATGCAGCAAACCACCATGGCATGCATGTGTATACCTATGTAACAATCCTGCATGATCTGCACAGGTACTTCAGAACTTAAAGTATAATTTTTAAAAAAATATGTAGGTATAGAGCTCATCAACTTCTCAAAACATTATAATGTATCCAGTTCTGAAAACTAGTAAAATTTGGAATATATCTACAACCCAATAAAATTAGTGTAAGAAATTGACTGGGAAAGAGAGAAAAATTACCTGAATAAGGAGTCCTCATTCAATTTTATTCTCAGCTTTATTGATCACCTGCTACCAAAAACAGGGAAAAAAAGTATGATGTAGAAAATATAGAGATGAATGGTCACAAAAGGAGGCAATGAAATCTTTGTACCATGTCATAAGAAAATTTGACCAAAAAATGGAGATTATTGTTTCCTCTTAAGCATGACCCTCAGGGAAAAAAAAAATCCTCTTTAAAAAAAATGGCATCTCATCTTCCCTGTGTTGAGGTGGCTGGAGTTGCTATTTAAGGGTCATAGACTTAATGAAACAAAATTGTGCAAACAACATAATATCACTCTGCTGTTCTAGGGCATGAACTACTTGTTCCTCATGGGTACAAAAGCCTTGAAATTATACATTTTCTTAATAAGGCAAAAGCAACGTTACAAAGGCCCTTTTCTCTAGTATTATATCTATTTGTATCTTTTCAACATTTCTGATATACAAGGGCTGGGCTGTTTACTGTGGAGTGTAAACTTTCTTTTTTCAGCTATCCATGATGGGATAGGAAAAAAAAAATACTTAAATAGAAGTGTATGTATTCAGATATATAAAAGAACAACAAAAAAGAATTTTTGTAACAATGTATAGTTTCATTATGCAATTGCAAATGAGGTATTATAATATGGTAATAATTGTCAAAGATTTAAAGACAGAAGTGGGCACATTCCATAGCTGAGCAGAGTTTTACTTGCTAGCACTGATCTTGGGTAGAGAAATGGGAGAAATTCCAAGGTAAGGAAAGTAAGAGCAGAGGTAAAAGAATAAAAAAAAAATAAAGGTTATATCTTGTCCCATATTGTCTTCAGTGTTTAGAATAAATTAGGTACTTAACAAATATGTGTCAAAATTAAAAAGAAAAAGAAAGCATTTAGTGTACCTAGAGTATAGGGTAAATTGCAGTCAATATAGGGCATAAAAAGCCTGAGTGGCCACTTATAAGTTTCAGGAGGTGTGACGGTTAGTTTTATGTGTCAATTTGAGGGGTGTTTTATTGATGGAATTAACATTTAAATCTGTGAACTTTGGGTAAAGAAGATTGTCTTTCATAATGTGAGTTAGTGAACCTCATCTAATCAGTTAAAGGAATGAATAGAAAAAGACCAACCTCCAGAGCAAGACTGACTTCAAACTGGAGCTGTGCCATAGGTTGGCTTGTCTCGAGCCTGCTCACCCACACTGAAGATTCTAACTTCCCAGCCTGCATGAGCCAATTCCTTATGATAAATCTCTCTTCTCCTTTCCCCCAGTCTCCTTCATTCACATCCCCACTCACACCCCCTTTCTCATAATCTCTCACCCATACACACACACACACACACACACACACACACACACGTATCTCCTACTAGTTCTGTTTCTTGGGAGAACCCTAATACACAGGGAATTAGGGTTATATGAAATCCATACCCATGTTTTAGAATTTTTATCCCATATGTGAATTTTAATAAAGGGAATATATTGGCTGTATAAGTGCTTTGAAATATAATATAACTCTAATCATCATTAGAATTCTAGAAAAGGAACTGAAAACTGATTGTTGAGAGCCAGGAAGAAAGGATGATTTGAAACAAAAATATCTTTTAGATGAGAAGTGACTAAATTTTGAATGCAGTCAGTATAGAATGACTGAGGGAAAATGGAATAATTTAAGCAATTTTGCAGAATTGAAACTATGGATTTCCCAACTGACTGGAGATGGGGAATTGAGAGAAAGGCACAAAGTGAAGATAAAAAAATTTTGAGGTTGAGTTCCTGAAATTATGAGATATCATTTGCTGAAGTAGAAAATATGGGAGAGGGAGGAGATTTACACAAAATATTGATTAGAGATAAGTAGAGCTTCTCAACAAAGAGTATCAAAATACTGAGAACAATCTTGCTTCAGTTAAGTGCAGAACCCAGAACAGATACCATAAATCAGTAAGTACCTTGGGAGAGTTCTTGAATTTAGATGAAGAATGTTCAAATCCCTCACTGGAATCATTGGATGGATCTACATTTTCCTTTTGTCATTACATCTATATGTCCTCGGTAGGTAAAGAAAGTCTAATATGGCAGTGGGGTAAGTGGGTATTCCAAAGATAATGTTGCTGATCTGAAGCTTCCCAGAGGAGGAATGATACTAGTGTGCTGCATGTGTTCTCTTGACTGTATTTGTTAATACATTATGATCCTTTCTTTCATCATTCGTACAAATTGCATATTAAGCTTAATAGACTTCCCTCAATCCCTAAAAAAGACAAAAGAATTGTATGTCTGGAGTTGGGGTAGGGAACTGGTGTCTAGGTAGAAGAGTCAAGGAATAGATGATTCAGGGCTAAGCTTTAGGAAAAGTTCTTTCTGTATTACTTCAAATTTATTTTTGCCTTTGTCATTTCCTTTTATCATTAGTTTGTCAACATTTTTTAAAAGCTAAGAAGCAAGCAAGCAAGAAGGGTATTGCCCTGCTGATAATCTAGGTAAAGAGTCTCTTTAGGGAAAATGTGGCCCATCCCACTGTTTAATAAGAACATTTTAGGGTAGAAATCCTACCTATTGACAAAGTAGAAATTTTCTAAAATATACTTAGTGGTCATATCCTATTCTAAACACTTTATTTCACAGGTGTTTGCATTCCTAAAAATGATATGCACGAATATAACAGTCTATGGGGGAAAATAAAGCTGGAATGGATCACTTAACCTTTGAGATTTTGTAACAAATAAAACAAAAATGGTAAAAATCTTCAAATACGCAAGAACTACTAAAAGAAATATTAAGTTTCTAAAAAAATACCATAGTAAACACAGAATTTGTCTTTTTAAAGAAATGCTGAATGCACCTGATGAAAAAGGGTGAAAAATAGGTTTGAGTCTGAATTATGAAGAGCGCAATGTTCACAGTTTCGGAAGAATCGAGAACTTCTAAGTCAAAGCCTGTGGCCAAATTGATCTAAGAGGAAGGACTGGAGTTAGTTTTTGTTTACTCTTCAGTTTTTGTACAGCTTGGTGTGCTCAGCTGTGCTACTGTATTTTCCAATGAGCTGTTACATATTATTATAAAATATTTAAAAAATGAAAAATGTACCTTGAATAAGAAGGCTTTACCCTTTTCCAGACAGGATTTCTTTCTACTGATCTGTCCTTCTAAGCCATTAGGGTGTGATTAAGTATGAATTTCTGTAAGAAAGGCTTCTATTAGCCATCTGTGCTGTTGTTACACACATGCAATGCCACATACTCCGTTGTGTCAATTGTAGTCATAAACAATTCATTAAACCAACATCCAACATAATGTGACATAGTATTACGTTGGCCTTTCTGTTTATGTATGTTAACATTTAATTCACATGCTTTCTGATTATGTTTTATTACATGCCTATGTTCACAAGAGACTTTCAAGCAAGAAACAGATAAAAGAATCAGTGAGTGAATTCTTCATTTCATTTTTCAAGATATTACATGTGGATGTGGGGTTATCACTCTCAAAGGCTATTTCAGTAGTTTCCTTAGTAGAGGGCAACAGCAGTTCCCTAAATGAGGTTACCCATCCTAAAAACCTTCTTTCTTTATTTCTAACTGTTCAGAGACATGCAGATTTACCTGCAACCTGCAAATGCACCAGAAATCGAGGTTAGAAGTATCAGACTCACACTTTTTTATTCCTGGGCTGTGTCCTCCAGCTTTCAGAGCCCTCTCATTTTCCTCTTGGTTCCTTACATTCTCACGATTTTGGTGTATAGTTTTTGGGTAACAGACAATCTCTCCTATTGTTTTAATCTCTAGATTCATGCAAGCCTGCTCAGTCTTCTTAGTTTCTCTAATAAGAGGGACATCAAATAGTGGCCATCTTTTCTACAATATAAATTTAGCCTTTTCCCCTTTGGCCCTTTTATCAGCTATGTCTATTTCTCGAAGAGCAGAAAGAACCTGTAACTTAAAAGCAGAGAACACAGCAATTTCAAAAAGCAGAGCTTATGCTACATTAACCTTGGGCATGTATTTAACTTGGCCTGAAAGCAATGATCTGACCAGTACTCATAGAATGTTAGCTACTTCCAACCAAGTAAATTATTATATGCTGATATATTAATAGGTAGTATATACTTTGTGCTTCACATTTTGTAATTAATTCAATCCTCCCAATAACTGTAATACAGATTATTGTAACAATCTCCATCTTTCAGATGGGAAAACTGAGGCATAGTGACATTCAGCATTGTATTGAAGATTAAATAGTTAATATTGGAAATGCAGTTTGAGCTTAAACAGTGAGGCTTCAGATACAAAACATTTGTTAGTTTCCAGCTCATCTTAAAATTGATCCAGAAGGCATCCTCCATGGTCAGGTGCTGTGGCTCATGCCTGTAATCCCAGCACTTGGAGAGGATGAGGTCAGAGGATCACATGAGGCCAGGAGTTCAAGACCAGCCTGGCCAACATGGTGAAACCCTGTCTCTACTAAAAAATACAAAAATTAGCCTGGGGTGGTGACATGTGCCTGTAATCCCAACCACTCTAGAGGCTTAAGCATAAAAATCACTTGAACCTGGGAAGCAGAGATTGCAATGAGCTGAGATCACACCGCTATATCCAGCCCGGATGACAGAGAAGACTCTGTCTCAAAAGAAAAAAGCAATCATCCTCCTTATCATTGAAAAGATGACGAGAAGGTATAATGTATGTACTGATGAGATTACAATGTGGGAAAGGGCTTGGTTTATTTATTTTTCCTTTTCTAATTGCTAAATGAACTTACAAAGTCCAACTGGAAAGTTCTGACAGCATTTTGATCACTAATATTTACACATTCAAACCCCTCAGCTGCTGCATGCAGAAATTTATTGGAAATGTCAATCTCATGGACTAGACTATTGCTCATAACAAGCTGAATCATGAAGCTATAGAATTGAGGCCATACCTATAAAAATGATAGGAAATTTTCTAAATCCTCTGAAATTCTCAGTCATTTAAGAGTTAGGAAAATAAAACAGCATGCTGACTTGCATTGTTTCCTGCTATCAGTGCCCTGGTAAACCAAACCCTGAGATGGAGGAGTTTCAGAGCCAGAAAAGATAGAATGTCAGAAGTTGCACATGAAAACAGAGGCAGGGTCATATCCAGGCAAAGTTGTCCATTTTTTCACAACTGCACATTCCAAGTCCAAGATGAAAAGTTTAACATTCAAGATTTGTAAAAACAAAAACAAAACAAAACAAAAAAACAAAACAAAACAAAAAAAACCTTAGGTCAAAGATTTTAGTCATAAATAAAAAGTAAAGCCAGTTTTTATACTTGCTGAAAGTTTGGTGAAAATAAAATAGAATTAAAGAACTGAGGCCTCACTCTTCAAGAAAAATCTTTTTTAAAAAACTTGAAGGCAATTACTTACTTTAATAGTGAAACCTTGACACGTTTGTGAATGAAAGGTGGAGATAATAACATTAAACAATGACATAAAGTAGACGCATCCCAGCAAACTGAGATGTGTGAGAACCTTACTTAAAACTGATCATGTAACTATGCCTTTATGTTCCACTCTGTCCCAAAACAATATAGAATATAATTGAAATAAATCTGTGCTGGAGGCTACAATGTCTAAATTCCAGCCCCAGCTTAGTCATTAGCTAGATAGTCAGATATTGACAATCACATAAGTTTTCCAATACTTTGTTTTCCTTCACCACAGGCCTACTTAGAGTACTAGGTTTAAAGCACTGCAGAGGTTCAAATAAGGAAATGCTCTTAATGATAAACCAGAGCACATCAATCTACTAGCATGGAAGGTTTTCAAGGTAGGTGAGATTGATTGCTCTCTTCACAGGTGATTTCAGGGCCACCAGACAGAGTGTTCAGTCCTCCAAATACCTCTCCTAATCTGATATCTGAGACAGAATGGTAAAATTAAGTCATTTATTGGCATACATTATGCAGAAGCCATATTCAAATTTCAGTTGCATGTACATTAGTATACATTTTGATCAGTGTGATATAACTATCATAAAGATGATTAATTTTGGGATTGGATTTTAAAGTGAAAAAGGAGGCCCAGGTGTCCCCAGAGAAAGCCAACAGGGCACAAATATAAAGTGAAATTAACTGAAGACAAATTGTCTATACAACCATGGGGCTGGAAACAGTTTTACATAAAAAGATATTCAAACCAAGATGGAAAAGCTTTGGTGTTTATGATACCAGTGCAGTGTTTTGAAGAGTGAAATATTAAATTAATCAGTAAGTTGTCTTGTCTAAAAGGCTTGAATGACTGGTTTGACAGACATTTTTATTCACTCGATGAATCTGACTGGTTAACCTGGCAGTGAATAGAAGAGACCTAACATTAGTGATGGGGATATGGCAGGAGAAATTGAAGTTGATTGATGGTATTCACAAAGTGAAAGTCTTTGATGATTGACTCTTGAAATAGAAAGTCTCAGAATCTTCACTCACAGATCCCAATCTTCAATGTTTCCATGTTTATTAGGTATTGGAGCCAAGATTCTCAGTGAGGGATTAAACATACCAAGTGTCAAATAACTGTTGGGAGCCATGCCTTAAGTCATTTGTTACTAATGTTAGTTAAAAATACCTAAGGGTGAAGATGACTAACCATTACAAAATTAAATCTGAATTCACATTATCCCTTATGAAAGATAATATCTGTTCTTTGTTTTACATATATTTTTCTTGAGGGAGACGAAAGCCCATGGGTCTTCATAATCTTGTTATATCAATTTAAGAGCCTCCTGTGAAGACATCTTGAAAACACTCAAGAGGACTAACAATTTACACTGCTTTGTAGGGTCTTAACTCACCATGACCAAATTATTTAGTAGTTGCCTTCGGTGAATGAGGCTGGTTTGCCAACATAGAAAATATTTCTCTACTTTTAGTCAAATTTAACATATCTGACTGACTTCTACCATTCTGTCCCTACCTGAGAGGACTAGATTCTTAGTAAACACAATTGTGATTTTCAATCTGGACACTTTGGTTAAATTAAAACGTGCAGAAGTCACTACAAAATTATTCTGATAAAATTTAAATGTAAGGAGCTAATCCAAGAAACCACTTGTTCTTACAGAAGACTTTCTTAAATTGAAGTCATGCATTCCAATGTGATCTAAACCAGTGGAGCATTGGAACAATGAAAAAACAAAAGGTTATACAATGAAATTCTGAGCCACCTGCCCACAAGTGGAAGTCATGAGGTGACAAATTGCTTCCTGCCACAATGGAGGAGATGCCACTCACATAAATGGACTTCAGAATGTGCATGCACAAACACACACCCTTACACACCATGAACACAGAAGGTATTCTTTTATGTCTATACTTTGTATGCAATTTTGATAGTATGTGTTATCTATTAAAAGTAAGAAAGTAACATAAAAACAATGAAAACTAGGGAACAAAGAAATGTGAAAGATTAGAAGACAGGCTACATTTTATCTGTCAGATTTCCACCTTCTTGCTGTGAAATTATTCTTTCTGGTACTTCGTTTTCTTAACAGATTAGCTCTCACCTAAATCCTTCACAGTGCATTTAGAACTAAATAAAGCATTAATATGTTGCTCTATGTGAAATGCTCCTTTAACTGTTACCTCCGGCAGTTATTTAACTGAATTTGAATTTGATATGGAGAACACATTGACATTGTAAAGGTTAATGATGCAATGATTAACAATACTCATTTTCAGAAAATGGCTTTTAGTCATTGTTTTATAGAACAAGGGGAACAACAATTTGTTCAGTAGTATTAAGTGTCCTGGAGAAGTATCTCTTTTTATCCTAAATGAGGAGTATTACCATTGTCCTCAAGCACATGAGTGCTCACAAATAATATGTAAAGTGACTCCTGTTATGTCCTCTTTTATAGCTGGGCACAGAAGGGTTAAATGAGTCAAGTGCTTCCCTGGTGTAGGTGCAGCCCAGCCTCAAGTAATTGGAAACAGTCCAACCAGGTAGACAGAGCTTGGTATTGAGAGTATGTGGTGACAGGTGTCATGAGCAGCTTCAGGTCTGAATTTACAAAGTGAAATCCATCAGGCAGATGGAATAGGGCAAGTTAAGACCTAGGAAGAGGAAGTATTTGGAGTTCCATATCCTATGCAAGCAGTGTATTTGAAACATAAGTAAAATAACTGAAAAGCTGAATCCTAGATAAATTTTAGAGGATTTAGATTAAAAAGTGAGTGTTCATCTTTAAAAAAGGCAAAATTCTTTTCTAATACTGAAGTTCAATAAGAGATCAAGATTATTGCCAACATGCAAATGCTCCATGTGCCAGTTTATCAGCTTTTTCTACATGTCCCCTTAGTATCAGTAATACCTATATATTACTATCATTCTCACATTACAGATGCAGCAACCAAGACAGAGCAGTGAGGTGGCTTATACAAGGGTCATAGCTCTTAAGTAGCAAATAGCCTATCCAGGTATAACTTGTTTCAATAAAGGCTCAGCTCAAAACCATTAACTAGCAGTTTTCTACTTCTTTGATTCTTTCATCATTGTTGATACTGTTATCAATATAATGAGTAGCAGCAGCGGCAGCAGCAACTTCATCTTAATCTTGTTACACAGATACTGTTTCCTGATTTATTTGCTGTTCAAGGCTTCTATTCCTGACAGTCATCCAAAACATAATGTTCCTCACCAAGAACTATGGCTGTTAGAATTATATTTCAATTTATCTAAAGAACCTTATACTGCTGGGATACTTCTTACAAGTGCCAGTGAGAAAAACAGAAGCTCCCTAGGTATTCCAAACAGGAAATTTTTTTTTAATTTTTTTTTTTTTCCAAACAGGAAATTTAAGCAAAATACTTGGTTACACAGGTGATGAGTAAGCTAGGGAGACTATCAGGTGAAAATGAGGCTTCTCTATGATAAGCAACAGCTGTAAGGACTAAAAGACAATGGTGAGAGAGTGCGGTTTCTGTAGCTAAAAACTTGAGGCGATCTAACAAGGGCTGAAACCAGGGCCAGGGACATTAGTGAAAGCTGGTACTTCAGAAAGGTATGTAAAATTGCCAAGCATCACCCTACAGTTATAGCCGAAGCACAAAAAAGACCCAAGTCACCTCCAGAGATGCCAGTGGAGGCAGGGAGTGTTGGAAAGTGACGCTCCATTTCCCCCCTTCCTCCTGACCTCAGGAGCAAAGCAGCGAACTACTGTATTATCAGGAAACCAGCCAACACAGTAACCTGGGGAATTAAACCCGAGGTTTAGCCATGTTGCCCCACCGAGCAGAGTAGGAAAATGGTGAGAAGAGGGTCCAAAGACAAGCAGAGTAAGTTACACAACAGACTTCGAATGAAAGCTGCCATTTTGAATGGAGGCGACCCCATCATCAAATCACCTAAACTGAATTTTTCATGAACCAAAAACCTGTATTAGTTCCCTATCACTGCTGTATCAAATTACAGCATATGTATTACTTACAGTTCTGGAGATTGGAAGTCTGAGATGGGTCTCACTGGACTAAAAATCAAGATGCGGGCAGGACTGGATTTCTTTCTGGATGTTGTAGAGGAGAATGTATTTCCTTGCCTGTTCCCTCTTCCTGAAACCATCTGAATTCCTTAGCCTGTGAGCCTGTTCTGTCTTCAAAGCCAACAAATCTCTGTCATACTGACTACCTGACCTGCCCCTGCTGCTTCCCTTTTAAAGACCAGTTAAGGCCCCGCCCATTCAAGAACGCTAGTGATTACTTTGAGCCACCTGGATAATTCATGATTAGTTAATTAGCAACCGTCATTCCATCTTTTACCTTCATTCCAGTTTGTCTTGTGGGGTAATCTAACACAGTTTCTGGGGATTTGGGCGTGGTACCTTGAGGTGGGGAGGCTTTACTCTACCTAGCACATACTCAATTATTTTAATCGTATTTTCTCAAACATAATCTTTGATGTTGGCCAAAATGTATTGTGCTTATTTCATCCAATATAGTATCAGACAAGCAGAAAACTTATTTTATTTATATGAATGAAATTTAATGGAATTTGACCAAAGGCCTTACTAAAACTACAACGGCATTCTGGTAACTAGACATCATTTTGACTGCTTGGATGGTTATGTTCCTTTTTTTGTTTTTTCCCCAGGATTTTCTTTGTTCCAGACAGATGAGCATGCTTATGATTGACTTCTGTTTAGGCAAGTTGTCACTATTCTAAGCACCAGAACTCGATAAAATGAAGGTCTACTTTTCTGTAAATTTAGATAATTGCATATTAGTATAACGAATTAGTTCAGCCCAAATGGATTTTATTTGTTTGTTGATGGCTGTGGTTCAGTCGATTTGGCAAGGATTCTGGAGCTGAAAATGGCTGCTTGGGAGTACAAAGCTACACTCTGGAATCCACTCTAGGGTTCTTTCATTGGAAACAGGTTCTAGGTTTTAATTCTCACGTTGAAAGCCTGTCCTCCTCTCACAGGGACTAATCCTTGGATAGGTGAATTGTTGGGTAGTGACATATCTATGAAGTGCAGAGAAATACAACTTGTCACTTTCTCCAAATTCTCTTTTTGAATATAATCTTTTTTTCTGATCATTTCCTTGGTAGGTAGGAAGATACTTTGACAGTGGGTATTCTAATATAAAAGTTTGAAACATTGCATTTTTATTTAATTTATAAAATATGTTCAATGGATATGACAATCCTACTAAAGTATTTTAAAAGGTTTTGTTTGATTGTAATAAAACTTGTAGAAATTCAAATCCTTTAATTTTGCTTAATTGTATAATATGGTTTGACATATTATAAATCTCATCAGTTTATTCAAATACATACTTTTATTAAAAGTGATGGAAATCATAGTGATTTACAAAAAGGCACAGTTTCAATTACCTGTGTTAGAATTTTTTTCCCACTCTCCAGTTCTGTGACTTTGGGCAAGTAATTTAACCTCTATTGACATATTTTTCCTCATATATAAAGTGAAGAATATTATATTACTCATTTCATAAAATAACTGTGAAGATAAAATAAGTTAACATGTGGAAAGTATTTAAGATAATGCCTTTCACATAATCAAAATTATATATCTTTACTGTTATTATTAGAATAGTTAATACCTATTTCATTCAGATTTTTTTCACCCAATTGAGGATTGGATAATAATGTTTAAGGTCTGGAATATATATACCAGAACAAGGAGGGTGACCCATTGTCTTTTGGCATGAGGCTTTCTACTGAACCAAAACTTTGGAACTGGTCCATGATCTGTCTGCAAGGCTCTCTTTGAAGACATACTCTCTTTTAATTTAATTTAAAAGTTGTCTAGCTTGCTAAAAACCCCTCCCATCTTAAAGCAGATGAGCTAGTCCTCAGTCTAAGTTTTCCTTTTCATAGGGCTAGATACATTCTAAAATAATGAAGAATAACAAAGTTAAAAACAAACAGATTTTAAAATTAATCAAGAAAACCAGAGATGCATCATAAAATTAACAGCAGCCATTCGCCATTCTGGGGAGGCAAACAGAATTGCTTTTACGAACAAAGGTATGGCCACATACATGGTAAACTTTAAAAATGCATAGCAAAACCTCCAGCTCCCCAAATATTCCCTCTCATGTATTCAGAATAATGTTTCAGGTTCCACTACTACAGCTTCAATAATTTCTTACCTAGTACATCTTTTAAAGCAATTTAGAACATTGAAATACCTAATAAGAAATAGGACGTTTTTACTTTCTTCCTTTCTTTTCATAATCTCAGCTGACAGCTCTTTGAGACTTATACTGCAGCCAATTTGGGCACAGTCTTTTGGAGACTAGGTAAGCTTAGGACATCTAAATTATTGAAGAGGTATTCAAGTCAAAGACAAGGAGTTAAATGGACAAGTTTTGAAACAAAAACAAAAACAAAAAAACCTATAAAGAACAACTAAAATTTAATCCAATAATGGCTAGGGCAGACACCAAGGAGAAGGAGACAAAATTTTGTTTTCTGATTGAGAATTAGCAGCTGATATATTCTAAGTCATGGAACCAAAAAGTGTGAATAGACCTTCATGCTCTTCACACAGAATCACAAATTTCACATGAGGAAAAAAAGTTACCTTGTTTAACTTAATATCGAATTACTTTTCTTTGCTTCTCTATATGTCCTATGAACAAAAAGTACTACAAAGATAGAAAGTAATCGAACAGCTAATATCTAATATTGATTAATTGTATGAGTAAAATAAAATATTAAAGGGCTAGAAAGTGATCAAATACTATTTTGAACATTGTTTTATTGAATAATTTAAAATACATTGTGTATTAAATTGAACAGTAATTGTCCAATTTAATACACAACGTATTTTAATTATGTGCTATCCGAAGCAAAGCATTTCTGCGACATTTATATTATGTGTCTGTGTCTGTGTGTATGTTAACTAAAGTTTTAGACTCCTTTGTCTAATTTATGCCCCCCCTTTAAAATAAAAAATTGACTTGACACATGTCAAGCCAGCAAGTTCTCTTCTTTGATATTTTCCCGCAGCCTCCATAGGTCTTGAAAAAGTCATTCACAAAATTTGAAAAAATAATAACAGCTGAAAACATTACTCTTCCCAAATTATTTATTTTCATAATTATCTCAGCAGGAAGAAAAAGTAATTGCTGGTTTGGCATATTTGAATATTCAGTTGGAATAACATCTGTTAGGGGTTTTGACCAATGTCCCACAAACTACACAATTTAGGATTTGAATGTTCTTGATTATGTTTGACAACCTGTGTCTTTTTTGTATGGCTTTTGTTTTCTTCTCAGTCACCCTGCTATTCCTTTCCCAACCTAGGTTATCCCATTGCCTAGCAAGGTCCTTTCCTCCTGCTAAATATTCACATTTCACATCAGTTGTTTCTGACTGCCTCCTACCTTAATTATTATGATGTTAAACTAAATCACTTTATGTTAAAAGAGTTTCTCATTAGAGCTATGGTTCTCAAACTTGGCTGCCTAGTGAAATAACCCAGAGAGCTTATTAAAAGGCCTATATCTAGACCTGGTGACATTAAATTAAATCAGAACCTGCAGAGGCGATGCCTTAACAATTTTCTAAGGTCCTCAGGTGATGCCAATATACAGATAGAGTGGAAAATCACTGTGTGAAGCTTTCATCCCATAGCCCTGAAGAATTATTTAATTTTTATTCATCTCCCTTTCTAAGCATCCATTAGCCGACCGAAGCAGGACAGGGATTTGGTGATTATGGGTAAAAGTAGTCATTACGTGATCATGGCTAGGTCCATCCACAGTAAAAACCAGGGTTATGTGTGGGCAGCTTCAGTACTTTTAGTCTACTGTCAGATATTTTTCCTTGCCTATGAGTGCCATTCACTGATTCACTCAATTCACTGGAAAAATTTCTGCAGGAAAAGAGTATAAGCAGAGATGCTCCTTAGGGCGATAACTCAAATGGCAATAGGTATGAGAGGAAGTACAGAATCCCTGGACCAGCCCCCAGAAAACTGGGTAAACTCAGAGAGTGATAATGAGGGCAACGACAGTGAGAAACACCTTTCGCCTATTGCCAACATCTACTCAATGTTGGCAAGTCTGAGTGAATAGACTCGGCTATGCCTATTCACTGAAATAAAAATACAAAAAGGAAAGGAGAATCCCCTAGCAATGGTTTCCAAACTTACAAATACTCTTCACTGGGCACTTATAAAATCCCCTTTTCCATTAAATTCCATGTTAATTAAGTCAGAATTAGGGCTGAGGCTAAGGCACTGGTTGTTCTTTAAATCTTTCCAGGTAGTTCCAATATGCATCCTATTATGGGAACCACTCTGCCAATAAGAGCAGAACTTTTCAGAGAAGAATTCAAACTTTTTTATATTCTGGCTTTGGTGTTTGGCCATGGTGGGAGGGTAAAGCAGAGTATTTTAACTCTTCCCTCTACCATCCTCTAATGGGCTTACATCTGTACTGAGACTGGGTGATTACAGATTGTAGAATTGACTTCTTTCTGATCATGTGTTTTCTGTCCCTTTAGCTCTTCCCTAGTACCTTCACTGATTTGGCTTTAAAGGACATTGCAAATCATGCGGGGAATTATTAAAAGGTGACGGGCACCCAATTTGGTTACATGGACCTAACTCTAGACAATTTTTTTCTAGGTAAGGAATCAGTTTTTTCTTTTAGTAGTCAATAAATAGAATCTGATTGCCAAATATCTTCAAGAGCCACGTGATATCATGAGTCCAACCAGTAATGATATGCAGTTGACTTGATGATTCTCCTTTACTAGAGCCCAGAAAAATCGAGATTTTTAAAAATTGTCTTACCCTAAAGCCTTTACAAAGTGTTATCTCATGGTTCACAACATTTCATAGTAGTAATTGTGAAACTGGGAAGAGAAAATAACTTGTGTTTCTTTCCGTTCAGAAACTTCAAGTCTAGTTGAGGAAGCCAAACATACACTTAAAGGTACTTCAGTGATTCTCAATTTTTAGAATGATTATGAACCACCCAGCATGCTAGAAAAATGTAGATCCATGGGCATTATTTTTAAAATTTAGCATTAAGTAGTTCCTTTGTGTTTATCTGTAATTTCCAGGTTTATCAATCTGCTTTAATAATTACGCTATAAACAACTTTCTAAGTCTCAATGTGCTTACATATAAAATAGCAATATTAATACCACCAACTTTTTATGGCAACTGAATTATATAATTTATGAAAAGCATGTATCAGTGCTAGATATATAATAAGTGACAACCAAGTTACATATGTTATATGTCAAGTCATGTGGTATTGTGCTAGATTATTTTATATTATAAAATAATGCAAAACATTCTGAGTAAAGAAGCTTAAACTATAACAAATGAGAAGATGTAGACAAATGGTCAAAGTCAGATAGAGTTAATTAAATAATTCTTCATTATGTTGGTACTTTTAAAGGGCCTTGAATAAACAGAAAAAACAAATAGCAATTACTCCTTTTAAGAAAAATGACATTTTACTATATGTGAAAACATCATAACTAATTTGGCCAAATCACCTTGTTATTCTTATAAAAGTTCCAGATTTATGACACTGTATTATGATATTGTAATTTAACATTTTTGAGCAATGCTTTTTGAGAACCATCTTATATCATTACGAATTTCATTCATGTGCATATTTTAGTTAGTTGATAAAGTGAAAGGCAAAGTAGTATCAGCCCAAAGCTGTCCTTGGTTTATGCATGTGGACATAATGCAATGAAAAGTAAAGAAACCATCTCAGCTTCTACGGGAATTGCAAGAGCCAGTGGTATCCCCAGGGGCTTTACCAGCTCCAAAGTAGAAGCTACAGTCATTTGGCTACATACTCTGAGTTAAGAAAATGTGCAAATATTTATAGTCTGGCTTTGGGGATCTCAACAACTTCAAGGTCACAATTCTAGTCAAGTGGATGCATTCTCTTTTAATGCCTACAACAGCAGTAATAAAATACTTGTTGGAAAGAAAAAAATTAACAGGCCACCCAGAAAGACCTCACAGGATTCGGGTTTTAAACTTCTCTAAAAAGGTAGGTTATGAAGAGCTTCAAGCCCCAAACATTGATGTCCACAGTTTTTTTCTCATACAGAAAGAATGCCTTATTTTATTTAAGGCAGGACATAGAAATCTAGTCATCCTGAAACAACACGAGGCGTTTAACGTGGTAGACTGTGGTAAGCTCCTATGTAGGCACTCTGTTTTGAGGTTTTATATACAAAAATGTATAGTAATCTAAATCCAGTGATTCAAATAACAAATATTTATTGAGTACCCATTATATACTAGTTAAGGTTACTTGTGTAAAATAAAGACAAGACTTTCTTCTGTGCAAAACTTATGTTCAATCTAGGGGAGATTGGCATGTTCACAAACATAATAGAAAACATAAGTGATAGTTTAGTTTTTTAAAAAAAGATGTCTGCATAAAGCCTTGGATTTAAAGTAAATACTTTAACAAAGGTGGAAACTATATTATAAAAATCTAGAGAACATTTTCAATTTATAGATGCCTCTTGGGCCTAAATTCTCACTGTGGAGAATAAGAGTAAGGAAAGATAGTTTTGAAAATGATCCTACGGTGATTCTGATAAGTGCACTCTCACCTGTAGTAAACCACCTAGTTAAAGGGAAGAAGAGTTGTTTTTGTCTGGGGTGATTATAGAAGATCTTAAGAAAGGGGTAACTTGGAAATAATTCCTTAAAGTATTTCAAACAAAGCAATCTTTGAAAAGAAAAATGTAGATATTTCACAAGAATAAATGACAATTTCAAAAGCATAGAGCAGAAAGTTCAGGATCACTGATTTTGAGAGGGCGCCTACCTTAAAAGCCCTTGTCAATGTACCTCCTATACAGTGACGTTTTAGTGTAATGAATGGGAAAGAAGAGAGATAACAAGGCCACCTCTTTACTGAGGGCATCTGTAAGAGACACTGGTATGCACTGATATGTGCAGGGCCAGCTTCATGGGTGTGTGACCAGTACAGTTCTACGGGACTTGCACTCAACAAGATAATGCCCTGCCACTGTCTTAGAAGTATTAATGATTTCATCTTTGAAATTTGTGGTTTGCAAGTGAAATGAAAAGGAACAATGGAACAGATGTTGGCTTTTAATCTTGGCTCATAGGCAAGGCCATCTCCCATCATTTCCCTGTCTCTCTAGCACAGATTCTCAACAACTGGCTTCCAGCACCCTGAGGTCTGGGCTTGCCCAGCCTTGACCTTTTCTCCCCTGCTCAAGGATTAATACAGCTCTCCTCCTAGAGCAGGGATTGCATTCAGGAGAAGACCTGCATACAGTCATGGTCCTTTGACCCTAGCAGAGGCCTGGGCAAAGTCATGAGGAAACTCAGGGTTGAATATGCACACTCCACAGTGCCTCATGGTGACATGATCCCTGTCCCAAGCTAGCAGCCTCACAGCTGTTGGGAATGTGACTAAGAGGGTATGAGACTCTGGCCTGACCCATTCCAGATGCAGGTACTGAGCATGTCTGGTTTGTAATCCCTTGAGGATCAACTACTTAACATGGGCTGGGATGATAAGCTGAGGGAAAGGAGACCGACTTCCCCATCCATGGCCAATAAAAATCTCAGTTCAGCAGCTGGAAGGAAGGGGAACTCAGCATCTGGTAAGGCATAAATGGACATGGATTCATGGGCCCATGTTCTGGGTACATGGGAGACACTACATAATTCCGCAAGTATATGCATGCTGCAAGGAGGGTTACGGTAAATGGAAACTTTTTCTTTTAATGCAATATCAAAAAAGAGTTCTTAGAAGAAAAAAATGTTTTGTATTTTAGTACATTTTATGTTTTAGTACACAAATACATTATAAACACCATCCCAAAAAAACAGCATTATCACCATTTTTCCCACTCTTACAACAAGAAGCCTTGAATTTTCATTTGTACTGGGTTGTCCAAATTATGTGGCTAGCCCTGGATGTATGATTGCTTTTATCTAAGTAGCCTGGGTCTAAAATAAGGGTATATGGCAAAATTCATGTGCTTGCCAATATTTGATCCTTTTCTTTTTTGGGTATATCAGTAGACTATATTCTAGCCCCTTGCATGCAGACAAGTTTTGTAGTAAATTCTCATGAACAGAACATGATTGGAAGTGAGGTACTCACCTACAAGTGAAGACAATGTACAGGTGGGCCTTCTCTTTGGCTTGGTCCATCTTCTGGTTACACAGGAGACTGAGTTTCCAGATTGATGAACCTGGGACCCTCAATGACTACATGATGCAGAACCTCACCCCAACCCTTCCCAATCCTCAGGGACCCAATAGACACCAAATTCTGTGGAAAATAGATTATACTTGTGCTAAACAATTTAACTTTGAGAGATGTTTGTTATTGAATTACCCTACTTCAACTCAATACAAGTCAGAAAAACAGTCACCAAGATCTACTTATCTGGCTCTACTTATAACCAAAACACAAAAGCTCTGCCTTAAATTACTTTGAAACCTTTTTGAAATGAAAGCCCTTTGGAAGCCTCACAGTATGAGTTGCACATATTCTGAAAATTGTACCATGAAAAAATCATGTGACCTTTACCTTCTCTTCTTCTCTTGTCTTGATATATCTTTTGAAAAAAGAAGAAAAAAAGAAGAAGAAGAAGAAGGAGGAGGAGGAGGAGGAGGAGGAGGAAGAAGAAGAAGAAGGAGAAGGAGAAGGAGAAGGAGAAGAAGAAGAAGAAGGAAGAAGAAGGAAGAAGAAGAAGAAGAAGAAGAAGAAGAAGAAGAAGAAGAAGAAGAAGGAGGAGGAGGAGGAGGAGGAGGAGGAGGAGGAGGAGGAGGAGGAGGAGGAGGAGGAGGAGGAGGAGGAGGAGGAGGAAGAAGAAGAAGGAAGAAGAAGGAAGAAGAAGAAGGAAGAAGAAGAAGGAGGAGGAGGAGGAGGAGGAGGAGGAGGAGGAGGAGGAAAAGAAGAAAAGGGTACCTCATTTAACATTGGGATATAGGCTTCAGATCAAATCCAGAAAAGCAGGATGGCAACAGATATAGATATGATAGAGGCAGAGCAGGGAAAGTGTTATTTCTGCATATGACTTGGAAAGTTAAAACAAAACCTCCAGGACTTAATATAAGAATGTGACTCATCAATTGTTTACATAGCATCCAATTAAAATTTCAATCTATGAACTTGGAGTAAAGAGAAGGAAATATTCCAGATCAGTAGGTTCCCTGAAAAGTCTTGAACTGACAAAATTAGTTAGCCTTGCTCGTCTGGGCTTTCAGCTCCTTACATACTCAACTTTATTCGTGGACAGATGTGCTGCTAAAAGGTTGAACTCTGGCTGACAGAGCATTGCAATGAAAATGGCCACATTCACAGATGAAAGGCGTTATTGTTCTAAGTTCCAAGATTGTGGTAGATAAAAAGAAAATTAGCATTGAATTTTTGCCTCAATTAAGCCATTTGATAACCATGAAGAAATAAAAACATATAAGTATACCAAGTATATTTTTGGATTTCTCATAACTCAAGGAGGAAAAAAAAAATCCGAGATTTAGTCATCTCTTTCATCTAAAACATGAAACCAAGGCATAGGTTCTGTTTTATAATTTTGATGTCTTAAATACAAGTAGTCATCACTTGGCATAGTAGTATGGGACTGTAAAAATGCTAATAAAACCTAAAATTGGGCCGGGCGTGGTGGCTCAAGCCTGTAATCCCAGCACTTTGGGAGGGCGAGGCGGGTGGATAACGAGGTCAAGAGATCGAGACCATCCTGGTCAACATGGTGAAACCCCGTCTCTACTAAAGATACAAACAAAAAAATTAGCTGGGCATGGTGGCACGTGCCTGTAATCCCAGCTACTCGGGAGGCTGAGGCAGGAGAATTGCCTGAACCCAGGAGGCGGAGGTTGCGGTGAGCTGAGATCGCGCCATTGCACTCCAGCCTGGGTAACAAGAGCGAAACTCCGTCTCAAAACAAAACAAAACAACAACAACAACAACAACAAAAACTAAAATTTACAAAAGGATCTTAATAATCAATGTGAAATATTCTGATTATTCCATGACCTTTACAACTTTTTTCAAAACATTAAATCATTGTCAGCTGCTCGGGAGGCTGGGGCAGAAGAATCGCTTGAACCTGGGAGACAGAGATTGCAGTGAGGTGAGCTGGATGGTGCTACTGAGGGAATGTGTTTTCTTTTCCGGTCCATGAGGGGGCCTAGTTTTAAGGTAAAAAATTTCCCAGAGCCATGCCCCACTCCCATCTCTATCTAGGAGATTAAACGCTTTATGTTTGAATTTCACGCGCGCAGGAAGAAACCAAAAGTCAGTCACCCAGGGGAAGTTCTAAGGAACTCTGTTCAATGCCAGAGGCACTTGGAAAGGTGGGAATCTCTCCGAGGATAAATTCCCATGCTCGTTCACCCACCGGATTTCCGGCTTTCTGGAATCCTCTCCCACATGATGGGAGCTCCCTCCGGGATTTCCTCTTGGAATCCCCTTCCACATTATTCGTGGAAGTCTTTCTCTTCCTCTCCTTTCCTTCTCTTTTCTCTACCTAAATAAAATGACCTTTCTGCAACACTTCTTGGGTCTGTTATTTACTTTTATGAGCATACAGCACACCTGCAGTGGTCCCATCATTTATTCTTTAAGAGATAGGAGGCCAAGAACCCACAGCATTCTCGCTGGGGAGATGTGTTTTGCCAGCACCCAAGAAGAAAACCTGGTTGTACCACTCCACTCTAGCCTGGTGAAAAAGCGAAATTCCATCTCAAAAAAAAAAAAAAAAAAAAAAAAAAAAAGAAAAGAAAAAAAAAAGAAAGAAAGAAAGAAAGAAAGAAAGAAAGAAAGAAAGAAAGAAAGAAAGAAAGAAAAAAGAATAGTTTGAACATTGCTTCCCTGCCTGTTGTTGTACAACATGATAAAGGACAGGTATCTCTTCTATGCCTTGGCAAAGTGTCATGTTCGTTTGTAAGTTTGGATCAGCTTCTAATATTAAACTTCTTGTAATTTCAATGTCATAAAATATTTTCAAATGCATTTTTTACACAAGCACAAACTTTGCTGTCTATGTAAAAACCACATAACAGATGCTCAGTGACTGATAACCAACAGACTTTGAAAGAAATTATATGATTGGTCAGTCTTCATCATTGCATCTGTCATTTGTGTAGTGATGCATGGACTGAAGAGCTACAGGAGTGAAGTTTGTATTTCTATTCAGTTACAGTGCACATAGCATGTTTACTGAAACCATGTTGTTGGGAACTTGTGTTATTTAATTAAAGCATTGTAACAGTTATATATGCAAATTGGAATTATATAAACAGGGAGCTGCCTGCATTTTGAAATATTTTTAAATATATTAAATAATTCAGTTTTAGATATTATTCAGCATTTTTGCCCTTGTTTTCCAGAACAAACATATCTTTAACCTCTTTTATAAAAGTCATGATTATTATCAAGTAATGTCCAAATATCAGAGATGAATGTCTATCAGTTGTTACAAAATATTATGTGTTGCTTCACCTAAAGTCAGTTGAACTGGGAAAAAGTGGTTATTTTGCTTTATTAAAAGTTAACTAATGATTGAATTACATTATACAGTGTCAAACACATAGACCCATTGTTTTCATGAGAAGAAAGCACATCTAGATGGACTACAGTAATGAGATACTTTATTACAGTTCCATATAAGCTTAGAGAGGGTATAGTTTTTACAGCTCAGCACAATAACACAAGTTTTCTCTCTGATTCACCTAAAATGTTAATGTTAACCGAATGATGTATTAGATATTTGTAGGCTTTTACTGCACAGATTCTCTTTGCAATTTGCAATGTTTTAGATTTTCTGTATACAAGAGTTGCATAATATGGGCCATGTAATACAGGGATAGAAACTTTAGACATGTAGTTAAATTGCCATGTGGTTTTCATCCCTGCTGCTCTCTAGGGTGAAGATAGCAGAGGAAAAGAAGAAGAACATTTCTTAACCTGTATTTGCCCTTTATACATGCGATTTCAATTAATTTTCATAGCCAACATATGATTAAATCATGTTATCCTTATTTTAAGAATAAGAAATGGAGTCTCAGTGGGAGAATGTACATTGCTGAAGAACAGAAAGCTAGTAAGTAATGGCCTGGAGATTTATGTCCAGTTTTGTCTAATCCCAATATTCACAACATTTTTTATACCAGCAGGTACAACACTTTTCCATTCATTGCAGATATTTTATTTGATGTATAATTGAAATGATGAAAAAATACAAAAGACAGCCAATTATAATGATGACAAATTCAGGCCAGGTGCGGTGGCTCACGCCTGTAATCCCAGCAGTTTGGGAGGCTGAGGCAGGTGGATCACGAGCTCAGGAGTTCAGGACCAGTCTGACCAAAATGATGAAACACTATTTCTACTAAAAATACAAACAAACAAACAAACAAACAAAAAAAAAATTAGTTGGATGAGGTGGCAGGGGCCTGTAATCTCAGCTACTCGGCAGGCTGAGTCAGAGAATTGCTTGAACCTGGGAGGCAGAGGTCACAGTGAGCCAAGGTCACACCACTGCACTTCAGCCTGGCAACAGAGCGAGATTTCATTTCAAAATAAATAAATCACAAATTCATCAATATCATGGCATAATATTGTGTTGTGCATCATAAAAACACCTACAGTGATTATATTCTTCACATTACCCCACAGGGCTACACCAAAGCCTTAACAGAACTCTTTATTGACAGATTCTACTTAATTTCAAATGGATTTAGTGATAACACTGAACATCCATGATTGTCCCCTACCATATATTCAACTCATCTTAAGCAAGTCTCTTGGAAGGAGACCTACAATTCTATCCCTGCCTAACCGAACTTATTTTTAGAATATAATGAGATATTACAATCCCAGAGCCTTATAATCTTCAAAATGTTCTACAGGATACATTATTATGTAGTTATATGTATTTTTTTTACATGTAAGAATAGAATGACATTCTCAATAGGTAATTTAAAACATAATTTTATTTCATGTGCCTAGATCACTTGAGACAAACTCCATTTGCTCATACACAAATACGAGTGATCTGAAAAAAACCATTCTCACAAGTGCCTTTTAAATTTGCTATAGAACAATAAGTTAGAAAGGCAGCTGGCTAGTCACACACTTCTGGCACTACAGAATTATGGCATGCTGCCTCTAGGTGGATCTCCATTCTGATATATTCATCAGTCATCATTTTGAGTGTATAAATGAGTAATACCCCAGGAAGCTAGCAAGCTAACATTTTCCTGAACGCATAAGGTATTTTAAGAAATAATCCCATAGCAAGTCTAACATTAATGTGAAATACTGTGAATTAAAAATCTCTGAACTGAGAAATAACAGAAATGCCAGTTTCTAGAGACTGTAGAAATCAACACATTCTAATGTATTTGTCCTTACAACTTCAACTTGCTGTGTAAATAGCAAAATAAATTTATATCTTTCAGGTCTAAAGCAAATAAACCAGCAGTTTGAGTTACACATTGCTATAAAAAAAAGACCAATGAACTGGTGTCCTTGGTGATAAATAATAAGAACAAACACATACATATTTTTGGCCATTCAGACTTATTTTTATTTACTTATAACATTCATTTTCTTTGCAGAGGTTTTAAGGTATCTCATTGAAAACTCTAATGAAAGCCCTTGAGAGAAATAAAATTACACCGTGAACATTTAACATACCGCATAAATGAGATATAGAGTCAGTAATTTATCCAAAACAAACAGAAAGAAAAAAAATAATAAAGTGAATCCTTGTATAAGATAATTTTAAGCCCCTGGAATTGTTTTCTCTAGTACAATTTTACAATTAGTCAACATTGACAAATATTGATTGCCTGGAAATTACCAGCACTTGCTAAGTACCCTTCTTAAGACCTGCCTCCTTTTGTAAGTTGGTTTTCTTCAGGGGGGATCCTGAAATTAAATAAAATAATCCCAATTATTTTAGAATTACACTGAAGAGAACAGATGGTGTTGCTTTTAGAATCATACTGTTAGAGGAATTTTGGGGTGTCGATTTTCTGTCCAGAAACCTTTGTGGCTGGTGGTTTCTTTGCTTGAGTCCTTGCCTGCGTACAGAAAAAATGAGGTATGCAGACAAATGGAAGGTGAACAAGATGAAGAGGAGCTTTATCCAGTGTTGCAACGGCTCAAGGAGATCCACAGTAACTATCTTCTCTCTGCCGGCAGGTCATCTCTGCAACTCTCAGCAGAGAAGGTAGGTAGCTCCTCCCTGCAGCTCCAAGCAGAGAAGGTAGCTCCTCTCTGCATCTGGCCTTCCCATCATCTCTAGCTGTCAGCAGAGAGGGAGTATTTATCTTCGCAGCTGGCTGTCCTGTTGTTTCTATGACCTCTTCTCCCTGGGCCATTCTCTGCCCTGCTTAGGCTGAACCCAGGGCTTTTATGGAACTCAGAGGAGAGAAAGTGCATGCTGATTGGTCCATGGGTGGCTGTGGGTGGCCCAAAAGCAGCCCACAAATCCCCACTCTAGTCTGTGGGACTGGCAGCCCGGGACCCCAGGCTTCAGGCCCTCCCTGGCTTGAAGGTGGGGCCTTACTGAGATCCACCCCCTTCTCCCCAGGAATCAATCTGCCTCCTGCTGCCATTCTTGGCTCCGGGACTCAGCACCAACCCCGCTCAGAGATCAGAGCAGGCATGGGGCCAACAGAGGCCAGGCAGCAGGAGCAGACACCTCGGAGCCTGCAGGGATAGGGGTCTTTCCTGGGGCCCCTGAGGGTGCAGGCCGCAGAGATGCCTGGGTCTTGCACCTGGGAGGGTCCTTGGGAGGGCAGTCACAACAGCAAACGGAAGCTTGCAACCTGCCAACCTAGAGCCTTCAATTCACAGTTGCAGTTTGGGCAAATGGAGGGGCACCCAGGGAGTGCCCTCCACGTCAGAAGGGGCAGGGATCCCAACAGCTCTGTGGAAGGTGCAGCCCCAGTTGCACTGCCATCAATATCAGGGTTGTATAATCTGTAAGCATATTAGAAAAAGCAGAGGTCACATACATTATTGAGAGCTGTAAGAGAGTGTATGGTGTGTCAGAGATCTTATAAAGGCACAATTTAGGGTACTGTCAACATTCAACATGTGGCCATGGGAGTAGATTGCTGAAATACAGTAGAGATGATAAAACCAAGGGAGTTGAAAAGAGCAGGAGGTCTGAGGCTGTGATTCAGAAAAGGTTCCCTGGATGGAGCTTGATTCTTTGAGATCATGGCCAGTCTAAGGGGGTTCACGGCATGCTGGATGTCCCTTTCCTGCCTGATCTGTTTTGGTCTTCTCTTTTTGCAAAGACTGGCTTTAAAATTGGCAAAGTTGATCAAGCCAGATATTTTTAAATAACTTACAACTCTTTGTCGTTGCTTGATTTTCACAACTGATTAGTTCCAGATTTCAGTTATTTTATATCTTAAATCTCAGTTATATTTCTCTTCATCCCTTTCCCCTCTGTCTTTGTTTTTCAAAGCTGCTTTTCAAGCTTTCATAACTTCCAGTTGGACTATTTTTAAAGACTTATAACACCAACTTTCATTTCAATTTATCTAACATGACTGTCAAAGTAATCTTCCAAAAATGAACCTTTTTGTTTTCAAATTCCATAGCTACCTATTGCCTCAATGCTTTCTGAAAACACCAATATCATCAATTCTCTGTATCTTTATCTTACTAATCAAATTATTATCCCACTAGATTTTCTGAATTGGATATTCTTCCTCATCCTTAGTTTTTTTTTATGTAGAAGTTGCTGATTTTTCTACTTTTGATTAAGCTCAAATCAAATGTGATTAGTGCAATTTCAAAAACATTACAGTTTCATCCTTAAACACAAATTATTTCTTTAAAGTTCACACCAAAATGTATTTTGTCCTATAAACCTCCTTCAGTGGCTTCCCTAACTGCTCTTAGAAGAGGTTCCAGAACTGACTTAGTGATAGATGGATAAAGAAAGCTTGAGCTTCTGAGTTCCAGATAGCTTGTGAAAAATTCACTAGGGGATTAACTTCTTTTCTGCTTTCTCTTTTCTCTTTTTCTTTTCTCCCTTTAGTAACTTGTTTCATTTTCTCCTCCTTTTATTTCTCTCTTGCTGCGTTACTTCTTTTTTTCTCTCTTCCCTTGTTTTTGCTGTTTTCTTTATTTCTCATCTAGTAAGAAAGAAGATAGGACAGACTGGTGAGATAAGGAGATTACACAGGCAATTCCATCTCTATGAAGATCTAGAAAGAACATCAAGCTCTTCACTTCAGTGACCTGCAGAAATATAGATCCTGTTCTATCATTTCTATCAGTTTGCAAGTTTCACCTTTTGTCATTTACTCTTCTTTCTGTTAGTTTTCTGCTTTCTTGTAGAATTATCCATTCTGGCTAATATGTAAAATTCAGTTAAGTTTTTTAGTTAAAGGGGAAAAACACATTTTTTTTTTTTTTTTTTGCAATACGTTATGAGTAGAGTAGAATTCACTGACATTGCAGTCAGGAAAGAATTGGGATGGATAAGTGAAGGCTACAATATTTTTATTGTACCAAAATGTTTTTCAAATTGAATAGAAGTTTTCACCATTTTTAAAATAGTTTTCAGCCTCCATGTTGTAGGGTAATTTTACTATCATTTCCCACCTTAAACAACTTACCTTTGTTTATTCTTCTCATTTTTTCTATGCATGTGTCCTCTTTCATCTTCCCCTTCTCCTCTTCCTTCAGCCCTTTAAAATCAGGAGCAAAGATCATTCTGTTGTTGTTGATTGTCTTGTAAGAGTTAGTATCCTTCATCTCTAAGATCTTGATGTCTGTTTTTCTCCATGCCCATGTAATTTATGAAGGTAATTTTATCAACTGTAAACAGTCCAAAGTTCATGAATAGAGCTGAGAATAAACTTTTATTTTGAGATTTCTCTTTCCCTAAATTCACTTTGCCTTACTTTTACAGCAGGATGAAGAGGTTGTGTTCCCTATTGTTCTTTGCTTAACATTTAATTACTCCTGACACTCTTGTTTATTTAACAGTGAACTTAACTGAGCAATTTTCTCTATAGTTTTTAGCTTGGTGCTAGCGATCTTGAGAGAAATATTATGGTGCTTTTGTGGTGTGAAGTTTAAATAATTTTAGAGGCCTTTTTAATACAAAATGATTACTATAAACAGATATGAAATTAAATATTTATAATCAATAATCACAACAGGCTACAAATTTTAAAAACCTAACCAACCGGCTGTGGTGGCTCATGCCTATAATCCCAGTACTTTCGGAGGTTGAGGCAGGCGGGTCATGAGGTCAGGAATTTGAGACCAGCCTGGCCAACATGGTGAAATCCTGTCTCTACTAAAAATACCAAAATTAGCTGGGTGCACACCTGTAGTCCCAGCTACTCAGGAGGCTGAGGCAGGAGAATCTCTTGAACTCAGGAGGCGGAGGCTGCAGTAAGCCAAAATCACACCACTGCACTCCAGCCTGGGTGTCAAAGAAAAAAAAAAAAGTTAATCAGTGCCACCAACAACCTAAAACACACACACACACACACACACACACACACACACAGACATAATATTTGCATTTGCATTCATTAATAGCCTGACCATGCTCTATTCCATTCCTCCTATTCTGTCCTACATTTTTTGCCGTGAAATCACACCTTTGTAGGACAAGACATTTATACCAAGTTCTATACAGAATAAAAGAAAATAATGAGTTATTTTGCCATGGTATTTGTTTATTTATTCACTGTAGTCTATTTATTTCTATTTCGCAAGTCATTCTTGGTGATATCATAAACATTTTTTAGTATACGTGTCAAATTTAGGAAAATGTCTATTGAGCTTCATTTACAGATGAGCTCTGAGTTTTTTGATGTTACAAGTTTTATTCCAGTGACTAATCTAAATACTCTCAACTGCTATCACTTGTTAACAAGTTTCTTGCTGATGTCTTATTGTGGTTGTGTATTATATATCTTAGGTTGCCTTCACTGGCCTCTGAATTTCCTGACAATCTCTCTTTAGCCCATCTCTTTATGCCAGTAGCCATCACAACAGCTGACTGAAGGACAAGTGTGATGGGGCCACTCGTATTGTGATAGCCTACGCTTCACTGATTGTGGTTAAAATATGACACTTGGCCAAATTTTACTACAATAGATGACCAAGTAAATACATTGCTAGGGCTCCTCATAGGAGAGAAAAGCAAGCAAGGGGTCCTGGAATGAAAGTTTGTTTAACTTCAGGGCAACTTGTTAACTCTTTCTCTGGTTCTGCTCTTAAGAAACTTGCACAACATGATGATATTTGATCCACATAAGAAGCTTTACATCATGCATTTTGTTTATGTTTTCTGTCCCTGAATGTAATAGTTGTATACATTATGCATATCGTGGGTGACATCCCAATAATAGTTAACAATAGTAATATAGTTCCCCTGAAATAAAGAATTTTTATCAAAATGCTGAAAACAACACAATTTTATATTTGGACACAGTCATGTGATTGTCAAACTATGGAATGGAGCCTTGCATTAACAATAATATCTTATAACAAAGTAATTTAAATTACATTTAAGTTGATGAATTGATTGCCCTTATCTAAAATTAGCATACATCTGTAGTAAATAATAAATCTGATTTTTTCCTTCAGTGATCTCTTTCCTCTGGTACTTCCCTTTTAACTTAAGATTGTGAAAATCAGGGAAGAAATTCCAGGCAATACCCAGACAGCCACAAACCCAAATGCCTCATCTCCCCCACATCACTGCCTGAGGTGTCAAGACTCTGTTGAATAGTATCATTTACCTCTCTATTTCCCAAGGCAGGACATAGAAAGTCAGAATACACACATTGTGTCACTTGCATATACTTTCTCCTTTATAGTTTCATGGTCACTTCCCTAGTTCAGGCTTTCCTCTTTATTTATCTGGGTTAGAATAAAAGACCTCTCAACTTGAGCACTACCTCTAAGATGCTTTCCTCATCTGAAAATTAATTGGATTTCAGCATTATAGAAGAGCACTTTGCAAGACACCTCAGATGTTATTCCTGTTCTTAAATTTCATCAGTCTTCTCATGACTTGCAAGATGTAATTTGAATTTATTTTCACAGATTATAAGACACTTTATGTTCTGCTCTAACCTTTATGCCTTTTAAGAATTCTCTTCTACCAATGTATCTCTTGTGCAAGCCTTCAGAAATATTAAACTCCTTGGAGATTTTTGAACAATCTCCAATACATGTTCTTTATTTCAGTAGTGTTTTAGCTACACATGTGTATCTCTGATCATTCTTGGTCATTCTGGAAGTATTTATGTGAAGTCTGCACTTCATGAGCTCTTCCCTGATTTCCCCAGGAAGAGTTAAATCATTTTATGCCTGCATTTTAAGAGAAAATTTGCATCTGAAAATTTCTTACACAATTATTTTCTCTTATGCTTTACATATCTGTCCCTTTATTATACTGTAATACCTTAATCTATATTTATATTGATCTATTTATATCCATATCTACATCCATATCTAATATCAAACTAAATGTCTGTGATATAATAAGCACTTAAATATTTGCTAAATGAATTACAAAACACATTTGATTTTCTGCAAATGATTCTCAGCATTGATACTTTCCTCAAAGATCCCAGATTTTTTTATAAAATCATATATATCTTCTGTACTGTGACAGCTTTTCAGCAGATAATTTTTTTAAATGAATTTCTATCATAACTGAACCCATTTATATTACCCAAACAACCCTTCCAGTATTTACTGAAACTGAGATGAAAATATCTTAGGATCTGCATAAGAGTAAAAGTAAACAAACATGATGATTCATACATGCTGACTAGCTTCCTGGCAAATATATTACTCATAACTTGGTGTCTCCCCTCACCCCAGTAATTCACTATAGTCTTTTACTTTTGATTTTAATCTTATTGACACAATAGCTTGATCACCTTAATACTCCTTTGTCTGCTCTTCTCTATCCATGTAGCTGCTAAAATGTTTGTATTATTTGGATCAAATTGCCATTCTTATCCATTCAGAGCCCAGAAAAGTACCTCAAGCAAAGTAGTGTATTGGAGATACTTTGAATTAAGGAATAGAATTCCTTAATTCCAGTTCTGCCAATGATCCCTTTATATTCGATAAGATACAGCATCTCATGCTTTTAAATTTGGAACAGATCTTAGAGAAATCCTGTTTCTCTGTTACCACTGAAGACAGCACTTCAGAGAGTGTAAGTGATATGCTTCCACATCTATTTTAATAAGTCTGGTCGATAATTCAGGTATCTTGGAGTCACCATAGGTTACCACTGAATCTATTCAATTACCTGAGCTTTGTTTTCTCTTCTTTAACATGAGAATTTTATCATCCATTCTTACCTCATACATTTATTGTAAGTAATTTCAAAAATAATGATGAGAAGCATTTGATAAATAAAATTATCCATACTAATATGAAATATTGTTAGTTCATGACCTCCCAGAACCCTCTTCTTTCTGTGGAATCAAAGATTATCCTTATTTCACTCTATCTTCTTAAACTGCATTTTGATTACTGAGCCCTCCCCAATGTTTTGCACATAGCAATTAGATCTCTTTACATGGTAAACAAACAGCAATCTATGTGCATGCACTGTTCCCACCACGCATTTTCCCCAAACTAGGATCACTTAGAAATAGAGACAGGAAATGTATCATGATGGAGCCATAGATATCCTGAGTTTAAGACTATAGCACAAACATGAGCAACCTTCTGGAGAAAAAGAAGGCAGTTACCAGAAATACAGATTAGAAGAAAATAAAAGCAGAGTAAGAATTGTTCATTTGGGAAAAATGGTAAATAATAGTCATTGTGTACCTTCTATATGCTAGGCACAGTTACATACATTTTCACATTTAACATTCACAAAGTAGATGAGTGAAATAGCTGGAGTCACTCATCCAAAGCAAGAAGAGCCAGAATTTAAACCGGGTCTGTCTGTTATCAATGCAGATAAATGAAATCAAAGCAAGGAGCCAGAGAGCAGCAGCTTCTTGGTACTTTCTTGAGCTAAATATACAAGAAAATAAGAAGATTCCCCAGATACTGACAAGGACTTCCTGAGGGAGAACCAAGGCACTCAATGATGATGAGTGACTGCTGAGATTACGCAAGAGGCCTAGCCCTGAGGCTGTCTCAGGAATTGAGCTACAGGCTTGAGAACAGAAAAAGATTTCCGTGTCAGCCATGAAGTTAATGAATGTAAACTAAGGAGTCAATCTAATGTGCTAAGACAGATGAAGTTCACCATCCACTGCAATATTTGGAGGTGAAATTAATCCTAGTTTCTCTTGTCAATATTACTTCTCTTCAGAATATCTATTAGAGTCTTATGAAAAAAAAAAAGTCTCAAGTAAAAATCTCCAGCCCATTTTGTATGTGTCCACAAAATAGATTTATTTATCTACATAGGAGTTTCATGACAAATTATAGGAAGTAAATAGAAATAATTATTTAATATTATTCCACCAAATTAGTGTCTTTAACACCATGACCTTTGTCAGTAAATAACACTTTGAAAAGTTTGCATCCTCCTTGTTTTCAGCCTCCATATGCAACCTTCAGGAAGTCCTGTCAATTTTGTCTTAAAAATATATTCATCCATTCCTCTCTGCCTCCATTCTCTTCACCATTACCATTTTTCTCATGGATCATTAAAAAAAGCTGTTAATCTTTCCACACCAACCCTTGTCTGCATTTTCAAATCCATTCTTCACACTTTGGCCAGAGCATCTTTCATAAGTGCATAGCTGATTACGTCACTCCTAGCAGTAATTTCCCATTCAGTTTAAATAAAGTTCAAATACATTTATGCTGTAATTTCTGTGAAAGATGCCCGTAGAGTTGTGCAGTGCACCAACTGCATAGGCTATGCTGGGGAGACAGAACTTCCTTCTAGTGTTTCATTTTGTCAACCTGTAACTCTCCTTCCTAATCCTTATACAATTGGAAGTAACATTTTGGGCTGTTAATTTATTTAAATCCTATATTTCTCAATAGACTGTTAACTATATTAAATCTAAAACTAGTCTGTGTATCCCACTACAGAATCTTTGTCTCCTAGAAGAATACCCTAAACCAAACTAGTGCCAGTAAAGCTGTGTAGAAAGAAATGAATGACTAAATGGCTTACTGGATGGCCAACAGTATGATTAATTGAATAATTCACTTTTGAATAGTATCAGAAAGATCATTACTAGGTTTGCATTTTTTTGTGGAATGAAGATAAAAAAGCTTTTACTTTTAATTTTGGGTTAAGAGAATATTGATATTCCTCTAAGGATGTCTAGCTTGTTTTTTATGGTGTTAACTTCTGTGATGCCATTTCGGAAGATGCTAGCCCAAAACAATATCTTGATTCTCTGACTTACTCTGGAATTTATTATCTGCATTATTCCTTTTAAGCATTGATAATATTCTACCCCATCTAATTACAAAGAAGACACTTAGATTTATGTAATCAAGCCCCTATATATTAGCTCCAATGGGCTCCTAGACTTCTGAAATTTGGTCCAAGTTTGCATTTGTTTTGTGTCCTAACAGAGACTAGCACTGTGCTGTGTGCATAGAAAATAATCAGTGATCATAACATGCATGAATAAGTGAATGAATGAACAATTTGCAAGCAGTTGCTACTTTCGATGTTCTCTAAGGTAAGAATGAGAAAATTCCTGAACACATTTATCTTTCATTGTTTCAGAATTTTAAAGATAAAAGAGAAGAATTAAGACCATCATGTGACATCCTTTATGACATCTGTAAGCATGCTACCATATGAGGGTTAGATACTATTTTTTTCCATGAAATTTGATTTGTTTGGTAAGTTTTCTTCTGTTTCTTTTTTTAAAAATTCTATAATATTTTGTTTTTGCTTTTACTTTTTATTGTGTAAGAAATATCTTAACCTTACTTCAATTTTGAAGAAAAAGTTATAAATCATAGCTGTCTTGTCTTACTCCATCAATTTCATCATTTTTTTGTAACTCAATATGCTTACATTTTTGTAATTATAATATACAAACAAGTTTGTTTTATAGTTTTGTGTTTTCATTTGAGAAAATAATTATTGCATGAAAATTTTGTTTTCTTTATGTAAGAGACACATTCATGAAAAGTTTGGTATCAAGAAAATTAGTTTTACTTTTGCTAAATTATATTAGTTTTACATTAGGTGGGCAGTTAGTCAAGATGGCTGCTAGCACTGCTTTCTCCGTTTAACTTCTGAAAAGCTATTAATATTTCTGATACATTTATCTCCATTTACTATTAAAGTTCAATGGACAATGACTGCTAGTATTTAGTTTGAAGACAAATGTAATGGTAGGAAGCACACAGCTTTAGGGCTTTATAAAAGTCCCAGTTTAACTTATGATTTCAACACTTATTATCTGAGTAATCTAGAAAAGGTATTTTAATTGCTTGAGCCTTAGTTTCTTCATGATGATAATTCATATTTTGAAGTATGTTATGAAAAAGCACAAAATGCATGACAATGCAAATTAAATGCTAATTTCCTTCTCTCTCACACCTACATCTCACCTTTTCTATTTTTCAGATACAGGGTCTCACTCTGTCACCAAGGCTGGAGTGCAGTGGCATGATCATAGCTCACTGCAACCTCAAACTCCTGTCACCCTATCTTCATACTTTTTTGGCAAACTGCTAACCCCACAACCTGTAACCTCACACGTTTTCAAAACAGTTGAAACTAAACAGAGATAAATGTTGGTTTCAATTTGACAGCCAAGGATGTTTAATTCCAGTGTGTATTTTTTCTTTAAAAACATCTAGAATAATTAAATTAAAGAGTGTAAGCCTGGCAATAATTTCAAACATATTGGTGATCTTTAATAATAACAACAGCAGCAATAAAAACAATCATAAACTCTATTTATCAAAAGCTCATTATGTAGAAAGAACTGTCCTAAAAATTTTACATAGATTATCTCTAACAGTTAGAAAAATCGTACAGTAATCATACGCTCATAATTTAGAAGAAACAGATTCATATGCCCAAGGGTATGCAGAATAGAAATGCTAGAGAGCAAGCAGCTCCTATTCAGAAATTCCCAAGTCTGTTTCTTATGTTCTATTCAGTTTATACTATTTTCCCCTAATAAACATCTACAAATCAATCTATAGTATATATATTCATTCAATGAAAGCATTCATTACAGAATGAATAAAATTGCTGTTTAAACATATCTACCATAAATCACATACACATTTATAAATTGTACACACAACTCATTTTGTGTTTTGAGCAGTTGTCTATCTTGTTGAAGATTCAGGAAACGTTACTGGTAATATTGTCCTGAGTTTCTATCAGCAGACAATATTGATCACTGTCCTAAAATTTTTGAAGTGTTTTATTGCCATTGGAGACTTAATTGACAAAAGGCTGAGAAGGGAGTATGGCACTAATTTCTTTGCTATCTGAGGTATTATCTAGCACTGACAAAGAGAGTAGGGTATATAAATTTATGTCAAGGAAGTAATTATTCTTCTGAGTTCACAATGACATCATGCTTCAACAACTTACATAAGTTAATATTTAATGTGCATATATTTATTCATTCATTCACTTATGTACATTTGAATCCATATTATTTATTCAGACATTATATTCTAAATCCAATGGTTGAGACAAGGATTACTAGGATAATGAATGACAGTGCTTGATGTTAGCTCATTGCAGTAAAAATGCAGTTCCATATGATGTTTCTTGTTAAATGATTCAATAAGGGACACTTATGTTCCTTTATTATTAGTGGACCATGTATGCTGTGGTATTAGTGTACCATAAGAGTCTGTAGAAAAGTGGGAGTTAGACAAGGCATTAGAAAAACAATCTTAGATTAAACAAAAAGGTGATGTAGGACTTAATTAAGAAGAGAGGGATTGGAAAGGGAATTCCAGGCCAAAATTGTGGTATTTGCAAACACCTTGAATTAAGAGAGAACCTGTGAAATTTGGGAAGCTGCAAGAAAAAAAAAGAGAGAGAGAGAGAGAGAGAAAATGGCATACTATGGTTCAAAGTTTATTTAAAATCAAAGAAAGTCAGAAGAGTTATAATTTAGTTTAGATGCTATTACCAGCAAGAAGCTGGGAACTCCATTCAAACTGGTAAATCCATTAACGAAACTTGTGAACATGTGTAAGTGTGAATGCTGAGATTGAAAGGGCTTCAGGGTGACTCAACCCAGTGTCTCTGGTCCTATTTCTTTAAGACTCCTTGTTTTATACTCTCCTGTCTAGGTTTTGTTCCAACTGATGCTAGATTCATCAAAGGGCAATAAATGGGTCTAGAATTCCACAACATCCAGATATATTTCCTTCATAGTATCCCCCATATTTCACTGGCTTACATATGATGCTATCTCCATACATAAGCCAATCTTTTTATTATACAACACAGGGAAGTGTCTTGTTTATCAGTCAAGTTGTTGGTTAGGTGAACTAATGATTATGATAAAGGGAATAGATTAACTTTGGACTAATCAGGTAAACCTGTTGATTGGCCAGCAAAGTGATGAAGGAAAATAATATTAGTTTTCTCAAACATCATAATATTCAGATAGAAGAAAGGGACATTCAGAGGGTAATTGCTAGGAAGTGGGAGAGGGTAAATTGAAAGTGGACAAGTAATACTGTCTACTGCAATTCTCAGAAAATAAGTTGATATTTTCATTTTAGAAAGAGCACAAGGTCTGCAATGTGAAAAAATGTCCAGTTAAAGGAAGATGGAAAGGACTAAAAACAGAATATGTTAAGTCTTTTGCTTTATCCACTTAGGAGTTGATGATGCCTAAAATAATGTCATGAAAGAGATTGAGAAGCAATAATTAAATAATCAATATTCTAACTTGTATTTTTAGCTGAGATACATGAGAGTGTCATGAATGTTTTTGGAACAAACATAAAAAATGTCCTCATAAAGACAACAGATGGATAAATTCATAATAAAAGAAAAAACCAGCCTAAAAGGCCAAGAATACCCAAAATCAGAACCCCTCTCCCTCTACAGGGGACTGCAATTCCTCATCAGCAACGGAACAAGCCCTGATGGAAAAGGACTGTGTTCCATTATCTGAAGTAGGCTTCAGAAGGTGGATGATAAGAAACTTTTGGAAGTTGAAAGAACTTGTTCTAACCCAATGTAAAGAAACTAAGAACTTTGAAAAAAGGTTTGATGAAATGCTAAAAAGAATGGACAATATAGAGAGGAATATAAATGAACTAACCGAGTTGAAAAATACAACACAAGAACTTAGTGAAATATGCACAAGTTTGAATAGCTCAATTGATCAAGCAGAAGAAAGGATATCAGAGGTCAAAGACCAACTTAATGAAATAAAATGAGAAGACAAGAATAGAGAGAAAAGGATGAAAAGGAATGAGCAAAGTCTCCAAGAAATATGGGACTATGTGAAAAGACCTAATCTACGTTTGATAGGTGTACCTGAATGTGATGGAGAGAATGAATCCAAGCTGGAAAATACTCTTCAGGATATTATCCAGGAGAATTTTCCCAATCTAGCAAAGCAGGACACTATTCAACCCCAGGTAATACAGAGAACACTACAAAGACATTCCTCAAGAAGAGCAACCCCAAGGCACATAATCGTTAGATTCACCAGGGTTGAAACGAAGGAGAAAATACTAAGGGCAGCCAGAGAGAAAGATCAGGTTACCCACAAAAGGAAGCCTATCAGACTTACAGCAGATCTCTCAGCAGAAACCCTACAAGCCAGAAGAGAGTGGGGGCTGATATTCAACATCCTTAAGAACAGAACTTTCAGCCCAGAATTTCATATCCTGCCAAACTAAGCTTCACAAATGAAGGAAAAATAAAATCTTTTATGAACAAGCAAGTACTCAGAGATTTTATTACCACCAGGCCTGCTTTACAAAAGCTTCTGAAAGAAGCATTACACACAGAAAGGAACAACCAGTATTAGCCTTTCTAAAACTATACCAAAAAGTAAAGAGCATCAACATGAAGAAGAATTTACATCAACGAATTAATAAAATAGCCAGTTAACATCAAATGGCAGTAACTCTAAATTTAAATTGACTAAATCCCCCAATCAAAAGATACAGCCAAAACCTAATGGTATACTACATCCAGACCCATTTTATATCCAAAGATACACAAAGACTCAAAACAAAGGGTTGGAGAAAGATTTACCAACCAAATGGAGAGCAAAAATAAATAAATAAACAAAAAGCAGGAGTTGCAAATCACGCATTTGATAAAACAGATTTCAAAGTAACAAAGATACAGTGGTAAAAGGATCTGTGCAATAATAAGAGCTAAGGATCCTAACACCCAGATCCATAAGACCCATAAAGAAATTTAGACTCAATGAGACAGAAAATTAATAAGGATATCCAGAACTTGAACTCAGATCTGGAACAAGTAAACTTAATAAGTATTTATAGAGCTCTCCACTTTAAACACACAAAATATACATTCTCTACTTTATATACACAAAATATTGATCGGCCATTATTAATACCCATTCATAGAATAAAGCAATATTCCTGTTCTCTCTCCCTCTTTTTCTTCCTCTTTCTTCCTCTCCTTCTCTCCTTTTTTTCAAAAAAAAAAAAAAAAGTGTGTGGTCATCTCATAATCTGTCCCCAACTTACACCCCAGCCCTCCAGCACCTTCCATCACTTTCCCTCCTCCACTCCCCAAATCACTGCACTTTTCCAATCTTTCTCTTCCAAGCCCAAATGCCTTTACCTAAAAAAAAAAAAAAAAAGTCCTCTGTATCTACTTACATCTTTCATAAGATGCGAATGTAGTTATGATTATATTTCCAAAGTATTTATACAAGACTATTGAAAAGAGTTTTGATATAGTTATATATCTCTATACAATTTATTCAGTTAAATATAATGCTTACTGGTATTTTATTGAAATTCTAAGTAATAGGATTTTAGTTGTTAATGTTGGATTATTAATATATTTTATAATATTCAATATTATACTGCTATTTCAGTTCTTTTCTCTTTTTATTTTTTCCATTATAATTTATCCTGAAAACATTTTCATGAAAAATTTTTCCCTATATATGCTTATTTTCTTCATAGAGATTTTATAATTTAATACAGTTCTGTATTTCTGCCTCTTACTACTTATTACAGAAGAATCCAGTTAATTATTTGGTAATTGTCTATTTGTATAAACAATTAGGGCTATATGTATCGAATGCTCATATAACTGATGATGAGAATACATACTGAATTCTAGGTCAGTAAATCATGAGGAAACAAGATGGTTCCAGTAACTCCCAAGAATAATTTATAGTATTTTTTTCTCATATAAAAGTAAAGCTTTTTTGGAGAAAAAGATGTTTTAGAAAACATTTCTCATCCCCCTTTCCAAGACTATTTAGTTTCTTATGGCCTATAACTAACATTTAAATATAGTGTCCTTTCCTAAGAGTTCCAAACAAAATGTTTTACAAATTGCATGTATATATATTTGGAACTGTATAAACATTGTGTGCCAAATTGTTTTCTGAAGGAGATATAATAATACAGGAGGTTTTCATCATAAAATTTTATATTCAGAAAGGAAAGCTTATCAATGTTTTAAAAAGGTGAGACTTAGGTAGTCCAAAGAAACATGCCATGATTCTTTGCCTTCCAGTATGGCAGTTCAGAGTACTTGAAGAAAAAAAATATTTTTATCTTTTTCCTCCCCACAAAAAAAAGTTAAAGTCCTGGTAAGACTGTCTGGTTACTGAGTGCAGACTAAATGTGTTAAGCAGAGACTCTCTCGTGCCAGCCAGCAGGTATCAGCCTCCTTTGTCTTTAAGAAACCAGTATAATAATGCTATCTACCCCTTCTCTCTGGATCCTCAGCTGAAGCTATTTCCAAAAGTTTATCTTTGTAAATTACATCAGTTTTGAATTTTGTGAATATAGTATGAATAGAAAAGTAACTTCAGGATCCTTGGGCAAGATGGCTGAATAAGAAGAGCTCCAGGACACAGCTCCCAGTGAGATTGATGCAAATGGTGGGTGATTTCCACATTTCCAACTGAGGTTCCTGGTTTATATCATTGCAACTGTTTGGACAGTGGGTGCAGCCCAAGAGGGTAAGCCAAAGCAGGGTGTGGTATTGCTTCACTAGGGAAGTGCAAGGGGTTGAGGAACTCCCTCTCTTAGCCAAGGGAAGCCAGTAGGGATTGTTCCCTGAACTCCAGCCCAGATACTGCACTTTTCTCATGGTCTTCACAACCCATAGACAAGGAGATTCCCTCTGGTACCTACACAACCACAGGGCTAGGGGTTTCCAGCACAAGCACAAAACTGGGCAGCTGTTTGGGCAGAAAACGAGATAGCCACAGCAGTTTTTTTTTTTTCCATACCCCATTGGTGCCTGAAACACCAGTGAGAAAGAACTGATTGCTCCCCTGGAAAGGGGAATGAAGCCAGGGAGCCATGTTGTCTGGCATGGTGGGCCCCATCCCCATGGAGACCAGCAAGCTAAGATCCACTGGCTTGAAGTTCTCACAGCCAGCACAGAAGTCTGAGCTCAACCTAGGACATTTGTGTTTGGTGGGGAAAGGGGTGACTGCCATTACTGAGGCTTGAGTAGGTGGTTTCAACCTCACAGTGTAGAGAAAGCTACCAGGAAATTTGAACTGGGTGGAGCTCAGCAGTGAAGGCAGACTGTCTCACTAGATGTCCTCATTGGGCAGGGCATCTCTGAAAAACTGTAGCAGGCTGTCAGTGACTTATAAATAAAGCCCCCATCATCCTGGGACAGAACTCCTGGGAAAAAGGGCAATGGTGGGTACAGCTCCAGTAAACCTAAACATTCCTGGCTGGCCACTCTGACAAGAGCAGCAGATCTCCCAGCAGTGTTTGAGCTCTGCTAAAGGATAGACTGTCTCTTCAAGTGACTCCCTGACTCTCGTGTATCCTAACTGGGAGATATCTCCCAGTAGAGGCCAACAGACACCTCATACAGGAGAGATTTGGCTGGCATCTGGCAGGTACCCATCTGGGATGAAGCTAATAGAGAAAGGAACAGACAGCAATCTTTGCTGTTCTGAAGCCTCTGCTGGTGATTCCCAGGCAAGCAGGGTCTTGACTCCAGGAGACTTGCAGCAGAGGGGCCTGACTATTAGAAGGAAAACTAATAAACAGAAAGAAATAGTTTCAACATCAACAAAAATGATGTCCACTCAGAGACCCCATTCCAAGGTCACTGATCTCAAAGACCAAAGATAGATAAATCCACAAAGATGCAAAGAAATCAGCATAAAAAGGCTGAAAATTTCAAAATCTGGAACACCTCTCCTCTAAAGGATCACAACTTCTCACCAGCAAGGGAACAAAACTGGATGGAGAATGAGTTTGATGAATTGACAGAAGCAGGATTCAGAAGATGGTTAATAACAAACTTCTCTGAGCTAAAGGAGCATGTTCTAACTCAATGCAAGGAAACTAAGAACCTTGAAAAAAGGTTAGATGAAATGTTAACTACAATAACCCATTTAGAGTAGAAAATAAATGACCTGATGGAGCTGAAAAACAGCATGAGAACTTCGTGATACCTCCATACTGTTTTCCATAGATAGTAGTTTGTTCTCACACTGCTATAAAGAAATACCTAAGACTGGGTAATTTAAAAATAAAAGAGGTTAAATTGGCTCATGTTTCCACAGACTGTCCATGAAACATGGCTAGGGAGGCCTCAGGAAACATATTCACAGCAGAAGGTGAAAGATAAGCAGGCACATCTTACATGGCCAGAGAAATAGGAAGAGAAAGAAGGAAGGTTCTTCACACTTTTAACAACCAGATCTCCTAAGAACTCACTCACTATCATGAGAACAGCAAGGGGAAAATCCTCCCCCATGATCAAATCACTTCCCACCAGGCCCCTCCTCCAACACTGCATATTATAATTTCACATGAGATTTGGGTGGGGACACAGATCCAAACCATATCAACATAGTAGACGCATCATTATAATTCCCATTAACAGTGCACAGAGTTTCTTTTTTTCATATTCTTAACCTGTTGGAATAAAAAAAGATGCTATGGTCATGGGTGTGAAATAATATCTCATTGTGGTCTTAATTTAGACTTTTCTGATGATGTGCGGCATTGAGCATTTTTTTATATAAACCTATTGGCTGTTTGTATGTCTTTGGAGAAACATCTATTTAATTTCTTTCCTCATTTGTAAATTGGGTTATTCGTTATGTTTTGTTTTGGTTTTGGCATTTAGTTGCAGGAGTTTCTTATACATTTTGGAAACTGATTCCTTATCAAATACGTATTTTGCAAATATTTTATTCCATGATGTAGGTTGCCTTTTCCCTCTGTTATTTCCTTTTTATGCAGAAGCTTCTCCATTTGATGTTCTCCTACTTGTTTAATTTTGTTGTTACCTATGCTTGTTGCAACATATGCATAAAATAATTGTCAAAACAAATATTCTGAAGTATTTTCCATGTTTTCTCCTAGGATTTTTTAAATTTCAGATTTTACAGTTACATACTTAATTCATTTTGATTTGATTATTCATATGGTGTAAGATGAGAATCTCATATTTTTCTTCTTCATATGGATATCCAATTTTCCCATCATAATTTATTAAAATAATATAATTTTTTCATTGCACATTATTAACTCCCTTGTTAAAGATCAGTTGACCATATCTCTACTCTGTTCTGTTGGTCTATATGTCTGTTTTTATGCCAGTATCATACAGTTTTAATTACTGTAGAATTTAATATATTTTAAAATTAGGAAGTGTGATGCCTCCAGCTTCATTTTTCTTTCTAAAGATTGATTTGGATAGTAATAATTCCTCAAGATTCCATATGAATTGTAGAATTGTTTTCTTTTCATTGCTACAAAATATGCCATTGAGATTTAACAAGGACTCCATTGAATCTGTCGATGACTTTGAGTAGCATAGATATTTTAACAATATTAAATCTTCCAATCCATGTACACAGGATGTCTTTGCATTTATTTGTGTAGTTTTAAAATGCTTTCATCAATATTTTATACTTTTTAGAATAGAGAGTTACATCTCCTTAGGTAAGTTTATTCTTAAGTATTTTATTCCTAAGTAGTTTATTCTTTATTCCTTCATTAGTGGGATTGTTTTCCTCATCTCGTTTTTCAGATTGCTTGTTGTTAATGTACAGAAACACAATGACTGTTTGTGCATTGATTTTGTAACCTGCAGCTTTACTAAAGTGATTTACCAGATCTTACAGTTTTATTTTTGTCTTTAATTTAGTCTTCAGCGTTTTCAATATATAAGATTATGTCATCTGAAAATATAAACAATATCCTTTTTTTCCTTTACATTTTAGATGCTTTTCTTTTTTCTTGTATTTGCATCATTGCTATAGTTAGGGCTTTCAGGACTATGTTGAATACAAGTGGTGAGTGTGAGCATCTTTGCCTTGGTCCTGATTTTAAAAGAAAATCTTTCTGATTTAAGCATTCCTATACACCAATAACAGACTAAAAGAGAACCAAATCAAGAATGAACTGCCATTCACAATTGCTACAAAGAAAATAAAATACCTAGGAATACAACTCACAAGGAATGTAAGGGACCTCTTCAAGGAAACCTACAAATCACTGCTCAATGAAATAAGAGAGGACACAAACAGATGGAGAAATATTCCGTGTTCGTGGTTAGGAATAATCAATATCGTGAAAATGGCTATACTGCCCAAAGTAATTTACACAATCAATGCTATCCCCATCAAACTACCATTGAATTTCTTCACAGAACTGGAAAAAACTGCCATGAACTTCATATGGAACCAAAAGAGAGCCCACATAGCCAAGTCAATTCTAAGCAAAAAGAACACAGTGGGAGGCATCACACTACCAGACTTCAAACCATACTACAAGGCTACAGTAATCAAAACAGCATGGTACTGGTACCAAAATAGAGATATAGACCAATGGAACAGAACAGAAGCATCGGAGGCAACACAACATATCTACAACCATATAATCTTTGATAAACCAGACAAAAACAAGCAATGGGGAAAGGATTCCCTGTTTAATAAATGGTGTTGGGAAAACTGGCTAGCCATGTGCAGAAAGCAGAAACTGGACCCCTTCCTGACACCTTACACTAAAATTAACTCCAGATGGATTAAAGACTTAAACATAAGACCTGACACCATAAAAAACCCTAGAAGAAAATCTAGGCAAAACCATTCAGGACATAGGAGTAGGCAAGGACTTCATGAACAAAACACCAAAAGCATTGGCAACAAAAGCCAAAATAGACAAATGGGACCTAATCAAACTCCACAGCTTCTACATGGCAAAAGAAACAGTCACTAGAGTGAATCGGCAACCATCAGAATGGGAAAAAATCTTTGCAGTTTACGCATCTGACAAAGGGCCGATATCCAGAATTTACAAAGAACTAAAACAGATTTACAGGGAAAAAACAAACAAGCCCATTCAAAAATGGGCAAAGGATATGAACAGACACTTTACAAAAGAAGACATACATGAAGCCAACAAACACATGAAAAAATGCTCATCATCATTGGTCATTAGAGAGATGCAAATCAAAACCACATTGAGATACCACCTCACGCCAGTTAGAATGGCGATCATTAAAAAATCTGGAGACAGCAGATAATGGAGAGGATGTGGAGAAATAGGAACACTCTTACACTGTTGGTGGGAGTGTAAATTAGTTTAACCATTGTGGAAGACAGTGTGGCGATTCCTCAAGGACCTAGAAATAGAAATTCCATTTGACCCAGCAATCCCATTACTGGGTATATATCCAAAGGACTATAAATCATTCTACTATAAGGACACATGCACACGAATGTTCATTGCAGCACTGTTTACAATAGCAAAGACCTGGAACCAACCCAAATGCCCATCGATGATAGACTGGACTGGGAAAATGTGGCACATATACACCATGGAATATTACGCAGCAATCAAAAATGATGAGTTTATGTCCTTTGTAAGGACATGGATGAATTTGGAGAACATCATTCTCAGCAAACTGACACAAGAACAGAAAAACAAATACTGCATATTCTCACTAATAGGCAGGTGAGAAAAATGAGAACACATGGACACAGGGAGGGGGTCTACTACACACTGGGGTCTATTGGGGGGAAGGGGGGAGGGACAGTGAGGGGGGGCTGGGGAGGGATAGCCTGGGGATAAATGCCAAGTGTGGGTGAAGGGGAGGAAGGCAGCAAAGCACACTGACATGTGTGTACCTATGCAACTATCTTGCACACTCTGCACATGTACCCCAAAACCTATAATGCAATAAAAATTTAAAAAATTAAAAAAATAAGAAAATGATATTAGCTGTAGGCTTTTCATATATGTCATTATTATGTAGAAGTATTTTCCATCTGTGTCCAGTTTGTTGACAATTTTAATAATAAAATTATTTAAATTTTTGTCAAAGATCATCCTGCATCTTCTGATAAAATTATGTGACATTTTTATTCTTTGTTATGCCAATGGCTTAACCACATTAGTTAATTTTGTATGTTGAACCATCCTGTTATTCCAGGAATAAACCCACCTGGTTTGGTGTATTGATTATTTAAATGCACTGTTGGATTCTGTTTGCTAACATTTTGTTGATGATTTTTTAAAATGTATTTGTATCAAAGATATTGGCCTATAGTTTTCTTTTTTGGTGGTATCTGGCTGGTTTTTGTTTCAGAATAATCCTGACCTCATAAAATTAATTTGCAAGTTCTTCCTACCCTTTGGTTTTTTGAAAGAGTTTCAGAAGGAGTGGAATTTATTTTTCTTTAATGTTTGGTAGAATTCATTAGTAAAGCCATCTGGTCATATACTTTGTGATATACATTTGAACTAGTCCAAGTGCATTTTTTGGATTTTGCAGGGTATGGAATTCTAGACTTTTTCACCCCCTTTCAGTGCAATTCACTCTACTTTTGGCATGCATGACCTCTGAAGAAAAATTAGATGTTATTCTTATTTATCGTCGCTCCTCTATAGGTATGATTCTCCCCTACCTCTGGCTTATTTAAAAGATTTTTTATATTTGATTTTCTGTAATTTGAAAATAACATGCTCAGATGTAGTGTTTTTGTTTTATTTTGTTTTTTTTTTTTTTTTTTTTTTTTTTTTTTTGGCATTTATCCTGCTTGGAGTTTTCTGAATTTTCTGAATATATTATTTGGCATCTGACATTAATTTAGGTAAAACTCAATCATTAATGTTTCAAATATTTTTTCCGTCCCTTTCTGTCTTTCTTCTTTTCCTTAAACTTCCATTCTGTGTATATCTTTTGTAGTTGTATCCTAATTATTGGATATTCTGCTCTGTTTTATGTTTTCAGGTTTTCTTTCTTCTGCTTTTCAATTTCATGGTTTCTATTCAGATATGTTCAAGCTCAGAAATTTTTCCTCAGCCATTCCCAGTCTACAACTACACCCACAAAAAGCATTCTTTATTTCTCTTACAGCATTTTTGATTTATAGACTTTATCTTTGTTATTTCATCAGATTATTATTTTTTCAGAGAGCTGATCTTTCTCTTGCTTATGCTGGTCTCCAACTCTGGCCTCAAGTCATCCTCCAACCTTGGCTTTCCAAACTGTTGGGATTATAGTGTCTTTTTTTTTTTTTTTTTTTTTTTTAATTAGGCTAATAAACAGTTTGTCTCTTTTTTTTTCCCAAAAAAGTTTAGTTTTTGGGTTTTATTCATGTTGTTTTATTTTTATTTAATTTACTTCTGCTTAGCAGATTTCTCAGCAGAAACTCTATTGTCTTCAGACTCCTTAAAAAAAAAACAATTATCAGTCAAGACTTTTGTAACCAGTGAAACCAAGCTTCATAAATGAAGAAAAAAATATATAGTCTTTTTCAGTTAAACAAATGCTGAGAGAATTTGCCATTACCAAGCCAGAACTACAAGAACTGCTAAAAGGAGCTCAAAATCTTAAATTAAATCCACCTAAGAACTTCTTCAAGTTTAAATCTCACAGGACATATAGAACACAAATAGAATTTTAAAAAAACCACAAGGTATTCAGGCAACAAATAGCACCATAAATAAAACAGTACCTCATATCTCAATACTAACATTGGATATAAATGGCCTAAATGCTGCACTTAAAATATACAGAATGGCAGAAAGGATAAGAATTTACCATTAAGTATCTTTTGTCTTCAAGAGACTTGTCTAACACATAAAGACTCACATAAAGTAAAAGTAAGGGGTGGAAAAAGATATCGCATGCAAATGGATACTAAAAGCAAGCAGGAGGAGTTATTCTTATATCAGACAAAACAAACCATGAAGCAATTGCAGTTAAAAAAGTCAAAGAGAGACATTATATAATGATAAAAGGACTAGTTCAACAGAAAAATATTACAATCCTAAATATATGTGCACCTAACTCTGGAGCTCCCAAATTTATAAAACAATTACTTCTAGACCTAAGAAATGAGAAAAACAGCAACACAATAATAGTGGGAAAACTTAATACTCCACTGACAGCACTAGACAAGTCATCAAAACAGAAAGCCAACAAATAAACAATGAATTTAAACTATATCCAGCCGGGCATGGTGATTCACTCTTGTAATTTCAGCACTTTGGGAAGCTAAGGCGGGCAGATCACCTAAGATCAGGAGTTTGAGACCAGCCTGGTCAACACGGTGAAACCCTGTCGACTAAAATTACAAAATAATTATCTGGTCATGGTGGCAGGTACCTGTAATCCAAGCTACTCGAGATACTGAGACAGGAGAATCACTTCAACCTGGGAGGCAGAGGTTGCAGTGAGCCGAGATTGCACCACTGCACTCTAGCCTGGGCAGAAAGAGTGAGACTCCATCTCAATATATAAATAAATAAACTATATCCTAGAATAAATGGACTTAATAGATATTTACAGAGCATTTTACCCAATAACTATAGTATTTAGATTTTATTCATCAGCATATGAAACATTTTCCAAGATAGATCATAAGATATTCCACAAAACAAGTCTCAAGTAATTTAAGAAAATTGAAATTACATGATATACGCTTTCAGACAACAGTGGAATAAAATTGGAAATCAACTCCAAAAGGAACCATCAAAACCATACAAATACATGAAAATTAAATAACCTGCTCTTGAATGATCATTGGGCAAACAATTAAATCAAGACTGAAATTGAAAATTCTTTTAACTGAACAATAATAGGATAAATCTATCAAAACCTCTGGATGCAGCAAAGGCAGTGATAAGAGGAAAGTTCATAGCGTTAAATGTCTACATCAAAATGTATGAAAGAAAACAAACAGACAATCTAAGGTCCACCGTGATCAAGTGGGTCTCATATCAGAGATGCAGTGATGGTTTAACATATGCAAGTCATTAAATGTGATGCACCACATAAAACAGAATTTAAAACAAAAATTACATGATCATCTCAATTGATGCAGAAAAGGCATTAGACAAAATCTAGCATCACTGAGTGTTTCCTAAAACCCTCAGCAAAATAGGCATAGAGGGGACACACCTTAATGTAATAAAAGCTATCTATAACAAACCCATAGCCATCATAATAACTGAATAGGGAAAATTTAGTTGAAAGTATCCCCCATGAGAACTGGAACAAGACAAGAATGCCTACTCTTAGCACTTGTATTCAACCTAGTATTGGAAGTCCTAGCCAGCACAATCAAACATGAGAAAAAAAATAAAAGGCATCAAAATGAGTAAAGAGGAAGTCAAATTGTTACTATTTGCTGATGGTTTGATCACATATCTAGAAAATCTTAAAGACACATTCAAAAAGCTCCTAGAACTGACAAATGAATTAATCAAAGTTTCAGGATACAAAATTAATGTATACAAATCAGTAGCTCTGCTATACGCCAACAGCAACCAAGCTGAAAATCAAATCAAGAACACAACCCATTTCACAGTGGCTGCAAAAAAAAAAAAAAAAAAAAAAGGAAAATAAGATACTTAGTAATATACTTAACTAAGGAAGTGGAAGAACTCTACAAGGAAAACTACAAAACTGCTGAAAGAAACCATAGCTGGCATGAACAAATGGAAACACATCCCATTTTCAAGGATGGGAAATCGATATTGTGAAAATGAGCATAGTGCCAAAAGCAATCTACAAATTCAACGCAATTCCCCTCAAAATACCACTATCATTCTTCAGAGAATTAGGAAAAACAAATCCTAAAATTCATATGGACTCAAAAAAGAGCCCACATAGCCAGAGCAAGACTGTACAAAAAGGAGAAATCTGGAGGCATTATATGACCTGAATTCAAACTATTCTATATGGCCTTCATCACCAAAACAATCATTGTACTGGTATAAAATTAAGGACACAGATCAATGGAACAGAATAGAGAACTTGGAAATAAAATCAAATACTTACAGCCAATTGATCTTCAACAAAGCAAACAAAAACACAAAGTAGGGAAAGGACACCTTATTCAACAAAAGTGCTGGGATGATTTGCAAAGCCACATGTAGAAGAATGGGACTGGATCCTTGTATCTCACCATATATAAAAATCAACTCAAGATGCATCAAGGACTTAAATCTAAGATCTGAAACCATAACAATTCTAGAAGATAACATTGGAAAAGTCCTTCTAGACATTGGCTAAGACAAAGACTTCATTACCAAGTACCCAAAAGCAAGTGCAACAAAAACAAAGTATATAGAAGAGATTTAATTAAATTAAAAGCTTCTGCACAGTGAAATAAACAATCAGCAGAGTAAACAGACAACTCACGGAGTGGGAGAAAACATCCATAAGCTATTCATCCAACAAAGGACTAATATCCAGAATCTGTAAGGAATTTCTACAAATCAGCAAGAAAAAAAAAAATCAAAAGGTGGGCTAAGGACATGAGTAGACAATATACAAGAAGACGTGTATACCTTCTTCTCAAAAGAAGATATACAAGTGGCCAAGAAACATACAAAAATGCTCAACATCACTAATGATCAGGAAAATGCCAATCAAAACCACAATGCAATACCACCTTACTTCTGCAAGAATGGCCATTATTTAAAAAAAAAAATTTAAATAATAGATGTTGATGTGAGTGTGGTAAAAAAGAAACACTTTTACACATTTGGAGGGAATGTAAACAATTAATCCCACTTACTGAACACAGTGGAGAGATTCCTTAAAGAGCTAAAGGCAGAAATATGATTTAATTCAGCAATCCCACACCTGGGTATCTACCCAGAGGAAAATAAGTCATTATACAATAAAGATACTTTCACATGTATGTTTATGGCATCAGAATTCACAATTGCAAAAATATGGAACCAGCCTAAATGCCCATCAGTCAATCAGTGTATAAAAAATTGTGATTACACACACACACACACACACACAAAATGGAATGCTACTCAGCCATAAAAAGGAAAGAAATAATGCCGTTTGCAGAAAGCAGGATGGTATAGGAGAGCATTATTCTAACTTCAGTAACTCAGGAATGAGAAACCAAATATTGTACATTCTCACTCATAAGCAGTTGCTAAGCAATGAGGATGCAAAGGCATAAGAATGATATGATGGACTTTGGGGATTTGGGGGAAGGGTGGAACAGGAGTGAGGGATAAAAGACTACACATTGGGTACAGTGTACACTGCTTGAGTGATGGGTGTACCAAAATCACAGAAATTACCACTAAAGAATTTAATCATGTAACCAAACATCACTTGTTCCCCAGAAACCTATTAAAATAATATTTAAAAGATAGACAATAACAAATGTTGATGAGAATTTGGAGAAACTGGAATCATTCAATTTGCTAATAAAATGTAAATTAGAGGAACTGCTTTGGAAAACAATTTAGTATTTCTAAAATCATACATAAAATTACAGTTTAACTCAACAATTCCATTCTGAGTTACATAGCCAAGAGAAATGAAAACATAGGTTTACACAAAAACTTGTATACAACTATTAATAGCAGCATTATTTATAATAGCCAAAAAGTGGAAACAAGCTAATTGCTCTTCAACTGATCAATGGATAAAGAAAATGTGGTATATCTAAATGATGGAATATAACTCACCCATACAAAGAAACAAAGTACTGATTCATGCTACAGTGCTTGCTGTAGCATAGGAGAACTTTAAAAACATTATGTGAAGTGAAATAAGCCAGACACAAAAGGTAACATATTGTGGAATTCCATTTATTTGAAATGTCTGTAAAAGGCAAATCTAGAGAGACAGAAAGTAAATTAATGATTGCCTAGGGTGGAGTGCAGGAAAAATGTGGGGATTGGAGGATGATAATTAAGCCTTATAGGACTTCTTTGGGGGATGATGAAAATGTCTGAAAATTGAGTGTTGTGATTATGGTTACACAGCCCTATAAATATACTAAAAACCATTAAATTATATACTAAAAATGGTAAAAAATAAAATAATAATAATTCTGCTCCAATGTTTATTATCTGATGCCTCTATAAACTTTAGGCTTCATTTGTTCCTATTTTATTAGCTCCTTGAATTGTAATATTAGATTGTTTATATGAGATCTCTTCTTTTACTTTAGGTGTTTAGCATTATGAATTTTCCCTAGTACTACTTTTGCTAAATCCTATGAGTTTTGATAGAATTTATTTTTTACTGTCTTGGGGTGATTTCTAATTTCTTTTTTATTTTTTTTCACTTAATTGTTCAAGAATGTGTTGTTTAATTTACACACGTGTGAAGTGAATTTTCCAGTTTTCCTTCTACTCTTCATTTCCAGTATTACTACATTGTGTCCAGGAAAGATATGTGGTAGGTTTTTAACCTTCTTAAATTTGTTAAAATTATTTTGTGACTTAACAAGTGATCTATACTGAAGAAGTACCATTTGCATTTGGAAAAACAGAATACTCATTATTTCCACTTCTGTTAAACAGTGGAAAACCTATAAATAGGTTATAGCCAGCACAATATAGCTAAAAAAGGAGGGAAAACTATGAGGACTGGGAAAAAATAAACCTGCCATTATTTTCACATTAAATTGTTATGTAGAAAAATCAAAATCTACCCATAAATTAAGAGAGTTAATAACTAAATTTAGTACAATTAGGAAGACAGTTTTAATATAAAAATAAACATTTTATATACTAAAATGTACTAAAAATTAAAATAATGTTGCCGTTTAAAATAACATCAGAATTATAAACCACATAGAACCAAAACCTAGCAAAGTTATGGGACAGAACTATACAGAAAACTATAATTAAACCAGCATGATGATGAAAGTAGTGCAGAGATATAATGTCTCCTTTGATTGGATAATTTAACATTGTAAAATATCAATTCATGCTATTCCTTTCTGCTCCAAGTCCAAGAAGTGGAAACAATGAGTATTCGTCAGATGTTTCCAAACAGAAAGCTTTCAGCAATTAAAAAACTGACTAGAATATTTGCTATTTTTTCTACATTTTATATAAATAAGACTATAAATGTATATATAAAGATAAATAACTTCAATATCAAATTTGACAAATACTTAAAGTGAATAGATGTTAAATGTCTTTTAATTTTTTCTAGATTTTTTAGAAATAGATTTTTTTTTTTAATGTCACAGGTGGGGTGCCAGGGGAGGGATAGCATTAGGAGAAATAACTAATGTTATTAGTTACTTCTAATAACTAGATGGGTCAATGGGTGCAGCAAACCACCATGGCATGTATATACCTATGTAATAAACCTGCACGTTCTGCACATGTATCCCAGAACTTAAAGTATAATGAAAGAAAATAAATTTTTGAATGAGAAGAGACAGTCATTTTCAAGTGTAAAATAAAATTTGCATTTATGAAAAAAAAACTAAGCAGATTATTATATATCATCTACATTGCTATTTACCTTTAGTTCCTAATTTGGTTTGCTAAATTTTTATTTAAGAATTTAAAATACATATTTATATAGAGATTGTCATGCAACTTCATTGTTTATATTTTCTTTAGTTAGGCTTTGGTATTAAGACCATAGCATCAGAAAATAACATAGGGAATGTTGTCTATTTTATACTCTTTATATATGCTTCATAGAATTTAACAGAGAAGCCATCTGATTATTACTATTTCTAGTGGATACTTCACTATGCATTCAGTGTCTATTTATTTTAAAAAGCTTTCTTGATTTTTTATCTTTTTCTGTCAGTTTTAGTAAATTTATTTATAGACAATTGTCAGATTTATTTATTTAAATTATTAGCATACATTTACTTTTAATTATCTTATGTACAAGATTTCATGGTGATGTTCTCATTTTCATTCCTAACATTGGTCATATGTGCCTCCTCTCTTTTTCTCTTGGTCAGTCTCATCGTTTGTCAGTTTTGTTATTTATTTTTTTCAAGTGAAGATAATTTGCCTTTGTTGATGATTCCTATTGCATGCTTATCTTCTATTTTCTGTAGCTTCATTTCATCAATTAATTCAATTACTTATGATGATTTCATCTAATTTGTTATTGTTTTCTAATTTTCCCTTTTCCTAAAGATCAAATATTTCTTTGAATTTCATTGTCACATTGTCTTTGATCAAGGAGTATTATTTTGTGGACATTTCTTAAATTCCAAACATTTAAGAAGGTAGAAAAACTTGCAATTTGTTTGATTTCTGAGTTAATAGCATTATGGCCTCAGAACTATTTTTGCAGTTGAAATCATTTTATATATGTTAAGATTTATTCTATTTCCCATTAAATAGATAATTTTTGTAAACATTCCCTATGTGTATTAAATCCCCTTTCTCCCAAATTTGTAAAAATGTTTCTCTGAATTTTTCTGTAAGGTCAATTATGCTAATTTCCTGATTCACATCTTCTCTAACCTAATTGATATTGTTTTTCTGTTCTATCAGCAGCTATGAAACATGTTAAAACTCTTCATTATAGTTTTGCCTCTTTGGCTTCTTTTAAAAATTCCTGAAGATACGCTTCACACATTTCAATTTAGGTTATTAAGTGCATTCACATTTAAACTTACTTTAGCTTACTAGTAAAATATTTTTATAATGAACAAGATTCCCCTTTTTATTTCTAACAATGCTTTATGACTTAATGTTTATCTTATTAGAGTAATATAGCTATGCCCCTGCTATCTTTTGCTGCTTGGGATAATATTTTCTGTCCTGTATTTTTAGCCTGTAACAGCCTAATATTTCATGTAGCTCTCACAGGAAACATTTGAATTTAGTTTTATTATTTTACCCAATCTGATAATATTTGATTTTTTTGGAAGAACTTAGTCCATCTACATTAAGGTGATTGCCAAAAAATATGATTTTGAATCTATTATCTCAATATGTACTTTCTATTTCTACTTTCAGTTCTATATACATTTCCTTTCTTGACCTCTTTAAGATTGTGTGTTTATATTTGTGTAAGAGATTGTATTTTCAGAGAAGTTTTAGGTTTACAACAAAATTGAGTGAAAGGAAAAATTTTTCCATATACCTGTTGCCTCCACATATGCATAGCTTCCCCATTATCAACCTATCCCACCAAGGTGATATATTTGTTACAATTGATGAATATACACCATTGTCATCCAGAGTCTATAGTTCATATTATTGGTGTTGGACAAATGTATGAAAACATGTATCTACCTTTGTAATATTGTAAACAGCAGTTTTACTGCCCTCAAAAGCATATGTGCTTCACTTACTCATCTAAATCTCCCACTAATTCCTGGAAACCACTGATCTTTTTACTGTTTTCAAAGTTTTATCTTTTTGAAGAATGTCATATGGTTGGAATTTTACAGTATGTACTCATTTCAAATTGGCTTATTTCACTCAGTAATACTCCTGTAAGTTTCCCTCATGTCTTCATATCCCATATCATTTTAATACTGAATAATATTTTATTGACAGAATGTGCAGGTTTGTTTATCCATTCACTTCCTAAAGGACATCTTGATTACTTTCAAATTTTGCCAAAATAGAAGAATAAAGCTTCTATAAACATCTACAAACAACAGATTTTTGTGTGGATGTAGTTTTCAACTCCTTTAGTTATATATCAAAGGAATGTAATGGCCGTATCATGTGGTAAAAATACATTTTGTTTTGGAAGAAACTGTCAAAGTGTCTTCCAAAGTGGTTGTACCAGCCATAAATGAGAACTCACCTGCCGTAATTGAATTCTCACCAACCATAAATGAGAGCTCCTGCTGTTTCACATCTCTGCTACCATTTGGTTGTTTCTAGTGTTCTAGATTTGGGCCATTTTAATAGGCATATGATGATATTTCATTGTTAGTTTAATTTGTATTTTTCTGAAGACATTGTGGAGAGTCTTTTCATATGATAATTTTGACCCACTATAGAATTGGTTTCTGTGTTTCCTTATTGTTGAGTTTCAACAATTTTTTATATATTTTAGATTGCACTCCTTTATCTCATATGTTTTTTTGCAAATATTTTCCCCAGTCTTTGTCCAGTCTTTTGATTCTCTTAGCAGATTTTTTAGAAATGTTAACAATAACCAGCTTATCAATTCTTTATAGATTATGCCATTGGTGTTACATGTAAGTATATAATATATATTTGTATATTGTATATAATTTTATATATATATTGTATATATATTATATACTTATATATGTAAGTATGTAAATATGTATATTTAATATATTGTATATACAAATATACATATGCTTATATATGTATATATAAAAATTTAGATCTGTGATTCATTTTGAGTTCATTGTTGTGAAGGGTGAAAGGTCTGTTTGTAGATTCATTTGTGTGTGTGTGTGTGTGTGTGTGCATGTAGATGCCAGTTGTTTCAGCATTATTTCTTGAAGATTTAACTTATTTCCCTTGTATTGCCTTTCCCCCTTTGTCAAAAATTAGTTGACTATATGTTTGTGGGTCTATTTCTGAAAATTCTGTTCTGTTCCATTTATCAGTCTACTCTTTCACTAAAACTATATTATCTTGATTACTACAGCTGTGTAGTCTGTTTTGAAGTCAGATATCATCGATTCTTCAACTTTGTTCTACATCAATCTTATGTTGGTTTTTCTGAATCGTTTTTCTCTATATATAAATTTCAGTATAAGTTTATCAATATCTGCAAAGTAACTCCATAGGATTTTTAACTCTTTGGAACTTAATTGTATTTAATGTATTAATAATTTAGTTTATTTATAGGTCAAGTTGCGAAGAACCAGTATCTGGAAAATTTTGAGTCCTCCTCTCTATAGTGGGAATATAAAATATAGTCCCAATTATTTGGTTTTTCTTTAATTTCCTTCATCAGTTTTATGGTTTTTCTCATATCTTGTATATATTTTCCTAGATTTATACTTAAACATTTAATTTTGGGGATTAATAATGTAATGACATTGTGGTTTTTTTAAATTTCAAATTCTCCTCTTCTATTGCTAGTGTACAGAAAAGTAATTTATTATTTCTAGGACCGTTTTTCTCTTTTTTTTTTTTTTGCTAAGTTGTTTTATCTTTTACGTAGTTATTTCACTTTTGAAAAAATAGTTTTATTTCTTTTTTCCTCAATGTATTTATTTTTAAATTTTATTTTCTTGTCTTATTTCAATAGCAAGAATGATCAATATAATGTTGAAAAGCAGTGATAAGGGAGAAGATCCAAGATGGCCCTTTAGGAGAAGCTCAGGATTGCAGCTCCCAGTGAAAGCGCAGAGGGTGAGTGGATGCTGCATTTCCAGATGGATCTTTATTGCCCACAAACCAGAAGATTCCCAGGTGGTGGAGTCCTATGGGTCACCAGTGTGGCTGTTTTGGCCAGCACAGCTGTTTTGGCAATCACAGCTGTTTTGCCAGCAGCCTGGTGTGGCAGCTCTCCATACAAAATACACTGGTCTGGTTGCCCTTTTAAGCTGGCAATTGGTGCTCCAAGAAGGCAGATTCACCCATTCATCTGATTAAATGGGTCTGAAACAGGGAGCCAGGCTAGGAGATTCCTGAGCAGCAGCGTTGTTTCAGCTGGTGCAGTGAGTCACTGCATGGGAATCACACAGATCCCGACACCCTTTCACCAGGCGACTAGAACACCTGGGGGAGAGTTAACCATTCAACTTAAAAAAAAAAAAGGCTCTGAGGCAGGGAGCCAGGTTATAAGTCTTGGCAGGTCCCACCCCCACAAAAACAAACAAACAAAAACAGCAATTAGAAACGCTCAGGGTTGAGAGTTTCATGGCAAGCACAGCTGAACCCAGTATGATGCAGCTTGGTGGGGGAGGGGTGTCCACCATTACCAAGGCACTCCACCTCTATGGAGGTAGTCCGCCATTGCTGAGGCAGCCTGCCGTTGCTGAGGCAACCTGCCGCTGCCAAGGCAACCCACCATAACAGAGAGAGTCTGCCATTACAGAGAGAGTCTGACATTACAGAGGTGGGCCACCATTGCTGAGGAAGTTCTAACCACACCCATATAAACAGGACTGCAGGGAAGTTTACACGGCAGCAGGGCACAGCCCACAGCAGCTCACCAAAGCCTCTGCAGGCAGACAGTGACTAGGTTGCCTCCTTGCTGGGCAGGGCAGCCCTGAAGTTAAAAAAAAAAAAATGCAGCAGCACAACGGATACTCATAAATAAAGCCCTAACTCCCCAGGACAGAGCACCTGGGAAAAAAAAAGAGGGTTTATGAGTTCTGCTGCAGCAAACCTAAACATACCTGCCTAGCTGCTCCGAATGAACAATGGAGCTCACAGCTCAGGACTTGAGCTCCTATAAAGAACAGACTGTCTCCTCAAGCAGCTCCCTGACCCCTGTATATCCAAAGAGTCACCTCACAAAGGATTGATAAGACTCACATTTAGTGGGCATCATTCTGGGACAAATATAGCAGAAGAAGAAACTGGTAGCAACCCTTACTGTTCTGCAGCTGCTGCAGGTGATCCCCAGGCAAACAGGGCCTGGAGTGGACCTCAGCAGTCCTAGAGCAGAGGTGCCAGACTATTAAAAGGGAAACTAAGAAATAGAAATAACTTCATTATCAACAATCTGGACATCCACTCAGAGACCCAATCTGAAAATCAGCAACTACACAGATGACAGGTGGATAAATCCACAACGATGGGAAGAAACCAGCATGAAAAGGAGGAAAACACTCAAAACCAGAACATGTCTCCTCCTACAAGGGATCACAACTCCTCACCAGCAAGGGAACATAGCTGGATGGAGAATGAGTGTGATGAAATGACAGAATCAGACTTCAGAAGGTGGGTAATGAGAAACTTCCGTGAGCTAAAACAACATGTTCTAACTCAATGCAAAGAAACTAAGAACATTGAAAAAAGATTTGATGAAATAACAAGAATGGACAACTTAGAGAGGAATATGAGTGAATTAATGGAACTGAAAAACACAACATGAGAACTTCATGAAGGATGCACAAGTTTCAACAGCTGAATGGACCAAGCAGAAGAAAGGATATCAGAGGTCAAAGATCAACTCAATGAAATAAAATGAGAAGGCAAGATTAGAGAAAAAAAAGCACAAAAAGGAATGAACGAAGACTCCAAGAAATGTGGGACTATGTGAAGAGACCTAATCTATGTTTGATAAGTGTACCTGAATGTGATGAAGAGAATGAATCCAACCTGGAAAATACTCTTCAGGATATTATCAAGGAAAGCTTCCCCAACATAGCAAGGCAGGCCAATACTTAAGTCCAGGAAATACAGAGAACACCACAAAGATATTCCTCAAGAAGAGCAACCTCAAGGCACGTAATCATCAGATTCACCAGGGTCGAAAGGAAGGGGAAAATGCTAAGGGCAGCCAGAGAGAAAGGTCGGGTTACCCACAAAGGGAAGTCCATCAGACTCACAGCAGATCTCTCAGCAGAAACCCTACAAGCCAGAAGAAAGTAGGGGCCAATATTCAACATCCTTAAGAAAAAGAACTTTCAACCCAGAATTTCATATCCAGCCAAACTGAGCTTCATAAGTGAAGGAAAAATAAAATCTTTGGGAACAAGCAAGTACTCAGAGATATTGTCACCACCAGACCTGCTTTACAAGAGCTCCTGAAAGAGGCACTACACATAGAAAGGAAAACAAGTACCAGCCACTCCAAAAACATACCAGATGGTAAAGAGCATCAACAAAATGAAGAATCTGTATCAACTAACAGGCAAAACATCCAGCTAGCATCAAAATGGCAGTATCATATTCACACATAACAATATTTACTCTAAATGTAAATGAGCTAAATGCACCAAACAAAAGACACAAATTGGCAAATTGGATAAAAAGGCAAAACCCATCAGTGTGCTGTATCCAGGAAACCCATCTCACATGCATGGATAGACAAAGGCTCAAAATGAAGGGATTGAGGAAGATTTACCAAGAATGGAGAGCAAAAAAAAGCAGGAGTTGCAATTCTCATCTCTGATAAAATAGACTTTAAAGAGGCAACAAATATCAAAAGAGACAAAGAAGGACATCACATAATGGTAAAAGGATTGATACAATAAGAAGAGCTAATGATCCTAAATATATACGGAGCCAATACAGAAGCACCCAGATACATAAGGCAAGTTCTTAATGACTTAAAAAGAGACGTAGACGCCCAGACAATAATAGTGGGAGACTTTAACACTCCACTGTCAATATTAGACAGATCAACCAGACAAACAATTAAGAAGGATATCCAGGAATTGAACTCAGACCTGGAACAAGCAAACATGATAGACATTTACAGATCTCTCCACCCCAAATCCACAGAGTATACATTCTTCTCATCACCACATCACACCTACTCTAAAATTGACCACATAATTGGAAGTAAGTCACTCCTCAGCAAATGCAAAAGAACAGAAATTATAACAAGCAGTCTCTCAGACCACAGTGCAATCAAGTTAGAACTCAGAATTCAGAAGCTAACTCAGAACCACACAGCTTCATGGAAACTGAACAACTGGCTCTTGAATGTTGACTGGATAAACAATAAAATGAAGGCAGGAATAAAGAAGTTCTTTGGAACCAATTAGAACAAAGACACAACATACCAGAATCTCTGGGACATATTTAAAGCAGTCTCTAGAGGAAAATATATGGCAATAAGTGACCACATGAGAAGAGTGGAGAGATCAAAAATTGACACCCTATCGTCAAAATTGAAAGAGCTAGAGGAGCAAGATAAAAAATACTCAAAACCTAGCAGAAGACAAGAAATAACTAAGATCAGAGCAGTATTGAAGAAGATAGAGACATGAAAAACCCTTCAAAAAAATCAATAAATCCAGGAGCTGTTTTTTTGAAAAGATCAACAAAATAGACAGACCCCTAGCCAGATTAATAAAAAAGAAAAGAGAGAATAACCAAATAGATGCAATAGAAAACAATAAAGGGGAAATCACCACAGATACCACAGAAATTCAAACTATCATCAGAGAATATTACAAACAACTCTATGCACATAAACTAGTAAACCTGGAAGAAATGGATAAATTCCTGGACACTTGCCTCCTCCCAAGCCTAAACCAGGAAGAAGTCAAAACCATAAATAGACCAATAACAAGATCTGAAGTTGAGGCAGTAATTAAGAGCCCATCACACAAAAAAAGCCCAGGTCCAGATGGGTTCACAGCCGAATTCTACCAGATACACAAAGAGGAACTGTTACTATTTCTCCTGAAACTATTCCAAATAATCCAAAAAGAGGGAATCCTTCCCAAATCATTTTACGAGACCAACATCATCCTGATACCAAAACCCGGCAGAGACTCAACAAGAAAAGAAAACTTCAGGCCAATATCCATGATGAACATAGATGCAAAAATCTTCAACAAAATACTGGCAAGCCGATTGCAACAGCACATCAAAAAGCTGTAGGATCAAGTAGGATTCATCCCGGAGATGCAAGGCTGGTTCAACATATGCAAGTCTATAAATGTAATTCACCACATAAACAGAACCAACAAACCAAAAACCACATGACTATCTCAATTGATGCACAGAAGGCCTTTGACAAAATTCAACAGTCCTTTATGCTAAAAACCCTCAATAAACTCAGTATTGCTGGAACGTATCTCAAAATAATAAAAGCTACTTACAACAAACCAATATCATTCTGAGTGGGCAAAAACTGAAAGCATTCCCTTTGCAATCTGGCACTAGACAAGGATGCCCTCTCTCACCACTCCTATTCAGGATAGTACTGGAAGTTCTAGCCAGAACAATCAGGCAAGAAAAAGAAATAAAGGGTATTCGAATAGGAAAGGAGGAAGACAAATTGTCTCTATTTGCAGACGACATGATAGTATATCTAGAAGACCCCATTGTCTCAGCCCAAAATCTCCTGAAACTGATAAGCAACGTCAGCAAAGTCTCAGGATACAAAATCAATGTGCAAAAATCACAAGCATTCCTACACACCAATAACAGACTTAAAGAGAGCCAAATCAAGAACAAACTGCCATTCACAATTGCTACAAAGAGAATAAAATACCTAGGAATACAACTAACAAGGAATGTAAAGGACCTCTTCAAGGAGAACTACAAACCACTGCTCAACGAAATAAGAGAGGACACAAACAGATGGAGAAACATTTCATGTTCATAGTTAGGAAGAATCAATATCGTGAAAATGGCCATACTGCCCAAAGTAATTTACAGATTCAACGCTATCCCCATCAAGGTAACAATGACCTTCTTCACAGAAGTGGAGAAAACCACCTTAAACTTCATATGCAACCAAAAGAGAGCCCGCATAGTCAAGTGAATTCTAAGTAAAAAGAACACAGCAGGAGGCATCACACTACCAGACTTCAAACTATACCAGAATGCTACAGTAATCAAAACAGCATGGTACTGGTACCAAAACAGAGATATAGACCAATGGAACAGACCACAGGCATTGGAGGCAACATAACATATCTACAGCCATACAATCTTTTATAAACCTGACAAAAACAAGCAATGGGGAAATGATTCCCTGTTTAAGAAATGGTGTTGAGAAAATTGGCTAGCTATGTGCAGAAAGCAGAAACTGGACCTCTTCCTTACACCTTACACTAAAATTAACTCCAGATGGATTAAAGACTTAAACATAAGACCTAACACCATAAAAACCCTAGAAGAAAATCTAGGCAAAACCATTCAGGACATAGGAGTAGGAAAGGACTTCATGACCAAAACACCAAAAGCATTGGCAACAAAAGTCAAAATAAACAAATGGGACCTAATCAAACTCCACAGCTTCTACAAGGAAAAAGAAACAGTCATTAGAGTGAATTGGCAACCAACAGAATGGGAAAAAAGTTTTGCAGTTTACCCATCTGACAAAGGGCTGATATCCAGAAAATACAAAGAACTAAAACAGATTTACAAGAAAAAAACAAACAAGCCCATTCAAAAGTGGGCAAAGGATATGAATAGACACTTTACAAAAGAAGACATACATGAGATCAACAAACATATGAAAAAATGCTCATCATCACTTGTCATTAGAGAGATGCAAATCAAAACCACATTGAGATACCATCTCACGCCAATTAGAATGGTGATCATTAAAAAATCTGGAGACAGCAGATGCTGGAGAGGATGTGGAGAAATAGGAACACTTTTACACTGCTGGTGGGAGTGTAAATTTAGTTCAACCATTGTGGAAGACCGTGGCAATTCCTCAAAGACCTAGAAATAGAAATTCCATTTGACCCAGCAATCCCATTACTGGGTATATATCCAAAGGATTATAAATTGTTCTACTATAAGGACACATGCACACGAATGTTCATTGCAGTACTGTTTACAATAGCAAAGACCTGGAATCAACCCAAATGCCCATCAATGAAAGAATGGACAGGGAAAATGTGGCACATATACACCATGGAATATTATGCAGCAATCAAAAATGATGAGTTCATGTCCTTTGTCGGGACATGAATGAACCTGGAGATCATCATTCTCAGCAAACTGACACAAGAACAGAAAATGAAATACCACATGTTCTCACTCATAGGTGGGTGTTGAACCATGAGAACACATGGACACCGGGAGGGGAGCACTACACACTGGGGTCTACTGGGGGGAATAGGAGAGTGACAGCCAGCGGGAGGCGGGGAGGTGGGGAGAGATAGCATGGGGAGAAATGCCAGATATAGGTGAAGGGGAGGAAGGCAGCAAATCACACTGCCACATGTGTACCTATGCAACTATCTTGCATGTTCTTCACATGTACCCCAAAACCTAAAATGCAATTAAAAGAAAAAAACAGGTAGGATGTCATGGATAGTTATAGGACCTTAGTCCAGGTGGAAGGGAAAGGCAGAGATGTGAGATTATGCAGAGTATTTCCTCGAACAATTATTTAATGGATTTAAAATAAAGTTTCTGGGGTAATGGAAAAATAAAAAAGAAAAGCAGTGATAATAGGGGACTTTTGTCTTGTTTCTAATCTTACCAGGAAAGTTTTGAGTTTCTTATAGTTAGGAATTTTGTCAGATTCGAGTTTTTGTAGTCGTTAAGAAGTTAAAGAAAATCTCTTCTATTTCTATTTTACTGCCGGTTTTTGTTATAAATTAAATTGCATTTTGTTAAATGCTTTTCTGTATCTATTGACATGATTACATAATTTTTAAATTTATTCATATCACTAAACTGTAGTTTAGTTACATTATATCAACAGATATGATGGATTACATTAGTCAGAATTTTGAATGTTGAACCAGCTTTGCATAAAAGAAATAAATCCTACTTGGCAGTGGTGTACAAGTCTTTCTATACATGTTGGATTCAATTTGCTAATATTTGTTGAAGATTTTGCATCTATGTTTATAGTAGATATCAGTCTTTTAGTTTTCATTTCTTGTGATACCTTTGGTTTTGATATTAGAGCAATGCTTGCCTCTTAAAATGAGTTAGGAAATATTTCCTCTTTTATTTTTGAAAGAGATTGTAGGAAATTGGTATAATTTCTTCCCAACACGTTTGGTAGAATTCACAAGTGAACCCAAATGAGCTTCGTGCTTCCTGTTTTTACATGTTCTTATTTATTGGTTCAGTGTCTGATATAGTTGGGATGTTGTCCCTGCCCAAATTTCATGTTCAAATGTAATTGGCAATGTCGGAAGTGGAACTTGGTAGAAGGTGATTGGATCATGAATTGTTTCAGTACCACCCACGTAAAACCGTACTTAAGTTAGTGATTGAGTTCTAGTGAGATATGTTTGTTTAAAAGTGTGAGGCACCTTCGCTGTTTTTCATAATTTTTTACCTTTGCTTTTCAATATTGATGGTTTCTATTGAGATATCTCCAAGCTCAGAAATTCATTCTTCAGCCACTCCCAGTCTACCACTAAACCCATCAAAAACGTTCTTCATTTCTCATACAATGCTATTGATCTCTAAAATTTACTTTTGTTATTTGTACAATTTTTAATCTCTATGTATATCCATCTGGTCTTACATGTTGCCTCCTTTATCCACTATGGCTCTTGGCATCCTAATTATAGTTATTTTAAATTTCTGTCTGCTAATTCCAACATTTCTGCTATATTTAGGTCTTATTCTCATGTTTGCTCTGTCTCTTTAACTTAATATTTTTATTATGTCTTGTAATTTTTTCTTGATGGCTAGATAAGATGTACTGAGTAAAAGAAAGGCTATAAATAGGTATTCAGTGCTGTGCTGTAAGGTCTGGGAGAGTGGAAGTGTTCAATAATTCTATAAGTAAGTCTGTCTTTTATTGAGTTTGTACCTCTAGGCTGTGAACTTCACATGTGTTTCTCAGGGCTGTTCCCTTACCTGTTCCCTTACTTTGGTGGGACATAATCAGTAGAGTATTTCCTTTTTTTCTCATAGAGAATGGTAATGCTGACTAGAGCTGAGTAATTTTCTTTCTCCATGGTTGGACTTTAATAAAACTCCAGCAGGTTAGACTCTGGTTAGTTTTTTTCTGAGAGCAGAGTTTGTTAAGAACAGAATGCTCTGGTATATTTTTAAATGGTTCCTTTACACCCCTCACTCTAGAGTCGTGAAAGTTTTGCTATTTTTTTTTTTCTATCAGTATTCACTGTGACAACCTGGTCCATCTTTTAGAAGCAAAATCACAAAAGTATGGGAGCTCCTGATGACTGCATCTCTCTAGAGATTCTCCTGCCTCAACACTTATTCCTGCAGAGGTTCATGCTATCAGTCTTTCCATTTTGGTAGCATTTTCCCTGTGACCACACCTCTCTAATAGAGTTAAAATTAATTGATTTTTCAATTTGTTCAGTTTTCACTTGTTTTTAGAATGGAGCCACAACTAAGAGCTTCTTACATGCCAAACCAGAAAAAAAAGGTGTGCGTCCATTTATTTTATTTTTTTAAGTTATTTGGGACATCACGTACACTCCTGTTATCTTATTTATTACTCTGAATTAAATGCTTTGCAATAGAGCTTTTTGCCATACAGAAATGCTCTAGGTCTGTGCTTTCCAATAAGGTAGTCACTTGCCACATGTCTAATGAGCACTTGAAATGTGGCAAGTGTGACTTATTAAAAAGTTTAATTAATCTTCATTCAAATTTAAATAGACAGTGACTAAACTATTGAAAAGAATAGTGTAGAAACTATAACCTGAATTGTTGACATATCATAATCTAGTGCAATTTTGTTTTTTTAGCCTATTCACTTACTTTGGTGGGACATTTAGTCCCTCAGAAACTTTACTACCTTTCTACTAAATTAAATAAATATATATATTTACATAAACACCACCACATGTGATAACATATATGTGTGTTTATGAGATAATTTTGTAGTTTCAATAGCATGTATATAAACAAAAACGTATATAAAAACATATATTTATACACATGTATGCAGATATGTATGTATATGTCTCTATGTGTGTACATGTTTATTTACAGTTTCATTGCTGTTAATTTCATTCTTCATCCCTGAACTTCCATTTGGTGTCATTTTTCTTCTGCTTCAAGAACACTTTAGTATTTTTTTAATGAAGTTTTTCTTGTGGCAAAGTCCTGTTAACTTTTGTGTGCCAACTTTGTTCTGAAGGGATGTTATCCCTAAATATGTAAGTCCTGGGTTGGCAATCATCTTCTTTCAGCACATTGTAGACTTATGTTTTATATTCTCTGTTACAAAGTCTAAATATTTATCCTTTGAAGATAGTCAACAGTTTTTCCTTTTCTTAGATGTTCTACAAATTTTTAGTGATGTTTATGCATGTAGTTTCCATTTTTTTGCCTTGAGGATTTTTTTCATTTAGTTTTGTTTGTTTTTATTCTTTTCTGATTTATTCAATATGTGCTTACATTTCTTTAACAAATTTTGCAAACTTCAGATGTTACTTCATCATCTATTACTCTTTTCCATTCTCTTTTCTCATTTCAGCTTTTTGAATAGATACTTGAGCTTCCTATTTTATGCCTTATCCTTTTAACATCTCTCTACTTCATTTATTTCCTTCGGCTTTATTTTGGATATTTTCCCCTCATTTATATTTCAGTTCACTAACCCTTTTTCAGAAATATCTATTGTTTTCAATCAAGTTTTATTCCTTATTGTGGTTATTATTTTGTTTATTGTTCTAGAAATCTTACTTGGTTCTTTAAAAGATCTGATAAGTATTCAAAAAATTGTATACCACTCCCTAAAACCTGCTTTAGTTTTGTATTTTATTTTTCAAACACAGGAAGCATAGTTCTTCCAAATACTGTGCAGTATAGTTCTAATTTCTGGCTAACTACAGTTATTGTCTATTGTGTATAATGATTCTTATTCATGTTGCCTTGCCTTTCTGTGTCTCTAGTTATTTTTGGTTAAGTTTGAAAAATTGTGACAAAACATATGTGACCTATGATGCTGTTTGTTGAAAAATTTTATTTGCTCCTTTTTGGTGCCTAGATGTGCTAAAACCTTACATAATACCTTAATCCAGTTTCAAAGATTGAGCTATTTCTATGGTGCCCTAGAAACAAGTTACTCAATCTTAAGCTGAAGTTTACACAAATGCCTGCCTATTGCTATTTAATCCTGCCCCAATCATTTAATCGTTTGGATCTCTACACAAGGTATGAGAATTTTATTAAGACACCACACAGGTGTGCCTTGAATGCCAACATTTATACACCAAACAGACGACACTATAAAAATCCAATCTCTCAGTTCTATTTCTGCACTGGCAAATAGTGAAGAGCAACAGTAGCCACAAAAATCATGGATTACTAATCTTCTGCCTTCTGCTTAATCTTGGCCTGATAGCTTTGGAAACTAAAACAAACACACATGAACAAATAAAACCTTAAACACTCTTTTACTAAACCCTGGTAATGCTGAAGCCTGTACCTAGAGCACATTATTTGAATGTAATTGTATCAACTGATGTGATACCAGCATAATCACTGGAGCTGGGAAAAAGACAAACTACCAAAGATCCCACACTTTCCAATTTTTCTCACAGTAATGATAATCTAAAGGCTGTCAAGCATATGACCTGCAGAATGAATAAAATATCTTAGTGTCTTACTTTAGATAGATTTCACTACTTGTTACATCTCCATTTATTTCTTGAGAAGATAATGATTTGTGGAAGAGACATTCCACCAATCTAACATTGCCACTGTGATTTTGACATGAGACTCGTAAGGTAACTTTATTAAAATTATTCTCTGAATGGAAAGTAGACTTTTATTTTTAAATTGTCTGCTAAATAAAAATGTTCTTTCTTATTCAGACAAAAGACTTCTACAATTTACATCAAATTCTTGTGTTTTGCTGATCTCTTATTTTATTTCAAAAACATGTATATTCTAAATATAAAACAAAACTTGTATATGTATATGTATAAATATGAAAATATTTTCTGTGCATCAAACACATAGGAATTTTAAAACCAAACCATTTAGAAAATTGCAGCGTTCGCGCCAAGGGCTTGAGACAGTTAGCGTGACTCACCCCATCTTGGCTGCTGGACCTATCTGCTCTCCCCCAACTCTTGAGGGCTGTTGAGTCGAGGTAAAAATGGCTCAGCCACTGAGGCAAAAACAGAATGCAGAGTAAGGGCCTGCAGTTTATGAGGACATTGTGCTGACTGCTTCATATCCCCCTTAGTCTCTGTGTAAGCAATAGGCTTGCTGCAATTGAGGTGTCTGAGAGGGGCAGAGACCCCTGCCCATATTTTCTCAGGAGCTGAGCCTTTGCTCTACCTCCTGATGGAAAACATAGTTAACAAGCCTCCTTAAGGGCACCATTGTTTGTTTGCACTGTGTATCTTTGAAAAACATATATTAACTCTTAAACTGCTTTGTAAGCTGTTATCACAAGCCCCCTTAAACTGCTTTGTAAGCTATCATCACAAGCCCCCTTATACTGCTTTGTAAGCTATTATCACAAGCCCCCTTAAAACTGCTTGGTGAGCTGTTATCACAAGCCCCTGATAACTATTTTTACGTGATTTCTGTTCTCTTTTCTGTCCACCCCTTTTTCTGCTGAGATAAAGTAAATGTAACAAGAAAAAAGGTATAAAAGCTGTAACCCACAAAAACAAAACTGCGGCTTGACTTCGGGTCAGGTAGACCTCCAGACTCCGCTTTCCTTTCCTCTTTCTTTTCCACGAACTCTCTCCCTCAGGTTGAACAAGACATCTACGTTGGTGGTCTCAGGGACTCCTGCAGGTCGGTAGCCCCCCGGCAGATGTGCCAGACCCCAACAGAAAATTATGTTTTCAAAGACACAAATTGTAAAATTAATGGTAAATCTTCCCTCTACCTTTTGTTGACACTTATTCCAAAGCAGAGACATTAATGATTTTAATTGGACAAAATAGCCCACATAGTAAGAAATTATTATGTGCAAAATTCAAATAAGTAATGAATTAGGAATTGCAAAAATAAAACCAGAAAAATAAAAAAAAAACTTCTCCTTTGGAAGGACATCATAGTGAAGTCCTTAAAAATCCCCGTAGTGGTGCATGCCAGGCTTGCTCCACTAAAATGCAGTTGTAATTAGATAATCAAAGCTTTGAAGATATTATTCTGCCAAGTGAGAGACCTTAATAGTATAATGATATAATTGATTTTCATTAATTATTTAAGAGTTGGTCAAAAAAGGCAAGATTATGCAATCAGGTTTGAATTTTTGGAATGAAAGCAGCGTTTGACATATATCCTTAGCAAAGCAACATGTGTCAAAGTCATCCTGGGCTAGTCTGTCCAATATTTAGTCAGTAAACTATGAATAAAAGGGCCTTTTTTTTTAAAAAAAAAAGGGGGGTCTTTGACAAAGGCTGGTAAGCAGAGTCAAAAAACACTATTTGCTATGATTAAGGAGTTCCTACTTAAATATTATGAAAACAATAAGTTAATGTATGTTTGCAATAATGTGGATTATATAATAGTGTGGATTTTATCATGTGCAGTTCTAGAATAAAATGCAAAGACAATAGCCAGCCTCATGTATTCCAAAGTGTTGACATAGGTGGTAATTACAGCATTTATTGTGTGAAGCTGTTAATACTGATTAACTCATTTAATCTTTAACATAGCTCTCCTCTGAGTTGGAAAATGCTGTTCCTTTATTCTTATATAAAAATGAAAAACATAGAAGCGTAATCAAATCGTCTAGTGTCCTAAAGTTAACAAATACAAGAGCCAAAATTGGGATCCACCTAATCTTGCTTCAGAGTCAGCTGTTATAAAACTGCACTTAAGTTATTTTTAAGGAATAAGAAAATGTGTAATAAAAGATCAAGAGAAAGCCACCCAGGCTTTCTTGAGAAAAGACAGCTAAGTCATGAAGAAGTAAGATTCCAGAGAGTGGGGTCAGAATTCACTGGGCACCATCGGAAAAACATCAATGCTGCTTGAAGAAGGAACAAGCAATATCCAGCGCTATGAAGCATTTCCAGAAGAAGGGTGGTCAAGGGTATAGGTGGACTTGGAGAAGAAAGGAACAGCATGAATATTCAATTAACTTTCTAGCTCTCTGACTAGGAAGCATACTTTGGATTTTTAGTATCATTTGGGAGGTTAATAAGGAGCAAGTTGCTAATGAAAACAACCAATTTCTCTGAGCTTAACTTCACATAAACAAAACCTAATGCAGATGTAGTGCTACATTTCAGTATAGTCCCAGTGCATCTCCAGAACTCTTTAGCTCATTTGGTTATAGTGCAAACTCTGGGAGAACACAGCTGAGGTGGGTGCATGAACACAATAGAAATAGATTTCTAACACACACTCACATCTGACTTGGATGAGCTGGGGGTTTTACTCATCATAGTTACTCTGGAATCTAGAATATTAGAGGCTTCATTTTGAAATACATTTATAAGACCATTGAACTAGGAGAATAAACTATGGAGAATTGCATACTACGTCTTAAAAGCTTCCATTTAGAAAGGAGACCCACAATTTCTTTTAGCCAAAGGAAGTCATATAGTCATGCCTACCTTCCAAGGGGGTAGGAAAGTGAAATGCTCTAATGCTTGGAAATATATGGTCAATGATACAAATGTCTGCCACACACAGAGTAAGTAGAACACAAAAGCCCTGGAGATTTTGTGGCTATTTCTCAGATCATCAGGTATTAAAAATGGGTCAGAAAGTGAGTTTTTTCTAGGTAGCATAACTTAATGGGTTTCCTTTCAGAAATAACATATTATAATGTATTGAGAGTCTTTTTTTTTAATTTTAAAAAACTGTAAAAAACTTATTTTGAAGTTTTATATCATTTCTACATGTACTATCTCCTCTAATACTTTGCTATCAATTTCTTCAATTGTTTTTGCAGAACTCATCAGTATTTTTTAGATTCTTTTTTTTTTTTTCTTTAATTTTACTTTAAGTTCTGGGGTACATATGAAGATCTTGCAGAATTGTTACATAGGTATACACATGCCATGGTGGTTTGCTGCCTCCATCCCCCCGTCACTGACATTAGGTATTTCTCCTAATATTAACCCTCCCCAATCTTCCCACACCCTGCTATCCCTCCCCTAGTCCCCCACCTCCCAGCAGACCCCAGTGTGTGATGTTCCCCTCCCTGTGTCCATGTCTACTCATTGTTCAACACCCACTTATGAGTGAGAATATGCAGTGTTTGGTTTTCTGTTCTTGTATCAGTTTGCTGAGAATGATGGTTTCATGTCCCTGCAAAGGACAAGAACTCACCCCTTTTTATGGCTGCATAGTATTCCATGGTGTACATGTGCCATATTTTCTTTATCCAGTCTATTTTTTTATGGGCATTTGGGTTGGTTCCAGGTCTTTGCTACTGTAAACAGTGCTGCATTGAACATACTTGTGCACGTGTCTTGTTTATAATCCTTTGGGTATATACCCAGTAATAGGATTGCTGGGTCCAATGATATTTCTATTTCTAGATCTTTTAGGAATGGTCACACTGTCTTCTACAATGGCTGAACTAATTTACACTCCCAGCAACTGTGTAAAAGCATTCTTATTTCTCTACATTGTCTCCAGCATCTGTTGCATCCAGATTTTTTAATGATCGCCATTCTAACTGGCATGAGATGGTATCTCAATGTGGTTTTGATTGGCATTTCTCTATTGATGATGAGCATTTATTCTATGTTTGTTGGCCACATAAATGTTTTCTTTTAAAAAGTATCTGTTCATATCTTTTGCCCACTTTTTGATGGGGTTGTTTTTTCTTGTAAATCTGTTTTGGTTCTTTGTAGATTCTGGATATTAGCACTGTATCAGATGGGTAGCTTGCAAATATTTTTCCCATTCTGTCGGTTGCCAGATCACTCTAATGATTGTTTCTTTTTCTGTGCAGAAGCTCTGGAGTTTAATTAGATCCATTGGTCTGCTTTGACTTTTGTTGCCATTTCTTTTGGTGTTTTAGTCATGAAGTCTTTGCCAATGCCTATGTCCTGAATGGTATTGCCTATGTTTTCTTCTAGGGTTTTTATGGTGATAGGTCTTATGTTTAAATCTTTAATCCATCTGGAGTTAATTTTTGTATAATGTGTAACGAAGGGGCCCAGTTTCAGCTTTCCACACGTGGCTATCCAGTTTTCACAACACCATTTATTAATCAGGGAATCATTTTCCCATTGCTTGTTTTTGTTACGTTTGTCAAAGATCAGATGGTTGTAGATGCATGGCATTACTTCTGAGGTCTCTGGTCTGTTCCATTGGTCTATATCTCTGTTTTTGAACCAGTACCATGCCATTTTGATTACTGTAGTCTTGTAGTATAGTTTGAAGTTAGGTAGTGTGATGCCTCTAGCTTTGTTCTTTTCACTTAGGAATGTCTTTCATATACAGGCTCTTTTTGGCTTCCATATGAAGTTTAAGGTCAGTTTTTTTTTTCAGTTTTGTGAAGAATGGCAGTGGTAGTTTGATGGGAATAGCATTGAACCTATAAATTACTTTGGACAGTATGGCCATTTTCATGATATTGATTCTTCCTAACCATGAGCATAAAAGGTTTTTTTCATCTGTTTGTGTCCTCTCTTATTGCCTTAAGCAGTGGTTTGTAGTTCTCCTTGAAGAGGTCCTTCACATCCCTTGTTAGTTGTATTCCTAGGTATTTTATTTCTCTTTGTAGCAATTGTGAATAGGAGTTCACTCATGATTTGGCTCTCTGTTTGTCCGTTATTGGTATATAGGAATGCCTGTGATTTTTGCATATTGATTTTGTATCCTCATACTTTGCTAAAGTTGCTTATCAGCTTAAGGAGATTTTGGGCTGAGACGATGGGGTCTTCTAAATATACACTCATGCCATCTGCAAATAGAGACAATTTGACTTCTTTTATGCCTAACTAAATACCACTTATTTCTTTTTCTTGATTGATTGCTCTGGCTAAAACTTCCAATACTATATTGAATGGGAATGGTGAGAAAGGGCACCCATGTCTAGTCCCAGTTTTCAAAGGGAATGCTTCCAGTTTTTGCCCATTCAGTATGATACCAACTGTGGGTTTGTCATAAATAGCTCTTATTATTTTGAGATACAATCCATTGATATCTAGTTTATTAAGAGTTGTTTTAATCATAAAGTGCTGTTGAATTTTGTAGAATGCCTTCTTTGCATCTGTTGAGATAATCATGTTGTTTTTGTCTTTGGTTCTGTTCACATGGTGGATTACATTTATAGTTTTGCATATGTTGAACCAGCCTTGCATCCTCAAGATGAAGCCTACTTGATCATCATGGATAAGCTTTTTGATATGCTGTTGTGTTAGACTTGCCAGTATATAATTGAAAATTTTTGCATCAATTTCATAATGGATATTGGCCTGAAATTTTCTTTTTTAGTTGTATCTCTACCAGCTTTTGGTATCTGGATAACATTGGTCTCATAAATTGAGTTAGGGAGTATTCTCTCTTTTTGTATTGTTTGGAATAGTTTCAGAAGGATCGGTACCAGCTCCTCTTTGTACGTCTGGCAGAATTTGGCTGTGAACCCTAGACTTTTTTTGATTGGTGGGCTATTAATTGCTGCCTCAGCTTCAGACCTTTTTATTGGTCTGTTCTGGAATTCAACTTCTTCCTGATTTGGTCTTGGGAAGGTGTAAGTGTCCAGGAATTTATCCATTTCTTCTAGGTTTACTGGTTTATGTGCATAGAGTTGTTTTTAGTAAACTCTGATATTAGTTTGTATTTCTGTGGAATCAATGGTGATATCCCCATTATCAATTATTATTCCATCTATTTGATTTTTGCTCTTTTCATTTTTATTAGTCTGGCTAGTGGTCTTGGAGCTGAAAACACAGCATGAGAACTTCACAAAGTGTATACAAGTTTCAATAGCCAAATTGTTCAAGCAGAAGAAAGGATATCACAGATTGAAGATCAACTCAATGAAATAAAACATGAGGGCAAAATTAGAGAAAAAAAAAGAGTGAAAGAAAAAGAAACAAACCCTTCAAGAAATATGGGATTATGTGAAAAGACCTAATCTACATTTGATCAGTATACCTGAATGTGACAGGGATAATAAATCCAAGCTGAAAAACACTCTTCAGGATACCCAGGAGAATTTCCCCAACCTAGCAAGATAAGGCAACATTCAAATCCAGGAAATACAGAGAACACCACAAAGATATTTCTCAAGAAGCGTAACCTCAAGTCACATAATCATCAGATTCACCAGGGTTGAAATGAAGGAAAAAAATGCTAAGGGAAGCCAGAGAGAAAGGTCAGGTCACCAACAAAGGGAAACCCATTAGACTCACAGCGGATCTCTCAGTAGAAACCCTGCAAGCCAGAAGAGAGGGGGTGCCAGTATTCAACATCCTTAAAGAAAAGAAGTTTCAACTCAGAATTTCATAGCCAGCGAAACTAAGCTTCATAAGTGAATGATAAATAAAATCCTTTATGGACAAGTTATTGCTGAGAGATTTCATCACCATCAGGCCTGCCTTACAAGAGCTTCTGAAGGAAGCATTAAACATGGAAAGGAACAACCACTACCAGTTGCTGCAAAAATGTACCAAATGGTAAAGTCCATCGACACAATGAAGAAACTACATCTACTAATAGGCAAAAAAACCAGCTAGTATCAAAATGATAGGGTCAAATTCACACACAACAATTTTAACCTTAAATGTAAATGGGCTAAATGCCCCAATCAAAAGATACAGACTGGCAAATTGAATAAAATGTCAAAACCTATTGGTGTGCTGTATTCAGGAGACCCATCTCACATACAAAGACATATATAGACTCAAAATAAAGGGATGGAGAAAGATTTACCAAGTAGATAGAGAGGAAAATAAAAAGCAGGGGTTGCAATCCTAGTCTCTGATAAAACGAACTTTAAACCAACAAAGATCACAAGAGACAAAGAAGGGCTTTACATAATGGTAAAAGAATCAATGCATCAAGAAGAGCTAACTATCCTATATATATATATGCACCCAATACAGGAGCACCCAGATACATAAAGCAAGTTCTTAATGACTACAAAGAGACTTAGACTCCCACACAATATTAATGGGAGAGTTTAATACTCCACTGTCAATATTAGATCAACAAGACAGAAAATTAACAAGGATATCCAGGACTTGAACTCAGATCTGGACTAAGCAGACCTAATAGACATCTACAGAACTCTCCACTTCAAATCCATAGAATATATATTCTTCTCAGCACCACATTGCACTTATTCTAAAATTGACCACACAATTGGAAGTATATCACTCCTTAGCAAATGTAAAAGAAAAGAAATCATAACAACCAGTCTCTCAGACTACAGTGTAATCAAATTAGAACTCAGGATTAAGAAACTCACTCAAAGAGGCCTCAGAGGAAACACCACACATCTACAACCATCCAATCTTTGACAAAACTGAAAAAAAAAAAACAAGCAATGGAAAAAGAATTATCTGTTTAATAAATGGTGTTGGCAAAACTAACTAGCTGTGCACAGAAAGCAGAAGCTGGACCCCTTTCTGACACCTTACACTAAAATTAACTCCAGATGGCTTAAAGACTTAAACATAAGACCTAACACCATAAAAACCCTAGAAGAAAACCTAGGCAAAACCATTCAGGACATAGGTGTAGGCAAGGACTTCATGACCAAAACACCAAAAGCATTGGCAACAAAAGCCAAAATAGACAAATGGGACCTAATCAAACTCCACAGCTTCTGCACAGCAAAAGAAACAGTCATTAGAGTGAATTGACAACCAATAGAATGGAAAAATATTTATGCAATCTACCCACTGACAAAAGGCTGATACCCAGAATCTACAAAGAACTAAAACAGATTTACAAGAACAAAACAAACAAGCCCGTTCAAAAGTGGGCAAATGACATAAACAGACACTTTACAAAAGAAGACATACATGAGGACAACAAACATATGAAAAATGCTCATCATCAATGGTCATTAAAGAAATGGAAATCAAAACTACATTGAGATACCACCTCACGCCAGTTAGAATGGTGATCATTAAATAATCTGGAGACAACAGATGCTAGAGAGGATGTGGAGAAATGAGGACACTTTTACACTGCTGGTGGGAGTGTAAATTAGTTCAACCATTGTGGAAGACAGTATGGCGATTCCTCAAGGACCTAGACATAGAAATTCCATTTGACCCAGCAATCCCATTACTGGATATATATCCAAAGTATTATAAATCGTTCTACTATGAGGACACATGCACATGAATGTTCATCACAGCACTGTTTACAATAGCAAAGACCTGGAACCAACCCAAATGCCCATCAATGATAGACTGGACAGGGAAAATGTGGCACATATACACCATGGAATACTATGCAGCCATCAAAAACGACGAGTTCATGACCTTTGTAGGGACATGGATGAACCTGGAAACCCTCATTCTCAGCAAACTGACACAAGAACAGAAAATCAAACGCTGCATGTTCTCACTCATAGGTGGGTATTGAACAATGAGAACACATGGACACACGGAGGGGAGAATCACACACTGGGGTCTGTAGGGGGGAAATAGGGGAGGAACAGTGAGGGGTGGGGATTTGGAGAGAGAGAGCATGGGAAGAAATGCCAGATATAGGTGATGGGGAGGAAGGCAGCACATCACACTGCCATGTGTGTACCTATGCAACAATCTTGCATGTTCTTCACATGTACCCCCAAACCTAAAATGCAATTTAAAAAAAAAGAAACTCACTCAAAACTACACAACTACATGGAAACTAAACAACCTCCTGAGTGACTACTGGATAAACAATGAAATGAAGGCAGAGATAAAGAAGTTCTTTGAAACCAATAAGAATGAAGACCAACATACCAGAATCTCTCGGACACATTTAAAGCAGTGTCTAGATGGAAATTTACAGCACTAAATGCCCATAGGAGAAGCTAGGAAAGATCTAAAATAGACACCCTATTGTTAAAATTAAAAGAGCTAGAGGAGCAAGATCAAACAAATTCGAAAGCTACCAGAAGACAAGAAATAACTAAGATCAGAGCAGAATTGAAGGAGACACAACACAAACTTCAAAAAATCAATAAATCCCTGAGTTGGTTTTTTGAGAACAACAAAATAGGTACTGGGGATCTTGAATCATTTGATTCAAATAGATCATAGGGATTTCCATACTGGATTAATAATGAGTCTTTTTTTCTTCTTTATGTAGACAGTAAAGATTGTTAATTGACTGATTTGCCATCTTTTATTGCATCAACTAACAGTGGCTCTTTGATGGAAGAAACAGGAGCTCAGAAGAAGCCAAACTTACAATATCTACCAGAATCAGTGATCTACAAGGGCTAGAGATTTGAGCAACTTCTTCAGTAACTCAGCCACTCATGAGCAAGAACACTTTAGGGCAGTGAGCTGTTCAGTTACTGATGTATTACAGTTGGGGCCTATGGAGAGATACCTGAGGTGAGAAATGAGATGCAATTTCAAACAAATAAATAAGTTCTGCCTGCAAAGTCTTTACTCAGAGAAGAACACACAAAATAACCTTAGGAAGCAATGTTCCTTTCCTTTGTCAAATTGACTTTGTCATCCAAAAATAGTCATAATTTTTTCTTTTCACACAGAAACTTAAAACTTCAATTAAAGTCTCTTTTAATTACTTAAATATATACTTCAATATATAGTGATTGGGCAAGAGCAAGTAAATAAATTTTATATCCCACTTTTATCTAACTGAAGCAAGTAATATATAGTATTTGAAAGAAATTATTACGTTATGACCCTTTAGGAGAATTATTCAACTAGACTGACAATTTCATTACTTTATGAATGGTTGGAATTTGGAATATTCATTCCACAAATTCAAAAATCACTGATGTCTACAAGTAGCAAATATAAAGAAATTCATGTCATATATATTTCTTCTGTATGTTCTTCGGAGGCATTTATTCTTAGCATAAAGTGAGAGCTACTTTTATTATAAAGACAAGAAATCTGAAATTATGCAGCTCAAAAAATAACCATTTGATTATATGAGGAAAATATCTTCTAAAGATTTTAAAATATGTCATTTCATTTTTAGAAAAGAAAGGTGTAACATGTCTTAGGAAAGTAACAGGAAAAAATATTTAAACAAGCTAAAGTCAATATTTCTTAAATGTATGTTTCCCAGATACAGCTATAGATATGAGTTCAAACCCTAACTTTGCCACTTACTCCCCAAGGAACTTTTGCCAAGTTATGTAATTTCTCAGAGCTGTATATTTCACATACTATTTTTATAAATATTTGGCATATATTTTTACAAATTTGTACTGTGAATTTTGACCACAGACCCAAATAAAAGACACTCAATAATATACTCTACTATTTTATAGGTACTACATTAATATTTGAGATCATAGCAAGGATTTAACAGCACATAGAGACACAACTGGGAAAGTGATAGGAGAAAACCATAGCAAAAATGAAGAAAAATGAAAAGTTCTAGGTGTACCATATGTTTCATTTATTAATAATTGGATGTAAATATTGATTGTATTAGTGTAAGACAAGTTTTTTTAATGGGGTGATTTAACAAAAAAAAAAATCTTCCTCCTTTCCACTTTTTTAACCTTACTGATCCTGGGGTTGTGTTCACGTTTAACATACACACACTCACAGGCAGCCATATTAAAACTCTCAGTTCATGTGATTTCTAATAGTTGATTGCTTTCTAGCAATAGTGACATTACATTAGAAAACCTGAGAAACTAGAGTCATAAAAATTGCTAAGAACCTCCTTTTGCCATTTTCTAAGTAATTTAGCATTTCTAGAGCAAAGGAGGACCAACAGCCTTTGCCTTTGACATGCAAAAAGTAATTTTTATCTTCAAGGGAAATGCCATGAAATTATAAACAGGCTTGAACTGTAACGGAGAAACGAAAGGCTATCTTCCTCATTTCAAAATCAATCTGAGGTCACTGTTCTTTAACCGTGTGAGGGCATGTGTTATTTTAAGGAGAATAATAGTTGCCTTCGTCTAGCATCTCAAGCCTGAGCAAACATAAAATCAGTAACATACATGCATCTCTATCACAGACAATACATTGTTCACTAATATTCAGTTTTACTCTAATTTCAGGGCATAAAAGGAAAGGGACCTCCCTACCAGCTTCAAGTTAAGTAGAATCATACGACTTGCTTTGACTAGTAAAATGTGAGTGGATATGGGGAGTAATATTCCAGTTCTAAGCGATTAAGGCAAGGGCTCCTGGGATTACAAAAGCCCAGGCTGATATGGAGATGGAAAGCAGCACTTTTCCAAGCTGGACAATTGACCTGGATAGTAAGAATGTACAAAATATAAGCCGTTTTTCTTTGAATCACTGAGATTTGGAAGCTCATTTGTTTACATGGTACAAGCAAACAAATCCTGATTTATATAATTACTTTCTCCAGTAGTTTCCAGAGTATCCTCCTGTCTATCAGTCTTTTTTTGAGAAAGGTGACTAATGACTCATACTTTCAAACTAAGTGCATCCAACTGTTTTTTTTTTCTTATATATGCTACAGTTCTAAAATAGCAGTTTCATGAGAAGATACATGAAAACCAAGAATTAGAAATGCCAGATATAGGTGATGGGGAGGAAGGCAGCAAACCACACTGCCATGTATGCACCTATGCAACAATCTTGCATGTTCTTCACATATACCCCAAAACCTAAAATGCAACAAAATATATATTTAAAAATATATAAAATAAATAAAAAGACAAAACAAAACAACTTTCAAAAGGAAGTTTAATTTGATATCATCTTCTCAGAAAAGAAATGAACTGAAGCCTCAGTTTCCTTAGGCAGAATTCTCCTTAATTACTCATAAAATGAGCCTAACATGTTCTTTCATTAAATCTGGGCATATTCGCTGTTGGGCAGCTCTGTATACAAAATGGCAATACGGATGAATTCTGCAGTATTCCCTGAAATGGTTTTGCTACTCTCTCACCTCTATTACCAGCATTTATGACATTACTATCTATTTCTATTGGTTTTCTGTTTTAAAAACATAAAATTTCTACAGTTGTTCTTCCAGAAATGAATTATTCAGCAATATATTCTTAATAAGTATTAGACTTGGGATTAGGCATCACTTTAAGAAAGTATTTGATGCTATTGTACAGATTTTAACAAGATATAATCCTTCTCTTCAATAGTTTACAATCCAGTTAAACAGCAAATCTGTATGTAATAAATGCCCCCCCCTACAAAAAATAGCCAAACAAAAAACAGCAATCAATATATCTAACTATGTCAAACCTGTAATATTGCCAAATAAGAAACTACATGGAATGCTGTTTCTCTGAACTGGCATTTATATTTCTAAGGCAATAAATGAGTCACTTATTCTCTCTTGGTGTCTTAGGCTCCATGTCTGTAAAATGAGAGATTGGACCAAATAATATCCAAGGTTCCCACAAACTCTGGAAAACTGTAATTCAGAATTACAAAGCACGTGATAGTACTGATATTCCTATCTTTAGAAGTTGTTCATTCTATCCATAGCAATGATGTTTCTGAGTCTTAATTTCACCATTTTAAGATGCAGTATACCCAAGTATTAGCTCTGAGTCTGGACAGATTCAGCATTTGGTTTTAGACATCAAAGGTAAATGTACATTCACTCAGAGCCTTCCAGCATTCTGTGATGCTTAAACAGGATTATCATTTAATGCCCGGATGTTGAGAACACCTAGATAGAAAGTGACCTATGCTTACAGGCAACCCAAGGCACAGGAGATAGCAGTGAGGCTTCCCAGACTGATGAAGAACTGATTCACTGAATTTATTAATGGCATGTTCAAAATGACAGAGAAAGAAAATCCTTTGATCTGAAAATCAGAAAAGCCCAGTACATAAATCAATGAAAATACTACCCCTTTTCACTTATAGCTCTGGAATACTATCAATGTCCTTTCTTTCCTATATTAATGTATTATAACTAAAATATTTCTGTCGAAAAGGCAACCTCTAATCAATTGCCTAAAGTTTTTTTAAATTCCTTATCAGCCAGTTCTGACTTGAATCATTGTATCACCCCCATCATGAAGTATGTCTTTCCCTTTCTCCAGCTTGTATTTTAAATATTTATTCTAATATTCAGTTGAAGAAAAAAGTTATACTGAATTTTAGTAAGACAGAAATGACTATACATATAGTCTTTGAAAATGGTCAAACGAGGTATTTGCTATCCATAATTCATGTTGGATTTTAATGAGTGGTTGATTTCCTATCTTATCTGCAGGAAATATTTAAGTCTTTTTTTTTTAAGATACAGAATCTCACTCTGCTGCCTAAGCTGGAGTGCAGTGGTGCAGTCATAGCTCACTGTAGCCTCGACCTCTGGGCTCAGGCAATTCTTCTAACTCAGTTCCCCAAGTAGCTAGGACTACAGGTGCATACCACCATGCCTGACTGATTTTTTTTTTTAAATTTTTGTCCAGACAATGTCTTGCTATGATGCCCAAGCTGGTCTCAAACTCCTGACTTCAAATAATCATCCTGTCTTGGCCTCCTAAAGTGCTGGGATTACAGGCACAAGCCACCATGCCTGGCCTTCATTCTTGAATAGACTTTTTTACTGTTTGCTGGGAAAACCACGATGAACTTTGAAAAAACACCATAAAGCAAGGAGAGATTTTAAAAGTTAAATGTGATTAAAATATTTTTAAATAAATTGACAAAAGGTCAAAAGGAGAAAATCATTGGTAGAAATAAAGAAGTATAAAATTACTGCAAATAATGAGCAAAAGAAGTTGAGAAATTTAATTGAAATACAATAACACACCATCATATGGAACCTACTATATTCCAGAGAATGTTAAAAAGAATTTACAAATATTAATATATCTAGTTTTCACAATATCTTCATGAGAGAACTGGCACTATAAATCTAAGTTAGCAAATAATGAAGAGACACAGAAAGTCTTTGTGTTTTGCACAAAGACATGCATCTGCTGATAAGTGGGAGACTGAGAATTCTGACTTCTATATTCTGACTGCTTTTACAAACTAATAATGTACTTCAACTAAAATCTTACTTTAAAAGACAAGAAGAGCAGGCTAGATTCTAAAGATACAGTTTTATGCAATCAGCTGAAATTAACCTAAAACATAAAAAAAGAGAGAAATAATAAGAAAAATAATAAAAAAGATTTATTAGGCAAATACTAACTTTAAAAAGTTGGTGTCATTACACAAATATTTATAAATAACAAATAAAATAGAATTTATTTTATTTAACAAAAATTAACTTTATTTTAATAAACAAGTTTATTAAGCTTTAGCTAATTAACCAAGTAACTGAATTATTTACCTAAATTAAGTTTAGCTAATTAACTTTAAGTAACTAAATAGTAGAGATAAAGAATATTACTTCATAATGTTAAATCTTCAACTTTCCTGGATGATTAAAAACAATGAATCAAACTCATCTACACAAAGAACACATATCAAAATACCTGGGACACAAAGTGATAAAACTATAGGGAGAAACTGATAAATATTTTAGCTCTTTTCTAATTAATAGATTCAACAAACAAGGATACAAAAAGAAATTTGGGATATTTAGACAGTTATTTTAACTAACCTAACTAGTGGATGAATATAAACATTGTAACCAACAATTGTAGAATTCATAAACTTTGTTAAAAATCTACCGTATGCTAGACTATACAATAAATCTTACAAATTTCAATGGTTTGAAATTCTACATATCAGAAGTCTAACAACGATGTATTTTGATTAATAATTACACAAATATGGTTAGCAATTTAAAATCATAATTCTAATAATTCATGAATTAAATAATTATTATACATATTAAAATACTTGCAATTGGGATATGAAAATTAGTATAGTTACAACTTAGGGATAATGCTAAGGTAGCAATTAAATGAAATTTACAGTCTCAAGTATATGCATTCGAAATGATGAAAAACTCAAATGATTAAACTAACCAATTTCAAATATGAAAAAGAAAAAATTTGGAATAATTTCAAAGAAACAAAACAGGGAAGAAAGGAAAGAAAATAATAAGTTTATAGAATTTATTGAAATAAATGTCAAATGAGGAACTAATACATTCAAAAGTTTCATCAAAAATAATAGTAAAATGAACAGCAGTCAGCTAAATTGAGGCATAAACAATATTAGCAATTTTAAAAACCATAAAATACTATAAAAAGCCTTATGCAGATTCATTTGAAAACATAGATAAAATCCATAAATTCTGAGAAAAATACAACTTATTGTAACTGACACAAGAAAAATAAATAAATAAAGCATGCTCTGAAAAAGAAAATAGTCTTACAAATTAACAACAGGGACAAGTTGCTTTATAATTAAGTTTAACTATATATTCTCAGATAATTCCAGTTTTAAACAAAATCTTATAGAATAGGAGAGAAAGGAAATGAAAAAAGAAATACTACTCAATGTATGAAAATGAGAAGAAATGAAGAGAGAAGTAATATTACTCAATGTATGTTATGATGCTTGTAAAATGTTGACACCAAAAGCATTGATAGTACAAGGAAAAAACATCCATTAACATGAAAGAAAAATCTTATGCAAAATTAGCCAGTTATATGCAGCAATATATAAAAAAATCATACTTTTTATTTCTGTAATTCATGTGTATGGAAATTATATGGAAAAAACATAAATTACTTCAAATATTTCATCAAAATACATATTTTTGTAAAATATTAGAGTTGAAATTTCTGGGGAGGGAGAGATAAAATAAACAGATATGGGCACACATACAGGGGTTTCATTATTATATATCAAACTGGCCTCTGCATTTACTATTCAACTGGGTAAAGGTAGTTGGAAAGAATATTTGATAAGTCCCAGACTAGGAGTCAGGTAACCAGACTTCCAGGATGTGTCTGTCACTGCAGGGGATTAGGCACATCTTTCAATTATTAAACATGTTCAACTAGGATGTGAAAATTTTTTCTTAGGAGTTACTAAAGAAAACTATTACCATAGATGGAATGGAATCGAGGGAGGAAGAGGAGTCCAGCCCATGGTGTCTAAAATACATTTTTGCTGTTTTCATGAAAAAAAAATCTCTTCCTACCCTGTTGGTTTATAATTGTGGCTTTTACTATGAAAAATGAAGTGGAATTTTAAAAATATCATTTGATTCTCTCACTAGTCATTTACAAAACATTTCTTTAACTTTCATTGTTAAAGGATAAGATCCATATACTCTTGAACTGAAACCTCAGTAATATTTTTCTAATCCATTTTCAGGCTTTTCCCATTATTCTTTTCTATGAATACTGCTCTGTTCAGATTGAGTTAGTGTTTCTCAAATAATTCTTTCATTTTCCTGTATCAGTGTTTTGCTGATACATTTCTAAGGCAGAAGGCATTTTGATCATGTTCCTGCATTGAAATACTAATTCTTCAAGATCCAGCTGAAAAAATTCTGATTACAGGGATTCACTTAGTTGTACTTTTTTACTGAATATATTTCTCCTTTTTCTAAAGTGCTAGATAGCAGCAGGCTGTGTGTACAAGTTAAACAAGTGGACTTAATAAAGAAGAATAAAACCTTCTATTTTATTTAGTATCTAATGAAACTAGAAACATTTAACATGTAGATTAATTACAATAGCATAGGTATGCAATCTATAAACTAGTATATATTTACGAGGATGAGTTATTTTTTATTTATAGAGGAGTATGACTAATGTATAATACTCAAGTACTCAAGTACTTATCTCCCTTGATAGAGCTAGTTTTCAATCTAAGGTTTATCTCAGTTAAAAGGTAATAATAATTAATAGTTCTTACATCATAGGGTTAATATGAATATTAAATGAGTTACATAGGAAAATGTAAAATTATTAAAATAGCATCTGACACATGGTAAATCTTTTATGGGCTAGTTTTACTACTGCCATTTTTTCAAGTCAATGTCGATTTTAATGAAAACCTGTCCACTTGCACTTCAGGAAGTAATTTCTATAGGCAAATATTTACTCCCTAAGCAAAGACTATCTGTCAAACAATGAGAAGGAAAAGTAAAATACAACAAAACAAAGCTTTTGCCTGACTTCCCCAATGTACATACCCACAGACATTTCTTATACTCTTTCCTTTCCTTTTCAGTTTGATATAGCAAATGTGTTATATATATATATTCTATTATTTATATTATTTATAAGAGCAGAAAATTTGGTCTATTAATAATCACAGTGGTATCTCCAATGCCTAGATCAGAGGCTAGCACTTTAAAAACAAACAAAACAAATAAATATAGTTTAATCTATGAGATACCAGCAACAAAATATTACTTTATATATAAATTTCATAACTTGTCTCTGATACCAAGTGAATCAATAAGTCTTATAGTAAAATCTTGTATATTCTAGAATTTGTGGAACCACACATCTTGGTTCGCTTTTCCTTTTTTCACCTAAAAAAAAAAAATGTAATTTGTCAAGTTATTTCCTATTCTTTCTTTGCATCATCTTACACACAATGAATAGTTAGCAAATATTTGAGTAGAATCTGACATTTGAAAGAAAAAGCCCAAGATAAAGTTTCTCAAAAGAAACAGAAAACTGAGGGAATAAAAGGTCAACTTTTAAAGTTCTGATTTTATCTTCAGAGAAAGTAGAAAAATACAGACTATTCTTAGAACAAAAATATAACATTATGAGTAAAGTAGAGAAAAAATAAGAGTTCTTAGAAATTTGAATACAATTTTCAAAATAGTCATAATGATAGAAACCTGAAAAGCAAACTTGGGGATACTTCCCAAAATGTAGTTCAAATATCAAGGAGAATGAAAATATAGAACAGATAATAGAAAATAACATTAACTCAGGATTCACAAAATTAGATTTATTGGTGTTCCAGAAAGAGAAACAGAAAAAAAATATATATTTATCAGTGAATCAATGTAAAATTATTTTTCAAAGTAAAATGGAGAAATACATCAAAAATTGGAAAAACTATACCAACTTTCAAGAAGGACAAATAATAAAGACCCATATTGCAAATGTAGATATATTTTTAAATTTCTCATACTGATGAAAATAGAGATCATCTTTTAAAAATAAAAATAAAGACAGGATTAGATATTTAATTGAGTATTTTTGTTGTTAGAATGTAATGGGGGAAATTCCCTTACAATTTTGAGAGTAATGTTTAAATCTACTATTAGATGTGTGAGAGCAATATCATGAAATTTACCAAGATGCAAATTCTCATGGTTTATTTAACAGATTTGCTTAGTCATAGGAAATCATTGAAAGAAGAGAGTAAATCAAGACATTGACTGTAAATGATCCAGGGAAGAGTAAATTTAGACATGGATAAGTGAAGACCCAGGATGCCACCTGTGCAGCTGGACTTGAGAGCATTAAATCCAGGCACATTGAGAGTGATTTCAGAAGGAAGGTCTTGGAAGAATAAGGCATGCCATGAGCTAGAGCAGGAGTCCTCAATCCCTGGCCCAGATCAGTACTGGTTTGTGGCCCATTAGAAACCTGGCCACTCAGCAGGAGGTAAGTGGCAGGGAGGGTGTGTTACCACCCAAGCACCACCTCCTGTTGATTCAGCAGTGACATATATTTTCACAGGAGGGCAAACGTTAATGTGAACTGCACATGTGAGGAATGTAGGCTGTGTGCTCCTTATGAGAATCTAATGCCTGTTTGATGATCTGAGATGGAACAGTTTCATCCTGAAACCATCCTGATGCCCACCACCCACGATCCCTGGAAAAATTTTCTTCCATGAAACTGGTTCCAAGTGCCAAAAAGTTGGGGGTCCTCTGAGCTAGAGGACATGTTTGAGAATTTTGAAGAGACTTGGGTTATGAAGACAGATGCAGCAAAAAAATAAAAATATCAAGAAAATGACAGGTAATTACAAAGTTCTACTTAAACACAGTAAATAATATTTGCAGAAGTATAAAAATATAAATACTAATTACTGATTTTATTCTTTTAAAATAAAACTATAGATGAAATATAGAGTACTTGGGGTAGCAAATTGAATGTAAGTATAATCAACCTTGATACATGAAAATAAATATTCAAGTTACAGAGGTTGGAAGATCAAAATGGAGAAGGTAAGGAGAGGTCACAAGAATAAAACTTGTTACAAAAAGCATAAAACTTTATTTTTATTTTTGATGCTGAGTCTTACTGTCTCACCAGACTGGAGTAAAACTTTCTTATCATAAAAGGGATTCTTTTTCCCTAGGGAAGAGAGAAAAAATGGATGTTAGGTAGAAAACTAGTTGCCCAAGCTACAGATTGATAACCAATATAGTAAGTACAAATAGGATTTTAGTGATATTGAGCAAGTGAGCTAAATTCTCACCCATCATTGTAAAAAGGCAATAGTTTATTCAGCAGATGAGTCAATTTATAATAGTAAAATCTCCTTGTATAAAGGGTTAATTTTTTAAATATAGAAATTAAAAATACAAACAGCAATGATTATCTGTAGAATATAACATTGAAAATAGATGCTTGGAAAAATGTGTTGCTTTTCATAAGTTGATTTTTGTATCATTTGGCATTAAAATACTTGCATTTTAATTCGATTACAAAATAATTACATGGGAATTATATTATCAATTATTACCTTGTATCACTAAACTACCCACCCTGCACACAGTAGCATTTTGTAGATGTTATCGTTGATGTTATAAATTAGCTTGGAGAAAAATGTAATATATGCTAACAAAGTTTTTGAATTATAGATTATTATTGAAGAATGAAGTGTGATCCTTCATTTATTCATCTTTTTTTAAATGTCCCTAGAAGCGTTGTATAACTTATGTACATGCTTTTCTTTTAGGAATTTATTGTAGGCATTTTACACTATTTTTGGTAGTAAAAAAGTGACTCTGATCTTATATAGGAGCAGTTAAATATATAGAGAAACAATACTAATAGTCATATTAATTTTATAAACAGCCGTCTTAGTTGAATCTCTTAGGTTTTCCAAGGATGCATATGAAGGCATCAGCACAGGACTAATATATTTTTACAAAGTATCTTAATTGCCATTGGTAACACTTCCAAAATAATGTTATGTAGTATTAATGACAGTGAATACTTATCCCTCACTTTGGTGGTAATGCTTCTCAATGAAGATAACTTTTTTTTAAATTCATATTATTTTCTTTTAAGAAAATGTCCACCCTCACCCCGCCCCGACATCTTCCCCATCTCCATCTCCATCACTAAAGGTACTATTTTGTTTGTCACTAGAAAAGACTGCTAATTTTCTTAAGTGCTTTTTGTCAGGTATTGAGTTAATATCACTGTGCTTGGGGTTTACTAACATGAGACATTTTTGTAAAGAAGCAAACTAGGAACACTTTCAATTTTAGCAATTGAAATAGTTTAAATAGCAAGAAAGTTATCTGTTTCTTGAAACTTTAAAATAATTTAGCCAACATAGCTCTTTTTGGAAGGTCTTTGTTTCAAAGTTGCCTTTGTTTCAAAAGGCCTGACCAGCCTTTTGTTTGAATGTCAGAAGACTGGGCCTAGTCAACTGTAAGCAGCCGCCCAACTATCTTTGGCTTATTCTTTCCTACCTCCTCCACCCCAACCTTCTCTGATGACTCTCCTAACTGACTTGGGTGGTGGGTGGAGAAAAATGGCCTGATCTCATCTTCAGTCTCATTTTGTCTGCAGTTAGACTTAGTGGAAACTGTCTCACTCTGAGCAACATCATTTTGCATTGATGTGACTCCACAGCTGTCTCTCATCCCCATGTTATGATATTTATGAGACCTCTTAGAAATAAACACTTCTAGAATGCTACATTGTTCTGGAATTATAGATCGTCCAAATCAAATCATGCTGTTCTTCATGCAATAAAGAGAGACTGAGGGTGTGCTGGGTGCTAAACAGTTTACAATACCATGGACTTGCCTACATGGATGCTTTTAAAGATGTTTTAACTTCTTTATTTCATTTTTTTGTATCTACCAGGCAATATTTTTCAGAATATATGGTATGCAATTATGGACATTTTAAAGATGAATACAGATTTATTTTGTGTGTTTTTAATTTTTACTCATTTCAGTGGGCTTCAGAAAGTAAGAAAAGCAAAATCAAATAAGTAATTAAGGCCAGGCGTGGTGACTCAGGGCTGTAATCCTAGCACTTTGGGAGGCCAAGGCAGGCCGATCAGTTGAGTTCAGGAGTTCAAGACCAGCCTGGCCAACATGGTGAAACTCAATTTCTACTAAACATACAAAAATTAGCTGGAAATTGCTTGAACTCAGGAGGCAGAGGGTTGCAGTCATCTGAGATCATACCACTGCACTCCAACCTGGGCAAGAAAGTAAGACTTCCTTTCAAAGAAATAAAGGAAGCAATTCAAAGGTGCTCCTTCCTGAAGTCTCCACACACCTTATTTCTGAACCTTGTCTCTCCTTGGCTTCCAGAGAGCTTGTGCTTTTATGTCTACCCAATTGTGTAGCAGCTCTTCCTAAATCATTGGTTTGCAAATTGTTCTGGAACTTGGTTAATTTCCTTCCCTAGTGTTTTGGTTTCCTTTCGGATATTGTCTTAATCTTGTCTCATTTCCCCATATAGCCTTTATGAGTGAAATTTGCATTTAGCAGATTGAATTGGGTGTTCTTGGGGCAGGATATCAGATGGTTGTCCCGGAATTTCTTTAGTGCAGCATTCCTGAATTTACAGAGCTCTCTGCAGAGTAGCTTCCCCATTTATTTTGTATTTTGCTCCTTGTGTTAGTCTCTGGAATAAACTGTGCCATACATAAATATTCCAGAAAAATTCCAGACACTGTCATGAGTTAGACCAGTTTGTGCCTTCACTGAGCCTTTGAAAGACAAATTCTGTACAAGGAAAAACTAGGACTTTCCATTTATTCCTTTTGTTTTGAATCATGGCAAACATTGTGATGTGTTCTCTATATTGTAATATCCTATATTATATGCTTAGGTACGGTATTTTATAAATTACTATAAATAGTACTGACTATGTTATGTGATATATTCTTGAAATTTCCCAGTGGTTTTTGAACCAAAGATGTATTGATTTAACAGGAATAAATTTATGAGAAAAGTCTCTGATTTTCATTTCTGGCATTTTATTTATACAAGTTGTGGCCATTCGTTTAAGATAATTCATGTGATTTGTATACACATTAGAAGTGTTAAGGGAACTGCAGACATAATTTTTCTAGGGAAGGGTTAGTTTCCAGCTGTCTGTTATTACCCAAGTCCAAAAAGCACCGAGGTCTGGCTACCTCTGAATGTCCAGGACCGGGACACTCTTCTGCAGATCAAAGTCTGAGAGTCTAAATTTTTAAATCAACTTGCTAAGTATGCAGACTAATGAACTCTGTTTTTGTTTCATGTCTATAAATTTTTTACTGCTATTTCACTGTGGCCACATTCTGCTTTTTCTTGATTTATTAATTTCTGTCTATCCCAACTTCTTTCACAAAACTACCTTAACTGATTACCATGCCACTATGGAAAAATCACTGTACTCACTTTCCCAATAATCATGTACACTCACTTTCCCAAAAGTTCTCTGCCTGATGGTAGTTTTAGGATACTGATATTATAGTCTGGACAGTATAAAATATAAATGTATATTTTATTATGTATTCAAAAGAAAACTCAGTGTAGAATTTTGGTAAGTTTGTTTTACATGTGCAGATTTCAAAATCAAATCATAATAAGATGATTCAAAATCATCTTATTATATAATGTGGGTCTTCTGAACTTCCTCACATGTTTCTGATGTTATTTTTCTACCTATTTCGTCGTGGTATACAATAAGTTAGTATGAAAAGGAAAAGAAAAAGAAAAGAGCTCATCTGGAAGAGGAAATGCACTAAACATTATTTAGGCAGCTCGTGCCCTGCTTATGTCTATTAACACTCTGTGTTTGTAGCGAACACATTTCTTCTCTGTCTCTTTCTTTAGTAACCTTTTCACTCTTAATTCATCATTTCCTTAAAGAACACTTTCCCTGTCCCTTCCTGTCCTGTTAGAATTTTTATTATACAGATGATATTTCTGTTTATTCTAATAGCCAATTAGCCAACAAAACAGAGACTCAAGAAATAGACATTTAGCTGAATTTTGTCAGTAGAAAAGGAAATTCTGAATAGTATAGTACCCCACTGACACCTGTCAAGTCAACTCAAGAGTAATTTATTGAGCTTGTTACTTCATTTCTAACTTAGTCCTGGGTACAACTATGGAATTCCAGAATGTGCAGAAGAGAAACTCCTGCTCCAAAATGGTTTCTTTTTAAATATTGAAAGCATAACATACATGCAACACATGTTTAAAACACAGTGTAACGGAGTTGAACAAATTGCCATATATTCTGGTAGAGACTCTCTCTCGGAAAAGAGAAATATTAATGTGGCAATATCAAGGAAAGGTATAACTTAGCAAATGCTAACAACTTCTCCTATGTGAAAGGAAAGTGCAACTAATAACATTTTATTGAACCTAAACTCTTTATTATTATTATTAGACCTTATGTTCTGGGGTACATGTGCAGAACATGGAGGTTTGTTACATAAGTTACATGTGTCATGGTGGTTTGCTGCATCCATCGCCCCATCATCTAAATTAGGTATTTCTCCTATTGAATCTAAACTTTTATCAGTAATGAGAGAATAGTAATTCCAGATATGTTAAAGTTTGAAAAAGCTGCATATTAGAATGATGAAATATGATATATTAATATTTGTGCTGGACTTTTCTTAAATATGCATTTTGGTATATTCATGGATCAAATTAGTCCATGGTCTTAATCTTTAATTTGTATGTTCAACATGCGTAAACCACTCCACTTGGATGTATTTGTACCTGCCTTTCTCCCACATATGATCTGTGCAATCCTGATAGCTTGTCCTTCATATGTATCTCAATCTCATCACATTTCATTAATACAGCCATGCTAGCCCAAATCACTAACATCTCTGTCCTGCAGCCATACACCCCTCATTATTCTCAGATATACTAACCTAAAATCCGTCTATCAGGAAGCAGTCAAAGTGACTTTCTCAAAACTTCAAACCAGTAGTGTTGCTTCTCTACCTAAAAGACTGCAAAGTTTCTCATGGTTCCCAAAATAAATGCCAAAGACTTACCATGCTGCACTGTATTGCAATTTCATCTGATACTTTTCTTCTCACCTTTCTCAGCCACACTGGGATGCCTGTCATTCACTGAGTATCCTGACCTTTTATGACTCTGATATATTTATAACCTTACATCGACTGTTTTCTCTGTCTAGAGACATGTTCTCTCAGCAAGGCAGTGCAGTAGTTAATAATATAGATGCTCAATCCGGACTTGCTGGGTTAAAGGTCTAGCTTTGACACCAGCTAAGTACATGACCTTGGAAAATTGCCTAGTGCCTGTGACTTTCAGTCAAATGAGGATAATAGTTGCATCTACTTCGGAGAGATGTGATGGGGATCAAATGACTTTATTTGTGTAAGATACTTAGAAGGTGGCTAAGTAGAGAAAGTGGTGGAATACTGTTTGTCATTGTTATCTTGTCATGAAATGCCCCCTCCTCAATTGTCAGACCACTTAACTCTCACCTGTACAAGATCTCCTCTGTCCACTTTATAAAATAGACACCACTCGCCCTTTTCATTCCCTTCACTTGTTTTATTTTTTGTCATAGCATTCACTAGAAGTAGAACTTACAATATTTTATTGTTTACTTATTTATCATGTGCTTAACTCTCCTAAATGTAAGTTGCATGAGCACAAGGGCTTGGTCTTTCTTGCTCATCATTTTATTCCTAGTTCAAGGAACATTGCCTAGTGCATAATAAGTACATAATAAACACTTGTAAAAGAAAAGAGAGGAATTGGAAGTTCCAAAATCCAGCTGTAAAAATTTTAGTGATTTTTGCTTCCTAGTCAATATTCTACTAAGTGCTGGGTTTGTGAAATATATAAAAAAAAAATCACAAAAATCCCGTGGCTCAGGTAATATTTTTCCCACTCTGATCAAATTTCATTTCTTCAAAAGAGTACGTGCACAAGTGAAGAATCTGCTTGTTTATATGATATGATATGAAACATACTGAAATCTATGCTAGATGCAGTGGCTCATGCCTGTAATCCCAGCACTTTGGGAGGCCAAGGCAGGCGGATCACAAGGTCAGGAGATCGAGACCAGCCTGGCCAACACAGTGAAACCCCGTCTCTACTAGAAATACAAAAATTAGCCAGGTATGGTGTCATGTGCTTGTAATCCCAGCTACTCGGGAGGCTGAGGCAGGAGAATTGCTTGAACCCGGGAGGTTGAGGTTGCAGTAATCCAAGATTGTGCTATTGCACTCCAGCCTGGGCAACACGATCAAGACTCCTTCTCAAGGACAAAAGAAAAGAAAAGAAAAATACTGAAATCTACCTCAACCATGTTATTTCCACACTTGAAACACAGTTTCTACAATACCAAATGTCTCCGAAAAGTCTACACTACCAACTTCTTAAAGCAGCTATTGATTATGGGTGAAGCCCTACTATACTCTTAGAAAGAAGAGTACTAGAAGCTAAGACTCCAAGTAATATAAGCATAAAATTTGAAATTATTAAGGAAAATATAAAATACTATATAAGGATGGCCTTCAAAGAAATACATGTGTTAGTCCGGATTTTTAAAACATAACAAATTCAAGCTAAAATTATTTGATAATGGTGCTTCAAACAGTTAATGCTTAAACATCTCTCACTGTGCATAATAATGTCAAACCTCTACCTGGCTGCTTCAATAATAATTTATGATTTTAATCCAACTTCTTCACAAACAGAATTTTCCAGTATACATTAATTATAAAACAAAAACAAAATAGTTAACTACTGAGTATGGATTTTGCATTCCGCATTCTGTTCATGTTTCCCGACTTCACTTGCTATGCTGGTCATGTTCTCTGGACTCTCACTGTGTATTAGAACATGCAGAATATTTGGAATTGAATCTCTAGTTTGTCAAATATAATTTAGAATTTGTTTATAGGGTCTCATTTCAAAAGTCTAATTAGAGATGGTTTTGAAAAATAAAATAAGCTGTAGCTAAAGACAAGAATGATTGGTGTCTGAGCAGCCCTGCTGTCATTCATGGAGTCTGCTGATGCTTGAGACATTAGCCCATCAAAAATTTGTGTTTTTTGCTTTTAATGTGCTCCTAATTAAAATGACTTTCTCACATTTACCTGCTTAGATGGGCTGACCATCTTGCCCTATTCAAATAGATTAAATACGTCTTCTTGATATTCACAGAAATGATGTTAGAGTGAATGGATGGGCATGTTAATCATAATCCCTCTAAATTTGAAAGAGCAATTTACAACATTTATCAGTGGATGTCGAATCAGCTAAGAGACAGGGTATATCATGGGTCCTTTTTACTAAAGGTTCATGATTTCTAGGTAGGAGTGTCAGAGAGTAGACAGTGAACATCGATCAGTCCAGGGCATATAAGGGCTCAGAAAATTGATACTCTATCCCTTTATCTAAAAAAAAAAACAAAAAATAACCCACCAGAAAAATGGAGTCACCTAATTCTCAAGAATTAAAAAAAAGCCTTTAAGAACATCTTAGTTAGAGAGACACTGCCCTATAGATTCAACTAGTAAGTACTGTGCCTATGACCAGTTGAGTCATTACTTAAAAAGCAGAGCCAATGGAATCAAAAGCTATGTTACTTGATTTTAATCAGCTCTCCTCTCCTACCTGAATGTGAGCTAGTTAACTTAACCCTCTACCACATTATATTTGTATTCCTCACCCTGGTCAACTATCTTTAAAGCCTGCTAGAAAATAAATAAATAAAGGTTAAATGTGGGACAGGGTGTTGCCACCTTGGGTCACAGAATTGATGAGAAGAAAATAAGCAGCAGCATAGAGCTCATAAAGCATGCCATCCATAGCATTGGTCAAAAACAAAACTCATCTGGACATAAGAAACACAAATGGGAGAAAAGAGGAGCTGGAATAAACTTTACAGAGTTTGCATAGCCTGTGCCAAAACAAAAAAATGGGCAAGCTCTGAATAGCTTGGGGGAAATTTAAACTATGAAGGAAGTGATTCTACTAGCCCGAGATGCTCTTAATTATCCGTGGAACCAAGCTGACTGGAAGTCCTAGAACAATGATTCTCAATGGAGGCAGACATGAGCAGAGACAGACATGACTGTCACGGTGCCCTCTGTATTTACTCAGGAGCACTGTGACAGTGAACCACTCTGTGTTAAGTAACTTTGTTCTATTCTACTGCTATATTCAAACAAAAACAAACAACAAAAAAGGAAATGTTAAGAATTGCTAAACAGGAAACAAAGGTTACTTCTGAATTCCAAATTAGCCAGAAAAATAATGGCTTATCTGGTGAAGGCAATTAAAAAATAATAATTAACCTAGTAGATTTTACTAGTCGGTAACAGTGGGAGATTTGATTTTCATTGTTTCAACGAATAAGAAGAATACAGTACTTCCTGAACATATTATGATGAAATGAATCCTGGGGTTGTGTGCCTTATAAACAGACTTTAGTTATGGAGACATAATTTCAGGGGGAAAATAACAATTAGTCTTGTGGTTATGTCAGATTGATGCCTCTTACTGTCTAATTACAGCACCTCAAGTTGCTATTATCATTTTCTTCTCCAGCATCTTTTAGTTTTTCTTAAATTAGTTTAACCTGCTTGTCATTAAAGATGACCAAAATACCCTTACTCACTCCCATACTCCCACTTCAGTCAAAAAAAAAAAAAAAAAGCATTAAAAAAACAGAGCAAAAAGTGGTAGTTCATGAAGACAGAAACCTACTTTGCAGTTTTATTCTAGGCTAACCCACGGAATCTAGCCACTGGACTAGCCAGCCTCAGGGTTAAACTGAGAGCTGATTACAAGAAGACCTAACATTTTAGATGCATAACGGAGGTAAAAATAATTTGGCAAAGAGAGGGAAAAGGACAGAAGCTTTAAGGGGAATTAGGAATTTCTCGAATGGAGTGACTTAAGAGAGACTATTTCAGGGTCTTATTTGCATTTGGTCTCAAGAAACAGTTAATGATTATTCTACAAGTAAATTTCCAGAGGAAGTCACCTTGTCTGGAAGTGGTACTTCAAAGTATATACTTTAAATCATCTTTCTCTTGTATTTGAATAGGGTACTCCAGGTACTGAGTTATTTAGAATTTCACTCTTATTTGTAGTTTCCCTTCCTCAATTGACCACCTTAACCAGTTTTCTCAGTTCTCTTTTACATCTACTCTCCCTGTCATTTTCATACCTACAGATTACAGTGATTTATGCATTAGGTAAATTTTCAATACCTTCTATTAATAAAGGGAAAGACTAACCTGCTGTAAATTAGTACTCCACAATACTATGAGTAAATTAAAAAAAAAAAAAAAAAAAAAAAAAAGCACTTTGTTCCCTTCTCACTAACAATCTCAAGGCTGGTCCTGATCCCCTAAGTGTCATCCTGGGACTCAGTTTCTATTAATTTACAAACTCTGCTGTCCCCTGGTATGCTGCATCTTATGAGAATGAAAAGAGAAGACTGGTCCAGGCCACATTCAAAACTTTAAAGTTAAAGATGAGTCAGAAGTTATATATATATATATCGGCTTATATCCCATTGCCCGACATTTAGTCAAATACCAAATCTAAATGCAAGGGAAGTCAAAGAAATACTGCGTTTTTCTGAGAAGGCATTGGCTTAGTCAGTTCAGGCAGCTGTAACAAAGTACCATAGACTTAGTGGCTTATAAAAAATGCAAATTTGTTTCTTACCATTCTGGAGGTTAAAAGTCCAGGAGCAGGAAGCAAGGTTGAGTTCTGGTGAAAGTTCTCTGATTCCTCATTGTGTCTTTACTTGTGGTCATCTCATTCAAGAGGGTACCACCTTCCTGATCTAATTAACTCTCAAAGGCCTTACCTGCTATCATCACTATATTGGGGTTAAGATTTGAACACAGAACTTGGTGGGGAAGCAGGCACAAACATTTAGTCCACTGCATTTATGTTTCAGGCTACAAATCTATTGCTATAGGTTAAGGTAGAAGGCATTCCTTGGCCAATAAGCAGTCCTTACAACATGTTTATTTATGTAGAGAGTGACGTATTAATGAGTTCTTCAAACCCACTATGCCTATGTAATAGTCATCTATTTCTCCATTTAAAAAGATACCCTGGAATATGATGCCTTAAAAAACATTTATTAACTAACAATTTCTGAGCATCAGGAATTCAGAGACTGGATGGTTCTGACTTAAGGCTTCTCAGGAGGTTCCTAAAACCTTTACTCAGGTTGCATATGCTTCTAGGCTAACATTCACATTGCAGTTGGCTGGAGTTCTCAGTTCTTCACTGGCTGTGGCTAGAAATCTCAGTTCCTGTGAACATGAGCCTCTTCACAGAGCTTCCTGAGTGTCCTCAAGAAAGGCTGGCTTCCTTGGAGTGAATGTGTGAAAGGGAGAGGGATAGATAGGAGAAGAAGAAGACAAAGAACAAGAAAAATAAGAAGCAGAAAGAAAGGAGAAGAAGTGAAGGAAGAGGAGAAACAGCCTAAGATAAAAGCCACATTCTCATTTACCCTAGTCTCAGAAGTATCTTCACTTCTGCCATATGCTGTCAGTCACTCAGGTTAACCCTGTGAGGTACAAGTTGGAAGAGGATTATACAAGATAAGAGAAAGCAGGAGTTAGCATTATTGGGGGCCATCTTGGAAGCTGACTACTATAATTCCCAACATGATAGTCTTTCTCTGTACAGGCTAAAATTAAGGATACATGAAATAATTTTTAAGTGAAAGATACTCAAGATATTAATATTGCTAGAAAACAAGAATATTGATGTTTACTTAAATTTAAAATATGAGGAAAAATCAGAATATTGGGTCTATTTATCACATAAGTAGGATAACTGTCACAGTCCTTTGCTACTAGTAAAATATTGTTCTTCTTCATCAATGTTTCATATTCTATGTCTTTTCTTGATTCCATGCCTCCAAATGCCAAAGCTCATCTCCTTAGTCTTCTTTGGAGCCAATTACTGAGATGCAATAAATTAATTTTTTTCTAAGTTATTAATGGATTCCTTTTCTAGAAAAAAAAAAAAAGTGCTTTCCTTTGAAAGAGCTTTGTTGAAGTACTTATTTAAAATATTAAACAAAAATCCAAGCACGCCAAGTTATGTTTTTAAAGTTTATTTTATAATTTATTTGATTCCATTGACAGATCTTTTAGCACCACTTACTTCATAGCAATCTAAGCAGATTATTGTCAGCTTTGTCACAATAGAGGGTCACTTTGGAGTGTGTCTTATGCTTTTCTAATCAGACATAGGAGGTAGTATTGTCTCTAAGAAAACAGAACTGAAAATCAGCAGATTTGAGTTCTAGGCCTGATTGCACTACGCACCAACTCTGATTAGATTACAATTAAGTCATTTAACCTTTTGGATCCTCAGTTTCCTCATCTCTAACTGATGACTTAAGTACAGCTATACCTTAAGATGACTTATAGACCTAAATTTCTCTTAATGGGTTTAGGTTCATCAATATCAAAATATGCTAAGGGATAGATTTATGTTATATGAATGAACACAATGCCAGAATGCCAAAAAACCAAGTCATACCAAAATTGTCTAAGTCCAAGACCATTCAAAACCCTTTTACTCTCCACAGCTCAGCATCCCCACCTATAAAGTAAGGATTAATCTTTAACCCTTTCCTGACCAGCTTGACCGCAGAACCTACAGGGAACTAATACAACTGAATCCGAAGAGAATGCAAGTTTTTAATGATTAATAATAAATGGAGTGATTTAGGCCCAGAGGAGCAAGGCCACTCATTACCCTAGAGGAGAGACAGAGAAACATGTCTATTCTCTGTTTTCTTGAGTTTAGAGTGTGACTACATTATTCTATCCTCTAACAAACTTGCAGAAAACTATACACAGGACTTTTTTTTTCTGCTTAAACTGCCTTCCAAATACTTGATATTAAACTTGATGTTAAAATAGAAAGAGATTAAAACCAGACTGAATTTAGCTCACTGGTTTCGCCTCCGAAGGATATTTCTTATCTCGACTGTTTGCTTTGCACTCGCCTCTTTCCCATCTGCCCACAAATGTTCTTCATACTTAGAGTAGCAGCCTTTTCCTCTAAAGTCTTTAGACTCTGTAACAGCTTGTCTGTGACCCTGGGTCCCATCCACCTTTCCAATATGTTTTGAATTTGAATTCTAAAGTCAATTACCCTGCCCCTTTCACATTGGTTGTTATCTTTTTAATTTCTTTATCACTTCTGTGTAAATTATTTATATTTGTCATTCCATAATCTGTGAATTGTTAACATTCTTAGAATACTTGTTTATATTGAAGATACTCTGTCAAATCAAAATGTGTGGCACAGCTTGCCTGTTTGGACCCAAATGCTCTCGTGGCATACTTTATCCCTTGTAACTGAACTGGCGTTGTTTCCAGATAGCATTTTGGAGACTTTATACATTATTCTGAGGAGGATGGAGAGGAGAAGCAGGAGACCCAGTTCTAGTCCAAGCTTTTCTACAATAAAACACTTTAATGTAGGTTTTCATCTCAAATTCACTTCAACACTAAATACATATCATAAGTCAGGTCCTATACTTAATTCAGGATACTAAGATAAATATGAATGTTTCCTTACCTTGGTGAGACACAAATGAAAAAATGGCAATACAATTCAAAAGGGCAGTGATGTAGTCTTCCATCAAGTGCTAGAGTAGCACAAGGAAGAAACAGACTTACTTATATGCAGTGAAAAACTTTCCAAGACTGCATCACAAATATACTGAGATGCAACAATCAGAAGCAATTTTCCAAACAGAAAAGAAGGAGTCAGATAAAATAGACAGGGCAGCATGTGCATAGAATTAGAAAAGCAAGTGGCAATTTCTTGTTGAGAAAATCATACATGTGGCTGGCTCCTCCTCCCACAATCAACTCCAGTAAAACTAAAGAGAAAAAGAGAAGTATGGATTTGAGGAACTATATGAAAGAAAGAAAAAGAAAAAGGAAAGAAGGAAGGGAAGGGAAGGGAAAAGAAAAGGGAAGGGAAGGGCAAAGAAAGAAGAGAAACAAAAAAGAGAGAAAGAGGAAAAGAAAGAGAAAGAATGAAAAGAAAGCAAGGCAGGAAAGGTACTAATGGCTGTCTTGAATTTGTGTGTATTTTAGAGATGAGGTGGGTAGTAGGTGATTGCAGGTGAGGTCTGGTCGAAACAGTAGAGGGGATTAGAGCTCAGCTTTTACCACTTCCTAGGGTTACCTTAAAAGAGCCAGTGCAGGCCCTTTCTCCACACAGAGATCGTTAGCAAAAGCCTAGGTTTGCAGTGGGTAGAATTAGGGCTTAGCAAAAGCCTACTGAGAAATCTGTGTCAGCCACTCATGGTATCACCCTTTCCACTCCTTCCCTTCCAAACATACAGCCTGTGTCAAGAAAGCCTTCAGATTTTAAAGAGATCAGGTGAATTATGACCTATTTAACTACCTCCTGCCAATATATATGCTGTTTCCAGGGAGTTTAAGGTGAGCCCTTGACCACAGGTTTTCTTCTGCACTGTGCCTATGCTACCCTTTCCTGTAGTTCATTTCCTCACTCATCTAGAGAAACAGACTAGAGGGACCTAAGTTTTTAGCTGAATTTCTGCCCTTCCCCACCACACCTTAGAAGACATAGGATTGGATACGGAAAAGTAAGCTTATTTATGTAAGATCATAGACTACTAAGTGGCAGCGCTGGGCAAGTGTTGCTGAACTTGTGGGTATAGCAATGACCATTTTGGTACAGAATCAGTCCAAACACATATTAATTAAGTTTTTTTCTGGTGAGTTTTCTACTAATTGACCTCATGGAATCTACTCTTGTTTTTTGGAAAATTCTTCTTAGTTTTACTCAGCGTATACTATCGCTCTACTTTCACTCAAATGCTTTTGACTTTAGTTGTTTTATTTGTGATTTTTCTCTTCCATAATGGCAAAGATAAAGTCTCTATTATTAAAATAATTACCTATATGATTTTAAGATACACTTTACATGATATGCCCATGACTTGTCAAAATATAAAATTCTGGAAAATAAAAATAAACAGTAGTCTTGTTATTAATTATATCTTATATTTATATAACACTCTACAACATGTAAAATATTTTATGTATATAATGAATATAAAACTTAATTAAACCTTATGTTTTAAGCAAACTTTATTAAATAGATTTTGTAACTTGGGAGATAAAGCTTCTGAGAGTTTTATAATCCAGGAGGCTAAGCTTCAGAGTGTTTCAGAGGGAGGCCACATAAAAATAACATTTTAGTGAACTCATGCTAATATCCAATAATCATTCTGCTTTTTATAAGAAGCATGCAGTGTAAGTCATCTCAGGGCAGGAGATCCACCTGTCTTATTGTTTTGCAGACCACTATAACCTAGAGCATTTTCTGGTACCTAGAGTTAAATATTTCAGGGGTAAATTATTGTTTAACATAATTCTTAGTGCATAGATTCTTTAGACTATAAATCTGCCTCAGTTCTTCTAAGAAAGTAATGCAGAACAACAAGATCATTTTAAAAAAGCATCCTTTATTTAAAAAGCAAATTGTCTTACTGTTTTCTACCCACCATGTTCCTCACATAATCAATTAAGCTTCAGATGAGAGAAACTCCAGGATTCACTTAGCCAGGGCCACTTCAGAGGGAGCTGCCCGCCTCAAAAAAAAGGTAGACAAAACATACTTAACCAGTAATTCTGCTTTTTTTTTTTTTTTTTTTTTTTTTTTTTTTTTTTTTTTGCCAATCATTGAGAGCTTGTAAGGTTGCTGAGGTTGGTTGGCCTTGAACTTAACCAGTAATTCTGAAAGAAATACATTTCCAAACTCTTGAGCCCATGCCATTGGTTGAAGATAAAGGAAAAAGGATGTCGAGTGTGGAAGACAAGTTTCCTTTAGGTGCCAAATGACCCATAGTCATTTCTCTTTATTTTCTTCCATAAATCAGCCACTATAGACTGTTCTCAGTTCCTCAAATATGTACTTGTAAGTGTTTGTATTTCTATTTATTCTTTTCACTCTCCTTGGAATGTTATTTCCCTGCTATGTTTTCTCAGTTTACCACAACCTTCCCTTACTCTTCATTAAAGTCATGACAGCCTGTAGTCCCAGTACTTTAGGAGGATGAGGCAGGTGGATAACAAGGTCAGGAGATTGAGACCATGGCTAACATGGTGAAACCCTATCTCTACTAAAAATACAAAAAATTAGCTGGGCGTGGTGGCAGGTGCGGGTAGTCCTAGCTACTTGGGAGGCTGAGGCAAGAGAATCACGTGAACCTGGGAGGCAGAGGTTGTAGTAAGCCAAGATTGTGCCACTGCACTCCAGCCTCTATATTATTTTAATGAAATAAAAGAAAAAAGAAAAGAAGCCCATTTTTCCTGCCCACTTTTATGGTTCTCACATATTATGGAATTTATCAGAATGTATTTTATACTGTAATTGCTTGCATCACTCTTTGCCGTACTAGAAGATATTGAGTTGAAGGAAGTGGCTATTTCCTTTTATGTTTTTAGACTTTAAGCGGATATCTGACCTCTAGTAGAAGCTCAACAATTGCTGGATTCAGCGAAGATAAATGCCGAGATATATTCCGGCTCATGGAAGTCCTTGTGTTTTGTTTGTTCTTGTTTTTGTGTTCTAAAGGACGATCCATGCACAAAGCCAGTCCTTGTTCTTGAGAAAACCTGAGGTTTTTACTACAACCTCTGCCTCCCAGGTTCAAGCGATTCTCCTGCCTCAGCCTCCCAAGTAGCTGGGACTTCAGGCACCTGCCACAGAACCCTGGACCCCAAATGCACAGAATATACATTCTTCTAAGCACCACATCACACCTACTATAAAATTGACCACATAATTGGATGTAGATCACTCCTCAGCAAATGCAAAAGAATGGAAATCATAACAAACAGTCTCTCAGACCACAGTGCAATCAAATTAGAACTCAGAATTCAGAAACTAACTTAGAACCACACAACTTCATGGAAACTGAACAACTGGTTCTTGAATGTTGACTGGATAAACAGTGAAATGAAGGCAGAAATAAAGATGTTCTTCGAAACCAACGAGAACAAAGACACAATGTACCAGAATCTTTGGGACACATTTAAAGCAGTGTCTAGAGGAAAATGTATAGCAATAAATGTCCACATGAGAAGCAAGGAGAGATCTAAAATCGACACCCTATCATCAAAATTGAAAGAGCTAGAAGAGCAAGATTAAAAAAACTCAACAGCTAGTGGAAGACAAAAAATAACTAAGATCAGAGCAGAACTGAAGGAGATAGAGACACAAAAAAACCTTCAAAAAATCAATAAATCCAGGAGCTGTTTTATGGAAAAGATCAACAAAATAGACCACTATCCAGATTAATAAAAAAGAAAAGAGAGAATAATCAAATAGACACAATAAAAAAACAATAAAGGAGATATTACCACAGTTTCCACAGAAATACAACTCACCGTGAGAGATTACTACAAACAACTCCAGGCACATAAATCGGTAAACCTGGAATAAACTGATAAATTCCTGAACACTTACACCCACCCAAGCCTAAACTAGGAAGAAGTAGAAAGCCTAAATAGAACAATAACAAGGGCTGAAGTTGAGGCAGCAACTAATAGCTTACCACCCAAAAAAAAGCCCAGGTCCAGATGGGTTCACAGCCGAATTCTACCAGACATACAAAGAGGAGCTGATACTACTACTTCTGAAAACTTTCCAAACAACCCAAAAACAGGGAATCCTTCCCAAATCTTTTTATGAGACCAACATCATCCTGATACCAAAACTGGGCAGAGACACAACAAGAAAAGAAAACTTCAGGCCAATATCCATGATGAACATAGATGCAAAAATCTTCAATAAAATACTAGCAAATTGATTGTAACAGCGCATCAGAAAGCTTATCCATCACAATCAAGTAGGCTTCATCCTGGGGATGCAAGGCTGGTTCAACATATGAAAGTCTATAAATGCAATTCACCACATAAACAGAACCAAAGACGAAATCCACATAATTATCTCAATAGATGCAGAGAAGGCCTTCAACAAAATTCAACAGCCCTTTATGCTAAAAACTCTCAATAAACTAGGTATTGACAGAACATATCTCAAAATAATAAAAGCTATTTATGACAAACCCACAGCCAATATCATACTGAATGGGCAAAAACTAGAAGCATTCCCTTTGAAATCTGGCACTAGACAAGGATGCCCTCTCTCACCACTCCTATTCAATATAGTATTGGAAGTTCTAGCCAGAGTGATTAGGCAAGAAAAGGAAATAAACGGTATTCAATTAAAAAAGGAGAAAGTCAAATTGTCTCTATTTGCAGATGACATGTTTGTATACTTAGAAGACCCTGTTGTCTCAGCTCCAAATCTCCTTAAATTGATAAGCAATTTCAGCAAAGTCTCAGGATACAAAATTAATGTGCAAAAATCACAAGAATTCCTATACACCAATAATAGACTTAAACAGCCAAATAAAGAATGAACTGCCATTCACAATTGCTAAAAAGAGGATAAAATACCTAGGAATACAATTAACAAAGGATGTAAAGGACCTCTTCAAGGAGAACTGCAAACCACTGTTCAATGAAATAAGAGAGGACACAAACAGTTGGAGAAACATTCCATGCTCATGGTTAGGAAGAATCAATATCGTGAAAATTACCATACTGCCCAAAGTAATTTAAGGATTCAGTGCTATCCCCATCAAGCTACCAGTGACTGTCTTCATAGAATTGGAAAAAAACTACTTTAGATTTCACATGGAATCAAAAAGGAGCCCTCATAGCCAAGATAATTCTAAGCAAAAAGAACAAAGTGGGAGGCATTGTGCTACCTGACTTCAAACTATACTACAAGGTTACAGTAATCAAAACAACATGGTACTGGTACCAAAACAGATACATAGATCAATGGAACAGAGCAGAGGCCTTGGAGGCAAAATTCACACATCTACAACCATCTGATCTTTGACAAGCCTGACAAAAACAAGCAATGGGGAAAGGATTTTTTGTTGAATAAATGGTGTTGGGAAAACTGGCTAGCCATGTGCAGAAAGCAGACACTGGACCCCTTCCTGACAACTTACACTAAAATTGCTCCAGATGGATTAAAGACTTAAACACAAGACCTAACACCATAAAAAATCTTAGAAGAAAACCTAGGCAAAACCATTCAGGACATAGGCATAGGCAACAACTTCATGGCTACAACACCAAAAGCATTGGCAACAAAAGCCAAAATAGACAAATGGATCTAATTAAACTCCAGAACTTCCTCAGAGCAAAAGAAATAATCATTAGAGTGAACCAGCAACCAAGATAATGGGAAAAAATGTTTGCAATCTACCCATCTGACAAAAGACTTATATCCAAAATCTTCAAATAATTAAAACAGATGTACAAGAAAACAAACAAACCCATTCAAAAGTGGGCAAAGGATAGGAGCAGACACTTTTCAAAAGAAGACATATATAAGGCAAAGAAACATATGAAAAAATCCTTATCATCACTGATCATTAGAGCAATGAAAATCAAAACTATATTGAGATACCATCTCATGCCAGTTAAAACGGTGATCATTAAAAAATATGGAGACAACAGATGCTAGAGACAATGTGGAGAAATAGGACTTTTACACTGTTGGTGGGAGTGTAAGTTAGTTCAACCATTGTGGAAGATAGTGTGGCGATTCCTCAAGGACCTAAAAATAGAAATTCCATTTGACTCAGCAATCCCATTACTGGTTATATATCCAAAGGATTATAAATCATTCTATTATAAGGAGACATGCAAATGTATGCTCATTGCAGCACTGTTTACAATAACCAAGACTCAGAACCATCCCAAATGCCCATTGATGAAAAACTGGGGAAAATGTGTCATATATACACCATGGAATACTATGCAGCCATAAAAAATGATGAGTTTGTGTCCTTGTTGGGACATGGATGAACCTGGAAACCATCATTCTCAGCAAACTGACACAGGTACAGAGTGCATGCTGTGTATGCACTTCATGCTCTCACTCATAGGCGGGTGTTGAATGATAAGAACACATGGACACAGGGAGGGGAGCATCACACACAGAATCTGGGAGGGACAGTGGGGGGTAGGGTGTTGGGGAGAGATAACTTGGGGAGAAATGCTAGATAGGTGATGGGGATGGAGGCAGCAAGCCACATTGCCGTGTAAGTACTTATACAATAATCCTGCATGTTCTTTACATGTACCCCAGAACCTAAAATGCAATTATATATATATATATATATATAATTTATACATATATTATATAAAAATTATTATATTATATATATAAATTATATTTATATATATAATTATATATATAATGATTTATATATAATTATATATATAATAATTTATATATATATATAAAGAAAGCTGCAGCTTGGTTTAAAAGGGCTGCTCAAGGAGAATGCTGAGCTTTAACCTCCACCACATCTATCCTTTCCTGGGAGGACTGTACTTTTGCAATGGCAACAGGACAAAAGGAGGAATAAGAGGTGGTAATTGGTGAGTTATCTGCTTTTATTTAGGTGTAGTTTTCAGGGTAGTTCAGTGTAGGTATCTTGGAAAAACTTGAACAAAACTTAAGGGTGGGCTGGTGAAAGAAGCAGGGGCTCACAAGTAGAGGGGTCACATGTAGCAAACATCTAGTAGAGTTCAAAACCAGCACATCAGACCTGTGAATCTGCTCTGAGTTTTCAGGCAAAATGAACTCAGAGAAAACAAGGTAAGTTATGCCTGAAGCAGAGATTGGGAGTTATTTCTTTTAAGATTTATGGTCATGGAGAAGTCTAAAACAGAAAAATTGGGAATCAAGCAAGACATTTATAGAAAAGAAATAGGCAATAGGATTCAGGTTTAAACTTAACAAATAATAACAAATAACAGTAAGAAACATCTAAGAAATATTAATTTAAAAAATTGGTAATTATAATCAAGATGAAAAATAAATGGCTGGGTGCAGGGGTTCATGCCTGTTATTCAGTACTTTGGGTGGCTAAGATGGATGGATCAGTTGAGGCCAGGAGTTCAAGAACAGCACAGCCAACATGGCAAAACCCTGCCTCTACTAAAAATTACAAAAAAAAAGTTAGCCAGGCATGGTGTTAGGTGTCTGTAATCCCTTCTCAGGTGGCTGAGTCTCAAGGATCACTTGAACCTAGGAGGCAGAGGTTTCCATGAGCTGAGGTCACGCCACTGCACTCCAACCTAGGAAACAGAATAAGACTCTATCTCAATAGTAATAACTTAAATATCTGTTTATAATTAAGGTAATAACAGACAACTGTTTTTAACATTATCAACTTTTGGACATTGAATACTTGAAATTTTTTTATTATTGGTTCATTTTCCAAGATCTATATCATCTTTGATTGAGCCAGACAGGTCAAATTTTGAATCAGAAAACATCAAACTTGTGTGTTCATCTTTTCCTATTAATAGCAAGTTTCCTTATCATTTTAATCTAATGCACTTCTTTAAAACAAAAATTTATTAATTTTGACTACTACTGAAAGCACCTGTATAGTTTCTCTAATGTAGATTATTTCCCTCCAAAAAAGTCTCTTAATTTAACCAGATGCATTCAGTAATGACTCATTATTTTCTTTCACATTTCACATACAATCTATCAGAAAATCTTGCCATATTTATCTAAAAAAAAAAAAATCTCTCTTCTTTTTTCTACTTCTCAGAATCACCCCGACACACTGTCTGGTCCAAGCTTCCATTGCCTCTCACTTGACTTATTACAAAAGCCCTAATTCTTTACCCAGACCAATGCTGATTATTATTAAAACTGCAGCTAGAGCCAGCCTAACAAAATATAGTTAGGTAATGGCACTTCTTTTTCCTAAATCCAGCCCCTTTATTAGAGCTAGATTCAATTTGCATTTTATTTCTTTTTCTGGCATTTGATTGTCTATTTAGCAATAGCATGTGTTGGCTTTAGAGGAGAAAATCATTCTCACTTGTGTACATAAATGGCATATCGACTTGCCCTTTATAGATGTGAAGTATATTTTACTTCCAGCATATATAGAAACTGAGAGCTTCTTATTTATGCAAATAAGCTACTTCAAATACATAATGCATAAGACACTGACCTCAATTCATCATCTGTATGTTTTTAATGTAGAAAATATAAAATCATACTAATTCTACTTTTTAATTCCTTTTATAAGTCATATTTGTTTCCTGACATTGGCCATATTTATTCACAGTGATGAGTTTCCTTTAATTCAAGCAATCTACAATACTTAAAATAAGAACCTATTTTTAAAACCTCTTCCTAATTTTTTTAAGATTAAATGCTGTTAATATGCCCAAGGCAATAGAAATTATTATGGTGAGTAAACAAAATAAATCATCTAGCTTATATCTTTCCCAATTAAAAAATGATAGTAATTTTATTTTGTTTTTTTATGAACAACAATGATAACACTTTCGAATATCCTGATGTTGATATTGACAACTTATATTTTAGATACTTTTAATAGACTTTGTGAAGTTATCCTGGTACTCAAGTCAGCCTAAAAGAAATGTCATTGAAAAGTAATACTGAATTTCACCATAATGAGTGCCTGAATACCCTTATGTGAATTTGTTTATCAGATATTTTCTAGCATGGCATCATTTGCTTCAGACTAATGAGTCCAAGTTCAGAGGCACACTCAAGCTGGAATCCTAGGTCTCAGAGGGCAATTCTAGGCCACTAGACAGCTTCCTGGTCTCAGCCTATGAGTCCTATCTCTACCTGACATCATTTACTCCCTACTTCCCTCACCTTGGTTTTCTTTTCTAAAATACAGACTCTATCACTTCTACACTGTAAAATTCATCCAATACATCTGTCCAGGAGCTCTTCTATATGTCTGTGAACATTTTGCCACAAGTTTTTGTCAGCCTATATTGTGAAGCCTCATTATTTATCCTGTTTTCACCCTGCGCTCCAATCACACCCGTTTACCACTTCTCAAATGTGCAGTGTGTGTTTTCATATCTTTGTTGATGAAGTTCTGTTTGTCTAAATGCCTTCCCGTGCCTCAAAAATCCTCAATCTGTTTTTTGCATTTTTTAAAATGCCATGTTTATTAATGAAAAACTCAGATCAAGCTGCCTTAAATCTTTTATTTTTTGAACAAGGTAAAATTATAAATAAATAAAATGCAGAAAAGTTGAAACAAGAAAATAAATCATCCATTCCCATTATCTAGATGTATAAGGAAATGTTAACAGTGGTTGTTACTTTCGTCTTTCACCCTCACCGAGTAAATTTGTTTTTCACACAGTTATTATAATATAGTGTATATTTTATTTTTGTTTTCTTGTAACATTAGCTTGGGTATTCCTCTGTGCTTTCATAAGGGCTTTGAAAACACTGTCTTATGATTTTCATTTTCCCTGTTGACTGTCTGAACAGGCTTACAGAGATCTCTGAGCATTAAGTGTATTCCCATTTCCCTGTACTTTTTTCTCTTCCCATGGGGAGGCTTGCTTATGCTCCCTTGGTATCCTTTAAAGAAAAAATCTGAATTCTAAATTTTCTGTGTCCTACAGTTCTTAGCTATAGTCCTGACTGTGGGGCTGTTACAAATAAGTTAAAAATGTATGACCAAGAGTGCCCCATATCTCTCATTCAGTTTCTCTTACTCAACCACTTACATTACCACAGGTGTTTATTTACCTTATTAAACTTGGTGAAATCTGCTAAGTATTGTCCATTCTTTCTTTTATATTCTTTTTTTAAAAAAGTAAATGTTATTGTGTATAATTAAAGTACATAATATATTATTGGATACATATAGATAGTGAAAAGGTTACTACAGTAAATTGACATATTCATCACCTTACATTGTTACCCATTTGTGTGTGTTTGTGTGTGTGTGAAACTCATCTAGCATGAATCCTATAAACAGTACACTTTAATTACCTATAGTCCTCCTGTTGTACATTGGATCTCTAGACTTGTTCATTCTACATATATCCTACTTTACATTCTCTTACCTACATCTTCAATTCTGCTCTCCCCACCCTCACAGGGGTAACTACTGTTTTGTTTTCTATGTATATTTGATTTTTTTTTTTTTAGATTTCACATATTAGTGAGATCATGTAATATTTTTATTTCTATGTCTGGCTTATTTCACTTAGAATAATGTCCTCCAAGCTTATTCATGTTGTAAGAAGTGGCAAGATCTCATTCTTTTTGGGGCTGTATAATATTTTACTAAATATATGTACCACAGTGTCTTTATCCATTTGTTCATCAATGGACACTTAAGTTTTTTATCTCAGTTACTGTGAATAATGCTGCAATGAATGTGGGAGTGTGCAGATATTTTACAAGGTGGTGACTTCATTTGCTTTGAATGTATGTGCAGAAGAGAGATTGCCGGGTCATATGATAATTGTTTTTAATTTCCTTAGAAACCTCCATTCTATTTTCATAATGGGTATACCAATCTACATTCCTACCAATAGAGCACAAGCATTTCCTTTTCTCCACACTCTAGTTAACATTTGTTATCTTTTGACTTTTTTTCTTTTCTTTCTTTCCCCCATCACTCTTTTGACTTTTGATAATAGCCATCCTAACTGGTGTGAGGTAGTGTCTCATAGTCATTAGACTTGTAATGTCCATTATTTCTATCAATTTTGTATTTGTTACTGTTTGTTTCAAAATGCAATCCAGGATCTCACGTGAATTTAGTGGTCCTGTCTCCCACTCATAGCAATTCATCAGTCTTTCTTATCTTTCATAACATTTATTCATGTTTCTTCTTTGATATTTTTCAAGTCACTTTTGAAAGGTCAGTTAGTATGCTGAATGTCCTTCAAATTTAAATTGCTTAGCATGGTTTTATGATGAGTTTCAAAGCTATGCATTAGTGGGAAGAATATAACAGAGCTGATGTGCAGTGCACAACATTTCAGGGGGTATGTGATGTTGTGTTTTACTGGCAATATGAACCCCAAGCACTTGACTAAGGCAAAGGCTGCCAGGGTTCTCCACCTTAAGATACTTTTTCCCTTTGTAATTACTAAACATTTGGGGGAACATGCTTTGAGGTTATGCAAACATTCTGTTTCTGCTGAAACTTTCACGTACTTATTTTTAGCATTTGTTGGTGGATCTTGTCCAGGAATTTATTACTGTGATGTATTCACAGTGATTTTCAATTTTCCTCATTATTTATGTATTTATTAATTGTAATTTCTTGCAAGAAACACTTGTCACATCTCCTTGTCCACTTTTTTTTTTTTTTTTTGAGTCAAATTCTCATTCTGTCACCCAGGCTGGAGTGCAGTAGCATGATCTCAGCTTACTGCAACCTCCGCCTCCCAGGTTCCAGAGACTCTCCTGCCTTAGCCTCCCAATAGCTGGGATTACAGGCACCTGCCACCACACCCAGCTAATTTTTATTTCTTTAGTGGGGACGGGGTTTCACCATGTGGGCCAGGCTGGTTTCAAACTCCTGACCTCACGTGATCTGCTGGCCTTGGCCTCCCAAAGTGCTGGGATGACAGGTGTTACCACACCTGGCCTCCCTGTCCACTTTTATTTATTTATTAAACATTCATTCATATAAGTATGAACTTACGGATGTTTGTTTTGAGTACATTCTTATTTCTAATGGTATTAGAAAGTCAAGATCTGGGTGGTGGCTCTGCTCATTGCTAATGTATATCAATGATTATAGTCTCTCTTGGTAGATAGCACCACATTTTTGAAGCACAGGAAGGCATTTTAGAGAAACAGAAATGTATCCACAAGGACTTTCATTTGTATGTTATATGCACACATAAACTCATGCCTATACACATCTATATTTACATCTGTATCTATCTATCTTTCTGTGTTTGTATGTTTTCATGCAGTCTATACCAATATCTTAAGCTCCAGTCTAAAAATACAAGTTTTATTCTAGTTCCTATTTCTTCCTTCATTGTAGATTCTTTCTCCAGCATTGAGAATCATTACTTTCATTATTTATGATTTATTTATTCAACCCCAGTATACAAATAAAATGGTTTTGGAATTCCTAACCTATATCTCTGTGAGAAAACAATGTACCAACTACAGCACGATGTTTATGGTCAATTCTCTTGTTTTAGTCTCACAGTATCCTTCCTGATTAATGTTTGCAACTCACAGCTCATATCCTCTGTGAGACCCAACTCCCATCAAAGACTCCTCTGCCTGGGTTTCATGGAGATTAGACCACAGTTTTATGAGGGTCCTGTTGATCCCTGGGATTTAGAGAGGATAAAGACCCATGTCTGCCCTCAAGGAGTTTGTGGCCTCAAAACTGGTGTTGTCTTTCTGTTTGCTCACAATACTGGATCATGTGGTCATAACATGTTACCTGGCGTTAGAATGATTTTCACAAGTTTTATGTCAATAGGTGAATGAGTATATTACATAGAATGCATATTCCATGTAAAAAGAGAAAGAAAGAGATCTGGAAAGTCATTTAGGGGCTGAATCATTTAATGGTTACACAGAATCATTTAGGAGTTCTGACTCTGGAGTTGCACATACCCAGGTTTGAATTCCAGTTCTGTCATTTACTGCTAGCTGTGAGAACTTAGCTGCACGGGAGTATTAGAAAGAATTACAGGTATAAGATAGCACTGAAAAGACTCCATTGATGCAATCAAATTGCACAGTAAGTTACAGAAAACCAGGCAAATGTTAGTGCTAGCAAAATCTATGACAATCTAGGAATTATATGGCAGATTAAAATATTCCCATCACTCAGAGATGCAAACGTAATGTTAAAATAATTTAGGCCTATACACATGAACGTTTAGGTTTAGTTCATTTGGCATCATTAAATTTGAGTATTGCTCTTGAGCTTGCTTTTTTCCTTAAGAAGATAAAGTAGAATTATTTAAATTCCTTTTCCCATTCTAGCCAACCTTTAACCCCAAAGTGATTTTAGACTGCTGCTGGTTATGGCTGATATGCAAATTACATTTGTGAAGTGGCAATTAGCAGGGCCCCTTAGAAGACACAAATTATTGTGTGTCCTTATATTTTGTATTCCTCTTTCCCTGTACTTGGGCTTAAATTTGCAAACCCTTCTCTGAGTAGATAAAAAAAGTTTCTGGTTCAGCTACAGGTATTTTCAAGTTTTACTGATTCGTTTGAGTGGACATCAATGAAACATTTAATGAGGTGTTCTGGTGATCATTACAGTGACTGAAATAACCAGATAAAACTTGTGAGTACTATATGTTTCTTCTTAAATGATTATGATGTTTGAAGAGGATGAACTTTGCAGAATTAGTAATAATGCAAAGGCTATGAGTCCTCTCCTTAATATGGATCTATTTCCACAGCTCTCTGTTTTTCCCATCATTCCTAATCATAGTGTCATAAACCTTGACTTGCTAGATATAGTCAGACAGACCAAAAACCATAGATTCTCCAGTAGTGTCTATTCCAAAACCAGGCAAATGTTAGTGCTAGCAAAATCTATGACAATCTAGGAATTATAAGCAAGCACACTGAGGACATACTTGAAGTCTATGAATCCCATGAGGCCCTGCACAACCAACCATCCTTTTCACTCTAGGGTGAGGGTCAGCTGTGAATACACTTCATTAAAAGAAACCTTAAGATTCTATAATGATGATGCTCTGATTTTCATCATTGCATAGTAACCTAAATAAATAAAGGAAAATTACTTACAGAGAGGTCATATGGAAAAGAGGTCATATGAACAAGTATAAGACGGCTCCTTGTGACCGTGCAGAGACCAATAGCTAGTAGCACCAAAGCCGAAAGAATGAGGACAGGGGTGCTCAAAGCTTGCAACATGGACCAAGAGCATTAGCTTCACCTGGGAATTTATTAGACATGCAAATTTGAAGAATCCACCTCTGAAGTAGAAACTCTAATTGAGATTGGTGTGCCGTACTCTGTTTTCACAGGTGGCTCCAATGCATGACAATGTTTGAGGAAGCAGAGGTAGGTGGTACCCAGAAGAGGAGGGAATTGTATGGAACAATGTGACTTACTGAGGATTTCAGCCCAAGTTAGCTAAGGTGAACATATGCACAGACTTGCCTGTGCTAGCTGAGGTTTATCCCTTGTGCAAGTAGAACCATTAGTAGTGCCTCTTTCACTTTCAAGTATGTTCCATTTGGAAGGGAAATTGTGTAGTAATCCCAAACAAGGTTGTTTTGCAGCAAGAGAGCTTGGGAAAAATACCTGACCTCACTCTCCTCCTTCTTTCTCATCTTATGGAAGGGTCCTTATTATCCAAATCCTTCTGAAATCCTACTGGCATATGAACTCTAAACATACTTTATATAGGCCAACCAGAATGGAAACAAAGCAAGATAGAGAAGTGGAGAAATACATCTGAAGTGGCAAATGGAAGCTGTTTGTTATACCTAATGTTTGTTTTCTTCACTGACTTCAAAGAAAAATAAGGAAGCAATGAATTCATTTGTTTCTTACTCCATTACTTCATTTCTTCTTCTATTGAATCTCCAACAGATGGTATTTCTTTTTCCCCAGCTAACAAATTATTTACTTCTAAATTTCCACAGAGGTTTTTTGTTGTTGTTGTTTTTCTTCTGTTTATGAAATACAGACAGGATCAAGATCCTTGACAGGATCAAGACATTCTCTAAAGCATATTTCTTTTAGATTAAATATACTGTACTTTAACTCTGATCCTCTCAGAATCCAGCTTTTAAGTGTTATATTGTTTCATAAAAGAAGGCATATAAAATCATAACCTCTGTGTCACATGTACCCATATCCTTTCTTCTGTGAGCTTGAGTGAATTACAGTATTTTGATTTAAGTTATTTTAGATAATTTAAACATACCATTTTTAATCAGATGTCAAACTTACATCAGCTAAGGCTAGCGTTTTGCTTACAAATGTGGGTGATCTTGGCCAAATTCCATTTTCTAATCCCTTGTCAATCTAGAAAATTGGCCACAGTTTCTATCCATTCCCATGACTTGCTGCTCTCTCTTCCTTTGTATTTCATGTATCTTTATTTAGCACAGTTTCAGTTTTACTGATAATAACTTAAGTGCAGAAATATGCTTTTACATTGTTATTATTGGCTTTCTTAAAGAAGTTTAGTCAGTATTGAGAGGGGAGTACATCCCATACTCTTTCTCCATCAACCATGTAGCCTTATGGCAATACATCCTGTTTGGCTCTACAGGGTATAAAACTGTCTAAAATCCTCTTGCTTATGTATTCATTTTTAAAATTATTTATATTCATTATATTATAAACTGGGAGAACAATATTCTGTTTTCCTTATTGCTGTAGCTCTTGTGCTAGTATATGGTAAATGTACAATAAATAATAGTTGAATGAGTAGTTAATAAATACATGAACTAATGAATAAGTGAATAATAGTATATATATTTCACCTGTTTTGCTTTTTTCCTCACTGATCTTCTTATCGATTTTTAAAATTTCTTCCTTTATTTCTACATCTCATCTTTTCCCTCATCCTTTCTCTCTCCTGTTCTTTCTCTTCTCTTTCCTTCTCTTTCTCCTCCATCTTCTCCTCCTTCCTGGAAATATCTTCTATGTTCAGGTGCCCCTAGAGTTTTACCCCAGAACACTTATCAAATTTTGCCTTTTTTTTTTTTTTGAAACGGAGTCTTGCTTTGTCAGCAGGCTGTAATGCAGTGGCACAATCTCGGCTCACTGCAAACTTCACCTCCTGGGTTCAAGTGATTCTCTTGCCTCAGACTCCCAAGTAGCTGGGACTACAAGCATGCGCCACCATGCCCAGCTAATTTTTGTATTTTTAGTGGAGACAGGGTTTCACCACGTTGGCCAGAGTGGTCTCAATCTCTTGACCTTGTGATCTGCCCACCTTGGCCTTTCAAATATTTTTCTATTTTTTATTTAATTTAGGGCTTCCTCTAAATGGAATTCTTATGAAGTCAACTTTTTATATCTCTCACACAGCAATTATTTACTGAGCACCAGATCTATTAGTGCTGTACTAGCAGATATTAATACAGGAGGCCTGTGGCAGACATAAACGTTATTCCACATAGTGGGAAAAGGAGATATCAATCAAATGATCAATTACGTATTTGGATCATTACTACAAACAGAGAATTAGTGCAATGAAGAAGAGTGATAAGAAACTACGAAAGCATATTACAGAGGTAAAGATGTTGTCTGGAGATTCACAGAAGGCTTTCCTCGGCCGTGAATCTGAGTAAAGAAATGAAGAAATATGAGACGTTTATGAAGCAAAGAGAAAATGAACGTCTTGAATTAAAGAAAACAGCATATGTGAAGGTTCTGATTTCAAAGGAAACATGGCAAACTAACAATTAAAATACTGCTGGTGGCTGAGGTCCTGGGAACAAGAGCTAGACAAGATCACATACAGTTACAAAGTCATGTAAAATCAGATTACATATTTTATTATCAGAGAAACAGAAAGCCATATAAAAGTCTAACTGTCGACTTTTAAACTACACTATCCCTTCAGCTGCAATGCAATGTAGAGGACAGATTAGAAATGACCGTAAATAGGTACATAGAGACCAAGTAGGAAACTTTGCTAGTTATCCAGGTATGAAACAATGGCAGCTGATGACTGCAGAGATCAAAAGAATGAGCAGATTTCAGGCACCATTCAGAAGCAAAACAAACATGACTAAATGAAAACTGTACTTCTAGGATGGCTGTTTTTTGGTAACTGTGGAATTCAGAGAACACAGAGTTGTTTAGAGTAGCTACCCTGTTGGGGGTAGTGATCTTCAGCTGAAGGACATGCCCCTTCAAAAGTGCAATTTAAGCCCTGGTTTCCCATAAATAATGCTGTTTTTCTGTTTTTTTTCCAGCATAATATGATCACTATAAAATATATAAAATATGTAAAATTAATATTTTATATTATACCAGACTAAGAGATAAAATATTGTAAAAAAAATTTATATTATACCAGACTAAGAGATAAAATATTGTAAAAAAGAGAGAGAGAGATCCATGCTAGAGCATTTCATTACAAAAATAAACAACAGTTTATTTTTTTCCATGCTCCTAGGGAGATGCTTTTAGATGTTGTCATTTTCCTTTTAAAACCAATGTGGGTATGAACATTTATTTCTATATCTCCTGAAGTGCTTAAGTGAGGATTTCTTTATATTTACACTTCAGCAGTGCAAAAGAGTGCTTTACATCTTCCCCTAACCTTGGAATTCGCATAGTTTAAAAAAAAAAACTATAAATCTAATAATAATAAAATTGTATTTCATGTTATATTTTATTTTTACAAAGGATTTTATTATTTTCCATTACCATGATTACTGTTAAAGTTCTGAATCTTGACAAGTGTTTATTAGCCAATTATGTTGCTTCTGTAAATTGCTTGTTGCTATCTTTTTTTTTCTTTTTGAGACAGAGTCTCTGTTGCCAGGCGCCAGGCTGGAGTGCAGTGGCGTGATCTCACTGCAACCTCTGTCTCCTGGGTTCAAGCAATTCTCTTGCCTCAGCCTCCCAAGGAGCTGGGACTACAGGTGCGCACCACCACGCCCAGCTAATTTTTGTATTTTTTAGTAGAGACGGGGTTTCACCATGTTGGCCCAGATGGTCTCGATCTCCTGACCTCCTGATCCAACTGCCTTGGCCTACCAAAGTGCTGAGATTACAGGTGTGAGCCACCATGCCCGGCCTGTTGCTATCTTTTAAGTATTTTCTATTGGGTCATTTGTGTGTCTGATTGATTTGTAGACAGTATTAATATAGTCTGAATGTTGTCTTCCTCATGGCAGTAAGTGGTAAATATTTTCTCCCTATTATGAGTTGTCTTTTCATTTTTTCTGTTATATTTGGGTCATTTTTTATTAATGTTAAATGCAATCAGTTTTATTTTATACTCAGTGTTTTTGTCTCTTTTGAGAAACTCTTTCATGTCCCAAATATATATAGACATTCTCTCACATTTTGAAGTTTATTTTTGTATTTATTATTTAATTCACATGGAATTTTTACTGTGTGTTGGGAATGACTTAATTTAATATTTTTTATGTGGAAACAAATTATGTTAGCAGTGCTTGTTGAACAATGTTCCTTCTGCAGTCTTCTACATTACCAGCTCATTTACACATTAAGTTTTAGGCATGCAAAATGTTTCTGGATTTGACTTTGTTACATGGGTTTGTATCAGTCATTTTCCTTTACTTTAATTTCTATCATTTAATGATACATTTTGACCTCTAACAAAGTAGGACACACGCACCTTATTCTTGTTCAAAATCACTATATTATTAGCACTTATCCACATGTCACTTAGAACTAGTTTTTCAGTTTTCTTTGGTTGTAATAGCATTAAATTTGTAGAGAATTTAGAAATAATGGATATTTCTAAAATATAATTACCCTGCTCATGAATGTGGGGTATCTGTTTTTTTACCTTAATCCTTTTTTAGTAGTATTAATTTTCTTCATAAGTCCATTCAGGTTTATGTTAGTTTCATATTTATTTTAACTTTGAGTCCAATTACTTTTAACTTTGAGTTTTAGATCTTTTAAAATATAATTTTGTTTTCTAATTACATGCTCAATATTGGTAAATTATCTTAGTTTAAATTTGTAGAAGAATTAATTATCATGCCTATAGATAGTATTATTGAACTTTCTATTTTTCTAATCTTTATATATTTCATTCATTTTTCTTGCTTCAGTTCACTTAAGGAACATCTAGGAAAGTACAAGTTAAAAAGAATATTAATAGTGGCTATTATCTTATTGCTGATTCTTAACATAAAGTCTTTAATAAAGATAAAAATTGATGATTAATTTTGTATTTCATCAGGCTGTGTATATTTTCTTCTAATTAAATTTTTAAAGATTTATACATATATTTAACTATGTTAAATAAATGATATCAATTACTCTGCATTTTATAATGATAATACGCTTTTCTACTGTTTGCAAATAAAATAAGGTAAATATATATATTTACACACATACAGTAATAGATCCTCATGGATTTGATTTGATGATTACAAATTTAGGGTTGTGTGTGTGCGTGTGTGTGTGTGTGTGTGTATAATTTTTTTTTTTCGATGGAGTCTCACTTTATTGCTTAGATTGGAGTGCAGAAGTGCCATCTCTGTTCACTGCAACCTCTTTCTTCCAGGTTCAAGTGAGTCTTGTGGCTCAGCCTCCTGACTAGCTGGGATTACAGGCACACCCCACCATGCCCAGCTAAGTTTTGTATTTTTAGTAAAGATGGGCATTTCACCATGTTGGCTAGGCTGGTCTCAAACTTCTCATTTCAAGTGATCCTCCTGCCTCAGCCTCCCAAAGTGTTGGAATTACATGTGTGAGCCACTATGCCCAGTGGCTACATGTATATTTATAAGTAATATTGTTCACTAAGTTTTTGGTATATATGGCTATATACCAAAATACTATATACTACATACTACATATATTTTGGTAATGGCTAACCTTATGTATAAACTTGACTGGGGCACTGGTTGCTGAGATAGTTGGCCACATATTATCCTGAGTGTTTCTATGAGGCTGTGAGGGTGTTTTGGATGTGATTAACATTTAAATCCGTAGACTGAATAATGCAGATTACTCTCCCTAATATGGATGAGCCTCATTCAGTCAGCTGAAGCCCTGAGCAGAACTAAATGCTGATCCTCTTCTAAGAGACAATGCTTCCTGCCTTACTGCTTTCGAACTGGGACATTGGCTTCTTCTTACCTTCAAACTTGAGCTGAAACATCAGCTCAACCCAGGTCCTGAGCTTTTCTGCCCACAGGACAGGAACTACACCATCTATTCACCTGTTCATCAAGCTTTTCAGCTCAACTAGAATTTGTAACATTGGCTTTCCTGGAGCTCCTACTTGTCGACTCACCCTGCAGATACTGGGATTTTCCAGTCATCATAATTATGACAGTGAATTCCTTTTAATACATTTATTTCTATATATACATCCTGTTGGTTTTATTTCTTTAAAAAACCCTGGCTAATAAATCTACTGTCCTTATCTATTTTGGGTATAAGTTTATTGTAGTCTTATAAAGCTATTTGAAAACAATTTTTACTCTCTTTTTACTCAGTGGAATACTTTGCATAATATAGGAATTATTTCTACCTAAAATTTATGTGACACTGTGAATAGAGCAATTTAGGCCCAGTGTATTCTTTCAAAACTTTTTCATTTTCTTTAGATGCCAATATGATAGAAATGGTCATTCTGGAAAACACTCTCACCTTAATTACTGAGCATCACTCAGTATCCATGTTTTCAAAGATTTTTTTTATTACTATCCTCTTATGGTACCTAACTCCTCTTTTCTAACTAAATATGACCTTTCTGATAAGGATCACTTGGGTTTTTCTCATTTTTCCTGGTCAATCTTCCATAGGCTTATCTATGTACTTTTTTCTTTTAAATAATACACTTACAGCCAGTCTCCTCTTTACTGTACGAATATTTTCTTTATTTAGTTAATATCTACCACTTTCTTTATTTTCTTATTGCAGTTTTTTTTTATATTTTTCCTTATTCTAACTTCTTAATTTAGATGATTATCCCAATAAGCATTTAATATAAAATTACCTCCCAGGACTACTTTAGCTGCACCCACATGGTATGTTATGTAGAATTTTCATTTCTTTTTCTTTTGAATAAATTTATAAATGACTTAGTGATGTGGTTTGGCTGGTCCTTCCCACTCCCAAGTCTCACCTTGAGTTGTAATAATCCCCACATGTCAAGGGCAGAGCCAGGTGGAGATAATTGAATCATGGGGCTGGTTTCCTCCATACTATTCTCAGGGTAGTGAATGAGTCTTAGGAAATCTGATGGTTTTATAAATGGGAGTTCCCCTGGACAAGCTCTCTTGCCTGTCGCCATTTAAAAGCTTCCTTTGGCCTTGTCTTTTGCCATAATTGTGAGGTGTCCCCAGCCATGTGGAACTGTGAGTTCATTAGACCTCTTTCCTTTAAAAATTACTCAGTCTTGGATATGATTTTATTAGCAGTGTAAGAATAGACTAATACATTCGGTACAATATTTATTATTGAATTCAAGACCTATTTAGAAGGAATTTTAATAATTCTCAAATATAAAAGCTTTTGTAAGATATCTTTGGTTTCTGAGCATTTAAATGAGTTATAGAGAGTATGAGTTTATCACATATGTTCCTTCAAATTTATTGAGCAATAATAAAGTACCACATATTCCATTTTAAGAAAAATGTGTCATATATGAGATAGAAAAAAATGTTAACTTTCTAATTTTCACGTTCTGTGTTCAAGAATGTCTGTTCAAAACTTCTGTATATCCTTACTACCTTTTGTATTTAATTTTTTTTTCTTTCTTAGAAAACTGTTCTCTATTGTGTTGATAAATTCGATAATATTTTCTTGAAATTTCTCCTGGCTATTAGGTACATTTTTGCTTTATATCTTTTGAAGATATATTATTAAGTATAAAAGAGTTTGAAGGATTTTTTTGGTAAACTGTTTATTTTTATGCATCAATCCTTTCTTTTTTAATACATCTTTTGTTGTCATAAAGTCTATTACTTTGCTATCAATATACCACATTAATGTGGGGTGAGTAATATACACATTATTCCTTTTGCTATAGTCTTATTTTCAAACTTCACATGCTTTATATTTTATGTTTAGCTATTTTAAAAAGCATAAAATTCAAAATTAGAATTCAAGGAATTTAGATATTAATTTTAAGAAATATACATCACAACAAAAATATATATTAATATATTTAAATAAACAAAAGCAGAATTGTATAGTTCCCCTGGATATTTCAACTGATGCTTTTATATTGAAAGTTTCCTCTTTTTATAAAATCTTTAACCCTCTGCTTTTTTCTGTAGATATACAGAAGACCACCTGGTTTGTGTGTATGCCTTGAATTGCATTTCTTCCCTCCCAAATACAACATTTTAATTTCAACAATTCATCTTTGTATTGGAGTTTGATACTACCTCACTATTACTAAATGTAGGCAACTTTGCCAAACATTGAACATATAAACATTGGAATATATTCTCTACTTTTGCGAGCCTTTGGTCTAGTTGTCTAGGCCATTCATGCATGTGAAAATATAAATAACAGTAAAAGCACTGCTTATTCTACTATATATAAAGTGACAAATGAATGGTCTACATAGCTAACTGCTAAGAAGGTTCATTATCAGCCTCTTCTTCAAGCATACAGATACTTAATTTTTATATCCCTCAGGGTTCACTGTTTGCAGTTTTCCCCTCTATTCAGCACAACTGTGGCAGCTGGGGTAATGTTCAATTCAAAAAAAACAAATCATCAATGTCATCCTGCCATCAGCTGGATCATCTGTTAGAAATGCTTAAAAGTTGCAATTTTATGGATTTGTGGGTATATTAAATTCCAAACAGGTTCAGGTCAAAACATTTTTCTAGGTAGGAAAACAAAATTCTATCACCTAGAAAACTTAAAAATACAAGAATCTCAAGCAGTAGTTATTTTTTAAATTAACATTCACTTTGATATTTTCAGTAGAATTGGGTTGCTTTCCTTTGATATATATTAGTAATTATAAAGTAAAAAATAATAGATAGCAATCAATGGACTGCAAGAGCAAAGTCTAATCCATTCTAATTCACAATCTACAGAACAGTTTCTGAAATAACAGACATGCTATTTAGTATGAAATAAATTACAGTCCCTACTCTGAAAGGTAATTTACTAAAAAATAACTAAATTTTCAGAATCTACTAAAGTATTTGAATTTCTGTCCAGATAAAAGATGTATTGGTATGCATTCTGTAAATCCTTGATTTTAGTTTACCACAGAATTGTTTGTTTTTCTTCCAAGTTATCAGCATTCTGGCAATTGTCTCTCACTGTCTCATCCTGCTTATTTTTAATTTTCTCTAACATCTTTGAAAAATTGGCCTTTAGTTTAGATATAACAATTTTCTTCTGCTTTTCATCATGCAATTTATTAATGCTCAGCCGCAGGCTTTGCACAGTTAATTCAGTGTATGGAACTGGTTTATTTTTTATTTCATTTCTCAATTCGCCCCTTTCTATCACTTAGCTCCAAACAAAGGGCAACTGATCTGTCATTCTGCAATTCTGGAAAATTCTCTTTCTTTCATTCCAGTGTCCTTTGATATTTCTCACATGTAAAACACTGAGGGGAGGTTTAGGTACATTTGCTCATGGCGCCCCATTACATTTAAATTTGAACTGTTCCCTTATTCAATCAATGTTCAATTTGTTAAAAGAAAAAGTAATCCTGTGTTCCTGTTTCTCTAAGAAAAGACATATCAATTTGAAGAAAATATATGGATATGAACAGCTTTAGAAAAAGCTATTTTATTTGTAATCGCCTTTTCTTTCTATGACTTCACAGTCAGTGATTCGTATCTGCTATTGTACAGCCTATGAAGGAAGATAGGATGGTCATATGGCAAAAGATATATGGTTCCACAGCCCTGATGTGGCCTTATTTCTTTGTTCAGAAAAAAATTTGAAACATTTGCAGAACAGCAAAGCTCTGATTAAAACTGGCAACTGACTAGCAATCACAGCATGGACAATTGCCTGTCTAAATTTCACATATCATAGGATTGAATTCAAGAAAGGGGCATATCTATGATATAACCGCTGCTAGTATAAGAAACAGGCGTAGAAACTGAAGTAAGACTAAAGATTATCACACACCAAACAAACAGAAAAGGACAAAAGCAAAATGTAGTATTGAGTATGTGCCACTATATGGAATTAGTGATGAGAATTCTGTGTAAAAAAATGTTTTGTGCAATAAAAACATAGGTGCTATAATATTATCCTGGAAAATATTAAAAATTTTAAAGTACTTTTATAAAAATTATAAGAAGGGTGTCTGCTAAGATGGCTGAATAGAAACAGCTCTGGAGTAGAGTTCTCAGTAAGAGTGATGCAGAAGGCAAGTGATCTTTACATTTCCAACTGAGGTACCCTTCCAGGATGAAGCTACCAGAGGAAAGAACAGGCAGCAATCCTTGCTGTTCTGCAACCCCCATGGGTGATTTCCAGGCAATCAGGGTCTGGAGTGGACCTCCAGCAGTCCTGCTGCAGAGGGGCTTGACTGTAAGAAGGAAAACTAAAAAACCGAAAGAAATAGCTTCAACATCAGCAGAAAGGACATCCACTCAAAGACCCCATCTGAAAGTTATCAAATTCAAAGAACAAAGGTAGACAAATCCATGAAGATGGGAAGAAAGCAGCACAAAAAGGATAAAATCATCAAAAACCAGAATGTTTCCCCTCCTCTAAAGGATCACAACTCCTCACCAGCAAGGAAACAGAACTGGATGGAGAAAGAGTTTGACAAATTGACAGAAGCAGGCTTCAGAAGGTGGGAAATAACAAACTTCTCTGAGCTAAAGAAACATTTTCTAACCCAATGCAAAGAAACCAAGAACCTTGAAAAAAGATTAGATGAAATGCTGACTAGAATAAACAGCTTAGAGAAGAACATAAATGACTTGATGGAGCTGAAAAACACAAATGAGAACTTCACAAAGCATACGCAAGTTTCAACAGCCAAATCGATCAAGCAGAAGAAAGTATATCAGAAATTGAAGATCAACTCAATGAAATAAAATGAGAAGGCAAGATCAGAGAAAAAAGAGTGAAAAGAAATGAACAAAGCCTCCAAGAAATATGGGATTATGTGAAAAGACTTAATCTACATATGATTGGTGTACCTGAATGTAACCGGGAGAATGAATCCAAGCTGGAAAACAGTCTTCAGGAGATCTTTCCCAACCTAGCAAGACAAGCCAACATTCAAATCCAGGAAATACAGAGAACGCCAAAAGATATTCCTCAAGAACAGCAACCCCAAGGCACATAATCATCAGAATCTCCAGGGTTGAAATGAAAAAAAGTGCTAAGGGCAGCCAGAGAGAAAGGTCAGTTATTCACAAAGAGAAGCCCATCAGATTCACAGCAGATCTCTCAGCAGAAACCCTACAAGCCAGGAGAGAGTGGGGGCCAATATTCAACATCCTTAAAGAAAAGAACTTTCAACTCGGAATTTTGTGTCCAGTCAAACTGAGCTTCATAAGTGAAGGAAAAATAAAATTCTTTAAAGATAAGCAATTGCTGAGAGATTTCATCACCACCAGGCCTGTCTTGCAAGAGTTCCTGAAGGAAGCACTAAACAAGGAAAGGAACATCCAGTACCAGCCACTGCAAAAAAAAAAAAAAAAATACCAAATGGTAAAGACCAACGACACAATGCAGAAACTGGATCAACTAATAGGCAAAACAATCAGCTAGTATCACAATGGCAGGATCAAATTCACATATAATAATATTAATTTTAAACGTAAATGGGTTAAATGCCCCAGTCAAAAGATATAGACTGGCACATTGGATAAAAAGTCAAGACCCATTGGTGTGATGTATTCAAGAGACCCATCTCATGTGCAAAGACACACATAGGATCAAAATAAAGGAATGGAAGATTTACCAAGCAAATGGAGAGGAAAAAAAAGCAGGGGTTACAATTCTAGTCTCTGATAAAATGGACTTAAATTAACACAGATCACAAGAGACAAAGAAGGACATTACAAAATGGTAAAAAGATTGATGCCACAAGAAGAGCTAACTATCCTAAATATATATGCAACCAATACAGGAAGACCCAGATACATAAAGCAAATTCTTAATGACCTACAAAGAGACTTAGACTGCCACACAATAATAGTGGGAGACTTTAACACTCCACTGTCATTATTAGACAGGTCCAAAAGAGAAAATTAACAAGGATATGCAGGACTTGAATGCAGATCTGGACTGAGTGGACGTAATACACATCTACAGAATCCTCCATGCCAAATCCATAGAATATACATTCTTCTCAGCACCACATAACACTTACTCTAAAATTGACCACATAATTGAAGTAAATCACTCCTCAGCAAATGCAAAAGAACAGAAATCATTATAACCAGTCTCTCAGACCTCAGTGCAATCAAATTAGAACTCAGGATTAAGAAACTCACTCAAAACCACACAACTACACACAAATACACTAAACAACCTGCTGCAGAGTGATTACTGGATAAACAATAAAATGAAGGCAGAAATAAAGATGTTCTTTGAAACCAATGTGAACAAAGACACAATGTACCAGAATCTCTGTGACACATATAATGCAGTGTCTAGATGGATATTTATAGCACTAAATGCCAATATGAGAAGCGAGGAAAGATCTAAAATTGACACCCTACAGTTACAATTAGAAAAAGCTAGAGAAGTAAGATGAAACAGATTCAAAAGCCAGCAGAAAACAAGAAATAACTAACATTAAATCAGATCTGAAGGAGACAGAGACACAAAAAATCTTCAGAAAATCAATAAATCCAGGAGCTAGTTTTATGAAAAGATCAACAAAATAGAATACTAGCCAGATTAATAAAAAAGAAAAGAGAGAAGAATCAAATAGATGAATAATAAATGATAAAGGTGATATCACCATGGATTCCACAGAAATACAAACTACCATTAGAGATTACTACAAACAACTCTATGTACATAAACCAATAAATCTAGAAGAAATGGATAAATTCCTAGACACTTACACCCTCCCAAGACTAAACCAGGAAGAAGCTGAATCCCTGAATACACCAATAAAAAGGTCTGAAGTTGAGGCAGAAATTAATAGCCTACCAACCAAAAAAAGTCCAGGTCCAAACAGGTTCACTGTCAAATTCTACCAGATGTACAAAGAGGAGCTGCTACCAATCATTCTGAAACTATTCCAAACAATACAAAAAGAGGGAATCCTCCCTAACTCATTTTATAAGACCAACATCATCTGGACACCACAACCTGGCAGAGACACAACTAAAAAAGAAAATCTCAGGCCAATATCCATGATGGACATGGATGCAAAATCTTTAATAAAATACTGGCAAACCAAATGCAACAGCACATCTAAGAGCTTATCCATCAGGATCAAGTAGGCTTCATCCCAGGGTTGCAAGACTGGTTCAGCATACACAAACCAATAAACATAATCCATCACATAAACAGAAGCAATGAAAAAAACCACATGATTATCTCAATAAATGCAGAGAAGGCCTTCAACAAAATTCAACAGCCCTTTCTGCTAAAAGCCCTTAAATTAGGTATTGATGGAATGTATCTCAAAAAAAATGAAAGCTATTTATAACAAAGCCACAGCCAATATCACACTGTATGGGCAAAAACTGGAAGAATTCATTTTGAAATCTGGCACTAGACAAAGGTGCCCTCTCTCATCATTCCTATTCAACATAGTATTGGAAGTTTTAGCCAGGGCAATCGGGCAAAAAAGAAATAAAAGGTATTCAACTAGAAAAAGAGGAAGTCAAACTGTCTCTATTTGCAGATGATGTGATTGTATATTCAGAAGACCCCATCATCTCAGCCAAAATCTCCTTAAGATGATAAGCAATTTTAGCAAAGACTCAGGATACAAAATCAATCTGCAAAAATCACAAGCATTCCCATACACTGATAACAGACAAAGAGCCAAATCATGAGTGAACTCCCATTACAATTGCTACGAAGAGAATAAAATACCTAGGAATACAACTAACAAGAGATGTGAAGGACCTCTTCAGGGAGAACTACAAACCACTGTTCAAGAAAATGAGAGGACACAAACAAATGGAAAAACATTTCATGCTCATGGTTAGGAAGAAACAATATTGTGAAAATGACCATACTGCTGAAAGTAATCCATAGATTCCATGCTATCCCCATCAAGCTACCATTGACCTTCTTCACAGAACTGGAAAAAAACCACGTTAAACTTCACATGGAACCAAAAAAGAGCCCACATAGCCAAGACAACCCTAAGCAAAAAGAATAAAGCTGGAGGCATCACACTACTTGACTTCAAACTATACTACAAGGCTACAGCAATCAAAGCAGCATGGTACTGGTACCAACACAGAGATATAGACCAATGGAACAGAATGGAGGCCTCATAAGTAATGCCACACATCTACAACCATCTGATCTTTGACAAACTGGAAAAAAACAGCAGTGGGGAAATGATTCCCTGTTTAATAAATGGTGTTGAAAAAACTGGCTAGCCACTTGCAGAAAGCTGAAACTGGACTCCTTCTTTACATGTTTTACAAAAAGTAACTCCAGATGGATTAAAGATTTATACATAAGACCTAACATCATAAAAACCCTACAAGAAAACCTAGGCAATACCATTTAAGACATAGTCATAGGCAAGGAATTCACGACTAAAACACCAAAAGGAATGGCAACAAAAGCCAAAATAGACAAATGGGATCTAATTAAACTTAAGAGCTTTTGTACAACAAAAGAAACAAGCAATAGAGTGAACTTGCAACCAACAGAATGGAAAAAGCTTTTTGCAATCTACCCATGTGACAAAGGGCTAATATCTAGAATCTACAAAGAACGAAAACAAATATACGAGAAAAAACAAACAACTCCATCAAAAAGTGGGCAAAGGATATGAACAGACACTTTTCAAAAGAAGACATTTATGTGGCCAAAAAAAAAACAAGAAAAAAATGCTCATCATCACTGGTCATTCATTAGAGAAATGCCAATAAAAACCACATTGAGATACCATCCCACGCCAGTTGGAATAGTGATCATTAAAAAATCTGGAGACAACAGATGCTGGAGAGGATGTGGAGAAATAAGAACACTTTTACACTGTTGGTGGGAGTGTAAATTATTTCAAACATTGTGGAAGAGAGTATGGTGATTCCTCAAGGACCTAGAACTAGAAATACCATTTGACCCAGCAATCCCATGACTGGGTATACACCCAAAGGATTAGAAACCAATCTATTATAAAGACACATGCACACATATGTTCATTGTGGTACTGTTTACAATAGCAAAGACCTGGAACCAACCCAAATTCCCATTAATGATAGATTGGATACAGAAAATGTAGCACATATACACTGTGAAATACTATGCAGCCATAAGAAAAGATGAGTCCATTTCCTTTGCAGGAACATGGATGAATCTGGAAACCATCATTCTCAGCAAACTGACACAAGAACAGAAAACCAAACACCTCATGTTCTTACTCATAGGTGGATGTTGAACAATGAGAACACATGGACACAGGGAGAACAACATCACACACTGGAGTCTGTTAGGGGGTGGAGGGCTAAAGGAGGGATAGCAGGGCGTGGGGTAATTGGGGAAGGATAACATTGGGAGAAATACATGGGGGATGGAGGCAGCAAAACACCATGGCATGTGTATACCTACGTAACAATTCTGCAAGATCTGCACATGTACCCCAGAACTTAAAGAATAATAATAAAAAAATTATGTAAACATTTCTTTGATTCTTAACAGAATATACACTCTTTTTTTTCTCATTAGACTTCCTATTGTCTCATAAATGTAAAGTGAATATTTTGTTTTCTAAATCTTCAATTTATATACTTAAAATGGTCTGAATTCACACACACACACACACACACACACACACACACAGACACACACATGCACACACACAAAAATTTTTTTATATCCTTGGAAAAAATCTTACATTATTTTTCTGGAGTTTCTTACTAAATTATTTCCCCAATATTTGGACAGAGAGCAAGAAATAAAATTTACTGTTAGGTTCAATACAATATCCACTGAGATATGTTTTACTCAAATATTTTTTGCCATGTTAATGGGCAGGTATGATGTGTACATGAGTAATTGGGGGAGAGGGTCTAAGTATTTTAAATGGTTTTGACAGGTATGCCTATGTACTACCACAAATGCACATTAAATGCCAACACTTGATCAAAGAAACATTGCAGTCTGAATTCTGAAAACAAGAAATCCAGTGGGATATGATTAATTGGATAAAATTAAGAAAGAGAGAAAAAGAGATATAGCATAAGCTTGATCATAAAAATCCCAAGATACCAGAATGATTTCTAAATTAGGTCAAATAAATCACAAATTTTATACAGTAAAAAGCAAAATTAAGATGTTTGCTACTCCCAAGAGGTTAAAGAGCCTAGAAAGAAAAATATCTTCAAAAAGAGTTTAGACAAAATTATGGATAAAAGTTGCAATGAGTTTTAATTTGAAAACAGTTTTTGTTTCAATTGTGGTGTACCAGAGAGCATTATAAAACCTGTGTTATTTACAGTGCTAGATATCTACAAAACCAGGAATTATATGAAATTTATTGAATGAGTTCTTTTCTATAAGGTTCAGAATTACATATGAACATCAAATATCTTTGATAATTCAAAAGCTACCAATGTAAGGCCAGTTGCCTTGCTGGGAGTCAAACAGACACATTCATCACTCTCTCCACCTGATAACCACATCATCACCCGAGCTCATTATCTGGTTTCCCCACAACGCTTCCCCACACCCACCTCTGCATACCATGCCCAAGCCCACACTCAGCACCAAATTATGCATCCAACCTCCAGCCCACTGTTAAAAAACCCTACAGAGAAATATTTTTTAAAGAAGCTCCACTGTTCCCTGCCCAGCAACAGCCTGCCCCGTATGCCCCCCGCAGGCCCCTGTACCCAAGGTCCTGCCTGCCTACCAATGGCAGCTAGTTTCATGTACTTCCTACTTTAACTCCATGTACTTCCTGCTCCTCAACAGCCAATAGAAATGCCTTCTCTTTGTTTCCCCAGTAGTCAATCAAGGCCCACTTACCCAAGGTCCCACCTACCTACCAATGGCAGCTAGTTTCATGTACTTCCTACTTTAACTCCATGTACTTCCTGCTCCTCAACAGCCAATAGAAATGCCTTCTCTTTGTTTCCCCAGTAGTCAATCAAGGCCCACTTACCCAAGGTCCCGCCTACCTACCAATGGCAGCTAGTTTCATGTACTTCCTACTTTAACTCCATGTACTTCCTACTCCTCAACAGTCAATAGAAATGCCTTCTCTTTGCTTCCCCAGTAACCAATCAATTGCCTGCACTCCCCATAAAACCCCATGCCCTGAATAGCCGGGCACAACTTCTCTTGCCTCCACTTGGACAACTGAAGCTTGCCCAGGAGCTTAATAAATTGGCTTCTCACTTTTTTATACTCGCCTCAGTTTCCTCATTTTACCTGGGCAATAAATCTTACAACCAATTAATTCATTTGATTGTTGATTAATTTAATGAACATGATAATTGGTTGAATATTCTAAAAATACTTGTGTATATTTGATTGAGATGGGGGCAGACTTCAGATCATGGAAGACATATAGTGGTGAGAAGGTTGATGCTGGGGTCAGCCTACCTGTTTGGAACTCTGGCTTTACAGCTTAGTCACTGTGATTGATGTTGAGTTTAAACAGTTCTTAAGCTCTGAACTCAGTTTCCTCATCTATAAGTTTGAGGATAAGATTACTCCTCTTCCATTTATTGTTTAGCATCATCATAATCTGCAGCTATTTTGTGCTCACTAATAGTAGCACCTGATAAAAGTTAGCTCTTTTAGTGAAGTTATTTATACCCCAATCCCCTTATGTTTTCTGTTGGTTAAATATCAACTCAAAGGGGAGAAAATCTTTCTGTTGTCTCTAATTAATTAGAGTCTAGTGAATAAAAATAACAGACAAATTCCTTCTCTTGAGAGTGTTGTGTTAACCTTTCTTCACCTACCTTCTAGAGTAAGTATATATATAGAACATTAAATAAACTTATTCTGTTCTAAATCACTATGCATATATAATTATTATGACGAAAAGTTTGGGAAGAGTTGTGACCTAATATTCTACCACATAGCTGGATAGGCAAATTGTCTCAATTATTCTATACACAATTTTCTTGCTGCCAGAATCAAGAGCTCTTTTCAAGAGCCTCAGGGCTCTTGAAAGATAAACCAGAATTTTAATAGAAATCAGCTGGCACAGTCAATACTGTTAGTTGGATTGGACCTCACTCTCAGCTGCTGTTGTCACTTTGAATGTTCTGTTTTGACTCACTTTGGAGTGTTCTTTCCAGTTTTTTACTCTAACTCTGCAGTCCATTCTAAAATTATGTTCCTCATTTGGTAAATACTTTCTAATGGCTTCCTAGCCCACTTAAGATAAAGGCCTACAGGGAAGGCTCATCATAACCTCCTTCCACCCACTCCTCCTTCACCTTTCAGATCTTGTCTCCTGCTTTTCTCCCTCTTGTCCCGCTTATTCAAACTCATGTCCTTGGTGATCCCTCAATGAGTTCTCAACACAGAGATTTTTGAATTTTTTGCTCCATTAACTACGTTGTTTTTCACCCAGATCTAGAATACTGGGTTTATTACAGAAGAAAGATCATTTTTTTGTATCACATCAAGAGTGGTAGAGAGGACAATGCTCTCCCTCCAAAGTTGTCCACATTCTACTCCCTAGAACATGTCAGAACATGTGTCTGTGTTGCCTTGCATAACAAGAGACTTTGCAGAGTGATTAAAGGTCTTCAGATGGGGAGACTATCTCAGGTCATCCAAGAGTGCCCAATACAATCACAAGCATCCTGGTAAGAGGAAGGCAAAGGCTCAAAGTTGAAGAAAAGGCAATGCAATGATGAAAGCAGAGGGAGAAGAGATAATGTCAAATGAAGCCATAAGCCAAGGAATGAGGACAGCTTTAGAAACTAGGAAAGGTAATACAATAAACTGTCCCTCAGGGCCACTGGGAAAAGCGCAGCTGCCAACACCCATTTTAGAAGGTCTGATCTTTTGAACTGTAGTATGATGAATTTGTCTTGCTTTAAGCCTCTAAGTTTGTGGTAATTTGTTAAAGCAGCCAGAAGAAACTAATACAACAAGTTTTCTTTGATTATCCCTTTGCATAGGATTGAGTCATGGGATTAGTTGTGATTCCAAGGCTGTGAGCAGAAGGGATATGTATGACTTTGAGACTGAAGCATGTATAATAAAAACTGATGTGTGACTCTCTAGTTTCCTCCCACAGCACAGAGACATCTAGGGCCATATGCTCCTGTGCAGTTCAAATAAGGTGGAGCTGCCACTTGCTTTGGTGCCTCACTGACTCTGAGGAGCAGAACACCTCACCAACCCTTGCTGAACATGCAACAAATGCCAGAAATCATCTTTGGTTGCATTATCCCACTGATATTGCAGAGTCAGTTTGTTACTAGAGCACAGACTATCACTGTGAATTATATACATTTCTTTTTTTTTTTGAGACGGAGTTTCGCTCCTGTTACCCAGGCTGGAGTGCAATGGTGCAATCTCGGCTCACCGCAACCTCCGCCTCCTGGGTTCAGGCAATTCTCCTTCCTCAGCCTCCTGATTAGCTGGGATTACAGGCACTCACCACCATGCACAGCTAATTTTTTGTATTTTTAGTAGAGACCGGGTTTCACCATGTTGACCAGGATAGTCTCGATCTCTTGACCCTGTGATCCACCTGCATTGGCCTCCCAAAGTGCTGGGATTACAGGTGTGAACCACCGCGCCCGGCCCTATATACATTTTCTTAAGTTCTTTGGCCAAGTGTCACTTCTGAAAGAACTTCCCTGACAACATTTAATTTTTTTTTTTTTAATGTAAAAGCAACCTCATTTTCTGGTAATAAATTTCCCTCTGCCTTGATTTATTTTATTGTATTTTTTTTTCCCATTAGCAATCTTCACCATCTGGTGCTCTACATTTTTGACTTATTTATTTTTTACCATCAGTCTCTCGAACAAGAATGTCAGCTCCAACACAGCAGAGATTTTTATCTGCTTATCACTGCTGTGTCCCAGCACCAGAATAATGCCTAACATGTGATAAGAGCTCAGTAAATGACCATAGAAAGAATAAATGGGCTTGTAAGGTGACTATCCACTCATTTTTGTCCATTTTTTTTTTTTTTTGTGATTAGATTTGTCTGAACTCATTTCCTGATTTTGACTTCTGCCTCAGCCTGAATAAGCTGACTTCTTTATTTCTGAGCTATTTCTTCAATTCTTCCCATCTACAAATTTTACTTTGCCAAGTGTGGTAAGAGCACTTCCAATTCTTTTGTCTCCCCTGCACCTTCATAGAACTAAAAACATGAAGTACAGAACAAGGAATGAGAATATTGGACCAAAAACAAATCACGTGCTAAAACTTGGGTTACAGAAATAAATGGAGCCAACCTTGAAGGAGCTCTTAATTATGAGACTGGCAGTATGCAATCAAGACAAAGTTACAACCAGTGAGTACAAACATGCATTATCTGTTACCAAAATAGTAAGCCTAAGGCCCAGAATCTAAAGATAGTTTTCTGGAAGATGTGATCGTTAAATTCGGTGATCTGTCATTTGTTCAGAAAATTTATTTATTGACTACCAACTACTTAGTAGTCATTCTAATGAGTGCTGGAAATAAACTAGCAAGGCCAAGACATCCTATCATTGCCCTCATATAGCCTAGTGACCTATGGGATTAGTAAAGACTTGGGAAGAAAGAAGAGTGACATTTTTCCGCAAAAATAGCAAGGGAAATTGCATGCTGGTGGTAATAAATTGCAGATGATCTGAAATGTCACGGTTACAGGTACATGTGGGAGAAGGGGCAGCGTATGGAGAAAACCAGTGGAGGCCTTGTACTAACAATGTGTCAAAGGGTTTAGAAGTTTTTCATGAAGAAAAATCAGGATGACTAAAATGATTTATAAGAATAGCGTGATCATATATACAATTTAGAAAAAATTGTTCTGTAAAAAAATGCAGTAGATAGATGGAAAGAGAACAAGACTATAAGTAGGTATTCTATTAGATGGTAAGTAGGTGTCCTATTAAAATTTCTTTATAACAATCCTGGCCAGGCATGGTGGCTCATGCCTGTAATCCAAGCACTTTGGGAGACCAAGGCAGGCAGATCATCTGAGGTCAGGAGTTTGAGACCAACTGGTCAATATGGTGAAACCCCATCTCTACTAAAAAAAATAAAAAATAAAAAAATTAGCTGGGCGTGGTGGTGGGTGCCTGTAATCCAAACTTCTCAAGAGACTGAGACAGGAGAATTGCTTGAAGATGAAAGATGGAGGTTGCAGTAATCTGAGATCTCATCATTCCACTCTATCCTGGGTGATAAGAGCAAAATTGCCTCAAAAAAAAGAATTTTTTATAACAATCCTGAAAAGAAATTGTAAGTTTCTTTGAAGATAGGCATGGCTGTGAGTATAGAGATAAGCTGAATGATATAGTGAAAGTTAAAGTTTCAAATCTCAAGGGAAAAGATTGATATAGAAATAAAGTCAATCAAGATATTGGACACAGACCTTTTATTGTGAAATATCCTGATTGAGAACAGGTGGTAACCTTAATTTAATTGATATTTTCTATGTGCCCTGGTAATGATTTTCTCCCTCCTGGATCTCAAGCCATATGCTAAGTTTTAAGTGCTTTTCTTTTTTCTTTTGGTGAGATCTTTTTAGATAGTGTCTGTTAATTTCATGAAGATATTTAGGTTATCACAAATTCAAATGTTTCAGCCTAAATTGAACTTAAGAAAAATCCTGTGAAAATCATAATTTGAGACAGCAGTGATATCTTTTTTGATTTTATATTTGGAACACAATTACTTCCAGTGATGGAGGAACTTACAAATTTCTTAAACCACTATTGCTGATTTTGCTCAGTGACAATCTTTTGTTTCAGTCTGTTGATCGTAAAATGTTAGAAATATATTCTGACAAGTTTTCAGAAATATGAATAAGTGATGAAACACACACAATATCACACCCAATTTTAAAAGGGTCTTAAGAGAGAATGAAAAATAATCCTCATATATAATGTTAAGAACTTTGGCTTAAATCCAAAACTGTGTGACATAGAGGAAGAACAGAGTAGTTTAGTAAGCTGTATAACAGCTCTATAATTCTTGTAACATCTTTCTGAAGCTCTATAAAGAGGTTTGCCTATAAACCAGCATGAGTTATTCCTTGGTCCTTTTCATTTTACCCATCCATGTTTTTCTTGGTCTTAGAAGAAAACAGGGACAATAAAAAAAAGAACATGGGGAAAATTACACACACACACACACACACACACACACACACACACACACACACCAAAAGGCTATCTCTCTTTCTCTCTCTCTCTCTCTCTCTCTCTCTCTCTCTCTCTCTCTCTCTCTCTCTCAATCTCTCTCTCTCTCATGTGTGGAAAGGAGCTCAGTCACTTCTAAGCCTGGTACTCTCCCAGTTGGAATAAAGCCTCAATCATATTAGATTGCACCAACCATGAGCAGCAACCAACATTCAAAGGGGGTATTTGCAAAAGCAGAGCAAATATTCAGAGAAACACTAAAATATGAAAATGGATGCTGTTAAATTCTTAATCATAATAAGAGCTTTGATTTAATGAGTTCTCATTTGTACTGAGCCTGAGCTAAGAACTTTACATTCATTTTTTCACTCAGTCTTAACAACAGCGATATACACAGGTATGTCTGTATTTATAAAGAGGAAAATGAAGCTCATACAAGCTAAGTCATATCATTCATTGAGAAGGCAGAAGAGCAAGATTTGAATTGATAGCTTTCTGACTTTTTCATTCATTTCCAACCATTGTATTATGATAGCCCGGCCGAGATTTTAACCCCATAATGATCCAGGATATTAGCTCTTCTTTTGCTCACTATAAAAGACTTTGAGCTTTCCCAAGGGGATTGAGTATATCATTAAATTATTAACATATAAGCAGTCAACCAGCTGGTTTTTCAGACTAGGATTCCAATTAGTTACAAAATTGAACCAAGTTTGCCAGAAGAGGAGATGAGTATGAAGGTGGTAGATATGATAAGCATTCTCAACAAAGGGTGAGAAATGTACAAAAGCAAAACAGTGCATGTTTTGAAACTCAGCCCTGCTTTGTTAGGCCATGTCTGTGGTCATTGTTTCTACCATATTGAGGACAGGGGAGAAACAATGAGCATTACAGACAGGTACATGAATATATGCTGATCCATTTAAGGAGCAGGGTAGTTGAACTCATAATACATCTGCATGGGCAGGGATCACGCCTTCTCTACGGCATGGTAGGAGAACCACTGCCAGTGAATAATTATTAAATATTCATAATCTAGAACACACTGGACCCTGATTGAAGCTGGATACCTGGAAAAAATTAAATAAAATAACAGGAAGCAAATGAGCCCATATGGTGGTGCCAAGTGTCATCTAGTCCACAGCAATAGCAAGAGATAAGCCAGTCATAAAAATACTTGAGAAGTATGACTATTAGTAGAAACAGCAAAGAATAAGGAGGAAAAATAATCAATGAACTTGATGTACCCTGGGAGTATTTTAATCTTTCAATTGAAAATAACCTGTCGTCTTATGCCTTCATTAATATTGGTGACCATTCATGAAAGTGGTAACCTTTGACCACCACTGTCCCCACATCTGGAGCAATATTATTTCTTCACTGAAATTCATACATATTGCAATCTAGATGCTAGGGTTCTTTTGTTTGTTTTCTTCGTTTCCTGCAATCTCTCACTTCATTTTTATTTCTCTATCATTAACTCTATCATCTCTATCATGACTCTATCATCTCTATCAATCCTTTCATATGATGCTTTTCTGAGCGTCACTGTTATGACATCCATCCTGAATAGCTGCTTTTTGGAGACCCATGCCCCATCTGATTATTGAAATATTTTCTTAGCAACTTCACTTAAACAACCTCTTCAAATTTACTCATCAGTGTAATTGTGACTGCTGAGGTAAACAACTGTGTTATCTTAAGAGGTGACTATAGTCACTGATTGAATTGAACAATTCTAGTAAAATATATGACAAGAAGAGAAAGCCTACTAGGACAGGTTCTATTTCATTTTGGCCAGAATGAGTACTTCCAGAAGGAATTCTAACTGACATACACTGTAAAGGGATGCTGAGAAGTCAGATGTTATAACAGGAGTTTTCTTTGCATGAGCATTTAACAAGTCTTTTAGGAAAACTTTTGAAGAATCATATCAGGAATGTGGAGTGAGTCTCTGGACAGTCTCTCCCAAATGAAAGCTGGTAGACACAGCTCTTTACAGTATTCAGAAATTGTGCCCTTAACGTTCATCCTGACGAATAAAAGAGATGAAGGGCCTCGACATTGAACTTAGAGATGGATTGACAATAGCAAGATAAAACAGTGTTCCTTTGAAACAATTTATGGTATCAATTTACTGTTCTCTGCCATGTTGACATACATATTAAAGTGTAGCCAGTAAGGTAGATTTAAAAGTGAGGGACCAAGCTTAATCTGTTATTTGTAACCCTGGAGCATCCATAAGAAAAGAGAAAGAGAAGAGCTTTGTGGAATCCTAATGAAAGGACCCAAGAAACAGAACATTCTTGTGCTCCTGGAAGCCATGCTGCGGTTCCGATGGAGCTAGTATTAAAATGAACAACAACAGCAGAGGCAGAAAGAGTGATGGCAGCAAAGAAGCATACATATTAAAAAAGTAACCATCAAGGTTGACTCAAAAGTGAGGGACCAAGCTTAATATATTACTTCTAACTCTGGAGCATTCATAAGAGAAAGAGAAGGGCTTTGCAGAATCCTAACGAAAGGACTCAGGAAGAATGCTCTTGCACGTCCATAAGCCTTGCTGCAGCTCTGATGGAACTAGTATTAAAATGGACATCAGCAGAGGCAGAAGGGGTGATGGCAGCAAAGGGAACCATACAGACAAGGTATAACTCTGGCAAGGTTTGAACCAGGAAGCAGGAATAACATTAGCGGTGCTTGACAGGGAAAGATTATAAGGCACGAGCAGTGGCAGCTAGTGAAACTGTGTAGTTCTGCAACAGAACCACACAAATTGAGAAAAGCCTGTAACAAGTGGACCAGCAAGAAGGAGAGGTGAACTCCATTACAAACAGGAGAGAGAACTGAAATGGAAGTCATGGTTCTTCAGTAACAGCATGGAGAGCTGACAGAGAGGCAAAGCACATTCATTCTCCATAACTATTTCACCTACAGTTCCTTTTTGTTCCCCTGACTGATATGGGCAAGGGAAGCAGGAGGTAAACTAATAAGAGCAGCAGAAAACATAACTTCAGTATTTATCTTTGGTATTTAGAGAGGGCACTGCAGGGTGCCCCTGAAAGAGAACCAGGACAATTCTTTTTTTTTTTTTTTTTTGCAATTGAACTTTAGCAACAGATTTGCACAAAGTAGATTCATGGATGTTTAGTTAACTGTAGAGCATTGGGCAATAGTAATCAAACATTCTGATTATATTTTTCTAGAATTTAAAAATTAGTGATAGTCATGCATAACTTGCAGGGGCATTCTGGGGATTAGATATGTGTGATAATATTTTGCATAATATTTTATTCATCATAAATATTTTAAAAATTGCAGTTTCTCCTCTTCCTTCCCCTTCCCTACTTTAAAATAAACACTAGATGATGAGGTTTTGGTTAACAGTGAGTATATAATAGAAAGAATATTTGACTTGGTGATTTGGTTTCTGGAAGTGAGTCTGTTATTAAATCAAGAATAATTACAGATTATTCTTAGTCTACAATTAAATTTAGTACTTCTATATAAGAGACTATGAGTAACATAACCTTTCTAGGTTTCAGTAAGTCAACAAGATGAATTCTGAGGTCTTTGTTGGCGCTAACACTGGGACTTTCTGGCACAGACTAATTGTACACCAGGATTGATGTACCACCTCTGCCCATGAGGGTGGTTCAGTATGTTGTTAAGTTAGTGACAGATGAAGAAAAGATAAATTCTTTCACCAAGCTAAAATTGCCACATATTTTACAGACATATTTAAAATGTATAAAGGCAAGTATCCTGCCAGTAGTGTTAAATTCACCATCAGGTATTAGCAGCTTCAAGGTTCTATAGAGAAAATTGGTTGGCTGGTTGGAGTCAGTCATTGCCTTGAATAAAAATGGCACATACGTATAGTCAATAAGACAGAAACCATTGTGTGAGAAATACCTGGCCTTATGCTTCAGAGCTTTAACAGATTGCTGGCTGGGGTGAGAAAAAATTTATTCCTTTTACATCTCACTGTGAAATTAGTCTAAAGCATTCTGGGAACTCACTCATTTCTTTACAACATCTGGAAAGGAGACTGAATATTGATCACTTTGGACTGCTATGTTTTGTCGAGGGTGACAGTTTCTATATTCAAGGGAAAGGTTATTTGAGAATAATGAAGACATTTCACATAGCAAACCTCAATACACATCCAGATAAAAAGTTGAATTCTTGTCCTCAGGTTGTGCGATTTAATACAAAAGGTAGAAGTAAAAATGTAGAGAACACCACTGCTCTGCTGCCAATTCATCACAGAAAATAACCCTCAAGACTGCTGGCTGGTGACATCTGTAGCATTGTCATTTGTTTGGGGAGGGGCACACAGGTTAAAGCTGACAGAAAGGTAGACTGGGCTTTCCTATGCTGTCCTTTTTATGCCATTTTAATTCCATTGCCTGGAGTTGTGTCAACTTTTTCTTAACAATACATATTCATTTCTTACATGCATGGTTCTAACAGTGTATACACAGCCTTTATGCTGCCATTTTCCCATTAATTAATTAGTTATAATTGACATTCAAGATACATACAAACATAACTCTAGGATTGTTTCAAGCACAAAACTGTCAGCATTCACTATTGATCTGTCGCAATTTGTATGCAATTATGAATTTACTTAAATCTACAGCTTTACGTACTACTAAATTACTAATGAGGGCTGTGATACAGTTTGGCTCTGTGTCTCCATTGAAATATCCTCTTGAATTGTAATCCCTAGTGTCGAGGGAGGGACCTGTAATCTTAACAAGTCAAGGGAGGGAGGTGATTGGATTACGGGGGTGGTATTTCCCATACTGCCCCAGTGATAGTGACAGTTCTTATGAGAACTGATGGTTTTATAAGTTTTCCAAGGTTCCTTCTTGGGTCTCCTCTCTCCTGCCACCTTGGGAAGAAAGATGCCTCCCTCCCCATTCCCCGTGACTGTAAGTTTCCTGGGGCATCTCCAGCCATGCACAACTGTGGATCAGTTAAAACTCTTTTCTTTATAAATTACCCAGTTTTGGGAATTATCTTTATAGCAGTGTCAGAATGGACTAATACAACTTGACTACTCTGATAAAACAGGGTCTCTTCTCTCTCTGGGCCAATATGACCGAATACCTGAACATTATTTCCCTTTTGCTTTCATTTTCCTATACAAGTTATGATCACTTCAATATTGTTTTCGCTGATGATTTTCATAAACTACATTTTTACAACATTTTTCAGTATCTATCAAGACATGTAATCAAGACCTCCACTGAATGAACTTTAAGTTACTATTAGAAAGAAGATTTTTATGAATTCCAAGAATACAAACTTCTAGAGATAAAATGTCGTTCATAGGAATCATTTTAGAGAACTTATTTTTGCTCTTGATTTTTGTAGATATACTACTTGAAAGCCTTAGAATAGAGATGATGGGACAATTGCCTACCCTGTCTCATATAAGTTTGGTCTTTATCAAAATTACACAATGCACATCAAGAAAAAATAGAATTATATCATCTAATATACCACATAATATTCCATTGAACTGAGTAGCAGTGATATTTGTTTATTCATTCATTTTTTAACAAAGATGCATTTATTACCAACTATGAACATAACTCTACCTGTATCTAGTCTGTTGCCTTGTTATACTATAAAATTTCTAACATAATAACCTGAGATATGCTTTTAGGATTTATAACTCATATTAAAGCAAAGAGGGGGCACTAATTTTAAACAGACAGTATGTGTTCCCAGAGCATTCTCTCCTTTATCATTTATCACATCTCAGTCCTTATTCAGGCCATAAACGCACCTTCTGACCCTAAAAGACTCATTTACGTTAAATTGTTAAAATTGAAAGTATCACAATGTTTAGGCATTTATGTCCTGGAAATTCCTTTTCCCTCATTTTATTTAACTCTCTTTACATGATACCTTCCCCTACAAAGTAGTTTTGCATTCTAACAATGACCTTACAAGGCACAATGGGAGGTGATGTTTTTCAGGCTAAATAGCACCATCTGTTTCACCCAAGGAAGGTGGCCACTTAGTCTGCCATTTTACACAGCCCACTGTGGCAGGGACAGGAGTGGCCTTGGGTTACAGGTAATCTCTCTTGCTCTGCTTTGATTGTATCTGAGTGTGCAGGTACTAGGAAATCAATAAGCAAATTATGTGTGTATGTATATATGTGCTCATCATTTATATTTACATATATGCATTTACTTTTTAATAAGAGGGGGGTTGGAGGATGAGATTATTATATAATGAAAGTTGTGGAACCACAATATTCATCAAAAACACAATAGTAAGAAGTAATTATATTACATCTGATATAACAGAATCAAAAGGCTTTTTTTTATTTGTCGCTTTGTAAAGAGTATGGCTTTTTCCATTTTGAAATGCAAATTTCATCACCTGGTTGTCAGTCATTATGCCACTAAGAAATATACAGGGAATGGGAAGAAGGAAATAAGAAATAGAAGTTATATCTAATTGCTATAAAGAGAGTGTGAAAATAAAAATTTATTAACATATGCTTTGACCAAAGTGAAGCAAAATAGTTGGATTTTCTGAGTCATAAACTAGAATATCAAAAATCATAGTGAGGCCAGTCTATGGGAAGTAATTAAAATGCTAGCAAATGTTTATTTTGTGTAAGATACTCTACTAAACACTTGAAATGCATGATAGGTTTAATCCTCACAGCAATTCTGCTAAGCAAGTGTTTCCATATCTCTACTTTAGAAATAAGCAGATCAGTGAAGTTAGAAATCTGCCCCAAGTCACACAACTAGAAATGACAGAGTAAATTTAGAATGTAGTTATCTCTAATTCTAAAGCCCAGCACCTAAAACAGTACAAGAGATAAAGCAAGTTCTCCATAACTATTAACATATTATCAGCATTATTAAAATACTACATGGTAATGTTTTTTGCCTGGCTCTAGCAGGCCATGTATATTGGTAGACCTGACTGCCACACAACTGTTGTGATTTGCAGGTTCTGAAGGCTCAATTCAAATGAATAATATACTCATTCTCAGACAAATTTTATATCCCACTCCTAGCTTATATCCTTTTAACTCAGTTACTTTATTTACAGAAAAGTCCAAATTATTCTGGGGAGCATAATCCATAAAAAAAGAAGCTTTATTGAGACCATATTGAAATGAGGTAGAAGAGGAACAAGCATGAACATTATAACAAGGTGCGGAACTTACTTTGTAGATAAATTCAATACTAGCCCCAAACCCCACACCCACTGAGGCCCAACAGTAATGCTTTCAGAGTGACTTCCCCTCTTTGAGAGACTAGGATGGGCTTCATGAACATAACAGTGTTTGGGGGACTCCCATACACTTTGTTTATTTAAAGTAAGATTACAGATGAAACACAGTTGGTAACTGACATTTAAAAAAGGCTAGGAAAATTAGGGACTGGGCAGTTGCTTGAATAGGAAAGGAAGTTATTTTCTTTCTCTCCAACTTGGAAGTTAGTTCTATGTTGCTAGGTAATTGTATAGGACTAATCTAGATACAATAACAAATGGGGCTATGAATTTGATTACTCGAAGTACCTCATACAGTATTTGATTTTTTTTTTGTGGCTGGCATATTTCACTTGGCATAATATCATCAGGGTTCATCCATGTTGCAGAATTTGTCACAATTTTGCTGTTTTTTAAAATTGAATAATGTCGCATTGGTGTTTATATCCCATTTTGTTTATCCATTCATGTGTCAATGAACACTTGGGTTACTTCCATGTTTTGGCTATCATTCCATAATACTTTGATGAACATGGATATATGACTATCTCTTTGAGACCCAGCTTTTAATTTATTTAAAAATAAGAAAGAAATGTACCCCAATTCAAAAGTGGGATTGCTGCGTCATATGCTAATTTAGTTTTCTGTTTTTTTGAGGAACCACCATACTGTTTCTATAGCAGCTGTATCTATTTTACATTTCCATCATCAATGTACAAAGGTTCCAATTTTTCCACATCTAGGCCAACACTTGATTGGTTTTTCCTTTCTTTCTTTCTTTTTTTTTTTTTAATCTTTTGGTAGTAGCCATTCTAATTACTGTGAGATATTACAGTATCTCATAGTGCATAGTGGTTTTGCTTTGTAGTCCCTAATGATTAATGATATAGAGCATCTTCTTTTGTGCTTATTGGCCATTTGTGTATCTCCTTTGGAGAAATGTCTATTCAATCTCATTTTTGCATTGAGTTTTTGTTGCTATTGAGTTTTAGGAATGCTCTGTACATCCTGTATATTTACTTCTTACTAGCTATATAATTTGAAAATATTTTCTTTCATTCTGTATGCTGCTGCTTTTTTTTTTATTCCATTCATAGTGTCCTGTCATGAACAAAAGTTTTTGTTTCTGAGATGGAGTCTTGCTCTGTCACCAAGCTGGAGTGCAATGGCCCAATCTCAGCTCACTACAACCTCTGCTACCCCGGTTCAAGCAATTCTGGTGTCTCAGCCTCCTGAAGAGCTGGGATTATAGGCTTGCCCCACAATGCCAGGCTAATTTTTTTGTATTTTTCGTAGAGATAGGTTTCACCATGTTTGCCAGGTTGGTGGCAAACTCCTGGCCTCAAGTGATCCACCCACCTCAGCCTCTCAAAGTGCTGCTATTACAGGCGTGAGCCACCAAACCTGGCTAAAAGTTTTCAATTTTCATGATGTTCAGTTTGTATATTTTTTCTTTACTTTCCTGTACTTTTGGTATCATATACATAATCTACTTTAATCTACTTTTCAATATTAGATATAATTTCTGGTCACTACATATAGATCTGTATCACTGCTTTTAATTCTATGCATGTAAAATAATTTATGCATTCCTTTATCAATGAACATTTGCATTATTTTTAACATTTTATTTCTATAAATTCTGATGTAATAAATATCACTGTCTTTTTTTCATATGCATAATTACTATGTTAATAGAAGAGTATCAATGCTTTAAAGAGAAAATATACTTTGTTATTTTGGTATATCCTACTAAATTGCCCTTAAAATTATGCTATTTATAATGTAACATTTCCCTCATCCAATTGACTTGATAATTGCTCTCTCATTTTTAATTTTTATTGAAAAGGGTCAAAAATGACATATTATTATTGCCTTACTTTGAATGATCATTTATGTCAATGTGTTGATACAATTTTATTGCTATTACTTCAAGAAATTATTCATTTTCTTTTAGTTCATTCGTTGTTTTTATGTTTTACCTTACATTTTTGTAGATTTGTCTATATTATATTTCTCTTATATATTTTAAAATATTTTCTTCAAATTATGGTGCTATTGTTTAAACTTTAAATGGAAAAATATGCTTATTAATTTTGTTTTGCCATAGTATTTGGTAATGGTTTTATATTTAGATACGTAAATATTTTATTTTGTTTCAGAGTATTGCTTATAATTTTTGAAAACTTTTCCTGTCTCCAAAGTTATAAAAACGTTTTCTTATATTTATATTCTACCACATGCTAATGATCACATCCACCAAGCCTGGTAAAATGTGAGAAGGAATACATGAGCATGTGAATACCAGAAGGCAGAGATCATGGGGAGCCATTTGAAAGGCTGGTTACTACAGCCTATTATCAAAGTCTTGGGCCATATGATAACTTTGTTAATAATGCAGGCATTGAATGTTATATCTCCATGGATATAATTGAAAGCAATAATTTTCTAGAAAACTAATTCTTCAAGCAGGCATTATTTACCAGTTTTATAAACATATACAGATATACAAATATAAACATATATTTGATTTGATAGAAAACTATAATTTTTTTGAACTTATGAAGCCACTGATTTTAAATTATACCAGTATAATAGAGAAAGGAAAATAAGAAGAGAAAGAGAAAAATAAAAAACAAAAAGTTACAAATTATAATTGAAAGATACATCAAATATAAGGTCAGATGTTTAATAAACACCTTAAGCTTCATTTTGAAATGTTCACACTGAGATTTATGAAATATAATAGGTTGTTAAAAACTAGTTTTCTCTACAGAACTTTCAATAACTTTAAGATATGAATAATTACTTAGAAGTAATATGATTAAATTCTGCAGTGAAAAAAATAGAGTGACTGAATGGATTTTTAAAAATCCAACTAAATTCTGCCTTCAAGAGACTCATTTCCCCCTTGAGAATACATGTACACTAAAGATAAAGGGACAAAAATTGATATTGCATGCAAATAGAAGCCAAAAGAGAATAGAAGTAGCTATACTTATTGTTATAGTACATTTTGGCTGTTATAATAAAATAGTGTAAGTAGGGAAGCTTGTAAGTAACAAAAGCTAATTTCTCACAGCTCTGTAGGCTGGAAAGTCCAAGGTCAAAGCACCAGCAGATTTAATGTCTGATGAGGAACCATTTTCCCTTTCATAGATAATACTTTCTAGTTTTGTCCTGACAACCCAAAACCATTTTCCTCACAACAGAAAGTATTTTCTCTCCCATGAATAATACCTTCTAGTTGTTTCCTCATAAAGGGGTGAACAATAATTCTACTTGTAAGGGATTTGTTTTTATTACTTAATCACTTTCAAGTGGCCCAACCTCCTAATACCATCATCTTGGGGGCAGAATTTCAACACACGAATTTTGGGGGGAACAACAGCATTTAAACCATAGCCTTTATATTAGATAAAACAGACTTTAAGTCACAAACTGTAAAAAGAGACAAAGAAGGTCATTATATAATAATAAAGGAGTCAACTTATAAAAAGAATATAATAATTAAAACTATAAGTGCATGCAACTTTGAAGGATCTATAAATAAAAAGTAAATATTAACAGTTCTGAAGGGAGAAATATAGAATAATATAATCATAATAAGGGACTTCTATATGCCACATTCAACAATATGTACGTTATTCAGATGTAAATCAATAAGAAAACACTGGACATGGTTTCACCTTAGACCAAAATGGACCTAACAGACAAATAAAGATAATACCATCCAGCAGTACCAGAATGCACATTCTTCTCAAGTACACATGGAACATTTGCCAAGACAGATCATGTGTTAGGCTACAAAACAAGTTTTAACAAATGTAAGAAGATTAAGAACATAGAAAGTTTCTTTTCTGACCATAATTTTATGAAACTAAAAATAACAGAAAAAAGATAATATATTCACAAATATGTGAAAATTTAATGCCATGCTCCTGAAAAACCACTGGGTCAGTGAAGATATCAAAAAGGAAATGGAAAAACAATTTGAAATAAAACAGGAAACATAAACTACCAACATATATGGGATGCAGAAACAGCAATTCTAAAGGAGCTGCAGAGAGCAATAAATGCCTATATGAAGAAAATAAAAAGTCTCAAAAAAAAAATCCCCTATCTTTACATGTTAAGAAACCAGAAAAATAAAATAACCCTAAAATTAGTAGAAGAAAGAAAATAAAAATTGGAGAAAAATAAGATTTTTTTTAAAATAGAAAAAAAAAATAACAAACTAAGATAAACAAAATCAGCAAACTGTTAGGTATACTGACTAAGAGATAAGGAGAGAAAGAGGAGAATTACAATTGCTACCACAGAAATACAAAGAATATGATATGGTTTGGCTCCGCCTCTCCACCCAAATCTCATCCTGTAACTCCCACAGTTCCCATGTGTTGTGGGAGGAACTTGGTAGGAATTGATTGAATCATGGGGGTGGGTCTTTCCTGTGCTGTTCTTGTGATAGTGAGTCAGTCTCTTGAGATCTAATAGCTTAAAAACGGAAGCATCCTCACACAAACTCTCTTCTCTTGTCTGCCAGGATGTGAGATGTGCCTTTCACCTTATGCCATGATTGTGATGCCTCCCAGCCACGTGCAACTGTAATATACTGTAAGTCCAATAAACCTCTTTCTTTTGTAAATTGCCTAGTCTCAGGCATGGCTTTATCAGGAACACGAAAATGGACTAATACTGAATCGTAAGACACTACTATGAACAACTGTACACCAAAAATTGGATAACCTAGATGAAATAAGTTGCTTAAAAAGCAAACCCCCATGACATGTCTTGAGCTATGTAACAGACCTTCACATGCACCCCAATACCTAAAAGTTTTTAAAAATTTTTTAAAAATAAAATAAATTAGTAATCAAAAACTTCCCTCAAAGAAAAGACCAGGAACAAATGGCTTCACTGGTAAATTGTGCATCCTAACATTTAAGAAAGAATAACGGCCAATATTTCTCAAATTCTTTCAAAAAATTTAAAAGGTGAAAATACTTCCAAACTCACTTTTCGGGCTAGCATTACCCAGATACTAAAGCGAGACAACATAAAAAGGAAATTATATGGCAATATAAAATGAATGTAGATGCAAAATTCTTCAACAAAATACTAGCAAACCAAATTCACCAACACATTAAAAGGATCATACACCGAGATCAAGTGGGATGTATTCCTGGAATATAGAACTGCTTCAACACGTGCAAATCAACAAATATACACAGAACACCAAAAAATAACGAATAATAACATAATACGATCATAACAATAGGTGCAGAAAAAGCATTTGACAAAATTTGCTATCCCTCGTGGTAAAAATTGAATAAACAAGATATAGAAGGAAAGTATTTTAACACAATAAAGGCCATCTATCCCAAGCCCACAATTAAAATCACTCAATTATGCAAAGCTGAAAACGTTTTCTCTAAGATTAAGAACAAGATAAAGATGTCCACTCTCACCACTCTTTTTCAATGTAGTACTTGAGGTCTTAATGAAATCAATTAGTGATAGCAGCCGGAGGTAGACAAATTCTTAGGACGAATGGGTGAGTCCCCTGTAAAACGCGACCTTCCAGGCAAAGACAGCCTGAAGCCTAAAATCCAGGCCACCAGTTCGGAGTAGAATCCGCAGGCCGGAGTGAGAACTTCCTGGATACCTTTCAGCCAATCAAATAACGTTTTATCCAGGCCGGCCCGTGGACCAATCATCATGCACTTCCTCCGTCCTGAGCCCAGGTAATCCACACGGCAGGATTACCCTGCAGGTAGGTGCAAACCACTCCAGTGTCCTCTCTGCTGAAAGGCTGCTTCACTTTGCTCACCCTCCAGTTGTCTATGTAACCTCATTCTTCCTGGATGTGACCCAAAAAGTCAGGACCTGCTGAATGGCCGGCATGAGAAGGGCTGTAACGTTTCCCTGGCTGCCTCGCCCAGCTGCCGGAGGAGCCAAAGGGGCTGTAACACGTTTTTGGCCAGCTCCCCGAGCTGCGGGAGGTGACATGCTTCTGTTCGTTGGACTAAGGCAGGGAAGAGCCGCGACTCTTCTGGAAGCCCAGACCCTAAAACTCCCTGGGTCAGAACTGTAACACTCTATGTCCTTTACCCTCCGTTGGTGTCCTGCAGCTGCTCCATGTAACTGGAAGTGGCGGCAGGGCTGCAGCCAGCCCAGAAGCCGAGGTCCAGAGAGAGGTGGCAAGACTGAACTAGCTGAAACGTGTAACCCCCAACCCGTAGTTCTCTGAGCTGTGGGCGGCAGGCATGAGAGAGCTGTTGCACATGCCCCCACCCTTTGGGGCTCCCCGGTTGCTGTGTGTCCGAGTTTGGGGGGCATCATCACCTTCCCTGAGTCCAGATGCTGGCGCCTGCATCGAAAGCTGCTTGTGGTAGGCCTGGTTCAGCCTCAGCCTCAGACAGAGCCAGTGCCTGTGTCGGTGCCTGGGGCTTCCTGCCCTGCCACAGCAGCCAGTGTCCTTGGTTGTGCACAGTGGCCTGACCCTGAGCTCGCTTACTCACACAACGCTCACTGCTCAGCACCTGGCTCGCGCTTGGTGGGCATAGGATCCAGGCCAGTAACATGAGCCAAGCACAGCCTGCTGGGCCAAGTGGGCAGAACGAGCCCAGTGGGCACAAGCAAACTCAAGTAGAGGCACTGCCAGCCACAGTGGTTTCAGGCTGGGGAAGCGACACCCAGAGGATCCTGTGTCATTAGGCAAGCCAAGTAAATAAAAAGCAGCTAAGTAGAAAAAAAAAAGCTAAATTGCCTCTGCAGGTGACATCATCTTTTGCATGAAAAACTCTCAATATTCCACCAAAAAACAAGCTGTTGAACTAGTACTCTAATTCAGTAAAGCTGCAGGATACAAAATGAGCATACAAATATCAGTTATGTTTTGATGCACTAACAAGCTATCTAAAAAACTGTCCAATTTACAATAATATCAAAAAGGATACAATACTAAAGACTAAATTTAACCAAGGAGGTGGAAGATATGCAAACTGAAAACTATAAAACATTCATGAAAGAAACTGAAGAAGATATAAATAGAAATATATTCTGCGTCAATAAATAGAAAGTATCAATAATTAAAAGTGGTTGTACTACACAAAGTGATCTGCAGGTTTAATGTAATCTCTATCAAAATTTCAAAGATTTTCTCCTAGGAACAGAAGAAAAATCCTAAAATGTGTATAGCTCCACAAAAGTCCTCAAATAGCTAAAACAATTTTGAGAAAAAAAAAAGATAAAAACTGGAGGCGTCACACTTCTGCATTTAAAATTGTATTACAAGCATAGTAATCAAAACAGTTTGGTTCTGGCATAAAAATATACGTAAAACTAATGGAACAGAATAGAGAGCCTAGAAATATACTCATGAATGCACAGTCAACTCATCTTCAACAAAGTCACCAAGGATATGCAATGAAGAAAGGATACTCTTTTCAACAAATAGTGTTTAAAAATCTAGATGTCCACACACATTAAAGAAATGAAATTGGTTCTTTATTTTACATTATACACAAAAGGAACTCAAAATAGACTAAAGATATAAGTGTATTACCTAAAACTCTAAAATTCCTTGAAGAAAACATATAGAAGCTCCATGACATTGGTCTTGACAAGAACTTTCTGGATATGACACCAAAAGCACAGACACCAAAAGCAAAAATAAATAAATAAATAGGATTACATTAAACTAAAGTTTCTGCATAGCAAAATAATGATAATAATAATATAATTAAAAAGGCAACCCATGAAATAGGTGAAAATATTTGCAAAGCAATCATCTGATAAGGAATCAATATCCAAAACATGTAGGAAACTACACAACTCAATAGCAAAAACAAAACAAAAAACTACAAATGATGGAACAGAATGCACAAAGACAGAGATGTGTGACTCCAAATCGCAGGTTCTCACCCTACCTGTGTTTCACAATGGCTAAAGTGTGTGCAGGATTTGCAGCCTACGGAGGGATGAGATAAAATGAGAATTCAAAACTGAATTGCTTGATTTGCTATGCTATGCAATCTTGACTACTAATTATGTAGGTAATTGAGAAGAAAAACACATTATTTTTAACACATGGCAATGACATCCTGAATTCTTTTAAGAAAATATCTCTGAGGCCACAAAAGAAATTAAATGAAACAAGATACTAGACATAGTTTAGTTGAAGCAAACACACAACAGACCCAGACAAATAAATATATGTGTGTTCCAACATCTGTCTTTCATTTCCTTTAAAATTTTCCACTTAGACTTTACAATCTTACTTATAAGAAACAAATCTAGCCCATCCAGTGTAGACATTTATACATTCAACAATATGAAGATTTTTAAAAAATTCAGAGCTTTATAAGGATCATATAATTCTACAAAATTAATAAAACTGTTTCTAGAAACATGCAAAGCAATACATTCTCAAAAGTAGTGAAATACAACATCTACAAAAGCTGGACAATATTTTTTTAAATGCTTTTTTCTTTTAACGTTTAACTTTTATTTTAGATATGGGGGTATATGTGCAGGTTTGTTATAAGGACATACTGCACCCATGTAGTGAGCATACTACCCAATAGGTAGTTAGAAAAATACTTTTTTTTAAGTCAAAGATGGTTCTACTAAACTGAAAGTAAGTCTGCAGGTGTCAACACAATACATTAAAAATTAAAGAAAGAGAAGTTCCTTGACACAAGCCTCTTAATTTGAACCCAAATGTATGGGTAACCTGGTGGGTTCCCTCTATTCCTAGTGACCACACAGGGGATAGTAGAGTATGCAACATGCAAAATGAGGGTTTGGAGGATCACTTATCATAGCAAGAACAGGTTACAATCATTTCATCCATAAGCAAAAAGAGGCAACTGTGTGAATTGATCATCCTACCTGATGTGGTCTGGCTCTGTGCCTCCATCCCAATCTCATCTTGAATGAGAATCTGAATTTTAACACTCACATGTTGGGGGAGGGACCATATGGGAGGTGATTAGAGCATGTGGGCGGTGAGTGAGTTCTCACAAGATCTAATGCTTTTATAAGGGGCTTTTCCGCTCTTCCCGCTGCACTTCTCCTTCCTGCTGCCATGTGAAGAAACATACATGTGCTTCCCCTTCCACCATAATTTTAACTTTCTTGATATCACTCCAGTGCTGCAGAACTGTGAGTCAATTTAAGCATAGTACCCAATAGGTAAAGTTTCAGTCTTTACTCTCCTATCACTCTCCACCCTCAGGCAGGCTCCAGTGTCTCTTGTTCCCTTCTTTGTGTCTGTATGTACTTGGCACTTAGCTTTCACTTGTAAGTGAGAACATGTGTTATTTCACTCAGGATTATAGGCTCCAGCTCTATCCATGTTGCTGCAAAGGACATAATCTAGTTCTTTTTTATAGCTGCATAGTATTCCATGATGTATATGTATCATATTTTCTTTATTCAGTCTACCATTGATAGGCATCTAGTCTGCCATTGTGAATAGTGCTGCAATGAGCATACACATGCATGCGTCTTTATGGTAGAATAATATGTATTCCTTTGGGTGTATATCGAATAATGGGATTGCTGAGTTGAATGGTAATTCTGTTTTAAGTTATTTGAGGAACTGCCACACTGCTTTCTACAAAAGCTAAACTAATTTACACTCCCACCAGCAGTGTATAAGCAATCCCTTTTCTCGTAACCTCTGTAGCACTTTAACTTTTTTACTTTTTATTAATTGCCATGGCTGGCTGTGGTGGATCATACCTATAATTCCAGCACTCTGGGAGGCCCGGGTGGATGGATTGCTTAAGTCCAAAAGTTCAAGACTAGTCTTGGCAACATGGCTAAACCCCATTTCTACAAAAAATACAAAAATTAGCCAGGCATGGTGGCACATGCCTGTAGTCCCAGCTACATGGGAGGCTGAGGCAGGAGAATTGCTTGACCTGGGCAGGCAGAGGTTGCAGTGAGCCAAGATGACACCACTGCACTCCAGCCTGGGTGAGATAGTGAGATGCCATCTCAAAAAAATAAAAATAATAGTCATTCTGACTGGTATGAGATGGTATCTCATGGTGGTTTGGATTTGCATTTCTCTAATAATTAGTGATGTTGAGTATTTTCCCATGTGCCTGTTGACCAAATTTATGTCTTCTTTTGAAGAGTGTATACATAGGTATACATGTGCCATGGTGGTTTGCTGCACCTATCAACACTTCACGTCATCTAGGTTTTAAGCCCTGCATGCATTAGGTATTTGTCCTAGTGATCTCCCTCCCCTTGCCCCCCACCCCACAACAGGCCCTGGTGTGTGATGTTTCCCTCCCTATGTCAATGTGTTCTTTTTGTTCAACTCCCACTTATGAGTGAGAACATGCAGTGTTTGGTTTTCTGTTCCTGTGTTTAATGGGGTTTATTTTTTGCTTATAAATTTGATTAAGTTCCTTATAGAATCTAGATATTAAACCTTTGTTAGATGCAGAGTTTGCAAATATTTTCTCCTATCCTCTAGGATTTTTTCTTTATTGGTTGTGGCTTTTGCTGTGCAGAAGTTACTTAGTTTAATTAGTTGTGATTTGTCATGTTTTGTTTTCCTTGCATTGCTTTTGGCATCCTTGTCATGAAATCTTTGGTCCTACATCCAAAATATTTCTTAAGTTATGTTCCAGGATTTTTATTGTTTTACTTTTACATTTAAGTCTTTAATACATCTTGAGTGGATTTTTGTACATTGTGTAAGGAAAAAATCCAGTTTCAACCTTTTGCATATGGTATCCAGTTATCCCAGTACCATTTATTGAATAGAGGGTCCTTTCCCCATTGCTGTTTTCATCGACTTTGTCAAAGATCAGATATTAGTAGACCTGCAGCATTATTTCTGGGTTCTCTATTCTGGTCTATTGGCCTGTGTGTTTAGGTACTAGTAATGTGTTGTTCACGTTACTGGAGAAGAAACTCAAAGACCAGGAACTTTCCCTGGCAGATACAGAAATTGTATTTGCACAGTTATAATAAACAACAATGTAGCATGGGTACAGAACTATTAACGAGATCCACAGATGCATGAGAATTTGTTAAATGACAAAATTGGAATTGCTGGAATAAGGAGGAACTCTTTTTGAAGTAGAGATCTAGAAATTGGAAAGCCATAGAAAATTATTCCAAACTTAATTCAACCTGATCCAAATCAAGATAAATTAACATTTTAGCTATCAGAATAGATGTCAAATCTCATATTAGAACATAGAAATATACATCTTATAGACCTGTGGTAACAAAATAAATGAGAAAAGATATACAAAACACTTAAAAGAAAACCTTCAGAAACATGACATTCTTTAAGAACTTTTATTTAACAAAGCATTCCTTAAACAGTGAAAATAAAAATATAAATGAGAAAATATTCACCTCACATTGAACTGACCAAAAACTAAAGTGAAGAAAGTACTTAAAAGTCTGAAAAATCACTAGGCAAAACATCATAAATGAATAATGGACAAGAAGTTTTCATGACATTTTATATAAGAGACAAACCTATTACAAATAAACTTTAAACAAGATGTTCAACAACACTGATGACCACAAAATGAAAAGACTGCAATGACATATCATTTATCTCTCATTGAACATGCAAAAATTAAAATTTCAGGGAGAAGTGGTGAGAACTAAATAGATCCACACTTACACATTGCTGGTCTGTTGTATTTGGTACAACCCCTTTAAAAAAAAAAAACTGTTTTGTGGCTGAGCGTGGGGGCTCATGCCACTCAGCACTTTGGGAGGCCAAGGTGGGAGGCTGAGATTGGGTTTCTCCAGCCTGACCAACATGGAGAAAGCTCATCTCTACTAAAAATACCAAAAAAAAGTCAGCAAAACTTGGTGCCACATGCCTGTAATCCCAGCTGCTTGGGAGGCTGAGGCAGGAGAATTGCTTGAAGCTAGCAGGCAGAGGTTGCAGTGAACTGAGATCACGCCATTATATGCACTCCAGACAGGGCAACAAGAGCTATAATCCATCTCAAAAAGAAAGAAAAAAAAGCCTTTGCTATTAACTCCTAAGGTTAAATTTTCACATAACATATAAATCAATAATTCAACTCTGATCATATACCAAGAAAGTTTTGTAATTAGAGACAGGTATAACAATGCTTATAACAGCAGTAGGTTTTGTACAAAAACCTGGAAACAACTCGGATATCCAGCAAGAAAATGAGTGAATAGTCTGGGTTTTACTTATGTGGTGGAATGATGCATATCAGACAAAAAGACTGAACTGTAGTGACTTGCAACAACACAAGTGAATCTTATTTATAATTTTAGATAAAATAATAAAGATTCAAAATTGTATATATAGCATGAGATATATTTTTATACAAGTAAAAGCAACTAGAATTATACATAGATATTTAAAGAGTACAAATAAATATATTAAAGTTATTACATAGAGAAGAGTACTTATATACACACACCATCTTTTCTTTGGGAGAGGGGTTCTTGTTGGTTTTTTTTTTTAAATACCTTAAGTTCTGGAGTACATGTGCAGAATGTGCAGGTTTGGCACATAGGTATACACGTGCCATGGTGGTTTGCTGTCTGTCATCTACATTAGGTATTTCTCCTGATGCTATCCTTCCCCTAACCCCTCACCCTCCGACAGGCTCCAGGGTGTGATGTTTCCCTCCCTGTGTCCATATGTTCTCATTGTTCAACTCCCACTTATGAGTGAGAACATATGGTGTTTGGTTTTCTCTTCCTGTGTTAGTTTGCTGAGAATGATGGTTTTCAGCCTCATCCATGTCCCTGAAAAGGACATGAACTCATCCTGTTTTATGGCTGCATAGTATTCCATGGTGTATATATGCTATATTTTCTTTATCCAGTCTTTCATTGATTGGCATTTGGGTTGGTTTCAAGTCTTTGCTATTGTGAACAATGCCACAGTAAATATATGTATGCATGTTCTTTATAGTAGAATGATTTATAATCCTTTGTGTATATATCCAGTAATGGGATTGCTGGTTCAAACGGTATTTCTAGTTCTAGATCCTTGAGGAATTTCCACACTGTCTTCCACAAAGGTTGAACTAATTTAAACTCCCATCAACAGTGTAAAAGTGTTCCAATTTCTCTACATCCTCTTCAGCATCTGTTGTTTTCTGACTTTTTAATGGTCACCATTCTCACTGATGTGAGATGGTATCTCAATGTGGTTTTGATCTGCATTTCTCTAATGACAAATGATGGTGAGCATTTTTTCCTTTGTTTGTTGGTGCATACATGTCTTCTTTAGAGAAGCATCTGCTCATATCCTTCACCCACTTTTTGATGTTTTTTTTTTTTCTTGTCAATTTAAGTTCTTCGTAGATTCTGGATATTAGCCCTTTGTTAGATGGATAATTTGCAAAAATTTTCTCCTATTCTGTAGGTTTGTCTGTTCACTCTAATGATATGTTTCTTTTGCTGTGCAGAAGCTCTGAAGTTTAATTAGATTCTATTAATCTATTTTGGCTTTTGTTGCTCTGCGTTTGGTATTTTAATCATGAAGTCTTTGTCCATCCCTACGTCCTGAATGGCATTGCCTAGATTTTGTTCAAGGGTTTTCATTGTTTTAGGTCTTATGTTTAACTCTTTCATCCATCTTAATTTTTGTATAAGGTGCAAGGAAGGGATCCAGTTTCAGCTTTTTGCATATGGCTAGCCAATTTTCCCAACACCATTTATTAAATAGGGAATCATTTTCCCATTGCTTGTTTTTGTCAGGTTTGTCAAAGACCAGATGGTTGTACATATGTAGTGTTATTTCTAAGGCCTCTGCTCTGTTCCATTGGTCTATATATCTGTTTTGGTACCAGTACCATGTTGTTTTGCTTACTGTAAGCTTCTAGTATAGTTTGAAGTCAGGTAGCATGATGCCTCCCACTTTGTTCTTTTTGCTTAGAATTGTCTTGGCTATGAGGGCTCCTTTTTTATTCCATGTGAAATTTAAAGTAGTTTTTTTCCAATTCTATGTAGACAGTCACTGGTAGCTTGATGGGGATAGCATTGAATCTATAAATTACTTTAGGCAGTATGACCATGTTCATGATATTGATTCTTCCTATCCATCAGCATGAAATATTTTTTCCATTTGTTTGTGTCCTCTCTTATTTCCTTGAGCAGTGGTTTGTAGTTCTCCTTGAGGAGGTCCTTCACATCCCTTGTTTGTTGTATTCCTCAGTATTTTACTCGCTTTGTAGCAATTGTGAATGAGAGTTCACTCATGATTTGGCCCTCTGTTTGTCTGTTATTGGTGTATAGAAATGCTTGTGATTTTTGCACATTGATTTTGTATCCTGAGACTTCACTAAAGTTGCTTATCACCTTAAGGAGATTTTGGGCTGAGACAATGGGGTTTTCTAAGTATACAATCATGTCATCTGCAGACAGAGACAATTTGACTTCCTCTTTTCCTAACTGAATAGCCTTTATTTATTTCTTTGCCTGATTACCCTGGCCAGAATTTTCAATACTATGTTGAATACAAGTGGTGAGAGAGGACATCGTTGTCTTGTGCAAATTTTTAAAGGGAATGCTTCCAGTTTTTGCCCATTCAGTATGATATTGACTGTGGATTTGTCATAAATAGCTCTTAGTGTTTTGAGATATGTTCTATCAATATCTAGTTTATTGAGAGTTTTTAGCATGAAAGGCTGTTGAATTTTGTCAAAGTCTTTTCTTTTCTTCATCTATTGAGATGATCTTGTGGTTTTTGTCATTGGTTCTCTTTACGTGATGGATTATGTTTATTGATTTGAGTATGTTGAACCAGTTTTGCATCCCAGGGATGAAGCCAACTTGATCTGGGTGGATAAGCTTCTTGATGTGCTGCTGGATTCGGTTTGCCAGTATTTTATTGAGGATTTTCGCATCAATGTTCATCAGGGATAATGCCTGAAATTTTCGTTTTTGTTGAACACATACCATGTTAATGTGCATATAGATGTGATAAAACAATATAAAAAAGAAAGATGAAATGATACACAGAATTCAGGACAATGATTTGACGATTAGGTTGGTTGTGGGATGGCACAAGCTTGGGTGGACAGGAGACACATATGGCTACACGTTTTAAATGGCCAACCTTTACTTCAATAGTAGACTTATAGGTGCTTATGATGCTATTTAAAGTAGTGATGTATATATCTAACTAAAAACAAGAAGAAGTCCACATATAGACCAATATAAAGAGTGCACCATTAACTAATGACCAATATTAGTAATAGCCAAGAATTATGAATAATTTAATTGAATGAACCTGAAAAAATTCATCATAATAAATCAACAAAAATTAAACCATAATAGAGAGTGCGGTTAAGCTTTAGGAAAAAAAATAATACCACTGAATATTTAAAACCCAGTCTATTCTTATACTAATCTGCCACTGAAATTTACACTGCTATAAGGATGTAACACCAACCTTGCAATTACTTAATATGGCCCAACATTGGTCACCACCACTAGACTGCCTGGCAGAAGCAAAGAAAAATCCTGTTTGGAGGTGAAAATGTGCAGACCTTTTATAATATTCACACAGTGCTAGAACATGTGAGCTCAAACAAAAACCAAATTCACTATAGAAAAGGGTAGGCATAAATAAGCAAAAGAAACATGGACTTAATTTAATACAATTCTTAGACGGACTATAAAAAATTGCATGATTCAAATCCAGAAAACAGAACGTATTTTCTAAAAAAGCAAAAGGTAAATAAAAAGATCACAAAAATTTGATTAAAAATAGTCTTCTACATTTTATTCTCAGTAGGATGGCTATAATATTTTTTAAATTAGGAAAAATAAGTTTTGGTGAGGATATAGAACATTGAAAACCTCATACATTGCTGTTGGAAATGTAAAATAGTACAGCTTCTGTGAGAAAACATTTTGATGGTTCCTCAAAAAGTTAAAAAGAATTATGGAATTGTGGAAGATGGAAATCTAAAGTGCATAGGGCAGGCCACCAGACTGAAAATTAAGGCAACAGTCAGTGTAATAGTCTTGTTTGTTTGTTTGATTTGGTTTTGTTTTTGTTTTGAGATAGGGTCTCACTCAGTTGCCCAGGCTGGAGTGCAGTGATGCCATCATGGCTCACTGAAGCTTCAGCCTCCTGGGCTCAGGTGATCCTCCCACCTCAGCCTCTGAAGTAGCTGGAACTCTAGGTTTGTGCCACCACATTCAGATAATTTTTTTGCATTTTTTATGAAGATGAGGTTTGGCTTTTGGTAATCTGACCACCATGACCTCCTACAGGCATGGGCCACCATGCCCAGCTGATGTAGCAGTCTTGAATTCAATTTCTGTAAGACAGTAGGCTGGAAAGTCAGGCAGAAAGTCTGGAGACAAAACTGCTTCTCTGAAAAACCTCAGTATTTGCTCTTAAAGCCTTAACCTTATTGGATTAGTCCCACCCACATTATAAAAGGTAATCTGATTTATTCAAATCTTACTGATTTAAATGTTAATCACATTTAAAACCCACCTTCACAGAAGCATCTATACTGGTGCTTGACCAAACAGCTTTGCACATAACCTAGCCATGTTGAACACATAACATTATCTCACGACCACTCTCCAGAACAAGATTTAAGTGCCAGAATGCAGTGGTCCAATCCCTTTTTTTTGTTGCACTGATGGTAGAAGCATGTTTTGAGATAGAGCCTTTACAGTCCAAGATCCTAACCAACCTATTTGGGGTATATAGCATAAGTTTGAAACATACACCTTTGGTTATTTGGCCACATGTATTTTGGTAGTATAATCTAGCCTACCCTAATATATATGACAGTTGAATATTATTTAAGAAAAAAACAGAACAATGTAAAATAGCTCCAGAAAGAATGCCTGAGAAGCAAGAAGGAATAGAGAGCCAGATATTAGTAATCATGGGTATTGTAAATAAATATGAACTGTCTAACAAAATAATGATGATCTTGATGTCTAAATGTGTAATAACAAAATATTAGGAATCTAAAATATTAGAGAATAGTAACATGTAATTAGCATTGGATGAAGTGCTAACAAAGATTTGCGTGTTTCCTTTTACCTTCAGAAAAATAGAAATATTAATTGGTTTAATCACTTGCATATATCTATGTGTGTTTAAGTTTGTGTCTGTGTGATTGTGTGATATTTTGTTCTCAAACTAAGAAAGTACACCGAAAATGGAGGCATTTTAGAAGGTGAAAAAATACCTGTATCTAAACACTGTAGTAAATCTCTCATACTAATGACTTTAGTTTGTAGCACTAGTGAGACTTAAACTATCTAAAGTTGTCAATGCCCTGAAAACCCATCATACTATGGCCAGGTGGATTTAGTTGAGGAATGTCTGAAAGGACTATTGCATGCAAGGCCATCATTATATATATAATATATATTTTAAATATATAATATATATTTTAAATATGATATATAATTTAAATATAATATATATTTTAAATATGATATATATTTTAAATATATAATATATATTTTAAATATGACATATATTTTAAATATATAATATATATTTTAAATATGATATATATTTTATATTTGATTTGCCATATATATAAAATATATATAATATATACATAAATATATAACATATATAAAACATATATAATAAATATATAATATACATAAAATATATATAATATATACACACCAGTAAAATATGCCAGAGTCAAATTGTCTCTGTTTTCACATATATATATTTCATATATATGTGTATTTCATATACATATATATATATATATATATATGAAAAAACACTGGATGTGAAAGACTTATTGGTTGGTTTTACTATTTGGAGGATGTTAACCTATAAAAAAGAAAGTATTATAAGTTGAATATTTGTACTAGCACTTCTAGTATTACTGTAAAGAAGTATAAATAGAAAGTAAATTACATATTCCCCTCCTACAGAAACTCAAAATTTACTAATATATCAAAGCAATAATGTTAAATGTTGTTCCTTTTTCTCAGAAAGCATAATTATTGATTTGAGATCTACCATAAAAATGGAATTCCCTTTCATCAGTGCCAGAGAAATTATATTCCATGAAGTATATTAAGTATTTCCATGCTAAATGTAATACAGTTACTCTTGCTTACCTTAGTTCCTTATCTAGTTTCTTACTTAAAATATATTTAAAGGGAATGGTAAAAAATAAAAATATCTGCACAATGACTAAACAAAGCGGGAGGTATTTTTGGTAGTAAGTCAGTTCGAAATGGCCAAATGAATCCTGTTGCAACACACATAAAGTCAACCTGGTCTGACATGTCATTTATTATATGTGTTGGAACAGGTTCACCACAAACTCAGTAAGGAGCTTTTACTAGCTTTCTTCATAATATGGCTAGAAAATCTGTGACATATTGTAGGTAATACATAGGTCATGTCCTCCTTCTAATATGTTCTGACTCTTTAGAATTTGCTTGTGGTATAGAAAAATTAAAATATTAAATTAGTATTTAAAAAAGTCAAAATCACCAGAATTAGAACTCAAAAATAAGAGGTATGTAAAAACCTCACTTCTAGATTGGTCAAAATTTAAAAAGTTTTAATTGATGGGGCATCTCACACATTGCCAGTAGGATTGCTAATTAGTAAAATATATCCTTTAAAATTGTTTAATAAATGTTTTCAAAGTTATAAGAAAATGATCAGATGTTGATTCCAAAATTCCACACATAGTAAGTTATATTAACAAGAATATAATGGAAAATAATACTAATACAAAAATATATATCACTGTTTAAAGTTGTAAAAAATGGGGCAAAATCTAAATAGCTATAGATATTAACTAAACAAATGTGGTATTACATTTTCATCGAATTATTTGCCAACATACAGATGGTAATTTATATATGTAATGTATGTATGTCATCATGTATGTGTATATATATGATGTCTATGTATATCATCTCATTTTGTAAGGCACTCATTTAAATTTGTGTATAAGCACATATACATAATATAATCACACGAATGTTTTTCATAGACTATTTGTGAAAATAATAAAATATGAAGGCAGTGTGATTTTGTGATTATATACCATTAATTTTTTTGTTTATTTGAATATCTTTATTAAGTGAGAATGTACTATTTTTTATATTAAAGTAACATATTTAGGCACAGTGAGTCATGTATAAACGGTTGCTAAGTCAGGCTACAGAATGTGACTTTAAATTTAAGTAATCTATTTTTGATTGTTTTCTTCTGGTGAAAAGAAGACCAGGTTCAAGAGTATAAACATATAAGCATAGAGAAATCAAGCCCAGATAATTATGATATACAAAGTTATATTATTTTATTTACTAACAGTGTTTTAATGTCATTCATGTTTCACGCCCAGTATTATTATTTCTATTATTCCAATGATGTTGAGTTTGGTAAGGAGAGAGAAGAGGTTTCAGAGGCAGAAGGAGGGTAATGACAATAAAATGGCATTATTATTCAAGGTAGTTTCCTGATATTTAATTTCATGGGAAAAAAATCTGAAGATACATGTATCCTACAATGGAAACTTTTCTAAGTGCAGAGGAAGAAAATACTGAACAGAAACATGCAAAATTATTAAAAAGAATCTTTTTTCTTCTTTCTTTTTTTTTTTTTTTGAGATGGAGTTTCGCTCCTGTTACCCAGGCTGGAGTGCAATGGCTCAATCTCGGCTCACCACAACCTCCGCCTCTTGGGTTCAGGCAATTCTCCTGCCTCAGCCTCCTGAGTAGCTGGGATTACAGGCACGCGCCACCATGCCCAGCTAATTTTTGTATTTTTAGTAGAGACGGGGTTTCACCATGTTGACCAGGACGGTCTCGATCTCTTGACCTAGTAATCCACCCGCCTCAGCCTCCCAAAGTGCTGGGATTACAGGCTTGAGCCACCGCGCCCGGCCTTAAAAAGAATCTTATTACCAAAGATTACTCTGAAATTGAGATAAATGGAGTTGGTGGTCTAATGGTTCTTTATTGTTCTTAATCTTTTCAATTCTAGTAAAAAATTATTTATAACAAGGGGCTCAACTATTCTGAACATACAAAAATGACTAAAAATTAATTTGGCAACTGCATTGATTAATATAGAATCTTTTGTTGCATGGTTCCTTGGTCTTAGTGATATTGGATAGTTTTCCACGTGTATATATTCAAATATAATATATATCAAATATGTGTGATATATTTCTGTATTTTTTTTCACAAGGTTGGTGAATATCCAGGATGGAATACAGAATATGAAAACAATCTAACGGTATTAGAAATATCAAACAACCTCTCTGAATGAAGTTGGTTTAAAGCAGTTACCTAAATACCTTTGGAAGGAGGAATTCAAAATTAAAGACAGAAGATGCTGCACATAAGCACTATACTCCAGTTAAGAGTGGTACAATGGTAGTAGCCAGATTTTTCACTGTTGCAGAGAGAGGTTACAGATAAGCAAGTGACTAAAGTAAAAATTTAGAGGAAAAGTCATTGTAATTACTTGAAGTGTATTATTTTCCTAAGTAACTCAACTTGTTTTCTCTGTAATAAGTGATTTGAAAGCTGCCCCCCAACACACATACACATAGCGATATTTTTATACACAGCTTTAGAGAAATAAAACCCTTAGAATTTTGCATGTTCAGTTGGTATAGACAAGTGAGTACAGAAACACTTGATTCAGACACTTTCTTCCAAAAATTAATATATCTTTGATTACCCAAATAAATCTTTCAAACTCTTCAAATCACTTGATCCATAACTGGTTCTCACACACTGCCCAAAATATGTCTGCATTATATCTCTCTTTACTAAAGGCTGGTGAGAGTGTGAGAAAGAGGAAACTGTCAAAAATTTGATAGAACCCAGTTTATGTTCAAGTAAGCTGTTTAAGAAATGAGCTACATACCTTGCAAAGCAACATCCTAGGACACAGAAGAGCCTAAATATTTTGAAGAATGCAAAACATTAAAATCCTCTTTCATGATAGAAACTAACAAAAAAAAATGTGAGCAACATCCTCTATTTAAGATTAATAGAATTCCCGCTCTATACCTATCCCTACCTGTAAATTCAGCATGGCCATAGGTATAATTTTTGCTGTTATCCTTCTGCTTGAAAAATAGAGGGAAAAGCTAACTTCAGTGAAATTGAAGAACAGACTTAAAGCTGTCCAACAGTGGAATGGACTATTTTAACAATGAGCTCTTCTGAGTCCTGGAAATGATGAAGTTCATACAATCATCTATTGGTAAGAATGTGGAGATGACACTTTCATAGACTAGTAGACCTATGAAAGTACGAAAGTATTTAAATCAATCATTTGACCACAAATGCACAGCCAGTTCTGCTGGTTCTACTAGCCTCAAGAATCAATTTAACTGAGTAATGGGTGACTGACACTTTCTTTGATTTAGTGTCAGCAGAACATATGTCCAAAACTCTCCCCTTTCTGCCTGACCTTAGAAGACTACATGTTGAAAGTTTGCTTTGAGCTTGGTTCTTCTTGAACATGCAGCTTCAAATCAATGTCTGTCTGCTCATAAGCTCAACCAAATCAGGACTGCCACTGGCTGCTAAAGGGAAGAAAAATACTCCATAAAGAATTCCAGCATACCTCCTGCCCCGACAGCCATTCTGCTGTTTCTATGGAAACATTCACCAGACAGCAGCATGCTGTTCTGTGCAAGTGAAGAAGAAGGCATGTTTCTTTCATCCCATCTAGAGGGCTACCACTTCACACAATGAAAGAATGTGGTGAACACAATTATTTATTCTGACAGATAAATTGTTCAAGAGAATGGTGAGTTCTCTTCAGAAATTGTTTGATACTACTCTCTCTTTTTCTTCCCCACATTGGGCATATTCTTCAGATTAATTTATATAAGATTGTAGAAATGAGGAAGGAAAATAATCCACATTTGTAAAGTGCCTACTATTTACTAGGTACTCTGTGGTGCACTATGTTTGATATTTCCCCAGGAGAAAGTGGAGATTTAAAAATTACATGGCTTGCACAATGTGGCACAGCATAGAAATGGAAAAGTTGAGATTAAAATCAGTGTGGGTCTGATTGTAGAGTCCAGTGTGATTCCTGTGCCTATAGTAGATTGATGTGATGGTTTCTGGATGACTGACAGGCAGGCAGACAGTGGAGAAGGGGAATAGATTCAGGATCCCAAAGCTGAAGCAATAAACTAGAGTCGAGAGAAGGCATTGCAGAGTTGTGGAATGGGTTGACAATGAGCTTGGAAGCTGATAATAGTATCAAATTTGGGGTAGGAGTTTTCATCCAGGGTCTATTTAGTATTAATTCTCAAAAGTAGATAGGAGGGTATAGGTATCAAAGTGATACTTTTTTTAGGTAATAGCTATCAAAGTGATACTTTTTAATTAATTTTATCATATATCAGAGATGGTTTAGTATTTTGCTGCCAATCATTCACTCTGGGAAATAATAGAGGGATACTGATTAAAATGTAGCATTTTAGTAATAGTAAGTACTTTCTGATTTGGAGAAAACAGGCTTGGGAAAAAGTTGAATTGGCATGTCATCTCAGCATGAAGCCTACGTAAAACTTTCTATACATACTGCTATGGTTTGAATGTTCTTTTCCAAACTGATGTTGAAATTTAATTGCAATTGTCATGGTATTAACAGGTAAGACTTTTAAGAGGTGATTATGTCATGAGAGCATTAACCTTATGAAGGACTAATGCTGTTATCACAGGAGTGGAGTTTGCCCTCCTTTATTCCTCTGAATTGCATGCTCTCACTCTTTCTTACCACGTGATGCTGTCTGTCTTCTACCAAGGGCCAGATGTCAGTGACATGTCCTTGGACTTCCCAGCCTCTAGAACCATGATCCATATTAACTTCTATTGTTTATAAATTACTCAGTCTCAGATGGTCTGTTATACCAACACAAAAGAGACAAAGATATACACCAAATATAAATAGTGCTATTAATATATTCAACCTTTCTGAGAGAAAAGAGTGGTGATTTGCTAAGTCAGATAAATCACACCTTATATTGGCTACCTCTTTAAGAGATACATATAAATGACACACCATACTCCTTTCTTACTATTGCTGAAGTCTTTATAGATAACTAATCTTTTATCTGGTTGCTACAGCAAGAAGTTGACCCATCACATTGTTTATGACCTGTATTTCTGATGCCAACTGGAGAAAAAGGGGTCTCCGGGCCTCTCCCACATTTCTCCAATTTGCTTCACAGCTTTTGCTCTAAAAGAAGTAGGCACACTGATAATGATTAAACCATGAATACTGCTACTTCCTCAGATTCTGTGCTTTGCAATACAGTAACTCTGCTTCTAACCTTTTCTTTACATTTTAGTCTACTGTATATGGGAATATGACATCTAACCCCAACCCTATTCTCTCCTTTCAGTAAATATTTAAATCTCTCTTCTCTCTTCATTGCATATTCAAATTAGCCATTTATCCAGCTATGTTGTAAATTCCTTGAGGCCAAGAACTTTACCTCATTCATCTTTATATTCTTGTATCTATTAGGGACCTGATATGCCATAAATGTCTTTTAATTGTTTGTAAATTGAATTGTCACATGTGTGTCATTGGATCTGACATTGTCCATTGGATTCCCATAACCAATGCTAACCTGTTTTACACATGACAACTTTTGAAATATTTAAGGACACTTCAAATGTCCCCCATTTTACTGAACATTTGGTTTTCAGCCCCTCCATCTCATACTATTTCATGAATTTTTCCGATCAAAGAGTTTCAAGTTTATTCATCATGTTGATGGTATTTTTTAGTATTACTCTAAAAGTGTGTGCCCTAATGAGGAAGGATAACTGGGAAGGGATGTGCCACCAATTAAATTATCTTTCCCATAAATGTGTTGGTCTGTAGTCTAAGGCATTGGTAGTTGTTTCCAACAAGCAGATTGAAAAGTTAAATATTTCCAGGAGAAGACATGTTCTTTCTATTTGGATTGCTGAATTATTTTATTATAGATTACAAACTTTCTTTTGTGAGATGGAGTTTTACTCGTATTTCCCAGGCTAGGGTGCAATGGTGCAATCTCAGCTCACCGCAACCTCCGCCTCCCGGGTTCAAGCAATTCTTCTGTCTCAGCCTCACTAGTAGCTGGGATTACAGATATATGCTACCATGTCCAGCTAATTTTGTATTTTTAGTAAAGACAGTGTTTCTCCATGTTGATCAGGCTGGTCTTGACCTCCCAAACTTGGGTAATCTGCCTGCCTTGGCCTCCCAAAGTGTTGGGATTATAGGCATGAGCCATCGTGTCTGGCCCTACAAACTTTTTATCCCTTAAGGTATTTTTATTCTTTTTTGGTGACTATATTGTCCTTTTATTGAGTTTCTACTTTCTCACTTTCAACTGAGAAACTGTTAAGAGCCATTCATTTCCACATGCGGATGTAGATAAATTTTGTCAAGCCTAGACAATGCCAGTTCTTTGTTTATTCCTCTTTTCCTGGCCCGATTGCAGATACCAAGCAAGAAGGAAAGCAATCTTCACCTAAGAAGTATGGCTCAACCCATTCAATTTTGCCTTTAAGATGTTCTATTTTTTTTCATGACCTACTTTTCTAGCCTACATGCCACTATCCCATCCACTAAGTACCCCATGCTTTAGCCAAAAGTGCTTTCCTGTTTCTTCTATAATTCTACCCATTTGACAAGTTCTTAATTATTCACTCTACAACAAATCTAAATACACTTGATGAAACCCTACCCCTCAACATATTTTCTTATTTTTGCCTATGCTCACTTTTTAGTGATTCCAAAACATACGTATAAACCCACAGACATACACATATACACATATGTAAATGTGTATATACATCTATATAGATCTAGATCTACATATTCTAGCCAGAACTTTAGTTATACACATATACACAGGCATACACATATACACATATATAAATGTGTATATACATCTATATAGACCCAGATCTACATATTCTAGCCAGAACTTTGGTTATACACATATACACAGACATACACATATACACATATATAAATGTGTATATACATCTATTATAGACTCAGATCTATGTATTCTAGCCAGAACTTTGGTTATACACATATACACAGACATACACATATACACATATATAAATGTGTATATACATCTATATAGACCTAGATCTATGTATTCTAGCCAGAACTTTGGTTATACACATATGCACAGACATATACATATACACATATATAAATGTGTATATACATCTATATAGACCTAGATCTACGTATTCTAGCCAGAACTTTGGTTATACACATATACACAGACATATACATATACACATATATAAATGTGTATATACATCTATATAGACCCAGATCTATGTATTCTAGCCAGAACTTTGGTTATTGATGTTCTCAGTAATGTTGTCACCTACACTGAGAATTTCTGGATGACATTTTCTCATCCTTTCTTCTACTCCTCAAAGTCTGTGTTAGTTATCTAATGTTGCAAACAAAGGATCTCAATGTAGCAGCTTAAACCAACATATGTTTATTATCTGCAATTTCTGTGGGGCAGAAGTCTGGGCCTGGCTTAGCTGGGTCCTTTGCTCCGGGTTTCTCACAAAGCTGCAATTCAAGTACCTGCTGGCCTGCAGTCATCTGAAGATTGAACTGGCTAACTATCTATTTCCAAGAACTTTAATTGTTGGCAGAATTTGGTTCATCAAGGGCTGTTGGACTAGAGAATGCCCTCAGTTCCTTGTCACATGAGCCTCTCCAACATGGCAACTTGCTTATCAAAGAGAGTAGGCCAGGAAGGTAGTAGAGAGAGAGAGCTTTGGTAGCATAATTGTGGAAGTGACTATCCATCGCCTTTACTTCATTCTATTGGTTAAAAGTGAGTTACTTGGGCCAGCCCACACACAAAGAGACTGCCTTATATACTAAGAGATGCTTCTTGTTGTGGGCCACCTGAGAAGTCTGCCTACCATAGAGGCCTGAGGTGGAACTGCATATCTAGGTGACTTAATACTGTTAAATTTATGATGGCTGAATTTAACTGAACTATTTTTCACACAGAACTATTAGTGGCTTGTAATTTAAAGCGTGAAACTTTCAAGGTCATTTCACTTTTAAAGAATATGCTTATAGATAACAAAGACTAGAACTATAAAGACAGTGGGGATAACATACTTGTTTCGTATTCACCCAATCTCATATTTGTTTACACAAACCTCTCTGTAGCCATAGTTAAATTCCCGTCTCTTTTTAACTTTCTTCATTCCCAATAATTTCTTCCACTGCTCTAAGACAAGGACATAGAAACATTCCATGGCATATTCTTTCATGACCTATATTTGTTGCTGTTATCAATTCTGATTACACCTTAACAGGTTCAATTTCTACTGCTTTATTTGCCTTAATAAATACTGCTAAAATGGTATTCAAAATCAAATTAAATTGGAATTCAGTGATAAGAGCAACATAGTATAGCACTTTCTCATTAAGCTTTCTCATCCTAATATGAATTCCTGCATCTTTTAATTTACATACAACTGCTTCCTCTGCTAACCTAAAATAGAACTTGTTATAGGCATTATAAAATGTTTGGTTATTCTGTATCTGAATATCTTGAAAGTCATAAAATCATGCTTAATTCGTAATGACCTACTTGAAATTTCCATACTCAATTGCTCACATTCACATTACTACGTCATTTAACCTCTATTGAAAGGTTTCTTTCTTTTCTGTTTGAAATTCTTGAGTCAGCACTGGTACTCAAAAAGGATTCCAAGGAGCTCTATGATGTAAACGTAAGAAGTATTTGGACACAGGGAGGGGAGCACTACACACTGGGGCCTATTGGGGGGAATAATGGAAGGACAGCGGCGTGGAGAGGGGGAGCTGGGGAGGGACAGCATGGGGAGAAATGCTAAATGTGGGTGAAGGGGAGGAAGACAGCAAATCATACTGCCATGTGTGTACCTATGCAACTATCTTGCATGTTCTGCACATGAACCCCAAAACCTAAAATGCAATAATAAAAAAAGAAGAAGTATTTGGTATTGAATCCTATAACCTAGCATCCCAGTCCACACCGACTGGGTTCCATTTTAATTCTCATACTTTTCAATACATTTCTTTTCTTTTTTTCCTTCACTTGTCCTGTGAATTCCTGCCTTATACTTAGTCATTTGAAATTTCACTGCTGCAGCTCAACTCTCTCAACGGTGGAAATTCTACCACTGGATTCCAGTTTTCCTGTCTCTTTTCCCCAAATCCAATTTCCCTCTCACTTTTAAATGTCCTTTTTACCGCACAAATACCAATTTTTCTTTTTTTTTGGGCTACACTGATACTCTAAATATAGCAGCACATTTTTATCTTTGATGATTAATTGATTTAGAAGTTAGAAGTTCATATTTCACCTCAATTGTTTTATTGCATATTGTATTCCTACAAATCAGTAGAATCTTTTGCTTCTAATTTCAGTTCTCTGACCTTATAATATACAGTCATGTTTCCCTTAATGATGGAAATGCATTCTGAGAACTACACGAGGAGGCGATTTCGTCATCATGCAAACTTCATAGAGTGTACTTACACAAATCTAGCTGGGATAGCCTACTACATACCTAGGCGATATCTGATAGCCTATTGCCCCTATGGTATCAACCTGTGTGGGAAGCTACTACTGTCCTGAATACTGTAGGTAATTGTTACATCATTATATTAGTGTTTCTAAACATTAAAAAGGTACAGTAAAAAATATTGTATAAAAGATAAAAAGTGGTACACAGGTATAGGGCGCTTACCATGAATGGAGCTTGCAGGGCTAGAAGTTGGTCTGAGTGAGTCGGTGAATAAGTGGTGAGTGAATGTGAAGATCTAGGACATTACTGTGTACTACTGTAGACTTTATAAACACTGAACACTTAGGTGACACTAAATTCTTTTAAAAAATTATTTCTTGAGTCACAAATTAACCTTAGCTTATTGTAATATTTTTACCATGTATACTTTTTAAGAAAACCATTAGACTTTTTAGTAGTAACACTTAGCTTAAAACAAACACATTGTACAGCTACACAAAAATATTTTCTTTCTTCATGTCCTTATTCTGTAAGCATTTTTCCACTTTTACTTTATTTATTTATTTATTTATTTATTTATTTTCTACTTTCCAAATTTTCTTTGCTAGAAACAAAGATACAAACACACACATTAGCCTAAGTCCACACAGGGTTATCGTCATTAATATCATTATCTTCCACCTCCACTTCCTGCCCCACTAGAAGGTCTTCAGAGGTAATATCACAAATGGATCTTTCATGTTTGATAACAGTGCCTTCTGGAATATTCCCTAAAGGACCTGCCTGAGACTTTCACAGTTAACTTTTTATTATATAATAGAAATATTACACTCTAAAATGACAGCTAAAAGTACAGTATATAAATATATAAACTAATAACATAGTTGCTCATTTCATTATGAGAATCGTATGTACAAAGTTTTATATGACTGGCAGTGCAGTTTACACCAGCATCACCACAAACTCATGAGAATGTGTTTTGCTACATTAAAGTGGCTATGATGTCACTAGGAAATGGGAATTTTTTTATCTTTATTATAATCATATGTGACCACTGTCATATATGCAGTCCGTTATTGACCAAAAAGTCTGTGGTGCATGATTACACCTTAATTTCAAGTTCTAAACTTTTTTTTCATCTTCTGCCTGTTCAAACTTCACCTAGAAGCCAACAATAAAAACCTAGTTTATAAGACTCAGACTTTTGTCCTGAGGCAATGAGAACCCAGTCTAGCATTATATCAGTTGGTGAAGTTAGGTATTATGTGCATACTGAAGCTTACTTGTAGACTCTGAATTGACCACACCCTTCTTAGACAGTGTATTTGTTACTTAGAGACTGTTCTTCCTAACATGGATCAATCAAATAACAGCAATTAATTAGAATTTATTTTATTTTTGTATTACTCTAAATCCACATATAAGTGATGGCTGGCATAAATTCAGTGACTCAAGGGAGTCAGGGCTGAAGTTTGAAAGTTTTTTGGATTTTCTGTCATTTTGTCAAGATGGCTGATTCTGCTCTAGTCATCACAGAAGGAAGAAAAGGCTAAATTTCAGAAGTGTTTTCCCAATATCTGTTTCTCCATTTCTTCTTTATTAAGAGACCTCTGATTTTGGGGGGGGGGGGGAAGCAATGTACCCAATTTAAAAGTAAACAGACAAGCAAATAAACAAGGAAATTAAACAGAAACAAAAATAGCTGTATATTTTCTAGTCTCTTTTGCAGCTGGGTTTCTTTCTGGAATACACATTGGCACATGAGGTATGTGCAGAAGTCATTGGGTAGGGTTTTGGGGAAACTTCTTAGAGTACTGATTTAGTTAACACATGTCCTTTTATTTTATTTTATTTTATTTTTTTATTTTTTTTCTGCCAGAAGCATTGATATAAAATTTGAATGACAGACAAAGATGACAGTTGGTTCCTATATCCTAGCAGAGTTTTACTAGTTGCTTTTGCCAAAATCCCATTTTGATTGGCCAGGTATCCATTCTGATTAGTTCTATGTCCATGCCATACTGGTGGTTTCAAATGTTGACTGTCACTGCTGATAGTCCCAGCTTTTATATACCTAAGTCATTACTAGTCCTATGTTATCTATTTCCCAAGTATCTTCTTATCTGAGTAAAAGATAAACCTCCTATCTTGTTGAAGTCTCTGGTTTTTTCACTTTCTCTTATAGGCAGCTGAATGCAAATGTTAGGAGAGGTAGCTACATGAACACTGACTTGCAGCCTCTTTACAGAACTCTCTTTGTGTGTACACAATCTGTTTAACATACCTACTGCCTGAAATACTTACATTCAAAACACCTTCTGGGACTAGAGACTGACCTTGAATCTTAGCTGAGTCTGCTACTAACCCTGAAACCACTATCAAATTCTTAAGAAATATTTCCATTGATCTCTACATTTTACCTAAATCCCTTCCAGTTACAAGCAAGTTCTTACATCAAGTTAAATATTTAATTTTGCTGTTTTCCTAATGTCAATTATTTTTTCCTGCCCTGTAGTTCCTTCCAATAAATTTCTACCATCTCCTGGTTCAAATACTTTGTACACTAAAAATAAATGACATCTTAGTAATCTGCTAACTGAACACCTTGTTTATATAACTGTCAGGTTTGACCCATAGTTAACACAACTATAACCAGAAAAACATGCCTTGCCAGTCATAAATAATGTTCTCTCAAATATTTTGTTTCTTTCTCATGGTATTGCCAGTTACTCAGTTGCAGAGCCCTGATGTAGCTTGGGAAGTTTTTATTATTTCTTTTACATAAAGAATAAAAAAATGAAATATAGATTAGTTAGGCAACTTGTCATATATAACTTGATTAGCCAATGGCAAAACTAAATTAAAATCATGGCACATATCCAATAAACTAATATATGCTTGTATTGCGGCATTTTATACAAAGATTGGTAACTGTAAGACTGTAAGCAATTGAATATACTCACTTAATAGTTGTTGTAAAGTCATTTGTAATATCTCTGAGTCATAATTTCCTGTTACTGTAAAATAAGTGGATGAAATAAGACATACTATTTTCTTCTTGACTCAATTAAAATATATTTTTCAGTTCATATGACAGATGTGTAGCAAATTCCTAATGACAATTCCTTGCACAAAAAATAAATCTTATATACTTAAAGAATATTTTTTAAAATATAATATGTTTTATATAATAAGCCCGTTCCAAAATGTGGTTTGACCTTGATGCTAACTATGGAGTATTTGACTTAATGTGGTCTTCTCCACAGTAGAAGCTTTTGCCTTCACCATCCACCAGTTTCCTATGCCAAAACCTGAGCATTATCTTCCACTTCTTTCTACTCACTCACTCCCATCACCGGTAAATTGCCACCAAACCCAGTGGCTTTTGTTAAATATTGCTGCAGATAATTTCTCACTATGCTCCCACTGCTTCCACAGTTATGAGCTTCATTACATGGAGCCAAGACAAGTATCCTCCAAATATTTTTTCTGCCTCAAGTCTCTTCTTCCAGGCTGTTCTGCACTCGGTAAAATGAGTTACTTTACTTAAACACAAAGCAATCCCTTCTCCATTGCTCAAAGTACTTCAGTCGGACACTTCACTGCCAAATGACATTTGTGCACACTCCCTTTTAGCTAAATAAGCTGTCTTCTCTTCATCCTTCCATCTGCTTCTCCAGTGTTTTACCTTTAAACTTTAACCTCGAGTCATAACCAAATATGTGTACCTTTCCATGTACAGCACATTTTTCTTTCTTTCTTATTTCTTTAAATTTTCTCCCATCCTGCTCCTACTTCTCTTTCTCGTTCTGTGTGCTCTTTGAATGTGGCTTCGCTCACTTAGAATGCCACTCTTATGTATTTTTTTTGGTTGTTGTTTTTATTGTTAGAAAACTCTCTCCAAAACTCTGTTCAAGTGTTGCTTTTTCTGTCATAATTTCTCTGACTTATTCAGGAAAAATAACCCCTCCTCCCTTTTGTGAGATCAATGTATCTTTTATATATTTATATATAAATATCAATCTATAAAATATATGTTTATATACACGTGTGTGTGTGTGTGTGTGTGTGTGTGGTGAAATATGTGTGTATGGTGGAATGTCTGTCTGTGTGTATCACCTTGAATTGTACTGTGTTTTTTAAAATCTGGTATCCTCCTTCCTCCTGTTCTTTGAATCACTTCTACCAAAGTAGCATCAATTTTGACTGGGTCCATCATGTTTTTCAAATCCTGACCACTTAGTTAAATGCCTGATCTGTGACTGGTACTCTTCAAACAAATATCGAATAAATACATGAACTGACATCATAGACAAAGGAAAGACTGGAGTGGAGAAGTATTAGCAAAAGCCTCTTTGATTAGTAAAACTGACTAGTGAATTGTTTAAACAAAGTAGTTCAACAAATCTGCAAAGCACATAAGCAGTTACAGTCAAACTTTTCTCTACCTAAGATGTAATTCTATTTGTGGCAAACTTCTTTACCTTGGGTGATATAGTTGCAAATTTAAAGTCACTCAAGGGTGGTTTTAATTTGTTTATGAACAACGTAGCAGCATTTTTTAAATTTCCATCTTGTGATCAAAGACATATTGGTAAGTTAAAAAAAAAAAAGCAATATGTAGAATAGAAAATGTGATGTGCCAATATTTTTACAAAAATGAATTGTGTGTCTGAATGTAGGCATGCACACATAATGTGTATATGCTAGAATAGCTCCATAACAGGGGGTACCTTTGATGGGAATATCGTATGGCCTAGGCCAGGAAGAGAAGAGAGATTTAATTTTCATAGTATACTCTTTTTTAATCTATTAATTTTATTCTATGTAAATATGTACACAATTAAATTGTTGGTATGTAAATGTTCATGATATAGTCAGCCAAATTATGATTGAAACAGAAAAAGAGAAAATCTGATATTAATTGATAAACTTTTAGGTTTTTATTGAGCAGAATCAGGCTAGGGTTTCTATCAGTTGCTGCCAAGAATTTTAGGTTTATTCAAGGTTTAGCTTTATCAGGACTGCTGAAACTTCTAAATAGACTAAATAGATCTATCTTGGTAATTTTTTTTCCTCTGAAAATTAACTAAATTCATTCACTTGACAAATTGTTCTGTAATTGTGTACACATAATTCAAGCTTTCATCTCCAGGGAAAGTAAAGCAAGGTTGCTGCTTCATTTAATCCTTGCAGATGGCTTTTGTGGATAAATCACACAAAACCAAATGATGTTTTATACTCTGATACATTCATTACCTGAACTGGTGCTTTTCTCGACTCCTCTGTCCATTTGGTGAAATCAGACCAAGGCAAGAAAGATAGTTGGAAATGTTAAAGAGAAGTGAGATGAAAAAAAAAATGTTTTGTGTTAATTCTTCTATCAATGGCAGATTATTCCTGGCAGAGACATATTTCAGCATGAACTCAAAAGTTAACTTTTGAGATGATTAATAAAGCAGAGGTAGGTCAGAGCCATCCAAAGTAAATCCATTGAGAAATATTGACAAATCAATGATTTCCTACCCTTTTATCACATTCTGGTTCTTAAATGGGAACTATTCTTCTCAAGAGGACACTATCACACTGAACTGCTGGTCCTTTGAATGGAGTTATAGCTTTGCTGGTGTGAACTCATTCTCGACCATGGTTTGGTATCACCGTTGAATCTCCATTCACTTCAGGGATGCTGTAGTTCTTGAAGCACTAGACACTGTCTCTGAATGGACTGCTATTGACAACAGATCTCTAGCAATAGGAGTGAAAGAAAGAAAACTCCACGAGTTTTAATAATTAGAGATTATACTAAGTATGATAATGAAATCAGTAGAAAAGGCTGAGTAATTAGCCTCTGACCATTCCCTTCCAGAAGGGATACAGTCACTGCCATTTGGCTGAAACTTCCCTATGTTCCTTGCCCGTGTCGTTAGACATAAGCTGCCCCATGTATCTAGCTCTAAACATGTCATGTCTCAGAAAAACTCCACATCCCAGATACACAATGGTTTCTAACTCTTAGTACAGACTGATCTCTTATTATAGCTACAGACAGAACCTAAAACAAGTCCACACACTGGAATAATGCCCCCTTCCATATGATAGCTATGCTCAAAGAGTAAATATGTAGGAATACCTCCAAAACTACTCATTCAGACTCCTGAAAAAGAATTGCCTGAACACCACCTAGCATGTTTTGCTATATTATTTTGTAACAAATTTGTTATAAAATGTTACATGATTTTGTTATATAATGTTACATGATTTTGTTATATAACGTTAGCTTTGTTATTTTATAATATCTATTTTGTAACATTTGTCTAGTGTTAGCAAATGTTACAAAATAGATATTACAAAATAACTGTGTTTAGAAAAGGCTTAGTTAAAATAAGTTATTTTGGAATATTCAGAAGAATATAACCTGGTTTTTAAGAAATAAGAGCTATAAATAACCTATCATCTGTAGTATTTATGAGCATCTAATCAATCAGGATAAAACAGTTTCATATTCGCCATGACTACGTTGAATACTCTAATCAAACGTGATGACAAGTTGCTTTTTTTATAAGTTACTTTAAGGCAGAGTTTAAAGGATGGAAGATTTATTACAGGGTTACCATTGAATTTACACATCTGGAAGAGAGGAGGAGGTAGCAAGATTTGTAAGAAGTCCAGCTGCACAGCAGACACAAACAGCAATGTTGGCCAACCCCAAGGTAGCTCTGAAACAAAAATGTCCCATCAGATTGCTTCACGTTTGGCTCAAAATGGGCAGGCCTTTATGTCCATTTCCTTCAGTCACTGCACATGGGGCTATTCCCCGAAGTCCTTGGCCTTGAATAAGGTAGCTTTCAGCAACTGAGGCAATCTTTGAAGAGGCTGACAGCTGAATGCTGCCTGCAGATGTTACCACCACTAATTAGGGCTTCAAGTTTTTTGTTTGTTTCTTTTTGACAAGGAATCTGGGCATCCTGTCTCTGTATCCATCATAACTTCATTCTAAAATAAAAGAATATGAAAACTAGAGAGGTAAGGAGAAGTAAATGTATTCAAGTTCTCATAGAAAGTTATGGATCTGGAAATTACAAAAGTATTGTTGATTCCACCTAACAGCTCTTCCTAGTACTCCAAGTTTCCCCCCAGAAACTAAAAATAATCTGGAAAGTTTTAATAGCAATTCTCGATTTAAAAACTAACTTTCCTTCCTTTTATTTCAACATTTCTCATAATGTTGATCATATCTATTTATTTTCCATTGTCTCAGAATAATTATCTCTGCTCTTTTTTGAAAAATTCACCACCTGAACTCTTGATATTATTGTACATACTTCTCATCATCTCTGAAAGTGTGTTGCCTCAATCATGCTCTCCATCTTATCTACAATTTCTCCCTCATGGTTTATTTTCTCAACGTATTTAAAATGCAGTCAAGGTTTCCTGTTCCTGAAAAATACCTTCCCATGATGGCATTTCTCATTCTTTACTTATACCTCCCCACCTGGTCTACTTCCACCCACTTGATATCAGTTCCTAGATTTATTGATATCTAGCTTCATCCCCATTTTCTACACTTAGACTGTTCCTCAAAGTGTCCTGCTGACAAAGAAATTTACAAATGCAATTCCCCTCTTTTCCCCCTGTTGACTTCATTTAATCTCACACTTCTTCCTGAAAAACAGTTTTTCTTCTTTTGCCTTTTGCATCTGGCCATGTTTTAACTGGGCTCTGCTGCAGCTGCTTCCTTTTCAGTTCCCCAGCTTCTTCTAATTATCTGCTCAGAAGATTTAAATTCTTCATACTTCTCTCCATTCTCTCTCCTCCTTATGTTTCTCCCATGGCCACTTCATTTTCATCTATGTCTCTAGCTATGTTTTTATTTTTTGGGTTCCTGATATGTATTTCCAGCTTTACTGTAATACAAATATATTTCATTGTCAAACATTGATAGTCTAGTAATTTTACTCTTCATTGACTAAACAATAAAGCTTAACTGTTTAATATCTCTAACTTCAGAGTGCTCTTCTCCAACATTTTATTTTCCACCTATCAAAACCCTAACAATTTTTGAAAGATTGCAAAATCCCAAACCACTTATTCTTGTTTGAATTTAATGGGTATGTAATGACTTTTTATATGATTCTGGAAACCTCATTCATTTTATAATTGCCAAAGTATGTAAAATATAAAAAGCATCACAAATGTTTGTTCAGTTATTTAGATAAATAAAACAACACTGATGCAGTGACTAGTGTCTATGGTCTACACACACAAAAAAACATATACGCACATATACACACACCTATTTAAGATGTAGGTTGTGCATTAAAATAATTGGATGGTATTTCACCATGGATTGTACAATACAAATAAAGCAAGTATGATGTAATTGACTATGAGCACGGAGAAGTAATTATTAGACTGTTCTAGCAACCTTTTTTACATACTACTGAATAACTCAAAACAGAATCAAAACTGATTTACTTAATAAGTAAAATAATTGAAGTATTAGCTAATAAAGATTTTAGGAGCTAATCAAGCAAAATCTCCAAAACTTCAGAAGTATAAAATCACCAAATACACACACACACACACACACACACACACACACACACACACACACACACAGATGTATATTTAGAGAATGAGAGAAAAATCATCATAGAGTTAACCATAATGTATATTATATTTTCATGATTATTTCTGGCTTAGTTTGCTTTCTGTGTAAAATTTCACAGATGTGTTTATTTGCTCCAGTAGTGAAATGCAAATAAGGATATCTTATTTTCAAACTAGTCACTCAAGGACAAAGCTACACAGAGAGAGAACGAGTTTCATCTAATGCTGAGATGATCATAAATGAATGGTGGGGTCCTTCACAACAGAAGGTAAGAAGAAACACAGCTTGTGTTTATGAACTATCCTTACTTGCTAGTACCATGCTGGACCAATGTGTATGAGGACCAAGAGTATGTGCAATGGGACCAATAGTGTATGATGTGTGAACACTGCTCTCAATAAACTTGCAATTTATTTGGAAATACACAGTGAACATACAAGTTACATTCAATTTTATTCAATGACTATTAAGTGCTCACTATGATGCTTCTTAAGTTTTTTAACCAATTAATAGCAATGACAGGAGGATAACCTCAGTATGGTGCATGTGTATATTTGTAGGAAACACAGAGTGTATGTGAGAGAAAGAGAAGGGAAAGAGAGGTAACACAAAGATCAGAAAGTATTCTTCTGAGCCCTACTGTTAAAAAAGTGTCAGTTGACACAGAGAGAAGAGAAGAATGGACATTAGATTTTATATGTCTCTCATATTTTTTATTTTATTACTCTCAGACTCTCTTCTCTACCAACCATCAGTAACTGGAGATAAATCTTGCAAATAAGAAAGGCCTGCTTTGCCACTCTGTAGTGTTAGGAAAGAAGTGGAAATCAGCACCAAGGAGCGGGAATGGTGAAGTTAAGTATTTTAGTCAAGTTTTGCTGTCAAGTTTGGGGTAGAAGGAAGTCACTCCAAGCCAGGATGGATGGTGGACATTAAAGAATCAAATAAAACAGAAAAATCCTCTCTAATCAGTGTGATGTAATATATTAAGAACAAGAAAGAGTTTAACAATTAGAAAACTGTTCATAATATATTATCACTGAAGACCTCACCTAATCTCCACACATCAAGTGCTATCTCTTCCCTGACAATTCCAGCCAGTGTTTATCTTGCTCTTTGATGAGCTGTCATTAATAAGCAGTACTTTATATATTTATGGAATTCATATGCAAGGTCTTGAAGTAAGGCACATTTAACTTGTTGTCATATTTCCCTAATATTTAGTGTAATGGCAGAAACTTTCACTAATTCAATCGCTAAGACTAATTAAATGGCTTATATATGGAAATATGAATTGGTATTTCAAATAATAATCTAAGGGCCTTGAGTCACCCTGATGGAAAGAAAGTTTTGTTCATTTTTGGAGACAACACTGTTACTGAATTGATTATAAACATATATGTGAGAAGCAATTAAGGTCATTGGTTCTACAGGTTTGAAATGAAAACCAGTAGGACCTTTAACAATAATGTCGTTAGAGCTGATCATCCTCAGGCAAGGCTCACGAGGAGCATGTGGAATAGGAGAAACGGTGATATCCGTCTTTGGAAAGTACATCCTGTGAGAGTTTGCCCTCCAGCCACAGCAAATCAAAACTGCCGAGTATAGAACATATTTATCCCCTTCGAAGATAGCCCCTCCCCCATCTTATCCTAGTAGGCCTCAGGATCAAGCTCTAGTTCCAGGATTACGTTCATTCAATTAAGTCCAGGTGAATATGAGGCTCCTTAGGAGCATTTTATCAGGCCCAACGCCTTGAATTCTTTTTTTGTTTGTTTGTTTTTTCCTGTACAGAGATTTGTGAAATACACAGGTAAGTTATTTGTCCCCACACACCCAACATGAAATGATGCAACAGACCTAGGATGATGGCTCCAGATACTCTTATTCAAAAGGGGAAAAGTTGGAAAGCACAAAGTACTCACTGGTCCATATGAATGTTGAAATTATAGAACGTTGCCAAGAACTGTTAAGAGTTTTTCACCTAATTGCAAGTTAAGTTGTTTATGGGTGCCAAAACAAGATAATAGACTTCTGCATTAGAGATAAAGCATGATTTCCTATTCACAGCAATATCAGTAGCCAGAGTGCTTAGTATTCACGTCGATTCCTTGGACCTCAATTCCGACAGGGCTGTAGAAAGATGGTCAGGTAATGCCTGCATGTGTAGTGGGTTGTATTACCGGAGAGGATTCATTAATTTAGGGAATTCAAGTTTTTATAAAGGAGAATAGGCTGACCTACCATTTTCTTTGAAGGGAGACACAATCTGTTTCATCATAAACTGTAAGAAAACCTGCATTTTGATCTAGATGGAGACACTATATCTCCCAAAACTTTTTACTACGTAACCATATTTTTAAAAAGATAGTCCAGGCCGGGTGCGGTGGCTCACGCCCGTAATCCCAGCACTTTGGGAGGCCAAGGTGGGAGGATCATGAGGTCAAAAGATGGAGACCATCCTGGCCAACATGATGAATCCCTGTCTCTACTAAAAACTACAAAAATTAACTGGGCATGTTGGTGCATGCCTGTAGTCCCAGCTACTCAGAAGGCTGAGGCAGGAGAATTGCTTGAACCCGGGAGGCGGTGGTTGCAGTGAGCCAAGGTAGTGCCACCGCACTCCAGCCTGGCACCTGATGGCAGAGCGAGACTCTGTCTCAAAAAAAAAAAAAGTCCAGAACAAAGAATCAGTTTATGTATGTGTGTGATATCCAAAATCCTGAAAGACATATGAATAATTGTCTCCCAATGAATATCTTCAATCATTTAGAAATCCAGCATGTCAAACAATATTCTCATGCTTATCTGCACACTGTATCATCATTCTTACCAGATATCCTTATACCCGGAAATTGGATTAAAGGTGTATATTAATAGCAGCTCACTGGAAAATATTAACCACAAAATCACCTCAATGTAAATGCCAGCATCTGAAGACTGAGAGAGATTGAAGAAAGAGCAGAAGAAAGAAAGAAGGATCTTGGTGGAGTTTTTAGTTTGGATTGTGATAACAGTTACATTCAGAGTGCTGATTCATTATAATATCCTCTAGATAGTTACCTCTGCTGGGCTCATAGCAAACTTGGCAATAGCAGTGGCCTGCTCTCTTAAACTCAGCTCCTGAAGCAATGTTCCCAATTCCTCATCATGTAAGCCAGTAGTTGTCAAATTTACCTTGGCTTAGAATTATTTGAAGAGCATTTTAAAATACAGATATCTGGGTCCAAACTCAGAGACCTAGTCTGCTAGATATATGATGGGACATGAGAGTTTGAATTTCTAACATAACTCACGTGACACTGATGTTACTGATCCTGGAACCTCACTTGAAGGATGACCGCTATAGGGTAACCTTTAACTTTTGCTATAAAATAGAAATTTCGCCACCCACAACTTTGACTAAAATTTACATTTCTGAAGAGTGGCCTATTTGTCCAGTTCCCCAGACAAACCTGCATTTTCTAAAATAAAGTCACAACATGGAAATCTCAGCCAGAACACTTTAAGAGGTAAAATTGTCTTCACAAATAAAAAATAAATTGATTACAGTAACCACTTCCTACTACCTGTCTTTACTCAAGCTCATGCTCCATGTCTAAATGAGAAAGTAATGAAGCCAAGATGAAGATCTCCTTTGCACAAATCAACCAAATCTACTTCTGACAATATAAGACTGAATTCTATTTATGTAACAAAAACTTTCCCAAAAAGGTGGGACAAAGCTAATAAAGAATACGAATGCTTACACTCACTTATGTCTTCTTTAGGAGAGAAACCATGCTATATTGCTTGTTGGCATCCAGGTGTGAATCCAACTAATTTTTGCAGTCTTCTCTGTATTGCCAGTGGCTGGGGGACTGAATAACTGGTTCCACAGACTCCCTTTTCCTGCCTGGTAGATTGCATTACAGGAAAATGCACCAATGAAAAGCATTTGCACAAGGGTTGGAAAGTTGGTAAGAAGGGAAGTCATTACTTTCCAGACAGTGGAAGGCAGCTGTCTGGCCCACAGAGAACAGACATGAAGGCTTTGATACGGGGTTGGCGGTAGGCTTTGACTGAAGGCAGGAGTAAGGTTGTTTTAGCGATTTCCTGTTTTTACCCAGTTTGCTACTTCAGGCAGCTGAGGTGACTCCTGGCTGTTATTTGGATGGAAAGGTCGTACTTTCCTTAATTGCTGAACATGAGCAGAGTCTCCATTCCAGTGTTATTACAGGCCTTTTTATTTTTTTAAATCTTTCAGACTTTATTTTTGTCATATATTTGACTATAGTCTATTGCAAATAATACTGACATCTTACTTTCTAAACCTGAAAACATGGATTTAGAAAAATAGTACATGTTCTGAAATTACAAATCATAAATTTTTTAAATTTCAAACATTAAACTGAATTATAAATTTTGTCTTACAATCTTTATTTCTTTTTCTTATTCTTGCATGACCATAATGCCTAAACGTATAAGTTGGTTTGACACCAACATTTTCAGAAACCAGTGTATCATTACAATTCATACAAATAGTAAGGTCGAAAGTCTGGTTTGCCTATGTATTGTAGTAGACACAAACTGCGTAGGGACAGAATGTACTGTAGAAGTGATAGAAAACAGGTTTCTAGCCCTAAGTTTGTCAGTAATGAGTCATAGTTCTTTAGCGAGGTGCTTCACTTCAGCTTCCTTTGGTCTTCATACTTTATTCTGATGAACAAAACTGTTCTTTAATAATAGGTGAGAAGGTTCATCACAACCATAGCATTTTGTAACACTTATAATAATTTCATGATATTTAGTTAACCATAGCCTCATTTACTTTTAGAATTGGCTATTTAAGAAAACTCTTAAATGTGATTCTATTTCATTGCAACAAATATGTTCATTTATATACTTATTCTATCATATAATTTCAGTAAGAATGATATTCAATCAAGTATATATTGTTATAAAAAGAATTATACTCCTACACAGCACTTACTTTACAGTGGTACTTCCATGTTGATAACCTGGGCCAGTGATAAATAACTTTCAAATAAACACAGGCTCTATTTGGAGAATACAGAACTGGCTTTCACAAAGAGATGTGCACTTCAAGACACTGACTTACATTTACCATGACAGCTGGATTTGGATAATTGTCACATTTCACCAGATTTGCGTTGGAAATAGCTGCAGAAGTTCCTGAAACCTTGTGAATCTGAGATCAGTGTAGAGAATAAGCTATCATTTCAGGCACGCTACAATTAGTACTCGACATCCTGTATTAGACAAGAGAGAAACAGTGTCACTCACCCCAGGACTTTCTTCTTTGGGTTGACCTTTTTCTTTAAGACAAGCAAGCGCCTTGATGGTTCCTGGCATTTGGAACAAATTTAAAAAATAAAATAAAAATTTAAAAGGTCAAAAGTTCTCCAAAATCATGCTGTATAAAATGTTTAGGTCTTCCTAATTGACAGCTAAAAAAACTCTAGGTACTTTTATATGCAAACATTCCCTTTCTTTTGCAACAGTGGAACATTAAGATGGTTCCCGTTTATAAGAAAAGTCAGGAATGCAAAGAGATATTATGCCCATAGTGGTAACCATTTTTTTCTTATTCTCCCTGGATGGTGTTTGAGATTAGCAACCTAGCTGCTAAAAATAAACTCAAGCATTTAAAGGACTGTGGAAGAAGTGGTATAATTATGAACGTCTCAGCATTAAGCCTCAACTATGTGAGGCAAGAAGTATTTTTTGTTTAATTAAACTAAAGAACAATTGTCTATTGGTTTTTCTGTTACTCGATATTTACCAACCCCAAATCCAACATAAAAGAATATTTTCAGATATTGGTGAGATTGTGGAGAAAAGAAACTGTTTATATAAAGCTCCGATTTATAAGTGAGAAAAAAAAGAATATTTTCTTCTGAATTTGGGATGAAAATCCTTCTCCATAAAGCTGATATAATTCCTATCTTCAGTGCAAAAGCACTAAAGAGGGGTTGATAATTTAACAATTAGTCTATAAAGCAAAATAAAGTTCATTTGATATTCTTTTCTCATGAGAGCAGTCAATAAATTCAGCAAAATCAAACTTTCTAGCAGACACTGAATTAATTTTTCCATTCATTTGTTCATACCTTTTACAAACTTACACACACACACACACACACACACACACACACACACACACACAGTAAACATATACAAATATGTATCTGGTAGTGCTTACAAGAATTTTAAATTAATGTGAATTTTACATCATTTTTTAGGATTGAAGGGGTTAAAAGACTACTAAATTATAGCAATAATGTAAGGAATGAAATATAATGTACTACATGCAATTGTTATGTACAGAGGATGAAATTTATTTAGACTGAAGGTCGATGAAAATTTCTTATGGGAAATTATAAGGTTGTCTTGATAAATGAGTTACATGTGCCCCAGTAGACAAAAGAAAACAGGTATTTTGGGCACATGGAAGAATATTTACAAAGACAAAGAGTCAAGAGAGAAGAAGTTGTGTTTGGAAATGGGAAAGGATTGCAACAGCAGGAATATTAACTGTAAGTGGAGAATGTTGCAGAATAAGACCATATAAGTGGTCTGGCGCCAGAATTGGCCTTAAAACTAAGTTTCATATTTCCACCAGTCAGGAACTATATCTGATGAGGGCATAAGAAAATGGTGTTAAGAAAGCTTTCCATGGAGTATCTTTCCACGTTAGAGGTCTTCACCATGTTCTTCTAACTACTAAATACTCATCTCTTCATGTAATAATCCATTTAACATCTGCTTATATATTTGGGAAAAATTTTCCACTCCTCGGAAAATAGAACTTGTTTTACTTCCATGTACATCTACTTTTTAAAGTTTTAAGGCTGACATCCTCATATTTTGAGATCATGTCTTCCTTTCATTTCAGGTGATGTGTAAAAAAAAAATTTTGCTCTTTGTTTAGTTATTTTGGAATATTGGCAATGTTCATTTAAATTGTCTGTCTCTGCCATTGACTTTAAATCTGGTGTGCCTAGCAATGTATCTAATAGGTAGTAGGCATTCATAGAATGGATGTTCGAAGAATAATTGATAAATGAACTAATGCTGAAATGGAGAAGATGGAAAGGGCAGATAATATGTACCACACAGATTTAAAGTTGCTTCTGGCCACCCCATAATACCCTTGGCAAAATGTAATATGTGCCTTCATCTTAATTAGGGCAAGATCTTTTCCATTTCCACAAAGCTGGGGCATTGTTGCCCAGGAAACATTTGATTCAATAGGTGTGTGATCCTAGGAGGCATAGAAAGGTAGCCATGGAGTGAAACTTGAGGATTACAGATGAGGAAACTGAGGCTCAAAGACATGATCCAGCTTATTCAAAGGCAGAATCAGCTCTAGGAACCAGATTGTTTGAAACTCAGGACCTAAATGGGAGAGAAAAAATAAATTGACCTGGGTTTGGGAGTAGTGGAACAAAAATAAGTTACAAATGGGCCAAAATATTGATTTGGCTTGGAGGGAAAGTATGGCTGATGAATAGTAATTTTCAAGGCTATCTCTTTTTCACTGAAGTGATTAATCTGTAGTGTTATAAGAGAATAGGTGAAAGGACATGTTAAAAGACTTAAAATAGGAGAAGAGTGTTTTAACCATAAGGAAAATAAATGAGAAAAAAAATATTGTCACAGAATGTAAGCAGGATAAATACAAAAGGGGCAATGTTTCAGGATATAAAACATTTCATTTAAGTTATATGAATTAATTCACTCAGGGTGGCTTTCTTTTTCTTTTCTTTTTTTTTTTAGTTTATCATTCTATTCCTTATTTAATTCTGAGTTACAATAAATAGAATAGAATGTCACTAAGGAGAGGTGAGAAGAAAGATGAAAATATTTTCTTTCTTTTTTACTGTGACTCTTGTTACCATTTTTGGTGCTAATTTAATTTTCCATTCACCCAGAGCTCTTAATAATATGGATTTTTATTAGCCATGCCCTAGATGCATCCATTCATGTATTTTTAAACAATCAGGAGGGATTTCCAAGCTTTTCCAAACAAGTTTGGAAAGGCTCAAAATAAATAACTCTCTATGGGAGTAATTCTTGGTATTGGAGGAACAGTTTCGTAGTATCACTTGCTGAGATTAAAAAAAAAATTGTATAACGTCTGTCTTCCGTTGAACCCTGAGAGCGCCTCTCCTTGCTAAGTCCATTCTACCATGAGAGACACATGCATCCCAGTCAGTCTGCTGTCACCAATGGAAGTAGATAGGCCTTTAGGTGTATGATGGGAAAAAATATGGAAAAATTAGCTGAATTACACAATTAAAAATACAGGTTTCTGCCTCTTTTGTCCTGAATTCAACTTTTAGAAAACAAGATGAAGAAAGTAAGTAATTAAATACAAACAAAGCTTTGAAATAGTTGTTCGATTTTTGTAAGGAACTACTTTCACTATCAATGTGTTTGTAAGACAAGCTAAGAAGAGCGTTGTAAAAGAATGAAGTAGAGAGATCTTTTGTTAGATAATTTTTCTTTTGATCAAACTATCTCATTTCAGCTGGTGTGAGGACAGAGGGTCATATGAATAAAGCAAGTGTCAAGTGGGACAAATGTAAGAGATGACAGAAATGGGGAGCAATGGGTCCAATGGGAAGTGCATCCTGAATCCAGTGGAATTCCTGCTGCTCTTGCTCATGTCAGATTGAGTTCAGGGTTATTAAAGATAATCCAGAAATGCATGTTTTAATGTCAAATGTTACATTAAAAATTGTCCATTAACACTCAGTTTCTGTGGGTTTTCTTTTGATTTAGATGATACTTTTAAAATTTTCAGGTGGTGATTTTTACAATAAGCAGTTTTTTAGTGGTGATTTCTGAGATTTTGGTGCACTCATAGGTGTAGTTTTTTTTTTTATTATTATTCCTCATCTGCCTTCTACTATTCTCCTCAAATCCCCAAAGTCTAATGTATCATTCTTAGGCCTTTGTGCCCTCATAGCTTAGCTCCCACTTATAGGTGAGAACCTGTGATGTTTGGTTTTCTATTACTGAGTTATTTCACTTGTTTTTATTTAACTTTTAAGTTCAGGGGTACGTGTGCAGGATGTGCAGGTTTGTAACATAGGTAAACTTATGTCTTGGGGTTTTTCACACAAATTATTTCATTACACAGGTATTAAGCCTAGTACCCATTAGTTGTTTTTCCTGATACGTTCCCTCCTTGTATCCCACAGTCGGTTCTAGTGTGTATTGTTCCCCTCTACGTGTCCATGTGTTCTCATCATTTAGCTACTGCTTATAAGTGAAAACAGGTGAGATATATATATATATGTTGTTGTTGTTGTTCTGTGTTAGTTTGTTAAGAATAATGGACTTCAGCTCCATCCTTGTCCCTGGAAAGGACAGGATCTCATATTTTTTATGGCTGCATAGTATTTCATAGTGTATATGTACCACATTTTCTTCATCTAGTCTATCATTGATGGGCATTTAGGTTTATTCCATGTCTTTGCTTCTTTAGTCAGTCTATCATTGATGGGCATTAGACTGATTCTGAATGGTGCTACAATGAACACACAGGTACATGTGTCTTTATAATAGAATGATTTCTATTACTTTGGTTATATACCCAGTAATGGGATTGCTGGGTCAGATGGTGTTTCTGTCTTTAGGTCTTTGAGGAATTGCCACACTTTCATAGACAATGATTGAAGCAATCTTTACTCCCACCAATAGTGTATAATGTTCTTTTTTCCTTCTCAACCTCACCAACATCTGTTATTTTTTTACTTTTCAATAACAGACATTCTGACTGGTGTGAGATGGTTTCTCGTTATGGCTTCGATTTGCATTTCTTTAATGATCCTTGATTTTGAACTTGTTTTCATATGTTTGTTTGCAACTTGAATGTCTTCTTTTGAGAGGTATCTGCTTATGTCTTTTGCCCACTTTTCTTGGGGTTGATTGTTTTTCTCTTGTAAATTTTTTAAGTTGCTTACACTGGGTATTAGACCTTTCTTAGATGCATAGTTTTAAAAACTTTTCTCCCATTCTGTACGTTGTCTGTTTATTCTGTTGATAGTTTCTTCTGCTGTGTAGAAGTTCTTTTGTTTAATTAGATCCCATTTGTCAATTTTTGCTTCTGTTTCAATTGCTTTTGCCATCTTCATCATGAAATCTTTGCCTGTGTCTATGTCCTAAATAGTATTGCCTAGGTTGTCTTGCAGGGTTTTTATACTTGGGGGTAAAACTTAGTTTTAAAACAATGATGCTGTTGGCCACAGTATACCTGTGGGCTACATAGGAAGTGTAGGCTACCAGTTTATAACCTCTGTGTGAAGAAAAAAATGAAACTGTTTTCCTTTATTTTTGTCTCATCATAGCTCTGCTAGTGACTGTCTAATTTGAGTTAGTTACAGAGCAATTAGGTCATGAATCCCAGAATGATATTCAAATTTAGCGGAAGAAAAAGATATTTGCTCTGGTCTTATTGAGGTGCAATGTTAAGATTCTTTTAGCAGGTCAACAAACTTTCAAAATAAATTTTGAGGACTTGACAGAGAACTGTTGAAAACATTAAAACAAAACAAAAATGAATTAAAATGCCAAATACAATTATCATAGGTTTATTTGTGTTTTGATCGGCATTTTTCTAATTGGCTAATGATTCCGAAAATCACTTTTGTGCTCTTGTTCACCATTTATGCATCTGTAGGCCCTTTTTTTCTCATTACATAAGGATGGATAAAGCACATATTTCAAATAATCTTTTCTACTTTGTATCTTCTGGAGTAGTATTAGGGAAGGCAGGTTTTTGTGAGAACCATGGCATGTCATTCTCAACAAATTTGTATGTGCTAAACTGTTGGAGACACAAAATAATTGTTTTCAGTCTAGTTTACATCAAAGTCCTCATCTTGTAGTCTAAAGGACGGTGCCAAGAGAAAGCCATTGATGTTGATTTGTACTAACATGGTAACCTTCCTGAGAGTAAGTATATTTTTAAAGATGATTCTGAGGCTCATAGTACCTAAAGAAAGTTTCCAGGTAGATATGAAAGGACCTTTCACACTTAACAACAAATCACATTTAATCTAAATTGGTAGATACATAAATAAGTATATGAATACATAAATAATTTCATTCAATGAATTGCTGGATGCCAATTCTTTGACATAATGTTTGAAAAATGAGTCACTAGATTTGCATTTAAAAAAAAAGAAATCTGAGTATTTTTCTGTTGATGAATACTACTAGTCTATTCTTTATCTTAGGGAGAAATATATATGTGTGTTGGGGGTGGGGAGTATATCTATTATATTAAATGTCTGTAGTGAGCTTTTTCAAACAAATCACTGAAGAGCCAAAGTTAATAAAAAATGTGAGATACAAAATAAATGATTTGCCTAAGACTCAGATAACTGAAGAGAGAGTGTTCCAGAGGAGTGTATTTTAAAAACTCTATTCTGACATTTACTTGAATTTCTGCAATAATAATTACAAAACAGAATTTAACTTCTTCTACTTGATGGATAACTCCATGAATATCCAAAGATATTCTCATAACTATGAGCTGTGTAAAAGCGTGTGCAGTTGGAATGGAATATAAACATTTTGGGCTGCTTCAGTCCGTGGAGGCTGTGGGAAACTGAAGGAACAAAGAAGCACTGATTTATGGCCATGCTAAATAGTTCACCAGAGGTAACTATGCTGCAGCTCTGCAAAGACTGAGCTAATTTAAGCCAAAGACTCCTGAGAAACTTACTCTAGCAGCCAGCCTAGTCAGAATTATTGATGCCACTTTGTTTTTTATAGATGCTGAATCTATACATCATTCATATCATGCTGGGCTTATAGAGGGACAAAAGCCGTCCTTGTGTCTTAGCCCCAGGTACTCTGGAACTGTATTTGCGCATTTTAGTATACCCACCTGCACATGGTTACTCTGTGGAGCAGTAGCCCAGCTCTGGGTTCATTTCTTTCTGTATCGCAGTTTATGCCTTCTTATTTCAACTAGCCATCTGGGGTTGGAGAAGCTGCTAAATTTCTCTTGTGATGCTTAATTGTAAAATGAGAAACTTTAATGTGATGCAATCATGTAGAAAGTCTTAAGATGTAAAATCCTGTGTAACTGTTCTATAATAAAGGAAATAAACTAACATTATTTTGTCTTATATGCCTTAATTACAATTTTGTTCAAAATTTACATTTGAGAGATCCAAGATGGCCAATCACCAGCAGCTCAGGCTTGTAGCTCCCAGTGAAAGTGCAGAGAATGAGAGGACACCACACTTTCAGATGAATTTTTGTTGCTAATGGACTTCCCCGCGGAGGAGACCCATGGGTCGCCAGCACAACTCTTGTGGCTGGTGTGGCAGTTTTGCTGGCGCCCCAGCGTGGTGGTTCTCAGTGCAGAGTAAACGGGACTGGGTCCCCTTTTGGTTGACGTTTGGAGCTCCAGGAAGGCAGAGTCGCCTAGTCAGCTGATTGAAGATGGGATTCAGGAGGGAAGCCAGACCGGAGACTCCGGGAGAAAAGCACGAAGAATCTTGATGCCGCTGTTTTAGCCAGCGCAGTGGGTTGCTCAGATTTCATTGCTGGGAATCAACAAGTTGGACGTCCACTCAGAGACCTAATTTGAAAGTTGGTAATTACAAAGACGACAGGTGGATAAATTTACAATGATGGGAAGAAACCAGCATAAAAAGGCTGAGAATACTCAAAATCAGAAGGCCTCTCTATCTACAGAGGATCACAGTTCCTCATCAACAAGGGAACAAGGCATGATAGAGAATGGGTGCATTCCAATAACAGAATTAGGCTTCAGAAGGTGGCTAATAAGAAACTTCTGTGAGTTAAAAGAAAATGTTCTAGTCCAATGTGAAAAACTAAGAACCTTGAAAAAAGGTTTGATGAAATCTTAATGAGAATAGACAATTTAGAGAGAAATATAAGTGAATTAATGGAACTGAAGAATACAATAGGAGAACTATGAGAAGTATGCACAGGTTTTAACACTTGAATTGATCAAGCAGAAGAAACGATATCAGAGGTCGAAGACCAACTTAATGAAATGAAACGAGAAGACAAGATTAAAGAATAAAAAGTAAAAAGGAATGAGCAAAGTCTCCAAGAAATATGGGACTATGTTAAAAGACCTAATTTACATTTGATAGGTGAACCTGAATGTCATGAAGAGAATGAATCCAAGTTGGAAACTACTCTTCAGGATATTATTCAGGAAAACTTTCCTAACCTAATAAGGCAGGACAATACTCAACTCCAGGTAATACAGAGAACACAACAAAGTTATTCCTCAAGCAGAGCAACCCCAAGACACGTAATTGTTAGATTCACCAGGGTTGAAATAAAGGAGAAAATTCTAAGGACAGCTAGAGAGAAAGGTCAGGTTACCCATAAAGGGAAGCCTATCAGACTTACAGCAGATCTCTCAGCAGAAACCCTACAAACTAGAAGAGAGTGGGGGTCAATATTCAATATCCTCAAGGAAAAGAATTTTCAACCCAGAATCTCATATCCAGCCAAACTAAGCTTTATAAATGAAGGAAAGATAAAATTTTTCACAAACAAGCAAGCACTCAGAGATTTCATCACCACCAGGCCTGCTTTACAAGAGCTTCTGAAAGAAGCATTACACACAGAAAGGAACAACCAGTATCATTCATCCCAAAAACTTACCAAAAGGTAAAGAGTATCTCCATAATGAAGAATCTATATCAACTAATGGGCAAAATAGCCAACTAGCATTAAATGACAATATTAAACTCACAAATATCAATATTAATCCTAAATTTAAATGGATTAAATGTCCCAATCAAAGACACAGACACGCAAACTGAACAAAAGGTCAAAACACATCGGCACTCTGTATCTAGATCCATCTCATAAGCAAGGACACACAAAGACTCAAAACAAAAGGTTGGAGGAAGACTCACCAATCAAATGGAGAGAAAAAAAAAATAAACCATTTTAACTTTCATCTCTGACAAAATAGGCTTTAATAGTAACAAAGACTAAAAGAAACAAAGAAGGACATTACATAATGGTAAAAGGATCAATGCAACAATAGGAGTCAATGATTATAAACTTATATGCACCCAATATAGGAGCACCCAGATACATAAAACAAATTTTCAATGACTTATAAAGAGACTTGGACTACCGCACAATAATAGTGGGAGACTTTGGCACCACATTGTTAATATTATTACAGGGAAAATGTGGCACATATACACCATGGAATATTATGCAACCATCAAAATGATGAGTTTGTGTCCTTTGTAGGGACATGGATGAAGCTGGAGACCATCATTCTCAGCAAAATGACACAAGAATAGAAAATGAAATACCACATGTTCTCACTCATAAGTGGGCATTGAACAATGAGAACACATGGACACAGGGAGGGGAGCACTACATGCTGGGTTCTGTTGTGGGGAATAGGGAGGGACAGCATCGGGTGGGAAGTTGGGGAGAGATAGCATGGGGAGAAATGCCAGATATAGGTGATGGGGAGGAAGGCAGCAAATCACACTGCCATGTGTGTACCTATGCAACTATCTTGCATGTTCTTCACATGTACCCCAAAACCTAAAATGCAATTAAAAAATATATTCAACAGATCAATGAGATAGAAAATTAACAGGAACATTTATGATTTGAACTCAGACCTGGAACAAGTAAACTCAGTGAATATTTATAGAATTCTTCACCCCAGGTCCCCAGAACATACATTGTTTTTAGTATCACATTACACCTATTTTGAAAGTGACCACATAACTGGAAGTAAATCACTCTTCAGCATTTGCATAGCAATTCACAGACTTAAATGAAATCTTGGTTGGCTGTTTGTTTGTTATTTTCTTCCCTTATTCCTTCCTGTCTCTGCTGATAAGCACAATTATCGTCATGAAAGAGGTTTTTAATACCTACTTTTAGATTGCATTTCAGCCTGGGCAATAAAGCAAGACTCCTGTTCTCTCTCCCCCTTTTCTCTTTCTCTTTTTCTTTCTTTCATAAAAAAAATTAAATAAAATTAAAAAAAAGAAAAAAGAAAGTATTGCTGGCCAGGTGTGTCATCCCAGCACTTTAGGAGGCTGAAGGAGGTAGATTGCTTGAGTCCAGAAGTTTGAGACCAGCCTGCACAACATGGCAAAACCCCATCTCTACAAAAAATACAAAAATTAGCTGGGCATGGTGGTACACACTTGTAATACCAGCTACTTGGGAGGCTGAGGAGGGAGGATTGCAAAAAAAAAAAAGAGAGAGAGAGAATTAGCAATTTCCTTTGGGTAATTTTCCAGAGTAATAGAGCTGACTGCCTCAAGAAGATATTCTTCTAGCTCTCTAGCTTAATGCTGTCCCATAGAACTTTCTAAAATGATTGATAGTCTATATCTGTGCCATTCAATACAGTTGCCATTAAACATATGTGTCTATTAAGCCTCTGAAATATGGCTAACATGAATGAGAAACTGATTTGTTTAACAAGTAATTAAAGTTGAATTAAAATAACCACAAGTGAATGCCTACTGTGGTGTAAAGCACAGATTCTAGCCTCTGTGTCATAAATGCCTTAACACTGTAGCAATTAGGGAGTAACAAATTATCACAGTTTCACAAACAAAAACTGTAATAAACACTAGGATTCTAGATTCTCACAGAAGATTACCTCTAATAGTTGTTCTCAAACTTGGATGCACATTGGAATTTCTCGTGAAGCTTTACATGAATGTTAGTGCCAACAGATATTCTGATTTAAATGCTCTGCTAGAAATGACGTATGCATCCTGGGTTTTGTTCCTTTATTGTGTATTTGTTTGTTTGAAGGCCGCCCAGGTGATTCTCACGTGCAGCCCAGTTTATAAACCACTGACTTAGAGATGTTGCTTAATTGACTTTCTTCTCTGGTGACTAGTCCAATGTTTCACCATGGGTACAGCCCTTCCTTATGCAATGCTGGCTTTATGGAGGTCTCTGCTTCCACTTGTATGACTCATATACTATTGAGGGAAGATCCCTAAATGTCGTACACATTAGGGATTTAAATTTATTCTAATGCTTTCAGCAGAAAATCATAAGCAAAAATACTACCAAAAATAGTTTTCCCAAGTGGTTAATACTACTGCAGTTCCTAGCACAATGGAATGACATTTTTACAACTTAGGCTGCAAGAAATTCCCAGCAGTCAAAAGAACTCTTCCAAATTTTACCTAAAAACAAATTAATGAAAAACTGAAAAAAATCACCATAAGCAACAGCCAGCAATCAAGGGAAGAATGAGAAGTCCAATATTTGAAGACAATTGAATAAAAATCTGGAGAAACATATACATTATCTTTATAATTATTAAAATCATAGAAAGAACTCTAATAACTTTCAATCATTATTGGAGGCTTACTTTGTATGAGACTGTGCAGGTGCATTCTACGGACATGATTTTACTGATCGCTTGGAAAGTGAAAACAAGCAAAAACTAGAGGATGTGTATGCAAAGGAACTGATTTTTAAAGATATATTGAATATGTTCATGCACCAGAGGAAAATAGCATAGGGAGGGAATAGTTGAACTCTTGAATAAACAGGGATGCTAGAAAAAGAAAGTATTTATGTTAGGCTTATTTTTATTTACTAATTAACGCCAAAATTCTTACCTCCGTCTATGGTAGCTAGGCTGTGCTAGCTAATTTTATTTGTCAGCTTGGCTAGGTAAAAGTACACAGCCATGGCCCCTTTGTCCAGCAAGACAATAGAAATAATTGGGGCAACTAGAATTTCAGAAAAGCAGGCTTTTGGCCTACCTCAGACCTGTTCAGTGGGAGGCCATGAGGTTATACATCAGTTCTTGGACATGCTGGACTGCCCCCTACCCCTCTTGGGGAGAGACTTGCTAAGCAAACTGAGAGCTACTATTATGTTCACTGATAAGGCTCCCTGGAGCTAAAACTGCCTCAGGCAGGGACTATCATGACTCTCCCAGTCTCTCGGGAGGAGAAGTGGAGACTCTTTCTAACTGAACCAGGAGGAGAAATAATCCCTGCTCTAGCCAAGCAATGGGCATGGGTCTGGGCAGAGGACAACCCCCCAGGGCTGGCAGTAAACCAAGCCCCTGTGGTTATCAAAGTAAAGCCAGGGGCATTGCCCCTCAGATAGAGATAGTACCCAGTCCAAAGGGAAGCTCTCAAAGGCATCCATAGTCCAAGGACTATGGAATTATAGTTCCTTGTCAGTCTCCATGGAACACCCCCCTCTTGTGTGTTCTTAAACCAGGGACCAAATATTACAGGCCAGTGCAGAACTTGCATTTGGTTAATCAGGCTACAGTGACTTTGCACCCAACTGTACCCATCCCATATACACTGTTGGGATTATTGCCTGTGGAGGATAGATGGTTCACCTGCTTGAACTTAAAGGATGCTTTCTTAGCATTAGACTGGCCTTGGAGAGTCAGAAGCTACTTGCTTTTCAATGGGAAAATCCAGAAACAGGTGTAACCACCCAGTATACCTGGAACTGGCCCACCAGGGGTTCAAGAACTTTCCCACCATCTTTGGGGAGGCACTAGCCCGTGATCTCCAGAAGTTCCCTACTAAAGACGAGGCTGTGTGTTGCTCCAATATGCTGATGACATTTTATTGAGACACGTCACAGCAGTCGGGTGTGCAAAAGAAACAGATGCCTTACTTCCACACCTGGAGGACTGTGGGTATAAAGCATCTAAAAGAAAAACCCAAATTTGTCAACAGCAAGTGCAATATCTGGGGTTCACCATCCAGCAGAGAGAGCATGGCCTAGGAGCAGAGAGGAAACAAGTCATTTGCAACCTGCCAGAACCTGAGACTAGAAGGCAGGTGAGGGAGTTCCTGGGGGCTGTGGGTTTCTGCAGATTGTGGATTCCAAACCTCACAGTACTGGCCAAACCCCTATACAAAGTGATGAAATGGGGAGACAAGGAACACTTTGAATGGGGATCCCAGCAGCTTTAGGCCTATCACAAACTGAAATCAAAACTTATTTCAGCCCCGGCTGTGGGATTACCTGATTTAACAAAGCGCTTCACATTGTATGTGACAGAAAGAGAAAAAATGGCAATTGGAGTTCTAACACAGAGAGTGGGACCTTGGAACAGGCCTGCAGTTTATCTCTCCAAGCAGCTGGACAGAATTTCCAAGCGATGGCCCCCATGTTTAAGGGCCCTGGCAGCAACTGCTCTGCTAGCACAAGAGGCTGATAAACTAACTCTGGGGCAAAACTTAAATATCAAAGCACCCCACATAGTAGTGACACTAATGAATACCAAAGGACATCATTGGTTGAAAAATGCTAGGTTAACCAAATACCAGAGCCTACTGTGTGAAAATCCCTGCATCACCATTGAGGTCTGCAACACCTTAAACCTCAGCACTCTGCTCCCAATGTCGGAGGGCCTGGTTGAACACAACTGTGTTGAAATGTTGGACTCAGTTTATTCCATGAGGACTGATCTTTGGGATCAACCATGGACAGTTGTAGACAGGGAGTTGCGTGTGGATGGAAGCAGTTGTGTTAATCTGTGAGGAGAAAGGTGTGCAGGCTATGCAGTAGTAACTCTGGACACGGTAATCAAGGCTAAGTCCCTGCCTCCAGGTACTTTGGCTCAGAAAGCTGAACTTACTGCTCTGACCCAAGCCCTAGAATTGAGTAAAGATAAGGCTGTAAACATTTGTGCTGATTCGTTATGCCTTTCTAACTCTTCAAGTACATGGGGTACTGTACAAAGAAAAAGGACTATTAAATTCCGGGGGAAAAGAAATAAAGTACCGACATGAAATCTTGCAGTTGCTAGAAGCAGTTCAGAGGCCAAGACAGGTGGCAGTCATGCACTATCAAGGACATCAGTGGGCCCATATCTCCACAGTCCTGGGAAAATCCTGAGCTGATTCAGCAGTTCGTAAGGTGGCATCTACCCCCTACTGAGCAGCAGTTGCAGCCCCTCTGATTCCTCAGATACCTGACTTGGTGCCCACCTACTCTAAAGAGGAAAAAGACTTTCTCCAAGCAGAGGGGGGCAACTAATTAAAGAGGGATGGATCTGGCTGCCAGATGGAAGAGTAGCAGTGCAGCAGCTATTGGAGGCTGTGGTCATACAGGCTGTGCACGAAACCACTCATTTAGGCCAAGAGTCACTTGAGAAATTGTTAGGCTGGTATTTTTACATCTCACACTTATCAGCCCTGACCAAAACTGTGGCACAGCGATGCACTACATGTCACAGCACATACTCTGGGTGGGTAGAAGCCTTCCTGAATAGGACTGAAAAGGCCTGTGAAGTAACCCCTATGCTTCTTTCAGATCTCATCCCTAGGTTTGGACTGTCACTGCGTGTCAGATCAGAAAACAGACCCGCATTTGTGGCATATTTGGCCCAGAAAACGGCAATGACATTGGGTATTACCTGGAAGCTGCACACTGCCTACCAATCACAGAGTTCTAGAAAGGTGGAGCAGATAAACTGGACTATTAAATATAGCTTAGGAAAAATGTGCCAGGAAACAGGATTAAAGTGGGTGCAGGCACTTCCCTTGGTGTTATTCAAAATTAGATGTACCCCCTCTAAGAAAACAGGATACTCCCCCTATAAAGTCTTATATCATAGGCCTCCTCCCATACTGTGGGCACTCCTGGGAACTTCTCAGGAGTGGGAAGAGACTGAGCTAGGACAACATCTACAAGCTTTAGGAAAAAGTAACTCATGATATTTATACTTGGGTCAATGGAAGATGCCCTGTAAGCTCATTCTCTCCAGTTCACCCTCTCTCACCAGGTGATTGCATATAGTCCCTCTGAAGTCATGGTGGAAAGGACCCTAGACTGTGATCCTGACCACTCCCACAGGAATGAAGGTAGAGGTAATCCCAGCCTGGATGGACCACAGCTGCATAAAGCCTGCAGCAGCTGAAACTTGGGAAGCTAGACCAGACCCAGACCTTGACTGCAGAATCACCTTAAGAGGGACAACAAGCCTTGCTCCAGCCACATCTCAGAAGCTGGCTGGTCCATACAGGGCTAAAGCATGAGGAAATTCATTGTGGGACTCATTCTCCTTAAAATTTGGACTGATACAGTTGGGACATTAACTGATATCAGAAAATGCTGTCAGTGTGTGCACCAGGTTACTGAGGTAGAATGGAAATTTACCACCATTCTTTTGTTCTACAGTTATTATGAGTGTACAGGGACACAGAAGGGAACCTGTTTATATAACGTCACTCAGTATAAGGTGTGTGACCCAGGGGATGGACAACGCAGTGTCTGCTATGATCCATCAGAACCCCCTACGCATATGACCTTTGAAATTAAACTCATAACAGGGTGATGGAAGAGCCCTACTAAGTTAATAGCTAAAACAGAGGAGAAGGGAAGCCCAAAACAGATCACCCTAAAGTTGGATGCCTGTGCAGCCATCAATGCCTATCCTTCTGGTGGGGGGAGGGGTGCTGTGGTTCCCTCGGATGGAAACAAAAGAGCATAAGTATATCTGCCAGAAAACCTGCTGGTGCAGTGATTGCCTTTATTGGTCATGCGTCACCTGGGCCACTTGGAGAAATGATAAAAATGATCCTGTTTGCCTTGTAAAAGGGAGGGGCATCATCCCATGGGGTAATGACATTGTAATCCAGTAGAATTAATAATCACAAACCCCCAAGACCCCAAATGGGAAAAAGGGGGGAGTGTAATGCTAAGAATTGATGAAAAAGGATGTGACCCTGGAGACAGTATCCACATTCAGGGAAAATTCCAAAACCTCTCAGCCCAGCCAGTGTACCAGCCCTTCTATGATATATTAAATGAGCCAATGCTGGAAATTCCAACAAAGACAAAGAACTTGTTCCTCCAACTTGCTGAAAATATGGCCCATTCCCTTAATGTAACTTCTTGCTATATATGTGGAGGAACTACTATGAGTGATCGATGGCCATGGGAAGCCCATGACTTAGTACCCTCTGACCCTGTCCCTGACCTGACCTCAGTTCAAAAAATTCAAACCAACACTTTCTGGGTTTTAAAGGTTTTGATTATTGGACAATACTATTTGGACAGAGAAGGCAAAGACTTCAGTGTTCCAGTAGGAAAGCTTAGCTGCTTAGGGCAACAACTGTATAATGGAACAGTGGACACTGTGACCTGGTGGAGCTCAAATTACACAGAGAAAAACCCCCTCCTAAAATTTCCAACATTACATGATGCTTGGAATCATCCTGGGTATTGGAGAGACTGGACGGCATCAGCTGGGTTGTACTGGATATGTGGACATAGAGCACATGTACAACAGCCTGAAAGATGGCCAGATAGCTGTGTCATAGGCATCATCAAACCTCCTTTTTCCTATTATCTGTTAAGACGGGTGAGTGTTAGGTTATCCAGTCTACTCCACCTGGGAGAAAAGAAGTCTAAAGAGAGGGGAATGGAAAGATAATGAATGGCCACTGGAGATAATTATTGATTATTATGGGCTGGCCACATGGGTGGAGGATGGCTCATGGGGATACCGGACTCCTATTTACATGTCCAATCGAATCATCTGGTTGCAGGCTGTTTTGAAAATACTCACTAATGAAATAGGATAAGTTCTGTCCATTTTGGCCCAACAAGAAACTCAAATGAGAAATGCAATTTATCAGAACCAGTTGGCCTTAGATTATTTGCTAGGTGCTCAAGGAGGAGTCTGTGAGAAAATTCAATCTAATCAACTGCAGCCTACACATAGATGACAAGGGTCAAGCAGTTGAGGATATTGTAAGAGACATGACCAAGCTGGCACACATACCTGTGCAGGAATGGCACGGATTTAACCCTGAGTCCTTGTTTGGAGTTGGTTCTCATCCTTGGGGGATTCAAGACTCTCATCATAAGTGTTGTAATAATAATAGGTGTTTGTTTGCTACTCCCTTGTTTTCTCCCCCGTTCCTTCAGATGATTAAAAGATTCATCACTGCTGTAGTTAACCAGAAAACCACATCACAAGTATATTATATGCATCATTATCAATCAGTTTCTTCAAAGGATCATGAAAATGAGAATGAGAGTAAGACCTCTCACTAATGTTATCAGTGAGAGTCTTAAAAGGGGTAGTGAGGAAGGAGATCCTTAATCTTCTTCAGCTTCTAAGGCCATTTCCCCTTCAGTCTTAAACACTGAATCTCAAAAGGAGAAGTTAGAAGTCAGGGGAAGAACTGGTTGGCACCACTTGCCAGGTTAAGAATAAGACCCCTACTGCTAACTACAATCCCCTCTATAGATCACAAATATGGCATGGAGGAATCTTTCTGGAAGGTATTGTTTTTACTTAAACATGATCAGACCCCCACCTAAGTCACATACCTCATGCCTACTTCATGGATCAAGACCCTTTCACATGTAATTCCTAGGGTTGTAAGCCTTTAAAAGGGCAAGGATTTTCTTTGTTGCAGAGTTCTGCCATTGGGGCATTCATGCCTGCTCAGCTCCCTGCCAAATAAATCACCACTTCCTTCCCAGCTCAGTGTTCAAGAGTTTGTTTGTGGTCTTTCCTACTTCAAGATGATGGGGTCTTCTAAATATACAGTCATGTCATCTGCAAATAGAGACAATTTGACTTCTTTTCCTAACTGAATATCCTTTATTTCTTTCTCTTGCCTGATGCCCTGGCCAGAACTTCCAATACTATGCTGAGTAGGAGTGGTGAGAGAGGCCATCCTTGTCCTGTGCCAGTTTTCAAAGGGAATGTTTCTAGTTTTTGCTCATTCAGTATGATATTGGCTGTGGGTTTGTCATACCCACAAAGGGAAGCCAATCAGACTCACAACAGATCTCTCAGCAGAAACCCTACAAGCCAGAAGAGGGTGGGGGCCACATTCAACATCCTTAAAGAAAATAATTTTCAAACCAGAATTTCACATCCAGCCAAACTAAGCTTTAGATGATTTTAAAGAAAAGGTTTTGAGTTTCTCATCATTGTGTATAATGTTAGTTATAGGTTTTTTGTAGACGTTCTTTACCAAGTTGAGAAAGTTCTCCTTTATTCCTAGTTTACTAAGAGTTTTTATTATGAATAGGTGTTAGATTTTGCAAAATGCTTTTTCTGCTTCTACTGATATCACCATGAGAATTTTCTTTGTTAGTGAATATACATGTATATATACACATAATTATTAAATAATGTAGATTATAGTAATATCTGTACCATATTTAAATGATGGTCCACCTAAGATTTTCTAGGTCAAGCTTCCTATGAAATATTCTAATCAAATGTTATATTTCAGGTCAAACCATGCATCAGTTTTTGTGTTGTAGTTTTTAGTTTTTACATGACAGGTACTTTAGTTATTGAAATAATTTTTAAATATTCTGAGGATTCTTTGTAGTGTCACAGTCAATTTTTCATATGACAAATGAAAACAGATTAGTAACACCTTAAATTTTCTCCTCAACTTCAAAAACCTGTATTCCTATGTTGAGCTCTCAGCTGGGTAAGGACAGATATGGTCTACTCAAGGAGTTTTTAGTCGTGGAAAAATTATCTCCAAAGCTCCACTATTCTTATTTGAGTATTTTTATTTTTATTTTCTTTTATATGTGTATTATGTTTAGTTATTATTGAATTTTTTGAATCTCTGGAAAGTACAACTTGCTAATTCAGCCATTTAAAGTCCAGGGTCAAGTTGTACATATTTGAAGCTTTCCCCTCCCTGAAATGTAACAGATTTCCAAAATATTTATTTTTTGTACTAAGGAGGAGGTTTGACTCCACATTTGGCTTCCCTTACTTCAGTATATTCGAAATATAGCCAAGTTTCTATCATCATTATTTTAATTTGAGATTAAATATGAATATATACTTTTAAACATACAATCCTTACATAGCTACAAGTGTTGACATAAATTTCAATAAATATGAGGTCAAAATGCAAGGAAGAGTATCACTGAAAACATTCTGTTTATGGCTATGACTAATAGTACAGGAGGAGCATTTAACACAGGAGTGTCCAATCTTTTGGCTTCCCCAGGCTACATTGGAAGAATTGTATGGACCAGACATAAAATATACTAACACTAATAATAGTCAATGAGCTAAACACACACACACACACACAAACACACACTATAATGTTTAAAAAAGCTTACAAATTTGTGTTGAGCCATATTCAAAGCCATCCTGGGTCATATGTGGCTCACAGGTCACAGGTTGGACAAGCTTGATCTAACAGATATTTATTTTAAAAAGTAATCAGAATAATCAGTAAAATCAGTGAATGAGTGAGAAGGACAGAAAAGGCAAAGTTTCCACAAAGGATGAGGACCAGTCACAGGGAAGAAATTAGCAGTGCCCTAACTACAAGAGCAAATGTCATGTCCCATTCTTCATAAACAGGTTAAGGTAACATTGTCAGCATTTACTTGCTGAGATGGGAGGGACTTTCAGTGGTTATCATACACAAATCTTGTTGCTAAAGAAATTCAGGAATGGAAAACATATTAGAGCTCACCCTAGGGGAGCTGCTATTTAGTAAGAAAAGGAGCTGAAACAGTGCTGAATTCTGGAGAGCTAATGAGCACTCTGAGGAGTGGATTTCCTTAGGGGAGTTTGCCAGATCAATTCACTAATTGTGTATCATTTTGAAAATTTACACCAGAATAGAAGTAATTATATGTTTCTCTTTTCTAGGACCCATTACTGGGACATAACAGTGCACCTGAGAATTGCCTATTTCTTCAACTTTGATGTGAAAGCAATATGTTAGTGAGCATGGCAGAAAAACAATTTATAGATATATGGGACAACTTGCAAAAGAACGTTAGGCCCTACATTAAAGAGAAGAGCCATTTAGAAAGTTCGAACGCTATAGGTTCAGAAAACCAGTGCAATTAGCCACTCCTCATGTTCATCTCTGTCTCTGAACATCTCAACTGAGGCAAACTATCTGCATAGTGCTATTATTGACAGTGTTAATAGACTGATTTACTAAATGGCCATGAGTGAGATTTAAATGATATATTTCCAAGTATCCTCTGCTAGTGAGTATATTAAAAGTATTACTTTTTTTAAATATTTAACATTTAGTTATTGAAAGAAACCTGGACCTGTGGAAGGAATCAATGCTGGAGAGCCACAGAAAAAGGTAAAGAAGTTGAAATTGGAATGTGCAAGGATGCCCCTGGATTGTTCCTGGGAATAGCAGATTCTGCCATAAAAGAGACAGAGAAAAGCAGGGGCACACTAATCGTGTCTGGCCTTCTACATACTAGGCTTGTGGAAACTGATAATTCCAAGTTTCATCAAAAGGAAGTTAGACCATATGATTCAGCAGTTCCATTTCTGGGTATACATCCAAAAGAAATGAGGACAGGGGGTTAAATACCTCTTTGTACATCCACGTTCACAGCAGCATTCTTCATTTTTCACAATTGCCAAAAGGCAGAAGCAACCCAAGTGTCCATTAATAGAAGAAAGTATAAACAATATGTGGTATATACATACAATGGAATATTGTTCAGACTTAAGGGAATTCTGACACATCATATAACATGGATGAACCTTGAAGACATTATGCTGAGATGCCAATCACAAAAAAATTAATAAGTAAAAGTATTACTTATTTTTAAATGAAGTAGGGTAGATTTACATTACTCACTTGCATTGAGTTATTCTAACTTCAGTGAGAGAAGCAAAGATAGAGTTTCAGTTCGTCAGAAATATGACTTAGCTTTGGATAGGATCATCAAAAGCACAGGATAGACTGGAACAATTGTAATGTTTCTAGTGACGTTGCCTTAAGTTTGAGGATGTCACTCCCAACCAGGTGGAATTTCTTACCATTCATTGAGAAATTTTCATTCCTAAAAACCTTCCCTAGAACTGAATGTCCTTTGTGGTAATACCTCTGCTGCCTTCCAGATATTAATGATCATCCTTCACGATGGCTACATAAGATATCTCTGCACCACTCTGAACACAGAATGACTTTCTGCTCAAATATGAGGGTCCCTTCATTGTATCTATTACACTAGTATTGTTATGTTTATTGTATTTATCTCATACAAAGCTACAACCTCCTTGAATTTTGGACTTTGCTAATCGATTTCCAGATTCCCAAAGTTATTGGTGGGATTTGTATACCACCAGTGAGAACAAAAAATGTGTATTAAATAAAGTATTGATTAGTTTTCTTGCTTTTATCCAATATCAGAATCAACAAAATATGTTTTTCCAAATAACTTTATTTTGGGTCATACTAGCTGAGTAACTTTGCTCATCACATTTGAATCTTTTAGTTATTTTATGAAAAGAATTGCTAAAATGATCATTTATTTGTAGCTTTACAATAGCCAGTTTTCGCCTCTGGAGAATGTTAAAAAGGGAAACTATGCAATTTCCTGGCTGATGCCGAAATCTGACCTTGATCATCAAGGGTCACTGTTGTGCTTCACAATGTCAAAGTAACAAGTCTCAGATGTCATTTTGACAACAGTTCTTTAACTTCAAGAATTTAGCAGAATCTCTCTCCAGCCTCATTCATTTGTAGGTGAGTCTTCTCCCCACCCCTGTTCCCCATGAAGTGCATAGAAACCACCACGATACCTGTAATAAACTGAAATATGTCATCAAAGTAATATTAACATTAGTCGTGTGGCATCTAATTTAGCCAGAAATAATCACTAATGTAAATGTAGCATGGTAAATAGAAAATTTATATGTATCTAAATGGGCACTAATAAAAACTAGGAACTTATATATTTGTTATTTCATTGCCTCTGTATGAATGATGCAGAAGCTGAGCAGAGGATTTAAGACTATTTTATGAAGCTGACTTCAGTAACCAGCCAACCCTGCCATATATTACCTCACATATGAAGCCTTTAGTGGGAGATTTTTTTCTCCCTAATGATTCCTTTATGGTGCAGTTGTAAAGGATTAAAAGAGACAATGCACTTAACAGGTTTTTGCAGCAGGTATAGTAAATATTGTTATTCTGGTTGACTTTATATGTCATTTTAAAACAACACATAATTATAATTAAGTTCTTACTATGTTTCAGGTAGGGGACTAAGTTGTTAACATTCATCAACTCATTTAATCCTCATAATATACGATTATTATTACCTTTATCAGATACTCCACTGAAGCTTACAGATGTTTTGTGACTTTCTCAAGGTTCCTCAGCTAGGGAGTGATTGATATTCTAATTTGAACCCGGATTCTCTGATTCAACTCCCAAATTCTTAACCACTGAACTATAATTATATGGTTAAATATGACACTTCTTTAAAGATGATCAATTTATTTCAACCTTCTTATTTTAATAGACAGGACACTCACCAGCAGATTTTCTTTTATCAGTTAATAACTTATTAATTACTGTCCATTCATGCTCCCTCAAGTTATTGTCTGTGTTTCTTTAAGCTATCTCCAATTATTTTAAAACACGTGATAATATAAATAAGAATTTTAAATCAGCAACTCAACATTTACTAACAGAATTATCTGATGAACTGAGAAAATTTTACAAGAAATTAACAAGTTTGTTTACTAAAAACTCCTGTTAAAAAGTTAAAGTGATATGTAGATGGATACAAATAGTCAGAGTAGGAAATAAAGATCGAAATGCCATCGTTATTACTCCTACTTTCGTTACTCCGAAAGTAGGAGTAATCTGTGATGCAGTGGGCACTAATGTTGTAGTTAGTGGCCTTGATCTATTCTAATTTCTTTTGCTGTGACTCTGGGCTTAATATTCAGTGTCATAGAGGGGATTCCTGGTTTCCTCACCTGTGAAATTTAGATAATGGTGCTCTATTCATATTGCAAAATGAATTTTTTAAAATAAGCACATGAACTGTATCAAGTCTCTTCCCTTTAGAGTTGCTATTTTACTGATGTTGGAAGTGTTAAATGGAAAAAAATATATTTGAAGTTCTCTTTAGTATTCAAATATTAGGGTTGAGGGTCCTAATCTGACTTTTAAATTGAATCCTAACTTACCTTATCTTTGTATTATACAAAAAGTTACATTAGACTACGCAGAGAGATTGCCAAAATGCCAAGGGCTAGCCAAGTTCCTAATTCCTGGAAATATTTAAAATATATAAAATTTGGAAAGTAAATAAGGAATATGATGAAATAGTTGCCTTGGTCCGCTTATTGCTAGACAAGAAATAATTGTTTAAACATATGGCATCAGTGTATGAGTGTTTGTGTTTACATGTGTGTGCATGTGTGTTTATAGCAGAATTTGAGTTGCTGAATAATACATATACAATAATATTGATCTTATATAGTAAGTAAAATGACATTAAGTATAAGCACTAATAATATCACAAGCAGCAAAACAATACATTTTCAGAAAATAAAAACAAAAGAACAAAAAGTAGAAACACACACACAAACAATAAGATCCCACTTTGTTTCAGAAGCTGTGGCAAAAAAAAAAATTATAAAATACATCTTAATTTTCTTTAGTTAATACATATGTAGCAAAAATTGTGGCTCACACTATTATTTTTAAGAGGGCAACTGGGTGAAGGGTATTTTCTAGGTTGCATTTAATGTGATAAGGGATAAAATTGGGAAGAGTTATCCCATAGCAAAGAAGAAATCTGAAAAGATTTGTGTCTCTTTCAGAGAGATTTCCTTTAGCTCCCACTTTGGTGAATATATGAGAACTCATTCTAAATTATACTGCCAAAGTATATAAATTTTCTAGTATTTCTTAGAATAACTTCAAATACCACATCTATTAATAGTTTTTCTCTTATTGTAGGTAGGAGGATGTTGGACAATGGGAAAAGAAATAATACAAATATAGGGAAGGAGACTTAAGCAAAGCTATGTTTCTTCTTCAAAACATTCACATAACTGTAAGGAGTTAATTATTTGTATACTTATCATATGGCTGTAAACTCCATAAAAGCAAGATATCTGTGTTTTTATTTGTATATTCATAATGTTTAACTCTGTATGGCACACCAAATTTAATAAATAAATGAGATTTTTATTAAGAGAGTTGCTGAGTGTATCATTTAGCTAATAATGAATATAGTCTGGGAATTATAACATGGACAAACTAAGCTTATAGAAAAGAAGCTATAATTGCAAAGTAGTGGTAAATAAAATAGACCAGATGGAGGAAAACTAGATTTTTGCTGTCTTGAAGGCCAGGCAAAGGGATTTCAGTTTAATTTGGTGGCGAGAGAAAGCCAGAAAAGAGGATGGCAAGAATAGAATGAATTGAGGGACAAAAGTGGAAATTATTAACAATGACCCATTTGGGGTATTCCATTGATTCCAACATTTTCTTCTCACAGTTATATTTGTAGCCTTCATTGCTTTCACTAGAGTAAATGAGTAGAGTAGAGTAGAATAGCACAATGGAAAAAATAAGGAACTGAGAAGAGGCTTATCTGATTTATGAAAAGAGGACAAGAAGAGGAACAGGTGCCATAAAAGACTAGAAATCTAAAACTGATAGCCTTTGATGTCCAAAGTGTATTTGCACTGCTACAGCTGAAACTGGAGCAAAGCCAACTGGGTCCGGGGTCCAAAAGACCACACTCAGATAGGTGATATCCTAGAAGTGTTATACTCCTAACTTACTGTTGGTGAGAGCAAAGGAATGCAGATGAAAATGAGCAAACAGAAAAGGTGCATGAGGCAAAGTCTGTAGGAAACCAGTTGTAAGCTTTCAAGTGTTGCCTTCCAGTGGAGTCACACAGATCACATTTAATTTTCCCATCAAGAAGATAAAACATGCAAAAAGCCTCTCCCTAGTCTAGATAATCCAGGGTTTTTACTGGGACTCAGCCCTGTAGGCATGCAGCACTAGTGAAACTGACCTCAGTTACTCAAGCTCCAGAACATCAGAGAAAAAGCAGGTGCTCACCATATATCATGTTGTTTGTAAAAACTATCTGGAAATACTAGCATACTGTGGTTCAAAGCCTTAGACTTGCAAAAGCACTCATCAAATGAAAAGTTTCGGCAGCTCAGTTCACAGGAGCTAGTCAAAAGCCAATCCGGAAAACAGGCCTTCTTTGGGATATGCTAGATTTGAGCTACCCAGGTCTCCAGAGTTAAAATTTCCTCTGTATTCACATTTTTTAAGTGGTTCAAAATTCTTATTGAAGCTGATTGTCTGTGCAAACCAAAAGGAAGAAGAGAAAAACTGAAATCAGAAACGATCCAGTTCACCCCAACCTCCATTTAAGAAGCAAAGTACAGACAATCAGGATTAAGACGCCAATTCTACCCCAAAACAGCAAATAATATTAAGCAATTGCCTCCAGCTTTGCAAATAAAATGGAAAATAATTTAGCAAAATTTATTTTACATTGTATTTGAATGACAATGCAAGGCATCTAATGTATACTTGGTACTGCCTGTCCTTTATGTGTTCAGCCTTTGCCTGAATCATGACAAAACAAGAGTTATAAAGTATTATTTCAGCTCAATGGATGCTATATTTACAACAACCTAGGCCAATGGCGGAAGAAGATGCATTAAGAAAAGAAGATAAATATACTATTATTTTGATGCATTTTATTGCCATTCCAACCCACTAATGTCCCTAAGCATTTTAATGTCATCTCAGACTTCCTTCTCCTACTTCAGTTAAAATCAAAATGCAGGATCCAGTAGAAAACACTCAATTTATTTTTTAATATATAATTATGGAAATGTAGATGTATGCAATATTGACTTCATGAATATGTCTAAAGAGTGACTTTAATTTGTGAAGTAATAGGTAAACTGAAATGATTCTTCCTTAAGTCTGAGAAAAATTAAAATTTAAGTATATCTTAGATGCTAAAATATAACTGTGGCTCCCACGTAGTCATCTACACATATCAAGGGCAACATGATATTATACCACCTAAAAAATCAATTATGTCCATAATCAACCCTCATACTAACCCTCTTCTCTTTTAGAATTAGACATGTCTGAAGATGGTACATAGGCTTAGCTAGAAACTGGTGATAATACACATGCCCCAGCCTATATTTACAACTCACAATCATTTGTACCAACATTTTTCTACCTAGGAAAGCAATGGTGTTTTTGTCATTCTTGCTGTGATAGCATCCTGTGAAAAAATGCCATAGGCCAGGTACCATGGCTTTAATCTGTAATCCCAGCAGTTTGGAAGTGCCAATGGGAGGGTCACTTGGGTCTAGGATTTTGAGACCCATCTAGGCAATATAATGAGACACAGTCAGAAGGAAGGGAGGAAGGAAGGGAGGGAGGGAGGGAGGAAGGGGAGGGAGAGGGTGGGAGGGAGGGAGGGAAGGGAAGGAAGGAAGGAAGGACGGACGGACCACTTGGTGGCATATGCCTGTAGTCCCAGCTACTCAGGAGGGGATCACTTGAGCTCACTAATTTGAGGCTGCAGTAAGCTATGATTGCACCACTGCACTCCAGCCTGGGCAACAGAGTGAGACTCTCTTTCAAAAAAAGGAAGAGAAAAAAAAAGGAAAAATAAAACAATTATAAGTAAAAATGTAATTACCTACACAGCATCTAATTAAGAATTTTTGAAAATGCAAATCAAAACTACATTGAGATATCATCTCATGCCAGTTAGAATGGTGATCATTAAAAAATCTGAAGACAACAGATGCTGGAGAGGATGTGGAGAAACAGGAACACTTTTACACTATTGGTGGGAATGTAAATTAGTTCAACCATTGTGGAAGACAGTGTGGTGATTCCTCAAGGACCTAGAAATAGAAATTCCATTTGATCCAGCAATCCCATTACTGGGTATATATCCAAAGGATTATAAATCTTTCTACTATAGGGACACATGCACAGGAATGTTCATTGCAGCACTCTTTACAGTAGCAAAGACCTGGAACCAACCCAAAGGCCCATTGATAATAGACTGGACAGGGAAAATGTGGCACATATACACCGAAAACTATGCAGCCATCAAAAATGATGAGTTCATGTTCTTTGTAGGGACATGGATGAACCTGGAAACCATCATTCTCAGCAAACTGACACAAGAACAGAAAATCAAACACTGCATGTTCTCACTCATAGGTGGGTGTTGAACAATGAGAACACATGGACACAGGGAGGGGAGCATCACACGTTGGGGTCTGTTGGGGGAAAACAGGGGAGGGACAGCAGGGGGTGGGGAGTTGGGGAGAGATAGCATGGGGGGAAATGCCAGATATAGGTGATGGGGAGGAAGGCAGCAAATCACACTGCCATGTGTGTACCTATGCAACAATCTTGCATGTACTTCACATGTACCCCAAAACTTAAAATGCAATTTAAAAAAAAAAAGAAAAAAGAAAAAGCATTTTGCCCAAATCATCTCTTTCACTGCAGTGGTATTTTGCCTTAAATTGCCCTGTATTGATTTACTGACTTCCAGCTATTCCCCCTTTTATGATCTGAATAGGAATCTGTTAGTTGGTATTCCTTAGTGTATAACAGTTTTACTTTATGTTAATTTCTCTGAATGTTAGTGAACATGGTGGCAAGTTATAAAATGCCAAGGGTATCAGTATATGCTCTTGGTTTATCATATTAAGTAAAACAAGAAGTTAAGAAAAAGATTTGTCAAAGTCCTTGGCTCTAACTTATAAAGTAAACTACTTTCTACAAAGCCTTTCACCAACCTGTTTCTTCAGTACACAGTCTTTGTTTTCTTATTGAACAAAGAGAAGCACAGGATTTATGAGGTTGATGCTGAAGCAAATTCAAATATAATGCACACCTTTCAGTTTTTGATGTTAAAATACAAGACAACTTAAGGGCAACTCTAACAGTTGGACGCAAAAGATAGGCACATTTCTCCCATTCTTCTGTTTCTCTGCTTTGAGATCAATCATTGATAGTAGAGAGGCCTTATTTATGAAGAACACTTCAGAAATGAAACCTCAGAATGTTTATATGAAGTGAAATCAGTGAGATGAGCCTATGGTTTTACTCTTTAAAGTAAAACAGATGATTTGAAGAAGTTTGGTAATATTTCATGATTTGTGAAGATGTACCAAATCATCGTTTTTAAATTTTGTTTTTAAAAATATGCTTTTTGAATATTTGTTTTGCTAGGCACACCTTCATTTAATAAAATTTTATTTTTAATTAAAAGATAAAGGCAAAAGGAATTTTTCTTACATAAATATGACTCATCCCCATATTATTCACTTGAAGCCAAATGTCATCTGAAATTACAGCCTACGATCACCACCTGCTTCAAACACCACTGTCATTTATTGAGCACTTAGGAAGTGCCCTGTATGTACTGTCTTATTTAATACTTAGAACAATCTATAATGAGCATATTATCCCTATTTTAAGGAAAACTAGAATTCAGTGGAGATAATTAAAATGCTCAAGGCCATTTAAAATGCAAGATGGTAGAAGAGGACTCTCTAGTACTCAATATGTCCCTTTCAAAAAAGCCACATCAGCTTGAACAACTATCCACACAGGAAAATACCTTCACAAGAAGTGTGAGATTACAACATTTTAATGCAGCACAGAAATGCAAGAAGATGCATACAGAAGTATAGGAAGAACATTTTTACATTATTTATGTCACCCTCCCTAAACTCCAAGTGGCATAGCCCAGAGAGAATATAATCTCTGACTGGGGAAGGAGAGGAAATTGAGCGCCAGGCTTTGCCTCAGATCCCAACACTTGGCATATCCCACAGCCCCAGACTTCAGGCTGGTATCCATAGAGACTTCAGGCCTGCCCCACCACCAGAACTGACCTCAAGGGCCTTGGCTATGGATCCACCCCTATGCCGGGCCAGCACCTACAGACCCAGATTCCAAGCCCTTCCCCAGGACCAGGTTGGCTCCAGTGGAATATCCGAACACCTGGGGTGGGGAAGAAATGACCAAAGTCATTGCCTAAGATGAATGACAGATAATGGACATAAACTTAGGTATGTCCCTAAAGACTGTGCTCTGAAGCATTGTATAGTTTCTTCTCACACACTTACGGCTTTCACTTTATAATTGTAATATCTAAGTCATAAATCTATAAAGCATAAAGATGACATGGGGATTTCTATTTATATTCAGCAGATAAAGAAAATGAAGCTCAGAAGACTCAAGTAGCAAACCCCAAAGTATATGTCAGAATATTAGGGAAACCATTGCAAGCAACTTCTGATCTCTAGCCCAGGGCTTTCTTTTTTGCTCTACCACTCCTCTAATTTACAATGCATCTCTCCAAGTAAGAGTATCATTCCGATGGAGTTTTCTATTCCCATCTACTTTTCATCCCTGATTGAAACAAAAACGCCATTTATTAAAAAAATTTCACAAAATACTGTAAGAAATTTGACAGAAGGACCCACTCTTTGTTCTCAGGTTACACATGTAAAGGAACACATTGAAGAAAATAAAATTTAATGACTGCTATATTAGGTAAACAACAGAAAATGGTTATAAAAGCACAGAGGAAAGGATAATTAGGTTTCCATCTGGCAAGAGGTGACACAAGAGATTACTCTCACAGGCTAAGTTTTCTTTAGGAAGAAAGAGTGAAGGGAAATTGAGTAAAAAAGGATAAATAAGGTGTGATGTGCTCATAGGCATAATATATGAATAAAATAATGAGTGGTACAATTTGCTAGGAAAGAGTATAGGAATTTGGGATAATCAAGTAAAAAATGTGAAAGCATATATTAGAGAAGCTAAAGAATTTCTTTCTTGTTGTTACCTCAGTGGATGAGGGTTATAGAATATACAAATATCTCTTGGGTGAGAAAATATTCCATGGTGTTTCACAATTATACTGTATTAAATTGTCATTAAAATTTAGCAATTTTGTAAAAGAATGAAAAATTAAAAAGCAGCTATTGTATTTTCACTTTTTATATTTTCATAAGTTTTGTGTTTAATTATGAACTTGGTGAGCATAGCCCAGGAGATCAAAAAAATGTGGATTGCCAAGAATATTTTATACACAATACATAAAATTACCACAGTGATAACACATGTGTTGTGTACTCTTACTTGTTAATCAATCCATTAAGGCAAATAGGCAAATAGAGCATTGAGAAAAGGGAGAATAAAGGGCCAGGCATAAGATAAGTAGTATGGGTTTAATGGGGCGAAAGAACACGAACGGAAAAAAACAAAATCGGTAATTAGGTAATCTGACCTGTCCCCCTAAGGCAGAACTAATATGAAACACTGGCATGTAATATAACATATGTTTTCCAGGTCTAGTTTAAGATATTGGTCCCGATACGAAAGTAAAAATGGACATTAATTTCCTCTACACAGACAGGAAGTGCCAGTAAAATTACAAATGGCAACACATTCCATTTAAATGAACTTTCACTTTTAAAAAAGTTTCTCATAAAATTAAATAGAACGTTTTTAAAAATCTTAATTCATCTACTACCACATTGTCTCCTACTGCAGACATTACTTGTTATTAGGGAAGTGTGTGTGTGTGTGCACGCACACAAAGTCTATTGCATCTAGTTAGCAGTGCTATTTAAATTCAGAAGTATCACACATCACTTAATAATTTACAGTGCATGTAGAAGACTGTATCATGTATTATTTATGGTAGCAAATGCTCAGGGCCACAACAACACAGGCTATATTTCTCAAGCTCCCATTATTGCCTTTTAGGTCACTTCAGAATAAAAAGTTCTTGAATTGCCACTTAGGAAAGTCACTATTTATACCAGATATCAGAAGAAACCACTGATTAATTGCAATCTCTGCAATGAGGTCAATAACAAAATTAGCAGGGTCAGGGGCAGAGGGGAGACAGCCAATTATCTCACTAGCACTCCTCTTGAGTCATTCACCTTGTCTTTAAGCTGGGCTGAGCCTGAGTCCCCTAAGAAAAGAAGTCATCCATCTAGATGCCAAGAAGCCTTCCCCTGTCAAAAAAAAAAATTATCTAGTTTGCCGAAGGCTGTAAAGGAGGTTCTATAATCACATCTTCATTTGTTGGTGTAAGCAACATAATGAGCGTGGGGTAACACACAGACGCCACTCTCCACTTAAGGACTGACTTGCTTATTCTCCAAGCTTCTGGAGATGTTGGCAGCATAGAAATGTCAACTGAGTCCCTCTCTGGTAATTGTAGTCTGCAAAAGAAAGCTGACTTAGCCAGAGCTACACCCCCTTTATGAGAAGCAGCCTAAATCCACTGATTGGTCAATGTAGGAATTAAAGGGCTTGCCTCCCTTGCTTTACGTAAACAATTTTGTAAGAGTGTTCCACTCCAGAATTCCCACAGAGGCATCTGAAGGATTTGTGGTGAGTTCATCACAGTTCAGCATCCTCTCCGCTCGGTCCTACTTTCTTCAGTCTCCTACTATTGTTGACTCCAGAAACATTCCTTACTTAATCATTTTTCACACAAATCTCAGCTTCAGATTTATTTTAGAGAAACTTACCTTAGACAGGGGATGTCAAAAATCACTGAGGAAGCCTACTTGAAAGTGGAAATTTGGAGTTAGATTAGCCAGCATATTGTAAGCAAGGAGAACTCCATCACTGGTAGAATGTGTAACACTGTTAGTGCCTCGCATACTCTGGCAGTGTAATCATTAAGCTTTCCATTGCGCTAAAGTAATATTGGGCATATATACCAGTGGGGGCATATTTCTGGTGTTTAAGAAATTCTGGGGAAAAAAAATAATAAAAAAATAAAATAAAATAAAGAAATTCTGGGGAAGTAATTTTCATTAGGAAGGTGGGATTGAATGGTTCTTACTAGGACTTACGATGTATTCAATAAAGAAAAGGCTAAGGGTAGTTAGTCACTAATTAAAAGCTAAAAGTGAACGCTAGAGGGCCTCTTTGGTTGCTTCTACTGAAATTCTCTTTTACTGCAGTTGGCGAGCAGACAAAACACAGACAAAGCCCAGGACTTAAGAATAATAGTAGCAAGGCCGGGCGCGGTGGCTCAAGCCTGTAATCCCAGCACTTTGGGAGGCCGAGGCGGGTGGATCACGAGGTCAAGAGATCGAGACCATCCTGGTCAACATGGTGAAACCCCGTCTCTACTAAAAAGATACAAAAAATTAGCTGGGTATGGTGGCGCGTGCCTGTAATCCCAGCTACTCAGGAGACTGAGGCAGGAGAATTGCCTGAACCCAGGAGGCAGAGGTTGCGGTGAGCCGAGATCGCGCCACTGCACTCTAGCCTGGGTAACAAGAGCGAAACTCTGTCTCAAAAAAAAAAAAAAAAAAAAAAAAAAGAATAATAGTAGCAGCAAAGCTATCAAGAGCATTGAATTCTCAAACTTGGAATGCCTACCTTACTAAAACCAGGATCCTGATTACATAAAAGTGGGACTCAAAGGCATATGATAGAGTTATCGGGGTAAATGCAATTCAAACTATTGAATGCTCAGATACTTGTGAAATCTCTGGGCCCATAGTGAAGGTCCACAGCTCTCTGTTATTGCTAGAGCACCCTTCTTGTTTGACGTCAATGTATAGGTTGCTGTCTTGCAAGAAACCATGAACCCTCATTAGAATTCACCCACTCTTCAGTCTGCAAGATCAATAATTAGAACTAAGTTACAAGACAACCAAGCTGGAAAGTGCAGGGTGTGCCGTAAGTAGGAGATTATACCTAGAATTTGCTGCTGGGCTCAGCCAAGATTTACTGTTAGAATTAGGGTTAGATACTGAGGAGGCTGGATGAAGGGGAGAAGATAAGAGAACACAAAATTGAAAGAGGAAGAGTTTGTGGATATGAGAGCTCTCTCTCATAATATGGATTTAACGTCTTGGCAATGTGCTAGGAAATGAAATTGACATACGTTTTGGAAGTTTGGGAAAGATGATACCCATACAAAGCGAAACTGAAATGCCGAAACTGATATGGCATAAAAAAGAAAAAAACTAGAAGTAAGAATGCTGGCATGAATAAACAAGATAAGGCTAGAAAACTCACCAGTTGAGTATATCCCATGGGAGGGACTCGAGAATACTCATTTTACCCCAATGCTGGAGAAAAGTATGCACTATGCACACATTCCTGAGAAGCTGAGTGGTCATCTTCTACATTACTGATGGTAAGGAATGCTATTAAAACATTTGGAGCATAATTGTCAATAAAGATGATTGTGAAAAACAGGATACAAGTGGTAGTTAGAAGGCAGACTGATCATAATAATTAGGATTTTGCGAGACGTAACTGGAGAAGATCTGATATAATCTGAGGAATATTTGAGAGGCCTATAAAGATGCTTAAAAATACTTGAAGTTCCTAGAAAGTGGTTCTCAACCAGGAGGAACTTTTCTTAATTGGAGAATGAGAGTATTTTTGGTTGTCACACTGGCAGAATGATGCTGCCGGCATCAGAATGGCGAAGACCAAGGATGCTACTAAGCATCACACAATATACAGAATATCCCCCACAAGACAGAAATATGTAAACAATAATATCCATGTAGCTGAGGTTGAGAAACTCTAAGGTAGGGATGAAGTGGACAAAATCAAAATAAGTCATATGTGGCTCATTCAGGGGCTAAAGGCAATCATACACAAACAAGTCACAATTTCTGAATTAATTTCTGTTTGGGGACAGTTTTTCAGATCCAATACCAATTGACTGCAGTGGACAATAAGTTTGTGGGGAAAGATGTTACAATAATTCCTGTAGTAATTCCCCAAATGGATCTATTACTGATATGGTCTGACTGTGTCTCCACCCACATCTCACCTGGAATTGTAATAATCCCCATGTTTCAATGGTGGGACCACATTTGCATCTGCCATGATTGTAAGCCTTCCCAGTTATGTGGGACTGTGAGTCCATTAAATCTCTCTCCTTTATAAATCACGCAGTCTCAGATATATCTTTATTATCAGCATTGAGAACAGAATAATACAATTGCCATTTACTTAGGAAAGGGCATACTGGGAAACAGAAATACACAAACATTTTCAAGATGACTGCACCCAGAAATTAGGCTGATTCTGTATTCAGGGTTCAAAACAATCATTATGTCCCCTAATGGGGAAAACATAAGGGAAAAGATAATAAATGAAGTTGTGACAGATGCTGAGGCCTCAGTGTGTCTGCTCCATCCACAAACTTAACTGTTTATTTTTTCATGTACACAAAAGTATATTCAAAATGAACTATGAAAAATTTGGTGGAACTCAAAAATTGGCCACCGTCCCATATAAGACTGCTGTAGAAACGGAAACTCTGTAACTGTGTCTCTTCATTGACAGTCAGATAGTAAATCAGAAGCAATATTCTATCCTGGAGGGAACAGTGAAAATTATATCCACCTGTAAGGCGTAAGGGAGGGTTCTGGTCAAGATGGTGTAGGAGAGACTTTCTATGTGAAGCAAACTCAAAACAGGGGGAAATGATATGAAACAACAATCTTCAAAAGAAAATATATCAGGAAACAAACAACAGTGTTCCCTGAGATATGGGAAATAAAAGAGAGCCCTAAAATTGTCCAAGTGCATTGCCTTAAGAGAGTTTCCAGGACACAGCACAAGAAAACAAAACCTAAAAACAGTCTGGCCGGACTCTCTGAGTTGAGAATATGGAAGTGGAATCCAGGGAGACCAAGGAGGATATACTTTGTAACAGAAAGAAAGAGGAACATGAAGAGATAATTCTAGTGATTTTCAGAGAGAGAGAGAAGTCCATAGACCTATAGAGGATCCTTCTTGAGTATTTGGCAGAATAATGATCAACACAAGGCAGAACAGTGGAGGATGCCCAGAAGCCGAGGCCAGAGAGGCAAGTTTGCCATGAGTTGTCCCAGCAAACTCTTGCGGAAGGAGAGGGAGAGGAGTGAAACCTCTGAAGAAGCAATGCAGAAACTGAAGGAGACAGAGGAGATAATCAAACAGGACTGAGCATTTGATTCAACATGAAATACAAATGATCAAGAACCATAGTTCCAAGAATAAGAGAGCTGCTCTGCAGGCTTTACAGAGAAAGGAAAGATTGGAATAGCAGCTGGCACAAACTGATGAGATATTGTCCACCCTGGATTTTCAGCATGAAGCTGTTGACAATGCCACCACTAGTGCAGAAATGCTTTGTACCATGTAGTTAGCCACGCCTGGCATGAAGAAGGCCTACCAGGACCTAGATATTGGCAAGGTAGATGAACTGATGGGCGACATCACAAAATAACAGGAGGTGGCCCAGGAAATCTCAGATGCCATTTCTTGGCCTGTGGGCTTTGGAGATGACATGGGTGAGAATGAACTGTTGGAGAAACTAGGGAAGCTGGAGGAGGAAGAATTGGCCCAAGAGTTGTTAAATGTGGGGAACAAGGAGGAAGCGAATCCCAGTCCAAATGTCCAGTGTACGCTTCACACTATCAGTCTGCCAGGGAGGGTCAGCTCCCAAAGCAGATGAAGACAAAGAAATACTAAAGCGGTAGCTGTGTGGGTATCCTGACAAGTCTGGGCTCCTCTTGTTGTTCCTCTTTCCTTAAGTGCCAAGTGCTGAACAAAAGGAGCATAACTTTTGGAAGAAATCCTGCTGAGGCTGGTAGTATGTCCCTCCCTGAGAAAAGGGTCTGTTGCCTTTTCAGCTCTGACTCAATTCTGACGAAGAAACTTTCTATAGGAGGAGGACCTGCGCCCCCTTCTGTCTGAAAGCAGTTGCCATGTAAACATATGCATAAAAGAAAATACCTGAGACCTTGGAAAAAGCCACCAGGAAAGAAAGAAGGAACAGTAACCAATACTCACATATGGTGCCCATCATCCAGAATTGCAAACTTTATATTTTTGGGGATACCTAATAAACTAATCAAAGTAGTCCATATACTTAGCCTGGGATATCTGATGGCAGATTACTTATTTGCAATGCTTTTAGAAATTTTCAAGTCTGCTATCCAAATACACACTAATTATAACACAACTTTGTCTAAATATATATATATATATATATATATATCCCACATTACTGTTAGAGTCTACCTATTAGAACCTTCTGCATTTTCTTGAAATAGACTGAAATTTGTTTCTTTGTCTACCCTAGAGCTATTAGTGGTTAGTCAGAGTAACACTGGAGGTTGTTCTCATTGGGTATTTAATACCTAAAATTCTCCATAGTTACTGTGGTCTATAGGTTTTAACACATACCTAAATAAGAACATAGTTCTCAAAAAAGGAACATAAATATAGAAAAAAATGACAAATAATTATCTGTATTTGGAATCAGCTAAATGACACATTTTTCATCACTGCATTTAGACATTTTCAGATACCATCAGATTATAGCCGTCTAAAAATGAGAAGCAACTTGCTCAGAAGAAACATGAGGTCCTGAAGATGTAAAATACAAGAAAACAGTCATTCTATTGTAGAGTTAAAGAGGTCAAAATTTAACACTTCCATTCTTCAGCTTAGAAAGTGAATTAAAATAACCAATTGAAAGTAATGCACCCAGTCAACACAGGCTGGAAGTCAGCAGTCGCTTTCTCAGTCTAAGACTAGACTTTATCCTTAACTTTATCCTTACCTGTGTAGCTTATTTTCTTATGGCTCCTGGTCTTTATTTATTGTGTGGACTCCACCTGTAGTGCCTTTCCTCTTTTGGATTACTTTAAAATTTCACCGAATAAATTCTATTTGAATTTTTACTCATTCCAAAAAGTCGTTCATCATCATTTTATTTCAGTCCCATACTGATTGCTTGTTTCTCTGAGTTCTTGCAGAATTAGGCAATTAATTACTCTGTAGCTGTGACATCTAGCTACATGTATCTCCATGTCTAAGGGGAGCTCTTTGTCTCCTATTCCCTTCCTTCATCTCCCATAGTGGAAATTCTCCAAAGTTAAAATTTTAAATGTCAGCAAAGGTTACTGAGGCAGTGATACAATTTTTGGGGGATCTTTTTGTCATTCTTACCCATTTTTAATTTTTCTGTTTATTTTTCTCTATCTGTAATTATTCAAGGCTCTTCTTCCTTTGGCTGTATCAAAAAAGCACAAAAAATGGGGATAGTTTATTACTTAGCATAATTCAGCTTTCCTGACAGGTATAGTAGCTGTGAACATCTCATTCAGTAATGAAGAATATAGGAGTTGATTATATCTATTGGAGAAACCATGGCAAGTGGGGATCTCTAATACCTGTTATTGGAAGAAAAAGGGTAAATCAATTTTTAAACTAACTCTATTTGATTACAAAGAGCACTGGAGTGTAGACATTGAAAGACTGGCTTAAGCAGATCTTTCTCAATTATTGGAAAAACAGTTCCTGTCAATGCTCTGATTTTAAGATATCTTAATATCAAGAGGCCTGAGCAAATTTGTCATCCACTTGATTAACAAATGAGATGACAATGCCTTTCAACAGCTATGTGGTGACCAAAAAATCTTATATATCAATATCCAACAGTATCTTTTCAATTTCACTGACCATTCTTGGCAGAGTGAAATGGGGATGAAATTGCCTTCATACTTTTAAAGGCAAAAGCATAAACAGTATTTCCTGAAGAGCAGAAATATGAGATAAACTAAGGGAAATGTTGTCATACTTTGAAACCTCAAGGCACAGGATAAATCTGTTCTTTTACCTAACTTTCATCTTTAGGATTTGAGATAATCAAAGGCAATATCAAAGGAATGCTATGTTTTATGCCCCAGATTTACCACCTCAGAAGCTACAAAGTATATATTTAAGAAACAGATAAGATCTTTTTAAATGTTTAATTATTTATTGATGCATTGTAATGTAGAAGTTAGAACTTTGGGTTCTGATATCAGACAAGCTAGGCTTTAATCTCTGTTTCACTATTTCTGTGCATCTCTGAGCATGTTACTTGGCCAAAACTCATTTGTTTCCTTTGAAAAACTAGATTTTAAAAAGGACCTGTCCCACAGGGTTGGGGTGGAGATTGCATAAGCATCTATACTCACTGGCACACAAAAAATATGCAGCAATTATTTCTTATTATCTATAATGAGCTTACTTTTCCCTCCTTTGGTTTTTCCCTTGGGGGTTTAAAGTCCTTAAGTAGAAACTATCAGTGTTTGAGAATATTAAGAAAATTGGTAACTGAGGAGATTACCTTTAAGTCTGCCACTGGAATTTGTTTTACTCAGAGGCAGAGGGGGAACTGAAGATGTGATGGTATCTACTACAAGAGAAGAAAGCAAGCTGAGTATATGTGCACTGAGATGAAACATAATGAAAAATTAAGAGCCTCTGCAAACCTGAAAAGGGTACTTGGTGTAGCATCTTTAGAAGTTCCCAGTGGTACCCTATTGAACATGTGCCTCTTTCTAATCCTAAAATTGCAGTACCATCGGGAATGTGTAAATGCTTTAAAATAGTGAAAACAGATGCATGCAATGATAACTGAAGTAAACTTGTCAAGCTATAACTTGATTTTTCATATCAGTTCATCTCATTTAAATGCTAGATTTTGCTTCCTTTAATTAGCAAAAGTCTTAAACCATACCTAATATTTAGGATTAAATTGGGGTCTTCAAGTTTAAAAAAAATGAAAATAGCCATCAAATCATGTGAACTATAGAGCACTCTAAAGTATTTTTGTCATGATTTTTTTCTATTATCAAACAAAATTTCAGCTTTGGTATGTGATATTTGCAAAAATAATGCTTGCATTTTTATGTTAATATACAGCTGGAAGAGAGTACATAGCAATTATGTGATGACTAAAAGGCCCCAAAGCATAACAGTGGTATTTTGAACAATTTAATCCATTAAAAGCTCAGTTAAGTGAATAAAGAAAATACTTTTAACATATGGTTATAGTAAAGGAAAGGGTGGTAAACATTTTAGCATAATGGAATATTTTTGAGCAATTTCACCTCCTAAACCAATGTTTTCTGAAAATGGAATGAGAACTTTTAAATCATCAGAATTCTCATTATTGTCAGCATTTCACCTTATTTCCATCATATGGTTTTTAAAGTTTTCTACCTTCTTGCTTCCTCTGACCTTTATATTCATGGGATCTTCCGCTGTCTGAAGGAGTCTATACAGGCAGATCTGTCATCATCTTCCAACTTCAGCAGCCTTGTCTTTACTTTCCCTTGTGATATGGTTTGGACATGTGTCCCCTCCAAATCTCATGTTGAAATGTGACCCCCAATATTGGAAGTGGGGCCCGGTGGGAGATGTTTGGGTCAGGGGGGTGGGTTCCTCATGAATACCTTAGTGCTGTGCTCACTATACTGAATAAGTGCATGAGATGTGGTTGTATAAAAGTGTATGTCATGTCCCCCTTCTGTCTCTTACTGACACTCTCACTATGTGATATGCATGCTCTCCCTTTACCTTCTGCTATGGTGGTATGTTTCCTGAGGCTACATCAGAAGCCAAGCACATGCCAATACCACACTTTCTGTACAGTAGGCAGAACTGTAAGCCAATTAAACCACTTTTCTTTATAAATTACCTAGCCAGGTATTTATAGTGATGCAAGGATTGCCTAATACACCATCTTTCTTTCAGAATTGCCCATGGGATCCTCATGCTCTCTTCACACCCAACTTTCCCCTGATCTTCAACTCCACACTCTCTTATTACTAACACATATTTATTCATTTCTGTGTTTCACATACTGCCCTAAATACTGAAGCATCACAAAGGCACTGATACTAATCTGCCCACAATCTAGTGGGAGAACATTTTTAAATGAACAACTGAAATAAATTATGATTAGAAGTATATGTTAGTCCCAGCATTTGTATAAAGAACAGAGTGATTCACTAAACAGAGGTCAAAGTCTGTTGAAGTTATTGAAGTGAAAGTTTGATCGTGAGAGTGATATGCAGTGTTTGTGTGGATGGTGGACTATGATTCCCCAGATAGGGGAAGGGATCTTAAGAAGAAGGAGGAAGCTGTGCATGAAAAACCATGAAGGATTGAAACAATTTGGCTATCACGTGTAAGAATCATGTGACACAAAATGTGGTAGATAATGTATTAACTGGTATCCGTTCAAAAATAATTCACCATGATAACAGTATGAAAAAGGGAACTTATTAGGATGCATTGTTAGGGAGTTAAGTTGGAGTCAGATCCTGAAGGGCTGTGCCATGTACTGACATAACAGCAGGCTCAGATTGTATCATGTTCTTGGTAAGGTACCAACAATCTGAGAAGTAATTGTTTTAGGTATATCACTTTGCCATCCCATATCAAGTGTAAAGTGATGGGGTAAATAGTTGTTCTACCAAATGAATTAAGTAACGCCTCTGACCTACTCTCTCACTCATCATGACACCCCCTGCCCTTGCTAAGTGTCACATCATTCTAGCCACAGTCCATCTCAGATGAAGGTGGCAATCTGGATTCTCTATTTGCATGTCTGAGTTGTGTGAACTTCAGAAGAAAAACATCATTCTCATTTACTATTGTAAGAGCTTCGGTACAACCTGCCAATTGCTTTTTGTTTTTCTCTGACTCTTCAGAATTGATAATTTAAAACTTGAATATTCTCTTGAAGACTCTTACTCAAGCACATTCTCTCATTCTCAGGAAACAGAAGAAAACCTTTCTTTCATTTCTTGTTGGGGTGTTGGAGCTTCCATGAATAATTGCTCTAAATACCCCCTTTCTCCTGCCAGGATTAAACTTAATTCTATATTCTTAACTATCTTTCCCTTCTTTTCTCAAAGTTCAGAGAAGAGACATGAGGGAATTCTACCTGCTTCTCCTTTGTGATGGAAACATGTCCACTTGTGTCCTTAACTTCTTTCCCTTACATCATCTTGGACTTTTCTCTCACACTCACTAAAGCTGTCTCCTGTATCATATTGACAACAAATATATATCTCCTTTTTTATTTATTCCCTAATACAACAAAAATACTGTATACAATATCTGCTCAGTTACACAGCCAATTTAGGACATCTACCATGATTCCTAAATAATTCTCTATCATGCATCTTTAATCATTTACTAATTCCAGTAAATGCTATTTCCTTACTAATACTCAAAAACATCACATCTTAACCCTTCCCACTGTCTCTACTTGTTTGAGACAATTATTACTTTTCAATCAAATTATTACAAAACTCTACAAATTGTTCTTTCTCTCTTTGGTTTGGACCATTTCTTCATCTTAACCTCCAGCAATCTCTTAAAATTTTATATGACTTTTTTCTCAAGTTAATTCTTAATATTCCTATTTCAATCTTCGTATTTATTTCTTTAAGATAAATTTTAACAGGTGAAATTGTAGTGCTAAAGGGACAATTCACAAATTGTTCCTCAAAATTAGCAAATTGATTATTTTATTGCTATGGAATAAAATAGCAATAAGATATTGATTATCTTATTGCTATTTTAATCCCCCCAAATTAGCAAATTAATTATCTTATTGTATGGAAGTAGCTATTTTTGATAGTCAATAAGATATTGATTATCTTATTGCTGTTTTAATCCCCCCAAATTAGCAAATTAATTATCTTATTATATGGAAGTAGCTATTTTTCCATATACTTTTCTGAGCATCATCAAATGGTAAGCATTTTCAATGGAAATGAAAAACGAACTCATCTGTCCTTTTATCGCAAATACTCTCAGGTGGAAGTTGAAGAGATAGAGTTGAAACTTGAATAAAAAGCGTGCATTTTGTTCGGTTTTGTTCACAAATTGCCTTCTTTTAGTAACCTAGCAAAACTTTCTAAACATCTTGTATATGGTGATCCCAAACCAATTAAATCATTAATATTTTGCAGAGGAGAATTAGTTTTTGTTCATTTTTTTGTTTTAAATGAGTGAATGAATAAAAGGAAAACTAAAAGTGGCCCTTAAAAATTTGGGCCTGGAAAAATAACTAAATTATTCTGAAATGTGGCTGAACAAGTTCCCAGTTTTTAATTGTGAAAAGATTTTCAGTGGTTTTCTTCCTTGTTTGTTTAATTTTATAATTCTTACAGTACAGCAGTTTGTAGGACTATTCCAGATATTTACAAATAAGCCTGTATTTGTTTTGTTGTAGGTCAGAACCCAAGTCTTATAGCTGACAGAATTTTGCAGAAAGTGACAAGAGTTGTACTTCCTTAAAAAATACTAAAAATTATCAAAATGAGATTCGTAGCCTAAGTGTGGGAAAGTACAAAGGACAAGTGAAAACGGGCCCAGTATGCCGAAGCAATGAAAAAGATTATGGTCAGTGTGAATTTACTTGACATTCTTTTGCTAAGTTTTGCAGCTAATGAGGGAAGTTAACAGCCAAGCTAGTAATCGCTTTTCCTGGTACAAATGCAAAAAAATCCAAATAAAGTTGCAGATCTAGGCATTTTAGTAATCATTTTTTTTAGCTCATTATTTTTGGGGAACTTTAAATAGTGTGTCAAAATAAATGAAATGGGGGCACTGAAATAAAATCATGAAAGCAAAACTTTTAATTTTAAAACAGATTACTGAGGACATTCCAAAAATGAATTAAAATTATATGAGAGCCTGATTTTTTTCTCCCTTCCTTGTTTCTCCCTTTTCTCTCCTGTTCCTTCGCTGGCCTCTTCATCAGCTGAGGTCTTTCAGTATCCATCATGTCCTACATATATTGCTGAAATTATTTTCTGTAAGTACTTACCTTATTATTTCTAAAGGGAAAAGAAAAATTTCCCTCTGCAACCTCTTCAATTCTACCCTGTATAGGAGTTACAGTTCTATGTATATATTTGGTGTGCTCCATATTCTCTCTATGCATTATTACATATATATATATATGTTTATAATGTTTAAACTACACACTAGTTGCCAACTAGCTTTGTTTCCTTAAATAGAAAGTTAATTAATAAAAATGAATAATTAATTATGGCATATTCTCACAATAAAACACAATACATTGTATTCTATTGTGAGGCTGTACTATATTTAAATGAATTAGTCATTTTCTGATTATACTTTCCAGTTATCACTAGTTAATTTTTCATATGAATCCTATTGTAATATTTATGTATATTTATTTAAGACAAATTTTAATAGCTGAAATTGTAGTGTTAAAGTGTATACATACTTAAAATATTGATGAACATTCACGAATTGTCCCCTAAAATTAGCAAATTTAATATTTTGTAGCCATTGTATGGAAGTGGCTATTTTTCCATATACTTTTCTGAGTATCATCAAATGGTAAGGATTTTGAATCTTATCTATAAAAGCTAGTATCTCACTGTAATTGTCAGTCCTATTTTCTTCTTTATTGAAAAGTTTTAACATATTTTCTTATGTCAATTCATCATTTGCAATAATTGTTTTCTATAAATTTCCATTTTTCTACCAGGTTACTGTTTTCTTTGAATATTTTAATGAAAATTCTGTGTTAACTATCTGGTTCATATTTGCATTCCATTTTTAATTTTTTTAATATTTAAGGAATTTTTGTATTGTAATTTATATTATCTTTAAGCAAAAAATATATGTCATCAATCAGCCTTTTCTTTTGTGGATTTTAGATGTGGTTTCTTAGAAAAATTTTTACTTGAAAAACATGCATACTTCATTTGACTAATGTGTAGGTATATTATTTTTATATTACATTTATGTATTCATATAGAATGATTTGAAGTATAGAATGAATAAGAAACAAGATTTACTTCCTCTAAATATATGGGCAAATGGTTTTCAAAACCAATAATGGAACAATTCATTGATTTTTTTAAATTTATATTTCTTGACATGTGCCATTCACTGCCAAAAGAACATTAAATATTTATGTCATAGATGGGAAATTATTTTCTTCCTAAAATTTATGAGACTATTTCTTATGATTCATAATTAATCCCAATTTTCTTATTACTTTTAAATTATTTTAAAATCAGTTATCTATATATACTGGCATAAATGTATTTTTCTAAAATGTCCCAACATTTTGAGTGGCCAAGGCAGGAGGATTGCTTGAGGCAAGAAAATCAAGACCAGCCTGGGCAACAAGGTGAGAACCCCAATCTACAAAAAATATTTCAAAATTAGCCAGACATGGTGCCACATGCTTATAGTCCCAGCTACCCAGGGGGCTGAGATGGGAGAGTCACATGAGTCCAGGAGTTCCAAGCTGCCTTGAGCTATGATTGAGCTACTGCGCTTCAGTCTGGGCAACAGGAGAAGACTGTATCTCTAAAAAAAAAAAAAAATAAAAAGGAAATTTCTAAAAGCATCAGGAGTATCTCTTATATATTAAACATTTAGCATATGTTAAGGAAACTATTATTTTCAATTTTGAGTTATATTAATAGGCTTCTTAAAGTTCTACTCTCATTTTACCAAAATAAGTATCAAAATAAATTATTCATTAATATGCATTTGATTTCACTTTCCAGTTTTTATTATATTTTATATCATTGCTCAATAAATTTTTTTTCAGTCTTTGTTATTTATGTTTATACATGTTATGCTGGCTTAAAAATAGAAAATTTCCTTCATTTTAGGAGTAAATTAGGTAAAAATTGTTAGTGGGTTTTGTGGGTTTTTTTTGAGACAGGCTGTCACTCTGTTGCTCAGGCTAACGTGTAGCTGCACAATCATGGCTCACTGCAGCCTTGAACTCCTGGGCTCAAGTGATCCTTCTGCCCCAGCCTCCCAAGCAGCTGGAACTACAGGCTTGCAGCACCGCATGCTCGGCTAATTAAAAAAAAAAGAGTTTTTTTTTTTTTAAGAGATAGGGTATCACTATGTTGCCTAGGCTGGTCCCAAACTCCTGAGCTCAAGCTGCCCTCCCAGCTGGGCCTCCCAAAGTGCTTGGGATTATAGGCACAAACCACCACACCTGGCCATTAGTTTCTTAATAGGTAAAAATAATTCACCTGCGAATCAATAGGAGCATGTTGCATGAGGTGGATTATTATCTTGTCCTTAGATAATTGCCTCGAATTCTTCAAAGATGTTTTATAGGTGTGGATTTTCTATCCCTTAATTAATGGTTTAATGACAAACAAAAATTTTATATTTATGTCTTCTGTAGATTCAGTTAATTTACTGTTAGATATCTGTTTTTTCCCCCTTTTTATGATTTCTTAGGCTACCTAATGGTTGATCAATTCTGTAAATTTAAAATATCAGCTACTGCATTAGATTATCAGTTAACCTTTTGTTTCTTCCCTAAGTCCTGATGTCTCTTGAGGACTTCATTCCTTTGCTTTAGTTTATTTTTATTTTTATCATCTTTAGTTTTTAAAAATAATATTTGTATGGTAATCAAAATTTACATCTGGCAGGATAAATGCAAAGATTTTTAATGAGAGAATAAAAGAAGCAAAAGTTGAACATGAATTAAAGTTACTTGAATGGTAAAAGGCATGGAAATTGATGGAGACTATTTTCTAGGGAACAAACCACACAAAACAAACCTCAATAGAGACAAAGACACCCTATGAAGTGCAGAGCTCATTACAGAGACACACAGGCGCTGACACAAGAAACAGAGTGAGGACTGTACTCAGTGCCATAGGCTTTCTGCTGTTTGCTCAAATGTGTTTTCTGTTATTTTTCCTTCCTGAACTAATTCCCTTCCCAATCATTCTAGAGAAGATGGCTATTTGACTCTGAGCTCACTAGGTACAATGAACTATAAAATAGTTCCACAGTGTATTTTAATACTAGGTGAATCAAACAGTGCTACTTTCTAAAACCAGCCAGCCTCTCAAAGGCCCAGACTGGTTAAATTCAATTCTGTAGTTAATTTCCTTGTCAATGATCCATTTTAATTGGAACATAAGCTGCATAGGTCTACATATCTCTGGCAAAATAGCAGAAACAAGTTTTAATTACTATTATTATGATAAGTATTTGAACAATTTATTAGGGAGTATAGAGTGTATGAATTAAACTGGCATTTCATTTAAAAATTCAATAATTCATTTTTTTAGCAAGGAGTAAACATGAATAATTTGTATCAGTATAATTTTTTCTCTGGTATATTTTACATTATTTGTTCACTTTGAGTATCATTATGAATTGATGATTCCTTACAAACTTAACTGGTTCTAGTTAGCTATAAATATTTATTATATTTATAATAAATAAATATAATAATTTTTTTTATTTTTCCATCAGGGCAACTTCTTAATTCTTTTTTAAAGCTATTGTAGGCATTTGTGAAAGCATCCTTTCCTTATAAAAATAAAATATCCTGGACTTATTTGGATATTTTCTCACCTAGTGTTGGAATTCATGGATGAAATTGTGTTTTGGTCATTGAAAAAAGCCAGACTCAAAAATTAAATATTGTATTATTCCAGTCATGTAACATTCTAAAAAGGCAAAACTAAGAAATCGAAAATAGAGCAACGCTTCTTAGTTGTGGAGAAAAGATGGCTGACTATAAAAGGATACACGAGAGAATCTTTGCAGTAATGGAACAATTCTGTATGACACTGGAGTGCTGGCAACACGGCTTTATGCATTTGTGGAAACCTATATAAGATTGCACATCCCTAAAGATAAACTACAATGTATTAACATACACTCAACCAGGTTCCTAGGATCAAAAAATAGAATGGAGACTATGATAAATAAATCTAACTGAATAAAAGACACAGCATAACCTTACTGCATGGGGTGGAGAAAAGTAGTCGACCTAATTAATACTGGAAAAGTGATGTTTAGACTGAAAACTGTAAAGTTGAAGACAAAAGGAACTGTGCATAAACACTGTAATGTGAGTGGTAAATGTGTTTCATATGGAGATATGGTGAAACAATTCTACCTCTGCTTAAAAGTGTACTGGAGAAGACAAATAAATAAATAGTGGCTGATTGTGGGAGCCAGCCTCCCCTCCCCTCCCCTCCCTTCCTCTCCCCTCCCCTCCTCTTCTTGAGGCAAATTCTCACTCTATTGCCCAGGCTGGAGTGCAGTGGTGTGATCTCCGCTCACTGCAACCTCTGCCTCCCAGGTTACAGTGATTCTTGTGCCTCAACCTCCCAAGTAGCTGGGATTACAGGGGCATTCCACCACACCTGGCTAATTTTTGTATTTTTAGTAGACATGTGGTTCTACCATGTTGCCCAGGCTGGTCTTAAACTTCTGACCTCAGGTCATCCTCCCACCTTGGCTTCCCAAAATGCTGGGATTACAGGCATGAGCCACCATGCCCAGCCCAGGATTTTCAATCTTGGAAAGAGAAGTTTTAGAAAAGCAAGAGAGAAGCCTAGAATTAATGATGTTACTAGATATGTGTAAGAGACATCAATATAAATGTAGGTTTAATTTAATATAGATACAGACGGATATTTACATAAATAACGATAGATATGTGTGTGTGTGTGTGTGTGTGTGTGTGTGTCTGTGTGTGTGTGTGTGTTAGTAGTATATATGCATGTACTTATCCTAGATAATTTGCTAATAGATTCTAGAAGCAATAACAATTGAGTATTCTACATACCATTATCCAATGAAAAGAACAAGAGCTCTTTGTAGAAATGGCTAATTTTAGGGATGGGTCAGGTAATGCTCTAGATGAGCCTGGAGCAAGCTTTTACTGCCAGAAAGCAAATAAGTGCTTACAGAGCTGAAAAAAAAAAAAAATGCACAAAAAACAAGAACACGCTTTTATAATTTGAAGTATCTTAATTTCACTGTTTATTATATTCTAGATTTGGTAAATTGAGCACTCCTAATTTATTTATTTTAATATTTTATTTTATTTTATTGAGACAGAGTCTCGCTCTGTCGCCAGGCACCAGGCTGGAGTGCTGTGGTGCAATCTCAGCTCACAGCAAGCTCCGCCTCCTGGGTTCAAGCAATTCTCTTGCCTCAGCCTCCTGAGTAGCTGGGACTACAGGTGAGTGCCACCACACCCAGCTAATATTTGTATTTTAGTAGCAATGGGGTTTCACTATGTTGACCAGGATGGTCTCAACCTCGTGATCCGCCCACCTCGGCCTCCCAAAGTGCTGGAATTAGAGGCGTGAGCCACCGCTCCTGGCCCAGAATTTAATCTTTAGTAGTTCTACATTTTGGCTTATCATTGTTTCCCTTTTAGTCCTTTTGTTGATTTTCTGTAAATATTCAAGTACTTCAAATTGTTTTGTATTCTGTTTATTGCAGTTTTGCTTAAAAGCTAAAATTACACCCTCAGTTTCTTAATTAGTTCATAATACCTTGAAAAGATGAGGTTTCTACAACATTACAATACGGTCTGGTATTTGAGTTCATTTCATCAGTTTTCTATCTGAACAATTTTATCAGTGAGTTCCCTTCTTTCTAGATGTAACTCTTTACCACTGATCTGCTTATTTTTCTGGCAAACTGTTTTCTTAGAGTTTTTGTTTTGGTTTGGTTTGGTTTTGTTTGTTTGTTATTTTTCTCTAAATAGACTGAAAAGATGAAGGAGGTTTTATTGTATCAAGTCCAAAATCACCACCCACTTTCAGATTCTAAGAAATTCTGGGCTGTTAGTGAAAGGACAGTCTATAGGTGGAGTGACAGCAAAGAATGTTTTTCCCGTGTGTTCATGAAACCAAGTTTGAGCATGCCATGAGGTGATGACTGAGCAAATCCTTTAGTTTTCACTGGTGTAAACTGCTTTTAATTTTCCATGTACTCTTGGGAGTTTTAAAAGTTTCCAAATGTCAAAAGATATTTTACAGGGAATAATTATCTTACTTAAAGTAGAATCTTTCTGCCTTTTTTTAATCTGTAGGAATTAACTTTCACTTTTTATTGTGAAACATTTTAAACTCTACATGGTTTTAAATATTAAAAATCCCTGGGTCATGTAGTTCCTTAAGCCATTTGCATGGTTGTGTGCGCCCACAAGTACATGCTATTAACAGTTGCCCCCATACGGATCTTCATTTAGGTTTTTAAAATAATGTGCATACTCAAATATAGACTGTCTGCCCGCCCTCCTAAAATCTAGATTCTTAAACTATTTTCACACTGCGCTATTTCTCAAATGCAAAAAAAAAAGAGAAGAGAAGAAGGAAATATCTACAGGACACAGGTCCTATAATTCTTGTTATTCTATTTTTCAAGCATGACTTTCTCAGAATGTTTTTGAGTTTTACTTTACCTCTCTCACTCAAAGTTAATCTTGAATTGTAGCAAGATTGGGCTCCTCAACTCTTTATTAAAATGTTAATGCAGAATCTTCATAAATCTTCCTTAATAGTTCTAATCTGTAAACTTAGAGAGAAACCTATACAAGCTAGTGTTAATGAGGTCCAAACTAAAGTGACATATTCCAGAAAAGTACTTTCCTCATAAAGGCTTTCCATCTCTAGTTTATAATAAAAATCTGAGAAAGAAGCTGCAATGATAACATTTTGGTTTTTAAATCGTAAGCAAGGAATTGTCTCCTTCCAGGAGAACTAAACTATAAGGCATAATGTGGGTATGAGGCCAATAGATTGAAGGCCAGATGTGAGAAATATTTACAAATGAAAGATAGAACTGAAGACTGAGCAATTTCTGAAGTGACAGCAGGGGCTTTCCATAGACTGCGTGTGACCTTAGAAATAAATGGGAAGGCATCATTAAACTGAACCCCATATTTTCACAGCTGCTGAATGCTGAAACTGCAAAGCCACATTAAACTTCTTTGCGAAACATTACTCACCTTGATCATGAGTTCAGTGAAAAATTGTGCAGTGGAGGAACAAAGACTTATATATTTTCACAACTCATCTGAAAATAAAGCACCTTGGAGATTTCTGCCTGACACCTCACCAGCAAAAATAAATGCTTATAAAGTAAAACATGCTGAGAATCTCTAAGAAACATCCATACACTGCTTTAGAAAATTGTCACAATTGCTTTTATTGAAATGCTGATTCAGGAAAATCAGAATATAAATCTGAATTATTTATAGAATGTGTGAAAATGATTTCTACTATCCAACCACCAAGCACTCACTTTCACAAGCAACCTATTACCAACTTTTCTAAATGCTTCTTATCATCCTTGTCATTATGATCCAAACCACTGCCATTCCTCCTAGGATTTTTGCAACATTCTTTAACTTGTCCCTCAGAGTCCAGGCTTATGACTCTCCAGGCTTATCTTGATGATGCAGTCAGAGCGTAATAAATCTGACAACTCACACTCCTACTCAAAACATTGAAATGATTTAGCATTTTTGAATTTGAAGCTTAACTTACTTAGTGTGACTTAGAAAGCCCTTCATGATCTTCTGGTGATGTATATTCTTGTATCATTAAGACCATCCATTCTACCTCCAGGTCTTGCCTATCTTTGTCGAGTCCAACATTGTCTACCAAATGCTTAGCACAATACTGATTCTTAAATAATTTATGAATAGGCAAATCTGGTTCAAATCCTGTTCAAGGCAGAGAGACATCATATTCATATCATTGAAAACAACCACAGTAATAAACATGAAAGATTTTACCTAAGTGGCAAGAAATGCATCTGGAAGCAATTAGTGAGTTCTCTGTAACCTAAGAACCTGATACTTAGGTCTGTGGCAAAGGAAAAGTAACTAGGACCCTGTTTTATAAAGAAAATTATCTTGATATTGAGGGATTAAAGCTCTGCAGCATGCAGAAAGTCACAACTATGATACGACATGCTCTGATGAGAAAGTAGGAGAAATTGTAGATAAACAACTACGACATGGTAATGAATACACAGAAGATGTTGGAGCTACATTGTCAAAGCTCATTAATGCCAGACTAGGAAGTACAGATTTTATGCTATAATCAATCAATAGGAAGGTTTTAAACATGAAATGATGTAATGACATTTGTTACAAGATAAATCAGGTAACACTATAGAAGACTCACTAGATTGGGAGATGTTTAAAAGGGATAAGAGTATAAATTAATGAAATGAATTCTTTGAAACATAAATCTTGATACAACAAAATTGTGTAAGTTATGTGGAATAGAAGGCTCCTGCCTTTGTGTCACTTTATGAAAGGTGGTATAGCATGAACCTTAGAGTATGCTAGGCCTGCATTCAGATTCCAGCTTTAGAATATGCCAGTTATAAGACATGAGGCAAATTATTTAACCTCTTTACTCTAGTTTTTCATCCACAATCTAAAGATAATAATCATCATTTCATAAAGTTTCGTAAAAATCACAGAAAATAATGTATGTTATCCTCCTAAACTCAAGTGACTGATACAAAATAGATGCTTCATAGTTTATATTTATTTTAAGTATTAAGCTTAAGGAAATATTTTAAATAATTTTTTTTTTTTTAGACAAAGCATCACTCTGTTGCCCGTTGCCCAGGCTGGAATGCACGGGCACAATCTCTGCTACTGCAACTTCCGCCTCCTGGTTTCAAGTGATTCTCCTGGCAACTCCCTGAGTAGGTGGGATTATGGGTGCCCTCCACCATTCCCAGCTAACATTTTTATTTTTTGTAGAGATGGGGTTTCACCATATTGGCCAGGCTGGTCTCAAACTCCTGACTTCAAGTGATCTGCCCACCTTGACCTCCTAAAGCAGTGGAATTATAGGCTTGAGCCACTGCGTGTTGTGAAAAATTAATTTCTAAAAAAGGTTTTAGTTCTATACATAATTAACAAACTGCTGTTAGCCTATTTTGCTTAATAACATGCCTATACTTTTTCCCCCATAAATTCTTTCATATGGCATGTCTGGGTTCTTTTTGCTCCTCATGTTCTCTTCACTACACGGTATTATATATTCTGTGGCAACAGTGCAGAAGAGAGAGTATGATCTGTTCTAATTTAAATGAAGGGTAAATCTGTTTCTACTTTGTATTCAAGATAGAAATTTATCCTCTGCGTGGCATTGCCTCCCTGTGTGTCACTGTTCACTAGACTTGATGGTAGTAATTCCCTTGATGCCCAATACCAAATAGACTACCATAGGACTGCATAATAGACCAGGTAAGGAGATGATGAAATTCTACAGTATGGCAGTTGCTGTGAGATAGTTTTAAACATTTATGGCAGTGTATCAATGGTCGCTGGTAACTTGTTGGATAGGAAACATGAAGAGGCAGAAAGAAAGAACCTTTTAGACTAGATGAATTTTAATGTTACATAATTCAGAAGACATCTGTTCCCTATTCTCTCTCTCACTCTTTCTCTCTTTTTGGTTAGTTCTTTATGAGATGTCTCACTATATCCTAATAGTGATTTCATAAATTTTGTAAAAATAACAGAAAATAGTGTATGTTAGCCTCCTAAAGTGACTGGCACAAAATAGATGCCTAATAGTTTATAATTGTTAGCCACAGAATTTAGCATTTCATCAAATTTTCTCTAAATATACACTTCTGCATAAGCATTACTGAGAAATGTAAGATTTAATGAAGAATAAGGAGAGATATTGGAATACACACTCCTAATATTTAAAAAAGAAACTTCCTTAAAAACAAATACTTGGATAAAATATAATTCATTGTATCTTGTCCATGATCCTGCTAGAGGCTCTTCTTTTTTCTGTGTTCACTCGAGATATTTGAATCACTCAATAATTGTAATGTGGAGTAATATAATTCTGCTTCCAGTTTCTGTTTCAGAGCTCACCTATGAAATTCACAAGCTGTTGAAGAAGAAGTCTTTCTTTCTGTACCTTGTATACTACATTTTGCCTATTGGGTTCCCACATCCATTTGACGTAGTTTATTAAAATATTACTCCACCCAGAATGAGTCATATCCCCAAGAATAATTTGTCAGAAAAAAATTGAAACTCAGTTAATAATATTAACTATGAGAGATAATATACATGAGTATCAGTATTCACGGGAAGTGTCATTGGTATATATTCAATTTTAACCTAAGTTGGATGCTTTTGTGACATTCAGGTGTGATGTCTAGTATACTGTTGGAAATAGGGTTTTTATGCTATGGCCAGAGATGGATCAGCAGGAAATTAGTGAGAGATGGGAAGGACAGATAAGGGTGACAAGAGCAAAACTCCATCTCAAAAACAAACAAATAAAAAAAACAAAAAGAAAACAATGATCTCAGGTCAAGCACAATGGCTTACACCTGTATTCAGCACTTTTGGGAGGAATGAGGCTGGGGGATTGCTTGAGCTCAGGAGTTTGAAACTGGCCAACAGGGCGAAATCTATCTCTACCAAAAAATAACAATCAATCAGAAAACTGACAAATGGTAACCAAATTCATGAAGTCATAAAGCCTAGGGTTGCCTTGTAACTTTAAAGACTATCTAAATCAAAGTCAAATTCTTGTTTAAATATAGTCTATAAATATTTCTACCAGAGAACCGTTTTTCAGATCTGAAATAACCTTCCATCGTTGCTCTATATAAACAGAGCTCCCTGAAGACTGACCTGAAAATGACAGTGCGACATGGTGGGAAATCTAATAAGAAAAGATTCCTAATTGCTCTATTGCTGTAAAGCTCTGCTGCAGGCAAGATTTACTTAAAGTGGGCTACCTGCTGGCTGTGTCTCCCCCTTCACCCTGAAGTCTGACTCCTTCTGATATGATGACTGCTAGCTTCTGCAAGAGGCACATTATCTTTTTGTTGTGCTTTTTCTTTCCTCAAAATGCTCATCTTAGATATATACCTATATACGTATCTATATATCTTATATAGATATATAAGAAGGGGCTAGTTCCTAGGGTATCTGTTCTGTGGCCGTTTGTCCACTACTCTGGACAACCATTCATCTCCAAGCCGAACCTGCCATTTAAAAATGTATTAGAAAATGAAGCAGAGGTATCCATTTAGTTTAACCTCAGTCTATTAAATATTATTAACTTCTTAGTAAAGTATTAATATGTTATAATCTAGCAAATTAAGAAATGTGTTTCTTTGTAAGAGGTATTCAGAGGTATTGCTTCACATAAGAATGTCCTATCAGGCCAACTAAATTAGAATATTCTTAATAGTGAAGTGGCTGCGTTGTCTGGGTTATGAACCTGGGATTCGTCCTCAGGTGCCAGGAAAATTTAGGTCTCGGACACAAATGAGGATTTTAGGAGCAGAGGTTTAATAGATAGAAGAAAAGAGAAAGACAATCAGTTTCCTCTATAGAGTAAGGGGTCTCTGAGAAGAAGGGACTGGCAGCCAAGTGAACTCGCTGTTTTACAGTTCAGTTTAAGGAAAGGGTGTCTGATTTACCTAGGGCTCACAGATTGGTTCGATCAGGCATGATTTCACATAGTGTGTGGGGAGGGCTGGTGGACCCACCCTAATCCTCTTATGCAAATGGTTTCCAGTTAATTGGTTCCATCTTGTCTGCTTCTTACTGTACATGTGGCTGGCAGAGAACAGAAGATGAAGCCACCATCTGAAAATGACTAATCCTTAGTTCCTGCCAGTATTCACTTGTGCTAGCTTCCAGCTTGCAGGCTGCTCTTTGTTAGAAAATGATTTGAGGCTGCTTTTCATTAAAAAAAAAAAAAAGTCTTACGAAGGACTCCTAGGCCCTTGCTATCTGCCTAATTCCTCCTTAACTCCTATATCAATGGTATGTAATTTTGACCATGTATTTTGTTTTAGGCCTGTTTCCTAAACTATTGAATGAAAGAGCATGGCTTATTTAACTCAGCTAATCAACTGTGAAAAGCCTCACTGTTTGGCATTAAAAATCACAAACAAGTTGATACCAGTTACCTAGTAACTTATTTTGAGTATCAAACTTAAAACATAAGGGCTCAATAGGTAGGAAAATAAAATCCGAAGCTGGTGAGAGCTAGCCTTTCAAACCTCAAATTTCAAAAGGAAAGCCAACACCAAAATTCTCCACATATAAAGGGATTTGCATATGAAGTGATATTTTTAAAAATGTCTTTCACTAAGAGATAAGTAGAAAAGGTTAAATAATTTACATAGGTAGTTTAGTTTATAAAGACATTGCTATAGTTGATTCAGTTTTCCTTGAACTTTCTTGACTTAAAAACAGCCTATGCATATCAGTACAATATGAAACTTACATGTATGTAATTATCATATATAAAAATGAGAAGATACTCGATCAAAATGTCTGGAAAATCCAAGTAGCCAGAAAAATTAATTTTCTCATCAGCCGAGGAGTAATTCAACACACACACAAGTTTTTGCTGTAGAAATTTTTCCTAAAATGCCTAAAGCCATGGTAGCCGATTAGTGGCTTTTCTTTCATGAAATCACTGATCAAACTTGCAGGATTGAGGTCCTGCAAGTCCTCAGGATCATCATTCTGAATGAAAGTGGTGGCGAATATCCAAGTCACCAACGACAAATCAGTATGGATCTGCAACAATCTCAATGCTTGAGCCTCCTGAGAAGGAAGAATTCAAGCAAGAGGCTTAAGGCAGAAAAATAGACTGAGGCAAGCTTTAGAGCAGGAGTGAAAGTTTACTAAAATGTTTTACAGGAGGAAAGAAAGAAAAGTACATCTTTCCTTGTGCATCTTGGAGGTCAAGTGTGACATCTGAACTTCTGACTTGGAGTGTTATATGTTGGCATACTTCTGGGGTCTTACATCCTTTTTCCTCTGATTCTTTCCTTGAAGTGACCTCCCTGAATGCCCAGTGGCCAGCTAGCACTGAGGAGGTGAGCATGTGTGTTTACTCCAGTGTGTTTACTGGAATTGTATGCATAATCACCTGAGACTTTCTTCTCTTTTCCAGTGCAATGCCCCCAGAAGGTCATATTGTGCCATTTTGCCTCTTAATGTACATGCTCAAACCCACTCACCCAGTTCCTGAGATCTTATTGGAAGCTGCCGATCACCAATTTCAGGTGTTTTTATCTATTGGGAAATTGCCGCTCCCTGGCACCAGCTGAGACCAATCATCATTTTAGAGAAGCAATGTGACAACTGCAGGATCATCACCTGATGGTTGCCTGACATTCCTGGTGGGTGGAGGGAGCCCTTTCCTGTTCTGCTCATGGCTGATTAGCTACCTACTCTAACAGGAACGTTAATTCTGAACACCTTTTTACTACACCGTTGGTGATGTAGCAAGAAAGGTTGTAAGATATTGTTCTTAGCAGATCAACAATAACTTGATAAATTCCCCAATTCAAGTTAGTTTCAACTCAATATTGACAAATACGTATCAAATATCTACTATTTTATAAAAGCTTTACTGTCACAGAGAAAATATTAGGTAGGGCAGAGGTAAATCTGAAGTCCACTGAAATAAATTGACAGTAGATTAACAGGAGAAAAAATATACAGTTTTATTAATGTGAAAATGTGTACAGGAGCCACAGGAAATATGAATCTCAAAGAGCAAAAAGATTAAAACTTAAATAGTGCCTTCTTCATAGGAGAGGGAGATGGAGGAATGTACGCAATTTTGAGGGGGTGATAAATGATTTTTAGAGGACTTGATCTGGGCCCAAAGAACAGGCAATAGTGTATGAATAGTTCTCTTTTAATACTGAATGGGACCTTAAGAATAAACAATTGCCTAGGACAGTGTTTCTCTGAGCTCATTGGGAGAGTTGGCAATTAACCTTAAGAAGGTGAGAAGAGGAATTTCACTGTAAACAAAGGTTCTTATTATTGCGCAGTTACTGTCTCCCAGGAAATCTCTTAGAGCTGCCCTTAGAAGAACAGGTAAAAAGTTTGCACATGGTGATGACTTTTGGCTTTTTTATTCTCTGTTGGTTAATCTTTTCTGGTTATTTGATGATATTCCTAAGGAAGTTTCAAGACAATTGCATTTTTTTTTGGAAAAAAATTTTCTCAGTCAGACAAGGGAACTTGCAGGGAGAATGCCTCCCTATACTTGGCAGGAGAGAAACAAAAAAAGATTGGAAAGTCCTTCATTCTGAATCAGCTTCTAAGTCCTTCCAATTTTCTTCAATTCGAAAGTACTCAGCCTGCCAGAGCACTATACTTGGTTACTGTTCTCTGAGCACCCCCAGTCCCCAAAATTGGGAACTTTCATTGATGTAGGTAGTTTTGATAGTATTGCTTTACTTATATAAACACTTTAGATATATTTAATCACTTGAAACTTTGAACGAGAATAAAACATCAACAGGAGTAATGTATTCATTATCTAGATGGGACTATATTCTTTGAGAGCTTACAATAACAAAATAAGAGATTGCTCAACAATTGACAGGTTTCATAAAGTTTTGGAAAGCAGATTTTTATATATAGCTATGATTCAATGACTTGAAACTTTTGATAGGAAAATGATTCCAAATTAATTACCATGTAAAAAATGGAATTTTGATGAAGAACCATGAATAATAACTTAAAAAGAGTAAATAAAAATAATGTAAAATGACTTTTTGTTTTTCAAGATTCTGGACTCTTTCTCCTTTTCTCCTATTTCCTCTTTCTCCCTTTCTGTCTCCTTCCCTCCCCTCTTCTTTATTTTCCTTTTTAATTATAGGTAGTGCAAAGACATGAGTATTTCCATGGAAGAATAAAAGAGAGTGACAAAGCTGTAGAAGAAGAGTGGGGGAACGTGAGCGAAGAGTGAGCTGTGGCTTATGAGAGTAATAAACATGAGAAAACTGGTTCTTCAGGCACTGTTTTCAATGGGTGGATGAAAAAGAAAGAAGGTCAACTGCTTGAGGCAAGCACTGTTATTTTAATAGATGTCAGAGAGACAGAAGCCTATCCTACTCTAATTTTTCTTGTATTACCACCAGCAAGTAGAAAGCTCTTCAAACTTGAATGGGATAAATATATAAAAGAGAGAATTAAATGCTTAAATCAGGTATTCCAAACTTTAATGCCTTTAGCCACCGGAAAGATAACAAATTAAAGCGGCACACAGAGTATAGGAATAAAATGGTGAGAGTGTGGAACTGAAGGGAAATAAGAGCACATCCTTATCTGAAAGGATTTGTATTCCATTTTAAAGAGCAATAATACATCGTGTGGGGAAACATGCTGTGCAGAGACTGCTCCCTGTTGCTGAGACCAGCTCAGTTGTGGAGACCCCAACCCAGCAGCACTGAAGGAATGAAGAAACAAATACAAAAATAAAGTGTAAATGGGATCAGGGGAATAATAGCCTTCAGCGCTGAGAGCCTGACCCCGTATTTAGTCCCTGTGAACATGTGATTATTATTAACAAGCAGGTGTTCTGTGTTTTCTCATAGAACAAAGATGAACTAGGCAGACAGCTGGTGCCTGCTTACCACTGATCAAAGACAAACTAGAAAACATTCTCCATGAGGGAACAATGCGTCAGGGTCACATATCCCCTGTTTAAAGAACTGGTTTAACTAGTGTGTGGTATGCATTGTTTACTATTGTTTACTATTTTAGAATGCCCTGAGCAGTTTTCAGCTTGGAGGCTGGCTCAGTTTTCCTTGCCCGTGTTCTCAGTAAACAATATAATCCACCACACACATTAGGACTTGTCTTCAGCACCTTTTCTAAACTATTCATTCAATCAGAACTCCTACAAATACTTGTCTGGACTTTCAATTCTGGAATCATAATATACTAGATGCCCTGTTAAAAAAAAAAAAAACTCCCAATGTATGATATAACACACACGAATACTGAATGTATAGCAAATGTCTGCTTTTGGTCTTTGTTCAGTTGGTTATGGTTATTTGGTTCTGTTTAGCCTTGTTTTGTTTTGCTTTAAGTCAGTCCTTACTGCTCAAGAAAGTAAGAGAAATGCCAGTGATCACAGATGAAAAAGGGAGCTGAAAGCCAGGGAGGTAATGAGGAGGGAGACCCAGGAATTTGGGATTCCCTCCCACTCTGTCATCTACTGTGCATCTCATTAAAAGAGAGAGCAGGCCAGCTGGGGCCTCCTGAATCTCCTTCCTGAAAACAACAGTCTAGGCCTTGGGGAAACTCTCAGAAGGCACTATTTTTACTTAAAACAAGATCAAACCAGAAACCTTTTCTCTCCAGGAGGGTCGTAAGGTTTGGGGCGGACAGAGTCACAGAGGACACCTGGAGATGTGAGGTTTTTATTTGGGGAGCCCCTGGCAGAGGGGCTATGCTGGGGAGAGCCCAAATAGGACTCTGGGCTCATACAGATGTCACTATCATTATCTGAGGAGGCGTCTTCCTCCTTTATGCACTGCGGGATCATGGCTATGTAAGCAGTGGAGTCTGGCTTCGTATTTCCTTCAGAGATACCTACTTCACTGCCCAGCTCTAAACTAAAGGAATGATCTGGAGTGGTGGAGAGGACCCCCGGGGATAGGGGAAGAGGTTCCAAAAAGGTGAAAGGGGCAACCTGGTCAGGTTTTGTTAAACTTTCTGGGAGGTGGCCAATTGGGTTCACCGCCTGGGGGGGCTCCTTATTAGTCTCCTGGACTAGCGGGACAAAGAGATCACACGTGTCATCTAACGTGGCCAAAAGCTCATCTGTCATGGTTTCCAGGTCATCTGTAGCCAACAGGGAATCAAAGTCAAACTCTTTCAGATCTATTTTCTCCAACATCCAGTCTGTCCCGGAGAAAGCATCCTCCTTGCCATTGTTGGGGGCAGTGACCAACCCATCCACAGCCAGCCATTCGGAGGAGCCCACCTTAGCCTTGTCGCTGGAGAACCCTTGAGGTTTTAAGTGCTTGGCCACCTCCAGGTAGTCATCTAAGAGACATTTTTCACACCGGTGTGAAAAAGAAAAAAAAAAATGTCTCAAAAGGCTGATCTACAATAGTGGTGCTATTTGCAGAAGTAATCGGGGAAGTTGCATATCTTGTAACCTCTGGAGTAATGGCTGACAATCGTTTATCTCTGTACCTTACCAGGACTGGTTTCTCTCCCCAGCTAGCCTGATGGCCTCCCATTAGCTTTACAAAAGCAGTCAAATTTTGGGAAAGGCCTATTATCATTTATACTGTAGACTAAATGTCTTCTAAAATTAGCTTGGTCCAATAGCCCAGGAATAATTAAAGGAGAGGCAAGATGCGGGGGACGAGGGTGGTAGTTCAGCTTATGAATTTATACTTTTTCTCACTGATGCAATATTTGTAAAGGCAGTTTTAATATTAAGAGGTACTACTAAATGTTTATTAAGATAGGTTAATTATATGGGTATTCATCGTATAATTTTATACATGTATTTATTTAAAATTTATTTGTAATGTGCATGTAATTTATATTCTCCAACTCCTCATTCTAACCTGTTTAGTTCTTATGTCTACACTGAAATTATATTTAAGATCACAAATAGTCCCTTAATTTCTAAATGAAAATATAATCTGAGCCCTCACCTTATTTTTTCTTGATAGTTTCATATGTAATAACTTTCTTTTTGCTTTGCTATGTAAAATTGCATTTCAATATGAGTCAGTATTTCTTCAACTTATTTTTCTTTCTATCCTCTTTTTGTATTTTTTCTTAATTATAAGAATAAGAATGTTAGACCACTTATTGCTGAGGACTTTCTGTACACCCCTCACACTAAGCTTTCTTTCTCCATGCACTTCATAATTAAGATTTTGTACTGTGTCTTCAAGTTTACTGATTTATTTTTTCTTTCATGTAAAATCTAATAAAACAGCCTTTTTGTCTGGAGTAAAACTTGTAATTCATTGTCTCACGGCCACAGAGAACAAGGACACGTGGACATGGACACACAAAGAGTGAGGTTGTCAGCAGAAGTTAGGTGAAAGAAAGAGAATAGTTCTCTTCTGCAGAGAGGAATCCCAGAAAACAGAGTTGATGGCTCTGTAGTGAAATGCAGTGGGTGTTATAGTTGAGTTGGTGAAGAGATGGTGTCTAATTTACATAGGGCAGACTGGTTGGAGCAGGTATGCCATTTGCATAAGACGTAAATTTCTGGTAGCCTCCACCCTAATCTTTTATTATTCAGGTGGGTTCTCTGCCTGAGCTATACCATGTTGCCCATTTCTTTATTACCGTACACATGGTAACAAAATAAAAAGGGAAGATGGAGCCTCCATATTAGACATGCAGGGCCCCAGGTAGCCCTTTCCTATTGGCACAACTGCTGGCATTCCCTTATACAGGCTTCCAGCTTCCTTATCTATGTTTGCAGCTTGATTTTTCAGGATATTTTTATTCAGGTTTTCAGGAGCTGCTTTTTGTTAGAAAATAAATTCTGCTGAGGACTTTTTTGCCCTCACTATCTAAGTAATTTCTTTCTACCTCCTACGTCATTTACCCCCTCAGGAGTTGAAAATCTAATTGCTGTTGGGGGTGTTGAACATGACTCTTTCTGGCTACTTCCTGCTGGAGAGAGGCATCATGTGGGGAACAGCAGCATGGGCTCCTCCTGGTGTCAATCTAAGTGTCCTCATAAGAAAAGCACGTCCATGTATGGTTCCATCTGCGGCATCTTTGGAGTTTAATAGCTTCTAGGTGAGAAGAGATTAATTTTATAAGAAAGGTTAGGGTATAGAGTTCAAATACGAATATTAAGATTACCACTACCAGTAGAGGTACTATAGGCTATAACCACGACAGCAGAGTTTGTTCGATACCTGTTAGCCATTTTGATGGGTTGTAATACTGGTTGTCTCTACCCGATTTCACTGTACTTTTACCAGAATTGTTAATATAGCAGCAACATTTTCTTAATATAGGATGCATGGCATTGGATTGGATGGCTAGATTAACTTTATTGCTAACTTTATTCCATAATTATTAATCCTGTTATAAAGATAATTAATAATTAGGCAGAATATTATAGCAATTAGAATTCTCCATCTCGAATTCCACATTGTGCATGCCACAGTGTATAGTTTTACTGCAAATAGTAGAGTAAGAGTAGCAATCTCACGAAAGTAGTGTAATAAACAATTCCTCTTTAAAATTTACTCACAAAGATATAGAATTTTCCTTTGAAGGAAAGGAAACATTTATGAAGTCACAAATGTTATCCCATGGATAACCAAAATCTCCCTGCAAGTATGTGTCAAAAGAAGTTCGTGTATCTGATGGGCAATCTTGAGAAAAAAGGTAGAAATGACTGAAAGTATCTGGTAAGGTAGGTATGGGAATGAGTAAGACCAGTAGCCCTCATTCACTTACTTATCTTTTATGATTTTCAGCTTAAGATATCCTATCTCTTTGCATTGATATCTGGGACATTCCTCTAGGTCCTCTGGGGTTGCTCCCTCAGCTTTTCAGGCTTTTACTTGAGTGTGATGCACTCAGGAGTAGATTCCTGTAACTTTTACCACAGAGGAGACTGAAAGAACGGTGTAAGGACCCTTCCCAGCTTGGGCTTAGGGAAGGAGACAGAGAGGGAAGAGCCTTTACCAATACCAAATCTCCCGGGTTAAATAAAGGTGGTCCTATTTCTTGGGGTTGGGCTTCTGCTAATTGTGTTAATTCCTGTTGGAAGTGAGCTAGGGAAGTTACATGCTTAACCAATTCAGGGGTCTTTTGATCTAATAGAAAACCATTTGTAAGAAAAGGTCATTAATAACAGCATTTTGAAAGGACTCAGACTTAACTTTGAAGAGGTATTTCTTAACGTGCAGTAAAGCCATGGGAAGAAGAGCGACCCAGTAAAGTGAGTTTCTTGGGATAGTTTTCTGAGGAGTCTTTTGATATTGTTTGTCGTCTCTACTTTCCTGGGGACTGGGGTCTCCCAGCACAGTGGAGATGATACTGTATGCCTCGTGCCTTTTGGACTGCCTGTGTGACAGCTGCCTTAAAGAGGGTCCATTGCCACTTTGGAGGTATTCAGGTAGACCAAAACAGGAGTTATTTCATTAACACTTTTATTACCTTAGAGGGATTTTCTGTATGCATGGAAATACTTCTACCTAGTTAGTGAAACTATCTACCCATACCAGGAGGTATTGAATGCCCTTTGTGTTTGGCATGTGGGTGAAGACTATTTGCCAGTCTTCCCCTGGATAGCTTACCATCCTTTGGGTTTGAGGAGGAAGGAGCTTCCTGTTGAGGGGATTATTTTTTAAGACAGACTTCGCAGGCATTAATAACCTGTTTTTTCTAATAAGTTCTTGCCTGAAAACAATCTCTAGGCACACCCATAAGTTTTATCCTTCCCCAAGGGAAAAGGTTGGTGAAGGATCTTAAGGACTTTCCATTGGCTGGAGGCTGGCAAGTGGAGTTGCCATCCTGTGACAGTAGCCATCCTGAGGACTAGAGAGTGTACCCTTGAGAGATGGCCCTATTCTATCTCTGCAGGGGAGCACTGAGACTTAATTTCTCCTATGAAGGCTTCCCAGATTAGAGGGGCTTTGAGTGTGTTGAGACCCTGAGGCTTTCTTGCCTCTGACTTGGCTGCCTGATCAGCTAACTTGTTTCCTTCAGCTGTTCTCTCCTGATGTCCCTTATAATGCATCATGGATATGCCCATTCTGTCAAGTTACTTCATTTTAGTTTTTGCATTGTTTCTAGACTTTACTGCTACTTCAGGTTCTTTTAGATAAGTTTCATTTCTTTTCAAATTATGTTCATGTTTTCCTTTTAAAAAGTCGCTGAATAGATCTATAATAGGTTTTTAATGTATTTTTATTCTAATTCTATCTACTAAGGCATGGATCTTCTGGGGATACTACGGAATACCGCAGGTGTTTAGCGGTATCTTTCCATTATAGCTGATAACATAATGTGTCTATATCATACCCATTAGATAAGCATCGTTTTCTAAATTGTCAAAATAACAAATGACAAAGATGTGCAGCAACACAATTGTTATATCCTATTGGAGGAAATGTAAACCGATGACCTTTGAAAATTGGTCAGTTTGCAGCTTCCTGACAGTCGTTCTTTCTCCAGTAACTGTTATTTGCCTGGTGCCATGGAGTCAACCCACACATGCACAACTTGGTACTTAAAGACTCAAGGGGACCCTGAAGCTGACTTTTTTAGCCCTGATAAAATCCGTAAAATCTATCCATTTCAACCTTCCCCAATGCTATTATCTGTCTTCTCAATTCAACAAGACCTCCATACTTGCTCTCTATCATACCGAAAGAAATACCAAGGCAAAAATTAGTGTGATGACAGTGCTCATATAATTAACTTGTTTGCCCTCTCTCCGGGATCACAGTCAGTGCTGCTTGTCATAGATTGTCTAGAAACAATTGTTTCACGTATTTTGAAGGCTTGATAAGTTGTTGAGAGTAGGAGGACAATTCCAGTAATGTTATCTGTGGCAAATCTGTACGGGTCTGCAGCAACCTCAATTCTTGTTGCCTCAGAAGAAAGAATTCAACTGAGGGGCATAAGGCAGAAGGAGATATTTAGGCAAGAGTTAGAGCAGGAGGGAATGTTTATTAAAAACCTTTAGAACAGAAATGAAGTAAAGTACACTTGGAAGAGGGCCCAGTGGGTGATTTGAGAGATGGAGTGCACAGTTTGACTTTTGACTTAGGGTTTTATATGTTGGCATGCATCCAGGTTCTTACATTACTTCCCTCCTGTTTCTTCCCTTGGGGTGGGCTGTCTGCATGTGGAGTGGCCTGCTAGCACTTGGAAGGGGCTGTACGCATGGTGTGTTTACTGGAATTGCACAGATGCTCACTTGAGGCTTTATTCCCTTACCAGTTGAATGCTTCTAAAAGGTATATGACCTTCTAGAAGCATCCATCATGTTGTCTCTTAGTGTGTATGCTTGAGCCCACTCATCCAACTCCTGAGATCTCATCAGGAAGCTGCTGATCACGTTTCAGACTTTTTCTATCTATTGGGAGACAGCCTTTCCTTGGTGCCAGCTGCAACCAATTACTTTAAAGACACAGTGTAACAACCACCTGACCATCACCTGGTGGTTGCCTGACATTTCTGATAGGTGGGGAAGGGTCCCTCTCTGCCCTGTTCATAACTGATTACCTACCTGCTGTAACAGTACCATTTAGAATATCGTGGCTTGTATTTCTTTTTAAATAAATTACCTAACATCATTTAAACTTATTTTTAATAAAATACACTTAAAACAACACAGATATTTATAATTGACTTAGTATTTGAGACAAGTTACATATCTATCCCCAATGGCATAGAAAGCATAGAGTAGCGGAAATAATTCCCCAAATGATTTTTTAGGTAATTAGAAAGGATTAAATAATAAAATATATTGTGCATACTATACAATCCCCAGACAGATAAAGTTACATTAAAACATGTGTAAATATGTTTGGTGACTTAGTTTTCTTAATTTAAGAAAGGCTTCAATGCCTATTGCTTTTGAATTAAATAACTTTATAAACCTCTTGAGCAAGGCTTTCATTAAGATTTTCACCTACCCGATTCACATTTATCAAAATCACAATAAACTTCTGATATTGATGGGACTTAGCTGATATGATAATAGCAATCAATTGCAATATGGGAAACCTACATTTCAATTTCCTTTTAATGTTCAAGAATGTTTACTTTTTTTTAAATGATGATTTTCAGAATTTGATTAATACTGGCTTTTGAAGCTAATTTTTTTTTTTTTTTTTTTTTTTAGACAGAATTTCTCTCTTGTTACCCAGGCTGGAGTGCAATGGCGCGATCTCGGCTCACCGCAACCTACGCCTCCTGGGTTCAGGCAATTCTCCTGCCTCAGCCTCCTGGGTAGCTGGGATTACAGGCACGCGCCACCATGCCCAGCTAATTTTTTGTATTTTTAGTAGAGACGGGGTTTCACCATATTGACCAGGATGGTCTCGATCTCTTGACCTAGTGATCCACCCACCTCGGCCTCCCAAAGTGCTGGGATTACAGGCTTGAGCCACCGTGCCCGGTCCCCTAATTTTTTATATTACTTATGTAACTGGGTGTGACTAGTAGACCAGTGATTAGCAAAATGAAGATAGATTCAAAGTTTGAATTAGGGTACAAATGTGCCTCATTATGATGATAACAATAATCACAACTGAGATTCAGTAATTGCTTAGATATGCCAGGAAATCTTCTAAGTCTTATACACATTGTTTTTTAATCCTTACAATCTACCTTTGAGGCAACCTCCATTTTCATTTCTATTATATTGATGAAGTAACGGAGGCTCAGAAAGGTGAATATTTTTGTCCGAAGACACAAAACTAGGCAAAACCAAAATTAAAACCCTGAGAAGCTTGAAGATGACATCTTTTAAATAAATTACATGCTACCACTCAGACTGCAAAGTGAAAAGTCTAGTAACATTTATTATGCATTCTATGCCTTTAGACTCTGCAAGAAAGTGAAGATGAAAGTAGGCAAGGTCATTTAATAATTTGGAAACAAATGAACAAAACAGTTATCACTATCTTGCTATTTTCCCTTGATTTTAAATCAAAAGCTTGCTGTATAATATGGATGCCACTTTAGGAATTTACACTAATTCCCGAATACACTTAGGATTTTTTCCATCTGTCTTAGAGGAAAGAAATCCAACAGAAAATCTTCAGCTATGATGGCAATAGAATATAGCAACTTGAATGTACGTCTTCCGTTCATGCAGATGATAATTTGATTAATGTAGACTAAACTATTAATGACAATATTTTATCTTTCCATTTGCAAATATATTTCTATTTATATTTTAAAATTAATTAATTAATTAATTATATTTATTTAAGACAGAGTCTTGCTCTGTTGACCAGACTGGAGTGCAGTGGCATGGTCTTGGCTCACTGCAACCTCCACCTCTGGGTTCAAGCAATTCTCCTGCCTCCACCTCTTGAGTAGCTGGGATTAAAGATGCCTGCCACCATGCCTGGCTATTTTTTATTTATTTATTTATTTATTTATTTATTTATTTATTTATTTATTTTTGTATTTTTCGTAGAGACAAGCTTTCACCATGTTGGCCAGGCTGGTCATGAACTCATGACTTCGTGATTCACCCACCTCGGCCACCCAAACGTCTGGGATAACAGGTGTGAGCCACTGCACCCAGATTGATATTTTAAAGAGGCTCTCTGGAAAAATATAACATTATTAATCCAGATAAATGAATTTCTTTGTTTTTATTTTTGAGACAGTCTTGCTCTGTCGGCCAGGCTGGAGAGCAACGGCATCATCTGAATTTCAACAATGACACTGAGCATTTGGATGTGTGGAATACTATTTACTAATTAATTATATTATTTATCTATTTGATAAATATATAAGGTATTTTAATATGCTAAAGTTTTTCATACTTACGTTGTCTATTAGTAGGTTCTGTACAGCCTCAAATACAAATATTTTGAAGTTAATATTTATACATTTGCATTTTAATATTTAGTATATTCATATTTTTTTTTATTTGTGAAGCTATCTGGGACTGGAATTTTCTTTATGGAAAAGTAACAAAAATTTATTTTTATTTAATACACATAATATGTTTGGGTTATTTTTTATTGCGTGGGCTTTAGTAGTTTCTAGGGTCTTTCTCCAATTAGTCAAATTTGTTATCCTAAAGTTACTTATAACATTCCCTTACAATCTCCCTCATCCCTGATATTGGTAATTTCTCTCTTTTTCATGCTCTTGCTATTTCTTTTCTTTTTTTTTTTTTTTTAGATTATAAAAAATTCCTCTTTAATCAAGGTTTATAACATGAACAGATTTCTTGAATAAAATGGAAAGTTTCCAGTACACTGAAACAAATCCACAAGTCACCATACATACAACACCCGGCAGAAAAAAACAAGTTTACACGATCCCTGTTAACAGCCATGGTCTTAATCTCAGATGCTTCCATCTGCCAAGTGTGTTCTGGATACACTGCACACTGTGGCTTCTGGGGTCACACTCAGCTGAGGCTGTGGGTCCACAGAGCACTCATCAGGCTGGGCTATGGTGGTGGTGGCTCTACTCAGGGAGCAAAGCAATTACCAGCACATTCAAACAGTGTATTGAATCTTTTAAATATCAAAGTGAGAAACAAGAAGGTAACACAATAATGTCATCAGAAAGGTGTTAGGAAGTAAGGACAGCTGTGTAAAGCTCGAGGCTGAAAAGTGGCCTGCCAGCTTCATTTCTTCGGCTTCTTGGGTAGTGGGCGCCGGAACAGTAAGATGTGAGGTTCTGGTTCATGGATCATATAATGGATCCAACCCTGACTGTTGAACGCCAAGATTCTTCCATTCAGATTCAGACATCAAATGGGTTTTAGGGACCAGCTTGGCTATGTCCTTGGGCAGCATGACATGCCGATAACTGAAACTCCTCGTCGTCGTATTTGTCCGAATAGTAAATTTGTTTGTGCGACGTGATCGCTCCGTCTGCTAGCCTTCAGCCCCGCGCCGCCAACCTCCAAGCAACTCCCAGCAGCACCGCTCTTGCTATTTCCGATGTATTGCTAACATCTCAAAGAATCAGCCTTTGGCTGCTTTAATTTTTCTTATTTTTTTTTTGGTTATTTTATTAATGCATAATCTTATCTTTATTATTTTATTTCTTTTACTCATTTTGTATTTAATGTGCCCCTCTTTACATAATTTTTTAAAGTGGAAATTTAGGTAATGACTTTGAGACTTTTCTTCTATGTATTCCAGCAAGTTTTTGTGGTTACAAATTTCCTTCAAACGTTGCTTTTCTTGGCTCCCACAAATTTTGACATGTTCAAGTTTATTTTCATTCTGTTAATATTAGTTTCTAATTTCTTTTTGATTTCTTCTTTTTCTCTGATATTATTTAGAAATATGTTGCTTAGTTTTCAAATATTTGGGGATTTTTCTATAAATCTTTTTGTTATTAATTACAAATTTCATTCTGATCAGATACTATCCTGTTATGATTTAACTCTTGGACTTACTTAGGATTGTTTTATGGTTGATAGTGTTTTTCAAGTCTTCAATATCCTTATTAATATTCTATTCATATTGATTATTACAATATGATATTAACTATCTGAATAAAATTGTAGAATTGTATATTTCTTCATTCACTAATTTTTTGCTTAACATAAAATACATGCTCTTATTAGGTACATACACTTTTAGAATTGTTATTTATTTTTTATATTCACTCCATTTATTGAAAATAATAAGCCTTATCAAAATAGATTATATGCACTGTGTTACATTTCAACTTTGCTACATTTCTTGAATATTAACCCTCAGATGGTGAGGGGAATCTTATTTCAGCAAGAATATCACTTACATTCACAGCAACATTTAAATAAGTATGCATTTCCAGGTCCCTCTAGGCATTCAGTTATAGAAGACTTTTACTGTAAAATACACATATGTTTTTATTCCTTAGACCTTTTCTACTATAGATGTATGATGATATAAGTATATATATATATTCAATGTCAATACCTTTTCTTCTTCAACATCTAATCTGTGGCTCATACCATCAAATGTATTTTTAATATCAGATATTGTGGATTTTATATCTAGAAGTCCAACTCAAGCCTCTTTAAATTTTTTTCATGTTCTACCTAACATAGTTACTTTTTTTCTCTATCTTGAAAATGTGGAATTGAGTTACAGCCGTTTTAATGACCTTACATACTAATTCTAAAGTTTGTGTTATTATTGTGTCTTTTCGTGTTGATTTATTTTCTTCCATAATATGGATCAGTTTCCTGCCTCCTTTCATTCTTGGCAACATTTGATCAGGTGTCAGACATTGTGAATTTTATCTTGTTGTGTCCTAGATAGTTTTGTATTCCTACTTTGTATTCCCAGGTAAAAATTATTGAGCGTTGTTCTGGGATATAGTTAAGTTACTTGTAAGCAACTTACTTTTTTAAAGATTATTTTTTTTTAAGTTTGTTACCACAGAATCAGAACTGTGTTAATCTAGGTCCACCTTTGCCTTACTATACAGTCAATACCCTTGGAATTACTACTCCACACAATGCCCAGTATTTTTAAGGCCTTCTCTGGCTGATAGGAACATGAAATAGTCCTAGTGGAGACTGATCCCTGAGAATTGTTTTATCTGCTTCTTTTGGATAAGTATTTCTCAGTTCTCGGATAGTTTTTTAATACAAATGTCCTTATCAATGTTCAGCTTCAACATCAAGGGGGACCTTCTGGAGATCTCAAAACCTCTCATTCTCTCTCTGCTGCTCTCTTTTCTTCGGTATTTTACCCTGTGAGTTCGAACTACTTTGATGTATTGGGACTTCTACATCTGTCTTCTCAACTTGGAGAGACTGCCAAGCTCCAACGGGTTTTCCACTTCTTGCACTGTATTTTGGAAACTCTCTAGTCAGTAAGCTACAGCTATCAGACAGCTCCCCTCATTGGTTTTGCTCTCCTTCAGTGTTCACTACTATTTGCTGCCTGATGTTCATTGTCTGAAATCAATTGTTTCATACATTTTTCCTGTCTCTTTATGTCAAGTACTAGGGGCAGGAAGCAAATTTAGTCCTGGTTATTCTATCTTGGTCACAAGCAGAAGATTGTAACTAGTTTTGATTTCTCATAGAAAGTAATTTTTTCACAACTGTGTCAAATAGCAAAAGAGTATTTTTAATAATTCCTTAGGCAGTGAGAAGAGTAATCTTTTGTGTCTTTTTAGTGTGGGGAAAGTAACTTCAGAGCCAGAGAGTATGAGAGTTGTCCTGATTCAACTTCTCCTTCTGCCACGGGGACAAGAACAGATTTCTTTATTCAGGTAGGCAATATATCCACAGGCTCAAACATCCAGGCTCTCTGATTTAGCCCGTCATGAACCAGTATATTTACCTCTCTGGCTTTAATGTTCTTCTTTATTTTTAACACCTGTTTTTGTTTAAAACTCATATATTAAAATAGATAAATGTATCTCTTTTAACATTCAGTATTATATGGGATCATAGTGGTTGAGAAAGGAGAATGCAGACTAGCTTTTACTTATAGTTGCTTTTTGTTTCTTTTCATTTTATGTTACTGCTTTACCTTTTATATATGTTAGTTACATGACATTTTCTTTGAATATTTTGTAGGCAGATTGATAGAACTGGTAGAACATTCTGAAAATTTTGAACTTCAGATCACATAACAATAGGTAAGAAAATTCACTATAGGTGACACATGAACAACATAGGGGTTAGGAGAACCCTCCCCCAGGGCAGTGAAAAATCCACTATAACTTTTGACTCCACTAAAACTTTACTAATAGCCTACTGTTGACCAGAAGCCTTATTCATGACATAATTAGTAATTAACACATATGTGTGTTGTAAACTATATTCTTAAAATAAAGTAAGTTAGAGAAAAGAAAATGTTATGAAGAAAATTAAAATGAAAAGAAAATACGTTTACTATTCAGTAAGTGGCAGTGGATCATCATAAAAATCCTCATTCACTTCAGCTTCCCAGAAGGAGAAAGAGGGGCCGTCAGTCTTACTGTCTTGTAGTGGCAGAAGTGGAAGAAAATCTACAGGTAAGTGGACTTGTGAAGTTCACATTCATGTTGTTTAAGGTCAACTATATTTAGAAACTTTTCAATATGTTTGAGAATTCATCATATATCAATTAAAAGAGAACACAGAAAGAAATGAGAGTAATTTCAGAAAGCTGTTTTGGGGAACATGGTTATATTGAAGAATATGAAGTAGAAGAGAAGTAGAGAATATGTCAGGCAGAGTGAAATCAGCAAAGAAGAGAGATAGTGATAGGAAGGGTAATAAATGTGTAACAAAAACAAAACTAAAGTTGTAATGAAGTATCTATATTAGGTAAAAACATCAGATGAAGCTTGAGTGATCAGCTCTGTTTTATACAGAAGTGGCCTCAAAGTACGTATGTTAAGTAGAAAACAAAGACCATGAAATCAGATTATTCAGATTTCAACTCCTTAAGAATTTAAAATGAGCTTAATTAGTGCATTTTAAAGCAGTAATAATGCTCTTATCCCAAATTAGAAACAAAGCTTAATGACCTTATCTATCCCTTTATACAAAGTTGTCTCATATATTCAAAATGTCTGTAAACCTAAGATGTCTTGTATTAAAAAAAAATTATAAAGTAATTGGGCAAAGATAAATCTCCCAGCAGACGAATAACTTGATGGAATAATTTGTTCGAAACCAGAAAATAATAGATAAAAATTATTTGGAGTTTAACAAGAGCAAATACAACCTCAATTTTTGACACACTTCACCTCTAGGTAGAAACTGGCCGAAGATTGATTTAACCTTATAAGAACTTGCAACATAATTACTGGCACTCTTTTATAAACAGACTTGGAATTCTTACACACTTAATGTTTTATGTGCATAAATACACATGCACTTGAATATAAATATGCATCATATAAAGGTAATTAATGTGTTTGTGATTATAAAAAGACTACATTCTTTTATTAATGCTTTTATTAATCTAATAATTCACATATTTATCTGCTCAAAATGGTGCATTGTGAAATAAAAAAGACAAACGTTTTAAACTTAAAATAAAACACACTTGTGATTGATTAAAGCCTCCAGTAAGTTAATCCTTTCCGTGATTCCCAACTACTCAAATAAAAAATGAATTTTCTAAATTTCACCTACCATATATTCTGATTACAATTTACTTATCTAACATAATCCACCTCTGGTTCCTAAGCAGAAATTTTTCCTACTTAAACCAACCTATACCTTTTACCCTAAAGTTATTTTTCCTTTGCTGCTTGTCTCCCATTTTGCTTAACATGACTATAACATTTATCGTTAAATGTCTAGCTTAGTATTACCTCCCAACGTGAAGACTCAATCGCTTCACATACATATATTTCTTTCAAGTCCTACTGTAATGTTAGACCATACCATGCATGTGAACATTATTTTTCTTAACTTTTCTCTTATATTTTAATTTTTAAAAAATCTTTAACCATTTGTAATTTCCTTGGAAGTTATCATCAAACATTCTTTTTCCCTATTTGCCAAAGCACATAACACAGTATCCCAAATATACTTGCTTTTTGATTTGTTGTTTCATTGATTATTAATAATAGATATTTTATGTAACACGTTTCTATTTTTGTCTTCCATTGGGATGGCTAAGGGTATACGTTAATTACGAACCTGATTTTCTGAGTCCTTCCTGTGACTAAGCTTTGGATCCTTCCAAAAAAGTAACAAAATTTGTATCTGGTCTTTGGTTTCTTTCTCCAGAGCATGTTTTCTTGACAGTGAATCTCTTAAGTTTAGCGTATTTTGCAATCTTGACAGGCCAAGAATAATTTCCCAAATTTTTAGGTCTTAGTTCCTTTTGGTTTAATAGTGCGTTCCTCAATTTCTCTCCTTGTTTATTTTCATTTTTTCCTATTTTACTATAGACCCATTATTCCTTATTCAAAATGTTTAGGACCAGAGCTATTTTGGATTTTGGATTTTAAAAAATTGGAATACTTGAACATACAAGATGAAATAACTTGGGATGGGATCCAAATCTAAAAAGTAAATTTATTTACATTTGTTATATACCTTTTACACATCACTGGAAGATAAACTTATACAATAATTTCAGTAATTTTGTGTCCAAAAGAAAGTTTGTGTTCAGTACTTATGTGTTAAATTTTCTACTTTGGGTATCATGTTGCTGCTTATAAAGTTTCAGATTTTTGACTTTTGGGTTAGGAATGTTCGACCATTTTTAAGCAGGGAGCAGAAATCAGGCTTTGATTTCAACACCTTGCTTGGAAATCTCCTCAGCTAACAACTGATGCTGGTTGCTTTAAGTTGTACTTTCCACATAACTGTAGGACAAAATTTAACAAAGTTTCTGACTGTATACACACATAACCCTTTTCCTCCATTATCCAATAACATTCTTCATTGTCTTATAAGCCCTTACCGGTTTCTGTCCATGTTTCTACCAGTGGTTTCTGATAACTAAATAATTCTCTAGGGCAATATCTATTTTCTCTACTGTGCTTTGCACTTCGGAACCTTACTAGCAAAGTCATTATCATCCATGTTTTCGTACACTATCTGTGCAAGCCAAAAAAGCAGTTCAGTCATGCTCCTCCAAAGCTTTCCAGCTTCTACCCCTTACCCAATTCCATTACCACTTTCACATTTTAGATATTTGCTACAGCATCACACCATTTTTACATAGTAATCATTTGTTTCCTAGTGTGGCTATAAAAATACCACAGAATGGGTAAGTTAAGGCAGTACAACTTTATTATTTTTATTTTTACGCAGGTCAGAAGTTGGAAATGGGTTGGAAAGGTTGTGTTTCATCTGGAAAGCATAGAGGAAAATCTGTCACCTTGCCTTTCTCAATTTCTAGAGACTGTTGACATTCCATGGTTCATGGTCCCATCTACTTTAACTCTAATTCTGTCTTCACATTGTTTTCTCTCACTCTAACCCTGCCACTTGCTTTTTACAAGGATCTTTGTGATTATGCCAAGTCCACACAGATAATTCAAGATAAACTCCCAATTGCAGTATCTCTCACACCTATAAAGTTCCTTTGCCATGAAAAGTAACGTGTTTATAAGTTTGGGGATTAAGACAGATTATCTTTGGGGAGCCATTATTTAGTCTACTGAAAAGTTATAGATCATTTAATGTTATTAGATATGGAATTACTTTGAGAATTAAAATGAATTAATATCTCCAAAGCAGTTAAAAAAGTCTGGCCTGTCGTATGTGCTTAATAAAACAATATGTTTGTGTAAGTGTTAGCGGTGGCAGAGATCCAAGTTACACTGAGTTACCAGTGGTGTATCCGTCCCTAGCAACTTCAGTTTTTGTCTCCTCAGAAGAAAAAATTTGACTGAGGATCATAAACCAGAAAAAGAGATGAAGACAAGTCTCAGAGCAAGAGTGAAAGTTTATTTTTAAAAGATTTAGAACAGGAAAGAAAGAAAAATTCTCTTGGAAGAGACCCACGTGGGTGCCTGAAGGACAAAGAGAGAGGAGGAGACAGCAAAAAAAGGGGCCCTTAACCTTGACTCTAGGACTTTGTATGCTTGCCTGTTTCCTGTGATTCTTCCCGTAAGGTGGGCTTTCCCCATGTGCAGTGCTTTTCTTTTCCTTGGAATTGAGCACACACAGCGTGTTTAGGAACTTCTATGCATGCTAATCTGAGGCTTTCTTCCATTTTCAGGTGGAGGGTGCCCAGCTTTGCCATTGTTGTCTCTTAATGTGCATGCCCAGGAAGTTGCTTCTCCCTGGGGTCCACATTCAGTTAATATTTTGATATTAATAGGTGTGGATCAACACAAAATGACCTCTCCCTGGGCAATGCCAAAGTATCATTTTTAGAGTGGCAATGCAATAATTGCAGAGCCATCACCCGACATTCCCAGTGAGCGTGGGGAGAGCACCTTCCTGCCTGGCTCATGTCTACCTGCAACATAAGTAATGATTAATAGCACAAAATTAAAATACAGACTATCGCAGTCCTGACACCATGTGGAACTAAGTGAATTATTTTGCCTCTTTTACCCATATTTTCCTGATCTTTCAATTCGATGGACTTGTATAGAGCATAGAGAAGTAAGGGTTATTTTTTGGATATTCTATGACATTTTTCAGTCATATATGACATCTTCAGCAGTGATTTAACACAGTGTTTGCCACATATTAAGTATTCAAGATAATAAAATCATTAACATCATCAAAATCATCACCAAGTGAAACTTCTAATTGCCTTGTTCTAATTTCAGTAAATAATTCAAGTCTATTTTCAATGCAGGGTTTACCGAACAAACATTAGAATTTCTAACATAAATGAAATAGATGAAGTTTGCTGTTTGCTACTTCCCATCCTTTCCACCCTTACCCCCTGCTTTCGAACTCCAGATTCCCCTATTTCTGCTAGAGTTTTCCTTTTCTTTCTTTCCCTTATTGTATATATTGACTTTTAACATACCATATTATTAAGTTATTTAATATGTTTAATGTTTACCACCTGTCTTAAGATTCCTTAGGGTAAGGTTTTTAGTCTGTTGTTCATTGTCATACCATAGGACAGTGTATGGCACAAAGTAAGCACTTGCTATATATTTGCTAAATGAATAAGTAAATGAATGGTTTTCATCCTGGTTTAACCCTGAAAAAATATATTTTATAAATTCTTATATAGAAATAACCCTCCAAATTCAGACTTTGCCAAAGACTGCTTCACATACTGGATATGTTTACTCAATGAACATATTTGTACAATGTATGAGTCACATATTTTTGGCTACCATGTTTTTGGAACCCAGTTATCTGTAATAATTCCAAAATCTTTAGGAATGAGTTTATGTATTTGTAATTATAAATAGAAAGACAATCATTGGCCATCAGTTTTTTTCTTTCTCTAGATTGATAGAGAGAATACTCAGAGAGTGTGTTCTTGGTGCAGTCATTATCAGATAGGAAAGTGTATATGTGTTTGAGATAATATCTACATGTTTAAGTATAGAAAGTATGAGAGGGAGTGGTGGTTAATGCTTTAAATAAATATGCCAGAAAAAGATGGAACATAAATTCTTATATTTTCTTCTTAATGTTCCTCATACATGTTACATCATAGTATCCCATTCTCATTCTTCACCCTCTTTAGTCAAGAAAATATTATTTAGCTTCATATTTGGGATAAATGCATGGGTGTTCCAACTAGTTCTGAAAGAATCTTTCTTTTTGTTACTGACAATATTTTGACATTTGTTAACATTTTCCTCATATCCACTGTATTTTTTTTAATTGCAAATGAGGTTTGTTGTGTTGGAAGAATATTTCAAATTTAAAGAGCGCTAAAAAGAGTGAAGAGCCCCAAAGACAACTGAGGTTTTATGTTGAAAACATTTCTCTGAACACCTGTGAACTGTTGAATTTAATTAGGCTACAGCTGGAAGACCGTGGAGAAGAGGGAGCAGACTGGCATTTCTAAACAAGCACACATTAACATCATCATGACTTTTCTCTAACAGACTAGAGGGCAGAACGGTCACAAATGAATCAGGCTAGATTAAGGCACTTATACTCTCTTCTCTATCCCTTTATCTACATCTCTTTTCAAGATAGAGTCAGGACAGTGTTTAAATAACTGACAATGTTTAGATGTTTAATTAGATTAACTCTCCCAATTGTATTCCCATTTCATTATGGAACTGCTGTAAACTGAAATAATGAGAGAGAAATTGTAGAATTCCAGCAAGCAGTGTTCAGTGGTCAGGAAGACAGAATAAGTGTGGAACATACTCCATGCGTGCACAGGTTAAATGCTCAGTAATGATAACCAGCATCCTGAATGAGGATGCACAGTTTTAGAATAGGGTGTTTTTTCTAGTATTATAAATATTACTTCCATACGGACTCTATGTCATAATTGGCTGAGGAGAAAGAATGGGCACAAATACCTAGAACAATAAACAATAAGGAAGAACTTTCCAGAGAAATGGCCTTGGAGAACACATCTTAGAAAAAAAAATCTATCTATCTCTATACATATATAGATATAAATAATATAGATACAGATATATATCTCCAAAATTCAAAATTTATGTCTTTCATATATATATATGAAAAAGTAGTGAAAGAAGAGATGCTATTAGAATTCCCATTGAGAGGATTGGCCAGGGAGGCCTAGGAGGAAGGGTCATTTTTTCAGGATTCAGTTGTCATAGGCTAGTCTCTGTGTCTTGCATCCCTCATCTGAAAATTGGGAAGGCAATATCCTTCCATACTTATTTCCTAACGGAATTTGAAGCATCAAATCAGATTATGAAACTAAAAGCACTTTATAAAAAATACAGTTATAATATGAAGGTCCCAGAATTGTTTAACTGGTAGGGTTGAATTCAAACATGGAATCCATAACAGTGTCAGGATTAGTTCAGTCCCACAGACTTCAAAATAGAACTGATATTTATATCCACAAAGCAGTCGCCAATTTCTTAAAAAGAAATAAGAAAACTTCATAAGTCATCATTTTTTACATGAGTTCTTTGCTCCAACTAAACTGGTCTCTCTGTACCTCTTAAAAATGGTTTGCCTTTTCCTTCTTTCCATTTTATTCATCTTATTTTTCCTAAACTATCTATATGCTCCACCATATGTTCAGGGCTCCTAGGGCTCAAAAGGAAGACTGCTGCTCTGTTTTTTTTTTTTGAATAAAGATTGATGCCAAATTATTCAAAATCTATTTGGATACTTACTATATTGTGCTATGTATACATAATATAGATACTAGCATGTTACATTACTCAGAATTTTCTACATATATAAAGTATAATATATAATATATATGAAGTATACAGTAAGTATATAATATGGAATATGTATATAATAGTTTATACTAAAGTACATATAATAGTAAGTGTATGGTATATATATTACATATATATATACACACAAAAGTATTCTGAGTAATTTGAGGTGCTAATTTCATGGTAACTTGTCACAATATTCCTTAGCCAAGTAAACCAAGGGTACCAGTGTAGGAGATGGTAAGTAAACAAAAAGTCACCTCTGGAACATTCTGATAGATGAAAGTGTTTTTACTTTTGACCTGTCTATACAGGATCCTCACAGACTGTGCTAAGGTAAGACATCTATAACAGCTGTTCCATGTCAGCTTCTTACTGCATAGGACATCACCCCAACTGCATTTAATGATACAGCAACGATCTTAACTATAGTATACATATATTCCTCTCTAAAAACAAGAGTAGTTACTCTTGTGTTAGAACCCTGAGTGATAGAAGGGATTATGCTAGATGGGTAATGGATGTCTAGGGATGTGAAACATGAGAGTATTTGACTTTATCCCCAGAAGTTGTAAGCTTTTATTTCTATCTGGCAGAGTTATGGAACTGTGAGCTTCATACCACAGAAGTTACTTTACTAGAAATATGTAAAGAATTCAGGAACCAATGCTGCCCAAATTCCTACTATGTCATTGCTTAATAAAAATGATAGACTTTTACACTAAGTAATCATGCCAGAAGGTTAACAGCTTAGTACAGAGAACATCTGTCTTAGTCTGTTTTGTGTTGCATCACAGAATACCTGAAACTCTGTAATTTATAAAGAATAGAAATTTATTTCTCACAGCACTGGAGGCTGGGAAATTCAAGATCAGGGTGCCAACAGGTTAGAGTCCAGTCTCACTGCCTTCAAGATGGCAGCTTGAACACTGCATACTCCAGAGGGGAGGAAAACTATGTCCTCATATGGCAGAAGAGCAGAAAAGAGCAAACTTTTTCCCACAAGTTTTTTTTATGGAGGCATTAATCCATTCTTGAAAACAGAGCCCTGATGACCTACACATTTCCCATTAAGCCCCACCTCCAACACTGTTGCACTGGAGATTAAGCTTCCAACACATGAATTGTAAAGGGGACAAAAACATTTAACATTCAAACCACAGTAACAGCCAAATGGACAATCATGAGAAAGATACAGTCATGAGAATGAGGCCAAATATTAAAGAAGTGAATTTATCAATTGATGTGATTAAAAGAAGCTGTTCTTTAAATGAAATGTGAAAAATATTTTAGTACCATAAGTTGATACCTAAAGTTTAGTAGTTACTTTGTGGCAAATTGTAAGACACATGCAATGCAATAACAACCAAATTAAAAATCTCTAAAATAAAGAAGAAATAAAATTTAGAATTTTAGAAACATCATAATTAAAAATAATATAGAAAGTCTCCAGTGAGACATTCTGTGGGTAACATAATGATCCAAAAATTTGAAAGAAGTGTATTTCAAGCAGTCAGCATAAAAGGAAAGCAACACAAAAATGATACAATATCAACTGGCCTCAGCTATTTCATGAAAACCTTCAAACTACATGACACATACTTGAAATGTCTTTGCTGAAGGAGGTAGGAAAAAATTACTCTGCTAAGCAATTTTGGAAAAACATTTAGATTACAATACTAAAGGCAAAATGAGCTATACAGAAACAGTATACTGTAGTTGTCAAAGGGGTTTTCCCAGGGAATAATGGTTAATAAATATAAAACCATCATACATGCATTTGGAATTCAGCACCAAGCAAATAGATGGGATGACGGGATCCAGGTTTCTTAATGTTAAAATGAGAAGTTACAAATAAGCAATGCAGGAAGGCTGGAATGATCTGTTTGGTGCTGGATTAATGTTGGAGACCAGTATAAACTCATGTTTAGCTTTGTATATATGTGTCTAGATATATATTATGCACATACACAGAAACATGTATATGCAAACATGCACATACACACAGTCACACGAATGAACATATACATATATATATGTACATATATATATACATACACACACACACACACACACACACAATATATCTCATTTTTCTGCCACTTTACCAAGTGGATAATCAATGACAGCCCAGGAGCAATGAGTACACATAGTGTCCCCCTCTTGGTTTTTAATTTCATTCTTTAATAAAAAGCACCTTTGTTCCTATGAGAATGGCTGATCCTAGGACTGAGGTAGAGAACATACAAAATGATCCTGTAATATCTTATAGTGCCAGGAAGCAAGGAAGTACTAACACACAGACAGAGATACAGGCACAGACACACATGCACACACACTCAGAAGAGAATATGTCAAAGAACCACAAGAGCCAACTGAAAGAACAGTTAAAGGAACAAAATAAGATTGCATTAGATTAAAACTCTTAGATTCAGGAAAACATCCATGAATCCATACTTATAAAAATCCTCAAATAAATAAGAAAATGGCCAAGAACAGACAAATTTCCCAGGCAGAAGCATTACAAATAATTTGTGTAGATAATCCACCTTTAAGGAGCATGATGCCTGATTTCTCAAGTATGGACAGAGCATGGTGACTTCCTTCCAAAGAGAATAGTTTGGAAATAGAGAAAGAAAGAATCACTCTGGTGAGGAGACCTAATAAACAGTTTAGCAGGGTTAACCTGGCCAATCAGTTGATCAAGATTAACATCAATAATAAGTCATGTTGATAGACTCTTCCCTTAATATAATGCAGTAAAACAACTCTTACCTCTGTTATCTTCCATCCGGAAACACATTACCCCCAGGCTAATCATGAGGAAATTTCAGACAAATCCTTATTTCCAAAGACAGCAACATCAGCCCAAGTTCTTCTGGCACTGCTTTCTCTCTATCTTGCTATCTTCTGCCTTCTTTTTGCCACATGTAACCACCCTGTCATTACATTAGGCTCACCTGGATGATCCTGGATAATTTTATTTTAAGCTGAGATGATTAGCAACCTTAACTCCATCTCTAATTCCTCATTCCTTAGAAATTAGAATGTACACCATATTGGGGATGATTGTTCTACTAATACACAGGGAATCAATTAGTTTTACTCAAAATTAAAACTCATATTTAATACATCATATATTTGTCTTAATTTTAGAAATATATTTTAGAATATGCCTTGAGATGAAATATTATCTCAAATTCAGCAATGAAGCATTTTTCTCTATTTCTTTCATAAAATGGTACTGGAATTATTTAAACATTAAAAAAATTCTGTATTGGATATATTTTCAATTATTTGTATAAGTTATTATATCTAGCTATCTACTTTTCTATCTTTAATGAGAAATTACTGGAATGTTGTATATGTTATGCATGATGGGAAATTCATGCATAATTTAATTCATCTGACAGTAAGAATATTTTAATTTCTATTACACTTAAGTTGATTTTTGAAAAATAATGAGCAGGAATAATATTTGTCTTTAATCCTAAAACAAAAAAATTATTATCTTGTAGTAAAACTGAACCCAGAGTTATCTCTTATTGGATGCAGCTATAAACCTAGTAGAACATGAAATATAGTCTATGGTTCATAGTCGGATATGCTCGTTGACTTGAATTTATAAAAGATAAGGAAGAAGATGTTTGGCTGAAATTCTGATCATCTTATTTAAACTGATAAAAATAATAGAAATAGGAATTAAAATTGACATACTTTAACTGTCCATAAATCATATGCAAATGCATTCACTGTTGAATGGTTAAATTGTATTATTTCTCAATTTTATGTCTTAGGGATAGGTTATGAGGTTGTGGTGAGAGGACAGATACAGAGCCATTATCTCTACAAGCCAACTAAATGCAAATAAATTATTCTGCAGAATATACAGATGTGAATGAGAGTTAAAGACTGAGAATCATAACTTACTAAAATAGTAAAATTCTCACATTTTCCTGTACCTAGACAAAGTGATAATTTGATTGGTTAACCAAGTGAAAAGAAGAGCAGTATTGACTGCTCTCCATTTTAAAAACATGCTACCACTCTATTTGTTCTTCTTCATGTTTTCCTCTATTATTTATTTCTTGAAGATTAATTTTTTCTTACCCTGAACCAAAGAATGTCAGTAGTTCATTGAAATTACCTGACCTTCCTCTGGTCAAATTGGGAATTAAGTCATGTTTCATGACTGTATTGTACACATTTCCTGGCTCACTGCCCCTGGAGGTTGTTTTAAAAGTTTTGTGTAATTCCCTGCCATAAATGTCTTTTGTCCCAGTACAGCCTTGGGAGAACTGTAAAAAACAGATATATGACAAATGATGGAAGATTAAAGGAAAATAAAACCAAAACAAAAACAAAACAGAGAGACACAGAGACACTCTTTAAAAGAGAACATTTAATGCAAAGTTTTCCTTATACATACATTTGGGGCGGGGAGCAAGAAGTCTCTATGTCAGTCCAGAAATTCTTTACATTGACAAAATTATATTATGTGTAAGAAATCCACTAGTTGAGGGAAGACTTCAAGTTTTCAGAAAAGATGAAGAGAAGGCACACATTCCTTTAAATACATATTAGGAGAGAAGAAAAGAGGGAAGAGAGGAGGGATGGGAAGAACACCCTATTTATTCAGAGGAGCAGCTCCAAGAGACCTAAGAGGAAACCATTTAGTATTCTAATGATGACAGACAGCCAACACACTGCCTGGCACATTGAAGAAATTTAATCTGACTCAAGACAGGATTGAAGAGAAACAATTTAGATGTGTAAATGAGTCTGCTATACTGAGATCACCAAGCCAAACCCACTCATTATAGTTACCCATTACCTATGTGAAAATCGCTGCCTGAGAGAACCTGTGGGCGTACTGTTAAAGAACAAATGGCAAGATCAAAATCTCTAAAATGCGAACCTATGTGATATGGTTTGGCTTTGTATCCGTACCCAAATCTCATCTTGAATTCCCACACGTTGTGGGAGGGACCCAGTGGGGAGGTAATTAAATGATGGGAGTTGGTCTTTCCCATGCTGTTCTCATGAGAATGAATAAGTCTCAAGACATTTGATAGATTTAAAAATGGGAATTTCCCTGCAAAAGCTCTTTTTTCCCTGCCACCCTCCACATAAGATGTGCCTTACTCCTCCTTGCCCTCTGCCATGATTGTGAGGCATCCCCAGCCACATGGAACTGTAAATCCATTAAACCTCTTTGTTTTACAAGTCGCCTGGTCTCAGGCATGTCTTTATCAACAGTGTGAAACCAGATTAATACACTAGGTGTACTTACTCTTGACGTATGTCTATTTTCATCATACCCATGCTTTTCAAGCTAGTTCTGTGCTTAAATGTAACGATACATTATTTTTGGAACAACCAAAGACTTCCATGGTTATATAGCTGATTATTGCTAAAATCATCTGAGCATTTTCTATTCCTGGACACTATTTAACATATTTTACATTATTAACTTTTAAAAACTTTCAAAAAACAAATTTATTTAATTTTATAAATGATAACAGTATTGTTTATAATGTTATCTCAGTTTTACAGAACGTTAAAGTGAAGCAGGTACATTAAATATTCTGCACATGCTGTAGTTAAGGCAGGACTGGGGATTGAAGAAAGCATAGCATTGTAGAACTCATGCTGTTCAAGTTGCCTAACTCAGAACCTAAAACTTCTACAATACTAATCCTTTGGGTTATGCTAATGAAGAACCATATTAAGTCATTATTTTTTTTCCTTAGAAGAATGAAAGTTTAGAGAAGTTTTGGAGTTCTCTATGCCATGAAGTCTGTAAACATTTAATGCAGAGCACCTCAATCTGAGTCAGGACTTGAGTTAGCAACCTTAGTGTATAAAACTATGGCAATGACCCTGACCCTTCTCTCAAGGAGTGTGCAATCATCATAGTAAATCTCTTAGTGATGCTCCAAGAGGAGAGAATATAGGTTGGGAAGTTTAAATGACCAGCAGAAAATATACCATTATTTAACAAAATATATTTAAGACTGAGTGCAGTGGCTCACACCTGTAATCCCAGCATTTTGGGAAGCCAAGGAGGGAGAATCACTCGAGGCCAGGCATTCAAAACCAGCCCAGTCAACATAGCAAGATACCATATATAAAAAGGAAAAATTAGGCCAGGCATGGTGGCTCATGCCTATAATCCCAGCCCTTTGGGAGGCCAACATGGGCGGATCATGAGGTCAGGAGTTTGAGACCAGTCTAGCCAACATAGTGAAACCCCATCTCTACTAAAAATATAAAAAATTAGCCGAGTGTTATGTTGTGTGCCTGTAATCCCAGCTACTTGGGAGGCTGAGGCAGGAGAATTGTGTGAACCTAGGAGGCAGAGGTTGCAGTCAGGTGAGATGGTGCCATTACACTTTAGCCTGGGTGACAGTGCGAGACTCTGTCTAAAAAAAAAGAAAGAAAGAAAGAAAAAATTAAAAAGTAATTAGCCAGGCATGGTGGTGTGTGTGCCTGTAGTTTCTGCTATGTTGGAAGCTGAGCCAAAAGGATTGCTTGAGCTCAGGAGTTTGAGGTTGCATTAAGCCATGATCATGCCTCTGTACTCCAACCTGGGTGACAGAGAGAGACCCTGTCTCAAAGAAAAACAAAATCCAAAAACACAGCTAACTACTTGCAGTATCAGTACAGAATCCTAAGCTTTCAGTCTCTCAATTTTTAGTAGTGTTTCCTCTCCCTAAAATGTTTGTCCACCAAAAAATGGTCAATATATTTTGGATAATCTCATTGAAAATTTAATTGTAAAACAACCTAAAGCAAAACATAAATATATTCCCCTCAAAAATAGATAAGTATGCAAGGTTTTACATAAAGGAATGTTCCCTAACCCCAAGTTTAAGAGCAAATGTTTAAAACCAGGTAAAGCAAGACGAGGCCAATAAGGATACATTTAATAATAAAAGATTCTCTAAAGTCTTATAAGCTGGGATGATTATTAACTTTACTCATTCCTTTTGCATTCAGTTGGTCAGCTTCTACTGAGTACTACACTCCCCAGAGTGAGACTAAGGACAATGGAATGTACAGAAAAGAAGGTCCTTCCTTCAGGAATTTTATGATATATTTGATATACAAGACACATATATAAAAAAAAACAAGCATGAAAGATTTACTAAAAGAGTGAGAATCTGCATCTATCAGAGAAATAACACAAACATAAACAATTCTTTTTTATTTAAAAGTATCTGTCTTAAAAATGTTTTAGACTAGAGTATCTCTAAGGGCACTCAAGCTCTAACTTTAAATGATTATATCAACAGCAGTGGGATCAGGACTGCTCACACACAGCAAGTGGTATGGAACACACCAGAAAAGAAAAGATTAGCTTCCATCCAAAGCTCTACATTCACCCACCTCTTTCTTTTTTTCTCTATCTTACTCCTTTGAGACTATCAGCCCTTAGATCTCTCCTGCTTATCTCTAAATCTGTAATATCTTATAGAGTACTCTTCCTGATGTCTAAAAATTTTACCTGAAGAACAAAGATGTTAAATTTCCAGTACTTATAATACAGAGAGAATCACCAACAGGGGATAACATCATTTATATTTACTGAGTGGTTCCAGTTTAGAAAAAGATTCCATATCATCCATGTCCCCCATTATCCCTCAATTCACATAAGAACAGTACTCAGAAAGATGTCAAATAATTTTGTGTGCAGATTCCTAGGGAAAGGTTCTTTCCCCCATTATGCCTCCTTTTAGAGAGAAAATAGCAGACCTGTTCTTCTTCAGTAACATAGCAGAATCACTTGTAATATATGGTGATTAATCAGGGACACTTCTTAGTGTCCTATTCTGAAAGTTACTGCACATCTGGGTCTTCAGAGTTCCTGAAGCTTCTGAGGTATAGAGAAATGAAGGAGTTGAGTGAGGGCACAGTGTCAGGGAAAAGCAAATGGCTCTTTAATATGGCGTAAATATGCATCTTCCCCATAGTCGATTGTACACTAGTGAAAGTAGCTAAACTTGAACCACCTTCCTTTAATTTTCCAAGCAAACTACCTATGGAATGGAAGAGACAAAAAGCAGTTGGGAGCTCTGTATTCTCTGTCCAGATGCAAGTTTTACTCTTTTCTGCTCTTGAAGATGTGACTGTGTTCCTCTATGTAAGCACAGTTCCTGTTAAGGACCCCCTCTCCAATAACTAAATCCAGACCCTGCCAGACAAATCCACCTGAACAACTTCAGCTCTTACTGAAACTCAATAACTGTTTCTTCACTTTGCTCTTTAGGACTTTCAGCCGTAGCAGTTTCCGGATATCACCACTCACTGGGTATGTCATCATCCATTGTTGTTTCACTGAATTCAACACACAGCTATGTAAATAAAGTATTCATTAACTATGTTCACTACTCTGAGTCCATCTGCTCTATTTTGGGAATCTGACTGACACATAGTTTTGTGTCATGGTTCAGTTTATCTTTAGTGCATGGACCAGGAGAAACAGTAAAAAGATGAAATGAAACTGGATCTTCAGGGTCATTAAATTAGAACCATAGGGCCCTCAAAATAAATGATGAGTACCCTCTCATTATGCAGTATGTCCAACCAGTTCTTTTCTGATAGAGAAAGAAATGTGCTAAGTATTTAGACCTTTGTTTCACTCTCCCTTCTTGCCCGACAGCAGAGAAGATGCATGCAAAAGTGAATAGGTGAAGGAAGTAAAGAGATCATTCCACCCCATCCTAAGAAAGCAAGCTGCTAACTCCACTGATAATTGTAGCCTGTAAAACAGGGAGGGAAGGAGAAGTGATTTAAATGAAACTTACAAATGAACAGAACTACATTTTGAAACAGAAATGACATAGTTTGGATAAACTGAAGTGACTAGCATGGAATCTATCAAAATATTATAAAAAGATCGATGGAGATCTGTTTATATAGGAGAGTTGTCAAGAAGTTAGCAGAAACATAAAATGGTTTCTCATTTAAATCTGTGATGAGTTGAGATTCTTCAATAAATCAATGTTACTAAGTGTGGTATGCTATGGCCAGCTTGGCGCAGGCTTACTCATGCAGTAATACATGTACAACTGTTACATTTAAGCAGTCTAGTTTATGAGATAGAATCATAAGAAATGTATTATGGTTTTCTGCTATCAATTTGCATATAGTCATGGGCACTAAGTTTTTCTCATACCCTGTATGAAAACTAGATGCAAAAAAAAAAAAAAAAAAAAAACCCTAGATGCTTAGGTAATACAGTTTCATTGGTCACTTTAAGATACAGACTACCATATCAACTCAGTAAATAAAATGTATTCATAATAATCCAAAGTTAAAACTTGAATTAAAATTCAAACTTGTTCATTGCCTCAGCTGAAATCTAATGCAAAAGAGAAGATTGAATTTGGCAAGGGGTCAAGTGGTCACCTCCTTACTTTTCTCATCTAATATTACTTCCATATCTTGCCAACTATGGCTATAATCTCCTAAAGTACTCTCTGAATTTTACAGATATTTAAGCTAGCATACTCCCTCCCTCATGTGTGTCTGTCTGTCTGCATGTCTGTCTGTTTTTGTGCATTGTTCAGAAAAATATTCTTGTATATTGCTGCAGTTTCCTTGAAATGATCAAATGCATATTTATATGGAATGGTTGCTTAAAGCTCCTTTTTCCTAAATTTCAAGTGAGGGGCAGGATCAGTTCACTCTAAATCTCCAACTTTCAACCATTTTATACCTGTAATCTCAAAATGGATAAGAGGCTTGAAAGGCATAAAGTTGTTGAATCTCATTCAATTGTCTTTTAGTCTCTTTTTAATCTGTTTTCACGGTGTGACAACATAAGAAATTGTCTTAAATAGTTGAAGGTAAATATGCTCTCCACCTCTCTTCCATCTAATTGTCTTAAAGAGAGAGTCTATGGTTTCTTAGCTCCTTTGCATTGGTAAATTTCTCATTCTGCATGGGCTTCACTGAATACAAAATCAATTGCATCTCTGTCAGGAGCTAGAGAGGCATTGTGAGCTGTATACACTTTCTGCCTTGTTATTTTTCTCATGTAACTTTTGTACTCCATCTTTGTACAATCTTACACCTAGGAAGTAAGGACAAGTTTGCAAACTCAGATTAGCGTTTTATAGCTTGTCCAGCATACTACAAATGAATCTAATCCACAGAATGTTACCTTAGTGGGTTGAGTTCCAGGTTCCTTGATTATCATCAATTTTCTGCAGGAGAGGTAGGTGTCTTTATGAATAATAAAAACCACACAGCTTACCTCTGGGAGAAAAGGCCAATTTATCTAAGTAAATAGTTGTATCTCATTTTCAATTAAATTGTTTGGCCACTTGATAGAGTATAAACAAGTTTGTAAACACATTTTTCAAGTGAAATGACCTGTGGTAGAATGATTCTGTCTATAGAGTGAGGATTTTTATGTACATTGGGGGCAAGAATGGTCAGAGAGTGTCCAGGTCAGAAGGAGATTTAAGGAATTCAGTTAAAAACGCAAGGAAAAACATGTAGGCTCTGTTTGACCTCTTTCTCTGAACTTCCATGCATTTTATACTTACCTCTAAATACTTGTCTCAATTTGTATACTGTATGTAAAATTCAAAAAGCATGTATCTTTTTCTTCTCCAATATGTTTGTGTTTATGCTAAATATCTTTGCTGTCTGAGTACAGAATAGATTATGAATTCTTTGTGAGAATGCACTAGATTTTTTTTTATCTTTGAAGGCTTGGTTCCCATCACAGTATCTAAACTCTGGTATGAATTCAGTATAAGTTTTTTTTTAAGTGGAAAGAAATTCGAATCGAATCTGTTCATGTTAAGACTGTTCCTAGTTTTAGAGACCATAAGATTTCATAATAATTACAGAGTAAATTACTTATGTTAGATAATTGTGTGCTGGAAAGAAAGTCAACTCACATGGCTCTCACCTCCTTTCATGATCAAGGCTCTTTTGAAGTGGAGCCTGTGAAGGAACCATTTCTTGTCTCCCCTCCTACTTTCACTTTCAGCAGAGATGAAAGGTACTGAAAACAGCCACTACAATTCTTTAGGTGCTAGGGAAAAAGGCAGCAGGATTGTAGCCAACAGGGCAGTGCCTGCTTTATATTTACCAATGAGTTTTCTGTAAGGATGCTTTGAAGATGAAAATAAATTAGACGAAAGGAAAAGTAGCAGATGGTGATAGTCATAGCTTAGAAATAAATCAGTCCATTCAACGGGAAACAGAAGTACCTGATCAACAGAAATTACAGTACCAAAGAAAATTAAAGTGATGGTTTTCTCAGTTATAATTTGATACTTATTATTCTTTTTAATGCTGGAACTGGGAGGTAAGGTGAAATTGACAACCATGTCCTTACCTTAAAACTCTTATTTTGGACAATTTGTTTTGGATTTGGGGTGATTACAAGGAAAAAAAAAAAAAAAAAAAAAAAAACAGATGCTTGCCCATGAAAGCAATGTCTGCTGAGCGTGTGGCTGGACAAACATATGAGCTAAGGCAAATCATCCCTTCTCTCCTTTTATTATTTGCCTTGTTGTAAAATGGAGAGAATTGTATCTAATGATCTGGAACCTTCTTTTGGTAGCCAAATTCAGTTTGGCTACCTGTTCTGAAGAAAATGAAGTCTACCTGTTCTGAAGAAAACAGTGAATTCATACCAATTGAAATATGATTGTTTTTCTTTCCATTCAAATTAGGAGTCCACAAAGCATAATACTTAATACAAAGTGAAGAAATCACTGATGGCTTACATTCTGAGATCATATCAAAGCAGTCTTTTTTGTGGAAAAGTTTTTCCTTATATCCTTCAAACTGCACAATATAGACAGGTGTCAGCTTCAGCTGGGTAAACTCCTTTTAAAAACACTATTAGAAATCCAACGGGGTCCAAATGTAGTTTAGTTTCATAAAGAAAGAGATGAGTTTTCTTGCAGTAAAACACTCAAGCAATCTTCTTACTGAAGATATTGAAATTTAAGTAGGAATATTGGCAACATTAAAAATAAACCTAAATATTTTCAGCAATGACAATCGAAGAAAACAGATATCAGTAAGAAATGGAGCCATCTCCAAATTTTCAAACTGAGCATCTTGGTTTTATTCAGTCTACTGAAGTTCAAAATTTTGTAGGCTTTATTATCTTTGTATTTTGGTCTGTTTTAGATTTTCAGTACTAGGCTAAGTGACAGTCACATAGGATAAAGAAGGTTGTAAAATAAAAATTAGATATTTTTTTTTTTTTAATTGTTTTTGATCTTTTATTTCCAGCTTTTATTTTACATTCAGGGGTACGTGTACAGGATGTGCAGGTTTGTTATAGATAAATATGTGCCATGGTTTGCTGCACAGATCATTACATTATCTAGGCATTGATCCCAGAATCCACTAGCTATTAATATTCTCCCTCCTCCCAACCCCAACCCTCTGACAAGTTCCGGTGTGTGTTTTTCCCACCATGTGTCCATGTATTCTCATAATTTAGCTTTCACTTTTAAGTGAGAACAGGCAGTATTTGGCTTTCTGTTCCTGAGTTAGTTTGCTAAGAATTATGGCCTCCAGCTCCATCCATGCCTCTGCAAAGGATATGATTTCATTCCTTTCAGTGCTGCATAGTGTTTCATGATGTATATGTACCACATTTTTCTATCATTTATGAACATTTAGGTTGATTCCATTTTTTTGCTACTGTGAATAGGGCTGCAATGAGCATTCAAGTGCATGCATCTATAATAGAACAATTGATATTTCTTTGGGTATATACCCAATAATGGCATTGCTGAATCAAATGGTATGCTGCCTCTGGATCTCTGAGGAATTATTACACTGTGTTCCACAATGGTTGAACTAGCTAGCACATCTACCATCAGCGTAGAAATGTTCCTTTTTCTCCACAAACTCACCAGCATTTGCTCTTTTCTGATTTTTTAGTAATAGCTGTTCTGACTGCTATGAGGTGATATCTCATTGTAGTTTTGATTTGCATTTCTCTAATGATTAGTGATTTTGAGCTTTTTTTTCATATGTATGTCTTCTTTTGCAAAGTATCTGTTCATGTCCTTTGCCCACTTTTTAATGGGGTTGTTTTTTCTTATAGATTTGTTTAAGTTCCTTGTAGATGCTGGATATTAGACCTTTGTCAGATGCACAGATTGCAAAAATGTTCTCTCATTTTGTAGGTTGTCTGTTTACTCGGTTGATAGTTTCTTTTGCTGTGAAGAAGCTCTTTAGCTTAATTAGATCCCATTTGTCAGTTTTTGCTTTGGTTGCAATTGCTTTTGGCATCTTCATTATGAAATCTTTGCCCACGCCCATGTCCTGAATGTTATTGCCTAGACTTTTCTCTAGGGTTTTTATATGTTTCAGTTTTACATTTAAGTCCTTAATCCATTGTGAGTTAATTTTTGTATATGGTGTAAGGAAGGGGTCCAGTTTCAGTCTTCTGCATATGGCTAGCCAGGTCTCCCAGCACTGTTTATTAAATAGGAAATCATTTCCCTATTGCTACTTTTGTAAGGTTTGTTGGAAATCAGATGGCTCTAAATGTGCAGCCTTATTTCTGGATTCTCTATTCTGCTCCATTGGTCTATGTTTCTGTTCTTGCACCAGTATCATGTTATTTTGGTTATTGCAGTCTTATGGCATTCTTTGAAGTCAGACAGTGTAATGCCTCCAGGTTTTTCTTCTTGCTTAGGATTGTCTTGACTATTTGGGCTCTTTTCTAGTTTCATGTGAAATTTTAAATGGTTTATGGTTATTTTTAATTTTGTGAAGAATGTCAATGGTAGTTTAATGGGAATAGCATTGGAACTGTAAATTACTTTGGGCAATATGGCCATTTGGTAATATTATTTATATTCATGAGCATGGAATGTTTTTTCATTTGTTTGCGTCATCTCTGAATTTTTTTTTTTTTATTTTTTTGAGCAGTAGTTTGTAGTTCTTCTTGAAGAGGTCCTTCACTTCCCTTGTTAGCTGTATTCCTAGGTAGTTTATTCTTTTTCTGGCAATTGTGAATGGGAGTCCATTCATGATTTGGCTATCTGCTTGCCTGCTGCTGGTTTGTAGGAATGCAAGGGATTTTTGCTCATTGATTTTGTATCCTGAGGCTTTGCTGAAGTTGCTTATCAGCTTAAAAAGCTTTTGGCCTTTGCCAACGGGGTTTTCTAAATATATTATCATGTCATCTGCAAACAAAGATAATTCGACTTTCTCTCTTCCTATTTGAATACGCTTTATTTATTTCTCTTGCCTTATTTCCCAGGTCAGAACATTCAATACCATGTTGAAGTAAGACCGGGTAACCTTGTCTTTTGCTGATTATCAAGGAAAATATCCAGCTTTTGCCCAGTCAGTATAATATTGGCTGTGGGTTTGTCATATATGGCTCTTATTATTTTGTGATATGTTCCTTCAATACTTAGTTAATTGAGAGTTTTTAACATGAAGGAACGTTGAATTTTGTTGAAGGTCTTTTCTGAATCTATTGAGATAACCTTGTGGTTTTTGTTTTCAGTTCTGTTCATGTGATAAATTACATTTACTGATTTGTGTTTGTTGAAACAACCTTGCATCCTAGGGATGAAGCCTTGTTAATTGTGGTAGATAAGCTTTTTGATGCCAGTATTTTGTTGAGGATTTCCACATCAATGTTTATCAAGGATATTGACCTGAAGGTTTTTTGTGTTGTATCTCTGCTAGGTTTTGGTATCACAAGGATGCCAGCCTTTAGGGAGCAGTCTCTCCTTTTCATTTTTTTGTAATAGTTTCAGTAGAAATGGCACCAGCTGTACTTTGTACCTCTGGCAGAATTTATCTGTGAATCTGCCTGGTCCTGGCTTTTGTTGTTGTTGTTGTTAGTAAGTTACTTATTACTGCCTCAAGTTCAGAACTTGTTCTTGGTTTCTTCAGGGATACAATTTCTTCTTGGTTCAGTCTTTAGAGGGTACATGTGTCCAGGAATTTGTCTATTTCTTCTGGTTTATGTGGACAGAGGTGTTTTTAATATTCTCCGTGGTTGTATTCCTGTGAGGTCAATGGTAATATCCCCCTTACCATTTCTGATTGTGTTTATTTCAATCTTCTCTCCTTTCTTATTAGTCTAGCAGTCTATTTTATATTTTTTCAAATAATAAAAGCAGCTTCTGGATTTGTTGATCGTTTGAAGAGTTTTTCATGCCTCCATCTCCATCAGTTCATCTCTCCTCTTGGTTACTTTTTGTCTTCTGCTAGCTTTGGCATTTGTTTGCTCTTGGTTCTCTACTTATTTTAGTTGTGATGTTGGGTTGTTAACTTGAGATCTTTCTAGCTTTTTGGTGCAAGTATTTTGTTCTATAAATTTCCCTCCTAACACTGCTTTAGCTGTGTCACAGAGATTCTGGTACATTTTTCTTTGTTTCCCTTGGTTTCAAATAACTTCTTGATTTCTGCCTTAATTTCATTACTTATTCAAAAATCATTCAGGAGCAGATTGTTCAATTTCCATGCAGTTGTGTGGTTTTAAATGAATTTTTTAATCTTGATTTCTAATTGTTTGCACTGTCATTCAAGAGACTGCTGTGATTTCAGTTATTTTATATTTGCTGAGGAGTGTTTTACTTCTGGTTTTGTAATAAAGTTTAGATTAAGTGCTATGTAGCAATGAGAAGAATGTACATTCTGGTGTTTTGGGTGGAGATTTCTGAAGATATCTATCAGATCCACTTGATCCAGAGCTGAGTTCAAGTCCTGAATATTGTTGTTAATATTTTTCTTGATGATCTAATATTTTCAGTGGAGTGTTAAAGTCACCCACTATTACTGTGTGGGAGTCTAAGTCTGTTGAAGGTCTCTAAGAATTTGCGTTGTGAATCAGGATGCTCCTGTATTGGGTGCATATATATTTTGGACAGTTAGATCTTTCTGTGGAATTGAACCGTTTATCATTACGTAATGCCTTTTTTTTTTAACTCTTTATTGGTTTAAAGTCTGTTTTGTCAGAAGCTAGGATTGTAAGCCTTACTTTTTTTATGTTTTCCATTTGCTTGGTAAATTTTTGCCCATTCCTTTATTTTGAGCCTATATGTGTCTTTGCATGTGAGATGGGGTCTCTTGAAGGTGGCATACCAATGGGTGTTAGTTCATCCAGCTTGCCACTCTGTGTCTTTTAATTGGGGCATTTATCTCATTTACATTTAAGGTTAGTATTGTTATGTGTGGGTTTGGTCCTGTCATCACAGTGCTAGCTAGTTATTTTGTAGATTTGTTTATGTGGTTGCTCCATAGTGTCACTGGTCTGTATATTTCAGTGTGTTTTTGTAGTGTCTGGTAAATGGAGCCCACAAACTAAGACCACTTGGCTTCTTCGATTCGGCCCTTATCATAGGGATAGGTAGAAACCTCTCACCTTGTCTGAGTTGCAGTTACCTTTGTCAGGGGTCCCAGGGCTAGAGTGTGTAAAGCTCCCAGGTCTCTGTGTATTCCTGAGCAATAGCTCTGCTGAGACTCCACACAGCTGTATGAGTCAAATTCAAGGCCCTGGTGGAGTGGGGTCAGAAGGGGAGCTTCCTGATCCATGGGTTGAAAAGATGTATGAGAAATTCATGGTTACCCAGAGTCACACATTTACTTAGAATTTCCCTTGGCTGAAGTTGGGGGCTCCTTTGGTTCCATGTCACTCCCAAATGGGCCATCACTTTGTCCTTTTCTTCGTTCCCTGTGGGTTGAATTGTTTTCTCCATCAGTCCCAATGTGAGCACATAGATATGTCAGTTGAAGGTGCTGTATTTACTCAACACTTTTCCTCTCCTTTGTAAGTGCCATACACTATAGCTGCATCTAATCAGCCATCTTGATACCTTTCCCAAAATTAGAGATTTTTAAAAGAAAACATACAATTTAAAGAATATGTTGAAATCTACTGAAAAAGGTGAGAAAAAAGCAGAGATGACAAAAGTATAAAGACATAATACAGTCAGCTAGAATAGAACTTGAGGGTGGAAATGTAACAATCGCTAGACACTTTAGTGTTTATGTATACAAATTCTGACCATAAGTTGCAGCTTTAGACACAGAATATTACCGGTATCTATCTATGCTCACATATATGCAACAATCAAGGTCAAAGTATTAGCACTGCATGAGTGCATATATGTAAAACCTGTGGTTAGACAGGTGTGGGTAGCAGACTCAACATGTGGGCACTGTTTTCACTGAAAATCAATATATTTGAGTTTTCCACACTGAAGTTTTCCAGATTTATGACATTTATTCCTAGTGCAGTGATATCCACCACCTCCCCTGATGCTCCAGAGGGAGGGTTTGACCTTGCAATGGAGAGAAGCCTAGTACAGGATCTGATCTACAAGGATGGCCTAGGCTGCTTCCTAGGAGAGAGTGAGAATCCACGTCTCCTGGACCATCATGGAGACTCACCTTGGAGTTAAGATATTGTGTCCTTTTTCTCTTACTGCAAATTCTGAGTTAGAGAATGGCTTATTTGAGATAGGTTAGGTGACTTTATACTGGATAATGTTTTGTGTTGAGTAATTCCGTGGTAAATAAGCAATTTGAAAAGACACCCCTTGGTTTATTTCCACATAATTACATTCAAGTGAGTGGAGTGAATGTAACACAATTTACTATAGAGTTTAAACCATTGTATACACATACTATTATATAAAGATGATTGAATAGTGAACTTCTCTGCATGTGTCCACAATCTCATAGTAAGTCCAAGTCAAGGATAAGAAGTAGGATACTCACATTGAACCACAATCTGCGTGTGTGTGTGTGTGCGTGTGTGTGTGTGTGTGTGTGTGTGTATGTGTACATGTTCATGGTGAGGGGGGAAATTTCAAGGGCAACTTATCACACTATAAAAAGCTAGATAGTTATCCTATTCCGTTAGCTAAATTCCAATCCCATTACCTTTAGCAGAAAATAGGTGCCACCCCCAGGCATACTAATGTTACTAAATTTTACACTATCCTGAGGGTTACCTACATGCCAGTGCACAGAAATATCTGACACTTATAAGTGTTAATTTACTCATCAAGAGATTATGCTCAGTGAGATATGCTTAAAGGGTATCTTTATCCATATGGGCTGCTACAACAAAATACTGTAGGTGCTGGCAGATTTGTTTCTGGTGGGGGACCATTCTTCATTGACAGTACCATCTCACTGCATCCTCACATGGTAAAAGAAGTCAAGACCAGCCTCTGGGACCTGTTTTATAAGGGCATTAATCTCATTTATGAGAGTTCTTCCCTCATGTCCCACTCCCAGTCTCTACTTCTTAATACTGACTCACTGGGGATTAGGTTTCGATATATGAATTAGGGAATGAATACAAATATTCAGACCATATCACAGGGGAAAGGCTAGGGATGAGTTTTTGGAGGAAAAAAAGGTTAAAATGAGAATACTGTAATTCTTTATAGCATAAATCACATATTATATTCAATCCTCAACAGTTTTGAGCAAATGAGATATCAACTGTGTTTTATGATACTTTTATATGGTGATAAAATGGAGCTGACACTCACCCAGAAGCATTAGTGATACTTCTGTTTTTCTTCATAGCAATTGCCATCCTGTACTATTCCTTTGGTTATAAGTAAAAATTGAATACAAGGAAATTCTGGGTATCCAGGAGGACAAAAATTTCCACTGAGAGGGTAAACATCCTTTGAGACAGATATTTACATAATATTTTGAAGTCCTTCACAAATCAGATACCTCAAGAAGAAAATCATGATTTACCTCAGTTGTGCCTCTTTTGAGGTGTTTAATTAAGGATTCTGTACAGTCTCTTATAATTCTGCATGTATTACACATTGTGCAAGCCTAAGACTAAGAGTATGAAACAGTGGTTGAGTCAAACTATGAGGATTTAAAACCACAATTGCTCTATTTATAATGCTATCAACTTCAGTGAATTCCTTAAGTACTTTAAGTCTCAGTTTCTCATCTATAAGGTGGGATAATAGTATATCCTTCTTGGGACATCATAAATGCTTAGCGAATGTTTACTGCTGTTACCTTTTTTATATTCTGTACACAGATCTACTTAGCACAAAAAGAAGTCAACAGTGGCTAGATGTAGGCAAGTGCTCTCTGCAATCCCAGTGATTTGGGAGGCTAAGGCAGGAGGATCACTAAAGTCCAAGAGTTCAAAACCAGCATGGGCAACATAGCAAGATCCTATCTCAATAATAAATTTTAAAACTAGCCAGGTGTCTTGATGTGCATCTGTAGCCCCAGCTACTCAGAAGGCTGAGGCCAGAGGATTGCCTAGGCCCAGGTGTTCAAGGCTGAAGTAAGCTATGACCATTCACCTGCACTTTAGCCTGGGCAACAGAAAGATACCTTGTCTTTAAATAAAAAGGAAAAAAACAAGTTGGCAAAGCATGTCGTACTGTGAGACTCCCATCAAGCAAAACTGAAAACATGTTTTTCATTCATCATCAACAAGATCATTATCTGAATTGATGTTCTAAACCAGCCCTGCATGATAGAAATATGATCCACATATATAGAAAAAAAAATTCAAGCAATTACATTTTTAAAAAATTTAAACTGAGGCCAGGTGCAGTGGTTCATGCCTGTAATTTCAGCACTTTGAAAGGCTGAGGCAGGGGTATTGCTTGAGCTCAGGAATTGGAGACCAGCCTGGGCAACATGGCAAGACTCTGTCTTTAGCCAGATGTAGTGGTATGCATCTGTAGTTCCAGCTACTTGGGAGGCTGAGGTGGGAGAATGGCTTGAGCCCAGGAGGTGGAGGTTGCAGTGAACCAAGATTATGCCACTGCACTCCAGCCTGGGTAATAGAGCCAGAACTTACCTCAAAACAAACAAACAAATAAAACCATTTAAACTATAATGGATGTGCATACTGTTACCCAAATATTTTATATGTTATTGGTACTGAGTCTTCAAAATTCAGGGCATATTTTACTTATATAGCTCAAGTCATTGTGATCTAACCATTTGTCAAGTGGCCAATAGCCACATGTGATTAGTGGCTACTTTATTAGACCATGTAGTCCTAGGATACAGATTACACATACGTGGGATATATAATACAATTCCACCTCTTGTGCCCACAGAAGACTTTTCTCTCATTTTCTCCTGACATCAGTCACCTTCTCAATTCAGCACCCAGACTATTACTATCTATTACTGAGAGTTAGCATATAAGAAAAATCTGTATATAAATGTCAACATGTAGCCTGTCACAGAAAAGTTTTCTTTGGTCACAAAGGTTTTCTCTAACCAGGGCAATTGTCAATCATTAACCCTATGAACTGATTATACTATTAGTTTTAGCAGAGAAAGTAGATAAGGCTAAATACTTGGCTTATAGAAAAACCTGTCTCTGAGAAAGAATCTGCTATCATGTGTTGGGAGAAAATGCTTGTAAACATTTGTTAAATTACCTTACTACTTGAGGCTAAATATAAGATAAATGTTTTCTAGACAAATGTATAAAAACTTCTAGAATAACAAAAGCTTCAATTAGTAACTTGTTAAAGAAAAGATTTCCTTTTTTAGTCTTTTTTCCCTGTCCCTTCAGTCTTTTTTTATTTATACCTTTCTTCTCTGTCTTCCCTTTTTTAATCTTTGTTTTACTCTTTCTCAGAATGACCAGTGACTATTTAGAATGGCTATTTTCACTCCGTGTGGATTTTTGTTTTTTGATTTTGTTTTTTGTTTTTGTCCCTCTCAATCTCTCTCTCTCACTATTTCTCCCAGCAATGTGTCAGTTTCTCACACACACAGTATGTTAGGAAATGATTTCTCCATTGTATGCCTGGTTCCTATGAATCATAATTAAATTTTTACCAGTAAGTAGAATCTGATCATATTTGAAGGTGCATTTTAATGGCATTATTCAGGAATATCAAAGAAGACAGAGTGTGCAAAAAGAACTTATCCCAGGACTAAGTTAATTTCTTTCTAAAGAGTGGTAAACTTATAGAAGCTGTGAAGAGATCACCCAGTTGCTGAACTGATCTTATTCACTTTTTGCACACTTGTTTGATATCGACCTTTTAATGTAGAAAGAGTACCTATTCCTGTACTTCTCTATGCTTTAGCAATGTCTTGCAGGCTTTTTAACTGGGTAAGGCATGGTCCTCAAGGAGAAACGCTTTTATTGAAACCACCAAGCAACTCATTAGCTGAGAAACTTGTAGGTGGGTGTGCTCCAGGGCACTAACAGATGATTTAATTGGTTACAAAATTCCAGAAGGCAATGTGCAGATTGACAGCATTTTTGTCCAAAATCCAGGGTAACTTCAGCTGTATGTAGGGAAGAAAACTGCTACCTGAATAGAATATATAATTTTGGGAGAGTGGTCAGACTTCTATAGCTCCAACTGATTCTTCATTGACACATTTCTGTGATTTAAGGCTTATCCCTTGTTTACATGCAACTTTCCCTGAGAACTTTAACAAGTTAAATATGAATGACTATTTAGGTCCTTTCTAATTAGCTATAGTGGCAAAAGGTTCTGCATTGACCCCAGACTCAGATCCTTTACTATTAGCATACTAACCATAAAGGATATGAGAACACAACTAGAGATAAACAGCCAAATATAATAATGCTAAAATAGAATGCTAGACTTATTCTTAACCACTAACTCAGGGCAGTTTTCTGCATTGTTTATGCATCTGTGGTAATGACAGTTTAGTATCCTAAGCCAATGTTTTTTCATTTATGACTGTAGTTAGGCAGTGGGATGGAGGGTGACTGTACTGGCATACAGAAAATAGTGCTCCTGTTGCATGTTCAAGGCACTTCACAGAACACTTAAATACAAATTGACCAATGCACTTTGTTCACACAGAGAAGTTTTAATGTTTCATAAATGATTCATATATTTTACCTTGTCCCAACCTATATAGGAATTATTCAAGTGGTTTCCAATTCTGACACCCTCAATTCGAGGTCCTGGAACCAAGTCATTGCTGAATTATTATTTATTCCTTTATAATTTATTATTCTTAAGTGCCTTCTAATGAGTTTCATTGATTTGTTCATTGTGCTTCTCACAAGGCAGGTTGGCCATCTGTCTAAGTGTGTTGACATTCATATTGATTTTGAATAGCCTTCAATATCTTTCTTAATTTGGGAAGGGCTGATGAGCCTATTCTTCAATAAATAATAGAAAAACGTATTTTTTTTCTATTTTTATCTAGTGGTTTTGATACACATACACACATCCACAATGCATAAAGACAGAAGGCTGCAATTGAAGTAGAGGCTATCTCAGGAAGCACACAGGTGGGTCATAATAACAATTATTGACACTTCCTTAATTCTTCCTAGGTTCTAGATGTTATTATAAATGTAAGTATAAACTAGTTTACTACTTCAAATAACCCTAAGAAGTGAATGCTATTATTATTTTCATTTTATATATGAGGAAAATAAGGCATAAAAAGGTTAATCAGAAGATCACACTTTGTTTTTCAGTCATTAGCTGAAGAGTTTAAGAAACACAAAATCAGAATGTAATTGGAGAACAAAGACTACTTCCCCTACCCATCTGACTCATCTTTAAGTGAAAGACTGGGAGGCAAACCTGGCAGAACTTGATTACAACTTTCATGTACACAAAGGGACTATGTGGAGCTCTTGATTGGCTGAGGCTGTTGGAGTTGGCATCAGAAAAGGGATAAGTACAGACTGGTCTAAAGAGATGTATGTACCTAAGAGACTGACTGAGACGATTCAGCTATCACTAATAGCGATAAGGTTACGAATTCCGGAAGTGAAAGGCACAAACAATATTGAGCTGAAGAAAAATCTACAAGCAAAGAACTGTGGCAAAATATTCAGGCATTTCTGAAGAGTTTATCAAGAACCAAGGGTGCTACAAACATAATCAAAAGACAATCCCTGCTCTGATGATTCTCACACAAATCAAGTAACATAAATCCTGAAAATAAACCATGTATACTTAGAAGAAACGTATTTTAAAAAAACACCTCAACTTACTCTAAATCAGCACATGGGCTCAGGTTTTATCTACTGCCTTAAATTCATCTCAATACACTAAAATCTAACAATAATATTTGTGGTCTCAAACTCCCACCCCCAAATCATCTCATTATTGATTTATTCATTGGGCTACAGGAATATGGCAGGCACCAAAAAGTCAGTCATCACTTATAAATCTTAAAGACTTTGTAAAGTGTTTTCAAGTGGATTGCCATCTTGAAATGGCATCTTGAAATTGTCTCACAAGCTTAGTGTTCCAATAATGGAATACGAGCATAAATCGGTTAATTTTCCTGGTTCAAGTATCCAACTCAACTCTGACTTCCAGGCCAAATCATCAGCCCAAAAGAAACTTTTTGAAACTGTAGTAATCCTAGAAACTGATAGCATTGGTCTAAGAATTAGCTCTGAGTGCTGCTAAGACCAGCATTGTGCACCTTAGGCCCCAATCTATCAGGCTCCTACACATGCTGTTTAATTTGGATTTCTTACACCTTGACTGCTGTCCTTTCCTAACCCTGGGGCTGCTCATTATACCAAGGAAACAGTTGTTTATGAAATGTTATTTCAAGCCTTCTGCAAAGCCATCTACTCTGCCCTAGACTTTTTCTTGAAAATTATGCAACCTTTATCTGATTGATAAACCCTGCAAATCCTATAATAAGAACAAACCACACATTACATAAGTAATAAAACAAAAATTAATGAAAGGTCCAACATGTTTGAAGAACTTAATTCTAAAGCATTCTAAATGGTAGTGTGATTTGAGTCATTAAGCCCATCTGGATCTTAGTTTCCATTTCTGTAAAATACAGGAGTTGGGGCAGATAATATATACTCTTTCTCTGTATTACATTCTGTGACAACATAATTTTAAAACACAGAAACTCTGGGCAAAGAAAACATAGTCAGTATTTTCACAGAGGGGTATATAAATATCTTGAAACCACTTTTTATAGTGAATATATATACATATGGTTATATATATATTTATTTTAACAATGTTATATGTTTAATTCAGCAGCATTAATTACATTCACAGTGTTGTTCAATCATCACTTTTATCTATTTTCAAAACATATTTATTACTCCAACAGAAACTGTGTAACCATCAAACAATAATTGCTTATTTCTCCTATCACAAAATCCTTTGTGACCACACATCCACCTTCTGTCTCTATGATTTGCTTATTCTAGATATTTCATATAAGTGGGATCATATAATATTTGTTCTCTTGTGTTGAGTTATTTTACTTAGCACAATGTTAGCAATGATCATCCATGTTATAATATGTATAAGAACTTTATTCCTTTTATAGCTGAAACATACTTTGTGGTTTGCATATACTGCATTTTGCTTATTCATTCAGCTGTCTGTGGACACCTGGTTTGTTTCCAAATTTTGGCCATCGTCAATAATGCAACAATGAACATTGTTATAAATTATCTGTTTATAAATTATCTTTTTTCACTTCTTTTTGATGCATAGATCTAAAAGTATAAATGCTAGGTCATGTAATTGTATGTTTGTCTTTATTAAAAACCATCAAACTGTATTTTAGAGCCACTTTGCCATTTTCCATTCCTACCAGCAATGCATGAAAGTTTCATTTTTTCCATAGCCTCATCAAACTTGTATTGTCCATTAAAATATATATATTTATGCACATATATATATATATACATACACAGAAATATATATATATGTGTGTGTGTGTGTGTGTGTGTGTGTGTAGAGAGAGTTGGTCTAAGAATTAGCTCTGAGTGCCATATAATATATGTAACATATATATTTTTTAAATGGATATTATATGTAATATTCATTCTAGTTAGCATAAAGTAATTTCTTATTGTGCTTGTGATTTTCATTTCTCTAGTGACTTTGGAGCTTTTTCCCATGTGCTTACTGGCTGCCTGTATATCTTCTTTTAAAATATACTTATTCATGTATTTTGCTTATTTTTTACTTCAGTTATTTGTGTTTTGTTGTTGCTGTTGAGTTGTAGGAGATTCCCCTCAAAATGGACATGTTAAAACCCTAAACCTCGATGTAACTGCATTTGTAGACAGGGCACTCATAGAGATAATTAAGGTTAAATAAGATGATAAGGGTGGGATTATAATACAATATGACTAGTCTCCTTATCAGCAGAGGAAGAGAGACCAGGAATGCAGACGCACAGAGGAAAGGCTATGTGAAGACACAGTCAGAAGGTAGCCGTCTACAAGCCAAAGAGAGAGTCCTCAGGAAAAAAAACAAACTTATAGGGGAAGCTTTCAGTCTCGTTTCAATTATGTTAGGGAGCTTCTCTTCTGTTTTCTAAGTATTTTTGCTACAAAATGGTATTTGATTTTCTTAAATGGCTTTTCTATGTCAATTGAGATAATAATGTTATTTCTTCTATTTGTTCTATTAAGGTAGCACATTACATTGATTGATTTTATGATGAAGTGCCTTTGCATTCCTAGGATACACCCCACTTGTCTATGGTTGATAACAATTTTAATATACTGCTCTATTTGGTTCTGTATTATATTGCTAAGAATGATTAATTCTATATTCATAGGGAATATTGATCTATAATTTTCTTTTCTTGTGAAGACACTATCTTTGGATCAGGGTTATTCTAGTTTCATAGAAGTTAAGAAGTATTCCCCCCTCTTATATTTTTTTGGAAGAGTTTAGAAGAATTGGTGTTAATTCTTTAAATGTTCAGTAGAATTCACCAAAGAGCCCATCTGGTCCTGAATTTTAGTCAGGTGGGGTTGATTACTCAATCAATCTCTTCTTTCAGGTCTGTTGCAATTTTCTGTTTCTTCTTGAATCAGTTTTGGTAATTTATTTGTTTCTAGGAATTTGTCCACTTCATCCACAAAATCTAAATTGCCCCAAAACAATTATTTATAATATTCTTTTATAATTCTTATTTTTCTCTATGGTAAGTATTAATATCCCCACTCTCATTTCTAATTTTATTTATCTGTATTTTCTCTCCTTTTTTTGTTCCTCACTCTGATAAAGTTTGGTTAATCTTTCCAAGAAACTGCTTTTGATTTAACTTTAAACTGCTTTGATTTAACTTCATTGATTCTCTCTCTTGTTTTTCTATCCTCTGTTTAGTTTAACTTCACTATCATCATTATTATTTTCTTTCTTCTGCTACATTGGCATTACGTTTGCTTAAAATTTTACAGTTCCTCAAGGTATAAAGTTAGGTTACTGAGGATACCTTTCTTATTTTTTAATGTAGGTATTAAGAGCTATAAATTTTCCTCTGAGCACTGCTTTTACTGCATACTATTAGTTTTGGTATACTGCTCTCATTTTCATTTATCTATAAGTATTTTTATTTACTTTTTGACTTTTGTTTTGACACATTGATTGCTTACAAAGGTGTTGTTTTATCTGCATGTGTCTATGACTTTTGCAGTTTTCCTTTTGTCTTTGATTTCTAGCTTCATTCCCTTGTGTTTGCAGGATACTTAGTGTGACTTCAATCTGTTCACGTTGTGGAGATTGGTTTGTGGCCTAACATAAGATCTATCATAGAAATATTCTGTGTTCCCTGGAGAATAATATGTATTCAGCCATTGTGTGGAATATTATATATATTCCTGTTAGATTTAGTTGGATATCAGTATCATAAAAATTTTCTGTTTCCTTATTGATTCTCTTTCTATGTGTTCTATCCATTATTGAAAGTCAGGTATTGAAGTCTCCAATCAATTCTATAGAACAATCTTTTATCCATTTAATTCCATCAATGTATTTTTCATATATTTAATGACTTAGTTTTATGTGTATATATTGATTTTTTTATCTTTTTGATGTATTGACCCTTACTATCTTTGTGGTTTCTTGTTATAGTTGTCATGTAAAGTCTGTATGTTTCTGATATTAGCATAGCAACTCTATATTCTGTGTTTGTAGATTTTTGTGTTAGTATGCCAACAATATTTTGTGGTTACTACTTTAAGGAAATATCTTTCTTCATCCTTTAAGTTTAAAATCTTGATCTTCTTTGGATCTAGAGTCTCTTGTCGACATTACACAGGTTTTTATCATTTTTGTTTTGTGCCTGTGTGTTTACATCCATTTGCCAATCTCTGATTTTTGTTTTTATGTTTAATTTATTCACATAAAAACTAATAACTAATTTTTAAAAAACTAAATAACTTATGGATGCCACTTTGGCATTTGTTTCCTCTATGTTTTATACATTTTTGTCTCATTTCTTTCATTAATGCCTACTTTTAAGTTGATATTTTTATAGTGAATCATTTATTTATTTCACATTTTCCATTCTGTACATTTTTTAGAGATATTCTTTTAGCTTACTGTGGAGATTATATTTAGCATCCTAAATTATTAGCAATCTAGTTTAAGTTGATATCAAATTAACTTCGTTAGCATAAAAAACTGCTCCTATATTGTTCCATCCCTCTTCTTTATGTTATTTTTTTGTCACAATCTATCTCTTTATATATTATGTGCCAAATAACAGCCTAATGGCCATTTTTAAGTCTATTTTATACATTTTTCTTTTAAATTCTATAATGAATAAAAAATTGGGCCAGGAGCTATGGCTCACACCTGTAACCCCACCCCTTTGGGAGCCTGAGGCTGGTGGATCACCTGAGGTCAGGAGTCTAAGACCAGTCTGGCCAAGATGGCGAAACCCCCTCTCTACTAAAAATACAAAAAATTAGCCGGGTATGGTGGAGGGCCCCTGTAATCTCAGCAACACAGGAGGCTGAGGCAGGCGAGTTGCTTGAACCCAGGAGGCAGAGGTTGCAGTGAACTGAGATCACACCATTGTACTCCAGCCTGGGCAACAAGAGTGAAAGGCCATCTCAAAAACAAAGACAAAAAAATTGAGTTACAAAAAATACAACAATGCAGGCTTTCATATTTGCTCATGTAGCTACTTTTATGGTTATATTTCTATCATTATGTGGCTCCAAGTTACTGCTTAGTATTCTATCATTTCAATCTGAAACACTCTCTTCAGCATTTCCTGTAGGGCAGGTCTAGTGGCACAAATTTACTCAGCTATTCTTTACCTGGAAAAGCTTAATTGTTTCCTCTACATCTTATACATTTTTGCCTCATTTTCGTTATTAAAGGGAGATTCTGCTGGATGTGAAATTCTTAACATTGTTTTCTTTTCTTTCAGCATTTTGCATATATCATTTGATTACAATCTGCCATCATGGCTTCTGCTATCAGCTGATAGTCAGTGAATATCCCATGTTTGTGATCACTGATGTCTTTGTGATAATTTCAAGATTCTCTCCTTGTGAAATGTTTATCACTAAGAATTGTTTGAGTTTATGTTTTTGGAGTTCACTGTACCTCTTGGATATGTAAATTAATGCATTTTATCATATTTGGGAAACTTAGACTATCTTTTTTTTCCATTTTTTTCTTCTCTTTCTTACTCTCCCACAAATAATATCATATATATTCACTTGACGGTAGACTGAGACATATGCTACTGTTCATTTTTAAGTTCTTTTTCTCTCTGCCCCTTAAATTATGAAGAAAACTTAAAAATACTCATACTCTAGCACAGAAGTAAGAACTTTCAACAGCTTTTTGTAGTCTAATACTAAATTTGTGTGTGTTTGCAGCAAATTTGGGCTCCAACTGTATATAGTAGCCTCCCATATTTTATTGTATAAGCATATACACCATTGTAACAGTTATGATAATCAAGATTGTAAAAGTTTTGCACAGCTTTTTATTATAAAGATGTACCATGACTTATTTATTATTTGGTTGTCTTTTTCCTGTGATGAGTATAGTTCTTATAAGTCTTTGTATATAGTTACATTAATTCTATAAATTATTACCTGTGTAATTAGTCAAAGTGGAAAATATAAAATATCTCTTCAGAAAGTTTTTTTTACCAATTTATATGTTTCCCTAGCAGTATGAGTATGATTAAAAGCTAATTTTTATATCACTGATACTTTGCATTTGTAGAGCACTTGGCAATTTGAAAATTATAATCACATATTGATCCTTTTAAATATTCTAAGAGGTAAGCATAAAAATACCCTTATCCTAATTTTACAAGTGAGGAAACTAAAAATCCGAGATATAATATTATTTGTACGAATGTAGACTAAGGTAGTAATTTTAATAGTCAAATTAAAGAATTCCAAAACTTGGTTTAACTATTTAGTGACATATTTTTATGTAATATGAGCATACAAGTTATGGATAAAAATGGAGATGATGCATAGGAACAGGTGGGTATGAAAAGATGACATATTTAGTAACTCTGATGTCATGGAACTAAAACATGTGAAAAGTAGTTATATTTGAACCAAGTTAGTTACTGGATTACAAAGTATTGACATTTCCAAATATTCTCTTCTAAAAGAATCAGATACAAAATCATTCTGGTGATTACAAAATGCTTATGAATTTCAGGTTGTTTTTAAATAGATGAAGAAAAGAAACTACTGTCGTGACTCACAGAACTTAATTATGTTCCATTTGTTAGATTTACTAAAAAATGTTATGGTGGGGTAAGAGTAGGCCTAATAAACACTTCTCTAGGGTAATAGCCCATTTTAGTGATTGTGAGCAGACATTATATGATTTCTATTCTTTTTAATTTGTTAAGTGTGTTCTGTGGCCCAGAATGTGGACTATCTTAGCAGATGTTCTACATGATCTTGAGAAAAATTTGTTTTCTACCGTTGATGGATAAAATATTCTATGAATGTCAACTATATCCAATTGATCAGTTGAAGGTATTATTAAGTTCAACTGTGTTCTTACTTATTTTCTACCTGCTATATTTGCCTATTATTTTCCTATTTGAGCATTTTATGATTCAATTTTCACTATTTTATTAACATATCTATTATAGTTCATATTTTTTTCCTTTTCTTAGTGGTTGCACTAGAGTTTACAATATACATGAGCAATCTATCCAAGCCTACTTTCAAATAATACTGTACCACTTCACAGGTAATTTGAGGATTTTACAACAAAAGAATCCCGATTCTTTCCTCCTCCTATTCCTTCTACTATTGTTACCATTTATTCTCTAATATAAGAGCATACATAAGCATATATGTATGCACATATATATACACACACATATAAAACACATACATAATCAAATATGTTTTGCAAGCAAACTTTATCTGTTAGACCAATTAAGAAGAAAAATAAATTTTTTTATTTCATCCTTGCTTATTTCTTCTTCAGTATTCTTCATCTCTTCATGTAGAACCAACTTTCTGACCCGTATTATTTTCCTTCTCTCTCAAGAACTTCTTCAGACATTTCTTAAAAGGCAGCTTCACTGAAAAATATTTATTTCTTAATGTTGTTTGAGAAAGTTTATTCCTCTCACTTTTGTAGAATAATTTCAAAGGATACAAAAGTCAAAATTCTATTTTAGTGGTTTGTAAAATGTTTTTTCTTTCAACACTTTATTGCATTCCACTTTCCTTTTGTTTGTCAGGTTTCTGAGAAGTTGGATGTAATTTTTACTTTGCTCCCCTACAGGTAAGGTGTTTTTTCCTGTGGCTTCTTTTAAGATTTTTCTTTATCATTGATTTTTAGTACTTTGTAAATGATATGCCTCAGTGCAGTTTTTATGGCATTTATCCTGCTTGGGATTCTCTGAGATTTTTAAGTCTGTCCTTTGAACATTCACATTAATTTGGAAAAGTTCTCAGTCATTTGTTTCAAATATATCTTCTGTTTCTTTTTTTTTTCCCCTCTCCTTCTGGTAATCCTATTATGTGTACATTACATCATCGTAGTTGTAATATCTAAGGACACAATTCCTAGATATTTTGTTCTATTTCTTTCAGTCCTTATTCTCTCTGGTTTCCAGTTTTGGAGATTTCTATTTATATATCTTCAAGCTCAGGGATTCTCTCTTCAGGCATGTCTAGTCTGCTAATAACTCCATCAAAGGTATTTTTTTTTAAGTTACAATGCTTTTTATCTCTAGAATTTCTTTTTTGTTATTTCTTAGGCTTTCTCTCTGCTTACATTACTCATATTGCCTTACATGGTCTACTTGATCGATTAGAGGGCTTACTATATTAATTGTAGATGTCATATATTCCCTACCTCATAATTTTTACATTCCTGTCATATCTGGTCCTGATTCTAGCTCTGTATCTTCAAACTGTATGTATGCCTTTTTGTTTGTTTGTTTTTGGCTTTTAGTACACCCTTGACATAATGTTTTAGTTAAAAAATAACTGCTGTAATCACAGTTTCATTATATCTTGGTTAGATGTTCAGGGAGAAGCATTCTAGAGTTTCACGTCTATGTTTTATTCGCTTAGTAAATTTAAGCTTCTGGACTTTGAACTTCATAAATGTTTCTAATTTTTTTTTCCTTCCCTCTTAGGTGAAAGAAGATGACTAAAGTGAGATGGAATTGCATATTTCCCTTCTTCCACATGAAAAAGCTGGCGGTGGTTTGGTACTTCTTTTCCACCAGTTCAGTGAGACTGATAAATCCACAAAAGATTAAGCTCTAATTAACTAGTTTCTCCTGAGGACAGGCCTTGTTAGGAACAGAGAGCTCAGGCGTATTTTAAAATGGTTATTTTCCTCTTCTCTTGCTGAGAGTATGAGAGAACTCGTCTTCAGCTTCTATTTTGAGAATGAGATCAGTTGGAGGTAAAACTTAGAAAAGTGTAAAACCCCTCCCTATGACTAGATATTTCCAGAGTTTTTAAGTCTAAGACTTCACACCTTGCTGAAAACTGAAACTTCAGTTTTTCACCAATTACAATTAAGGTTTTTCAACTAAGTCACCGGTTCTTGTGGAGGTTTCTGCTCTGGTACGTTGTGATTCTTGGTATCCTCTAACATGTTTCTCCAATTTGGGAGAGGGTGGCATGACTTGTGACTCATATCTTTTATGGATCTAACAGGAGTTCTTGTTTTTTCAGGGATTTGTTTGTTTGTTTTTGTTTTCAAATTTTTACGTGTTAGGATGCATTGGTGATTATCAAGCTCTTTAGATGCAACACTGGAAACCAAAGAGTATAATACATATTTTCATACAAGCAAATGTCATTTCTTTTTTCAAATTCAAAAAATTGGTGAACAGGATTTACTTAGAGAAATCATTTTGTACTAAAGCGAGTAGACAATGTAGCAAAAATAAGATACTATTCAAATTGCCACAAATAAAAAGCTACTCAGGAAAAATTCAACCGAAGAAATAAAAGACTTCTGTGCAAAAAAAAAAAAAAAAAAAAAAAATGTTAAAATATGATGAACAACAGAAAAAGTGGTCTGAATAAATTAAGAAGTGTTATTGGACATCATGAAAATATTTTTAACATGTGAAGTTGGTACAATTTAATCTATGAATCTAGACAATACAAATAAAAAATTAGTTGGATTGTTTTAGAAATGTAATAGCATTCACTAAAATATATATGGATTAATGTTCACAAGAGCTAACTTTGGAGAAAAATAGCAAAGATTTTCTACAGTAAAGATATTGGTATAACAGAGGTATTGATAAATGAACAAGTCATATGTGGCAATGGAAAAAAAAAGCCTATTGAAGAACACATATATATTAGGATTTAAAATATAATAATGTTAAAAGCAAAATCCATAAAATCTTAATGTATAATAGAGTTACAAAAATATGTTAATTACATAGAGAAAAATAAAATTTAATCTAACTAAACAAAAAAATACACCTTAATACAACATGTAAAAGTAAACCCTAAATAGATTTAAAAAAACCCTGAATTATAAATTATATGATATTTTTAACAATAAATATATTGAGATAAAATTTAGCATAAAATGAATTGTAACTATTGACAAATGTGAGGTTGTGTTGAACATTTCCATCAACTCAAACATATCTCTTTTATGTTTCTTCCAGTCAATATCCTTCCACCCATGGCCCAAGATAATTCTTGATGTGCTTTCTATAACTAAATATTACACTTGTCTTTTCTAGAATTTTATATACATAGAAAGATTTGGTGTTTACTCTTTAATGTCTAATTCTGTTCACTCAGAAAAATGGTATTGAGATTTATCTATGTGCTTTTGAGTATCAGCACATAATTCATTTTTATTGTTTGTTACTATTTATACAGAAGTACCAGAATTTGTGTGTTTATTCAAATATTTTTTATTGGCTTTCATTTTTTGGTTTATGACAATTTTATACAAATACGTTGTGGATATTAATGTCCAAATCTTTGTGTAGATATTTTGCTTTTTTATTTATCTTATTTAAATACATAAGAATAATACAGCTGCATGATATAAGTGAGGTAAATTATACAACAGACAGTAAAATAGTTTCTAAAGTGATTTTACCTTTGTTAACTACATTTGGAATTGTAAGCTTTCGGTTTAGCAATGGCAGCGAGGATTTGGCAGTAACTCATAGTGGATTAATTTCTACTCCTGAAATAACTTGCATTTGACCATGTCGGATTATCATTTTCTATATTACTAGATTATATTTCCTAGCAGTTTGTTAATTATTTAAAATATATGTTCATGAGGAGTATTGCCTTAGACGTTTTTTTGCTTATTTGTTTTTTAGTGTGTGTTTTCTTGATTCATTTTCATGTATTTTATTTGGCTTTAGAATTTGGAAAACACTGATCTCCTAAAATGAGTTAGTCATTTTTTTCTTCCTCATTTTCTGAATGATTTACTGAAAAAAATATAATTTTTAAATTTAAAACATATTGATAGGACTGATTAGTGAAACTCTGATTTTAAATTTTGTGTTTTTTTTTGTTTGTTTTGGTTTTTACTTTAAGTACAATTTATTCAATCAATTTAAGGCTATTTTGATTATTCATTTCTTCTTGAGGAAGCATTGAAGTTATGATTTTCAAGGAAAATCTTTTATTTTTTTGTTATTAGTGTAGTATTTGTAAGACTGGTAGTGATGTCTCTTCATTATTAATATTGTATCTTTTTCCTTTGTTCTTTGTAATTCTGGCCAAAAAAATATCAATTTTATTAATATTTTTAATGAGGTAACTTTTGACCAATTGATTCTATTTATTGTATGTTTTCTCTTTTTACTTGTTTTGCTATTATCTTCATAATTTTCTTAACTATATGCTCTTTGATTATAATTTACTGTTTCTAGCTTCTTTAATCAGAAAACTAGATAGTTTTTATATTCTTGGCTTTTTTCCTAATGAAAGTATAAATGCTATAAATTTATTTCTAATTACTACATTAGAATTATTGCAAAAATTATCTTTTGCTTTGTTTTTATTGTTACAGTTATATATATTTACATTTATTTATGTTGCAAACAAAATTTTTAAATAATTTTTTTTCATTATTTTGATCTTTTTTTGGATACAGTGTTCTATAAATATTGATTAGATTGAGTTGGTTGATATTGTTATTCAAGTCTACTATTCTTTATTAATTTTAATTATATATTATATATTTATATTAGCTTATTTATTGGAATTTGCTTAATTATACTGCTAATTACTGAGAAATAAGTATTGAAATCTCCAAATGCAATCGCCAATTTGCTTCTTTATTTCTGTTTGTTTTAGTACATGTTTCATGTGCTTGGAATTGGTCTATAATTTTGTGCATATAAATTTGGATTATGTAATTTTATAAATTGTTTCTTTTATCACTTAAATATCTTCCTCTTTCATTGTAATGTTTCTTCTTCTGAAGTTTATAAGATTAAAATATCAACTTTAGCTTTCTTATGATGAGGCATATATCTTTTTGCATTATTTTCTTTTAAACATGTGGTAGGCTAAACAATGACTCTTAAAATATATCCTAATATCTGGAATATGTGAATATGATATCTTCCTTACATTGTAAAACAGAATATGCAGATTTTATTAAGTTAAGGATCTTGAAATGGGAGATTATTCTGGATTGTTAAGGTCAGTCTAACGTAATCAAAAGATTCCTAACACAAGGGACACAGAATCAAATTCAGAAAAAGAGATTTCATGATAGAACCAGATATTGAGTGATGTGTTTTGTAGAGGGTTGAAAGAATCATAAACAAGAATTGCAGGTGGAATCTAGTCACTGGATACAGCAAAGATAGAGAAGTACTTTTTAAATAAAAACTCAAACTAAAATTAGAAATACACTAAATGGAAGTGTATGATGATATTACCATTAAGTTATTTCATTCAATGATTTGGTGGTGTTTTTCCACCAAATTTCAGTGCTTTCTTTTAATGAAAGTAGTTATGAAAAACAGTTCTAGAGAATAAATTTGCATTTCTAACACTGACATAGAGATAGCATCTAAGAATATGAAGATCTACAAATCAAAAAGAAATAACGTGATTGACAAACAATGGTGAGCAAAACTTGAAACCTTCAGATATAGGAATAGAATAAAAACATTAAAGAACACATGAAAAGGAGCACAAAATTAATGTTATAAGGGACACTGAACTTAAAATAGCAAAACACTATTATGGCCATTAAATTTACTTAATACAAAGTTCATAATTTTATGTAAACTTTTAAGTATAATTTATACAATATAACACTGTAATTTAGTGTAATTTATAAACTTGATATTATTAACATGTAACAGTGATATAGAGTATGTGATGGTGTGACAGTGATATAATTCTCATACATGCAGTTTGGGAATGTAAATTGGCATCAACATTCTCGAGAAAAATATGGCACTAATTTGTCAAACTAGGTATTCTGTGTTTGTATATGTATCCCAAAGAATTTCTTACACAAGCCCATAAGTGTACATGCACAAAGATAGGTACACAGTTTGGTTCTGCTGTGAGAATGGGGGATTTTGAATGTAACATATATTGGATAAATATATGGAGTTTCTAGTCAATTATTAGAACACTGGACTATATAAACTCATTGAAAAACAGATAGATCTCACACACATAATCCATGATGTTTAAGTAAGAAACAGAATAAGGCACACAATTTACTTAAATTAAAATATGCATATACCTAATAATAGCATAAATTTTAGAGTGAGTTATACAAAAATAAGTATATACTAAATAGCATTAAGATAATTGTCTTCAAGATGAGATAGAAGAGGGAATATGAATCAAATGGTATTAAAAACAGTATTTCCTCACATACCTTACATTCATAGATGATCCTTTCATGTAGTTCTAATCAATGGTGAGAAGCTTCTTCAAAGAAAGCACAGTAAAGTATGACATAGATTTTGCAGTTTGGCACTCTCTTTCTCACTGATTGGAATACAGATGAAATGCCTAGGATTTTAGCAGTTATCATTTTTCTCAGTAAAGAGAACAGCAGCGACATTTGATATCTTTGTGCAGTTAAACTAAAATAAAGAACTCCCAACATCTAGAAATCATGTTGCTTGCTAATTGTAGCAAACACAATATTTTCTGAAGAAATATCAAACTAAGGCAGATTGAAACACTTCTTGTAAAACTGGAGCCCAAGATCAGGACATAGGAAGAACTGGAATTCCTGGGGTCTGCTAATTTTATTGTTTTAGCTTGCTAATTTATTACAACAAAATGAACCTGTGAATGCTTACACACTGTTGGTGAGAACGTAAGTTAGTTCCTTCTCTATGAAAAATAGTATGGCAATATCTCAAAAGAATGAAGATAGAACTACCATTTGACTCAGAAATACCGCTACTGGTTGTCTACCCAAGGGAAAATAAATCATTATATAAAAAAAAGATACCTGCTCTCATGAGTTTGTTACAGCATTATTCACAATATCATAGTCATGGAACCTACCCAAGTATCCATCAGTAGTTGATTGGATAAAAGAAACCGTCGTGTATATACTCTACGGAATATTACACAGCCATAAAAAGAATGAAATCACATCCTTTGCAGCAACATAGCTGGAGCCAAAGGCTACTATCCTAAGCGAATTAACTCAGAAACAGAAAAACAAATACCGCATTTTCTCAGTCATAAATGAGAGCTAAACAATGGTTATACATAAAGATGGAAATAGTAGACACTGGAGATTCCAAATTGGAGAAGGAGGGAACAGGTGTAAGAGCTGAAAACTTACCTATGAGGTACAGTATTCACTATTTTAGTATTAGGTACACTAGAAGTCCAATCCCAACCAGTACACAACACACTCATGTAACAAACATACACATTAAACTCTGAATCTAAAATGACATAATTTTTTTAAATTATGTATGTAGCAGTGGAGCGAGCATTTTTGGAGACATTACCTATGAGTTCACGTTTCTTTTCAGTTGCTGCCTTTGTATCCCAGTGGTGTAAATGCCTTCTGCTTCAGTATCTCTGACCATAATAGAAAAATATTATAACTTTACATTTTTGAAATTTAATAGACAGAATGCATTTACAACTCCAGACATTTCTTTTATTCTTAAATTTTACTTTCTCTCCTTTTGAACAAATGACTTTAGTTGTATCAAGGGAACAATTTACAAAGGCCCAAAAACAATTTGCCTCCGCACCTGGAACGGGGCCTCAGGTTAGTTATCTAAGTTAGGATTCAGGCTGACAGTGATGCAATGATCCTTTTCAAATCGTGCTGTAGGAAGTAAAACCACCATATGTCATCACAGATGGCATACTGGCAGGAGAGAGCTGTGATATTTCAGATGACAAAATAGAGTCAAAAACACTTTAAAAGGTTAACAAGAGGGTCATGAAATGTAATCTAACCAAATTATATATAAAACATTTCTGATTTGAGTTTTAAGAAGCAGCCATATAAAATTGGGAAAGAGGGATTTAGTTGAAAAGTTCTGATATAAAAGGTCAGCATTCTTATTGGCCATGATATCAGTTTAAAACAAGAAAACAACACCGAAGAGGTAGTGAGTTCCTGGTAGTTAATCAAACCTACAATGTCAGTTTCTCTTTGCTCTGAGGATATTATAAAATGATAATAAACACATAAAAACAAATACAGGAGACAGACTGTGTGGATGAGAAATGTCTACCTATTTGTGGATAATGCATGGTCCAGGAAGCTGGAGCTCCGTACCCAGACGTGACAATGGTAGTAGAGGGGAGAGTTTCTCTGTGTCTGCCTAGCAGCCTAGCAGAATCATTAAAATGGCAGCACAAAGAGAGAGGGGGAAAGGGAGAATGGTAGCTGTAATACGGGCTTGTCAGAATGGCTGAATATTGAATTAATTCTTATCTTACCACCACCATTTCCTCACCCATCCACCAAGTAAAACAGAAGAGAATCACATTATAACACCATATACTTACAATTTAGGAATAGTCTTCAAAAAAATAACATATCTTAAAAAGTATTAGAATTGCAATAGGGGGCTTTAGACTTCTAGACAAAGATATGCCCATGCTGAGATTTGCTATAGCCTAGAGATGAATTCTCTACTTTTGATTTTTAAACAACTATTTTTAGCTTCAAACATAGTGCAAATTCCAATAAAACAATAAAATTTCCTCACTCATGAGAGTCTGTTGTAAGAAAAAACACTATTTCATAGACAGAATAGGATAGGTACAAGTAAGCAGCTAGCCTAAAAATGAGTCAATATCAAAGATAGAAATATTATGAAGCATACTCTTTGAAAACAATGGTATTAAATTCATACTGGCAATATAAAGTATCTTGAAAAGTCCCACAAATTTGAAAAGTTTACCATCACTGGTAAGTAGTCCTGACAAAAAGTAATCATGTGGACCATTATAAAATACTTTTAATCAAATGATAAAATTATAACATGTATCCATTTGTGGAATGCAGTGATTAGAGCAAAATCTATAATATAAATGCTTATGTGAGAAGAAACAAAGTAAAACTTTTCTATCATTAAAAAAAGTTGAGTAATTTAAATTCAATATAGTTAACATAGAGCAAATTATAAAGATGAGCAGGAAAAATGAAAAAGAAAATATAGCAAAATAGTGTCAGAACTGAATTGGAGGACATGCAACTGGTGTCTGCTGCTTAATGGGTGGGGAAAACACCCCATCCCTTTGGTCATAGAAGTCTTCTTCTGTTATAATTATTAATGTGGTGTGAGGGCAGAGAAAAATCATGGTTAGAGGGAGTTTTCCTGAAACAGGCAAATTTCTTAAAAACCTAACTAGGCCGGGCGCGGTGACTCAAGCCTGTAATCCCAGCACTTTGGGAGGCCGAGGTGGGTGGATCACGAGGTCAAGAGATCGAGACCATCCTGGTCAACATGGTGAAACCCCGTCTCTACTAAAAATACAAAAAATTAGCTGGGCATGGTGGCGCGTGCCTGTAATCTCAGCTACTTGGGAGGCTGAGGCAGGAGAATTGCCTGAACCCAGGAGGCAGAGGTTGCAGTGAGCTGAGATCGCGCCATTGCACTCCAGCCTGGGTAACAAGAGCGAAACTCCGTCTCAAAAAAAAAAAAAAAAAAAAAAAAAACCTAACTAAATGGAGAGCTATAATGTGTTCAAGATTAGAAAGTCTCTATCACTAAGAAGTCAGTTATTTCTTCTTTGTTACATGCTGAGGCAGATCTTCAGGCATTCAGAGCACCTGCTTGCCTGGTTCAAGAGCTTGATTTCCCCCATCCTTCCACATGCAGAGATTCTGCTGCAGGGGGTCCCTCTGTGCTCCACAGCCATGCATATTTTTAGACATTTGGAGTACCAGCTCAACTGGATCAGCAGTCTCAATATGTTTCAGTATGCACCCCATACTTTCTGTGCAGATATCCTGGGGTAGGGGGCTCTCTCCACTCTATACCCAAGCAGATCTCCAGGCAAGTAAAGTAACCACTATCTAGAATTAGGAGTTTAGTCTGCCTTCCAACCCCATGCAGATAACTTGGGGCTAAGTGAGTTTTCCAGTTCCATGCCTAGGCTCATGTCTAGATGGCTGCCCACTGGATTCTCCTCGAGTTGGTGCTTATGCCTGCCATCAGGGGTCTGTAGGTGGACCTACCTGCCCAACCCCAGCCATCATGGCTTCTGCCCCTGGGGCTAAGTAGGGAGCTCAGACCTTTGTGAGTTCCAAGGACCATCCCATTGCCTGAAGCAAGAAAGAGCTTCTGCCAGGAAAAAAAAAAAAGTCCGAGTATATACGGAGCAACATTGGCCACAGCCAGTTCTTATCTATAAATGCCATCTACTGGCTTGTAGGTCAAATTACATAACCCAATATAAAACCTGAAAACCTGACAACAGAAGTTCATAGGACTATAGAAGCAAAGCCAAATACCCTACCTAGCATTCTCTAGCGTACACCCCCTAGTGAGGGAAGAAAAGAAAAGTGAAACAAAAATATTACAAAGAAAGAAAGAAAAAGAAAATATTCTACCTATATAAAAATAATTACAAAAATTAGAAGTAAGAGGAACCAGAACAGGAATTCTGGCACCATAAAAAATCCGAATGTAGCAACACCTCCAAAGGACTGTACTAGTACTGCAACAATAGCTCCTATCCAAAATGGAAACTCAGAAAAGACAAATAGAGAATTCAAAGCATGATTTGAAAATAAACTTAATGAGATGCAAGGTTGGAAATCAACACAAGAAAACTTCTAAAGCAATTCAAGAAATGAAGGAAGATACAAACATAGTAAAAATAAGTAAACAAGGGCTTGTGGGATTGAAAAACTCATTTAAGAAATCTTAAAATACAATTGAAAGCTTTATGATTAGATTAGACCAAGCAGAATGAAGAATTTTAGAGGTGAAAACTTATCTTTCAAACTATCCCCAGTGAGACAAAAATAAAGAAAAAAGTTTTTAAATGAACAATATTTCAAGAAATATGGGATTATATAAAGTAGCCAAACCTATGAATTACTTGCATTCTTGAGAGGGAAGAAGGGAAAGTAAGCAACTTGGAAACATATTTAAGGAAAAAAATTTTAATACAATTTTCCTGATGTCGCTAGAGAGGTGGACAACCAGATATAAAAAATTCAGAGAACACTTGTGAGATACTATTCAAAACAAACATCATCAAGGCACCAGAGGTCAATGTTAAAGAAAAAAATCTTAAAGGCAGCAAGAGAAAAAGGTCCAATCACATACAAAGTGATCCTCATCAAGCTAACAGTGGACTTCTCAGCAGAAACCTTACAAGCCAGAAGAGATATAGGGACCATTTTCAGCCTTCTTAAAGAAAATTCCAACCAATAATTTCCTATCCAGCCAAACTAAGCACCATAAGTGGAGGAGAAATAAAATATTTTCTAGATAAGAAAATGCTATTAAAATTTATCACCACTAGACCAGCCTTACAAGAGAATTTAAGAGGGGCAGTAAACATGGAAATGACAGAACAATACCTGCTACCACAAAAACACACTTAAACACATGACCCACATACCATATAAAGAAATCACATAATAGAAACTACAAAGCAAACAGCCAACAGCTTTACAATAGGATTAAAATCTCACTTATCAACATTTACCTTGAAAATAAATGGTCTAAATGCCCACTTAAAAGACATAGAGTGGCTAGTTGAATAATATAAGAATAATAGCCCTACCCATCTGCTGTCTTCAAGAGACCCATCTCACATATAAGGACACCTATAGGCTCAAAGTATGGGGATGGAGAAAGATCTGCCACCCAGAGAAAAACACAAAAGAGCAGAGGTTATTATTCTATCAGATAAAACAGATGATGACCAACAATCATCAAGAAGGACAAAAAAGGACATTACATAATGATAAAAGGATTCAATTCAACTAGAAGACTCAACTCTAGTAAATACATACATGCCTAACTCCGGAGTACCCAGATTCATAAAATAAGTACTCCTAGACCAATGGAAGACTTAGACAGCCATACAGTAACAGTGGGGACTTTAACACCTTCCATCATCATTAGACAGATCATTGAGGCAGAAACCTAACAAATTCTAAACTTAAACTCAACATGACCAATTGGACCTAATAGACACCTAGAGAATACTACACCCATCAACTACATAATATACATTCTTCTCACCTGCACACAGAACATACACCAAGATTGACTGCATGTTCAGCAATAAAGCAAACTTTAATACATTAAAAAAAGAAATAATACCGAAATATGATTACTTTGGTACTCTCAGATCACAGTGAAATGAAAATAGAAATCAATACCAAGAAATCTCTCAAAACTACACAGTGACGTGGAAATTCAACAACTTGCTTCTGAATGACTTTGGGTAAACAATGATATTAAGGCAGAAAAAAAAAAAAAGGTTTTTGAAACACACAGAGACATAGCATATGTAGCAAAAGCAGTGATGAGAAGAAAGTTTATAGCACTAAATATCTACTTCAAACAGTTAGAATTAACTCAAATTAATGATCTAACATCATAGTTAGAGGAACTAAAAAAACAAGAACAGACTAACCTCAAAAGTAGCAGAAGAAAATAAATTGCATTTGTTCTTTGATTTAACCCACTATCTCTAAGACCGCTGTCACTCACCAATCCACCAAATATTGGGTAAACAAGTATTTTACTTGGTTTTTTTTTTTAATTTTCTTAAATATACGTGTATCTCACATTTATCTCAATGTTTAATATCAGAAGCGTTTGGGGTGTTTATTTAGAAGTTTGCTCATATTTCTTGTGACCAGAAACATGCCATAGGAATTTAACTCTTGTTTACATCAATTAGCCTATGATAATATTTGTTTCATTACACATTGCTTTGCTTAAAGTTGTAGTTCCCAAGAAATAATCAATGATATTAAGAGAACAGTTACTGTAACTTACTTCCAAAAAAGAGAACACGGTAAAAGTGATAGAGTGTCACATCTGCGGTGAGGTTAAAAAGATTGTGACTTTCATTTTGTTAGCAGACTCTCTTGCTTTCTCACTTGCACACTTCGATGAAGCAAGTGGTCTTACTGGGGAGGCTCAAAGGCAAGCAGCCAAAAGAAGCCTCAAACATTCAGTGATACAATGAGACTCTAACACCCTACAATAATGCTAATAAACAAATGAGCTTGGAAGTGAATCCTCCCAAGTCAAGTTTTTAGATTGCCCAGCTGACATATTAATTTCTGCTTGTGAAAAAACCCAAGCTGAGGTAAGCCTTGCCCAGACTCCTGAACCACAATAATAACTGTTGTTATTTTAATAATATAATAATATCATTGTAATAACTGTTGGCTATTTTAACCCACCAAAATTAGAGGTAGTTTGTTATCTATCATGAGAAAACTGATACAGTACCCATAGTCTTATTTTTTCCCTATATAACGAATATAATTTTAAAATTCATTTTATATATCTCTGTCTACCTCTATAAAATTTTGTAAAATTTTCATGCTATCTTCCTCTTTAATAATCTCTTCACTAAGAGCTCATCAATCTTTAAAAACATTTTTGTAATTTTTAAATTTCAACAGGAAAAGTTTTCAATTATAAAAATTATGTTATATTTTTGATTGGGTAATTTTGATAATATTTTTCTTAATAATATTTATTTTTTAATAAACTTTTTTAGAACACTTTTAGATTTACAGAAAAAGTAAGAAAAGAATACAGAATTAAATGTTTATATTCAGTTTCCCTATGTTACACTAACATGCTTTACTTGTTGTATTTATTAGAAATTGATCAATAGTCATGTACTTTCAGGCTACTCTTAACTGTCAGTGTCTTAGTCTTTTCTTGCTTTTGATCACCTTGAAAATTTTAAGGAGCACTGATCAAGAATTTGGTCAAATGTCCTTCAATTGGAATTTGTCTGATTTTTTCTTATATTATTCTATGTTAATGTATTTTTAGGAGAAAGTCCACAAAATGAAACACTCTTTCACCACCTCACACCAAGAATACATACTGTCAACACATCTTGAGACTATGGGTATTAACCTTGATCACTTGAATGAGGTGTTCTCAGTTGTCTCCACATAAAATCCCTTTCCCTCCCTGCTTTCATACTGTACTCTTGGGAAGGAAGTCAATATGCACAGCCCACACTGAAGGAGCATGAATTCTGCTGCATGTCTCTGACAGCAGAATATATGAATTATGTGAAATTTTCCTGCATGAGAGTTTTTTCAAATTTCCCCCATTTGTTTATGTATGCAGTCGTTTATTTACAGTAGTATGGACTCACAGATATTTATTTTAGACTTTGTGTTTGAATCGAATAATGTTTTATTGATATTGTAGGTCAAATTGTTCTAGCTTTGGTCACTGAGAGATCTTTCAGTTGAAACTGGTGTCCTCTTAAAATATCTCCATCATTGTGAGATTTGAGTTATTTTTGCTTGCTTTTCAGCAAATCTTTACTTATGGAGCTATACAATGCTGCAGGCTCATCTTGTGTATGTGTATTTTGTGTCCCAGTTTTAAAATTAGTCATTTCTCCAAGGAGCCCTGGTTTCTTTAATTAGAAAATTAAATTAGAAATCACAATCTGTGTACCTAGTGTGCTCATTACCACAAGGGTATCATTTCTTTTAGACCTTCTCATCTGACTGAGTAAAAAATATATACACAAGGTGCATACTAACTCTGTACAAACAGTTATCTATAAATATTTCTGTGTATACCCATCCATGTATGTTATAAACTAAACATAAGTTAATACTACTATTTTCAACCATGACACTTTACCATGTGCATCTTTCAAGCCTTTTTTCATTGCTTATCTGTAATTTCTCAATCCAACACTAAAAATGTTGGCTCCCACCAGCCACCATCCATTTACAGAATTGTACAGTTCCAACTTACATGTATAACAGTTTCACAGCTGGTGGCCATACCCTAGTGTGAAACCACTTTATGCATTAGTATACAGTGTTTTTATCTTCAGTTTTACAAAACCCAGCCACTTCCAATATTACTTTTATCAGCATTTTTCCCTATCTTCAGTGAGTTTTTTAAATGTTTGTAGTAGAGTTACATTGTTTTGCATTTTATCCTAGCATCCCCCAATGACTTAAATTTAATTTTTCGCTAAGTGGCATACAATCTGGTTCACTCAGTGCACTGTAAAGTTCTATTGGTTTTCAGAAATAGTGTCATACATTTACCACTAAAGTGTCACACAGAATAGTTTCATTGCTCCAAAATATTCCCTGTCCTTTACCCATTATTCAACCATTCTGCCCTCCCACTAAACTACTGACAATAACTGATCTTTTTTGTTGGCTCTATAGTTTGTTTTTTTCAGAATATCTTAAAATTGGAATTATACAGTATCCAGACTTCACAGATTGGCTTTGCAAAATTAGCAAATATATTTAAGGTTCTCCATGTCTTTTCATAGCTTGCTAGCTTATTTATTTTTATCATTATGTAATATTCAGTTGTATATATGTGCATAATGCATTCTTAAAATTTTTATTCACCCATTAAAAGACATCTTTGTTTATTCCAGTTGTGGGGGATTATGAATATAGCTGTTATAATTGTTTATGTACATGATTTTGGTAATTTTTCTGTTTTTTTGACATAATTTTGAAGCCAATTGAATAAATACCCAAAAAAGACAGCTAAATTTTATAACAAGACTATATTTCCTTTCTAAAGAAACTTCCCAACAATATTCCTATTATTTTGCATTTCCTTCAGAAAGTAGTGAGAGTTTACATAGTTCACATTCTAACCAGCAAGAAATATTGTCAAGTTTTTAGATTTTAGCTCTTCTAACAGATTTGTAGTATAATCTCATTGCTTTTTCAATTTTCATTTTCCTAGTGTCAAACTATGTTTAACAACACCTTACATGCTTGTTTTTATTCTGCATAACTTTTGCCCATTTTCTGGTAGGTGTTTTTAAAAAAATATTTTAGTCATTGGGTTTAAAATAATCTTTATGTATTTTGAATACAAGTTCTTTATCAAGTGTATATCTTGCCTATATGTTTTCCCAGTCTGTAGTCTGTCTTTCTATTCTTAAAAGTTTTTGACAGAGCATAGGTTTCAATATTAATAATAAAGTTTAATTTATCAGGTTTTTCTTTAATAAATCATGTTTTCTGTATTGTTTCTAGAAATTGCCATAAATTACTTTCTTCTAGAAGTTTTATATTTTGCATTTTTCATTTAGCTGTATGACTCATTCTGAGTTAGTTTTTGTGAATGTTGTAAGTTGTAGGCCCAGAGTTTTAAAATTTGGTTTTTTTGTTTTTGTCTATGGTCATTTAATTGTTCCAGCACCGCCTGTTGATAAGACTATTCTCTCTACATCAAATTGTATTTAAAATTTTGTCAAAACTATTTGACTCCATTCATGTGCATCTATTTCTGGGCATTCTGATCTGTTTTATTAATTTGTCTATACCTCTACTAACACCATACTATCTTGATGGCTGTGGTTTTATATTAAATCTGGAAGTCAAATAGTGTCTTTTTTTCTAACTTGGATTTTATTTAATATTGTGTTGCCTGCTTTGAAAGTTTTGTCTTTCCATATAAACTTTAAAATCAGCTTGTTGATATCCATAACTTTCTATAATTTTGTCTGGAATTACATTGCATCTATATATAGATCAAATTGGAAATAACTGATATCTTAACCTTAAATCTTTCTATTTATGAACATGGAATGCCTCACCATATGTTTAGGTCTTCTTTGATTTACAAGAGTTTTATAGTTTTCTTATATATATTATACATTGATTTCTGTTAGATTTATACCTTAGTATTTCATAGTTTGTGTGATAATATAAATGGCATTGTGATTTTAACCTGAAATTCCAATAGTTTATTATTCGTATGTAGAAAAGCAACTGACATTTGCATAGTAACTTTGTACTCCACAACCTTGCTATAATTATTCATTAGTTTTAGAATGGTTTTCTTGATTCTTTTGGATTTTCTACATCAATAAACAAGTTATCTACAGAGTTTTACTTCTTCCTTTCCAATATGTTTATTTTTAATTTCCTTTCTTATCTTATTACATTAGCTAGAACTTCCAGTATGATATTGAAAAAGAGGTAAGAAGCGACATTCATACTTTTTTCTAACATTTGCACAAAAGAAGCTAGTATCTCATTAGTAAGTGTGATGTTAGCTAACAATATTTTGTATATCTACTTTATTAAGGTGAGTAAATCACCACTATTACTAATATGCTGACAGTATTTATAATAAATTGCTTTTGAATATGGTTAAAACATTTTTCTACAATAGAATAATTATATAATTTTTATTCTTTAACTATTAATATGCTGAATTATATAGTTTGGCTTTAAAATACAGAAGCAGTCTTGAATACCTGAAATAAATTCCACTTGGTCATGGTATATTATTTTTTAATAGGTGGTTATATTCAATTTATAATATCTTGCTAAGGGTGTTCACATTACTGTTCATGAGAATTTTGGCCTATAGCTTTCCTTCCTTGGTGTGTCTTTTTTATTTTATTTTTTAATTTTTAAAGTTTTTTATTTTTGAATGAAAATGAATCAAGATGTAATTCATACATATTACAATTTGCTCAAAGTGAACACTACAGTTTTTTTATATACTCACATGTATGTACAAGCAATATCACAGTCAATTTTGGAATATTTTTATCATTGCTAAAAGAAACCCTTCAGCCTTTAGCTATAACACTTTCATTTCCCCAACACTCGCTCCTCCAGAACTAAATAATCAGTAACATACTTGGTCTCCAGAGTTTTCTGTACTGGACATTTCATATAAATAAAATCACATATGGGAACTTTTCTTAGCATAATGTCTTTAAGGTGCTTTTATTTAGCATAATGTATTCAAGGTTTATCCAAGTTGCAGCATATCTCAGACTTCGTTCCCTTTTATGCCTGTCATAATATATTTTAACATTTTTATCTTAGATGTTGGTTCTTGGGGAAAAAAGTCTTAATTTACTTAGAAGAAAATGAGAAAGACAAAGACCTCTCTGAAGTTTCCAAGGAACCTCCAGCTACTTCTGAGATCTCTGGGGGTAGATGGCACTGGTTCTCATTACACAATGTGACATACTTTTCCCAAGGATGGGAATAGTAAGCACTGAGGTGAATTTTTGGTTCCCAAGTGAATGTGAATAAGGCAGAGAGAAGAAGTGTTGTTTTTCTGAAGGAAGAGGAAAAACACAAGTGATATGGCAAGAGAAAGAGAGAAGGAAAGGGGAAGAAAGGAGAGCTGCATAAAGCCGCTGGACAGAGCTGTGAGCAGAGAAAGATAAATAGGTGTGAGGAGATTTGGGAGATACACTGAAGAAAACATGGGATGTCTTGCTCTTTATTTGTATTTAAATTTCTTTCAGAAATGTTTTGTAGTTTCTAGTATACAAGTCATTTGCCTTATTGGTTAAACTAATTTCTAAGTGTTTTATTCTTGCTGATGATAATATTAATGTAATTATTTTCTTAATCTCCTTTGAGATTATTTATTGTTAGATGGAAATGCAACTGATTTTTACACTGATTTTTGTATCCCGCAACATTCCTTAATTTATTTATTAGTTCAAAAGTTTGTGTATGCGTAATCTTTAGAATTTTCTGCACATAAGGTCATGTCACAAGTTTATGTCCGCTGCAAAAAGAGGTCATTTTACTTCTTCCTTGCCTGCGTGGATACCTTTTATTTTCACTTCCTCCCTAATTGATCTAACTAGATCTTCCAATATTATGTTGAATGGAAGTGGTGAAAGTAGGTGTCCTGCCTTGTTTCTGATACAGAAAATCAGCTCTTTGTATTTCCCAATTTAATATCACAGTCCTGTGGCTTCTACATTAATGATCTTTATTATATTGAGGCAGTTTGTGTTCTTAGTTTCTTGTGGGTTTTTTCATGTGTTACATTCATTGAATTTTATATACTGAACTCTCCTTGAATTTCAGGAATAAATTTTGTTTGGCTATGATGTATAATCCTTTTGATATGCTGACAAATATGGTTTGCTAGTAATTATTTGAATTATTTTTCATTAATACTTACAGGAAATATTTGTCTGCAGTTTTCTTTTTATTTCCCAACTTTTACTCTAAGCTTAGGGGGTACATGTAAAAGGTTTGTTACCTAGGTAAATTATATGTTACAATTTGAGTTGTGAATAATTTCTCCTGATCTGTAGGTTGTATGTTTACTCTGTTGACGCTTTGGGTTTTAGAGTTGCCAGAGTTCTTGCCCTAGTCCATTCTCATGTGTGTGAGCTGATGTTTTGCTGTTTGTTGTTGTTGTTTGAGGTGGAGTCTAACTCTATCACCCAGGCTGCAGTGCAGTGGTGTGATTTCAACTCACTGCAACCTCTGCCTCCCGGGTTTGAGCAATTCTCCTGCCTCAGCCTCCTGATTAGCTGGAACTACAAGCACCTGCCATGATGCCTGGCTAATTTTTTGTATTTTTAGTAGAGAAATTTTTCACCATGTTGGCCAGGCTGATCCCAAACTCTTGATTTCAAGTGATCTGTCTGCCTTGGCCTTTTAAAGTGCTAGGATTATAAGTTTGAGAACCATGCCTGGCCTTGATGTTCCTTTAATCTGTGCAGTTGCTGTTCTTTGGATGGGGCTTTTCACTTATATATTCTTTGATGCTATTAAAAGCTTGACTGTGGTTTATGTTGGCTTTAGTTGGCTTACTTTTATCTTTTATTGCAAGGTGTCTGATATGGTAAATAAAGAATAAAGAGACATTCATAATTATATAAGCATATAATTCAGTAGGTAAATAAAGTATGTCAAATTTTTAGTAATATCCTTTTTAATTTCTAATACTGTTATAGATTTAAGAAGCAATAATTATCAATTATTACTACACCAATTATGCAGCACCCCAAATAGCTGAGAAGACTCAGTAGCCTATCCTGGTATTCATAATAACAGTTTTAATAAAGACAAGGGATTCAAAATAGCAGGAGACAGAGACTTAGGTAAACTTTTAGGTTCAGTTTTCAAAGTCCTTTCTCAGCTGCACCAAAATTACTTCCTCTTTAGATCATGAACCATCAAGAAGTGTGTGTGACATTCTGGTCTCAGTGAAGCTGTATTACATTTTTACTGAGGAATCTTTTATATCCCATTGGTCACAGCCAAAACCAACCTGCTCACTAAGGAAAACCAAACATAGATTTTCATCTATACTATTTCAACTATCACTATAGATAAATTGGCACACTGGCAGAGAGCACCTCTAGCTGAGTTTTGGGACATTAGGTCACTAGGAGCAACTAGACTATTTCTTCTGGACTATTTCTTCTAATCTCAGCCAATACTCATTATTATGGCTATAGATATTTCTGGAGTTAAATACAGGCTAGAAAAAAGTACTTCAGAGCAGCTACAGTTTAGCTCTAAACTTAATTCGCAAAAGAGAGACACACCAGATATTTATATGTGTCTCTTATACAATGCATGCAAATTCTTACAAAAGGAAGGAATTAAAAAAAAAAAAGGAGAAAAGGGTTAGGAAGAAAGGAGAAGAAAAGAAGGGAAGGGAAGGTGAATGGAAGTGGAAAGGAAGAGAAAGGGAAGGGAACGGATTAATTATAATAAAAACTCTAGATCTAAATACCATGTTACATGAAATACATAAGGCTAACAGATGCAATCAACAGAATCCAGAATGTAGGATACTCTAGAGAACAAATAATCTAATTTCTTCAAACATAACTTCAAAAAAGAGTAGAAAAACAAAGACTAAAATTATGTGATAAATATATAAACCAATTGCAATGTGCAGAATCTATCTGAATCCTGAATCAAATGAGTAAGCTGTGAAAATAGGAAACATTTGGGATATTTTGAACTCTGGCTGGTTATGCATTGGTGTTAAGGAATTATTGTTATGTTGTTGTTGTGCTACAAGTATGGTGTATGTATATATATATATATTTTTTTTTTCTGTGTGTGGTAAAAGTATGAAATATCAAAGGCTATTTTTTTAAAAAAAAAATTATTTTAGATTCAGGAGGGACCTGTGCAGATATGCCACCTAGCTGTATTGCCTGATGTTGAGGTCTGGGTTACAAATAATCCCAACCCCCAGGTACTGAGCACAGTTCCCAGTAGTTAGTTTATCTCTTCATTACCGCCAAGGAGGCCTGGTGGTAATGAAATCTCTGAGTACTTGCTTATTCACAAAAGATTTTATTTTTCCTTCGATTGTAAAGCTTAGTTTGGCTGGATGTGAAATTCTGGGTTGAAAGTTCTTTTCTTTAAGGATGTTAAATATTGGCCCCCACTCTCTTCTGGCTTGTAGGGTTTCTGCTGAGAGATCTGCTGTGAGTCTGATAGGCTTCCCATTGTGGGTAACCTGACCTTTCTCTCTGGCTGCCCTTAGTATTTTCTCCTTCATTTCAACCCTGGTAAATCTAATGATTATGTGCCTTGAGGTTGCTCTTCTTGAGGAATATCTTTGTGGTGTTCTCTGTATTACCTGGGGTTGAATATTGTCCTGCCTTGCTAGGTTGGGAAAATTTTCCTGGATACTATCCTGAAGAGTATTTTCCAGCTTGGATTCATTCTCTTCGTTGCATTCAGGTACACCTATCAAACGTAGATTAGGTCTTTTCACATAGTCCCATATTTCTTGGAGACTTTTCTCATTTCTTTTTATTCTTTTTACTCTATTCTTGTCTTCTCATTTTATTTCATTAAGTTGGTCTTCAAGCTCTGATAGCCTTTCTTCTGCTTGATCAATTCGGCTGTTAAAACTTGTGCATACTTCACAAAGTTCTCATGTTGTATTTTTCAACTCCGTTAATTCACTTATATTCCTCTCTATATTATCTATTCTTGTTAGCATTTCATCAAACCTTTTTTCAAAGTTCTTAGTTTCTTTGCATTGGGTTAGAACAAGTTCTTTTAACTCCCAGCCTGCCTCTGTTAATGGAACACAGTCTTTTTCCATCAGGCCTTGTTCCATTGCTGATGAGGAACTGTAATCCCCTGTAGAGGGAGAGGCATTCTGATATTGAGTATTCTCAGCCTTTTTAGGCTGGTTTCTTCCCTTCATTATAAATTTATCCATCTGTCGTGTTTGTAATTACTGCCTTTCTAATTAGGTTTCTGAGTGGACCTCCTATTTATTGATTCACCAGCTCAGGAATCTGAGCAACCCACTGAGCCAGCTAAAACAGCGGCGTTAAGATTGATGGTGCCTTTCTGACTGCACCAAAAACTGCCATGCCAAGGCGCCAGCAAAACCACCGTGCAGGCCACAAGAGTCGCGGTGGCGACCCGTGGGGCTTCTCCACTGGGAATCTTCTGGTCCGTGAACAGCAAAAGTTCAACTAAAAATGTGGCATCCTCTTGTTTTCTGCACTTTCACTGGGAGCCACAATCCCAAGCTGCTAACGATCAGCCACCTTGGATCTCTCTCCAGTATGGTGTATATCTTTAAGTATCCTTATGAAACAGTGATAAACTTTATGAAATTTGTGATTGATTATTTTATCACAAATCTGATTATTTTAGGTGTAGAAAACTCCCTCCCTTCTTTTAGGGTCTAAGCTTGGTCTGTGAATTAAATTGATACAAGTTAAAATATTAGAAGAAAAGTTGTAAGTGGCACAAGAGCCATCTTAAAAAATGAATCTCCTAAAGATGCAATTAGTATCATTTATTATACTTACATGCTGAATTGGACATAGAATAGTAAACTGTAAAAATGTGACTAAATTATGGGGGAGTTATTTAACAAGGGCTGTACAGAACTCTTTTGGTTTCAATTTCTCATCTGTGTAACTTAGGTTGCTGCATATTTCTAGTATAGAAAGGGCATCTTTCACATGGTAATTTCATTTTCTGCTTTGAAGAAACAGCACAAGGGTCAAAGTAATTTTTTTTGGCACTGTCTGTTTTTCAAGTGTCTTTAACTTAAATAGTCAATAAGCCCAAATAGACTATATTTAGCCCCTTCAACTGGTCTGGATTTAATTAGAATATAATATTTATGGCAAAACCAACAAAGAAGTCACATTTATGATGAAGTAAAAAATATTCTGGTGCTGCTATACAGAGACCAAAAAAGCAGAAAAAATAACGTTTTGCTTTATACCACAAAACGATGAATGATGGTGAATTCTTTCATCATCATTCAATATGTTCAACTATGCTTAGGAATAAAAATGTGTTCCATGAATACCACATTAGGTATCATGTCATTCTCTTGGAAGGCCATTATTGCTACGAAATCTCATTTATTTGTTTATTTAACCTGTTACTTCACTGCACTAGGCTCCTCATATTTTTAACATTTTTGTTTGTTAGTCATCCTGGAATATGAAATCCTCTAGAATTTCTTCTGGAAATTCCAAGATAAAACAAATGACATTGTATAGGAGATACACTCCAGCAGAGAGAATCCTGAAAGGTCCTGGATAAGAAGTTCAAGATGGGTGAAAGCGCTTCATGAAGAAAACCATCCATTGCTGTTGCCCATGTTATTTCACTGAATTATATCTAAAGTCATTTTGAAACTCTAGATGGCCATCTTATGTTATATAAAAAATCTTAAATTTATCCATTTAAATATAATCTACCAAAGATGGCAAACATTTTAGGCTACATTATACTTTACCAAGTACTTTCACATCCACTATACTGCTGAATATTCCTGATTTTTATTAAGTCATTCAAATGTTTTTTCATTAAATAGAATTCAAAATTAAACTTGTTTCATAAGCAAAATATTCAATGCAAATAGGCAAATGTATACAAATACTACAATGACTTTTGGTCACAGTTTTAATATCAATTTATTAGATTTGAAGAATGGCTGACATTTTTCTTCTACTTTTTTTTTTTTTTTTGTAATGGTGGATTTATTCATTTTCTCTCAGCTTTGAGCTTTCTAATCACAGGATAAGACTATCCTGTGATTTTCTTCTTTAGAGTTTATTTACTGATAAAACTATTCATTGATAAGACTATACTGTAATTGGAGAAAATCCTGTGATGGAGAAAGCACATAATACGGGCTAGCCAGTTGTAGTTCTCCCTCTAACAACACAAGATGATGGATGTATTACTCTGTTTTCACACTGCTGTAAAGAACTACCTGGGACTGGATACATTATAAAGAAAAGTGGTCTAATTGACTCACAGTTTCACATGGCTCGGGGGGCCTGAGGAAACTTACAATCATGGCAGAAGGGGAAGGGGAAGCAAGGTACATCATACATGGCAGCAGGAGGGACAGAGAATGAGTAGGAAACTGCCATATACTTTTAAACTATCAGATCTCATGAGAACTCACTCACTATCATGAGAAGAGCATGGGGGAAAACCACCCTCATAATCCAATCACCTCTTACTGGATCCTTCTGACACATGGGAATCACAATTCCAGATGAGATTTGGGTGGAGACACAGTCAAACCATATAAATTGATATAGAGTGGCTTATGTTACCCACAAAGGAGAAATCACAATGATTTTTAAAGAATAATTTGGGCCCTGTGGGGAATTAAATTATTTTGCCATTGACATGATGAGAGCTGAGAAACATGCAAATCAACATTGACCCCCTAAATATAGCTGTTGTCAATGAATGAAATATAAAGAAGAAAACAAATTTTTAAATGGCAAACAAGATTATTGTACCATAAAGTCAGTTTTACCACTGAAACACTGTGAACCCTCTTAACCTGTTTTATTAATTATGTTAATAAACATTTGTGTTTAAGTCGGTTTGGCTTTAGTTTCAGTAATCTCTGAGGCTTGCCTGACATATTGTCCAATAACAGGAAGTAGGTATCATTTACTGAACAGAATCTAGTTTAACTGCCCATGCACATAACTGCTTATAGTTGCCATGCCAGCCTCCAAACACATTCAACTTTGAGCTAATAAGTGGATCTTACTTCAAACTGGAAAGTTTTGAGACTTTATAATGTAGCTATCAAAATCTAATGCTAGAGTCGAGATTCTTCCTAGCGAAAGAAATTAAAATCAAAGAGATTGAAATCATAAAAGTGATAGGATTTGTTCCTGGCTTTGAAGATGGAAGGTTCATGTGGGAATGACCTGGGAGTAGTGAATAGAAGCTATAATCAACATCCAACTGACAGCCAGAAAAAGGATGAGGACCTCACCCTCACAAGACACAATGAACAGAATTTTGCCAACAATCTAAATGACCTTGGAAGTGAATTTTTCTTGAAAGCATCCAGATGAGAGCTCAGTCCAGCAAATGGCTTGGTTTCAGCATTACAATATAGTGAGCAAACAATCCAGCAACCTGGCTCTGACATACCCAGACTCCTGACCTGCAGTACTGTTAAGTAAAAGTGTTGTTTTATGGCACTAACTTTGTGGTAGTAATTCCTTGCATAATAATGCAAGGGAATGGAAGAGTTGCATATCTCTATAATAATTAGCAAGGTGTTTCCCTTAGATCAGTTGGGGACAGAACAGTGAAACAAGGAAAGAGAAATGGAAACTAAAATGCATACTAAAGAGAAATAGCAATATTGGTTTGATAATGAAAAGACATTGAGAATAAAATTTGTATAAAAATCAGATAAAGGTCAATCATAAAGAAAATGAATTCATATAGTTTCATTAGAAAGAGCTAAAAGTGTTATAACTCTCAATAACATTGTTTTGACACAATGGTAAACAAAAATTTGCAAGAGGAGTTTAAAGAAATTCTATTCCTTTTCAACCAAATTTATCAATTGTTTATATTTCCCCCACTATATTAGTCTCTCTTTCATGTGTGTATATATGTGTGTATATTCTGTATGTGTAATTTTGACTATAAATTATGTCATATACATACATACATGCATATACATGTTTTGTCATATATTGAAAGATCAACGGATAATTTTTAAATGAACCATATGAGAGTAAGTTATAGACACCAATACTCCTTATCTCTAAATTTACAATGTTATTTGTTAAAAAAATTAATATTATTATGTAAGTACAAAATAGTTATCAAAATGAAGAAATTTAACATTGATTTACTATTACTAACAAAACCAAAATCTACGTTGCAATTTCATCAATCATAAAAATGATATCCTTTATAGTTTTTTTTTATTTTATTTTTTTGCTGTAACTAAATTCCATATTAGGCGTATCATTTAATTTATTTACAGACTTGCAATCTGGAAACATCCATTAGCATTTCTTGTCTTTTTCTTAACTTTAACATTTTTTAAGAATGTAGGATTTTTATTTTAGAGAATTACCATCAACTTGTGTTTGCTTGATTGTTTGTGGCAGGAATACCTGAACTGGTATTGTCTGTTCTACATCAGGCTGCTAGATTTACCACTTTTTGGTGATGTTCCTGCCTTATTCCATTGACTAGATTGTTTAATGCAATATATATATATATATTCTTGGGAAAAATTGTTCAATTTTTATCATTAGAAATATTAGTGATAAGATCTTACTTTCTTTTGTATGCCACTGTGGTACCCTGGAATTTGCAAGGGTGTGAATATTTATACCATGAACACTGGCAAATGCTACCAGTAAGGGTTTCTTCATCGAAGAACTAATAGTTAAATGTCTAACAATGTACTAATGAGTCCAACTACTATTTATTTTTAGAGGGTTTTTCTAAAATATGGGAATTAAAATTTCATCAAGCATTTTTTTATGCCCAGTTTTTTCTCTTTCATTTGGGGAGCAATAATGTATGATGGAAAAATTTATATTTTCCTTAGTTCACTTTTATTCTGTAAATTTTTTCTAGTCTTTGTCTTATTTTCTTCAGATTCTTTTCTTTGTTTTTAAAATGTATCCATCTATTTAATATTTTTAAAAAAATATAGTATATATACACTGTGGAATACTATGGAACCATGAAAAATAATTAAATTATGTTCTTTGCAGCAAAATGGATGCAGCTGGAGAGCATTATGCAAGCAAACTAATGCAGGAATAGCAAAAAAATACTGTATATTCTCACTTATAAGTGGGAGCCAAACATTGAATACATATGGGCACAAATATGGAAACAGATACTGGGGAGCACTAAAAAGTGAAAGATAAGGGAGGGACATGGGTTAGACATGCTAGAGTACTATGCTCACTACCTTGTTGGCATGATTATTTATACACCAAGCCCCAGTAATATGCAATTTATCCATGTAGCAAATCTGCACATGTACCCCCTGAACCTAACAGAAAAAGAAAAAAATTGTTCTGCCTTCAATGCACAAAGATATTTCTTTTGGCATTTCTAAATGTTTGTTAAATTCTTCCAGTATTTTTTACATTTTATATATATATATATACTTTTTACTTCTATGTTTCTATCAGATTTCCTTTATGACTTTCATTTCTCTACTTGCATTTTTAATCTCTTTATTTATTAAAATCATACTTCTTTTCAATTTTTGGTAATGTGTATAAAAGTTGTGTTAAAGTTACTCCATGCTAATTCTATCATCCTATCATCTCAGGGTCAATTTCTATAGACTGCTTACATTCCTGCTAATGAATCATGTTTTAGCTTCATTGTTTGTCTAGTAAATTTTAATTCATAGAGGACATTGTTCTTTTTAAATTATGTATGCCCTTTTAAGTATTTATGATAAAAGTACAATTCAGAACTTTGTACTGTCATGGGTAAATATGGGTAAAAAGTCCTATAATTTAGATACTTGGATTTTTAAATAATGTACTTTGATAAATGCTGACAACCAATTTTGAAATGTTAAAATGCCATACCAAACAACACTGTGAAATTAAATAAAATATGCCTATAAAGTGTATCTAGTGAGCTCAAATATGTGAACTCTGTTCTGAATATAGTCATATTCTCTGTTCTCATTTGCTGTAGAACACATTTCCATTATGTAATATACTATGTGTATGCCACAGAGCACAGGCAAATTATGTATATGTTATATATGTACCTTATATGTCAGATATGTGTATTGTGTATCTGCCTGCATTCTGTTTACTACCTGTAAAACAAATACCTCATAAAAGATGCTTAAATATTTTTATATAACCAAAAGAACAAAATTTCTTGCCACTTGCTTTGAAATGGTTCTTTTACAGCAAAAGGAATTTTTTGAAGGTGATAGATATGCTTATGGTATAGATTACAGTAACAGTTTCACAGATCTGTATTTTATAGAATAATCTCCAGAGTCATCAAATTATATACATAAATATGCACATCTTGTACATCTATTATACTTCAATAAAGTTCTCAAATCTATAACATCAAAACATATTTAAAAAACTATGATAGTACAAAAGGAAGTATTTAATAAGTATTTTCATACAACAATAATGATGGATTTTTTTTTTTTTTTTTTGCTCTGTTATCTATTCTGAACTCGTAGTTCTTGAGATGTACTGGGTTTAGAACATTCTTTACTTTATTGTTTTCTTATACTACCTTTGCAGCTCATTCGACTTTTAGAATATGGAACAGACAGCATGCATATTTTAGGCATTCTTCAATTTATCATCTTACACTCATGTGCCCCCTCCCCCCAACAGCCATCAGAAGCATTCATATGCTCTTCTCTTATTTGACAATTAAGTTCTAAGATAGGGACTTGTTTCCACATTAATTAACTGATATATTTATTTATTTGTTTGCACCAGGCTTCATGAGAGTCCCTTTAAGGATTTTGTCTCTCCTTCCTATTCTCTAACACAGGTAATACATTGTAAATCAGCAAGATTTCTACCATAGTAGAAACGTAGTCAGAGTGAACATTTGCAGAACTCTGGAACCTGTTTTTAGGCAAGGCTTGGCTAAAATGTGCTCATATTATAAATAGGAAAAAAAAAACACAATAAATGTGGATGTTAATGATTCATCTTCTAGCAGTTAGTTGAATTAATTTGAACACATCAACTTCTCTAAACAGTTTTTTTTATTTATGAAATGTATGTAATGATTCATTCTCTGCTATCTTCACAGGCTTAATGTGAGAATGGCAGATAAAAATGTTTAAATGCTATGAAAACTAAAACATGAATAATAAGAGTCTGTACTTGCTGCCCTGAGGATAAAAAAGCAGATGCCTGAAAAGTATGCTTTCAATACTGCCAAGAATGTCCTCTTTTATATGTAAAAATCAAATTGGCTAAGCCTACTAGTAATCACTGTTTCAGAAAATAAAGTAGTAGATGCAAATGCTTAGAGTACTATAAAAGGACCAGAACAGAAGACATATACTAATTTGGATAGCTAAGTCACATTTTCTCAGAACAAGAACACATTTTCATCCTCAGAGTAATGGTTTAAGAAAACTGGAGTGGACAATTAGAATACTTGTTGTCCAAAACTGGAAGAGATGAAAGTATGATGGGTTGGCTTGAACAATTTCCTAGAATGTGCTCACACTCAACATGAGGGGGGTCAAAGGAAGGTTCTCCTTTGAATAGATTTCTCCATTTTTCTGGAGGATTCAGATTGAAGAGTTGGCTGAAGGGTAGCTGCTCATAAAATTATGGATTGAGTATTCTTTATCCAAAATGCATGGAATCAGAAGTGTTTAGATTTCAGATTTTTTTTTAATTTTGAAATATTTGCATATATATAATAAGATATCTTGGGGAGGGAACCCAAGTCTAAACACAAAATTTATTTATGTTTTTCACACACGGTAAACACATAGCCTAAAGGTAATTTTAAGCAATACTCTTAACTATTTTCTACATAAAACACAATTTGTGTAGACTGAACCATCAGAAAGCAAAGGTGTCACTATGTCATGTCAACACTCAACAAGTTTAAGATTTTGGAGGATTTCAGATTTTAGATTTTTCTATCAGAGATGCTCAACCTGAATACATTACTTCCCACCAAGTAAGGATGCTAATACCAATATTCTTTCCTTTTTTTTTCTTTTATTATTTCTCCACAAAACTTCAATTTTTTTTTCTTACCTGATGCAATGGTCCCATGACCTGACTAAAACTGTGGATGCCAGAAGAATAGAGGATTATTAAGTAAGAACTGTAACTATACTTTTAAATTTTATTTCAGAATTCCTAAGGGCCTGAGGAGTTAGGTTTTTACCTTCCTTCCATCTGGTAAAATCAAGGAGTATAATGAATATAGCCCTATTGCTTAGCAATTGATAAAGCCCAATATGAAAATGTAAGAAACCCTACCCTAATGTAACTATACCCTATATAAATGGGAGTATTCTGAGAGAAAGATATATTTGCTAGACCAGTATTCCTGCTGGAAATTTGGACAAGCACAGGGGATGACACTAATAAACTTTCTGAAGGTAGAAAGGGTTGAATACAATGGAGAGAAAAAGGAAAGGAGGCTGGGCATAAATCAATAAATAAATAGGTTATGCAATGAGGAATCCAATGTTACATTAGTGCCTCATGAAAGGCTCAGATAACTTTGTCTTCTAGGTCAGTTATACTGGATTTCTGAAAAGGTCAAATCATACGTTGCTGAGACCACTCTTGTTTTTATCTGACAAAATGAAACGAAAACCTACAAACAAGAGCGGTGCCACTTCAGGACACATTTTGGTCATACAATATGATAATGGACAGACTATTTATCAATATCAGAGTCAGACTCTATTCATGTCTGCCTCTTATTTTCCAGGTTATATCTACACATCTACAGCCATACTGGTATGGCCAACACTGGCATCAGTGGTCAAATGTATAGGAAAGTCAAGTTAAAGCCTCCTGAGAATGTAACACCAACATAACATGACTGGCCTTAGGAATGATGGGATTTGCTAATTTCTATGCAAAATAATTCTGTACAAGTTTATTATAAGTTATAAATATTGGTAGATCAATGATCAAAACAAGAAAATTTCTGTATCATATAGATTATTTCTTTACATCTATTTCTACCCCATACTGGTTCTTCCAAATGTTAGGCTTATTTATAATGCTACTATTGCTATCTCTGTTATATAAATTCTATGCTAAGGATAAGAGATCCTGGCCAAAGTCCAGAGGATATCCTCTGTAGTAGGTAATTTAGCCTTGAACAATAAGAGTCGTATCACAGGTCTCTTAATAGAGAACTGAAATTCATCATCTTAAATTTTCTAACACACTTAGAATGTAATTAATCTGATTCAACATAACACTTATGTTCATTTTATATTGAGAAAGGCACATATCTTAATTCATTTTGATATTTGAAAGCCTATTTTTTTAACCTTTCTTTTTCTAAAGACTTAAAAAAGGAGATCATATTGTCTACTAACTTAATTTTATATGTGGGTTACCTGAGACCTTGAACTATCAGGACAAATTTGTGCCCTTGACTCTTAATTACTAAGTAATTTTTTATCCTTTTCTTCAGTCCAGGCATACTGAACACTGCAACACTTTCTCTAAATCTTTTTTCACTTTTCTCAACAAATAATAATCTTTCCTATCTAATAATTTTTCCAAGAAGCCCTCCAACTTTTTAGATCTAATAGATTAGAATTGGTATTTTAAGACACAATCTGTCAGTTAAAATTACCAAATTAAAATAATAAAGACACTGCTAAATTGGATTCATTCTGACTTCAGAGGAATAGAGTTAAAAGAGGGAAAAGGAAAAAGCTTTAAAATAAATTTGGCTCTTGAAAGCACAATTTTCTAACCAAATTAAGAGAATCTTTCTTGACATTAAGGTCAGATCAAACTCTAAACTTGATTTCATTCAAATTGATTTAATTTGCAACAAAAAGTTTAGCTGAGTTCCACCTGGGAGATATTTTCAAATTAATGACATTTAGCCCAATATACTGCATGGAATATGAGTGTAGAAACTATCATGCATTCATTTCAGAAATGCACCAAAATAAAATAGTTTCCCTCATACAGAATAAAACTCAGTGAGCTGAGGACCTTTCCATTAATATTATCGTCAGGTCTGATTCTAACTTATAAAATCTGCATTGTCTCTTTGAGCCAGATGTTCCTAAAGCACTCACATATGTATCATAAACACACACATACATACCATATTTGAAGGAAATAAATGATTGTACAATTACCAAACAGGTTTTAGAAGTTGTATTACTCCCTTATCATGCTGCTAATAAAGATAAACTTGAGATTGCACAATTTATAAAGGAAAGAGGTTTAATTGACTCACAGTTCAGCAACAGGGGAGGCCTGACAACCATGGCAGAAGGCAGAGGAGGAACCAAGTCACATCTTACATGGCGGCAGGCAAGAGTGCTTGTGCAGGGGAACTCCTATTTATAAAATCATCAGATCATGTGATACTTATTCCCTACCACGAGAATGGTATGGGGCAAACTGCCCCCGTTATTCAATTATCTCCACCTGACCTCACCCTTGACACATGGAGATTATTACAATTTAAGGTGAGATTTAGGTAGGGACACAGCTAAACCGTATCAGAAGTGTATGACTCTGTTATAAAGAGATACCTCCAAATTCAGAAACTAAGAACCCAGGTAGTTTAAGAAACAGCATTTTTTTGACTCCCTTTAGCTATCATCAGTCTTTACTAGAGGTCTGAGTGACAAATAATAATAAGGTGTTTTTTTATACCCAAAGAATTAGAACTGGTAATATCCCTCCCTGGTGTAAAGGAACAAGCTCATAAATTAGGATTAGACCTTAAGGAGGCAATTAACTATGATTAAAAACTCTTATTACCTCTCAAGACATGTAATAATTGTCCAAAATAGCTTGGATGTTGAGAGTTTGCTTGATGATTAGAAGTTACGGATGCTAAAAAGGATCTATTACAGACTAACTGGACTAAGAAAGTATTTTCTTAACTTGCCTGAAGACATAAATCACCTAGAAACATTTGATGCAGTACAGCATACATAGCTCTTCTTTCAGAAATTCTCATTTAGTGACCCTCAGACAAGGACAAGGGTTGGAATTAATGTTATGTATTCCAGGTGATGCTGATTAACAGGGAATTTGGAAGACTAAGGGGTAGGAATTACATTGTTTGGAAATAATAGACTCACAAATTATTTTGTGGTTTTTAAAAGGATGGGCTATGGATTTAGAATCATTTTGTTTCAAAAAAATGCTTCATTGCCACTAATTGGAACTTTGAGTTAATTCAAAGATATATTTTCTGTAAAGCATTAAAAATAATGCTAAAGATAATGTCTACAGATGTTAATACATTATTTTGTGGAAACTAAATCAAATACACAATTATTTTAACTTACCTCTAATAAACTGCCTATTCAATTATGACACATTGCTAACTTTCCATCAACTGTAAAACTTATCTCAGTCTAAAAACCATTAAAATATAAAAAATGTATCTTGGAATTAATGGAATAATCAATAAATTAGAGAAACACACAAAGTAATATAAAACCGTAACACAGGATGGAAAATAAATTTTAGGAAGAGGAATTTTTGTTTAGGTCAGTCCTTCCTAAAAGAACTACTGAAGTGAATACATCAACAGAAAAAGAAATCCGGGTGAAGCAATAGTAAACACAAGAACTGGGAAACCATATGGTTAGATTTAAGTAATGACTCCAAATACTTTTAAAATAAATAAATAATTACAAATAAACAGTGTTTTAAAAACATTTAATCTACTGTTTCAGAGAGCAATTACAAAGTTGCAAGGCTAAGAACACTCTAAGACAAAAGTGGGCCTGCTAGATAGTTTTCCAGTGCTGAGAAAGCTGGGGGTTTACTTCACTTCTACTTTGCACCACTGAAAGAAACCATGAACTAAAAGGAATTCTCTTGGCATCAAGTCATGTTGGCACAACTCTTCTGTGTTAGCACAATTCTCTTGGCACCAAGTTGTACCCTAAGAGTGTTCTTCAACTGGTACTTAACATTTACTAATAACTTTACATTGATTGGGAGGGAACAAGACATACAAAATAGCTTCACACTAAGTATATTATTGTTATAATCAGATGTGCTATACATCCATTCAATGTAAGAACAAGCTGATTAACAATTTTTACCTTGCAAACAAATAAAAGGTAAATTTTTTAAAAATATATTTTTAACTTAACAATATGTAGGAAAGAATAATTTTAAAAAGCACTTGGTTAGCAGAAAAACACAAAATAGGATCACAATTACAATTTTTAAAAGTGTTAGAAATATCAACAAGATGGTGAGAAAGGAGGTTTTGACCCTCATCCTCATTGCCACCACTTCCATAGACACCTATTTCGTAACCACTAAGAGATGAGAATACCTTTGTGGGAGACTCATAATCCCCCTGAGAAGATCCTAAACCTCAGTGAAGCTAAAAAATCTGAAAGTGGACACCTTGAAGAAGGTAATAAGAGAAGTTTCACTGTACTCATGTCACCCCTCCATCAAAGCAACACAGCTTGGTGCCCAGAGAATTCCTTTGAGGTCATGATTTCTTTCAATGGTGCAAAGTAAGAGTTCAGTAAGCACCAGCTTTCTCAGCCCTGTGGGAAACTATCCAGTAGGCCTACTTTTGTCTTACCCTCCTAGAATATTGAGGATATTGCAATTGCTAAATTATCTGGGACAACTAAGATCAGACAGACGAAGCAGGGACTCACAGAAAACAGTATGACTCTCAAAAACTTGCATTGGAGCCTGCTAACTTGCTCATGGACTCCGCCAAAAGCCCTATCCACAAATGCTGTAGGACACCTCAGCCATGGACATAGTCAATGGGAGCCCTCAGTATACTATGGTCCTCTCTGTGGCTAGCACCTCACATGCTCCTGCGCATGGCCCTCCATCTAAACCCAGAGGCAGCACATCCAAGCCCCTGTAGATGGCATATGGATCTCAGTAGCATGTAGAATTTCAGGTGCCAGCTGACTCTTCTGGATTAGGAGTAAGCTATATAACCTTAAATATTTCAAGAAACTTCCCTAGATAAAATAAACTTGAGGTTCTCAGTATTCAGCCTAGCTATGTGGTATGAAGAGAAGGCACACAATCATAAGACTTCTCCCTTAAGAGTCAACAAAACTAATGGAGTGGGTATATCCATTGAGAAGTTCTGAGATACATCTAGAACATCTAGTCAGGTTGATTGGTTAAGGGCAGTCAGAACAAGCTAGAGGAGGTGACTGCTTTTTCAAACGCAAAGACAGAAACATGAAGAATCAAGAAAATGTGACACCACCAAAGGAACAAAATAAAATTTCAATGGCCGCTTCAAACAAATAGGGATCTATGAACTGCCTGACAAAGAAGGTACAAGAATAATCTCCAAGATTAGTAAGCTACAGGAGAGTGCATCTAAACAAAATCAGGAAAGAAAAATCCACAAACAGGAAAGAAAACTACATGAACACAATAAGGAATTTAACAAAGGTATGGAAACCATAAAAAAGAACCAAAGAGAAATTCTGAAGCTGAAGACTGCAATGACAGAACTAAAAAAATCAATACAGTTTTAACAACAGACTTTTCTAAGCAAAAGAATCAGTGAAATCAAAGGCATATCATTTGAAATAATCCAGTCTGACAAAGAAAGAAAGAGGAAAGAAAAAGGAAGACTGCAAGGCTCATGAGACAGTCAAAGGGACTCATATATGCACTTGGGGTGTCCACGTAGGATCAGAAAAAGAGGAGTAAAAAGCTTATTTTTAAAAATAATAACAGAAAATTTCCCAATTTTAGGAAGAAAAATGAACTTCCAAGACAAGAAGCCCAAACAACCCGAAATAGATTAAACATATAGATGTCTTCACCAAGACACGTTATAAACAAATTGCCAATTGGACAAGCAACTGCTGAGAGATTTTGTCACCACCAGGCTGGCTTTACAAGAGACCCTGAAAGAAGCACTAAACAAGGAAAGGAACAACCAGTACCAGCCACTCAAAAAACGTACCAAATAGTAAAGAACATCCACACGATGAAAAAAAATGCATCAACTAACTGACAAAACATCCAGCTAGCATCAAAATGGCAGGATCAAATTCATACATAACAATATTAACCTTAAGTGTAAATGGGCTAATTGCCCCAATCAAAAGACACAAACTGGCACATCGGATAAAAAGTCAAGGCCCATCTTTGTGCTGTATTCAGGAAACCTATTTCATATGCAAGTACATACATCAGCTCAAAATAAAGGGATGGAGGAAGATTTATCAAGCAAATGGAGAGCAAAAAAAAAAAGCAGGAGTTGCAATCCTAGTCGCTAATAAAATGGACTTTAAAACAACAAAGTTCAAAAGAGACAAAGAAGGACATGACATAATGGTAAAAGGATCAATGCGTCAAGAAGAGCTAATAAGATAAGATTTATTTCTTAAAGATAAGAAATAACAAAGATCAGAGTAGAACTGAAGGAGATAGAGACACAAAAAAACTCTTCAAAAAGAAGAGCTAATGATCCTAAATTATAAACACCCAATACCGTAGCACCCAGGTACATAAAGCAAGTTATTAATGACCTACAAAGAGACTTAGACTCCCACACAATAATAGTGGGAGACTCCACTGTCATTATTAGACAGGTTGTTGAGACAGAAATGAACAAGGATATCCAGGACTTGAACTCAGATCTGGACCAAGCAGACCTAATAGACGTCTAAAGAAATCTCCACCCCAAATCCACAGAATATACATTCTTCTCAGCCCCACATCACGTTTACTCTAAAACTGACCACATAATTGGAAGTAAATCACTCCTCAGTAAATGCAAAAGCACAGAAATATAACAAACAGTCTCTCAGGTCACAGGGCAATCAAATTAGAACTCAGAATTAAGAAGCTAACTCAGAACCACACAGCTTCATGGAAACTGAACAACTGGCTCCTGAATGTCAATTGGATAAACAATGAAATGAAGGCAGATGGTCTTTGAAACCAACAAGAATGAAGACACAATGTTCCGGAATCTCTGGGACACATTTAAAGCAGTGTCTAAGGGAAATTTACAGCAATAAATACCCACATGAGAAGCAAGGAAAGATCTAAAATTGACACCCTATCGTCAAAGTTGAAAGAGCTAGAGGAACAAGATCAAAAAAAAACCCAAACAAGCAGAAGATAAGAAATAACAAAGATCAGAGCAGAACTGAAGGAGATAGAGACACAAAGAACCCTTCAAAAATCAATAAATCCAGGAGCTGTTTTTTTGAAAAGATCAACAAAATAGACAGACTGCTAGTCAGATTAATAAAGAAGAAAAGGGAGAATGTGTTATTTCTTATCTTCTGCTTGATTGGGTGTTTTTTTTTTTGAAAGTCTATAAACGTAATCTGCCATATAAACAGAACAAAAGACAAAAACCACATGATTATCTCAATAGATACAGAGAAGTCTTTGACAAAATTCAACAGCCCTTTATGCTAAAAACTCTCAATAAACTAGGTATCGAAGGAACGTATCTCAAAACAACAAAAGCTATTTATGACAAACCCACAGCCAATATCATACTGAATGGGCAAAAACTGGAAGCATTCCCTTTGAAATCCAGAACTAGACGAGGATGCTCTCTCTCATCACTCCTATTCAATATAGTATGGGAAGTTCTAGCCAGAGCAATTAGGCAAGAACGAAAATAAAGGGTATTCAGTTAGGAAAAGAGGAAGTCAAATTGTCACTATTTGCAGACGACATGATTGTATATTTAGAAGACCACATTGTCTCAGCCACACTGCCTAAAGTAATTTACAGATTCAACACTATCCCCATCAAGCCACCAATGACCTTCTTCACAGAACTGGAAAAAAACACCTTAAACTTTATATGGTACCAAAAGAGAGCCTACATAGCCAAGACAATCCTAAGCAGAAAAAACAAAGCCAGAAGCATCATGCTACCTCATTTCAAACTATACTAAAGTCTACAGTTAGTATAGACAGCATGGTACTAATACCAAACACAGATACAGACCAATGGAACAGAACAGAGGCCTTGGAAGCAATGCCACGCATCTACACACATCTGACAAAAACAAGCAATGGGGAAAGGATTCCCTGTTTAATAAATGATGTTGGGAAAACTGGCTAGCAGTGTGCAGAAAGCAGAAACTGGACCCCTTCCTGACATTTTACACTAAAATTAACTCCAGATGGATTAAAGACTTAAATATAAGACCTAACACCATAAACATCCTAGAAGAAAACCTAGGCAAAAACCATTCAAGACCTAGGAATAGGCAAGGGCTTCATGACTAAAACATCAAAATCATTGGCAACAAAAGCCAAAATAATTAAACTCCAGAGCTTCTGCACAGAAAAAAAAAAAAAAAAAAAAAAAAAAAAAACAATCATTAGAGTGAACCAGCAACCAACAGAATAGGAAAAAAATTTTGCAATCTACCCATCTGACAAAGGGCTAATATACAGAATCTACAAAGAGCTAAAACAGATTTACAAGAATAAAACAAAGAAACCCATCCAAAAGTGGGCAAAGGATATAAACAGACATATCCAGACTTTTCAAAAGAAGACATATATAAGGTCAACAAACATGAAAAAATGCTCATCTTCATTGGTCATTAGAGAAATGCAAATCAAAACCACATTTACATACCACCTCACAGAATGGCGATCATTAAAAAATCTGGAGACAATAGATGCTGGAGAGGATGTGGAGAAATAGGAACATTTTTACACTGCTGGTGGGAGTGTAAATTAGTTCAACCATTGTAGAAGACAGTGTGGTGCTTTCTGAAGGACTTAGAAATAGAAATTCCATTTGACCCCGCAATGTCATTACTGGGTATATACCCAAAGGATTATAAATCATTTTGTTATTAAGACACATGCACATGTATGTTCATAGCAGCAGTGTTTACAATAACAAAGACCTGGAACCAACCCAAATGCCCATTGACAATAGACTGGACAAGGAAAATGTGGCACATATACACCATGGAATACTATGCAGCCATAAAAAAACGATGAGTTTGTGTTCTTTGTAGGGACATGGATGAATCGGGAAACCATCATTCTTAGCAAACTGACACAAGAACAGAAAATCAAACACCATGTGTTCTCACTTATAGGCAGATGACTAACAATGAGAACACATGGACACAGGGAGGGGAGCATCACACACTGGGGTCTGTTGTCGGGGGCCAAGGGAGGGACAGCAGGGTGGTGGGGAGGTCAGGGAGGGAAAACATGGGGAAAAATACCAGATGTAGGTAACAGGGTGATGGAGGCAGCAAACCACATTGCCATGTGTGTACCTATGCAACAATCCTACATGATCTGCACATGTACCACAGAACCTAAAGTACAATTTAAAAAAAAAAAGAATCTAAATAAATCTGACCACTTTGGAGAGACATGCAGAATTACCTGTTGAGGTTAAAGATACACCTCCCCTGATGGGTATGTACCTAAAAACACTATCACATATGTAAACAATAACACACTTAAAACGAACATTGCAGGACTGTTTATAAGAGTGAAAAATCTAAATATTCACCAATAAAAAATCAATTAATATTTTATGGTATATAAGCACAATAGAATACACTGTGAAAAATAAACAAATGATAGTTACATGTATTAGAACAAATAAATATCACATAAAAATGTTGAGCAAAACTGTTAATTCCATCGAGATACTATAATCTATGATTTCTATAAATATTAAATTATTAATTAAAATCTCATATTTTTAGCATATACATTTGCGAAGAAGTCTAAAAGGTTCATGGCTATGAAAAACATCATGTCTAGGTTGGTGGGTATTTTTGGTGTTAAAAGGTTAGAATTAGAATAGGATACCTGGGAGCTGAAATTTTTATTTTATTTTATTTATTTATTTATTATTTACTTATTTATTGAGTCAGAATCTCTCTCTGTCACTGAGGCTGGAGTGTAGTGGCATGATCTTGGCTGACTGAAACCTCCACGTCCTGGGTTCAAGCAATTCTCTTGCCTCAGCCTCCTGAGTAGCTGGTATTACAGCAGCCTAGCATCACACCTGGCTAATTTTTTGTATTTTTAGTAGAGACAGGGTTTTATCATGTTGGCCAGGCTGGTCTCGAACTCCTGACCTCAGGTGATCTGCCTGCTTCAGCCATCCAAAGTGCTGATTACAGGCGTAAGCCACCGTGCCCAGCCTGAAATTCTATTGGCATGGTTTAGTTGTGTAAATGTTGTTATATTATCCTTTACAATTTTTGCATAAATTTGTAAAGTAATTTAAAAACTAAGATAAAATTTGGGGAAAATACAGCATCATTAGAATTTCAATAACTTTGACAATAGAGAGAAGAAAACAAGTTTTCTTCCCAATTTTTGTCCTACACCAGAAATAAATTATCTTTGTCTTTAAAAAAGACTCCTTCTTGGCTGGGCACAGTGGCTCACACCTGTAATCTCAACACTTTGGGAGGCCGAGGCAAGTGGATTACTTGAAGTCAGGAGTTCAAGACTAGCCTTGCAAAATATGGTGAAACCTCATCTCTACTAAAAATACAAAAGTAGTGGCAGGCACCTGAAATCCCAGCTACTCAGGAAGCTGAGGCAGGAGAATTGCTTGAACCCAGGAGGTGGAGATTTCAGTGAGCCAAAATTGCATCACTGCACTCCAGTGCCTGAGCAACAGAGCAAGAGTCTGTCTTAAAGGAAAAAAAAAAAATTCCTTCAAGAAAAGATACATGTATATATATGCATGCATATATACACACAGACACAAATATACATATATATCTCTGGAAAGAAATGAAAAGCAGAAACAGAAGCTAGGGAGGGGCTCAGTCTATAAACAAACAAATCACTTCGACAGGTTTGAATTGCAAGCATCTTACTGCTGCTGCTTATCTACAGTAAGCATTACTGTCTTACTACAAACAGTCAGAATTGCAAGTTTGAGGCTTTTCACAGATACAGAGACAGAAACCTACAACTTTTTTGGCTTTTGGTCCCGAACCTGTTGTCCAGAGGAATAAAGAACTGAAAATGACAAATGAAAGTTCTCTCAGTGAGAGACTTTCAGAAGAGAGACTCAAACCAGACCGTAAGCTCAGCATAAGTCATAGTATTATAATTTATATATATCAAAGAAGGTACAACCATCTTGTTCTTAATCAACAGTATTTTGGCTTTTCTGGCCTGTGCCCTTATATATTAATTTTCCCAATCAACTTGTCAAGATCCATAAAACCTTGCATTCAATTTATAGATTAAAAAATATTAAATCTTTACAATGTTGAGCCTTATGTCTATTAATTGTTTATATCTCTTCAGGTACTTAAATTTTCTTAAATTTTTTTTTGGTAAAACCTTTAGTCAATGCTTTTTAAAAGATCTATTCTGAGATACTTATAATCTTGTAGAAATTCTAAATGATGTCTATTTTTAAAACACATGCAAGTATTAGGTTGGTGCAAAAGTAATTGTGACTTTTGTAATTACTTAAAATGACAATGCTTTTAATATATACACATATATTTATAAACATATATGCATATACACATATATATTCAAACACGCCAAATACATATTTGTATATTTATATGTAATGTCAACTTTTCTATTTTTGTATATAATAATATACACAGGGTTATGAAACTTTATATAATTTATTTTCCATTATTTAGCATAGAAAAATAGATGCTTCAATAAAAGAAAAAATACCCAAGAAGTAGTAGGAAAACTCAAACATTAAGAGTGAAGTTGAACATATCTATTAACTTCTCATAAATGACATATGTTAATTTGCACCTCATCAGAGGTAACAAAAATTCTAAATTTTGTGAATAAATTTGCCTATGTATTTCTTTATGCTTGAACTCTCTGATTTTCCAAGTAGTCAAATAGAATTTTTGATATTTGGTTAACCTAGCTATAAAAGTTATATTAAAATGTGCTTCTGCGATATTTTTCTTTTTCCTTTTTTACTCTATTAGGTTTTTTTGATGCCTCTGGAATACATGTATTTCATTGTGTGACTGTATCATATTACCCAGTATCCTCTGAATTAACTTTTAGGCACTTTCCAGTTATAGACTACTACAAATAATGCTGTCATGCACATTCTTATTAATAAATATATTTTAGATATGTACATGAACCTCTTAAGGTTAAATAGGAGGAATTTGATGAAAGGAGACACGTCTCTCAATGTACTTAGGAATCTTATATATGAACAGATAGTGCTGGCAGTTTCCTCATAGTAATTACAGTCTCTACATCCTTATCAGCACAGTAAGCCATCCCCATCAGGGAGTGGTGTGACCCCTTCTGAAATCAGTGTCCAGTCAGCAAAGGATCCACCTTGCATGCAAATAAGCTTTTTTTTTTTTTTTTTTTTTTTGACAGAGTCTTGTTCCATTGCCAGGCACCAGGCTGGAATGCAGTGGCGAGATCTCGGCTCACTGCAACCTCCGCCTCCTGGGTTCAAGCAATTCTCCTGCCTCAGCCTCCTGAGTAGCTGAGACTACAGGCGCGCGCCACCACTCCCAGCTAATTTTTGTATTTTTAGTAGAGACGGGGTTTCACTATGTTGGCCAGGATGGTCTGGATCCCTTGGCCTCGTGATCTGCCCCCTCCTCCCACGGCCTCCCAAAGTGCTGGGATTACAGGCGTGAGCAACTGCTCCTGTCCGCAATATGCTTTTCTAAGATGCAATTCTCAACCACGCTGTTAACTCTTTCTTCACAACCTCCTACTGGATAATTTTAATATGCAACTTTTTAAGGGTTTTCCTATGTTATTCTTTATTTCCACTGGCACCTTTTCTTGTTTCTTTATATGCTTTATGATTTTTGATTTGTCTGATCTTAATCACAGAAATTCCGGGGCTACTGGGTTGTATTTTTCTCTGAAATATGTTTGGATTTATTCCTCTAGGAATTTGAGGGTGTTACTAAATCGGGCAGTGCTCAATTATGCAGTTGGTGTAAAAGTAGACCACACATTCAAATAAGAGTCAAAATATAGTTATAATTTCTGAAGACATATAAGAGTTTTCTTCCAAACAGAGTCATCATGGAGACAGACCTTCTCTGTTTACATGATTTATAAGCATGTGTGTGCTTTTTGGCTCATTGTTTACTTAACATGTCTTCAAAGTCCCAGCTTTATGAAGTAGAGACCAAGTTCACCTCCCCAACTGCACACGGTTTGAGGCCTTTTAGTTTGTTTCCCTATAGGCTCTATAAAACCTGGTGCTCTAGGTTTCTCCTAATGGCTGAAGCTCCACGGTAGTCTAGTTTTATGATTTCAGTTGCTACTCTTATCTCAGCTCATTCTTAGATTTTGGAGCCTCAGAAGTTACCCGTATTTTCTTGTGATTTTTAAAAGTAGATGTTTTTGACAGCAGCATTTTAGAAAATCGGGTCTCCTTTTACCTTATTGAAAGCAGAAATGTTGGGGTCATTTCTCAATTTCATTGCTTTCTTTTTTCAATTTCCCATGATTCTGTCTTGGTGTTTATACTATCCTGCTTCAAATTCACTTGGACTTAAATTTTTTCTTTAATATTTTTTCCTGATTTTAGTGCATTTGTTTCTTGTTTAATAATATATGTATATATCCATATAAATTTTACTTTTAGTGTTGTTTTGAAACATAAAAAATATTGATATAAAGTGTGCTAGATATGACTTTTCCTGTGATAATAAAAAGAGAGAGAAGGGGGGAGGGAGGGAGGGAGGGAGGGAGGAAAAAGGAAGGAAGGAAGGAAGGAAGGAAGGAAGGAAGGAAAGGGGAAGGGGGAAGGAGGGGAGAGGGAAGGAGGGAAAGAGGCAAGAAGGGGGAAGGAGGGGAGAGGGAAGGAGGGAAAGAGGCAAGGAAGGAGGGAGGGAAGGAGGGAGGGGTAAATTAGTTCCAAATCTCTTTTCAAAGAATATGCTCACAAATCTCATATTCTGCGTATAGGGAAAACTGGGGAAGAACTGTGGACTGTTTAAAATTCTGTGTTATATGTACTATTTCACTCTGTACTCTGCCTGCAGAATACTTGCTCCTAGAGCACACTGTAGTTTACATTTTTGTGTACTTATTTAAGTAGTACCTGTTTCACACAATGTGGAAATTCATGGATTCTCAAAATTGAACTTATATGTTAAGTCTCAATAAGCATTTTTGAATGATTTACTAAATAAGGGAATACATGATAAATGGTTGGTTTACTTTTCCAAAATTTCTTTCCATTAGAAAAAGGTGGAAGGAATGTTTTTTTCCAGAAATATCAATGAAGCATTATTTTTCCTATTTGTAGAACTTTGAAACGATCTCCTAGGCTCTTTCATAAGTTTGCTCAGGCTCAAACCCGGGAGAGCAATTACAAATAATTGTGGAAGAGATGTCTTAAAAATTAGAGCTTAAATTATGTGTCAGTATAGACTTTTTATTAGTTCTGAAAAAGAAAGTTAATGTAAACTTAAACAAAAAAAAATCAGAAATCAAAAGAGTCAGAAATGTATGTCTATCTATTAACCATACACCTTGTAGTGAAGAGTGAGAGAAAGAGCCTAAAAGCTCAAATAATACAATGTGATCATTAGTTAACAGAACACAGTTGTACTGTATAGAGGTCACATGCATAAGGTCTGAGGAAATCAAGGATACCTGAAAGAAGGGCCCAATGACAGGGAAGGGAAGGAAAGGGATTTTGATGGGCATTATCTCATATCGAATATAAGGATTATAAGCAATGCCACCTATTGGAGGCTAAAGTGTACTAAAGGCAATTTATTTAGGGGACATAAAATACTCTTAAAACTATGATCAGTTGTGTTTTAAAAAACTTGCAAAGCGATATCAGGAATGTAGTTTCTGTCACTACTGTCACATCAAACAATATAAAACCAAGATAGTGAACATGAAAACATAAAAGGACATATATTGTCCCCTTTTCCAGTGTCTGATGTTTGTGTGGACAGAGAGTTGGTATTTAGCAAGGTAAATGTATGATGTGAAGACTCTTGAGTGGATTTTAGGCTTGCAACATTTTGTTATTTGACATACTATAGTGTATGCAAATTATATCAAGTTGCAGGAAAATTCGATTTCTTTTGTACTTTTGAAAACATTATTAAATTATGAAGTACAACAGGTTAAAAGCTTAAACTTGAAAACCACCGAGACCTAGGTTCAAATTCTAACTCTACTATTTATTAGTTTTTGGACTGGACAACTCTAAGTTGCACTTTCCCATATGGGAAGCTCACTGTATAACAAGGAAAATTAAATTAGATTAAATGTAGTGTTGCTTAACCTAAGTCTATTACTTCTATCTCTTTTATGAATTATTTAAAAATATCCACTGCCTGTCAACCTTTTACAAATTACTTTCATATGGGTCTATTTTTGTTCCCATCTTAGATCTATAATTCAGATGACTATTATTGGTCTATTTGTTTAATTATAAATAAGTAAGTAAACACATACTGTAGTCAACATTTTCTTCTGTATATTCCGACGCCAAATCTCATAATTTATAAAAATAACCACTGAAGGCTTGTAGGTTTCATCACACTAAGCCATGGTAACAATTGAGCTTAAAAAATGGGAAGGTATATTCTGATTTTTTTTCTTCACATTTCATCTTCTCTTTTCCTTTATTCTTCTGCCAACAAATATTCAATTTTTTTCTTTAATCTACCCAGTTGCTTTCTCTAAGACTTTTTCAGTCAGTTTCCTTTCTTCAAAACTATCTTCTGAAGAGTCAAGCAGATAGTCATTTATACTTTTGTATATTTTAGTGCTGACCAAGAGGGAGATTTTTTTCATATTTATTTATTTATTTACTTACTTACTTATTGTCCCTCTATCTTGCTGGTTTTTACAATCTCTTAGTATGTTTTTAAACATTCAGATTTTGGTTTCTCAAGCTATGTGGACTGGATCAAAACTTGAAGGTTTCGTTTATGTTTTTTTAAAAATCTTCAAATGAATATGATGATCACTTAGGTCAAAAGATATTGCCAACGCAATCTTTCTATGTAAAATATGTGTCTTAAAGTGGATTTGGATGGCTTCTACGATTCTTTGCAAATCAAAAATTCTAAAATCATCAAATCTTAGAACTAAAGAGAATCTGAGACTGTTTGCTCCAGCCCAGTGGCTTGCAAGTGTGTTTACCAGGGACACTGTGTTCTGTGCTAGTGCCTTAGCACTCACTACAACGTGTGGTCTTGAGGCTAACTGCCTAAGGCTCTAAGTTTCTTGATTAGAACGACTTCACTTTTATCTGTTTGTGTGCAAAGATCCTGTAAAATACATTGGTCTGGTTGTAGTAGAATCAAAGTGTTTTATGTCTTTGCTTTTCTAGACCCAGTCTTTCTTTTTTTCTAAAATACAATGCCAGGGATAACTGAGAAGATGATAATCTACTTAAAATAATATAGAGGTTTATCTGGTTATTTATGCAGAAAGTTCATCTCAGGTCTTTGAGAATCTGATTATTTCTTTTCTTTCATTCACTTATTGTTTGAAGCAGCTTTATAATTCTAGGAAATGAAAATCTAAGGTAGATTTCTTTTCCCTAGGGAACTGAACAAAACATCTTTGAAATAGTGGCCAGAGGTCAAAACCAATTATCTCATATGAATTGGTCTTGGGCCTGAATTAAATTATTCTGAGGTCCCCCATGGTAAAGAGTAACTGTAAGTCAGTCAAAAAGACTGGGAGGTGTGGGTGCAAAACTCCAGAAATGTCCCTCCTGAATTTTCCATTAAAATGGAATCATTCATACAAATGTCTCTGTCATTCTATGCTCATTATCATTTGCAGCCAAATTTTCAGTTATCAATGCTGAGAAATAAATGGAATAGTCTCCTTTCATGCTACCACAAATCCTTTCACTTTCTATACATAAAACCTGCAAGATGTTTCTAGACTTATTTTCAAGTATCTGCACCTCCTAAATTTTCCAGTGACTAGAACTGTGTATTTCTAGCATGTTTCATTCTATGGGCCAATAATTATTAAGTAGTGTAGCCTGCAACCATGAGTATTTCATTAATTTATTAATACTTGCCATGAGCTAGTGGAGGGGTTAAATGTATTCTGTTCCTTTTGTTACTGTGATAAGCAGCTTGCAAGTATAATTTCATAAACTTCATAACAGACTTACTAACATAGCTGCTGTGATTGTCAGCATCATAATTATCACCATCATCCCATTTCCAGAGGAGAAGAGTGAAGTGTTAAGGAGTTGACTAGTTCAGTCATATAGCTACTAATTTGCAAACACAGCACTTGAACACAAAGTTCATACCCATAGCCACTACAGAATTCTAAGCCATAATGGCCGTCCATCTAAACTTTCACTACTGCATTTATTCTTTGAATAAATGAAGAAAAAGTGATCAAAGACTTAAGCTCATAATTTTATTGGCTATAAAAGCTGTTTACAAGTGCAGTTAGAAATGGACACAGATAAAAATAATTACTACTATAGAAATATATATTTAAAGTACATTCTTATCCATGGAGGATGAGAGAAGGTACCCAGAAGATAATTAGGTTCTGTGACTTCGAATGTTCATAAGTCTGATATTCCTTGAATGTCAGTTTTGAAATTTAGAAACTTCAACCTCTAATTTTAAAACAAAAAATTCTCAAATTGAGCTATTCAAGTTTTTCTTTTAAATTAAATAATTTGCTTTTACTGACATTAGGTTTTATACAATTGGGTCCTACTAGCCTGAATAGTCAATAAGAGCCAAGTCCCTGGGAATGACAAGAACTATCTGCCTTTTGTAATTATTTCCAGATTGAAATAGCTTGACCTCATATTTATTTTGTCCTGGTGACCTGATTCACATTTATATAATTTGAACAGTCATTGATATAGAGATTTTTTTTGTGTGGGCCTAAAAAAATTGGCTGGGACGATCCCACAATTAAGAATCCCATATTCTAGTAATTCATCAGTAATTGAATTCTTGAAATTTATAGGAGTTTTACTTGAAAATTTTTATGATGGTACCTAATGGTTTACGGGCCTGTTCCAAGATAATACTTTCATTTTAAAAGAGCAATATTGATTTTACTATATCCCCTTTTAGGACTTCATTTTTTGTTGTTTTATGCTGGATTTAAATTTCAACTTGGTTTATACAATGTAATCTATTTAATGGCTTAAAGGCATTACATTAATATAATTTCCTTCCTCTGAACTGAATGTTTTTAGCTCATTTTAAATTGCTGAATTACTTAATTGAATATATTGCTTAATGGAATATAGTTTCCAATAAAAATCTCTATACATTTCAGTAGTATATTTTCTGCATTATTATAAAATAATTTTCTTATTTTATATACTCGCAAATACACACATACTCTGTATTATAGTATCATTATAGATGAATCTACCAGTATACATTCAAGTTTTAAGGATGTATTATCAAAATATTGCTAATTATTATTAATTTTGTAAGGGATGGTCAAAATGTAATGAAAAATATACAGAAGAAAGTGATTTGCATAATTCATCACTATTAAAACTTATATTAGGGTCTATGCATACCATTCAAAGTTGTAAAGTAGATAAATTTTAGTCTTTGCAACTCTCTCCAGCAGGATGTGAAGTTACTGTCAGGTCTCTTTTTCATGTTGATTGACACAAAGTCAATCAGATTCCTATTTTTATTATAAGTGTGTTATTTGACAGTGACATGCTAAGCAAATGAATTAATAATATAAAAGAAACACATTCATTCTTAACTCTTAAGGTGAAATCAGAAGAGATTTGGAGCAGATCACATATATACAGGTAGCATAGGAGGCAATCTATCCAATAACAAACTTGTAGGAACTTGAAATGCTACTATTGGATTTGAATTATAGTCTCTCTGTCATGCATAGTACCCCTTTTAAAGAGAATGTCAGTTCAGTTAGGCAAACATACAGTCTATATAAAGTATTTTTTAAAATAGTGATAAGAACACTGAACATGAGCTCTGTACTCTTAACAATTTTTAAATATAAAATCCAGTATTTTGCACTGGATTGGTGCAAAAATAAAGGGGGTACTATGCATGAAATACATTTGTGTATTAAGTGAAAAATTAATTAAGTGCCTTTAATTAGTAAGGCAAAACATGGTCCAGTAAATATCTAGAACTTACTCATCCCATATAACTCAATGCCTCACTTTCTGCTTCCCTCTGCCCCAGCAACCACCATTCTACTCTCTGTTTCTGTAAGTTTGGCTATTTTTGATACTTCATATAAGGATAATCATACAGTACAGTTGATCTGTTTTGAACAACTTGGTTTGGAGCTGTGAGGGTCCACTTAGATTTTCTTCTCCCTCTATCACCTCTGAAACAGCAGGACCAGTCCCTCCTATTTTTCCTGATCCTTAGCATACGCAATGTGAAGATAATGAGGATGAAGTTTTTGATAATGATGTATTTTCACTTCATAAATGGCAAATATATTTTTATGATTTTCTTAATGTTTTTTATCTAGTTTACTATAAAAATACAATATATAACATATAACATACAAAATATTTGTTAATCAACTGCTTATATCATTGGTAAGCTTGCCGTCAAAAGTAGGCTATTAGTAGTTAAGTATTTGGAGAGTCGAAAGTTACATACAGATTTTTGACTGCATGGTGGGGTGAGGAGTCAGTGCCGGTTTAACTCCTTTGTTGTTCAAGGTCAACTGCATTTGTGTTTTGGTAACTGGCTTATTTCATTTACATAATGTTCAAGCTTCATCCATGTTTTAGCATCTGTCAGAATTTCCATCTTTTTATTGCTGAATAATATTCTATTGTATGGACACATCACATACTGCTTATCCATTCATTCACTGATGGACTCTTGTGTTGCTTCTACATTTTAGCTATTGTGTATAATTTTGCTTAGAACATGTATATGAAAATATGTCTTTAAGACCCTGCTTTCAATACTTTTGGATATGTACTCAGAAGTTTAATTGCTGGATGATATGGTTATTCTATTTTTTTTTTTTTAAGGAACCACCATACTATTTTTCACAGCAATTGTACCATTTTACTTTCCCATAAACAGTGTTTAAGGGTTTCATATTTTTCACATTATTGCCAAGATTTATTATTTTCTGTTTTTTGTTTGTTTGTTTTTAAAATACTAGTCATCCAAATTGGTGTGAGGTGGTATTTCATTATAGTTTTGATTTGTATTTCCCTGATAATTAGTAATACTGAGAATCTTTTTATGTGCTTTTTGGCCATTTGTTTATGTTCTTTGAAGAAATGTCTATTCAAGTCTTTTGCCCATTTTTGAAGCAAGTTTTTTTTTAAATTGTTGACTTTGGAAGTTCTCAATATATTCTGAATATGAATTCCTTATCAGATATAATTTGCAAACATTTTCTTTCATTCTGTGAGTTGCCTTTTTACTCTGTTAATATTCTCTTTTGAAGTACAAATTTTTAAAATTTTTATGAGTCCCGTTTTCCTACTTTCTTATTGTTGTTGCTATTTCCTATGCCTTTGATGTTGTAACCAAGAAATCATCACCAAATTCAATGTCAAGAAGCTTTTATCCCATGTTTTCTACTAACCGATTTATAGCTTTAGATTGTACACTTAGGTCTTTGAGCCATTACTTTTTTGTATATTGTGTTTTGTAAGGGTCCAATTTCATTTTTTTTTTCATGCAGAGATTTCAGCATCATTTGTTGAATAGATTGTACTTTCCCTTTGATTGATTTTTACACTCTTCTCAAAAAATAATTTGACCATATATGTGAAGGTTTATTTCAAGGCTCTCATTTGTCTAAATGTATGTCTTTATTCCAGTACCACAATCTTTGGATCCTCCAGCTTCATTTTTTGTTTTTAAGATTGCTTCAGTTGTTTGGGGTCCCTTAAATTTCCATAATACTTGTAAGAAAATTTTCTCTATTTCTGCAAAAATAGCTATTGGAATTTTGATGGCAATTGCATTAAATCTGTGGATCACTGTGGGTGGCATTGACATCTTAATATTAATTCTAATTTATGATTATGGGATTTGTTTTCATTTGTTTATTGAAAAACTTTTTTTTTTTTTTCCAGCAATGATTTGTAGTTTGTACATGTCTTTCATCTTTTTGGTTAATTCCTGAATCTTTCATTCACTTTTATGCTATTATAAATGAAATTGTCTTCATAATCTGTATTTAGATTGTTCATTGTTAGTATATAGAAATGCAACTGATTTTTGCATCCAACTAGTCTGCTGAATCCATTGATTACTTGTAGTAAATTTTGTGAAATATTTAAAGTTTTCTACATATAAAATCATTTCATCTGTGAGCAGGTATCATTTTACTTTTTCCTCTCCATTTTGGATGTCTTCTATTTTTATTCTTTCCTAAGTTCTCTGGGTAGAATTTTTAGGACAATGTTAAATAGAAATGGTAAGTATAGACATCGTTATCTTATTCCTCATATTAGAGAAAAAACTTTCTGATTTTCACCATTGAGTGTGATGTTTGCTGTAATAGTTCATTCTATTCTTAGTTTGTTCAGTTTTTTTAAATCATAATAGACTATTAGATTTTGTTTGTTTTTTCTGTATCAATTGAGATGATCATTTTTTCCTTCATTCTGTTAATGTGGTATATTAGGTTAATTTTTGTATTTTTGTATATTGTAACATCCCTGTATTCTTGAAATAAATCCCACCTACTCATGGCATATACTCATGGCATATAATCCTTTTAACACTGCTGAATTTGGTTTGCTATTATTTTGTCTAGTGTTTTGGCTTCAATGTTCATAAGGACTTGGTCTGCAGTTTTATTTTCCTGTGGTTCTCTGGCTTTGGTACCATGGTAATACTGGCCCAATAGAATGAGTTAGAAAGTATCAAATTCTCTTCAATTTGGGGGGCAAAGTTTGGGAAGAATGAATATAAATTATTTAAATGTTCAGTGAAATTTACCAGTGAAGTAATCAGGTTCAGGTTTTTACCTTGCTGGGAGATTTTTAAACTCAGTCTCCTTTCTACTTATAAATATATTCAAATTTTCTATTTCATCATGATTTATTCTTGGTAGGTTTTGTGTATCAAAAAATTTGTTCATTTCATCAAGGTTATCTAATTTGTTCACATACAATTATTCATATTATTGTCATAATAATGTATGTGTAGAATCAATAACAATGTCACAACTTTTATTTCTAATCTTACACAAATGTGAGACGTTTTTTGTAGTCTAGCTAAAGATTTGCCAGTTTTACTCATTTTTTCATGGAACCAACTTTTGATTTCTCTTGCTTTTTTTTCATTTTTTTCTCTCTTCTATTTCATTCAATTCTACTCTAATTTTTACTTTTTTTATTGTTTCTGCTAGGCTTTGCATTTAGCGTGTTCTTTTTTTCTTTTTCCCTAAATTGTAAAGATGAAGTTGTTGATTTAAAATCTTTCTCTGTTTAAATGTAAGCTCTTATACCTGTACATTTCTCCCATAGCAGTCTTTTATTTACTCCATATGTTTTAATATATTGGGTTTCTGTTTTAATTCTTGTTTAAGTATTTTCTTATGTCCCTTTGTTCTCTGCGTTGATTCATTGTTTGGTTAAGAGTGCATTGTTAAATTTTCAGAAATTTGTGAGTTTTCTAATTCCACTTCTGTTATTGATTTCAAACTCAATTCTGTTGTGATGAGAGAATATATTTTGAATAATATTCACTTTAAATATATTGAGACTGAATTTGTGGTCATACATATGGTTTACCTGGAAAATGTTCCACGTATACTTGAAATGAATATGTATATGGTTGTTATTCTGTAGATTGTCCTGAGTGTGTCTGTTTGATGTACTTAGTTTATTGCGTTTTTAAAATCCTTTACTTTCTTACCTATTTTCTGTCTTGGCTATTCTATCCATCATTGAGAGCAGAGCATTGGAACATTGAACTATTATTGTAGTATTATATATTAGTAGTACTGTACATTTCTCCTTTAAAGTCTATTAGTTTTTGCCTCATATATTTTTGTGGTCTATCATTAAGTGTGTAAATGTTTATGATTGTTATACTTTCTTGCCTTATTGAAACTTTTAATATATAGTGTTCTTCTTTTTCTCTTGTCAACTTTTATATTTTGATTTTATTTTTTCTGATATTAGTATAAGCATCCCTGCTCTCTTTTGGTAATTATTTACATGAAATACCTTTTTATTTGCAACTTAAAGGCTGTTTTTGTGTTCTTAAACCTAAAGTGAGATTTTTCTGAATAGCATATATGAGGATCATGTGTTCTTATCTATTGATTCAATCCTTATCTTTTGTGTGGAAATTTTAATCCATTACATCTAAAGTTATTGCTAATAAGGAGGAACATCTGTCATTTTCAAATTTGTTCTTCATACATCTTACAGTTTTTGTTCTTTGTTTCTCATTTCCTATATTACTGTCACCTTTTGTATTTAATTTTTGTTTGTAGTGAAATGTTTAAATTCCTCTCTAATCCTTTTTGTATGTATTCCTATGGATTTGTGGTTGCCATGGGGAATATATTTAACATTCTAAAGTTATAATAATGTAATTGGAATTGAAAACATTTAAACTTCAATATTGTTCAAAACCTCTGCTCCTTTACTCCTCCATCCCACCCATCTCAGTTGATGTCACAAAATTATAGCCTTATACATTATGTCCTCAAATATAAAGCAATAATTCTCTTAATTACATTTGTCTCTTACATTTTATAGGGAAAAAAATTTACAGTTATAAATCCCAATTATAATCACACTGGTTTTCAGACTAATAATTTTTTAAATGTATCATTCTCTTAAATCATGTAGAAGACAAAATGTGAAATTATAAACTGTTGCTACAATAATACTAGCTATTTTAATTACCCATGTTTTTACCTTGACAGAGATGTTAATTTCTTTTTTTTTTTATTTTACTTTAAGTTATGGGACACATGAGCAGAAGGTGCATGTTTGTCATATAGGTATAAATGTGTCATGGTGGTTTGCTGCACCAAACAACCCATCATCTAGGTTCCAAGCCCTGCATGCATTAGGTATTTGTCCTAAGCTCTCCCTCCCCCTGGCCCCCACCCATACAAGCCCCAGTGTGTGTTGTTCCACTCCCTGTATCCATTTGTTCTCATTGTTCAACTCCCACTTATGAGTGAGAACATGTGGTGTTTGGTTTTTTGTTCTTGTATTAGTTTGCTGAGAACGATGGTTTCCAGCTTCATCCATGTCCCTGAAAAGGACATGATCTCATCCTATTTTATAGCTGCATAGTATTCCATGTTGTATATGTGCAACATTTGCTTTATCCAGTCTATCATTGATGGGCATTTGGGTTGGTTCCAAGTCTTTGCTATTGTGAACAGTGCTGTAATAAACATACATGTGCATTTGTCTTTATAGTAAAATTATTTATAATCCTTTGGGATTTATATACCCAGTAATGGGATTTCTGCATCAAATGGTATTTCTAGTTCTAGATCCTTGAGGAATTGCCACAGTGTCTTCCACAATGGTTGAACTGATTTGTACTTCCACCAACAGTGTAAATTGTTTCTATTTCTCCACAGTTTCACCAGCATCTGTTGTTTCCTGACTTTTTAATGATTGCCGTTCTAACTGGCATAAGATGTATCTCATTGTGGTTTTGATTTGCATTTGTCTAAGGACCAGTTATGATAAGCTTTTTTTCATATGTTTTTTGACTGTCTTCTTTGGGAAGTGTCTGTTCATATACCTTGACCACTTTTATTTTTGTTTTTTGGGTTTTTTTTTTTTCTTTTGTAAATTTAAGTTCCTTGAATATTCTGGATATTAGACCTTTGTCAGATGCGTAGATTGCAAAATTTTTCTCCCATTTTATAGGTTCCTGTTCACTCTGATGATAGTTTCTTTTGCTGTGCAGAAGCTCTTTATTTAGATCCCATTTGTTCATTGTGACTTTTGTTGTAATTGCTTTTGGTGTTGTAGTCATGAAGTCTTTGCCCATGTTTGTGTCCTGAATGATACTGCCTAGGTGGTCTTCTAGAGTGTTTATAGTTTTGGGTTTTGCATTTAAGTCTTTAATTGATCTTGAGTTAATTTTTGCATACAGTATAAGGAAGGGGCCCAATTTCTGTTTTCTGCATATGGCTAGCTAGTTTTCCCTATGCCACTTATTAAATAGGAAATCCTTTCCCCGCATTGCTTGTTTTCATCAGGTTTGTTGAAGATCAGATGGTTGTAGACGTGTGGCGTTATATCTGAGGACTGTTCTGTTCCACTGGTCTATATATTTATTTTGGTACCAGTGTCATGCTGTTTTGGTTAATGTAGCCTTGTAGTGTAGTTTGAAGACAGGAAACATGATACCTCCAGCTCTGTTCTTTTTGCTTAGGATTGTCTTGGCTATATGGGCTCTTTTTTGTTCCATATAAAATGTAAAGTAACTTTTTGTAATTCTGCAAAGAAAGTCAATGGTAGCTTGATGGGAATATCATTGAATCAATAAATTACTTTGGGCAGTACTTTCGCAGCATTGGTTCTTCCTATCCATGAGCATGGAATTTTTTTCCATTTGTTTATGTCTTCTCATTTTCTTGAGCATTGATTTGTAAGTTTCCTCGAAGAGGTCCTTCACATCCTTTGAAAGTTGTATTCCTAGATATTTTATTCTCTTTGTAGCAATTATGAATGGGAATTCGCTTCTGATTTGGCTCTCTGCTTTCCTCTTGATGTATAGTAATGCTTGTGCTTTTTGCACATTGATTTTCTATCCTGAGACATTGCTGATGTTACTTGTCAGCTTAAGGAGTTTGGGAGCTGAGATGATGGGATTTTCCAAATATACAATCATGTCATCTGCAAACAGAGACAATTTGACTTCCTATCTTTCTATTTGATATTTCTTTCTCTTGCCTAATTGCTCTGGCCAGAACTTCCAATACTATGTTGAATGGGAGTGGTAAGGGAGGGCATCCTTGTCTAGTGCCATTTTCTTAAAGGGAATGTCTTCACACAGCTTTCAGTTACCATCTACTGTTCTCTTCATTTCACCCTACAGGACTCTTAAACATTTCTTATAGGGGTGGTCTAGTAGTAAAGAAATTCCTCAGTCCTTGCTTATCTGGCAACATCTAATTTCTCCTTCAAGTTTAAAAAACAATTTTGTCAGACAGAGAATTCTTGGTTGATAGTTTTTAAACTTCTGTTTTAGGGTTTTGAATATATTAGTGCACAGTCTTTTGCTTCCTAAGTTTCTAATGAGAAATCTGCTAGTGATCTTATTGAAAGTCCATTGCATGTGATGAATTGCTTTTCTCTTGCTTTTTTCAAGTTTCTTTTTGTCTTTGGGCTTGGATAGCTTGTTGACAATGTGTTTTGGTCTAGATGTTTTTAAGTTCTTACTTGAAGTTCATTGAGCTCTTTGGATGTTTATTTATGTCTTTCATCAAATGAGGAAGTTTATAGTTATTATTTCTATGAACACTCTCCTGTGCCCTTTCTATCCTTCTTCAAGAAGAACCAAAATATATATAGTATATTTAATGCTGTTTCACAGGTCTCTTAGGCTCTGTTTATTTTAACTCACATTTTTTTCTCTCTTTTACTCATATTTAATAATTTTTATTGTTTTATCTTTAGGTTTGCTGATTTTTCCTTCAGTCTGCTTAAATCGGTCTTTGAATTGCTCTAGTGAATGATTTATTATTGTACTTCTCAGCTTCAGAATTTATTTTATTCTTTTTTGTAGGTTTCCTCTTTGTTATTGATGCTTCCATCAATTTTGTTTATACATTTTTTATGCTTTTCCACAACTCCCTTTATTTTCCTTGAACATCTATAGGACAGTTGATTTAAAGTCCTTGTCTGATAGAGATACCATAGGTCTTTTTCGTTGGTGTATTATACTTTTACATTAAATGGATCATACTTTTCTTTTTCTTTATATGCCTTGTGAATATTTGTTTGTTTTAAACTGGTCATTTGAATTTAATAATGTGATTAGTCTAGAAATCAGATGTATCACCCTTCCCCAGGGTTTTCTGTTCTTTATTATTGCTTTCTATTTTTATTGTTGTAGATTGTGTTAGTATCAGAGGTTATCCTAAGATGTAAAGTCAAATTGTTCTCAAATCATTTCTGATTCTATACCTTGCCTCGGGGATGCCTGGTTACCCTTTTATTTTTCTCATTTATGCTGGTTTTTTTTTTTTTTTTTTTTTGAGTCTTTAATGTTTGGGTTCAAAAAGGAGAAAAAGACAAAAAATAAAGAAAGTGGAAGAAAATGGTGAGCGTGAAGGAAAGGGTAGTGGCTCTTTAAATCCACTGGAAGTCATTTCAGCTGGAGTGGGAGGGGCTTGCAGCAATAAGGGAGGTGCAACAATGACAACTGCCTCTTTGCACCTCTGAGATTAGAAGTATTCGTGATTAAAGCACAGATCATCAATATTTGGAGGACAGGGTCCTTTCTGACGCTCTGGCTCCTGCTAGCTACGTGCAAGCTGCTCCACGTACATGCGCATAGCTGTTTGCCACAGCAGTAGGGGATGACTAGTTACTGCTTTGCTAAGAGCTGAAATTGACCAAAATTATCTGTAATTTCCCTTGGAACTTCCAAGGGAAGTTGTAGTCCTTCAATAAACTCTGTAATTCTAAAATAGTTAAATCAGACAGATTCTGCCAGTACAATTTTTATCTTGGTGGGGAGACAGATTCCTGGTGCTTCCTACTCCACCATCTTCTCAGAATTTTCCTCTTCACAGTAATTTTTACAGATGAATCCCTGCCCCGTATTAGGGTATCTTTTCTTGTATCTCAATTTCATGCCTTTCTGTAATCATGGCCATGTACATTCTATAATAAATATTTGATAATTAAGAAAAATATGATTTGATCACCAGTATAATTGCTGCAAAACTTTGTAGTTTGTGATAGTCTCGCATTGTCATGTAACTTTTCACATTAAAATAAAGATACATCAACCACCTATTATTCTCACTCTAGCAGAATGTAGAAAATAGTTCAGCCTTAATGGTACTTAGATTTGCATTGCGTTTCTATTACTTTGTAATTTTGAAGTCTTATACAACTCATGTAATTTTTTAGTCCAATTTTTCTTAGATATAAAATTTTAAAAAAAGATTTACATCAGCAGATTCAATTAGATGGAGAACTTAAAAATCCTGGGACACTATCCTTTCTATTAATCAGTCTCCTTTTACATACGCAATCTCTCTCTCTCTCTCTCTCTCTCTCTCTCTCTCTCTCTCTCTCTCTCTTTCTCCTTGATTCTCTCTCTTCCTTCCCTTTTTATCTTCCTTAATCTACCTCTCTCTTTACTTTCCTGGTATATATGTTTGGGGGTATGTGTGTGTGTGCATGTGTCAGTGTGTGGGTGTGTACCAGGATTTGAACCATTTTAAGATATTCATTACATTCATTCTCTTGAGTATCTACTATATACCCAAGAAGAGGGCCAATACTTATTTTAGCTTCTTAAGTGCTACTCTAACTCTTCAATCTACTTTTTCATATCTTTGTAATATAGGCCTTACCGATAATAGACTATAACAAGACATACTTTTTTCTTTGTCTCTGAATCCTAGTCCTTATTTAAAACCTAACTTCATTTATTCTATTATCTCTTTATTAACTGGTCCACAAGGCTTTATGTCATCTTTCTGAATTCAAATTCAGATGTAGCCAACATTACCTGAATAGCAATAATGCATTGTTTAATAGTAGGAATAATGGTACACTGAATAAGATCAGATACCCATGAGCCGTAGGTTTAAGTCTCTATCTTAAAACTTACTAGCATGTGATATTAGTTATATGATTAAATACTCTGATTTTTATTTTCCTCATATGTAAAAAGATACGGTAAGAGTATTTTGCCATATGTTCATTGTGAGAATTAAATAAACTAATATAAGAAAAGTAGTTAATATACTTCTCGAAATGATAAAAGTGCTTAAATTGTTACTTAATCTTTGAGGATATGTATCACTATAGACCCCTTATCAGAGCAGAAAAAATAGTGGTTCATACAGCTTTGAGTTCAGTGCTTCAGATTATTGCATTTCTACAGCATCTTTCTTCAAAGCAATTGTATTCTGAGGTATGGTTAAGTAAATGAACACCCCTGAAATAGTCATGTTTTATATGTTTTCCCCCAACCAAAATGGAAAAGACCTTTTTCTCATGAACACTGATAAGAAAAACCTCACAGAAAAAAGAGAGTCACACAATAACAACAAAAATACTCTTTTCCACTTTTCAGATTTGTCTAGAAAGTACTATCAAAAGAAACTGATATGGCTCACACATCCATCCCAGTCTGTTGTCTGAAACCAATATTTTTACCTCTTTTAATTTTAGCTACTTCTTCCCTTGATTTATCTAAGATCTCAGATATAACAACAATCTACATTAAATTTCCCCTCTTAAAATAAGTAATAAATGAATGAAAAAGATACAGCTAATCTCTACTTATAGATAATTTATTTGCCCTGATTTTTCATGTTTTGAGCACTTGTTACCTGAATATTGATATTTCAGATATTCTCCTTCAAATTATTTCTTTTAAAAATTCCTAGTTACTATATTTACAGAGCTTCCCTTGCCCTTCCTTACACTCTAGTTTTCCAGCCCCTGAATTTCTTTGGATTTCCAGCAATCACAGCCTCTCATCTCTCCATTAATGGACCACAAGTTTCAATCATCTTTTTCTCATAGTCTACCTCTTGTTACAATCCCACTGCCACCAATACAAATCCAGAGAATAAACAAGATATGATATTAAATAGCATAATGAAGTCAAATGCACTCAACAATTAAAATACTTTTAGTGTGAGGATAATTAGAAAGTAAAGTGCTTCAATGCTGTATGTATGCCCCTCTTTACACAATATGAAACAAATAAATGCATAAAATATTGATTAAAATAGAATAATGTGAATATGCCCAGGCACTTCTGGCTCTAGTGTATCATAATCTACTCTGCTGTTACTGTTCAGTAACTCAATGTTGAATTATCCCACCTGAAATCGAGAATATCTATGTAAACACATTCATATTTGTTCTCCAATTTGTGGCTATGCAAGCTACAAATAATGTGAATGTATATTATTGAATTTACTGGTTTTCTGCACTTTCAATTTCATTCCTAAAACATCATCTTTCTTATCTTTTAAAATATGCTGAAGTGTTAGGAGATTCACTATTGAAAGACTTTTCACATAACACTACTTGCCTTAATAGATGTTTGTTTCTTTCAATAGCTCGTTCATATCTGTTTGGGAATCTCCATGTCATCTATGAGCATACAGACACTCACTTCTATATTTCTGTGACATTCTATTGTTTTAACCTTTGTCAACATTTTTCCCTCTTTACACTCATTGACAGGAAGGACTGTGAGTGTTGTGACCTATGTAAAATTTTGCTTTCTGGGTTTCTTTGAATAGCACCATCTGAAGACAAATGTTTTGCCAACACAAAGCATTAAACTGTTTTAGAAGGTTAATTGCAGAATTATCACTCAAAATGAGGAGGGAACGCATATGATTTAGATGAAACTTGAAAGGTGGTAGAGAATATTTGGGAATGATACACTTTCTCTGCATGAGACTAGATAACACAAAAAAAAAATCCCATAGGGAACTAAGTTCACAAATCTGCTGTCTTTGGTGAGTTATAACCAAAAGGACCAGAATCTCACTGTAGGATTAACAATGGTAAAAACAGAAAAAACTGCAGAGTTGCCGTGACTTTATCAATTAAGTAGCTGTGATTTTTTTCTATACATTGAGCAATCATAGAGGTTCATTAAAAAGATTAATAATGTTTATTTATGTTCAGAGCCTGGTTGTGGCAACTCATCAAATAAGACAAATTTGCCTTAGGTTATTTTCTTTGCAAAGTGTTCATTCTTGGTAATGTTTCTGTTTCATCTCCTTATGTATAGAATCTATCGCACACACACCTATAGTGTATAGAAATCCACAACATGAGTGTCTTTTTATAAGAAATATTTGGGTGAAGATCAAAGGCAAAGGAGATAGGCACACAACTGGGTTTTATATGTTTACAAAAGAAGTAGAGAAAAATTTGAACAGTGATTAATTAGTATCGATTTAAAATAATAATAATTTAGAGGTAAAATTATATGTTCTGTTTTTCCACTTCTTTGTAAGAAAAGACTCAAGTTATCTGAAAATCTGGTAGAAGCCTCATTGTATTAAAACATTCTGTATTTTTGAGGTGTAATTAAATTAATACTACATCATATTGGAACACAGGAAAATTATGACTGAAAGGAGACCTAAATTTACAAGAAATCATTTTGACAGCAAGCTGGGAAAGGCAAAATGAGATAAAATAACTCAAGACCTTTTTTATAGGCCAGGATACAAATTATTGACTAGGATAATCTTTCAGCCTTCTATTTATGAAGATTTTTTTTTTTTTTTTTTTAGACGGAGTTTCACTCTTGTTACCCAGGCCGGAGTGTGCAATGGCGCAATCTCAGCTCACCGCAACCTTTGCCTCCTGGGTTCAAGCAATTCTCCTGCCTCAGCCTCCCAAGTAGCTGGGACTACAGGCGTGCGCCACCTTGCCCAGCTAATTTTTGTATTTTTAGTAGAGATGGGGTTTCACCACATTGACCAGGATGGTCTCGATCTCTTGACCTCGTGATCCACCCGCCTCAGCCTCCCAAAGTGCTGGGATTATAGGCTTGAGCCATTGCGTCTGGCCGAAGATATTTTTAAAGTGCTACCCTCTTAAGGGGCTTTCTTTGTTAATAAAGGAAACATTATGGTGGAATTTATCTTGAATAAGATACTAAAATTAGCTCACATGATGAACCAACAATTATGTACCTTGGTGATCATCTGAATGAGTTGAAAATTTCTGACTACCCAAAAATCTTCACAAGGATTTTTATAGCAGCTTTATTAATAATTGCAAAAGCTTGGGCAACCGAGATACGCTTTAGTTGGTGAATGAATAAACTGTGATACATCCAGACAATGGAATAGTATTGAGCCCTAAAAACAAATTGAGCTATGGAGTCACAAAAAAGACATAGCAAACCTTTAAGTGCATATTACTAAGTGAAAAAAAAGCCAATCTATAAAGGTTGCTTATGATATGACTCCAACTATCTTACATTCTGGAAATGGTAAAACTATGGAGCCGGTAGTTACTAGGAGTTAGGGGAGAGGGTGAGATAAGTAAACATAGCACAGAAAATTGTGAAGGTGGTGAAAGTAGTTTGTAGGACACCAAAATGATGGGTACATATGATTATACATTGGTCCAAATCCACACAATGTTCAACACCAAGAATGAACTCTAATGTAAACTATGGCTTTTGTTGGGAACAGGTCAAGGTAGGTTGATCAATTGTAACAAATCCATCACTCTGGAAGGGGATGTTGGTAAGAGAGCAGGCTATACATGTGTGGGGACAGGAGTTATGTGAAATAACTATACTTTCCTCTAAATTTTGCTTTAAAATTAAAACAAAAAATAGTGTCTTTTAAAAAGTAGATACCATTTTTCTGGGTAGTTTCAAAAAATGTGTCTGCTTAGGTTCTTTGTCACATTTTTTAACAGGAGAACTTTTGATTTTTGGCATTATTAGTATTTTATTAAGAGTTGAGGCTAAGTTTCTACTGTTCATATAGAAACAATTCAGAGGATTTTCACTTTTTACTATGATATAAAATGTTAAAATTACTTTCTATTTCCTACTCTCTTTAAAAGTTAAATAGAACTGAGCTGTAAAATAATGTACTTCTGGTATCTTTTTATTAGTATATTTTAACCTCCATTCAACATCTTCTGCAGTAAGATAATATTAAGTAAAGTAATGACAACAGGTATGAGAAAAGAAAGGAAATGAGTCTTCTGATGAAAATACAAACTGAGGTTCTCAACTTTCAGTTTTCATTACTATCAACTAAGGAGCTTCAAAATAAGCTGATCTTCATTCCCAATATTTTGATGTAATTGATCTGAGGTAGGAGGAACCTGAGCATTTGTAACTTTTCATTCTAAATTATTTCAACTGATTGTAATGAGTACTTCAGGGTTGAAAATATCAGGTTTTACATTTTTAAAGAAATTCAGTTATTTTATTTGGTTTTTTAAAAACATTAAATTCAAGTTGTCTTTCATAATTCTTAACTTTATTTGTATCTATTTTATGGATTTTATTTCATTTCTGATCTTAAGCATTTCTACTCTTTTTCTTTGGTCCCACATATAAAGTACTAATAATCAATGTTATTGATTTAAAAAACAACAACAACAACATTGTTGGAAGTATGTATCTTTTCTACTAAAAAAGGAAACTTCTTTTATTAATTTCATCCTTTCTCTTAATTCTTCCTTTGTCTTTCTATGTTTTTATGCTTTTTTTTTTCTTTTTTTATTGCGTTTTAGGTTTGGGGGTACATGTGCAGAACATGCAAGATAGTTGCATAGGTACACACATGGCAGTGTGTTTTGCTGCCTTCCTCCCCTTCACCCACATTTGGCATTTCTCCCCAGGCTTTTTTTTTTTTTTTTTTTTTTTTCTGAGACAGTCTCGCTCTGTCACCAGGCGCCAGGCTGGAGTGCAGTGGCGTGATGTTGGCTCACTGCAACCTCGGCCTCCAGGGTTCAAGCAATTCTCCTGCCTCCGCCTCCCAAATAGCTGGGACTACAGGCCAGTTCCACTGTGCCCAGCTAATTTTTGTATTTTTAGTAGAGACAGGGTTTCACCATGTTGGCCAGGATGGTCGTGATCTCTTGACCTCAAGTTCCGCCTGCCTCGATCTCCCTAAGTGCTGGGATTACAGGCGTTAGCTACCGCACCTGGTGCTTGTATATTTTTATAAACATGCATTTTAATTACTTTAGTTGCTTATTTCATTCTCTTTATTTGCATAAGTTCCAAGTTCTTATATCTTTTGTTTTTTCTTGTGTGATAAAGACATTTGGATCTAAAATTTATTTTGAGTTCAGCTTGTCTTTTTCCATAAATTTTATGTTAATGTGTTTCTGTTGCTTCATAATTGATTTGTGGTTTCAGTTAGTATTTATTTTAAATTTCAATTAAGTACTTTTGCAAGTATTTATTTTCAAATACATATTTTTGATAAATGTTCACATTTTAGTTTTCTTGCATTATATAAAGACTATAGTATATAAATTCAATATTCTTTCTTAAAATTGTATTCCATGGACTTTTTTTTTTTTTTTTTTTTTTTTAGTATGCTTTAAGTTCTGGGATACATGTGCAGATCGTGCAGGTTTGTTACATAGGTATACATTGGCCATGGTGGTCGTTTGCTCCATCCATTGCCTCGTCATCTATATTAGGTATTTCTCCTAATACTATCCCTTCCCAAACCCCCTACCCTCTGCTCTTCCTCACCTAGCCTCCCACTCCCCAGGCCCTGGTGGGTGATATTCACCTCCCTGTGTCTGTGTGTTCTCATTGTTCCACAGCCATTTATGAGTGAGAACATGCAGTGTGTGGTTTTCTGTTCTTTTGTCAGTTTGCTGAGAATGATGGTTTCCAGTTTCATCCATGTTCCTGCAAAGGACATGAATTCATCCTTTTTTATGGCTGCATAGTATTCCCATGGACAAATTTAAAAAAAAAAACCTTGCTTTTTCTCTCTTTCAAGTATAATAAAAATATATTTGTTCTCTATTTCAAGTATTTAAATTTCTACATATTTCTATTGACTTAATTTTTTAAATTAATTATGTTATTTTGACTCTGAAAGTACATTTTTTTTTTCCTGGAGCTGATTTTAAAGGCAAAATTTCTCTTTTAATCATTGATACTATGTCCTAAGGGTTGTTGCTGTATATGTGAATATATTTTTGTTTCATTTTTCTTTCTCTTTGATTACAACCAATACAGGATAGTCCTTAGTTTTTAAAATTGATTTTGTGCCCATAAATCCACTGAATTTTTATAATTTATCTGTAGATTCAATTCAATATTTTAAAGATTGAATATGTCATAATGATAGGACTTCTGTTCTTGTAATCCTCCAATGCTATGTTTCTTCTTTAAACATATTTCCACATCCTCCCTGTTCTTCTTACTATTTACCTTTTTTAAAAAGAATATATCAACTTTAAAAAATTACTTGTGAGTTTGCTTTAGGCTTTTGTGTTTGTATCCCTCAGTGCCTACTCTGTAAACAAGTCCATTTAATTTATAATTCACGACAATTTATTCTTTAATTTATATTTCTATTTTTTCTAATTATTTAAGTGAGTTTTCACAAATGATATTTGGTTAACTGCTGGCAGTTTAGCCTTGACTTCTACACCCATGAACATTTCTAATAAGTATAGTTTGTTTTTGAAACACATGACTAACAATACACATACATCTTGCATCTCAGTGGTAATTTCTACTTATTTATTTCTGCTGGCACTCACTTATGTTTTCTCTTTATCTTCATATGTCTGATTATCTTTTATTGTGTTAGCAATTAGGTCTGAAAAATAATTTGGGCAAATACATTGAGTCTTAGATGACTTTAACTTCTCTTGCTTTTTCCATGTGCCAGAGGACATACATAAAGAAAAGAAATCATTTTAGTTATATTTCAGTTTTTTGCTATGCAGATGATATAAAACTGATCAGAAAGTCATGCCATAGTTGGTTTATTTCCACTTCTTTTAAATTTTTTCAATAGCATTTTGGGGACTGAACCTAAAGGATGATATATACAAATTCCCATCTAAGTACATTTGCTCTGACTTTTGTCCCCTAATTCCTTGTCAGCTACCAAAACCACAAACTAGCTTCTCAGCTTTATTTCCCAGATTCTCAAATACCTTCAAGGAATGGTAGCCTCATATGTTGGTATACTTCTGGGATCCAGGTCTCTTCTGAACATGGACTCAGTAATTCATCACTATTCTGTTAAATGTATCAGAAAAAAATTAAATAATATTTTATTGAGCTTTTAAAAATTATCATCTGGAAAGATGACGTCTTGTTATTGTTATTACCACAGCATCACCACCATTACCATTGCCATCATTATTTTATTCAGATTGCCATCTCTCCCCTCCAGAAGTTTTGTTTTTCTGAGAGCCACATAATTTGAGTATACATTCTTTTTATGAGACAGAGTCACGCTCTGTCGCCAGGCTGGAGTGCAGTGGCGTAATGTCGGCTCACTGCAATCTCCGCCTCCTGGGTTCAAACAATTCTCCTGCTTCAGCCTCCCTAGTAGCTGGGACTACAGGCACGTGCCACCACACCCGGCTAATTTTTGTATTTTTTAGTAGAGATGGGGTTTCACCATGTTGGCCAGGATGGTCTCAATCTCTTGACTTCGTGATCTGCCCACCTCGGCCTCTCAAAGTGCTCGGATTACAGGAGTGAGTCACCGCGCCCAGCCCATTGTCACTGTCTTATGTGCATTTACAGGAGGCACAGGTCTCATGGCTGAAGTTCCTATATCAGAGGCAATCCTGACAATGGTGTAAGTGTCTTGGTCTCTATCACTGTTAGCAGCTGTATCATTACCTGGCAAATGATCAGTGCATTGTCAAAGCAGAAGAAAAAACTCTCTCAAAAGACTAAATAACAAAGAACATGAGAGGTTTTGAAATTTTACCTATCACCCTGAAAGCTAAACTGATATGCACTTGAATGACTACAGAACCTGAAAAAAATACTTTGATCAATAGCTATGGAGAAGCTCATTTAAAAATAATTTTACACTTTATGTACGTAATTTTTTTTTATTTGTAAGACTTCAATATGAGACATAATTTTCTTTCAGTTTTATCTTTGCTATTGAATAGCTGTTCTTACTAATAATGCCAGGACATCATGTTTCATTTTGGAAGACAAGTTTCACATGCTTCTCACTTTCCCACCAACATTGAGACAGAGTTTTTGCAGAAACTTTTTTCCTTAGTAATATTTTCTTAAGTGCTTCTTTTGATTAATCATTGCTATTTCAAATACATGTGCATAGGACCTGCCCTAGATGGCTTGCAGAATTAACTACCACAAGAAATGGCTGCAACTTTTACTCACGAACACACTGCATTGCACACAGGAAGTAGCAACCTAGAAGGTTATAGCTTACTAATGGTGGACAATCAATGTATTATTATTATCAATGCAATTTTACATAGAAGATACTTTGAGATGTATTCCCTAGTGACAAAAATCCCTGGCACTCTGCAAGTTAGGCAACCTACTTAACCATTTTGTGCATCAGTTTCCTGATCTATAGAGTTAATAATTATACCTATATTTTAAAATACAAGAATTAAATGGGTTAATAGATAAGAATATTTAGAGAAACACCTGGCAATAAATAGTTGCTACTTTCATGGTGTTGACAGGAGAGATTAGGTAATAAATAGCTCTCAAAGGATTCATTCCATTTCTTTTGCAGGACAGTAGAGCATTTTTAAAAACTGTTCCTATCACTTGGAAGCCTAGAAATCTTACCAGTTTCACCTAACTCTTCCACCTCCACCACAAGGTAAGTACTTGCTTAGCCAAAGAAAAGTGGTCATTTCTTTTTTTTTTTTTTGCTTTAAAAATAATTTTTTTAAAATTTTTATTGCATTATAGGTTTTGGGGTACATGTGCAGAACATGCAAGATAGTTGCATAGGTACACACATGGCAGTGTGTTTTCCTGTCTTCCTCCCCTTCACCCACACTTGGCATTCATCCCCAGGCTATCCTTCCCCAGCCCCCGCCCTGCTGTCCCTCCCCCATTCCCCCCAATAGACCCCAGTGTATAGTAGACCGCCTCTCTGTGTCCATGTGTTCTCATTTTACTCACCCACCTATGAGTGAGTATATGCGGTATTACTTTTTCTGTTCTTGTGTCAGTTTGCTGAGAATGATGTTCTCCAGATTCATCCATGTCCTTACAAAGGACACAAACTCATCATTTTTGATTGCTGCATAATATTCCATGGTGTATATGTGCCACATTTTCCCAGTCCAGTCTATCATCGTTGGGCATTTGGGTTGGTTCCAGTTCTTTGCTATTGTAAACAGTGCTGCAATGAACATTCGTGTGCATGTGTCCTTATAGTAGAACGATTTATAGTCCTTTGGATAGATACCCAGTAATGGGATTGCTGGGTCAAATGGAATTTCTATTTCTAGGTCCCTGAGGAATCGCCACACTGTCTTCCACAATGGTTGAACTAATTTACACTTCCACCAACAGTGTAAGAGTGTTCCTATTTCTCCACATCCTCTCCAGCATCTGCTGTCTCCAGATTTTTTAATGATCACCATTCTAACTGGCGTGAGATGGTATCTCAATGTGGTTTTGATTTGCATCTCTCTAATGACCAGTGATGATGAGCATTTTTTCATATGTTTGTTGGCCTCATGTATGTCTTCTTTTGTAAAGTGTCTGTTCATATCCTTTGCCCATTTTTGAATGGGCTTGTTTGTTTTTTTCCTGTAAATCTGTTTGAGTTCTTTGTAAATTCTGGATATCAGCCCTTTGTCAGATGTGTAAACTATAAAGATTTTTTCCCATTCTGATGGTTGCCGATTCACTCTAGTGACTGTTTCTTTTGCCGTGCAGAAGCTGTGGAGTTTGATTAGGTCCCATTTGTCTATTTTGGTTTTTGTTGCCAATGCTTTTTGTGTTTTGTTCATGAAGTCCTTGCCTACTCCTATGTCCTGAATGGTTTTGCCTAGATTTTCTTCTAGGGTTTTCATGGTGCCAGGTCTTATGTTTAAGTCTTTAATCCATCTGGAGTTAATTTTAGTGTAAGGTGTCAGGAAGGGGTCCAGTTTCTGCTTTCTGCACATGGCTAGCCAGTTTTCCCAACACCATTTATTAAATAGGGAATCCTTTCCCCATTGCTTGTTTTTGTCTGGTTTATCAAAGATAATATGGTTGTAGATATGTTGTGTTGCCTCCGATGCTTCTGTTCTGTTCCATTGGTCTATATCTCTGTTTTGGTAGCAGTACCATGCTGTTTTGATTACTGTAGCCTTGTAGTATAGTTTGAAGTCTGGTAGTGTGATGCCTCCCGCTGTGTTGTTTTTGCTTACAATTGACTTGGCTATGCGGGCTCTCTTTTGGTTCCATATGAAGTTCATGGTGGTTTTTTCCAGTTCTGTGAAGAAATTCAATGGTAGCTTGATGGGGATAGCATTGATTGTGTAAATTACTTTGGGCAGTATAGCCATTTTCACGATATTGATTCTTCCTAACCACGAACATGGAATGTTTCTTCATCTGTTTGTGTCCTCTCTTATTTCATTGAGCAGTGGTTTGTAGTTTTCCTTAAAGAGGTCCCTTACATTCCTTGTGAGTTGTATTCCTAGGTATTTTATTTTCTTTGTAGCAATTGTGAATGAGAGTTCATTCTTGATTTGGTTCTCTTTAAGTCTGTTATTGGTGTATAGGAATGCTTGTGATTTTTGAACATTGATTTTATATCCTGAGACTTTGCTGAAGTTGCTTATCAGTTTCAGGAGCTTTTGGGCTGAGGTGATGGGGTCTTCTAGGTATACTATCATGTTGTCTGCAAATAGAGACAATTTGGCTTCCACCTTTCCTATTTGAATATGCTTTATTTCTTTTTCTTGCCCGATTGCTCTGGCTAGAACTTCCAGTACTATGTTGAATAGGAGCAGTGAGAGAGGGCATCCTTTTCTAGTGCCGGATTTCAAAGGGAATGCTTCCAGTTTTTGCCCATTAAGTATAATATTGGCTGTTGGTTTGTCATAAATAGCTTTAATTACTTTGAGATATGTTCCATCAATACCAAGTTTATTGAGGGTTTTTTAGCATAAAGGGCTGTTGAATTTTGTCAAATGCCTTCTCTGCATCAATTGAGATAATCATATGGTTTTTGTTTTTGCTTCTGTTTATGTGGTGAATTACATTTATAGACTTGTGTATGTTGAACCAGCCTTGCATCCCCGGGATGAATCCTACTTGATCATGATGGATAAGTTTTTTAATGTGCTGTTGCAATCGGTTTGCCAGTATTTTATTGAAGATTTTTGCATCTATGTTCATCATGGATATTGGCCTGAAGTTTTCTTTTCTTGTTGAGTCTCTGTCAGGTTTTGGTATCAGGATGATGTTGGTCTCATAAAATGATTTGGGAAGGGTTCCCTCTTTTTTGGATTCTTTGGAATAGTTTCAGAAGAAATGGTATCAGATCCTCTTTGTGTGTCTGGTAGAATTCAGCTGTGAACCCATCTGGACCTGAGCTTTTTTTGTGTGGTAGGCTCTTAATTGCTGCCTCAACTTCAGACCTTGTTATTGGTCTATTCATAGTTTTGGCTTCCTCCTGGTTTAGGCTTGGGAGGACACAGGTGTCCAGGAATTTATCCATTTCTTCCTGATTTACTAGTTTATGTGCATAGAGTTGTTTGTAGTATTCTCTGATGATGGTTTGAATTTCTGTGGAATCTGTGGTGATTTCCCCATTATCGTTTTTTATTGCATCTATTTGGTTGTTCTCTCTTTTCTTTTTTATCAGTCTGGCTAGTGGTCTGTCTATTTTGTTGATCTTTTTGAAAAACCAGCTCTTTGATTTATTGATTTTTTTTGAAGGGTTTTTCTTGTCTCTATCTCCTTCAATTCTGCTCTGATCTTAGTTATTTCTTGTCTTCGGCTAGGTTTTGAGCGTTTTTGATCTTGCTCCTCTAGCTCTTTGAATTTTGACGATAGGGTGTCAATTTTGGATCTCTCCACTCTTCTCATGTGGGCACTTATTGCTATATATTTTCCTCTACAGACTGCTTTAAATGTGTCCCAGAGATTCTGATACGTTGTGTCTTCATTTTCGTTGGTTTCAAAGAACTTCTTTATTTCTGCCTTCATTTAATTGTTTATCCAATCAACATTCAAGAGCCAGTTGTTCAGTTTCCATGAAGCTGTGTGGTTCTGAGTTATTTTCTGAATTCTGAGTTCTAACTTGATTGCACTATGGTCTGAGAGACTGTTTGTTATGATTTCAGTTGTTTTGCATTTGCTGAGGAGTGCTTTACTTCCAATTATGTGGTCAATTTTGGAGTAGGTGTGATGTGGTGCTGAGAAGAATGTATATTCTGTGGATTTGGGGTGGAGAGTTCTGTAAATGTCTATCAGGTTTGCTTGTTCCAGGTCTGAGTTCAAGTCCTGGATATCCTTGTTAATTTTCTGTCTGGTTGATCTGTCTGATATTGACAGTAGAGTGTTAAAGTCTCCCACTATTATTGTGTGGGAGTCTAAGTCTCTTTGTAAGTCATTAAGAACTTGCCTTATATATCTGGGTGCTCCTACATTGGGTCCATATATATTTAGAATCGTTAGCTCTTCTTGTTGTATCGATCCTTTTACCATTATGTAATGACCTTCTTTGTCCCTTTTGATCTTTGTTGCTTTAAAGTCTATTTTATCAGAGACGAGAATTGCAACTCCTGCTTTTTTTTTGCTCTCCATTTGCTTGGTAAATCTTCCTCCATCCTTTTATTTTGAGCCTTTGTGTATCTTTGCATGTGAGGTGGGTTTCCTGGATACAGCACACTGATGGGTTTTGGTTTTTTATCCAATTTGCCAGTCTGTGTCTTTTGATTGGTGCTTTTAGCACATTTACATTTAGGGTTAATATTGTTATGTGTGAATTTGATACTGCCATTTTGATGCTAGCTGGCTGTTTTGCCTGTTGGTTCATGTAGATTCTTCATTTTGTTGATGGTCTTTAGCATTTGGTATGCTTTTACAATGGCTGGTACTGGTTGTTTCTTTCTATGTGTAGTGCCTCTTTCAGGAGCTCTTGTAAAGCAGGCCTAGTGGTGACAAAATCTCTGAGTACTTGCTTGTTCGTGAAGGATTTTATTTTTCCTTCACTTATGAAGCTCAGTTTGGCTGGATATGAAATTCTGGGTTGAAAGTTCTTTTCTTTAAGGATGTTGAATATTGGCCCCCACTCTCTTCTGGCTTGTAAAGTCTCTGCCGAGAGATCTGCTGTGAGTCTGATAGGCTTCCCTTTGTGGGTGACCCGACCTTTCTCTCTGGCTGCCCTTAGTATTTTCTCCTTCATTTCAACCCTGGTGAATCTGACGATTATGTGCCTTGGGGTTGCTCTTCTTGCGGAGTATCTTTGTGGTGTTCTCTGTATTTCCTGGAGTTGAGTATTGACCTGTCTTGCTAGGTTGGGGAAATTTTCCTGGATAATATCCTGAAGAGTGTTTTCCAGCTTGGATTCATTCTCTTCATCACATTCTGGTACACCTATCAAACGGAGGTTGGGTCTCTTCACATAGTCCCACATTTCTTGGAGATTTTGTTCATTCCTTTTTGTGCTTTTTTCTTTAATCTTGGTTTCACATTTTATTTCATTGAGTTGATCTTCAACTTCTGATATTCTTTCTTCTGCTTGGTCAATTCGGCTGTTGAAACTTGTGCATGCTTCATGAAGTTCTCATGTTGTGTTTTTCAGCTCCTTCAATTCATTCATATTCCTCTCTAAGTTGTCCATGCTTGTTATCAATTCCTCGAATCTTTTTTCAAATCTTTTTTCAAGGTTCTTAGTTTCTTTGCACTGATTTAGAACATGTTCTTTTAGCTCAATGAAATTTATCATTATCCACTTTCTGAAGTCTGATTCTGTCATTTCGTCACAGTCATTCTCCATCCAGCTTTGTTCCCTTGCTGGTGAGGAGTTTTGGTCCTTTGTCGGAGGTGAGGTGTTTTGGTTTCGGGTGTTTTCCTCCTTTTTGCGCTGGTTTCTTCCCATCTTTATGGATTTATCCGCCTGTCATCTTAGTAGTTGCTGATTTTTCAATTGGGTCTCTGTGTGGATGCTGAGATTGTTGATGATGAAGTATTTCTGTTACTTAGTTTTTCTTCTGATGGTCTAGCCCCTCTGCTGTATGAGTGCTGAGGTCCACTCCAGGCCCTGCTTGTCTGGAGTATACCTGTAGCAGCTGTGGAACAGTGAGGGATGATACCAGTTTCTTCTTCTGCTGTCTTTGTTCCAGAATGATGCCTGCCCAATGTCAGTCTGATTAGTCCTTTTTTGTGGTGACTCTTTGGATATACAGGGGTCAGGGAGCTGCTTGAGGAGACAGTCTGTGTTTTATAGGAGCTCCAGTGCTGAGCTGTGAGCTCCATTGTTCATTCAGGGTTGTTGGGAGGTTGCTTATGTCTGCTGCAATAGAACTCATAAAACACCACCCTTCCCCCCCCCTTAGATGCTCTGTTTCAGGGAGTTGGGGCTTTCTTTATGAGTATCTGTTGCACTGTCTTGCCCCACTAGGCAGCAGTCTATTCACTATTTGCCTGCTGGGGCTCTGACCTGCTAGCGCGGGTCCGCCCTGTTGCTGCTGGGCTCCCTTCTGCTGTGGAGTGCTCCCGGCTCCTGTCAGAGTCTCTCTGTTATGGCAGGTTGCCTCGGCAATGGCAGGCTGCGTCAGCCCTGGGCAGTACTTCAGTAGGGGCGGATTGCATCAGCAATGGCGGACACCCCTCCCTCACCAGGCTGCACCGTCCTAGATGCCGACAGCAAAACTCTCAGCCCCAAGCGCCTCCAGTCGCTGTCCTGCTTGTCCCCATGAGGGTGGGACCCGCTGAGCCCGATCACCCAGCTCCCTGCCTCAGAGTCCGTCCTCTCTCTCTCTCTCTCTCTCCCTCTCTGCAAGCTGAAAGGTAGACTCTCTCACTGGTGCCCCAGTAGCCTGCCAATAGGGCACTGGGATCCATGCGATCTCCCGTGCCGCTGCCCACTTCACTGGCTCAGATCACGCTTCCCAGGAAACTCCTGGTCTGGCTCACTGTCCAAGTCCTGTTCAATCAGATGGACATGCCAATCTGCCCTTCCAACTCTCAGATTGCCAGTTTAACAGGGCACCCAGACCAGTGAGTTCCCTGCCGGTCCCGCTGCGGCACCGGCCGAAGCCGCGCGAGCCGGCTGCGTTAGCCGGCTTTACTAGCGTCCTGTGTCTCTCCCACACCTGGGACTTTCAATGCTCTGTGGGCAAAAAAGGTCCATCCGAGAATGCGGCTAGGACTCACCCTCTGCGCCTTCGGTGAGAGCTGCAATCCTGAGTCGCTTCTACGATGCCATCTTGCCTCTCCCGAAAAGTGGTCTTTTCTTAATCTCAGCTGTGAGCTTTCTTATCTCCATCTGGTCCCTCTCTTTTTTTTTCCCTCCACCTCTTTGGCATCATGACAGCAAACATGTCACATCTACAGTAAATGGTCAATTTGTGACTAGAAGATTGTAACTGACCACCAAAATCAGGTCCTTCCTTAGTTTGCTTTACTTCAGTATTTGCTTCAAAGTATTTGCTGCCACCCATTAGTAGGTTAAAAAACAACTTAGTGTATAACAATTATCATTTAAATAATAAAATCAATTTATAACAATGAAATAGAGGTGATGATATATTATAAAATTAAATATAATTTTACTACATTATATGTATGTGAGGGGAGATTTTTTCTTTACATTATAGAGTAAAAAACTTTTATTATGGCTTATGATCAAGAAACTACAGAGCATTACTTTGTTTTATTTCTAGCATACCATTAAGAATAAAGAATAAATTCATTTTTCATTAACAAAGAAAAAAATGAGAAAGAGTAATGACCTAATTTTAATTCTGGCTTTAAGAAAGCTGTTTTTCGGGGCTTTAAAAAGTGAGAGGCAGAGGAGATAATCATTATTTTGACCTCACTGACACTGCTCAAAGAACCAGAGGACCTTTCCACTTACTTATAAACATGTCCTCATCTTGAAGATTTAAAAACATCTATTTTATAAACTCTTCATCCATAGTGACAATATTCAAGTCTTGCTGTATAGCAGCAATTTATTATTTCAAGTTGAGCAAAACCCTCTAATCTCCCCTGACACCACCCTTCAGTTAGAAACATCCTGAGCTAAGGAAGCTATGCTGCAATGAATTGTGCATCCCACTGCTCTATATTGATCTTAACATTATTAGTATAACATACACTAACTTTGGCAAAATACAATGAAAATCTATACAATTATGTAGTACATATGTGGGTAGAGGAGGCCACTTCATAGCCCACCTGAAAACTGCTGATTTAATGGAAAAAAAAAAAAGTCCCATGAAAAATAATGATGGTAATTTAAGATGAAATTTATCATGTCAACTTAGTGTTTATAAAAAAAGAAAAGAGATGATCTGATATAGGCATATTTGTGGTCTAGACTTAAATTAAGCCATGTGTAAAAATATAAAAATCATTACACACCCACAATAAATGTAATCTTCAATATGTAAATGGAGAAAAAGGATCTATACCAAGGGCTTATGCATGCCAGTTGACATGTTAGAATAGTTTTAGTTTGAAATTATAAAACAGACATAAAAATGTTAACAAGCCTAAGTCACAATAAACTACAAATTGCAGATGTTATACCCAATTTTAGATTTGTCAACTTGAACTTCATTTTCACATTCTTCCACTCCATAATTGAAAAAAAAGTTAAAAATGTTATAGACCAGGAATAGAAACTCCAAACAAACCCACCACTTAGAATGAATCTATAAATGTGTAAAAGAAGCAAATAACAATAATAGGAAAAAAAGCTCATTTATCCCACAGAAGTTTTACAAGCAGAAGGATGTAGCACTAAATAGTGGCTTTGAATGGCCTCCAGTCTCTAGGTCAAAAAACTGTGAAAAACAAATTTATAATTTTTTTTTCTTTTGAGAGAGGGCCCCAGTCTGGGTGCCCAGGCTTGAGTACAGTGGTGTCATCTTGGCTCATTACAGCCTCAACCTCCCTGGGGTCAGGTGATTCTCCCACCTCTGCCTCCTGAGTACCTGAGACCACAGACACATGCCCCTATACCTGCCTAATTATTTTATTTTATTTTTTGTATTTTTAGTTGAGATGGGGTTTTGGTATGTTGCCCAGGCTGGTCTCAAACTCCTGGCAAGCAATCTGCCTGCCTTGGTTTCCCAGAGTGCTAGGATTATAGGCATGAGCCACTGTGCTCAGCCCCAATTTTAGAATTTTGTTTTTTGATATATTATTAAACATTGATGGGAAAAGATGAAAAATTTAATGGGTGGCTAAAAAAATAAGAGATGTGCCAATGATGGTCAGATTTGGAAAAGATTTCTGGAAAACAAAAATCTTTAAGCCTGACAATGGTTTCTGTGGCTTAAAAAAAAAACTTGCTAGATTTACTGCATGAAACATTCAAATATTATAGTAAAAACTGTCAGCTGATCCTTTGTGCATTGGGAAGAACACAGATAATATTTGGCCAAGATAATTAATTGATTGAAACTGCATTTTAGAATAAACATTTCAGAGCTATTAAGGAAGGTAGAATGTATGGGAAAGAGACAGGACATTTGAAGGCTTAGTGTGCTGACAAAATGTAGATGAATTTGGACATAGCAGGAAAATGATATTTATTCAGTACAGTTGTCCCTCAGTATGCATAAGTGATTGGTTTCAGAATCCCCTCTGGATTCTGAAATCCATGGGTGCTCAAGTGTCTTATATAAAATGGTATATTAGTAGCATTTAAAAATAACCTCTGCACATCCTTGTGTACACTTTACATCATCTCTTGATTATTTTTAATACTTAATACAATGTAATGTTATATAAATAGTTGTTATACTGTATTATTTAGGGTATAATGACAAGAAAAAGTCTGCACATGTTCAGTATAAACACAACCATCCATTTCTTTTCTGAACATTTTTGATCTGTAGTATGTTGAATTCATAGACATAGAACCCACAGATTTGAAAAGAATAATTAACTACTCATATAACTTTTATACTAGTTAATTGAAGTTATTTTTATGTTGAGAAAATATATTTTACCCAGTGTCATCAGCAAAATGCCTGAGTTGATCCGTAAAATCAACTACTTATTGTAAATGACGGTCTCCTCTATTCATGTGAATTACAATAAAGGTAACAAGATTTCTGCAGCCTGCAACTCACGCATTTCTGGTTATTTATAAACAGTGTAACGGAATTATCATCAAATTGCTTTTCTTTTCCAGCTTGATCCATTTGACTTGTTCCCTTTGCTTGAATTGTAGGAAAAATAATTTAGTAAATGCTAATGAATTCTAAATTTGCATAAATTATCTCCTTATGTGATTTATAATCCTGAATTAAGTGTATCTCCAAATACCAATGTGCAAAGAAAGTCTATTATATGGGTAGGCATAATTCTAATAATTATTCAATTTATAAGCTAAAAAAATGAAGCCAAGATTACTTCAACCCACTCAGAAATGAGCCTTTTCATTCACGTTTTACCTTTTTATCAGTCTGCCAATTAGAGAACTTAAGTATATTTCCATCTTGTATTACTTTTAGCATTGCATTAATGTTGGTTCATTAATTAGATTCCTTCAAAAATTTGCTTAATTTTTATGCTAATAAAAGCAGAAGTAAATATGAATTAACTAATTTATTTATTTATTTATACAGTTAATAGTATATTTTTTATGATGGCTTAATAAATGCCAAGCACTATTTTAAAATCTAGAAATAAAACACTCAATAAGAAAGTATATGTGTGTGTGTTTGGGTTTATGTTCTTGCAACCTATGAAGAGACGAGATCAGATAAATAAGCAAATAATTCAAGAGATATGACATTTTTTGGTATATTAAGAAAAGAAATTATGGTGGAAAAAAATGCAGGTGGGTAGTATATTGTTTGTTTCTTTCTAATGGTGTGATTAGAAAAGTTTTCTTTGCCATTTAAACTGAAACCTATAAAGCAAAAAGAACCAGACTTTCAATGATGCAAGGAAAACTTGTCAATGAAAAATACTGTATCCAGCACAGCTATCCCTTAGAAACGAAGAACTAAAATCTTTCCTAGACAAACAAAAGCTGAAGAAATTTATTGCTACTACAGCTGTTCTACAAGAAATGCTAAAGGGAGTTCTGAAAACTGAAAGAAAAGGATGCTATGTGATTGCTGTGCTAACATTGTCAAAATAGTGTATAAACCACTTATATATTTAGTAAGAAGACTGAAAAAGAAATCTATTAAAATGATAAGTATTACCACAATTCGTTTTAAAGTAAGCAATACAAAATGTAAATTGTGATATAAAAACACTCAAAATATGTGCAGAGGATAAAGTTAATATATACAGGGCTTTTTAATTTCCTTTTCTTCTTTTTTTTTTGTAATCAAAGTTAAGTTGGTATCAGTTTTAAATAAATTATCATAAGAATAGAATAGTTTTGTAAGCCTCCTAAAAACCACAAAGCAAAAACCTGTAATAGATACACTAAAAATAAATAGCAACACAGTAGCAGACGAAGTAACTTCATCACAAAGAAAGAGAGTAAGAAACTGAAAAAGTAATAGAAGAGCTACAACACAACTAGAAAACAAGAAACAAAATAGCAGTAGTAAGTCCTTACCTATCAATAATATCAATTTTAAATTGACTAGATTATCCAATTAAAATACATAGAATGGTTGAAATGACAAAAATCAGAACCAATGTAATGCTGCCTACAAGAAATTTACTTCATCTGTGAAGAAATATATAGACTAAACATAAGGGATGGAAAAGATATTCTATGCAAATAGAACCAAAAAAAAGCAGAAGTAGCTACATTTATATCAGATAAAAAAGATATTAAGTAAAAAACTAAAAAGAGATGAAGAAAGTTTTTATATAATGATAAATGTGTCAATTCATCAAGAGGATATAACAATAATCAATGCGTATGCCCCCAACAATTGAGAACCCCAAAATATAAAGCAATATCAGTAGATCTAACAGAAGAAAAAGACTACAACACAAGAATAGTACAGGAGTTCAACATGTCACTTTTAGCAATGGACATATCACGCAGGCAGAAAATCAACAATAAAACATGAGAGTTAAATAACACTATAGACCCAATGCACCTCAACAGATATTTATAAAACATTACATCTTATTGCAATGGAATATACACATTTTTTTCATCAACACAAAAAAATATTATCCAGGATAGATAATATGTTAACCCAAGAAAACATCTCAACAAATGAAAAAAGTCAATAACATGTCAAGTACCCTTTCTGATCACAATAGAATAAAACTAGAAATCAAGAACAAGAGAACCTTTGGACACTGTGCAAATATATATAAATTAAACAACATGAACCAGAATGACCAATGAATCAATGAAGGAAATTAAGAAAATAATTTTTAAAATTTGTGAAATAAAAATGGAATCATAATATACCACCAAGAGATACAGGAAAAGTAGTACTATATAGTAATAAATGTTTACATCAATAAAGAAAGAAAGACTTTGAGCTAACAACCTAGCAGTACACCTTAAGGGAATACAAAAGAAACAAACCAAACCCCATATTAGTAGAAGGAAAATAAGTCTAAAGATCACAACAGAAATAAGTTAAATTCAGATTAAAAAATACAAAAGATCAATAAGGCAAAAAGTTTTTTAAAAGGTAAACAAAATCAATACACCTTTAGCTAGAATAAAAAAAGAAAAAGATGCAAATAAATAAATTCAGAATGTATAAAAACATTATAATTGATAACATAGAAATACAAAGAATCATTAGACTACTATGAACAACTATATGCCAACAAATTAATATTAACATCCTACTACAGTTGGGGTAATTTGGTTTGAAGGTTTAGAAATTTGCCTTAACTAGTAAATGGGGAGCTTGCTTGAAGAATATAGGGTTCTCAAGAGGGACTAACTGTAAAAAGTAAACATTTACTTCTGATTTTTCTTGGCTTTATTTTTCCTTACATATGTATTTTTTCTTCATGCATTTCTATACATTATAGTTGCATTGCTACCAGATATCTTTGTTTCTGGTTTTGTATGATCTTCCAATTTCAGCATCTATAGAGATCAACTAGAACATTTGTATTCTAAATACAAATTCTCAGAAGAGACAATGCCTTTCACTCAGCTGGAGTCCACTGTGACATGCCAAATGGCCAGTCATCCTATGTCCAGGGCCATGTGAGCTCATACAGAATAGAATGGAGATACTGAATAACAGCATAAAGACATCTCTTATAGCTTTGTGACACCACGTATAGTTTACATTATTTTTCTACATGAATTGTACTTTGTGTCAAGGCAAAGTGCTGAAATAACCAAGGTTTCTTAGACAACAAAGGAGCAAGAATTTGGATTGAAAGCCACATCAAGATAAGCTTATGTGTAGGGATTCTCAGCAGTGATTATTTCCCCCTTCTGTGTAAGGGGAAAATTAAGTGCAAGGGTCAAGAGAAATATACTTGCTTAGAAAAGTGATGCAATCTTTCAGTTTCTTAGTTGTCGTTTTTGTTTGTTTGTTTGTTTTGTTTTTGTTTCTGGAATGTTCTTTAGTATTTTCACCGTAGCACTTTCCAATTTGGGGATTTATCTCCCAGATTCCATGCCTCATCCATTTGAAAAGGCATAAATTCAAGGTTTCTAAAGAAACTCATAGTCTGAGAGCTGACTTTGTCTTTTTGAGGCGGGAGACCCAGGCATTTGGGATTCCCTCCCCCTCTGTCATCCACTGTGCATCTCAATAAAAGAGAGAGCAGGCCAGCTGGCGCCTCCTGAATCTCCTTCCGGAAGACAACAGGCTAGGCCTTGGGGAAACTCTCCAGAAGGCACTATTTTTACTTAAACAAGATCAAACCAGAAACCTTTTCACATGTGAGTCCTAAAACTGTAAACCGGGACCCTTTCATATGTGATTCCTGAAACTGTAAACCAAAACCTTTTCACATGAGTCCTAAAACTGTGAACCCAAGATTCTTCCACGTGTAACAACATCTAAAGTATAAGCCTATATAAAGGCTGAACCTCCCTTTGTTAGGGGAGCTTGGCTGTTAGGCACCTATGCCACCTTGCTCCCAGCTGAAATAAGTTACTTCCTCCTGTATTCGGTGTCAGAGAGATCCTTTCCTGTGGCCGCTCCAGCTACATTTTACTTACCTCTGAGAGTTACTAAATTCGCTAAATTTTGGACTTTCTCACTTTGTCTAGTTGTTTCAGCTTGGAGGTTTGTTCAGGGTCTCCAATAGGATATACTAGGGGGGAAATATATTTCAGGCTATGGATTTAACTTTGAACAGCAAACCCTTCTCTGTGAAATTTTAAGAATCTCATGCTCTCATAGTAGCCTTATAGAAACAAAATGACATTGTCAATTATTCTTTCATTTATTGTGCCATGGGTCTGGCAGTGGTTTGGAAGTTGAGATAAAAAGATTATGAAGTCTTTCCAAAGCTTTATAAAAATAAGGTCAATGTCTTAATACATAGAAAAGCCAACTTTCTGGGTTCTCTCCAGAAAGAAGCATAATTATAATGCAGTGTTGGTTGTTTATTTCCTCATTATTAGCAAACAAAGAGGAAGTATACAGATGAAGTAAACATGCTGTTTCTACATACCTTACATTGACAGGTTTGGCACCTCCTTTTACACATATGGTTTATTCTGCTTGCCTGTTTTAAGGAAGCCATCTTAGCTTCTGAAAATATGATTAATGATAGTTGGATATACAATATTTGGTCTCTAAACTGGTTAATGTTCTAATGCTTTGTCAAATCTCTTTGTAATATTTGGATTATAGCTATGAAAATGAAAGAGAAGGAGATGGTGAGAGAAATTTGTGGGCTCTAAAATCAGAGACTAGCAAATGCTAATCATCTGTGTAAGTTAATTGGATTTTGAAAAGAACCAAAAATGAGAATGTCAAAAGTAGATCAAGCTCTGACTTAATCAGGCCAATATTAATTCCGATCAATTTATCTAATAATTTAGCCCCTCTCTTCCTTGAGAAATGGCATCCCTGCTTATATCTGAAAGATATTCTGAATGGTAGCATATGGTACAGGCATCTGTAAGTTGCAGCTGTGAATCAAAGCTGCTGCTTTGTGGCTTAGGCAAGACCACAGCTTAAATATTGATTTCTGGAGCTTTGACGTAACAGTAAACAAAGTGAGAAGCTGAACTTCAAGGTGCAAGGGCCAAAGCACAGGACCAACCCTCTGGGTAACCATAAAGAAAGGTTGTATATCTTGTCTTTCTACATCTCTTCTATCAAAAATCCAGCCCCTTATGCTCACGGTAACCTCCAGGAGTCCTTTGGCTCTCTAGTCTCATCTTTCAAACCCCATCCAAGCACATCCAACCTCAGGCAGACAAATTCTTTCCAACTTCTTTTCTCACAACATCAAATATTTCTCTTCCATGTTCATATCTCAGAATTTCACTCTGTGAGTTAGGAAACTGGATAACTGAAAAGTTTCAAAGTTGATTTTTAGATAATGAGCCCCTGCCTTTTAAACCTTACTTTTTTTTTTCCCCCATCTTGAACATCAAACCAAAGAAAAGAGTGTCCTGTTCAAAGAAGCTCTTGGGAATTACTCATGGTGAATTTTATGTTTGAGTAATGGTCAAGTCACATTGACCAAATGTAATCTGTACATAAACTAGAATGATTTTCCTTGATCTGAAACTTAAAAGGATATATTTAATTATGTTCATTTCATCTCTTACACAGATAAATATATGATGCATTTCATAAAACAATTATTAAAATGTTAGAATTTTTTGATGCCTGAGAAATACTTTGATGAAATAGAAAATTCACTTTTGTGTGAGAATTCAGCCCTTTTCCATATACAGAGCTCATCATTTATCCATAGGAGAAGATGTAAGTAGAAGATAATGATGAAGGACCTAGAGTATTATTTTTTTAAAGTGTTATTTTCCTATTTTAGAGTTAGGTCCAAGTTCTCCTATATGAGTCTGGCAGTAGAATAATACATTTAGTCTTAATACTCAGTTTCATTCCTAAATAATCATTCCAGATTTTCTTCCTGACAAAGATTACTCATTCTAGCTGCTTAAATTGGAAAGATTAAAATTGCAGTGAGCAATTTCATCTGAAAAACTAAATTCAATAGGACATTAAAATATATTGAGATTTCTAGTATCCTATAATTTTCTGGGTTTGGCATGATTGTAAACTCACATCTTAAAAAGACTCACAAAGTAATCTCATAGAAGTTTCATGTGATTGCTTCCTATTAGGGAATATTAAATCCAGGTCTTCCACCCTTATAATTCTTTTTGATTAAAATTATGACATGACTTACATTTGGATAAGTGGTAGGCAAAGGTAAACCTTGCACTGAGAAAATTCTGTAGTTATTTGACCTTTTCAATAATTATTTTTATTAATTTTAGCTAACTCCAGAATTAGTCAAAAATAATAAGTTAATTAAGCTTCAAGTTAGTGCCAGTGTGTGAAAGAAATAATCCAAAACTAGTTATATGCCTTATGGAATATCCAATCATTTACAGCTAAATGGTTTACTTTTCAAGGTAAGTGTTACAGTAGGCCAGAGAGAGAAAATACTGAAAGTTAGAATAGGAAAGCTTTATTCAGGAGATGGGATTGTAATTGACCATAATTTAGCTGGGGAAAGAGAGAGAAAAAGAGATGGGGGAGGGAGGGGAGAGAAAGAGAAAGAGGAGATATTTAGCTAAAGAGAGCTGTTTTTCAACACAAGGGAATCAGATATGACTATAATTGAACAACTTACCAAAAACTGGAGGTATAAAGTTTCCATTATGCTTTGGCAGTCTCTAAGCAAGGGTACTATTTCCTAGTGTCCAAGTTCTCAGGTTCAGATTTATATATAAACTACAGCTTTATCACTTTGCAGTTTTGTGAAATGGATATTTACTTAATTTCCCTGTTTCACAGTTTCTCAGTTAGGAAATTGAAGAAAATAAAAGTATGTACTATATGGAGGCTGGAAAGATAAAGAAACGATCTGAAAACAAATCCAAAGTAACAGAAACAAAAAAAAAAAAAAAACATGTGCAGTGTGCCTGGCAGGTCATCAAGATGTTATTTCACTACTCTCATTCCAGAGGTTTCCTGATTATTGTAATTATAGATTAAAGAGTGTGCCTGTAGTGTTTCTACTCTGATATCATAAATTCTATCATTAAAAATATATCCCCATGGATTATGCATGGTTTACTCTTTGCAATATTTATGACATAGACACATAATAGCACATACTACCTCCTTCCTTTACTGCTTTATCAATTTACTTATTGATCAAATATTTTAAATTTCTACCATATTTTATGGTACCTCTTTACATGATTGAGTATAAAATGGTTGAGTCACAGCTAGCTGTGCTTCGGTTGATAGAGGATAGTTTTAGTGACATTTCCTGCAAAGAATAATGACTTCTACATTTCAGCCATATACACCACATTTGCATGTGTTTAAAAGCTACACTGCTGTTTCCCACTTAGATGCAACTTAACATATCCTTTTCTAGAAACTTCTTATCTTATATCCCAATTGCTCCCAATTTTATTGGTAGAATATTCATCTAGTTTCTCAAGTTAATAAACTCTGGAGTTGTTTTTAAATTTTTCCCTTTATTTACATTATATATGTGATCAACAATAAATCTAGCTTTCTGCGCCCTCGGTACAGCTACACAATCTGTTCATTTCCATCTCCAATGCAGGCACTGCAGCCACCTTCCTCCTCTCACCTGGATTGCTAAAAGCCTCATAACACACCACTCTCTTCCTTGACTTCCTGCTGTTGACATAATGGTTGCAAAAGAGATTCATCTAAATACAAGTAATGTTATATAGCTACTCTTTTTGTACTTCACGAGTGTCCACCTTTCCTCTCAATAAAAAACAGTTTGTGATGAAAAAAGTATAAATTATAATTGTGATTATGTGATGGTTGTTGCCAAGTAGAATTACAAAATGCTCTATGAGTATATAATAGAAAAACCGTGCTAAGTCTGTCAAGTCAGGAAAGACTTACCAAAGGAAATAATATTAAGTAGAAATCTGAAGAAGAGTAGGAACTAGCTGTACATGGTGGCCAGATATACAAGGAAGATTAAAATAGAAAAGCCTATTTCATAGTACTAAGGCAAAAAGAAACATGATCTGTTTGAGGAATTTAAGGAAAGTCATACTGGCTGATGCAGATAGAGTGCGAGTGGCTGCTGAGGTCACTGAAAATTTAACTAAGAACTTCCCTTAGGTTCTCCTCTTTGGAGCAAGTGGACCTTTTATCTAGCATTCACAATGAATAGAATCTAGACATCAGCCAGCCATGGTGTTGTGGAAACTTCCTATTACATTTTGTTACTGAACAACTCAGTGTGTTTATCAGTCTCCAAACTTGGATTGCCTGCAGGTGGATTGGAGTGTGAACAAGGCTTCTATGAGCCTATCTCAGTGATTCATAGGAAATATGAGAGTGGCCTGAACAAATGAAAGGTTTCTGGAGATAGAGAGACAGGAGTAGATAGGAAATGCTTGTAAATAGCAACTTCAGGACTTGGATTGAATTGTACCAATTGTTCTCACTTACGAAATGCTGTGTTAGAGGTTCCTCTTCTATAATGCTTTCCTCTGCTGCACTGATGGAGTAATTTGTCTTTCCGTTCTCATAGGGAATGTGTTGCTTAAATTATTTTCAGTTTTCTTTTCATTATGAGAGATTATATAAAATCAAGTTTAAGAGTACAGGCTTTGCTAAAACTGGATCCAAATACTGAATTTGCCATTCACAAATGAGGTGGGTGAGGTTATTTCTCCTCTATTAGCCTCTACTTCATTATTTTTGAGATGAAAATGATAATTCCCTCACAGGACTGCCATGATTATTTACATGATGCATATGAATTATGTAATTTCATGCCAGCCATATAGTAAATACAGAAGACACACACACTATTATTCATATTAAGAACTTACACAGCTTTCTCCATAGTAAGTTGTAAATTCCAGAACATATAAAGGCCATCTTATTTATTTGTATAAACTCAGCATGATGTCAAGACATTGCCTTCCCTATAAAGGGGCTTAATTCTGTGTGAAGTTGAACTAAATAAACATGAATAAAGACTGGTAAACTTGAGCAGAATTATGCAGGAAGTCCTAATTTACTCAATTTACCGCCTCCCTTTCTCTTCTCAGTTTACTATTTTCCCTGACCGCAGGGAGCTTTTTATCAATGACTAGTAATTACTTTTATGGCAATTTCCGATACATGGCCTCTCAAGTATATTTAAAACACCGCTGCCTTTTGAATGTCTATGCCATTTTATTAACAGCTAACAAAATTCATTTGCAATTTATTGTAGAGATAATTTAAATAAACATGTTTTAAGTCAGATGCCTGCCTTAATTGGGTATTTGGGGAAATAATCTTTTTTTCTGATTTGTCTCAGATAAAACAAGGAGACAGCAATCTCTATCCTATTTTCGATGACATGTTAGCTGTATGCTCATTTTATTTAAACTCAGATATGAGTAATGGAAAGGATTCCAAAAGGTCCAGTCCCCTGCTTTCAGACAGATAGGATAAATTTTCTCCCATTCATTAATTTTATATAATGTGATACCCAATGATACTAAGTACCTTGTTCATAGACAGACAGCTAATAAGGGACTGGGCGATTTGTACTTTCTCCTGCCTTCTGCTTACAGCACCACGCAGTGTTTTACACCTCATGCTAAGACCAAACAAACCCCTCCGGTGTTAGACAAATGTATCAATCTTATTCAAAGTCTATATAATAATGAATGTTATTAAGTAGGGAGACTTGCCTATGTGAATCTCTTTGAATAAAAATCCTAACATGGATTTCTCACTAAGGCCAATGTAGGCTCAAACCCATTTTATTTTTTTCTTTTTATGTCTGATTATAGAATTTTGAAATATAAAGCTACAGCATGAAATCCCTGACAGAACCTTAAATACTGCAAAACCAGAAGGCAAAGCTATAATAATTTCAGCTTTATAGTATAATCTGAAATTGAATTACTCTCATTTCATGGCAAAGTCAATACTGCTAATGGATTAGAAACATGGCTGAAAAAAAGTGTTGTTGAGTATATATATATGGAGAATCTCATGAAAAATGATTTCTCTGTGGTCTATGCTGCTTGAAATTTGGCACTCATCTAAAAAGAAACTTCATGGTATGGACCACTTTAGTATTTAAATGCTTGGAAGTCAAGATAAATGAGACTAAAATGTGTCTGGTAAAGCAATTGCAAACCTTTCTCGATGTGTCCCATTTTACTGCCAAGCTACCATTGGAAGAATGGAGCCTAACCCTGAAAGGCCTACTCTACCAAGGTGAAAGTCATGCCAAGAGGGTACCCGTGAAATAAAATGCTATAATTTCCTCAATCATATTCTCAGAGTCCTTTAGGAATCTGGCAGTTTGACAATCCATTGGGAATCCCGGGTGAGAAGTTAAACTCTACTCTTTTTTAGCTTTGTAAATTTGAGCAAATTATCCTTTATCTGGGTTTATTGCATCTACCATTAAAGAAATGGTCTACAAGAATCTGACTATTTCATGCTTCTGTGATTCTACATAATCCAGTAAAGAAAGGTACAAGGACTACCACATTTAAAATGTTCTACATTTACAAGTGATGATTTGCTTTTGGGGACTTGCTGTAATACTGGATGTAGGCTTATCCCAAATAAATGTTCTCAAATTTTTTCAACAGAAAGAAAAATACCTTAAAAATTAAAACTGAAGTTTTGGAAAAGCAGATGTTTCTTATATCCATAATTAACTGAGAACTAGTGCTGAAAGTTTTCTTTGAGAACCAATTCTAGACATATCACATGTAAATCTATATGCTATAAGTATGATTCAAACTTTGTTTAGCTATGTGTAGTTTTTTAATAATTTCAAGTTCATAAAAAAATTTGAGGTCATAAATAAGCTATTTATAGCACCTATAGTTAGTGGTAAGAGCATCGAATTCTTTATTTCACTTTCTCATTCTAGGTGTCTTCTGTGCCATACTTCATTTTTAGCATAAGTATTTTCCATCTTCCAAAACTTATATAAAATTTCACCTGCCAGAATGTGATGTTCTTGCCAAAACTGTGTAACTTGAATAAATGCATAACGAAACAATCATAGACAAGTACACTCCTGCACACATGCATACATACACACACAAAGCCTATATTTTTTTAATGATATTAAAAACAACAAAAAGACTGAAAAGTGTTCTAAATTAAATAAGACTATAAAGTCCTGAAAACTACATGTAATAGATAGTTCTGGACTGAATCCTGAACAGAAAAAGAAAAACCTTACAAAGGATAGAACTGGAATAATTTGTGAAGGTTGAAGATAAACTATGTATTAGGCTATCATAATATATTGATGCTAAGTTTTCTGAATCTAAGAGCTGTGTTGTGTTCATGTGAGAAAACCTTGCTCTTAATAGATTTATGCTCAAGTACTTAGATTGAAGGGTGATGATGTCTGCAACTTACTTTGAAGAGTTCAGCAAAATAATTCAAACGAAATTTTAAAAAGAAGAATGCAGCCAGTGTTAACAATTGGAGAACCTAGGTGAACAGGAAATCATTAGACTGGTTTTGAAAAATATTTGTAGATTTAATTTTTTTAAAAATCAAAAGAGTTTTAAAGACACTTGTTTTACAATTTTTTAAAATTCCTCTCCTTCTTTGAAAACTATTATATTTTTAAACGTATTTAATATCACATGTAAGTTTATCTAAAACATATTTCTGTTTATATTATGTATTCATTAGTAGAATGTGAATGCCTTAAGGATAAAGTCACTGCTTAATTCATTTTTATCCTTTTCAGTGTCAATAGAGTTTTTGTATATAGCATGTATTCAACTCAATAATAAATTGGTCAAATAATTCATTCAAACCAAATCTACTGATATGCACAATGTGCTGAAAAAACAAGGCTAGTTTGGGGAATTACATTAATGTGTTGCATAAAATTTTCAGATTCCCATGATATTTTAAACTAAACTTAATATAAATATATTGTTGTATAGTCTATTCTTCCATGTTTTTAAATAGTTTGAGAAAGATCCAGGATAGGACTTCCAGGCATATCTGGGAGGCACAGTGAAAGTGAACATATGTCAGAAAAAAATATTGAGAAGCGCAAAATTTGTCCTTCAACAACAGTGGGAGAGGGTATGCACAAAGACGAAGGTATGGTATTTTCAAAAGATTAGAATAGTTGAGTGTGGCAGAAACATACAAAGTAAGGAAAAGAACTCAAAAGCTGTCATGGCTGAATGAAACAGATGTGTGCTCATGAATTACATTTTATGCAAAGCTAAAAGACTTGTTTTGAATTTTATGAGGATATTTAAAAAAAAAATAAGCAGATACTTTGTACCATAAGAAATGAATTAAAAGACAAACATTTAGAATGGCAGGGTGAAAATAAAAATAAAGGAAACAACAAAAATCAAAGCAGCGACACTTTTAGAACGTTGTTTCCTTAATCCAATGGAGAGATTTAAGAGTGTTAGTCAGTGGTCATGGGGATGTTGAGAGGGTGGAGGATGGAATTAAAGGATATCAAGGAAATAAACATAGAATTTATTGATTAATTTGAGGAATAAAGGGGAAGGCAAAATAAACCAAAACATGATTTCTATTTTTTTTTTCTGGTTTACAAAAATAGGTTCAGTGAAGTGACAGTAATTGAAGAGAATAATGCAGAGGAAGGAAATTCTGCTTCTGCCAATAAGAAGTCACTTATAATGAACTAACTAACCTTCATGCTGAAAACAACTAGAAGAGCTAACACTTCATTTGAAGGCATTACAAAGTTATGGAAGAAGCTAAGATTTTCAGTGTCAAGGCATGAAAAATGTAGAGAATTCTGAGGAGAATTGTTGCTGATTTTCCTCTGACTCATTAGAAAGCAGTAGTTAAAATATAAAGAAGCTGAGGGGAGAATAGCTCAGATCAATAATTACAGAAATGAAGTTGAACTCTCAGTATTCTAATGGAACTTGGGGAACATAAAAGTGTTTCAGGATCTTCCAGGAAAGCAGATCCATGGTGAATTCAAGCAGAAGGAAGATTAATTCTACTAAAAAATGACTATAATTAACTCAATACATAGGTTTTACAGCAAATTAGAAACAATGAAAAAAAAATGGATTGAATGACATAGATGAAAATGTGCTGATTCATTATTGCCAATTTAAAAATACTATAGAAATTCAGGAAGAAATTGAAAAGTAACTCACATATAATTGGAACCCAAGAAAAATATGATAGTAAAAATTAGATTAAAAAAAGAACAAAAAGAGTATTCCAAAACCAAGGAAATACATAAAGCCATAGATTTAAGAATTGCAACATACTAAAATATGCATGTATATATTATCTACATAAAAATAAATATAAATAACACCATGAAATATTGAAAGGAAGGAATAGTATAATCTCTCAAAGAATAAGAAAAAACTTCACTACTAAATTTTCCACACACTTTACCAAAAGAAATCTTTATTCTGAAGTAAAAAAGGCAACACAGCATTTCAAAATGAAGGTTGTACAGAAAATATTTTCAGTTGAACAATAACTACGAAATTTGAGTAATGAGCCACACATACACATAAACCCCACAACCTAAAATGTACTTTGAGAAGAAGGAAGATTAATTCAGATAACAAACTTAGGGTTGAAACAAATAGAAAAAAGGTAGGCATGTTGATAGGCAGGGTTAAATCATAATTGTTATTATGGGGTCCTAAATGTGTAAAGAATTAAAATACATAAAATTGCCTCTGAACTTTTATTTTTGAAAAGTGATTAAATGAACAATTTATATGAGATGTGAATGAAGTATATATTTTAATACCTAAACATTAAAAAATGAGAATGTATTAATGATAAATTAAGGAAGAAAATGGAACAATGAATAAATAATTAATTTACTTAAGACAAGCCGAGATAAAAGAGGATTATGAATATAGAACATTAAGGACAAATACAAAACAAAAAAGTAGTAAGATAGTACATTGAAACTGCATATATTACTAATTTTTATTAAAGACTAGGGAATTGATTTAAATGACAATGATGGTCTGGTTAAAACAGAATCACCTAAATGATCAAAGTGATGATAGGAAATGTATTAAAATAGCTAAAGCGATTAACATCTTACTCCTTCTTTTCTTGAAGTGCTTTGATGATTAGACTGTTATTGTTTTACAGAAAGAACAAATTTAATGCAACCAATAGATAGATATTTTGTGTATATTAGTGTCACCGTAATCCTGATACTGTAAGAAATCCTGATGCTTAACTTATAACAGCACTGAATAAATGTCATACTAGGGTTTTATTCAGTGTTTGGAAGAATTAACCCACCTGCATATCACAGATATGTCTTCTTGTTAACAGTCCAATCCAAGATATTATCATTATGTCTTCCGCCATACACTCCTCATTAGACTCTTCAGATCTTTCCGCCCCCATGTCCCAACTGTCTGCTGCTACCTTTCCTCTCTAGATCTCTATTCCACAGCACAAATTCCTGTATACCTTTAAACTGTGCTATGAATTATCTCTTGACCATTTCGCTTTAACTGAAAATTCACTTCTCATTGCAGTCATTTTAAGACAACACTGCCCATTCCCCGTGTATTAATGGATTATAACATGATAAGATGAGTTAGCAGATTTTCCAGCTCCAAGTAACAGATATGTGTATGTATGTGTGTGGTGTATCCTGAAAGTTAATGTTGCCGTCCAACTATGTTCATGCCTGTGACTACTCGTCCTTAACATCTATCAACCTATGTGGACATTTTCAGGATTTATCAAACATGTTGACAATAAATTCAGTGTTTTCCATGTCTAGTCAGACTTTGATCCTGCAATTATTTCAATACTTGCAAATTTGACCTATTCAAGATTCTACTGTCTCAGTTCTTTAGCATGCTCAACTTTAGTGATCTTCATGCTATAAACATAAAATACCCTGTAACTTGTTATTATCTAGAATCACTGGGCTTCTATAATTTGTAATTTCCATATCACATTTTCTGATCGTAGTTTTTTAAACTAAATTGCTCTTATTCCTTGCTTCCCACAAAATCCCATTTCTGACTATAACTTTCTACTACCTACTATAGCATTTGCACTCACTTTATTTTACTATAGCAAAAGTGTTGACTTTGCTATAATTCTTAACTCCTTCCCTTCCTTTGCTTTCAGCTTAGTGACTCTCCTTACTTGATATCCTTGTTTAATAAACATTGAATTTTAGTACATTATTTTAAATTCATTATTTACAAGCAACTTAAACACCCTTGCCCATTTAAAATTTCATGGATCTCTCTACACTAAACCACACACTTAGACCAATATAAAAATGTGCTTTATTCCAACATTTACTTGACTATCTATATTTTAAAAAGCAATAAAAACAACTAGAAAATAACCTCTTCACCAACTCTCAATCACCCTCAAAACATTTTTGCTTCTTTTCTTTTAATCACAAAGAATATAAAGCAATTAGATAAAAACGTTCTAAATTATTTACCTCTATATAAACCTCACTGCAGTCGTGTTTATCTCCATTTCTTATTTCTCTTGTATAACAATTTCTTCAATCTATCTTAATTTATGCTCTTATATTATCTTCTAGTTTTCATAACATTGTGCCTCTTTAGGGAAAAAAATTCATTATTATTATTTTGTCTTTATTGATATTCGATCTTTTCAACATAAGTTTTCTCTGTCTTCCTCCATCAAGGATATAAATTTGCTAAAATTACCCTCAACTAAAAAAATCCATATTAACTTTCTATCTAGCTAAACAACATTGTTATTCTATCATTGTCTTTATAGAAAAAATTGTCTTTTAAAAATCATCTCTACTTGAAGAATGAGCTTTTTCGAATACCATTTTTTTTGTACAGTATAAGGCATTTTTTGCAGACTATTACCCTGATATGTACCAGCACTGAAGCTGTGCTCAAAAGCATCTTAAAACATTATTTTGTAAAAATATTTTTATCCCAAGTCTCTGCAGCATTAGACAATTATAGCAACTTAGGCTCCTTGGAAAGCAGATGTAAGTTATCATGTAGAGGTTTTCTTGTGATCAACACCTGTGGATTGTAGAAAGCAGGATTGGGTAGAGGAAAAAGTTGAGCTTTGCTGTGGTCACACTGGAGGCTCAGCTAATCCTGTGGAGAGTTCTAAAGCTAAGATGACTCTTCAGAGTTGTCTTGAGTTAGGGCAAAAAGGCTGGACCTGTAACCCTAGTATGCATCAGTTACTGTGCACAGAACTTTGGAAGGGAGGGTAAACTTGAATGAGGCAGTTCTCTTCAACCACTGCAATCCTTGTTGAGGTTTAAGAGCTCAAGGCTGTCTGCCTACTGCACTTCCACCAGATGGACAAGTAAGTACTTCACTTCTGAAGGGAACCTAGATAGTGCATTGTAGTATTCACCACAGCAATGTTTACCAATCCCAATTTCTTAAGAAATTTATTTTTCCATGTATTCTACAACTTCATGAATATGTCTCATCAAGAAAACTTAAGTATTAAAAATTGGTGTTTTATTATTTCTCTCAACTGACTAAATTTTCTGCTTGGCTACTCATCTTTCCTTACGCAATGTATGGAAGACAATGCTAAACTAAAAGGCACCTTACACTAATTGCATATCTGACTGCATTCCAAGGCTTTGTTCTGGTCATGCTTCCTTATCATAAATTCTTAACTATTTTGTTAACTCTAATGGAACTGTATCATGAAAAGTCTAAAAACCTTAATACTGACCCTAGCATAATTCCCTGAAATCAAAGGATACATATTCAATTTTTTATTGTGCACCGTGATAGTCTTTACAGCTTCAACTATCTAAAACTGAACTCATGTCTTTCATGGTAAAAATGCTTATTTATCTATAACCCCTTTTGAGATAAAATTTAGATATTAAAATAGTTCATAAAGAAAAATTAAATAATGACTGTACAGATAAATTACATAAAGTAGATACGCCCATTAAATGCCATCTATGTTGAGAAATAAAATATTGTCAGAACAATAGAAACCTTTCTCAGGCCCCATTCTTTCTCTCCAAAGGTTAATTATTATCATGATTTTAAGTTTTTATTTAATATTTTATGCCACAAAAGTTAACTTTTATAAGCAAAATAAACTTATACAATCCCCTTATGTATGATAATTCTTTAATCTCTATGTAGCGTGAATGAATCAACACTGATTCATGTTTAGAGTTTATTGAGTTCAGTATATTAACCAATTCCTGGCCAGAGAGTTTTCTCAACAAATAAGGCATGTGGGTGCTCATGCCAAACCCATAGCAATCTTGAAGAATCATACAAAATATATTTTCTTATTTGTCTCTTCATATTTACTCACTGAATCTAGAGATAAATCCCTAGAAATTGGGATCACTGACCACCCCTTAAGTTTCTCTTTTAAAGATTCCTTCTCATCATTTACATATTCACATAAAAAGGCATCAATTCACTATCACTTCCACAAAGAAATACTTTTGAGATCCTGTACTACATAAAAGGAACTAGATAAGTCTGTAAAACGGACATTACTGTGTTCCTGGAAAGACTATGACTATTAGTAGAGAAAGAAGTAGAATATATTCTCATAAATGTGATTTGATTGACTTAATTAAATAAAAATTTCACTGGACTTATATATGAAGTGTCAACAACAGGATCACCTGGGAAGGATTACATACTGTACTGGGCCAGGCACGGTGGCTCACACCTGTAATCCCAGCACTTTGGGAGGCTGAGGAGGGTAGATCACATGAGGTCAGGAGTTTGAGACCAGCCTGGCCAAAATGGAGAAACACCATTTCTACTAAAGATAGCAAAAAAAAAAAAAAAAAATTAGCCAGGCATGGTAATATAGGCCCCTGTAATCTCAGCTGCTTAGGAGGCTAAGGCAGGAAAATTGCTTGCTTGAACCTGGGAGGTGGAGGTTACAGTAAGCTGAGATTGCAAGATCGCTCCATTGTACTCCAGCCTGAGAGACAAGAGCAAAACTCCATCTCAAAAAAGAAAAAAAAAATCCTATACTGACCAATGAATCAGTTCTTAATAGACATTGGTTGAATTGAATGGCATGTTTTGCATTGTGTGCACTGCCATTTTACTGCAAAAGATAATAGCAACAAGAGAGGCATAAATATATCTCTTATATCTCAAGAATAAAGACACATTAAGATATGACGCTGATGTACACATGATTCATTGACATATTTAAAGGTACTTCTTGTTTGTCGAAGTGAAAATAAAATAATAGAATTGCCCTTTCTGATAGAACAACTTGTCATTAGAATTAATGTTAAATGATTATTCATGCCTGTCCTCTCTGGTATTTCAGGCTTTGGTAGAATTTTAATAATGGAGATGTTAACATGCATTATGCTGATAAGATTCTATTTGTAGATTGTATAGGTAATAAATTTATGCCCATCAGTTTGAAATGTGAGGTTAGGAAAAGAAAATCTACTAATTGGATAGATTGTCCAACTTGAAGATTTATTTTATTTCAAATTGATTACTTCTCTCCAAAGACATTGAGTTACTTGAAATAATTAAACAACCAGGCTGTTTGCTGTTATTTGGTAACCCTAGCATATTTTCATGGCATGGTGCAATAGATGAATTGATCTACCAAGCACAATTACATCTGTTCATTGGGCTTATAAAAGAGTGCTAAGAAATTTCAGTAAGTAATTTCAATCTGTTCTAATAAATGAAAACTAAATCTGAAAAGCTGTTGGATTTGAGACAAGAGAAAAGAGAAACGAACAATTTGTTTTGCAAGTTTGTCCTCTGATAGTTCTTAAATTCATCCAGTGAAATTAACAAAGCACACATCAGTCAGGCATAAATAAGTAGATGTGAATTTTTTTCACAATGCAGAATGGTGTTATTCAAATAGGTAGGAACACAGTTTTCACATGTTGAGCAATTGTTGCTCTTTATGCTCTCAGCAAAGTGAAAAAAATAGAGAGAGACTACTATAAAGCAGCAAAGATTACACTATGAAGAAAAGACAGATTTCCTGAATTTCAATGATGTGGTCAGGGTCATCTAGCCCAATATCTCCCCTAATGGTAATACAGATGAAGATTATTTGGGTTATCACTGAGATAAAAATGATGGTCAAGGGTCCAAGAACAAGACAGATATAAGAGATATATATGCATATATACCTGAGAGTATATATTGTATATTCTATCTGATATATGAACATATAGAATATATACACATGGTACCTGACTTACTATTGTTCAATTTACAGTTTTTTAATTTTACGCATGGTGCTACAGCAATACTCATTCAGTAGAAACCATACTTTAAATTTTTTGCAGGCAGTGGGGTTGGGAGACAGGATCTCACTCTTTCACTCAGGTAGAAGTGCAGTGGTAGAATCTTGGCCCACTGCAGCCTTTACCTCCCAGGGTCAAGCAATCCTCCCACCACAGCTTCCCAGGTAGCTAGTTCTACAACCACATGACAACATACCCAGATAATTTTTGTATTTTTGGTAGAAACGGGGTTTTGACATGTTGCCCAGGCTGGTCTCGAACTCCTGAGCTCAGGCGGTCTGTTCACCCTGGCTTCCCAAAGTGCTGGGATTACAGACATGAGCCATTGTGCCTGGCTTCAGATTTTTAATACAGATCTTTTCTTCAGCTAGGGATATGTGGTATGGTACTTTCACACAATCCCCCAGCACTGGCAGCAAGCACAGCTCCCAGACACCCACATCATCAGGAGATTAGACAACAGAGACTCTACGGTGTACTATGTTTCCAGATGATTTTGCCCTACTGTAGGCTAATGTAAATGTTCTGAACATAGCTAAGATAAGCTAGGCTAAACTATAATGCTCAGTAGAATAGGAATATTAAATGAATATTTTCAGTTTATGATGGGTTTATTAGGATATAATTCCATAATAAGTCAAGGAGCATCTCTATCTGTATCTATATTGGTATCTTCATATTCATCTACATCTATATTTGTATCTATATCTATCATTCCATCATTTATATATCTGTGTTCTATCATCTATCTATCCATCCATCTATCATCTATCATCTATCTATGTATCTCTATCTATCTAATCTATCTATCTACCTATCTATCTATCTATCAGTCTATCTATCTATATTTTGCAACACTTCCAGTTGCAAAATACAAAACAAAGCAAACTGAAACAAATACAATTAAATCACTTAACTAATAGTTTTTCTTTTTATCTTCACTCAATAAGAAATCTGAAAGCAGGCACTCCAGGGCTGGTCCTGATGCTTTGGAAACAAGGCTATTTGAACCTCTCTGCTACAGTATCTTTAATGCATCATTCTTCATCCTATACTTACAACCTTTATTAGTTACAACAGCCTAGCACACGCTATACTATTTTTAGACACTATACCTCAGGGGCTCAACATAACCAAAGTTTGTTTTGTTCATGCTAAGTCCACTGGGCATCTAAGTGAATATCTTTGGCAGCTCTTCACCATGCAATGACAAAACAATCCAAGCCACTTAAACCTATTAGTTCTGCCATCTCAGAATAATTCTTCCTTGTTCACCAGTGCAAAGGAAGAAAGTGACAGGAAAGTCACTGCTTCATTCTGGAAGAGATACATGTCATTTCCACCTACATTTCATTGACCAAAATCAACACTAGACCAGAGTATAGTTTTAGAAGTAATAATAATGAAGGATATAGTCTGGAATGACAATAATATATACATTTCCAATTTATGGTTACAAGATGACAGCTGTACTTTTATGCCAAGAGAGACAGAGGCGAGAAAGAGAGAAAATGGAAAAGAGATCACAAATGTTTTTATGTGGTCGTATTTATTTATGAGAAGCATACTACCACTAGGACAGACACATTATAATAGAAAACTGGGTTGTGATATTTTACACAAATAATTTTGTAGGAATCTGTGCTTCAGAAAGCATTATAGAAAATGTTTGGTGGCGAATGACCTATTTGAATTGCAAATCCTAAGGCTGAATTTTCATTTATTATCTAGCTTTTGGAAGAAGTAATCCTTACTGCACCATCACACTGAGGTATGTGTATTAATGTTAGCAGCATTAGGATCATAACTAATGGGACTCACAAAGTTTGGAAGTGAGTCTTCTTTCTATATACTACCATGGGCCAAAGTCACAGAATCCACTGATATATCCATCATGAGATGCTAGTGTCCAAGGAATCATGTAAGTTGTAGAGGATCTGCAGTTCGAAAGATGGCCAGAGAAATTGCTGAACTTGAAGTGTAAATGCTTCAGAATTGTTTAGAGTCTAGTCTAACAGTAGCCCAAAAAAAGCATGTGAATAATTTATCCGAAAGCTGTCTAAGAGCCTTTAGTGACTATTAAGAGGGAACAAATTTGGCTTTGCTTCTAGAATCTACAGAATGGTCAGACTGCCTCTTAATGGAAAGGTGTGGTTCTGGCTTGCCCATGGATGTTCTAGCAAATGTTTCCCCAACATCAGACTGTGTGTTTTGGAGTAAAGAAAGTACTGAGGAAGAGATAAATACTTCTTGGATTATGGGGATAAGAACCATCCATTTCCCTCTATCAATGTTTTATAACAACAGTAGTAAGAGAAAGGCACAAGGTACTATTGTGTCTCCTAGTAACTCTCTAAATTCAAGACTTAACAACAATAATAATATAAAATAGTATTATGTTTACATTATGAAAATCAACCAGGCCATTTGTAGAAGCATTGAAAATTAGGAATTTTCGGCCAGCGGCAGGGGCTAATGCCTGTAATTGCAGTACTTTGGGAAGCCGAGAAGGGCAAATCACTTGAGGTCAGGAGTTTGAGACCAGCCTGGCCAGCATGGTGAAACCCTCTCCCTACAAAATACAAAATATATCTGGTTGTGGTGGCATACACCTGGAATCTCAGGTGCTCAGTAGGGTGAGGCAGGAGAATCACTTGAACCAGGAGGCAGTGGTTGCAGTGAGTTGAGATTGCAAAATTAAAAAATTACCTGGGCGTAGTGGCACACACCTGTAGTCTCAGCTATTAAGTAGGCTGAGGCAGGAGAATTGCTTGAACTGGGAGGTGAAGGTTGCTGTGAGCCGAGATTGCACCACTGCACTCCAGCCTAGGTGACAGAGTGAAACTCCATTTCAAAAAAAAAAAAAAAGAAAGAAAATTAGGAATTTTCAAACAGTGGTAATGAAATAACATGTTTAACATAAACATGTCTCCGCAGTTCTGCTTTTAGTTTTTTCTATTTAAGCTGTTCAAAAATTTTTTTTTTTTTTTAATTTTTATGTTTTATGTAACCTGCTACATGAAGTATCACATCAACTTGTTATCAACATAAATAATGACATATTTTACATGTTTTCAGTCTTAGAAATCTGATGTGTAGGATTTGACACTAATGGTGCGTCTTGTTTGCCGGCACTTTGGGAGGCCGAGGCGGGTGGATAGAAGTCAAGAGATCGAGACCATCCTGGTCAACATGGTGAAACCCCGTCTCTACTAAAAATACAAAAAAATTGTTGGGCATGGTGGCGCGTGCCTGTAATCCCAGCTACTCAGGAGGCTGAGGCAGGAGAATTGTCTGAACCCAGGAGGCGGAGGTTGCGGTGAGCCGAGATCGCGCCACTGCATTCCAGTCTGGGTAAACAAGAGCGAAACTCTGTCTCAAAGAAAAAGAAAAAAAAATAATTAATAGGGACTTTTACTGATATGTACCAGCTAGAAGCATGGTTGAACACAAGTGTTCTGTTATCACACTTTCTAGGACTGGTTACTGGTTCCGTTACTTTGCAATCTTATGTAAGTTAATTGAATTCTCTGAGCTTTGACTTTATAACATAAAAAAATTATAAAAATAATACCTATGTAATAGAGTTTTTATGGGGTTAAAATACAAATACACTTAGAGCTCTTTATTAGTATTATTATTTTACTATTTAACAGGATGATACTAGGTGTACATTATCTACAAAGGGAAATTCTAGCATAATAACAAATCTTAGCCACAAACTATGCCTGGGACACCAGAAAAATTAAATAATAATCTGAAGGTCACAAAGGGTAGACATTTCTGGTGTTCTTTACAATGACAGGTCTGCTATATATATACTAGCATCAAAAGATATATTATTGTTAGCCATACAAAATTTAATTCTAATCAAGCAATAAAATGTGAAAATTCTTTGAATGCAATTAAACATATTTCTAAGTTTTGGATTTTTCTCAAGTGTCTTAGAGTTGAAGGGGACTGAGGAGAAATCATCTACTTCCATTTCCTCAATGTTATTTTCAGGATGAAATTATTAAAGTAAAGATGTACTTTTTTTAACTTGCAATACTGAGGCTCCTGTAGTCTTCAGTTTGTCTATCTAAATGATAAATCTAATTCAAATCATATAAAAATTTAATAAAATAGCAAATTATAAAGTTAACATACATAAATCAAGAGCTTTCATATACAGAAATAACCTTTTATTGAGAATAGTAGAGAAATTGTATATATTAAAAATATAATGGTAGTAAAACCCCACTTAAAATAGAAACAATTTTTAAAAGAAAAAGAAAATTTTTAAATATCATGATTTTTCAAATGACCATTTTTTCTTATAGCCTATATATGTGTTCCAATGGCCATAACATGAATCTTTGAGTAACTGCCATTTTTTTTGTTTCTCTTTTTGTGAAAAACAAAAGACGATTGTTTTCCTAGTTAGACTAACAACATGGCCTGACTTCAAAGAGGCTCTTTTGATTCCCAGAAGCCTCCAGTGTGGCCATTTTCCAGGGGAAATCCATATTGAATAGTGCTTATCTAAACAATCAGAATCTTTCTCTCTGAAGGTGTATAGATGAGGAGCATATAGAACCTGAAATTTATTCAGTTATTTTTTTTTTTTAATTTTACTTTAGGGTCTGGGATACACGTGCAGAATATGCAAGTCTGTTACATAGGCATACATGTGCCATGGAGGTTTGCTGACCCATCAACCCATCATCTAGTTTTTTAAGCCCCATATACATTAGGTATCTGTGCTAATGCTCTCCCTCCCCTGGCCCTCCACCTGCCGACAGGCTGCAGTGTGTGTTACTCCTCTCCCTGTGTCTATGTGTTCTCATTGTTCAACTCTCACTTATGAGTGAGAACAGGCAGTTTGGTTTTCTGTTCCATGTTAGTTTGCTGAGAATGACAGCTTCCAGCTTCATCCATATCCCAGCAAAGGACATGAACTCATTCATTTTTTATGGCTGCATGATATTCCATGGTGTATATGTGCCACATTTTCTTTATCCAGTCTATTGTTGAGCATTTGGGTTGGTTCCAAGTCTTTGCTATTGTGAACAATGTCACAATAAACGTATGTGTACATGTGTCTTTCTAATAGAACAATTTATAATCCTTTTGGTATATAGCTAGTAATGGGATTGCTGAATCAAATGGTATTTCTGGTTCTAGATTCTTGAGGAATCACCACACTGTCTTTTCTCAATGGTTTGATTTGCATTTATTTAATGATCAGTGATCATGAGCCTTTTTAATATGTTTGTTGGCCACATAAATGTCTTCTTTTTAGAAGGGTCTGGTACCAGAACAGATATATAGACCAATGGAAGAGAACAGAAACCTCAGAAAAAATACCACACATCTACAACCATCTGATCTTTGACAAACCTGAAAAAAACATGCAATGGGGAAAGGATTCCCTATTTAATAAATAGTGCTGGGAAAACTGACTAGCCATATGCACAAAAGTGAAATTGGACCCTTTCTTTACACCTTATACAAAAATTAACTTAAGATAGATTAAAGACTTAAATGTAAAACCCCAAACCATAAAAACCCTAGAAAAAAACCTAGGCAATAACATTCAGGACATAAGCATGTTCAAAGACTCCATGACTAAAACACCAAAAGTAATGGCAACAAAAGCCAAAATTGACAAATGGGATCTAATTAAACTAAAGAGCTTCTGCACAGCAAAAGAAACTAGCACCACAGTGAACAGCAACCTACAGAATGGTAGAAATGTTTGCAAGCTACCTATCTGACAAAAGTCGAACATCCAGATTCTAAAAGGAACTTAAACAAATTTACAAGAAAAATACCCAAACAACCCCATCAAAAAGGGGCCAAAGGATAAGAACCTGGAATTTAGTAGTGTCGGTAGAAGCAGATGCAGAGATCAGCTGGAGTCTCTTGTGGATGGAATCCAGAGTAGGAACAATATTCCTAAGTGTACCAATGATATCAAGTTCCCTGGTTACACAGACCTGTACCACCTCCTGAGACATCTTTCATTTCTTCAATATAAATACTAAAGGTATTAAAACACTTTTTCATAACACACATATTCTTAAAATGAATTCTGACTATCTGAGCTATGAGCTAATCCTACCAAAAAAGTTTCCCACCCCCAAAAAATGTTGAACCACGGTTCATATAATAAGGTTTCTAGATGTTCTAAAATTTAATCATTTTAAATAATTGCCCTTATTAAATATCAAAAGTCACAAATGTGTATTTATTAAATATATGTAAGAAATTAAAGGTAATGTTTCAATGAAACATACAGCTTTAAAAAAAAACCCACTTTTACATTTAGTGTTTTATCCTCTTTCAGAATTATACTTAGCTCTTAAACATATGGTGATTATTCTCTTGTATTGATTTAAATATAAATATCTGTACTTTTATCCCTAAACAATGTATTATAGTTTTGACAGTTTTGAGAAACTGTGTATATGTGATCATATTCTATTTTTCTGATTTGTGTTTTTTTCTTGTGAAATATTATATTCTTTAAATTCATTAATACTATTGCATATACAGCTTTATTTAAAATATTATTGCTGTATGGGATTCCATTTTATAAATAGTATGTATCTACTGTGTAAGCTATATTATACAACTTTTATTACAAAATGATTTATCCTTTGCCGCTTTCTTAATAATTGCTCTAAATTGAACGTGAACAAGGAAAATAATTTGGAGGTTGCCATGTCACTGTACTAATTCACACTGCATTTACTGTCCCTAAAGGGGGCGTTAGTATCCCTGACACAGTTCTGTTCCAGGCTTTAAAGTAACTAGCTGTCATAGATCAAATGCACTCTTTTTGTTAAGCTACTTGTTTTAAGGATTACCTTTTGTCTCAGCCCAACAGGGATTTTGGGGATTCATATTGTTATCTATTATATTTGACTGTACTTTTGATTAGTACATTTCATATTTGTCCATCTAAAGTATTGATAGGAACAAATGTAGAGGTGTCAGCCCTAAGACAAATGTTAGAAACATATGCATATTGACAGTGCTCTATTACCCAGTGTCATTTGAGAGGTTATTGGACTATATGACATTCTATCTAACCACTCTTCTATCATGGACTAGGTTATGACAACAGACGATGACAACTGCCTCACTGGAATTCAGTTCTGTTTATTGAATTCTGTCATAAATTGTCTGTAAGTCTGTCAGTGAAGTAATTGAGATTGGTTAAAAATGACTTGTTCTGTGTGAACCCTGCTGGATTTAATGTCCGTTGTGTCATTTCTAATGTACAGTATTCAGCATTCACAGATGTCATGGGGCAGCTGGGGACTCACATGGAAACGCAGAAGTCTTCTCCAACCTCACATAAGTTTCAATCCTTTGCCCTATGTATTAGTAATTGCACATTATTTATAAAGTGAGTATTGAAATGGCACAAGGATATATAAATTATATAATTCAGTGGTGTCCTAACTGCATTCTCATATATCTTAGTCTCTGGAACCACTAAAATGTGTCATGGGGAGCTAACCCACAGAGTTTCAAACATGCCTATCTATACATGGATCGAAATGTCTGACTTTTGTCTCAATTTTTACTGCTATTCAATAAGCCTTTGCCACAAACATATTTCTAAAATACACCAATAAGTCTCCTATTCTTTTCTTCCTAATCTTTTTTTCTCAACTAATTTTAATATGAAGTTATTTTTCTGTCCATGGTTATCACTATACTTGTTTCTTAAACAGGTTGCTAGCATTTTGGGGAAATGCTTGACACTACCTGAAGTTCTTTGCTTAGTTTTGCATTTTTTGAAAGGAATACAGTGAGTGTAGCAGAGGCTGGAGTAAAAACACAGAAAATTTATTTGGGTGTATATATGTAAAGCAAGAAGTTCAGCTAGACAGAAATTGTACTGTTACTAGATCAAGTTAAATTATAGATAGGTATTTATGCTATAAATATATAGAGTTCAAAAATGTACTAAAGATTATTGAGGAAGCTAAAACCCTCTATGAGTTAAATCTCTAGGTTTCTTCTCTATTACCAGCTGGTTTCTTCTCACTCTGTAATTTCGTCTTTTAAACATCTCTCCTTATCTTTTAAAATTGCTACCATTGAATTTTCACTCTTAAATTACTGGCTATAAACAGAATATATCTGTTGTTAACATAAAACCTCTTTTTCTTTGAGAGGACATGCACTGATAATCATTGCAATGAAGCAAATAAAGTTTAAGGTTCTCCAAATACTATTGTTGTATAACAAACAACACTATATTCAGAACTATAAAATAATTATTTATTTTGCTCACAAAAATCTGTGGGTCAGGAACTCAGTGAGCAAGCAAACAGTGTAGATGACCTGCTTCTGTCTTGCAATGTCTGCAACTTCATCCTGGAAAACTCAAAGGCTGGTAGTAACTCAGCCTTCATCGGTACCATCTGGAGATGTCTTCCTTCACATGACTAGCAGTTGATGCTAGAGATCAGCTGAGTTGTTAGCTAGAACCACTGCATGTGACCCCTCCATGTGGTGTATCCCCATGGGCTAGTTTAGTTTTTTTTAAAATATAGTGACAGGTTTTTAAGAGCAAGCATCTCCAAAGCAAAAATGACATATCTGTAATCTAGCCTCAGAATCCATGTAGCCTCACTTCTTCCATATTGTGCAGGTTGCAATGCTTAAAATGTCTACTGAGACCATAAATCACCATCTTGAGAAAATTAATCTGCCACAGGTTACTTCTGAGTACAACAATTTACATCTCTTCTATATGCAGACTACATTCATTCCTCCCTCTATCAGGACCCTCAAGTATAATGCCATTATGGCATCAAATCCCAGTATAGAATCTAGTTATCTAAATCAGGTTCAAGGGCAGATGAGGCTCTTCATTCTGTTGCTCTCAATCTAAGGACTGAATGAGATGAGGTATCTGCCACCCACAAATGCAACATACAGTGATAGAAAGGAGTATCATTACTGCTATAGACACACTATCATTCAAAAAGGCAGAAAAGGGGAGAAACAGAACACTTCCTGTTTCATAATAATTCTAAAAATTCTGTTGTAAGTTACCTGATTAGAGATCTGTCCTGGTCTCAGGAAGTTGTTTCCAATGGTTATACGTTCTACTTCACGCTTTGTTGTTTGTCTCATACTCTAACAATCTTCCTTTTCCACTGAAAGTAACCCATATTTATAATTGAGCAGTTTTCTCAGACTGATTTCTATGTATAGAAACGTGGAGTCTAAAAATATCTTTTCATTTTGTATTATTTCTTTATCTTTAGTCTATTTAATATAATTTTTATAAGATACATTTTGTTTACCTACATAACAAGTTCTAATTTACTCCATTACCGAAAACTCATACCCCCAAATCTTTCTGAAATAAGTCCTTCTCTGTCAAGGGTTTGTGAAGACTTTAATGGAACAACATGATCAGGAGTCTTAGAAATTCCATTATTACATAAAGAAATTCGATAGGGCATGTCCTTAATATTTTTGCAAGGTATATATCTGCTTGAATAATCTTATGAGGCAATGCAATAGATCCTTCTGAGACTATAAAACATAGACTCTTACATTTCTATGCTTTTTGACTTAAGACTCTTTCTTAATCTAAGAATGAATTTATATCAGGAGAGACTAAAATTGAGAAATGATTTTTTTTTCAAACCCAGATGGCCTGGGCTTAGAGATTTAACAGTGTCTTACAGATTACTATTTCTTCCTCCTCCTCCTTCTCCTCTTTTTCTTCTCCTTCTCCTCCTTCTTCTTCTTCTCCTTTGGCACCTGTTTTTTTTGTTTTGTTTTGTTTTGTTTTGTTTTGATACAGGATCTCACTCTGTTGTCCTGGCTGGAATGCAGTGGCACTCTCAGGACTCACTGCAACCTTGACCTCCTGGGCTCAAGTGATCCACCCACCTCAGCCTCCCTAGTAGCTAGGACTACAAATTTTGCCTGGTTGGTTAAAAAAAAAAATAGTACATATGTACAGATGAAGTATCTCTGTTACCCAAGCTGATCTTGAAACCCTGACCTCAAGTGATTTTCTTACTTCAGCCCCATCAAAGTGTTGGGATTACAGGTATGAACCACCATGCCTGGCCTATCTTCTTATTATAGGCAAAAATAAAGGAGCAAGATGGTGCTTTCAACAGTTTGACTTAACCAATCTTTTAAAAATAACTTGATGGTGTAGTCTGAATAATATATTTTGCATTTTTCCCATTACTGCAGGAAAGAGTATTGCCAAACTCTCATGATATATACATAACAAGGATCTCTTTTTTTTAGCTACAAAAGTATTTTTTTCTCACTTGTATAAAGCTTTCACAAACATGAATTCTGATACAATTGGAGAAAGAATAAACATCAGATTTATCGGGAAGCTTGGGTGGAAGAATGGTGAAATCACGGATACTTTTAAAAAAGTTTATTGAGACAATGCCCCCAAATAAATCAGCTGTTTACAAATGGATAACTCATTTTGAGAGGAGAAGAGAGAATACTAAAAATAAAGCCTGCAGTGGCAGACCATCTACATAAATTTGCAAGGAAAAAAATCTATCTTGTTTGTACCCTGATTAAAGAAGATAGATGATTAACAACAGAAATTATAGCCAACACCATAGACATGTCAATTGGTTCAGCTTATACAATTCTGACTGAAATATTAGTGTTGAGCAAACTTTCAACTGGATATGTATGACAACCATTGTACCCAGGTCAGCTACAGACAAGAGTGGAGCTTTCAGTGGAAATTTTAAACAAGTAAGATCAAGATCCTGAAGTTTAATTTTTCTTGAAAAATTATAGCAGAAAATGAAACATGGCTTTACCAGTATAATCCAAAAAACAAAGCACAATCAAAGTGATGGCTACCAAGAGTTGGAAGTGGTCCAGTCAAAGCAAAAGTGTACCTATCAAGAACAAAGGTCATGGCAACTTTTTTTTTTTTTTAATACTCAAGGCATTTTGCTTGCCAACTTTCTGGACAGCTTTGAAATGATGATATCTGTTATTTTTTAGAGTGTTTTGAGAAAGGTAGCCAAAGCTTTAGCAGAAAAACACCCAGAAAACTTCACCAGAGAGTCCTTCTCCACCATGGCAAAGCTCCTGCTCATTATCCCCAAGAGGGCAATTTTGATGGGAAATAATTAGGCATCTTACAGCCTTTACAGTCCTGATTTGGCTTATACTGACTTCATTTTATTTCCAAATTTCAAGTAATCTTTAAGGAACATCAACCTTAATTGTCTCACAATATTCTGTTATATAAATATGCTATGTGTAAAATAATTTAGGAGTTAATCAAAGACCTGAAGCTTTAACTGGAAAGATTCCAGGGCAGTCTTTCATTTTTATGTCTTCAGTATTTTAGTTCACATATGCTTCTAGGAAGAATAGCCTAATTTTCTTCTCTAAGCTAGCAATTTTATCTAAAAATATTTTGCAGTCTTAGAATAACCTTTTGAGTAAAGACTACATTGAGAACTCTAAAATCTTTCTTTTTGTGTTCAATATTATTATTATTATATTTAAAGGACTAAAGTGATTCTGGCAGAAGATTGTTGGCAGAAATAACAACAGGGGCCTCTTCCAAGAAAAATAATCTGGTATGTTAATTGCTGACCTAAACTATTTGGGGAAAAGACTGCAAGTGTGAAGTAGAAAGAACTGAACTACTAATATTTGTAACAATTTGAGCCAATAAACATTTCTTTCCAGATATCCAAAATTGAAGGTGACAATGAACCGCTACCACAGGAAAGAATGGGGCTTAAGTGAATCAACAGAGACTTGAGCAGTTAACCATGGAGGTAATATGTAGAATATCAGAAAAAAAGTGAGGGGTAATGGTGGATTAAGGTACAAGTGGTGACCCTAAATAAACCCTATAATTTATCATTGGGGCTCAGGGACAGCCAGGTAAGAATATGGTCAAAATTTATTGCAAGGGTAACATGAGTGAAACAGAAGAGTACTGACTTCCCACAATATTCACCTCCAAAAGAGCAATGAGAAAAATAAAAATTGTCAGAAGCAACTCTTTCTGACTTGGGAAAATAACCAAAAGCTTGCACCAATCCAGAGAACATTTTGGTGAGGAAAACAGCTGAACCTCAGTAAGAACAGGGGGTTTTGTGGAGTTTTGACTTTTCCTCCTCTTATGATCCACTCTTCAGCTTTGTGATAGCATTGAAAAAAGTCAGTCTTTACTGTAAAGTCATGTAACATCTCATCCACTAAAAGGAGCAGAATGTAGCAAGAAGGACATAGCCAGAGAAATTTCAAAGTCTGTTACCAAAGGACTGTCATTGTTTAAAATGAAGGGCAGCACTTGCTATTCTGCCCATTTTAGGCTTAAGTTGAAGGTCTTTCAATGACAAAGTTCTTTTCCACAGGGCCTGCTGAAAATAATTAAAGGCAAATAATTTAATGACTGCCTTGTATATTGGATAACAGTTGAGGCTTAGCTGACTAGCTGGGGCTTAAAGGTTTATTTAAAATTCCTAATTTTTCCTATCTGATTTGAAAGATAACCATATAATGCAATAAATCTAAAGCTAAGCTGATGAACACACAATGTATAAAGAAATAGTCTGTATGACAATAAGTACAAAATGATGAGGAGTAAAGGAGCTGTAGAGAAGAATATTTTGTATATTATTAAATTAGGTTGTATTAATAAAACTAGGTTATTATGTGTTATAATGTCAAAAGTAATCTTCAGAGCAGCCATCAAGAAAAATAACTTAGAGATATATAGTAAGAAAACTTAAAAGGAAATTAAAATGCGGCACTATAAAATATCTATTTAATACAAAAAAAATGCAATAATGGAGAAATCAAGGAATTTTCAAAGATGTAAGATATATAGCAAATGACAGATGTAAGCCTTACCTTAGCAGTAATTACATTAAATTTAAATGAATTGAGCTCTACAGTTAAAAGGGAGATTGACAAAATGGATTAAAAAAAAGATTCAACTGTATTATCTATAAAAGCAACACACTTTTTATTTAATGATGTTAATATTAATAGATTGGAAGTAAAAGGATAAAAAAAAGATATATCATGTGAAGAATAATCAAAAGAGAACTGAGATTACTATAGGAATATTACACAAAATAAAATTCAAGACAAAAATAGCAACAAAGAAAAATATCTAATAACTATAAAAAAGTTCAATTACCTGGTATATATAATATGTAACAAGTATAAACATCTATTCCTCTAGTATATGGAAATAAGTGGAATAAAGCTAAAGACATGCACAGAGAGAAACCTATAGCTGCCATATCTGTATTAAATTTTTTAAAGCAAGCTAAGGAAAAAAGTCAGTCTTTACAGTAAGAAGAAAATAATAAAGATTTCAGTAATTAAATGAAATAAAAATTAAAAAGTAGAGAAAATTAACAAAATCAAAAGTTTTGTGAAAAGATCAACAGTATTAACAAATCACTATATAAACTGAACAAGAAAAAGAGAAGAATTAAATTACTAAATTAGAAATGAAGAATAGGTCTTTCATACAAAATTTACAAAAACAAAAAGATTTTGTGAAAACACCATGAGCAATTATATGTTAACAAATTAGCTAACTCAGATGAAATGGGAAAATTCCTATAAAGACACAAACCAGCAGAACTTTCTTAAGAAAAAACCCAGAAAGTTGAAATAGAATCACAGCCATTGAATTAACAATCAAAAAACTTTTCACCAAGAAAATCTCAGGACCACACTACTGAAGGCACATAGTCCCAAGGTTTTAATAAACACCAGTACTTTCAAACTTTTCCAAAGACGAGAGGAAGAGGAATCACTTTTGAATTCATTTTATAAGGCCAGGAGTACTATAATACATAAACAATGAAAACATATTTTTAAAACTATGTAAACTAATGTCCCTTAGGAATAGAGTTTCATAAAATCCTCAGTTAAATATTAGAAAACTTAATCTAGTAACATAAAGAGAATTACACATCATAAACAAGTGAAATTATTCTATGAATAGAAGATTGGTTCAATAAATAAAAATTAACCAGAGTAATACCCCATATTAATAGAAGACAAGACAAAAAGCACATGATCATTTCGATAAAAACTGGAAAAAAAAAAACCTGACAAAATTCATCAGTTTCATGATTTTTAAAAACTCAACAAACTAGAAGAAAATGTCTCAATCTAAAAAGGATGTCTAAAATATAATTTGAAAAACTCTACATTAACATCACACTAAGCAAATTCAGAAATAAGGTGAAGATGTCTCTACTGTCATCAATTTTACTTAATATTATATTATACTGAAAATTAAAACTAGCAAAATTAGGCAACAAAAAAGTTTGAAATATCCAGATTTCAAAGAAAGAAATAAAAATCTATATGTGCAGATGGCATGATCATGTGCATAGGAAATAATAAGGAAGTCATAAAAATACTAGAGCTTAAAAGTGCACTTGGAAAGGTCACAAGCTGTAAGATCAATATACAAATATCATTTGTATTTCTGCATTTTTGCAATGAAAAATCTGAAAATGAACAATCCGAAAAATCAATCAATCAATCAATTCTATTTGCAATAACATTAAAATGTTCAGGGATACATTTAACAAAATAAGTATAAACTTGTTCATTGAAAACTAGAAAATGTGATTGAAAAAATTAAAGAAAACCAAATAAACAATAATTTATTTAATGTTCACAGATTAAAACACTTGTTATTTTTAAAAAAGGTAATAATTCCCAAATTGATAATTGAATTATCAGATTGAAATTCTCAAATTCAATGTAAATCTTTTGGAAATCAGAGCTATTTTTTTTTTTTTTTTTTTTGCAGAAATTTTCAGACAACACTGATCAGATATAAAATACAATCAATAAAAGTGATTATAAAATCATTTATATCCCCAAAAGGGGCAATGACAAATATTGGTGAAAATGTGAAGAAAGGGGAACTCTCATACAGTGTTGGTGGAAAGGTAAATTAGTACAACCACCAGGGTTAGCAGTTTGGTGATTCCTCAGAAAAATACAAATAGAGCTACCACATGATCCAGCAATTCCAGTCCTGGGTATATACACCAATGGAAGGAAATCAATATATCCCAAAGAAAGGAAATCAGCACATCAAAGAGATATCTGCACTCTGATGTTTGTTGCAGCATTGCTCACAATAGCTAAGATTGAGAAAAAATAAAAACATCCATCAAGAGATGAATGGATGAAGACAATGTGTTACACACACAGAAGAGTACTATCCAGCCATAAAAAAAGAATGAGATCTTGTTATTAGCAGCAATATGTATGGAAGCGGAGATCATTATGTTCAGTAAAATAAGCAAGGACAGAAAGACAAACATTGCATGTTCTCATTTGTTGGATGTAAAAATCAAAACAATGGAACTCATGGATATAGACAGTAGAAAGATAATTACTACATGCTGAGAAGAGTAGTGTGGGACTGAAGGGGAGCTGATGATAGTTAATGGTTACAATAAATAGAGAGAATAAGTCCTACCATTTGATAGCACAATAGGGTGACTATGGTCAACAATAACTTAATTGTACATTTTAAAAAACTAGAATAGTGTAATGGATTGTTTATAACACAAAGGATAAATGCTTGCGAGGGTAGTACTCTATTCTTGATAATGTGATTATTTCACATTTCATACTTGTATTGAAACATCCTACATACTCCATAAATACATACACTTACTTGGTACCCACAAAAATTTTAAAAATATATTTTTTAATTGCCTGTTGAAGTACCTCTCAGGTGTTTCTAGCTTTTGGCTAATATAAATAAAACTATTATGTATAAAAATTTAATTTAAATTAAATTAATAAAAGGGACAAAAGTAGTAAAAAAAAATAATTTGAGTACACATTTCTCCAAAGAGGATATACATATAGTCAATAAGCACATGAACATATTCTCACTATCATTAGTCATTAAGAATGTATTAGTCCATTCTCACATTGTTATAACGATACTACCAGAGACTGAGTAATTTATAAAGAGGTTTAATTGATTCAAAGTTCCACATGGCTGGAAAGACCTCAGGAAACTTACAATCATGATGGAAGGAAAAGGGGAAGCAAGGAACATCTTACATGGCAGCAAGAGGGTGTGGGGGGAATTGCCAAATAGCAGATTTTGTGAGCACTCACTCACTATCATGAGAACAGCATGGAGGAAACTGCCCCCATGGTCCAATCATCTCCTACCAGGTCCTTTCCTTGACACCTGGAGATTACAATTCCAGATGAGATTGAGGTGGGAACACAGAGTCAAAGCATGTGAAAGGAAATGCAATAGATGGCTACAACCTGAAAGATAGTTCACAGTACTATTTATAAAGATGTGGATAAACTGAATGCCTTATACATTGAAGACAACGATGTAAAATAATGCAACTGCTTTGGAAAACGCTTTGGCATTTTCTCAAATAGTTAAATACAGGATTACCTTATTACCCAATGATTTCACTCCTAGTATACCCCCAAGAGAATTGGAAACATATGTTTATATAACAACCTGTGCATGAATGTTCACACCATTATTGTTTATGCTAATAGAATTTTAGTTGGAAACAACTCATATCTATCAGCAAATAAATGGATAAACAAATTGTGCTATATGCATACAAGGTATATTTTTCAGCCATAAAAAGAAGTAAAGCATTTCTATAGGTTCCAACATAAAAGAACCTTGAAACCATTATACTAACTGGAAGAAGCTAGATAGTAAGTGTCACGTTACAGTATGATTTTATTTAGAGAAACTTCATAGAATATGCAAACTTATCATTGCCAGGGCCTGTATGGAAATGGGTAAATGTGAGTGCCTGCTCATGAATTATACACTTTAAAGTCATCAATTTTATAGTATGTTAATTGTGTCTCAAGTTTTTTAAATGCTTAAATAAAATTAACTAACTAAAAATATTATCAAGACTATTGTGATGGAAGTGGCAGGATGTGACACACCTTTTTGCATTACTTCACCATTGAATAGAAACTCCTGGGACTAGCAGCAATAAAACATGAACAGATGGGGACTGATTTCTCCCCTAAGGTCAGCAACTGCGATGGTGGGCCCCAAACCATATACATGATAAATAACGAGGATGAGGGATCCATGATTAATGTGATATCCCTAGGAGGTTTTAAGAAGAGATAGGAAGCAAAACTTTGACAAGAACTGGGCTGTCTGCTAAATGTAAAAAGTAAAATGTAAAATGTTGTAGTCTTCTAACTCAGGTGTTAAGAAAACTAAAGCCTAATTTTATAGTAATGCACTTTCAAAGCCAAAGCACTTGGTTTTCAAATTTATTATTTAAAAAGTCCACATAGAGCAAAGTCTAGTAGTTATTCTGGGAGAAAATAATCATCTTCGTGTTAAGGAATTATAATTCTCTTGCTAATTTAATAAAAGCTTTTCTTAGAGTTGGATACTTTGTGAAATGATTTTTGGCCATTTATTTAGAGCATTATATGTTTTACCTTATAATAAGATAAATTTGAATAGTATAATTCTCAATATGAGTCATTTTTCTAATTTTAAATAAATTCTACCTGATAATTTTATAGAGTTCTTACATCTAGTACTTTATTCTAAATTTGTTAAAATGTAATATTATATAAGCTCTCAAATCTTTAGGTATAAGGGAGAGTTTGCAAGTTTTTTTAATGTTTTATAGTTTTTTTTCTTTCTTTCTTTCTTTTTTTTTGAGACGGAGTTTGGCTCTTGTTACCCAGGCTGGAGTACAATGGCGCGATCTCGGCTCACCGCAACCTCTGCCTCCTGGGTTCAGGCAATTCTCCCGCCTCAGCCTCCCGAGTAGCTGGGATTACAGGCAGGCGCCACCATGCCCAGCTAATTTTTTGCATTTTTAGTAGAGACGGGGTTTCACCATGTTGACCAGGATGGTCTCAATCTCTTGACCTCGTGATCCACCCACCTCGGCCTCCCAAAGTGCTGGGATTACAGGCGTGAGCCACCGCGCCCGGCCAATGTTTTATAGTTTTATCCTCATGCTATCCTCAAACTTTGCAGAGCTATCCATACTTACAATTTGCATATTCCCTAAAGTCTTCAAATTTTTAAATGAGTCACTCAAAATGTTGAAAGGCGAACATATTTTTATTTTATTTTATTTTGATTATTTATAATTTATTTCGACCATTAAATTTCTTGAGATTAGAGTTTGATATTGTGACAGAAATCAGAATTGGAGAGTTTAAGTCACTAGCATATGTAGAGCAGAATACCGGGAGTACAACTGAAAGGCAGCTTGGGACAAATACAAAACAGTGCCCTCCCTTTCTCCACTGAATACTGAGATATGTAGGAATGGGATACAACTCCCCAAAGATGCACACACACACACACACACCAACAACCATAGAAGAGCAGGCACATGAAATCCTGTAAGTAAGACAGGATCTTTAGTGAGAGTCCTAAGAAGAAACATGCCTTAGAATTAGGACTAAGTTAGCTTCAGAATAAAGTCTCCTCTGTATTTACCATAATAAATAATAAAATGCAAAGCTTGAAATAATCAAGCTGTTGCCAAGTTACTCTGCTAGTGCAACATCCAATATCTTTTTTAGAAATACAAACTAATTTGACACCTAAGTCCAATAAAAAATTGTCAGGTGTGCAAAAAGGCAGGAAAATACAATAGAGAAACATTAAAAATCTATCAATGGAAATAAAGATTCTATGATTAGCATTATAAATCTTTAAAGTATGCACACTCACAGAAATGAAGAAAAGAAGAAACATAATAAAGAAGTTAAATGACCATGAATTAAAGGGCTTATTGAACTTAATGAAAAATACAATGTCTGAAAAAAAAAAACCACATTGAGACTGAATCACCAACAGATGTAAGAAACAATTGGCTAAGTTAAAGATATCATGTTATACATATTCATAAATAAGAAAAAGGGCAACAATAAGAAAAATGAATAGAGTCTCAGTGAAATGTGGATAAGTGGTTTCATATGTAAATAATGGGTGTTACAAATGGAAAGGAGAAAGAACCAACATAAATAGTATTATATTTAAAATGAGTCATTTATTTTTATAAATAATTCCTCATTAAAATTAATTTTTAAATTCTAAAAGTGTCAGTTGGCCTCTGTCATTTAGAGCTATTAACAAGTGTCAAGTTAATTTTTTCTTTTGTTGGCAGTACACCCGTTGCGCTTGAACAACTGCTAAGGTTAGTGAAAATGATTTCATGATACTTAGTGTGCTATCTACAGTAAGTGAACCAGTAAATACCATGGTGACACAACTGCTTAGAACGGGTTAAAATTTGTTGGCCTTTATTGCAGATTTTAGGAGGTTCAAGGATTAACAACCCTAACTTCATACCTGCAGCAATATCCCGCTACTGCACTTTACCCCAAGTCCCCACACATGATGTTGCTAACGGTGATCTCTTGGGTTTGCTTGCATTTATTTCTTCATCAATTGATTTATTTTTCCTCCTCACATGTGATGAATTACTGGTTGGTCACTTCTCTTCTCACACTAGTTTTGGCTGCAATTTTTATATGGTGTTACAATACCGAGATGTAGAGGACACTTACCTTGGTTTCAAAGTTGTTAAACAATTTGACAATTTCCCAATTTGCCTGTGAAAATTGGGAAAACTCTAGAGAAGTAAATGTGTGGGTACAGACAATCACATTTTAGGAAAAGTTTGGGGAATTTTAAAAAGAAATTGAGATAACGAATGTTACAGGATTTCTCTTATTTCACTATGTGTAAGACCCCAAGAGTATGCATTTTAAAAAGAATATCTCATTTAAACATGTTTTAATAAGGAAATAAACGCTTGGCAATTATTTATTAGATATGTTTCCATAGTTTTAGTGGAAGTGACATCAAACAAACTCTACATTGACTTGAATACACAGTTCTATCAAAATATTTAAACCAGATCTAAATATATGTCTATATGGACAAAACTTAAATTCTACTTCTCTAAAACATAATAATATACAGATTCTTCAAACTCTGTACTAAAATGAAGTCAGTCAAATGGAAATTAATGAAATAAGTTACTTTTGTATTTTAGTACTCAGAATTTTTCTGATAATTCTGCTAAGATGGATCTTATAGACGATAGATAAAACTTTTAGTTCTATAGATATTTAAATTGAAGGCACAATTATACTGCTGCAGTTGGTTAAGTGAAGCTACAGTTAAAAGAGGAGTTGTGATACAATTTTCTTTAATAATTTCTGCTACAAGGACACTAACATTATCTTTTATCCTGCATTTTCTTAATTGACAAGGGATAAGAAACTTTTGGTTTTGTTTTTCTTTATTTCTGAAATGCCACCTCTGGAGCTATATTCAATTTGAGACACAGATGAAGAAAATAATTAAGTTGTTTATAGCCAACTTTTTAACAAAAACGGATATATACGTTAAGGTAATATATATATTTTACCTTGTCAAAAGGTAATTGTACAAGCTAGTTGCTTGCACGTAACAATTCCTTAAATGAGAAGGCATGAAACACAACTATTGCTTGATTTGCTATAATTGTAAAATAAAAGAAGACAAAATTCAATGAGAGAAGAGAGAAAGCAGAAACATTTCAGGAGACAGTAATAATTTCACAATAAACAATGAATACATTTGGAAAGAGTCTGCAGTGGTAACTTGAAAGGCAGTTGACAACTACAGCCCAACTGAGAAGCATGTATGACATCTGGAATAAAAAAAAAAAGAGAGAGAGAGGGAGAGAAAGAGAATAATGTTTAGTTGAAAACAACATAAAGAAACTTCAAACCCTGACACCAGCCAAAAATCTTTTCTAGGCTGAGAAATAATTGCAAACAGTAGGAAATACTCATTTACTATTCACTAAACTGTCACAGCTTGAACCTAGTATACATTTCATGCCCTTAAAAAATTTTGAGTCTCCTTTCAAGGTAAATAAAGCCCATAGCAAAGCCATTCACTCCTTTAAAGAGGGCGGAGGAGCATACTAGAACCCGTCAGTTTTAGCAGACCCAGGTGTGGTATTGAGAAATTGAAGGCAAACCTAGGTCAGCATGTGGGCATCAAGTCATAATGGGCTAGAGTTGATGAATTTCCCATCTTTTTTTGTCTCTTTGTGATTTAACCTAACAATTGTTCATATTTCTGGGAGAGAGACAGCTTGGGAAAATAGTGATAAAGGTCAATTTATCTGGTGCCTATGTGTTAATTATACCAGCACTCCTAATTTTCCTTCAGGCATCTGTTTTCTACACTCCAATTTTATGAGATCTTGCTCCAGGATACCTGTTAAATAATAAATTTTTAGCATAAGAGCATAACTTACTAATATAATATTAGAGAAAGCAAAACTCTTAGATCTCACCTTATGATCACACACCTGAATCTCTGCCAATGAGACCGACCTTATATATAAGGCATATAAGCAGGACAATTGACCCCAGAGACAAATTTCATTAACCATGACTGTGTGGTGGTGATGCTGGTGGTGAAATCCTGGTGGCGGGAGCCATGAAATCACAGGGAGCCTGCTACAAGGAAACACCCACAGTCTGGCTTTTCTGTTTCTTTTCACCAGATGACCCGACTTCAAACTCTGAGTCCAGTGCTCCCAGGAACTCCAAAATTATTAACAATCTAATTCTTAGACTTGTACATTCCAAAACTTACTACTTGTTCATTCTTCTAGCAAGCAGAAATATATCTTAACAGAATTAATCATGAGCTTTAAATACAATATGTGATATGTATATATTTTAAATACAATAGATTGGAATCCTCCTAGGTTACCAATTTACAAGTATATTCATGGTCATTATATCAGTATTATCTTGAAATTCTTGGAGAAAATATTATGTATCTACTTGGACAATATTATTTCTTATCTCCATTCATCTTGCGTCAACTAAAGCTCAAAGACTTTAGGTATCTTGCCCACAGTCACGTGGCTAAGACTTGATGAAATATTATAGAAGGCCTATTTCTGAAAGCAAGATATTTTCAGATGACTTTGTTAATGACATTCTAAAGAATCAAGTTCTGAAAAACCATGCAAATGGTTGCCAGATAAAACATAGTATGCTCATAAAATTTGAATTTCAGAAAAGGAAAATAATTTGCATAAGTATGCCCCAAATTTTGCCTGAGATATATTTCTACTAAAAATTATTCTTTGTTTATCTAAATTTCAAACTTACTTTAGGGTGTTGTATTTTCATTTACTAAACCTGACAATCCAACCCATGACCCATGCAAATTGCCATAAACTCTGCCTGAATATTAGTTGCCATCATGAAAGGCTCTATCAGAGAAATTTGATGACAAATAAGAACACATTGAAAAGAAACATTTACTTACTAAAGACTGTGCTGAAACAGAAAATATATGGCAAAATCGTCTACTCTCACAGACGTTATAATTAAGTGATGTGGAGGAAAATAACCCATTGAAAGCAACAATGAATTAAACAAGAAAATGAGCTGGTAGGTATTGTGAGTTAAGAAGAGAAGAAAATCAAACATCAACTAGCAAGGGAAGATGTCTTTAAGGGAGTGGAGAGGATGAATAGTTGGAAAGTGAAACTGTCTGGGAAAAACATCGTAAATTGTTTCTGATTCTTCCACTTTTGAAACACAGGAAATTAATGCCTGTCATTGAACAGTGCAAAGGAAGCCTAATCTCTCTCCCAAGCAGAGACAGAAACGTAAGTGTGGGCATCAACAGAGGAATAATGAACAGACATAAGAAGAGACATTGATGTGAAGGTAAGAAATTTTGAAGAGAGTAAAGCAGTTATTCTCCAAGTCAGGATCTCAGATAGTGGCATCAGTATTACCTAGGGATTTGTTAGAGATGCAAGTCTCTGCTTCACCCAAAAATGCTGAACCAGAACCCCTGCGGCGCAGGCCCAGCCATCACTATTTTAATAAGTCCTCCCGTGATTCTGATGCATGGTAACATTTGAGAAACACCAAAATAGACATGTAAAGGCATCTTCTTTTTTCTGTCATAGCCTGGAAAAGATATGTCTATACTATATTGGGTTAATCTCCAGTATCAAGTACAAAGCTGACAGATATGAAGACAATATCTAGGCATCTAATTGCTCCATGTCTCTTATTTCCCCTTGAAATCTTTCAAAATCCTTGTTAAGTTGTAGAATCATGATAATTATGAGATCAAAATTCTTGAGTAGATGCTAATATTAAGGATGTGGTTTTTGTCATAGAATAATACACAGCCTTAAATAACTGAAATTATGTCTTTTGCAGCAACATATGTATAGCTGGAAGCCATTATTCTATGATAATTAATGTTGGTACAGAAAACCGAATACCTCATGTTCTCACTTACAAGTGGTAGTTAAACACTGAGCACACATGAACACAAAGAAGGGAACACTAGACACCAGGTCCCACTGGAGGGGGAAGGGTGGGAGGAGGGTGAGGGTTGAAAACAACACCTACTAGATACTATGCTTACTACCTGGGTGATGAAATCATTTATACACCAAACACCAGAAAAGTGCAATTTACTGTGTAACAAACCCACACATGTAAACCTGTGTTTAAAATAAAAGTTGAAAACACAAAAAGAAACTAGTTTCTTTCTAGAGGCATTAACTTTCACTTTCAACTATTCAAACTAATCATTTTATTCTTACAACACCTACCTACTTTATCTACTGTTATCAAAATAGTAGGATATGTTTTTTTCTGATAAATTTCAGTCTGCTTAATTAAAGTACAATGCAAAGTGTTTTTAGAATGTTTCTGTGTGATTGTTGGAAGTTCAAATATAAATTGAGAATAAAATAGCTCAAAGGGACATTTGACCGTTAATGTAAAGTTTCAGGGCAGCTAAAGTTGTGGATAATAATAGCTAATATTTACTGAGAGACAGCTATGAGTCACATGCTCTTTATTCATAAACAACATATGGAATATTATTATCCTTATTTTTACATGAGAAAACTGAGGTACCCAAAGGTTATATAGTTTTCTTAGGGTCATAAAACTGAGTGGGAAAGGCATGTTTACAATGGAGGCAGTCTGCCTACAGAGCCAAAACTCTAACCCATGACAATGGACTACTTGCCAAATGTGAACAAGAGCTCACAAGTCAGAGGTGGAAAACTCTGTGAGATTATTTGATTAAATAGAAAAGAATTTATAAAAAGAAATTTGGTACTTAAAGAAAAAACAGTGTTGTGATATAACACAGACAAGAGAATATTAATTGTAATTTGAAAAAATATTGTGCTTCTCTATTAAAATCAGTATAAAAAGCCAATATTTTTAAAGCAAGAAAAAAAGAAAAAGTAATATTTAGGATAGTATAATAACAATAATTAGCCTTGTAAAATTTTGAGGCATTCTAACAAATTAATATTCAAAATGTTATAAATTATAGCCATTTATGATGACAACCTTTCAAAATCAGATTACATATACATATGTGTGTATATATAGACATAAAAAACATATACACTTTTTTCTCAGATTATTTTAAATATAAATCAGACTGTTTTTGTTTTTAAGAGTTGGCATCATAAATATTGGTTCTGATGTATTAAATTACTATACGGGTTGGAAAAGATGAGACACATTTGCCCAGTTATAAGCAGCATCAGGTTCACTGTTGGCCATATATATTAGGCACAAGATTGAAGTAGTGTCTTGGGGTGAATCACAGAGTGTTGCTATGTAAACTAAAAACCTTGAACTTTATTTGGCATGTAATGAGATATAGAATAGATTATTATTATTTTTAAATCAGAAATTGTATAATGAAGGATAACTTTCAGAAAGAACAATGTGTAAGAAGGACAAAAACAACAAAAAATAGACCAGTAATAAAGTGTGAAGTTATTGAAATTTTCTAGGTTAGCGACAATGGAGGTTTAAAATAGAGTGTTTCAAATGGAGCTGAAAGAGTCAGAAATAAGGGGAATTTCAGAATCAGAATCAATACCAGGTGAGAGTGAGAGAAGGGAGAAGTCCGGGATGATTGTAAGACTTTAAGTCTTTAAGTGATCAATGAACAGTAGCATCGTTAATAAGAAACACTAAAATAAAAGCTGTACAGCCTATCTCCACCACTGCAGTTACCACTAAGACAACTGATTCCACTTCTGACAGTGACAAGATGGGATGTGATTTCTATAATATCTCTTTCAGCTCTAAAAGTCCATAATGTTACAAAATACATATGAAATTAAAAGTAACAGAGGCATCTTACCAGGTGTATAATGAATATATAGCATAGGTGTTAGTAACAGGTTGGAAAATGACCCCAAATCAAATTCTAACCTGTTTACATACTATTTATGAACACACACACACACACACACACACACACACACACACACACCCTAAATATGAGGTAACTGATGCAACTATTGTTTTATGTCTCTTTCAGCAATTTGAAGACCTCTAATTTTCTAGGAACAATGGTATCACTTTTATGTTATCTAGCACAAGTAACTGTAAGGTTTAAGTTTAAGATCTGGGTTATGATCTCCAGCAACTCAGCTGACAGCCATCCTTAAGAACTGAGGAAAAATTCTCCCTCATCGTAACAAAAACTCTTTCTTCTAACTCCTCAACAATAGCTTTAATTAACTCTTTCTTTTGCACCTGCATTGGGCAATGTGGTCTTTAAAATCAGTGTGTCAGATAATGAACACAGTTCAGAGAAAAGAATCTGCCTCAAAGTCCAGCTGTACCAAAGTATTGTTCTTTCCTAACCACTCAACCGCTTGCTGCTTAACTTTTTTAACTCACTTCCAAATTTACATAATAGAGAAAATGATAACTTTGGAGAACACTTCTATTTTTTTCCTGTGGTATAAAAAGAAATCTCAGGTTATGAGGCTAGATTTGCCTAAGTATACTACCTAGCACTGTGATTCTATTACCTTTATTTTCTCCTTCTTCAAGAAACTCTAAATATTTCAGTCACCACAATTTTTCTTTTACTAGATTATTTTGTGGCCCAAGAATGGTCAGTGTTTTCTGATTCCATATGGACCATTTTCAGACTCTCAGCTGGCATTCACTGTCACCCAGCATTTGATCCTACTCAAAGTATGCAACTTTCTCTCATTTTGATTTTGACCCGCTCTCCAGTATATACTGTTTCCCACCAACACAGGCCATTCTCAACTGCCTGCACAGTTTTCTATTTGTTCCTCTCTCTGTCTAGAATGACCCTTCTTCTTCCTCCTTCCTAAATCCTACAAGTTTTTAGAAGTGCTGCTTTAGATTCCCCTCTTCTAAGACTCCTTTTCTGGTCTACAATATAGACCAGAACCATCTTCTGGATTTCTGCTGAACATCTAATAAACTTTAACACATTCATACTTAACTCTACCATTTGTTTCACCATCTCAGTTCTATAACTCTGACTAGATTTTTTTTTAATCCAGAATAATGGGTGATACATTATCTTCTTAAGTTAACAACTTTAGTCATTATTTGGCTATGTAATGGAGATATATTCTGATCTATCCATTTTGGGTTTTCTTAAAAACTCCCATCTTATTTATGGTTATTGAGTACAGTATCATCTACACAAATGTGTCTGTTTCTTTAATGGGTTGGTTTAAATGATGGTCATTTTCTTCCTTTTAAACAAATGTTGAGATACCTCCTACATTGTATACATGGTAATAAATATAGAGAGTTAAAGATAATGCTACAAAATAAACTACCAGAAAACCTCAGTGGTATACAAAAACATTTATATCTGTATGATAAATGTCTTCACATCATCTCAGGTTTAGCCATCTAGGCTAGGATCCGCTGTGTTTTGCCCCAATCTCTGAAGTTGTAGGTCTGCCCAAGTATAACTTATTATCCTTGGATCGTAGCAACCGCGAGATGGTGCTTCCAATGGAAAAAGATGGAGAAAAGCACAAAGTCAATCATGCATGCACATTTCAAGTGTTCACTTATATCTTGTCCATTAATGCTACGATGGTCAAAACAGTGACTATGGCCAAGCACCGTGTCAATGGAGGTAGGGGTAGCCATGACAATGGTATCAGGATGAGTATATAAATAACTCCTACATGGAACAGATAAATTGGAAACAATAATTCACTCTATTACAAGAAGGTAGACATACAAAATTGACTTCTTATTGGTGGTGCTATCTTGAAGCTTATATTCTCTTTAGGAAAACTGGTAAGTTAAAAAGTGATCACAACTTATAATATAAGTGAAACATGTAAGATCCTTTTCACACTGGCCTAAAGCAGTATACAAAACCCCATTATTTATCCGCAAGATGTAGAATAGATATTAGCTGATATTGAGGTCTTGTGGTTATTGAACACAGGTTGGACATTCATGGAAAGCAGAGAAGTGGTAAGTAGCCATAATTAGAAAGAAGGTGGTTGAAAGAGTAGAAGAAGCAATCTTTCAAAATTTTTTCACCATGTATCTATGAGTCACTGAAATAGAAGGGAAAGGTGCTCTGAATGTCAGCTGGGCACGCAGCAGGAGCCTCTAGCATAGTCTGTAAGATGCTAAACTCCTGGAAGTAACTCACTTGATGTTAGAAATTGTTTAAATTGTATTTTTTCGCCCTTATAACTCAATACATAGCTACTACAATAACTGAAATTGTCACATGGTGTACACACACACACACACACACTCTCTCTCTCTCTCTCTCACACACACACACACACACACACACACACACAGAGAGCCTATAGATTGGAGGAGTTCTGAGATGGTCATTGGCAGAATAGCATTACCAGGAGTATGAAATTACGACAGCACACTGAGTAAAACTTTTGGAGTTATAAAGGATTTATAAATGGAAAACCCCATTCAGTTTTGGGGTTATCTGTAATTCTCTGAAAGAAAGGTCCAGGGAAAATGTAGTGCTGAGTGGAAAGCTAAGCCTAATTCAGCTCTTTGTATCATAAGGGAGGAGTCCTGTCAATCATTTCCTGGTGTTACAGTGAAAATGAGGAGGGATCGAACAGAAGAGTTAAGCATAAATGTAAGAAAAATGTGTTAATAATGAGGTCACCCTGTTTGCTATACCCCGTGCTTTAATTTACAGATGAGTCTTCTTGACCCATTAATTACCCATTCCATTCATTAATGTAACCCATCCATTCCATTCCATAGGAATGTAAATTTGTATTTACATTTGTATTTACATAGGAATGAAATGTAATTACCCATTCCATTCCATAGGAATGTAAATTTGAAGTTTCAGTGGTAAGATACATTCTCTGTGATTAATAAAATGGTAGGCTTCCATAAAGAAACTCAGCATCACGTTCTCAGGAATTGATCATATCTAAAAGCAGCCACAGATTCACATAGAGAATGGCAAAGTTTCTGGAACCTGGAGCTGGAAAAAAGTAATCCTACTTTGATATTTCATAAGTCAAGGCACAATATAACTTCTGCTTCTTCATTCCATCCCAACAGCAGCACCAGATTCTCTACCCACACACAGCCTCATATCCCAAATATCCACTCAAAGTAAGTTTGGGATAAGATGTATTAGAAGCCCATTTATGGTTGAGACCTTGGATTTTTAAGGCAAAGCTTGTTAACTACAAAAAGATAGAGTGATTTGGCAGATTTAGAAATTTATATATGATTTTACACACACATACACACACACACACACACACGAGAGAGAGACAGAGAGAGAGAGAGAGAAAACCGTAACTGAGGGCTGAGAAGGCCAAATTTGGAATAAACTACAGCAGTGTGCAGGGTGGAAATCAAGAGTATTTAATCATAGATAAGAGATACACTTACAAGAGAATCTAGTCAGACCTGACAATCCTGCACACTCGAGATGGAAGCAAGCAGTTGGCACTGTGGAATTTGTGAGCAGTTCATAGGCCAATTGCCATCAGAGGCTCTATTCTTCAGAGAAATTTAGATACTATACAGTTTACAAGGACAGAACATTAAGTCTAAGGAAAGAAAACTAGTAGTTATAAGAACTATAACATGGACTGTAGTTCCAGAAGCAAAGCAAGACTTGCTTATCAGGACTTGGGTATTCACAAGTTAAAGCTAACTGATCAGTAGAAGGTGATAATGTTGAAATCCTTAGAATTAAATTGGGGAGGACTTAAATACTTCAGCACTGGCCTTAGAAACTGGGCAGAGCTTACTCTGGCAGATAAGAATCTAGAAACGTCAACTGTAGGTAAAGAAAATAAACAAGATGAATGTTAGTGAACATCCAAAGTATTACAAAACAGAACGGATTTGTGAATAATGCCCCATTGGTTGAATATCAAACTAGTCATGATAAAAATTTCTTCATTCTCCATCCTCTCAGGCAATTCCAAATGATATGCCAATCTAAATGCTGTTTTTCTGCAGAATTTTTATGTCTGGCCAAATAATGGCAAAGTAAATTAATATAATTGATGTAACACTATATTGTGGCCCTTATTTAGAAAAACATAAGGATTTACTATAGCTTGGCTTCCCTTTTAAGATAATTCTCCTTGCAAAAGTGAAAATGCACTCCACCAAAAGGAGGTGGTTCAGTTCACAAGCTTATGTAACTTTTTTTTTTTTTTTTTTTTTTGATAAAACAAAGGTTTATACCTAGGAAGTTATCAACCTAGAAAAAGAACTAAACTCAGAAAGTTTATATTACTTCTCTTAGGCAAACATGCCAGTATCATTAATTCCAAACACATACTTCAAATTTCACAAAATTCCAATATTTGGCACCCACATTATAATGTTTCAGTGTTATAAAACTTCCTTAGATGTTTGAGCTTATGAATCCTTAAATGACAGTGACGATAATGATGAGGATGACAATAATGATAAAATAATACCAGCTACTATTTATTGAAGAACAAATTATGTGGATCATATGTCTTCTCTTTTTATGTAACCCATTGGTAACTGTAATGCAGGTATAATAACTACATTGCATGGATGAAGAAATGTGCTCAAACAATTTAGGCAATTTCTTTGAGGTCCCACAGGAAGTACATACAAGTTGCTTTGCAAATTTAGGCCCAAGCCTGTGCTGTGGTGCTTCTATTCTAGGGCATAGAAAGAAGGCATTGTACCCTCAATAAAGGACTTAAAATTCTATCTTATTTGCCTCTCCCCAACTTATTTCCCACATAGATGTTTGAGGATTTATCCACATATGTCCACAGCTCCAATGGAAAACAGCTTGACATAATCTTAGAGAAACGGTATGACTTAGATATATATATTAGAGAATACTGCTGGCAGAAATCAGCTAGGAGAAACTCAACTTGCTTCCCTCATTGATGGAACCTCTTAAAACATCTGGGAAGACCACAAAAGCAAAGGGAGCTTGTATCATACAAGAAGTGGAAAATCAGCTTGCAGCTTGAGATAGTAACAGATATTAAGGGTCAGATATCAGATTCTAGATATCCAACATACCCAGTTTACTACTGAATTAACCATCATGACAGAAACAGGAAAAATTCAAACAATTCTTAAAATAAGTCAATAGCTTTTAAGAGGGTGAGAGAAATATAATCCTTATAACTTCTAATTATTGCTTACGTGCCCACTTTTGGTTATCTCCTGCAGATAGATTGAGGAAATCAAGCTATTGTGACATCCTTCGGCATGCAGGCAATTAGGAATTTCCATTGTCATTTCACAGAGAAGTCAATAAAATTTCATAGTGATAGCGTGATCTGTTCAAAGTCATATAATTATCAGCGGCAGCATCACTAAATTCACGTCCTTTTCTTAGTGCAGCAAGCATAGCTATGGACTAAATTGTGTTCCGGAAATTGGGATATGTGGTGACAAGATCTTTGGGAGGTAATTAGACATAAATAAGATCATGAAGGGGGAGCCCTTATGATGGTATTAGTATCCTTGTAAAAAGAGACACGAAAGAGTGTGCTTTCTCTCTCTCTCTACTAGGTGAGGACACAGTGAGATGGTGGCCATCTGAAAGTTCAGGAAGACAGTCTTCTCCAGTAATTGGTCCACACCTTGATGCTAGACTTCTTAGCCTCCAGAACTATGAAAAAATACATTTCTCTTACTTAAGCTGTTCAGACTCTGATGATCTTTTTATAATTTATTTTTTTATAGTAGCTGAAACACACTAAAACAAGGGTCCTTTCCTCCTACTCACCTCTGGCAGTATGAAAATTGAGGGACCCCAAAGAAGGGTTCTGAAGGCAGCATTCTTAATCTCCTCCTGACTTAACATCTGCTCTGATTTGAATGGGGTCCCTCCAAAATTCAGGTGTTACCAATGTCACAGTATTAAGAAGCCTCTAAGAGGTGATTATACCTTAAGGGCTGCTTCCTTATGAATGGGACTAAAGCTCCTGAAGGAGACTTGAGGTAGCATTTGTTGGGCTTGCCCTTCCAGATTCTGCAATGTGAGGCCACAGTGTTCTTTCTTCTAAAGAATGCAGCATCAAGGCATCATCTTGTAAGCAATAAGTAGCCCTCACAAGAAAAATGAACCTGCTGACCCCTTGACTTTAGACTTCCTAGACTCCAGAACTATCAGAAAATGTGTTTCTGTTCTTTATAAATAACTCAGTCTCAAGTATTTTGTTATAGCAGCACATATGGACTAAGGACACATTCCTTCTCTTCTTGATCTTATCCTGTCTCTCTTCTTTCATCTAAATGGGTTTGTATTAACTTTTACTGCCTTTAAGGTTGCAAGATTCTGAAAATGCTCCTTAAGGTCATTTCCAACATGAAAAGAGGCATCAATTTTAAAGTTGTACAGCAGGCTTCTCAAAGAGACTATTGCTATTCTTCCTGCAGTATACTTCCTACTCTCTTCTGACAAGTGTCCCAGCCAAACATAGCCAAAAAAGACGGTTATCTCCAAAATTACCCAGAGTGATAACTTTCATTCTTAGCTTTACTTTTGCCAAAGAGACCAGATGTTAGAGTCATTTTGAAAGAGAATACATCCCTGGATTAAGAACCATTTGTGCAAAAGTTTAGCATTCTTAATTGATCTTCCAGATGGCTGACTCTGGCTTTTTCACATTCTTTTCGATCTTCCACTGGACGCATGAATAGGCTCAAAGAGATATTTTTTTAAAGGTGACGATCCAAGAAGATAAAAAGATGAAGATAGTTAATTTTTGAAACACTAAAAATAAGTGTTAATGAAGAAAAACATGGCAAACTATGAAACCAAAAAAAGCACACACAGTTAAATAAGAATTGGCAAGGCACTGGTTCCTGGAGTTTGGAGAAGTTGTAGGGTGACAATGACTTTTTTTCCCCCAACTAAAAGGCACTACTGTTCAGAGATCCACAGCTACCCAAATATCTGCAGAGCACAGGCAATGCTATGCAGTCATAGATCAAATAGACTTTTGCAAATGGTCAAAAGTAATCCCCAAACCATGGGGATTACTTGTTAATAGGTAATAGTTACTAGTTACATAGTTTGTACTGTTGATAGGTACAAACCATGGCCAGACTGTACAGCTCAGGAGCTGTGGATGAGTGCAGAGATTTTTAACATATAGGTATGGCAAGTTCTCTTGCTCTTATTATTAGAAAAAGAATCTATATTGTTCCTTTTGTCTATAACACTTATATAAATACATGCACATGAAATAATATGTATATATACATACTGTATAATCTAGATATATTATATAACATTTTATATATATATTCCCTATCAACTTTTACAAAATTTCAGATAATATGAACTCTGTCCTTATTATTCACTGGATGCATACAATAAAGAAAAGTTTATTCTTTATATTTAATTTAACATGTATGAATTCACTGCTTAATTTCTAAAGTACAAGGCTAGGCACTGTGAGGAAAGGAGCTAAAAAATCCATGGTAGAACTCAGTCAAATAAATGGTGTAATTTATAAACATTTCTAAGATAAGATACAATGACTTTCACATGTAAAAGTTTAAAGTTATTAAAGTATCGCTGTGAGAGGGCGAAAAAAATTAGATTGGGGAAATGTGAGAAAGCTTCATGAAAGAGTTGGGCTTTTATTGTGAGCTTGAAAACGATAGCACTATCAATGAAGAGAACAGTTTGGACAAAAGGATACCTCTTACATATATTCTGTGTTTTTTTTAATTTTATTTACCACATTCAAAAAATATGTCTGTACACTTGTTATTCTCTTAGAAACCCCTTTATTCTGATAAATTAGATTCCTATAACCTGTATCATAATTGTACTATATTTACTCACAATGTCACTTTGCTATACATATGTGCATGTTTCTAAACTGGCATATATTGAAAGATATTGAAGATTTTTTAAAAATCAGTGCTGAGTTAATTATATATGCTAAAAGGAACTTCTCCATTAATCTGAAAAAGAAAAGCAACTCTAAAGAGCTATGAAGTGGATTATTGAGATGATTGTGCAACTGTATACATTTATTTAAGTCACAGTTGTAAATTTTTAATGATTATAATGATGATGTAGTATCTTCCTGAGATGAAACTGTCTCACAATTTCATATACATTTCTTAGAACTTTATATATTTATAATTCTTAAGCAAGATTATGAAATATACTTGCTTCCTACTTTCTCATCTTTCTTTCTTCTTTCCAACTGTTGCACTCCATAAAGGAATACATTATCCTCCTCTATGGTACCTTATAAAATATTGAATGTATATGTTTTTATTAAAACCTATTTGAAGCACAGAACAAAAGATAAGCACGTTGCAAAGAATAATGGGTGACAGAAAAGTTGAAAGGTGTTTTTAAAAACTTATTTTTCTCTAATGCCCCACATAAAAATTTCTTTCCCAAAGACACTGATTGTAAGTTTCCACCATTAAAAAGTATTTAAAAGTATACTTAGTATCACTTGGCATGGGAAAATCGTCATTTAAAAATCATTCCTATTTAGTTTTTACAAAGCCTGCTTCAAAGAACATCAACATGTACTGAAATATGGCGAAGCAACTATAGGTTTTTTTCTAACCAAAAATTGGTCAGTCCCAGAAATTGCTGTAAAAATTATTGTCTTCAAAGATTCACTTTGTCCCAGATCTTTAATGAGGCCCATTTAGTTTTCCAATGTCAACCCTTTCTCTTAAGCTCTGGAGATCTGGACTATGACAACACATTACCTAAAAGCGTTTGTAATGAGGATAAAAGCACTACTCTCTTAATACGATGATTCTCTCCCAGGAAACAGCAACATGTTTACTTCAGTTCCTCATCTTTTCACTCAGTTTTTGTACTTTGGATTTATTAGGTTGGTACAAAAGTAATTGCCAATAAATGTTGCCTATTGTGAGAAAAATATTAGAAATAACCTATATCTATATTTATCTGGAGTTCTCTTATTTGAATCGTGAGCAAAAAGACAAATACATTTAAAATGTATCACAGAATATTTGATTTTGTACAAATTCATTGTAATAGACAATCCAGGTAAATTTTAAGTCCACTTGTTCTGTTGACCAAAATAGGTCTTTTAAAGATGTAGACAGATACATAGATATCCATAGAAATACATAGACATATGTACACTCATGTTTCAGTTAAATGGTTTCTTCATCAAATTTAAAAATAGTACTATATACATAATTAATTTGTAGGTAACAAACATATTTCCTGACGTTTACCTCATTGTTGGTTGTAAAATGCAGGCAGCCTAATTTCCCATTCCTTCACCTATAACTCACCGTTTCATGGACAAAGTATTTAACCTTGGTTAATTATAGTTTTGTCATCTGCAAATGGGAATACATGCATCTTATGTATCCAAAGAGTGGCTGGACTCTTTGAGGCTTGAGTTTCCTCTGTTGTGATTCTACAGGGTCAAGTCAGAAATAAGATTTTGATCAACTATGTATCTAGTGTTCCTTATAGTTCTTTTCTGTTGTTATTTTTTTATTCAATACATGCCATTTATATTTTCTCATAAAAATGTTGGAATATTTTTAACATCAAAAAATCTTCACATCCTTGAAGAAACTTGACAAAAAGAAGCTGTTCTAGACTGAAACCAATCCCTGCAATACTTTCCAGCCCCAAGTCTAGTATACTTCTCATTTTACCTCCTTCTTCATCCAATGAAATTGACCTCCCTTGATGTATTTCCTACAGCAGAGATGCTGTCAGATTGAAATAAACATTTGTAGAAAGCTTTGATCTTCTGTAAAGAAAAATTCTTATCAAAGATTATTAGATCCAAAAGTGCTTTTATGGTTGATGTTTAGGCTTTTTCAAATGCCAAGGACATTTCAGAATCTTAGATTATTAGAGGGATAGAAAGTCTGCCCCTCTTGGATTTTTCTGACTCCCAACACTGGAACTTAATAATAACCATTCAAAACAAAAGCGGGGGGGAGGGGATTCTTTTAAAAAGTTTCTTCTATGTCCCCAAACTATCTCTTCTAACTGCCATGGTCAGCCCCTACATCTTGGCAGATGTATATACATAATCTTGTTAATGACTTTGAGAGTCTACATGAGGATAAATTAGCTAGATTGTTACTATTTCACCATTGTGTCACCCTGTATTAAGTAGTCACTTTCTTAGCGAGTTAAAGAACTAAATAAAGGCCCTTAAATGGACATATCATTTGGTAGACAAACACAGATATTGAAATTATTCTGTTGCCAGCATTTTTGCAAGATTATTTGAATGGAGAACAAGTATCTGGAGAAATTCAACACTGACCTGTTAAACTGAGCCCTCTTTATGAAATCTTTAATTAATTTAATCATTTATTTAACACTAAGTTATGAACATAGGAGTTGCCATCTGAAGACAATAGTTAACATGTCTAACTGTTTTCTTTCTCCTTAGAATTTATTTGCACTTCAACTTACCGGTATCACGCATGCTGGCCTTCTAACTATTCTTTCTCCTTTCTAATCTTGGCTGTCTTACCTCTAACCTCCATTCTGCTGTTAGAGTCAACAAGTCAATTCTCTGTTGAAACACTTCCCTTACTCTGAGTTTTTAGGATAGTGATTTCCAAGGTAGATGTATCCCCTTCCAACCCAGAAATACACTTGATAAATTATTGATATTTAGGAGGAAAATATTAGAATTTCCACTTATGATTTATCTTATCCTTTAAAACATGTTTTGCTTCTGTAAATGTTTTACACTGTTTCTAATACACTGGTACAATAATACTTGAATATCACTCATAAATTATATTGAATGTTCATTGTTAAAATAATTTTAGTGATCAAGATACACATTCAAAAGTTTTTTAGTCCATTTGCCAAAGAAAAAGCCTCAGCCTGACCTGTGATGCTGTTATGTGACCTCCACAACCTCATCCCCTACCAGGCTCAGCCTCCTACACCATACTCCAATTATCCTAATTACAAGTAGTTTCTTCTCCACATTAAGACTATTTCTTATTTTTGTACCTTTGCTTATCTTCTCTCTGCCAAGAACACACTCCCCTGATTCCTTGGCTCAATTCATTCAATTCAATTATCAGCTCCTCCAGAAAGCTTCCCATAGCTATATCTAAGGTCAATTTAAGAGCTGCTTCTCTGTGTTTCCTTAACACACAGGACCTAATCCTATTACTGTAACAGTAATTATCAGTGCATATATTTCTTTTTCTTGAGGACAGGGCCCTCACTTATTCATCTGAGTATTCATAGGTAATATTTCATAGCTGCTTAAAACAAATTTGGTGAAGTAATGTTAAAAAATGTGCAAAAGACAATGTGCAGTCTCCAATTTTTGAAAATCATGCTGTAATTTGTGAGAATGTGCTGGGTCAAGAGTTTTCCGAGGTTAGGTTGAAAGCACTGTTTAGTTATATCAAATATTCATGCTGTTATTTTATTGTATTTGCAACTAACATATCCATTTTCACAGTCAGGAAAATATGTGCTGTTTCCCAGTGTGGGCATTCATTCACAGCACTGTTTCCTGGTTGTCTCTTCTAATGCTTGGTATTTCTTCCTATTATTCAATAATCCTCAGGTAAGGTTGCAAGCATAAGCAGCAGGATCTAGGGTGGATTTGATTTAACCCAAATCCATTTAAATCACAGTTTTAAGCCACAACTTTGATCACTTAGACAAAACCTAGACTCAATTACCAGTTCTCCATGATGTGCCCAACTATTTTCTAACAAAACTTAATGCATGGGCTTCCAGATCCAGACATACTAAATGTTTTACTTTAGAAAGTACATAGTCCTATGTACAGATTTAAAGAAATACACACACACACACACACACACACACACACACACACACACAGAGTTTTCTTTTTTGAGACAGAGTTTCACTCTTGTTGCCCAAGCTGGAGTGAAACGGCATGATCTTGGCTCACAGCAACCTCCACCTGCCAGGTTCAAGTGATTCTCCTGCCTCAGCCTCCCGAGTAGCTGGGATTACAGGCATGTGCTACCACACCCAGCTAATTTTGTATTTTTAGTAGATACAGGGTTTCTCCATGCTGATCAGGCTGGTCTTGAGCTCCTGACCTCAGGGGATCTGCCCACTTCTGTCTCCCAAAGTGCTGGGATTAAGGACATGAGCCATCATGCATGGCAAAGAATAATTTTTAAAATTTAAATTCAGTATGCTTAGAAAAACAAATTGTATCTGGTTGTTTTGGTTGCTGGATCAAACACTCTCATGATAACAGTCTCGCCTCACTCCTAGTGCTTGCTGTAAGACAAATGATCACTATTTCACTCCTTGGTCATCCCCCATTTTACCAAGTGTTTGAGTTTTGTTTTGTTTTGTTTTTTTTTGCTTGTTTTTGTTTTTCTGCTTTCCCACAATAGTAGCCATTTTCTTCCAGGACTAATTGTACCCCCAATATATTTTCCATGTGTTATTCAATCTCTGATGAACGATCAATTATGTAAGGACTGAGTGTTTTCATCTTTATTACTATATGCTTCAAAGTGTTTTTCTCCATTTTCTTCTCTCAATAGACAAAGGTGTACTTGCTTCCTTCTTTACTTAGCAACGGTCTTCACAGTCTCAGTTTGAACCATTCCTATCCTGCTATTTTCTCCAGAGCCCCTGAGTTGTCCACCTACTCTCCACTCTCATACATACACATCCCAAAACGACTGCTTTGGAAGTTTTTAAAGATGTATCTGTTTCTTTTTATTTTTTTGGTGAAACAGACTTAAATCAGGTGCCTCTCTTTCTGTCTAAATAAAACACAAACACACCATTTAAAATAAAACAATTTTATCTATTTTGTTCACATAAATACAGATTAGTTATAACTGCTGAGTCAGCATGAGCAAAATGCTGACTAGCATGTCCCAAATGTAAGCTTTTGCTGCCTGTTTTTCAGTGAATTAGAAAAGAAATATGTTTTCTTATTTTATTCTGCTTAATGTTCCTTCACTTTCCAATTTGTTTAGCATACATTATTTGAAGACAGATGGGTATGGGCCAGAGATAAGTCCTAAACCTGTAAATGGAAAGTCTATTACAAGAAAGTTAAACAACAAATACTCATTTGTGTCCTTTATATGCAAGCAACTGTTCCAGCCTTGAGACACATTGTAGACTGCTCCATTGGCCTGAACTATTCACCTTCCTTTTACCCAAAACTTGCACCATGTCATTTTACAGTTCCTTCCAACTCTGCAGGTCAAATGTACTTCGCCAATACTTGGCTTTTTGTGTGCTCATGTGACTTGCTTTGGCCGATGAAATGTTAGCAAATATAATAACAAGAAGAAGCATGACAAACACTTTGTTGGGCTTGCTTCCTTCACCTTTGTCATCCCCATGAGAAACATGAGCACTATGTAGCCCATTGGTCTATAGTTCTCAACTCCAGATACCTGCTTTAAGGAGTATTTCTAAGACATATTATGAATGGGTTAATTTTAGCACCATCAAATTGATGAGACTTTGCTATAAATCTAAATGTAAATTTATTAATCTCTCTGGGATTTTAATATATAGTTCACATACTCTTTGTTTTCTGACATGTGCATTTAGTTATAATCATACATTCCTTTCTGGATATTGAGAGTTAACACAGGCTAATTGGGAGAATTTAGCAAGCATTTCTGCAACTAAAATAACTGAAAATATTTTCCACCATTATTATTCTAAATTATTACATTTTAGTGTCAAGGGCTTTATCTCCTGAGCAGAGCTGGGTAACTTATTTTCCATCCACTTTCACGCTCCCTCTCATCTCTCTCTCTCTCTCTCTCTCTCTCTCTCTCTCTCTCTCTCTCTCTCTCTCTCTTTCTCTATTTATATATCTCTATACACAAATATACATACATATATAAATGTATATAAAATGTATTGAGGATGAACATACATTACTTTGTCTGTACATATGTGTGAGTGTATAGCTAAGGTACTATATGTGCATATTTAATTATGAAGTATACATAGGCTTATAAAGAGGAACTATGTCTTTTGCTGATTATCCTCATCTATATATATAGTCATGTGTCATTTAATGACAGGGATGCATTCTGAGAAGTGTATCATTAGGGGATTTTGTGGCTGCCTGAACATCATAGAGTGTACTTACACAAACCTAGATGGTAGAGCCTAATGCACACCTAGGCTACACGCTACTAGCATATTGCTCCAAGGCTATAAACTTGTACAGCATATTACTTTACTGAATATAATGACATTTATAACACAATGGTATTTATCTATCTAAGCAAATCTAATCATAGAAAAGGTACAGTCAAAATATGGTATTATAATCTTATGGGATCAGCATTGGACATGTGGTCTGTCATTGAAAAGTCATTTTGTGGCACGTGACTGTTGATGTTTCTATTTCTATTTTTTTTTTATTTATCCATTTTTGCTGTCTCTATTTACCTCCTGATGTGATAAACACTAAATATTTTAACTACTATGAAACAATCTTTCCCTTTTCAAATAATGAATTCACTATTTTATATTTCCTTAATATATAAATCTTGGAAACTTACCATTTTGTGACTCATTTGGCTCCTATTTTTACAAACAGCCATGCTGTGTCTACACTGCTCACTTTGTAAAACAAGCAAACTACTGACAATTTTTTTCAACTCTATTTTCCCTCAAACTCTGAACTCCCTTTATCTATATTTTAATGCCAAAGTTAATAGCATTTATGTTCTACTTCATAATGTAATCATATATTCTGTGCTTTTCCCATATGTTGATTCTACATATTGAGAATCAATGAAGGTTTGTTTTTTAATGGCTATGCATATATGATTTATTATGTAGTTAATACATACACAGTTGGCCTTCTGTACTCGTTGGTTCTACAGCCATAGATTCAGCCAACCAGACTGAAAAGTTTTAGAAAAAATGGATGGTTGCATTTATACTGAACACATACAGACTTTTTTCTTGTAATTATTCCCAAAATAATACAGTATAGCAAATATTTATATAGCATTTACATTGCATTATGAATTATAAGTAATTAAGATGATTTAAATTATACTGGATGATATGTATAGCTTATACATAAATAATATACCATTTTCTGTAAGGGACTTGAGCATCTAAGAATTTGGTTATCTGTGAGAGATCATGGAATGAATTCCCGATGAAAACCAAAGGATGACTTTATTGTTATTATGATACTTTTTCTCACACATCCACTGCTTTTTATTGAGTTTTAAATGGCCTTTTTACTTGTATTGCTTTTATTCAATGATGTATCAATGTAAAAAGTTGATCTGACGAAAAGGACTCACCTAAATTATAAGTCTTGCTGGATACCAAACTTTTTGTAATGAAGATAATAATATAAGTGAGAACCAGGTATAGTCAAAGTATTCACTTCTATGTAAATTTTAAAATAGCATATGCATGTTTCAAAAAAAATTGTTTTTTGTATTAACATGTGATTTGATTTAATAGTAACAGATAAATCTTGAACAATACAGGCAAAAACAGTGATCGCTAGAGAAGTCATTTCTTCTTTCTATTACTCTTCCCTTTTATGCCCTAACAGCAATTTAATTATGATCTATAAATTTGTAATCACAGGTATATTTACAATAAACACTCTAGTCGAACCAGATATATCCTGCTAGACGACTTTACAGGAAAGCAACTTTCAGATATCTTTCTCTGGCCAATGCTATGTATATTGTACAAGTGTACCTGGTCAAGCTCATTAGCAGGTTTACACGGAAATATCTTGGTCATTCTATTCCACCTCCTACAGTAGAGAAGGGGTAAATAACAGTAATGCTGTAAATACTTTTCCTTTCTCACATTCTCAAGACGTTTCGTTTTCTAAATGACAGTATCAAATCTCTAGACTAGCTTAATTTCCTTTAGGATCAGGGGCTTTCTGTCACCATCTCAAGTAACTGACCAGGAAAGTTAAGAAAGGTCTGTATTCTGTGTCTTTAAAATATCTGTATTGTATCACATTTGATTGATTTTGGAGGCCGAGTCAAGAATTCTAAGTTCAAAATTATCTTTTCTCAGAATTTCAGAGGTTGTGTTAAGGTATGCCCCAGCATGTAGTGCAGCCAACATGATGCATTTATTATTGTTAGACCTTTATGGGACAGCTGTGTGTTTAAGAATGTTTAGGGCCGGCCGGGCGCGGTGGCTCAAGCCTGTAATCCCAGCACTTTGGGAGGCCGAGGCGGATGGATCACGAGGTCAAGAGATCGAGACCATCCTGGTCAAAATGGTGAAACCCCGTCTCTACTAAAGATACAAAAAATTAGCTGGGCATGGTGGCGTGTGCCTGTAATCCCAGGCTGAGGCAGGAGAATTGCCTGAACCCAGGAGGCGGAGTTTGCGGTGAGCCGAGATCGCGCCATTGCACTCCAGCCTGGGTAACCAGAGCGAAACTCCGTCTCAAAAAAAAAAAAAAAAAAGAATGTTTAGGGCCAGGAATTTAGGTGGAAGTGATATGGACAGGTGACAGGGAAATACTGGGCAGAAGGGGGTGGTTTCCCGCAAAGGACCGATCCACAAGCAGGACACCCGCGGCCCTAAATGACGATAGGCATTCCTATTTTCACACCCAAAATGTTGCTTTTTTGCTTGCCATGCCCCCTGTCCTGTACCCATATAAACCCCAAACCCCAGGCTCTAGAGCAGACAAGCAGGCGAGGAGACGAAGAGACAGGCAGACAGACGCAGCAGCAGAGAAAGAAAAAGAAGGAATGTTTGAACAGTGAGAGGAGTTCACCTGGGGCAGTTGGAGAAGAGTTTGGCCGCTGGATGGCCAAACTCCAGGGGAAGATCATCTTCCCACTCCATCCCTCTCTTCTGGCTTCCCATCCATCCCACTGGAGCTACCTCCACCACTCAGGAAAACTCCCAGATTCATCCTCCGAGGCCATGTATGATCCAGTTTTTCCAGGATGCTGGACAAGGGCACGGGACACAGAAAGCTGTCACACTAGCCCTCTGCCCTTGCAGAAAGGCAGAGGGTTCATGGAGCTGGTTAACACCCAAGCCATCTGTGGGTGAAAGAGCTAAAAGGGCACACTGTAACTCACCTTCATTTGGGCTCCTTTACCTGTTCATCTGCGTGCACCCGCTTCCGTAAGGGATTTGAGCAGTGCCCGGGGCCAAACATGAGCCGCACTCCTGCTGCGTGCCTTCCAGGCGTATCAGGGAACTCTCCCATTTCAGAAGAGAGGAGGCACCAGTTTATCACTCCACTCTTCACTGCTTAATTTGTTCAATTTGATGTACTATTACAAATGGCTGTCATCACCCATTTACTAGTTATTTGACAATTTATTTTCAGAGTCATGCCAATTAACCATCATTAATTGCATATGTCACTGGTGTCTCCACTGCACAACAGGTAAAAGTTTACTGAGAAGCCTCACTCTGAGAGATTAGCAAAAATTATACTATTTATTAACCACATTGTAAACCGGAATTTGCTAAATGTTTTACTGTTGTCCTATTTTACCTTCACAATAATTCGGAAGTCAGATTATCCTTACACACACATTTTAACCCAAATTTCAGAAAAGTAAACTGAGCTTTAGAGAGCTTAAATTTTCCATTAGGTCACACAGGTAATATGTTGTTGAGGTAGAAATAAGTCCAGAACTACCTTAACTAGATCCTACTCAGCACATTAAACTATTTTCCTTTCAACATGTGGAAGAGAATTCCCAGCTTAAGATTTCTTCTAGTCATCAATTTTTTATCAAGAACAAATACTTATTCAAACATTCGTCCAAATTCCTTGATTGATTTTTTCTTCTTTTTGACCTTGAAAAATCGTATCTATGCTTTTTCATCTGTCTAAGGATAGTTGCTCAAGATCTATTCCTGGTGGGCAGTGACTTGTCAGTTTTTTACTCTAGCCAAATGAAGATGCTCATTTACTCATATCCACACCATAACGTCAGCTTCATAATCAGAAAAGAGTACTTCAGTTATTATTCTTATAAATGTCGACCATCCAAAGATTTTAACCATATTAGGCTAATAGCACTCATCAGAAATGATTCCTGCAAGCATACTGAGCTAAAAATGGAGAAGATGGAAGTAACTATTGCTAAATTCACTTAGACCCAATTGTCTAGTGGGATTGGCCTGTGTTCCACAATGCAAAGCTAATTGGAGAGAGGAAATCAGGCAGTGATGACCACACATGTATATTTCCAGAAGGAGACAGAGAGAAATAATGCTGCAATGAATCACGGAGGATGTTCTACTCTAGCTCTTTTTTTTGATGCATGTTTAAAACAAGAGCTGGACATCACAAAACTGAAGCTGTTATTTACCTCAGTGACCACTCACTGTGGAGCTACAAAGGTACATGTTCAACTGCCTGCAATGGAGCTCAGGCAGATATAGAATGTTGAACCTGGGGGAATGTATTCTCTCCTGGGGTCCACAAGGGGGCATGGTTTCAAAGGCAAGAACTTCCCAGTGCCATACCTCCACCCACCTCTCCATCCAGGAGGTTAGAGGTCTTTGTTTAACTCTCAGCTCACGGGAGGATAGACTGCCCAGGTGAACTTCCTTTGTCTAGAAAGCCCGGGAAAAACTATGGGAGGACTCTGGGCCAAACAAAGGTCAGAATCAAAGATCAATCACTCCAGTGGAAGATGAAAGGATTTCCTTTAAAGGACCTCCTTTCATAGGACAGAAAACTTGAATAGGGCAACAATAACTCCCACGTTAAAAGTCCGCTTCTCTCTCACCTGGGTGGACTTCATTTCCGGATCCCCTCACAGGATAGTGTGAGAGCTTGCTCTCTTGCTATTTCTTTCTACTTTTTCTCTCTCTCTGCCTAAATAAATCACTTTTTGCAAAACTATTTGGGGTCCAATATTTACTTAAATGAGCTCACAGTATCTGGCAGAGTCCTCTCCCCCATTCTTGGGTGAGTGAGGGACCAAGGGCCTGGAAGAATACATCCTATCGGGGAGTGACCTGAGCACATCGTCTGCAATTCAGTCACAAACCCAGGAGCAAGTAAACTCAAAGGTTTGAAAGAAGGGTTAGATTGCACACGATACGATTCCTGTGAGCAAGTTGTAGACAAAGGTAATAGTAACTCTCATTGTAACAAACTACAAAATTAAAATGTGAAGCATAGTATGCAAATTCTACTGTTGATTAAATATTTTAATTCAACTTTATGGTAAAAGTGTTTTTATTGCAGACCTTTGGTTGGATAATGCAAAAAAAAAAATTGTACAATCTCGAAATATTCCATGAAATGAGTAATCTGGGAAAATTCAAATAATAACGTCATTGTTTCAGAAACTGAATATACAAAACGTTGAATTCCAGTGCCTGGCATAGAGTAAGGGCATAATACACTTTAGTCTTCTTTGACTGAAACTTCATGTTAAATTCCTACCTTTGAATTTTTATTCCTCATTCATTTTCCTAACTCAGGCAACTAGAGTATAGAAATAATAAAAAATGGGGGAAAACACCAGATGTCCCCGATAAGTTGCATTATCATGGAACTGCTTCCTCAGTCTTTCCAAATGATGCAGCAAAACTGAGTAATTCAGATCAGTGAGATAATCTCCCTCCAGTGCTAAAGTATGATGATTCATAATTGTGAGATAATAGGTTAGTAATCATCTCTCTGCCTCAGCTTCCTCAATGTAGGCAGATTCACTCCTGCATAAAAAAATTACCCCAAAATGTAATGGCTTAAAACAACACATATCATGTTCCTATTGGTCAGAAATGCAAGCATGGTTTCACTGCATCTTCAGCTTCAAGATATTTCACAAGACTGCAGTGAAACTTTGGCCAGGTTAGGAACTGCTTCCAATTCATTTATATGATTATTGAAGGGTTTAGTTCCTCCTAGATGATTGGACTAAAAGGCTTCCATAACTTGCTGGCTGATATTTAAAGGTTGACATCAATTTCTTGCCTGCAAGGCTCTCCCACATGGCAACTTGCTTCAACAAAGCCAGGAAGAGAATTTGTTAAGTAGGCTGAAGTCACAGTCCTTCATAACCTAATCGTGGAAGTGATATCTCATCACTTTTGCCCTATGCTATATTTTAAAAGTCAAGCCATAAGTTTAGCCCGTACTAAAGGGAATGGGATTACATTGAGGTAAGAGTAATACGAGTGGGAATCATTTGATGTCATTTTAGTGGCTGTCACAATGGGTAGAGCACTGATAAGAGTCCCTAGAAAGGGCCAGGCATGGTGGGAAGCCTAGGCTGGCAAATCACTTTGAGACACCTAGGCTTCCCAACATTCCTTCCTGCCATTGGGAAGCCTAGGCAGGCAGATCACTCGAGCACCAGACTTTGAACCAGCCTGGTCAACATGGTGAAATCCTGTGTCTACAAAAAGAAAAAAAAATTAACCAGGTGTCATGGCATGCACATTTAGTCCCAGCCACTTGGGAGGCTGAGGTGGAATCACACCACTGCTCTCTAGCATGGGCAACAGAGCAACACCCGGTCTCAAAAAAAAAAAAAAGAAAAAGAAAAAAAGAAAAGGAAGGAAGGGAGGAAGGAGCGACCCTGGAAAGCATTCAGTGCTCCATAAATTCTAGCTAGTGCTATTTTTGCTAATACTAATAATGTGTTCACATAGTGCTTCCTTGTTAACCAATTTTAAAAATTTAAATATCTTACCTTATTTGAGCCCTTTCAACATGTTAGATAAGTTAACTATATATTATTATTATAGTGTGAAAAATGTTAATTAATAGAAAATAATTTTCTGCTCCAATATTGGCCCTTAATATACAAAGGAAGAGTTTTCAAGGAAAGAGAAGTGATAAGAAAAATGTGCTAGATAAACATCTTTGGATGCCATTTTACCTCAGGATGGGCCTGAAATGCCTTATGTTTCAGTTATCTGTAGCTGTGTATCAATCATTTTACAACAGTGGTATAGACCAAGAACGTTTATTTATTTTTCTTACAAATCTAAAAGTGAACTTCAACAGGATCTTTTTACTTTGAGTCTCTGAGGCATTTCTAGTCAGATGCTGCCTGAAATGAATGTCATCATTCCCTTTTTCTGGAACCTGAGCTGGAAAGTCTATAACATCGGGCATCTTCCTCCCTCCCCATTGTATCTTCATGTAGGCTTTTCCTAGAAGGTATTTCTTCCTCATGAGAAGTTAGGCTTCTTAAAGGGGTATTGAAGGCTCTGAGAGTGCTTTTCCTAGATAAATCAGCAGACACTAAATGGCTTTTTCTAAGCTATCGTCAACAGTCAAACAACATCACTTCCGATGCCATCTACTCATTGAAACAGTCATAAAGGTCTGACCAAGTTCAAGGAGAGAAAACAGAATTCATTTTTTTCATAGGAGGAATATCAAGTGATTTCAAGTTATATTTCAAAATCACCACATCATGCTCAATTAGGTTATTAAGACACAAATATCAGCAAATCTCATCTTTCTTTCCTCTTGTCTTTTTGTATGCATATGCCTTTTTTTCCATATTTCTCTCCATTACATTATTAAATGTGTACATTTTTGAATAGTGATTTTAGCCATTTTCATTGGTTTCTCAACTGTTTCTCAACATTTTTCTTGGCTCTAGCTTCAGAATTGTTTAGTCACAGCGAATTTCAGAGGTTCATAGTATGAGAGACCATTAACTGAAACCATCATACCTTTGAGTCTCCATGCTTCTCTTTCATCATTTTTAGGCTTACATTTCACTCATCTTGCTTATACTCATTACTCCTCCTTATCTTAAAGATCTAATGCATCAATGAACTGGTGAGACGCGTTAACCACACAGCATATGTCATTAAACAAGGACTCACCGATTCATATTCAGGAGATTTTCAAAGCTAAGAAATGAGAGAAAAAAAGGAAAGCTGCTTTCTGTGGAACTACAAACATTACATTTTCTCTGAACACATCTGACTTCTGTAAATTGTCAGTGTACCCTAAGCAGAACCACAAGAAAATCATTATGTGATACATTATAATTTTATTATCAAGCTTATTAAAATGGAGTTATGGGACTTTCTTGAGATATTAAAACTTCTGTATACCACAGGTTTCAAATATAACTTCTCTGTCTTAGCACAAGGAAGCAAATTCCAGAGGACAGTAAAGATTGAAGAAAGCAAGAAAGTTGACAAAATAGAAAGTCTGTTGCTCTTTCAAGTTCTTTCATCTCTACCTCAAACCTGCCTTGCTATGCTGCCTTTGTCTTTACACAGAAAACAGAACTCCTCTATTAATTTCAGATGATCTCCAAAGCAAGCAAACATATTGACCCTGCCAATGCCCTTCAGCCAAAGATGACCAGGAACACACAATAGTTGAGTAAGTTGGGTATTTTGACTGTTGCAACGAGGAAAAACACATACCATGAGAATTGTGGGAATTCTCTATAGGAGCATGTTAGAAAAGACTTTTATAGAACTTAGGATTATTTTAGTTAGTTTTGATAAGCATTGGAAAGAAGTGAGGCTTTGTTCTGGCTTAGATACTGTTATGAAGTGTGATTAATTACATAATTATTTATATTAAAAATTCATATCTAAAACCAAGAAAAAATAGGAGAGGTAAAGTTATAATTGATAAAGAAGTAGCAGTCACTCATTATTAAGGATGTGGGTGTTTGTGACTTGGAAAATATTCAATTTTGTGCATACATTCAGATATAATTACAAAATAGCCAGATTTTGGCTTCATGACCACCCTTATCTTGTGTTGATGTTCTATAAAATTGGTGAGCACCAAAACACAGTTGATTGTACCAGGCCCAGCTCCCAGGTGTCAAGAACTGCTTTATATATTTCTGCCTTATATAAGTTGCTCAATTTCCTGAATCTATACTTTCTTTCATATAAAATGGGGATATAAGAATAGCATTTCCTTAAAGAATTGTGGATATATATATATATATATATATATATAATTTATACATATATGAATGAGAGTGCAGAGATGAACTCATTGAACTAGAGCTCAAGAAATTTCAACATCGTTTCTTTATCACCTTTCTTTATATTATTTGTATTGTACATCTCAGTTTTCTAATCTTTATATTAGATTAAAAATGACTCTATTATAATCATTTTGTTCTTAAAAACATATTTTCCTTTGTTTTTTCTTTTTATAAAATTTTCTAGATTTTTTAAAAAATAAAACACTCATACAGAAAAGTACAGAAAACAGAAATGTGAAGGTTAACACCAATGTAAACACACAATCCCCAGTGACACAGAAGTAAATCTAGAATGACCTTGGGTTTGTGGAAGACTTTTCAGATAGGGTACCAATGGTGAAATCTGTATAAGAAAGAAATTGTTAAGATGAACTTGATTAAAATTAAAGATCTATGCTCTATGAAAGACATCTCAAGAGAATAAAGAGATGAGCCACAGACAGGGTGAAAATATTTGCTAAATACATAATTGAAAGAGGACTGCTACCCAAAATATTAAAATAATTATTAAGACACACAAATAAGAAAACAACTTAATTTTAAAAATGAGCCAAAGACCTTAACATGCACCTCAACAGAAGAATAAAAATACATACAAAAAAAAATTAACCATATGAAAAGATTCTTTATATCACATGTCATCAGGAAAATACAAATCAAACAGCAATGTGATACCACTACATATCCGTTAGAATGGCTAAAATCCAAACCGCAAACAACTCCAAATGGTGGAAAGAATGTGGAGCGACAGAAACACTCATTCATTCCTGATAGGTATGAAAACTGCTATAGCCATACTGGAAAACAATTTGGGAGTTTCATTAAAACTAAATATATGCTTAACCTACAATTCAGCAATCATGTTCCTTGATATTTACTCAAAGGAGTTGAAAACTCATATGTTCACAAAAATATCCACTAATGAACATATACAGTACCTTTATTAATAATTGCCAAAACTTAGAAGAAACCAAGATGCCCTTTAGTAGATAAACGGATAAATAAACTGTAGTACAATCAGACAATGAAAAGTTACTCAACACAAACAGAAATGAGATATCAAGCCTGAAAAGACATGGAGAAAACTTAAGTACATATTACTATGTAAAATAAGCCAATCTGAAAAGGCTACATACTGTATGATTCCAATTATGTGGCATTCTGGAAAAGTCACAACTGTGGAGACAGTAAAAGATCTGAGTCACCGGGCGCGGTGGCTGAAGCCTGTAATCCCAGCACTTTGGGAGGCCGAGGCGGGTGGATCACGAGATCAAGAGATCGAGACCATCTTGGTCAAAATGGTGAAACCCCGTCTCTACTAAAGATACAAAAAATTAGCTGGGCATGGTGGCGCTTGCCTGTAATCCCAGCTACTCAGGAGGCCGAGGCAGGAGAATTGCCCGAACCCAGGAGGCGGAGGCGGTTGCGGTGAGCTGAGATCGCGCCATTGCACTCCAGCCTGGGTAACAAAAGCAAAACTCCGTCTCAAAAAAAAAAAAAAAAAAAAAAAAAAAGATCTGAGTCTACCAGGGTTTTGAAGAAAGGGATAGATGAATAGGTAGAGGTTGGAGGATTTTTAAGACAGTGAAACTACTCTGTAGGATACTATAACAGTGGTTACACTTAGTTATACCTTTTGTTAAACTCATGGAATATGTAATTCTTAGAGTGAATTCTAATATAAACCATGATCTTTGAGGAATAACAGTGTATGTTCATTGATTGTAACAAATGCACCACTCTGGTGGGGGATCCTGAGAGTGAATTAAACTCTATGGAAGTAAATGTCCTCCTTTCAATTTTGCTCTGAATAATAAAAAAAAGGCTTTAAAAAATAAAGTGTATTGAAAATAAAAGGAATGAATATATTTGGAAGCCAAACATGTGAAGCAATAAGAAACAAAATAGAAAGAAGAAAAGGGTTATGATGTCAACTAAGAATATGATGAAGAAAGAGACAGAGAAGAAGAAACCACAACCACTTTTACCACTATGGCCTCTCCTGTGTTCCACCCCAAACTCAGTCATAGTCTTCTTCCTGAGGACATGGGAGAAGCCTCCCATACAGAATATGAGAGACTTCCTATCTCCCATAGTCCAGAATTTTATGATAATTATTTAATTAACATAAAGTGTTTATTTTTATAGACCTCTTTTTGTTATTATATGAGATGTAAAGTTTTAGTGGATTTTGAATGTCATCATTATTTTTGGAAGAAAAGATCAAATGTATGCGTATGCTTCTTTCGGTATGGATGTTAAATGAAAAGCGGAACAAGTAATGCAATTGCAAAAGCACCCTGGTAGGTGGATATCATTTTGACCTGTGTGTATGATTCAAAAAGGTACTGGCCCAAGGCAAAATAGACAGTTGACTTTCAGCGTCTCCAGCCATGCTGCCTGTTTTTCTAAGTTCCTAGTGGCTTTAGGTCCTTATTTTGTCTCCTAATCTTCCCATCTGTTTAATGGGAAAGATTCTTATATCATCATTCATACTTCAGGACAAATGTATGTACTATTAACTGAACATAAACTACTATTCTCTCTTATTAAAATGTTTGCATTTTAAGAATTTACTCTTTTTACATTCCTGCTGATGAGATTTTAAGAATCAGTCAGTAAGGAAAAATGACATTTTGGACAAAAATAGGTTTCCTTGGCAGCCTTAATACCATATGATGCTGATATATGTTGATATTAATTTTGCACAAATGACAGTTTTTCTGATTGGTGATGAAAAGAGGCTTGCACTGGAAATGAGTAGACTTGACTTTCAAGCCCCGGTCCAACAGTACGATCTTGAAGAGGTAATTTTGTCATGCTGGCCCTGTTGTTTGATTGGGATCTGCTAAGAATTAGCCTCAAAAAATTTGAGACAAGGAAAGTAGTGCTATAAAGCACTAGCCCTGCCTTCGAAGAGACCTTAGTTAATGGGAGAGACAAGTAAGCAAACTGCCAAAGTAGACAGTTGATGATATGTGATATGATAAAAGTGCCAAGATTATGCCACCGAAAAACCACAAAAAGACCTCTGGCTCATAATTCAAAGAGAATCAAAACTTCTTGTGGAAGGTCAACCTTGGAAGACATGGAGGAGTTATCCAGGTGAGGAAGGACGGGAGAAATGCTAGGCAGTGAGAACGCAAGGAGTAAGAGAACGAACAACAAACAGTAAGTAGCTAGGAATGCGGTTTCATCCGGAAATTAGAGCTGGAAACTAGTGGTGGATAAAGGGAAAAACATGCTCATTACATTCATCTTGGGGCCATGAAAGTGACAGGGTACTGTCGGAGAGTAACATCATCAGATAAATAGAAGAGCAACATTAATTTTCAAATTCATGAGATTACTCCAGCTGCAATAAGAATAAAGGATTGGACAAATCAGAATCAGAACAAATGACTCTGTGTAATAATAAACTTAGGAAAGAAATTTGGCAGTGGCCGATGATTGATAGTTTCAGATTTGTCAATTTTGAAGTTTCTGGTAGAGTTTTAAAACATATTTCCTGTGTGCATGAATAAATAAATGAGTGAATCAATTAATAAATAAATGAAACAGCTGCTTTAAGCTCAGAATTTTGAATCTGAGGTACTGAATAGAAAGATGTCAGCATACAGAAAATTCTTGAAGTCAGAAAAATGAACATCATTTAGTGAATGAAGAGGATCAAACCTCCCTTACCAGATGTGAACTGGGGCCAAAGATATTGAAAACTCCTGTAGCAGTATCCATGGCCCAGAACTGAAGATAGGACTACAGCACCTCAAGTACTGAGCTGTGATACTAACACCTAAGGTTCATTATCCTACAGAATTGTCAGCTGCGCCCTGTGGTTAATCTCTAAAGCTCTCACAGCTGTGCCCAAGAGACATGGATAAGAGAGTGCATTGAAGCAGTCATTTCTAATTTCAAAATATTGGAGAAAAAATTTCAACATCTATCTACCAGACAAAACATAAATAAATATAATACAGTCATCAAAGGATATATTATTCAGTAAAAGGAATACATTAGGATTGCATGTATTAACATAAAAAATATCAAAAACAATGATATGTGTGAAATATATTTTAAAAGGCCAATTATGTAAAATTTGAAAACATAGAGAACTATGCTATATATTTTATATGGATAGATTTATATATAAAAATACCATAAAACATGTATAGAAATATAAACTCCAAAATCCTCATAGGATTACTTTCTGAAGGGAGCAAAAACATGAGGGTTTCCATTGTACTGTAACATTTTAATACATTTTAACTCTTTTGTAAATATTGGTTTCGTAGGTTAAAATGTAAACATTTCATATGGAAAAAAGTTACATCATATTGTTTGGCAAGTGTACAAACTTTATAAAAGTGTTATCATGCTCAATATATTATTGTCCAATTTCCCATATCTGCTAATGGCTATCTTTTTAAGATTTATGTAAGTGGATCTTGCCTTACTATTGCCTGCTATCTTCTCTATATTTAAAATATTTCATAATTTTTTTAAAGAAATAGAAGTAAAGAAAGAAATACACAATAATCACAAATAATGTGAATCTAGGAACATTATCTGTGACATGGTTCTGAGTTTGCTACAGTTCTTTATATTATAGCCTTGGTTTCTGATGTATTAGTCCTGGGAACAGATCAGCAGGCTGACTGTGCACGTATAATCCTACCTCACACCATCTCTCCAGTCACTCCTCCCTAGAGCCAAGTGAGTCTAGATCCTCTGGTAGATTTCTGAAGTAGACATGATTTTGCAATTATTCTCCAGTTCACCGCTTTCACATTAGACCTGGAAAGGCAGTAGCACTTACAGGAGTCTCTCACTTATTTTAACATATGACTTTCTTTTTCTCCTCTGATACTACAACCTATCACAGTGGCAGAGGTTGAAGAGCTGCTATTTAGTGTCTCATAACAGAAGGCAGTGTGACACAGTAGTAACATTCAAAAAACATAAGTACTAAGAATATGCCTGCAATAGAACCAGAAGATAACTTTCATTCAGCTACTTGTTCCTGTGGTTTGGTGGAGATATTCCAGGTGCTGCTCCGTGGTGTGCCATAAGAGGTCTTTGAGTTTTATCTGAAGTACCTATCATTCCTCCAATCAGGCCAGTAGTTGGAGGTTATTAGTAGTACTGAGAGTTGTAAGAAAAGATCAGATTTTGAAGTCATGGTTGCTCTGAAACAGGTTCGTTAAATGGAAAAGGAAGAAAGTGGGTTGCTTTGTTAGGCAGTCAGCTATGGTGACCAGTCACATTGTCAGTAGTTGGTATAAACATTTATATGCAAGTATAAAAGTTAAGGATTTTTTTAAAGTAATGTGAGAATGACCTCCAGTTTAATCCATGTTGCTACGTGTAACAGGATTTTATTACTTTTTATGGCTGAAGTTCGTTATGTTAAGGGAAATAAGCAAGTCATAAAATGACAAATATCATATATCTTATATGTGAGAACTGTAAAGTGGATCTCATGGATGTACAGGGTAGACTGATGGTTATGAGAGGCCAGGAAAGGTAGGAGGGAGGGGAATAAATAGAGGTTGATAAATGAGTACAAAAATACAGTTAGATAGAAGGAATAAGATCTATTGTTTAATAGTACAATAGAGTAACCATTCTTAATAATAATTTATTGTACTACACTTGATCTTAGCCAAAATGATAATTTATTGTATATTTTAAGATAGCCAGAAGAGAAAACTTTGAATGTTTTCAACATAAAGAAAAAATAAATATTTGAGGCAATAAACATCTGAATTACTCTTATTTGATCATTACATATTGTATGCATGTATCAAAATATCTTGTGTCCATGAAATATGTATAAGCAACATGTATCAGTACAAAAAGTAATATTTAAATGACAGACCTTGTGGCTGGTTTTGGGGGATGAGTTCATTAATTATGTTGATTATAGTAAGCATTGAACAGTACCATCTAAAACTGTAATGTAGTCATAGATCTATGCACCTGGAGGCAGATAATACTATGGATAATGCTTTTAATTGACATAAAACCACTCAGCTGGGGTTGATTATGTCCCTCAGGAGACATTTGGTAAACTTGCAATATCTAAAGGTATTTTTGGTTGTCACAACTTAGGGGAGGTGCTGTGCTACTGGCATTTTGTGAGGAAGGAACAGGAATGCTTCTAAACAAACATCTTACGATGTGCAACAAACAAACACACACATACACACACACGTGCGCACACACATTATATAGCCAGAAATGTCAATAGTGCTGGCTTTGTGAAACCAAGGTGTAGAACATACGGGTGGCTAGAGCAAGGTGAGAGCTTGTACAGAAACTGTACAAATTTTAAGGGTTCCATCACCACAAAGGTGGTATCTTTATTGTGAGCATGTAACAAGTCAAAATTATAATCCATTATTACACTGTCTGTTTGATCGCTGAGGTAGGTACTTTTCTTAGGCAAAGTTGTCACTGATGCCAACATATTAAGATATGCCATGTCAATTATGGATCCACTATGAACCCTATTTCAAAGCTTGGACCGCGGTGAGGGCCAGTTTGACATCATGGCCTTGGGTAAGGACATCCCTCGCCTAAATATAATTTAATTGTTCATCCTTTAGACCAGATCATCTCAGCCTTCTATGTCACCAGGGGTCCCCTTTGATAAATCTGAATCTTAGCTTCCTTATAATGCACAGGTATGTCAGTGCTGGCATACTGCCTATTCCAGAATGTGCCTTTTTTCTTTCTTTCTTTCTAGGTTACGACACAAACAACTCAGAGAATTGGCACCTAGCATGGAGTGTATTTTGGCATCGGCCTCAGGTGTTTCAAATGAGTAATGTTTTTCTTATTTGCTAATCTGTGCCACAAAAACAACACTGATGGCTATCAAGTCCTCTCCCTAAAGTATTTTTCTCCTTTTTCTAGTAGCAGCTTTCTGGAAAGTCTAACATAAAGAGGGAAGTCACTTTAATGATTATATTCCATTTTATAAGACTTAGCAGACTAAAGAAAGGGATTCACTTGGTAGCTTTGAAGAAGTCAGCTGCCAGGTGGTGCGAAAACCTCAAGACGGGAAACTGCTAGTGAGTACTAGGAGCTGAGAGTAGCCCCCGGCTGACAGCCTACAAGAAAATAGGGCTTCTCTCCTACAACCTCTAAAGAATGACGTCAACGCAAAACCAAGCCCTCGTGGAAATGGATTCTTCCCCAGCTGTACCTCTGGTCCTGAGTACTTCAGCCACATCTTGCTTGCAGTGCTATGAGACCTTAAGCATGAGGGAATGTGTTCTCTTTCAGGGACCACGAGGGGGCGTCGTTTTAAGCGCAAGAACTTCCCAGCGCCATGCCCCCCTCCCATCTCTCCCTATCCCAGAGGTTTAACTGTCGTTGTTTAATTTTCGCAGGTGCAGAAAGGACTAAAAGGTCAATCACTCCAGCAGAAGTTTAAAGGAACTCCTTTCATTGGCCAGGGAACTTGGAGAGAGTGGGAATTCCTCCCAGGTTAAGTCCCCTTCTTCCACACCCCTTTGGACTCCATGTTTGGATCCCCTTCCACGAACCTTCGGGGAAGCTGTCTTTCTTCTCTGTGTGGACGCTGCCTTCCTCTCCTGGATTCCATCTTTCTGGATTCTCTCACTCAATGTGAGAGGAGCTTTCCTTCTCTGGTTTTTCCCCTTCTGGGAACCCTTCTCACTCAGTGTGAGAGTGGCTTTTCTTTCTCTCATTCATTGCGAGAGATAGCTGTTTCTTTCTCCTTCTCCTTTTTCTCTCTCTGCCTAAATAAATCACTTTTCTGCAAAACCTTTTTGAGTCCAGTATTTACAAGCACACTGCTCCCTGGTCTCCTCTCCCATTCTTGGGTGAGTGATAGACCAAGAACCTGGAGAAATGTCCTCTCAGGGAAGGTGAGGGCTCCCCTGAACCCCAAAACCCACCTGCAAGAAGAAGACTTAGTTCAGTGATGCCTGAAATCTTCACCCACAGAAACCGTGAGGTAGCAAATGGTGGTTGCGTTAAGCCTCTAAGTGTGTGGCAATAACGCAGTATAAGGAAAGAAGACACCATACATTAAAGAAATTTGTGAAACCATATTTTATATATTAACATGTATAGGGTTCACTATGCTTACTCATAAATGGATAAGCAATGTTTTAAAACATTTCTTGTTTCTTATTTCTCGTATGGTAAACAACAGTGAGTATAGCATAAACAAAAGCTCTTTGGGCTCCTCATAAATAAATAAATAAGCAATTTGCAATATAGATATTTGCAATATATATTTCTATTATATATATCTGCAAATATAATTTGCAAAGTTATATTTACAAATATATAATAGAAATATATATTGCAAATTGTAAAATTAGGTTCACACTTTATCTCCACCTCTGAGCTTAAAAATTTGAATAGCACAGTAGCTAAGTGGACAAGGACCTGAATTGCCAGCCATGCCAGCTGTGTGATCTAGCATAAGGTACATAACCTTCTGGCATTTCAGCTCCATCTGGTGTTAAGGTGTAAGTCAATAGAAAAATGTCAAAGATAATTGAGAGAAGCTGGAAGAATTGAGCTATAGGCTGGGTGTGGTGGCTCACGCCTATAATCCCAGCACTTTGGGAGGCCAAAGCAGGTGGATCACCTGAGGTCAGGAGTTCAAGACCAGCCTCACCAACATGGTGAAACTCCATCTATACTAAACATACAAAATTAGCTGGTTGTGGTGGCGCATGCCTGTAATTCCAGCTACTCAGGAGGCTGAGGCAGGAAAATTGCTTGAACATATGGGATATGTTCAAGGTGGAGGTTGCAGTAGGTGGAGGTTGCAGTGAGCCGAGATTTCACCATTGCACTCCAGCCTGGGCAAAAAGAGTGAAACTCCATGTCAAAAAAAAAGAAAAAACAAACAAAAAAAATGAATTGAGCTATAGTAACAATTAAATAAAGTAAATATATCTACAATAATGATGAGTGAAAAATGTTTTGGGAGACTTACGTATTAGAAATAAACGGCTTTACAAAGTTTATTTTATTGGATCCTCATAAAAATTCCACTACAATTATATTCATTTCATAAACAAAAAGTCTGAGATTTACAGTCTGAGATCTTGTTCAAAATTCACAGCAGGTACTCTTGCCTCAGATTCAAACTCTGGACTGCATGGCCTCCTAAGGTAAACTATCCTTTATGCAGACTTCTATCATAGCTTCTTCTTTTTTTCCAACTTTTGTTTGTTTTGCTTTTCTAGTTATATTGGATAACTCATTACTCTTATTTTTGAGCAGGATGTATCTTAAGCCTTTTAACCTCAGTGCGGATCACATACTCCTATTTATTTATGTCATGGTGTATATTATATAGTGATTATTATATTTACTTCTACTTCATTTTTTTTTGTCTTTAGGAATAGAAACTTGAACTCTCTTTTTTTCACTATTATTTCCCTAGTGTCTAGAACATTTCCCAACATATATTAGGCATTCAGTAAATATTTGCAGCATGAATAACATGCCTGATGCACAGAAAGTAAGCAATCGATTGTGGTTAAGTGTCACTCTCTTTAATTCATCCACCACAACGGTGCACATCCAGGTTTTCATTATCTCACATATTGTGTCTCATCACCAGGCACATATTTCTGTATTCTTTTCTCCAATTGAGAATGCTTTTTCTTCTCCTTTTGACTAACTCAAATTATTCACATTCTGTGAGACTCAGATTAAAATGAACTCTACTTGAAGTTTTTTTCTTAATCATTGTAGCTCACAGTGATCTGGTCCTTTGCTAACCACCCATGCTAGGCATTAATTATTAAAAAGAAAAATTTGAACATTTACTTAATTTTAGACACTGTCCTAGGTTTAAGGATAGAACATAAAATGAAGGTGTTTTTCCTAGCCTAACATCTATTTTTGAGTTCAAGTCAGGAAACAAGTAAATACATAAATAAAATCATGTTGCATCATGATGAATGCTATAAAGAAAATAAACTAATGCGGTTTTGTGGAAATGAACAGTAGATGGAAGGCCAGACAGTATTAAGCCAAGTAGGTATCTGTAGTAAGAATGTCCCAGACTGAAGAAACAGCAAAGTAATGTTCTAAAACAGGAAACCTAAATACCATATAATGTCATATGCTTATTTGTTTCATGTTATTTGTTCTCTAACTGTCCCATATTTGTTAGTTTTGTAATTACATCTTGATTTTATATTTTCCAATGGTCAGCATACTCTTTTATTTTTAGGGTTTATACGATTGTACCTCAAAGCCAGAATGTAATGTATAAAACAAATTTTACATGAGTACTTACTGAAAAGTTATTATTCAAAAATGTCTGCAGTAACAACTCCTTCCTATTCCTAGTTCAATGCGTTAAGATTGCTAAGTTTCTTCAAGGAAAAACATTTTGTGAGTAATGCATTCTTTATACCAGTAAATAAATGAATAATGGAATAAATGCATGTCCCTGAGCCCATTTTCTCATGTGTAATTTATGTCTGCATTCAATTTACAAGGCCATGGTAATTTAGCAGAAAGGAAAGAATAATATTCATCAATAAGTTTTCATCTCCTTATTTTTTACTTGAACAATGAAGGGTGCCCTGAATTAATAAAATTAATTGTATTGACCAATCAAAAGATGAAAAAAGTTGATGATTGATGAAATGTTAATAATTTCTTGTAGTAAAATAGATGTTATCATGTGAGAACTTGGTAAGCATAGCTGGAATTTTTTTTTTTTTTTGAGACAGGATTTTATTTTGTTTCCTAGACTAGAGTGCACTGACACAAACATAGCTCCTGCAGCCTTAAATTCAAGCCATCCTCCTGCCTCAGTCTCCCAAACCTCTGGAATTACAGGCATGCTCCACCATTTCAAGCATCAAATTTTTTTTTAATGACATTTCTCTATCCTGCACTGCCACATTTTCTCTCTCCCTAAGAGCCTACTTTCTTGGATAGCACTTGCTCTATAATGAAGACACTCTGGATGTGATCCAAAAGCCAAGGATGTGTCTCTCAAGTGTCCCTTCATGCAATCTGGGCACCACCACAACTCTGAGAGCAAAAAGGGGTCATCGAGATAATCTGCCTAGGTCCCTAACCTGTGCAGAACACCTTCTGCAACATCACAGAGACATGATCACCCAACATGTGCTGAAACACTTCCTTGAATGAAAACTCAACACTTCACATTACTGAGAATCCTATTACTATATTCTTCATGCTAAGCCACATTTACCTATTCCTCTACATTCTAAGACTGCTTCTGAAATCCATGAGAATAGATTGTAATTAAAATGATAAAATATCTCTGGAGATCACTAGATGTGAGTTCTAATTCTGATTACACCTTCTGCTGTCTGGATGGCCTTGCATAAGACACAAGCTTTATAAACCATAGCATCTTCTATAAGAAAATAGCTCTGCAAATGTTCACAGGGTTGCAACATCTGAAAAGTTATTTTCTTGAGCCACACAAGCAATGTACATAAATACACAATATACAAAAGCCTAAAATATAGTATCATCTAAACACCAACAGTGATCTGGAAAAAAAATTATACTTTGGTACAAAAGTAATTGCAGTTTTTGTCATTAAAAGCAATGGTATAATATATATATAATGAGCTGTTTCACCTAAATGTCTTTAAAATTCTGAGATTTTTATGATAAGTGAAAGTGAAGAGTCTTCTTTAAAATACATTTCATTAGAGGTTCACATTTGTTTTTATGAGAACATTTTACCTTTATACCTATCTGACACCATTGTTCATACTTTACTTCTTCATAATGTTTACCTATTATACAGCATTTATTATGTGGTAGGCTATATGACTGAAGATTTGTGGGTTACACAGAGAAATAAGAAGTATAGACCTGTCCTCAATTCAGTAGCAAACTAGTGATGGCTAAAAAAGACATAAATGAAATGCAAAGGGAGCACTCAGTAAAGATCAATTTCTATGTTTGTGAAGAAGAAAGAGAGAATACAGAAAAAAAATTAATCGGATCCTCATTCTCTCCTGCTAAAAGATCTTCCACATAAGAAAACAAATAAGTGGTTATATTGAATAAAAGGGAAATCTTTCTTCTCTCCTTGAGTTTAAATTATTTAATGATACTTCATGTAAAGGAGTAAGAAAAGCTGTACAACAAATCAATTTAGAAATTTATAGCATCTTTTGATGATATCATATGCTGAGCATTTAATCACTTACCGATATAAAATGGTCACCTTATTTAAGTAGTAAGTAATTTTTACTCCCCATCCCCTCACCTTGCTATCCCCTGGAAGAAAACGTACCAACTAAAACTTATGGCTAGAAAAAAGCTCGTTCCAGTAAAGAGACTTTTATACAGCAGTTATATCTTTTGTACCTCACATCCACTTTGTTCCCCTTAGTGTTTCTAGTTGCTGGACTCCGGATTTTAAATAAAAGATAGCTTTGGTGACCTCAGTGGATTTCTGTTGTCCAGAATCAGTATTGATAAATAATATATGCTTAGAGTATCCATTATTAATTCTTACAATCAGCAGTAAATAATGAGAGCCTAGCTTCATCTCTCCTGCTTTTTCCACTAGAGGCAGTTAGCTCAGTCCACAAGGTGCTCTTCAGAACTTCATCTGCTTATTTGTATGTATATTCAGAGAGGCTGTGATTGGGAACCTCATCACAGAACATTTTTGCATTGGGCCCTAAAAGAAGTTCCAGCATACTATTTATTTTGCACCAAACAGAGTTTGTAAAGATGTATTGTGCAGCAGCTTGCTGGACAAAGTTCAGAGAAATTGTACATCCTTCCATAAAGTCAAAAACCATGCAGTCCAAAGCACAAACAAATCACACTGCACTAAAATCCCACTCTTCAATCAACACTTTATTCTAGTCTGTCATATCTCTACAACAGCTGCAGAGGGAATAACTCTTGTATAGAGTTTTAGAGTTTTCTTTTAAAGTAAGATATGTGTACAAGTGACTTGCAAAAATAGACAGTAATAAAACTCTGCAATCTTTTCCAATTTTCTCTTTCCATATTTAATGGTGCCTGGCATTTCTATAGATGACATTTAATATTTGAAAGGGCATAATTTCCTTCCATGCACAGAGGAGTTTCTGTTCTGTTTCTGGCAGATAGAGAAAAATTCATATCTCTACATGAGATCTGCATTGAAATCACTATGTATGATGGATGTTTCTCAGTACTTAGACCCTCCACATGTACCTCAAGTGTGTCTACGAAAATTCTCTATGTGGTGTTTCTTTACCAGACTACAGTCATTCATATTATGTAACAAAAATGAGCCAATAATTCTAGAGCTAAAAGTAGTTGGGGAAAAACCCAGTTTGATGCTTTTCAAATTATATTAATCTGAGAACAGGAGTTACAGAAGGCACCTCGGGGGTAAAGGAAAGCTCTGGGAAGCCCAGTCTGCTCAGTCAAAGCAGCTCTGCTTTGAAAATGTTTCACACATTAAACATTTCAGTGAAATTTTGCTAGAAATGAGATCTTATTTAAAACAAAATAGAACACTGACTGAGTTCATTTCTTTTATTTTACAAATAGAAAACTTTATAAAAGATCAGAGACCTGGGAGGGGCAGAATCAGAGCCTCTGATCTCTTGCTGTTGCACCAAGTCCAAAGAAAAAAGACAGGAAACAACCACAAACCAACCAGTTTCATGGTGACCATGAAATCGAGTCAGTATGCTAGGAAACTTGCCGGAAGTGAAGGAAGAGTGAGTCCATTTTATAATTACATTGCTACAGGCACTAGCACCACACAATTTGCTCCTTGCCTAATATAAAGGTAACTTTTCAGTCTTCATTTGATTAATGACTAAGCAAAAGAATAGGTCTCCAAAGTGTATAACTCTGGTAAAGACCAGAATATTTTTTAACAGTTTAAAAGCAAATACTTTTAATAAACTATGACAAAAAAATGAAAGACTTTTATGTCTAAAGACAAGAAAAAATGTGAATTTTGACAAATTCAAAAAATATAAATATGTTTCAAATTAAATTTTCAGAATCAGTTTTATTTAGTGTCTGCACCTAAGATTGCAGTTTTCGGTCTCCCCTCTAGCCACTATACAGAAATGTTATTTCAAAGTGACCACAATACGCTAGCAGACATACATGAGAATGGAGAGCTTCCTTATCTACCTAACTGTAGAGAAATTATAAATGTAAAATTTAGAATATTAAAGCAAACACTGATAGATGTTTAAAAATAATATGCTTAGAAATACAGAATACTGGAAAATGTTTCAATCAAAAACAATTTTGTAAAAGTTTACAAAATGATTATGGCCTATTGCATAATTTCTAAAACTGTTTGAAATAGTGTTATTTTTACCTAAGAAGAAAGCTTGATGTTTTACAATAATGTACTAAAAAGGCATAATGAAAATATAAGACACATTGAAATAAATGATTTTCATCAAGACGGTATGAATTATAAACTGGTTAAAAACAGGGAGTTCTATTATTTCTGCTTATAACCAGTAATTCACAGCACAGTTTGTTGTGTGCATGTATATATACAAATATATGTACACAAGAAAATATATATACATTATATATGTGTATATACATAATGTATATTAAAGTGTGCAAAGCTGAGTATACAGAGAGATAGATAGACCTATTTCTTGATTTTTTTTTTTTTTTTTGGTCACTGAAGAAATTTATCAGTCTTGGGCTTTTATAGCCATCCTGAGTTATATACAAGCAAATGAGCTAATAGTGGAATATTGAATTGTCTCAGTGACCAAATTGAGTTAATGGATTTATTAAAAACTATTAGTTAAAAAGGCATAACACTCTTAAAACTTATGAAATATGTCACAAGTCTAGTAATTTCCCTCAGAATTTGTAATCTCTAGGAAATTATTGAGAAGTGGTAAAGAGCTAATAGTGATAAGAACCTGGCGTATGAGAAACATCTAAAAACTTCTGATATTCAAATGCAGTGCTCAAACTTGTTGCAAATAAGAGTTTCCTAAATCAAGTTTACAAACCATACATCAGAGTGAGGATGGGACCCAGGCCTCCACAAATTTTAAAGATTCTAATGTTCAACAAAGTGTGAGAATGACTTTTTCAGTGTCAGAACCCTTTATCTAGAGTTCCTGAGGCAGAGCCTGGGCATCAAGTTTTATCAGTTACCCAGGAAATTCTAATTCTCACCCAGGATAGAAAATACTGAGTTAGATCAGTTTGCTCAAACATGGTTGCCTATTGAAATGAGACACAAATAGACATTTAAAAACAATTACTTTTTTATTTTAAAAAAAGTCAGTCAAGTTTGATAGCCATTGATTCAGAGCTCTGTTACTCTAAGTATGGCTCATGGACCATTACCTGCTCTACAGATTACAGGGTTGTTTTACAGACTTACTAAATCAAACTCTGCAGAGTTTGGGCGCAGAAATCTTTATTTTAAGACATTGCAAATAGAGCTTAACTTATCAATCTGGAACAGTGGTTTTGAACCCAGGCGTAATTTTTCTCTTCAGGAGTTATTTGTCAATGTCTGTAGATATTTCAGCTGTCACAAAAGGAATGGGTGTCGTTGGTATCTAGTAGGTAGAGTTCAGGGATGCTGCTGAACCTCCTGCAATGCCAGTGTGAATGGCAGCCCCTTACAAAGTTACCTAGCCCAAATTATCAATACTGCCAAGGTTGAGAAACCTCGTTCTAGAGCAACGGTTGTCAAACCTTAGAGTGCAACAATATCACTCAGATTGCTTATTAAAACATAGATTGCTGGGCCCCACCCCTCGGAGTTTTTGACTTAGTAAGTCCAGGATGAGACCAAAGAACCTGCATTCCTAACAAGCTCTGGTGATACTGACACAGCTGGTCTGGGTACCATACTTTGAGAGCCACTGATCTAGAGGTTGCCTCTTAATTTTCATCTAATTCCTTTGACTCTGCCTTCCCAGAAATGAAGTTCATCAAGAGATAGAAATTTTAATATAGCTGTGGAATGCTACTGAGCAATCGAAAGGACATGACCAGAGTACCTTTAAACCTCTGAAATAAAACTTCTTAGACATAACTTCTCCACTGTTTTGGTCAGCATCATTATTAAACTATAAAGCCATAATTTTGACTTTAAATATTACACACACCTCAATCTAATGATTACCATTGCATTTGCTTATTCTGCAGGAAATTCTGGCATGAGTCTGATAAAGACGACTTGAATAACCACAGCACCTCAAATACCTGGTGATGTGTCAGGTAGAATTACCAACTCAATAACTTTTGCAAAAAAGCAAATACTTTTCATACAATATATCATTTTTAACAATGCCCTAGCTAACAGAACAAGATTGGCTGTCTCCGACCAACTTTGAGACGACCTGCTTCTCACTCATTTTCTCTTAAGATCATCCCTTCCCCAGATCATTGTAATCAACAACACCAAACCCACAAGCAAAATGTTAACATTTCTGAATAGAGATTTAAAGTGTTTCCATCAGGCCCTCAGTCGCTGCTCGCTCCATTAGAGCCATCAATAACCAGAAAGACAAAAGTTATAAATCTGTAACTAGGCAACAAGGACAAAGCTAATGAACATTAGGCCAGAGAATGTAGCCTTTATAAATAAAACCCAAATATCACCTTAGCTGAATATATTTTTCCACTTTACTGCTGTTTTGACACAAATGAAACCAAAATATATTCCCCTTACTTTGTTTGTTTATTCCTTTTTCCCCCCTCTAGTTTATGTCTTGTGTTATTGCTTTGTGGAAAGAGACAGAGTGGAAGTAAAGAAGTCCATAAATTGGAACAAAACTGTTTTGCCGGAAATATTTCTAAGTACTTATATTGTCTTACTTAGTACATCTAATCAGCAGGTTTTCCAAAGTAATCCTTGGGGCCGCCTTTGTGTTTAGGCATGCTCTTTATAATTAAAAGGTAAAATTTGTGAGACTAGCAGAAAAGGTCTGAATGAAAATGAACATGTGTGTAAAAATAAAACAAAATTTACAGACATAAGCACATATGTTTTGGTTTATCTCCTTTCAAAACAGGAAACAAAGTATTCAGAAAATCTAGTGAATTCATTGTATTTATATAGTTGTATAATTTCACTTCAATGATAGACATTCTCCTTCTTTTCTGGCTTAGCATTTTGTATGGTTGATTTTCACCAAGCACTAAACTACAAAAGAACTTGAATTCCATAACATAATTCTAAGGTAACTTTTTTCCTGTGGGATTCTCTTAAGGGTCTTCTCATCCAATGCTGCAGATATTAATTTAATGTCCAAAAAGATAAATATAATAAGCTATTGTAACCAGAGGGATCTTTGTTTTCAATTGCAGATACAGTCAGTTAAACCTGCCTGTTTTGTTTGTATGTTTTAGTTTAGCAGAAAGAATAGACTTTTGCCATGAGAATCCCATAGAGGTGCCTAAGCTCTCATCTATATGTGGTCCACTGACTTCTGGCACCCCAGAAAGGCCTTCTTGAGGTTCAGTTTTAAGTTACACAGTGAATCCTTTTGCAGAAATATTAGGAGGATTTTAAATGAGCCTGTGAAAATACCTCACACAAGCCACCAATTCTGAAAGGGATGCTCTAGGTAGGAGAAGAGAATTCGCTTAGTCTCTATCCTAGGACAAAGTTGATTCTTGCAGAAAACGTGACATTAGGTGTAAAGCAACGTCATTTCACTCATTCTTTCCCAAAGTAGACAAGAGATCACATTAAATTTCCTTGAGAGAACTGTATGAATAATTATAAATGACCTTCCCTTTAACAGACCACTAAGAATTTATAATACAATTAAGATGAGAACTACTGTCCTTATTAGCACTGGTGGCTACAAGAATGACCACAAGGTTTAGAAAGGATGACTGATTGACTCACACCCTAGATTATAGGAAAACCAGTCCACAGTCAAGGGAATAGTACAGGGCACAAATCTAAGGCATCTGCTGACCAAGTAGAGATTAACATCAGGTGCTATGCAGGAAGATTTTGTGCAACCCAAGGTAATCTCAGTAAAGTGAAAAACATACAGTTTAAGTTTTTTTCTGGTAGGATGGAAAATATTTTAAAAATTATCTGTTCCCTCTATACATTATGATTGTACTAACATGATAAATTCACATAGCTGAGGCACTTTGAAAGTAGCAGGTGACCTTTATTTAATAAAGGACACTTGAGGTGAACTAAAAGACAACAGTAGTAAATTGCAGAAGCAGCAGCATCAGGAAGAGGGGGGTAGGAAGAAAAAGATAAATCAAATGATATTCACAGTAACATACAGAAATAACTTGAATATAGAAGACAAAAAAAATGAGTTTTAAAGATTCAGTTAGTTGTTACCTTTGAGAAGATTTTCCTCTGTGAAACAAAGGCATCATGGTCTTGAAGTCTAAAGAACTAGAATGGTTCATTGCATGACTCTCACACCAGTGCCCTTGGCAAGAACAGTCTCTCAACATTTTACATAGTATCTTAACCACTAATAAAGTGATTATGATGCTGCATGAAAATGCAACATTTAAGTTTTATTTTAAACTGGGAGAACCAATAAGTGTTTCATAAAACCACAGAAAACATGCTAATTGAATGGAAGGAAATATTGATTGGAGAGCAAATGACTAGACTGACAATTTTTATGCATCCATCATAAACCATCACAATGCACACTTAAGCAAATGTGCAAATTCCAGTGATTGCAGTAAATGGTCACAGAGAGCTCATCAAAACTGGCAAAAGGCAGAGTAACATGCACTTATTCTTCCCTTTTATCCTTTGCATGGGAGTCTGAGACTGTGTACCAGTGCATATGTGTGGCGATTGGGGTGAAGGATTATTTTCCCTTTTTCTTGGAATGTGCTCTTATAAGCCGAGCTTCAAATTTCAGTAGCAGCAGGAATAGAAGGCCACACATAGAGTAGAAGCTACTTTTTTGGCCTTATGGTTTGGAGAGAAGTTGAGACAGCTCAAAGATAGAAAAAGGATAAAAGTCAATACAATCAATGAAATACTCAGTAAGTCCCTGCAATGTCCCCTATAAATTGTTGGAAATCAAGAAAAGTTAAGCATAGCAAAAAAAAAAAAAAAAATTAAAAATTCCTAGTCTCAAGAATTATATTGTCTTAATGGGAAGTATATTTTCTCCTTTGATTGTTTAGTCATTTAAAAAACAAATATATTTTGAGTGCCTACTATGTTTCTGGCACGTGCAAGGTGCAGAGATAGTGTCATTTATTCTGCCTTCTCTCAGAGTCTGGAGCTTAAGTAACAAATATCCAGCATAGGTAGTATAGGCTTCTATGACTGACTGCTAATAAAAACCATGAAAAATTAGGCTTCTTATCAATACTTCCCATTTGTTGCTGCACATTTTTGATGGAGAGAATTAAGTGCATGCTGTGTGACTCCATATTTGAAAGCTTGCTAATTCTTTCCTCTGACTTCACTCCGTATTCTTTTTCCCTTTGTTGATTTCACACTGCAGCCCTTCGCTGTAATAAACCGTAGGGTAGGCATAACAACTTTTGAGTCCTGTGAGCTCCTCTAGTGATATATCAAGCTTCAGGATAGTCTTGGAGACCCTCAAAACAAAATATCTTCTAGAAGTCCAACTATTGATTAATCTGATAAACCATGAGGTCTCCACCTGGGGAACCTCAGATTTCTGTATCTCTCCTACCGTGCAATCCCAGGGAAGTGGAAAGAAGCCTATCACTTCTGATGAGTGATATACATGCAATCTTCTCCTACAACTGAGATAGCCTAGTTTGAACACCCAACCCTAATTTCTTATCTATCCAAACTAAGAATGAAAAAATAAAACTATTTTGCTATAAATATCTGCTTTAAGTCTAAACAAACATTTATTGGTATAAAGAAGAAATACATTTTCCAAAGAAGATAGTTGTGACTAGTGGAGTCAATGGCATTAAATACTATTACTAGTCTTGTCTCTTATATTTTTGAGAAAGAACTCTTACCTCATCAGCTCTTACATATTAATCTCTTTCACCATTCTGAAACTGTGCAAGTTATTTTCTATTTGTCACACACCCAGAGCTACTCTGTCCAGCTCAGTTTTATCCTTCAAGGGCCTGACCCATATAAACTACCTTATTCAGATTCCCTTCTACTATGAATTTGCATTGAGTTTAGGTAAAAGGATCAACCCTCCTGAAATTTGAGGGAGGAAGGAGAGAAAAGTAGAAGCAATTCTTTGCACTCCTTTTCTACCTCTCCTCTGGCACAATCTATATACTTTTATAGGCACAGCTCCTTCCTGGTAGGCTAAGTCCACAGCACTGGAGTTCTCTGGGCTCTGCCTCTGTGCTTTATGTTTTACCAACCAACAGCCATTGGCTTAAAAATGATTAGAGTTTACCCCAGGAGGAAGCCTTTGATCACTGGAGCCAGATCCAGCCGTGAAAATGTGTGTTTTCCTGCCCTGTTCTAACATTTTCTCTTAATTAGGGCAGAAGAAACTGCCTTGGGAAGTTGATTCTTCACCTGCACACATAATATCTGTGCTTACTTTCTGCATTGCCGTGTTCTCTGAGGAGGCACTTGGGAGCCCATTGGCAAGACTTTGTTTTTGAGGTAATTGCAAGGGAAAAATGAAGCAGATGTCAATGAAAATTCATTTTGATTCTACTCCCTTCTCTCTGTTTTGTTTTTTTTTAAAAATTCAAGCCGCTCCAAATTTCAAGTTGCAAACAATATTATTCAGCGAATTTTACTGATGGAGAATAACCCGATGGAACAGCCCAAGGCAGTATGAAAACATCCTGACCACCCCAATCTGGAACAGTTTTCTTCTCTGCCTGTCAGAGGCTCCTATCAGAATCACTCGTCCTCATATTTAGTACCATGGTATGCAGAAAAGGTCAAAGTAGGCTCATGGAATTCCAAAAAAAATGTCCACTGGATTAGCACAGGGGACTGGGAGTCTTTATATGAGGATAATTGATAAGATTAGGGTTTAAGAGAAGAGAACACGAAGCTACCTTTGAAGTTATGATTGAAGTGAAACAACAAGATGAAACAAGAAACTAAATCCCTGGACACAAAGACTGGAAGTTTATCACCAAAGTTTAAGAGAATTTAATACAGGACAACTTTAGCCTAATAGGTGGATTGTGCTGACATTTGCAAAATCTTATTATTAAGGAAATTTAGGCTGAAGAGAGGATGGCATTTCTAATACTTGAAAGTGATATCACAAAGGAAAAAAAACTCCCATCCTTGGTATCTGCACAAAAAAAATAAAGGTTTGGATTGCAGATCCTTTGGATCTGTCCCTATCTAAAAGTTCCTCTGGTGTTGAGCCATACTGAGGACCACCTTTAAGTGTGTTCTCTCAATAAACCCAAATTCAAAGTCATAAAGCAGCTCCCTGCCCATGACCCTCACCTCCCATCCTATATTTCATTTGATCAGGGCTATGAAATGAGCTACCTAATGGCATGATTAAATAAAGCTAATCCATGATAAAATTCCAACTGGAGAGAGCTGTAACAATGAATTACTTTACCTGGACAGGAAGTCCTTGTCTTTTCTAATTATCTGGTGTCTCAAATGGTGAAGAAATAAGAAGAGAGGTTATGAAGTGTTTTGAAACAAGAAGACTTCTTGCTAATCACTGGAGCAATATTCATTTTACCTTAAGATTAAATGTCAAGGTCTATATTTATAGCTAAAAGTTGGTGGAAATAAATATTGATAAGTGTGCCATATACTTTTACATTTATAGACAGCAACTGAAACATCATCAGGATAAAATCTTCATAGAGTTAGTAAAGTGTTTGTTTTCATTCCAGATTTTTCATTCTAATCTTCTGGACCAGTTCCTGAAAACATGAGGTTTGGGCTTTTTTTTTTTTTTTAACTCTTTACTACATTATGAGCCCACTCTAATTAGATGGAAACCAAGGTAGAGAAATTTCAAACTAACTAGTCAAGTTGGTGAGAACTTAGGTGAAAGCCAGCCAGAGAGAAAAGACATCTAGAACTTAGCCAATAAAAACATACCAGTACTTAGAGTCATTTTCCCAAAGCTCTGCCTTCCAGGTGGACAAGTGCTAAGGTTGAAAGGGCAATAAATGTTCTAATGAGATTTACACTTTCCCCTCAACACAAATACAAACAGATCCCAACCTCCACGTGTACATAAATAAACACACAACTAACACGTCATTACTTCACGGAGAATTTTGATTTTAATGAGGACTTTTGATAATGAATGGATAACGCAAAGAAATTACTCAATCCTGGAATTTTAAGTTAGATAAAATGTGAAGAGTACTTTGGGCACACTTCTCAATTTGTAAAATAGAGTTGCGACTCTCCGATCCTAGTGTTTGACACTTGTCTGAGGAAAACAACCTTGTATTCCACTTTTTCTGTGACTTTTACGTCATCTATTTTGTTTTAGCCAGAGAATAAAGATTGCTGGATCCTAAACTCAATACTGTTTGGTTTTTGAAAGATGTATTTTTCTTTTAAAATTATTTTATTCAAAGGCTAATGAGATACACTGCTCAGTTGGGAGCCAGAGCTGGATAGGTCGAGAAATTGTAACAATTATTCTTAATTGCCACTGAAACTTCCCTTTGTTAGCAGAAGGAGGAAACTGGTTTAGTTGACAGAATTACATATGTGCTAAATAGGAGAAATGCAATTAGTGGTTAGTTGAGAGGTGGGAAAGATAGATTTTATATCCTAACAACTGTGAAACAGAAAAGGACTTGGGCATTATTTAAATTAGGTAAAATATATGAACCAACATAGAGACTGTACCGTCCAAAATCAATCACAACTACCAACTGTACTTCTTTTCCAAATCATATTTGAGAAATAAGTGAGTTTTATCTTTGTAATCTCACTAAATATAAATATATTTGTTAATTAGAAGTAGAAAAGTTGGAGCTTTGCAGTTAGACAACTCCAAGTGTGAGTCGGGCTCTGCCATTTATAAGCTGTGTGACATTGTACATTTTAAACATAAACCTGTTTTCTCTAAAACTGAATAATGATAAAATATATTCAAACAGTTGTTACAAAGTTTAGACTATGTTTAATTATTTTTTTCATTCACATTTAACTATACATTCTTATTATGTGCATACTAAGCAATTTAGTTTATTATCTCATTATCTGTAAACTACATTTAACAATGAACCGCTTTCTGGTACAATATAAGAATTCACCAAGTATAGAAATATATGCAATTTCATATATCATGAAGTATCTGATATGTGCCTGGCATATAGTCATTGTTTAAGAGGTGGGTGTCCTCTTTTTTGTTCTCTATCCCTACTCCCTGTCCCCCTTCTTTTACTTCCTTTCTTGTATTCTTTCCTTCTTTACTGTTGAGATACAGTTAAAAGGTTGAGAACGATAATACCTTGGATGTAACTACTCAGAATTCCTCCTGCAGCAGTTGCTTCCCACTTCCCCTTGGACGTGCTGTATCGGCAGTTACCAAGCCTGACAGACAGGATAAATAAGCCACCAACTTTAAATCTAAAAACTTCAGGGGTGAAAGATGGGCAATTTTACATGTAAGGCCACACAGTTCATCCCTGTCTCCAATCAGAAATCTAATAAAACAGTAAGTCAGTGGACTTCCCCTTTTCATTATCAGTGTAAAGTGCCACTTTGACTCATTAAAGACAAAACAATATTCAGAAGATGAATTGGATCAAAGCCCGAAGGTCGTGTTGCCAGTAGCCTTTCCTTGAGCCTGGGAATAATACAAAAATCAGGCCATGAGTAATGACTCCCATGCTTCTCATAGACAGTATCTGTATGGCAAAAGTGCTTCAGAATTCAAGTGACACTGTTTAAATAGAACCCTCTCTTTTATATCCAACTCAATATCTGCATCCTTTATGCCACTTTTCCTGCCTCCTCCAGTTTCTCCTGTCTCTGAGTTCTGCAGCATGCCTGGTACATATGAACTCATGAAGGACCTACAGCGTGTTCCCAGTAGGAAACGAAGTTTATTGAACTCTGAATGTTTTCCTTTATCTCTCTCTAAAAGATAGTCTACCACAATGCCAGCCCCATGATTACTATTTTTAAAATCTTAGATTATTAACTACTAATCAGTATTAACTATAGTTCAAAGCCCTAGAGAACTGTATATATATATATATATATATATATATATTTTTTTTTTTTTTTCTTTTTGAGATGGAGTTTCGCTCTTGTTACCCAGGCTGGAGTGCAATGGTGCGATCTTGGCTCACCGTAACCTCCGCCTCCTGGGTTCAGGCAATTCTTCTGCCTCAGCCTCCTGAGTAGCTGGAATTACAGGCACGCACCACCATGCCCAGCTAATTTTTTGTATTTTTAGTAGAGACGGGGTTTTGCCATGTTGACCAGGACGGTCTCGACCTCTTGACCTCGTGATCCACCTGCCTCGGCCTCCCAAAGTGCTGGGATTACAGGCTTGAGCCACCACGCCCAGCCGAGAACTATATTTAAAAATAATTTTTGTCACATAGAAAAATTACATTTCAGATATAATTTAATGTACTGGGAATTGGCATGACCTAAAAATGAAAGGAAAAAGGTAATGTATGAATTAACTTTTGCTGCAATAAAATGGCATCACAAACATCCTCAGAACACCAGTGTCTTATAACAATAAAAGTTCCTTCTCCTGTTCACAGGTCTTTAGGTCAGCTGTGGCTTTACCATTCCTGGCTTCGGCTTTCAGACTGGGTATGTATCTGCTTAATATGTTTTCTTATTTTTATTGAGCCAGCAGCTACTGGGCCATATCCTCAGTACAGATTACAAGAGAATAAAAGGGAAACCATGCCTTGCCTATATAAAGACTGACCTTGAGACATGTCAACAGTGTACACTTGGCAAAAAAAAAAAAAAAAAATCACATGGCTAAAATGCAAATCAATAGAACATGAGATCAAGATTGCCAATGGTGAGAAGAACTGAAAATTATATGACAAAGCATATGGGTGTTCAATTTTATAAAAGGAAAGGAAGGATTGAAAACAAACAGGGCATCAGTAAGATGCAGAATAGTAGGTTCTGCATTCATATTCCACAACAGCCATCCATTTACAAAAGGGCCTTCGTGGGAGTTGAGAATCAGGCAGGGGTTGGTAAAATGCCAATGGAATCCAAAACCTAGGAACTATTTGGAGAGAGCATAAATGTGCCCAGGCAGGGTCACCAACTACGGTCTCAGCCCTAGACCCCATGTGGACTCCCTGGCAACCCCAATTGGCCATGGTCCTGCTTTCAGAACTATCAGCCAAGGGACCCAGCAGTCATGCCCACCTGATATGGTTTGGCTGTGTCCCCACCCAAACCTCAACTGGAATTGTATCTCCCAGAATTCTCCCCTGTTGTAGGAAGAACTCAAGGGGAGGTAATTGAATCATGGGGCTGATCTTTTCCATGCTATTCTCCTGATAAATATCTGGAGATCTGATTGGTTTTTTAGGGGTTTCTGCTTTTGGGACTTCCTATATCTTTCTTTTGTTGCATCCATGTAAGAACTGCTTTTCATCTCCTGCCATGATTCTGAGGCCTCCCCAGTCATGAAGAACTGTAAGTCCAATTAAACTGCTTTTTCTTCCCAGTCTCGGATATGTCTTTATCAGCAGCGTGAAAATGGACCAATATAGTAAATTGGTACCAGGAGAATGGTGCATTGCTGAAAAGATACCTGAACATGTGAAAGTGACTTTGGAACTGGGTAACAGGCAGAAGTTGAAACAAATTGGAGGACTCAGAAGAAGACAGGAAAACGTGGGAAAATTTTGAACCTCCTGGAGACTTGTTGAATGGCTTTGACATAAACCCATAGTGATATGAACAATTAACTCCAGGCTGAGGGGGTCTCAGATGGAGGTGAAGAACTTGTTGGGAACTGGAGCAAAGGTGATTTTTGTTATGTTTTAGCAAAGAGACTGGCGGCATTGTGTCCTGCCCTAGAGATTTGTGGAATGTTGAACTTGAGAGAGATGATTTAGGGTATCCAGTGGAAGAAATTTCTAAGCAGCAAAGCGTTCAAAAGGTGACTTGGGTGCTGTTAAAGGCATTCTATTTTAAAAAGGAAACAGAACATAAGAGTTCAGAAAACTTGCAGCCTGACAATGCAATAGGAAAGAAAAACCCATTTTTTGAGGAGAAATTCAAGCCAGTTGCAGAAAGTTGCATACGTAGCAAGAAGCCTAATGTTAATCCCCAAGATCATGGGGAAAATGTCTCCAGGCCATTTCACAGACCTTCATGGCAGCTCCTCCTATCACAGGCCTGGAAGCCCAGGAGGAATGTGCTGTGTGCAGCCTGGGGACTCGGTGCCCTGTGTCCCAGCCACTCCAGCCAAGGGTGAAAGGGTCAAGGTGGAGCTCAGGCTCTGGCTTCAGAGGATGGAAGTCCTAAGCCTTGACAGCTTACATGTGATGTTGAACTTGTGGGTGTGCAGAAGTCAAGAACTGAGGTTTGAAAACCTCTGCCTAGATTTTAGAAGATATATGGAAACCTTTGGATGGCCAGGCAAGTTTGCTGCAGGTGTAGGAACCTCATGGATAACCTCCATTTAGGCAGTGAACAAGGAAAATGTGGTGTGTAAGGCCCCACGCAGAATCTCTACTTGGGCATCCTCTAGTGGAGCTGTGAAAAGAGGGCCACCATCCTCCAGAGCACAGAATGGTAGATCCACTGACAGCTTGCACCATGCACCTGGAAAAGCTGCAGACACTCAATGCCAGCCCATGAAAGAAGCTGGGAAGGGGGGCTATACCCTGCAAAGCCACAGGGGTGGACCTGCCCAAGACCATGGGAACCCACCTTTTGCATCAGCGTAAACTGGGGTGAGACCTGGAATCAAAGGAGATCATTTCATAGCTTTAAAATTTGGTAGCCCTGCTGGATTTCAGACTTGCATGGGTCCTATAACCTCTTTCTTTTGGTCAATTTCTCCATTTGGACAGCTGTATTTACCAAATACCTGTACCCTCAATGCATCTATGAAGTGACTAGTTTGTTTTTGATGTTATAGGCTCATAGATAGAAGGGACTTGCTTCGTCTAAGATGAGACTTCGGACTGTTGACTTTTGGGATAATGCTGAAATTAGTTAAGACTTTGGGAGACTGTTGGAAAGGCATGACTGGTTTTGAAATGTGAGAAGAGATTTGGAGGGGCATGGGCAGAATGAAATGGTTTCACTGTGTCCCCACCCAAATCTCATTTTGAATTGTATCTGCCAGAATTTCCACGTGTTGTGTTCATGAATAAACCTCTACAAGCTTCAGTTTTTTTTTCCTGCAGCTTCCTCACCTCTCTCAGTTCTGATAGAATTAAAAATAATCAGGTTCTTGTTCTGGATTAGGCTTTGGCTTGAGGAATTGTTGTGACTGCTTATCTTCAATCCAGACCATTAAAGCTTTCTTCATATCAAGAATAAGGCTATTTCTCTGTCTTGCCATTCATGAGTTCACTGAAGTAGCACTTTTGATTTCTCTCAAGAAATTTCCTCTCACATTCACAACTTGGCTGTGTGGTGCCTAGCTTTTGGCCTATCTCAGCTTTTGACATCCCTTTCTCACTAAGCATAATCATTTCTACCTTTTGATTTAAAGTGAGAGACATGTGACTTTCCTTTTCAATGAACATTCAAATCTACTATAGGGTTATTAACTGGACTAATTCTAACATTGTTATCTCAAGGAATAAGGAGGCCCAAGAAGAGTACAGGTTGGTGAAGTGGTCAGAAACATATACATTTGTCAATTAAGTTGGCTGTCTCATATAAGTGCAATTCATGGTATCCCAAAAAACTAATATCGAAGATCACCTTAACAGATAGAATAATGAAAATGTTTGAAATATAGCAAGAATTACCAAAATGTGACTCAAAGATGTGAAGTAAGCACATACTATTAGAAAAATGGCACTGATAGGCTTGCTTGATGCAAGAGTTTCACAAACTTTCAATTTGTAAAAAATGTAATAAACTGAAGCATAATCAATGAAGTTTACCTGTATATGAAACCCTAAAGATTCTGTCAAACACTGTTAGAACCAATAAACAAATTTAAGAAGTTGAGGTTGTATTTTATGAAATCAACATACAAAAATCAGCTATGTTTTATACACCGATGCTGAATATTCCCACAAAGAAAGTAAAGCAACAATATCCTGGTTTGGAGAGGGGATAAAGAGAAGTTGGTTATGGGCACAAACATACAGTTAGACAGTAGAAAGAGGTTCTAATATTTGAGATAAAGCTAAGATGACTATATTTACCAAAAATATTTTCTATATTTCAAACTGGAAGAGAAGATCTGAAATTATACCAAACATCAAATTGATACTCAAGGTATAAATACCCCAAATACACTGACTTCTTAATTCCACATTCTATGCATGTAACACTCATATGTACCTCATAAATATGTAACCTATTATGTATCAATAGAAATAAAACAATACCATTTTAAATAACATCAAAACTAAATCAATTTAACTAATGAAATGAAAAATCTATACTCCAGAAACTATAAAGTGTTGATGAAAGAAATTAAAGACACAAGTAAGTGGAAAGATATTCTGTGTTCATAGAAGAGTTAATATTATTAAAATATTTATGTGACCCAAAGCAATCTTCAAACATCCCAATGACAATTTTTACAGAAATAGAAAAAAAACCTGACATTTTTATCAAACTAGGACCAGAAATAGCCAAAGCAATCTTATGAAAGTAAAACAAAGCTGTAGGTATCACACTATCTGATTTCAAACTATATTGCAAAGCTATAACAATCAAAACAGTATGATGCTGGCATAAAAACAGATACAAAGAATAATGGAACAGAATACAAAGCCAAGAAATAAACCAACACATATATGAGCAACTAATCTTTGAAATTGTACCAAGAATACACTATCAGGAAACAAAAGTTTCTTTTATAAATGATGTTGAGAGTACTGAATATCCACAAGCAAAAGAATAAAGTTGGACCCTTACCTTACACCATATAAAAAAATTAACTTGAAATTTAGGATTAAAGACTTAAATGTAAGACTTTAAATTACAAAACTCCTAGTAGAACACAGAGGAAAAACTTGTTTTGTCAAAAATGTCACTGCCAAGAGGTCTTTTCCTTTTGGATATGACACCAAAACACAAACAAAAATAAACAAGTGAGACTGCATCAAAACAAAAATCTTTTGCACTGCAAACTACATAAACAACAGACCAAAAGTCAACCCACAAAATGGGAAAAAAACTGCAAACTATATACGTGATAAGGCTTAATATTTAAAATATATAACAAACTCATACAACTCTATCACAAAAATATAAACAACTCAATTAAAAATGGTCAATGGCCAGGCATGGTGGCTCATGCCTGTAATCCAGGCACTTTTGGAGGTCAAGGCATGCAGATCATGAGGTCAGGAGTTCAAGACCAGCCTGACCAACATGGTGAAACCCTGTCTCTACTAAAAATACAAAATTACCCTGGCATAGTAGTGCCCACCTGTAATCTCAGCCTTTAAGAATGCTGAGGCAGGAGAATCACTTGAACCTGGGAGGGAGACGTTGCAGTGAGCCGAGCTCACATCATTGCACTCTAGCCTGTGCAAGAGTGAGATTCCGTCTCAAAAAAAAAAAAAGGGGGCAAAGAACATGGATAAACACTTTTTCAAGAAAGATATACAAATGGCCACCAGGTGTATTTTTAAATGCTCAACATTACTCATCATCAGGAAAATTTAAAGGAAAACCACAGTAAAATATTACCTCACACCTGTAGGATGGCTACTATCAAAAATAAAAGAGATAACAACTATTGGTGTGGGGCACTGTTGGCAATAATGTAAACTGTTACAGCCATTGTAGGAAAAAGTAGTTTAATCAGTAAGTTAAAGGTAGAACTACTATACAGTGCAAAAATATCACTTCTGGGTATACATCCAAAGGAAATGAAATTAGTATCTCAAGAAAATATCTGCATCCCCATGTTCATTGCAGCATTATTCACAATAGTCAAGAAATAAAACAACCTAAATGTCTATCAATTGATGATAAAGAAAAAATAGTATAGACGTACATAAAAATATTATTTATCCCCAAAAAGAAGAAAATCCTGCCATTTACAACAAATAGATGAACATAAAGGACATTATTCTAAGTGAAATAAGCCACACATAGAAAGGAAAATACTGTATAATTTTATTTATATGTGGAAAAGATTTGTGGAAAAAGAAAGCCTCATAGAAGCATAGTGTAGAATGGTAGTTATCTGAGACCAGGGGTGGGGTGAATGACAGGCGGTCGGCCAAAGGCTGCAAGATTTCAGTATAAGATATAGTTCTTAGGATATAGTATATAGCATGGTAACTGTAGTTAAAAATACTGTTGATTACTTGAAATTTGATAAGAGCAGAGAAAAACAAAACCCTTACCCTGCCACAGACACATGCAAATGGTAACTATAGGTGACGACAAATATGTAATTTGATTGTGCTAATTATTACATGATGTAATCGTATATGAAATCATATTGTGCACTAGACTACATATTTTTATTTGTCAAATATTTTAAAGTTAAAAAAACTTTTAAGTAATAATCTACACTGAAGAATTCTGACTGCTTGACATCATAAACATGTATTTTTTGAGAAATAGAACTTTTCTATAAATATTCACTCTAGGTAAATATTCTGCTTGGAAGTGTTCAATGTTTCATTGATTAAAAATAGAATCAGAAACAAACATTTAATCTTCATAGTAACTAATACTAAAGTTTCCTTTTAAATTTTATCCTTTTGTTATTTGAATAGCTTTTGGGGTATAAGTGTTTTTGGTTACATGGATGAATTATATAGTGAGGAATTCTGAGATTTTAGTGCACTTGTCACTCAGGTAGTGTACATAATACCCAATATATAATTGGAGATTCACCATTCTGAGTCTCCATAGTCCATTATATTACTCTGTATGCCTTTGTGTGCTCATAGCTTAGCTCCCACTTATGGGTGAGAACATATAGTACTTAGTTTTTCATTCCTGAATTATTTCACTTACATAAGGGCCTCCAGCTCCATCCAAGTTGCTACAAATGACATTGTTTTATTCCTTTTTATGGCTGAGTAGTATTCTATGTTATGTATGTATGTGTGTGGGGGGGGCGGTGGTGTGTGTGTATACACACATACATATATATGATAGGAGGTTGGTCAAAAGTTGCAAGTGGTTACATGGATGAATATATAGTGAGGAATTTTGACATATATATATACACACACACACACACACACACATATACATGCATATGGTACTGAATAAAGAAAAGGTGATATATATATTCTGATACATATCATATACATCACATATATGTATATGATATATATGTGATATATATGATATATATGTGATATATATTCTATGATACATATCATATACATTCTATGATTCATATATATTCTATGATATTCATAGATATATTCCTATATATATTGATATGTATATTCTATGATACATATCATATATATATCATACATATATATTCACAGTACTGAATAAAGAAAATGTGATATAAATATATTCTATGATACATATGATATATATGATACATATGATATATGCATTCTATGATACATATATACACATATATACATGTATATATCATATATATGTATCATATATATATCACATTTTCTTTATTCAGTACTGTAAATAAAGAATATATATACATGATATGTATCATAGACTATATATATATTCTATGATACATATCATATGTATCATAGAATATATATATATGTGTGTGTGTGTGTATATATATATATATATAGATAGATAGATAGATCACATTTTCTTTATTCATTCATTGGTCAATGGGCACGTAGATTTGTGCCATATCTTTGTAACTGTGAATCATGCTGCAATATGTATATATATGTACATGTGTCTTTTTCACATAATGACTTCTTTTCCTTTGCATAGATCCCCAGTAGTAGGATTGCCAGATCAAATGGTAAGTCTACTTTAAGTTCTTTAAGTAATCCCCATAATGGTTTCCACAGAAGTTGTACCAATTTACATTCTTATCAGCAATGCTTAAGTGTATTTGCACCACAGCTGTACCTCTATCTATCGTTTTTTGACTTTTTAATAATGGTCATACATTCTTAAGGAAGGTGGTATCTCACTGTGCTTTTAATTTGCATATCCCTGATGATTAGTGATGCTGAGTATTTTTTTTTTTTTCATATGTTTCCTGGCGATTTATGTATCTTCTTTTCAGAAATGCCTATTCATAACATTTGACCACTCTTCGATGAGACTTTTTTTCTTGTTGATTTGTTTGAATTCCTTGTAGATTCTGGATACATGCAACAAATATGTATCCAGAATGTACATCTGGATACATCCTTGTTGGATGCATAGTTTGCAAATATTTTCTCCCATTCTATGGGTTGTCTCTTTACTCTGCTCATTATTTCTTTGCTGTTTGGAAGCCCTTTAGTTTAATCAGTTCCCATTAACTTTTTTTTTTAATTGCATTTGCTTTTGGGGTTTTAGTTATGAATTATTTGCTTAGGCTAATATCCAGAAGATTTTTCCCGATGTTATCTTCAGAAGCTCTTCAATTTGTCTTTGATCCTTCTTGAGTTGATTTTTTTTATAAGGTGAGACACAGTGATCTGTTTCATTCTTCTACATGTGGCTAGCAGGTTTCCCAGCACCATTTATTAAATAGCGTGTCTTTTCCCCAATGTATGCTTTTGTATACTTTGTTGAAGATCAGTTGGTTAAAAGTATTTTGCCTTATTTCTGAGTTTTCAATTCTGCTACATTGGTCTGTGTGCCTTCTTTTGTATTAATACCATACTGTCTTGGCAAATACAACCTTGTAGGATGATTTGAAGTCCAGTAATGTGATGTCCTCAGATTTGTTTTTTTTTTCTGCTTATAATTGCTTTGGCAATTTTCCCCAGTATTTTACACTGAGTTCAATAGTTCAGGCTTCAAGTCAGTAGCAGATGTGCCCTTGGGTAGAAACCAGTTCTGGCTAAAGCAGAGGGATAAATGCAATACCCATAGGTGGAGAGAGGTCCTAGCCTTGATAAAGGTGGTTAGGGAAGCTCTCAGTAAAATGCACTGAGGTCTATTGAGGAATGTATAAGAGCCACCTCAGCTCCCATGCCAGGACAGCAGGAAAGATATCCACTTTCCAAACACAGTCCTGACCCAGTGTTCTGGCTATCCAGATCAGATGGGCACCTCTTTTCATCTATAGAAATATTGATGCTCCAAGAAGAGAGAAATTTTGATTCCACCTCTCATGTAGGCCTGATCCTGGGGGCTGCTCCTCCTGTGGGCATCCAGTCACCCTGAAGCATTCCAGAAAGTCCATCTACAGGTGTATCCATACCTATACCCCATAAGAAAAGCCCCAGCTGTGTCTGCAGTGGGTGATGAGGAGGAAAAGAAATCTCCTTCTTCAAGACCCTTCATGAGCATGAAGGGTGCCTGACTGTTGGGGTAGAACTTGGGACATTTCCTGCTGAATTTCCCACTAGCTGAAATGTCTGGAACTAAAGGCTTACCATCCAGATTATTTTGCCTTATCAAGTGTTCCCTTGATGTGATACATTCCCCCTTCCCTAGGAGTCCATGAGTCAGACCGCTGTGAATAATATTGCTCCTGCAGGTCTAGCCACCAACTGGGGCTGCCATACTTTGGGCTGTTGTAGAATGTCAGAAAGGGATCCAGTAATGTGACCTGTCCCCAAGTCTTCCAGCAGTGGATTCCAGTGCAAGCTCTAATGGGGGTGGCAGGGAAGTGATGTAGACTGTGAGATTCCTTGGTTATAAACAGCCTTAGTGTATTGGCTTTCTCAAGTGCTGGTTGTAGTATCAATGAACTGTTCACATGGACAGTCTCAGGACCTCCTTGTTAGCCAGGGTAGTACAGGCAGTGGTAGTAGTTGAGGTGATGCAGAAGTTTTCCCATTCTTTGGTGCAGTATTATTTACGAGGAGATGCTGTAATGGACTGTGTCTGTGGCCTCCAGACAGGAGATGGTACTTTCAGAAGAGTACTAACTGTAGTAGTAGCAGCAGTGAGATTTGCGCTTCCCTTATGTTACTAAAGGGAGGTTCTCTGATTTCTCAGGTAATGGGTAGGGCCATAAACCTCCCCAAAGTTTCTGTCTTTTGTGAAAAGCTACCAGGGAAGGTGGAGGGCCAAAGCCATGTGGAGGCTAGGACAGGCAGGTGCACTCTCTGACTCTACTTATGCATGCCAAGCAGTGGCCCCTGAAGAGGTCAAGGGGCAGTTCCCTGGCAACTAGAGAAATGGTCCAGAGAGGAATGTAGCTGCCTCTGCTGCACAGAAGTATTTGCACAGAGAGTTGGGGGTAGCAGGTGGCAGTAAGCCGCTCTCAGCTCCCACGCACTTGGCAAAGCAGATCTCACACCAGCAGTGTTTGCTAGCAGCAACTAGCTAAGCTCCAAGCCATCTATACTCAGAACTCAAAACTGCCCCAGGCCATGCGCCTTCCTTTCAGAGACAGAAATTATGGCTTTCAAGTCACATCCCTCCTAATCTACCCACAAAACCAAGGTGCCCAGCTTCTGCATTTGTGGATGTAACACACTTCCCACATGCCCTCTAAATTTAGTCAAGGGAATTCATCCCTACTTGAGGTTATATTGCAAAATTCAGTTAGGAGCTTCTTCCAACCTCCAACCACAGCCCGAGTTAGTTGGCAGACTTCTGTGAGGTCCCCTGCGAGGTAGAATAAGAAAGGGCTTCACTTGGTCTGTGCTGGAGACTGGGAATGCATGCAAGGCTCTTCCTGCTGCTGGTTCTACTTTTATATTCCTCACTGCTCCCTAAATCAGCTTCAGCTCTGGTTGGGATTAAGGTTTTACCCTATTGCCTGGATTTCCAGATTCTCTGGTGTTGATATATATCCTGGAGGCAGTCTCTTTTACACACTCTGGGGACTTACAGTCTTTTACCTGGTTCATGGTGTAGGATGCAGCCTGTCACTTCTTCCAAAGGGTCTGTGTATTTCCATTTTCCTGTTAAGACCCTGCATAGCTTCTTGGACAAAAAGTATATGTTGTAAATCTCTGCATACAATTTTGTCTTTCCAGGTTGGTAAGAAATGCTAACACTGTATTTCCATTGCAAACAACAACAACAACTAAACTAATATCAAAGTTTCTTGTAGGCACCAGTCATGATACCATGATGTTGGGTGATTTGCAAATATACATATTTTTTATTTTTACATTACTTGTGATGTATAATATAATATCTCCATTCTATAGGGGAGAAACTGAGGCTCGTGGAGTTTTAACAATTTGTTCAAAGCTAAGAAGCAATGACACATTGTGAAACAAGTATTTCAGTTTAGGTCTATGTAGTTGCAAAATCATTAGAATTTTTATTAAATTATACTGATTCTACAGAGTGCTAATTCAAAGATAACTTTTATTATTATCATATTTTGTTAGCACTTTACTTGTATTACTGCCATCACCTCTATGCATTATATAATATTGTTATTTCTTATTTCATAGATGAGAACTCTGAGGCATCAAAGGCTGACATAATCTCTCCAACATCCAGATTCTCTGTCTCTACTGTTTTGCTAAGCTGCTTCATAATAAGCCACAGTCTTTCTGGTATTTATAGGTAAAATGATGATAAAAGCAGTAAGTACAGTCTGTAATATACACTGTATATTCACATAATCATTATTTACATTTAACCCTTCTGCTTACTTTACAACTTGTCTTAATAATATAACCAGCATCTATCCATTTCTCTTCATCTTTACTTGCAACTTGCTGGACTCTGCCTGATTATATTTTGACTGAAATTCTGTAGGAACTTCCTAATTGTAATAACTCCCTTCTTATCTCCCTCCAATGCATTTTTCACATAGTAGCCTAGTAATCTTTTCTAAATTGTAAATCTGATAATGTCACTTCTCTACATGGAAACCCCAATGGCTTTGGATGGATTTTTAAATAATATTCAAACCCTTTCTTTGGCCCATACAACTTCACATGATCTGATGATGCCTGCCTACCTCTTTGATCACATCAAGAATCACTTTCTTTTTCACTGCCCAAGTGCCAGCCTGTAGCTTCCTTCCTCTTCAAACAATCCAGGCTGTTTTTTGCCTTAGGGCCTTCATGTTGCGGCATCTACAATATTCATAGTCAAAACATCACCCTATTGAATTTTCTTCTTAGTATCAACACTATTTGATATTTTCTTGCTTTGTATGCTTATTTTTTATCTCCTGAGTTCAATGAAACCCTAAAAGTAGGAACCTTGTCTGCTTTGAGAAATACTGTATTCTCCTCATTGCCTAGTATAATAATCACCACGGTCCTTACTAATAACATAGTAAGCACTATGGTAACATCTGTGGAGTAGAAAATGTATCTATAAATAAATTTTAAAAACCCATATGTGTGATGCAACAATTATATTTCATTTAATGCCTATGAAGAAAAATATTCATTAAACATATTCAGAGTTTGAGGGTTAATATGAAAACAGCATTAAGTAAACACTGCAAATAAACACAAATAAGCACATTTTAAAATGCTTTAAAATGCTCAGCAATAATTCTAATTTTTTTTCTCTCTAGGCATTTTGTAGTTATCACAAAGGCAAAATGGTTCAAATGCCAAGAAAAAAAGCATAACTGTGTTTGTATGTATGTGTGTGGGAGAGAGAGAGAATTTTTTTCTAGGCAGATGTAATAAAAATATTTGTTTTGTATTTTTTGGAATGGTTTTAAATATTTGTAAGGAAAACATTGAGTATATATAACTTAAAACCTCCTTAAAATAAAATTCATACATTTTGCCTTTACACTACTGCACTGTATGCATAAATGTATACATTACCTCAATGTACATATTTGCACAACCTAGAGAAAAATAATTTCTCTATAATGACATTAGATCGATCCAGCCATAATAATGTATACATTTTCAAATGTACTAATCATTGAGGGCTATATTTTAACTCATTCAACACAAAATTATTTTTAAATGCCCACTCTATTTAGGTAATTAAAAGTGTGATCTTTGTCCACAGTGAACTTATAGTATAATACAGAAAGAAAGCTTGAGATTTATAAACAAAGTATCAAAAACTATAAGACAAAATATAAGATTTTAAAAGTAGGTAATGGGAATAAAAATACGAAGAGCTTTCATAGGATATAAGATGCTATTAAGCAGTAAAAGAAGTGGTACTGTTGATACAGTCAGAAAAAAATGAATTTCACTCAGCCGGTAAACCACATGAGGAACTTCAGATGAGAGAAAAGGCATATGCATATGTGCATGTGTGTCTCCAGGTGCATGTGCTTCCAGGTACTTGCGTAGCTATGCATATATTAGACAATAGCAGGTAGGAAACAGAAATCACATAACGCTCCATCCTTCCCCAATCTCTATTTGCCCTTTCCATTTGATTTATACCATGTAGACCTCACCTCATGGACACAACTTACCTCCCAAGAATAAGGGGATACACGGCTTAATATTTCAACAAAAGGAGAAAGAGTAACCTTTCTTTTCCCAGCTCCATAATTGCAAATGCTCATACCAATCTGGAAAGTGCTCCTTTTTGTAGGCAAAGGATTGTTATCAGGTTTTGGAAGTTTTTTGTTTGTTTGTTTGTTTGCTTGCTTGTTTGTTTTGTTTTTTCCTACTCATATAAATTGCCATCCAACAGAAAGGAAGAAATCATTCCTTAATCAGGAAATGGAAGCTACTTCTGTTTATTTCATATAACGGTCAATTTAAGTTAGAAATCTTATGTTTCCAAGCTTGGTTACCTGTTTCATAAGCTCAGATGCCCATTTTTTGAAGCTAGCAAAAATATTCAGAGAAACTGTTTATCATATATTTCATACCTAAGGATTACCATGCTCATCAGAAAGACTACTGGATTTATTCTAATTGTCAGGCAACTTTTAGTAGTACAAAGAATCATTAGATACTTGAAGATCATTTATCAACCTTGAATTCAAATACCATTGCAATGTCAATGCAAGGACACTCTAGATCATTAAAGTATTTATATACTGTTAGATATGTAGAATAAACCTGATAGATTAGCAAATATCAGTGAGAACAGAAGAAATGGATCTCAATAGTAATGATACTGTTGCTCAAAAGTTTACTGGAACTACTTTTATAACAGTGTATTTGAAATAGTTTAGAAAACAAGCAAGACGGAAGTCACATGAGATTTTAAAAGTATCTTATTTTTGACTCTTAAATCTTAGTAACAAGATTAATAAATAAGTAACTACTTGGTATATAAATTAACAATGGAAATCAATGAAATACGGTCTCAGGACACCTATTTCATCTTTTCTTAACAAAATATCCCCAAATTTTAAAAAGTGATAAAGAGGCATAATATCTAATTTCTAAAGAAAAATCCCAGAAGAAACCTGTATAATACAATAACATTAATAGATTATAAATTGTACATGTTTGTTTTGGTGGAGGAACTCATCTTTTGGGTATACGAATTCTACTTAATCTGTGAAAAATTAAGTCTCATTAAGGTGTCACATAGTTTACTTATTAGGATGCCTGCAATGCAGGCCATGCAATAGAATCTATACATTTTTTCCCTAAAATTTCTGTGAAGAAATTAAGACATAGCACAGGTTTATGTTGACAAGATAACTTTGAGGACAACAAAAACGGGTTGTTATATTGCTGATTAGGAGTAAACTCTTTTGCAGTTACTTTAAATCATAGAGATTTAAAAATATTATAAACTAATACTCAACCATTTCTTTTAAAAGCTCTGCTCCTATCTGGGAAAACCATCTAAATGAAAAACAATTGAGATCACACACACACACACACACACACACACACACACACACACACACACACAAAAGCTCTGTAGATCAACTAAATAAGAAAATCCTCAATAATGTTATTTTCAGTATGTTTGCTATGCTGTCTGTCTATATTGTTGACTTGAAAAATAAAACTCTGTATGGCAGAAAATGTTAACTTCCTTTCTAAAAGCAAATTCATTCTTTTTCACTGGCATGGAAATTTGGTTTTGTTTCAGTATCTCTTAGCTTTATGTTCCATTAAGTCACACTTTACTTTATGATAAATCATAGTAGCTCTGGCCAATGAATAACAGGAGTCTGCATGTACCCAATGAAACATACAAAGAAAGTAGCTGGGAGCTCTTGGGTCTGATGAAAGACATACCATGAGGAGAAACCCTGACCTTCCTTATTACTCAGAGAATAGTCGTTTGTGGCCATCATGCAGCGCTTTAAGTGCTGTGATGTGGCTGTAAGAGACTGAAAAGAATAACAGAGGTGCTCCTTAAGCATCTTAACATTGCTCAGTTGTTGAACTCACCACATCTAAAAACCTCTACTTTCAGGAGTCACTTTATGTAAGATTATAAATCCCTTTTAAACCACTTTTAGGTAGGTGTTCCATTACTTACAGCAATATATATATACATATATATATACAGACATATATATATATATATATATACACACAGACATATATATATATACACACACACAGACATATATATATGTGTGTGTGTGTGTGTGTGTGTGTGTGTGTGTGGTAAACTTCAAAGAAATCATTAACTTTGATCAAACATTTGCTCGATTAACTGTACTATGATATGCACATGGGACCAAAAAAAAAAATGAAAAACCAAAAACAAAGGTGAATTGGCCCTGGCCCACAAGAGGCTTCTATGTTTCAGATTTACAACTCATATCCTTATTAATTCATTCACTCATATTATCTTTTACTATAACAGTAAGCTTTTATTAAACACTCACAATGTGTAAACACTTTCCTAGATGTTATGGGGAATATAAAATTAATAATTCATCCTTCAATATCATTCAGTCTCAGAAGAATTTTAAATACCTTCTCAATTTTCAAAGGAGTGATATTTATTTATTCCTCTTCGTTACTTCAAAAATTATTGCAGTAGAATACAGAAACAGATCTGATGTTAACAAGCTAAAATTTGATACAGAAATCAGGACCAGAAGAAGAGTCATCTTAGGTAGAGTGCCTTATCTCTAAAATTTTTTAAATTATCATTAAAAGTTTTATTGCTATTTGGAATAAAGATGGAGACATATAGATCCAAAGAAATGCTCCATGCACAATATTAACATGTGAGATAAATATAAAGTCACCTGAGAACATAATCTAAAGAAAAGAAGTTACAGTTGCACCTGATCCCCAGTCTCTTAAGAACTCCCTGTTAGTTGATGCAAGCACATTCAGACATAGCATGCAAAGTGTTCCAAAGGCAAATATGCATGTTAGTTCTTTATAAAATAATTGGAAGGAGACAGAAAATACCTAGTTTACTATGCAATAATAGGAAACTCTTGACCATCAAAAGAGAATATTTAGGATTGTAACTTAGCTAATCCTAATATTTAGGATTCTAACTTGCCATGTGGTTGGTGTCAGCCAGAGATATTAATGTGTTTATATTTATTTTTCTCAAGGTGCTGAGCCAGTTTTAGAAGCAAACAGAAAGGGGACAGGAGAGAGACTTCATAAAGGGGAAGGAAACAGGTATTTTAAGCCGTCTGGAATTATCTTTCCTCACAAATGAGACAGAGATATTAGAAATGGACCTCGGCAAATCACTACACTGTCTTCCACAATGGTTGAACTAATTTACACTCCCACCAACACTGTAAAAGTGTTCCTATTTCTCCATATCCTCTCCAGCATCTGTTGTCTCCAGATTTTTTAATGTTCACCATTCTAACTGGCTTGAGATGGTATCTCAATTTAGTTTTGATTTGCATTTCTCTAATAACCAGTGATAATCAGCATTTTATCATATGTTTGTTGGCCTCATATATGTCTTCTTTTAAAAAGTGTCTGTTCATATCCTTTGCCCACTTTTGAATGGATTTGTTTGTTTTTTTTCTTGCAAATCTGTTTAAGTCTTTTGTAGATTCTGGATATTAGCCCTTTGCCAGATGAGTAGATTGCCAAATTTTTTCCCATTCTGTTGGTTGCCACTTCACTGTAATGATTGTTTCTTTTGCTGTGCAGAAGCTCTGCAAACAAATTACTGGGTGTATACCAAAAGGAATATAAATTGTTCTATTATAAAGACAAATGCACACATATGTTCATTGCGGCACTGTTTACAATAGCAAAGACCTGGAACCAACCCAAATGCCCATTGATGATAGACTGGACAAGGAAAATGTGGCACATATACACCATGGAATACTATGCAGCCATAAAAAACGATGAGTTTGTGTCCTTTGTAGGGACATGGATAAATCTGGAAACTATCATTCTCAGCAAACTGACACAAGAACAGGAAATCAAACACCGCATGTTCTCACTCATAGGTGGGTGTTGAACCATGAGGACACATGGACATAGGGAGGGGAGCATCACACAGGGGGGTCTGTTGCAGGGGAATGAGGAGGAACAGTGGGGAGTAGGGAGTTGGGGAGAGATAACTTGGGAAGAAATGCCAGATGTAGGTTATGGGGATGGAGATAGCAAACCATCTTGCCATTTATGTACCTATGCAACAATCCTGCATGTTCTGCACATGTACCCCAGAACCTAAAGTGCAATTATATGTGTGTGTGTGTGTGTGTGTGTGTATTTACAAATGGACCTTGACACATAAGAAACTTGATATTTAAGAGAAATGGCATTATTCACCAGTGAAGAAAAGCAAAACTACTCAATAAATAGTTTCAGAATTATACATTTGGAAAAGCACAATAAAACAAGATCCAGCCATCAAACTATACAAAAAATAAACATCTAAAGGGATGTTTTTTCAGGCCAAAAAAAAAAAACACACACACACACACAAACAAAAACCATAAACAAAACAGGACACTAAAGAATAACTGAAATCCACATGAAACAATAAAAAATTAACATGTAGTGCTGGACAGACAGTCTGGCAGGCAGGCACTCTAAAAAAAAAAGTAACATGTAAATATAAAAGAGGGTACATTATGTGTTTTTATTATTTGTAATTTTAAGAATTTTTCAAATTATATATCCTATTATATAAGCATATATCATACTAATAAAACTGTACTGTTGTGTTTACAATGTATAGAATTTGTATACCGGGGCCCAAAGTGGCTCCGGCCGAATGTCGTGGCACTTACAAAGGCAAGGCCATGAGTTCAAGGCCAACCTCAGCAACCTTACAAACTCTCATTGATTGGCAAAAAAAAAAAAAAAAGAATTTGTATACCAATAAGAGCACAAAGATGCAAGAGCAAAATAAGCTATACATAAGCAAATCTAATATTAATATAAATAGCATTGTTATAAATAAGATTTAATTGTTATCTTCCCAGGGCAAACAAAAGGAAATCACTCAGGCCAGGCCCGGTGGCTCATGCCTATAATTCCAGCACTTCGGGAAACCAAGGCAGGTGAATCACCTGAGATCAGGAGTTCAAGACCACCCTGGCAACATGGTGAAACCCTATCTCTACCAAAAATATAAAAACTAGCAGGATGTGGTGGCGGGTGCCTATGTCCCCAGCTACTCAGGAGGCTGAGGCACATGAATCACTTGAACTCGGGAGGTGGAGGTTGCAGTGAGCTTAGATCGGACCACTGAACTCCAGCCCGAATGACAAGAACAAAACTATGGCCTGAAAAAGAAAGAAAGAAAGAAAGAAATAGAAAAAAGAAAAGAAAGAAAAGAGAAAGAAAGAAAGAAAGAGAGAGAGAGAAAGAAAATCACTTAAGTTTTATAGTAAAAAAAAGAAATTAGATGGTAATACTATAAAACATATATTTAATGGAGAGGAGATAGTAACAGGCAAAGAGAGAAACTAAAACGATATTAGAGATCTAGAAAACAAATAGGAAATTGAAAGAAGTAAGTCTCACATTATCTGTAGTTACATTAAATATAAATAGATTTAAGATTTCAAACAAAACCAGACTGGGAGAATGGATTTTTAAAAAATAATTCAACTATATATTGTCTGCTAAAGGCAAACTTTAGATTTAAAGCTATACTAGTTTGAAAAAACAGGATGAAAAAACATATATGCCATGCAAATACTAACCAAATATAACTGAATCAACTATACTGATACAAATTTTTTTTTAAAAAGAGGTAACTAGAGACAAAGAGAGGTAAACAGTCAAGCCATGACAAATATAAAATAAATATGTGTGCATCCAAAAAGAGAGAACCAAAACATTTAAAGCAATTGTTGACAAAATTAAAGAAAAATACAGTTCAGCAATAATATAGACTTCAGTATCCCACTTTCAACAATGTACAGAAAAATTTGTTTTAAATTTAACAAGGAAATATAAAACTTTATCAACACTAGAAACCTGCTAGACCTAATAGTTCTAATCTATAGAATACTCCATCCAGCAACATTAATATATACACACTCATAAGCACATGTAGAACAGTCTCCAGAATTAGCCATACGTTAGTCTATAAATAAGTTTCAGCAAATTTAAAAGAACTGAAATTACATAAAGTATTTTTTTCTGGCAATAGTGGAATTAAACTAGAAATAAATACAATAAGAAAATTTTGGAAATACATAGATATGTGGCCATTAAAAAATGCACTCCTGAATGAAAAATTAGTCAAAGAATAAATCACAAGCAATATTAAAAATATTTTGGGATGCAGGGAGGCAGAGCAAGAAGGCAGAGTGAAAGATTCCACCAATCATTCCCCATCTGCAAGGATACAAATTCAACAATTATCTACACAAAAAACACCTTCATAAGAACCAAAAATCAAGTTAACATTTACATTACCTGACATTAACTTCATATTGCTAAAAGAGGCATCAAAGACACAGGAGAAACAGTCTTTGGCACTCATGAAAGAAAATGCTCTGGGATCTTAAATAAATTTGAAATGCCATCTAGATCACAAGGACTGCAATTCCTAGGTGAATGCTAGTGCGGAACTGGGCCCAAAGCCAGAGTGCTGGGGAGACCCAAAACCTATTTAAACATCTGCTGGGGTGACTAAGGGAGTGTGGACATCATTTCTGCTGTAACCCAAGGAAGTAGTAATACAATATGCAGCTCCAAAATTGACCCCTTTGTTCCACTTGAGGAGAAGAGAGGGAAAAGTGGGGAGGACTTTGCCTTGCATCTTGGATACAAGCCAAGCCACGGTAGGATAGCGTGCCAGTCAGACTCACGAGGCCCCCTTTCTAGGCTCTAGCTCCTGAACATTTCTAGACACACTATGGGACAGAAGGGAACCTGCTGCCTTGAAGGGAAGGACCCCATCCTAGCAGACTTCATTATCTGGCAACCAAAGAGCCCTTGGGGCCTAAATGCTCAGCAATAATACCCAGGTGCTACATCGAAAGCCTTCTGTGAGACTCTGAGACTTGCCAGCTTCAGAAGAAACTGAGCATATTCCCAGATATGGTAGCTACAGGGAGAGATTTTTGTTTAAGAAAGGTGGGGCGAAACATAAAGGAGATTTTTGCATTGCATCTTAGGCACCAGCTCAGTCATAGGGGGCTAGAGCACCAAGTGGTCTCTCGAGGTCCCTGATTCCAGGTTTTGGCTCTTGGAAAGCATTTCTGGACCTGCCCTGGGTCAGAGGGAACCCACATCACTGAAGAGTGAGTCCCACACAAGGCAGAATTTACTGCAAGCTGACTGAAGAGCCCTTGGGCCTCAAGGGAACATCGTCAGTAGTCTGGCAAAATTCCCCCAGGGACTGTGGTGGGGGTGCCCCGATGGGAAGGACACAGGTCTGGATGGCTTTGCCACCTGCTGATTGTAGAGCCCCTGGGTCTTGAGCGAACATAGGTGGTAAACAAAGAGTGATTATAGCAGGCTTTGGGAAAACTCGGTGGTGTACTGACAGAAGGTCTGACCCAGTGCAGTTCTTGTAGTCGGGGGTACAGAAGTGCTTGTGTCACTCCACCCCTATATTTAGGTGGCTCATAACAGAGAGAGAGAGAGATGAACTCCATTCATTTTCTGAGAAAACAAGAGAGGAAAACAAGTGTGTCTGCCTGATAATCCAGAGAATTCTTCCAGACGCTGCCCAATATCATCAACATGGTAGCTCTACAAGTCTGCAAGACCAACAACATTACTGAATGTGGGGTAACCCATAAGGCTGACAGAGGTTAGACCATAACAGCCAGGTCCTTTCAAAAATCTGGAAAGCCTTTCCAAGAAGGAAGGATACTGAAAAGTAAAGACTGCAAAGACTGCAATAAATACCTAACTCTTAAATGCTCAGACACCAGAGAACATCTACCAGCATCAATACCATCCAGGAAACTCTGATTTTAACAAATGAATTATATAAGGCATTCCACCAATCCTGGAAAACAGAGATATGTGACCTTTCAGAAACAGAATTCAAAAATAGCTGTGTTGAAAAAACGCAAAGTTATTCATGAAAACAGAGAAAATTTATCTTATTCTGTCAGATAGATTTAACAAAGAGACTGAAATAAAAGAATCAAACAGAATTCTAGAGATGGAAAATACAACTGGCATACTGAAAGATGCATTAGAGTCTTTTAATAGTAGAATTAATGCAGCAGAAAAATGAATTAGCTTGAAGACAGGCTATTTGAAAACACATGGTTAGAGGACATAAAAAGAAAAAGGAATAACAAGGCAATTAACATGCCTACAGAATCTAGAAAACAGCCTCAAGAAAGAAAATCTGAGTCATTGGCCTTAAAGAGAAGACAGAAAATATAGGAGTAGAAAGTTTATTCAAAAGACGGTATCAGAGAAATTTTTAAACCTAGAGAAATATGTCAATGTCCAAGTACAAGAAGGTTATGAAACATCAAGCAGATTCAACCCAAAGAATACTACCTCAAGGCAGTTAATAATTAAACTCTCAAAACGCAAAGAGTAAAGAAAGGATACTAAAAGCATCAAGAGAAAAGTAGCAAATAACATACAATGGAGTTTCAACACATCTGGCAACAGACATTTCAGTGTAACTCTTACAGCCAGGAAAGAGTGGCATAATATATTTAGGTGCTGAAGAGGGGAAAAAAACCCAACCTTTTACTGTAGACTAGTATATCTGGTGAAAATATCCTTCAAATGTGAAACAGAAATAAAGACATTCCCATACAAACAAGAGTTGAACGATTTCATCAACACCAAACCTGTCCAACAGGAAATGCTAAATGGAGTATTGCAATCAGAAAGAAAAAGACATTAGTGAGCAATAAGAAATAATCTGAAGGTACAAAACTCACTGGTAATAGTAAGTATACAGAAAAACACAAAATATTGTAACACTGTAACTACGGTGCATAAAGTATTCTTGAGTAGAAAGATTAAATGATGAACAAATCAAGAATAATAAATACAACAAATTTTAAGATATACACAGTGCAATAAGATATAAATAGAAACAACAAAAAGCTAAAGAGTGTGAAGAATAAGTTAAGGGGTAGATTCTCTATTAGTCTTCTTTTTACTTGTTCATCTGTTTGTTTGTTTATACACACAGTGTTAAGTTGTTAACAGGTTAAAGCAATGGGTTGTAAGATACTATTTGCAAGCCTCATGGTAACCTTCAACCAAAAAACATCTAAAGGATACACAACAAATAAAATGTAAGAAACTAAATCATATCACTAGAGAGAAAATAACCTTCACTAAAGGAAGACAGAAAAGAAAGAAAAAAGGAAGAGAAGACCACAAATCAAAGAGGAAACAAATAATAAAATGGCAGGAGTCACTTCTTACTTATTAATAATAACATTGAATCTAAATGGACTAAACTCTTACCCAAAATCATAGAGCAGCTGAATGATTAAAAAAAATACTCAATGATCTTTTGCCTGCAAGAAACACACTTTACCTATAAAGACACACATAACCTGAAAATAAGGGAATGGGGAAAGATATTTTATGCTAATGCAAATCAAAAAAGAGCAGGAGTAGCTACACTCATATCAGACAAAATAGAAACAAGACAAAAACTATAAGAAGACACAAAGGTCATTATATAACAATAAAGTTGTGAATTCAGCAAAATAATGTAACAATCTTAAATATGTATGTACCTAACATGGGGGCACTTGGATGTATGAAGTAAATATTATTAGAGCAAAGTAGAGAGCTAGACTCCAATGCAATCATAGCTTGAGAAATCAACACCCCAGTTTCAACACTGGACGTGTCATCCATACAGATAATCAACAAAGAAACATTGGACTTAATCTGCAATATAGACCAACGGATTTGAGAGATATTTATGAAACACTTTATCTAATGGCTGCTGAATACACATTTTTTTTCTCAGCACATGGTTCATTCTCAAGGATAGACCATATATTAGGTCATGAATGGTTTTGCTTGTTTCTTTGGCCACAAAACAAGTCTTACAACGTTGTAAAAAATAAAACAATATGAAGCATCTTCTCTGATAACAACAGAACAAAAGTAGAAATTAATAACAAGAGAAATAATGGGATCTATACAGACATATGGAAATTAAACAGTGTTGTTTTATTGTTTTAATTTCCCGAATGGCCAGTGGGTCAATGAAGAAACTAAGAAGAAAATTGAAAAATTTCTTGAAATGAATGTTAAAGAAAAGACAACATATTAAAACTTATAAAGACAGCAAAAACAATACTAAAAGGGGAGTTTATAGCTATAAATCTCTACACCAAAAAGGAAAAAATACAGCAAATGAAAAAGCTAGCAATGCATTTTAAAGAACCAAAAAATCAAGAGCAAATCAAACACAAAATTAGTAGAAAAGAAAAAAGAAATAATAAATATCAGAGCAGAACTAAAATTGCAATCACCACTAAAGAACTTATCCATGTAATAAAAAGAATTACCTGTACCCCCAAAAACTATTGAAATAAAAATTATATAAAGGTTAGAGCAGAAATAAGTGAAATTCAAATGAAGAAAATAATTTAAAAAATCAATTAAATAAAAGTTTGTCTTTTGAATGGTTAATCAAATCTGACAAGCCTTTATGTAGACTAAGAAAAAAAAAGATTCAACTAAATAAAATAAGTGAATTAATTAAGTGAATTAAATAGGTGAAATTGAAGACATAGTAATGTCTACCTATAGAGCAGAAATTGAAAGATTATTAGTTGCTACTATGAGCAAGTATATGCTATTGAGTTTGAAAATCTAGAAGAAATGGACAAATTCCTAGACACATACAACCTACCAAGATTGAACCATGAGGAAATTCAAAACCTGAACAGGCCAATCACCAGTAACAAGATGGATTCCATAATAAAATGTCTCCTGGTAAAGAAAAGCCTAGGACCCAATGGCTTCACTGATAAATTCTACAAAACATTTATAGAGGAGCTGATACCATTCATACTGGATCTATTTCCAAAAATGAAGGAGGAGAAAATAGTCCCAAACTCATCCTACAAGGTCAGTAATAACCTTGAAAAAACACACACACACACACACACACATAGACACATCACAAAAAGAAAACCAAAGGTCAATCTCTGATGACAATTGATGTAAACACCCTCAATAAAATACTAGCAAATTGAATTCAATAATACATTAAAAAGATTATTCAACATGACCAAGTGGGAATTATCCCAGAGACACAAGGATGGTTCAACATACACAAATCAATTAATGTGATGCTTTATATCAACAGAATGAGTGACAAAAACTATTTGATTATGTCAATTGATGTTGAAAAGTATTTGATAATATTCAATATCTTTTCATGATTTAAAAACACCCTTAAAACAATGGATATAGAAGGAACATACATTGACATAATAAAAGCCATATAGGACAGACCCATAGCCAGTGTCATACAAAATTAAGAAAAACTGAAATGCTCTCCTCTAAGATCTGGAGCACAAAAAGGATGCCCACTTTTACCACAGTTATTCCACATAGTATTAGAAATTCTAGCTAGAGCAATGACACAGGAAAAGAACTAAAGAACATCCAAACTAGAGAGAAAGAAGTCAAATTATCCTTGTTTGCAGATAATATAATTTTACATTTTTAAAAACCTATAGATGTCCCCCAAAATTTAAAACTGAAAAACAAATTCAGTAAAGTTGCAGAATACAAAATTAACATGCAAAAATTGCATCTCTGTATGTCAACAGTAAACAATTTAAAAAGGAAATCAAGAAAGTAATCCTATTTACCATAGCCCCAATAAAATTAAGTACATAAATACATAACCAAAAAAGGTGAAAGATCTCTACCATAAAAATTATGAAACACTGATGAAAGTGATTAAAGAAGATACCAAAAAAATAGAAAGACATTCATATTCATAAATTGGAAGAATTAATATTGTTAAAATATTAATATTGTTAAAATATCCATGCTATCCAAAGGTATCTATGAATTTAATATAATCCCTATCAACATACAAATGACATTGGTCACAGAAATAGAAAAAAAAATCCTAAAATTCATATGGAACCACAAAAGGCCCAGAATAGCCAGAACTATCTAAAGCAAAAGTAACAAAACTAGAGAAATAACATTACCTGACTTCAAATTATACTACCAAACTATAGTAATAAAAACACCATGGTACTGGCATAAAAACAAACACATACACCAATGGAACAGAAAAGAAAACCCAGAAATGAATTCATACATTTATAGTGAACTCATTTTTGAGAAAGGTGAGAACATACACCGGGAAAATGATAACCTCTTCAATAAACCATTCTGAGAAAACTGGACATCCATATGCAGAATAATGAAACTAGACCACTATCTCTCATCACATACAAAAATTAAAATAATTTAAAGACTTAAATCTAAGACTTCAAACTATGAAACTACTACAAAAAAATTAGAAAACTTTCCAAGACATTGTTTCAGGCAAATCTTAAGTAATACCCCACAAGCACAAGCAACCAAATCAAACACAGACAAATAAATCACATCAAGTTAAAAAGCTTCTGCACAGCAAAGAGAAAACAATCAATAAAATGAAGAGACAGCCCACAGAATGAGAAAATATTTGCAAACTACCCACTTGACAAGGAATTAATAACCAGAATACATAATGAGCTCAAAAACACTATAGGAAAAAAATCTAATAATCTTATTGAAGAATGGGCAAAAGATTTGAATAGATAGCTCTCAAAAGAAGACATACAAATGGAAAATAGGCACATGAAAATGTGTTTGACAGCATTGATTATCAGAGAAATGCATATGAAAACTAAAATAAGATATCATCTCACTTTAGTTACAATGTCTTTTGTACAAAAGACAATACCAAATACTGACAAGGATCTGGAGAAAAGGGACGTCCTCATACCCTGTTGTTGGGAATATAAACTAGTACAACCACTGTGGAGAACAGTTTGGAGGGTCTTCAAAAAACTAAAAACGGAGCTGCCATATGATCCAGCAATCCCACCAGTTTGTTTATACCATAAGACAATAAGTCAGTATATCAAAGAGATATCTGCACTCCCATGTTTATTGTAACACTGTTCACAGTAGTGAAAATTTGGGTGCAACCTAAATGTTCACCAACAACTGAATGAATGAAGAAAATGCAGCACTTATACACAGTGGAATACTACACATCCATTAAAAAGAATGAGATCTTGTCTTTTGCAACAACCAAGATAAAACTTGAGGTATTAAGTGAAATTAGCCAGGCACAAAAGACAAATGTGTAATGTTTACATCTCACTTATTTGTGGGATCTAAACATGAAACAATTTAACTCATAAAGGTGGAGAGAAGAAAAATTTATAATCAGAGGCTGGGAAGAGTAGTGGGGAGTCAGGTGAGGTGGAAATGGTTAATTGTACAAAAGAAGAAGAAGAAGAAGAAGAAGAAGAAGAAGAAGAAGAAGAAGAAGAAGAAGAAGAAGAAGAAGAAGAAGAAGAAGAAGAAGAAAGAAGGAGGAAGGAGGAAGGAGGAAGGAGGAAGGAGGAAGGAGGAAGAAGGAAGAAGGAAGAAAGGAGAAGGAGAAGGAGAAGGAGAAAATACAAGACCTAGTATTTGATAGCATAACAGAGTGACTATAGTAAATGGGAATTTAATTGTACATTTAAAAATAATTAAAATAGTATAATTGGAGTTTTTGAAGCACAGAGTAAATGCTTGAGAGGATGGATACCCCATTTTTATGATGTGGTTATTGTGCATTCTATGCCTCTATCTCAATCTCATGTACCTCAAAAATATATACACCTACCATGTACCTACAAAAACTAAAATTAAAAAAAATTAGTAAAAAAATGGTTCCTTAACAATATTTTGAGACAAATGAAAGCAAACACACAACATAAGGAAATTAGGTGGTGTAGCTAAAGCAAGGCTAAGAGAGAAATTTAGAGCTATCTATGGTTGTTTTTTTTAAAAAAAATTCAAATCAATAGCCTAATATTCTACCTACAAAAACTTCCAAGATTTTTTTCTAGATAAGAGAAAACTAAATTCAAAGCAAGTAGAAGAACTAGTGAAAACTGGAGTAGGACTTAATAAAATAGAAAATAGAAACATAATAGAAAAATAAAAATAAAAGTTGGTTCTGTGAAAACATTTTTAAATCATTAACTTTTAACTGGGCTGAAAAAGAAAACAAACAGAAAAAGGTTTTAAACAGGAGTGGAAAAATAGGAAATTACTTTCAAACTTATGAAATAAAATGGAATGTAAGTGAATAAAATGAACCTTTTTATCAAGCAAAATAGATACCTTAGATGAAATGCAAAAAAAAAATTCTGGAAAAACTTAAACCATGAAAACTAAGTTAAGGAGAAATAAAAAAAGTCTGCACAGATTTATGAGAAGTACAGCAATTTAAATAGTAATAAAAAAATAATTTAAAATAAAAACTTACCGCAATAAAAACCCACGAACAGATGGCTTCACTTGTGAATTACACCAAACATTTAAAGAAGAATTAACACTGACATTTTATAAACTCTTCCAAAATGAGAAAGGAGAGAGACAGTTTTCAACTACGAAACCAGTCTTATCCTAATACCAAAAACAGAAAAGGACATCACCAAAAATAAAAAATAAAAACACAGAATAACATTCCTTATAATCATAGATGCTGAAATCAATAAAATACTAGCCAAGAGAATTAAGCAACATAGAAAAACTTACATATTAAAAACAAATGGGTACATTGAATGTGTCCATTGAATCACTGTTACATTATTCTTTAAATGCAATGGTGATTGCATTTATTTCTTAAATGCAAGGGTGACTCAATGTGCAGAAACATATTAACATGATTATTATATTAATAACATGAAGTTAACACACATAATTGGTTCAATAGATATACAAAATACATTTGACAGAATCCAACATGCATGCTTTTACAATGAAAACACTCAGCAAACGGGCAAATAGAAAGTAACTTGTTTAATTCAATGAAAAGCATCCACCAGAAACTCATATCTGAAGTCATATTTTGCGATTAAAATAAAAAAAAGACATTCACACTCACCACTTCTATCTAACATTGTAGTGGGAGGTTACAGCCAGTAAAAAATAGGTACAAAAATAAATTAAGGAAAATCCAGATTTTGAAAAGCAAAAAGTAAAACTACCTCTATTTAAAAATGACATGATCTTGTATGTGGAAAATTCTAAGGAATAAAAAATAAACTATTAGTATTCAATTATTTCAGCAAGGTTGCAGGACAAAATATCAACTATTTCTGTAACTATCAATAACAAACTGATAATGAAATTAAGAAAATAGCATCAAAAATAATAAAATACCTTGGAATGAACTTGTTGATACACATGAAAGACCTATATGATAAAAACTTGAAAATATCATTTAATGAAAATAAAAATGATATTATTAAAAAAAAACATATCACTTTTATGGTCTAAATTTAATTTTGTTTAGAAAGTGCTACAAATTGATGATGTGTAGATCCAATATAAACTCTCTTAAAATCTCAACTTTTTCCCCAGAAATTGACAAATTGATCTTAAAATTCATATGGAAATGCAACAAAGCAAAAGTAGCCTAAATAATCTTGAAAAAATAAATCTTGGAGGATTTACACTTAAACTTGAAAACTTACTGTAAAACTACAGTATTAAAAAACTGAGCGGTTCTGACATGAAGATAGATATATAAACTGTGCAGAAGATTGAGAGTTCAGGAATGTCATTATATTTACACTCAATGATTTTTCAAAAGGATGCCAAGACAATTCAACATGAAAAGAACATTCCAATAAATGGTGCTAGAATATCTGGATACTTACATGGAAAAAAATTAAATTGGACCACTACCTCACACTATACACAAAAACTCACTGAAAATGTATCACTTATATAAACATAAATATTAAAATCATAAAACTCTTAACAAATACAGACATAAAATGTCATGACCTTAAAATAAGTTAACAATTTTTTACATATTATACCAAAATACAAGCTTTGTACAAGAAAAGGGTAAACAACATTTTATCAAAATTTAAGATATTAATGCTTCAAAGGACATCATCAAGAAAGTGTAAAGACAACTCACAGAACAGGAGAGAATATTTGCAAAAGCAAAAATCAAAAACCCATCATTGTTCACTTAAGCAACAATGAGATGCCACAGCACACCTATTAGTATGGCCAAAACCAAGAATACTCACAACACCCAATATTGCAGTGGATGTGGAGCAACACAAACTTCCATTATTTACTGGTAGAAACAAAATTTTTTAAAAGCCATCTTTCCAAACACCACTTTGGAAGGCCACTTGGCAGTTTCTTACAAAAGTAAACATAGTCTTACCATATAATCTAGCAATCTCACTACCTCAAATTTACCCAAGTAAGTTGAAAACTTATGTACATACAAAAATCTGCATGCAGATGTTTACAGCAGCTTTATTCAAAATGGCTAAAACTGAGGCCAACTAAGATGCCCTTTAGTAGGTGAAGAGATTAATCAACTGTGGTACCTCCGGACAATGCTTGACACCAAAAATAAATGAGCGAATCAGTCATGAAAAGACATGAAATAAATGTAAAATGCCTATTATTAAGTAAAGTGAGTCAATCTTAAAAGGCTGCATACTGTATTATTCTATCTACGTGACATTCTAGAAAGGCAAAACCATAGAAACAAAACAAAACAAAAAAAATCAGTGGTTGTCAGAGATAGAGGAGGGGGTAGGAATGAGTAGGCAAACATGGAGGATTTTTAGAATGGTGAAACTGGTTGGTAGTATGCCAGAATGGTGGATAGATATTAACATATGTTTGTCTAAACTCAAAGAATATACACCAAGAGTGAATCCTAATTTATATTATGGACTTGGAGTGTTTATGATATGTCAATGTAGGTTCATCAGTTTTAACAAATGTAGCTCTCTAATGAGGAATATTCATAATGGAGGAGGCTATACAAGTGTGGGTCAGGGAGCATATGGTAAATCCCTGTATCCTTTACTATATATTCCTATGAACCTAAAATTGCTGTAAAAAATAAAGTATACTTGAAAATAATAATATAAAAGACATCAATGTTCATAACAGTATTATTCCTAATTACCCTAAGTTGGACACCCCAAATGTCCCTCAATTGACAAGTGGATAAACAAAATGCAGTACATTCATACAATGAAATGATATTCAGTAACAAAAAAATGAGTTACTAATACAACTTACGACATAGAGAAACCTTGAAAACATTATGCTAAGTGAAAGAATTTTGGCACAAAAGATCACAGATTGTATTATTTAATTTATATGGAATATCCAGAATAGGCAAATCCATGTAACTAGAATGTATATCAGTAATTTCTAATGGCTGAGTGGGGAAGGCAGCATGGGAAATGATGGCTAATAGGTACAGGGTTTCTTTTTGGGATGGTGAAATTGTATTTTAATTAAATAGTGGTGATGGTTACACAACTCCTGAATATCTGAAATCACTGAAGTTAACACTTTAAAACAGTGAATTTTATGGTATGTAAATTATATCTCAATTTTTAAAAATTAATAAGGGGAAAAATTTAAGAAAAACAGAATGATTCATCCTTAAGGAAAGTCTTACTCAAGCTTTGTCTCCTCCGGTAAACTAATTCTTATCTTGCCCATATGGCACAGCTTCTCCAAACCCATTTGGATAGGAGTTTATTATCTCAACACATAGGTTTCTGGTATAGCATGGATCAGAAGTAATACAATTGATCATCTCCTGAGGTTTTTTCCAAAACCTTTTATTCATTCACTTTAAGTCACATATTGGTTGGATACATGAGGTATTCTTGCATGTCCTTGAGTTGGGGACAACTTGCCCTGACAATCTTATCACAATGTCTTGTAACTCGGTGCACTCTCCTTCAAAAGGCTGCCATGCTTTTTAACCTCACTGGTACTTCAGTGGGTATAAGATTCTGGAGAAGTTTGTATCACCATCTTACAATACTACAGTCATATATTCAAGGATTCATGATTAGAAATAAATACATGGTAGCTATTATTTTTCTAAGAAAATATCTCAAATTTGACAATATTATATCTTAATAGTCAAATTATTCAGTTTTAAAACTCAATAATTAGATGGTAGTTGAAAATTTTTCAATGAGAGTTCTGCTACCAAGAAGACGGATGGATCACATCTACTTTCTGCTGTGAAATGTTGAGTAAAGACCTAACTTTTTCCAAAAGGTCAGTTGCAGGACAAAATACAGAAAGACAAATTATGAATGTGTTTGGCCACAACACTGTGCCCTTCTCCTCCAATAACATTTCCCTTAAATTTCCTTTTAAATAATGTAGGATACATTAACAGTTTTCTGATTGTCTCCATTTGTAACAAATAATTTCCCATCAACCAATATTCTATGAATTCCTTATACACCATCACATTCAATCAGTTTCTGTATCTTATAAATCCTGTCTGGTAACAGTTCTCATGCCTGTCTTCTTTATTCCATTTATACATCCTACTTTCTGACTTTAGTTTCCTTTACTCTTTGACCTTGTTTGTTGGAAGCACAGCACTTAAAGTCACAAATGTTTGTATTCTGGCTCTACAATTACTAGGTGTATGACTTCAAGGAAAACATTTTATTTACTATCACTGCCAGGAATCTTCCTAAAACATCAGAGCCCATGACTGTCATCATCAGAAAACCAATATAACTATTTTTTACTCTTTAAGGAACACAACATCTCAATGCTGTACATACTAATGTAAATCAGATAAAACTGTGGAAGCTGTAGAAATCATTTTGCAAACCCGTTGTAAGGATTCCAACACTCTGGAAAAGAAAATTCTAAGTAATAATGCAACCCTATCACACTTATAGATGAAAAATTGCATGTGAGAATATAATAACTTCATTATTTCAGCCATGCACATATAGTTTTATATAAGCAACATACTAATATTATCAAAATATTAAGTATTAAAATAAAACAATGAAATTGTATTAGATCAAATCAAATCAAATTAAATGTTTATTCTAATTTGAGGAAAACAATTCTCCCTAGTATATAAGAATAAACTGCTATAAATAACCTAATAAAATACCCTTCCCAATCATTTTACCATGCTTTATTAAAAAAAAAAAAAGGATAGCCGTTTCATTTCTTCCCTTTCAATCTTTTCCTCACTGATATAAAACAAAATTCTCTAAGTTATATGCCCTGTTTCAATACCATTGTGATTTGTTGGAATCTTAAAAACTCTCACTATTTGGTTTCAAGATCTTAATTTCAGGTACTGGAAAACTCATCTTTCTGGATTTCATGTTTGGCCATATATGTAAAATATTATTATACTTTATCTAGAGTAGCTGGAGAAAGGAGCTTCTGACAGTTTCTGTTTGACTTTGAAAGAAAGCCTCAGATGTCATTTTAAATTAAAAGTTGACATAGATGTTTTTATTATGCTCATTTCACAGATAATAAAACAAAGACTCTGAGAGAATCATTGACTTTTTCAGGACCAGACAATGAATCAGTATGAAGAAAATTTCAATTTATTCTTTAGTTCTAACATGATGTATATAATATACTAGGAGCTTTTGCATATTAATAGGTTCACATTTTAAAAGCATATATAACCAGGTAGAAAGATCATCAAGAATAAATGCAATGAGGACCTGTAAAATAAAAATAATCATAGCATTAATGCTAATGTCCCGAAATGAAGTGAGGTTACAGAATTGTTAGTTAAACATACACACATCTTTTGCTATTTTCACCACAAAAAAAAAAGATCAAGGAAAATATAGTTCAGCTTGGAGCATAGCAGTGATGATTTTATTTTATTTATGTTCAAGCTTTTTTCAAAGAGGGATTAAAGCTACTAAATGATCAGTGGAATAGAAAACCAGAACTCTTTAAATCATATTTTTCTTTTGACTTATTTGTCAAGTAAAATGACCAGTGGACTAAAATAGTAGTGCAAACACTAATATGGGAGAAAGTGGCCCAAGATTATGCTCAAGATTGGTCAGGAGATGTAAGCTAACTGTTTCATATCCCTCAACTGACTAATTCGATGACAGAATGAAAGACCTAGTAAGCAAGATATCTGATGTCCCTTGATGATCACTGATTGTTATTGATAATAGGATTTTTTTAAAGTCTGTAAAATTGGAAAACAAAATCTTGATTTTAACAAAGTATACTAAAAATAAAGTAAACAAACTATGGATTATATCATTTAATGTAGATTCCGGAAAATATTCTAGAATCAAGAACTGCTAGGCATAAGCTAGGTTAGTGTGAATGCATATTATCATATTAACCCCATTCATTTCCTTGAAAAACAGATAGATAGACATTAAAAAAATTACTGTGGTAGTCATTGTTATCAATAAGGCATTTGATCATATATCTTATGAGATACTTGTAGCTACAAAAAAATTAAAGGTGAAATGTAACAGCAATTAATTGAATCAGAAATCAATTAAGTGACTTTACCTAAATGTAAATAGAATTTTGATTGATTGGCTACGTGATTTCTAATGGTTACCTCTAGATTCTGTGTAGAGATTTTTCTATCTAATCTATTATTATAGCTCTTTGGTAACAACAGAAAGGTCATTTATCAAAGTTAAAGATGACACACAGCAAATTTAGTTTAGAAACTGATATATGACTTGTGTAGTGAATTTGAAATGGTAATGGTCTTAAAACCATGCAGTAGGGGCCCAAAGTGGCTCCAGCCGGATGTCGTGGCACTTGCGAAGGTGAGGCCAAGAGTTCAAGGCCAACCAACCTCAGCAACCTCACAAGCTCTCATTGATTGGCAAAAAAAAACAAAAAAAAACAAAAAAAAAACAAAACCATGCAGTATAACTATACTATCCAAGTAAATAAATAAGATTTTATAATGTAAGTCCTAAAAATAGAGGTAGGGCAGGTACAACTCAGACAGTTGTAATTTTTTTCCAATAAATAGTCATAGATGAATGGAAAATATTAACAGTATTAGAGAATAAAGGAATAAGACATTTGAGTAAAAGTAGAAGATAAGCATCTTCTCCTTATGAAGATTATAAGTGTTCTGCTTGTGATACACCTATTTCAAAATAATCAACAGTAGGCAACACACAGCTAGCAAAGATTGTGTTAACAACTATGTAATCCAAAAATTCCAAAAAGAATAAAATAAAACATAGAATTCCAAGAAATTTAAGAGAGGAACAATGAATGCACAAGTATGAGGTTTGCATTTCAAATGAATTAGGGATCAAACAAACATATTTCTCTTGTATTAAGACATCACAATAAAATGAAATACAGTTAAATGCCTAAAAAATCAATTTGAGGAAGATTATTATATAAACCATATAATCATTTTTTGTTAATTAAAAGCACACTTGAAAAAATGAGACAATTCAGAAAATATTTAAAGTAATATATATCTTTAAAGAATTATTATGTAAATGACAGGGTATGACATAGAAGAAAAAAATGATTTCTTATATAGATAAGAAAGAAAAAAATGTGAAATCATCTGATAGTTGGCTTGGAGCTACAGTATTTCAGGTTTTTTAAGTGTTTTATACTCACTTTTATTTTGTTATTTATTCCTCAAAGCTAGTACATTAATTTTTATTAAGAAACTGAAAGAAAATGTTAAAAGGCTGTGTTAGTTTCTCAAGCATATATGACTTGTAAGTAGCAGAGTTGATCTTTGAATTCTGGTTGTACCAGCTCCCTCCGTGGATTACTATTAGCTCAAACAAGTTCATATTACTCTTTGACATTCAAAATATCCAATATTCTCCACCCAACAAGCCATATACTAAGGATCAAGGATATGGAATTGATCATAGAGGTTAGCAACCATTGCCTTTTTCCTTCAGTTTGGCACCTACAACCTATAGGAAAGTTGTCCAGTAATGTGATTTAAATTGAACTGAAAAGAGACTCTGCTATGAAGAGAAGGGTTAAGTTCAATAATTTACATACATCGTATTTTTACATTCACCAGTTTTCTCTCCCTGCAATCATGGAAGACAGATTGCCATCTTCTATATAAAAGGATCACAACTAGATTATTTTTCAAAGAGTCAACTAATTAGATACAGAATTGGGACCACAACTTAATTCATTTGAATATCAGTCACATGTCTTTTCACTTATATACAGAACAGTTTTACAAATTTATTTATATGGTTAATATATTTATGGATTACATTATACTGTACACAAAATAAACAGAAAAAATAAAACTACAAATGAAGCACAGTTTTGAGACAATAAGATTAAACTTGTTCTCAACATAATTGCACCTGAGATAGATAGATAGATAGATAGATAGATAGATAGATAGATAGATAGATAGATAGTTTTTTTTTTTTTCTTTTTGAGACAAAAGTGTTACTCCTGTCAGCAGGCTGAAGTGCCATGGTATGATTTCACCTCAGTGTAACCTCTACCTCCCAGGCTCAAGTGATTCTCCTGCCTCAGCCTCCCATGTAGCTGAGACTACAGGCATGCCCCACTGGGTCCAACTATTTTGTTTGTTTGTTTCTTTGTTTGTTTGTTTGTTTGTTTGTTTTGGTAGAGACAGGGTTTCACTATGTTGCTCAGGTTGGTCTTGAACTCCTGGGCTCAAAGGATCTGCTCACTTTGGCCTCCCAAATTTCTGGGACTACATTGTGAGTCACCACACGCAGCCAGCACCTGATATATTTCAAAGTAGTTTTCCAGTTTATTTGAGATATGATTTTCTGAATATTTTCCTAAATTCTTTTTGTCATCCTGATATACTTTACTTCCTTCAAATTCTGTGGTTTCTATGAGCATGTGATGGTTGTCAAATGACTTTGAAGTTTAATGAGTTTACTACTGGGTCAATTTTTGAGTGTTATTACTTTTTTTGAGACAGAGTGTTGCTCTTTCACCCAGGCTGCACAAATAGTATTTTTACATTCATCAGCTTGGTGCAATCTCCATTAACTACGACCTCTGACCTCAGGTGATCTGCCTGCCTCAACCTCCCAAAGTGCTGGGATTACAGACATGAACCACCATTCTGGGAGTGTTACTATTTTATCATCAAAAATAACTAATCGAAGAACAAGGAACAGATACTGCAAATGTCTAAATGATGGATTGAGTATAAGAATGCTTTGGAATCAAAATCACAAATTCCTCAGTACAGTAACACAATACTCATTGTTACATGTGTGTCATGTTTAGGAGAAAAAAATTCTAACAAAGTATATAGTCACTGTCAATATAGTGTTTGTATCAACTGCCATAAGAAACAGTTCATTTTGCTTAATGAAAGCCAACAGTGAATTTTGCTAAAAATCAAAGATAATTACCTAAGATAAAAATAGGAATGATGTTGTTAAAAACAAGGCTCATTTCTGTCAAGGTGACATTCAACTAGTTCAGCCAGAAGTTAATTCTATAGAAATATATATTTCTGAATAGTTTAGAAATAATATATTAAAACATATCTGGAAAGAGATGTGATGTTGAAATCATAATACTCAAAACAGTTATCTACCATGGTAATCTAATAATTTATTCTAGAAACAGGAAATACACCCCTCTCTTGGAGTATAGTTGCAATAAATCCTTGCTATTCTTTATTCCACCTTTCTTGTACTTCTCTATTGCCTCTGAAAAGACCAAAGAGATCAAATTTTCCAAAAAAATATAAAGTAGATAATAATACAACTCCTGCTTTTCAGACAAATTAAATAGACATACTAAACAACTGACCTCTTGTCATATTTTGAGTAATATCATGGCCCCATATTGAAATCTGATGAAGTAATTGTAAAAGCTGAGCAATTTTTGGTTTGTAAAAGAAAAAAAAATAATAAACTTATAAATTCTAAAACCCTGAAACAAATAAAAGTGTCCTGTGCCTAGAATATTCTAACAGTGAAAATTAGGCTGACTCAGAGAAAGAGTATGATGGTCTCAGAATTTTGTACGTGATGAATAAACTATTGTGCACACATTAGAAAAGAAACAATTTCAAAGAGTGAAATGGGATCAACTTTTAATAGAGCACATACACTCACATATGAGTACAAGATTTGGATTTTTAAGACAAAATGGAAAGACACGAAAGAAAAAAGAGCTGTGTGAGGAAGAGAGCATCCATCTGAAAATCATGCTATCTACAAGAGAGAAAAAGGAAGCAAGAAGAAAGATTTATTTAAGAGGTGGGTGAGAGTTCTAAAAGCCTAGTTAAATCTAGATGAAAGTACAGAAAAACCACAGAAGGAAATCAAAACAGAGCATTAGATGAATCATTTCCATGCTTTACTGCTTCAGGGAAAGTGATAACATAATAGGACATTCAAAATGCCATTGAAGTCATGACTGTTCTAGTTTATACTACTACTTCATGCTCATTTCATATTATTGTCTGGTGAGCTTGATAAGTCAAACATGATTTGAGATCATGAATAAAGGAGAGAATATGTTTATTCTTATATGTAACATAAAGACCAGGTCAAGTTCATTTAAGTTTGGATTCTGCTAGTTCATGTTAAAATTGTCTGGTAACAAGTCAAAAATTCATTTATAATTCTGTTGAGGAATTGAACTTATCATCACTTAAATTCCTGTGAATGCAAAAGAGGAGTTTAAGAGTATTCCTACTGAAACTATTTCAAACAATTCAGGAGGAGAAATTCCTCTTTTACTTGTTTCTGAACATAATTTAATAAATAAAAAGTAGAGATATGTTTAAGACATTTGAGAAAAATAACACCAGAAATAGAACTTATTGAAGGATAAGACATCAAGAGAGCAAAGTAGAGGTAATTGATTAGATTAAATTTAAATATGAATACTGGGGCATGGTGTTGTCACTATCTGATATAAGAAATATAGGAGTAGCCATTAGTTGAGATAGAAAGATGATGGCATTCCCTTTAGAAAGACGTTTGTAAAACATTGACTTGGAAATGTTTATTTTTAAGGGTTGGATATTGAGATTTAGGTATTGATCATTTAAGTTTTTAAAATCTTTCAATGAGTTCCCATCAATTCAATTCTAAAGTTAATTCCCTTTCCAAGAAATATGGTTTATAGCATCTAGGTGTTTGGGATTTCATAAATTAGCATAAATATAAAAAACTTCAATAACTGATGTGGATAATTCCAATAAACAAAACTGTGATTACTCCAGGTGATCAAAGCAATAATGGACAAATGGCATCACATTAAGTTAACAAGCTTCTGCACAGCAAGGGAAACAATCAACAAACTAAAAAGGCAACACACAGAATGGGAGAACATATTTGCATACCATCCATCTGACAAGGAATTAATAATCAGAATGTATAAGTTTAAATAACTCCATAGGAAAAACATCTAATAATCAGACTTAAAATGGGCAAAAAATATGAACAGACATTTCTCGAAAGGAGACATACAAATGGCAAATGGGGTATATGAAAAGGTGCTCGATATCATTGATTGTCAGAGCAATGCAAATCAAAAGTACAATGAGCTATCGTTACACATTAAAGTGGCTTTTATCCAAAGGATAGGCAATAACGAATGCTGGTAGGAATGTGGAAAAAAAAGGAACACTTGTACACTGTTGGTGGGAATGTAAATTAATAAAGCCACTGTGTATAACAGTACGGAGGTTTCTCAACAAACTAAAAATAGAACTACCATATGATCCACACTCTTACTGCTAGGGATATACTGTTAGAGGAAACTAAATATGGCCTGAGGAGGACTCTATACTTCTATACTTGAGTCCTTCGGGTTGAACTATATATAATTAGCTTAATAGGCAGACCAAACTGAAAACCTTACTTAGTAACATGCAACTGTAACAATAGCAAAGTCTTGGCTAATCCCAGTGGCCATAGTTCACCATTTCATACAATGCTGAGTGTTCAAAGTATGTTCAAATAAGGCATATGCTGAGCTGCAACCAATCCATGCATTCTGTACCTCAATTCTAATTTCTGTACATTATTTCTCTTTTTCTGTCTATAAATCTTCTTCCTCTATGTGGCTGTTCTGAATTCTCTGCAAATCTGCCATGATTCTGGGGGCTGTCTGATCTGCAAATCATTCATTGCTCTATTAAAGTCCTTTAAATTTAATTCAGCTGAAGATTTTCTTTTATCAGTACCCAAAAGAAAGGAGATCATAGAAAGTATATCAAAGAGATATCTGCACTCTCATGTTTACTGCAGCACTATTTACAATAGCCAAGAATTGGAAGCAACTTAAGTGTCTGTCAACAGATGAATGAATAAAGAAAATGTGGTACAATAAGAATAGAGTGCTATTCAGCCATAAAAAAGAATGGGATGCTGTCATTTGCAACAACATGAATGGAACAGGAGAACATTATGTTAAGTGAAATCAGCCAGGTACATAAAGACAAACCTCACATGTTGTCACTTAGCTATAAGAGATAAAAATTAAAACAATTGAACTGATGGAGATAGAGAGTAGAACGATACCAGAGGCAACCTGTGGGGGTAGTGGACATAGTTAATGAGCACAAAAAATACAGTTAGAATGAATTAGACAGTATTTGACAGAACAACATGGTGACTAGAGTCAACAATAATTTATTGAACATTTTAAAGTAATTTGAAAAGTATAATTGGAATGTAACACAAAGGATTGCTAAATGCTTGAGGCGATGGATACCCCTTTTATCTTTTAAAAAAATTAATGTGATTGCTCAAGTATTGTAACATAGTTTATTTATAAGTCCAGGAAAGGCAAGCAGCTACTGTGCACTAAATGCTCAGAAGAGCACTTAGAAAGTCTCTGTTTTTAAGGACTATATACTTTTTTTTGAAAGTGCTAACTTGCATTTATATGTAAAATATAAAATACACAATAAAAACAGAATAAGTTTAGTTGACAACTACATACAAAAATAACAGAAATGTCCATGTTTGTTCTAAGCAAAAAATAGACTAATCAAATACAAAATAGACTGATCAAAGATAAACAACTGGAGTTTAAAATAGAGAGTCTTATTTCATCCCCAGCGTTCTCATAGTACAATGAAAATTTAATGATCTGGATTCAGTGAATGAAATATTCAAGGCAATAAATTAACAAAATATCATAAGCTTGGGACCTGTAGTAGAACTCAGTGATAAACCAATGTATTATATTTTTTAACCACAGCCCTTTTCCATTAAGTTAATTTGCCTACTGATGAAAGTGTTGCTTAGAGGTGATTATTAATAATCTTTGAATATATCCTCTCCAAAGTATGTTTTATACTTTAGGAGAATGACACAACCTTGGATCTCTTCTTTCCAGAAATATCTCCATTCTATGAGAGACCACATGGAGTGATATAAAATATGTCTATTGAAGGTAGAGACAGACAAGCTGTAGCCGATGCTTGTAATTTATGCCTCTGCATGCATTTTGAATATAGGGTTAGGTTTTTTGTGCCAGAGGCAGGACTCAGTGACCTTGACACAGTTTCCAATTCTATGTCACACCCAAAAGGCTCTAGCTGATGGCCAAAGATGGAACTTAAAGATATCTCTCTTGCCTAACAGACCGGGACCCCAGCTTTCCTGCAGCTTCCCTTCATCGATGGACCATTCTGGCATTTGCTGGTGAACTTAGAGTGACCCACACCCTATTCCCAAATATATACTGCTAGTTACCAGACTCTACCCTCAATCCCTGTTAACATCCCCCTGGCCTCGTGTATGGTCTCTAGGCATGCAGTGTACCCCCTCAGGGTCTGGAAGAACTACAAACTCAAACTTTCTCATTGTGAAACACTGAAGCCTGCCAACCCATCTGAATGCTGATGTTAAGGGTCTCAAAAGAACCCATGCAGGTGGATCCCCTGCTAATGTTCTTTTTTCTGGGCCTGTAGTAGCTGCTGGAGACAGTAGCTGGCTACCAAATGAGTTGATAGAGAAATTAAAGACTTTCATTTAAAAGACAGATGGATTGAAATTGTGGTTAAATATTTACTGGTCATTTAAGAAGAGCAAAATTGTTAACATAATTGAAATTGACAGGTTCTTGTGTTATCATTTGTGAAATGATGATAATAACACACATTTTGTAAGTCTGTGGTACAGATAAAAAGAGTAATCTGAACAGCTTAGTGAGGGGGCCTTTAAGTACTAGCAATATATCTCCTTATGTTTCTATCAGGAATAACACTTTCAATATTTTTTTAAAAAAGGATTGTTTTCAAATCTCAGTAGTGCATTTTCCACCTCTCAGTTCAGGCATAGCACCTCTGCTTTCACTTTTCCCCAGGGAAGAATTTATCAGTGACACTTATCTGAGAAGGATTGATCTTCAGTGTCTTTATGCCCTGTGTCAGGGGATGTAGGCAGAATATACTTGACTATACACATTAATGCTTTGCTCTGAAGTGAAATTTAATTTCAGCTTCTCTAAGTTTTTGTACTAGTCAGGGTGGGCAAGGTTATACTGAAATGGGACACCCAGAGAGCCAGGCTAATGGAAAAGCTATTACTCAGTGTCGGTGGCTGTCATGGCAGAAGGAGAAAGGAACTCATGCAAATCTTACACAAGGAATTAAGTCTTGTGTCTCAGAAGGGATCCATGCCAATTCCAATTATGATTCTTGGTCTCACTCAGCCATTAAAAGACCAGGATGTACAATCCTATGTTCCCAGAAGACTGAGGGTCAAAAATATTTAGCAATCAGACAAATAATTACTGTAGTTATAACAATACACACACACACACACACACACACACACACACACACACACACACACACAATTATGTGTGCCGAGAGCACATACCAGAAATTTTGTTGATAGAGAAAATTTATTTTTCTTTTCAATTGCTGAACTGCATATCTATCTCAAGTTCCCATTTTGCCTGGTAGCAAACAAACAAACAAAAAAGAATCAATTAATTATAGGTAAACTCAACCACTTCCAGATTTTCTTAAGGATTAGAGATTTAAACTGAGCCACATTAGCCTATTTACCCTCTGTGAAGAAGGACAATTGGAGACATGTGGTATGAGAGCATGGAATCTCACATTGCCTGACACTTACTGCTTGGTATCTAAGGCCTAGCTGTTTATTTATCATTCACGAAATTGTTGTCATGCTTCTACCACAGAATGGTGTAATATCAGGGAGGCAAGGTCCCTCTCCTATACTATAATCCAGGAAAGAAAATAAAACAGAATTGGCCAAGGCCCAAAGAGCAAAATTTAACTGAGGAGACAGGGAGGAATATCTGAAAAGATAACACGCAATTCACAACAAGTACCTCAAGAATGAATATCAGCCATAGAGAGTGCTGGAAATGTGATGAGCGAAATACCTAGTCCGCCTAGCTGGGGGCATTTTAGTGGAGGTAAGGAAAAAAACAGATTTTAGTATACAACAACAAATACATTGCAACAAGTCCATTTATATTAGATTCAAACTTTAATAAAAGCTGTAATTAATTGTTTGCCAATGTTGGCCACTTACATTAAGCACTTTATGTACGCTGTTTCTTTTAATTCTCATAATAATTAGATGAGGTTGGAAAGAATCTTTTGCTCATTTCAAGATATGTGTTACTTAAAGTAGCTTAGTAACTGAGCTGCTGAGTGTCAAAGACAGGATTAATGTTCAGATCTTTCATACGCCAACCACTGCACTATTCTTTATTTGCTATGTTCAACATATTTTGTCTCAATTTTCAAATAGGATACACTTACATATAATCCATTTTTTGTTGCATTTATAAGTGTATTATGATTGCGGCACTTACAAGACCCCTTTGTGCCTTGAGTCTGAGTTCTGACTCCATCCAATAATAGCTGCATGAACACAGCAGGTCAATAGTGTAATGTTCATGTGTCTATTTTCTCATCTATATAACTGAGATAAAATAACTGCCCTGCTACTCTTGCAAGTTTTTTGAGTACCAAACTAGCTACTCTATAGAGGACACAATAAAAATTTAAAAATATAGAAAATATATATTGTCTAATTTGTAATACATATAATATGTATTATTATCAGAAGGGATTTGGCATTCCACATGGAAAACTGAAATATTAAGACATTAGGATTATCTTGAAAATACAATGTTCATGGAGAATTTATGAACATACCTGGCAAGTATGTAAAATACAAAAAAAAAAAAGTCTTTTTAAATTAGTCTGGTAATGTGAGAGTATAATAAAGCAAAATACAAATACCAGGAAAAAAAATTCAAAGAAAAATGCAGCTTCAAATAGCCTTCCAATAGAGAAAGAAAACAAATCTCAGTGCTCCAACACCCCCATCCTCACTTTTCATTGTTAGGGTGCCCAGTGCTTCAGTTTCCAGTGGATTTTCTAAAAAGCTGGCTAAATCTTCCATTTTATTAATGCAGTGACTAAGAAACCAAGTTTGCCTCAGTTTCCTGAAATGAAACAATGGTGACAACTTTCCAACTAGCATATAAGTAAATGTTTGGGTAACCTAAGTCAGTAATGGGCAGAAACTTTCAATTTTAAAGCAATATCTAGAAGGTGTTCATTAGAAAGAACAAAGAAAAACAGAAAACATTATATAAGGTACATATATTAAAATTATATGAGAAAAGGTTTCAAAGCTATACATTAAGAATAACAGACCTCTATGTAATTGTATGGCATGCCTGTATCAAAATATCTTGTGTGACCCATAAATACCAACATCTACTATATACCCTCAAAAATTAAAGAAAATATGACAGCAAATCAAAAAAGAAAAACAGACCCATCCTTTCAAATGCAGATGCATTTACTCTATATTAATGGCTTTCTAAGTGAATGCAATAAAACAAAAATGCGATACTAGAAAACTATAGAAGTAGAAAAGCAGGTGATCTATAACAAACAGAAATAAGAAACCACAAACTGCAAAGTTTAGTCATGTTAATTACCATACCTCACCATTCCACATAAAGTCAATAAAAATTCAAGACAATTTCTCAGATCTATACAGGACATGAGAATAATCAATGTTCACAGTCCACTGTGAGCTAGAAGAATTCAACATTAAGGTTTCTGACAGGAAGATAAGAGTTTACTAAATCTATATACTTCTCATTACAAATAAGTGCTACCTGAGTTTAAAATAGCAGGTCAGTGACTCAGCAGCTAGCTCTAAAATTTTCATTGTCCATGGAACTTGCAACTATTAAAATAAATCCCAAAGTAGCTCTCTAAATTATTATATTAATACACTGGTAGGCAGGTTTTGAGTATCATCTGTCCAAAATTGTGATGCTCTTAGCTTGTCTCATTTCCTCTTCACTAATTTTCAGATCTACATTTTCACCTTTATTCCCAAGCAGCCCACAGGATCCAGAACTATTTTAGTTTGAAAGTCAAAGACAAACAGAGAATTGCGGTTATCAGCAACCTCAGGTGTTCTCATCCTCAGAGTCAGCCCCAGTGATTGTTAGTCTATGCCCACTGAGTGATCCCCAGACATCTGCAGCTGAAGCCTTTCCATATAATTTGCTCTTCTCCACCCTTTTACACAAGTATAATAGACCAACCAACTGTGTGTATATTGGATTTCACTGTCTCTACCTCATATTTCCCAATCAGACTTGAGACCCCAAACCTTCAGCCCATGGGATTCACCCTGACATTTTGCTAATATAGTGAGCTGAATTCTGCTTCCCATAAGCCACGCATTCCACTCTTAATTATTGCTCAAGATCATGTCCAGATTATGCCAAATGTCTTACCCCAGGAAAAGGAGATCCTATTTTTCTGCTACTCTGTCTTGATAGAAGATAAGTATCCTAAATAACATGCTGATGGAAACCTAGAAAGTCATCTATCATCATCTTCACATTGAAGATAATAGCATGACACTCGTAGTCACTGAGATCTTGGCTGAAGTGAAAGGCTGCCATGATTCATTACCAGGATGGTCACACTACAAAGCTCGTGCTAATTCTTCTCTTCCTTGAGAGCTTGACAATGGTGAAGTAACAGATAGGTGAAGTGGAGCCAGATTATGAAGAGCTCTGAAAACCATAAAGGAAAGTTTTCACTTCATCCAATATGCCATAAGTTGTTGTTGTTTTCTGAGTTGGAGAAATCCAAATCAAAGTAATTCCTTAACATGGTGACCATATTCTGGTTTTCTTATGAGATATCTGGCTTTTACTTGTGTCTGGTATAACTGTTAATTGTTTCTGTCTTAAAGTCTCAAGAAACTCCCTATTTGAGCAAGAAAATATTTTCCCACTATGTTTTGTGAAGTTG